>CM041785.1:6956239-11956239 GCA_023375725.1 Nephotettix cincticeps
TTCAATTCCGCCGGCCATTGTGCTTGTGAAGTGCATCTACAATCTACACTTGGAGGTTACGCGTTATACATCATAGTATTTACATCTACTAATAGGCTCAGCATCTAAACACCTTGATGAAATCACACCATGACCTACTCAAAACTCTACGTTACGCGAAACTAACAGTAGTTGAAAACCCCTGTACCAGCAAACCTGCATTAAACGCGAATTTTTCATTAATTTAGGAAATAATTGTGATGATTTAAACTAAGCTTAATCATAAGTTAAATAAGTTTACTTATTCTGCTTAAGAAAAACACAGGGAAAGAGTGAGTAGGTTTGCTACCACAAGATAAATGTTTTATTTTTGAACATTCAATATAAGATCTTAACTATATCTCAATATTTCAAATAGCGAGATATGAATTTTAACCTTTCCTCCATAAGGTTAACATTGGAGTTCCGAAAGAAAAAGTAATGTGTTTAGAAGCATAAATATCTCAGAAACTGCTTTTGCATAGAGCGAAGATTTTAATTACTAAACAGTTTGTTTATTTATTGAGTTGATTCAAACAGAGCTAAAACTTTTTTTAATAAATTATATGAAAAAAACTCCCAAAAACCCAATTTTTGCTATAAAAAAGAACTATCACTAGCTTTTGATTGAGGAAAAAATGGGTTCTTATATTCACTTTTCATATGTCTACAGTAACAGAGTCGCCTTGTTTCCTCATTGCGCCTTACTGGGATTGACACCCGATTATGCAGGACATTCTTTATACATTTTTAGAGTGAAACTACTTTATAAATCAACAGTTCTTTCTAAAAACATGTCAGCCTTAGTCAGTAACAAGACTACAAGATCGCGCCACAATAATCTTTATACTGAGTTTATATTTTATTTAAATTTATTTTTATTAAATTTATTTAATAATTTATTTTTATTAAAAGTCTTTATATATATGCATATATCTAAGCTATGTTATTTAGTTTTGTTTTGTTTTTGCAACTGGCAGGACTAAGCTATGTTATTTTTTTTGTTTTTGCAACTGCCAGGACTGGAGAGATGTGATATAATTTTCGGAGTGGAATAAAGAGTGGAGATGATCTGGCGATGTTGGCTTTTTATTTCGTCATGGGCGATATACCTATGAGACCTTTTCTCTAAAGTTTGGTTATACATCAGTAAATCCATCAGTAAATAAATTATACATCCGATTGTGCTCTGGATGTATATCTTACACTTATTTCTCATTCATACTTTGGCTTTAAACACCTGGACAGGTTGCCATTTTAGTAACTAACTAACGTAAAAAATTGGACAAATTTTCCAAGGAGTTTTCTCTTGAACAAAAAAGTTGACAGTAAAGCGAGACTTCTTTATCGACAATGCAAATACGAGATAAAAGCGGTAGATTGGATCAAAGTGACGAACAGAAGGAAAATGCTGCGGGCCGAGGGTTAGATGAGGCAATTGTTCTTGATCATCTCTATTTCCACAGCCGCTGCCAGATCCTTCATTATTAAGGGGCCGCATCGGGATGGCGAACTGATGACGACTCAGCATCCTTGGAAACGTCAAGAAGGAGACTCGTTCATGAATAATCCATTCACTAGAATTCTGTTCAACTCTGCTACTCTTTTTGGGCACTTCGGCAAAACATATTCGTGGTGATTCACAAGTACTTTATTCAGTACTAGCAGTAAGCCCGTCCTTTGTACGGGTTGTAGGATTCAGTTTGATGAAGAAAGATAATACAGTAATACCAAAATGTAAACCTGAAATCCTAAACAAATCAATACAGAGAAAATAAATCGATACTCAGCTTTATTATTTAGCATTAGTTTACAATTAAATAGATTAGAAACATTTATACAATTATAATAATTAGTTATACGTTAAAATAACTTTTTAATATAGCATAATTTCTAAATGGGTTTAAAATCAATGACCAATATAAACTAACTAATATTAATTTGACAGGTGATTGTTCTTATTCCTATTAAATCTTTTAACTACAAAAACAGCTGATTATTATCAGTAGGTTATTCATTGAAAACTGAATCAAAATGCGACTAATACTGCGTAAAATTGGGTTTTTAAACGCTCGTTATTTACTTTTCAAGAGGCGGCGGGCGATTTCAAGCATTTATAAACCTTCTCTGGAATGTAGATAATACATAAAATAAGTTTCATTGTAATCAGTTCTCCCGTTTTTTCGGAGAAGACGGCGGAAAATGCCTCCTGGAGCGTCACAGACAAACAGACAAAACTAAGATAAGACCGGTTTCGGCTTCTCTAACGCACGAAAAGTAAAAATACCAAAAAAATGGATGATTCTGAGCAATGTACAGACAAAACTCTAATTTTATTTATATAGACTCAACATATTCTGACTGGGTTTTGTAAGAAAAATGTATCCACTAGCTTTAATCTACATAAATAAAATTAGAGTTTTGTCTGTACATTGCTCAGAGTTATTCATTTTTAGTTATTTTTACGTTTCGTGCGTTAGAGAAGCCGAAACAAGTCTTATCTCAATTTGTTCTGTCTGTGACGCTCCAGGAGGCATTTTACGCCGTCTTCTCCGAAAAAAAACAGTCTAGTATAACATACTTACTCATATCTTAAATTTTTTTTTAAAATTATTTAAAAATAAATCACTAAAATTTTATTTACGCTACCTGTTCTTAAATTTTATAATATATTAAATCATTTTTTAAAAATAATTCCCATTTTAAAATAAAAAACGGCTTAAATTAATTGTTAATTGTATAAAAGCTGTATAATTTTTTATTTTTTTTTATTTGATTACGTTCAGAAAGTTTCGTATGAAGAGTTTTTTATTTAATAAAAATAAAATTCTCAGCCACTGCGTTTATCATTACAGAGTTTAACTTTTTTTGAAACGTAGTCGAAAAATAAATTTAAAATACTATTTTTTTAGTATTTTTTAACTTCAATCCATAATAAACTTACGTCCGCTGAAAATTTTAAGAAGGTTTGTATTTAAAACCACTATGACTCATCAGGCAGCGTGTCACCACTAACGGAACACGAATCTCACTTCATCTTACTTCCTCTTATCTTCTTTCCCTCCCCCACTCATCTTCACCTCCAAGCATAACCTCTACTGTAGTACCAGCTACAGGTCCCATTGCAGAGGCAAGCTGAGGTCTTTCTTCTGCAAAGCGCTTGCACTCGTACGTGTGAAGAGCGTCATAAAATCATGTATCTTATCTCAATTTCCGTCCGTCTGTGTTTCTGCAACGCAACAACAAGGTCTTGTGTAATGCTTCTCCGTGAATCCGCTATGATGCAAATTTCATTATTCTATAAATTTTAGAGATTATTTTTGTATACTTTAAGTAGATCCTATTGAGAAAAAGTAACGAGTTCTCAAGAAACCCCAGTTTTGAGCGACATTAGACACTTATTTTCTTCTACTGAACATGAGATCTATTGAAGCGATTTCACAGAAAGAAATGACCAGCTGTCAAATTAAAATCAATGTTAGTTTGTTTACATTGATTGGAATGAGAAATGAGTGTAAGATGATTGTAGCGCAATTTTGTAGTCTTGTTACGGACTAAGGGACGAAATGTCCCTTAGACAGCACTGTTAATTAATAACCCAACAGTCAATGACATAACTAAGGGACCTACAGTTTAACGTGGAGTCCGAACCACTGCCTCTAAAACGCAAAATGGTCTAATTATCATGGTCTTTACGGATTAACGTAGTATTCAATAGTGCGGACGTTAATCCACACAAGAGAACACTACATCCACCGACCATCACTCACAACTATCCACAATTCGTGACCTACAAGTAGCTGGATTACAGGACACTATACAGCACTAAAATGTTACTATACCAAAGGTTTCCTAAATATACATTATTTTAAAATTTAATCTAATTAATTTTTCCTTTTAATTACGATCTCAGCAAGATAAATTAAAAATTATCCCAAAACCCCCAAACTAAACCAATTAAGTGTTCTTAAATAATACCGCTCTATAAAGGAAACTGGCCGAAAGAGAGCGAAACGATGGGGTTGATATAAAGGCGGTGTTTGTGCATGTATAATGCCACCCTGCAGGCGACCTACCCTTTTAGACTGCCACCTCGCCACCCTCAACCGCCCACGGATCCATTAATGTAGACTAACTCTATAACCATCAACTTAAAAACTAATTAACAAACTAGGAACTAAGTTTTCTATTACAAAACTCACTAATTTTAACCTCCATCACATAGTTATTCTCTTACACTCTCTGCTTCCCCTTTGGAGTACACATTTTGTTAGATATACATTCAAACTAAAAAAAAACATTACAAAAATAAAATCTAATAAATCTATAAACTATAAATCTATAAGACTGGGACGGTGGCGTCATCCTGTAATCCAGCTACTTGGAGGTCACGAATTGTGGATAGTTGTGAGTGATGGTCGGTGGATGTAGTGTTCTGTTGTGTGGATTAACGTCCGCACTATTGAATACTACGTTAATCCGCAAAGACCATCATCATAGTTAGACCAATTCGTAATTCAGAGGCCGTGGTTCGGATTCCACGTTAAACTGTAGGTCCCTTAGTTGCCATCGGCTGTTGGGCTATTAATTAACAGTCCTGTCTAAGGAACATGTCAGCCTTAGTCAGTAACAAGACTACAAGATCGCGCCACTATCATCTTACATTCAATACTCATTCATACTTGGCTTAAAACACCTACCTTGGTCGCCATTTCAAATAATCTAATCTAATTTAAGAAAGAAAAATGTTCTCATTCATTCTAACAGAACCCGTTGTTAATATGTACTGTTTACAGTGAATCTTGGAAAGAATTACCTACACAAGACCCTAAAACTATACGTTGAATATTTTAAAAAATTCGACAAACTTTTCGACAGTCATTATGAATTATCACTTTATCAACCTTATTTTCTGTAATGAGGAAAATTCTACAAACCTAATCGTAAGCACCTTTGTTCGTCAAATATAATCAATGCTATGACTTTTTTACCAGAAAAACTTGTACTTAGTGACATTTTAAGGAACACTCTAATGAGTAGCAATCTGTCTGATTAGAACTTAAATTTTCCTATTTACTTAAAGGATACATGATAAACTATATATTATTGAAATATTCCGAAGAGCTTGATTAACATTTTAATTAGATTGATCACTGATTAATATTTTTAAGAAAAACATATTCTGGTCTCAAACAAAACCGATATTTTTTATTTTAAACTAGCTGACCCGGCGAACTTCGTAACGCCAGACAGTAAATACATGTTAACTTTAAGATTGGCCATGTTCTGAAGTCGAATAGCATTACAGCTTCATTGTGAAATGTTATATATTCTGGTTCACGGCATAGTGAATAACAATACTAAAACGATAAGACACTTAATAACATTCCCATAAAACAAATAAATCTGAGTGGATTAATTCACAATTTTCAAACCCAATTCAAACTCAAACCAAACCTAGCTGTAATACGACTTTTATAGGAAAGATATATAACAGCCGATTATTATAATAAAAGTAATATGTATAAAAATTGTAATTATTTTTTATTTGGCCAACATATAAACACGTGACTTTTAATCAGACAGAAAATAAAAATATAAATATATAATCCCCCAAAACCGTAAACTATTAACGTGGCGAATAAAGCTGTTCATTTTGTACAGCACATATTTACTTCATAGTTTTAACATTAATGAATGATTCAGATGGCATTGGATAGTAAAGCATATTGCTAATGGAAAGTAAACCAATCAGCTGTAGCTAAGAAATCAAATGTTTTCATTGTAGACAATTTGTAAACAAACTTACTCTCCATAAGGTTAACATTAGAAATTTAAAACGCCATAAAATGGAAACTTATGGGGTTTTCGAAAATATTTTTTCACTAAAACCTTCCCGGACACATGTAGAGCAACTTCCTAAAATTTCATGGCGATCGGATGAGTAGTTTGGCAACGCATAAAGGACATACAGACATACATACATACATTCAATTTTATATATAGAGATTTCGTGCTTGAAGCAAAGCATGTCAAGTGCGAGTGAAACTCTAGGACTGTGCAGTAGGCCTACAGCAGACACTTATGCGCCCCGAAAAAAATAAATAATGTACCTAACCTGTAAAAACTACTTTAGGGGTAATTAAATACAAAAATTGAATCCCCCAAATTAATTTGTAGAAAATATACTTTCATCATTAAATAAACAAAGAGAACTAAGCCTTAAGTTTCTAGAGACAGCATAAATAAAACAAAGAATGTAGTAGTCTTACATGTATTTTTTCGTTCGATTACATTTTTTTTTATCATACGAGTTATTGAATATTTTCTTTATTTTGTTTACGGTGTTGTCCCTAGCAACTATGTGCAATAGTTGGGTAGTTTCACTTTTTTTAACAATTTACTTCTCGTTGTTTATTTAATGCATTTTTCCTCGAAGGAATTTGAGTTGTTAGGTACAAAATAAACGAAAAAAGAAAATACTTTATACTTTTAACTGAAATAAATAATTTTGAATGAATGAAATGAAAATGATATATGTAGTCTTGTTACTGACTAAGGCTGACATGTTCCTTAGACAATGTTAATTAATAGCCCAACACGATGGCAATATGGACCTAAGTTTAACGTGGAAAAAATCTGATTACAATTCTTTATGAGGATCTTTGTGGATTAATAATTGAATAGTGCGGACGTTTTCTACAAGAGAACAACATTACCGACCATCTCATCTATCCACAATTCGTGACCTCAGCATACAGGACGTCGCCACCGATCCAATTCTAAATATTTAAGAAATTTAAAATTACAGATAAATGAAAAAAATCATGTAGGATCACTGCAAACACAAATAATGAACTCCCATTGAGTTGCCTGTTCACACGCAAATTGAGTGGAATACCGACACTAGAGGGCTAAGCTGAAATCACTGAGTAGAATCACTTCACCTCAAAATGAAAAGCTATTAAGCGCCGTCTGGCGGCGGAAGTCCGCGGCTCATCATTTATACAGGCGTCCGCCTCCTCCATTCAACCTCCCTCGTGAAAATCAAAACGGTGGTTGCGCGTCGTCGCCACACACCGGAGGTAAATCCCCTTTTGTGCACAGCGTCGGGCGTCGAAAGGCGGGCGTAATGAAAATGCATTGATGTAAATGTATCGATTTATGCACGACGTCAGCCGGGCGACAATCCTCTAAAACAAGACGTCGATAGTTAGAGTACGCGCGTCGGGCGCTCGTCGAAAATTGCTTTAATAACATTGCGGTATATGGAGCTATTTACGCACAGCGTCATTTGACGCGCGTTGAAATGACGCTCGTCTCTCGCGCGTCGCTTACCCTCCTCACCACGTGGGTTTGTAGAAGGAGTGGGAGTATGCAATTCTACTGTTATTTACGCTGTTGATGAGTAAGTACTAAAGAGAAGTTGGAGTTGGCGCGTTCCTGGGAAAATGGCTGAATAGACACAGAACTTTTAATTGATGCAGTGAAGTCGAAACCTAAACTATGGGATTGCTGTAAGAGTATAAAGACAGATGGAAGAAAAGAGATCCGTTATTATTATGTTTGTTGTCTGGCTGTGCCGAACTTTTTAAGGAATAAGTGATATTGAAATAAAGACAAAATAGGTAGATAAGAACAGTTAGAAAAAACATAACGGAGAACACTGTGGGTGTGCGTGAGGTGACGTCCGGTCACACGCTCGTTCGACGACCGTCATTTGGACGCCGCGCATCAAAGGGGTCCAACGCGGAGAAGGACGGTGTTCGGAAAGTAAAATTACTTCTTGCTTCCTAGTGGGGGGAGAAGTTGTACAGTCACTAGTCCTGTCGGTCTTCACTTACTATTTTGCAGCCAGGAAACAGCATTTCCGGAGAAGACATGAGCAGAATCCAAAAGCTCCAAAACTCTGCTAGGCTATTCGTTTCATTTTCTGCTTGAAACGCTTTGACCATGTCTCTCCTTTCAGAGATGCTGCTGGGATGTTGGTGATGGATGCCGTTTGTAGGATCATGACGTGCTGCATGGTGCATAAGGTTCTGCATCAACAAGAACCTCAGTACCTTTGTGAGCGGCTCTCCTTCCGGGAGGAGGTCTCACAACGTAGTACCCGCCATGGGGGGCTCCTACACTTCCCAAAAGTCAGACTTGAAATGGGAAGGGGAAGTTTCTCTTATTTCGGCCCGAAGTTGTACAATGACCTCCTCTCTGAACTTAAAGGTTATGCAGGCAAAACTTTCAGAAATAAGCTTATAGAATTATTAAGACCTGCATAACTGTTTTTTCTTAGCTTTTATCGTTCTCATTTGTTTTCCTCATTGTTATTAGTATGTTTTTATCGTTGTGATTTTATTGTTATATAAACGCTCGATGATAATAGGCAATTTTATTTATTTATTTATATATAGTCTTCATAAAAAGGTGAATTGATAGATACATTTAAGATTGATAATTAATTCTTTATTGTACAAATGACAAAACACGTGTTAAGTATATATTTAAACATGACAAAGTCATATGTCAAATATTGGGAGAGGATAAGCATTAACGTAATAGAGGCAGGCATCGGAGAAAATTAAAAATCTACCATTCCACTATTTCGAACTCATAATTCACTAATTTCGATCCAGCAGTTTATGTGTAAAAATTAACTTTATTTCTTTTTCTTACCGAACTGTCAAAATGTAAGGTAACGGACATTAAAAACTGTAAACATTGAATCCCAGGGTATTTACAGCAACCATGACTTCTGCTTCTCGAACTGTCAAATTTAGTGTTCACAGGCTGTTGACATTCAAGTAATTTTATGTTTTCATTTTCTAAAAATGTAAACATTGAAACTTAGGACGTTCACAGGCGTAGCCCGAGGATTTTAAGGAAATGAGTATGCATGTGTTGCATGAGTTTAAGATCTGTCTTTGTGTAAAATTTCAAACTGTTTGGTTCAGTATTTTTTGCGTTCACTTGCCACAACAAACCCACAAACACACAAACCCACAAACAAACATACAGAAACACCTCTTCTTTATAATATTTTAGATAAGTTCATAAGAAATATGGAGGGTTTCTCTTTCGGTCTAGATCGACGATTTTCGGGTAAAGGATGTTTTTATTTTAAAAGGTTCGTTACTTAATACAGTATTGATTCATTGACATAGTTTGACGGTGTGCCTTCATTTTACTTTCTTCATCATTTTTAGCTTCTTCCCTATGGGAAATTCGCTAAAATAAATTAAAATCAGATAGATCGGTAGACATTATAATCCTTTCAAATGACATCGAGTGCCAAGGTTTCTTGAAACAAAACAAGGTCACATTGTTTAGTTTAACATTGTTCTGAGGAGAAGTGAGGGGAAACAGGCGGAGGTACAAATGCATATATTCTTTATTTTCAAAATACATCAAGTATTGAAATGGCGTCTTCTGGATGGTTAAAAAAATGTTTATTGTCTTCTTTCCATGAACTCGGTCAATGTATAGAATGGATTGTTGATCAGCCATTATGTTAGAGCAGTCTTCATTCTTCTCACGGTGTGGCATCTCAGTTCTTCTGGCAGTACGTTATGCAGCTACATGCCCAAGTAGGAGGGTTTCTTCTCATATTGGATGAGATGGGAGACAGTATCTTGTACCATGTCGAGTGTTGTATCTTCTTTTATATAGAGATTTACTAATGTCATAATCTTCAGAGTCTTGACAGCTTCTCTACAACTTTCTCTGAAATTTAGCTCAGCTAAGGCTCTTACAGCCCTCTTTTGCAGTATTAAACGGTAAAAGGTATTGCAGTCTTAAAACTATAAATCAATTTGTAGAATATATATATGACAATTGCTCTGGTTCGATTTAGTCTCTGCACGCGTGACGTCACACCTCGCGAGGCTAGTCTCTCGACCTATATCCAGTATCCAGTAACCACGGAATCCTCCAAATCGCGGTCGTATTTCCACCCTCGTCATTCCGCGGTCCGCCACGCGCTACTTTGCGCACGCGCGCACCTCGGCTAATTGGAACCACCGCTCCAGAACGGACCGTACAGCCTCCACTTGGTGGGGGGGGCGGAACATATAACACAGTGAACACTCAACACAGCCACGGTCTGGATGGAGGGGTGTGCTGCGATGTGTATTACACGAAAAAGAGGCGTAGATGCGTTGCCAGACTTTATGCTTTAACAAAATGATTGGTAAAATAAAAGGGATTGGATATCTCACGAGAAAACCAATAGGCCCAAATTAAATATCAGTTGACTAACACGGTGGCGTGTCCTGTAATCCAGCTACTTGGAGGTCACGAACTGTGGATAGGTGTGAGCGATGGTCAGTGGTGTAGTGTTTTCTGGTGTGGATTAACGTCCGCACTATTAAATACTGCGTTAATCCGCAAGGACCATCCGCATAATTAGACCAATTCGTAATTCAGAGGCAGTGGTTCGGACTCCACGTTAAACTGTAGGTCTGACCCTTAGTTGTCATCGGCTGTTGGGCTATTAATTAACAGTCCTGTCTAAGTAACACGACAGCTTTCACGCCACAATCATCTTACACTCAATCCTCACTCATACTTCGCTTAAAATACCTACCTTGTGGTAGGATCGCCATTTCAATAAGCAAATCTTATCTAATATCTAAAGGAAATTTATTCAAAATCTTTTTCTATGTCGGCACGATACATTTCAAATTCACGTTTAATTTAAATAAATTTTAGACAAAACATAACTTTGATGTGAAGAATGTCGTCAGTACAATACGTTGTAAAAGTAGAGTTAGAAAAGGTACAGCCGAATGCACACACTTTACAAGTTTGTAGCGAATTAGAAACTATATCAAATGAAAAAGGCTTACTTGTTACTCTTGCTAGCAAAGGTCATTGATTGAGCCTAACAACTATCGATTAGTCGTCACTACTACCGCCGCTTGTTCACAGGCGATGTGCCGTGTTCAAGTGACTGATAACCGTGGCTTTAACACGACCTTTGGTAGGCTACTGCCAGGGCAAATCACTAACTGTCGAATGATCATCGATTCTTGTTAAATAACTAGCGAATGATTGAATCTGACAACTATCGATTACGCGTCACCACGACTGTCGCTCGTTCACAGGCGATGTATCGTGTAACTGTCGAATGATCATCGATTCTTGTTAAATAACTAGCGAATGATTGAATCTGACAACTATCGATTAGTCGTCACCACGACTGTCGCTCGTTCACAGGCGATGTATCGTGTAACTGTCGAATGATAATCGATTCCTGTTAAGAAACTATTCCGTATTTATGCTAAGTACATGAAGGCCTTTATATAGAAATGTACATCGAAGAACAGACATCATCGTTAATTTAAATAAAAAAAACTATTTTCACACTGAAATCATAAAAGTAGCTATCATCACATCAACATTACATAAGATTTTCCGGTGTAGAACTAGCAAAATATATTACTTACACAAACTATGATATAATCGAAAAGATTAGATTAGATTATTGAAATGGCAACCATACTACAATGTAGGTATTTTAAGCCAAGTATGAATGAGGATTGAGTGTAAGATGATTGTGGCGCGATCTTGTAGTCCTGTTACTGACTAAGGCTGACATGTTATACTTAAAATGTTAATTAATAGCCCAACAGCCGATGGCAACTAAGGGACCTCTACAGTTTAACGTGGAATCCGAACCACGGCCTCTGAATTACGAGTTGGTCTAACCATGAGGATGGTATTTGCGTATTAATGTAGTATTTAACAGTGCAGACGTTAATCCACACAAGAGAACACTACACCCACCGACCATCGCTCATAACTATCCACAATTCGTGACCTCCAAGTAGCTGGATTACAGGATGACGCCACCATCCCAGTCTGATTAAAAAAGAAATAAATAAGTCTGACAGAAAAGACAATAAAAGATTGTAAAAATGTTATCTATGTTCACATTGTTCATACGAATAACGAAACTAAACGATGGCATCAAAATAAAATTGTTTTTTATTTATATTTATGTATCACTCGAGTTATATTGACCGTTGAACGTGAGTGCAAAACATGGGAAATACATTACAGTATACATGGGAACGCTAAGCTACTGAGTAGCTACAGCCGATTTATCTGCCATCGTTTAATTAATTATGAAAACAAATGACCAAAGCACAAGTCATAAATACTCACTTTACTACTTCATACTGGCAACCGTAAAATGGAAACAATTTGCAGTCGCCGAGATGAAATCTCTACTGGTTGCAACATTGCACCGGTGATTATTGTTATCTGGCGAGCGACAGTTTACGATCCAAGTCTGCGCTTTGAAGTCGCCTGTAGAACGTAAACGTCGTTACAGCAGCGAGCGAGTCGCAAACGTAATTGAGAATTCGTAAACACGCCACTCGCTTTCAAATGCTTGTTTAATTTGTGTCAACTTTTCACCATTCAAATAACTACATGTGATTAGTGGTTTCTACGAAATATTTGTATGAACGGACTGGATAGGAATGAACTACCTAGTGAAAAATTAACAAATTTTACGTTACCATGCCATAACTCATAATACGGATAACACTAGAGCGAGGCGACGCTAGCCGCTTCAGTGCCGGCGAGCGGTGAAGGGTAAACTAGCTTATTAGTATGCACCTTACATCACTCAGTGAGCATCACCGCGCAATTAGACTCACCTTATGTCACCGCTGCAGAGGCCAACATCCGGAAACTTACAAAGCTTGTCACCTTATGTCACCACTGCAGAGGCCTACGTCCGGGAACTTACAAAGCTTGTCACCTTATGTCACCACTGCAGAGGCCTACGTCCGGGAACTTACAAAGCTTGTCACCTTATGTCAACAATGCAGAGGCCTACGTCCGGGAACTTACAAAGCTTGTCACCTTATGTCAACAATGCAGAGGCCTACGTCCGGGAACTTACAAAGCTTGTCACCTTATGTCAACAATGCAGAGGTCTACATCCGGAAACTTACAAAGCTTGTCATCTCATGCCACCGCTGCTGCAGAGACCAACATCCGGAAACTTACAAAGCTTGTCACCTTATGTCATTCAACCTCTCCGGAAACTTACAAAGCTTGTCACCTTGTGTCTCCGCTGCTGCAGAGGCCAAAATCCGGAAACTTACAAAGCTTATCACCTAATGTTACAGCTGCTGCAGAGGCCAACATCCGGAAACTTACAAAGCTTGTCACCTTATGTCAACAATGCAGAGGTCTACATCCGGAAACTTACAAAGCTTGTCACCTTATGTCAACAATGCAGAGGCCTACATCCGGAAACTTACAAAGCTTGTCACCTTATGTCACCACTGCAGAGGCCTACGTCCGGAAACGTACAAAGCTTGTCATCATGTGTCACCACTGCAGAGGCCGACATCCGGAAACTTACAAAGCTTGTCACCTTATGTCACCACTGCAGAGGCCTACGTCCGGGAACTTACAAAGCTTGTCACCTTATGTCACCACTGCAGAGGCCGACATCCGGAAACTTACAAAGCTTGTCACCTTATGTCACCACTGCAGAGGCCGACATCCGGAAACTTACAAAGCTTGTCACCTTATGTCACCACTGCAGAGGCCAGCATCCGGAAACGTACAAAGCTTGTCACCTTATGTCACCACTGCAGAGGCCAGCATCCGGAAACGTACAAAGCTTGTCACCTTATGTCACCACTGCAGAGGCCAGCATCCGGAAACGTACAAAGCTTGTCACCATGCGTCACCATGGCAGAGGCCAACATCCGGAAACTTACAAAGCTTGTCACCTTATGTCACCACTGCAGAGGCCGACATCCGGAAACTTACAAAGCTTGTCACCTTATGTCACCACTGCAGAGGCCAGCATCCGGAAACGTACAAAGCTTGTCACCTTATGTCACCACTGCAGAGGCCAGCATCCGGAAACGTATGAAGCTTGTCACCTTATGTCACCACTGCAGAGGCCAGCATCCGGAAACGTACAAAGCTTGTCACCTATGTCACCACTGCAGAGGCCCGTCCGGAAACTTCTTGTCACCTTATGTCACCACTGGAGCCAGCTCCGAGCTTGTCACCTTTGTCACACTGTGGCCACTCCGTATGCTGTCACCTTATGTCACCACTTGAGGCCCATCCGGAAACTTCTGTCACCTGTCACCACTCGAGGCCGATATAACTTCACCTTATAGAGGCCAACATTCTGATACATACTATGATTGTGACTTTGTTACCTCCCTCATAGCTGACGACGCTTCGAACACTCCAGAGGTCTAAATATCGGAAACATATGACGCTTTTAACCGTACATTTTTTACACTCTACTGTCTTAACTATTACTACATAACTACAATTAATGAATTAAGGGGGATTTCACTGAGCTAACTGATTTTCAGTCAGTAACTCTGTGTGTTATACTAACATTCACGCTAGGTCACGCAGGCGAGACAGCGTCACAATCTCGGGGGAGGTGTTTGCACGCTGTTCACGTCATAGCTGCTTATCACCACTTGCAATCACGTCTCGGTAACGTTCGTCGCTTCTCGCGTTACGTCACAGCTCCAGAGGCCCATTTTACATAACTGGCGGCTAGCTTCCTTCTGTGACACGCCGTTCTGCCTACTATTATCCCGGGATCGTCTCACGATTGTTCCCTCCTAAGTGCTCGTCACGGTATACAACTGACAGTTATGACTCTCACTCGCTTCCTCGCTACTGTACCAGGCCAGATGTAATGTACTCAGCTGGCCTCGTACAATAAAACGCGAGAAAACATCCTGACACCGACCCAAACTAACCATCTGGAAACACGGGTGAAAAAACACTTCTCAAAAACAATTTTAACCGTGGTGAGATGTGAATTTCACCTCACGACTCATCTTCCTGTTAAAATTATAAAAATTTGTAAAACTTAACTATAATCCTTAAATATACATCGTTAGAAAAAATATTTATAAGTGTTGTTTTACATGTTAATGTGCTTATAATATGCTGTTCTTAAAGTAAAAACACATAGGGTACCAAATTTTGTCAAATTATGTCAATAACTAAGAGAGTCATACCAATTTATCTATTCTCCGTAGGAACTTCAAAAGCAACGACTACGTAGGGTTTCTGCTATAAGTAACATTTTGGGATTTAATCGATGTATTGATAAACCATATGGACTTGCATAACAAATTTTAGAGAATATTTAAGTAAATAGGCGAGTTATTGATTTTTACCTATTCTCCATAAGATAAAAACTGCACAATGTAATGTGTTTACCATTTAAACATCTCAATAACCAACTGACCTAGAATCATGATCCAAAAGACAAAAGTGTGCGTTTTTTGAGCTGAATCCAATTGTAAAAAGGAAAATTACATATTTTCAAAAATTATACGTAATAAATTAAAAGCCCTTTTTTGGGGTACAAAACCTTCATTTAAGTATAATTAATGTAGTCCGATTAAAATATAGCTATTAGATAACATTTTGAATGACCCCCCAAAACGTGTTCACGGGGTTGAGTTATGAACTATCACGGTCCCGGGCATAACTGTCACCATGCGGGTAATGCGAATACCTCACTTTTCGATAGGAAATTCGCTAATAAATAAATGTAGCTGGGGTACATAAAATTATGTCAAAATGTTGCTCATGATTTAATCGACGACCTTCAGATTATGGAGCGGGTACTAAAACCACCGAAGCAGCCAGCCAATTATTCCATTACCAAATGAATTAAACATCCTCTCGAACAACAATTACAAAACATAAAAATATCTACGACCCGCTTTCTTATAGGTCACAAGCAAGCTTGCTGGTAAATTTAACAAAGACAAGGAAGGAGTAAAAGCCAGTGACAGTACGGTATGACTCACCGCGCGGCCTTGCGCGATGCGTTGGCAACACTTCAGTACGCAGTCAGCTGATCGGCCGATCAGCTGTTGTCATCGGCACGCCCTTAGACCGTCTCTGCCGGAAACGCTGACTGCTCTAGGGTTACGCGTGAAAATCAGAAAATACTACCGCGACGTTATCTAAACCTTAATGTGTTCTCAAAAAAAGTGTAATAATTTGTATATAAATTTATTAAATAGTTTACCTACAATCTATATAAATAAAATTAGAGTTTTGTCTGTACATTGCTCAGAATTATTCATTTTTTAGTTATTTTTACTTTTCTTGCGTTAGAGAAGCTGAAACCGGTCTTATCTCAATTTTTGTCTGTTTGTCTGTGACGCTCCAGGAGACATTTTACACCGTCTTCTCCGAAAAAAACGGAAGAACTGTTTACAATGAAACTTATTTCATGTATTCTCTACAATCCAGAGAAGGTTTATAAATGCTTGAAATCGCCCGCCGCTCCTTGGAAAGTAAATAACGAGCATTTAAAAACCCACTTTTACGCGATATTACTCGCATTTTGATCCAGTTTTCAATGAATAATAACCTACTGGTAATAATCAGCTGTCTTTGTAGTTTAAAGATTTAATAGAAATAAAAACAAACAGCTGTCCAATCTATATTAATTAGTTTATATTGGTCAGCAGATATAGTAAAGCAATCAGCTGTTGAAAAAAATATAGTTTAATTTAATGTAAACAAAGTTCTGGTTCCATAGTATGGGATCTCTTTGGGCTTCCAGGGAGGAACCCAATTGAGCTACAACAAAATTGACGGTCCATAAACCATCACCATGAAATTTTACTAAATGCACCAATTTTCACCCCCAAAGAGCGAAGCTAGTCTTAATCTTAGTCTTAATAATTTGAAAGTGTGTTTTCAAAACAAACAATAATATAGTAAACTGACATCACACGTGTTTGCTATTGTTTCATTAGTTTATATTACTATTTTTTATACGATATCGTGAAAAAGATTTAAAACACGCCATAGAGGCAACAACGATGTCGTGAATATAAGATTAAAACACACCATAGAGGCAAAAACGATGTCGTGAATATAAGATTAAAACACGCCATAGAGACAACAACGATGTCGTAAAAAATCATTAAAACACGCCATAGAGGCAACAACGATGTCGTGAATATAAGATTAAAACACGCCATAGAGGCAACAACGATGTCGTGAATATAAGATTAAAACACGCCATAGAGGCAACAACGATGTCGTGAATATAAGATTAAAACACGCCATAGAGGCAACAACGATCGCAGCAGATGCGTATAATTTAATCAATAAATAAACAAGTTTTAAAAAATATGTCCATAAACATAGAAGATGCCTATTCTGTTAAATAGGAATGAGTGTGCAGGTTAGCTGCTGTGAGGGACACTAAAAAAAGTCATTTCTACCATAAATAATTTTTATCTTAACATTCATACCAACTTTCATCAACATCTGTCCATAAATAAAGGAGTTTGCCTATTCCCTAAATGATTAATATGGGAAAAGAGTATGCAGGTTTGCTGCCATGATAAACATATTAACTATGATTTTAAGCATAAATGGATAGATCTCAACCACATGAAGCTAAATATCAAGTTTTAAAAAAAATATTCATTAATATGGGAAATATTAATTTTACCCTATCCTCCATAAGATTAACATTGGAGCCCCACAATACAACGACTGTGTAGATTTTAATATCTCGGTAACCGTTGGAGATAGAGAAAAACTTTAAGGAACTTAATTGTGTAGTTTTTTAAGCTGATTCCAATGGTGAATTATAAAATTAGAAATTTTTAAAAATTACATGTGAAAAACGCAAAAAACCCCATTTTGGGGTACAAAACCCCCCCAAACGACCCGTTCCCATTGACCGATATGTCTGGTTTACGAACTCGTCCGAGCATTTGTAGGAATACACGTCTCTACCAAATTTGGTCTCGATCGGACCATTTTTACGAGAGTTATCGTGTTCACAGACACATATATATATACATATATATATACAATATATCATATATATATAATATATATATATAAAAAAATTTAACGACTATTGTTTTGGACTCTGGCACCTAAAGAGAAAAAAATAACATGTCGTTAATCTTACATGAGACCTACGGTAATACTTCTTCCCTAGAGGAAATCGCTAAAACGATCGTGAAAAAGAAAAATATCAGAGATCGTATCGAATAAATTAAAATATAATAAATAATATATGACAAGTTTGGTCAAAATATGTCGATAAACATGGGGATTATTTGCAATTCTCCATAAGATTAAAACAAAGAGTAAGTTTGCTGCTGTGAGGAACACTGAAAGTATACCATCAAAAATTTTATTTTTAACATTTATACCAACTTTCATCAACATCTGTCCATAAATAAAGGAGTTTGCCTAATCTCCATATGATTAACATGGGAAAAGAGTATGCAGGTTTGCTGCCATGATAAACACATAAACTATGATTTTTTAGCACAAATGTATGGATCTCAACCAAATGAAGCTAAATATCAAGTTTTATCCAAAAATATTGATTAATAAGTGAAAAATTAATTTTTCCTAATCCTCCATAAGATTAACATTGGAGCCTCAAAATACAACGTACTGTGTTTAGATTTTTTTATATCTCGGTAACCGATAGAGAAAAACTTTAAGGAACTTAATTGTGTAGTTTTTTAAGCTGATTCCAATGGTGAAATATAAAATTAGAAATTTTTAAAAATTACATGTGAAAAACGCAAAAAACCATTTTGGGGTACAAAACCCCCCCAAACTACCCGTTCCCATTGACCGATATGTCTGGTTTACGAACTCGTCCGAGCATTTGTAGGAATACACGTCTCTACCAAATTTGGTCTCTCATCGGACCATTTTTACGAGAGTTATCGTGTTCACAGACACATAATATATATCATATATATATACATATATATAATATATATATATATATATAAAATTTTAACGACTATTGTTTTTGGTCTCTGGGCACCTAAAGAAGAAAAAATAACATGGTCTCGGGCTTAACTCTTGCCATGAGACCTACGGTAATAGCTTCTTCCCTATGGGAAATTCGCTAAAACGATGTCGTGAAAAAAGATTAAAACACGCCATAGAGGCAACAACGATGTCGTGAATATAAGATTAAAACACGCCATAGAGGCAACAACGATGTCGTGAAAAAAGATTAAAACACGCCATAGAGGCAACAACGATGTCGTGAAAAAAGATTAAAACACGCCATAGAGGCAAAAACGATGTCGTGAATATAAGATTAAAACACACCATAGAGGCAAAAACGATGTCGTGAATATAAGATTAAAACACGCCATAGAGACAACAACGATGTCGTAAAAAATCATTAAAACACGCCATAGAGGCAACAACGATGTCGTGAATATAAGATTAAAACACGCCATAGAGGCAACGACGATGTCGTAAAAATCATTAAAACACGCCATAGAGGAAAAAACGATGTCGTTAATTAAACCACGCAATAGAGGCAACAACGATGTCGTGAAAAAAATTAAAACATGCCATAGAGGAAAAAACGATGTCGTGAAAACATTAAAACACGCCATAGAGGCGACAACTATCTTGTGCAGCTCAGAGGTATACTTGAGACCGACCAAGAAAGAAAGAGAAATTGCCGGTTGAGCGCAGGACGTCCTGAGATTGGTAAAAAGTCCGCGGATCCACGGGAGGCGAGGGCCGCGACGGACGAAAGTGCTTCAAGTGCTGCATTTCACCAATCAACCGGTGAGAGTGAGGAGGCAGGCAGCACAGGTGGCGCCCCGGGCGGTCGAGTCTTGACCTGCGTCCACGGAGAAACCACTGTCTCACTACTCTTTCCGCAACTATCTATAGGCTATTTTTTTACTTTAAAATTTGTTTATAATGAACTTCATTCTGAATAAGAATATGGAGTTGTGACAATCTGACAATATTTAGATACAAAAATACGGTAAAATTTAAAGTTGAATGTTGTCGCGATTTTCCACTTCTTTTTAAATAAAAGAGGTACAGTAAACTTTTAAAAAGTGCAAAACTGAAAGAGGAGGAGCAGAAAATAAAGGCTAAAAGGAAAACATGGTTTTCCTGTTCCAGTTTTCACATCTTTTAAATGAGAAAAGACTTTTAAAACTGCAAGCCACTTTCTCCAATTTGTGTTTTTAACATTGAGAAGAATTTGGTGCATAGGTATTAGACACTCTACCACGCAACAGCTGGTACGGGTGATTACGAAGCTGGTCGACAACCTGCTACTGGAGTTCAGCAAGGCGTTCGACAAGGTCTGGCACGAGGGCCTTCTCAAGCTCAGCGAGTCCCACTCCCTGCAGCAGTGGTTTATCTTCTCAAGTGTTACTTAGATGGTCGGTAGTTTCAGTTATGCGTCGAGGAGGCGCTATCCACGTCTTCTCCGGTAGAGTCTGGGGTACCCCAGGGCAGTGTCCTGGGTCTGGTCCTTTACCTTGTTTATACTAATGACATGCCGACTGTTCCAGGAGTAACGTTGTCACTTTACACTGATGACGCACTGCTGCACTACAGAAGCTGTCGCCCTGACCACGCCGCGAGGATGATGCAGACACAGATGGACGCCCTGTTACCATAGCTCCGCCAATGGCGCATCAAAGTCAACGCGGATAAAAGTAATGCAATTTCTTTCAGGAAGTGGCGAAAAATGTCGAGAGCAGTTCCATCCGTGATCCAGCTAGACGGAGTGGGGATACCGTGGAAGAGGTCCGTGAAGTACTTCGGTGTCACCCTGGACTCACGCCTGTGTTTCACACAGCATATTGACAGGAAAGTCGCTGAGGCAACGGCAATCCTGGGGCTGACATGACCACTTCTTGCAGCGAGGAGCCCAATCCCGGTCAGGACGAAGATCACCATGTTCCTACTAATTGTACGCTCTTCAGAAGCGTGGTGGATTCTGGCCAGCAAGACCAACAGGAAACGCCTAGAGGTCATCCAGACGAAGTCGCTGAGACGAATCACACGACAACCGTGGTTCGTCGGAAACTCTGTAATTATAAGGTCGTTGAGAGTCCCAACTCTATTTAATAGAACCATGGACTGTTTCAGAAAGCAGCCGAGTCCATCCTAGAATACATCAGGGAGCTCTTTAGACGGCATGACGTCGTAGAGGACTGGAGGCCCAGACGCATCGCCACCCTGGATGATCCACAGTAGAGAAACACCGTGACCTGCCCAGCCAAAGCCTGACACAGCAATGCGTCAACACTTTTTAATTTAAGTTTATGTTAAATATATTTTGATTAACATCTGCTATTTCACTTGCTCCGGCCCTGTTCTGATTTGATTGTTCTAGCCACTCCAAGAGGTCAAATGGAGTATATTTGCTCGTATGTAAGTTGCTCAAACACGTCTGGACGGATGGGGACAGTGGGTTTAGTTTGTGCATGCACCGCTTAACGGTGGAGTCACCACATAACCCTCGCTGGAACGGGGGGTACTCATAAAGAGTTACCACCTGCCACAGAATAAATTAGACCCGTTGAGTGTACACATCTTAATTCCAAGATAATTTACTTCAACATAAAGTACAGAAATTTGATAGGATATAGCAGTAGTTCAAATTAAAAACTATCGATTCGTGAGTTCAGCAATAATATATCAAACCTGTATTCCGTGTACGTGTCAGCTGTCATATGCCTACTATTGAGAAAATATTGTATCTTACAATACCTAATACTATCCAACTGAACTAACATTTTAACAAATATATTAAGAATTTATTTCGTAGAAAACTCGAGAAAACTTGACGTGACCTTGTCACTCACAATAAGCTGGCTTGTCTTATCACTCGAAAAGCCACTGGCTGACAAGCGGCCGTGATCTACATTGCAACGAGGGTAAAAACTTGTTCTCCGCTACGGATCACGGATCAATGGGCAGATCCCAGAACACATGCGCCATGGCAACAGGCTGCATCTTTAACCAATCTAAACCATTCAAGATTTATTTTATAAATATTTATGTAATACTCGAGTGCGATAAATCCACTGAATTAAGTTTAATAAAGTTATAGTAAAATGATTAATTTTCTATCACGTCTTAAACATGAGGTTTCACTCAGTGGGGCTTTTGTTTAACCCTCCAAGTGCTATGACTATTACCACTAACCATAAAAGCAAAACAGGATTCCACTGCAATTCCAATTAAGGCTACAAATGCCGTCAACTTCCACCCAAGCCGGTCACCGTTTATTTGAGGTGGGCCCTCCACTCCACTATATCACACATTTGCAAGCCAAATTGGGATTGCTCATGGTCGGGATTCCAACCCTAGTACTTCCGAATGGCTAGAATGTTACACTCGTCAGCGCAGCGCTCTAACCGGTCCAGCCACCAGTGCATAGGAGTAGAAAGTGTTTACTTGGCTACAAAAGCATACTCTAGCGGCAAAATAACGAACTTAAGCGTCAGAACAGGGAACTACGCGAGTAGTTGCATGTATCAGCTCACAGATGGCAGCACCGTGACGGTAATTGCTGACTTCGATAGCGCTATACATTTATTGCACCTGGCTGAGATCTTACAGTGAGATGTTAGCATTTGGGAGGGTTAAATATTTTGTATCCAACCCCCTAACCTTTTGGGGCAGGAGCAAAAAAATAATAGACTTAAAAAAATGTTTCCATTAGTTTGAAGTACGTACCGAACTACGTTTATTCAACCTCACTTAGTCATCCAACCGTTATGGGGTTCAGGGGCTAACCGTTGAGGGGTTGTTAATATTTAGATTTAGATTTTTTAGATTTAGATTATTGAAATTGCAACCTACCCAGGTAGGTATTTTAAGCCAAGTATGAATGAGAAATGAGTGTAGGATGATTGTGGCGTGATCTTGTAGTCTTGTTACTGACTAAGGCTGACATTTTCCTTAGACAGGACTGTTAATTAATAGCCCAACAGCCGATGGCAACTAAGGGACCTACAGTTTAACGTGGAATCCGAACCACGGCCTCTGAATTACGAATTGGTCTAATTATGAGGATGGTATTTGCGGTTTAACGTAGTATTCAATAGTGCGGACGTTAATCCACACAAGAGAACACTACACCCACTGACCAACGCTCACAACTATTCACAATGCAATCTATATTATACGTGTAGCTGTAGATATTTAAATGATTTAAGGACGTGGGATGGGTGTTGTGCTTCTCGTAGCGCTCGGGGAACGACAAATGCTCCAGATTTACCTAAAAATTGGTTTGTACCACTGATCTACAATACCGACCACTTCACCCAGGTAACGGTTACGTCGGTCAAGGTTGCGGCGTGATAAGCTCGCGTGAACGACCAGCCGCGTGCTTGTTTACTCTACGTTGCGCTAGTTGACCAATACTGCAGTTTTAAACAGTTCCACTTCCTACCGGCAAACCAATCGATGAATGCAGTCAGTCGTTACTTTGTTTCTTTCTCTCGGTGAATTACTATATAGGGAAGAAGCTATTATATATATATATTCCTCACAGCAGCAAACCTGCATACTCTTTCCCATGTTAATCTTATGAAGAATAGACAAATAACTCTCATATTTATCGACAAATAATGATAAAACTTGTCATATATTATTATGTTATTGATTTGGAAATTCACTGAGTACGCAGGATGCTGCGTAGGAGGTATTTCAGTTTGATAGTAGCTGTGGGGATTACCGTAGGTCGGCATGGTCAGACTTAAATCGAGGACTATGATATTCGATCGTTTCGAGATTCCTCGAGACCTAAAAAAATATGAATTAAAAATATAAATAATATGTGTCCTTAAACACAATAAATCTCGTAAAAAAAGGTCCGATCGAAACAAAATTGGCAGATGTGTAAGCCTATATTTATTAGGATGACTCCAACCGAAATGGGGTTTCGTACCCCAAAATTATGATATAATATGCTCAAACGTATAAAAACTAACGGTGACCTACCTGTGAGTTTGCAGGCGATGCGAAAACTGAGCTTTCCGGTGATCAGAGCCGGGCATGTTGGGGTGCGGAGACCACTGCAACACAAGACCACAATCACATTACTGCGACGACACATTTGTTCATATCTTCAGAATTAAATGTAAAATCCCTGTAAAGAAGCTATTACCGTATTTCCCATGGCAAGACTTAAGCCCGGGACCATGTTACTTATTCGTTTTGAGGTGCCCACACAATTTAGTTCTTTAAAATTTTGCTCTATCTCGTACGGTCACCGACATAAGAAATCTAAACACAGTACGTTGTATTTTGGGGCTCCAATGAGATGAAATCAAATCCATCTAATCAATATTTTTGGATGAAACTTCGTATTTAACTTCATGTGGTAGGGGATCCAAACAATCTAATCTGGTCTAATGTAGGCTAAAAAATCATAGTTTATAAGTTTATCATGACAACTAACCTGCACACTCATTTCCAATGTTAATCATATAGAGACTAGGCAATCTCCTTTATTTATCGACGGATGTTTATGAAACTGGGTATAAACTATCAAAAAACTGTTTATGGGAGGAATGCCTACTTTCAGTGTTCCTCACGGCAGCAAACCTGCATACTTTTTCCCATATTAATCTTACGGAGAATAGGCAAACTCTCTTGTTTATTGATCAAATTTGGCATATTATTGATTTGGAAATACTGTAGCAGGGTATGCAGCTCTGCAACTCTCATATTGATTAACAAATATTTATGAAACTCATATATTATTATTATATTATTGATTTGGAAATTCGCTGAGTACGCAGGTCTGCTGCGACGGGGGTATTTAATATTTTTATTGGAGGCTTCGATCGAAGCAGAGCTTCCCCCCTTTCGGCAGATGAAGGATGGTGAGGGGAAACGCCCCCAGACAGCGCTCTGTGAAGTTAAGTTAGGTTGGTTAATGATAATATAAATAAATTTTGGACGGTATTTTCAGAGATAAAATAGCATAATAACGAGAAAAATGCTTAATCACGATCGAAAACTACATGGATCTATTTTTATTCAATAGGTTTCCACCAAGACCATGTTAACAATATAGACACTCTTAATCTAATTAAATTATTATCAACTAGCAGTAAGCCCGTCCTTTGTACGGGTTAAAGGATTCAGTTTAAAGAAGAAAGATTATCATACCAAAATGTAAACCTGAAATCCTAAACAAATCAATAAAAAGAAAATAAATCATTACCCAGCTTTATTAGTTAGCATTACTTTACAATTAAATAGATTAGAACATTTATACCACTATTATAATTAGTTATACGTTAAAATAACTTTTTAATATAAAGTAGTATGATTTCGAAATCGATTTAAAATCAATGACGAATATAAAATAACTAATATTGATTAGACAGCTGTTTGTTTATTTCTATTAAATATTTAAACTACAGAGACAGCTGATTATTATCAGTAGGTTACTCATTGAAAACAGTATCAAAATGCGAGTAATATCGCGTAAAAGTTGGTTTTTAAATGCTCGTTATTTACTTTTCAAGGGGCGGCGGGCAATTTCAAGCATTTATAAACCTTCTATGGAATGTAGAGAATACATGAAAAAAGTTTCATTCTAATCAGTTCTCCCGTTTTTTTCGGAGAAGACGGCGTAAAATGCCTCCTGGAGCGTCACAGACAAACAGACAAAAATTGAGATAAGACTGGTTTCGGTTTCTCTAACGCACAAAAAGTAAAAATAACAAAAAATAACTAATTCTATATGTCAATGTACAGACAAAACTCTAAATTTATTTATATAGCTATGTAAATAATGTTATATATCTTTATCAGCAGCTGATTTTCATCTAGCCCTTGGAATAATTGTAAAAGTTGTTCAAATATAATATTCTTTGTAGCCTATGTGTTTGCATTTCGTAGTTTTGATCTTGATTTTTGATCTTTGTTCCAAATTCAACTATTAGATTAGCCTAATTCCAAGTTTAGTTATATTAGGTTAAGTGGCTGCACTGTAAAAAATGGCTTTATGGTCGAAACATGTCAGTATTGGAATGTTTCGAATTTTAGAAGCAATATTTAATAGCAACCCTCCTGGCTTTCTGTCAAAATATGAATATAATAGTAACTGCCGCAGTATGCCAATACAGTTACATGCGGTTTGATTAATGTTTAGCCCTATAGGCCATATATACTGGTTACTGGCACAGTCGGTGTAGACCGTCCTGAAATACACAGCAATTTCCTCTCTTCCTGCCTCCCCGACACGCAACATTACACTGAAGCCACTAACGAAGGAAATACCCAGACCCTTACGCGCAATCATACGCACAACGCGCGCAGTGTTCACGCATTATTACATTTCCCCGCTGCATTTCCTACTTTCCCTAAACTAACAGCTTCCTTGTTTACGAGACTTATGCAATACTTTATACTTAGGTGGGCATTTCAAGCCAAGTATGAATGGGAGATGAGTGTAAGATGATTGTGGCGCGATCTTGTAGTCTCGTTCCTGACTAAGGGGCTAGCATGTTCCTTAGACATATATGACTGTTGATAACCCAACAGTCATTGGCATGTATAAGGGAAATACAGTTTAACGTGGAGTCCGAACCACTGCCTCTGAAATACCAACTGGTCTAATTATGAGGATGGTATTTGCGGATTTCGTAGTACTACGGACGTTAATCCCATCAGAGAACAATACACCCACCGACCATTGCTCAAAAGTATTTAAATAAAGAATATATTGTGAAAAATACAAAATGGCGGATATTTGAGAAGATAAGCGTTTTAGGCCATACCTCTATTGGAACTTTTTCCTTCCTTTCAATGTACCTAATCACTCACCGGTCCTGAAACGTTTTTCATGGACACCCTGTATAGGCCTACGTATGGACAGCTGAAGGACTCAGGGTCGAGCTTCAAAAAGTCGCACTGCCTACATCCTGTCAAGTGTCGACAATGGGCGATAATGCCCTCGGGGACAACAACGCACACTCACACACGCACACACACATACGTTTTAGCGTAGCCTATACAACGTTACTCATGTTAGATTACTCACCCAATACGGGACCGTCGCGTGTCTTGTAATCCAACTGCTTGGAGGCCACGAATTGTGGATAGTTGTGTGCGATGGTCTGAAAGTATAGTGTGGATTAACGTCCGCACTATTGAATACTACGTTAATCCGCAAAGACCATCCTCATAATTAGACCAGATCGTAATTCAGAGGCAGTGGTTCGGATTCCACGTAGTCTTGTTACCGACTAAAGCTGGCATGTTCCTTAGACAGAACTGTTAATTAATATCCCAACAGTCAATGACAATATCTTAGGGACCTACAGTTTAACGTGGAATCCGAACCACTGCCTCTAAATTACGAACTGGTCTATTTATGAGGATGGTCTTCGCGGATTAACGTAGTATATTTAATGGTGCGGACGTTAATCCACACAAGAGAACACTACATCCACCGACCATCGCTCACAACCATCCACAATTCGTGACCTCCTAGTAGTTGGATTACAGGACGACGCCACCGTTTACGTTAAAAATGAAAAGAGAGAAGTATGGCATAAATATCAATAAAGCCTGTTTAAAATTAACTTACCCCCGGACATATTACAAAGGTAGCTAGTTCAAACCCTGACCAAGTCCACATTTTTATAGCTACAGTCTACAAGTGAAGAGGTCTCGATACAGAGAAGAAATTACTCTCATTGCCCCTCGGTTTAAGCGCCATTTTATGGATTCCTTTTCATACGAACAATCAAATCGAAATTTCGTAAATACGTTGGAACAAAAGAGCGCACTCGTGCCATGTACATATTTGACAGATACGTATTCCGTTTTCGTACGTTTTTAAAACATATCGAAGCCTTTTAGAAAGACCCACAATAATTTGTAGACGACACAAAATTACAGTTAATTTTTGACATGGATATGTCTTAGCTCTGCGGGGGTGTTAGTGATTTTTAAGATGGAAAATATGTAACAGGGTTCCATAGAAACTACCAGAGCTATTGCATTGAATCTATATAAATAAAATTAGTTTTGTCTGTACGTTGCTCAGAATTATTAATTTTTTAGTTATTTTTACTTTTTGTGCGTTAGAGAAGCCGAAACCGGCTTATCTCATTGTCTGTTTGTCTTGTCTACTCCAGGAGGCATTCACCGTCTTCTCGAAAAACAGAACGATACAATGAAACTTTTTTTCTTCTACATTCCAAAGAAGGTTTATAAATGCTTGAAATACCGCCTCTTGAAAAGAAAATCGAGCATTTCATAGGATATTACTCGCATTTTCAATTTTATAGCCTATACTGATAATAATCATCTGTCTTAGTTTTAAAGCTTAATACATAAAATCAAACAGCTGTCAAATCAATATTTTTATTTATATAGTTATATTAAACCCTTTTATCATACTATAAAATTTATTTTACGTACAACTAATAATATTAAAATAAATGTCATCTATTTAATAGAGTAATGCTAAATAATAAGCTATTGATTTATCTTTGTACTGAAGGATTTCACTTTAATTATATTTCTTTTAAGAATTACAAACCACAAAGGAAGCTAGTTAAATAAAAGAAGAACAGCTGTTAAGATGAACTGAAAACATTCCCTTTAGACATATCCATGATCCCACAGGGAAGTAAATACGTACAAACATTTTTCATCGTCCCTTCGAAAACGCGGGAATAAAAACAAACGAATGTTTGGTTAACAACAATTCAGGAAGGAAAGCCTTCGGTCGATTCTATTTTGGCGGTTCATATTCCCGGGTTTCGACTGGGCCAACTTATTCGTCCAGACGCGGCGACGGGATTGCGAAATCAATAAAACACGGACGCCGAACAGACTGGCTACTGTCTACCCAGAGGTCAATAGAACAGTCCTCTATTGAGACATACAAATGGATTTTTTGTCTAAGGGAAATCCTTGCTAGAGACCGCTTGGCCATTTATTTAATTTCTGTTTGATTCTTCCATGTTTATGAAAAATAAAGGATGGTTACAGTTTTAAACTTCTTGAGTTTCATTAAAGCTACATTTAATCTGAAAATCGTCGGTTGGATCCTGAGCTGAATCGACACAATTTTTGTTTGGAGCAATATTGGACCCAGTTTTATTTTTAAGGATCAATTTTAATGATTGGCCAGACTGAAATTAAGCTCTTGAACCAAAAAAGTTACACTTAAGTTATTATTTTCACCCATTTATACGATAGTACTGTATATTGATCAAGTATTGTTTTGGTAAAAATTTTCGAATATAAGTTCAGAGCCACAGCCTACCCCGTTGGTTCGATTTAGAGTAAATTAGTATGTATGTATACATTCACCATATCTCTGGGCGGTTTTTATATTTTATTTGAATTTTTTAATAATAATCGTTTTATTTATTATATTTTTTATTGTTTTTTACTAACAATTCTTAAAAAATATGAAACATGCAAATTTCTCTATAATGGCTCCAACGATTTCAATTAAAATATAGTACTGTAGTTTTGAGTAGCATAGAGTACTAAATAAAATGACACCACCCGCATGACCTTAAATATGACTGTTTAAAACTTATGGGCTTCTAAATGTCAAAAAATCAATTTTTTGAAGTTTCCGCAGAAACAATGGTAAAGTATAATTTTACTACTACATGACAACCAGCTTAAAAACTAAACAAATTAGTATTTTTAATTATTTATCTACGACTAACGGTTTCAGAGAAATGTTAAATTTACTGTCCATGATTAAGCACTACACTGTCTGAGAGCGCCCTATGTTTATGCAGCGTAAGGTCACTCAACAAAACCCCCAAAAAAGTTTGGTATTAGGGAAGGGGGGTTCCCCCCATAAAATTTTAACAACTAATTTCGCTTTATTTATCTTATTGTTATATTCAGGAATTGGATTTGAATATTAAATTATATTTAGATAAACTTTAAAATTATGTAACAGAGAAACTATAAGACAGTCCACTGATACCGTTTATTACCTATAAGAATGAAATACAAACGGCGTAAAAAGGTTTACTGCCCAGAGGATGAGAAGATAGGCTATAATAAAACATTTGAGCTTAATACAAGTCGAAGCTATACTTTATGAATAAAAAAAACTTAAATATAAATCTTTTATTATTCTTCAAAAGACTAATGTTAAGAAACTACTGTTAACCATATTAAATATCTTAGTAGCGTTCTTGAAATATTTGAAAATTATATATTTTTTAATTTGAAACCCAAATTTATAGTGCAACAATTGAATTTTATAAAAATGCAAACGAATTTCAGAAGTTGTACGTTATTGGTTTAAGAGAAACAATATATCAAAATGTATGATGAATTTTTTGAAACATTTTGGTCCTGATCAAAATAATCTTCATTAATTTGCTTTATTAGCAGTAAAACAATCAGCAATCATATTCAAAAATCATTTGCCTATATAATTAAGAAAGAATATTAATTAATAGATAAATCTACTTCTCTCTATTATTTACTCAGAAATTAAAAAAAATTATATCTTGGTAACCAATCGACTATAAAGGGTGTGACAATTGAAAAACTAAAACTATAATTTACTCAATCCACCCATTCTTTGATGTTCTACAAGTTTTCTTTTGTAAAGACACTTTAATGCCCTCCCACCATACTGTTGGCCGAACAGGATTAGGCAAAATTTGGGAGATAGCTTAAGTCAATGTTGACAAACTGAATCTTCTACAGCATCGGAGACTACCCCGGTGGTCAATCTCTATAGGCCTAACTAAAATGTTGTAGTTATTCGTTAATAATTATTTGTAGTATGTGGAGCTAATGAAAGTTTGATCATCTGGCCCCATTATGGCTTATGACTTAAGTACCATCAGACCTGGGTTACTCAGCAAATTTCCATAGATTTATCAATTAATTATCGAAGAGAATATGCTAAAAACTTATAGGTTAAAGTAACATAGCTGTATGATTAGATTAGATTACCTTTAGAAATGGCCACCTACCCAGGTATTTTAAGCCAAGTATGAATGAGAAATTACTGTAGGATGATCATGGCACGATCTTATAGTCTTGTTACTGACTAAGGTAATGTTTGTTGATGAGGAAGTTACAAATCAATTTGAATAAACTTCATAAGTAACATGGGAATTGTGTATATGGTATGCTGCCAGTGATAAATATTAGATTGGATTTTTTTACATACATTGGCATTACTAGAAGAAGTTTAACTGTACACCAAGTTTTATCTATATATTTCAAATAAAAACAAAATTATATCGATTTCCTTATTTTCCATAAGAATAACACAACATTTTCCCTGACTTTGCCTTTTTCAAACCCCCTGATTCTTAACTTTTTTCCTGACCCTCCCTCCCTGATTTACCAAGTTGATAGTAACCAAATAAAATACATTATATTCTATTATTAGAGCTGCTAGGCCCGTATATACTGAGTCACCAAGATTTTATATTCAACATGTTATATCCAACATTTGCAATTTCACAGTCTAAACATAGATACATCCTTTACTTCCTGTCAAACCAAACATTCGAGGTAAGCCAGGAGATTCTATACAGCAGGAATTGTCACTAGCATTTCTCAAAGAGCCAATTTGTCTGCATCAAATTTTTCCAAGAGCCGCAAACAGTGGCAGCTCGTAATCGCTTTGGTCCGTACACGTCTTGGGGTATGGAATATCCTCTCAAAAATGAAGATTTGGAGCCCCACCGGAAAATTTTGGGAAAACAAAAACCTAAAGTGAAATTTGAAGCTATCTCCAAACGTTTTTCTTTTCTTTGAAGAACAAGCCAAGTATATCAATAAAATAAAAGTTGGAAATTAAATGTCTTTTACTTACTAAGGTAAGGTAATATGTTTCCAATCTATTTTGTAACTCCTTTAAAAAATATTTTTCATTACAGTAGTCTCAATTTTTCATTCCTAGTAGTCCGAAGGCCATAAAAAATCAAATGAGGGCCTGGTGAGGATCCCTGCTATACAGAGTAAATTAGAATAATTGTCTTCATGGCTTAGTGGTAGTGTAGAGAACTTTAAACTGACAAGTCGAATTAGATACCTTGGTTGTGTATACTTTTATACCAAGTTAAAAAAATAACTTATTCATAGGTCTACCATCAATTACTACAGTACCTACTCAATTCATGATACTGGTACATAATTTCAAATACAACATTTCTGTATTCCAAACATCACATATGATGTTTTAAAAATCCTATTTATAGTTAATTTGTTTTCCATGTTTGTCTCAATTTTGTATGAAAAGTATATAAGTCGTACATGATTTAAAAAAAATCCAGCACAACTTAATTGCTTTTTCATTTTTCCGTTTAAGAATAATACAATTTACAATTACCCACGGATTAAACCATCTTTAAATTCCCTTGTAACAGTACAATCATTGTTTGCAGTCCCGTATTTGAAATCACTGTTTAATTGTAAAAAATAAACTAATGCAACTTTGTTGGCATAAACCTAGGCAAAGGTAGTTAGATACTTACTCAAAATACAGAATCCTGTTTATCCATTAGCACATACATACACTAAATTTGTAAAAACACTTGGACGATTATGAACAATTTTGCAACACAAACAATAAGCACTCACAGAAAATAACACTACAAACACTAGCAAAGACGATACACGATCAGATTGAAGGCCTCAGACTGACAGAAACAGAAATCAAGAGGAACACTATGAAGGATTTAAGGAACGGCAACTGAACAGAATAGAAACAGAAGCTAGGTTCAGTGTTACCATCACTCAGTTGCAATTCCCAGAATAAAAACATATTTTTCCCTTATAAACTACACATGTCTTATAAATTCGCCTAAACCATAATTGTTGTTGTTTACATCATAACCCTTAACATTATTTATCCAGGAATTCATAGTTACAGTCACTAAATATTAATTTCATTTTATCATAAAGTGCAAGCTATTTTCATACAAACTTATGCAGTGTCTTTTTCCGATTACATATGTCTCGAAAACACAAATAAAATAAACTTCCAATATGTTTAAAGTAACATAAAGATGCATGTTTGATGTCCCCGATTCATTATACATATTATATACAATATTTAACTTCATCATAAAATTATAATACGATCGTTGTGGTCACCGATTTGATCTTAACGAACAACTTAATAAAACCATAGACTAACGGTTACAAAAATAAAATAAAAACTTCATGTACAAAAATAACGAAATAAAAAAAATACGAAAAATATTATGTGCCCGTGAGTTCAAATCTTGATTGAATCAAATTAATTGGTTGTGGTCCGGACCAGCGCCACGACCGCGGCCAAGACTTCGGACGTAACTTTCTCTTAATTATTCTATTAGAATAATTCTCGGATGTTAAATCCCACAAAGAGCGCCTCAACCACCACTGGTCACTAGTCGGGTTGTAGGGGTAGTGTGCAATACCTCATCCCCGTTATATGATAGTTTTAGACGGAAAACCAGCCCGTATCGCTGCTGCAACCGCTGCGGCCAGAACTCTAGACCATAGATGAACGGATAGTAAATTTTACTATCCGTTCCTCTCTGTCTAGACTCTGGCAGCTGCGACGTGCGGGAGCGGCCAGCGGCGCGACTTGGCCTGGTGTGTGCCGCTCTCGGCTGCTCCATATGATTCAATGTTAAATTTGGCTGCGTCGCAGCCGCTGTAGGGCGTTGAGCCCTTTACCTTCATCGATTGATTGACTTCAGCTTCGGCATGTTATTAACTAAAGCGGTAGATGATTGTTAAAAATCAAATTATGTTTTATTTGACGACACTCACTGATAACAATAACAATATATTTTAAATTAATATATATATTTTTTAATTAATATTTACCCAGGTTATTCAAAATAATGTAAAATGGTCAGCAGTCATTTATATTATAATATGCTTAATTTATTAGAAGAATACTTTAGCGTAAAAATATTTGCTTGTCCAATCCTCAGATTGTAACGTAGTGACATAGAGAATGTAAGATAATATCTTATATCATCTATGGTAGTGATTATAAATAAATTATACCCCGAATATTAAATTTGGTTTTGTTATAAGTTACCCGACTCATCGTAAAACTTTTGTTGAGTCCGGTGATACAACCATGGATATTCTCTTAGTGAAACCAAACACTAAAAAAATTATAAAATAAATTTCATTTCGTCATACCAAAGACAATTTATATTTCAATAATATTTCTTTATAATATTATATTTGGTCATACTAATGCTAGCCAGTAGCATAGATGAACGGATAGTAAAGTTAGTTATAATTCGTTCCTCTCTGCCAGTAGTGGGTAGACAACAGAAAATAGCTGTATCGCAAAAAAAACACAATCACGTGAAAAACATATGTTCATGTCAATTGTGTTTAATTAATTGTCAACTTAAGTTGCCCTTTGCCTTTGGTGTGGTTAGGTTTTGACTTTTAACACAATGCTGACCTAAAATTTGAATAAATTTCTTCTTAGAAATATTCTATGAGGCATTCTTTGTTGAGATGCCAAATATTATTTTGTTTATTGAGAATATTATAGTTATGATAGAATTTCCTTTCTGGTCCTTCCTATCTGTCCACCCAGTCTAACACATAAAAATGGGAAATAAGCAAAGTGTTAAGAAAGGAGAGAGCTCCTCTGGTGAACAATTACATCCCCAAGAAAAAAGAAGACTAACTAGTTTCTTGGAAGATAAAAAAGGCTCTGCAAAGTTTACATACCCAGAAACACATGTAAGCTTTATTTAATGCAACTAAGTCAATTTGTGGTAAAGTAAATGTTAGGCCTAAGTGAGTTGTTGGTAGAGTGACAAGAATCAAAACCTGAGTCCCTGATGGCCTAAGTTTGGATCTCAGAGTTGCCATCAAGTACTGTTCATCTTGTACTCTGTCGGCTCTCTACTATCTTTGCGTGGTATATTCCACACAGATATGTATGTATTAATATAGGTATAAGAGTAAAAAGCATATGGAATAAAATGTGTAGGGTTTCTGTCATAGCCTACTCTAAGAAAAGTTAATCTAGATGGCCTATCGTCACTGTATGGACATATACTGTACTTCCAATCCACTGTTGTTGTCTTAGTATTATATCTCCATCCATTGGTAAGTTACATATCGTCTTATCATCACCAGATCTGAGAGATAGTGTTTTAATTGCATGGAAATTCTAGTCTTCATTTTATCCCACCAGTTAAATGTGTAGGCCTACAACCTGTTAGTCCATGGTATTGGCTAGACAACTTTACGTGTTGCTGTCAATTCTGTAATTTACATTAAACAAACGAGTAATACTTTCATGAAAAGCCCTTAAATGCAAGGAGCCTTAGTCTTTAGAAGAAAATGGAAATTTTCACCATACATTTAATCTTAGAAATGTTTTATGATTAACCTAATACCTTCGTGACCTGTGATATAATTTGTTTGTTGACTACAAAAAAGTAATCCATTTGACGTATTGATTCATTTATTGGTACTTTGTTTTTTGATGGAAAGGTTTTATTATAATGTGAAACATTATTTTTACTTTGATTCTATATCCTAAATAAATTAAATGGTTGGAAAACTAGAGGTTTTGGGCATATACAAAACAGTATAAGTTATTAGATTAGTACAATTGATTATTTCCAATTGAGTTGCATCACCTCCTTTCTTATTATCCTTAGGTTTGATAGAGAATTTAGACATTTTAGAACCAACTGGAGTACCATTTCAGAGTTTATCAAGATCATCAGTTGGTTACATTTTGCATTCTGATATATAATATTGTTACGAACTTTCAGTTCATAGCAACCTTCAGTCACGATTGAAAACAAGTTTAATATAAGCCTTTTAGACAATGTTTGCCCTATAGTTGGTAAATGTCATTGTGGGGTTTTCAAGATAATTGTTCTAGCTATATATAAGTAATAAATGTATCAATCGTCCGTCAACCGAAGAGGAAAAGAATAATTTTAAGAATGAAATCGTTCATTCTTAAATTAACTTACTATTCATTTATATTGTATTTCACGTACAAAAAAATAAAGTAAAAATAAACTACTTAATGGAGCTCAGATGAAATCGGGAGCAAGGTTGCCCAAATCTTGGCGACATGAAGCAGGAACGTGTGCGTATGTGTATTTATGCGCATATATTTTCATGTAAATGAGGAGATACAGGTGGAGTTGAGTGAGTGAAGAGAGAAGTGAAGTTTGTGAACATTTAAGTCAAGTCCAAGTAAAAAATGTGAAGGTTCAGGCCCGCCCTACCTGGAAACAATGAGACTTTGGTACAGAATTAAATTTTCTACAGATTTGATTCCAGAAGATTTATTTTTTAATTGCTAACATAACACAGAGAAAGAGAGTTTAAGAGATGACTGAGATCAAATGTAAAAATGTGTCATCTTGGCTATGACTTTTACCTTTTAATATTTTTTTTTTAAACAACTCGATTTACAGTTTCAGGATCAGTTTTATACTATTATTCAGTTTACTTGACATAAAATACACTACATCTGACAATTTAGCTAATGCAAAAAAAAACAGAATGGCCTCATTTTAACTGGGGAACTGAAATCCCTCGCTAGCCATATGTCGCTAACATAGAATTTCTGAACCTATGTTTGTATAAACGTTTTTCATTATTTTCACTAGTAGAACACGTCCTTCAGTTCTTTCAGTTTCTTCCTGAATCGTTCTGTATAATGTAAACAATTATTTTCCTTGAAAGTCACGTAGAATAACTACTCATAAGTTATGGCATGATCGGCTGACTTATAGTTGGATGTGTTGTAGGGTTACAGTATGTGTGGTGAGTTCTACCTGCTACATATCTGCTGAGTTTTACTGAATGTTGGTAACTTATAACCAAAGTAGTTATCCGTTATTTCCTATAGCAGTTACGTCTGATAAATTCATCTGGAACACTAATTTTTGTTTATTTATTTTTCAGGAGCTTTGGAAAGAAATTTTGGCACCTGACCTTCTAGATTCCTATACTGGATATATTTTCAAATCTATTAACGGCCAAAGCAAGAGTACAATCGATCTTGATGAATTTATTAGTTTATATGTAAACATTATTAAAGGCTCATCAAGTGAAAAGTCCCGAGCTGTTTCAAATGTTATTGGCTCTTATAAAAATGATGCAGGCGGTGTAGCAATATCTTATCAAAGGTTGTGTAAGGTATATTTTCACTTTTATAAATTTCTATTTGATTATCGTGAGGTAAATTAAATTCAAAATATGCTGTTGGAATTTGTATTATGACAGTGAAAAATTATATAGTCAACATTTTTATCTTTTTAACGAAATCAAACTAATTCAATTAGGTGATATTTAAAAATACATGCAAACCTCATATTATGTAAGGCACTTCACATTTGTCAATTTAACCTCTTTGAAAAATAACATGGACAATAGATAATACACTTTATTTTCATATTCATTAAGAACAGTAGTAGTCAATGTATAAAGTTGATTGAATAAAGTTTTTTTAATGATAAAATACCCCCGTCGCAGCGGACCTGCGTACTCAGCGAATTTCCAAATCAATAATATAATAATAATAATATATGACAAGTTTGGTCAAAATCTGTCGATAAACATGAGAATTATTTGCCTATTCTCCATAAGATTAACATGGGAAAGAGTGAGCAGGCTTGCTGCTGTGAGGAACACTGAAAGTAGCCATTTATACCATAAAAGATTTTATTTTTAACATTTATACCAACTTTAATCAACATCTGTCCATAATTAAAGGAGTTTGCCTAATCTCCATATGATTAACATGAGAAAAGGGTATGCAGGTTTGCTGCCATGATAAACACATAAACTATGATTTTTTTAGCACAAATGTATGGATCTCAACCACATGAAGCTAAATATCAAGTTTCATCCAAAAATATTAGATAATAAGTGAAAAAATTAATTTTTCCTAATCCTCCATAAGATTAACATTGGAGCCTCAAAATACAACGTACTGTGTTTAGATTTTTTTATATCTCGGTAACCGTTGAAGATAGAGAAAAACTTTAAGGAACTTAATTGTGTAGTTTTTTAAGCTGATTCCAATGGTGAAATATAAAATTAGAATTTTTTTAAAATTACATGTGAAAAACGCAAAAAACCCCATTTTGGGGTACAAAACCCCCCCAAACTACCCGTTCCCATTGACCGATATGTCTGGTTTACGAACTCGTCCGAGCATTTGTAGGAATACACGTCTCTATCGAATTTGGTCTCGATCGGACCATTTTTACGAGAGTTATCGTGTTCACAGACACATAAAAATTATATATTTATAATATATATATATATATATATATGATATATATGACAATATATATACAATATATAATACACTTCATTGTTTTTGGTCTCTGGGCACCTAAAGAAGAAAAAATAACATGGTCTCGGGCTTAACTCTTGCCATTAGACCTACGGTAATAGCTTCTTCCCTATGGGAAATTCGCTAAAACCTAGCAGTTTGCTCTGTTGCACAATCGGATAATTATGTCAAACTATTGTCAGTACAGTATAACATTACTTGTGACAAGCCGGAAAAAAGGCATCTCCAAGGTTTATGCCTATCAATCTATCAAAATTTTGAGACATTTATCTTAACTTTCAACTGCCCTAACAGTTCAGTATTATATTATAGATTGGTTTTAACCAAAAGGTCAAATTATAAAAAATATCAAAATAATATAAAAAAATAATAATCAAATTAAAGTCAGTAATACAAAAAGTTAGGTTATTGTTAAAATTCCCTTATCAAACAAAAAATGTTTGTATTTACTTCCTGTGGGAAATAGGTTAGATCATGGATATGTCTGAAGGGAATATTTTCAGTTAATCTAAACAGCTGTTCTTATTCTTTTATATTAAAAATTAATACAATACAATAGATACAATACAATAGTTCAAGTAGTTTCTATGGAAACCTGTTACATGTTTTCCATCTTAAAAATCACCAACACCCCTCCAAAGCTAAGACATATCCATGTCAAAAATGTTTGTATTTACCTCCCGTGGGAAATAGGTTAGATCATGGATATGTCTAAAGGGAATATTTTCAGTTAATGTAAACTGCTGTTCTTATTCTTATAAAAATTTCAATACAATAGCTCTGTTGGTTTCTATGGAAACATGTTTAGATTTTTCAACTTACAAATTGCCAACACCCGCCGCCCCATCCAATTTCTGAAAATAAAAAAAAGAGAAACAAAGTTAAATTCATTGTTAGAATTTCAAAAAATGCCTGGAGATACAGCGTCTAAATCGGACCGCACCAAAGCCCCGCGCTCTACCCCTAGACCAGCGCGCTCCCCTCATGCCATCTTAACACAAGGAACATGAAGGAAATATGCCATCTTGATATTGGTCAAATTGTTTAACATGTTCCCTCAGCAAAACTGATCTGATCATGGTTATCAGCATTTTAATACCACCAGTCTGAACACAACACCTAATCTCTCTCCGCAGAAAGAATTTGTGCAAATAAATCCTGTTGTGGTTAAATATCTCTCTTATGAAAGGTACATTAAGATTGATTTATGAAGTTTTCCTCTACAATGGTTTTAGGTTGTTCTCATTAATTATTTTAATTTTATTTGCGAGGAATTTTTTACAATGAATTGGTAAAAAGCTAGGAATTAATTATTGTAATTAGCCGAACACAATAAATTGTACACGATAAAATTGTGATTTGAATGTGTTTTTTTTAGTACATGAGTGATCTAATGGAGTCCTTTTTCTTGGGACTTAACCATACACATGACACTTGTTTCAAGAGCTGGTCTCAGTTGAAAGAACCTGAACGTGTCACCATAGAAAAAGTCATTAATGGGGTTTGCCAAGATTTGCCACATGAAGAAGATGAAGTGAGTATTATAATAATAAGCTGTTAAATTACTGAGATGCCTTTTGGTTATCCAGTGTGACAACCTTCACTACCACCTTAGTTCCTTCTTGTTTCTCCTGGGGATTTGGTTGACACCCGGCCTGACCTAAGATCTCAAGGAGTGGTGTATCTCCGTAATGTACACAAGGGAAATATACTTACTTGGTGTGCTCTCAGGGTTTCCCTTATGAACGGATTTAGGCCCAATTTCACCAGAAACGAAATCTGCCGTTAACACATATTTAACTGCAGTTAGCCCCGTAATTGACGAAATCGGATTTCACCACTCGCTGTTAGAGTGGAATCTGCCGTTAGATACTAACTGCCCAAGTTTTACCTGTTAGGACCTTAATCTCAGATTAAGGGAGGAATTACAATATTTGGCAGCGTTGTTTCCGGTTGAGTCGGAAGTCATCGGCTATATGTTATACAAATGATTAATTTGGGGTTTTAATATTTTAAATTATATATTATTTTATTAGATTGCAGTATTATATTATTTTTATATTATATTTTCATTTTATTATTGTATTAGATTTTAATTTCAAAAGGACATAGGCTAGAAGAAGAGCGTACGAAGTAGCATTTGAAAGTGATAGCGATGAAGAGAATGTTACTCGTCGACCTAGATGGATAAAAGCACAGATAAAGGAACATATATGGTCCTTTATCTGTGATAAAAAAAGTAAAAAAACTATAAAATTTGACAATAACACTTTTCTCATAAGCGGGAACACTGGAAACTGAAACTATTTTTCAGGTTATGTTTGGTTGTTCAGCACAGCTTAGCTCGGTATTATGACAGTTTACTGCAAACCCAATTTACTCTAATCTTTCATTTAAGAATCTATCATTAGTTTTGTTTGTAAAATCGGATTTCCTTAATGTTGCATTCACTCATCAGTCAGTTCTACTCTAAGATAAATAAATTTTAGTTTAGCGTGATTTTGGTGAAATCCAGCCTTACTGTCCCAAGACATTCACTCTCAAATGAAATGTTGAGGGATCCCTGCGGATAAACTCTTCCCTTGTCTGGGCGACTTGAAGTGTGAATCCTCTGAGGCTATTCCGTGGGCGTGGCCGGAGCCTGGATCTGGATTGGTTTGGACTCCTTGGAGAAGTAGGTGGACTGTCCATGTCCTATCATTCCCACTGTTTTGAATCTCTTCTTTCTGGTGGCCGTAAAAATTCCGCCAGAAGACGTGCTTAGCCGGCTTTGCTAGGGCCTCCCAATCCTCCAAAATCTAACATCTAATCTAATAATCTAAATCTTAATATGAGTATGATGATTCTGATGATGTTATGTAGATTTGTTACTAACAAGCACTAGAATTTCACGACTTATGGAGAGCCGGTAATCTAGAATCTGAATAGCTGTATTCATTCAACCTTACATTGCACGTATTGAATGTTAATCCTAGAAGTGGCAAGCTTTTTACTTTAAACTGTATCATAAAAATAATTACTAATATCTTCTTGAAATATTAAGTATAAACACAAAAAGCATAAAACATGAAACCGTTTATTTAAGGTGGCCCCCCACTCCGCTATACCACACATTTGTAAGCCAAATTGGGATTGCTCATGGTCGGGATTCGAACCCTAGCATTTCCGAATGACTAGAATTTTCAGCGCAGCACTTCCGGTCCAGTCACTAGTGCATTGGAGTAGAAAGCGCTTACTTGGTTATAAGACATGCCCGGTGGCAGTCTAGTGCACTTCGTGAGCAGGTTCATTTGCTTGCCCCCAGAGAGCAACACAGTCACAAAGGCGCTAGTGTCTAACAAGTTCACTAAATTAACGACAGATGCCTCCACCTGCCACTTCTTATTGAATTTGTAAAAGAGTCGTGAATTACAACTTTGCCAGTTCTAGGGTTAATGAAACTATTGCAACCAAATTGTTATGACCTCTGACCTGTTTTTATAGGTTAGCATGGATACGTTTGAGAACTGGTTGCACCACTGCACCCTCTTCAATCTGCTTCACAGCTACGTTCTCGGCAGCATGTACAACTTGTCGCCCGAACAAGAGTCAAACATGATACCTTTGGTACAGTTGCCAACAAACAAATTTAATCAGAAGTGGAATATGCTGATAGATGTCTCTCAAGTAGTTTATATCAACTCTTTTTTGCCGAGCGAGTGCAAGGAAGTGTGGAGGTTACTGTTTTCCATAGACATCCACGGAGAGAGCTTTTCAAAGTTTCTTGCCTGCATAACCAACCAAGGTCCTGTGATCGTAGTGGTGCACACCAACAACAACCACACGTTCGGAGGCTTCATCTCAACAAATCTGTGTCTCAGTCCAAAATGGACCGGTAAGAATGAACAGATATTTCTGTCTCATATTTCTGTGTTAAGTTATTGCATAACCAGAAAAAAAGACTTAACCAACTGATTAACTTTAAATTGTTATAAGCTGAGTGACTATTATGGTATTTATATTATTTTTTTATTTCCACCATAGTAAAATTTTTAATAAGGGTTAGTTTCTGTAAACTATCCATGTCATTAAAAAACATAGATCTGTTGTAGGGTCGTTTTACTCGTTTTCTATAGTTAATGACAAATTCTTACTGGTAAAATGAGAAATTAATACGATTTGTGATCTAGAACACATTCTTCTTTTTTAATCTATAATATTATAAAGAAGAGGTGGTTTCTGTATGTTTGTTTGTGGGTTTGTGTGTTTGTGGGTTTGTTGTGGCAAGTGAATGCGAAAAATACTGAACCGACCGGTTTGAAATTTTAGGCAAAGGTAGATCTTAAACTCATGCAACACATAGGCATACTCATTTCCTTAAAATCCTCTCGGGCTACGCCCTGTGAACGTCCTAAGTTTCAATGTTTACATTTTTAGAGAATGAAAACATAAAATTATTTGAATGTCAACAGCTGTGAATACTAAAATTTGACAGTTCGAGAAGGAGGAGAAGAAGAAGAAAGAGCGGCCGTGACCGTCCTCGGTTTCAATGTTTACATTTTCTAATGACAACATCCGTTTGCACTATATTTTGACAGTTCGGGAAGAAGAAGAAATAAAGTTGATTTTTCAGATAAACTGCTGGATCGAAATTAGTGAATTATTTGAAATAGCGGAATGGTAGATTTTAAGTTTTTTCCGACGACTGTCTCTATTACATTAATCCTTATCCACTCCCAATGTTTGACATATGTTATTTTGAAATGTTGTAGACACTCCTGTTTTGTCATTTTGTAAACAATGAAGAATTAATTAACAATATCTTAAATGTATCAGTAGAGCCTACACCTTTCAGCCTTTTTAGCCCGTGCGAAGAACGGGTACTTTGGCTAGTATCTTATAAAATTCAAACACAATTCAAAGTATGGTTTGGGTCAAATATATAATGAATTTTTATGATTCTAGGTACCGATAGCAGTTTCTTGTTTAGACTTAGCCCATCGGTTGATATATTTCCTGCGACTGGCTACAATGACCACTACGTTTACTTCAACTCCAATCAAACTACATTACCCAATGGTCTAGTATGTGTTTATATTTTGATCTTGACGTTGAAACAGACATGGTTACTATGGATTAACCCATTCCCGTCTAAGGACGCACATTGCACGTCTGCGTATTTCGCTAGACACATGACTAAGGACGTGCATTGTGCGTCCGGATTGGCTATGAGCAAACAATGTGAGTTGCCAGCTTATATTTAAATGTTGTTATTTTTTCTGCTGTTAAGTGTGCTATTTCATTTCTCATCCGATAGATAGTATTGGCGTCCTTTTAAGTCATCGTCTTTAGTGTCCAATGTTCACTGTTGACAGTAAATTATTGTCTCGTTCGCACAATTCATTCAGCGATTGTACTTATTCATGAAAAATGAAAAAAGAACTACATCGAAATATAAGCAGGCAACGCTCATTGTTTGCTCATTATCACATCTGTCACATAGCGAAATACGAGGACGTGCAATGTGCGTCCTTAGACGGGAATGGGTTAAATACAAAATATTAATATAAATAAATAAATACAAAAATTTTTATAGTTAAAAAATATGTTTAAATAAAATGTCTTACCAAAAATTATATGTAAGTAAGTAAACAATTTTTATGTATGTAATTCTAAAATTGTAATTAATTTTTTACAATTATTTTTTGTTAATTACTTTAACAAATGTAATTAAAAACACACCTAAAATTAAAACAGGGATACCAAATGCATTTTTTCTTATAACTAAACATTTTGAACAATAAATTCTGAAAATGTCAAGTAAATTGTTATATTTTCATAAAAGTTATAAAAATGTTTGTATTTAATTTCCTGTGTGAAAAAGGTTAGATCATGGATATGTCTAAAGGGAATGTTTACAGTCCATATAAACAGCTGTTCTTATGTTTTTAATTTTCGTCTTACAAATTTCTTTCGTCTTACAATACCCCCCAGAGCTAAGGCATATCCATGTCAAAAGTAATTTTAACTTTGTCACTGTCATTAAAGTTTACACTCAGTCCAGATTGCCTTGCAAAATCTGTCTAAGTATTTTAATTTAGAGGTGAATTAATATGGATGTTCAAAATACTATCACATAAACAACTAACAGCTGATCTTTGAAATTCCACAACAAAACCTGCCACTGCTACTTTAATTTCTAGGCCCTTAAAATTAAGTGCATACTGTATAAAATGTAAATTATATTCCTCTGAGAAGAAACTTTATTAGCTTTAATTTGCCGAAAATTACGTAAAAAAATACTAATAATAACGCCGAAAGAAAAAAGGCAACAACCATAGCCCTGAAAGAGTTAACCTCTATTTCAAGGACTGTAAACATTATTGAAATAAATTATTTGTATTTTGTATTTTTTTTGTAAGCTATCAATGTTAAACTGTTAAAAGTGAAATGAGATAATGAACTAACACATTTCTGTTGTTTAAGGGTATGGGAGGACAATATGAGTATTGGGGCCTCTGGATCGACTCCCATTTTGGAATTGGACAATGCAGTGAGTCTTGTACTACGTATAAACAGTACAAAATGCTGGACTCCAAAAAGGAATTTCACATCAAGAGCTTAGAAGTGTGGGGAGTGGGGGAACCTCCTCCCTCTGATGAGGAATTGGTACTAAAACAGATTATTTTTTAAGTTTAACAATAACCCATTTTGGATCATTGTTAAAAGAACATTTTTTACAGCTTGAAACTGTTGAATATAATTTTGGTTATGTTTGTCTAGTAAAAACATTAATATCTTCAAAGGGAAGGAGATTATGGATGATCATTAATTTTTGATTTTATTGTGTCTTTCTAAGCCTCTTGGCATTTTTAACGTTTTGATGGGGAACAGTCCTAACCCAGGTCTTGTTACTACCTAACGTCGACCTGTTGTTAGGAAAGCATCATTAATCCATTGGCTACTGAATAGATGTCCACTTTTGAAGCATGCCCGTACTGAATTATATGAGCATTTATCAGGGTTTAAGCTTAATACTCAATAAATACATGAAAAATGAATATATACTCCCTACATATCTAGCCGAATGTTTTTTAATTTATTACTACACATACTTAATTTTTTTCAATGCCTATTTACACTACATAAGCCTAAAAAACTTTTTTGTTCTGTAACTATTATCACTCGATGACCAGTTTGACTGTTGATGGTTAGGTTAGGTAGTTGATGGAAACATTCAACTCATCACAATCTTTTCTTTCCGAATCGCCACTTTCATATAAGATCTGTCTAACAAAATCAGAATATTCCACAGGACAAGGAACGTATTGCTGCGAAATGACCATTGTTGTCAAACTGCATACCACACGACGATGTTAACAAACAAACCGTAAACAAAAAACTATATAAAAATAATCGAGAGTCAAAATATAGTGATGCAATATTTTTAATATAACAATCCGTGACGTCTATCGCAGCCAATGGGTTAATTAATAGCCGAATGACGAAATGGTAACTGGATTCAGATTCGTCCTTTGCGGGATTCGATCCGGCCTTCATTTTTGAAGGTAGGCATTAAAATCACTCAGCTACTTAGCCAGTTAATAATCATGAATATATATATATATATATATATATATATATATATATACAAGATCATGATGTATATTTATCCTGGTCATCTTTACGGATTTTAAAAATATGAATGATCTTAAACCAACAGTTTTAGTAAACTGACTGTTTTAGTAAATAGCTTTTTTGCTCTAAAAGTAACTTTAGATAATTATACACTTTTAATGTCCTTCAATAAAACTATCATATTCTATTTCCGTTAAAAAATTAATTGAAATTAATTGTTTAAAAAATAGTCATCAAATTTCTTTCATAGATTTTTCTCCCTGTTTCTACAGGTTTAACAATTTTAGGGGAATGGCCAATTTCTCTGCCCTCCTAAGGTATAAACTAAAGTTGTAACCAGATTGAGTTTAACTATAAGCTGTACACACGTATAGTTTTGTACAAAATGGTTTGAAGAATAAATACGAAATTGATTTCGTTGCAAACTTTGTGCTAATAAAATTGGGTCTCCTTAGACGATGTACTGTGTTTACCTTGAATAGAAATTTTAATTTTGAATGTCTATGAATCTAAGAATGTTAGAATGTTTTTCAGTAGCTCTGAACATTAATTGAATTACGATAGTTAAAAATATTTCTAACAAAGAACTTGATATATTTTTAGGGCTTGAGACCAAGTGGTAAAAGCGGGAGATCCGCTCTAGACCAGGATCCGACGAGTACACAGATTTTGGAAATGGCTGGACGAGAAATGCACAGTAAAGGTCTCCGAGAAAGTATTTTCAAAAGGCGTGGCAGTTCACAAAGTAGACGCGACAGTGTTGGAAATAGCGAATGAAACAATAATGAAAATCACAACCAAAACAGTGTTGGAAGTAGCAGATGCTCTTGAAAATAATAATGGTGTACTCTCAAACTATAATCACAGGTAATATTAATGTATCTTGTAGCTATTACTCATTCAGATAAACAGCAAATAAACTTTAGATATTGTTCTACTTTTGACATGGATATGTAAAAAGGGGCAGATTCATGGAACGAAAAAAGTGAAGCAGAAGTTGTGTTGCCTATATTATTTCAGTTAATTTTTTGACGTGGATATGTCTAAGCTCTTGGGGGTGTTAGCATTTTTTTGGAACGCAAAAAGTGCAGCGGATGTGTTTAACAGAAAGCCGTCATATGATTATAAGAACAGCTGTTAAGATAAACTGAAAACATTCCCTTTAGACCTATCCATGAACTAACCTACTTCACACAGGGAAGTTGTTAAAGATTGTAGTTTTCCTCCTGCACTTAATAGATTTACATGTAAACATACTTAAAAGGATTGAGGCTACATCATGTGCTTGTGTCGAGCAAGAAGTTAGTTTCATTAATTTATTTTTTACGTAGAACTAATTGAATTAAAAAAGTATTAAACTGATCATGTGATTTAATAAAACTAATTAAGACAGTAAAAAAAATAAACTTAAAATTGAAACTACGGTGGCCCATAAAATTATAAATAAATTAAAATTTTTGTCTAATATTGTTTTGGCTGAAGCAGTGATTCTGCTTATACTATTCCATGGGACATGTCCTAAGGGAAATTTGATTCGTGCCAAATTTAATAAATCACAAACCTATTCAATGAAGATTTTCTTCATCTAAAATATTAACCATTTTTGAACACTTTTTAGGAGGGTGTATATGTGAATTGAGTAAAAGTAATTGCTTTTGTTTCAGAGTACCAAAACTGTAAAGGTTGGATTACTTCTGGTGCCATCAATAAGTCGTTATAAGTTTTTAAATCTAATATTTATTTTGTTAGTTAGCGTTAAAAGAATAAGTTACCAATCTAATTGGAGTACTTTCATGATATTTTGGCTGTGGGTATTAGGTATTTTTTGGTGTACAGTGTAATTGAAAAGAGAATTTGTAATTTGTGTATAGTTTTATTTCGCTGAAATTCACAATTACCTAAAATGAACAAAATTACGCTTATCCTAGATAGTTGAATGTAGATAGTTATATTTTAGTTACCAAGCATAAATTGCTCAAGGTTTCAGTATACTAAAATTTTGGTGTATTTAAAATGGATTGAAAGTAATTATTATGACAGAGAAGAAACAAAATCTCAGAATTTTCCTCAATAAAGGGCAGGATAAACCTGAAGGATAAGAAATTATAAAATTAATACAAGTAGCCTTGGTGTAGGGTACTTTAATTAAGCAAAATCTTTATTAGGCCTATTAAAAAAAAGAAAGGAAAAAAATATTATTGTGCAATAAAAATTGCTTCAACTTGATGTTTTGGTAGAAATTGCTATTTTTATTACAAATCCAACAGCTTGCTAATATTTTTAAATGGGTAAAACAATATAAGCTGTGTTGTGGACTGAAATATATTTGAAAAATAAACTGTTAAATTTCACTATTTTGTCTTTTTATTTACCTTTTTTCTTTGGATAATAATACATAAAATATATTATAATATTTACCTCTCTAGTTCAAAGGTCATTATTAGTGGTAGCAATATCAATCTCTATTTTCTCTTTTGTATAATTTGATGGTGTTAAAGTTAAAAATTGAGAGGAAATTATATTATGGCCCTATAGGTTTATAGCTTATAGGGCCATAATATAATTTCTTCTCAATTTTTTGACTTGAATACACCAACAAAATATAAAAAAGATAGAATAAAGATTAACACTTATTTACTGTTAGGTGTTATGAAGTTCGCCGGGTCAACTAGTAATTTTATTACTAATTGACCATCTGAAATTGTTTACTAAAGATACATACTCTGTCTCTTTCAATGTCATATGAAATGTTACCCCATCTGACTGACTCATAACTGAATGGTATTTCTTCATCAATGAAAATGCGTATAAGAAAAAAAACAAGATTAGATTTCATAACAGATATATTAACAAAAGCTCTTAAAAATAACTAAAACATAAAATGTATTTCAATTTGAAAACCCAGATGTGGGATAAAGTTTATAACAGTTTTATGACAAATTAATTACTTCAGTTTCCACAAACTCTCCTTTAGAAATATCATCTTCATTACTTTTTTCCGGGGAGGTTTTCTGAGCCAGCAAGTACTTGATACAAGCGTTCTGGCAGTGACGCACCATGTATTTCTTCTGCGAAAACGCTTTTCCACACATCTTGCACCTCCAGGCCCACTGGTGATGACCTCGTGTGCGTTGGTGTGCTCGAAGATTAGACCTGCAATCGTAAGTTAGTATTAAAATTGGTCGTAAATAAGTGACTGAATTTTGTGTAAAATCAACTGTAAACAATTTATGTATTTTTAATTTTTCCCCTTTTACAGTATGAATATAGTATGAAGAGAAAGTATTGTTTTCGTCAGAATTTTTAATTTGAATGGATATATCCACTTTAGTGCCCCCTCAATAGAAAAAAGTGGCTTTTAGAGTGAAGTCTGACCATGTGGGGATGTGCAGAAGGCTAGAGTCAAGACCATTGGTCCAATTTTAATGAAATTCTGTAGGTATCTTGGAGCATTTTTAAAATGTTTTTTGAATTTTCGATTTTTGAATGTATTTTACCTAAAAAAACCATGTATTTTATGTACACCAGCATTTCTACATACATCGGAGTTTAAAAGTACATGGGCTTTTAAATATAAAATAAGTTTTTTAGATTTTCTAGATTAACAATTATTGTACACAACAATTCGACTATCACCTTTAAACCAGCTTTAAAAACTAAACAAATTAGTATTTTGAACCATTAGTCTACGACTAATAGTTCCAGAGTGAAGGATGGCGTTTCTTTACTGTTTCCCACAAAAAGACATCAAATGGTGAATAAATATATAAACATTTTTTAGCATATTATACCACCCTCTATTGCATGCATTTCAACAGCAAACCTTTTAGTAAGATATTTAACCTAGGTGTATAAAAAACACTGGCTTCACAAGATTTTTGTGTTGGCCTTCCTGTTGTATATCAATGTTCTCTGTATTATTTAGCTGGAATAAGAACTAAAAGAAGTAGGCAACACTGACCTGTCTGCAAAGCTTTTATGGCAGGTGGAGCATGTGAAGGGGCGTTCCCCCGTGTGGAGTCTCATGTGCCCCTTCAACACCCAGGGTCTGTCAAAGCCCTTGTGGCAGTAGGAGCAAAAGTGCTGGGCCGAAGGCTCTGCCTTACTGGAGCCCCCGCTGTTGCTACCGCTGCCGCTACCACTGCCACCGCGACCACCACTAGGGTATTCTTCCAAATCCATCTGTAATACATGATTATGAACATTAATTACTGAAATTACTGGATGCTTTTCTCGTTTGGAACAGGGAGATACATACCTTGTAGCTTTGTAGTTGAACCTGGCATGGTACTAGCATAAGCAACCAGGAGACCAGGACTTGTTGCATGTTGCTCAATTATGACCGCTGGCGGCTGTTGGAGCGTTGATGAAGAGATGTCTCAAGTTTGTCAATTCTCTCACTGAGTTTTGCTACTACCGTAGTAAGATCTTCAACCGCCTTTGAGTGGTCATGGTTTTTGGTGCACTCAAAAGTGTGGAACTGAGGCTTGTGAAACTTCCATGATCTTAACAGCTATTTCCAAAAGTTTGTCAAGTGGCAGCTCAGACTGTGTTGTGAGAATGGCCTGGACTTGGCTTGGGATACGACAAAGCCATAGCGCACAAAGAAAGCTGTCTTGTAACTGAGTCTATGCAACGAAAGTGAGAAGACGTCGCAAGAACTGTGAAGGCTTAAGATCACCCATATCCTCTTCGATGATCAACTGGCGAACACGCTGCTCCTCGCTAGCTGCTAAGTCTTTCGATCAGTTTTGAGAAAAGTGTGGCGTACCGATCTGACGCAGAAGGATTTGTAATAATTACACCTTCTACTTCTGCATCGTATCGGGTATCTGGCTGCGATACAATGTAGTGGAAATGTGTATCATTGTTGGTAATACCAGAGATGGCAAACTTGGAACCTGCATAAACTTGGACGATCAGTCCAGAATAGTGGCAGTTTTACCGCAACACAATAAAAGGATGCAGTTATGATCCAATGTGGTTCTCAGCATTTTATTCTTGGCCAGTTGTCATGTAATATCCTCCAATGACATGTTTACGTAGTGAAAAAATTAAGTCGTATGAACAAAATGTGTCACATTTCAACTAGGTGATCTCATACAAAAATAAACATAACCAAAAATAACAGTTTGTTGCAATGGTGACAACTGAATGTAATGGTAAACAGGAACAGTTGTGGCCACTACACCTTCTACGTAACTTTTACAAAATTATAATCTGTCATACCTGACCAAATCCTGCGAGAGCGTTCATGAGGTAGCTGAGCTGCGACACTTCCACTATCGGCATGGTGGACGGCATGAAGTCTGTCGGGGCGTAGCTGTCTCCTTCATTGTCCGAGACTTCACTTAGGGGTGGTGAATCGTATTTCGGCTCCATAATTTTCACTGTGGGCTCTTTCAGAGGAATTTTGTTCAGTTCCCAACGGATTGTGAACGGCAAATCACTAACTTTACTCCAATCTAAATGAATATTGATGAAATTGAATATTTGGACAATCGTACAATAATAATTTAACTTTTTACAGGAAATAAATATGAAATTTCAATAACAATGTGTATAGCTTCAAGCATACAAACATGAGGATTTGTTATTTTTTGAGTCAGATCTCCAAATAAAAAAATGTACTTTAACTTAGAATTATTTTTTATGTAAACAGGTAAGATTGCAACAGTTGATTTAATATATTTTGATTGTCCTTGTTTTATTGTTGTTCATTAACAGTAATTTGGATACTGAAGACAAACCTTAAAATTGTAATAGCTTTGTTAATCAAATCATGAAACCTTTAAACATTTAGGCAACACATATAGTGCTACAATTATCTGAATTATCTATGAGCTAATGCATGAACTAATCCATGGAGTTCACTCTTTTGCTGCTAGAGTTTGCTTTTTATTGCCAAATAAGCGCTTTCTCAGACAGTGTTACTTAGGTGAAGTGGACTATATCGTTGTACCGAGTGCAACATTTGAAGGCAATTGGCAGTACATGGATTTGAATCTCAACCACAGTCAATCCCAATCCAGCTTGCAAATGTGTGGTACAGTGGTGGGAGGTCCCACCTTAAATAAAGGGTGTCCTGCTTGTTGACGCCATTTGTAGTCCTAGTTGGGATTACAATGGACACCTGTTTTGCTTCTTTTACAACTGTATAATTAAGAGGTGGGTCGTGTTTTTGTGGTTTTTATTGTTTATACTGAGTATTTAAGAAGAGTTGCATGGTTAAAATAAAAAAGAATAAAATAAGTTCAGTAGCTCCGCCACTTGGAAGATTATGGTCTTGTTAGATTATTAAAAATATTTTATATAAATTTGTATAAGTTTATTGTAAATCTAGTATTTTTCATAATTTTACTTTGAAAATTGAAAATTCGAAAATGACCTCCATTTTCTGATAATCTCTAAACAAATATTTTTTTTAATATCTAAAAACTTATAAACCCTCAGGATATTGGCTGAGAAGCTAAAATAAAAAAACATTACTGAAAGTTTTTGATTTATGTAAACTTTTAGAAACTACATATAGGCACAGATATTAGTTATGAATATGTTAAAGGTAAATATGAGGGTATCAGGCTATGAATTCAAAATGGCTGCGATTTAAACATCTAGAACAAGAATAAAGGCATTTGGAATTCTTATCAAATGTAGTTGATTGTTATAATAATGCTGTAGAAGATTTTGGCTGCATATATTGACTTGTATGACAAGCTACGCACCACAATATTAATATTTTTACTTTAAATAGTTAAAAAAAAATGGTGGCTCTGCTGTTAGAAACCAAGGACTTTCAGACTATTGAAGTGTGATTTCGATTTTACCTTCAACTAGAAACAATTCCTCAAAAGGTTGTAGAGAGTTCTGTAACACCCTGTATATGTATACCAATATCAAGGTAAGGTGTTTCGAGCGAATGTGGGACTAAATTAAAGTTATCCTGTGCTATTACCATGCCTCTATGGTAATAAGTTCTCCCCTTGTAGGTAAATATGTTAAAATGAAATATCTCTTAGTTCAAAAAATTCTTATAGGCCTGCAAACACCCGCGCAGGTAAGGTATATATACAATGATTTTCATTCCCCGCACCGGGTGTATGCAGGCCTACACCTTGGCCTTGTTACCTGGGTCATCGCCATTGATTTGGATCTGACTTAATACATCAGGCTTGAGAATTTCATTTTTGGAAGTTAGGATTTGGTAATTATTAAACTTGTAATCCTCTTCATTTCCTGCGAAAAAATAAACAAGAGATAAATTATTGTACATTAAAGTAATTTTTGAGATCTGTTTGCACAAAATTTAATGAAAATTCACATAGAGCTGGTACAAATATTGATAATACATTTCATCAATACCATTTTCATTTCTGGTAACAATACAAAAGTATATCATAATTGGGGCAAATATAATTTACTTACTTAAATTACATGCGGTATAAAAATATAATAAAATAAAAAATTACAAAATAATACTGCAGTTTCAAATTTAAAACTTTTAAGACAAAAAGGCTAGAAAATTTTCTTATTTAACTCAATTTTATGAAATAGCAAAGGAGCTCTACTCCTATAAAATAATATATAGTTGGTTATTTACTGAAATGACAACCTTCCCTGGTATTTTAAGCCAAGTATGAATAATAAATGATTGTAAGATGATTGTGGCACGATACTGTAGTCCTGTTACTGACTAAAGCTGGCATGTTCCTTAGAACTGTTAAATAATAGTCCAACAGCCAATGGCATCTGAGGGATGTACAGTTTAATGTGGAGTCCGAACCACTGCCTCTGAATTACGAACTGGTCTGAGGATGGTATTAGTATTCGATACTGTAGACAGTAATCTACACCAGAGATTATCTCTTCCACCGACCATCGCTCACAACTATCCACAATTCGGGACCCCCAGGTAGCCCAGGTAGCTGGATTACAGGATATGCTACCTAAAAGAAAATAAACTTCCTTTATGGAAATATATACTTCCAATTAAAGGAAAAGGGAATCAGAAGTCTTGTTATTATATATATTTTATCTTTATATCTTGCTATTGATTAAACCTTAACCAAAAATTATTCATACCATTTTGAAATCACAAAACTGTCTATAAGTGACAAGAAATTTTATTAATGCATTATGTTTAATTTTGTTAACGTAAGTAGAAAATTTCAAGAGAAATTTAAATTACGCCTAATTAAGACAAACAACATTAAGTGTTTAAAAGAATTTTAAAAATGATCTACTGTATTTTAAAACTCTTGGTGACCTAAATGACAATGTTCAGCAAAGGATGATGTCTGTCCTCAATAAATATGATTATGTTCGAAAGAAAGCAAGAAAGATATATTTTATTCATGAAATGTTTTATATTTTTCTCTTTTAATGACACTATTGAGTGAAAATTGTTCTGTCTTAACAATCTTCAGTTCTGTGCAGTTCAGTGCTGACAGTTAAGCAATCTTCTTAAGTGAGAAATACCAGATAGAAAAAGGCTAAGATATTTTTGTACAGTATTATAGGTATGTTTTAATTGACTGACATTTATACTGCAATGTAAAACGTAATTTTTTATAACTGCCCTTATGATCACAAATTCTGAAAATTTAGTATTGTTAAAAGATTTGGGGCCTTTTTGGTTTTTATATTTCAAAATTCAGTATTTAGCTTAACAAATAATATGTTTCTAAAATACACAACTGCAATGGGAAAGTTGATATTTTAAAAGTTATATTTGCAAGAGTAAATTCTAAAATTGTTATTATTTTAGTTTAGTGTGGAATAAATCAATGTTTTATGAATGCTGATGATTTGCAGATATTGGAAATACATACACCAAATTACAATAAATACCATACTTTACATTAATAGATAATTTGTTATCCAAGTTACCTTTCATTCGCGTTGATTTAATAAAACACCGAGGCATTAAAATGGTGAAATTATCCCTATTGAGACCGGGAAATTAGCAAGAAAAGTCAAAATTAGAAGCGTGGACTACTTTGGCAAGTTTGGCATTTGCGATTGAAACGTTCAAAACTGTCACATCCACATCTGGTCCGGGTCCTATTCATTTAGCGCCGGAAGACTTTGCTGGAAGAAGAAGACTGTTTGTTCCAAAGAGATATATTATATCATTGATTTTCATATGATCTATATTATCATAGATGATCGGATAGTAAAGTCCGTTCCTTTACTATCCGTTCTTCTCTGATATTACTATCTTATGTTACATGGAAAACATGTATCTTAGACATGAGAAGAATAAAGTAGTATATGAAATGGTAATAATTTTCTACAAGTTGGAATTTTTGAATACCCAGAGATGTATGATTAATCTTAGGGAAAATCGTACTTCTTCTTTAATTTTAATGGTTTATAGTGCGTATGATTAAAAATAACATGAAAACACCCACATGTATATAAAATGACCATAAACAAATATCTTCATTTGATCAAAATAGATTGTCACAATCTAGTCTAGAATTATAAACTAGCGAATATTTGCTATTCCATATCATAAGATAAATGATCATGGTTTATGAATAATCGGGGGTAATGATTAGGAGTAAATGAGGAGCAAACGATTGTATTATAAATGCCTTATAGCCACGACTGAGATGTAAAATCACGAGTTAAATTACTTATTTTGTGAATGGTTCAAAACTTACATTTAAGGATAGGCACTAAACGGGTTATCTTTATGGATAAATCAGCTGATTTTGCATTTCGTTATACCATTGATTATAAATAGAAGTTCTTCTATCATCTATGGTATACACATAATGACATTACTTTCGTCAAATGCTGAGATCTGATTTCTAGGACCTGTATCGTTATGAACTCATAATTCAACGGTTTTAAATATCCGTTTAGTAATGAGCCTCATAATGATGTTACTTTCAGTATTTTCATTTGTACTCTTTTCAATGGTCGTAGACAAAATATATTACTCTTACCCGTCAATCATATTCACTTTATATTACCCTCATAGTCGTTAGGTCACTTACATACAAATACGAATATTAATATTCTTAAAGTAACCTTACTATTCTTATCTTATAAATTCCATTATGAGTCTATTTGTAACATATTTATGATTTTTACTTATGATTCTACCTTATCATATCACGATTATCTTAGTTAGTATATTTTGTGTACTCTATGAAACTACATTTACTAATAGAGATAGAAAACAGGTGTGGGTAAAAACAACAACAAAATACTACCATGATCATGTTCAGGTTAAGGATTTTAAGTTAAACGTCAACTTTAATACTCAGAATGAATTTATTATTTTTTAAACTATGGTGAAATGGGGGCTGCCAATAGTCATTTGAGTTATTTCTCTCGGTTTATGTTTTAAATGCATTATTCAGCTTATAGAAGGGTATGAAAACAGTTGATATTTTGTTATTATCAAAGATTTTAATACGAACGTAGTCGTGTTCCGTTAAGGACAATGTAACATTCTATGATATTTATTATTCATTGTTTTACTATTCTATATCTAATTTGTTTCGTTCTAGCAGAACAGGACCTTGAATTCCCAAGAAATCCCTTTGGTTATGAGCTCTGATGAACGGGATTTTGAGGCAGACGAAACAGATTATCTTCTTCAACCAGACAGTGATTATAGACCAAACAGAATGAGTGGAACCCGCCCGAGAACATTTGTGAGATCTTGTAAAAATGTTTTGTTCCGTCTGAGTTGTGGGTAAGCACCCAACTTAATTAGGATTATTTGATTATGGTTATTTATGTTTTTTTGTCTGACCAGTGTTTATCAGCTGATGTCACAGTCACCGATCAATATGGACTTTGGTTGCCCAAGAAAGTGGGCGAGAGTGGAGTGCATTTATAGCCATGACAAACTAAATACAGTGTGAATTATTTATTTATCGTTTTAATAAAAAGATCTTTTTGACTTGAGATGGCAGCTTCATCTTCTTTGTGTCTTGTAGAATTATCATCATCCACAACTCAGTTGATGAAGGAAGATATACCTCTTATTTCCAAACCACCTGAATCAAATGCATGTTCAAGGTTAATTTGTTTACCTTACACAATTTACTAAATATTTAGTATAGTTTCTTAGAGATATATTTCTATCTGTTTATTCTTTAACTCTAATATATTTTGCAAAATATAAATATTATCCTTATTTATTACACAATTTTGATATAACTGGGTCACCTAATGTTTACCAAGTATCATAAATCTGCAGTTTTTAAAAATATTTTGAGTAACCCACAAATATAATACACTAAATGGTTGTACCTCCACAGATATTAAGTTAAGGAGATTTGCTACTCTTTTGCTGACGTGTTTTTCTAGGACATTTTATAATACAGTATAGGCTACATTCAATGTAGCCAACACCTAAAAACCTCTCCCAGTGATACTTGTAGCCTTTACTAAATAACATGATGTCAGATGTAATATGTAACTACATTCAATTCTGAGGTCATTACAAAGCCATATATGTCACACATCAAATCCAATACGTAGACCCTTCACTCACATTTATTTAGACTACTTACCTGAGCAGGCTAGTGTCTTGAATATGAAAATTAATATGGATGTTATTTGGTAGATTTTGTCAACAATTTGATCAAAGGGCCTTAAATTTGCATGTAGATTTCTTGCTTTATCGATTTCTTTGCCTTTTCTTATTTATCGGTCCTCTGATATATAATAGGCTACTTACAAAATGCATTGGCATACATCAAGGAATAACACGAACACATTTATTGTATTCAACTGTAGGCCTAAAACTTATTTACTTCTTGTAGTGAAATAACAAGTAGTTGTATGAAACAAGTAAAATGCTTAGTTGATCATATTCAATAGGCCTATTTCTTTCCTTCCAAAATCTCAAGTCTAGAATCGTACAAAACAGTAGCAATTTACCAAGCGTCATATTTGAAAAGAATTATGTATTAGGGCCTATTCTGTAAATATTTTTAGTTTAGATATTTTAAGAGTTTACATTTTGATTCGGGAATGATACTTCTGAAAGTATTCTGATTCTGATTAAAGAAAATAGTAGGCCTATCAGGTAAATAAAAGAACAGGGATATGTATACCCCTACAGCAAAAAGGAGTTTTAATCAAATTTTGACATTTAGGGGGAATTTTAACCGATAAATTTAAAATTTTCATTGTTGTTTTTAGATTATATTATTTTTTGTAAATATTGTTTTTTATTTATTTATAGCTAATGAACATATTTATTTTCAGATGTTGCCAATGGCTTTGGCGAAGATGTTTTCGAGAAAAAGAACTAAGAGCAAGAACCATTGTCATTGGCCGCCCTAGCCCAGAAAAGTTTCCTGCAAATGTAATCCGAAATCAGAAGTACAATTTCATCACATTCTTACCATTGGTGAGATATAGCATAGTGTTATTTTCTGGTGATTAAAATAATTTTCGTTAAAATAATTTGTTGTACAGATTTGTTGTTATAAATTTGCTGTACAGATCTGGTACAGACTATTTATTCAATATTTTTGTTACTAGGTACTATTTCAACAGTTCAAGTTCTTCCTTAATTTGTACTTCTTGTTGATGGCAGTGAGTCAATTTATCCCTGAACTGAGACTTGGATTTTTATACACGTACTGGGGACCATTGGTGAGTCATGTTTTGAGTACTTTTAGCTTTAATTTTTATGTATTTAACAATTTTCATCTCACAATGCTTGTTCTGTTTGATTATTGATTTGCTGTTGTGATGTGACGGTCATTCTCTCCTTCAACTTGATCTGTCTGTTAGGCTATGTTATAACCACAAATGTCAAGATTCAATTGGGTCCCTAGCTGAGAAAATATATATCATCTAACCTAAACTAACAAAAGATTTGTTTTTTGTTTGTTTTTATTTTTGTTGCAATATCTGTTTTGGCTTTCTTCATCTTTCTCATTTTAAAAAAGCACACACAAAATATTATGTTTGTAAGTATAAATTTGTTTTTTAACCAGTTTTAGGGTGAATGTCACCAACGGGAAGATCTTGACAAAAATTATTTTAGAAAACAACCTTATAAAGTTAAACATTAAAAATGCCAGTTGTGTTGTAAAAAAATTTGCAAAAAGTAAAATTTAAATGTTGAACAATACAGCAGCTAATCACAGCCATCTAGCTGGACATTGACTAGGCGATAAAAATATATGATTTTTAAACTCCCGAGATAGTGTTCCAAAGTTAGCAAGGTTTATGTAATGTTACATTAAACTGAATATTTACTCTATGAGCATACTGTATTCTACAATCCAGCAATCCAGTAGTTTTACTAAAAGTTTTTAGCACTATACTAAAGAATTTAATTAATTTTTAAGCACACAACCGTTATGTTTTACGTAAACATTTCATCTCTAATGAATATGTCACTAACAAATACAGTAGAACTTGGATAATTCGAACCTCAAGGGACCAGAAAAAAATTCGAATTATCCAAAAATTCGAATTAGAAAAGTTTATGCAAGTTGTTGAAATAAACAATCAAACATCATGTTTTTTACATTATATATTAAAAAAGTTAGGTTAATGCACATATTATTATATTAGGCACATATTATTGATTATAAATCCTAATTTTTATTAAATGTCAATAATGTGTTTGGAGGGATCCCGAAACTAGCTATTACAAACTTGTTCAAATCCCTTCTCTACCTCCTTGATCGCCGCTATTTATTCTTGTAATGTCAGAGATTTGTAGGTTCGCTTTGACGAAGCCATCATACACACGACGTGTTAACATGAAAGCAGACGACGAATATCGGAACAAACCACCATCAATGATACACACAGATGTCAATGTTGTGATTTATGGGCAGTAGTGGACTAGTGGGGTGGCGTTGATCTAGCTAAAAATAGTCTGAGGACAGGAAGCCCGAACGTCGTTTCCTGGAAAATCGCACACAATGACTTGTTCACTTATACACACACTATAGATTTCCGCTGTAAAAACTTCGAATTATCCAAAATATTATTCGAATTAACCAAGATATTTTAACATTGTTTTTATATAAAATTCTAGGGACCAAGACAAAATTTCGAATTAAAGAAGTTTTCGAATTACAGAAGTTCGAATTATCCAAGTTCCACTGTATTTATAGTACTCTATCCATTTACACATGTTTCTTGGTGTTTAGTGCTTCGTGCTGATCGTGACCATCTGTCGAGAGGCAGTGGATGACTTCCGTAGACACCAGAGAGACCAGGAAGTCAACAGTCAGAAGTATAAACGGCTGATTCGTTCCCGTGACGGTCTCATCGCAACAGAACTTGTACCTGCTAGTAAACTGAAAGTTGGTGATTTGGTAAGCGTATTCATTTTCATATAGATTGCATAGTTTGTTTTTACTTCCTCCCACTTACACGATAGTATTAGGAGAGTATTGCTGATATCAAATTTTTTTAGTTTTCATAGGATATATGTGTTGGGTCCCCAGAACAAAAAAAAACAAAATTTACACCAGTGGATCCAAATTAGTGGTGTAGTGCTAGGAGTGAGTTAAATTATTGTTGTATTATATAAATTGAAGAGTATAGCTACTACTCAACAACCTGCCAAAACAATTAAAAATTATATTCTCAGTGATTTGCATTCTTTTAACACTTTGGAGCCAGGAGCCACTAACACTAGTTTAATACTGGGGCCTGAAGGTTTTAGGGTAATAAAACAAAAATTATTGTTAGAACAAATTTAATATAACCTATACCTATTATATATTTTTGGGAACGGAAAGAAATCCCCTTGAAATAAATATAAAATTATTTACATTTGTAAAAAGTTTTTAGTTTTGACATTATATATAAAAATTAAGGAGAAATTAACAAGAACACAACTAGCTATGGGGTTTCATATGAACAGTAATTGTCCTTTGAATGATACATCGTATAACATTCAAGGACTTATATTGCAACATAAAGGATAGCAGTCAGTGGTATATCCAAGGGACCTGCAGTTTAATGTGGAATCCAAACCACTGCCTCTAAGTGTCTGGATGGTGTTAAGTAGTACAAGTGGAGATTGAGATTATTCATGCCAGACAACCAAATCGGATGTGATCGAGTTTTGTAATAGTACTACCGTCTACTCTTGAGTATTGGGATTGTGTGAAATAGCAACAACGATTGTTGTCTGACAACTTACTTCTAGTCTATTGTAGATTGCAAAAGTGTGATGAGACTGCTAAATACGAAAGATAATATACACAACACCGTTGAAGATGAATAAATATAATTTTCCTTAATCTTTATAATGGATTACCCTATGATAATTATTCATATATGTGTGTATATACTGATGTTGTCAATGCATGTAGGCCTATTTCATGTTGTCCAGACAATAAAGAACTTTGAGTTTGACTCCCTATTAGGCCTACATTTATATCTCATTATATAATAAAAAGTTCTGGTGCATGAGAAATTTTGTTTAATCTATACTAACTAAAACCTAAAAACATGGTTATCTTTGTAGATAATTGTGGAGAAAGACCAGCGTGTCCCAGCTGATCTTGTGTTGTTGCGGACGACGGAACGCTCTGGCGCATGTTTTGTACGAACTGACCAGCTGGACGGAGAGACTGACTGGAAGTTGCGTCTAGCCGTCCCTGACACTCAGAAGCTGGAGACCAATGCCAAACTGTTTGAAATTCATGCATCCCTTTTTGCCGAGAAGCCACAACGTGATATTCACAGCTTTATCGGAACTTTTACTCGGGTGAGTGATTACATTTTTTTTAATTTCTAAGTGTAGAACTGATGGATATGATAAAACATAGAAATATTATAGAATCTAATCAATCATGTTATAGAATGTACCGAATTGCTAGGGGGTTCTATATTTTATTTTGTACTTGGCAAACAGTTGGCAACAGTTGCCAGTTTTTAATAAAAACTCTTTAAACTTAAATCTGAAGTTTATTTTGATAAGACTCTATTTTTGTATACTCCATTTGTATTTCGTAGACTCCATTTAGATAGAGATTTCATCCACTAATCTAGTATACCTAAATATCTTTATACGGTAATCCAAATTATCGTAGTCTTGACTAGATATTACCTAGATCATGACGGTCACTATCAGACTTACAAGAATAAACTTTTGTTTCACATGAAGGTAGTCAAAGTTAAAACATTTCATACGTTTAAGCAATTTGCACATGTGCAGTAGAAATATAATTTACTTAGAAATACAGCAGAATTTGGAGTATTTTAAATGATGAACAGCACCTGTACTTGACAATTGGAGAGGTTGTTTAGTTTGGAGAGGATAAAGATGGTTCAGAAGTTACTTTCAGTGTTAGAAAAATCTTTAAAAATTACAAACTGTAAAAATTTGTATTAAATAAATAACAGAGAGAAGTTTGAAGCTCATGTGGAAGGTGAAAGAATATAATGTAATAGTGTTTTAAATATCAAACACAACAAATTAAGTAGCTATGTTGCACGAAAATGGTAAGAGATTATACTTTTTTTGGCCAGAGAAACTTATGCAATCTATGATTAAACTAAAACGTGAATCATGGTTACATGACTATAAATTGAATAGTTAAACTACTAGACTACTTAAAAATAGTCTTGGAGAACAAATGGCAATAGTAAATACTCTTTTAACTAACTCTATATATTTACTTGAGTTAAAAATACAGGAGAACACCAATTTAAAATATAAAAACCTGGTTAGTAATAAATATTTGACAGCACGATGGGAGTGGTGAAGACAGCTTGGATGTGGAGAATACCCTGTGGACCAACTGCGTGGTGGCGTCGGGCACGGCAGTGGGAGCCGTTGTCTACACGGGGATGGAGACAAGGAGTGTGATGAACAACTCGCAACCTCGCAGCAAGGTCGGCCTGCTTGACATGGAGATCAACCAGCTCACCAAGGTACAGAATCAAACCGAAAAATCTCCTAATGCTTACCTATGTACACTGGTTCATAAGAGTAGATTATATTATTGAAATGGGGACCGTACCTCAAGGTAGGAATTTTAAGCCAAGTATGAATGAGAAACGGGTGTAATATGATTGTGGCGCGATCTTGTAGTCTTGTTACACTGACCAAGGTTGACTTTTCCTTTGGCAGAACTGTTAATTAATAGCCCAACAATCAATGGCATATCTAAGGGACCTACAGTTTAACGTGGAATCCGAGCCACTGCCTCCGAATTACGAACTGGTCTAATTATGAGGATGGTCTTTGCGGATTACCATAGTACTCAATAGTGTGGATGTTAATCTACACGAGAGAACACCACAACCCCAACGATTGCTCACAACTATCCACAAATAGTGATCTCCAAGTAGCTGGATGAAAGGACATGCCACTGTCCCAGTCAATCCTATGTTTAGTGGGTCTATCCCATTATGTACCAATTATAAACTACAGTGGAACTTGGTTATAACGTCATTGAAGGGACCACACAATTAATGACGCTATATCAGAGTGACGCTATAAAAGAGGTTACATAATTTTAATTTAAAACCGAGGAAAAATAGGGAAACATATTTTTTACATGAAATTAGGACATTTAATGAAGGTAATTTGAAATACACCGTAAGTTTATGTTTATGACTGACTGAACTACTCTACTATATAAAAAAATCGAATTTGAAAATATTGCAATGAAGTTCGGTTTGGTGAATTCAACTGTTAGTTTGATTTAAAAAAACAAGCCCGAACACACGTCTGCTATCTTACGTCCCTCCTCACATGCTCTTATAACTCACACCTTTTCTTCAGCAAAACCATTCTCTTAACACTTGCTATTTTTTTTCAATACTGTATTCGTAAATTAAAATAACGAAAAACAAACCATAAAAGACGTACACTGAACTAACGATATCTGCACGAACTGTAGGTACGTACGAACGGCATCACAGTGCTTTGTTGCGACGTGAGTCACTGACACTGACCTTGATGACGGCGACAGCTGATATTGGGTAGGGGGAGGGGGTTGGGGTGGTTAGCAGTAAGACAGCAATAAAATGCTGTTTATAAAAATAGAATGTAGCTAAACAATAGCCGCAGCCCTCACGTTGCACCACCGACCGAACTTTCTCTATTTAGCTATATGTTGCCTTCATCTCGGCCCGATTTTCTTGACGTTATATACGAGGTTTTAGAATTTACTGACGATATATCCGAGGTTTTTTCCTGTGTAAATACATATAGTTTGGCGGGACCTAAAAATAAATGACGATATATCTGAGTTGACATTTAAGCCGAGGCCGCAATAACCGAGTTGCACTGTATTACTATATCAAACTATGGCTGATGTTTGGTTTTGTGATACTTTTTGGATCTAAATTTTTTTATGATAATACCGTTTGTACACAACCACTTCAGAGAATGATCTAAGCCCCTCTAGTATTTGTGGACCTCTCAGATACTCAATTAAATTTGCTAATTAAAATATGGATGAGCAAATAATTTGTGTATTGGAATGAAGTATTGACTTGTGAAACCAACGATATCGGTTTAATTATCTGTATTCTTATTAAAAGATAAAAAATTGTATTTGTTGGATTTATCCAACAAATAGTAGTTTTCAAAAGTAGGATTTATTAGGATAAATCTTAATAATACTAGGATAAATCCTAACAGTAGTTGTTGAAAAAAGGACAGCAGCTCTTTCATGCAATAGTTCTTATTCCCACAAATCTATTTCGACAGTAGATATGAATGGTGAAGATTGATGAAATTGTCATTGAAAATATGAAAAACTGAAAATAAATCTGTGTTGTGCTTGTTGTAGGTGCTGTTTGCGGCAGTGATTGGCCTCGCCTTTGTGCTCATGTGTCTAAAAGGATTCCAGGGCCCTTGGTACAGATACATGTTCCGATTTGTTCTCCTCTTCTCCTACATTATTCCTATAAGGTAAACTATTTTAGTTTTGTGTCAATCTAACAATCAACTTAAAACTTAACCCATTCCTGTCAGAATTTCCGTGAGATGCCTGAGGCCCTACTGTCTGTATTAAAATGGAGCCTTGTTCAATGTGATATGTAGGATAACTAGTATGTCTCATAGTGAGGAAATAAATGTTAAAGTAATTGTTTGCACTAAAAGGTTTTGCGTGCCAAAAAAGTACCGCAATAGGGCCTGTTTATTAAAAAAGTCCCGCCTCAAAGGGTATGGTGAAAAATCTTATTATCAGTTAAATTATGCAATTTCAGTGCTTAATTTAATCAATTTTGTGGTTGAGGTTTCTTTCTTCTATGCTTATCATAACTGGGATTCTAAAATTTATTTGTGTACCTGATATATATTAAAACAAATCAGTAACAGTTAATCAGAGTTCCAGTTATGACAAGGGTAGGAGAAAGAAAACTCTACAATGAAATATTTCTTGTCAATAACACCGATGTAACTTTCAACTAGTCATCTCCTTCTTAATCAATGTTGTTTTTATTCCAGCTTGAGAGTGAATCTGGATATGGGAAAAGCGTTCTACTCATGGTCGATGCAGAGGGACAAGGAAATGCCGGATACCGTTGTCAGGTCAGTACAGTATGATTGATGAGTGCGGTATGAGTACAGTACAGTATGAGTGGTGGTTGGATTTCAAAAGCATCCGGCTTAGCAAAGCAAGCCTACGTACGTTGTTGTTATTTGTAGGACTATTTAAAAACCACAAGAAATAAAAAATTAGTACATACAGTAGAACTTGGATAATTCAAACCTCAAGGGACCAGAAAAAAATTCGAACTATCCAAAAATTCGAATTAGAAAAGTTTTTGCAAGTGGTTGAAATAAACAGTAAAACATCATGTTTTAACATTGTATATTAAAAAAGTTAGGTTAATGAAGATATTATTGATTAAAAATCCTAATTTTTGTTAAAAGGCGATAATGTGTTTGGAGGGATCCTGAAAATTTAGCTATTTCAAACTTTTTCTTAGATCCCTTCTCTATCTCCTTGATTGCCGCTATTCTTGCAACACCAGAGATTTGTAGGTTTGCTTTAACGAAGCGAACCAGTTCATACACACGAGTTAACATGAACACAGACGAAGTCACAAATGCCAACACGAAACAAAGACGACGAATATCGGAACAAACCACCATCAATGATACACACGGTACTGAACTGTGCCGGTGCTGTGTAGTGACAGACTAGAGATGTCAATGTTGTGATTTATGAGCAGTAGTGGACTGGTGAGGGGGAGGGGTATCATGTGACCAGTCAACAGCTCAGGTGTACGTGCTGTGAGAAGGGTTGGCGGGGGGTGGGCGCGTTGATCAAGCTAAAAATAGTCTACGGACAGGAAGACCGAATGTCGTTTCCGGAAAAATCGCACACAATGTTCTCTTTATAGATTTGAATTAAAAAATTTGAATTATCCAAATAATTATTCGAGTTAACCAGGATATTTTAACACTGTTTTTATATAAAATTCTAGGGACCAAGTCAAAACTTCAAAATAAAGAAGTTTTCGAATTACAGAAGTTCGAATTATCCACGTTCCACTGTATTTGTAAAAGAAGGACATGACCGTCACCATAAGTCTTAAGAAACATAGGACATGGTCAGTCATCTTAACTCTGGAAAATTAGGACATGGTCTTTAATTCCCTCTACTCTTGGGAAAGAAATTACTATCCCAAGATTAATGTCCTTCAGTCTTACGCTGGTAACACATCGGGCAGTTTCTGCCGCTGCAGTAATTTCGCCATCACTGCTGTTCGAGCAGTTGCCTGTCTGTTGTCTAACATCTGGCGGTGTTGCTCGTCGCCGCCAGTTCCCAGTCCACCTTTGAGCTGATTCCACAGACGTCTTGTATTAAGTTGGTCCGTGTTTTCTAGTGAAAATGAGTGGAAGTGAAATGGATGATAAGAATGATAGTGGTCGGAGTGGAGAAATTGAGAACGATTTATTAATAACTTTAGTTGAACAAAGGCCAGTGTTGTGGGACAAAACTCGGAGTGTTTAAAGATTGTGCCACCAGAAATGCACGACATGAAGTTTTGCCACGGATCAAGAAGCGAGTTTCCTGACTTGGATGACGAAAGAGAAAAAATTTTTATGGTTGTACGCTTAGGGCTGTCTATACATATAATGAAAAGTCAACTACAATGACATGTTTCTAAACACTCCCAAACAACGTGCCCAATCACCATTGACTATTGATGGTGTTTTTTGCTGGCCAGTGTGTTAGTAAGCAAATTTTGACAGGGAAATTACTGCTACAGCAGAAACCATCCAATATGTAATCAGCGTGAGGTTCTTTTCTGACTGATATGTCAGAAAAGAACTCACACTTTCATAAAACATCCCAACTGATAGTGGAAGTACATAAAAAAGAACATGTTTATATTTGACTGTGTCTCTCAGAATCACTAACTTAAGCATACCTTATATACCACCATGTGATAGTCCTTCATTCCACTGCTTGCACAAAGTAATAAGGAATTTGTATTTAATCTCTTATGTCAAGTTGAATAATATTTAGTTTGAATTGTGTTTGATACATGATGATATGAGCGGCAGTTGCAGTTCCATTCATCATGTTAATGTTTACTGTTCTCAATGGTTTATGACTGATTGCAGATGCACAACCATTCCAGAGGAGTTGGGTCGAATATCGTACCTGCTGAGTGACAAAACCGGAACATTAACTCAGAACTCGATGGTGTTCAAACGCCTCCATCTTGGAACCGGCTCCTACTCCCCGGAGTCCTTGAAGTTTTCCACTGACTTGGATGACGAAAAGGAAAAATTTATATGGTTGTACACATAGGGATGTCTACATATAATGAAAAGTCAAACTACAATGACATGTTTCTAAACACTCCCAAAACAACGTGCCCAATCACCATTGACTATTGATGGTGTTTTTTGCTGGCCAGTGTGTTAGTAAGCAAATTTGACAGGGAAATTACTGTTACAGCAGAAACCATCCAATATGTAATCAGAGTGAGGTTCTTTTCTGACTGATATGTCAGAAAAAGAACTCAGGTGGCACTTGACATAAAACATCCCAACTGATAGTGGAAGTACATAAAAAAGAACATGTTTATATTTTACTGTGTCTCTCAGAATCACTAACTTAAGCATACCTTGTATGCCATCATGTAATAGTCCTTCATTCCACTGCTTGCACAAAATAATAAGGAATTTGTATTTAATCTCTTATGTCAAGTTGAATAATATTTATTTTGAATTGTGTTTGATACACAATGATATGAGCGGCAGTTGCAGTTCCATTCATCATGTTAATGTTTACTGTTCTCAATGGTTTATGACTGATTGCAGATGCACAACCATTCCAGAGGAGTTGGGTCGAATATCGTACCTGCTGAGTGACAAAACCGGAACATTAACTCAGAACTCGATGGTGTTCAAACGCCTCCATCTTGGAACCGGCTCCTACTCCCCGGAGTCCTTTGACCAGGTTGGCACCACTGATATTTTGTCATCGTAAAAAATTAGGTCAAGAAAGAGATAAATTTAAAACATAGCATAAATTCGAAGGACCAATATACAGAAAAAAGAGGGTTGGATACAAAATATACTTTGTTTTTTTTTACAAAATATCAGGTTCTTACAAATATGAGATTAAACACAAAAAAAATGTTCACATTATTAAGTTACAAAGTTAGGCCTATTAGTTTTTTACATTTCACTCACCACACCATTCTTCATGTTCGATTCTTCAATAGTCACAATATTATCAGAGTCTTATATTTCTTGATCAATACAATTTTACATCGTTTTTTACAGAATTATGACATTACATTAAAAATTGATTAAGAACCTGATAAAAATGAAAGTTTAAAAATGGTAAAGAAAGAAAAACTGGACTGGTTGCTATGTCAACCAAAAGAAAAACAAATCAGATAAACAAAACATAATTAATATTGAAATCATATGATGATATTTGAAATAAATTAATTATATGGAAAAACAAAGAGAAAGTTAAGGAAATCATATAAGAGGAACTTGGAATTGATTGGGAAATGTAACATATAATAATTAATAAGCGTGACTTGGAATTGATTGGGAAATGTAACATATAATAATTAATAAGCGTGATGGTCAAGCTCATGAGTCTTACTTTACTTTAAACGCAACAGGCATCAATGGCATTTTATGGCTCATATACCGATAATTGATTTTTCTCAGGTACCATAAAAGGTAGGGAATTGAAATTTTCCATTCATGTACAACTATATAATACCAAGCTTCAGTACTGAAATTATTGCATTAAAAATATTAGTTGCTGAGAAAAACAATTTTGTATGTAGAAAAATTGGATCTAAAATATTGATTAATAAAAAAATTTTGGCAATTAAAAATAATGATAAAATAATTCTAGTGCTGTAAGTTTACAGTGCATAAAAAAAGTTATATTAATTTTCAATTCCATATCTTGTATACTTTCTGATAAAAGTGTGCCTGATAAAATGAGATTTTCTTTTTAAGTTTGATTTATAAAAAAATTTAGTTTTCATTGTAAAAGAGGTTAGCTGTAAGAAAGGACCACGAGGTCCTAATGTTTGCCTCAGTAAAAAATATTTTCATTCATTCATTCATTCATACCTAGTTCCACTACCCTTGAGTGAAATATTTATTAAATAACCCATGGATCGTTTAGATAGATTCAATGAGGAAATTCACTGCCGACCTACAGGTTTGCTGTGACAGGGGAATAGTATAATTGTGAATACTACAGGTGCGTGAGAGGGTGGCTCAGGCATATGCGACACCAGCTGACTCCACATCGCCAGCCAAACCTGCTGCACAGGTGTCCAAGATCCGCCGTAGCGAGCACACACGTGTCCACGAGGCGGTGAAGGCAGTGGCACTGTGTCACAATGTGACTCCTGTTTGGGAGCCGTGCACGACAGACGAGACACAGTCCGAGGCTGACCAACACTACAATATTGAGCGACCGCACGGACGGGTCTATCAGGCATCCAGTCCTGACGAGGTGAGTGAACAAGGAGGCCATAGTTAAACTGACTAGGTACGTTTTCCAGGATTAAATACGGTATTGTAAAGATACAGTGAACTTCCGATTATCCATGTAATTGCATGGCACGGTTACCGCAGATAGTGAAAATTGCGGGTAAACTGCAAAAGTGCAAAATATGTAACAAAACAGTAATTTTAACTGTAAAAAATCTATTTATTTACCATAAAACGTTTAAGTGTTTAGTTTTCGTTGTCTCTCAGGTAGAAGAGACAGGTAATAACTAACCTTCACAACCTAAGATTTATTATTTTATTTTAGATTAATAATCACAAAGGAAAACAATGGATACAACAAATACTACTATTAATTTTGCAGTCATTACTCCGTTATTAAAAATATTTTTACCTTTAAGTATAATTTAGATCTGTAACGCTTTACAGTTCAGATGCTCTTAATTACATGTATCTTACAGGTTGCTTTGGTCAAGTGGACAGAAGAAGTGGGACTGGCATTAGAAAAGAGGGACTTGGTGTCCATACAGCTGAGAACACCCAACAACAAAATATTGGACTTCTCCATCTTGCAAATTTTTCCTTTCACTTCCGAAACTAAAAGAATGGGTATCATTGTTAAGGTTAGTTTTGACAATTTTTTATTTCTGAGTATGACCTTAGAACATTTAATGAAAAAGGGTTTATGTATATTGTATTTTAGAATAAACTTTTGTTAAGTTCTTATGAGAAAAAGCATCCACTTATGCATCTATGTACGTAATAAATACTTGAAAGAATTTTTTGAGAACACTACTCCTTCCTCTAATCTTAATCAATTTTAACTTTAGAAAGTAAAAGAACCAGCTTAGTGTTTAGTTTAATAATAAGGTTTTATATATTAAAAATGTATTTTTCTTCTGGGTGCAAGCCTCACTCAAAGGGAATTTTCCTAATAAGATTAAGCCAAGAATTGCTGACCGTGTTGCTTTTGTGACTCTCAGTGGCATCTGTGATAAATTTAGTTAACTTTAGCTGTCCTGCCGTTCAGCTGACTCACTGTCACCTAGGAGCTAATACTGGAATTAGCTCATGGCTGGTTTGCCGCTAGAGTGTGATTTATAGCCAGTTAAACACTTTTTCTGACAGTGTTATTTTTGTGTTGTGGTTTGTAGCGTTGCAAGCCAAGTGTAAGTTGGAAGCCAAACGGAAATACACTATTTTGTTATTGCAGTCGACACCTGTTTTGGTTATTTTATTATTGTATGGTTAAAGGATACCCCAGTATAGATTATACTGATTATTAACTTATTGATTTTATCATTAAGTTAAGGCCGAGACACCCATCAGTTCTAGGTGACACATTGGGGAAGTTTGTTTATTATAACTGGTGATTAAGTGTAAGTACCGGTAAGCCAAAGAAAAAATGCTTGTGTACATCCTCACAGATAATCAAATACTTCCTATTGTATATCATCATATTTTCGCCCCAAGGACATGACCACTGGGGAGATCACGTTCTACTTGAAGGGCGCAGACGTGGTGATGTCCGGCATCGTGCAGTACACTGATTGGCTGGACGAGGAGTGCGGCAACATGGCTCGCGAGGGCCTCCGCACTCTGGTGGTAGCCAAGAAGACTCTTACTGAGGAGCAGTACCTTGATTTTGAGGTTAGTTTTTATAATTTCGTAATCTCCCAGTAGACTCACCTTCAATTCCAGTTTACAAAAGGCCTATAATTAAGGTATGAGGTAAAAACAATATAGAATCTAGTTGTGTATCTATTCGAGAATTGAGATGGGAGCTCAGGAATGTTGTGCTGGGCCAATATGTCAAAGGTGCTGGATCGAAGTCAGTTTTCAACAATTACGAGCTGTCATCTCTGGCTACCCTAAGTGACTCTAGCTGTTGCCCAACAGAGTTTAACTCAACACACATGCCCTAGGCAGTGACTGGCAGTTTAGGATTTATTTATTGTTTAACGAGGATGAGCTTTGAGGATGAACACGGTAATCAACATTGTGGATGTAAATCCACACCACGGAATAAGACGTCCTTAGGCTATAGTTTTTAACTAATTACAATTTAAAACCTCCTAGTAGCTGGATTGCAGGACATACCCCCGTTCCAGCCAATAAGATACATCTTGACATAGATACACTACAGGCTCTTATAATAATCATGGGAGCTGAAGTATGAGTTACATGCAAAGGTTTTTAACACTTTTTTTACATCAGCTTCAATAATCGAAAACTGTACCATCACTCATGTGTTTATTACAATAGTAGTTAGTAGCAATATATTTTAAACAGGATTTTAACTCTTCAATGTGCAAACAAAATTGATTATTCTAAGGTATCTAATTTATAAATCATTTGCTCACTTTGAGATGCTGACTACTTTTTAATTTGGAATTTTTATAATTCTTCTTTGAAGATATTTAGTATAGAAATATACATATCTTCAGAAACACTTTTGGTGAATCTTTGGGATTTATTTCACTGGATCAATATTTTAATCGTTTATTACTCTTTTTTGTATTGGCATACTTTTCCAACTTCTTTGCAGCATTTATCAAGAGTTGGTTGGTGTAAGACGGGCTATTTTTAGCTAAATGCTTTAACGATTTGGGTTTTTTATAAGGGTTTACACTTCTTGCTTCAATTAAAACTTTGTTTGCGTTGTTGTTTTGTTTTGCTTCCTTCAAAATATATTCTAGGTCTTGTATGTCTAATTCTATTTCAATACTGCTATCTAAATCATGGGATGTTTTGGAAGTTGATTTCCCTGTAATGGAACTGAGTGGTTCAGTTGTGGTTATGTTTGTTCCTGGCGAATCGTGCATCAGTATTCTATCACATTGTAGAAAGTTTGTCTGTGGAAAACAATTATTCCACGTGGAATCGTCGGATCTGATTATTTTTACAAATCCTGTCGAGATGAACCTATTACTCTTCTTACTTCTACTACCACTGACATAGTCACACATTACATTTTGTTGGCTTGACTTGACAACCTCCGGGCCGAAGATAGTTATCGACTGGGATTCAGTACTCCAGTTGTGAATATTTTTGTTCACGTAAGTGATTTCCACACTGTCCTGCTTGACTCCAGCTAGAGGTGGATCTTGATTTCTCTCATTTTTCATAATCTGTGACGGATGGACTTCACCTTTGTTAATAGAACTATTATTCGAGTTGCTGCTGTTTTTCGTTGATTCAGGTTTTCTCAGAATAGGCAAAGTTTGAGTCCCGCTCGATGCTAGTGTAGTGTTTGTTCTCCCTTTGTGAGCCATATTCTTATCCGGTTTGACTGTTTCTACTGGGGGGTGATGAACACTGACTTTTCTAGTCAATGATTTTTTCCTTTTCATCACTTTCTTAACATTCTTATCACTGATGTCAAGTTCGCATACGAAAGAAGATACTTTTTCAATGGTGTTATTATATTTTGATGTGTCATCTGTTGAAGATAGAGGTGTGACATCACACTCCATACCCTCTTTGAGTGCCAAATTCTCTAGCTCATTCACTATGAGCAATTCAATTCTTGTTTTAATGTCTTTGCTCACTTTAACAGAGCGTCCGTTCCACTGTATCAAACTACTTCTTGAGAATCGTACATTTTGTGGCGGAACAATATTATCAGGTTCTTCAACTGTAGTTTTTGGTAGTATTCTCTTCTCACTTTTCAAACTTTTCTTACCATTTCTTGAGTAATCCCTGGTGTGACTCCTTCTTCTACGCTTTTTTTGTGTTTGTCTCGTGTCCCCTATGAACGCCGCTTCAGGAGGTGTAGTACTACAGTCGCCTATAGAGTGTGAACTTTTAACCCCTATGGTTTCGTTCTTCATCAGACTTACACAACAAGTGTCAGAATGAGACCGATACAACCTCTGCAAAGAGGGGCTTGTGTGTCTTCTTTTTAGTTTTTTATTTTTCTTCCTAGATTTTGTCACAGGTTCAAAAAAACTTTGAAATTGCAGAGGTAATTTAAGTTCCTCTTTTATTTTGTCTTTTTCATCACTATCCATACTAGCCATAACATCAAATAAGATGTTATTTACTATTTTTCCTAAGTTTTCAACTTGTGTTTTATCTCTTTTTTTACTATTTCTATATTTTCCCCTCTCGTCTTTTTCCATTTTCATGCTGTTTATTTCCTGTTTAAAAGCTGTCAGAGCTGTTTCGACGACTTCTTTACTTGGTTTCTTGGGAGGCAAAAAAACCTCACTAATTTTCTTCATTAAAGAACCCTTTTTATTAATTTTTTCAGGCAATCCATTTTTTGAACAGATTGCATCACCTTTTCCTTGTCTACTTTCTCTTTTTGTAATTTTCCTACTTTTATTTTCATTTTGAGTGGGTTTTTCCGGTAAAATATTTACAAAGTTTTGTCTCAAGTCTTGCAACTGTGAGTTGTTGAGTTCTTTGAACCTTTGACTTGCAGTTGGGCAGAAGAGAGGCTTATGAAGGTTCCGGGTTATTGTATATTCGTGTTGTTCATCACTTTTTTTCCTCAGTTCCTTGCTTGGTTTACAGACTTCATTTTCCCTGCTGGTTACTCTCTTAAACCAAGACTGTCGCCTCTCTAACGATGGTTCACTCACCAGCAAATTGTCTTTTTCAATTCTAAACAGCATTTTGTTGGATACTTTGTCTATTCTGCTGTTGGACTTTCTCTTACTGTTATGCTGTATGATGGTCACTTCAACTAATGAATTGGCCGGTGTGTTTTCGATTGATTTCATCAATTCTATCTCTAGCGTCAGTTCTACGCTTTCTCCTTTCTTGAGATTATTTTCCTTCGTGAGACTGGCTATGGTGTCTGACAAAATGTCACGCAGTTTAGAAATATTCATTTGAAGCCGCTTGTCGTGGCTAAGGCTGATCTCAGGGTTGATCCAAGTCGGTTTATCAACACCGTTAACCTCTTCGGTATTTTTATTCGAATACTCACACTTACTCGGACACATGTAAGAATGATAAATCCGTTTTTGAGAGTGATGCTTTGTCATAACTGACGTACTGTTGTCGAAAAAAGGCATTTTTTTACCTGAAATCACAAAAAAGTTATTGAACCTTAAAAGAATACGAGGGTGAATGCAGATACAGTTATAAACTATCTATTACATTTCCCATGTTTAAATTCTCCTTAAAAATTAAATATTTTAGTTCATTCTATTCAAAGGTGTTCATTCAAATTGGTTAAACATTTTTGTGGAAAAGTTCAGTCCATTGTTTGTTGCCATCGACATTAAATATGTTAGTTGCTACAGTTTGGTAATTTTTCCCAGTCCACTAAAAAATTTTAGTTTTGGATTTATCACTCTTCTGAGTATTCTATACACTGGATAATCATTGTTTCTAATGTATTCATTGGATATGTTTTTATGTTTTCTTTGGATGTGTAAACAATATTCATAAGCCCTTATAAGACAGATTATCAGTGATAGAACCATAAATAAAAACAATATTGTATGTTAACAATATTTTACGACAAATATCCATGCCAATGAACCCATACAGATTGTCTTACCTTCAGCATGGAATTAAAGAAAATTGAAAACAACTAAACAACTCTAGTAATTAGTTTTTAATTTGTATGATATGATATTTAATTAATTAAATTTATATTTTATCTGTGAATTGAAAGATTATATTTTATCTATAAATTGAAAGACTATAAAATGTGAATGAATGTGTTACACATTACTAGGATATTCTAAACTGTAGCAAATTTAAATGCAATGGAACTTTGATAATTCGAACTTCAACTTTGCCACTATATTTGAGTATAAATTCATTTCTGATTTCATAAATTCATACAAAATGTTAGGGACCATGAAAAATATTCTAATTAAATAAGTTTGAGCTATCCAAGTTCCACTGTATAAAATATTCCAGCCATAAGAAATGGTAATTGAGGTTAAATTGATAATGAGTTTACCTTGTTTGTCAATGAACTCTTAAAAATATTTCGTCTTCGAACCAATTACTGAGAATAAAGGTTTGATGAATATTTTAATTTAGATATTTCGGTTGTTTTCTAAAATGTTATTAGGATTCAAATTTACTGTATTCCAATCTGATTAAGATTAGTTTATTTACAAAACAAAAGTGTATACAAATAAATATGTCACAAAATGTCCTCAAAATCATCTGTGTGAGTCAAAATTCATTGTGACAGTAGTAAAAAACAATAATTTGAAATTTTAATGGAAATAACATCAAATGTAGAAAATAATAGTTATTTAAAGTTAACCTTGGTAATTAATTAATTAAATTTTAGTAGTGTTTTGTACATTACTTATTAAATATTCATATTTTAGAAGTTGTGCTTATCTGTTACTATTTTTAAAACAAGCAAATCTGGCTTAGTTTATTCCAGACATACATGATATTGTTATGTTTATACATATTTATAGTAAAACATGATTGAATTAATAATTGGGATAGATTGAGAGATAATCTTTAGTCTTTTTGGTTATTTCAGAACATGTTCTGAAAGTCCTTAAGAATGTTGGTAGCAGGAGAAGAAATGACAGAAGATAGAGAAGAATGGAGGCATGTTGTTGGCGAGGACGAATATCATGTAGAGTTTGCAAGGATTAAGTGTAGCTTAACGTGTGTTGCCATTTGCAGACGAGGTACAACGCTGCACGGATGGCTATCGCTGACCGAGGCTCCCGCGTGTCTGCTGTCATCGAAAGCCTGGAGAGGGAGATGGAGCTGCTCTGTGTGACGGGTGTGGAGGACAAGTTGCAGGATAAAGTGAGGACCACGCTTGAGTTGCTGAGGAATGCCGGCATCAAGGTAACCTTGGCACAATTTTAAACTCTGGAATTTTCAAGGGAAACCTCTGTATGCCTATCTTGAATTGTTATACTTTTATACTTTTTTCTGAAATGGTGATTTACCCAATAGCTTAAACATTCTTGCCTCCAGAATTGATAATCGATTAAAATAGGTTACAGTAAAGGTAAATAGGTAGATGGTCCTTCAATTCTTTGTTTAGTCAGCAGGCTAATAGTTTCGGGACTCTATAAACTTTTTCTTCATCTTAAAAAATCTACTTAAAAAATATAATATTACTCTAGCAGCCAGGACATAAAATAGACATGAAAATTATCCAAATATCCATTAACGTATCAAACAAACCAACATTAGCCTACATGATTGTGGAGTATATCAACTGTCTTGGGGCGACTGTCCGAAATTATACATCGGACATTCCTCTAGGAAACGGTCTATTGAACATCTTCCTGTCCATCTGAAATTACAAAATCAGCATTCTAAGTTTGCCGAACATGAAGAAACAAAGCACGTCCTCACGTTACCAAGACTCAAAGACAACTACCTTGTTGTCAACTCGTTGTCTTTGAGTCTTGGTGACAAGTGGGCATGTTTTGTTTATTGTGTGTGTAATTATTAGTGAAGAGTTTTGTTTGTAAGTTTTTTTACTGTTTTAAAATTTTTGTCTTTAGCTTTTTATCAGCTTACACTGGTTTATCGTGTTATATTTTAAGTACTTGCTCACCTGAGGACGGGATCAGATTCCAGGTCCCGAAATTTTTTCACTAAAAACCGTTATGGAAAATATCAGTAATAAAAATTCAAATAACATAAATCACCAACACCATTAATGAATTTTAAATGAATCTCTGTAAACCGTTGAGTGAAATTATATTAAAAACATACTGTTTGTCTTCCAGGTATGGATGTTGACCGGAGACAAGCTGGAGACAGCGACGTGTATCGCCAAGAGTAGCCGGCTGGTGTCTCGCACGCAGGACTTGTACGTGTTCGCTCCAGTTGTCACCCGCACTGATGCTCACCTGCAACTCAACACCTTCCGCAAGAAGCAAGATTGCGCCCTCGTCATTACTGGCGACTCTCTTGAGGTAACACAACACTTCTAAGCTACCCCTACTAGTAATTTTGTCCCTCAGGGTGTGGCATCTTAGAGGGGTATAAAATTTTCACTTAGTCAATAAACAGTACTATCTACACTATTTACAGTATCATATGTACTCAATTATTTATTTTCATGGCGCGGTTATGTATATATGGCGGTTGTTCAGAGTTTCTCTGTGACTAGCTCACTGTGTTTATAGACATAATAACTAAATAAATACTTTATACCCCTTGAAGATGCCACATATTGGTGAAATGTGCATCAGGTGCATCACCTGCATCATGATCTAAAGGCAAAAAAAGGTGAATAAATTTCATATTTAGAAAGTATATTATTCTGCCTCAGAATAAGATTATAGGAAACAAATCTTGGCACAAAGAGATAATTGTAATATTTTTTAAAAATTGCTCAATGTTGTGAATTATTTATGTATAGAGTAAAGATTACACACCTCAACTGTGCCAATGGTTTGTGTACTGTCGTGGAATACATAGTCGTTTCCCATCAATAGGAATTTAGATGTATGGGTGTGCTTGTTTGTCGTCAGGTGTGTCTACAGTACTACCAGCTGGAGTTGCTGGAACTGGCATGCCGCAGCCCAGCCGTGGTGTGTTGCCGGTGTTCTCCCACGCAGAAGGCGCAGGTGGTGCGGCTTATACAGCAGGCTACAGGCAAGCGGGTGGCGGCGGTGGGTGACGGAGGGAATGACGTCAGCATGATACAAGCTGCAGACACTGGTAACTTACGATAGAGCATGGTCCCAAATATGTTGACTATAAAACATTATTAAAAGATAAACTTATCACTTAAAAAATCTTGAACACAGTAGTATTCTTTTTTAATAAGAAGCAGTTTCAAATTTCTCCTGAGTCTACCAACATCAGCTTCTTTTTTTCAGGTTTAGTGGAAGAGTGTAGGACATTTTAATTGAAGAGTAAAAAGTTTGATTTTCAAAGAGAGTAGTGTTATGCTGCGGAATGGAAAGATGTGATATATTACGAAGACTGTATTGTTCGGTACTCTGGACGATGTAAAAGTGTTTATTTTTAACCACGAATGTTAAACATTTTAAGATTATAAGCGTGAAAATGTCAGAAGATTAGTTTTTGAAAAGATTTCCCTGCATGAACCAGGAGGATTTATTCAAAATATCAACTTGATTGCTTTTTTTGTAAACTAAAAAACTTCTTGTGTTTTTGTGTTTCGGCACCCTAAATACCCAGACCATGTGAGGAAGAAAACATCCGTAGTAAACCGAAATCAAAACTTCTCTATTCACAAAAAAGACAAGTCGACGTAGGCGAAACATGACACTATGCAATTTGTTGCAAACTTTATCTATGTTAAAAGAAAAATTTAGTCCGGAATCAACAATGAGGCCCAAAAAGTTTGTATGCTCAATAATATCTCTGCCTCTATTAGGCTGGATTCAGTAAACATTCTAACAGGATTTTTCAATTTGAAATTAATAAACTGGGTTTTGGTTGCGTTCACTCTGAGGTTATTTTCTTGAAACCACTGCATAAGCTAGCTACTTTCGATGAAGGAATTTACTTTAAGAGACTTCAATACCAAGGACACTGCAAGCATTGTCATTAACGAACAACAAGAATAAAATCGGACCAAGGACTAATCCTTGTGGTACACCAGAACTTACAGCAATTTCATTAGATTTGTTTTTATGAAGACAGCCATTTTCATCCATATGTGAGATCTCAACAAACTGAGTTCTTCCAATGAGAAAAGAACCCACCTGATCCAGAGCTGTCCCTCTAATGCCATGATGGCTGAGCTTCTGAACTAGCAGGCTGTGGCTTACCGTGTCAAAAGTTTTGCTAAGAGCGAAAAACACTTCAAAAACTCAATGAAACTCTCCTCATAAATGAAAACTAAAGTTTATTTTATATTAATCTCAAGTAAACTATACTGAACACTTACAAAACATTGCCTACCCAGATTTTCACTCTTTTCAGGTATTGGTATTGCTGGGCTGGAAGGCAGGCAGGCGAGTTTGGCTGCTGATTTCTCTATTACCCAGTTCTCGCATCTGGCCAGGCTTTTGCTTGTTCATGGAAGGTAAGATAGTTTAAGTGTATTGGAATCACTCAATTGTGATATAAACAATTCAAATAGTCATATTTAAAAAAAACAAGTTATTTTTAACTCTACAATTAGGTTTTTTACAATACACATAATGGTGGACCGATGCTTCTAGGTATCTAATGAGACGATTACGATTTTCATAACCTGTGCAAACCCAAAATCTACAATTTACACTCATAGGTAATTCCAAGCCAGCATCGCATGAATATCACGTTGTTCGGCTTTTGGCGATATGCACTAATCGCCAGGTAAACGCTCACTAGACAGTAGACAGGCACGAGACGCATCCCAGTAAGGGTGGGTGTAGGGGGAGAGTGATTTATTTTTAGCACACGCTCGCCTAGCAACAATAACATACAACCACCTGCCAAGGTCACTGCCCTTTTAAAAACTGAGTTACACAGACTGTACAACCCCAATCGTGAATACAGTGATAAAATAAGTGCATACTATTATTTCCCAGGAAATCTGAGGAAATGAACACCCCTAAATCCGAAAAGGTTTCAGCGTCAATCATTTTAGATCTAAGGGGTTCCACTGTAGTTTTGAGTTTTTACTCTCACTGCCAAAAAATCTTTAATTTTCATTTCAAGGTAAAAATTGGAAAATTAGGCCTCTGGCTAATACCTAAGTACCGGGAAAACTATCAAACTAAAACCGCAAGGATCAACACAATCAACTCGTACGGTTGGCTGAAGTTGTGAATGTTTTGTGTTTGACACAGGTACAGCTACAAGAGGTCTGCTTCGCTCAGTCAGTTCGTCATCCACAGAGGGCTCATTATCTCCATCATGCAAGCCATATTCTGCACAGTCTTCTACTTCTCATCCATTCCCCTATACCAGGGTTACCTCATGGTCGGGTAAGGGTTAAGTGTTTATAAGTAGAAAGAAAAATGTAGATAAAAATGGAAAATAGAGCAGTGATGCTGTAAAGATTTCTTAAAAATAATTTACTTCTGGGGAAATGACTTGCTTTGCTGCACTAACAGTTGTCAGAAGAGTCTGCAACATATTTCTGGCTCGATTGCCTGGCTTTGAGCCAGAGAAGGTTGAAATTTCTTGTAAGGGGCTTTCTAGCCCCCGAGGACTTTAGAGAGCTGGGTGATGCACAGCTGTTGGGCTTTTTAAAAGGCCATGAGCTGTGGGACTGATACAATTCAGGGCGCTACAAAAGATCTAAAGGTCGAGGTAGCAAAGGGTAGTCATACTCTAGCCCACAAAAAAAATAGGCTAATTACCAAAGGCAATTGCTCACAAAAATACGGGACAAGTTTTTTAAGTAAAGTCTGTTTTGTTTTAGACACCAATAGTTCATACACATATCACAGTGAGGCAATAATCAGGTTCAGCTCTTGTAGGATGTGTTTTGTACTTTCATAATGTTTAACCCTCTCCCGGCCACATGAGAGAGTGCAACTTTCGCGGCTCCGTATCTCTTAACCCTTACTGGGTGGCTGACAGCTTTAACCGCAGCACAGCACGCCATGGTAAACACGTAGCGTCTGTAGTTTGTGCACAATGATGTTTTTATTCAATTGTTCACTATATATTTGACATAACGACAATAGTAATGACAGTAACACTTACTAGTCATTCTGTCTGTGATCAATCTCAGACAATCGTAACACGGCGTCATGTTCCATCAATATTGATGATGAACTACTTGTAAGACAATTTTAAAATAAAAATAATCCAATTAATGTACTATAAGTGCTATTAAAAGTTGACATAATTCCCACGAAACATGCTAGAATTCAGGTCAAGTCGAGGTAGTTCCTAAAACAACCTTAGTGTTGTTAGAGAGTAACATATTCTGGGTCGATATTTGAGTCAATTCAAGTCGATTGATTGAGTCATTTGACTGGGAGAGGATTATCAGCTTGCCTGTGGAGTGTGAGGTTTGCAGTAGTACGGTTTTTGTTTGTAAGTAAACGGTCTGCCACAGGAATTTATCAACAGATTTGCAAAGTGTTCAGAGGTACAGTTCAACTCAAAGGTGGAAGTGACAACATTTATTCATAAAAATTTCTCTCATTTTTTCTCATAGTTAAACTTGGACTCATGATTCTTTGCGCAGGTACGCTACCATCTACACCATGTTCCCGGTGTTCTCGCTGGTTCTGGACAAGGACGTGTCGGACAAGATCGCTCTCACATATCCGGAACTGTACAAGGAGCTCAGCAAAGGCCGGTCGCTGTCGTACAAGACTTTCTTCATGTGGGTGCTCATCAGCATCTACCAAGGTAATTCTTTTGTAATTGTTGAAAAAAAATCTGTTCAGCATTGTTCGAGTATATTTCATCCCTCTTGAATTGAAACAACACCCTTAATAAACTTGGCATTGATCTTGTTTTTTTGTGGAGGTTAGGGGAAGGCCAGGAAATTATCCCAACACTAAGGTAAAATCTTGCAGGTACATGTCAACTACCGTGAGACTGTGTTTTAACATCCCAGTCACCTGAAAGAAAATGACAGTTCCGTTATCGACTTGTGTCTAGTGGGTCTATGATAGTGAGATAGGAAGTAAAGGTTGTGAGGGTAGGATTGGTCACCTGCCATGCATTTCACTTCTAGGGAATTCAGAGTCTTTAGCTAGTCCTCGAGCCCTAACCACCGGAATTTCCGGTCCCCTATAATAACCTCCCCTAGTGATGGACAAATGATGTTGAATTGGAGTACAGCTATTTAATTGGGTCCGACAACATTTCTTTAACACGTTTTCTGCAAAAATGCTTGAAATAGAGAAAAATATAAAAAGAAGAAGATAAGAGGAAGAGATATAGTAAAAAAAAACATTTAGGCCATTTTTTTCATGTGCCAAAAATGAAAGAAATGTACAGAGTGCAATAACAAACACACGCACCGGAGAAGTGCTGGCAGCTGGCAGCAATGATCGTGTGAAAAGGCCGATGCGTCAACAATGTTGTATGCCTGCAGCGAACATGTTAATGTGCCCCAGTTTTGGTATAGGCCCTATAGATTATCGAAGGACAGCAAGTGGTGTGTTTATTTAAGTACTGAAAATAATTATTGCCGCTTCCAGTTTACATTCATGTTCCTTACCTACATTATTTAGGTTATCTGGTGTTTATAATAATATCAGTTAATTTTTTTCCCAAATCATGTCATGTAATGTTTTCAGGTGGAGTGATCATGTACGGAGCCTTGTTCCTGTTTGAGGACGAGTTCATCCACGTGGTCGCCATCAGTTTCACAGCCCTCATCCTTACAGAGCTCATCATGGTGGCTCTGACTGTACGCACTTGGCATTACCTCATACTGTTGGCCGAAATACTCTCGCTAGGCATCTACGTTCTGTCTCTGATTGTCCTGAAGGACACTTTCGGTAAGTTTTATATTTCACTTTCAAGGGTTTATATTAATTGTAGCCAAAGAACCAGGAAACTAATTTTTCAAATCAATTATGATGACTAGCTAGTTTGTCTTTTCAGTTAGTTATCGTTTTTTATTTACAAAGGCTCAGGCACAGTATATTTACCAGCTTCAGTTAGTAAGTAGCTGTTGTGGAAGGGAATAGAATTATTTTTCCAACTCAAGAATAAGTTTCATCATCATTTCACTTAAAATAAAAATTATAATTTCATTTGTGATAAATTGCATTAACCCACGTTAAACATATTGTAATATGTGATCCCACAATCACAATACCAATATACCATGCAACAAATATGTTTATTAAAAACATGAGCTTCTGTTAATTGAAAGTGGTTACTCACCTGTCATGAATTAATAATAAACTGTGATAAAAAGTATTTTAATTTTTGTCCAGTCCTTAAAAAATGAACTGAAGAAAAATTATAAAAAAATCTAAATTCTTATTGTAAAACTTCAAAGCGATACAATTTTATTGACACCTTAATAACGTATAATGAATGTTACACAAAACTAAGTGAAGTCTGTTGTTTTCAAGCTACATAGTTACATTTTTTAATTTCATTATGTTATTGTAACTTTTTTAATTACAGGAATTTAGCCTTCTAGGCTTTAAAAATATTAAGAGTACGGAAATGGTTATATCTGAAAACAATAATCAATCTCTGTAATGATTTGGAAATCATTGTGACATTTTTTATTCCTGAGCTTTAACATAGGTTTTAAGCTGACAGGAGTCCAACTTCGGATGCCAAATGCCTAAAAATTCTAGTGAAAGATTAAGTTGTGTAACGATAAATAAAATAATGTGTTTTTCAGATGAGAAGTTCATCAAAACTGGTGACTATTTGTGGAAGACTACTGCTATCACTTTGGTATCTTGCATGCCTTTATATATAATCAAGTTTTTGAGGAAAAAGTTCTCTCCTCCAAGCTATTCCAAATTATCGTAGTTAAGTAAATGTGCTTTTTCTCATTAATAGATAACACCTAATTCCTTATTAATTTATATTTGGAACTTGAGTCATTTATTAGTCGATAAGTTTGTTATACATTACCATTTTGCACTTATTGTACTGTATTTTTCTAAAATTAGAATGAAGATGAAGCTGTGATTCTTGTATGAGGTTTATTGTTATTGGTATTATTTATTTATACACATTTTATGAATTATTTTGAATTTAATTTTAGGAGGATAATAAATATTTTTAATTAATGTTAATGTTGTTTTTTGTCCCCAAATGTCTTCTAGTGAAAATTAGCTCCTTATAAGAATTTAACCTAAGAGGAAAATAAATTTGTCTTTAACAATTTTAACCCTAGAAGGGGCAAGCTTTTTACCTTTAACTGTATCATAAAATTAAATGTTTCTGTTCCTAAAGTATTAAGTATAAATAAAAACAAGCACAAAACATGCCCCCCCTTATAACCACTAACCACAAAAGCAAAACAGGATTGCAGTATCTACTGCAATCTCAATCACGGAAATATTTAACTTTTTATGTTTCTGACATATTTTTTCCTAATTACTTGCCAAAATCTCTTACAATAAAATTGAAAAGACTCAAACTTGCTATGTTGTATCACCATTACTGATAGTGTAATAGGCCCTAATTGAAAAATATACCAAATTTTGGAATTTAGTTGGTTTATATATTTTGGACAAACATTCTCTTTAAAATTAACTTAACATTAGAATACTGAAAGTTTAATTTTCTTTATCTACTATGAGAAGTTCTTAATTTCATTATATTCTTTCAAGTCTTGAATTTCTGTAACCAAATATTCATTCATTTCATCGCTTAGTAGCTTTTCCTTTTTTTGAAGCACTTTTGGGTTTCTTTTTGTGAATCGATATGATTGTGAACGAACATTGTTTTTTCTTTATTTTACTTTTAGAACCTTCTTCCATTCGATCAAGACAAAGCCTAGATTCAATACTGTTATGTTTGGAACACAAAAGATTTTTTAATCTCCTGCTGTACTCTGGCGCATGCATTTTTTGGGTTCTGAAAAATAAGAAAACTTCTTTGACGATATAAATGAATGTGTAAATTCTGTAATTGTGTTTCTATAGAGATGATCTTATTGTTGAATTTAAAAAAAATGTGTTTGATACTGTTACAAGGCTGAAATCAATGTTTTTATCAATTTAAGATAAAATTATGATAATTTAAGATTGTAAATATGAGACTCAGATGGTGGGATTTAAATTGGTAAAATTCAAAGGAATAAATTATTAAATTCAAAATGAAACTTTGGTGAGCCACAAATCTTTTGAAATAATGGGAATTTATTATGGTAAACACAATAATGAAACTACTAAAATAACTTATACACCAGAGTCCCAGTGTTCCGAATGTCCGGCTAATCTGAACAACCTGATGGGAGAAACTTTACTGAGTTTAAATTAAAAACAAAGCAATGTAATCTGAATTGTAACATTTTAATCTAATTACACACTAGTTTTACACTAAATTTACTTTTTCTTCTTATTTTTTTAAGGGAGAGGCGGAAGAAATGCTTTATGCACACAGGTGGCCAGCCTGTAGTGTGGGACTCCCCTAAGATACCCACTCAAAAACCTCCTCTACTCTTTCAGATTCTAACCTGGAACCTTTTGTCTCATTATAACAGGCTAGGCCTAAATTTGGCTTACGCCCTTGGGGCTCACTCCATGTCCAGGCACTAGGTCCCTTAGCTATGCCATTAACTGTTGGGCTATTAATTAAAAGTCCTGTCTAAGGAACAGTGACGTTCCTTATACTTGGAGTAGTCAAAAACAAGATCGATTGACTGGACGGTGGCGTTGTCCTGTAATCCAGCTACTTGGAGGTCACAAATTGTGGATAGTTGTGAGCGATGGTTGGTGGGTGTAGATCGTCCACACTATTGATTACTACGTTAACCTGCAAATACCATCCTCATAATTAGACCAGTTCATAATTTAGAGGCAAAACTGGTTTGGATTCCACGTTAAACTGTAGGTCACTTAGATATGCCACTTAGACTGTAATTAACAGTTATGTCTAAGCAACATGTCAGCCTTAGTAACAAAACTACAAGATAGCACCACAATCATCTTTCACTCATTCTCATTTACTTGGCTTTAAATACCTACCTGGGAAGGTTGCCATTTCAGTAACTAAACTATCACAATAATTTATCAAAGGTTTTTATGGTTGAAAAAATCTGTCCTATGAAATAATAACAAAGAAAAGATGTGTTTATGTTATAATCCAATTATTAAAAACTGTACAGTACACATGTTTTGCCTCATCCCTCCCCTACTTCTTTGTCAACTTAGGCTTTGCAGTTTTGGGTTTATGCGAAATTATATGCTGCATTTCCCGCCACTTCTTAATGGTGTTCAGTTTGTCTCCCTGTGTCTCTATGGAGGAGTCATTCTTGGGCAGTTTGTAATCACACACTAGTTTTACACTAAATTTACTTTTTCTTCTTATTTTTTTAAGGGAGAGGCGGAAGAAATGCTTTATGCACATAGGTGGCCAGCCTGTAGTGTGGGACTCCCCTAAGAAGCGGGGTTACCCACTACAAAAACCTCCTTTACTCTTTTGGATTCTAACCTGGAACCTTTTGTCACATTATAACAGGCTAAGCCTAAATTTGGCTTACACCATTGGGGCTCACTCCTTGTCCAGGCACTAGGTCCCTTAGCTATGCCATTAACTGTTGGACTATTAATTAACAGTCCTATCTAAGGGACAGTGACGTTCCTTATACTTGGAGAAGTCAAAAACAAGATCGATTGACTGGGACGGTGGCGTTGTCCTGTAATCCAGCTACTTGGAGGTCACAAATTGTGGATAGTTGTGAGCGATGGTTGGTGGGTGTAGATCGTCCACACTATTGATTACTACGTTAACCTGCAAATACCATCCTCATAATTAGACCAGTTCATAATTTAGAGGCAAAAGTGGTTCGGATTCCACGTTAAACTGTAGGTCACTTACATATGCCACTTAGACTCTAATTAACAGTTCTGTCTGAGCAACATGTCAGCCTTAGTAACAAAACTACAAGATAGCACCACAGTCATCTTTCACTCATTCTCATCTACTTGGCTTTAAATACCTACCTGGGAAGGTTGCCATTTCAGTAACTAAACTATCACAATAATTTATCAAAGGTTTTTATGGTTGAAAAAATCTGTCCTATGAAATAATAACAAAGAAAAGATGTGTTTATGTTATAATCCAATTATTAAAAACTGTACAGTACACATGTTTTGCCTCATCCCTCCCCTACTTCTTTGTCAACTTAGGCTTTGCAGTTTTGGGTTTATGCGAAATTATATGCTGCATTTCCCGCCACTTCTTAATGGTGTTCAGTTTGTCTCCCTGCGTCTCTATGGAGGAGTCATTCTTGGGCAGTTTGGACGACACTGAGTACATAGACTTGTGGAACTCTGAATCTACAGGCGAAGCTTCCTCCGTGATCTGGGGGTACTGGGATTCGTTCTCAGAACGTTTCTTAGCTGTCCGGAAACTATAGATGCCGTATTTGTGATGAGGGATGCGGTCGGCTCCTCCGTGGTAGCGCATTCTGAAAAATTCATAGTGGTCCGTGAATGGGCCTCTCATTTAAATAGAGGAAATTTATCAGTTATTTCCTCTAAACTAAATACAAGACCTTGTAAATGATGTTTGAGGTTCATGGCTGCGGTTTCTATCTATAGTACACTATATGTAGCCTATATTAACTGTATAAGTGGGGATTGAAGAGTTTTTGTGAAACTTTTATGAATAATCTGCAGCTGCTGAAATGTTAGCCAACTAATTTCAGTTTTCACACTTGAAGACAACCGAAATCTTACAGGTACTAACATTGGTTGATATCTGTTCAGATTAAATATTAGCCAGGTAGTTTCAGTTTTCACACTTTGAGACAACTAAAATCCTACAGGTTCTAGCATTGGTTGATATCTGTGCATATAAGTTGTTAGTCAGCTAATTTAAATTCTCACAGTTGAAGACAACTGAAATCTTACAGGTTCTAGCATTGGTTGATACCTATTTAGATGAAATGTCAGGCAGCTATTTAAATTTCAACACTTGTGAAAATTTAACTAATTTAAATTTTTTTTTTAAGATTTCACATTTGTAAAATCTCATAAAGACTAACATTAACAGTGGTAAATAGACTGAAGGATCTTCTGTTTAGTTACAATATTAGCTTGAAAACTTATGGGATTATATGATTATTTTAAAACCTGTTTAGAAGCATTAACTTTTAATGTTTTGTGGTTCCAATTCTTGTTAATTTTTTCATGGAAAACAGTCCAAACCTTAGTCTTTTTACTTAGAAGTGTCTGTTGTTTAATTAGTGATTAATAATCACACTAATAACCTATATAATAATGGCAACTGGCTCCAAAATCAACAGGTCTGGAATTATAGTCGAGCACTTTACATCTCAGCTACCAAGCTGCTTAAGTCAAAGTCAAGTTATCTTTATTCAATATTTACAGATCTAGGTACATGAACTAAAACGGTTACAGATACAAGGGAAAAATGAACAGTATTTACTTTCTTTAGGAATTAGCTTAGGTCATAAATATGTCTAAAGGGGATGTTTTCAGTACCTCTAAACAGCTGTCCTTATACCCTTAAAACCATATGATTTCCCTTTCAAATTTTCTGACGGATTGCCAATATCCCTCTCCCAGAGAGCTAAGACGTATCCATGTTAAAAAGTAAAATAATGGTAGCTAAAATTACGAACAAATTTAAAATGATTGATTTTTTTGTCATCCAGAGTGTAAAGGACAATTTATTAATTTATTAAAATTCCTTACAGGAACCGGTTTCGGTCTCTTAACAGACCATCATCAGCCGACGAAACAGGTAACACATAACACAATACTTTTTTTTATATCCTTGGTGTTCAATAAGATGAAACATTTCAAAAAAATCTTCAAAAAAATCACGACACATATTTACAAATAATGAAAAAACAAAGAACTATTTACATGATGAATCATATTATGAATCAGCTGTTAGTTTCTTGCATTACATTATTTAATAGCTGGAATGTAACTAACAGCTGATTCATAATATGATTCCTCATGTAAATAGTTCTTTGTTTTTTCATCATTTCTAAATATGTGTCGTGATTTTTTTGAAGATTTTTTTAAATGTTTCATCTTATTGAACACCAAGGATATAAAAAAATAAATTAAAACATTAAAACATTAAAAAATTAATTAAAACCGATTAAAACATTTGTAGAATTATCGGTTTACTATTACAAAACATCATATTGAAAAAAATAATTAAAGTTTTTATTTGAATACTTATGGCATTTTACCTTGCAATGAACAGCAACTGCTCCAGAAGTACTTTCAGAGATCTCGAAAAATCGAGTTAGGATGTCGTGGGATGGAACACTGCCGTCCACAAAGTACAAGTCATAATGGGCAAACCCGGCATTGGTGAATCTATAAGCAAATTGATACAGAGGGTTTTGTGGTAAAGTTCCTTTTAATAGCTTCATAAACACATAGATAACATGATGAAGGAACACTGAAGAATTTGTGAAACTAGAAAAGAGTATGCTCAGTAAAACTTTTATTGCTGCAAAAAAATAGAAAAATTACAGTAATTTGTTATTTTGAAAACTCAATGCATGATCACCAAGGGTCTTTGGGCGGTGCAATTGGATGACGTCAGATAACCATAGCGGTAGTTTCACATACTTTCATACAGGCTAACTGTAAGTGACAGACTCTTGATGTGACAGGAGTCACTACTGGATTTTAACCAGGCTTGGTTGATTTACTGGGTTATTCCGTAAGCTAAAAATAGTCTTACTGTAGTGTAACGATTGTGGTGAGCTATCGTGGTGCTATCCAAGGAGATGGTAACATTTTAACCACCAGAACACTTACCCCATGGCGTTATACATCTTGACGTTCAGTCTGATGATCGTCTTGATGTTGTTGTCCCGGAAGTAGTCGAAGTAGAACTCCGGGGAGTGGTAGCAGTCTTCCGCTGGGTTGTCCACAGGTCCGGAGAACGCCAGGAACTTCTGCGGCACGATCCAACTGATGTCGCCATTCTTGATATTGTCCATTTTCTCGTACTCCTCTAGGTTGAAATCCTCAAAGTTGATGATCCCGAAGTAGATAGCCTTCCGGACCGCGGTCAGGCAGTCGATCAGGCGAATCTTGTACTGGGATTCCCCTATTGTTGCGTCCTGAAATAGTCACAGTTATGTTTAGTAGTTAAAGATGCAGATAACTTTTACCCACTAATAAATATATCAGCCTTAGTCAGTAACAAGACAACAAGATCGCGTCATAATCATCTTATACTCATTTCTAATTCATACTGGGCTGAAAATACCTATCTGGGTAGGTCGCCATTTCAGTAAAAGTATCAACCCATCAAAAGTATGGCACCCAATACAACCTACAGCAATAGGATATATAAATAGATCATACTTTAATTGTATTGTTATCATAGAACACGAAAAACTGTAAATCGAAACTGTTTATCCCCACAAAAATTGGGACACCTAAAAAACATCTGTTAATTTTTTTTGTGCGCAGATCTCAAAGTTATTACATTCTTACAATAAAGTTAAGTTGTATGGTTTGTGTATGGTAACGGCATTATTTAAAATCAAATTCTTTTTTCCGGTAAATATCTTACTTTTACCGTAAACAACCAGTTTTACTCTGAGATGAAGACGACTATATTAACACATAGAGATCATTTTAGACCACAATATTTTTTATATAGAGTAAAAAATTAAAATTGAAATTCAACGGTGAAATTTAAAAACAAGTAGAAAATAGTATTTTCCATACTACGAGCGAAATTGGCTCTTTTTGGTAGACAATTGTGTTTTACAATTAAGGCCGTCCATACACGTTCCGGTTTTCCTCTCTGGTATACCTGTACAGGCGAGAACTCACACACGGTACGGTTAACCAGCTGGGTGGATTGCCTTACACATTTTGAGGTTAGGAACCAAAATGTTTGTATTTACTTCCGAGTGGGAAATAGGTTAGGTCATGGATGTGTCTAAAGTGAATGTTTTTAGTTCATCTAAACAGCTGTTCTTATGTTTCAAATTTCGGTCGTTCAAATTGCTAACACCTCTCCAGAGCTATGAAATATCCATGTCAAAAAATTACCATATGTTTTCCTGTTTCCTATTAGAAGTATACCGAAAACGATGATTTTTATGAATTTTTTTAGAGAACCGAAAACAGCTGTTTTCCGGACAGTATGATTAAAATAAAATTTCCTTGCAGATTTGAAAAAACCATTTCTACTTCTTATAGATGTAGTTCAAAAGTAAACATTAAAAACGTCAATTGACACTCTGAGTTTGAAAATCTTGTCCGTTTATCCTCTGTTCAACAAACTACTGCCATAGATATATAATGAAACAGTTTCCACAATATGATGGCTGGATATCTGAAAGTGTCAACAACAGTATCCGAAGGCAGCAGTAAGATTCTTAACCCAATTACAACAGGTCAACGTTAGATAGTGACAGAATCGATGTTTGGACCGTTCCCTGTCAAAATTGAAAAATCCAGCTGAGGTTGAAAATGAAAAACAACAAAAACAAGGAAAATGGTACCTGGAAGGAGAGATAGGGGTACTTGAGGGAGGAGAGTCTGTTGTAGGCTTCTATCGGACTCATATTGAGATGTACGATCGCGTAGACTGCCATCAGGAAGGCAGCGTTCACTCTCTTCTTCTCATTGGGCGACGTGAACTGGACAATGACCTTGTTGGACAAGTTCGGCGACTTGAGCTTGAAGTTTATTTTGTTGATGTATCTGGAAACAATATAATACATAGCAAAATGATTACTCAAAACATGTTTTGTCATTGTTATGTACTTGGCTTTATTTTAAAACCAGTGGAAGGTTTAAAGATACTTCTTCCGTAAATGATTTCGGTGGTGGCGTCATCCTGTAATCCAGCTACTTGGAGGTCACGAATTGTGGATAGTTGTGAGCGATGGTCGGTGGGTGTAGTGTTCTCTTGTGTGGATTAACGTCCGCACTATTGAATACTACGTTAATCCGCAAAGGCCATCCTCATAATTAGACCAATTCGTAATTCAGAGGCCGTGGTTCGGATTCCACGCTAAACTGTAGGTCCCTTAATTGCCATCGGCTGTTGGGCTATTAATTAACAGTCCTGTCTAAGGAACATGTCAGCCTTAGTCAGTAACAAGACTACAAGATCGCGCCACAATCATCTTACACTCAATCCTCATTCATACTTGGCTTAAAATACCTACCTTGTAGTATGGTCGCCATTTCAATAATCTAATCTAATCTATTTCAGTTGCTAAAGTATACACGCAAATGTGAGATGTTCAAGTTGAGGGATACAGAAGTGGTCAAACATTTTTCGTGAGGACTTTTGATATCAAATTATATTTAATAATTCCTTGTGGTAAATATTTAGGATTCCTCAGGAAGATCAGTTATCACAAAATCTATAGCGCGGAAATATCAAGCTAATGGTGTTTTAGAATTTTTACGAATATGAAATGTAAGTACTTCAAATACAATTCTCAGAATAAAGGTCTAATTTAACAACTTTCTCAACACCATTTTTATCTAGATGATAATTTTCATTGTCTTGTCCACTGGTGAATGTCACTCAAAGTTTAACAACGTCAAAACAAAAACATACCTTATCCACAAAAATTCTTCCTTACATTTATTAAAAACATGCACAGCGCACCTCGTTTTGTGTTTTATTCGCTGGTAGAGTGCTCTAATTTTCGTTCAAACTCATCAAATCAATTTTGAAAACTACGTCTGGTAGTTAGGTATATGTTTGTTGTTCCGGAAAATTTTGTTTTAATGTTGCCGTTCATAAATTCTTAAATAAAGTCTTTATCAAGCGAAACGAATAAAGATTATTTTATTTCTCTCTCGTGACTGATTTACGGTTGGCAGAGATTTATCTTTTGTCTTTACCATTTGCCTCTGATTTTAAAGGATTAAATAAATACCTGAGGCCTCTTTATCCTTTTTAACAGATCATAACCCTGAGAACATCTGAGCACATGATCTGTGCGACTAACCTGAGCACAGCAGACAAGTTGAGCGGACCAAAATCACCGTAATAGTTGTTGTATACGAGCTCGTCATCGATGGTGAAGTAATGTATATCCGTCGTGTTCCTGTGCGTCTTGTTGCGGAAAGTGACGAAGTAGAGCTTATCTTTGATGAACTCCGCGACGCACAGGGTGTGCTTGTCCGCCTCCAGTTCGGCTTTGAAGTTGATGGAAGTCATGGTAAGGGGTGCGGTGTGCGTTGTGTTTGTGTGGTGAAGCTATACACCGAGATTTTGAAAGGGTTCATACAAAAATTTTAATTTCAACGGAAAATTTCATGTGAACATTTTTTCTGTTACTATGGTTATACGATTGTTTTCACTGGAGATTTTTCGGGGGAGGTTTGTGTGGTATTTGTATTTGGGAGCTGAAAGGGGGGAGCCATTTATTGGGGAGCTCCCCATCAACCACTGTGGATGGAACCAAAGTTTTTCTTCACCTCTGGGGTCAAAGACAATGCAACCCGGGGGCCTCCGAGTAGGGATAGAGCTCTGTTCAAGCCAAGAGAACGGGGAAAGAGGGAAGTGAGAGAGATCTATGGTTTGACACCCCATTAATCTCAAAACGGGTGAAGGACAACTCACGCACCTGATCACCTGAAGGACTGCCGCAGTACTCTCCTCTATACCTCCCCCACTGGTTGTATATCACCTACGGATTAATGGTCATAAAATATTCATTATCAGAGAGTTTTGAGAGGGCAGTGGTTACACAATTTTCGTCAATCCTATTTCACCACTATCAGACTCGGACACGAGGTACATTTGAGTAGTATTTACTTTTCACTCTAGGAGGGTATATGCTCAATACACATGTCAAGAAGCATCTTTCCTCTAGGGCACCTATCCCAGGTGGACAGGAAGGAAGTATACCACTCCCTGAGCTTTAGATTAGATTAGATATTTGAAATAGCGACCATACCACAAGGTAGGTATTTTAAGCCAAGTATGATTAAGGACTGAGTGTAAGATGATTGAGGCGTGATCTTGTAGTCTTGTTACTGACTAAGGCAAACATGTTCCTTAGACATGATTGTAAATTAATAGCCCAATAGCCGATGATATCTAAGGGACCTACAGTTTAACGTGGGATCCGAAGCACTCTTGCCTCTGAATTACAAACTGCTCTAACTATGAGGATTGTCTTTGCGGATTAACGTAATATTCAATAGTGCGGACGTTAATCCACACAAGAGAACACTACACACCGACAATTGCTCACAACTATCCACAATTCGTGACCTCCAAGTAGCTCGATTACAGGACGACTCAACCGTCATTCTGGTCATACTGGGTATTCAGGCTCAGCCCAGAGTCCAAAAACCCCCAGGAGAGACAGGTAGGAGTCAAAGGGATAGGGATAGTCAAAAGACGTACAAGTGTACAACCAATTTCAATTTCTTCCCGCAGTAAAAAGCGGAATAGTGAGTTTCCAACCGTTCATCTACCATGTGCTATCAGTAGGTCCTCTATGACGTCTCCAGAGCCCTGCTCAGGTCTCCGGTCACGCCCGGTGGCGCGGTGCCCCGCGGCGGTTCCTGGTACAGCTACTGACCTCCTCATCAGCAGTCGCCGGGCTCCGCCACGTCGCGCGCCGTCACGACCGTGCGCCGGTCAGCGCCCCAGCCTCCGCGACGGACCGCTCTCCCTGGAGGCGCTCAGAGAGAAATACCAAGAGGATTCGTAATTCTGAAGTTTCGGGTTCAAGAATCAAACTATCTCGAATGAATAAGTATTTTCATAAATATTTTAGGCTACATTCGTCGCAGGTCATTATTTTTTAAGGAAAAAACAAATGCATACTGAAACTCTAACTTCAATATGCAATCACTTGTAAGGTAAGAAATGGTTTGATGTTTGCAGTAAGAACCAAGTTAATTAAAAGATAAACAATTCTATGCTTAACTTAGAATCCTGTCTGTAATCCAGGGTTTCCTATCATCTTTTGAGGCTAGAGCCTCTGAGAATATTGATTTAGAAAAGAAAACGTTTACAGCTTTTGCATATCTAATAAGGAAACCTTATTGGAACGATTGTCTCCATTTCCTAAATTAATTTAATAAATTTTAGTCACATAAAAAACTCGGTAATTTAATTATAAGTGAACCAAATATTTATAAAACATGTTTTCAAATGGTTCCAACCGTCAGAATTGGTTCTTACACCAGTGGCACTATATCAGTCAAGATGCTGTAGAGCCCAGATGGACATCCTGGGATCTACAGCACCGACATCCAAGACGCTAACCACTACGTACGAAGACATACACATTCACCTACATAAGCCTACATTCCATAAACACATAAATTAGCCAGATACACCGAAATTGGGACGCGATTTGAGAGATCTAGAGAAGGGTAAAAGTATTTTCGCTCATTAGTACTCACCAGCATTAGAATTTGGAAACGAGCATGAACGCCAGACAGAAAGTCACTTAGATCGACGGAAAAGGGAATTTCAAATTTGAAATTATCCTCTTTGTTGATTACTTTTCGAAATTACGAGTTGACCCTTCTTAATCCTCAATAATTAGCACGTAAATTTCCACCTTTCACTAGAAATCAAACATGTACCAATCAGTCCGAAAGTTCCGACACTCAGTGCAGTGTATTTTATTAGATTAGATTAGATTATTGAAATGGCGACCATACCACAAGGTAGGTATTTTAAGCCAAGTATGAATGAGGATTGAGTGTAAGATGATTGTGGCGCGATCTTGTAGTCTTGTTACTGACTAAGGCTGACATGTTCCTTAGACAGGACTGTTAATTAATAGCCCAACAGCCGATGGCAACTAAGGGACCTACAGTTTAACGTGGAATCCGAACCACGGCCTCTGAATTACGAATTGGTTTAATTATGAGGATGGTTTTTGCGGATTAACGTAGTATTCAATAGTGCGGACGTTAATCCACACAAGAGAACACTACACCCACCGACCATTCTCACAACTATCCACAATCCGTGACCTTCAAGTAGCTGGATTACAGGATGACGCCCAGCATTTTTTTTATGGATGAGTAACCACTCAGTTTTCATACCATAGATCTGTTCTAGGTATCATTCAACATTGTGGTTTTGTGTTTACTACACAGTGAATATCAACTGATATAATCAATATGCCACACGTCGTTCGACGTCAATGTAATATGACTAACGCTAGAATATCTTCGACAATTTGTTACTCACCTTCACTTCCGGTGGTCTTCATCGATCATCGAATTCCATTGTGACGTCATCTTGATCTAATGTGGTAAACCGTTGTCACAAGTACTAGCCTTAACCTTTTATTTCCACCTTTCCTTATCTCAGGCAAATGTCCTCCACGGTATAGCAGACAGCTTCGTCTGGGAAAGTAGTTTGGTTAAAATCACTTTTTATGTTACCGTCGCGCGTAGCAGCGATGTACAATACCCCCGTCGCAGCAGACCTGCGTACTCAGCGAATTTTCAAATCAATAATATAATAATAATATATATAAAGTTTTATCAATATTTATCGATAAATATATGAGTTAGTTATTTGCCTATTCTCCATAAGATTAACATGAGAAAGAGTATGTAGGTTTGCCGCTGTGAGAAACACTGAAAGTAGGCATTTATAGCATAAACAATTTTTATTTTGGCAATTTGTAACAACTTTCATTAACATCTGTCCATAAATAAAGGGGTTTACCTATTCCCTATATGATTAACATTGTAAAAGAGTATGCAGGTTAGCTGCCATGATAAATACATAAACTATGATTTCAAGCATAAATGGATGGATCTCAACCACATGAAGCTAAATATCAGGTTTCATCCAAAAATATTGATTGATAAGTGAAATATTAATTTTTCCTTTATATAAAATTTAATGACTATTATTTTTGGTCTCTGGGCACCGAAAGAAGAAAAAATAACATGGTCCCGGGCTTAAGTCTCGCCATGAGACCTACTATAATAGCTTCTTCCCTATGGGAAATTCGCTAAAAAAGATTAAGTATGTTTAGATTCGCTTAGAAGTTTAGTAGCTTGTTAGGTAGCCATTTCAATGAAAAGTATTAACAAGTATTTAGTATTAATTCTAATAATTTCTAATGCTAAATTATTTTGATTAATCCTTTTGTGTGTGGCTATACGATGCAAAGCACTCAAGTTTTGCAATAGAGATTATTCTGAAATTTTTGGGACTGCTAATAAATAATTCTTCAATATTGAATGAAACTATTAAATTTAATGATTTTTTTAATTATTATGTTTTAGTTTATACGTAGGCATTTTATGTAACAGTTACAATTTTTAGAAATAAATTAAATATTTTGATTGTTATACTTGAAAAATATAGCAAATTTTGATCACTTCATGGATATAACTTTTATTTTTAGGATGATGAGAGCACATAAACAAAATAAAAGGGACGGAACGCTTTTTTATTTCCGAAATTTCTATATTTTATCAATATTGAATTACGAAAAGCCTTGAGTGACTATTATGCCGCAATGTAGAGTATCAAAATTTTTCTGGTACTCGGAAATTTCAGCTCACTTCTCAATGTTAATTAGAAAAAATGTCCGAATATAATTTAATTTTGTAATTTAGTTAATTATTGCACATGTTTTTTACGTTTGAAATTCAATATTACATTAAAAGTGTGGGTAAAATTAATTAAATATGTAAAAAAGGGAATCATACACATATTGTGTTTTAGTAAAAAAATAATAGCAGTTTAGATTTTTTTCAGTATTACGACATAGTTAATGATACCTCCGAAATTTTAGGGTAAAATTTAAAAAGTCATTATGTCTTTATAAAAACAATTGCTGTTGTCAAAACCTACATAAATCCGGAAGGAAGGTGAACGCCTTCAATGTCAGAATGCATCTCAGGCTTGAATGTGTTGATTTTGCCGAACATACAGTGAAGGCGTTAGTAATTGTCAAAGAGCCCGATTATTGTGAATGATAAATTGTATTACACAATAGTAACAGCTATAATTTAGTAACTTTTCTATTATTATAGTTAGTCTAATTTTACTTGGAACTTTCTATTTTAGAACTATTTAAGACGGTTTATAAAATGAGATGTTGAGTTACATGTCGTACGTGAGTTATAACTTGAATTACTCTGAACTACGTATTTTTCCCTCCAAAGATAAACTGTAAAATTACTTACATTCCATATAACAAGATCGTACGCAGCACGCTGGCGTGAGTAGAGCGAATTTCTATACCTATATTATTCCCACCAAATAGTATTCATATAGTACTGAGTATGCAGGCTTGCCGCAATAAGGGTTGTTTTACATGATAATGTGCTTATATTTAGGCTGGTCACTAAATAAAACACATACTAAATTTTTATCAAATTATGTCAATAACTAAGCGAGTTATACCAATTTATCTATCTGTAAGAATTACAATGAATACGTAGGTTTGCTGCCATAAGATGCATCAAAGTTGGAGTTTTTTTATATATTGATAAAACTTAACTAGATGGACTTGCATACTAAATGTTTGAAGAATATTTAAACTTAGCTCCGGGGGATGTTGGCAATTTGCGCAACAAAAATTTGAATCAGTGACGTCATTTGGTTAGTGACGTCATATGGTTAGTGTCGTCTTAGTTAGGATATAAGAACTGCTGTTTAGAAGAACTGAAAACATTCCCTTTAGACTTATGACCTAACTTATTTCCCACAGGGAAGTAAATACAAACTTTGTTCAAAAATTATAAATAAATAAATTGAAAACCCCATTTTTGGGGTACAAGATCCCCCCAAAGTGTAGTTAATGTAGTCCGATTGCGTTGCCTAACAAACTCGTCCAAGATATTACAAAAAGAACAACTCCAATCGAATTTTATAATAATCAGACAATAATTTCAGTCGTTATCGTGTTGACACGAATACAGTATATGCTTATATACAGCACCTATATATAAAATTTTGGGTGACCACCAAAATGGGGGTTGAGTTATGAACTTCTATCATGGTCCCGGGCTTAACTGTCACCATGCGGGGAAACGTATTTTTGGCAACCGCCCAGCCCCCACCGAGGGTCGGAACCCTAATTAGCCCTCGATGCCTTTTGGAAACCTCGGTTTCATCCCAAAAATTCTCCCTTTTATCCCTGAAAATCCCTGCCTCATTGTTTAATCCCACAAATTATCACTTTTATCCCTTAAAGTCCCTCCCTCGCCCCGGAATCACCGAAATCAGGAGATGTAAGAGCGAGACGGCAAGGGGCAGTCGATATACACCTCGTATTGTAACAATATAACGTATTGTACAATTGTAACAGATGATTTCATCTCTTCATTGTATTTATTTTCTCTCCAGTATTTGTATTTTGAATTGTAAGGTTTTAATAATATTTTGATATTTACTTGTATTGGATTTTTTTCACTTCGGCGAGCGAAGCGAGTTTATATATAAAGCCTAGATTCGTAAATGTCTTTCGGCTTAGTGAAAACTCGGTTTTGTGAAACACTCCCTTCGTTTAATTGATTCCACACATTCTGAATACTTTTATTTTTGAAATAAAATTATTACAGTATTATAAATTAAAAGTTACAAGTCTTTCTGATTTTAAAGAAATATTAATCGTTAGTTAATATACCTCAAGAAGGTATGGGTTTAAAAATAAGACCGATACAATTCAAAATATTACATAGTTAAACATAGTCTAAACATAGTTCAAACCAGACAGTTCTTAGACGGTTAGTAATCTCACACATGAAAGGAATTGGGTATCATGCGTTGTGCTTTGTTATTGTTTGTCTGTCTTCCCACGCCGCCCCCCTCACCCTTATCTAGCGCGTTTTCTCCCACATCCCCAACCCCGCCCAGCACGAATGAAATCCCTGAAATCCCCGCCAGGGAGGACAGCAGTTGCCAAAGTTCCGGGCCACGGGTTTTGACACTTTTATGACCTCCTGCGATGACGAATGGGATAGGCGCGCTTGCCAAAAGTCGTAGACTCCCATGCGGGGCTATATGAATAGCTCACTTTTGATGAGGAAATTCCCTATTTATCGTTCGACTCTTACGTTACCATAAGTTCAGTTTAAGGTACCTTAGTAAGTAACAAGTCTACAAGATCGCACATCTTACACTCATTCCTCATTCATAACTTTTGGGTAGGTCGTCATTTCATTAATTAGATCTAATTCACTGTACACTTTCTGTCCACTGTGTTGATGTGGTACATCTAAGGAACACTTTTCAAGCACCTCCAGCATTGCCATGACCCAACGTCACCTGGACGTGCTGTAACGTACCTCGTGCTCTACCCAGTACACAGGGTGTGCCAGAACGACCGGCGGCGGCGCCGAGGTACCGTATTTCATCACATCCCGGCCCCGCAGACGTCGCCGGCATACGAGATGCGTCGTACCTCCGATGCCGATTTCTCCTACATAAGGCAGTGGAGTTGGTGGTCAATCTCTAGATGCGCAATAACCCCATCATGAAGGAGCCATACATATTCAACGCCTGCTTGTCATGCCGGACCTTGAGTGTATTTTGAAGACAATATGCGTATTGTCAAGAGTTTATGTACTGTATACGAATACTTTTTGTTAGTTAGTTACTGAATTCGCGACCTAAACGGGTAGGTATTTTAAGCCAAGTATGAATGAGAAAGTGTAAGATGATTGTGGTGCGATCTTGTAGTCTTGTTACTGACTAAGGTTGACATGTTCCTTAGACAGACCTGTTAATTAATACCCCAACATCCGATGGCAACTAAGGGCCCTACAGTTTAACAATCCAGCTACTTGGATGTCCCGATCTGTGGATAGCTATGAGTGATGGTAGGCGGGTGTAGTGTTCTCTTGTTTGGATTTAACGTCCGCACTATTGAATACTACGTTAATCCGCAAAGACTATCCCCATAATTAGACCAATTCGTAATTCAGAGGCCGTGGTTCGGATTCCACGTTAAACTGTAGGTCCCTTAGTTGCCATCGGCTGTTGGGCTATTAATTAACAGTCCTGTCTAAGGAACATGTCAGCCTTAGTCAGTAACAAGACTACAAGATCGCGCCACATTCATCTTACAATCAACCCACATTCATAGCCTACTTGTCTTAAAATACCTACCTTGTAGTATGGTTGCCATTTCAATAATCTAATCTAACGTGGAGTCCGAACCACTGTCTCTTCAACAGTGCGGACGTTAATCCACAATGATACAGATGAAACCAACGTTGCAACTTTTGGAATCTTTGAATAGACGTAAATTGGTAATTATTTTATATTTCACCATAGCAATGAATAATAGGCACACCCTTTTACTTCCATACTTTTAACTTAGGTTTTGAAATAATGCAAATATTAAAGAATATTTATTTTACTTTTTTTAATAACTTTTACCAATATTAATACTATGGCGCATTTTCCCCTAGTATATATAAGCATTCCAGTACCCCCGTATGTAGAGTATCCCGCCACTGCACAAGCTTTTTAAAATATTCATTTTGAACTTTACACGAGGGAAAATTAAAAACAAACTACAATAAATAGCTTGATAACCGTTAGGGTGGCACCATCTTCCCGATCTCACCCATTTCAGTACTTAGGCCTAATAAATTATAGATATTTATAAATTATAGAACTATCGTTTAGTGTAACTTTTTTGGGTTTCGAGAAAACAAATCAGTATTGCCAACCTCTCTGCATTTATAAATCCAACATTGAGGTGTTCGCGACCAAATCCCGCATCTCCTGCAGCAGATCCTGTCGCATACAAAACTCGTTTATCCGTGGCGGGAGTGAGGGCCTGATTTTCTCCGGGACTGTACTCCTTGTATCACGGTTTCTCCAATGAATCAGAGTTCCGGCTGCACTCTGGTTGGTCGGTATAAATAAAGCGAGGGGCGGAGCTAACTGGTCCAGCCGCCCCAGCCTCCTAGCTCTCCACCAATCACAGCCGAGTGGCGTCACTGGATTAATCAGCTGGGCTCTTATCAGCTGTTGTATTCGAACGAACATAAATCACATTACAAACATTCATTTAACACTTCTAAAATTGTGTGACCCATATCATAGTACGAATTCGTATTAGTTAAACTAAACTACATACTTCAATTAATTGCTAAATCGATGTATAATTGACATTTATCCAATGGAAAATGACAAATCATGAACTGTATTTCGTTGGAAACATACGATAGATGTGGAAGGAAACACTGTCTAATACCACTGGCCTAAGAGGAAATTGTTATTAATCCTTGGAATATGAACATCGAATTTAATTTTACGTTTAATTTTGGGTTTTTTTATGTATAAGGTTTTTTATGATATAGCTTACGCCAAACAACCAACGTGATAGGCAAAACGCACAAATTTGTTTGTTTTCTCTCGATGAATGGGTGGGTGGGTTCTGTTGTTTGAAAGGTAATTTAGAACTGATATTTTGGTTATATATTATAGTTATAGTTCAATTTTGGGGTTTCGTTAAAAAGGTAGTTAAACATATAAAATTATTTTCGACCTATTTCCATAATGCCACAGTTCTCAAAAATCATCAAAACGAATAGTTTTCAGAAATATACTGGTTTTTATAGGTCTGTATACTTTATCTAACCAGTAAAGACAATGCGGGATGTCCTCACAGAGGAGTATCTCACGCAGGTTTTGTCAAACGCCATCTCCGGATGTCGAGTCCGCCAACAGGCAAAAGCACTATCGAACTTCCCGCATGAAACACCGAAAACTGCTTAAAACCGGGCAATCGACCGGTAGGAACCGTCAAACCGCGGGCATTCAGCCGTGACGTCAGCAGATACCGTGAAACGCGAGGGAGTAGGCCTACGCTGGGACAGGACGGTCGCGCACAGGAGGGGCTGACGGTAAATCTGTAGCTACCACCGTAGGACTTCTATATACCGGGTGTCCAGCCTAAAGGTGTCCAATAGCTAATATTTATTTTGTATCAGACAGTAAAATTCTTACGGGGGACCCATTTATATTTTCATACTGCTTTTAGGTAAGTATTCAAATTTTCGAAACATCCGGACAACGTTGTTTTTTACTATGGAACACCCAGTAGTTTATTACTATTTTAGATAGAAAATGTGTTAGAAAAAGTTTTTATTCTTTTTTCGCTAGTCCTAACCAATCACGCTTTAAAACATTTTAAGCTTCAATTTCACTGTAACAAGGGGCTAATGTATAATTTCCATTGTAAATCCAATCAGATTTTACCAAAACTCCAACCAAGTACATGCAACTACTCCCGTATTTTCCTTGACGAAAATCATGACACCTAAAGTAAAAATTCCAAGATAAAATAAAGAAATGAATATAAAAAGAGAGGCACGGTTACACTTTAGTTTCCTATTCATCGAACTGAAACATATAATTAGTCATTAGGTGTGAAGTCAATTAGACTCATGAATTAGCTAAGCATATAACACAAAGAATGAGGATAGTTACAATGTTTAACTTAGGCTAATAAATTCATATAACGATTGTTGAGTTAACAATTAAATAATTTATGTGATGGTTAGTGCAAGTGTGAAAAGACCAGAAATCAAACGTAGTGAAATTATAGCAACTAATAAACCGAAATGGAGGAGAGGGACCACGCGACTGGTCCACAGTGCCATCGTTCCATCGTGCTTTTTGTGTTATTCTGCAATGATTTTTTATGTAAATAACACCTTAAATATATTTTTACTTACCAATACAGTAGTAATAAAGTAGGTTTATTAGACTGGGACGGTGGCGACGTCCTGTAATCCAGCTACTTGGAGGTCACGAATTGTGGATAGTTGTGAGCGATGGTCGGTGGATGTAGTGTTCTCTTGTGTGGATTAACGTCCGCACTATTGAATACTACGTTAATCCGCAAAGACCATACTCATAATTAGACCGGATGAGTTCCTGCCGTGGAGGAGTGGACCGTTGGTCTAAATACCTGCAAGATGTGGAAACATCCAACCACAGACTAACCACCACACACCATCCACCAACCTCCAACCAACAACCTCAAACCTCCAACCGCCAACACCAACAACCAAAAACCAATCTCCAACTACCAACCACCAATCTCCAACTACCAACCACCAACTTCCAACTATCAATCACCAACCGCCAAACACCAAACAACCACCAACAACCACAAACCACCAACCACAAACTACAAACCAGCAATCTTTAACCACCAACAACCTCCAACCACCAACCAACAACCTAAACCAGCAACCTCCAACCACCAACCTCCAACCTCCAATCACCAACCATGAACCTCCAACACCAACCAACAACCAAAAACCACCAACCTCCAACCTCATACCACCAACTATCAACCAACAACCAAAAACCACCAACCTCCAACCTCCAACCACCAACCTCCAACCACTAACCACCAACCACCAACCTCCAACCTCCAACCTCCAACCTCCAACCTCCAACCTCCAACCTCCAATCACAAACTTCCAACCACGAACCTCTAACCACCAACCACCAACCACCAACCACCAACCACCAACCTCCAACCTCCAACCTCCAACCACCAACCATCAACCATCAACCACCAACCACTCCCGCACCATCACAAAGGATTGTCGCGTCATTCTCAATATTAGCTGTCCACAATCGCCTTGAAAAACAACTTGACAGCAGTCTCTGAATGATGTGAATATAAATACACTTTTGCAACTTTTAATTGGCGTCTATAAAACAAAATATTTGTCATTTTATTTGTTTTATAATTTTTACCTTCTCCTGTTTATACATTAGTATAAGGAGAAAGTATAGTTTTCGTCAATATTTTGGGTTTTGAGTTTTCAGTGGTTTCCAGTAGTTTTTACCCTCCCCAAAACCACTATTGTTTTTGAAACAATTAGTGTATTTTTATGCTGCTAAGCGTTCAGGATTAGCCTATGATGTTTTTAAGAAGTGTGAGTAATTTTTCAGTTTTTCTTTGTAGGGAGAAAGTATTTGTCAGCTCCCAATACCGATTACCGAAAAATCAGTTCTTCGTTTAATAAAAATTCTTCCCTATTTATTTAAATTCTCCGTAAATAGAGTAAAAAACAAAAAGTGTACAGCAGAGAGAAGGACGTACTGAACACTAATAAAGTCGTCCTAAATGAACCCTTTAAGTGGAAAAAACATAATTTTATTAATGTTTAAATTGCAAAAAATAGTCTAAAGTAAATGTTATATATTATATGCGTATCTTCAAAATAGAGAATACAGTAATTAAAAAACTATAGGATAGGCCCTAATGTGAACAAATATATTTAAAAAATTGTATTTTTCCTGTAATAAATAGGTTATGGAATTTTTCAGTTTTGAACAGCTGGCTATCTTTGCAAAGTTTAACATATATGTCTTTATATGTAATTTTTTTTCATGTAACAGGTTTCAGAAGGTTATTGTATGAGTCATAATGAGAACATGAGATAAGTGATTTAGACATATATGATCGAACCTATTTACGCATAAATATAAACATTTTACCAATATAATTCATAAATACTGTATAGCATACTATTCTTTATTCCATTAAGGGCAAGGGCGTAAAAATAGGAAACGTCATATTATGATAGTGAAATAAATAAGCAATTTAAGTCACGCCATGTTAAGTCTGCAATACCTCCGCCATCTTTGATTTTGATCCCGCAAGAACAATGTTAATTTTGTGACAGCACTATACTGACCACTAAGTCGTAAATTGATCACTGAGATGACAAATAAAGGCAACCACTTTATCTTTGATTTGATATCCCAACAGTTAACAGTTCATGCCAAGAATTACATCAGTTCAATTTCAAAAATTATGAAGGTGGTGAAGATGTGTATTGATTAATAAAGTAAGTACTGTAGTTTGGCTGGCAATAAGTTTCAAACAAAGATGGCGATCAATATTCCGTCCCGATCGTCGCTTTCACATTCCTCGCCGGCACGAAGTCATTGTCTCCAGCGTCACGTTTAGAAACGCAACAAGTCCCACTTTGCGTTCGTCGTCCATCTCGGAGGCTACCGGAGGCCGGACAGTGTCCAGGGTGGAGACATCAGAGTCTTGGTAGTGGAGTAGTCGTCCATCTCGGAGACTACCGGAGGCCGGACAGTGTCCAGGATGGAGAAATCGGAGTCATGGTCCTGGAGTAGTCGTCCATCTCTGAGACTACCGGAGGCCGGACAGTGTCCAGGATGGAGAAATCGGAGTCATGGTCCTGGAGTAGTCGTCCATCTCTGAGACTACCGGAGGCCGGACAGTGTCCAGGATGGAGAAATCGGAGTCATGGTCCTGGAGTAGTCGTCCATCTCTGAGACTACCGGAGGCCGGACAGTGTCCAGGGTGGAGAAATCGGAGTCATGGTCCTGCTGTAGTCGTCCATCTCTGAGACTACCGGAGGCCGGACAGTGTCCAGGATGGAGAAATCGGAGTCATGGTCCTGGAGTAGTCGTCCATCTCTGAGACTACCGGAGGCCGGACAGTGTCCAGGATGGAGAAATCGGAGTCATGGTCCTGCTGTAGTTGTCCATCTCTGAGACTACCGGAGCCCGGACAGTGTCCAGGATGGAGAAATCGGAGTCATGGTCCTGCTGTAGTTGTCCATCTCTGAGACTACCGGAGCCCGGACAGTGTCCAGAGTGGAGACATCGGAGTCATGGTCCTGCTGTAGTTGTCCATCTCTGAGACTACCGGAGGCCGGACAGTGTCCAGGATGGAGACATCAGAGTCTTGGTAGTGGAGTAGTCGTCCATCTCTGAGACTACCGGAGGCCGGACAGTGTCCAGGGTGGAGACATCAGAGTCTTGGTAGTGGAGTAGTCGTCCATCTCTGAGACTACCGGAGGCCGGACAGTGTCCAGGGTGGAGACATCGGAGTCATGGTCCTGCTGTAGTTGTCCATCTCCGAGACTACCGGAGCCCGGACAGTGTCCAGGATGGAGACATCGGAGTCATGGTCCTGGAGTAGTCGTCCATCTCTGAGACTACCGGAGGCCGGACAGTGTCCAGGATGGAGAAATCGGAGTCATGGTCCTGGAGTAGTCGTCCATCTCTGAGACTACCGGAGGCCGGACAGTGTCCAGGATGGATACATCGGAGTCATGGTCCTGCTGTAGTTGTCTATCTCTGAGACTACCGGAGCCCGGACAGTGTCCAGGATGGAGAAATCGGAGTCATGGTCCTGCTGTAGTTGTCTATCTCTGAGACTACCGGAGGCCGGACAGTGTCCAGGATGGAGAAATCGGAGCCATGGTCCTGCTATAATTGTCTATCTCTGAGACTACCGGAGGCCGGACAGTGTCCAGGATGGAGAAATCAGAGTCATGGTCCTGGAGTAGTTGTCCATCTCTGAGACTACCGGAGGCCGGACAGTTTCCAGGATGGAGAAATCGGAGCCATGGTCCTGTTATAATTGTCTATCTCTGAGACTACCGGAGGCCGGACAGTGTCTAGGATGGAGAAATCAGAGTCATGGTCCTGGAGTAGTTGTCCATCTCTGAGACTACCGGAGCCCGGACAGTGTCCAGGATGGAGAAATCGGAGTCATGGTCCTGGAGTAGTTGTCCATCTCTGAGACTACCGGAGGCCGGACAGTGTCCAGGATGGAGAAATCGGAGTCATGGTCCTGGAGTAGTCGTCCATCTCTGAGACTACCGGAGGCCGGACAGTGTCCAGGATGGAGAAATCGGAGTCATGGTCCTGGAGTAGTTGTCCATCTCTGAGACTACCGGAGGCCGGACAGTGTCCAGGATGGAGAAATCGGAGTCATGGTCCTGGAGTAGTTGTCCATCTCTGAGACTACCGGAGCCCGGACAGTGTCCAGGATGTAGAAATCGGAGTCATGGTCCTGGAGTATTGTCCATCTCTGAGACTACCGGAGCCCGGACAGTGTCCAGGGTGGAACATCGGAGTCATGGTCCTGGTGTAGTTGTCTATCTCTGAGACTACCGGAGGCCGGACAGTGTCCAGGGTGGAGACAGTCTTGGTCCTGGAGTAGTCGTCCATCTCTGAGACTACCGGAGGCCGGACAGTGTCCAGGGTGGAGACATCAAAGTCTTGGTCCTGGAGTAGTCTTCCATCCATAATGAGACGAATATTTAGTCTTGCGTTACGAGATTTCAAAGAACCTATACAGTGAATATGTCCTGAATTTTTAACATAATTTAACTGTAAACCTTCAACAAAATTCCAATATACGTCAATAATGTATTTGAAAACAGACATTTCTGTGATAAAACTATGATTTCATTGTACAAACCGTTATCATCACCACGTCACCACGTATAACTTGTGATATGCAAGTACGTTAACCGCCGCGTGTCGCAACTTGTGTAGATCGAGACCAAGGATAGGAGACGCTGTCCGGTGCGTTTCGTGATCGCGGACCTCAGCATGGCGCATGTCGCAGTGGTATGACGGCTCCGGAACGGTGACTTGATATCTGTCATCACTGCGTCCACGATATCCACCTGGTGATTACCTCGGCCCAGATCAGGAGTTCAGTCGAGTTCAGAACCTCTCTCTCAATTTCTCCCGTTCGTTTCTTAATGTTGTTCTTAAAAAAATTAAGAGTTAATTAAAAATTAATCAGTTTACAGAAATATGAATAACACATAAATTAATATTGAAAATTAACTTATGGAAACATATTTCCCACTTGAGTTACGTAATAGTGATTTTTATGCAGTTACGTCGACGTGCGCTGTTACCACACACGTCCATACTATATGTTAGTTAGTTAAAAAGATAGTTTAACCCTTTCAGTGCCAGGTGTTACTCCCATAGCGTGTGCAAGAAATGCCAGGTTAAAATTAGCAGTTTTTAGCTGTTTGAGGAAAACTTTCATTGTTTTATTATTTATTGATGAAAATTGATAATTTTGGTTTTGTTTTGTTCATAAATAAGTTAGGTAAATGTAACAGATAAAATAAATATACTTAATATTTTTATTCATATAATAAATTGTAAAAAACGATTACTTAATTAATATTTCATAATTAATTTTTCTGTTTGAAGTAAAAAAATTGCCAGTAGAAAATTCCTCATGCTTAAAATTGAGTATTTTCGTTGAACTATACTTAGTTTTGTACATAAATGCAAAAAGTTAAACATTTATCTTCAAAAATAAAGTTTTTGTGATTATTTTAGAAAATATCGTGAGTTTTGGTTTTTCCATAAGTTACTGAAACGATTAATCACTCTCGAAAATATTTTTAAATTAGACATGGAATTTGAACTTGTTCTATAGCTGGAGTAAATAAATAAAATGATTCACACTATTATTTAAGAGTTTCTGATTATTAGGATCAAAATCTGGATCACTCTCCGTGTTGTCAAAGCCTAAACTTGACAACTCATGACCCCCACTCAAATTACTCATGGAAAAATTACTATCACCTTTTAAACACTCTAAGAATTGTTTTATCATTGACAGGAGAATCAATACACTTCATTTACAAAAGAAACTAAACAAACAATAATAATAACCTCAAATTTCTTAGGTCTCACGGCTACCTAAACAAGTAAACAAACAACAGAAGTTGATGTGGACTAAACACAAAAATAAAAACACAAATAAAAAAAGGTTTTTGGAAAAAAATAAAAAAAATTTTGAAAAAAAATATTTTTTTTGAACGTCCGTATATACGGACGCTGGCTCTTCTTGCACGTTTTGCCGACGTCCGTATATACGGACGTTGGCACTGAAAGGGTTTTAAAGTACTTAATTGTTTAGATTTTTAGCGGATTCTAATGGTAAAAGGTAAAATTTAAAAGGTAAAAACCCCAATTTTGGGGTACAAAACCTCCCCAAACTTGTTCGAGCGAAAGTAAGAATACATGTCTCTACCAAATTTTGTCTCGATCGGATCACTTTTACGAGAGTTATCGTGTTCACGGACACACGCACATATAACATTATTAACGACTATTGTTTTTGGTCTCTAGACAACTCAAAACTAAGAAGTAAAATGGTTTCGAGTTTAAGTCTTGCCATGAGACCTACGGTAATAGCTTCTTCCCCATGGAAAATTCGGTAAAACACATTTTTGTTGATTCCAACCGAACAAGTACAATTTTATACTATTTCCTCCTGTTCACTTCGCATTGCTAGTTAGTACATGCTAAAATATGCAGCTGAGTACAACACGCACTTAATTTTAAAGAGGAGCTTAATAATTTTATTAGTTTGCCTAAAAATTGTACTCTTAACTAAAAGTGTTCAATTGATCACAGACAGAATGAGGCAGCTGTACGTGGCGAAGACAGACTCCCTGGTGGTCATGGTGCCTTAAGTGACCGGATACCGACCGTATAGTGACGAGGCGAGGTCGTCGCTCCAGGCGATGATCGACGTCAGCACAATCCGACCTCGAACCCGAGGATGACGACCCTCTCCAGATTCGACACCATCGGCTTGTCCAGGCCCACGCATTGGTTGGATATTCGTAACTCCGATCGGTATCAAAAAAATAATTAACAGGAAATTAAATGAGTTTTAAATATCCCCGTAGCGACATTCATGTTGTGTGGTAGCGCTTGTTACCACTCACTTGAAAAGAGTATTCGTTTTACAAAAATCCCTTACGTGTTATTGCAAAATATGGAGCCGATTACCTGCTTAAACCAGCGTGCATTATCGACGTACCCTTACCTCTTCTGTTGTAGCAGAGAGATTAATATTTCTTACTAAAGAACGCAGAATAAACATAGATAATGGAAATCACGAATTGTGGATAGTTGTGAGCGATGGTCGGTGGGTGTAGTGTTCTCTTGTGTGGATTAACGTCCGCATAGTTGAATACTACGTTAATCCGCGAAGACCATCCTCATAATTAGACCAATTCGTAATTCAGAAGCTGTGGTTCGGATTCCACGTTAAAATGTAGGTCCATTAATTGCCATCGGTTTTTGGGCTATTAATTAACAGTCCTGTCTAAGGAACATGTCAGCCTTAGTCAGTAACAAGACTATAAGATCGCGCCACAATCATCTTACACTCAATCCTCATTCATACTTGGCTTAAAATACCTACATTGTAGTATAGTTGTCATTTCAATGATCTAATCTAGTCTAAATTTATGCTGTCTTGAGTATTGCAAAAGTTGCCTGTGTGCACTCCTGCTCTACTATCGTCAGAATTTAAAGGCTCCCTGTCAGTTGGGCAACTGTTGCTAGAGTCAAAGTTGTATATGAGCGTCAGGCCTAACCGTAAACCAGTTATATAGAGCAGTCGATCTTCAACGATTGTGGCGCGCCACACCGTTATCTGGACCATTGCGGTCGGTTTTTGTACTAACGCTGCAGCAGTGACTGTTGTTTAAATGAACAATGAATGAACGTGAAGAAGAATAATTTGCACCTCACATAAATTGGACGAAATAGCGTAGTTTTGAATTTAAATAATCTACCAAGAATTTCGTTTATCGGTTGTATTTTAAATTCATTATACTTTACACACTAACATTGGGTCCAAAAAATATTTTAACGTCACTTGTAAGAATATTTTAACCAAAATCAAAAATAACCTTAAAGGTAATATTGTAAAATGTGATGACATTTTTATAACATATAAACATGTAATAGTTGAAAAGATTCTAAATGTTTACTCCACAAAATTAATAGAATTATTTATTTAACATATTTACGTGAAAATGGAATAAATCATCGAAGGACTATTAGTCTGTACGTGAGGATAAAGTCAGCATTATCTCAGTTAATGTTTTAAATGTTTAAAGAAAATAAACATTACTCTAAAACAACTAAAGAAAGAAAATCAAAATAAATGTTTGTATTTACTTCCCTGTGGGAAATAGGTTAGGTCATGGATATGTCTAAGTAATGTTTTCACTTCATCTAAAGAGCTGTTCTTATTATTTTATATTAACAATTCAATACAATAACTCTGGTAGTTTCTATGGAAACCTGTTACATATTTTCCATCTTAAAAATCACCAACACCCCCCAGAGCTAAGACATATCCATGTCAAAACTGTTATCAACATGAAAAATATTACAATGGCATTCTGGGTAAAAGTGAATCGCCAGATTAAAAGAAGGTTAAATTTTAGAAGTAAAATTGAATATTCAGTAGCAGATTTGCTGTATTTCAAAGAATGTGAGCTGCCCTTGTGCTGATAGAGGTCTATTATTTTTAATCTTTTTAAAACAGGTTTGACCATGATGTAATAGACACACGTATTATTGAACTATATGCAACTAATTCCAAATAAGGCCCCTTTTATGCACGGCGTCAAGCGTCGAAAGACGGTCGTAATGAAAATGCATTGGCGTAAATGTGTTTATTTATGCACCGTCGTCTAAAACACGACGTCGATAGTTAAAGAACGCGCGTCGGGCGCTCGTCGAAAATTTACCTTAATAACATTGCGGTATATGGAGCTATTTATGCACAGCGTCATTTGACGCGGTCGTGCGGGTGCGAATCATTAGAATTTAAAAAATTTCGTTATAAGGTGTATGAAAATCTTGTTACAATTTTCATAGAGTAGCAAGACACACAGAGAATATATTAATAGACAAAGATAACTTTCAATGTTGAGCGTTTTCGGTCGACGGATGCCAAAAGGTGAACATGTAGTGTATGAACGGTCTAACCAGTACGTAATATGTTATTATTACGTTATTAGATTAGATTATTGAAATGACGACCATACTACAAGGTAGGTATTTTAAGCCAAGTATGAATAAGGATTGAGAGTAAGATGATTGTGTTGCGATCTTGTAGTCTTGTTACTGTCTTAGGCTGATAAGTTCCTTAGACAGGACTGTTAAATAATAGCCCAACAGCCGATGGCAACTAAGGGACCTACAGTTTAACGTGGAATCCGAACCACGACCTATGAATTACGAATTGGTCTAATTATGAGGATAGTCTTTGCTGATTAACGTAGTATTCAATAGTGCGGACGTTAATCCACACAAGAGAACACTACATCCACCGACCATCTCTCACAACTATCCACAATTCGTGACCTCCAAGTAGCTGGATTACAGGACGACGCCACCGTCCAATCGTCGTCCAAATCGTCATGATTTATATCAAAATTCTTTAAATATTTAAAAAATAATGACTAGTCTTATGTAATCTTTATAACATTTTGAATAATAATTGTGAACCACCTGTGTCGAGCGTAAAGGTTCGAAGCACAGCCGCACGAAAACTACCTTAGTTTATATCTTCCTTGTGGAAATAAGTTTAAATAAATTTATAACTGAGCAATAAATAAGTTAAAATTACATTTTGTCGGCCTAATTCATTGCTGATGTAATGGTTTTAGATTAGGTGCAAGTCGTTCGTCATAATTACAGCTCACGTAAAACAACTGTTTATCATATTTTACACAAATATAACCTACAAGTTTATTTTAATCCATAAATCAGCTGATCTCTAACTTCCTTATACATCATCCCTAAACCGTTTAAATTATCTTATCAGGTTGACTCACCGAACATTTTGAATTAGTGAAACACCGTCCGTCCAAATCGAGGTCACTGAGAAGGTATTTCTGAGATATCAGTGGAGATAATGAGTTTAAACCGCAGAAGCGAGTATTTAAATGAAGAGCGAGACTGGACTTTGTAGCGGCAGGTGTTGATCCGGAAGACGGATAGACGCTGACCGGAAGTGCTCGTAGAGTCCCTTCATTAGCACGATAATGTCGGACCAACGTTGTTTGAACATCAACGAGTGACATTTAACTGAAATTGACCAATTTGAGAATTCATAATTGGCAGTAATTAAGATGAATTGTATTATTTTGACACTTATGTAACAGGAAAAAAAGTTGACGGTTCTGTAACAGTCTACAAGAGTAAACATTGAGCAGGGCTCAGGAAAACGGGTCAGAGTTGTGGCAATCCAAAGTGGCTGACTTCCCTAACATCTTTGTCCTTCTGGGAACATGTAGGCTGGGGCTAAACCTATTAAAGAGGTACAGGTCGGATGGTTATAGTGAGTGACCGCGGTACAGTAAAAATGTCACCAGTTTGATCATAATCAAAATCCTAATTAAGGTTTGTGATGGTTCTACAATGAAATGACAACCTATCCAGGTAAGTATTTTAAGCAAAGTATGAATGAGAAATGAGATGCAAAGATTGAATGAGAAAAATGAGTGTAGGATGATTGTGGCACTATCTTGTAGTCTTGTTACTGACATGTTCCTTAGACAGAACTTAATTAATAGTCCAACAGTCAATATATAAGGGACCTACAGTTTAAGGTGGAGTCCGAAACACTCCCTCTGAATTACTAACTGGTCTAATTATATGGTCTTTGCGGTATTATTCAATAGTGCGGACGTTATTACACACAAGAGAACACTACACGCACCGACCATCGCTCACAACTATCCACAATTCGTGACCTCCAAGTTTACAAGCAATAGGAACTAGAAACGTAGCATTACCAAGTGAAATTTGATTTTCCAGTAAAATCTATAATACTATAAAGAAGAGGTGGTTTCTGTTTGTTTGATTGTGGGGTTTTTGTGGCAACTAAACGCAAAAAAATAAACCGATTGTTTTGAAATTCTACACAAAGGCAGATCTAAACTCATGCAAAACATAGACATATTCATTTTTTAAATCCCTGTGAACTAACTATGTTTCAATGTTTTCATTTTCAGAGGATACTAAAAAAATTAATTGAATGTCAACAGCTGTTAATACTAAAATTTAGGTTAGAGAATCAGAAGAAACTGTTGCTGTAAATGTCCTAGGTTTCAATGTTCCATTGAATGTACAGTTTCTTTCACTATCTGTTTGCACTAATTTTTTCAGTACAATAAGAAGAAAAAAGTTCATTTTTACAGATAAACTGCTGGATCGAATTAATAAGGCCAAAAATGGTACATTTTAAGTTTTCTCCAGACGCTTGACTCTACTATACGTTATTTCTTATCATTTCTTGTCGTGTTTATAGATTTTTGAGATCGTGTCAAGTATAAAATACTATTAGTAAGTATCTTTTTTATGTGAATAGTATTTTACCTCAAATTTTCATGTTTTAGAATATTTATTTCATGCCGAAGAGAAAAGGAAACCTCTCTCATACATTTTTTACCTGTGCAAAGGACGGGTACTTCAGCTACTAGATAACAATCTCAAAGTAATTTAAAAAAGATCCGTTAAAATATCGTGTAAGGGTTTCGGAGCCAATACCGTCAGCAGGTGCTGGCTATCGCGCATCTCGGGATGACAACTAACAGCCCAATTACAACGGTTCAGGGCCCATTACAAACTTTACTGCTGCCCGCTCCCTGGCGCTGTCGAAAAAGTGTAGCCCGAAATTTATTAAGGGACAGCTAAGGTGAAGAATAAATTATAGGGGTAGGAACTGTTCGTTTGATTCTGAATGACATATTAACATTTTTTAAATACTACTAAAATGTTTCTGCAACTTCTTTTTTGGAATTCCTTATAAACCACCATAAAATATTGTAGGATGATTTAAGTTTTTTTCTTTTCCTGCATGATTTAGATAAAATTGTTTTCTAATTGCTATACTTTCGGAAAGTAGGTAATCTAAACAGCTGTTCTTATAACCATACTAAGACGTCACTGTTTCAAGTTTTGGTCTCGCAAACTGCCAACACCCCCAGAGCTAAGTTTATATCTGTGTCAAAAACCTGTGAGAATGAAACATTTATCGATGCTATTTATTTCGAGTATTTAGCAATATTATTAACAACAATGAAATAAAATGACTTGTAACCAAATGCCTGTATTACGAAGGTTCAGATTTAATTTAATAGAAACATATGATCAAGGCTGGTGGAGTTTGTTAGTAATTGCAAGAACTAAAAATTACTCTATATAGTACATTATATACTGGACTGAGCTGTGTTCCTCGGGATTTCAATAAATTTATAGCCCTGGCAAAAATTTCTTTGCTCCATTAGTGTTAGATTAGATTAGATTATTTGAAATGGCGACCATACCACAAGGTAGGTATTTTAAGCCAAGTATGAATGAGAGTTGAATGTAAGATGATTGTGGCGCGATCTTGTAGTCTTGTTACTGACTAAGGCTGACATGTTCCTTAGACAGGACTGTTAATTAATAGCCCAACAGCCGATGGCAATCAATGGACCTACAGTTTAACGTGGAATCCGAACCACGGCCTCTGAATTACGAATTGGTCTAATCATGAGGATGGTCTTTGCGGATTAACGTAGAATTCAATAGTGCGGACGTTAATTCACACAAGAGAACACTACATCCACCGACCATTGCTCATAACTATCCACAATTCGTGACCTCCAAGTAGCTGGATTACAGGATGACGCCACCATCCCAGTCAAACACCATCCCAGTGTTGTCTTTGTGACGAGTGGAATTGTTTGGTTTCTTGTGTGCATGACTCTTGCATTGTTTGTACATTTTTCTGTCTTTAACCCTTTTTGTTTTCAGTTTTATACCGGATTAGTCCATATTATCCGATTACAGATCCCAAAACGTCATGGAACTGTATTCCACTTTAAAATTGTAATGAAAAATGTCCGTAATAAAAATATAAATAGCGTACATTTCTAGATGCGAGCACTTCCTTGGCATGCTTTAAGACTTGGCCCGGGGTCTAGGGTAGTGATGGCAGGTGAGACATAGTCGACGTAGGTGACGGAGAAGTTGATGTACTCATGCAATTAATGGTCTTAGAGAAGTAATTACAGTGACCTTGACAGGCAGCAGACGCCGGAAGTACCGGCAGGTGCTCTGTGCTCTTATATCTCTCTTCTTCTTCCTCCTTCCTCTCTGTTGTCCGTACTCGCTGGACACTACTCCGTCACAGCTGAGTGTCCGTTGACCGTCTAGGCGTAATGTGCGGAACAAAGACCACCAATGGTATCGAAGAAGGCCAAACAAATATTAAAACATATGTTTAAAAACTTCATTTTACGAATATCCTAGGAAATTAAGTAGTTACCATCTTCCACATGGTAAGACTTAGAACAGTGAGTAACGGAGTACGGACAACAGAGAGGAAGGATGATATAATTTATGATATTTTTGGTTATTTTACTTTTTATAACCCATGTCATATACTTGTATACCCATACCAAACGGTTGCTGAAGTATACAGCGTTAGTCAAACGTGTATATAACTTACCTAGACGTATCTACGGTATAAGAACTCCCTTCATAACTGTTCAATGGTTTAGTTTGGTTTGTTAAACATATTGACACTTAAAAGTAATGAAGATGGTGTATATCACTGGTATGAACCTGCCCCCCATAATAGGGTATTTTTGGGGTTAAATGTAAGCCCCAACAAACTATACCTTATTTTAAACACATTAAAAAATTAACTATAAAAATTATTGGTCTTTATCTCAGCGCAGTACGAAAAGGTGGCATTTTCAAAACCCCATTGGAATTTTCGCACTCACCGCAAATACAGGTTAATCATTAAATTAATCATTTCACTGAGTGAAAGGAAAATTCCATTTCACATTCGACCGGTCCATGAATTTATCCCAGGCTAGATTAATTAATATTATCTTAATTAATATTATCGCCTTATCTTGATTAGGCGTGGCGTGTCCTGTAATCCAGCTACTTGGATGTCTCGAATTGTGGATCTTTGTGAGCGATGGTCGGTGGATGTGGTGTTCTCTTGTGTGGATTAACGTCCGCACTATTGGATACTACGTTAATCAACAAATATCAACCTTTTTATTAGACCAGTTCGTAATTCCGAGGCAGTGGTTCGGACTCCACGATAAACTGTAGGCCCTTAGATGGTGATCATACACTCGTTTATCATTCATACTTGGCTTAAAATGCCTACCTGGGTAGCTTGCCATTTAGTTAAAAGTATAAAGACATATGTCGGAGTTTCACATTTATTGGCAAAACCATGAATGTTGTTACGCAATTAACATGTAACAGGTGGGCCATACATAACGAGCACTTCCACTTCAGATGAGTTTCAAAGTCTCTTAAGAGCCTCATAAGAACAATGGCAGTTTTGTGACAGCATTACCAGTTACACGATGGTCGTAAAATGGTAGAGGTGTAAAATTATAGGTAAAGTTATCATCTAGTGAATTACATTGGAATTGTTTTATTTATTTTCCGAAAAAAGTATAATTAGCACGTAATTATATTTTTATTATAAAATATTAAAAAATGGAAAGTGTAATTAACATTAAAATTAACTAATATGAAATATTTCTCAAGTAAGACAGACTTAATCAGCAATTCTCATCAAGCGAATTCCTTCACAGTTCCCAGGCCCCAAACAGAGACGTAGGTTGCAGATGGCACCACCGCCGTTAGTTCCACTCCCCGCCGCCTGGAGCGCTGTCGGCGGCTCTGTGTTTTTGTCGGCGTCATTTATTGTGTCAACAGTTCGCTCGGTTGACGTATTTACAGCTTTATTGTCCCCAGATCTCCTTGTTCCCCGAACAAGCCATCAACACGCGGAGATGCGCCTTTCAGGGAACACGGGACTTTCACCGCCACCGTTTTGTTACGGTACAGTGAGGGAGGATAGGGGACGGGTCCGGGGGCGGGGGCCGGGAGTGGTGGCAACTACTTGGGGAGGGTGGCTTTGTTGAAATTGACCGGAACAGATTGTCAAACATGTGGGAGACCGTGTGACAACTTTGGCCGCTCGACAGTTGACGTAGACTGTGCGCTTTACCTAGGCGGCACGGCACAATGTCAAACAAACAATATTGTCGGCGCGGTATAAAGAGCAATGATGCTGTTAGTGTACACAGCAATATCGATTAACAGAGAGCTAGCGTTTACTTTGAAATTGATTGAAATACTATGTACCATTTAAAAAACAAATTAGGATCGTGTGGAAATTTTTGACTTCTTAGTTTTTTTTAGTTTTAGAACTAGTGTCAACCTCTCATTATAAGTATTATATGAGCTTTAAAAATAAAATAGCCAGTTCAACAATTGAAAAATTGTTAAAAGTTAAAGGTTTTTGAAATCGATGATGACATTGCTTATTAATATCATCTTAGTAATGAACTTTCCAAACGCATCTGTATTTTCAAATACCAACGTTTCTGGAGGCGGAGAAACTCCCTCCTTTTTCAAGTTATTACCCAAACATTTGGGACGGTGGCCACGTCCTGTAATCCAGGTGTGTGTGGGCTCTGTGTTTTTGTCGGCGTCATTTATTGTGTCAACAGTTCGCTCGGTTGACGTATTTACAGCTTTATTGTCCCCAGATCTCCTTGTTCCCCGAACAAGCCATCAACACGCGGAGATGCGCCTTTCAGGGAACACGGGACTTTCACCGCCACCGTTTTGTTACGGTACAGTGAGGGAGGATAGGGGGTGGGTACGGGGTGGGTCCGGGGGCGGGGGCCGGGAGTGGTGGCAACTACTTGGGGAGGGTGGCTTTGTTGAAATTGACCGGAACAGATTGTCAAACATGTGGGAGACCGTGTGACAACTTTGGCCGCTCGACAGTTGACGTAGACTGTGCGCTTTACCTAGGCGGCACGGCACAATGTCAAACAAACAATATTGTCGGCGCTGTATAAAGAGCAATGATGCTGTTAGTGTACACAGCAATATCGATTAACAGAGAGCTAGCCTTTACTTTGAAATTGATTGAAATATTATGTACCATTTAAAAAAACAAATTAAGATCGCGTGGACATTTTTGACTTTTTAGTTTATAGCTAGTGTCAACCTCTCATTATAAGTATTATATAAGCTTTAAAAATGAAATAGCCAGTTAAGAGTCTGCATCAGTGGTAGCCATCTTGGATTTAGTCCCGTAAGAGCAATGTTAAATTCTGGCGCCTATATCTCCTTGACCTATTGTCATAAATTAACGGAAGAGGTGTGAAATTAAAGGTATTACAGTCCTCCAGGGCACCACCTTACAGAACTTCTTATTTTCGCTCTCAATAAAAAAATAATAATGATTTATTTTGTAAAATATTCCTGGATTATTGTTTTTATATCAAGTTAAATTTTTGAACATATTGAAAAGGTCATGCCCTTGAGCCACATCTCATCAATGTACTTCCAAAGTTTTACATTGATACTTTGATAATTAACGCCACTACAGACGCCAAAGTGAAGGTATGTTCCGCCAGAATTTAACATTGCCCTTACGGGACTAAAATTCAAGATGCCTACCACTGATGCAGACTCTTAAACAATTGAAAAATGGTTAAAAGTTAAGGGTTTTTGAAATTGATTATTAATATCATCTTAATTTTCAAATACACAACATTTCTGGAGGCGGAGAAACTCCTCCCTGTTTCAAGTACCCAAACATTTGGGACGGTTGCGACGTCCTATAATCCAGCTACTTGGAGGTCACGGATTGTGGATAGTTTTAAGTGATGGTCGGTGGGTGTAGTGTTCTCTTGTGTGGATTAACGTCCGCACAGTTGAATACTACGTTAATCCGCGAAGACCATCCTCATAATTATACCAGTTCGTAATTCAGAGGCCGTGGTTCGGATTCCACGTTAAACTGTAGGTCTCTTAGATATGCCATTTACTGTTGGGCTATCAATTAACAGTTCTGTCTAAACATCATGTCAGCCTTAGTCAGTAACAAGACTACAAGATCGCGCAACAATCATCTTACACTCAATCTTCATTCATACTTGGCTTAAAATACCTACCTTGTAGTATGGTCGCCATTTCAAAAATCTAATCTAATCTAATTTATATTAAATTAAAACATTTTTGTTATAAATACAGTTTTCTATTCTCTGGACTGGAGAATAGACGGAACTAATGTGAGAATCCTGACTCTAGATCTTTGCCCAAGCGTTCTTATTCCCGCCCCGCTAGCTCTGAGGTGGAGTGTTGTTTTCATAGGTATATTTTTACTTGACTTAGGAATAGAATATACTAAAACATTTAATTTAAATGTAAATTCTTAGGTTATTACTTGTATATGGGAGGAGTTTCTCCAGCTCCAGAAACTTTCTGTCTTTCTACGGCTCTCGGCATTTTTTACGTTTTGATGGGGAACGGTCCAAACCCCGGACTAGTTACTTACTACTACCTAAATTGATCTGTTGTTAGGCAGCATCATTAATTTAATAGCCCAATGACGAAAGGGCAACTGGGTCCAGATTAGACCCTTGCGGGATTCGATTCGACGATCTTCAGTTTTGAAGGCAGTGTACTATAACCACCCAGCTAGTTAAAACGAGTTCTGTAGTTAAACACAGACGTATTTAAGTCCAATAAAATAATCTTAGTAGTGAAAAGGTTCTTCTTCGGCTTCCCAATAGATTTCAAAGAGAAGTCCAGATTAACCATAATCAAAACAAGATCAATCCATCATAGTTCACAAAGCCTTTACGTTTTTGTTTAAGACCAATTTTATCTCATAGCGTTGAACCCCTTATATTTGACCCTATTTTTTATGGTATAGTGCCCCAGTTACTCAGGAACGATACCCTTTAAGGTCGGCCATAAGATTTACTGCCTAGGGTCCTGGTTGCCTGTGACGGAATTTTTTCGATTTTTACATTATACAGTAGCAATTTAGCAATAATTATTTAGACGAAATACATAGGAAATATGTCCGATACCCACTAGATTTGGACGCAGGTACTAGATATTTAATATAATGATTGAGTGCATAAAAATAAGAGCTACGAACTTTTAATTAATCCATTTTCATATGTGGAAACCATTGTAATAATTATTAAGGACAAGTAAAAGAGTTTTCTAAATTAGTAGTCAAAACATATAACTGTTAAATACAGTAATTATAGTGTCAGAAGTAAACAATGCGAAGCGTCGGATAGAACACGAAGGCAGTGGCAGCGGCTGGCCCGGTGTTGCTGCGTTCCCGCGGTGATACAGATGTTTACCTCCGCAGTCAGCTGATTACCAGCTGATTAGTCTGTTTAGCGGCTGTCTGTGACGCAAGATGCTGTGAGGATCCAATTATCGCCAAAGGTGAACAACCGTCATCCATTGCTCGTACCACTCCGTCCATTTGCTGAGTTCTTTTACTTCTCACTTGTGTAACAGCTGACAGTAAATTACACGAGTTTTTATTTCTATAGTGGTGTGAATTTTTGTATTGTCACAGTGATTGGAGACGTAATTGAATGCACTTTTTTATTTACAGAACTTGGGTTCATCTGAAAAATAATAATGCTTTGTTAATTTATTTCGTTCATTAATAGTATCATTATTGGTATTGTTTATGAGCATAATTCCGACATATTGTTTATATGTCTTGCAAAACGTAACTTCCCTGCATAATAAAATCCAAGGAACTTCATCCTTAACGTAGGAACGATATTTTTGAGGATACGAAAAATATAGCTTAGTGTTTAGAGAATCTTTGAAACGAATAATGACGTTGGTTATTAATTATTTTATATCTTTGATTGGACTTTAAAAATTAAGAGTCAAACGTAAACTTTCAATTTTTAATATAAATTATCAGGTAGTCACTCAGGTAGTCAGAAAACGGCTGGAGTTTCTCCACTTCCAGAAACGTTGTGTAGTTTAAAATACAGATGCGTTGGAAAAGTCCAATAAAATATATTGCATAAGCTTAGTGTTAAATCTTAAAAATCTCTAATAAATTTTCGTTCTTCTAACAGTTTTGAACCGTTTTTCGGGAGTGAAGTTGTGCAACCTTTATCAAATGAGCTGATTGAGTTAAAAAAGTAGGAACGTCACAAATTTAATTCAATTAGAAAAGAAAAATATATAAAAAATGCCATCCTCATAATTAGACCGGTTCTTAAATTCAGAGGCATTGGTTCGAACACCTCGTTCAATCGTAGGTCAATTAGTTGCCAGTGACTGTTGGACTATTAATTAACAGTCCTGTCTAAGGAATAATAAGTCAGCCTTAGTCAGTAACAAGACTACAAGATCGCGCCACAATCATCTTACACTCATCTCTCATTCATACTTGGCTTAAAATACCTGGACAAGTTGCCATTTCGGTGACTAGCTAATTTCTATTATTTTCTCAGTGTTAACTAAGACAAGTTTCTAACTGTTCAAAAAAATTAATAAAGATTTTGTAAATCTCACTTTTATTTCTTAAAATATACAAACTATTTAGTTGTGATGATTTAATTTCCTGTATCTCGATGTGTTCAAACATGTCAGAAGATTAAGCGAGTACAGATTAAATTATGACGTAATTTAGTGATTATATTAACTTCTTTTTATTATTTTATTCTGATTGGATAGTATCAAGATTAGGGGTTTGTCGTTCTAAATAAACAAGTGACTTTAAAAAAGACGATTCAAAAAAGAAGTCAGAGACCTCTGGCTTTAACAGACCGTGGACACAGATTTGATTAGCTCCCTGCGGCGGCGTGGTTTACCCGGAAGGATGCCCATCGGACACCCTCCGGTAGGAAGTCATCTGGGAGGCGGGAGGTGGGCGGTGGTGGTGGACATCCTGGTGTTGGTGTCAGTGTCAGATTCAGCTCGGGTTTCCCACAAGATTCATTCCGCGTGAACATGCTCCATTAGTAGAGCCAACAGGATCGCGGCCTACCGCAAGGCAGACACCTCCCGCCGCAGTGGCTCAGAAGCTTAATGGCTCAAACTCAGGGTCACAGAGAATTAGTGGCTTAGTGGCTCAGAAGCTTAATGGCTCAAACTCAGGGTCACATAGGATTAGTGGCTCAGTGGCTCAGAAGCTTAATGGCTCAAACTCAAAAGAGCAGAAGATTAGTGGCTTATTGGATCAATGGCTCAGAAGCTTAATGACTCAAACTCAGGGTAGATTAGTGGCTTAGTAGCTCAGTGGCTCTGAAGCTCAATGACTTAAACTCAGAAGCACAGAGAATTAGTGGGTCAGTGGCTCAGAAGCTTAATGGCACAAACTCAGGGTCACAGAGGATTAGTGGCTTTATTATTTTTAATTCGTTTTATTTATTATTTTTGGTATTATTTTTAAGCTTTTAAAATAAACATAATTGTCTCTACTATTTCAATTCCTCGTCATAGGCCTATTTACACCTTTAATTTTCCACCCCATTTTTATATTGATGGAATAATTTTGTATGAACGATGGTCGGTGGGTGTAGTGTTCTCTTGTGTGGATTAACGTCCGCACTATTGAATACCACAATCCGCAAAGATCATCCTCATAATTAGACCAGTTCGTAATTCAGAGGCAGTGGTTTGGACTCCTTTAGACATATCCATGATCTAACCTATTTCCCACAGGGAAGTAAATACAAACAATATTAACGTATAAATTGATTTCACTATTATATATGGTACATACTTTAGCCTGGTTTGAACCAAACAATTCGTTAAAACGTTCGTAAATGATTGTTCTGTTTGTTGTCAAGTTTTAGTAAAACCTTCAACACCAAAATCATTTAAATGTCTAATTTTTTGGTTAGGTCTTTAGAGTCTATAAGTCATTACTGGTGCAGTGTCTTTTACCGCAGATAAAAGCAATGATCACATATGGGTTTAGGGCAAATTATCATAGCGAAAATATATTTTATACTACAGATCACTTGCTAAACTAAGTAAGTAATTAGGTTGATGTATAAACGATATTGAAGTAGACAAAGTTACGTAAAATGATGTTTCACCCGTCGGCGAAGGCGGTGTAAGATGATGGGGCAGGGGCTGGTGAAGGTGTCGTCCAGACACTTATGTAACTCTATCTGACGGCAATCTGGGCAAATCTTGTTACCTGAAGCCTCAGTAGGTCATCTCTCTCATCCTCTCCGTGGAGTGCATCCCTCTAAAAAGAAATACCCCCGTCTCAGCAGACCTGCATCCTCATCACCTTTAGCAACAAATCACACGTTATGACTGGGAAGGTGGCGACTGTAATCCAGCTACTTTGAGGTCACGAATTGTGGATAGTTGTGAGAGATGGCGGTGGGTGTAGTGTTCCCTTGTGTGGATTAACGTCCACACTATTGAAAACTCGTACATTAATCCACAAAGACCATCCTCATGATTGGACCAGTTCGTAATTCAGAGGCAGTGGTTTGGACTCCACGTTAAACTGTAGGTCTCTTAGTCGCCATCGGCTGTTGGGCTATTAATTAACAGTCCTGTCTAAGGAACATGTCAGCCTTAGTCAGTAACAAGACTACAAAATCGCGCCACAATCATCTTACACTCAATCCTCATTCATACTTGGCTTAAAATACCTACATTGTGTATGGTTGCCATTTCAATGATCTAATCTAATCCACTGGGTTGAGATAAAAACCCATCTCTTCCATTTGTAATTTTCTTCAAAAAAGGTCTTGAACATGAATCATGATTCGATGGGGCTTTCATATTGAAGTTTCGATTTGTGCCAAATTAACCCGTTCAAATTCATAATATTACCTTGTTCTCGTTTAAAGTTGTATGCTAAGGGTTTTATACGGTGGCTTGTCCTGTAATCTATCTACTTGGAGGTTAAAAAACGTCGTTTTTGATAGTTATGAATGATTGTCGGTGGATGGTATATTTATTTTCTGGTGATTTCATCTGCAAAGACTATCCACATAATTAGAACAGTTCGTATACAGATGCAGTAGTTCGGATATAACTATTACTTAGTTTATAGTTTATATAACTATTATATACATAAATAGTCCATACATTATATAAATTATAATTACGTTGAGGGACCATTATGAAAAACCGTTGCGGATTTGCCGTATGAAGACTCTCTGCGAAGTGTATGATATCAGCTGGACTGTTAGTGACACATGCGGGGCGGACAGGAAACAGCTGATAAACCAGAATAATCAGCTGATAGCTACGTGTGACAATTAGAAGGTGGACTGGCCTTTTAGAACGAACGGCTTGCGCAAATCGTTGACTACTTTATGTACTGCATACTATATAACGTGACTGAAAACAGTTTCACTTATCATATTTTTAAATAAATTTGTTATTGAAGTTTAAAAAAGTTAATTAGTTCTAATTTGTTCCATCGATTTTTAACGTTTAGTCACAGGTGTGTATTTTAATTGCGAGATGAATTCTGAGGAATGAAGGCGTTGACGTGAAGCTTTTACAAAGACCAGCTGATCGCTTTTCAAATAACATTAATTAGTAAGATCAAAAGACAGTTCCGACAATCAAATACGTCTGCGTCACATATCGAAACTTGAAAAACCTCTCTTTGAAATTCATAAGACAAAAACTCCCTGTGGGAAATAGGTTAGATCATGGATATGTCTAAAGGGAATGTTTTCAGTTCATCTAAAACAGCTGTTCTTATTCTTATATATTAAAAATTCAATACAATAGCTCTAGTAGTTTCTATGGAAACCTGTTTCAGATTTTAATCTCAATATTTGCCAACACCCCCCACCCCAGAGATAAGCCATGTCCATGTAAAAAAAATTATAGACAAAGTTCCTTTTGAGTTCAACACTCACACAGAAATTAAGATGTTTTCCTTGTACAGTTTTATACAAAAATGAACAGAATGTGATTTCGGCCATACAATCAACAGACACCGAATTTAGGATCTTAATATTCGTTTACTATTTTACCGACATAACGGTTCCTTATTTACGAACAGCTGTCGAGAACATAATCAAACAGCCGGGTCATCTCAGTTAATCAGCCTGTTGAAAGCCATGAAAAGGAAGTTTTAGTAATCATGATGAATTCAGACTTGTTTGTAGACTTGATAAAAATTCGTTTGATTATAAATAAACATTCTCTTTCTGATTAGTACTGAACATTTTTGCAAGGCTGGCCATATTAATCGATATTTTAGTGAGCACATAATATATATTTTTTTATTCAGATGGTGAACTTTCACAACATTCAACTCCTTCATCCTAATCCAGCCCGGGAACCTCTGACTTAGTTTTTCCTAATAAATATTACATATTTATTATTTTCCTTTATCTTTTTTTTTCATTGGTTGCAAGATGGTGTGAATGGGTTAATCGGTCTGTTGGTGAGTGAGCGCGACAATAGTACGTTTGTGTGTGTGGTGGTTGGTGTGGTGTGTGTGTGTGTGTGTGTGTGTGTGTGCGTGTGTGTGCACGTCTGTTTCTGAGTTGTGTGACTGTTGCATGGATGACATGTGGTATGGGTGGTATGCGAATGGACTGGGTTCTCGGCTGGTATCATTTTACTTATATATTTTCTTTTAATGATATCGCAAAATATACCATTTATTTATATGCATGCATAGGATTTTTCACTTACTAAATTTTTTTTGTTTGTTAACATAAATTAGTCGATTATTTTTAGTTATTAGGTTTTGAGAATTGTTATAGGCGGCAGTTTAAGGACTCGTTCCCCACACACAGGCTTAGACCCATGTGGGGAACTAATTTCTAGCATACAGATATTCAAGTTTTTGCTGTTAATATGTAATTGTTTTTGGAAATAAAGAATTATTATTATTATTATTATTCCAACCTGACAATTTCATTCCAAAGGGAAATTCATTTATCTTTCGCTATGAACTTCTTTGGAATTTCGATAAGATACAAAAACAGGCACTTCGAAAGACGACCTGGCGGAACTGAATTTCTGAAAACTTATAGCGACTAAATACAGTACTTTGTGATGAAGCACGGGGCTATTATGTGCTTCACGCTCAAGTGAAGTCAAAGTTAAAGACCTTTCTGATGTACAACCTTCTAATGTACCTTCATTGATCTCCAATACCAGCCTCGCGAATGACCTGAACTATTTAGCACTTGCCCCGGGACAGCCCGCGAGAGTCATGTCCTGGGCCCGCATCCTCCCGCCTCAGCTGCCGCCTGCATCCCACGATAACAGACCGTCACCTGGAGTCGCGTCGTGGACCTGGTGGTAGGCCAACGCCCGCAGTCCCAACGGCCACCTTGAGCCTCGAGATTATGAACCATATAACCAACCTACTTGTTTGTTACAGAATTCCGATGTTGATTCGCCAGATCTTCTTAGATCTGGCATGTGAGAATTAAAATATACACCCAGTTTCCTTTAAGTTGTGAGCAAGGTTAGATTAGATCATTGAAATGGCAACCATACACAATTTTAAGCCAAGTATGAATGAGGATTAAATGTAAGATGATTGTAGCACGATCTTGTAGTCTTGTTACTGACTAAGGCTGACATGTTCCTGAGATAGGACTGTTAATTAATAGCCCAACAACCGATGGGAATCAAGGGACCTACAGTTTAACGTGGAATCCGAACCACGGCCTCTGAATTACGAACTGGTCTAATTATGAGGGTTGTCTTTGCGGATATACGTAGTATTCAATAGTGCGGACGTTAATTCTCACAAGAGAACACTACATCCACCGACCATCGCTCACAACTATTCACAATTCGTGACCTGCGAGTCCCTGGATTACAGGACGTCGCCACCGTCCCAGTCGGAAGAGATAACTGTAATGCGAATCCTCCCAAATAAGATTAAACGTTTATCATGACTATCGACTCAAAAACCTTTAACATTCCCCCCATCCCGCTCTACTCCTTAAATGTCTTCAAATCTTGGGTGTTTGGCTTGCCTAATGGTTAGCGTCTAGGATCGGTTCAAGAAGTTATGGATTCAAATCCTTGGATGCCTCTGGAAACTCTGACTCTGTTAAAATTTCTCTGGTGTAGATAGAACCGGAAAAGAAAAAAAGAAAGGGGTTATCTTTTCGGAGATCTCTATTACCTGGAAGGGTTATCAATAGGAAACCTTGAAGATTTTTCATATCGTCCAGTCTAACAGTTTGCGTGATGGACTACGGACGGTGCAAAGATTAGTGTTTCTAAAAGGATTTGTGTATCATTTAATGTTTTCACTTAAATGGAGACTTATCCAGGTTGGTATTTAACCCAATTATGAATGGGAAATGAGTGTAAGATGATCCTCCAAGTTGCTGGATTACAGGACACGCCACCATATAAAACCCTTAGCATACAACTTTAAACGAAAACAAGGTAATATGGTTTAGTCCATCGTGTACTTTTATATAACGTTTCAATGGATTAAGTGGAATTGTCCTCTAAAATAATTAAATCAGGCTTTATGGTGTGTACCATATTACTGTTTTGCATTTGCTACCATAGATCGATTTTGGCACAAATCAAAACTTCAATACGAAAGCCCCATCGAATCATGATTTATTTTCAAGACTTTTTAGAAGAAAATTACAAATGGAAGAGATGGGTTTTTATCTCAACCCAGTGGATTAGATTAGATTAGATCATTTAAATGGCAACCATACACAATTTAGGTATTATAAGCCAAGTATGAATGAGGATTGAGTGTAAGATGATTGTCGCGCGATCTTGTAGTCATGTTACTGACTAAGGCTGACATGTTTCTAAGATAGAACTGTTAATTAATAGCTCGACAGTTAATGGTACATCTAAGGGACCTACAGTTTAACGTGGAGTCCGAACCACTGCCTCTGAATTACGAACTGGTCTTATTATGAGGATGGTCTTTGCGGATGAACGTAGTATTTACATTTCAAGGTATTTTAAATTTACATCAGCCTTACATTGATAAACTTACAATAAACTTTGTTGTACGAAGATAAAAAGAGTTGATAAATTATCAAAACAAATGACTTTGTCTAAAGCACAGTACTATAACTATTTTTCAGGGCAATCCATCCAATAGTATGGAGTGCCTTTGAAGGCAGCGTCGATACATCGACGCCATCGGAGATGATTAGCGACTAGGGGGGTGGGACACAATGGCGTCAATACATCGCCCCAGCCACGGCTGTTAAATTGTAAGAAAGTCAATTTCTGGAGTCCACTCGATAAAGCATTCATGAGACGCGATTGAAAGGATAATACGGAGGTGGGGGTTGCCGGGCAACCGAGGCAACAACATGGAGAGAGGCGAGACAACGCGTTGCCTGGCGACCGCCACAACAGATCGATCATGCGAGAGCAACCGGGTCTGGTACTTGAATATCACCCCCGTAGCAGCACACCTGCGTACTCTGATAACTAAAATTTGTTTGTGGATATCTTGAGATCACACAAACTAAGCTTGGCTTCTACCCCCGTAGCAGCACACCTGCGTACTCTGATAACTAACATTTGTTTGTGAATATCTTGAGATCACACAATCTAAGCTTGGCTTCTACCCCCGTAGCAGCACACCTGCGTACTCTGATAACTAACATTTGTTTGTGGATATCTTGAGATCACACAATCTAAGCTTGGCTTCTACCCCCGTAGCAGCACACCTGCGTACTCTGATAACTAACATTTGTTTGTGGATATCTTGAGATCACACAATCTAAGCTTGGCTTCTACCCCCGTAGCAGCACACCTGCGTACTCTGATAACTAACATTTGTTTGTGAATATCTTGAGATCACACAATCTAAGCTTGGCTTCTACCCCCGTAGCAGCACACCTGCGTACTCTGATAACTAACATTTGTTTGTGGATATCTTGAGATCACACAATCTAAGCTTGGCTTCTACCCCCGTAGCAGCACACCTGCGTACTCTGATAACTAACATTTGTTTGTGGATTACTTGAGATCACACAAACTAAGCTTTACTGGGATGGTGGAGTGTCCTGTAATCCAACAACTTGGAGGTTACGAATTGTGGATAGTTAGTTTTGAAAATTCATGATAGCGTTGGTTATTTATTAAATTAACAATTAGTTGGACTTTTCAAACGCGTCTTGTGTTTAAAATCTACACAACGTTTCGAGAGTTGGATAAACTACTCCCGTTTTCAAGTGCCTAGCGATATTTACATTTATACAAACAAAAGGTTATTACTTCTACATATTAAAAAAAATTCATTTTTTATATGTAACCTTTTATATAAGGTTATATAATAACCTATTGTTTTTATAAACGAAGTATTTATCTTTATCTCTGTTTAGTGTCTGTAACACTAAACAATTTATAGTAATGCTTAATGTCCGCTTAAAGTATACAAATCCTTCTCGAAAAGGTAACTTGGCCCTATTTAATAAAGTAATAAGCTCTCAAAACCAATATTTGAATAATTTTGGACACATTCTGGCCAGTTAAAAATGAATAATTACATATCATAATTTGAAGTCTAGCGTAAAGTCATAAACATTTTGTGTTCCTACTGCAGCCTCTTCTGTTTACCTGATTAAAATTGAGAGATTACACATACAGTAATTCCAAACTTTCTTAATCTCAGTCTCATTTTAAAGATAGGTTATTTTTTCTGAGTACGTAAAGATATATGCTGTTTTCCACTTTCTACACTTGGCTTCAAGATCAAAACGAAGATCTTATTGTAATTAAGTATAAAGAATGTTGACAAATTTTAAAACAAAAAAGAGATTCATTGTCATAGTACAGAAAATCACAATTGAAAACGCTAGACCAACTCGTATCTCAAACAGAGCAAAACGAACCGTCCTCGCAGCAGCATTAACTGATTGAGGAAGATGATATCAGAAAAATATGATCTACCGTGAAATTGTGCCTTAATAAATTGGATCTAGTCCCTCGACGGGCTGGGGATGGAGCGGCGCAAAAACATATTGTTGACATTTAGATGTTGGGCCACACCCATGGGAGGGAGGCTGAGTCACCCACCCACCCCGGGGGGAACCACCCCCTCGGCACGACACAGCGTGCACGCTGATTATTGTTATGGTAGTTGATTAGGACACGCATCTCACCGTTGCGAGGAGACCTTTAAACAGCAACTGGCAACTGTCTGACTGTCTGACTCGCCGCTGGAGATTACAAACTATCGATTGACGGGAGAGGAATAATCTATCTCCAGGGAGAGTGGTTGCTGCAGATGAATTTTAGAAACTTTAATCAACACTTCTCTCTTTAAGGTACTCTATCCAGTGGTGTAACTTTCCCTTTTAAGAATTTAGATAGATTATAAAAGGTTATTGAAATGGCCACCCTATTACAAGGTAGGTATGAATGAGGATTGAGTGTAAGATGATATTGGCGAAGCCTTGATTGTGGTAGTCTTGTTATTGACATATTCCTTAGACAAAAGTGTTAATTAATAGCCCAATAGTCAATGGCATTTATAAGAGACCTACAGTTTAACGTGGAGTCCGAACCACTGCCTCTGAATTACGAACTGGTCCAACTATCCAGTGGTGTCCTTTCCTTTCTAAGAATTTTAATAGATTAGATTATTGAAATAGTGACCCTACCACAAGGTAGACATTTTAAGCCAAGTATGAATAAGAATTGAGTGTAAGATGATTGTGGTAGTCTTGTTACTGACTAAGGCTGACATGCTCCTTAGACAGAACTGTAAATTAATAGCCCAATAGTCAATGGGGACCTACAGTTTAACGTGGAGTCCAAACCACTGCCTCTGAATTACGAACTGGTCTAATTATGAGGATGATCTTTGTGGATTGACGTGGTAGTAGTGTGGAAGTTAATCCACATAAGAGAACACTACACCCACCGACTAAGGCTGTCATGTTTATTAAACTCCTAACCTCATTCAGGATCTTTAAGTATTGTCACCCTTTTTAGTAGTTCTACTACTCCCCCACTCCTTTTTACAATTTATTAACAGTCATGGCCTTATTTTTTTAGGAACTCTAATTACTAACACCCCTATCCTATTTTAGGAACTCTAACCAGTGTTGACATTCTGTCATTTTATTTTTTAGGAATTGTAGTCCTCCTCCGCTCCCCTTATAGCATATCTAATAAGTTTCCTTCCTTTTCATAAACTCTACCACCCTACTTCCTTTTAGGATCTTTAAAGAGTCCCTATCTTTTGTCCAGGAGAATCCTGTGTTTATTGTAAAATTAAGTTTAACATTTTAAAAATGTAATATTAGTCTTAAGGAGATTCAAATGTAACAAACGAAACAGCGGTTTATAAATAAAATTGTCAATCCTGGTAACAGGTATTGGCTAAAGATTGTATACAATGTGTTCTTGGGTAGGGTGTGAATACAGATTTTTGATTTCGTTTATGTAGTATAATAAACAAAACATTAAACACCCCCGTCGCAGCAGACCTGCGTACTCAGGGAATTTTCAAATCAATAATATAATAATTTTATAAATAAGTCGAAATGAGGTTTTTATTATCTTCAAGATAACATAGAGTAAAAATAAGTTCTAGATAGGTCTAATGTCCAGGAAAATTCCTGTTTTACTATAATATTAAGTTTAAAATCTAAAAATTTAACATTACGCTTATGGAATAAAAATAAAATATACATACAAAACAGCTGTTTATAACCGTTGACAGTTTTCTTGATTGAAGACTGCAGGGAACAATATAGAGGTTATGCATTAATATTTATTTTATGAATTAAATAAATGCAAAATTATCAGGTTACTAAACAATTTGTAAAAACTTAAGGATAACATAGCTGTGCGAAATAAAAGCAGAAAAAAGTATTTCCAAAATCTTCCGTGTTTTGATAGAAAACGTATTCGTTGTATTGCTTGAAGCCACTGTAACAAACCAATTAATTGATGTAAATTAAATCTCTCTTTTGCTTTTCAATCCTCATTCCGTTTATAAAAAAATCAGTTGATCACAGGCTAATAATAACGGTATGGATAATTAAACAGTAAATGATCGGCTTTGGCTAAAAGACGTTAAACGGCATCGCTCAATTGACTAACGTCGTAGCCGAGTTGTAGCATGTCGGCCTCAAGAACTATAGGCCGCGAGTTCCAGTTATTGAGTAATAAATGTGTTTTAATTTTTCTAATTAATTTTTATAATAAATGTTTTATTCTAAACGAGCAAAGCTCGGTCACCAGGTACTACACCTTTATATAATTTCACCGATCAACGTCATAACAATCACTTCACTTGCGGGTTAATAATTCGGAAGGTTCATTTCAGTAGGTGACATGATCTGTTCATGTTTCAGAAACGCAAGAACGTGAGAAGACGCGTCAGCAATAGACATCACACAATGGTAGAGCTACATGACCACATGACCAGGGAAGGACAGTCACCTGTCGAAGCACTTGGCACTAAACTGAGGACGATGTGAAGAAGCGGCAACAGTTTATAACTACTAAAAATTAACCCTCAGTTTATTGGTTTTCTACCTGTGGCAATTGTTTTACATAGCTTGTCAATAAACGACATCAGTTTTAAAACTTTCAATAGTAAAAACCCGTTTTAAATTACAACAGAAACAATTAGGTCATAATTTACTTTAACATTGGTATAAATTTACCTTTTGATTGTACAAAATTGAGTTTTATTTTGTTCAATTAAGTAGTTTACGTCTACACTTGTAATTGTTTTTTGCTCTTTTTACACCAGAGGCGTACTTCAGAGCTAAACAGTAATCATACACAAAGTTTACACTCTTTAACAAGTGAAGAAGTTTACACAAGTTTACACTTTTACATTCTAAATTAAAAGCGACCTACCTCATTAGGTATTTTAAGCTTAGTATGAATAAGAAATGAAAGTAATACAGTTGATTATGGTGCGATCTTGGAGTCTTGTTACTGACTATGGCTGACATGTTCCTTAGACAGGACTGTTAATTAAGAGTCCAACAAACAAAGGCATCTGAAGGACTTACGGTTAAACGTTTCATCGACTGTTTGGCTATTAATTAACAGTCCTGTCTAAGGAACATGTCAGCCGTAGTTAGTAAAAAGACTACAAGATCACACCAAAATCATCTTACACTCATTTCACATTCATATTTGGCTTAAAATACCTACCTGGGTAGGCCACCATTTCGGTATCTAACTAACGTGGTATTTGAATCACAATTTTGCCTCTGAGTTATGAACTCATGAGAATGGTATTTGCGGATGAACATTAATTCTTATCAGAAAATATCAGATCCAACAAGAAAACACTATCCACGATTCTTAACAGTAAATTAATTAATGCTGACTGGGACGGTGGCGTCGTCCTGAAAGCCTAATCCAGCTACTTGGAGGTCACGAATTGTGGATAGTTGTGAGCGATGGTCGGTGGATGTGGTGTTCTCTTGTGTGGATTAACGTCCGTACTATTTAATACTAGGTTAATCCGTAAATCCCATCCTCATAATTAGACCAGTTCGTAATTATTCAGAGGCAGTGGTTCGGACTCCAGGTTAAACTGTAGGTCCCTTAGATATGCCATTGACTGTTGAGCTATTAATTAACTGTCTAAGGAACAGTCAGTAACAAAAATACAAAAGCGCGCCACAATCATCTTACACTAATTTGTCTTTCATACTTAGCATAAAATACCTACCTTGTGGTACGGTCACCATTTCAATAATCTAATCTAATCTATTGCCTAATTCTCAAATTGGCTCTATTACGAAATCGTCGATTTTACATTTGAGGTGAGAACAACTACATCTAGGTAAGTCTCAAAAATACTAACGGAATTAATTTCGCGTTAGGTTTAAATGAAAAAAAGATCATCAATTTCATTTCGAAGCGTCAAGTCTCAGCCTTCCTGGTCTCACTAACAGCTCGGCCAAAAGTATGTCGGAAGCCGTGACTCAGCGCAGCTGCTGAGGAAGTTGGGGCTATGACCGACGTCTGCACAGAAGCTGCTGACGAGTCACCGCCCGCAACTCTGCATTGGGTCGAATTATATTAGACGTCTACTTAATCTCCAAATTCTTGGAGGTCACGAATTTTGGATAGTTGTGAGTGATAACTAAATGCCTGTGGATGCGATATCCCCTGGTGTTGATTATTGTCTGCATTATTGAATACTACGTTCATCCGCAAAGACCATCCTAATAGACCAGTTCGTAATTTAGAGGCAAAATTTTAGGTCAAATCCCACAACCTCTAAGGCTCTTAGATGTCATTGACTGTTGGACTATTAATTAACAATCCTATGGAACTTGTCAGCTTTAGTCAGTAACAAAACTACAAGATCTTGCCATAATCAACTTACACTTATTTCTCATTACTTAGCTGGGTAGGTAGCCATTTAAAATGCGAATCTAATATTAGTTTCATTGCATCAAATTAAATTTTCTAATAACCTTGACGTTTTCAATCCCAAATTTGACAACTTTGTAAAATAATCAACCCTCTTAAATTATAACTGCCCGACGCCTACAGTAACATCTTCTACCATTCTATCTTCTCACTACCGTGCAAGACTTCATCGTCAGAAACTCGCGGTTGGGGTCCTGCAGTGAGGGAACAATTGGCCTAAAACTTCAAATAGTCCGCATCCCTACCACCCACGATTCCTCAAGTCGATGCCCATTTTCAGTAACACAACGTTTCTGACACAGTGTCCAGGTACTAGCACATTGTTGGACAATTTCATGCACAAGAAGCAAAGGAGATTAGGGACATTGTTGTCCCACCGTTGACTGACGCATTGTATTCATCTTCATATAATACAAGACACCTAGTTACTCTTGTGGGTCATTCTAAAAATTTTGATGAGTGTAAAGGATTTGATGACACATTCAGCTTTTTGTGCACAATCTTCACGAAATAGCTTATTAATTTTAGTTTACTGCCTATTATTTTGGATTTCGTTTTCTGGGTTATCGTGGGATTTTAATAAAACCCAATTTCACTTCACACAGTGTTTCATTTGACGCAACAGCTCTGATGTCAATCGTTTCATAGAAAACTCTTAAGTGCTCCAAGTCTGGCTGAGTGGTTATAGTACTGAAGGTCGCTGGGTCGAATCTGGACCCAGTTGCCATTTCGTCATTGTGCTATTCATTAATTATGCTTCCTAACAACAGGACGTCGTTAGGTAGTAAAAAGACTGGGTTTGGGCTATTCCACATCAAACCGTTAAAAATTCCGAAAGGCATAGAAAGACACAAAGACCAAAAAAGAGTGGTCTATGTCTCTTAGCCTAGGGTTTGTGACGTTGTCCTGTAATCCAGCTACTTGGAGGTCACGAATTGTGGATGATTATTAGCGATGGTCCGGTGGATGTAGTGTTCTCCGGTGTGGATTAACGTTCATCCGCAAAGACAACCCTCATAAATTAGACCAGTTCGTAATTCAGAGGTAGTGGTTCAGATTCCACGTTAAACTGTAGCTGCCATGGGCTGTTGGGCTATTAATTAACAGTTCTGTCTAAGGAACATTTCAGCCTTGGTCAGTAACAAGACTACAAGATCGCGCCACAATCATCTTACACTCAATCTTCGTTCATACCTTCCTGGTGGTAGGGTCGCTTTTTCAATAGTCTAATCTAATTCATCCGAGTTCTAACAAGTATACCACATAAGTGTGCAAGGACAGTTGTTGTTCAATACTTTTTAAGAGAATCAAATTTCCTTGAGTCGGTAATGCAGATGATACGGTTCGTACAACCCCTCCCATATTGCCCAATCGTCCAGGTGGTTGTCGGCAACACAGTCCCGCTGCAGGTGATTGTATTTTTATCGACCCCAGCCCTGATCTCGCCTCCTCCCCCACACAGAGCGCTCCAGGTGAGTCGATAGCGTCGTCATGACGACGGGGCAAACAGCTGCTCTCACGGCACCCAATGTACACAACTGTCACTGTGAGATATTAAAAAAATCATACATAGACATTTTCTATTCTGAATATAATGCATCAGACGTCACCAAAATTGTTACGAATTCCTCAGAACAAAACACAAACATATGGCTTTAAAAAACTAACTTAGTTAAATAAGCTAAAAATCAGGTGAATAGGAATTTCTCAACACTATAGTATTCTCTGTCAACTATAAACGCATACCGGCAGGAACTTTATTGTAAAATACTCACTCGATATAAAAATTTTCTTCTCAGAGAAAGACGAAAGAGCAAGATGTTTGGGTGTACGGAGATTTTCGCCACACCTGAAGTTTGTGCCCATATTATATATATACTTAAATCTTATTTAAAAACTGCAGCACTATATTACATGAAACATTGAAATGCGATTATCTATACGTTATTATTATCAATATATTTCAATTACATAGTTAAACACGAAGAAACGACGGTGGAGACGTTCTGTAATCCAGCTACTTGGAGGTCACGAATTGTAGATAGTTGTGAGCGATGGTCGGTGGGTGTAGTGTTCTCTTGTGTGGATTAACGTCCGCACTATTGAATACTACGTTAATCCACAAAAGCTTTATCCTCATAATTAGACCAATTAGTAATTCAGTGGGGGTGATTCGGATTCCACGTTAAACTGTAGGTCCATTAGTTGCCATCGGCTGTTGGGCTATTAATTAACAGTCCTGTCTAAGGAACATGTCAGTTACAAGACTACAAGATCGCGCTACAATCAGCTTACACTCAATCCTCATTCATACTTGGCTTAAAATACCTACCTTGTGGTGTGGTCACCATTTCAATAATCTAATCTAATCCAATCTAATTGATTACTATGCTGGGAATAATACAAGTTCTGTGAAATTTGCTGTACTTACGTCAGCGTGCTGAGTGCGATCTAGTTTAGATCATTAATGAAGATAACGAGTGTACAACCTTCATACCTATAGTTGTAATTCCTCCACGTTGTCGATTCTTCCTTCACATAAATCTTTCTCTCAAACTCCACTGTAATTATCTTGGGTAATGTATTCAAACATATTGGAAAGTGAAAGGGATTCCGAGGTCGGTTAGATAGGAAGAGCCAGGTGCAGGGCGAACAGCCGGCGTGTGGGGGTATGTGCGGGGCACGTGCCACACACACAGACACACACACGTGCCCAGCATCCGCAGCCGGCTGGACCTGTCTGGTGATCACCTGGTCTGTCCGCCAAAACAGCTGATCCCGACGAACAGCTGATCGTCTGGTCAAAGACCCACTGTAGGATTTCTCTGACTCATGTGTCATCTGAGATGAATCTCCTAGGAGCATATTGTTGTTATGAATCATTTCTATGATTCATCAAGTTTATCAATTCCAGAAGTATTTTTGATAGGGAGCGGTCTAAACGCTCGTTTTTGGAATTAATTAACTTATTATAATTTAACTATAACTTATTATAGCTTCTTTTATATGTTCTTAGATGTGTAATTAATTAACAGCTAAATTACAAGTACAAAAGACGACTTAAACACACTACTGTTGTATAGAGCGATTAGAACTGATACTTATAAATGTAGATTATAAATGTTGTACAGTAGTTTAAACGTATTACCCAGGTAGATATTTTAAGCCACGAATGAGAAATGAAGTAGGATCATTGTAGCGCGATCTTGTAGTCTTGTTACTGACTAAGGCTAACATTTTCCTTAGACAGAACTTTTAATTAATAGCCCAACAGTCAATGGCACATCTGTGGGACCTACAGTTAACGTGGAATCCGAACCACTGCCTCTGAATTACGAAATTGTATAGTTTTGAGGATGGTCTTTGATGGTCTTGATGTAGTATTCAATAGTGCGGACGTTAATCTACACAAAAGAATTCGTGACATCCAAGTATCTGGATAACCTACAGGACACGTCATAAGATTCTTTATATAACATATAGTTATGGTTGAACCTGCGTTGTTGAGAACAAAAGTCATATATTTCCAATATGGCAATATGGCATATAAGTAGCGTACGGTCTTCCGTAGCCCTTCCTAACAACGGTTAGTATATTACGCCTTTCCATGGAAACAAAGTTACGTAGAGCAAGGTCTAAAATGCATCTATTTTATCCTGCAGAATCATATTCCTACTGCTCCAGTAAACTGCTACTATAACTATGACTAAACAAGATTTCACACAGACGGGAAAACAGCAAGTTACAAGCTGCCCCTCTCGGACTCTTGTACCCTGGGTGAGCAGATTGAGCTCGTCCGAATATATTGGTTTCTGCTGTTCTCGACAAACTCCCTCGATACTTTTTGAGTAAACTAATTCTAATATATTGTTCTTCCTTGTACCGGGCCAAACTATACTTATACATTTCCCTCAAAGCGAACTCGTCCCGATTTATTGTCCTCGCTGTATCAGAGTGAACTCACCCCGATATATTGTCCTCGCTGTATCAGAGTGAACTCACCCCAATATATTGTCCTCGCTGTATCAGAGTGAACTCACCCTGATATTGTCCTCGCTGTATCAGAGTGAACTCACCCCGATATATTGTCCTCGCTGTATCAGAGTGAACTCACCCCGATATATTGTCCTCGCTGTATCAGAGTGAACTCACCCCGATATATTGTCCTCGCTGTATCAGAGTGAACTCACCCCGATATATTGTCCTCGCTGTATCAGAGTGAACTCACCCCGATATATTGTCCTCGCTGTATCAGAGTGAACTCACCCCGATATATTGTCCTCGCTGTATCAGAGTGAACTCACCCTGATACATTGTCCTCACTGTATCAGAGTGAACTCACCCTGATACATTGTCCTCGCTGTATCAGAGTGAACTCACCCTGATACATTGTCCTCACTGTATCAGAGTGAACTCACCCTGATACATTGTCCTCGCTGTATCAGAGTGAACTCACCCTGATACATTGTCCTCGCTGTATCAGAGTGAACTCACCCCGATATATTGTCCTCGCTGTATCAGAGTGAACTCACCCCGATATATTGTCCTCGCTGTATCAGAGTGAGCTCACCCCGATATATTGTCCTCGCTGTATCGGAGTGAACTCGCCCCGATATATTGGTCTCGCTGTATCGGAGTGAACTCGCCCCGATATATTGTCCTCGCTGTATCGGAGTGAACTCGCCCCGATATATTGGTCTCGCTGTACCAGGATGAACTCAGTCCAATATATTGTCCTTGCTGTATCGGAGAGAACTCACCCCAATATTTAGTATCAAAGCCAACTCCCCCACATCCAATCCTACCGCTGTATTTGAGTGAGCCCACCCTAATGTATTTTCCTCTATGTATCTGTTCTGGCTTTATCGATGGCGAAATCGCGTATAATCAGTGACGAGGGGAGCCTGGACCAATGGGAGCGTTGTCGATTGTCCGCTGTGTTGTCGACACTCGGCGTCTGTCGTTGCCTAGCAACGCTCATGTGATGCGGAGCTGCGGAACTATTGATCCTGGGTGGGGCGCAGCCTCCCTCCCCCGCCCCCATCCCTTCCTCGACCATCACCCGCTCAATTTGTATTTTTAATGCTTTAGAATCAAGGGCTCATACTAAGGGATAGTGCCCCAAATGATCCTCCTATATATCCTTTGTCACTTTAGATACATATTAGAAATGTTTTCACAATCTCAGACAGATATGTAACTGAATTCAAAGTTTGTATTATTTGTTCTCCTTTAATATGGGAAGATCACAGCAAGAGTACCAAGATTCTTTAGTTAGCGCTGGAGACTCCAGGACTCCATAGAAGTCAAGGGCCCATGAAAATAGCAAGCTTTCAGCCGCATATAAGTACTGAAATTCTTATGTTCCCATGTAGTATGTCAAAAAGGTTTCTAGAATGAAATATTTTACACCATCAGTTATTTTTTGTGCTGAATTTGTGTCTTTTATTTGATACGGCTGATATTGAATGTTCCCAAAGCACAAGTTTGGGAACAATTATTCTAGAAAGAAAGCATAAAATATAATCCACTTTCCTCAAAACTTGCATAAAGAGTTGGTTTTCCAATAAAATAATCAAATATAAATGAATACAGTATTGTACGGATTTTTAAGATTGATGTTAACAGCAACAAATAAGTGCAAAGAACAGATTTATATTTTAATGAAAAACGGAAGGTTAATTCAGGTTAACAACTCGATGAGATTATAAACAAAATGTTTTCATTCGTTTTTAAATAAACATTTGTTTTACGAATCCTGATGGTAAATGTCTGCAGTAACGGATTAACGGTTCCAAAGAAAAGTTAATTTTACTGTACATGATAAACGCTGTATGTTATCTCAGAGTGCCCAATGTTATTCTTATGGAGAATATTAAAAAATAAATTTCTTCTTTATTTTCCAACCGTTTTCCATGAAACTTAGTATGAAGCGTAAGGTCAAATCACCCTCCAAAACCCACTCAAAAAAGCTTGGCATTATCGAGGGGCTCTAACCTTTTCTCTTGTTGTTATTTTCAGAAATTGGATAGATTGTCGTTTTTAAATTAAATTAAGGGAGAAAGTATGTGCCAGTCCACTGATAACGTTTACTTAAGATTCTATAAAAAATCCGATTCATTGATAATGGTCTGATATAATTGCGTGGTAACTATGTTGTCTCTGAAAAAATAAAAGAAATTTACACTTAAACCAATTACGACCATAGTGTAGCCGGCATTCTGTCACAAATGTAACATTTTTCTTGCGGGGCTAAAACGAAATATTTCACAACTAAGGCAAGCTCTTAACATAATCCAACAACATTAACATCGTAGTGAATCGTGGATTGAGTACAAGCCAGACTGCAAGCCGGACGACACTATAGGGCTGCTGTACCTAAATCACGTCTAGACTATTGAAGGCGCGAGCTCGTTAAACAGCTGACTGTAGCGTCAGATGAACCAAACTCAGTACTGTGGCAACAGTTGAGTGACGTGCTATGCGACAACACTATTCGGGATCTGTTTATTATCAGTTGACTGATACATACTTTCTCCCTTAAGTAAATTATCAAACAACAACCTTATTCTTTAAGTTTATCTAAATATAATTTATATATTAATTCATTACTTCAAAAATAATCACCCAAATTTCTGAAAATAACAACAAGAGACTCAAAGTTAAATTAATGGGTAGAATTTTATGGGGGCAATCCCCCCAGTAGTACCAAGATGTTTTTGAGTGGGGAATGTTGGGTGAAATTACCTTACGCTGCATACCAAGTTTCATGGAAAACGGTTGGGAAATAAGGGAGAAATTCATCTTTTAATATTCTCCATAAGAATAACAATTGACTTTCTCAGACAATGTACTGCGTTTATCATGGATAATAACCGATAGTCGTAAACAAATAATTCAAAATACTAATGTGTTTAGTTTTTCAACCTGATTTCAATGGTGTAGTCAAATTATACATAGAGGTAATTTATTTGTGTAAATTAACATCTTACTACACGTTGTAGATCGCTGATAAACAAATAATAAAATAATAATATTTTAACTAGTGATGGTAAATATGGTCTTATAAATTTGATAGAAAACATTTTAGCTGATAGGGATAACATAAATAATATAAATGTTTTTCCAAAACGTTTGAACATATTATGGTACAGTCCATCTTGAACCAATGAGTATTCCGTATACTTTAAATTTTGATACATTATATTTTTCTGGATAATATGGTATTGTTTTTAAACATAACTTATACTTGAGTTTTCTTCTTGCACTTTAAAAATGTTGGTGTTCGTTGGTCTCCAGACGTATTAGGGTTGATTATGAGATCGTAACCCTTTATTTATTGCAATTATATCGCTATGACGTATAGATTCGCCATCTTAGATTGCGGAGACGAGTGACGCGACAAACTGTGTATCTGCCTTTGCGTATGATAGTCGCGTCTCGCGACACTAGCGCCGCGTCGTGTTGCTAATTTGCGTTGATAACTCAATAACTCTTTATTTAAGCCAGATTGACAATGTACAATTGTATTAGCCAGGTCAAGAAAATATTACAATATAGCTTATACCAAACAAAACTTAAAATTAAAATATCAGAAAGACATAAGCTATAGTCCGCCAGCGATGCAGTTATGGACACTGTAGTAGCCCTTGTTAACAATAATAGACCTAAGTTGCCTTTTGAAGCGACCCGGGTCAATTTAAGTTTTTAGATTATGAGGTAGTACATTGAATAATTGAACGGCATTGTAGAATAGATGTTTCTTAAAAAAAGTGGTCGAATGGGGTGAGATTTTTAAGTTTGAATTGTTTCTAAGTGAATACGCATGAAGATTTGGACCGTGGAACTGTGAAAAGTTGAGCTTAAGAAAAGTGAGAACTTCTAGAATGTAAATAGACGGAAAGGTGAGTATTTTTGATGTTATGAAAGCATCTCTACATGATTGTCTCTCTGTAGGCCATGAATGATTCAAATCGCTCGTTTTTGCAGGCGAAAGAGGAAAGATGTTCTTACATTTTGAGTACCCCACACTGCTACAGCATAGGCCAAATGGGGATAGATAACACCGTAATAGGCTGTCAGCAGGACATCCATGGAGTTGATCCATTCCTGTACACGAGTTACAAAAACTGTGCCTTGCCTTTCATGTGAGAGCGCCTTTACCACAATGACAATGGCAATTCACATCAGGTGTTAGAAGAATTAAAAAAGTCTAGCTAGTCTACTAGAATATAACCGCTATTGATGGATCACTGATAACTTCCTGATCGACTTGCACTTGACTTCCCTCGGCCTCCGCCCTCCGCCCTCTGGTCGTAACGGTCGAGTCAGGTGGCGCGGCACGGCAGCGGCAACAGGTGGATACAAAGCCATCTCAACGTTCCCGCATTTTTTATCCCGACTTCCTCTCCCGCTGGCTTCCGGTGCGGCGAAGGTCACGTGACCCGAGCCTTGTAATCTACATGCATTACCATGGGTGACATCTCCGTCGAACAATAGCATTTACATTGGTGATGAGAGCATTCTTTATCACCGATGATAAGCGGTCAACACACCGCGGGTCATCTCAGGTGTCATTGTGCCTCGCTGTGCGCTGTACGCTGTGCGCTGTGCGCTGTACGCTGTACGCTGTGCGCTGTACGCTGTACGCTGTACGCTGTACGCTGTGCGCTGTACGCTGTGCGCTGTGCGCTGTCCCGCAGTTAAAACTAACAACTGCCCATAAGCTTTTAACGGCGACAGAAATGTGACTTTGCTTTTTTATTTCATGCATTACTATCACTAAAATGCATTTTATATTCTTTGGACACCGACCCAAACACTAAGATTCAGAGGCAGTGATTCGGATTCCACGTTAAACTGTAGGTCCCTTAGATGTCATCGGCTGTTGGGCTATTAATTAACAGTCCTGTCTAAGGAACATGTCAGCCTTAGTCAGTAACAAGACTACAAAATCGCGCCACAATCATCTTACACTCATTTCTCATTCATACTTATTTTCTAATATCTACCTTTTTGGGTCACCATTTTAAACGGTAAACTAATCTAACCTAACTTTAAATTAGTATTTATTTATAGTTTACTTAATCGACTTTACAATAATACCTATCCTGAAACTGGTTCAGTTTACTCTATTTAATTTAATTTAAACAAAATAATTCATCCGGGACTAATTACCTATAGGTATTGACTCCTAAAAATGACTGTACGTACCTCAGTGAATTAAGTAAAATATATATTTTTGACATGGATATGTCTTAGGTTTGAGGGGAGGTGTTGGAAATTTTTAAGATGGAAAACATTTTGTAACAGGTTTCCATAGAAACTACCAGAGCTATTGTATTGGATTTTTAATTAGAATAAGAACAGCTGTCTAGATGAACTGAAACCATTCCTTTAGACATATCCATGATCTAACCTATTTCCCACAGGGAAGTAAATACAAACACTCTTTAGAGTTTGATAGAGTTCACTTTATTTTAATAGAGCGTTGGTTAATTTAAAGTAATCAAAAACCCTCTCCCAAAGGTATAGAATAGTAAAAATAAGTTTCATAATAGTGAGTTCTCTCCTTTTAACGGAGAAACATTACCAAAAAAACACTAAATCAAACTAAACTAAAAATTACAGAAACACATGTAGACGAACAGAAATTAAGATAAGTTACAGTTCAGATTTTTGAAGTTTAACACGTGAAAATAAACAAACATACTCGAATTAAAATTCCAAGAAATATACCGACAAAAATTTAATCCATTTATATAAATGTATCACAAATAGGTGCCAGAATCGCACAGTCCAAGGGTCCCACGCCAGCACCGATGTCCCAGGACTACCTGACCTTCCCAGGCAACCCTTCACTGACCGTTTCCGGAAAAAATATAGGCCCTTAGGGCCCACTGGTCAATGCTCCAATTTTGACGCCCTTTCAAATCCAGGGCAGGTAGCGAGGGTCTTCACTTTGTATCACACAACGGTCAGTGGCGAGCTCTCATTGGTCGACACGATGGTTACGTAATGCCGTAATGCTCTATTTTCTGAGGATAGATTATGTCCATCACTTAGAGTTTTGGAAGACGGTTGAAAATCGTGGGAAAGGAGTTTAAACTGGGTTTAATGTTGAGGACAGTTGACAGTTGAGATTCTCAAGTTTAAGTTAGTTTACTGACAGTTTAGAATTGCTTCGGTACAAATTAAAAGAAAATATTTATTAAATTTCTAGAATATTATAGCAGTAAGCACGTCCTTTGTACGGGTTTTTGGATTCAGTTTAAAGAAGAAAGATTATCATACCAAAATGTAAACCTGAAATCCGAAACATATCAGTACAAATAAAATAAATCAATAGCCAGTTTTATTATTTAGCATTACTTTACAATTAAATCGATAAGAACATTTATACCATTATTATAATTAGTTATACGTTAAAATAACTTTTTAATATATGTAGTATGATTTCGAAATGGTTTTAAAATCAACAATAAACTAGCTTATTTTGATTCGACAGCTGTTTCTTTTTCTTTCTATTAAATCATTAAACTACAAAGACAGCTGATTATTACTAGTAAGTGATTCAATGAAAATTGAAAGCAAAATGCGACTAATGTTGCATAAAAAGTGGGTTTACTATTTACTTTTCAAGGGACGGCGGATAATTTCAACCATCAGTAAACCTTCTCTGGAATATAAAGAATGTATGAAATACGTTTCATTGTTATCAGTTCTTCCGTTTTTTTCTGAGAATACGGCGTAAAATGCCTCCTGGAGCGTTACAGTTACAGACACAAATTCAGATAAAACTGCTTTCAGCTTCTCTAACGCACGAAACGTAAAAATAACTAAAACATGTATAAATCTGAGCAATGTACAGACAAAACTCTAATTTTATTTATATAGATATTTTTTGCTGTTGGTGTGTATCCATTACACCTAAAAGATTTCAAGTGTCCCGCACACTAGATACCCCAGAAAAAACCGAGATGTATCTTATCTCAATTTCTATTTTTGACTGTTTTTCTAACGTCTCTCCATGAAATCCGGAGTACCCTATGACATTCATCGTAATGCTTATCTTGCAAATTTGCTTGTGAATGAATTTCAGATAAGAGATTTTACGAGGAAAATAATTAGGATTTATCAACAAGTAAATTTTTAATTGGGTAGTTGTCTCTGTTTTAAAAATTTCTTTGTTGTAGTTATCCAATTTTATCTTGACTCCGATATTCCTCTTTAAGATTAAGGAAACTCTTCACCCGGAAAATCCATAGAGTATACGTGATTACAGAACCACCGCACTTCGGAAACCCCCGGCGATAAACTTTAATCTTTGCGGTGTATTTTAATTTTTTAATTTATATTTTGCAGTTTATTACACACATAGTGTATGTAGCCTGTTAGTTTGTGTGTTATGTTACTAGCACAACCTATATTCCTAGAATCTTAGTTGTGAATATTTTATACAAATACTCATTGTTTTAGCGTCAGTTTCAAGTACCTATGTTTTCACTAAATAAATAAATAACAGCTGTTCGTACAGAACTTAAAATATCTTACTAACAAAATTTAATATGGTTCTAGTGACAATATATAGATTAATAATTAACGAGCAACACATTACCATAGAGTAAATATTTTTCGTATATATAATGTTCCGGAATAGACTAATTTTATTCATTATTTATACATGAGACATTGACTACTTTTAACTGAAATGGTGACCTACCCAGGTAGGTATTTTAAGCCAAGTATGAATAAGAAATGAGTGTAAGATGATTGTGGCGCGATCTTGTAGTCTTGTTACTGACTAAGGCTGACATGTTCCTTAGACAGAACTGTTAATTAATAGCCCAACAGTCAATGGCATACCTAAGAGACCTACAGTTTGGCGAGGAGTCCGAATTATGATGATGGTCTTTGTCGATTAACGTAGTATTCAATAGTGCGGACGTTAATCCACAGTAGAGAACACTACACATACCGACCATCGCTCACAATCATCCACAATTCGTGACCTGCAAGTAGCTGGATTACAGGACGACGCTATGTTGACGCTATACCTAACGCGTATTTTTACCAGAAATTAACAACGGAATCAACAAAATTTATTTTAGTTACAAGTTTTTTAACGTATAAATCTAATTTCACTATATTGCGTTCGTAAATGATTGATCTGTTTGTCGACAAGTTTCGGTGCGGAGAGCGCGCAATTCGAGCCCCAGCTCGACAGCCAATCAGAGGCCAGAATTCGTCGCACAGGCCAATCACAGCGCTGCTGGCTTTCGACCTGTTTATTTACGTTGTTTAAGTGCGAATCTTCTAATCCAGTCGTTGAACTAACGGAAAATAACCAACGGTTTTAACGTACAATTTGACCTCCAGCGATTAAGGACGTTCCGGTATTATTTATATCTTAGCTCGATATTTTATCGATATCCTAACTTGCGATATTTTTTGATGTCGAAAGATTTCTGTGAATATTGGAAATTGCATGTGGAAAGACAATGTTTTCCCGAATCCCACTTTATATGGTGTGATGAGAAACGTTTGTTATTACCTATGGGAGTGGGAGAATTTCGATCATCTTCAATTTTTTTAAAATTCATGATATCGATGGATATATAATTATTTATTTCGCAATTAATTGGACTTTTCCTATCGCTCGTGTCTTTTAAACTACACAACGTTTCTGGAGGTGGAGAAACCCCTCCCGTTTTCAAGTGATTACCTAATAATTTACATTAAAAATCGAATGTTCAAGTTACAGATGCTAATTATATCATGTTGTCAATAATAGTATACTTACCTACCATGCACAACATCAACATAATTCGTATTTGTAACTTAAACATTCGATTTTTAATGTAAATTATTAGGTAATCACTTGAAAACGGGAGGAGTTTCTCCACCTCCAGAAAGGTTGTGTAGTTTAAAAGACACGAGCGATAGGAAAAGTCCAATTAATTGTAAAATAAATAATCTTAAAAAAGTTTTTTTACTTGCAAAAAGACATCATTTTGTATGGCTAAGCTTAAAATTATGCCATAGTTTTAACAAAAAAAATTTTTTAGTTTACTTTGAGATGGAGAGATTATGTGTCAATATGTTTTCTAAAACACAGTGAAACATGTATAATTGTTACTTAGTTGTAAGACTTGTTTAAGCGGATCAATGTGGTGTCAACGATTTGATATCGGCATAATCAATATTTTGTTTTCGATATATCGTTGTATCAATATTATTGTTTCATATCGTTATCGATATCGAATATCGAAAATTATCGAATTGGCATAACTCTATCACTACTTTATAACAATTTTAAAACCAAAAATATAGTACTTACTGTACATGCGCAAGGAATATTAATACCTATATCTAGGTTTTCCACGAAAATTGTCATGTTTATTTTATCGTAAAATTGTAAGTTGAAAACCCAGTAAAGAATTGTTTAAAGCTCACTGTATGGAGTAAATATAAAATAATACATTTTATTTTTATAATTATGAGTCGAGGATTGTTTAGGCTTTTTATGACAACTATTTGTATGTTTTATTTCGTATTTTCAGTGATATGATACGTTAACATGAAGATCAAAATATTTAGTGAAATTTAATTTTTCCACTTTTCACTAAAAACTTAGTTAAGCCGTTGCGAAACTAACTCTGTCAAATGATGATATTTGATCTCATTCGGTAAAATTATATAGCATATTATTTCATCTTTTTTATTAGCATTTAGTCTTAGCCACACCGTGAATCCAGATTGTCCCAACGGCAAACCCGGCCGACGAATGGGAGACGAGTATTCGACTCGAGCTCCAATCACGTGACAGCACAGCTGATAGATGCATTATTGCTGGTAGATTTTTCAAACTGAAAATACAAATACGTTACGTCCGTTAAATTTACAAAACCAGTGTAACCGTTTTAGACCAGCTGATCAGCATTTAAATTATATATTGTCAAACAAAAACGGATTTCATATTTTCCAAACAAACCGTTTTTAAATAAAATTTAATCTAATTTAAGGTGTTGAAACGCATCCATTATGTTTTCCTATATAGTATTGCAAGTATGGTTTTAAGGAAATAATTACTGTATTAATTGCTAATCGTCAGACTCAATCTTCACTCATATTTATACCCTGATTGGACTCCTTTGTCAACAATGGTTAATTAATATGATGTACAAACATCATTCTAGGTATTATATGATGATTACCTTTTGAAATGGCGACCTACCCAGGTAGGTATTTTAAGCCAAGTATGAATGGGAAATGTGTGTAAGATAATTGTAGCACGATCTTGTAGTCTTGTTACTGACTAAGGCTGACATGTTCCTCAGACAGGACTAATAATAAATACGTAATAATAGCGCAACAATTTTATCTAAGGGACCTACCGTTTAGCATGGAATCCAAACCACTTTTGCCTCTAAATTACGAACTGATCTAATTATGAGGATGTTTTTGCGGATGAATTTAGCATTCAATAGTGCGGAAATTACTTATATATAGTGACATAATGTTTTCTAATAGGATATAGTAGAATTCTAAACTTTTACATGCAATCTACGATTGTTGCTGAGGATGTTTTTTTGCGATGTTTTACATTCATTCGAATTTATGAGTGTGAGTGAGCATTTTTTTTTCTAAAATAGGTAGGGACCATAGAGTAGAAATACAACTTTTTTGCCATTAATATTTTTTTCAATCTACTTTGTGTTGCTGAGGATTACCAGTGTTTTTTGACTAATTGTTTTAAATAAAAATGATAAAAAAAATTATTAATAAAGTTTTTCAATGTTTTAATTTTAAAAGTTAGACCATTTACCACTTTTTAAAAAGTATTGCTATTTTTTATGATTTATTTTTTTGGTTACTTTAGAGAAGTCGAATTGACAAGTGAGTTACTATTTAATGAATATCTTTTCTGAGAGTATTATTTTATTTCTTCTTGCAAAAAAAAAACAGGAGGAACTGAACAATGAAATTTACGCCGTCTTCTCTTCGAAAAAGGAACTGTTGAAAAGTAAATATTTAGCATTAAATGTAAACATTTTTAATTTACCCAATTAGCATTTGCTTTTTTTCATGATAATCTCTGGTAATAACTGTCTGTTGTAGTATTTAAAAAAAAAAAAAAAAAAAAAAAACAAACAAAATCAATATTAGTTAGTTTATATTGTATTTATTATTTATATTGTATTGGTATTTATTTATTTTCTTCGTACTAATTTGTTTAGGATTTCAGGTTTACATTTTGGTATGATAATCTTCTTTTTTTAAACTTAATCCTACAAGTCGTACAAAGGACGGGTTTACCGCTACTTATTATTAGTTTTTTTTCTAATGATATACAAAACGTTTATTTTTCAATATTTAAAACTAGACGTGTCGAATGTTGCCGGTAGTATCAGACTGGTTCATTTCCAGCCTATACTTCACTCACATATGACAGTCCAGCACATCTAGGGCAGCCCAAGTCTAGTTCCCATGAGCCCAGGTAGCGAACTAAATCCTTCATATGCAAATCCCTTTGTGCCAAAGATACATCGTCCCTCGCGGGTGACGCTTCCGGAAAAAAATCGGACCTATGACAACCCCCTGCCGCTCCCAGGACGCTGGTCACTGCTCTGATTTGGCTTTCTCGAGCGGACATTCGGGGCTAGTCTAGATATTTACACGATTAACGGTAAGTAACGGACATCGTGTTATGTTCTCGCCTGTGATTGGTCTAGAGCTCGAACGGACGTTTCTGATTGGCTGGAGAGTTTAGAGGATATTTTGAAAAACTTATAAAAAGGCCTGCTGTGATGATCGTTGGGTAGTGTGAGGTTGTTTCTAGAACATCTATGTTTATTTAGGCCTTTATTGTAATTTTGTATAATCTACGTTAGGAACTATTTTTTTTAGATTTTGTAGCAACCTATGATACGCTGATTTTTACGTGTGATTTTTGTAAATAACGATTTTTGTTCATCCAAGAGTGAGTATAACAAATTTAAATTTACTAAAACGGTTGATGGTTTTACATTTTTCGTTACTAGATCGTTTTTACAAAGTAGGTCTACGTAAAATTCCCACAATTCGTCAAAATAATAATTGAAAAATAAGTAACTCAGTTGATTCTTAAGCAGTGTTTGATTATACCGAGTGTTACAAAAACTCTCTATTGACCAGGTAATAAAAATGTTGGTATTTACTCCTCTGTGGGGAATAGGTTAGATCATGGATATGTCTAAAGCGAACAGTCGTTCTTACAAACAAACTATGACGTCACTGTTTAAAATTTTGGTTGCGTAAGTTTCCATCGCCAACCGGAGCTAAAAAATGTCCATGTCAAAAACTGAATGAAAAAATTAACTAAATGTAACAAATGTTTCAGTTTAAATATTGGCATGGGAAATTGAACGTCACCCTCCGTTAACCTGGCCACAGTAAATCTACCTCCGACTTGGTCAACAAGTTTTGATCCTGTCGAGCATCGCGACATCAGCTATCTCCCAATACAACAATAAAAGACACCACACCGGCTAGACAGGTTGGAACCAGGATGTGCAATGTTCTAGTTTGTATCCCATTTGAACCTTGTCCCTTGCCCTCTCACCTGCCCTCCACTTCCCGTTCCGCTACACTAGTCCTCCGTCCCTTCGCCCTTCGCCCTTCCGCCCTAAACTGTATCAGTCCAGTCTCATTTGCCTAACGGGTCAGTTACGAAGGGTAAGGTCAGGTCTTCAGATCCGGTTGCAAGTAGATTTTATTTCCGGATAAAACTGTTTGTTCATTCAAAATGTGACGATAGAAATTATTCTAATACAGTAATATTTTTTTGGACCGCGTCCGGAGCCCCTACAAGAAGTCCTAACTGTATATAACACCAAGAGCAAAAAAATAATTATGTTTTTATCTTATGTATAGTTTGGAATATTCAATGAGTTCTCTAAGCCTTAACTAAACTCCCTTTATTATTTAAATGTAAAATATATATAAATTGTAATTTTAGAATAATTAATAATCAACGCCAAAATGAATGTCGAACATTCCATTGTATAAATTTTAGGTGATCCCTACATACTAAATATGCTACAGATTGTAGAAAATTAAAATTAAACTAGCCAAAGTACCCGTTCTTCTCACGGGTAAAAAAGGCTGAGAGGTGTACTGGTACATATAAAGTTTTGTAATTATTTTTTTATTGTTTACAAAATCACAAAACACGAGTGTCTACAACATGACAAAGTATCATTACCTGTCGAATATTGGCAAAGGCATCGGAAGAAAACTTAAAATCTACCTTTCCACTATTTATAACTAATAATTCGATCACTAAAATCGATACATCAGTTTATGTGTAAAAATGGACCTTCATTCTTCTTCCCGAAATGTCAAAATGTGGTGTAAACATATGTTTACATTAGAAAGTGTAAACATTGAAACCCAGGACAACTGTAACTTGTAACTGTCGCGGCAGCTATTTCTTCTTCTTCTTCCCGAAATTTTTGAGATCGTGTTTAATATAAAATGCTATTAGCAAATACCTATTTTAATGTGAATAGTATTTTACCTAAAATAAAGAATTTTTCTTAATACAATTTTCATGTTCATGTCGAATTTCATGTTTTATGTTTTTTTTCGAAATTTCATGTCGAAGAGAAAAGTATCCTCTCTTAAACCTTCTACTTTCTCCCCTTATACATAGTATATGGAGAAAGTATTGTTTTCGTCAAAATTTTCGAATTTGAGTTGAGGGTGGATATATCCGTTTTGGGGTCCCCTGAATCCAAAAAAGTGGGTTTTGGCGTGATGTCTGTCCGTCCGTGTGTCTGTGTGTCTGGATGTGTACAGTCAGTAGTTTCGATATAGATAAATTTGGCATGAAAATAGTCACCGTATTAGGCGTTTTTTTCATTTTTTTGAATTTTTGATTTTTAAGGGTAGTTCACATTCTTAACGTGATTTTTCTCAAAACGGCTCTAAGATTTTGATTTAAATTTGATAGTTTATAGTGCACAGAGCACTAAATAATTTGACAAATGTCTGTAAAAATGACAGTTCAAAAGTTATCTTTTAATCAAATTTTTAAATTTTTAGCGAAAACAATAAGTAATTAACTTGATTTTTGAAACCAGCTTCAAAACTAAACTTAGTATTTTGAATTATTTGTCTACGACTAACGGTTCCAGAGAAAAGTTAAATTTACTGTCCACGATAAACACAGTACGTTGTCTGAAAGCGAATGTTTTCTTATGGAAAATATAAAAAAATCAATTTCTTCCTACCACCCGTTTTCCATGAACTTGATGAAGTGTAAGGTCAAATCACCGAACAAAAACAGCTCAAAAAACTTTGGATTCAGGGGACCCCATAAATTTATATAAATTATTAAATGATATTTAGAATTACTTTGTAGAACATGATAGTTTTATTACGACCAAATTTACTTTATGTGTCAGTCCACATTTACCTGTGTGAAAGGGATAGAGTATTTAAAATAACAGTTCCATTTCGTCGGACGCCAGCTAAACACGTGAGTAATTCCATTCTAGTCCACTAGATGGCTCTGCCACTGCTACGCTCTTTGTTCCGACCCACCCATGAATATGTATTCACCAAGGCGACACCACTCATTATAGCAGTCTGTCTGCAGAAAACTGCGCTCTCCCCTTCCACACACTGTTTGTTTTTAATTGCCTCGACAAATTACTAGGTAACAAGGTAGCTACTGTGTCCGTCTAGAGCAGTTACGAGTCTTCTAATGTGAAGATTGTTGGCTGTTAATGGTTCATCTTTAAAAATTCAAAGAGAACATCAAAATTTTAAGTTGAACCAAAAATAACGTCGTATGTAGGGTTCTCAATCCCGAATCCTAGGATCCCGGTCGCGTTTGTGTACCTTTGAATCCCGGGATTAGAGGATCTCAATCCCGGGATTGAAAAAATCATTATTTGAAAATTTTTTACTGTTTAAATTACTGCAAAAGTCGTATTTACGACACAGATTTTTGTAAACATTTTAAATGTCGTAATTAATATTCGAATATCATAATACTTTATACTTTTAACTGAAATGGCGACCTACCCAGGTAGGTATTTTAAGCCAAGTATGAATGAGTAATGAATGTAGGATGATTGTGGCGCGATCTTGTTGTCTTGTTACTGACTAAGGCTGACATGTTCCTTAGACAGGACTGTTAATTAATAGCCCAACAGCCGATGGCAACTAATGGACCTACAGTTTAACGTAGAATCCGAACTACGGCCTCTGAATTACGAATTGGTCTAATTATGAGGATGGTCTTTGTGGATTAACGTAGTATTCAATAGTGCGGACGTTAATCTACACAAGAGAACACCACATCCACCGACCATCTCTCACAACTATCCACAATTCGTGACCTCCAAGTAGCTGGATACACGACGTCGTAATAATATAATGTAAATAGTAGTTTTATTTGTTTCATTATGTCCCTTTAAACTGGTATTTACCAATTTACCTTTCTCAAAGTTTAATTTTTCCTTAAAACCGAAGCGCAATTCAACAATGACAACTTATTTTTGGATACTGATACAGCACTGAGTAGTATTCTTATCGCTCCGAACTTCCTTCCATTGCAGATAATTCCCACGAACGAGGTATCCCACGGCTGCACAGATGGCTTTATTTTGATATTTTTTGCTTCATGATGTCCAACTAATAGTCATGTACGTCAGTATATAGATAATATTTTTTATAGTTTCCTGGTGTGGATTAACGTCCGTACTACGCTCATCCGCAAAATGTCATCCTCATAATTATACCAGTTCGTAATTCAGAGACAAAATTGTGGTTAAACTGTAAGTAAGTATTAATTATAAGTCCTGTCTAAGTAAACAAGTCAGCCTCAGTCAGTAACAACTCTATAAGATTGCACTATAATTTACACCCATTCTTCGTTTATAACTTAGATTACAATCCATAAAATGCTTGCATTCCAATTTTACATGGATATGTCTTAGCTCTGGGAGGAGGGGTGTTGGTAATTTGAAAGATGAAAAATTGAAAAAAAGGTTTCCATGGAAACTACCAGAACTATTGTATTGTATTTTTTATATTATAAGAATAAGAACAGCTGTTTAGATGAACTGAAAACATTCCCTTTAGACATATCCATGATCCAACCTATTTCTCACAGGGACGTAAATACAAACATTTTTAAAAAGATAAAGGTAGGTTATGCTTTGACGCTTTTAGAAGTGTTGGAAAGTAAACACATTTATAAACCTTTAAATGAAGGTCGTATTGTTGGTTCCGCTTATGGTAATAGTGTGTCATTTTCCTCTTAGCTATTGGAGCTAGACAAGTCTGGGATCCATGCCATCGCGCGTGAATACTATTTGTGCGATAGCATTTTCCTCGTTATTCCTCCATGTTTTCTTTCTGAAAATACATTATTGCTAACCTATAGAAATCAAGAAGCTGAAGAAAATAAATAAAATATATTTAGGATTATTTTTATTGGGTAAAGCCGTATGAAGTTTATCAAGTCCCACATGAATTCATTTCTTATACATAATTTGTCTTAAATACCTGAATAGACCATCATTTCACCACCATTAATTTAATATTTGACCACAATTCCAGTGAATCTAAACCTACTGTTTACTGTTGTACATTGCAGCAACCGGCCCCGAGTAACGCTATTTACATAAAATACCATAGACACAAATAATTACAATAATTTTCAAACTTTAAAATAACAATTGAATAGCCTCAGTATCGCCACAAAACATATATAAATCAAGAGACTATATTCAATAGCTATGATATTTAAAAAAACACCTTAATCCTAATACTCTTACCCTTAAAATACAAAAATTGCATTCATTGCACGATCGTATTCTTGCGTACATGAAGTCCTCCCAGGTCTGTCGGAAGATACAGTACGATACCGACTGGGACGGTGGCGACATCCTGTAATCCAGCTACTTGGAGGTCACGAATTGTGGATAGTTGTGAGCGATGGTCGGTGGGTGTAGTGTTCTCTTGTGTGGATTAACGTCCGCACTGTTGAATGCTACGTTAATCCACAAAGACCTTCCTCATAATTGGACCAATTCGCAATTCAGAGACCGTGGTTCGATTCCACGTTAAAATGTAGGTCCATTATTTGCCATCGGCTGTTGGGCTATTAATTGTCAGTCCTGTCTAAGGAACATGTCAGCCTTAGTCAGTAACAAGACTACAAGATCGCGCCACAATCATCTTACACTCCTCATTCATACTTAGCTTAAAATAGCTACATTGTAGTATGGTTGCCATTTCAATGATCTAATCTAATCTAATATGCACCTTGTCTAAAATTAGAAGTTTGACTAACTCGCAACTGAGTATTAGAGGGTCGACGTGCTTTGAGCAGCCCTTGGGGTATTTGGATCATCTATTTTAAAGCCTTTTATACCAGAATTTAAGGTTTCACTGTGAGCTAACAAGACATTGTTAGTGAAGTGCATCCCAAAAATACTTTCATACTTTTCATTTATCATTGCTAATCCGATGTAGTGATGATCGCGGACCAATAGTACCCCCGTCGCAGCAGACCTGCGTACTCAGCGAATTTTCAAATCAATAATAATATATAACAGGTTTTGATTAATGTCCGTATAAATGAGAGAGTTTGCCTATTCTCCATAAGATTAACATGGGAAAGAGTATACAGGTTTGCTGCTGTGAGGAACAGTGAAGGTAGGCATTTTATCATAACCAATTTTTATTTTGACCATGTATACCAAGTTTCATCAACATCTGTCCATAAATAAAGCAGTATGCCTATTCTCTATATGATTAACATGAGAAAAGAGTATGCAGGTTAGCTGCTATGATAAACACATAAACTATGGTTTTCTAACATGAATGGATGGATCTCAGCCTAAAGAAGCTAAATATCAAGTTTTATCCAAAAATATACATTGTTAAGTGAAATAATAATTTTTCCTTATACTCTATACGATTAACATTGGAGCGCCAAAATACAACGTACTGTTTTTAGATTTTTTAATATCTCGGTAACCGTTGAAGACAGAGAAAAACTTTAAGGAACTAAATTGTGTAGTTTTTTAGCTGATTTCAATGGTGAAAGATAAAGTTTAAAAATGTTTTAAAGTACATACGAAAAACGCAAAAAAACCTAATTTTCGAGTACAAAATCCCCCCAAACTACCCGTTCCGATTGACCGATATGTCTGTCTGCTTTACAAACTCGTCCGAGCAAATGCAGGAATACACGTCTCTACCAAATTTGGTCTCGATCGGACCATTTTTACGAGAGTTTTCGTGTTCACAGACACACACACACAAATATATAAATTTTAACTCCTATTGTTTTTGGCCTCTGGGTACCTAAAGACGAAAAAATATCATGGTCCCGGGCTTAAGTCTTACCATTAGACCTACGGTAATAGCTTCCTCCCTATAGGAAATTCGAAACAACGCATACTGTACCAGCTGAAACAGTTGATTACAAAGTTTTGATTTTAGTTCTTTAGTACCAATTTTATATATAAGCCAATTAGCCTATGATAAATTTTAAAAGATATATCCATGGATTTAAAAGTTTGAGTCTTTAGTGTCTCTGGATCCAAGACGAAACCAATTTAACGATGAGGCACCATACTTGTAACTTCGATTTGTAAAAAAAGAATAGTGTAGGCGTAGACATAAACGAACATGAGTATCGTGTGGGCTTACACAACACACATACCCAAGCACGAGTGTCTGTCTTATACCCAACTGCTCGTTTGTCGCGGTTCTCTGACAGGTCTGATGTAAAGGCCTAGTTAATATTATCACCAGTGATAACAGTAATGTATGCAGCTCAGGTAATTGGCGAGATACCACAGCCTTTCCTGCCTTCTGTGATAACAGTCACCTCCTGAGTCTGATAACGTCAGAGGCAGCCGTTGCACAAACACTGTTATGGCTTGGACAACTATCCTCGTATCAGCGGTCTGTAGTCAAGTCAATTAACTCCAGACTTTGAGCATTTCATAACTTTTTACATATAAAATAAATGCAGCTCTAGGGGGGAGGGGGTATTGTCATTCCGTCAAACCAAAATTTGAAACGTAAGTGACGTCATATAGCTGTTTAGAGGAACTCTAAAACTTCCTCTTAGACATATCCATGATCTAAGCTATTTCCCAAGGGGAAGTAAACACATTTTTCTTTAATTCCCAAACTGAAATAATACTTCTAGACGAAGATACACATATCATTTTATACAAATTAGGCTAGAACAAAATAATTTACCATAGTTAAAATATTGTAAATTATTTTATGGACGATTTGTTAAGATTAGATTAGATTAGATCACTGAAATGGCAACGTACCCAAGTAGGTATTTTAAGCCAAGTATGAATGAGAAATGAGTATAGGATGATTGTGGCGCGATCTTGTAGTCTTGTTACTGACTAAGGCTGACATGTTCCTTAGACAGGGCTGTTAATTAATAGCCCAACAGCCAATGGCAACTAAGGGACCTACAGTTTAACGTGGAATCCGAACCACGGTCTTTGAATTACGAATTGGTCTAATTATGAGGATGGTCTTTGCGGATTAACGTAGTATTCAATAGTACGGACGTTAATCCACACTACACCCCCGACCATCGTTACAACTATCTACAAATCGTGACCTCCAAGTAGCTAGATTACAGGACTGGCTACAGTCAAGTTAAGTTGATTTATACTATTGGATCTATTAAATTTGCTAACCATATCTGTAAAAGAAATTGACTAAAAAAGTAAACAGAAATGATTAATTTCCAAGGGGTTATAAGAGTCAAATTAACATTAAAATCTGTATATTTTTTTGGAGTCCAGCTTAAACGTAACAAATCTGTGTATAACATTCTGATGCTTGATACAACCAGAAGTACTTTAACTACCTTTTGAAAAATTATCTATCTTAAATGATATTAACTGTGTACAATAAACTTAAATGTAATCGATAATTAATTGTATCATACGGTATAAATAGAGAAGAAATATCTTGTTATCGCTTTTTTGTGGAGTGATCTATGCTCCACATGCGAAATATCTTCATATAAAATAATGTATTAGTATCATTAAATTAGATCATTGAAATGGCAACCATACTACAATGTAGGTATTTTAAGCCAAGTATGAATGAGGATTGAGTATATGGTGATTGTGGCGCGATCTTGTAGTCTTGTTACTGACTAAGGCTGACACGTTCCTTAGACAGGACTATTAATTAATAGCCCAACAGCCGATGGCAACTAATGGACCTACAGTTTAACGTGGAATCCGAACCACGACCTCTGAATTACGAATTGGTCTAATTATGAGAATAGTCTTTGCGGATAAACGCAGTACTCAATAGTGCGGACGTTAATCCACATCAGAGAACACTACATCCACCGACCATCACTCACAACTATCCACAATTCGTGACCTCCAAGTAGCTGGATTACAGGACGTCGCCACCGTCCCAGTCAGATACGTCATATAGTGACGTCGTAAGATGAACTGAAAACATTTCCTACAGGGAAGTAAATACAATAATGTTTTGTATTACCCTGACGAAATTTAACGATATATTGAAAGTTACCTAGCTTATTTATTCTCAGAGGTCGCAGAATTATGCTTACTACAGTTTAACTTGTCAGAATATCAAGCGGTTTGATAAGCTGAACGGACGAGATAACATACAGATTATTGGACCTGTTTAGAATAAACATAGTATTGTTATGGATTCTTTGATAAGATTATTATCTTGAATGAATGGTATTTAAAAGGTTATTTTAGACACATATTATGCATGCGTTTATGACAAACGATAAAAATGGTTATAAATACATTGGATCAAATGGATGCTTTTATGCACTGTACTAAAACATGCCGTAGAGCCCAAAGTACGTATAAAGAACGCATTTATGTTGACGAATTGAAAACGGACGTACCCAAATAGAACAGCAGTGCATCCAGCCTCCCATGTCCGTTCGCCAGACTGTCACTTGATGTTTTCTTGTATAGTGTTGTGTTTTATGAAGGAAATTAATACTGAAATATTAATTAGGGAAGTTAAGAAAACAGAATCGATTTGGAGAATACTTCTAAATTTTGAAAGACCCCTCAAAACGTGTTCACTTAACTTTTCTATAAGAAATTCGCTAATAAAGAAATATTAGACGCCATCTTATAATGTCTTCTGTGAAGATTTATCTTATATCTTTACCCAGAGTTTGAGTATTTTTTATTATTTAGACACTGAGTTAGAGTTGAAAGCAAAAAAATATCAGGTATTTATTTCCTTTTTCTTCGCTCAATTCTGAGTTAAGCTGAAGAGAAACGCTAATACTTTACTACTAATTTAATAACCATATTCAATGTGACCTTGATTTGTATCAAAGACTAAACAAAACTGTTTAGTGTTTGTGATCTCTAATCGACGAATTTCAATCCAAGCTAACTTTATCAGTGTGACGAACTGCCTTCATGCGCACTCATGTAATCTACCTTTACAAATTGTGTAGCTTTTTTTAAAACATTAAGTTATTTTGACTCTTTGATCCTGTTTAGTAAACAAAGAAAATTCTGTTATAATAGAACTGTGACTAAATACGGTTACGGGTTTTTTTATTTTTTGAATGTTTGATTTTTTAAGGGGAAGTTCACCCCTAAATCGTGAAAATACAAATTTCTCAAAAATAGTTCATACGATTTGGATTAAAATTTAGTAGTTTATAGGGTATAGGGTACTAAATAATATGGCACCATCCAGATGTCTGTAAAATTATTGTTCAAAATTTATGGGCTTTTTAATGTAAAAAATCAACTATTTAAGTTTCAGCCGAAAACAATAAATGTAAAGTATAATTTGACTTGATTTACCACCATTAAAACAAATTAAAAAACTAAAAAAATAGTCTAGTATTTTGAATTATTAGTCTACGACTAACGGTTCCAGAGAAAAGTTAATTTAATTGTTCATGGTAAACACAGTACGTTGTCTGAGAGCATCCAATGGTTATTATTATAGAGATAAATTAGAAATGTTTATTAAATTTTTATTTCCCACCCGTTTTCCATGAATTTTAAGTGAATGTAAGGTTACATCACCCAACAAAACCCACTCAATATGGTAGTGGGGTTATGTTCCCAAAAAATCATAATAATTGGGATCCATGCAATCGCGCGATAGCATTTTTCTCGGTATTGCTCCATGTTTTCTCTCTGAAAATACATCGTTGCTAACCTATAGAAATCAAGAGGGATTTTCCCAGATTTAGAATTAAATTAGGTTTAATTGCTAGGTCAGTGGAAATGAGGGATTCTAAGCTTTACCTCTAAGCAAAAACGTTTGTATTTACTTCCCTGTGGGAAATAGGTTAGATCATGGATATGTCTAAAGGGAATATTTTCAATTCATCTAAACAGCTGTTATTATTATCTTATATTAAAAACTAGCTGACCCGGTGAACATCGTAACGCCACGTATTCAGTAAATACATGAAATGAGGGGGGTCACGCACGATTGTTATATTGCGTACATGAAGTCCTCCCTATTAATTAATTTAAATTGTTTTCTCTTATTAGTTCCAGAAATTGTATGATTTTTTAAAACAATAATTTTATACAATTAGATAAACTTTATAGACAACTATAGTTTTATTTACTTAAGTACGTCAGTCCACTGATGTCGTTAATTTTAAATTTAATTTAATTTAACCTTTTTTTACGACAATCGTGAACCAGAAAGTCTGTCATTAGATTAGATTCGATTATTAAAATGGCAAACTACCCAGGTAGGTATTTTAAGCCAAGTATGAATGAGGATTGAGTGTAGGATGATTGTGGCGCGATCTTGTAGTCTTGTTACTGACTAAGGCTGACATGTTCCTTAGACAGGACTGTTAATTAATATCCCAACAGCCGATGGCAACTAATGGACCTAGAGTTTAACGTGGAATCCGAACCACAGCCTCTAAATTACGAATTGGTATAATTATGAGGATGGTCTTTACGGATTAACGTAGTATTTAATAGTGCGGACGTTAATCCAACACTACACCTACAACTATCCACAATTTGTGACCTCCAAGTAGCTGAATTACAGACGTCGCTACCGTCCCAAATTGTTATGGGGTTAAATCGAAATATTTCACTACTACTCTTGGGTTATCGAATCAATTATTGAGACACCAGACTCCACGTTGCGGGCGAAGGCTTGGGATGAAAATACAAAAAGAGCAAGTGCTAGTGTGAGTGTGAGCGTGCGTGCGTGCTCCCACTGGCCGCCCCCTCCCCCGCGCCGGAGCTGCCCTCCCATTGGTTGATCCCGTGCTGGGCCCGCGCACACCGCAGTACATCTCGAGATCGCATCTCGGTGACACATCTCTCCCGTCCGCCGTGTGGCAGTGTCACTGTGACTGTGGTAGTGACGTGCATCTCAATACATCCTGTATCCTTGTGTTACTCACTACCTATTCCGGAAATGGTGAGTTTTTACAATTTTTTGGAAATTTTACACATTTTATATTTTTGTAGAACATATTTTTTTAACGGACAAGAACATGTGATTCGTATAATTTATCACCGGTTACAACTACGGTAATTTTAAACAATTTAATTAAAATTTAGGAGTGTCATAAAGTAAAACATAGTATATCCAAAGTTAAGTTTCTTTCCGGAAAAAATCATGTTCGTAATATAATTAATTTACAATCGCTTGCTACTACGTTAATTAATTTTTCTTTTTTTTCTCTCTCTTAATTATATATTTATTTTAACCCGCCTTGGTATCTTTTGTGTCAGAATGTTCATAGCAAAAACATAAATGAATCTCTTTAAAATACGTAACTTAAAAAACGAATTTTAGTTTTTTTAATCGGCGAAGCTTAACATAGGTGCATTTTATGTGTAGGTTACATTTCTGTGAGGTTTATTTGACTATCTTTCAAGTATTCTAGAAGTAGTAGACTGTAGACTGTAGTGTAAGGTGGAGTCCGAACCCAAATCATGGATAGAATAACATACTCTAACTAAATCAACTTAAAAAAGATTATTTTTACTGTAACAAAGAATTAAGTAGAAGATTTTTTTAGATTGTTCGCACCGAAGACCGGTAATAAGAAACAACATTTAAAAAATATTAAAATTAAAATGATTTTGTACTACTTAAGGCTTAAGAAATATTTACGAATATTTTGAGGTGGATATGTCAAAGCTCTAAAGTAGGGGAGGGGTGTTAGGAGATTTGTGGAACGCAAAAAGTGCAGCGGAAGTAATGTCGCCTAGCAACGGTTTATATCATTTCCGTTAATTTTTAGGCATGGATACATAATTTGAAAACATTTAATTTAGACATATCCATGATCTAACCTATTTCCCACAGGGAAGTGAATGCTTAAAAAAATAAATTGTATTTTATTTCGTCTAATATTGTCACAACTGATTGTTTGTTGACTGATACACACTCATTCACCAATTTCGTTTAACGCTCTATGACAGCGGTTCACCTGCTCTTTACGTTTGTCCACGGGCCATATCGATATGGAGCTTGTTTAGTCAATATTCTCTACACATTGTTCCCAGAACTGTGATGTGTGACGTCACTGCCCCTGTAGCAGATTGGATTCCGCGGCTATAACTGCTATAGGGCGATTAAAATGGCACTAGTATTGAATTCGGCTAGGAGTAATCTTTCTACACTTATTTTCTCGGTTATCTGGATGGTTCAGTGGTTAGTGTGTCCACTTCATAATTTTATGGTCAATGATGCGATCCTGAAGAAATTCTTAACACAATTTCGTGATGGTTCAATACTGGGCGCAGTGTACCTTTTTTGTCAATAAATAGCTCAATATATCGTCCCTTTACTCATATTGTCCTTAAAATACCCACAACCGCGGGTATATCTTATCTATAAATATTTTGTAAAATCAAATTAGGTTTTATTGTAAACGTTGCTTGATATCTTATATTTTTAACCCGTACTGATTTTCTTTCCTCAGCTGAGCACAATAAATTTTAATATTTACCTACTTGTATACTGTTACAAGATGAATGATGTCTAGGCCTAAAATGATTATTTTAAACGTCAAATACTCTTTGGTAAAACAATATTTAAAAATGTTTGTATTTTCTTCTCTGTGGGAAAAAGGTTAGCTCATGGATACGTCTATACTTGTAAATAAACTATGACGTCACTTTTACATATTTTCGCAAATTGCCAACTAGCCCCCCAGAGCTAAGACATATCCATGTCGAAAATAAATTGTATGGCAAGTTTTTGTGTTTTATAACATCTTAGTATTTACAAGCACATTGAATAGATGTATTGAGAGATGAGAACGGAGAGATTGAGAGAGAACGTAAACAGTTATCATGTTACGATAATAATCGATTGTTCCTGTGATAGTAAAATCGAAAATGATTTAATACCATCAGTTCCAAAACCTGATGACAATCAATTGTCCGGCGGGGGGGGGCAGGTCGGCGGAGCGTATCAAATCAATAATAGACCAGATAAGATATCACTGTTCCTCTCTGCTCTGTGCCAAATAAATATCTGATGTATAAACAGGTCTGCAGGTACATCTCTGTCCGAAAATCAAACTATCGGTTATTACAGGATTGGATTGGACTTTTAGAGATGGATAGAGATAGATAGTTGTGAGTCCAGTAAACACATTTCGGTCGAGTGACGTACAATATTTGACGTCATAACACACTAACCTTTTTATTTGATTGGGACGATGACGTCCTGTAATCCAGCTACTTGGAGGTCACGAATTGTGGATAGATGTGACAGATGGTCGGTAGTTGTAGTGTTCTCTTGTGTGGATTAACGTCCGCACTATTGAATACTATATTAATTCAATTTAAATTCTAATTTAAATAATTCTTTACTGGGTTTCCAAACTATTACGGTAAAGTAAACATGACAATTTTCGTGGAAAACCTAGATATAGGTATTGATATTTCTTGCGCATGAACAATAAGTACTATAATTTTAAGCTTTTTAATCAACAGGATTGGTTTTAAAATCGTTATAAATCAATGTAAGGTTCATGCCAATTCGACAATCTTCCGATATGTATGAATAATACGTTAATCCACAAAGACCATCCTCATAATTAGACCAACACGAAATTCAGAGGCCGTGGTTCGGATTCCACGTTAAACTGTAGGTCCCTTAGTTACCATCGACTGTTGGGCTTTTATTAACAGTCCTGTCTAAGGATGCTAGCCTTAGTCTGTAACAAGACTAAAAGATCGCGTCACAATCATCTTACACTTATTTCTCATTCATACTTGGCTTAAAATACCTACCTGGGTAGGTTGCCATTTCAATAATCTACTGTAAATTATAAACTTAAACTGCCCATCATCATAGACCGAGGTTCTGTGTGGGGGTATAAAAACAGCGAGGTAGCGTCACATAGGCAAGCAAGGGTTGACCGCTTCTCTCATGTTCTGACAGGAGTCGCCGGCTGCTGGTTTCGATCCAGCAACCTTTGACTTACTGAGCTAAAGCGTTACCCCTGAGCTACCGGTCGACCTAATAAACTCACACAAAACTGTAAAAATCCGTTACATGTTTTCGGTGCTATTTCTCCCTGATAATCAGATGTTCTTTTAGTGTTAACACAATCAAACGTTCACAACTATTATAATCTTTCCGATTAATTATCAGTCGGGCAAAACTTTTGCAGGAAAAAATACAAGCACAGGAAGTCAATTTAAAAAGAGTAATATGTATTAAAATAGCTTTACCTGTCTGGAATAATGATTAAATTAGTATTAATTTGTCTTCTTTTGGGGACTGTGTAAACCAAAAAAGTTAAAAATTACGATTTTTTGTTTTTAGTTTCAATAATTTATTCACATCTTTCTGGTTGAAATGGTGCAACACGTATACTAATCTTATGAATATAAGTTGGTTAAATATTGATAATAATAGTGCGTAACAGTGCATGAAAATCACCTCGGGGCTCTATTAATTACGTTTTTTGGGGTTTATGTTTTTTTTAACATTTTTTACCACACACGATATCTGGATATAAAATATTTATCACATTTTTAAAAAATAATTAAAAATCATTCGAAGAAACAAATGTAATAAAATGTTATAAATGTGTACACAAAGGTACATGAAACGTGTGGTAAAAAGGCTCAGGTAATAATTTATAGGTCCTGAGAAAGAGGTACATACATTTGGGATACTAGGACGGTGGCGACGTCTGTGGATAGTTGTGAGCGATGGTCGGTGGGTGTAGTGTTCTCTTGTGTGGATTAACATTTGCACTATTGAATAATATGTTTTCTGCAAAGACCATCCTCATAATCAGACTAATTCGTAATTCAGAGGCCGTGGTTTGGATTACACATTAAACTGTATGTCCCTTAGGTATGCCATTGATTATACACAGTTCTGTCTAAGGAACATGTCAGCCTTAGTCAGTAACAAGACTACAAGATCGCGCCACAATCATCTTACACTCAATCCTCATTCATACTTGGCTTAAAATACTACATTGTAGTATGGTTGCCATTTCAATGACCTAATCAAATATAAAGTTGATCAAAATGATGAACGGTTAGTGAAATGAACACCGGTTAGTGTTTTTACACTGGTGCACCGGTGACCAAATGAATATCGATCCCTTTTCCCTCTACACCTACACCCTACACCCCTCACCTCTACCTGGGCCCTCGGCAGCCACATTGTCACGGCGAAAGTCACCGGTAACGGTCGGATCTGTGATGCTTCGGCTGTAAAACAAGGTCCAAGGACAACCTTTGAAACAGAGGATGTGGAAAAAATTGGAAGCGACGCGCAGTTTCTGAATGAGACATCGGTCGTTGCGTGCGGACGCGCGCATTCCTGGCAAGGTTGGTGACAAGAGTGTGACCTTGAAACTGGACCATGAGTCCTGTCGGAGGTGAGCAAATTGCAGTGTCAAAGTCCAATATCCAATATCCGCCGAGAGTCGGAATACCGCCGTAACGAGTCACCGCGGGAAGTGTAAGAATTGCGCACACTCCTCTCTTCACACATTTGAGAGGGATCTTATCGGCTGTTGGGCTATTAATTAACAGTCCTGTCTAAGGAACATGTCAGCCTTAGTCAGTAAAAAGCCTACAAGATCGTGCCACAATCATCTTACACTCAATCCTCATTCATACTTGGCTTAAAATGCCTACATTGTGTATAGTTGCGATTTCGATGATCTAATTTAATCGATTATATTATTGAAATGGCGACCCTACCACAATGTAGGTATTTTAAGCCATGTACGAATGAGGAATGAGTATAAGATGATTGTAGCACGATCTAGTAATCTTGTTACTGACTAAGGTTAACATGTTCCTTAGATAGAACTGTGTACAGTTAATGGTATATCTAAGAGACATACAGTTTAACTTGGGGTCCGAACCCCTACTTCTGAATTACGTACTGGTCTTATTATGAGGATGGTCTTTACGGAATAACGTAGTATTCAATAGTGCGGACGTTAATCCACACAAAAGAACACTACACCCACCAACCATCGCTCACAAATATCCATAATTCGTGACCTTCAAGTAGCTGGATCTTTGTTTCATCAATACGACTCAGCAATTTGTACCACTCATTTATGACGATCTAAGGAAATGGTTTCTTATTCGATCTCATTTTAGGACTGAAACAAGCCCAATAAAGGATGCATGAATGACTGTATATAATCCTGTAACGTTAATACGATAGCCGAGGTCATGTCGAACGTTTTGGATAAATTTTCTTTTGAGTCACGTTCGTGAGGTTCGTGTTTGGTCGAGATTGAGAGGGAATTGAAGCGATTGCGTCAGTCATAGGAAAGCCCGCGTGGTGAGACTGTACCTACTATAGAAGCCCGACGTCTGGGACATCAAGTAATTATTGTACCGCAGTGGTCTCCACCACGAGCCCTTCAACTAAGTGTTTTTCATTTTTAAAATACATCGATGCAACTACAATGAAATTGCTTTCCTTGATGTTAACTTTAATATACTAACAATGCGATAATTAATTGTTGTAAGCCTCCTGTATCCTTGTAGTGTTTGAAACAATCCGGAAGTTACGAAAAATATAATGTACCAGAAATGGGTTTCTCAGATTATATGAGAAATTGAGTGCATTGCATGAAGTGCATTTTGATGATTTTTCCATGGATATTTCTTAGCTCTAAGGGGTGGGTTTGTTGATTTTTAAGATGGAAAATATGTAACAGGTTTCCATAGAAACTTTAACATTTTTATGTAAAAAAATAAGAACAGCTGTTGAGATGAACTAAAAACATTCCTTTGAGACATATTCATGATCTAACCTATTTCCCACAGGGAAGTAAGTATACACAAACATTTATGTTCAGAATTTCACGTTATTTGCGATTTTATCTTTTACCTTTTCCTACATTTTAAAGTCATTATGACGTTGATTTAGGAAAGCATTATAAATGCGTTCAATGAAATATTAAAACTACACACAAACAGTTACATTAATCACAGCAAAACTTGCATATTTTGTATTTAAATATTTTTCAACTACCTAAAATTCTAAATAAATAATTCAATGGTTTGATAGTTTGATATCTACATACATCGGTCACTTTGTACAAGAGTAGGGCCTACTTGATTGCATGTCATAACTAAGTTATCAATGAACGAAGGCGGCAACCATGAATGAAACAGCTGATCAGCGAAAGTTGTTGTGAAATTAAACCGGATGTGTTACACTAACAGCTGTTTTGATCCGCTGTTTCATGTATAGTAATCATCCGTCGAGTTCTTGATTCTCGTCTATTGTGTGCACTCTTGTTATGGGTGCTCGTTGAAAACAAAAGTTGAAGAGGTTTTGAAAATGGTTTATAACTGCGTTCTGTTTTAATTACTGTCTTTGGTGAATCTAGTCTGTGTTTCTGTCCAAAATGTTTTCAATAATCTCTCTCGCCGAGTCTGTGCAACTGACCCAAGCAGGTAGAGACTAGTAGATGTTCTAAGTAACTCTAGTGAGTCATCACTGCCCTGTGAATCTTGCCTTCACAGTGGAGTTTGGACTCATTCACCCTTTAAAATACGTCCATTGTTCCAAGAGGTGTTAATTCTCTTCTTCTCTTGTCTTTTCTACTTAATTTACTATTTCCCAGTACAGCATTAGCTATTTTTTTTATATTCCAGTATTATATTATTTTACTAAAAGTATTAAAATCAAAAGACGTATAAAAGTGATAACGAACAATTATAATCAATAAATGTTATATTAGGATTTTGATATAAAAAATTAAAACAAAAACGTTTTTAAAATAGTTGACAAATTCAATACTAATGTCTAAAGTAAAATAGCATTCCTATTTGCCTACATACCCAAGCTTGAATATTTGAAGAAGTATAGAGTCTCGAAATTCAACAGGTATTGGAGAAGAAGCAAAGTATTTCGTTTTGTTTATTATGTTTTGTTTGTAGCCGTGTAAGAACACGGCTACAAACAAAACAAACACAACAAACAAACAAAATATTCAAAAACAAAATATTCCTGGATTTTTGTTTTTATATCAAGTTAAATTTTTGAACATATTGAAAAGGTCATGCCTTTGAGCCACATCTCATCAATGTACTTCCAAAATTTTACATCGATACTTTGATAATTAACGCCACTACAGACGCCAAAGTGAAGGTATGTTCCGCCAGAATTTAACATTGCTCTTACGGGACTAAAATCCAAGATGGCTACCACTGATGCAGACTCTTAAGCCATTGGTCCAGGCTATCTAAATTAGTCATCAGGTCGTGAGAGGCAGTACTGAAGTGCGATTAAAAACTCTAACACAATACCTTGGTTCCACGAAACTTAATTACTTTTAAAGATTTTGCAACATCAAATCTATACGTCATTGTGACGCAATCGAATCCATTATCTGCTGTGCTCGAGACAAGGTCGTAAAGCAGATGCCGCCGCGGGATGACAATATGTTATTTCGAGTTTTAAGATGCCGCTATCGCTATCAATTATTGGAAGATCGAGTGCAATCGAAAGATACGATGGGTCGATTCCATCACTAAAACCTGTCTCGGCTGGACTCATCAAGTTTCTCAATCGTATAGATTGTCTGCAACATCTTCCTAATTACGTAAGAATTTTTCTTAATTAATTTTTATTTTTTGACGGGTAATGAATGTAAATAACCCCATCGCAGCAGGCCTGCGTACTCCGCGAATTTCCACCTCAATAATATGGCAATAATAATACATTAACATGGGAAAGAGTATGCAGGTTTGCTGCTTTGAGAAACACTGGAAGTAGGAATTTTTACCACAAACTATTTTTATTTTGCCAATATACGAAGTTTTATCATTATCTAGACATAAATAAAGGAGTTTGTCTATTCTCCATAAGATTAACATGGGAAAGGGTATGCAGGTTTACTGCTGTGAGGAACACGCAAACAATGATTTTTTTGCATAATCTAATGGATCCCAACCACATGAAGCTACATATCAAATTTTATCCAAAACTATTGATTAATATGGGAAAGATTAATTTTTCTTTATCCTCAATAAGATTAACATTGGAGCCCCTAAATACAAAGTTCTGTGTTTAGATATTTTAATATCTGAAGTTGGAGATTAAATTTTATTTTTGAGCTGATTCTAATGTGATAAAATTCGAAATTTTTAAAAATTACATGAAAAAAACGCGAAAAATCCATTTTTGGGGTAAAAACTACCTGTTCCGATTGACCGATATGTCTGAATTACGAACTCGTCCGAGCAAATGTAGGAATACACGTTTCTACCAAATTTGGTCTCGATCGAACCTTTTTTACGAGAGTTATCGTGTTCACAGACACACACACACACACACATATATATATATAAATTTTAACGACTATTGTTTTTGGCCTCTGAGCACATAAAGACGAAAAAATATCATGACCTCGGGCTTAGGTCTTACGATAAAAGCTTCTTCCCTATGGTAAATTCGCTAAAATGACTTGTTCGACAGTTACAAATTAGTATAGATGTGAGGTATTAGTCCCTGATCGTGAGGTGGTTATAGCCTATTGGCATGACCCAATATTGAGAAAATCCCATTACACAGACTACGAATCTGCTAGGGTGTCGAAGAATTCAAGCATTCTGGCTCTTACAATTCATTCTTTCCAATATGATGATACACTAATACAGTAATCTTCATTTTCAGTTAGATATTGAAACGGCGCCTTTTCAGGTATTTTAAGTCAAGTATGAATGAGAGATTGTGGCGCGATCTTGTAGTCTAGTTACTGACTAAGGCTGACATGTTCCTTAGACAGAATTGTTAATTAATAGCGCAACAGTCAATGGAATAACTACTAAAGGACCTACAATTTAACGTAAAATCCGAACCACTGCCTCTGTATTACGGACTGGTCTAATTATGCAGATTGACGTAGTATTTATTCAATAGTGCGGACGTAATTATCATATTATCATTTTATTCTTATTCCTTAAACACAAACTCATAATACGCGGATATTTGAATATGAGTGAAAGGCGAGTGTGATGACTAACGATTTTTTAACGAAACCTTGGTACTGACTGAGATCAGCTGATTCATTTCCCATTGGCTACTGAATAAACTTACCATCTGTTTTGTTTCCCTGATTGGCCTGATATCATTAAAAGATTTATTGGTATTGAAAAGGACAAACAATTTTAAAACAAGAACAGCTGTTTAGATGAACTGAAAACACCCCCTTTAGACATATCAATGATCTAAGCTACTCCCCAAAGGAAAATGAATATCTTTTTCTTTCAAAATTCTCCAAATCATCTGTTAAAACAATGATTTCCGGAGCTAAATACGCAACCGTTCATTTCCCGCCACATCCACAGAGTAATTGGCCCGTCCTCCCGCCAGTGATCCATAGAGTAACTGCAAGCCCAGTCGTGCATGGAGTCTGCGGCTCCCTTCCCACCTTTTGTTTTTCTCCTTCAGTTTTTGCCTAACGGTCTTCTTCTGTTTATTTATGCGACTTCTCTCGTCTCTTCTCCCTGTCTCATTCATCCTCTTGTCTCGAGAGTGACGCTATTTAGTGCTTTCCCACTGTTCATTACACAACGGTTTATTGCAGTGAGGGAATTCAAACTTTTGCAGATTTTCACGTGTATTATTGAAATGGCGGCCATACCACAACGTAGGTATTTTAAACCAAGTATGAATGAGAAAAGAGTGTAAGATGATTGTGGCGCGATCTTGTTACTGACTAAGGCTGACATCCTAAGACAGAACTGTTAATTAATAGCCCAACAGTCAATGGCATGTCTAAGGGACCTACAGTTTAACGTGGAATCCAAACTATTGCCTCTGAATTACGAATTGGTCTAATTATGAAGGTGGTCTTCGCGAATTAACGTAGTATTCAATGGTGTGGACGTTAATCCAACACTATACCTACAACTATCTACAATTCGTGACCTCCAAGTAGCTGGATTACAGGAAGTCGCCACCGTCTCAGTCAAATTGTTATGGGGTTAAATCGAAATATTTCATTAGTACTCTTGGTTTATCGAATAAATATTGAGACACCAGACTCCACGTTGCGGGCGAAGGCTTAGGATGAAAATACAAAAAGAGCAAGTGCGAGTGTGAGGGTGAGTGTGCGTTGCAGTTGAACAGTTGAACGTGGAGTCCGAACCACTGCCTCTGAACTACGAACTGATCTAATTATGAGGATGGTCTTTGAGGATTAACGTAGTATTTAATAGTACGTTAATCTACTCAAGAGAACACTACACCCACCGACCATCGCTCACAACTATCCACAATTCGTGACCTCCAAGTAGCTGGATTACAGTACGTCGCCACCGTCCCAGTCAAATTTAAGGTTTTATTTTGGTGTTCTATATACAACATTAGAACTGGAGCATCTTTATTACCGTTCAAAAGTCATAAATCTGTTATTTATTTTAAATATATTATTTATAATTTCCGTACTCTTTGTTCTAAGTCATTTTCACGATTTGTTCAATGGAAGTAAACCCATTTTGAAAATAAAACGTAATTTTGTTATTACTGTATATAATTTATTGATTTAGTGCATCCACTTACTTTCACTTTGATCTGATGAACCAGATCAACGTTCCGCTTTACATGACAACTGTTGTATTCACAAAATACAAATTATAAAATAACCCTTAAGTCAAATATACAGACATGAAACATAACTAAAACTAAATATTTACAAAACCATTATAACACGGATAAATCTAACGCCCATTGGATTTAGTGATGACGTCATAGGTCTGACGACTGATGATGAAGGGTCAGCAGATTACTACACAATTGTACAATGACCTCTTTCGCTTCTCGAGGGTTATGGTACTTTTACAATACATAATGATAACGGTTTTAAAATTTATATTATTTTGTATTCGTTATCGGCATAATTCCTAGTCGTATGTTTGAAGAAACTTTACTTAAGCTTCATCGAGTTCAAACAATACTATTTCTTCATAAAAAGATTATTGTATTTACTTCCCTGTGGGAAATAGGTTAGATCATTGATATGTCTAAAGGAATCTTTTTACTTTTCAGTTCCTCTAAACAGCTGTCGTTATAGCCATATGACGACAATGTTTTAAATTTTAGTTTTTCCATGTCAACAAAAATTATGTTATTTAGATTTTTATTACAAATTTTTTCATGACGATTTGTAGTCAAAGTTTCACGACGTTTCGGGATCTGGAATCTGATCCCGTCCTCAGGCGAGCTAGTACCTAAAACGAAAAATACGTAAAAAATGGAACATGTGGGAAGTATCCGTTATAAATATCTAAACAACAGAAATCCACCATCACCAATAATGAATTTCAAATAAAGAAAAATTAAATTGTGAAATTCTGTGTAAATGTGTCACACATTTTTTACGCTCTAAATATTATTGGTTGCTATAATAATAAATATTAATGTACGTAGTCTACACAATATGCTATAGAAGAACCTATATTTAAATTACCAATTTCCAACACACAAAAATAATTTTTTGTGACGAAATTGCAATTATATGGCTAAGCCAGTTTGAGCACCATTTTCGAAATATCATATAGTCCTGAGTTAAATGTTAATCAATTTACACATATTATAATCCCGCACAAACACAATACTAAATTATGACTTTATAACCTGAAGTTCGCCGGTTTGATGCTGGACCCAGTTGCGTTTCTTCATTGGGTGTCATTTAATGATCGGGGAAAGTAAATCAGCTGATCTTTGTCAGTAAAAAAACTACATGCCACATTCACTAATTTTCACCTTAAAGTTCTCAAATACTTTGAGCTGATATTAAAAAATAAGCTAATTTTACCTCTATAAGTTTGTCAGGAATTAAGTTAAATTAGGAATTTCAATGAGAGGTTAGAACATCTTCCTAGTTTCGGATTTTCAACGTAACGAATGACCCACATCCTAAGTTGTCCCACTAAGGAGTTAGGAAGTGGGACATATGTTGCGGTAAAGGTACACATAGTAAGGCCTTCAGCTCTTCAATCTCGTTGAAAGTGACGCAACCCCCTCGTCTCCGAAACCTCCAGGTACACCCGTGCCTCTCGCATCATCGGGTACCAGGTATTCTGTAGGAATGCGATGTTTGGACGCCTTGTTTCTCTCGAGATGTTTATGTAACCTGACACCCAGCAGCCGAGTTTCCCTGATTTATGCTTATTTCTAGGCGTTTCATTTCACGCGATTGGCGTATTTCGTATACAGCAAGTAGGTTGAGGCGAAATTTGATCGTGGAGCAAACAATTGTTGAGCAATGAGCTCGGATGTGAGTATTGTTGGACTGGTGAAGTCTCGGATGTGTAGTCTCCTCGGTTGACCACAGAAAATAGGAATAATTACTGTAAATTCTTATTCCTCCCTTGCTAATGACGCGGGGTTAGTCGCGAGGTGTAGGGAACTTAATGCACTAAACTAGGAGTGTGTAGTGTTGGTGCGAGATACAACAGCTGATTCATTTGTAAGAATTTTAAACCTAAAAACCCCAATTGTCAAACTCGAAACTACAGCTACAAATTCAATACGTGCTTGATATACAGAAAAAATCTCGCAAAACTTACTGATTAGTCAGCGGGTTCAACTTTCAAGTCTTAGACGAGTATCTCACGTTACACTATTGCCCCTTAGATGCCATCGGCTGTTGTGCTATTAATTAACAATACTGTGTAAGGAACATGTCAGCCTTAGTCAGTAACAAGACTACCAGTTCGCGTCACAATCATCTTACACTCGTTTCTCATTCATACTTATCTCTTATTATTTTACAAATTTTAATCTGCAAAAAGTACAGATATCGATTTAATCTATTCTCTTTTGTTATGTATTTGGGTTAGAGTTGATTATTGAAATGGTGACCGTACAATGTACTTATTTTAAGCCAAGTATAAATGAGAAACGAGTGTAGGATGATTGTGGCGCGATCTTGTAGTCTTCTTACTGACTAAGGCTGACATACTCCTTGTTCCTTGACATGTCTAAGGGCAGTTTAACGTGGAATCCGAACCACTGCCTCTGAATTACGAACTGGTCCAATTATTAGGATGGTCTTAGCGGATTGATGTGGTACTCAATAATGTGGACTTCAATACGCACAAGAGAACACTACATCCACCGACCATCGCTCACAACTATCCACAATTCGTGACCTCCAAGTAGCTGGATTACAGGACGTCGCCACCTTTTCTTTGACCTTATTTTTTAACTGTCCAATACTTGCTACAACAACAATAATAAAGTAACTATACACAATAATGCTTCACCCACAGAGAATCAATCAACGAATCCCACTATATAAAACCAACTTCAACCATCTGGTACGTCATGTACGAGATGGTGTGAAGTTTTTGACTTGTAAGTTTCATTTGACTTGTGTGATGTCTTTGTTGTTCTCCAATCTAAAGCACAACCTTGATCTTAAAGTTCCTGTTGCAAAATGGTTATACGTCGATGAATACCAAAAATGCATACTATTTACAAGCGTTATACTTGCAAATGTGCAAACGCATTGTTAGGACGTCCCTGATAAGCTTAAGAGACCTTTTGCAAAATCAATATTGTCGTCCAATGAAAAGGCTGTTGTACAGTAATTAAACTTCACCTTCGTATGACTATTAACGTTACAACTTTTAGTAAATTTGATCCATTTTTGGGATGTATAGAAATTGTAAATTAATTTGAGTGGCTAAACTTGTTTTCCCCAAGTCATACAACACGAGAAATTAGAATTTGGCAAGACTGAAAAGATGAAACAGAGTACAGTACAGTCTGGCAAACTTTTGGATTGTTATGCTCGGTCTTGAAATGACTAACAAAAGGTTTGGACAATTATTTACGAGTGTGTCTCACAATGAGTAGAGAAGGACTCTGATCTTAATTGACGGTTTAATGGTTATGGTGACCGCCTTCAAAAATGAAGTTCGCCGGATCGAATCCCACAAGGGTCGTATCTATGACTGGCACACGAATTGTGGATAGTTGCGAGCGATGGTCGGTGGATGTGATATTCTCTGGCGTTCATTAACGTCCGCACTATTGAATGTTACATCCATCCGCAAAAACAATCCTCATAATTAGACCAGTTCGTAGTTTAGAGGCAAAAGTGGTTCGGATTCCACGTTTTGGCCATAGTCAGTAACAAGTCTACAAGATCGCACCACAATTATCTTACGCTCATTTCTCATTCATACTTGGAAATGCTACCTGGGTAGGTCGCCATTTCAAAAAGTAATCTACCTGTTCCTGACTTTGATAGTACATCACTGGCATGTCGGTTTCGCATGTGCAGAGTCAGAAGGAAGTAGAGATGAGAGTGGGTTGTTAGCTCCCAAGGCCGAGCATACATGGAAGGACGACCGGTCAGCTCTTCCAATCTCGTTTGAAATGAACTTGACGTGCGAAGTTTTTTGGACTCATTATGAAAAAGGTGAGATCAAATTAATTAGCTTAATCTCACTTCCGCAGGTCGGGGATGTTGTAGAAGATTATTCATGATTATGAGAGTGTTTTAACAATATTGTGATTATTGTTTTTACTCACTTTTTAGTTTTCTTGAACGTGAAACAACCTTGTGAGAGTGATTATTGAACATAACTTTCCCAAGATCGGTCTTATAAGTTCGTAGAAGTACATATATCTTGGGGAAACTGTCATATTCGATACTTAAAGCTGGTTCTCTTGACGTTCCGGCAATGACTACTAATGAACCTAATAGCAGACTATGATTAATCTATATTTTTAATTCTAAACTAAGCAAAATCTCACTAAAACTTGTTACAAGATAAAGGTATTTGACATGGATACATCTTATATCCGGGTATTTGAAACGGAAGTGACGTCATTTGGTTATAAGCACAGCTGTTTAGAGAAACTGAAAACATTTCCTTTAGGCATATTCCCTCCCTCTATATAGTCTGTTAGTTGGTTTGCAAGATTAAAATTCTATATAAGGTTTGGGTTAGGTTAAAAATATACATTGCTCGTTAAAATGTCTCAATAATCCAAATGCAATCGTGGGGTCTTTTATACGAGGTATAGCTTTGGAATGTTTGTATATGTAAGTTCATTTTTAAATCGATTACACACGTAAATTTCCAAAATAGCACAACTAATTGTGGAAGTAATTTTAGAAAAACAGAGATTGGTTACGTTGAATAAAGCAAAAATATAGGTTTAACAGAAAACCAGTGGTTTTCCAGAGGTTATTTACAGTATAAACATTTAATCATAAAATATAAAAAATCAACCCAGCTAACTCTGCAGAGTGCTGTATGGTTAGAAATAGATTAGATTAGTTCATTGAAATGGCAACCATACTAGAATGTAGGTATTTTAAGTCAAGTATGAATGAGGACTGAATGTAAGATGATTGTGGCGCGATCTTGTTGTCTTGTTACTGACTAAGGCTGACATGTTCCTTAGACATGACTGTTAATTAATAGCCCAAAAACTGATGATAACTAATGGACCCACAGTTTAACGTGAAATCCGAACCACGGCCTATGAATTACGAATTGGTCTTGCTGTTTAACGCAGTACTCAATAGTGCGGACGTTAATCCACACAAGAGAACACTACATCCACCGACCATCGCTCATAACTATCCACAATTCGTGATCTCCAAGTAGCTTGATTACAGGACGACGCTACAGTCCCAGTCAGATATGATAATATAGCATGTATTATCAGGTTATTGATATTTTTATATCGTTAATTATAATTTTACTGTAAATAACCGCAAGAAAACCACTATACCACTGGTTCTGTTAAATCAGAAAACAATTAAACAGCAATTAATTAAGTGGTATACGTATATTGGAAAAGATCCCAATAGACCCTATTGTTTAATCCCAACAGAAGTAGGGCGGCTTGCCGTTCTAGATTACGCAACACCTATTCACTGAACAATGAATGTTACAAATGAATCAGCTCATTTTTTTTACAAACCTACGTGTCATCGAATTCATCTCAATGGAATGTTTGTAATGCTCATGTAATTCCCATTCATATTCGCAGTAACAAATTGATGGGGATCAGTTATTGAACTGGTTCGGGTTTGATGGAGAAGTGGCCACTGGTCATCTTGGGACCAAGGGACCGTTCTCCGACCGCGCAGTGTCTTGGCAGGCGCCCCCGAGTAGCGGTTCATGTGTTCTTATGCGCAGGAGGGCTACGGTGGTCGCGCATAACCAAACAGCTGCAGGACGTTCACATTCGCCCAATACTTGGGGCACACTCGGCACAACACATTGTCTCGAATAACAACATTCATCATTGGTGAATGTGGATTCGTTTTATTTATATTTTTATCAAGGACATTTTCCATCACGATTTTAAGTGAAATAAAGTTTTACGACGTTTCGGGATCTGGAATTTGATCCCGTCCTCAGGTGAGCTAGAGTCTAAAACATAACACGATTATTACATACTCTTTTCCCATGTTAATCATATAGAGTTTAGGTACTATTTTCCTTTATTTGTGGACAGATGTCGATGAAACTTGATATAAATGGTCAAAATATAAATTGTTTACGCTAGAAACACCTACTTTCAGCGTTCCTCACAGCAGCAAACCTGCATACTCTTTCCCATGTTAATCTTATGGAGAGTAGGCAAATAATACTCATATTTATTGACAGATAATGATAGAACTTGTCATATATTATTATTATTATGTTGTTGCCATTGGCTGTTGGGCTATTAATTAACAGTCCTGTCTAAGGAACATGTCAGCCTTAGTCAGTAACAAGACTACAAGATCGCGCCACAATCATCTTACACTCAATTCTCATTCATACTTGGCTTAAAATACCTACTTTGTAGTATGGTCGCCATTTCAATAATCTAATCTAATTGATTTTGAAATTCGCTGAGTACGCAGGTCTGCTGCGACGCGGGCATTTTTCTCTCTGGTGGATTTTTGAGAATGACTAAAACAAGTTTACTATCGCTAAACTGTACAATTAAAACTCCCGATGGTTCAAACTTTCTTTGATTCTAAGTAAACTGGCTCCCCTTGAATTTCGAATTAGCAAGGTTCGACTGCAATCCACTTTTCTAAACCCCCGAAATGATCCCGCACTAACAGCCGCAACGGTTGTAAAAGCAGCGCGTGCTAATGTAATGTCTGTTGTAACCGTTAAGCCATAACCGAACCTTAAATAAACATATAAACCCGTGTAAGGATGCGACGGCTATAAATTTGATAATAATGGTCGGGACGGCACCACTTGATTCTACAGGGGCAAACCTGTTCCTACTTCCTGGGGTTAATGCGATGTAAAATAACCGTGCCAAAGGGCGGCCGACGGCCAGGTCAGAGTCTCGCATTGTCCGGCGGTCATCTGACTGGGGAAGGCACCCGGAAGTCGTTGGAGTTTTTTAGACCCCGCTAATATTTTATCTCGGTTTTGTCTAGTGTTAAAATTGTCACGTACTTGGATAACAGATCATAATGTATCGTAAAATTCATGTATGATCAATAAAATATTACAATTTCAACCACAATAAAAACTGCAAATAGGAATCGTACTCCCAAGCTTTTGGAAGCAAAAAATTATAAAAATACTAATTATTGAGTAATAAAATACTGCACCTACTTTGGATGGCTCATGCGTAAAACTATAGACCTTCTACAGGGGCTGACTTTTAATAAAAATGGCTATCTACCCAGGTAGATATTTTAAGCAAAGTATGAATGAGGAATGAGTGTAAGATGATTATGGTGCGATCTTGTATTCTTGTTAAGACTGTCGTGTTCTTTAGACAGGTCTGTTAATTAATACCCCAACAGCAAATTGGATCTAAGGGACCTACAGTTTTAACGAGCGACCCGAACCATTTTTTGCCTCTAATTTACGAGCTGGTCTAATTTTTGTGGATAAACGTAGTATTCAATAGTGCGGATGTTAGAACACTACACCTACTGATCATAGCTCACAACTATCCACAATTCGTGACCTCTAAGTGATCTACAACCACGAGCACATTCATTGAAGAAATAGATTAACCTAACACATACACAAATATGAACCATTCTCTCATCCTACATAGACACGGGCTATACAAGTATAAGATGTCAATGGTGACTGCATGAGTCATGCATGCGTAGTCAGACGTCAATTTCCTGAGAAGAATCCCGTCGTCTCAACGAAGTTGTATCAAACGCGACAATAACACGATCTGATGACTGATCCATTTCTTACCTCTCTCCTGAGTATTTTTACAACTATTTGGGTGACGGGGACCGTGGCGTGTCCTGTAATCCAGCTACTTGGAGATCACGAATTGTGGATAGTTGTGAGCGATGTGGGTGTAGTGTTCTCTTGTGTGGATTAACGTCCGTACTATTTAATACTACATTAATCCGCAAAGACCATCCTCATAATTAGACGTAATTCGTACTTCAGAGGCAGTAGTTCGTTAAACGTTAAACTGTAGGCCCCTTATCAGCTTTTGGGCTATTAACAGTCCTGTCTAAAGAACACTCCTACATTCAATCCTCATTCATACTTGGCTTAAAATATCTATCTTGTGGAAGAATCACCATTTCAATAACGTATTTTATTTTTTTCCAATTTTACATCTTTTGTTTATTTTTTATAAACATACTACAGTTGCGTCAAACATTGATTATTGATAGGCCAGATTGGTTGAGGCTTTATTTTGAGTCTTTCCAACTTATTTAATCCTTTGTTTGTCATTGGACGCAGACAAATTTCCCATTGTATTCATAATTCATTTACGAGAAAAATATCAATTGTACGAGTACATCATAATTTCGTAATCATAAACTACCCCTAAAGATTCTTTGGGGGGATAAATTTCATGTTAAGATTCCTTCCTTTGTTACATACAATCTGTTCTACACAAATTAATTCAATCTTAAACGTGAGACTTGAATCGTTGTACTAGACAAGTCTGTAAAATAGTTTATTTTTTAAACTAATGACACGGTTGGTCAGGGGTAATGTTCTGGCCCAGTCAAAACGTTGCTGAATCGAATTAAGTGGCCGGTGACTCCTGTCAGATCATGAGGAGTCATTTCTGACTCACACTGCTACAGCATCTTACTTCCTTTAATCCTCCACACAGACTCTTGGTCTTTGGTCGGGATTTAAACTAATGTTTTCGTACAGTTTAATCCTCCCCGCGAATTCCCAGACCGAGTTCTCATCCTCCGTCAGGTTGGCACCCCTTTGTCTCATGACGGTTATGGTAATGACCGCGGCCCCTCGGTTCCTCTGTTGTCTTACCTCTCTAATTACGAGCCTTCGCCCTCGGACAGGAAGGAAGCCAGTTACAGGAGCATCTGCCGGTCCGCAGCATCTAGCATCTGCTCCCCTCTCATCATCGCCTATCTCTGTCTCTCTCCATCTCACCTGGCCGAGCCGATTGATTTGAGGTCAGCTGTATTGTTTCAAAACCAATCCGTAACTGGGTGGTTCGGTGGTTAGAGCACCCGCTTCTTAATCTGAATCGATCCTGGACCCAAATGCCTTGATCATTAAGATATTAACTAATAGTCTAAACGGTGAATGTTTGTCAGTAACAAGGCAAGCTACTTGTCACAACGGCATATTACGTATCGAAATTGTTTTAACCGAAAGTGTAAAATAAGTCTTCGCCATTTTACATTGCAATCCCCTAACGTAACCTAATGAACAAAAAAACCCGTTAAAAATCCGTTATATAGGCCTACTCTCATTGCTTAAAATATTTCCTCCAGGCATAAAGAGTTTGAGGTTATGTTTATGTTTACACAATCAACTAAGTCGAATTTCCATTGCCATTCGAGTTTTCCCGTGCAGTTTACTGATCTTTTTCGTCATTGTGCTGTTAATTAATGATACTTTTAACAAAATGACGACGTTAGGTAGTACAATACTTGGGATTTTACGTTCGGTAAACCCCTAACTAGACGGTGTGGTTTGAGAGTGTCATAATGCACCCTAAAATCGTTTGAAACGTCAAAATTGGGTTCTTCCGCGGACAGAAACATTGTTAAAAGGTTATTATAAAGTGCAACAAGTAAGTCTAAGATAGATTTGATATAGGTAAGGAGGATACTGTGTTCGAAATATTTACCGTACAGTCACCGTAAAACTTTATAAATTGACGAAAGGTGCAGAAAAAAAACAAAAAAATCAGTAAGAAACCCAATTTTGGATTCACGGAGCCTCAAAAAGTGATATATCCACTCTTAACTCAAATTCGAAAATTTTGTGGAAATTGTTGGAATCGAATATAAAAGTCGTATCGTCACGACTTTGGCGTGCGGCTGGACAGCGACAATTCGTGAAGGCGTGGTGACCAACGGTACTTGAGCTCCGTGACATCCTAGGCTGGACTGTCACAGCATCCTAATCTCCCCACTTCCGGTACCTGTACCACTGCACGAACGCACACACGCACGCCCACGCTCCTACAGAGATACGCTTTCAGCCAACATCTCGTCCGCCTCGCCTCTTCCTCTGGGGCAATCCACGATGTGTCATCTCGAGTCACCTGACTCAGCGTCCTAGATGTTGTTCAGATATTCGTCTTGTAAAATCCACATTTATTTTGTGTGGACATCTGTTATTTTTTTCCTGTTCTGATAGCTTTTTGTGGAGTTTAAACGAATCAAGACTGTCCACGCTCCTTCTGTTTATTTAGAATACAGTATTTTACTTGAGTTGGCGCTTCAGTTCTGGATTGTGTCCAGCTGTCCACCTGAGAAATGAAATGCTGGTCTTTGTCACTATCAGTACATAGTATGACTAGTACTAAAATTAAAATAACCTGAAATATCGGATTTCAACCTCAAGTAACGATAAAAATGGCGATAAATGGCTGAGGTGACATATTGAAGGTGAAGAATTAAATTGTCTATTTTCCTTTCACAAAATAAATTATTTCTAGTCAAATATCGAACACAAGCACTGATTGTGTGCTAGCTATATTTTTTCAGAAATAAATATAAATTCAAAAGTTTTATGAAATTCTGAAGTTACGTTGTTGTGGAGTGAAAAAATGTACAATTGTTTTCGTATTAGATTAGATCATTGAAATGGCAACCATACTACAATGTAGGTACTTGAAGCCAAGAATGATGAGTGCAAGATGGTTGTGGCGCGATCTTGTAGTCTTGTTACTGACTAAGACTGACATGTTCCTTAGACAGGACTGTTAATTAATAGCCCAACAGCCGATGGCAACTAATGGACCTACAGTTTAACGTGGAATCTGAACCACGACCTCTGAATTACGAATTGGTCTAATTATGAGGATGGTCTTTGCGGATTAACGTAGTATTCAATAGTGCGGACGTTAATCCACACAAGAGAACACTACATCCACCGACCATCTCTCACAACTGTCCACAATTCGTGACCTCCGAGTAGCTGGATTACAGGACGTCGCCACCGTCCCAGTATTTCGAATAAATATCAATGCAATATATTGAAATGGGACTGTATTAGCCAAAGTGCTTCACAGAGAATATATTATAATTATGGAGTGTAGAATAAATGAATTCAAGGGTAAATTTTAATTATTTATTGATAGGCCTGCCAATTTTGAAAAGCTGAATGGATCAAAGTCTTCTACCAGAGCCTACTCTGATTAACTCCCTGTAGCCATTGCCGATAAGCAATCGCTCCACCTTACCCGTCATAATTACACAACCTCAAGGCGCACGGCAAGGATGTCTCATGGCGAGCCGCAATCCTATCAATCAGCCACAGGATCAGGTTTGCATCAGCGCATCCTTCCTGCGTCCATGCGCCAAGGCGTGGCTAACCTATCCTAGCTTTGGTCTCATATCTCGGCTAACATAACCTAACCAACAGTATTCTCAGATCTCGGATAACCTAACCTAACTTTAGTCTCATATCTCGGCTAACCTAACCTAACTTTAGTCTCATATCTCGGCTAACATAACCTAACCAACAGTATTCTCAGATCTCGGATAACCTAACCTAACTTAAGTCTAATATCTCGTCTAACCTAACCCAACAAACAGTATTCACATAACTCAGATGTCACATAACCTAACCCATCAGCGATCTCGAGTCTTCGAAAACTTACGTAAGAAACAGAATCAAACTATTCTAAAAACAATACAACTTAAAATTTACAACAGAACAAGTAATTGGAAATTAGAGTCTGTATTTTCCTATTAGCTCGAGCAGCGAGATTTGAAAACTTAATTTCTTAGTGACCACTGACGAACAAAAAGTAAAATAAAGGATACTGAAAAAAGAAAAAAAGTAACATGTGTTTTTAATAAGAAACAAGTTGTGATGACACAAAAAAAACAATAAAATAAGAAAAAAATTATGTGAAATACACTTAAAGTTTAATAATAAATTCATAAAATGTTAATGTATTTAGGTCAACAAAGGAATTTTAACTAGATAAATGCTTTAACAAACAAAAACAACCATAATTTAGTGTCAAAGAGAGGTTAATATGGAAAATATATGAAACAATAATGAATATAATTAGGGTAAACAATACAAAAAACTGCACATGAACACACACAGACTCCTTCGATCTGTGAACCTAACCTAACCATTGGTCTCAGACGGTGGCGCGTCTGATAGATCCAACAGATCACTAAAACATAAGACTGTCAATGTTTTAAAATTTTAGAACTGGCGGGAGTCATAGGGATTGACAGTCTGTCGAATCGACTGATTGTCTCGACAAAACGCCCCCACCGGACGATCGAACGGGCCGACCACCAATTTATTTTTATTGCATCGGAAATCTGGCGGTTGGGCGTATTGTAGTCACTGCACGGATCTCCGATCTGACGGGTAAGCTCCAAATTGTATGCTTATCTAAAGATTGGTGAAAAGTTTTGGTGATCTTTTTATTGCCTTCTATTAAAGCGACCAATGGGTGTAAGATGATTGTGGCGTGATCTTGTAGTTTTGTTACTGACTAAGGAAGGAAGCATCCTTAGACTGGTCTGTTAATTAAATGATAGCACAACAATCGATGGCATCTAAGCGACCTACAGTTTAAAGTGGAATCCAAATCACTGCCTCTGAATTACGAACTGGTCTAATTGTGAGGATTGTCTTTGCGGATGGACTTAGTATTCGATAGTGCTGATTTGGCGGAACCGTACACGTCAAATCGTCGATGTTTCAAACGTCGACGATCTGACGCGCGTGCTAAAACTGCCTCATCGGCAATCTGTCGACGTGACCCTCCCAGACGCCCACTCGGCTCCAGACTAATCTCGCAGATAACAAAGGTTCCAATTGGGACAGAGACTTTCTCGCTTATTCCGAGACAAGAATGCAGTAATTGGCCACAGATACTGTATGTTGGCTATTTCCGAATGGACGTGTCCCGTTGCCGGGCCTAGAGGCGATAACTTTCACAGATCTCATCACACTATATTGGTGGGCTTGTTTATTTTAGTTCCTCAAATATTATGACATGCACACCGAAACCTACTATCGTGTTTGTAACATCCTTATAACCGTGTTTGGTTGTCTGATCTCACAACTTAGTTTATACGATACCGTATATTCTGAAGCGGTGGTGTAACTCAAAGCAACAAATCTTAAATTTAGGAATAATGAAAAGGCATTGTAAAGATTTTTTACTGACATGGGTCTGATGAGTCATTCCTCAGGTAGAAATATTTTTTTAGAGTTTTGTTATTGACTGGGACGGTGGCGACGTCCTGTAATCCAGCTACTTAGAGGTCACGAATTGTGGATATGTGTGAGAGATGATCGATGTTGTGTGGATAAACGTCCGCACTATTGAATACTACGTTAATCCACAAAGACCATCCTCATAATTAGACCAATTCGTAATTCAGAGGCCGTGGTTCGGATTCCACGTTAAACTGTAACCTGCGTGCATTAGTTGCCTTCGGCTGTTGGGCTGTTAATTAACAGTCTGGTTATTAATACTGTAACATGCGCGATAACCTCTTACAGCGTGCGTGAGGGTGATTTTTGAAGTTTTTATCAGTTTTAATCTAATTGGTTCACTTCTTGAATTTGACTGGGACAGTGGCGTCGTCTTGTAGGCCTAATCCAGCTACTTGGAGGTCACGAATTGTGGATAGTCGTGTGCGATGGTCGGTGGGTGTAAATTAACGACCGCACTGTTGAATGCTACGTTAATTCGCAAAGACCATCCTCATAATTAGACCAGTTCGTAATTCGACAGTAGTTCGGACTCCAAGTTAAACTGTAGGTCCCTTAGATATGCCATTGACTGTTGGGCTATTATTCGGGCCATCATGAAGACGGGAGGTGTTTCACCACCTCCTGAAACGTTGTGTAGTTAGAAACCCCGATGGGTTGGAAAATCCGAACATAATATAAGAATAATTTATAAACATCTCTATACCGAATTTCAAATTTTATGGAGTTCCTCGATTTAAATTTGTACATGGTCCCGGCAGACTCCAAGCCCGAATTTCTGCAACAATAGGGTTGGGGGCAAGGACCCGGGCGCGTCAGCACGGCGGTCAGAATGTGATGAACTCACGCTGCTGACCGCCGCTGAGCGCTGAGGCAGTCGTTGACCTCATCAGCTCACTGTCAATACGATCAGCGCCCTCGGTGGTGATTCCATGTTTAACTCGTGACCCATGACGTAAACATGAGTGGCCCAACCTATTTCGGCGGAGACAAGACGTTGGAAAACTTCGGTTAGTTAAGACAAAAAAATGTAACAGTATTTAAAACATTTAACTCAAGTAATGCGCTAGTCCAAATGTTGCTGTATCGAAACCTGTACCCTGTGACTCCTGCCAGATGATGGGTGTCTCATGTGACTCACGGCGCAACGGTACCTTACTATCTTTAATTCACCTATTATGATACTTAGATTATTGAAATGGCAAACTACCCAGGTAGGTATTTCGAGAAATGAGTGTGGCGCGATCTTGTAGTCTTGTTACTGACTGAGGCTGACATGTTCCTCCTTAGACAGGACTGTTAATTAATAGCCCAACAGCCGATGGCAACTAAGGGACCTACAGTTTAACGTGGAATCCGAACCACGGCCCCTGAATTACGAATTGGTCTAATCATGAGGGTGGTCTTTGGGGATTAACGTAGTATTCAATAGTGCGGACGTTAATCCACACAAGAGAACACCACATCCACCGACCATCTCTCATAACTATTCACAATTCGTGATCTTCAAGTAGCTGGATTACAGGATGACACCATCCCAGTGTATGTAGGCCCTAGGCCTATATTAATGGACAGTTAAGGTAAACTGAGTACTGTACGTTTATATCAAGATTCGACATTGAATCGAGTGCTTATCTTGATAAAAAAAATTGTGTACCAAAGTGAATTAGATTCTGGAAGACGTTGTTACTACTTATTCGTTTTTTAATTGTTTGTAAACGTCGTAACTTTATGCAGTAGCATGTACTTTATTTTAAGACTTATTTACTTCACGACGCGAAATCAATCAATTAAATATCAAATCGATGAAAATGTTAGACGTTGGTAGTTTTAAAATCGTCTCAGTAAGTAGCGTATCTTCTGGGAAGACCCGCCCTTATTTGTTTGTTTATGAGAAACATTTTGACTGAGACGTAGACCTGGAACATAAATCAGTCTTCCGAAGTCCTCTGGGTCCACTCTCCCATTGTTCTGTGGTCGGCTCCGGCGACGAGACAGGGGCTACGCCTCGTCCCTTGGACACCTTCTCAGAATGACAGACCCAGTCATCCGTGCCAGACTACTTCCACGTCATCCACCCATTAACAGAAATTACGTTCGTTCCCATTGAGGGCGGAAATACGTCTGGAATGCTGGTGGTTGACCCTTAGGATTACCTAGATCTTTCAAGATTAACTGATTGACAACTTGGCCAATTAGAAGTAGAAATTTGAAAGTACAGTGTTGGGTGAGGTGGTTTAATTATATCTTGGGAACATGTTTCAATTGTTGCAATCAAATTGTATGTTGTTTTAAGAAAGAAATACACCCGTCGCAGCAGGCCTGTGTACTCAGCGAATTACCAAATCAATAATATAATAATAATATATAACAAGTTTTATTAAAATCTGTCTATAAACATGAGAATTATTTGCCTATTCTCCATAAGATTAACATGGGAAAGAGTGTGCAGGTTTGCAGCTGTGAGGAACACTGAAAATGGACATTTTTAGCGTAAAAACTTTTAATTTGACCATTTCTACCAAGTTTCATAAACATCTGTGTATAAATAAAGGAGTTTACCTATTCTCTATATGATTAACATGGGAAATGAGTATGCAGGTTTGCTGCCATGATAAACACATAAACTATGAATTTTAAGAATAAATACATAAATCTCAATCACATGAAGGTAAATACCAAGTTCATTCCAAAAATATTGATTTATATGGGAAATATTAATTTTTCCTTATCCTCCATAAGATTAACATTGGAGCCCCAAAATACAATGTACTGTGTTGTTGAAGTCTTGCCATGAGACCTACGGTAATAGCTTATTCCCTATGGGAAATTCGCTAAAATGACATAAATGATAAATTCTGGGGGTTCCTGAGGGTTCCCATATTTTCCAGTAATTTAAAACTATTTTTTTAACAAAACATATATGAGACAAACACACTATTTTAATGAAGACAATTTAAAACACCAATTAAAAAATCTCAATCACTGTCGCATCAACAATGATACATATGACCAGCACCCCGCCCTAAAATGTGACCTTTCACCCCCGACCCGAACTGAGCTCGGTTGCCGTATTTTTAACTATATCTAGGAAGGGAGTTCTAGTTTATAGAAGCATACATAGTGAAAGATTTAGTAAAACGCGGACTGTGCGAGAACGTATATCTGAAATGAATGTAAAAATTATTGTAGAGTTAAGGAGATATGTTATGATGGATTATAAAGTGTATGAAGTGTACAGGCAGAGGCTACCCGCACGTCCCATTATAATTCCATTAAACATTTACATTAATTAACACTATTCTTTTAAATTGGTTTAAACCAATTTTTTTATTTCTTTTTTATTCAAAAAATCCATACGAAATACGTGTTTTTAAGAGCATTGCCTATGTCTGCTAATTCCTAAGACAGTTTTATTACTTACAGCGAGCAAAAACATACTTAGTTATTTTATAGTTTTTCGTTTTAATTCGTTTTTAATTATTAATTCGTTACCTATTGTACTTTTATACTTTATACTTTTTATACTTTTAACTGAAATGACGACCTACCCAGGTAGGTATTTTAAGCCAAGTATGAATGAGGATTGAATGTAAGATGATTGTGGCGCGATCTTGTAGTCTTGTTACTGACTAAGGCTGACTCGTTCCTTAGACAGGACTGTTAATTAATAGCCCAACAGCCGATGGCAACTAATGGACCGTTTAACGTGGAATCCGAACCACGACCTCTGAATTACGAACTGGTCTAGTTATGAGGATGGTCTTTGCGGATTAACGTAGTATTGTGTTCAATAGTGCGGACGTTAATCCACACAAGAGAACACTACATCCACCGACCATCTCTCACAACTATCCACAATTCGTGACCTCCAAGTAGCTGGATTACAGGACGTCGCCACCGTCCCAGTCATTAAAATTGAATATTGTATTTGTGGCTGTAATATTACTGGACTAAACTCATTCATTTACAGGATGTGAATATTTCTTAGTAAAACGCGTTTTTTCTTAGAAAAACTAGTACTGTATCTAGGAACAGTAGAGTTTCATTGTTTGCCGATATGATTGATGGTATTTTTATAATTACAAAAAGAAACTAACCTAACCTGAGTATCAGTACGGTACATTAGGACTTGCGAATAGACACTTAAATTGAAATACACTTAAACTGAGAACGCCTAAAACAAAAATCGAATTGAATGTAGTAGTTTGGAGCATGTTGAAGCCTGTTAGAGAGCTCCTTTGTCATTGATAATCAAGTCACAGTAGTTGAAGCGAGTCAGATCAATCTTGAGAGTACAAATCGTGTCAAGTTTTTTTATACTTAACCCTTGCCCCCTCCACGCCGCCGGACCAGTCCGCTCGTGCGCCTGGGGAGGAGGTCAAGGGTCAGAGAGGGTGCCGGACTGACCGGTGACCACGGCACGGCACGCGCCTGCGGTCACAGGTCTGGCTGGACCTCGAGCGCTGGAGTCTTGCAGGTGAAGAAGTGACAAGACAGTCGTTTCCAGAGAAATGAATAAAAATATTACTGTTTATCATAATGTAGAACATTTTGACATGGATATGTATTCTTAACTCTGGTGGGGGGTGTTGGCAATTTGCGACACCAAAATTTGAAGCAGTGACGTCATAGTTTGGTTATGAGAACAGCTGTTTGAATTGAAAACATTCCTTTTAGACATTTCTATGATCTAACCTTTTTCCCACAGGGAAGTGAATACAAACATTTTTTCACCTTCAAGGGAAAAATCAGGTTTTACAGTCCCTAATTAAATTGTTATGTAATTGTAATGAACATAAATAATTCCTTTAAACGATTAAACATTTTTATCTGATTATTTGCTCAAACTGTACCTGTTCCCTTATAATTTATTGATTTGTTGGTATCTTTATTAAAGTTGGGAACAAAGCTTATCACAGATCACATTTATACACATTTTTACACATCACAAGTTGGCGTAAAAAGATTAACATTTTTAATTTGTTCCCTTATAATTAAACTACCTGATTTGTTAAGCAACCCAATCAACGTTAAAATGTGTAAAAATGGTTGAGGTGTAAAATTAACGGTAAAGTAGGTATTTAGAGAATCTAATTTTCCATTTTTATTTTCAAATCATAAAACTAATAATTTTTTAATTATTGGATGTAATTGCGTGGAAATTAAATTTTTTCTGGAAAATCAAATTTAAAAAATAAGCTAATTTCCTTAACTCAACCATTTTTTACGACTATAATGTGGTCCTGTGCGGGGTTCCAGGTAATTTTTGGGGGACGTAATATCCATGAGGGGAGTATATAATACCCATTAGTTGAAGGGGGTCTGGGGCCACAGCCGGAACACGTTTGAAAAATACAACAAAAGAGATGTTTTGTGTTACTGTAAGCACATTTTTCTTCAAAAGGTAAAGAAAATATAGATGATTTAGAAAATTACAATTTGTGACGTTGATTTTGAAGTGGCAGCAAATCTTTATTATTGCCTTAAATTATTTTTTTGTAATTTAACTCTTGATAGAATTTGTGAACAGCCTGTATGGACGTTATATGACTATATTTTATAACTAAATATTTTGCTTGAAATATACTTTTAATTTTGGCGTACCCGTTGCGGCGTGTAATAGTGGAAAATGCCGTGTTTTGTGTTTTTCTACGCTTCTCGATATTTTTTAACGTTTTGACAGAGAACGGTCCAAACCCCGGTCTTGTTACTACCTAACGTCGACCTGTTGTTAGGAAGCATAATTAATTAATAGCCCAATGACACGATGGCAACTGAGTCCAGATTCGATCCGGTGACCTCCAGTGTTGGTCGTGAACCGTTTACGCCCTCGTAAGCGTAGGGAACGCTCCGGAGCGAGTCCTCGAGCACCCCGGCACGCGCGGGAGCACACGGCGGGAACCTGTTCGCTGGGAACCTTGGACAGGTCCATCCATGGTCTGCTGACCAGGCATTTTAATTCCGAGATGGAGCCAATGCGAAGACAAGCAGAGTTTCCCAGGACATCTCAGGGCGGCACGCGAGGACGCGGCGTCGTCTCCAAGCGTTTCCTGTCGACAAGGAAAATCTTAAAAACAAAAAATTCTTAATACTTAATACTCCACCGTATAAGACTGGGACTATGGTGTGGTTTGTGATCCAGCTACCTTTAATTGTGGATAATTATGAGCGATGGTTAATGACTGGTAGGTTAACGTCAGCACTTTTGAATACTACGTTCAACCACAAAGGCCAGCCTCAGAATTTAGACCAGTTCGTAATTCAGAGACTAAATTATGATTGATGGTCGGTGGGTGTAGTGTTCTCTTGTGTGGATTAACGTTCGTACTACGTACCATTGAATACTACCGCAAAGACGATTATCATAATTAGACCAATTCGTAATTCAGAGGTCCTGGTTCGGATTCCACGTTAAACTGTAGGTCTTTTAGTTGCCATCGGCTGTTGGGCTATTAATTAACAGTCCTGTCTAAGGAACATGTCAGCCTTAGTCAGTAACAATAATAAAAGATCGCGCCACAATCATTTTACACTTGTTTCTTATTCATACACTTGACTTAAAATACTTACCTGGGTAGGTCGCCATTTCAGAAAGGTACTAATAATAACTACATCTCAAGTTTGTGCGTGTTTACAAAATTAGCATATATGCATTAATAATCTATTTTAAAATTAAAAAATAATAACTTATTTCATCTGTTTAAAGAAAATTTCATTTTTTGAACTTCGCTATAAGCCTAATACGATAAATTTTTTAGCTGCTACGATAATGCTAATTTTAAATACGGCAACACTGATAGGGAATTATGGCGCAATTATGGTCCTGCACGGGACAGCAGTTGTGTAACCGGTGCAGGAAGGGTAATTAATGTGGGATTCTGGACGGTCACGGTCGGAGGCGTCCGCCATCTTGCTCCATCCGACGCGGTCTTTATGGCAAACCGTGCCAGCCGGTTGGCTGACGGCTGGAGCCGGCGCGGCGACTGGGATACTGTACTCCTCCATCGACAACGTCTAGAATAACGTCTAAGTTAGGTTAATCCCGAGAAATGTGACGATTCAGTAATAATTTCCAACTGGACCCATGTCTTCTTCTAACTTCGTATTACTTTTTACGTTTTGAAATAACTCCTCACCAAACCTAACCTATAATGGCTGGATGGCTAATTAGCTATAGAGCACGCTTCATAATCTGAAGGTTGCCGGTTCGATCCCAGACTGGGTCCAACTGCCTTTGATCATAAAGAATTGTGGATAGTTGTGAGCTATTGTCGGTGGATGTAGTGTTCTTTTATGTGGATTAACGTCCGCACTATTGAATCCGCAAAGACCATCCTCATAATTTGACCAGTTCGTAATACAGAGGCAGTGGTTCGGACTCAACGTTAAACTGTAGATCCCTTAGATATTAATTAAAAGTTCTGTCTAAGGAATATGTCAGCCTTAGTCAGTAACAAGACTACAAGATCGCGCCACAATTATCTGCACTCAATCCACATTCATACTTGGCTTAAAATACCTACCTGGGTATGTCACCATTTTAAAAGGTAATCTAATCTTTCGGAATAAAAGGTGACCATGTCACGAATCTACTAAGCATTACAGAAAAAAACGAGTTTGTTTCAAATAAAACATCCCTTTTCTTGGTTTAGCATTCGAAATCTTCAGTAATTTATGCAACCTAGAATATGTGTTCAAGGATACATTAAATAATAAAAAAAATAAAGTGGAGGTATTATTGTGTAACCACTTTAACAAACAAATGTAGACGTTGTAACCTAACAGCGCGACCATAGAGGAATGAGTGAAGAGCAAAGAGTATCCGTGATGTAACATGGAGCCTCAGCTGAGGGCTGTGGCCCATATTGGATTGTTGGAAGCCTCATAGGCGGCTCATCTGCGGTGTGGGTTACATCTCATCCAATTATCCTCTCTAAATATGTATCCCGCCGTTATGCAAACTGAACACAACCGCGTGTTCGTGGTCCAGCGCAGATCACGTGATCAACGGTATGCTTAAATGCCACAATGATAATACACCTATGTAAGTGTAATATTCGACTGTTAGGTTGAGTAGTCAAGTCTGTTTTAATTTTAGCACTCTCCAAAAGTTTTTTGTACAATTTCTGTAATCCATTTGATACAATTCGACAAAAATTGAGTTGATTCAGTGTTGCCAACTCCTTCCCATGAAAATACCCGGTTTGGTTCTGTTGAAAATACCAACCCAGTTTGTTACGATCAAAATTTTCCCCAGCTAGGTTTGTTTTTTGTGGGTTAGAAAATTAATAACAATTTTAAACTAAATTACTGATCTTCAGGATGATTTGTGATCAGTGATAAATGTGCTCTGCTCTGTTACTGAAAAATATCAGCTGATTCATTTACTTGATCATTAATTGATAGCCCAGTGATCAAAGGAATCTGGGTATAGTTGTGGAATCATCACAAAATTGTTTAAGGAACGAATTAGCGATCTTCAGAAAATGAAGCGGGTGCTACTAATGTTTCTTTCAGTCAGTTCTTAGATTCATAGCATTCACCGCGCGTTAGAGATGTAAGATCCCATCGCGAACAGCTCCCGACCGTGTCAGACTGGGCAAGATGTCCGCCGTATCCCGAAGGAGACTCGGATAACGATCTGGACTTCCGGTTGCATCCCGGCTCGGCCTGATTAATTAATCATAATTAACACCACGAACGTGTCTCACGCACGCACAGCGGCGCGGCTCCCCCCTCCACCGCTACAGTGTACCGCGCATGCTCGGACCTTGGGCCTGCGCGGTAATCTTGGGAAAACTGGCGCATTGTTGCGAGAAGAAGAACAACCAACAGCGAGCGACCTTGGCGAGGGGACATGGACATGACGATGTTCCTCGATTGTCCGCAGGACACGTGGGAAACGTTCCAGGAAATAAAATACTTGTCGTCGAGCTCACGTTATTAGGAGATTAATTAAACAATATATTGTAAGTTATTGTTCGTCAATGACTGTACCTGACACAAGCTATTGAGAACTAAAACTAAATCAAACGAATCTAAATATTTTATGGACTCCTAAATGTAAACCCCAATAGGGTAAAATTACGTAGTACTATCGTATTCCGTCAGACACATTAATTAATTCATCAAACGCTATTTTCTTGTTAATTTTTAAACACGAACAACTTCAACGTTGACGACGCTTCCCCGGATCATGTGTGAAGTAAAACGTTAATATTTCTGTTAAATTTGACAGTTGGCAATGTACACGTCATAAAACGCTTCATCACAAGTAAAATCAGCTGTTCTCCAATCCTTCGTTCGTTAGTACGAAGATAATATGTTATTGATCTAAGAAACTACTAATTTTCTAATTGGAGCATGCTTCTTTTTTGTAGCCTACAACGTCAGTTTAAGCTCACATCTACGTTGAATGATCAATGTTAATATTCAACAAAATAGTATTAGGCAGTCCTGTAGACTGAACGAGAACTACAATTAGTTTTAACAAGAGAAGGTAAGAACTAAGCTGACAGGTGACAATTTCAGGAAGATAAGAGCTAATGGTGAAAGATAATACTAACTAGTCTCAACTTGTGGTTGGGTCGAAACCCGACCGCAGAACTATCGTGACTGTTAAAGGTTTGTCACGGAAAAATAGATTCTGTGAATACTTGGAATGTATTTTCATCAGCTCAATTAAACGATTTATCAACTCCGTAATAATACAAAACCCAATTTGAAAAATGGTTCCAAAACGGATGCATGTACTAGACGAAAACATTTGAATAATTGTGACTACATCGCCTAGTTACGTCAATTATGCAAATAGAGCGGAGGAAGTTTAGCCGCAGAACAATAAAGAATTAAAATAATATCTGACGATGCTTTTATGGTTGCCAAGAAAATGTGATCAATACGGAGCGCCTGCATTCTGTCGCTAGGCAATATCAGCAAGCCTGCGCTCTGGCGTCCAATCAGAGAACTGATCCGTTGCTAGGAGACTGCAGTACAGACAGACGCTACATGAGGGGGCAGATGTGACTAAAATATCGCAATTATAACAAGACAGGCATTGATACAACTGACATTTTTCTCCTTTTGACATTTGAAATATCGTATAATACCTCTTTGTAATTAAAGATCGTGTTAATGCCAATAAAAATTATCAGTTTTTTAGTCGGAGTTACGCAGATTTTATTTTCTGTACAAGGTTCCCTACCCCTGAGATCTAGGGCGGTACATTGGTGAACTTTCTTATTTGCCCGCTGTCGATGACTTAGAGATAGGCCTTGAAAGTACCATGCAGTTTTGGGTTTAAGGGAAGGATGAGGATTGTCAGGTTCATTAGAGAAGATTAAGAAGGTTCAATTCATAAACCCTGGGGGTAGAAACGGTCAATGCCACCCAACATATGTGTACTCTTTTCCCACGTTAATCATATATAGAATAGGCAAACTCCTTTATTTATACACAGATGTTTATGAAACTTGGTATAAATGGTCAAATTAAAAGTTTTTACGCTAAAAATGTCCATTTTCAATATTCCTCATAGCAGCAAACCTGCATTCTCTTTCCCATGTTAATCTTATAGAGAATAGGCAAAAACTCTCACATCTATCGACAAATATTGATACAACTTTTCATATACATCAATATTATTATTATTATATTATTGATTTGGAAATTCGCTGAGTACGCAGGTCTGCTGCGACGGGGGTATTTTTATGCATTTTTGTGGACCATAGATGGTTATTATCTCAATAGATAAATAAAAAATGTACAAAATTTAATCTCCTAGATAATCAATTTTTCGTTAATTTGGCATCCCAACCATCTCTTTACGACAATCGAGTGCCCTGTAATGCAGTTATGAAATTAACATTGTTCTTATGTGGCTAAAAACCAAGATAGTGGGAGTACTGCAGACTCTTAAGAGTCTGCATCAGTGGTAGCCATCTTGGATTTTAGTTCCGTAAGAGCAATGTTAAATTCTGGCGGAACATACCTTCACTTTGGCGTCTGTAGTGGCATTAATAATATAAAAACAAAAATCCAGGAATATTTTGTTTGTTTGTTTTGTTTTTATATCAAGTTAAATTCTTGAACATATTGAAAAGGTCATGCCCTTGAGCCACATCCCATCAATGTACTTCCAAAGTTTTACATTGATACTTTGATAATTAACGCCACTACAGACGCCAAAGTGAAGGTATGTTCCGCCAGAATTTAACATTGCCCTTACGGAACTATAATTGAAGATTGCTACCACTGATGCAGACTCTTAAATAACACAACCTGCTTCCACTTGGCGATAGTATCGTCCACATCTAAGAGTTTCCAAGTTGGGTTAATCCTCAGTAATGAACACGCCACTTTCCGCCTACGTCAGGACCCGAAAGTGCGTGCTATTTCAGTAGAAGATGGCGACTGATCACTGGATCAGTCATCAGTCGTAGTGGGCACTATTAGTAGCGTGCGTGTCAGTGTGCGTGCGTGTGTGAGTCATCGCGGGTCGTGAGTCATCTTACTATCTCACCTGGTTGAGAGGAGTCAAGTTCAATCAGACAGACTGGAGGTAACAATCGACCATAACATCATAGAGAAAATAAACAGTATCAGTGGACTGACACAGTAAATTTAAAAAAGACAATCTGTAAAACTATCATTTTCTTCAAAGTCTATCTAAATATCATTTAATAATTTATTGTTTTAAAAATAATCATCTCATTTCTGAAAATAAAAACAAGAGAGACAAAGTTAAATTAATTGTTCGAATTGTATGAGGGACCCCCCCCGGGTAATACCAAGCTTTTTGAGTTGGTTTGTTGGGTGATTTGACCTTACGCTTCATACCAAGTTTCATGGAAAACGGTTGGAAAATAAGGAAGAAATTGATTTTTTAATATTCTCCATAAGATTAACATTGGGCGCTTTCAGACAACGTACTGCGTTTATCATGGACAGTAAATTTAACTTTTCTCTAGAACCGTTAGTCGTAGACAAATAATTCAAGATACTAATTGGTTTAGTTTTTACGCTGGTTTCAATGGTGCCAGTCAATTTGTACTTGACTTTTATTATTTTCGCTGAAAATTTAAAAATTTGATTTTTGACATTTAAAAGCCCATAACTTTTGAACCGTCATTTTTACAGACATGCGGGTGGTGTCAAATTATTTAGTAATCTGTGCTCTATAAACTGTCAAATCTTAATCAAAATCGTTAGAACTTTTTTGAAATTTAGATTTTTCACGTTTTTAAAGGTTTTTAGGGGTGAACTACCCTTAAAAATCAAAAATTAAAAAATTGAAAAAATACCAGGAGATACGGTAAATATAGACATACATGCAAAATTTAATCTAAATCGGACCAACGGGGTAGGCTGTGGCTCTGTACACATCCAGACACACAGGACAGACATCACGTCGAAGCCCACTTGTTTGGATTCAGGGGACCCCAAAACGGATATATACACTCTCGACTCAAATTCGAAAATTTTGACGAAAACAATACTTTCTCCATATACTATGTATAAGGGGAGAAAGTAAAAATGTTTAATAATTTTAGCGTACGTAGTAAACTTGTGTGAAAGAAGAGAAGCCTTCGGTTATGTCGTCTGACATAGACTGCATATTCAAATTCGACAGCGTTTTTCTGCCTCACCGCGCTAGCGCACCCTGGTGTTCAGACTAGTAACTAAAACTAAAAGTATTATTTGTACTAAAGAAATAGGATAAAAATTCACTTTTTTCTCTTGCGTAAAACGAAATCATTGTTTCCAGTACTTTATTAGTTTGTAAACTTCAAATAATAAATTAATAAATTAAAAGCGTTTGAAAAAGTAGTTCTCCCCTGACTCAACAATTTGATAATTGATTGTAGAGGCGTTGATGATATCAAGTCACCGGGGTGTTTAGCTGTGATTCGATACAATAAAAGACGTGTTGTCGCTAGGGTGGCACCCCTGCTACCGCGTTATAGCTGCAAGGGTGGCGCCCCTGCTTCCACCCTCGTTGGCTAAATGTCACATCTCATTATCTCTGTAAATACCAGCAGTGGTGGTCTCTACAGTTGATTACTGTTGAATTGTATTTTTTTATCTGAACCTGTTAATTATTTAAGGAAAATGAAACGTGCTGAGTGTGGAAATTAAGGTTTTAAATTTATTGAGTTTGATTTTTATGTATACTATATTTGAAACAACCCTGGATCTTGAGATTGACAACCCTGACGGTAGTGAAACCTTTTATTCAATCCTAATGGGACTAAATTTTTCTGTAAGATTAAAATTTTTGCTTTAGGTAAAAATGCATACAATGTGGAATAACCATGTCGCATTCAAAATAATTTTATCTAGTTCTTAAGTATTTTTTCAATAATGCTAATTAATCAAACAAATGTAAGTTAATATTTGGTAACAAAGTGTATGTCTACATGAATTGACAAAAAACTTCTTATAAAAATGAAAAACTTTATAAATTTAATTGTTTAATGTTTAGTTAATGCAGATTATAAATGAAGATTATCACATAACCACATAGTGTGTAAAAATTTTCGTTGATGAAGAACACAATTTAAAAATTAAGTATTGAGTATGCCATCGTAGTGTAATAAATGTATTTCAAAATTTATCTCCTCAAAGAAATAATTTGACAAAACGCAGTCACCCAACATATGTTTATTGACCTTTTAAAAGTACTGTATACTGTATAGTATACTTTTAAAATTCTTTCTTCCAAGGAAACTAAATCTTTAACACTATAAATAACCTGAAACTCGCTGACCAGAAAATTAAACCAAAGACCAATAATCACATTCATCACGGGTCAATTTGAGGGGGTTGATTTTACCACACCCTCCACCCCTGTGGGCAAGCGAGGGGTAGCCCACCCTCTAACAGAGATCATCCCTTCTCGCTTTAACATAATCATTGACTTCGCCACCTACCCCTTTTGTATTGGTGAACAACAATGGGCACAAAACAAATAATATCTATCGGTTTAGATAAGTGAAAGTAATTTTACTTTTGATCAATTAACCAAAAATATTATATACATATTGTTTATAACACTGTTCAAAAAAGAAACTACTTTATTTTTGGGAACAATATATTTATGAGTAATTACTAATTATTTCACATTTTAATGCTACTTATCCTTCTCTATATTTGATAGAAAAAAGTATAAAACGTGATTCTAAACTTAAAAGGATTATAGACATACTAATAAATATAACTAAACTTTAATAGTTAAGCAAATTATTTTGCGTTGAAAAAGTTTAAGCGGCTTTTATAATATTTGTTAAGGATCATTAGGGTATTTTTGGGGAAGCATGCGTTCAGGCTTAAACGTTTTTGACATGGGTTTAAGCTTGGCATAGAAGGGAATAATTTGCGAGACGCAAATAGTGTAACGGAAGTTACGTCACACGGTTATAAGGACGGATGTTTAGAAGAAGAGATTAAAAACATGCCCACATATCCATAATCTAAGCTATTATCAAAATGGAGGTAAATACACTTTTGTTCTTTATGATTTAAAATGGAACCTTCCCTAATTAAAAATATACCAAAGAAAGAATTAGATTAGATCATTGAAATGGCAATCATACTACAATGTAGGTATTTTAAGCCAAGTATGAATGAGGATTGAGTGTAAGATGATTGTAGCGCGATTTTGTAATCCTACTGACTAAGGCTGACATGTTCCTTAGACAGGACTATTAATTAATAGCCCAACAGCCGATGGCAACTAATGGACCTACAGTTTAACGTGGAATCCGAACCACGGCCTCTGAATTACGAATTGGTCTAGTTATGAGGACGGTCTTTGCGTATTTACCTTCATGTTGTTGATACCCACCCGTTTATGCTTAAAAATCATAGTTTATGTGTTTATCATGCCAGTAAACCTGCATACTCTTTTCCCATGTTAATCATATAGGGAATAGGCAAACTCCTTTATTTATGGACAGATGTTGATGAAAGTTGGTATAAATGTTAAAAAAAATTGTTTATGATGGAAATGCCTACTTTCAGTGTTCCTCACAGCAGCAAACCTGCACACTCTTTCCCATGTTAGTCTTATGGAGAATAGGCAAATAATTCTCATGTTTATGGAAAGATTTTTATAAAACTTGTCATGTATTATTATTATTATATTATTTATTTGGAAATTCGCCGAGTACGCAGGTCTGCTGCGACGGGGGTGTTCAATAGTGCGGACGTCAATCCACACAAGAGAACACTACATCCACCGAGCATCGCTCATAACTATCCACAATTCGTGATCTCCAAGTAGCTGGATTACAGGACGTCGCCACAGTCACAACTAATCTTACCTTAGCATTAAAAGTTTTCTAATAATTCAGACGCCAGTTTTCAATATCTTTATCCGCACAAGGAAATTAGTTATACCTTATCATGGACCGTTCGTCCGTTACGCAGGAAACCCCCACCACATTCAATAAATTAGCCGGAGCAGTTAAAAAGTCGTCTGTAGTCTAGTCGTTGAGGGCGAGGGGGAGGGGGAGGGACGAGGGAGTGTAGTAACGTATTCTGGGGCAGGTGCCGCAGAGACAGGTGGCGCCCTCAGCAGCCACCGGCAATTGCTACAACTACAATTACTATGTTACATTGTCTCATAACAAATGAGTTTTTCGAAATCTTTCAAGTTCAAGATCATTGTTGAGTTGATCATGGTACAATGTATGCTACGTCATACAAAATAGTAAATAAAAAAATATTTGGTAAAGTTTGGTTGAGTATTTCTTTCTGTTGATTTCCATTTATTTTATACTAGCTGACCCGGCGAACTTCGTAACGCCTAACAGTAAATACATGTTAACTAACTTTAAGATTGGCCATGTCCTGAAGTCAATTAGCATTGCTGCTTCGTTGTGAAAGCTTTAAATATAAACAACAGCTGATTATTATAATAAACTCAATATGTATAAACATTGTAATTATTTTTTTATTTGTCAAACATATAAACATGTGACTTTTAATCATATAGAAAAAGAAATATAAATAGAGTACATAATTCCCAAAAACCGTAAACTATTAACGTGGCAAATAATGCTGTTCATTTTGTACAGCACATATTAACTTCATAGTTTTACATTCATGAATGATTCAGATGGCCTTGGCTAGTAAAGCATATTGATAACGGAGAGTAAACAAACAGCTGGTTTAAGAAATCAAATGTTTTGATTTTAGAAAATTTGTAAACAAACTTATTCCCCATAAGATTAACATTAGAAAATTAAAACGTTATAAAATGGAAACTAATTGAATTTTTGGAAACTGAATATGCCTAAAGCATGACCGGAGCAGAGACGAATCCAAAAAATCAAAGATCATTAAAATCGGTGTTGCCGTTCTCGAGTTATAATGCGTGTAACTAACACGACTTTGTTTTATATATTTAGATTATAAAACAAACCACAAGTGTAGAAATATACAAATTTCCCTACGTCTAAAATGACGTTTGGCCATATAGAAAACTTTAACCTCATCCGTTTAGTAGAAAAATCACAGTTGGTAAACTATTGACTATAGACAAAATCTTTCAGCTGACTAAGTATAGTAAAAGAATCGATGTATTCAGTCGTGCCAACCACTACTCTCTAAGACAAAAACTAACGCTTGGATGAATTTTAGAAAATGGCAGATTTTGCTTTCGCCGCTCGATCGGCAGCGTCACTAGGCGGTTGTTTCTAAAATGTGTATTATTTTTTTATTTGTCCTGCGGCTTATAATGAACGTAAATGAACATAATGTACATGAAAATTAAAGTTTATTTCATTATCTTTCCAATGGTATAGGTTTCAGTAGTTTATTTAGTAAAAACAATGTCAAAAACATTGGTTTAAAAAATCAATTGTAGCAAACGTCTAAAATAGATGTTTGGCCACCATCTTACCGAAACCAAACGTCTATAATAGAAGTTTGGTCGTTCTAGACTTAAAAACAGTTTACATACATAACAAACATATCCGTCTTAAATCCATCTAGAAATGAAATCGTTAACAATGTAACATGACATACCAGTGAGTGAATTTCTGACCTTATTTCTAAACGTGTCATAATCGTACTTCTTTTTTTAATTTTTTTGGAAAATAAGTAAATTTATATAACTTCCTTAGTCCTGTTTAACCTAAGATTAAGCCTAGTTTAATTCGGCAGAATAATTAGTAATTCCAAAATGAATGGAAAATTGCTTAGTTACGGCATGCAGTCTGCTGCTAAGAGGGTAGTTCAATATTCTAAAAGTAAAACAGTAAAAAAGGTTGCTCTTGAAGAAGTAACTAATAAAAAATATTTTTTTAAGCAAAGAATAATTTTAGAATTGTACCTCTGTGAATTTCGATATCGTATTTTTTAGTTGTATAGGCCCTGCTCTATGTTAATTTTAAGCTATAATATTTTTTGGTCTAGTGATTACATTGATAATAAAAATTGGTAATTGGAAATCACGAGAATTCAGTTACAGTACAAAACGTCGAACGATGGCGTTGAAACGCCTTACAAGAAGACGACGCAAAACAGATGCTCACAGCGACTAGACTCATTCGATCGTTGTTTTTGAGAAGACGAAATTATTCTTATTTTTATTTAAATTTACATATTCTTTTTATAAGTTACTAAAACTACTTCCTAATGAGCTCAGGAATTTTTAATCATTGTATGCGCATGTAACATGTCTGTCTGTAAATATTCTTCAAAGCTTTCGTCAAACTGAATTGTCATAATGTTTGTAATGTAAACCAATAAAATCATCTAAAGTAATTTGACACTTAGAGCTTTGATGAAATTTAATTATAGATTTTTTGTCTGTAATTTTTATGTTGATGCAATAATACTAAATACTAACTGCTTTTTGTTTATGTATATTATTTTATTTTTTTCTGAAGATGTTCATGTTTTATGTTTTTATGTTATTGGAGTTATTGTGTTGAAGAAATAGTTTGTATTTACAAAGTTTCCCACATTTATTTTTATTATTTATGGGCTGAACCCTCAACATATTAGGTCATTTTTTATATAAAATATATTCACTAGATACAATTTATAAGTGACTGTTTGACCGATTTTATACAAACTTCAAATAGTCCTGAATTTTATCTCATTTAATGTTTCGTTTTAAATATCCACGCATAATTATATCGTTGTGAAAGTTAGTTTGGCTTTGATCACGTAACAATTTATAAATTTTATACAGTGAATCCGCTTTAGTAAGAACTTCTATAAGATAAAATTTTCAAAAACCCCTTGAAACCTTGCTAAAAACACCTCAATGTTAGGTAGAAACTCGAGCTAAAACCTCAATAACAAGCATTATTAATGGTCTGTGACTAGGATTATGAAGCCTCTATACAGCGAATATCCTTTGCTTGTAAACTCTAAAAGACATACTTAACCTCTATAAGACATAGTTCCCCCCAGTCAACCTTCATAGCAAGTAGTTAAAAAAGTGTCTCAGACATGAAACAAGTGCTTTATAATACATAATACTCAATGAACATTTTACTAAGCACTTTTTGTCATGTTTCAGTGGTGAGTCGCAATGCAAGACACCCCCTGTGAGGCCGGATCTTCCCCCACCCCTGCTCTGGCTCCTTCACATGGTAACCATTTTACTCTACCTTACAGTTTGTTACTTTATTTAATTTACTATTTATCAATTTTCGTCAGTGAAAAGTATAATCTTTTTCCGTTAACATATTAAATTCTAATGTATGTTACACTAAGATTGAACCGAAAAAACAAGCTGAATTCATTTATGTCATAAATTACTTGATATTAAATTACTTGCCCAAAAAAATGGTTGTAGACAAAATAAAACTTACAGTTATTTTTGTGTGTTTACAGAAATGAACTCAAATGCTACGCAAATGCCTTCCACTGATAAGGTCGTTGAAGATATTGATGTGGACAAACCCAACAAAGACACCAAAGATGACAACGATACCAAAGAAAACCAAAATACTGATGTTAAAAAATCCAGTGGCCACACCAGCCCGATTACAGACCAAACAAATAATAATCAGGTTTGTTTTTGACATGAATATTTTTTTACTTTTAACATAAGAATAGTCATTAGATTTGGTTCTAAAGTGTGATTTTAGTCTTATAATTAATTATTTAAAATTACCATATGAATTTGCTTCCTTACTTCATATTGTGCAACAAGTGGAACCTAATCTGATTCAACAATAAGTTTTTAAGAACCACAGAGCATTGTTAGCAGTTTAATAGTTTTTTCCTTGTAAATTCATCCTAATTATGTCATTTAATTTTTAATTTTTGTTTCCTCAGGTTGAAACCAAAAAGGCTGAAGACAGCTATGCTGAGATGTTTGGCAGCAACGTTGACACAAAATACGGCTGTCCTGTTTGTGAAGTAGTCCTCTACTCTTCTCATGACTTCACCATTCACATCAGATCTCACAAACCAGAGGAGCTCGGTTTCATCTCATCCACCGGCAAAGGGTTTGTGTGTCAGATCTGTGGAAAAATGCTGCATTCTGCTGCATCACTGGAAAAACACATCCTCACACATTCTGGAGAGCAGAGATTCAAGTGTAAACTTTGTGGAATAATGTTCACCAGTTTGGGAAATCTTCATCGCCACTTGAGAACACATGTATCAGAAAATGGGAACTTCAACTATGACAGCGATGCCAGCTCCGAAAGTCTTGGGTCTCCGAAGTCTTTGTCATCTCCAATCCAAACTCTTAAGAAAAGAAGGGTTTCAAGAACAGCTTCAGAGTACAACAACAATGTTATTGAGTTCTCCCCATCTTTCAGTTCAGAAGGAAACAAGAGGAAATCGGATGATGAACTTGGTGCATCAAAAAGAAAGAAAAATGATAAAAATAACTTTGCAGAGAAGTTTGACTGTTCTCTCTGTGGAAAAACAGGTTTTCTATCTTTGAACTTGCTTGAAACTCATATAGAAAAAGATCATCCTGACTACCAAGCAAAATGTAGTCCTTGCAACCTCGTTTTTAAGAACCATAGAGCATTGAATCTTCACCGATATATGCGACACCATTCAGCATTAAAAGAACACACGTTTGGAAATTCCAAAGAAACAATTGGTTTTAAAGATTTGACATTTGTCGATTTCTCAAGTGAAAAGTTCCCTTACATTGCCAGGGCAGTATGTGAGCAGAGTTTGCATCTTGCTAATAGTCTGTTTCACAGATTTCAATGTGAGAAATGTGGCAGAGCATTCCCATGTGGATCAGCTCTCAATATTCATCGACAAGGCTGTGGTCAGGAAAACTACGCTTCTTCAGGTGAAAGCTGCCACCAAGATAATGAATTTTCATCAAGTGATGAAGCCCCTACAGATCTTAGTAGTGTCAGCAAGATGAACTCATGGAGTAAAATCAAAGTATCGGAGAGTTCTGATGATGTTGAAGATGAACAAAAAAGGTATAACTTTTTTGCTGGGCTTGATCTACAAAATAAAGCTTTGATAAATACTCCTCCTCAAACTTGCCTTCCTATAACTCAAAACCTCAGAAAAGAATCTTATTTTAATCCTCAAAATGCAGAAGGGAAAGATCTAGCTGATATTCAAAGCATCATCTCAGTTACCTCTGCTGGAGGTTTACTTCATGATTTGTCAAAGTCACCTCAGCCAACTGTTATGGAAGTAACTCCACCAGATTCAGGTTCTCGAATCGGAACTTTTGAATCAACAGTTACTGATGAAGAACAACAGGATTGTTTTGCTGCAGAATTCAGGAAAATGAAATTACGTGGAGAATTTCCTTGTAGACTTTGTTCTGCCATTTTTCCAAACTTGAGAGCTCTAAAGGGTCACAACAGGGTTCATTTGACCAACAATGGTGGACAAAATTCAGTCCCTTACCGCTGTAACATGTGTCCACATTTCAGTTCAGATAAGTCAGCTCTGATAAGACATATGCGCACCCACAATGGTGATAGACCCTACGAATGTGCCTTGTGCCATTATGCCTTTACCACAAAAGCAAATTGTGAACGTCATCTGAGAAACAGGCATGCCAAAATGACTCGTGAGGATGTTAAAAAATCAATCATTTATCATCCTTCAGAAGATCCAACCAATGATATTGATCATAAACCTAGTCGCGATGATGTGAAGCGTTCTTTGTTTGCTGAAGCAGATCATTCAAACCGAACTGAAAACAAAGAAACTTTAAAAGTAGATAAGGCCCACCATTTTATCAATAAAAATTTTGAAAAACCTATAAATAGCTTTGATACAGTAAATTTGCCAAAGTCTTCACCTTATGGATTTGTTCAGAAACCAGCAATTGTTACAGAAATAATTGAAAATGAAAATATACAGAGAAAGTGTCTGGATGTAGGCACAATGACCCACGAAGAAAGTGATGTAGAAATCCCAGTTTATCATGATAATGTGACACCAGAGAAAACAGACAGTGATACTGATACACCTTTGGACCTGTCAATGGATGTATTAGACCTAAGTAAAAAGAAAACTTTCTCTAAAGAATTAACACTAGCCAGCAACAAAGAGTTCCATGAAAATATGCAAGAATCAGAACCGCAAGACCTATCAAAAAAGTCAAATTTACCTCTGGAGAAAGAAACTACTTCAAACAAGGAATCTATTGAAACAAATATCCCAGTAAAGAAGGATGAAGATTTAAAAGTATCCAGTCCCTCTCCTAATCCAAAATATGATACTGAAAGTTCTCTTCAACCAAACCCTCTAACAAAATTGGACTTATCAAAATTCTACCCAGCAAGCGCTCATCCATTCTACTTAAATTCCAATGCACCTTTCGCTCCCTTTCCTACAACTGCTACCTTACCTAACAGCCCTTATCCACCATACTTTATACCTCCACCACCTCCAGTGCTGTTCCCCGCTAACTCAAGCCATGACTTTGTAGAAATGAAAGATAGACTTCAAAAAGAGTTGATTCAAAGACTACAGTTAACTTCAGGAGGCTCTATTGTCCTTGATCAGCTGGCAATGGCAAATGCAGCTGATAGAATCCAGTCTCTTCATCAGCAAGCTATGGCAGAATTCAGTTGGCGCATGGAAAATACTAAGGAGGAAAGATCTTTCTCTCCATCAATGAAAGAGAAAACTTCACTTCATGCTGAAAGTGAAAAGGACCCCAGAATCCAGGAAATTAACCATCCCAAACTACATGAAAAGTTAGTGCTTACCAAGCCCAAACAAGACTCCTCATCTTCAGTTAAAATGGTTATAAAGAATGGTGTTTTGATTCCCAAACAGAAACAAAGACGCTATCGAACAGAGAGACCTTTCTCTTGTGAACATTGTTCAGCTAGATTCACCTTGAGATCCAACATGGAACGCCACATCAAACAACAACATCCTCAGTATTGGACTCAGAGACAGAGGAATGCAATTACAATGCCAGCCAGACGCAATCATTCAATTTCTCCAAAAGTACCTCAAAGCTTACTTAACCACAGCCAGTATTATTCCCATCCTGGGCTGCCCAATTTTGGGGTCAAATCTGAAGAAGAGACATCAAAATCTTCTATCAATAGTGATCACGTAAATACTGAAAATAAATTTAACATAATAGAAGGAAAACAAAGTATTTCAGAAGAGGTGAAGAATGCAATCACTCTACAGTTAAAATCTAAGATCCCACCATCAGACAACGTCATGAATAAAAATGAAAATGAAGATGATCTAATGGAGGAAGAGGAAGAAGAAGATCTTGTTATTGATGAAGAAAATAAAGATGAGGATGACGAAGAAAAAGATTTTGAAAGAAACATAGAAGACGAAATTACACTTCGAAAAAAGATGTGTATAAAAGAAGATAATGTAGATTTAGCAAGTGTTTCCAGACTGTTGGACAATGCTTCAACTCAAACTTTTCGTCAGTATTTTCACTCAGAAGAAGACCATCCCGGGGGTGAAGGAAGTGAGGAGGATGAAGAGGGGTTGGTTGCCGCAGGCAGTGCCAGCGAGGGATGTAACTCCGGCAGCGATGAGAATAGGTGAGATTTAATTCTACCATAACAATAACTGTAATTTTATAATAACCATCAAGTGTATTTATTTAAACTTTGAAGTAGAAAATAACAATTACTCAGAGAATAGATAATTGCCACAACCTTGCCAAAGACTCAAAATGAATGTTTCTTTTGTTTCTTTTTTTTGCTAAAACTTCAATATTAGTCTCTTTATTCTTTCCAAACTCTAATCTCAGTTCTCAGTATTTATTCACATCACATTTCATAAATTTTCGTAATAGATCTCCTGCATTGTTAAAACTAAACTAAACTAAACTAAAATAAAATCTAAGAAAAGCACTTCTACAATTATCTTTGAATTCATAGCTCATGAAAACTCATAGAAGACATAATGAAAATGAATGTAAATAATTTAAGTTGCGTGTTATTTAAGATTCTAATAATCCTGATGAAAGATAATGTTACTTTACAGATCAGATTTAGAGAACAACAGTGGATCGAATCCCCCGGTGGTGAAGAAGAAGAGTGCCTACTCCCTCGCTCCAAACCGAGTTTCCTGTCCCTACTGCTTCAGGAAATTCCCTTGGTCATCTTCTCTGAGACGCCATGTGCTAACACACACAGGACAGAAGCCTTATAAATGCTCCTTCTGCCCTCTCTTGTTCACAACCAAGTCCAACTGTGACCGCCATTTGCTCAGGAAGCATGGAGGAGGAACCCCGGCTCCGACTAGTGAAGCTCCACCCTCAGTGCCTTCCGAACAGTCGAATGGACAAAACTACACCATGAGGAATGTTCCAGAAAGACCTTACAAGTGCAAGAGCTGTCCTAGCTCCACATTCTCTACTCTTAGCAACCTCAAGAAACACCTGTCCACCAAACACCAGCCGTCCTCCTACAAGAATGATACACAGAGTGGGTATGAAAGCCAGGGTAGCGTGAGCGAGGAGATTGATGTTGGGGAAGAAATGAAGAATGAAGAGGAGAAAGACAGGCGGCCGATCATAGATTTGAGAGAAGTCCATCCAGGACTCTCATCTGAAAGTCATGCTCTCAAGACTCATCATCCACCAGAGCAGACTTTTGTAGCGGCTCAACCCTCAGATTTGCCATTTAAGTGTCATCTTTGTGAAGGCAGCTTTGCTGAGCGCCAAGATGCCTTGGATCATATCAGAGACAACCATTCTTCCGAATTTCAACTCCTTGTTTCAAAGGGTGCCCTGGAAGCTGGGGCTGCTGCTGAGGAAAACCATCCCGCTGAGGAAAATGGAGATGAGAATATTGAACAATTACGAGGAAAATTTCCTGACTATGCCAATAGAAAGGTAAGGGCATAGAAAATTTCTTAGAAGAATATTTGTTGTATTTAGGAGACATTGAAATATTTCCTAATGGGGTTGAATTAAGGAAATGCAGATGGGTATAAGATTATGCCATAAGTAGAGATACTGCACTTTAAAAAAATAAAAGTCAGTTGTATTGGATGGTAAAATACTTAACCCAAATTAATTAATGGAAAATTTCTTCATATATTTGTTTTTGTCTGTAATATTTTAAAATAATATTAGTCAAGAAAAAATTGTGGCCATAATGAGAAAATGATTCACCTATAAGTTTTACAAAGTGTTTTTGCGCTCAAGTGAAAAGTGCTCAAGTCGAGTTGGTGTTCATGAATTAAAATAATAATAAAAGACCAAAATTCAGAATATCTAATGGAATTTGGTTTTAATGAAATAAATGAATTTTTCACTGCCTAACTTCTTTTCAATTTTTATAATAACTTTTTTATAAAATCACAACTATCTGCTTCTTTATAAGTAATTTTTATCAGCTTTATTATTTATGATGACTGTTGTACTTTTTTATATTTACATTGATAGCCAATGCATACAAGTATATTGATTGTGTTGGTCTTGTGTTTGCAGGTGATGTGTGCCTTTTGCCTGAGGCGGTTTTGGTCAGCCGAGGACCTGCGACGTCACATGCGAACACACACGGGGGAGCGCCCCTTCGCCTGCGACATCTGCAGACGACGCTTCACACTCAAGCATAGCATGCTGCGACATCGCAAGAAACACACGTTCGAGGACAGTTCTCCCGCTAGCGACGAAGACGGGACCTCTCACAACAACAACAATAACAACAACTCCGTAACAGCCAAGCAGGTCCTCTGTTCCAAGAGTCGTCTCGAGGAAGAATCAGACTTGATTAGTAACCTACTTGGAATTCAGGACAAAACTATTGTGGACAAAATGCTTCTGTCGAAATCTGCTGATGATGCAGCCAAGTTGTTGGGTGTTCAAAAGTAACTGGGTTTTGTATACTCGAAATATGTATTGAAATAAGTTAAGTATTATACTGTGGACAATTTACCTCAAGAATTTTTATAATTATTGATTGCAATTAATTATTGTGTCTATTGACTCAAGGAATCTGAATAATAATAAGTGAATTTGTGCTATAAAAAAAACTTTGAGTGGTAATTGCAATAAGAGATTTAAGGATGAGAAGAAATATTTTCCCTTTCCTGAATTGAAAGGGAGAGGGTCTTTATCATTCTAACATATTTTTACAATTTGATTTTGCGGACATTTTAAATATTGATTATGAGTGTTGAATATATTACTAAAACTTAATTTTATTACAGATGCCATATTCACGAACAGCTTGTCATTATCATTAAGAATATGTTTCAATAAGCTAGTCAATATGGACATTTATCTTGAAAGTGTTTTCTACGTACTCATGTTGTTTATCACATCCAAAAAAGCTGCACAACGCAACAGAATTATTGTATATATCCGCTTTGTTCGTTTTGTTCATTACTATTAGTTTTGCAATCACAAGTGCTTTATACATTGATTTGTATTATATATGTGCCTTATCAGTGCGTTTTAGTGTTTTAGAGAAACATACAACATGTTTTCCTGTGATATGTGAGCAAATAAGATACATATAGTGGAAATATCTGTCTTGATGTACTAGTAAAGCAATGTCGAAAATACAAGCAATAAGTATTATTAAGATAACAGTAGAATCTATTTTCATGGGCATTAATTCATTTAGATTGAGGACCATTTTCTAAATTACCTTTGATTTTACCAGCTCTAAATTAATGACTAAATAAATTATGAGACTTACAAAAATAATTAATTCTATAAAATTAAGAGGAGCTTTTAATTTGATGAAGGATTTATTTATCTAAAGTTGAAAATAATGAATGAATTATTTTTAAGTGGGTTTAAAGAAGAGTTGATGGTTTATTTATGGACTCCCTCAATGTATAAATAAATCTGTAAATTATGGAATTAGGAATGCAGTTAACTTATAATTTAATAATAGAAAAGTTATAGTTTTAAAACTTTCTAGGTTTACAGAATATTAATTGCTTAAGATATTAATTTCAATTTACCTCTGGTTTCGCATTATTCAGAGAAACCTTTTCGGATTTGTTTTGTTTAAAAATTATTCTTGATAAATAGGTACATTTTAGTGAGTTTAAAATTTAATATCTCATTCACTCCTTTCTTTATTAAATCTAATAACTAATGTAACAAAAAACATGTTCTAAAAATTTAAAAAATGACAGTCAACTTAAGGTAACTTACTAAGTTCGTAGTAGTTAAGTTACATCTTCACCAATCCAATCTTCATCATTAGCCAACAATAAAGGTTTTACTTAATTCAGTGTAGCTGAGAATGTAGGAATATTTTTTTGACGAGGGACCGGGGGATGACTAACCATTGTCAGAGATGATGTCCAATGTAATGTGAATTTGCCAGAGAACGCTAGCTTCACCATCAACATTGTGTGAACTGTGAATCTATAGTGATTTGGAAAACCTATCACAACATTTTATAATCCAGATATTATGGTTACTCCGCCCTTGGTCCTTTAATTGATAGTTTTCATCCTCATTACTGTGATAATATATTATTAGTTGCTTAAAATAAAAAATATTTTTCATCAAACTACAAGGAACTTTTATAAAAAAAATCATGCTTTGCATGTCTGGGGTCGAGTCGTAGGTAGCTGTAGAGTGATTATCAAAAATATAATGCATCTTGTTAGTCTATGTATTTTAATGGGGTACGGGTATACATAAAACATTTTTTTTATATGGATATGTCTTAGCTCTGTGGGGAGGGATTGGCGATTTATCAGACCAAAATTTGAAACGGAAGTAACATCAATATGGTTAAAAGAAACCTGTGTAGAGGAACTGAAAATATTCCCATTATACATATCCATGATCTAAGCTATTTCCCAAAATGAAGAAAATACATTTTTTTGCATAGTGTAGTGTGATGAAAAATATAGTTGATAACTTGTCCAAAAACGTTATGTATACTCTCGATCGATTCAAATTCTCAACTTCTTCAATTTGAAACTCAATCTTAGGGCCACACATTATTCTATATTTAAATTTTGGACACAAAAAAGAATTGAAAACAACCATTTTATAAAAATAGTTTTTTTGCAAAAAGGGATTAAAATGCAACTCCACTCAAGAAACTGTTGAAAAACGTTTCGGAGGGGCAAAAAGTACTTTAATGTCTTTTTGCATTCAACATTTTTCCTCAACCTACACAAATAACAATAGCTATAAGTTAATAAGTACCGAGTGACCGAGCTTTACTCGGCTTTGTTGAATTAAGAACTAAAAAATTCAAATTATAATGATTTATTTAACGATTAAAATAATAATTTTTTAAGGATTTGCACAAACTCTGAACAGAAATTTAACCTCCCTGGTTGGGGATCGATCTCATTACCTACCATACAAGATTCCTCCACAATTGCACTAAGCCTTGGCGTCTGCACTGCTTTAATGTCGTCGTCTGCCATCATCTTCACTCATTGGTTATAAACAGATGTTCTGATTCGTTTTGTTTACAATTTAATTTCAATAAGCTCAATGTTAATTTATTCGATTTTAAACTTAATATTACAAGAAACACGAGACTTAATAGGCTTTTCTGACATTTCTGGCTTCTTCACTAATACTGGGGTCCGTTCAGCCCACATCGTCACTGCCACTGTCCATTTTATTTAGGTAAATATCAACAAACAAAGTCACTGACGTTCAGGAAACACTGCGGACACAACAAACAGTAGTACCACAACAAAAAACTGTATGTTGCTCAATTCTCGCCACATCTAACTCTGTTTTCTTCACAAGAAGATTGGTGTACGCAGTGTTTCTGGATCCTTCCTATGTTATTCTTATGGGATTACTTTTCCTCCCTTGGTACTAAATGTGTCTACTTTTCCTCCCTAGGTGCTAAGAGTGTTAAGGAGTCTCGTGAGATGAAAATTTGTACTTTAATACTCTATTCTAGAGAGTAAAGTATGACTTGGCATAGTAGGTTGAGGAAAATGTAATTTTTTAAGGTACCCTAATGAGATTTTTCAATAAATAGAAAAACAGTACTTTTATATGATACATATTTAGAAGTCATTAATTTTAATATTTCGGAAATATAAATTAAGTTTTAACTTTTTCATTGAAGTTTGCCATAAGTTGAATGAGGAATTAAGTTAACTGAAGTTTTTCTTACACTCTTACATAATAAGTAAGAGAAACTAACGATTAATATAAAATAAAATCAGGTTTAATTACCGTAGGTTGTAGTAAAAATGGGAAAAATCAAAGATTCGTGAAAAAATACATCAATAAAAAATTAGGTTGATTTAAGTTTAAGAAAAAAACTCATAATTTATTTGTCAGTATTTGAGTACTTCAGTATTGTATAGCCATCTAACTAATTATAGATTTTAACTACGATTTTTAAGAATTAGAAATAAAAACACGATCTGTTATAATTAGGGTTAATATTGTAAATTAAAAATACAAATTTTAATAATTTCTTATTTGTCATTCCAAAGATTTAGTTTTAAGGCTTGTATATAGTAATACTTGCAATAATATATATATATTTATCCGTCTAAGTCTGTATATAAGAGGTTGTGTCACCCAAGATGTGGTTTCTTTAATCTATTGTCCTCCTTTCCACTATTGTTCAGAAGTTTATATTTTCTCTGTTACTTTTTGTTCTCAAGAAATCTATTAAATGTGATTTCCTTAAAAAAAATTGTCTTTACTTTTCCTTTCTTAATGCCTAGTTCAGTAGAATTTTGAATGGACCAATTTTCAAACCATGTAACAGTAACTAGTAGTGAGTCTGGACAAGCTTCGAAACTGGGAGAAGGCCACGATGAGGGAGGCGTGGAAGTCTCTTCCGGGCCTTCGACAGTCAAAATCGCTGATTGAACCTTACAGAAAGGTGTGGTAGGAGCTACTTAAGCTCTCTAAAGGGGACATCAGCTTATTGGTGGGGTTACTGACAGGACATGGGCCACTAAGAAAACATCTCAAGATCATCGGACTCTCTCAATCAGACTCCTGCAGATTCTACAAGGAGGAGGTCGAGTCTGCTCCTCGCTTCTGGCTCGAATGTCCAGCTCTGAGCCAGAGAAGGCTGAAATTCTTTGGTCGGATCTTCGTGGACCCCGAAGAATTTGAACAATGGAGTGTTGCACAACTTCTGTGCTTCGTCAAGGGACTAGAGTTGAGGGACTAACTTCATCTAGGGTGCTACAAAAGATCTTAAGATCGAGGTAGCCAAAGGATAGCTATACCCTTGCCCTAGGAAAAAAAACAGTAAAATAAAATTTATTAAAGTGATCCTTCAATGTTAAAATCATCGAAATTCTTCCACCTAAGTGTTATAGAATATAAAGTAAGTACGAGAAAATGATTACAATGTTTTCTAATGTTTTAGGAGGTTGGGAGAGATAAACTTACTAAAAAGACTATTATCTAAATAATTTATTCATAGCAAACTAAAATATGTAAAACATAACATAAACATTTGTCAGCTAAATAAAATACTAAAACTTGATGAAATGAGGAAAGTAATGAAATTGTGATGTAAATTTCCTTGACTAGCTTTTGTTACTCTCCTTTAGGGCTTTTCTTTCCAAAAAGTGTGGAGAAAGATTATCGTAGTGATGAAGGTAGGAAGTTATGAAAAGAAGCTAGAAGAGATGATCCCTCGATGCTCTCTTACCAGCAATTTCTCTTGGACTTCTAGGACAGTGTGTAGTTCAATGTTCTAGATTGATTTTTCAGTATAGCTTGTTGATGTTATAATCTGGAAACACAAATTCAGTTTGCTATTAGTTGCATATGTAAAAAACAACAGTTTATTCACTAACCACATAATGTCACTCATCAACAAAAAACAAAACCATGCAATGAGCAAGTTAAAATTTCTGATTCACTTAAAATAAATTCTTCACTTTCCCAGTATGAGAGGCTGTAGTTAAGTCACATTGGGCACTAGGCATTGTGACCGTCCGTTAGTTACTGACAATGATCCATTGGATAAAACTTCTACCAACCTAAATTATTAGTCCTTGAAATTAACCGTATCCTCGTGCAGGGAACTGTATGGGTGTAATAGGTAAGGAAACTTAAATGAACTCTTATACAGGGTGACAATGAAATGTTAGGTGGTCTTTATAACATTAAAACGGAGAGATATTAACCAAATCTTGCATATCATTACTGGTAATTATTGAGAATTAGAACTGTCACTCAGTGGTGGAGGGGGGCCAGGGGTGATCGCTCCCCCTGAATATTGTGGTCATTTTAACTAGCATCTCGTTTACTCTGTTAAAGTTAAAATTAATTCTTCATCATCAATTAATATTATTGGTTTTCTGAACTGTTTATTGACATGTTTAAATGTTAATTGTTAATGTGAGTGAGCATTTTGTTCTGAGGATGCCTGACAGTTGGCAGCACTACCACAACTGGCTCATTCCTATGCTGATTAAAAGGTTCAAAGAAACATTGAACTGTCACAATATTTTCATAACTTTTTACTGAAAACCTGATTAATCAGGATAAGAGTGTTTTTGTTGATAACAATAACTATGTTTAGATTTTAATACAGTAACAGGATTTCTTTTTCCATTGATTTAGGTTTGACTGCTATTTTAAAATTAATCAGGTCAAGTGATCGAGAAATGCCAAGTTTTATATTTAAATTACTTAAACCTCAGTAAATGTTGAAGTGTTACTTTCTCTGGTTCGTTTTATTGTATTACATAATAATTACAATTAAGTGTTAACATGTGATTATCTGTACCAAAATAATCATATTGGGCGTGCTGAGCTCGCCCACCCCCCTGGACACTAACTGAATCCACCACTGCTGTCACTAGAGGTATGTAGGGTGGACTGATTCTCCTAGGTGTCCGAAACCTGCTAGTCCTGCGGGGCTATCGGCTTCAAATAACAAATAACTACCCTCTCAAGGTAAATAGGTCCTAATAGATCGACCTACAGTTACAGTTACGAAGTTACAGAAAGTTCTTAAGTTGCAGCATAAGTCAAATTGTTGGTTTTTTTATTGGAAAAAATGCCTGAAACCGGATATAAAAAAGTGATAAAAAATAGGGATTGTTTGAAGTTCATATCTTTCCCTTTTCAAAACAACGCCATATTGTTTTCCATCAACCTTTTAATTTCGGTTTGCGGCATTGTTTTTAGCTCAACAAGACATTTAATACGATGTACATATCTTTACCATTAGGATTTTTAATTTACTTCTTATGGGCTATCCCCCATAGGTGACATTCGATTACCATTACACAAAAAGTAGCCTACTATAACCAGTGATATGCTAAATTTTGTATGATACCTATTTTTGTTTTAAAGTTATAATGACGACCTAAGACTTAATTGTCACTCTGTTTTTTTTAAAGTGGATGACAGCCTCTTTTATCTTTACTTTTACCATTCACATATAGATTACAGATGTATGCTTAGGACATGTCAAGCAAGGAAAGCAGTGAAATGTCATTGTACTTTATAGATGATAATTATAAAAACATATTGACAACATAAGGAACTGAACCAGAGATGCCACTACCGGTACCACAGATTGTCACTACTATCTCAGTGAATGTTACTTCAAGTGACCGTTCTTCTACTATATAACAATAGTGGCTTTGACAAGGTTTTATTTTGTTCTTACTAGACGTAGGAAATCCAAAATAACCAAGAGTGTTTTTTTAATTTTCTGGAAAAATGAAATTATTAAGTATGATTATTATTTAGTTCTTAAGTCAATAGTAAAGCTACATTTTTATTATGGTTGTGATATTAGCATATGTTTTATTGACTTGGTCTGTAATTAGTAATGAAAGGTAGTCAAATTCGTGGCGTGTCCTGTAATCCAGCTACCTGAAGGTCACGAATTGTGGATAGTTGTGAGCGATGGTCGGTGGGATTAACTTGATTGGATTAACGTCCACACTATTGAATACTACGTTAATCCACTAAGACAATCCTCATAATTAGACTCGTTCGTAATTCAGAGGCAGTGGTTTGGACTCTACATTAAACTGTAGATCTCTAGTTATGCCATTGACTATAGGACTATTAATTAACAGTTCTGTCTAAGGAACATGTCAGTCTTAGTCAGTAACAAGACTAATATAAGATTGCCCCTTAATCATCTTACACTCATTTCTTATTCATACTTGGCTTAAAATACCTACCTGGGTAGGTTGCCATTTCACTGATTACTAAATAACTAGCTATTGTAACTAATTATAAAAAAAAATTTAAAATTAAAGTGATAAAATAACGGTATTACTATTATTCTGAGCGGAAGCTTGGCGCGTGTAGTGGGGCTGTGGCTGGGTCACCGCTTGCTGTGTGATGTATCTCATTTCAAGGTCCTCAGGGATGGACCTTGGGTAGACTGCCGGTTTCTTGGGTGGGGCGGGGGGTACTTTAGAGGGAATCGGACGTCCTGCAGAGTCAAAACTCTGAGATTGAGGACGTTTAGGAGCCGGCACCCTGAACCGGTTGGGGACATATTCTAGAGATGCAGCTCTCTTTTCGGTGAGGCTGTAGTCGGGCCGAGGGATCGCTGGTTGGTCGCCACGGGAGTTGCTGCGACTGACCGGTCGCTTCATAAGCTGTGGCTGGTCACCGGCGATGTACGAGAATGGCTCAAACTTATTGAGCTCCGGAGGAACCTGTACTCCGCTGTAACAACAACGTGTAGAGAGTATTTAAAATTCATTATACAGAGTGTCCCATATGTTAAGTGCCAAACTCTGTTAAAAGGTCTTATGGGTCAAAATAAAAATAAAATCAAGAATAACATTTTTTTCAAAAAACACTTTGTTTACCAGACATCCGCCATTTTGTACTTTTTACAAAATAATTTATATCTCAAGAAAAGTTTGACCAATTGGGTTCATACTAGGTATGGTTCTTACTTTGGTAAGACATAATGGTTTACCAAAATGTTTAGAAGTAAGTTGTGGTTAAAAACATATTAACCATGTACCGTTAAATTAATAATATTATTTATGCTAATTCATAAACTGTCACTTCTGAGTATTCTTTAGTACTAGAGCAACAGCGTAGTTTTATGGATCGGTGGCGTGTCCTGTAATCTAACCACTTGGGGGTTAAAAATTGTAAATGGTTAAAAGTGATGGTCGGTGGTGTGATATTCTCTTGTGTGGATTCACGTCCGCACTATTGAATACTACATTCGTCCGTAAAAACCATCCTCAAAGACCAGTTCGTAATTCAGAGACAAGAGTGGTTCAGATCCCACGGTAAGCTTTAGGTCCTTTAGATGTCTTTGGCTTTTGGGCTATTAATTAACAGTCCTATATAAGGAACATATCAGCGTTAGTCAATAACAAGACCACATGACTATCATCTTACACTTATTTCTCCTTCATACATTGCTTAAAATACCTACCTGGGTTGGTCGCCTTTTATGACAGGTAATAGAAAGTAATGTATGATGTCTACTAAAAGGTTTGAAACAAGTAAAAGGTAAAGCATATAAAAGGATTCACAATTTTTCAGTGCTTCTCATTGAAGTATCTAAGAATCTCTATGACTTTACTACTTTTCCAGTTAAAAGAGAATTCTTTCTTCAAAAATATAAATACCTTGCTATTGGAGGTGCATTGTTGTTATCCCTCCACTGTTCTCTGTGGGAATCCGAGTGAACTGGTCGACCAGAGTAATCAAAAACACCTGGCTTAAACGGAGACCGCCGTCCTCTTTCCTGCTCAAAATCAGCTGCTGGAGCCCTCACCTCTTCAACCCTATACCTCATTGCTGTCTGGTCCTCTGCTCTCTGTTCAGAATTTGAGTCTCTAGGGTGACTTCCTTGGATATTAGCTCTTGAGCTATGTTCATTTGTGTGGCCCATTTGTTCAAACAGAGAAGGGTCTGGTCCCTGGTAAAATCTGGTCTTCCAAGATTTCTTATTCTCCTCTGGCATCAGGGAACTCTGGAATTTCAAATCCTTTTAGAGAAAACAGGCAACAGCAATGAAAGTCCTGTGACATTCACATTTTTACCCAGGAAATTTAGCGACAGCTTTTTTTGAATGTTTGAAATACAATGAATGACACTTTGTCAGTATAGCATGTTCTTCACCAGTCTAGAGCTAAGCATTCTTAAGTCATAGCTTCCCAATTGCCTCGTAGAGTTGGGAGAAGCCCGTGGGACCTGAGATTGCATTTCCTTTAAATACTGCCACCCTCATCATCAAGCTCTCTAGACTAGGGATTTAGACCGTATGGCTATTCAGGACATAAATATATAAATATAAAAAATAAAAATACCAATGCAGATTTCTATGATTCAAGTAAAATTCAGCTTGAAATGTATTCAACTTTTAATACAGATTGTTGAAGTTGATTTCCAATCATAGAATTCATCTAGGAGATATAAACAGTGGAGAGAAGAGTACATTAAACTTGATCCCTTCACCCCTTGTCTGATTTCCTTGCAAGACATGATATCCTGAGTTCAGAATGCTAGATTTGTGAAACAAATATGTGTCATTGAAATTCATGCAACTTTTAAACCTTCTGGGTTAGTATTAACAGTAGAAACAGAACGAGTACATCCTTTCTTAATTAGAAATTAGAGTAAACCTGTCTAACCTGCAAGTATTTGGTTGTATATAGCGAAACAGCATTACAGCCCCAGTAGACCCCTATAAGGAAGAATAAGTTGATGAGCCATAAGACGATGAAGCGGCAGAAGAAGAGAGTGATGAGCATTGATGGTAGCCACGTGGGACCTGAGATTGCATTTTTTTTAAATACTGCCACCCTCATCATCAAGCTCTCTAGACTAGGGATTTAGACCGTATGGATATTCAGGACATAAGTATATAAATATAAAAAATAAAAATACCAATGCAGATTTCTATGATTCAAGTAAAATTCAGCTTGAAATGTATTCAACTTTTAATACAGATTGTTGAAGTTGATTTCCAATCATAGAATTCATCTAGAAGATAAAAGTAGTGGAGAGAAGAGTACATTATACTTGATCCCTTCACCCCTTGTATGATTTCCTTGCAAGACAAGAGTTCAGAATGCTAGATTCGTAAACCATAAACCTTCTGGGTCAGTAATAACAGTAGAAACAGAAAGAGTACATCCTCTCCCAATTAGAAATTAGAGTAAACCTGTCTAACCTGCAAGTATTTGGTTGTATATAGCGAAACAGCATTACAGCCCCAGTAGACCCCTATAAGGAAGAATAAGTTGATGAGCCATAAGACGATGAAGCGGCAGAAGAAGAGAGTGATGAGCATTGATGGTAGCCACGTGATGATCCCCTCACTAGAGGCTGAGGTCAGGGAGGACCAAGATTTACTGCCTGTGAGACTAGCGTAGGCATCAGGAGTCTGAAAAATAGAGAGGAAAATGAGTCAGGAACACAATGTTCCTGAAAAATTTACAAGAAATACAGTAGCTTCTGTCACAATCATGAAACATATTAATTTTACAATAACTTACCATCCCAGTCTATTACACTGCTGTATGTTCTCTAGCAAAGTGGTGTAGCACAGTGGATAATGGTTGTAAGCAATCTGTTAAGATGTCTGGCAACCACCTAAAGACACAGGTTCATACAAACCAGAAGGTTCGATTGAAGGTTGATGGCTTTATACTGAAACCAGTTGCCTTTGTTAATTACTGATCCTGGCACATTAATTAGCTATTCTTTGTCAGTAATAAAGTTACAGATCATCAAAACCAATACACTCATCATACTCAACCACTCAACCTTGGTAAGTCGGGAGCTCAGAAGGTAGAAAGACAGACTACTCGAGATTTGAGGTTAAGATCCAGGTGATGGATGCTAATTAGTTTTTATCAGAACGTACTATGTTTCACTTGCTACTATGTTGGCCATATCTTTTGCTCGATATATTCCATACACAGATTTTAACATATATATGTCTTACCTCTTGGGAAGGGTGGTTTGGCAATCCATCAGACCAACATTTAAAACGGTGACATCACATGCTTAGTGACGTCATATAGAGCTATAAGGATAGCTGTTTAGAGAAACTGAAAATATTCAGTTTATATTAAATTATCTATATATTATTACATTATACTATATTATACTCATATTAGGAGAAACAATGGGAACTCTCAGAACTCACAGTGGAGTGTAAAACGTCTATGAAGTGATATATTGCACCAGCAAAATCTACGATGATGAAAACAGAGGATAAGATGATCCAGGGGTAGTAGAGTAAAGCTCCTTGCCTGCCACGGACCTCCACAGAGGCCGCCACTAGACAAACACACAGAATTGATTAAATTTGTAGAAGTAGAAAAACAAACTTATAACTATTCAATAGTTTTGGAGTAATACTGGGAAGCCCTTCAGTCCTTAGAAATAATTCTTAGAGCCCACCTTTTCTTACACAATGTATGATATATTATTAACATAAAAACTTTCATGTTTCCTATTATAATATAAATCCTCCTTTTGAACAGGACTAAAATAGAAGCCGGGACTTTCCGTCTTTGTCTCAGAAAGTACAAAACAACTCTTAATTACAGGCCAGTTTTAAATTACTTTTTCAAAAATTTACTGATATTTTTCTGAGTCTAGAGTTAAAAGGTCTGAATCAGAAAAAAATTATATCTATTTTCAAAAAACATTCATCTAACATGAATCCTAGAAAGATGAGGCACAGCTAGCGTATTTCCCGCTTTTCGTGGTCAATGTATGTCCGCAAGAGGTCAGCCAACTGGAATAAGTAATGTCACATCACATAACATAGAGTAAAGCTCTTACTATCTTTTTATAGCCTGTCTGTCCATCAGATAGTTTCTTTCCTTGTAATACTTTATGTCTGGGCATTTGTTTGTTTACGTGATTGTATTTTAAGATGTAACTGAGCACTTTTTGGATTTTACCATTTATATTTTTTTATCAGGGTGCCTTCCCTGATGCACACTCTTCAATTTACTTAGGAAATTTAAGAGGGCACATTGGGAAGCCAGTCCCTGTCTTATGCTGAATCTGAAAAATTATACATTTTCTCTACCAGTAAGAAGGATGCAGGCAGGTATCCAAGCGACGGAGAACAGTATGTATATCCAAAGCCATATGTCGAGGTGCTTAGCAGGATCGGAGGGAGGGCTGAGCATGAACCCAAGGTCCTGGGCACTCTTGGACCCTCGGCAGCTTCCTTGATAAAACAAGAATGAATAGTTACAATCAATGGAACTTTAAACTACAGGTTAATCATTATTTTTTGGAAGGAACATAAAAGGAAAGAAAAATAAGTGAAAAATAACTCTAGGAATCGCTTAAACATACCATTGTGAGAAGAGAATATTTTAAGAAATAATAATTTAAACTCGTTGAACCATTAAGCATCATACTATGAGATAGGTAAAGGTTCTTGTATTCTTCTGGCGGAGGTCTAGTGATAGAGTTTTCTGGCAGCACTACTTCCCCTGATGTGACAAATCAAATCGAATCAAATCATTTATTGTCGCAACACACAATATTACAGTGCATGACAACGTCATATTAAGAAAGACAATAGATCACAGTAAAATCATTTCTTGAAATGTCCAATGAATTCCTTCACAGAATACACACACACTTAAGTCAAGAAGCATAATTTTCAATTGTTTTTTAAAACCTAATGACTACTGTACTTATCAGCCAGGACCAATAGCTTAACTTGCCTTCAGAAGCATAGTGGAAGATTTTAACTTCACTCACTCAACTATGACTGATGTAGTCAGGGAAGATGTTTTTTTGGTGGCTAAGTTACAGTGCACACACATTAAAGGTTAGTGAAAAGTCCTGGAATGGCTTAATATTTTATTATTAACTATCCTACAAGAGTAAAATGTTGCAAATTGGATTGGGACGAATACTATATTTTTTTAGCTTATTACTGACTATCAACCTTAGATGGGAGATGGCTCACGTTGGGTCAGTACAAAATCTTAAAGAGAAGCATAGGTTGATATGGACATCAAATTTGTAAATTTGTATTCCAATCCAATCCAATTTGTAAAGTTTTACTCTTGTAGGATAGTAATAATAAAATTATTAAGCTGTTTCGGGACTTTTCACCAACTCTGTACATATTTACCTCAGGCTTTGCTACTCTTGGCTTTTGATTACAATGATCTGAAATAATGGCTCTAAGTTTTCTTTAAATTTGGATATAACTAAAATAGAAAATAAGTTCTAGATATCCCTTTGTCAAAAAAATTCCTTTTCTTGCAATATTAATTTAAAATCTAAAAAATATTACCTTATGGATAATCAAATGTAAACAATACAAATCAAAACATCTGTTTATAACCGTTTCAGTTGTTGACAAGATATTAAACATATGTAAATAGAGTTTTGTAAAATCAATTTTGTAAAAAACAAATAAAATAACAGAGCGAAATAAAAGTAGAGAAATTATTTTAATCGTTCGTGTTTTGATAGAAAACGTTTTCATTATATTGCTGAAACCACTGTGTAACAACAATTAACTGTTTAAATAAAATTTCCTTTATGCTTTTCATATTATTTCTCTAACAATATTTATGAATAATAATAAAATGATAATTAAATACAGTATAAATCAGCTGAAACAATTATTGGTAAAAAGTTAAATGACAGCCCAGATTTTTAGCTCTAGTATCGGCTAGCGCTCATACATTATGAAGTTCTGAGATTCAATCCTATCACATTTTTCATTTTATATTATTAATTAAAGTATTAAATTGGTTTTATTTAAACCACATAAATGTTTTCATTGAGTATTAAATGTGTTTTAATTTTGCTAATTAACTTGTATAGTACATGTCTTATTCTATCCGAGCAAAGCTCAGTCACCAGGTACTATTTTGCAAACTGTATAGTGAGAGCTCTGACATCTAACTGATCCACTTTTCAGCTGTGACTCATCTCTTGCCAGATATTCCATCCATTTTTATTGCTTTAGCAGACTTTAAAAAATGGATCCACCCCCCTTATGTGGTATCCACATAATATGAAATTTTGAGGAGACAATTATAATCCCAATTAAAAAAGAGATTTGACCTTAAATTTTCCCTATTAAAGAAGAAATCCGAAGAAGAAGAAAACACTAGAAAAAATAGGTATAAATCGTATGAACCTACCCATGAAATACGTGAGGTATAGCATGCTCCATGTGTTAGGACCATTTTTGGTGTAGAAATAGCTCCAGCTGCAATTATATGTCCCCACCAAGTAGATTGATAATCCTCCCCACACCAACGACTCCAACTGCAAATTTTTTTAGAATTAAGTTCATATTAGGTATTGCCATTATTATTGTCAGAATAGGAATTGCAAGCCACCAGAAAAAAGGATACAAGAGGAACGGTAGGGTAGGAGAGGACAGTCTGAGTCACCAGGGAGGGAGAAGCAAAAACTTCAGTCTGTCCAGTTCTTCAGGATTTGATGTCATGCCCGAATGCCAAGTAACCAGATGAGCATAAAGCAGACACCAATCCATGCTAACCAAAATGTGAACCAACCAAAATAATACTGGGATTCAGACTGGATAACAAGTTCTAAGGTTGCATGCTCTCAAAGAAACAAGGAGGTTCAAGGTTCAAAGGAGCAAGGAAAGCTGTTTGGATGGCCAAAATACTTACCGATAATGTGGAAACTTCATTTTTTGTACCCAATTATGGACTCTAAAGTACAATTAGATTAGATTATTGAAATGGCAACAGTATCACAAGGTAGTTATTTTAAGCCAAGTATGAATGAGAAACGAGTGTAGAATTGTGGTGCGATCTTGTAGTCTTGTTACTGACTAAGGCTGAGAATTTTTTAACCTTTGACTCCAGGGAGATTGAATTGTATGTAAAACTTTTTTATCAGAGTTTTCGGGATGAACTACCATTAAAAATTAAAAAAAATGTTTAGAGATATTGTCAGAGTACACATATTTGTGTTTAACACTACATAAAATCAATATTTTGGTTTGTTTTTAAAGCTTTACAATTAAGGTCGAACCTGAAGGTCATGGTCACTGTACCACCAGCTACAATGATCAGTAAGATACAGATGTTTTTACAGCCACAGATGACATTAAAAGCGCTTTCCCGAAAGAACTAAGGGCTTTCTCGAGGATTGAGAAGTTTTTCTGAGGTTGGAGGAAGTGCTGACACAACAATGCATAATGCAGACATATTACATGCTGTATATTAAAAAAATGTATTTACTTCTACGCCTTTGATCATAATATGAGTTCATTTTCTGAAGACATTATGGTTTTGTTTGAACTGTAGTACCAACTCCTCATGAACTAGTTGCTAAAGACTACAAAATATTGACAAGGTAATTATTATGTTTTAGACAATCATACCTTGAGAACGTTTTGTACCCAACGATTTTGTATAGAAAACTTCAAAATAATTTTAAATTTGTAAAAAAATTAATTCAATAGAAAAAATTTGATATAATTATTAATTGTACCGGTAAGTAAAGAGTAAATATATTACAATTTTTTAGAAGGTTCTAACTGTGGATAGTTTCATATTAATTTGGAAATCATTTATAACCTCAAAAATTCCCTTTGGGTTTAACTTAAAGTACTTAAATAAGTTTAATGTAAAAGTTAATGATGTTATGAACAATATGTAAGAGAGAAAATTACATTTTATAGGAGGAATGAAAAATATTCTGGTTCAGCACTATTAAATTTAACTAAACATAAATTAAACAATCATAGCCTTCATGATACTGTACTAAAATTGTGTAAGTACTGTAATAAGCATAACTATAATCAATATTAGTGGTATTGGTGTATATACATAATATAGAATGGCCAAGGTAATTTGTTTAAGCATTAGTAACTACCTACAGATAATGAATGTAAAGTAAAAAACTTTTAGATACGATCTATGCTTGCTCCTATACTGTAGATCCTAAAAGCAAAGGAGTGCCAATGTTATTATTTTCATATTAATTAGATTATTGTACACAATAATCCTGGTGGAAAATTTCTTATTCTGAAAAGTCTTACAATTTAAATACCCCAGTTGCAACAGACAGCGTACTCAGCGAATTTCCAAATCAATAACATAATAATAATAATATATGACCAATTTTTATACAATATATATTGATAAATATGAGAGTTATTTGCCTATTCTCCATAAGATTAACATGGGAAAGAGTATGCAGGTTTGCTGCTTTGAGGAACATTAATAGTAGGCATTTCTAGCATAAAAACTTTTATTTTGACTATACCATGTTTCATAAATATCTGTCCATAAATAATAGAGTTTGCCTATTCTCTATATGATGAACATGGAAAAAGAGTATGCAGGTTAGCTGCCATGATAAACACATAAACTATGGTTGTTAAGTATAAATGAATAGTTCTCAACCACATAAAGGTAAATACCAAGTTTAATCCAAGAATATTGATTGATAAGTGAAATCTTAATTTTTCCTTATCCTCCATAAGATTAACTATAGAGTACAAAATTATGTAGTATTTTGAGCAAATTCTAATGGTAAAAGCTATAATTAAAAATATTTTACAGTTGCATATGAAAACGTAACAAATCAAATTTTTTATTACAAAACCCCCCCAAACTATCCCTTCCGATTGACCGATATATCTGGATAATAAACTCGTGAGAGTAAATGTAGGAATACACGTCTCTACCAAATTTGGTCTCGATCGGACCATTTTCACGAGAGTTATCGTATTTACAGACACATATATGTATAACATTTTTTACGACTATTGTTTTTGGCTTCTAGGCACATCAAAACAAAAAAGTAACATGGTCCCAGACTTAAATCTTGCCATGAGACATACGATAATAGGTTCATCCCTATGGGAAATTCGCTAAAACGACATAATAAGTAATACATCAAGCAAGTAGGATATTTTTTAGAGTGAATATTTTGTTTAGTTGTAATCATATCCTTGTTTTACAAATAAATCAAACGTTTTAATAAAATAAAATAACTTTCAGTTTTTTAACATCCAACTCACAGTTTACACCATAGATTAAACTAACCACTTCCTCACCACGAAATTACTTTTCCTCAACTAATTTTACTCAGTTTGCACACATATCAATGCCAAACCAATTAATTTTAAGGATCAACAAAGAATGTATATGTTTCGATGTCACCTCGTAGATCACTTTATTGAGAATAATTTTTCTCCGACAATATTACATCTGATACACATACTTTGTGTTTCATTATTTGTCAACCTAAGTTCATAGTAATCAATTCGGTAATAGTCAAACCCACATTTATTTTGCGATCCTATATTTAATTGTTTACTGAAATAAAAAATCCTATCATAATAAACTTTACAACATAAAATGGTATTACAGGACTAAATACAAAAAAATTCCTCACCTACAGTCAGGTCTATTATTTAAATGTTAAAGTTTAAATAAGATGAAGTTAATATTTTTGTTGTAGTTAACACAAATATGAACTAAGTATATTGTCACATTGTATAAAACAGGTGATTGTTTAGGAAGAATGTTTAACTCACCAACGTGACCCATCCTGCTATGACACACAAGTTTTTCCTAAACTCCTTCGGCACCATTACCACACATCACGTCCACCTGTTGACTCTATCCGACCAACTCAGGTATTGCCTTATCAGTAGTTGCGGTTATCTGGGTTTATCAGAAGGGCCTCGTCATACGCCACACTACAAACAAGACTATCTGAACCAACCCACCACCTGCAGCTAAAGACATTGTACCTCTGAACGCATAACTCTGCAAAGGCAGCAAAATGATTCTGATAACGCAGGAATGATTACATTGCAATTCTTGGATGTGATGTAAGGCTTGACCTTGGTAGAGTTATGACTATATTGACTTCACTGTGTGAAATATCCTGGGTTCATCAATGTGAAATATTGTATAAGAGCTTCATAAGACTTTATTATACATATTTCCCATTAACGAAGAACGTAAAATTGGCATGAATCTTTGGAAGGTAGTTATTTATGTGCCTGGAAAGGTGATTAATATTTTAATAAATAATAATTCAGTTTCATCACTTTAAGTGCTTTGTTTAATACAGTCCACTTACAATAAGTGTTTGATTTGCTTGACAACAATTATAGATATTTGCCTCACTCAGACATAAGAAATGCCCCCGTCGCAGCAGACCTGCGTACTTAGTGAATTTCCAAATCAGTTATATATGACAAGTTTGATCATGTCAATAAATATAAGAGTTATTTGCCTTAATTTGGAAGAGAGTATGCAGGTTTGCTGCTGTGAAAAACATTGAAAGTAGGTATTTATAACGTAAACAATTTTTATTTTGACCATATCCATAAATTAAGGAGTTTGCCTATTCTCTACATGATTAACATGGGAAATATTATGCAGGTTAGCTGTGATGATAAACACATAAACTATGATTTTTAAGCATAAATGTTTGGATCTCAACCAAATGAAGCTAAATAGCAAGTTTCATAAAAAATAGATTGATAAGTGAAATATTAATTTTTACTCATCCTCTATAAGATTAATATTGGAGCCTCAAAACACAATGTACTGTGTTTAGATTTTTTAATATCTCGGTAACTGTTGGGGATAAAGCAAAGCATGTCTTATATGTTTTTTAGCCGAAAAACATAATTTTCATGTTAGAAACAGCAAAAAAGTTAAAATTAATTTACAAATATGACATCTTAGCTGTATGTACAACTTATTATTGTGCTATTAATTAATAAAAAATAAATAAATAAAATAAAAAATTATTTATTGGTTATAATTAATTAATAATTATTAAAGAGTTATTAATTAATTAATGATTATTACTTATTTAATAAAAATTGATCATTAATTGAGCTTATCACTTTATCCTGGCAAATTAATCAGCCAAATTAATCAGCTGACCTTTGTCGGTAACAATTACATTAATCACTCTCTCTTCACTCAGTTTGACCTAAAAATACCTACATAGGGCTGTTGTCTCAAGAATATAAATATAGTTCAGTTTTTCCCTTCAATTCATCTTAGTCAAATATTTTATTTCCATAAAAGGTAATTTGAATCATAATAAATCAAAAGCACATATTGTAAAAACATTTTGAATCCTAAAAAATAATATTTTATTACACAGATTTTTTACTTTAATACTTTTAATAACTTATTATATTAAATTTTGAAATTTAGTATAAAATTTGTTTAATTATTGAAAAGGCAAGTGTAGTTTTTGAAAAATGTTGTAGTTGTACAATTAGCATACCATAATCAGGGCTGTCACTTGGTTTATTGGAGTCCGAGGCGAGATGTTGTTATGTTGGCACCTCCTACCAATTGCCTAATGCCCGTTTGTTTGTTGTATAAATCCTCCCAAATCCGCCGCTTTCAGGGCGATCTTGACCATAATATACCATTAGTCTACATTATATATCATTTTATCCATTATTCCATTTTGCATAGTAACAATATTACACCATTATTGTATAGTATTGGAATAATGGTGCATGAAAAATTTTTATTCTTCATAAAAAGAACAAATAGAAGTTTTTTGTCATCACTCATATTATGTACAAATTGAGCAATATTGTTAGTGTGCAGAAAAAATATTTTTCTATGTATGTTTATGATTTATGTACAAAGTTTGATGAATGTGGATCTATTATATTGACTTAAATAACAATATTTTTCTTAATACTAATATTTTTAATTATGTGTAATTGTGTAAGTTGACTCATTCAATGCTTGTATACAGGTTACAGAATAAAGAATTTGTCATTTGTAATTTTTTTATTTTTTTTTTATTTGTGTAGTAGATCAGTTGAATGAAACTCTTTAACGTAATTGGTTTTAAAAACTTAATCGTTTATTTCTCAATCAAACTTAACATTATAACTTGCGCACTAATCTAACTTTACAAAAATAACAAAAATATAAGAAATGAAATAATGAAATCAAATACTAAACATTATGGGTGGGTTCACCTTATCTACAATCTACCTACATAAAATTATATTGTGTTTGAATATAAAAAAAATTATAAAATAAAAAATGAAGTATGGTATTAAAACATTGGTTATTGAAATTGGGGATACTCTCTTTTGCAAGAAACTCTAAAAATAAAACTTCCGATTAAAAAATAAACATCTTTGAAATTAATTGGGATGACATATTAAATCAATGGCCATAATAAAAGTGTAGTAATTTATGCTGGCACTCTTTCTAAAGGACTAACAATTATTTTTACTGATTCCTCTTTTTCTTTATCAACATCTAGCTGCTTATCTTTGGCTTTGTTATCATCATGATTGGATGATGATGTCAGTTTGAAAGTTATTGGAGTCAAACCAACCCCACCCTCAGTTGAATTATTTTCAATTTTATCCTGTTGAATACTCGAGGGACTGTCACTTGCTACATTGTGAGGAACATCTTCTTTGATGGGTAGTTTGTCTACGTGCGGAATGTCAAACACCTTTTCTTCTGATTTTGGCGCTTCTGTGTGTCTAGAAAACAAATAAAATGAAGAAAGTATTGTTTATTGCAGGATTCAAATCTGGAAATAGTTAAAAACATATAAGAATTTAAATAGTTTGCTTCATTTGGTCCTTGAATAACAAGATAATATTATTTTATTCAGTTTTAAACTTGTAACTATTATTCTTCTCCCCCCTCCACCATCTCCCTACCCACTCCTTCTCTTGCTAAGCTTAACAATATGATAATCTACATTAGTAAAAGTCTGTTCCTTCTTGAGTACTTGGCATTATCAATTTTGTTTCACTTTCAACAATAATTGTCCTCATATTGTATAGAAGGCTAATATCAACAAAGATTAGACTCTTGTACATTATTATCTGAATGTTTCATAATTTTTAAGTAACACAATGAAATCACACAGACGTAATCTTATCATGCCGGCAAAAGATTTGGGTCTTTCAATTTAAGATAATGCCTATTCTTTGCTTCTGATATATCGATTTATAAAGGTAAATTTTTTTATACACAACCAACTAGTAGTTTTAATGCTACAGTAAAGAAAGTTTCATTCACATTACGCATACCTTTTTCTTAAAACCACATCGATCACTGAGAGCTGCTGATTTAGTTGTTCTGGTTGTCTCTGCCCGTAAATATCAGTATATGGGTATTCACTGCAAATTAAAAAATACCATTTGTTGGTGTTTTACACTTTTAGCTGTTATTTTCAACTTTTGGATTACCGTACTATTTTTGAAATGTTAGGTTTGTTAAATGTTATTTTAATAAGCATCAATTAAAGTGATAGATTAATTTTAGTAAATCTAAGATCTAATAAAATGTTTTACACTTTCAGCTCATGTGCATGAAATATTTAGCACAATTGAGCTTTCTTTTTTTACATGTATTGTTTATGTGCACTGTAATACCCTATAAGAAAGTAGTCAAGATCACTCACTATAAAATCACTCAGTATGATACTAATTTTTTAGTAGGTATCAATAAAGCTGCTATCTTTTTTTTCGGTTATAACGTTATATATTTTCGCTACTCACCACCCGACACAAAAGATTAGCCAATACTGTACTATTTAAATGTACCTATGAGTCTTAAAAAGAAACAGCCAGTGAAAGTTTAGACTCAATTGAATCCAAAGAACCACTGTATTGTAAAGTTAATTATAAATTCTATGAAATTCATAATGGCGTTGGTTATTAATTACTGAATACCTTTTATCTTTTCCAATGCACCTGTGTTTTTAATAACACAACATTTCTGGAGGTGGAGAAACTCCTCCCGTTTTCAAGTACAGTCTGTATATGCCCTTCAAGGTATACAGAATTTTTCATCACAATTTTTTTTCGTAATAACTAATATTATTTTGTAAATTTGTCAAACAGTTTTTATTAATATTTAAACTATAAAAATTATAAATACCTTTTTACTGCACTCTGATCATTGTCCTCAACATCTTCAAGAACGTGAGCTTCTGGAGTGGGATTTTCATCCAGTACTGCTTTTGTGAGGTCACTGTAACTAATAGATTATTATTATTGTGACACAATGAAACCTCAGCAAAATTATTTGTTTTGAACACATTTCCTACAGGACATTGATATCTATACAGGGTGTTTCAGAATTCCCTACCAATACTCTAGGACATTGTTCCTGGGTAAGAAACATATCTAAATATCATATTTAAATAGTCCGGAAGTCCTTAGTTACTCAGACAGCCTCCATTTTGTTTTTTCACTTATAATTTTTTTTCTGAATAATGGTTAAACGTACGGAATTGAAACTTTGCACAAACATTTATAACAAACAGACAAAGCTACAAAAAAATTATGACAATTTCTAAAATTCATAAAACAAAATGGCGGCCATTTAAAATTTTGTTTCTCAAATAACTCGTGAACCGTTGATTTAACAGAAAATTTACAAGAATAACTTTTTTTAGGTAATGTAATTACAAATTGATTGACACCAAATTGTTTTAAATTAAACAAATATTAACTGAGATATGGTAGCTTTAGTGATAGGAAATTACTTTTCTGTTAAATCAACGGTTCACGAGTTATTTGAGAAACAAAATTTTAAATGGCCGCCATTTTGTTTTATGAATTTTAGAAATTGTCATAATTTTTTTGTAGCTTTGTCTATTTGCCATAAATGTTTGTGCAAAGTTTCAATTCCGTATGTTTAACCTTTATTCAGAAAAAAATTATAAGTGAAAAAAACAAAATGGAGGCTGTCTGAGTAACTGAGGACTTCCGGACTATTTAAATATGATATTTAGATATGTTTCTTACCCAGGAACAATACCCTAGAGTATTGGTAGGGAATTCTGAAACACCCTGTATAAATAAAATAAGAGTTTGATCTATATAAGTACTGCTTAGAATTATGATTATTTAGGTTATTTTTAATACATTTTGTACTGCAGACAAGCCGAAATGGGTCCATCAAACTTTCTGTCTGTCTGTATTTCTGTAACTCTAAACAAGATTTCTTTGTATAGCTTCTCAATGAAAACAAGAATATAGAAACTAAGTTGAATGAACTCTAGTTAAAACTTATTTTCATTTTTATACATTTTGGAGAAGGTTTTAACTGTACTTTAAATTGACCCACACACTATTAAAATAATGTGATATGCTCTCAAAGGTCCAGTTTTGAATGTTATTAGACATATTTTTTCTAAGTTTTACTGAATATGTAATCTATTAACGTGATTGAACAAAATAAATAACCAGCGTTCAAATTAAAATATACTAACGAATAATGTTAGTTTGTTTACATTGATCATTAATTTTAAACCTGTGTTTAAAAATTATACTGCATTAAAAAGTTAACGGTCAACAATTTTACTAATGATAATGATACCAATTTTCTAATTAATTTATCTCATTTAAATTTAAAATAAGAAAATAAATACATTTAAATACAAATAAATTAATAATTTAATCAAATAAATTTGAATATTTAAATTTGATATTAAATAGGTGAGCTAACTGTTTTATAATTTGTTTAAGACTTTAGGTTAATATTTTTCCATAAACGTATTACTATCTTTATTCTTAACACTGAAACATACAACCTGTACTAAAGGCTTACTAGAGTAAACCGCACGAAAGTAGTTCGATGAGGGTCAGTTCAGTATTGCCAAATCGCCCTATTCTATTATAGCATATGGTTACGTCAGCTGATTGGCTAAATGAAAAATGGCAACACTGCTGGGTAAGAGGAGGTGAGGGGGAAACCAGCTGTCTAAGACCTCATCGGACTATTTTTGTGCGGTTTACTCTAGATGAACATAAAATCAAAAACAACTGTTGATGTACCCTGAAGAGGTCAGTCTCATTTGTGGCAATACAATATGTGTGATTAAAATTTGGTAGAATTTGTTTGATTCTCAGGACATCAAGGTCAGCAGTAAGAATCAACAACAACATGGACCAAAAACAATAATAGCATATGTGTGTGCATTAGATAATATTACAGGAGTTTATATCCAAACCCAGTTAAAACTGGGTACATATACATAGTAATATAAATATGTGAAACTCTCTAGTTAAATTATAATTTAAATATATATTACCGTACCTGTCTTCCGAAGGTATGTCCACGGAAGCAAATGTTTGTGTAGCAAAAAAAGTAAGTGCTGCCAAAAAAATCTGAAAGAAGTAGAAAGTAAGGTTATTTCTTTTACTGACAATATAAAACAATATACCAAATTATAGCCAGAAAATAGGTTATCTGAAACATTCTGATTGTTCAAGAATATCTTTGATTAGACTGATTCATGTTTAAACTCATTTAAAGATTAGAGGAATATACTCTCAAAGAAGAGTAAAAACATATATATTTTCTATTTTCTTTACTGTCAAAGTTTATGTTAAGTGTAAAGTGTTTTATGTAAAACCAATGAACAACTACACACAATACAATACCATAATTGGTATAGGTACTTGTAATTATTACAAGTTGTGTTGAAACCTGTTGCTAAATTTATCAATAAGAAATAAAGAAAATTTAGAATTTAGAAATAAACGGTATCAGTGGACTGACACATACTTTCTCCCTTAAATTAATTTTAAAACATGAATCTATAATAAGACTATAACATTCTTTCAAGTTAATCTAAATATCATTTAATAATTAATTTATTGTTACAAAAATAATCATCCAATTTCTGAAAATAATAAGAGAAACAAAGTTAAATTAATTGTTAGAATTTTATGGATAAAAACCACCAGTAATACTAAGCTTTTTTGAGTGGGTTTTGTTGGGTGATGTGACCTTACGATGCAAACCAAGTTTTATGGAAATGGTTGGCAAATAAGGAAGAAATTGATCTTTTAATATACTCCATTAGAATAACATTGGGTGCTCTCAGATAAAGTACTGTGTTTATCATGGACAGTAAATTTAATGTTTCTTTAAAAATGTTAGTTTTAGGCAAATAATTCAAATAACTAATTTGTTTTGTTTAGTTTGGTTAGTGGTGGTAGTCAAATTATTCTTTAGCTTTTTTCATGGTAAATTTAAAAAAATGTTTACATTTTTTTAACCCATAACTTTTGAACCATCATTTTTACAGACTACTCTATACACCATAAACTATGAAATTTAAATCAAAATTGTTAGAGTCACGTTTGATTTGAAGGGTACAGGGAATAAAGGGGCTTAGTCAAATTTTCATAAATTTTCAGAATTTTGAATTTTAGAATCAAAACTCCATCACATCCATTATAAAAGTTTAAAATGTCTTTTGATATGTTAACATTGTAGTTATATCCTCTAAAATTGTTATTAGGAATACAAAATTTAATATTACAGTTGAAGAATAATTAAAAAAATTGTTTTTAGGTAAAAGTACACTTAATACAGGGAATAAAGGGGCTAAAGACCCTGGACTTAGCCCGTTTATTCCCAAAAAATGTATATACCAATGTTTTAATGACACACACAATATGAAAATTTCTCACAAACGTCTTTATTAATAAAGGAATACGTTATAAATGTTTAAAAAAAGTAAAATTAATCAATGGATAAAAGATTCATGTCAGTACAGGAAAACTTCCGGCCCGTTCTTTCCATGAATCCGTGGACTTGACCCCTTCATTCCCAGGACAGGGGTTTTTCCCACAGTATTTTAACATGGACATAGCTCTTTTATTCCAAAAACGTATAACAAATTAGATTCAGCACTAAAAACACTACAAATTACCGTTGATAACTAAAAAAAATTTCTTGGACTTACCCCCTTATTCCCAGTGCCCTTCATTTATTTTGATTTTTTACAGTGTTTAAGGGGTTTTGAGGGTGAACTACCCTTTAAAATAAAAAATTCAAGAAAATGAAAAAAAGTCTGGAGATAGGACATACATAGAAACCAAAATTCATACAAATTGGACAAACAGGGTAGGCTGTGGCTCTTTACACATAGACACGCACACAGACATCACATTGAAACCCACTTTTTTTGGATTCAGGGGACCACAACACAGATACCACCCTCAACTTGAATTCAAAAATTTTGACGAAAACAATACTTTCTTCATGATATACCATTGTGTAAGTGGAAAAAGTAATAATTGAGAAAGAATTTTAGAATATTTAGAATTTATAAATAATGTATCTATCCAAAATTGCAAATCACTCACCTGAACCAACCAGTGAGTCATGGCAAAATAGTTCCTTCACCTCTCAAGTCTGACTGGGTCTAAGAGCAAGCTATGCTAGTTAAATAGCAGAGACTAAAGCACGATAATTAGGTATAATTTTTCACTGACCACTGCAACGGAGAAACCTGTAACCAAATTAGCAACTGCCACAAGACACTCTCTCTGGACAAAAGAGACCATTAACTAAGCTTTAGTTTGAGGTTCTTCACCTTAAAACTGACTAACATTATGTAAAAAGTCACCTACTTTCAAAAACTGGTCATTTTGAGGATAAACAAAATATTACAAAAGGTCTTCAGGATGTCCTTTATCAAGATGTAAGGCCTTCAGGTTAACTTTACTGTGGGTGTAAATATCATATGGTTTGCTTGTATTACAGTAATTGGATTAGGAAAAAAATGCTAGTACCAAACCAATAGTTGTAATTTGTACGATTATCTAAAAGTTTAAAATCTAGGTAACTCGGATGTTCTAGTGAACTTTTAAATACACTTGAAACTTTTCAAGGAGGAATACGATTTGAGGGAAGGAATGCATTATTACTTAATGTAAATCTCATTTAGAACTTGTAATACTTTTTGCAAAATTTTCTTAATAATATTATAGCATACTCTCCGTGAATGATCTTGCAAAGTCTTTGCTTTTATGTAGGCTACATATAAATCAGTTAAAATGACTATGTAAAAATAATTCTATGTAAAAACTCCTAAAAGACCAGTAAAGAATTTGAACTATTTAAAAGTGTTAAGTTAAAGTTTACATTTAAAGTAAATGTGGAAGACTTAAAATATATAAAACATTAGTAGATATTATGCTAAAATAAAAGCTACATACAAAAATTATTTTGAAGTTAATTGTTCTCAGTGGTTTGGACTCCACGTTAAACTGTAGGTCCCTTAGATATGTCATTGACTGTTGGACTATTAATTAACAGTTCTGTGAAAGGACCATGTCAGCCTTAGTCAGTAACAAGACTACAAGATCGCACCACAATCATCTTACACTCATTTCTCATTCATACTTGGCTTAAAATACCTACCTGAGTAGGTTGCAATTTCAGTTAAAAGTATTAAGTAAAGTATGTCTTCAACTGAAAAGGAGACTCTTAATTTATTAGCAGTTTCTATTCTTACAATCAATTATACCTGCCTTTATTTAAAATCGATTGTTTATGATGATGTGTTTATGTTATTTAGATTGTTATTGTAAAATGTTCCATCGTGATGATCAAGGAAACTTTGTTTTACTAATCGGGATAGAAAATATCCACAGTAACATTCTGAAAAATCTTAATAACATTCATGCATATGGGGCTTTTATAATAAAATTTCTTCTTGCAGCGTAATAAAAAAAACTTGAAAAAATTAACTATTTAAAACTACACAGTTATATTATAAACATGTTGGTGAATGATGTGTTTATTTTACTAACTATATCATTACACATTAGGGCCTTCAGTACATCATCACTAATTTAAATGACATCCAATCAATTACGAAGCTTTGCATGCTTTATACATCCTTGAAGCTGCTTCGATGGCCAAGGGGAAATCAGCTGCATTAAAAAATCATTAAATTCACCAGTACAATACGAGACAGAAGATAAATATTCACAGTCCAACTTAGCTCAAGCCTTGCCCAGAGTGGACCTAGATGTAAGTTTGACAAAATCTATATACATAAAATTAGAGTTTTGCCTGTACATTGCTCAGAATTATTCATTTTTTTTACTTTTCCTGAGTTAGAGAAGCCGAAACCGGTCTTATCTCAATTTTTGTCTGTGACTCTCCAGGAGGCATTTTACGCCGTCTTCTCCGAAAAAACGGGAGAACTGATAACAATGAAACTTATTTCATACATTCTCTACATTCCAGAGAGGGATTATAAATGCTTGAAATCGCCCGCTGCCCCTTGAAAAGTAAATAACGAGCATTTAAAATCCCCATTTTTTGATCCAGTTTTCAATGAATAACATACTGGTAATAATCAGCTGTCTTTGTAGTTTGAAGATTTAATAGAAATAAAAACAATCAGCTGTCAAATCATTATTAGTTACTAGTTAGTTTATATTGGTCATTGATTTTAAACCCATTTCGAAATCATACTATATTAAAAAGTTATTTTAACGTAAAACTAATTATAATAATTGTATAAATGTTTCTAATCTATTTAATTGTAAAGTAATGCTAAATAATAAAGCTGGGTATCGATTTATTTTCTTTGTATTGATTTGTTTAGGATTTCAGGTTTACATTTTGGTATGATTATCGTTCTTCATTAAACTGAATCCTACAACCCGTACAAAGGACGGGCTTACTGCTAGTCTTTAATAAAATTCCATCTGAAATAAAAAACAACAGTCACAAACAGTGACGCTGTTTAAAAACAAGTTGAAAGAACAAGTACTGAATTTTGAATAAATGAAGAAGGCCAAAAAATAAATGATGGTGCAGCACTAGCTACTAGTGGGGCACCTACAAGTATCAAAGTTAGCAGTGGCGTAGATACAGTTTTTTCATGGGAGGGGATATAAATACCCCCCCCCGCGAGTGAAAACCTATTTAGAGTATGTACTGTAGGGTACATAAGGGACATTTCGATGAGTCAAATAACATATAAAGTAAATACCATAAAATTTTTTTTGCCGAATATCCCTATCTTCATTTTTTTCAAAGAGACAAAATAACAATGACATGTAGTTAAAAAAGGTTTATTTATAACACTGTTATCATTCTCACAATATTAATTTATTTCCTTTATATCAATGATAATTTAATTTGTATAGAACATAAATGTTTCAATGCTTTATTACTTATTTGAACAACCATTTTTACTAAAGACAATTTATTCTAGCTATTCTGTGGACGTACAAACACCTTTTTTCCTATCGTTACCAATGCCACAATAATCTAGTACTGTCTCGACTCGAACAAAGTCACCGTGAAATTAATTAATCACTTTAGGGGTTTCTTTTAGATACAATTTACATGACTTTTTTGTGTTTACGCTATTTATTACTGTATAATGAAACAAGGGAAAAGTAGACAAAAAACACGAATGCCGAACACAAAACGTAAAGACCTCAACTGTTTAGTGTTTAGGTTAGACCTACAGTATACGTTATAAGATACGCTGAGCGATCTTGATGGCGGGAGGGATGACCTGGAGACCAGTCGGGGAAGATCTCTTAATTCGAATACTCTCGTATACTATATTTCTACATGCAACATACAGTAACAAAAACGCACTTCTTTTTCTATTATTTGTTATTCCGTGGTGGTATTTCTGGATATTTTTGTTTTGAAATTATTAGTAAACGTGATCGTTATGGGGGGGGATATATCCCCCTTATCCCCGCCCGTATCTACGCCACTGAAAGTTAGTATCAAGAATATACAGAATAAAAGGTTACATATCTTTTTATCGGTCCTTTTTCAAACTATACTCGTTCACTCAAAAATTATTGTAAGTTTCTAAGATCTCTGATATAAATATTAATTTTTATTGTTGTGGATTTTATATATGTTTTTGCAAATGCTTTGCAAAAATAAACTTGAAAAAGGGCAAAAGAGGTTTGCAACTTGCACATTGGACTAGTACACTCACAAATGTGAGACTTAATTCATGGGTTAAGGTTAGTGATCTAATGCTTTTTACTTCTACATCAGTGTATGTAAATGAAATTAGGGTAAATAATTAGTAATTAATGGAATTATGTGTAAGATATAAAAAAAAATAGATTCTTTAAATGTATTTTATTTGTTTTTTAGAATGTTTATAAAATTCGTTAAAAATAAAGAATTTAACAATTTTCAGAATTCCCTATACTTAGGACATTGTTTCTTAAGAAACATATCTAAATATCATATTTAAAATTGTCCACCTTATAACTCACACAGTTCATTTTGTTTTTTTCACATATAATATTTTTTCTAATGTTAAAGTACAAATTAAAATGCACACCATTTACATCCACAAACTTGAACAAAAAAATTATGACAATTTCTCAAACTAAAAAACAAACTTAAAGTTTAAAATTTTTTCTCTAACTCGTGAACCGTTATTAAAAAAAATTTACAAGAATAACCTTTTTAGGTATTTAATTACAAATCGATTGACACCAAATTGTTTAAAATTAGACAAATATTAACTGAGATATGATTTTAGATATGTTTCTTACCCAGTAACAATTATACTAGATATTGGTAGGGAATTCTGAACATTTTATATGTGTCTTTTACACTAACTCTTAAAAATGGTCCTCAAGACCAAATTGTAGAGACTTATTTACAATGTAGTTCGTAAACAGACATATCTATTAACGGGTAGTTTTTTTGTAAAATCATTGAAAAACATTTTTAATTTGTTTTATATCATATTGATCAGCTTAAAACTACACATTAGTTTCTTAAAGTTTTTCTCTATCTCATGTTACCGAGATATTAAAAAAATCTAAACACAATACTTGTATTGTAATGTTAATCTTATAGAGGATAGGGAAAAATTAATATTTCTATATTACAGTAATGATATTTTGGATAAAACTTGATATTTAGCTTCATGTGGTGAGATCTATCTATTTATGCTTAAAAATCATAGTTTATGTGTTTTCATGGCAGCAAACCTGCATACTCTTTTCATATTAATCAAATAGGGAATAGGCAACTCTTTATTTATGGACAGATGTTGGTGAAAGTTGGTATAAATGTTAAGATAAAAATTATTTAGTAGAAATGCCTAATTTCAGTGTTCCTCACAGAGCTAATGCACACTCTTTTATGTTAATCTTATGAATAGCAAATAATCATGTTTATGGACATTTTTTATAAAACTTGTTTTATATTAAAATGATTTGGAAATTCGCTGAGTACGCAGGTCTGCTGCGACGGGGGTATTTACTTCTACATCAGTGTATGTAAATGAAATTAGGGTAAATAATTAGTGTATGTGAAATGCTGAATTATGTAAAGGATTGGAATAAAAAGTAAAATAGATTCTTTTAATATGTATTTTATTTGAGTTTCATACCAGAAATGGTTTATGGGTTTAAAAAAATGTTCGTCATAGGAACTTCTAAACCGATAATTTACACACTTTTCCACGTTTAACATTGTACATAAACATCCCATAAACTTACAGCAAAATGTTTAAAATACATAGACACCATTTAAGGCATTCAAGTTTGATGTTGTGTCCTTCTGTAGTTTTAGGAGTATATAAAATAATAAAATCGGGTTGCATTCGTTTTACTACTGTCTCAAGTAAATTAAAAATAATGCTTACCATTAATAATTACATCCACAAACTTGAACAAAGTTTATTTAGCATAAAAACTAAGAAAACAACTTAAAGTTATCACATTTTTTCTCACTTTTATTCCAGAACCACATAGGTTAAGAAATATTTACTTTATAGTGAATTGAAGGTAACCTCATTTATGGGTAAAAACTTTACTATAAACTAAAACTATACAAATTCAATTGAAAAGTTGACTTTAACACACTATTTGATGATATAAGAATTTAAGTTAATTTTTTATGCATGATTTATACTTATCATGGCCTTAGTCATTAATACTGTAGCTTCAAATTATAACAGGGTGAAAAAATTGATTTGTTTTACAGCCTTATTAAATTAAAAGGCTTGTACAATTAATTTGTACTCTAACAAAAATGTAGTAATCATATTAGGACAGTCATGGGACCATTTTTGTTTATTTTGAAGTCGCAAGACACTCAAAACACCATTTATATGTATGTAAACACCTGTAAACACAATAACTTTATTAATAAATATATCTTGTTAAAATCTTGTTGACATTTAAATATACATTTAAAAATATAGCCAATCAATTTATAAAGGGAGGCTTAAAAGGTTTACAATGGAGGTTGTACATTTTTTTTTTATACTTTTATAACCACTGAATATAACAGAAATCAGAAAATCAGTCAGTTTTGCAGTTTTTAATCTTCACTTCATGTGGATTGTTTGCTGAGGTATAGAAATTGGTAACAAAGTATACAGTATCTTTTAGAGATCTCTATCTTTTAGTAATGATACTCTTATAGAGAAGAAGTTAAAACAGACACTTTCTTCATTGTACTCAGCTTAATCTAGTGTAGCATGAATGCTTTAAGGAGGTCTGACGAGGGTTCCATGTTATACAACAAATGGCACTGCTGCTGTTTGACGTGAGCTTCTCGTCATCAAGGAAACCCTCATCTAGCACATTCTAGCGAAGTTCTAGTGAACTTTTTCGAACTCGGACTGTGTTCAGAATATTGCTTATGATTTTCTCTACATTTTCCAACAAATTTTGATCAACTGTGAGTGTGACAGATATATGTTGTTTACAAGCACAACTATATTGTCTGTTCGTTTTGTCAACTCGGTGTTCATCGTCCTGTTTACTGCAGTTCTTTGGGTATATTTATAATCTTTACGATGTAAACTGACGTCAAATTATATTCTAAGCTGTTACCTAGATAATTAAGTGTTTATTGTATCTTTCTTTCTGTTTGAAAATGTAAATTAGTGATGTGTTTGTGAGAGACGCTTTTGTGTTAAAGTGTAACGTTAGTGAGCCGGTTTATTGTAACTGAAAATTGGGTGACTAGTTTTTAGACTATTATTTTTTATTTCAGTAGTTTTTATGAGGAAGTTAACTTTGCCCACGCTCTGTAAGAAACTACCATAGCAGGGTATGGCGGCCTTTAAAAAACTACAACCTTGAAGGCTTAATAGTAGTAGCATTAGTTCTACTAATGCTAAAAATGGTGAAATATCTTGTTTTTTACATAATATAATTTATAAAGATTCAATGTAACTTAGTACGTTATGTGGCTTTTTTAATTAAAGGTTTTCACTATACTTCACCAAACATTTTTTTAAAAATCAATGGAAATTTTCTGAGTACACATTTACAATGATATTTTACACCATATAAAAAACGTTATATTTTCTTTATTTAAGTTGTGAACTTTTACAAATTACAATATCAGTAATAATTAGCATAATAAGTCTTAATTAAATATCAAAATGTACCTTCAGATGTGAACCTTAGATATAATACTTACAAACTAAAATATATCTCCAACAATAATCAAATATTTTAACCAAAAGTTGAATATGCAGGTTACATAAGTGTTTTAAGACCCTAAGCCACCCTTTAAAGAGTTTTTTCAAACCCTAGAACCAACCATGACACCCTTTAGCTGAAGTTTCTGTCAGCATGTCATTATTTTTAAATCTCTTCAACCCAACTAAATTACATTTAAAGCAAGGGTGATATTCTGGTGGTACATAACCAGCTGAGGGGTGGATGATTCAGTAATTCACAGTTGATCAGCTGAACTCCTCAGGGTCTGTCTTTTCTGCGAAAGCGCTTGTAACAGAGAAGACAAAAAACTGGATATTCTGTGCCTTAGCGTTACTGGACCGCCCACCGTACACTCGGAGCGCCCCATCAGAATATCAAGTCTAATTAACAGTTGGGTGGAAGTGATTAAAAAGTAACGACATGCAGGAGGGTGATGTTACTAGCTTTACGGTTCCTTCTATAACTAGTGGTAATTTAAAAAGTGGCTAAGGGACTGAAAATATGAAATGTTTGGTTTTACAGGTCCTGACACATTTATGATCTATGGTTACTAAATGGATCTTACTTTAAAAATGACCTTAATAACATAGTTGTCAATATACAGCAACAAATCTTGAGCAAATAAAATACACTTGAGATGGTAAATAAAACAATTTGAACATGGTAAATACGACCTTGAGCAATGATCTAACATCACGCAATAGGATTAAAATACTAGTCTGAATGGAGTTCCATTACTCTATGAAATATGAGTCTCATGTCAGGTGTGCATGCGTATTTCTAGAGATCATACATAAAAAACAGTAGCGTTCCCTTCTCTTCAAAATCTTTCGTCATCAATTATATTTCAGTCAACATGAATTCAATCATTGGTAAACATGCAATTATAAAATTAATATAAAACTATATATAAAAAACTACTGTAACAGGAACATTTAAAAAATATCAGTAATGATTACATTGTAAGTCTTATTTGAATATTTACATGCACCTACAGGTGTGACTCTTAAATATACTATGTACACATATTCTCGATGGTCTAATACACATTTGCGAAAATCTTCAAACAAAAGTCAAATATTATGGTTGATCAAAAGATAAAACTAGTGTAATTGTAGGTATAAATGTAATCAACACAATGGGTGGGTTAAAATGAAATATTTGACTTATTCATACGATTCTAAATTAAAAATGTACAAAAACTTATTTCTAACAGACCAATTAATAGATATTAACGAGCGATAAAATCAATTTCACAATGGAAAATGGGAGATTTCATTGTGAAAAGTCCAAACTCTGTCTCAAACTTATAAATTTTCTACCCTTAGTGCTCAATGCATAACATAAATCATCAATTCTTAAAAAAAATGTTAAAGAGAAAGTCCTATGTGGAAAATTTAAATCTTGGAAAAAATGTTCAACAATTTGAGCTAAAGGCATATTTCGGATTACCTAAGATCATTTAAAAAAATCTATTTAGTTTGTTTATACTAATTAGAGAGCAAAATATATCAATTTGATTAATCATCATGGAGACTGATACTCAAAACAAGTACAGTACAAGACTGAACTAAATTTTAGCATAAACATATTATATGGACTTTTGAGCATTTCCTGGAAGCAGTAATCCCAAACATATTTCAATTATGCATTAATAACTAAAACAATTATCTATATAAGCTTTTCAATTACAACGATAATCTAAACTTTAGGTAGGATTGTTTATTCCACATCTTACACAAACACAATACTCTAATACACAATAATAATAATAAAATGTGAAAAATAATGGAGACTCCAATGGCAGCAGCAAATAAAATGAATATTCAATGAACAGCACGTAATGCTGATGTCAAAAAATATCAAACATCAGATAAATCATGCAATAACTGCCTCTTTGGTCTTAAGCTTATCATACAATAAAGTATTTCCTTAATATGTATTATATAAGTCTAATTTCTAATTTTTCGTATAAATAATTTAACCTCAATTGTATCTGAAATGGAATTGGTTAATGGACGATTTAAATGACAAAATAGTTTGTTAAATTATGCAAAATGAATTAAGTCTTGACTTTTACGAAAAGAGAATTATTATTGTAAATTCTTTATTAAAACTATAAAAAACAAGCAAATTTTATATTTTTAAATATAATGAATACATCCATTGAAATCAGTCACTAATATTGGAGACAGAGCAATTTTTAATCCATTCCATTCAAATTCCATTTGAAAAGAGTACAATCGAAGTTAAAATATAACTAATCCACTAAGTAAAAATCATAGCCTATAACACAGTACAAGTCCTGGACCGCGGCGCCCTCGGCGGTGATCTGATCGGGGGAAGCTGAGCATTGTTCTGCAAGCGATGTATGACAATCCTGTAAGTGGCGATGACAGCGCTGCGGCCGCAGTGGTGCCGCTCGCCAGCCAGCATCTCCACAGTGATGCCCATTGCCGCAAGCCGAGCGCGAGCGGCGCTTTCAATGTCGCTCAGCGGAGCCTCTGGTTCAACCTGAAACATCATCCGTTTTCCTGCAAATCTTTTTCATCAAAGAAAAAAAGCTCATAAAGAAGAAAGGGATGGAACGAAGGGGAGATAGAAAAGTAAATGTGGAGACTGTTTCAGATATATGTTCCAGCTTATCCTGGATGAAAAATAAAGAAGAGGTATGAAGCACACCGGACTTCTGGACCGTGCAGATTATCACAGGATAGAGCATTCAGAAGCTATCTTATCTGGGGAAAGGTGGAACAACCGAATTGTGAGACACCTGGAGGGAAAGAGGATTCACACCCTGTGCTTAGATGTCCGGAATGGAAAGAGTTGAGAGCTCAAATCTATGTTGAAGCTGGGAGAGGATCCCACAACCCTTGAGTGTTCAAGATTACCTGAGAGAGCGTTGGCATGGAAAAATTCAGACAAAATATTCAAATATTTTGTCTGAATCCCACATTTAGTGAATCCCACATCCCACATTTAATATCAGATTCAAATCTGATACTAAATGTGGGATGTCTAGTATGAATACATCTAATGTTAAGCAGAGTTAGAAGACTTGGACAGGAAGGAAGATTCAGAAAAAATAAGAAAAATGGATAGGGAGAAGAGAAGAGAAATAAAAAGGAATATGACGAGCAAGACATAACCCGGGTGTATACCAGATACTGGGTGAAGAAGAGGAAGAGGAAAAAACATCATCTGCTTCCATGAGTATTAGTTCTCCTTAAAAAAAATACTTTAAAGGGAGTAAATGAATTGGGAGTTCTAAATTAATTAGGCCTATTAAAATTTTTTAAAACATAAATAATTTTTGTGATTTGTTAATTTACATGCCAATGATTTTTTTAACGTTCTATTCCTGGCATTCTTTATGCCTTTTTTAAAAATTTGATATATACATTGGTAATCAGCTCTGTCAACAAAGATTCAAAATGACTAAACCTCAGAAAAAATCAGTGTAATGCTGGATTTTCTACCATCGATTAAGTACTACATGTGGATCATTTTGACAAGTCTCCAAAAATTCCTTTGGAGCTGTTATCGCTCTTGTGTTTTAAGCTACACAACGTTTCTGGAGGAGGAAGAAACTCGTTCCGTTGTGTCCAGTAGTGCTCCATCTTTTGTTCCGCGAGCACACTTTCTTGCTACGTTTTCTTGCGCACAATATCCGCTAGCTCGGAGCCAAAGTGTTGTGTTATTTGTTACTTTATCAATATAGGTTTTTTTGTGTTGTGCATGATAGGTAATTATTGTATTATTTACAACAAGATATAATTAATATCTGTAACTTGAACATTTAATTTTAAATGTAAATTATTCGGAAACAACTTGAAAACGGGAGGAGTTTCTCCACCTCCAGAAACGTTGTGTAGTTTAAAACACAAGAACGATAGGAAAGGTCCAATTAGTTGTACAATAAATTAGTGTTATTTTAGTTTCACTCCAGTTTCTTTACAGTAAACTAGAATCAAGAATCCTTGAAACGTTGTAGAATATAAATTTGAGAATTCATTGATTTGCATCACCAAATTATTACCAAATACTTAAAAATATACAGTGCAGGTAACTTTAACTAGAATGGTCAAGATTTGAAGACTACTATAAATTTTAGCCATAGTATATTGACAGGTGAATTAGCTCCCTGGTTTGTACAAGAGTAGAGGAAGTTACAAAAATGTAGAGAGTTATGAAATGAAATAGACGAGTCTGTGACAATTTTGTGTAAAACTCACTGTAGGTAGCATGCTCCAAGGCTCACAAGGTGGTTGAACCTTGCCTGCAACCTCTCTCATCCATTCCGACTCCAAGATCTGATGTACTGTCAAACGATCCTGAGGTGTCTGTCGAAGGATTGCACCTGGAAAATGGAAGCTTAGATATAAGAAGAAAAAAAACTTGGTTTTCTATAAAAAGTGTAAGATATTGATTAAATACCTGCTAATTTCTACTGGTTTGTGAAACTCAAATATGGATAAATGTTTAAATGTTGTCGCAAATAAGGAACAGAAACATGGATTATAAATAAAACAGTAGAGAAAAGGCTTGCTGTTTTCGAAAATAAAATATTAAGAATGATTTTTGTAATAGTATGTGTAAATGGAGAATGGAGAATCAGACATAATAAAGAAAAAGGTCATTAGAAATCTGGGAAACTTAAAATTTTGAGCAATCATTCTCAGGTAGTCGGCAAGCACGCCTTCTTTTTTGGCTTTTGCCAACTACCAGCTGTTTTGGTAGGAGTCCATCCAGTTGTCAAAATAGTCATGAAATTCCTAATTGGTGTATTATGAGAGACTAGTGGTTCTAGTGTCCTTTACTTAGGCGCAAGAGGCCAAATGTTATAAAATGTTATATATAAATCCTCAGATGTCCATCTAGGTTTAGACAACATTCCCAAAATGTGAGTGAACTATATTTTAACTTGACTGATAAAATTATGCCTATGCCATAGAATCAGGCGTGAGAAATGCTTTACATTACCTTCCTGAAATGGCAACCTATCCAGCTATTTTAAGCTAAGTTAATGAGAAATGAGTGTTAGATGATTGTGGCTCGAACTTGTATTCTTTTTACTGACTACATGTTCTTGGATAGAACTGTTAATTAAGCCCATCAGTAAATAGAATCCATGGAACCTACTTTTTAACATCGGATCTGAACCAAAATAGTGCCTCTGAATTACAAACTTGAATCATGAGGATGGTCTTTCCTCTTTGCCTATGATCTGTACATGCCTTAGCCTGGTATGAATAGTTTTGGTTGATCCACACCAATTAATATCGTATCTACCAGCCATTGCTAATAAGTATCCACGATTCGTGTCCTCTGAGTAGCTGGATCATAGGACACGCTACCAACGCAGTATCATTATCGTTAGCCAAGTGATACTTACGCACGAGTGTCCTACAGGCAGGTGACAGGTGTGGTGGTACAGTGATCACCCCCAGCAATATGCTCCGCTTGAGGCCAGAGATAGAGTCGGCAGGGAACGGCATGTGGCCAGTGGTCATGAAGAACATCAACACTCCGAGTGCCCACACGTCGACAGGCCTCCCGATGTACGAAGCGTCCCGGAACAGCTCCGGGGCGGCATACGGGGGAGAGCCACAGAACGTGTGGAGCAGCTCTCCCGGACCTAAACACATCAGATAACTTACTGTATAAATATTACTCTCTCTAGACATTACACGTTATCTTATTTATTTTTGAACATTTTTCTGCATGTTCTTGTGATTGATTAGGTATTATTGTTTATTGACAATGTCCATTGCAATATATTGTTGTAGGAATAAATAGATGTCTATTGTCTATTGTTTATCATGTTGTAGATAAAAGTGTAATAATTAAGATTACATTGCATTTTTAATTTAAACTCAATAACCTTTTCTCCATCAGATGGTTCAGATTAGTCGGACATTCAGATTACCGGGACTCTGGTGTACTTATTTATCTTAGCTAAAATAGGTTCTAAATGAAAACCTAACCACAACCAGCGTCATTGATAGCTGTTACCATTTACTGCAAGAACAAATTTACACAAATCAGACGGTACTGAAAATTTCAGCGAAAATATTGCAATCAAAAAAGTAGTGCCTCCCTGATAAAGTCGGTAATGTTCCTTACGATTTTACTTTGAGCAGTTTGAAGTAGCTTCATTCGTGCAAACAACGTGCTATACCATCAACTTTGTACCGTCCCCACATTTTTCTCATCATTCTATCCCCTTCCTGCCTATTCAGATCGGCATTTTTTGACCACACTGACCAGTGATTTACAGATAATTTTAGGAACATCAGAAAGCTACCGCAGTGCTATCTATATAAGGGCATGGAATGTACTTTGTTGATTTAGTTTGTCACAATGCCATTAGGAATGTAACAGTTGCCTGTATCGTCATATTGGAAAAACACTGCACAGCCCTTGCCTCCGCCCCGATAGGCTTGGCACATCAACCCAACTGACCAACCAATACCGTCCCGATTGAACTGGCGTGATAGTTAACGTGTTAACTCGTTTAAATCATGTTTAAAGTAGAGATTGTAGTAAATTAGATAAAAGGTAGAAATGGTAATGAGATCATCGGTTCTGGAACCTCACATTTTACAGCTCTGAAACACATGGTGTTTGAATGTTGTGATTTCCTTCAAAAAAAGGAATTTCTCAGCAGCCTGGCTTATTTTTTGTTTTTAATTTTTTTAAAGTTTTCTGGAAGTTCAGGACTTGGTTTGGTAAAAGTTTTAGGGAATTTACATGACATTCCTGCTGAGTGTTCACTTGGCTGAACAGTCCTTTTTTAGGGCCACCACAGATTTTAACTTCGCTAAGCTGGTCCCCAACCTGAAACTTCCCTTTAAGATACATTTAATGAGACTTTTAGGGAATAGGGAGAAGGGAATACTGTATTTTTATTTAATGTAATATAATTGCATAAATAATTTGGAAACATTACTTTTTTATTAGTCAGACATCATTGCCAATCCAAGTATTTCTTTCTGGGGTGTGCTGGCTAGTTACTCATATTTCTATATGGTTTGTGGCTGTATTAAGGAACTATCTTTGTAGGGCTTGGCGATGATACACAAAACACATTTTTAATGGTGAACCAACCAGAGGTGAGTTGTATGCTGAACCCAAAGTCTCCAAGCTTCACAGCTCCTCTCGGGCCCAGGAATACATTCTCCGCTTTGATGTCTCGGTGGATGATGTCTCGTTCATGCTGCAACAGATGATGAATGATGATGATGATTAATGAATGTTTCACAAGAATATAATTCACATTCTTTTGCACAATGTGTCTATAAAAGTGATAAAAAAATCACAACAAACTTTACTTATGGTGGTCTCTAATTTTAAAAGGATGATTTCTGATTTTCATTGACAGATTTTCCGGCCAATAACTCACAAATAAAGCTACAAAATGATTCCCACCCACATTCTACACTCATTACTCAATTCAACCATCAGGAAATATTAACCTCCGTCAGATAATTCAAAGTTATTTACCTTTTGTAAATCGCTTTGAGGTGTCCATTAATTGTACGTAACTTCTTACGCTGTATGCATTTTGGATTTACAACAGTCCATCCTTAGCAGTGGTTGTAGGGATGATTTAGGTACAAAATTCACACATTTGTTTTCAAAAGTTGCAAGGGCTCAATTATGACACATAAAAATAAACATGAAATAAAAACACAAAAATCTCAACTATGATTGAAAGTGCTGTTGAAGATGGACAAAGTCTGAAACACATACAGCTTGAGGAGATAAAATTGATTGACACCTCAAGGCTTTGAATAATATTGGTAGATGTTAAAGCTTTTTATAAATAATCCTATTTGATGTCTTGTAACCACTGAAAGAATTGCTATCAATTCTATGATCTAAGTAAATTCAGATTTCACAATATTCGATAAAAATATCCCCCATATGATTTTTATGAGGTAAATGACCTCCACACAAAGACTTTCTAATACATTTTACACAACATGGTGGGACAGCAAAGTTTTAAAATATTAGAAAGTTCAAGTTGTAACAAAAATGAAAACATTGCAATAATATCTTTCACAACATAAACAGCTTGCACAACTACAACCAATTACTTACAAGATGCTTAACGGCTGAAATTAACTGAACAAAAATGAGTTTGGCATCAGCTTCCTCCATCTTTCCCTCCGTTGTCAACTTGTTAAACAACTCCCCTCCATTGGCGTACTCCATGACCAGGTGGAGTTTACAGTACGTTTCCACAACTTCATATAACCTATGACAGATTAGTTGGAGTAGATAGTATGCGAAGATCAATAATTCAATAAAGCTATCATATTCTTTAAAGTGTATGTAAATATGATTTAAAATTTATAGTTTCAAACATAACCATCCTATTTCTAAACCAACAAAAAGAGAAAATAAGTTAAATTCTTAGAATATTTTGGGGCAATACCCCCTCCTAGGGGATATATTATATTACCTAATGTTTTTTGTTGGGCAATATCTATTTACACTGCATACCAAGTTTCATAACTTTTCCCTGAAATTGTTAGTCATAGACACATGATTTAAAATATTAATTTGTTTGGTTTTTTTAGCCGGTTTTAATGGTGATAGTCAGACTATTTTATAAGATTGTTTTCTTGTAATTTTCTGTGTTACCAGAAAATTAAAAAAATGATTTTTGACATTTAAAAGACCATAACTTTTGAATTATTGGATTTTACAGACATACAAGTAGTATCATATTACTTAGAACCAAAAAGCTTTGCATTTACTTCCAATTCCTGGACTTTTCCACATGGTATTTGGCCTCTTTAGCGTGGTGGCCCTTGACATTTCACACATCATGTGTTGGGCGTCCTCAGGAGGTGATTACATGACGTGGTTGCACGGTAGCGCACACTTTCACATAGTGGCGAGTCGGGGTGAGTTGTTTAGAGGCTTGGACTTTGTTGGAGATTGTAGCAGAGGTCGGGGTTGGGTTTCCCAGGTCGGTGACAGGAGGAATGGTTGTGAGGGATGCCGCCGCTGGCTGGTTGTCTAAGGCACTGTCAAAAACAACCTAACCCGCAAGTTGGGTTGTAAAACCCACCCCGAGTCACCTGCTGAGGTCGTCCAACACATTATGGGTGAAACATGTGCCACCCTGCTACATGTGCCTACTACAAGTGGAAAAATCCAGAAAATGAAAAAAAGTGTCAGTGATGTTTGGTGCAATGGTGCAACGGTCTATGGCTTAACCATAGACCGTGACCTTTCTTGGACAGATCACATATTACAGCTGACTAAGAATCCCCGATACAGCTGCAAAGAATATTTTAAATTACTTAAACTACTAACTGTACCAGCGCTCTACATCCATGCTGTGGCAGTTTACACCATCCAGCTAGACCTTCCCAGAAATGAGCTTCATTTACCAAACTAGAAGAGCAAATGACTACAGTCTTCCTGCCCACCACACAACCCAGTTCAGCAAGAAACCTTCTTACATTGGACGCAAAATTATAAATGCACTGCCTCAAAATCTGAAGAATATGACAACTGAGAGCTTCAAGAAACACTTTCAAGACTGGCCGGCAGAGCGGCCTATCTATACTGTAAAAGAATTCTTCGACCTGATGTGAAAAAGCAAGCTGACCCACTGCAATGTAGAGCAAGATTAGAACCTACCTGACACAATTGTATTTCTTAATGAAATGTCAATAAAGAATACTGTCTATTGTCTATTGTCTATAGCTTAAGTGTTTACGTATTTTATTGATACTCATTAAAGGAATTTGTTAAACTAAAACAAAGGTTTGGTGAGCCGGGGTGATACCTAATGATGTTCGGGTGGTGGACAGACTCCATGCTCGCGATCTCTCTCGTGAGCATCTTACGAGCCTTTGCCGTCAGCTTAGCTTTGTCCAAAACCTTGATGGCCACTCTCTCTGTAACAGAATGAAAATACCATAAAAAATTCATGTTCATAGATGATACAGTGACCGAACTTTTTGATTTTTTAATGTGAATGTAAGTTAAGGTTGAGTGTAATGGATTTGATGACATATTTAGCTTAGTTACTGACAAAGACAAGCTGATGCATTTGACAGGATCTTTAATTAATAGCCTATTGAACAAAGGCAACTGAATATCTTACTGAACCATAAAAATTGTATCAGGATTTGTTCAGGTATGTAGGTAGGTTATGCCCCCTGAATTGAAAAATACTCCCGTCACAGCAGACCTGCGTACTCAGCGAATTTCCAAATCAATAATAATATATAACAGGTTTCATCAATATCTGTAATAAATAAGAGAGTTTGCCTATTTTCCATAAGATTAACATGGGAAAGAGTATGCAAGTTTGCTGCTGTATGGAACACTGAAAGTAGGCATTACTAAAATAAACTATTTTAATTTTTACCATATATACCAAGTTTTCAAAGGAAATTCACTTAGCATGCAAGTCTTCTGCTACGGGGGTATCTAAGTCATCCAGTTTTATTTTACTTATAGTAACAAATACAATATTTGAAAGTATGTTTATTTTGCCATTCAAAATAGACTAAAAAGGGGTTTTATGTTTTCTTTTAGATTTCTTTGTTACTAAATTATATTATGTATTTTTTGCTTACTTCTTAAAAAGCAACATGTTTTATGTAAATATTTTTTTATTTCATTTTTTAAGCAAGCATGTAATTTTATGTTTTAAAATTATTTAAAAATACAATTATTGTATAAGGGTGGCGAAGGACGTACTAGTTCATTTATAAAATGCACCCATAGTATGATGTTTAAATATAGACCTTCTAACCTTACAATGTCAAGACCAGTTATGACTGCTGAAGAAACCCCTTAAGCGTTGAACAAGGAAACATAATTATGTAATATGGCTGCAGTCTGGAGAGCGGTTGACTGAAATGTAGTAGAATCCCTCTAACTTCTCTAGTTTACTATAAATGGATCATTTGGCTGATTTAACAGGTCATTTAACTTGACTTTTACTTATTACATTTGCTCGTACTAAAATCATTACCTCTTTTAACTCGAGTCAGACTTATTGAATTCAATTAACTTCATTACAGTAAAACATTCTAGTAGCTTTTTATTAAAGGAAGCCAGTTAATTGTGAACTGACAATTAACTTTGTGGCTTTGTGGTGGCATGCTCATCTTGTAACCCAGAAGGTCATTGGTTCTAGTCCAAATCAATTCACTATTTATAATTTGATTATTAATTAATTACCTACATAGCAAAAAGTCACGTTAGGGTATAGTAACAAGACCAGTAAGTTGAAACGTTCCGTATCAAAACATTAATTAAAATATGCCTATTGTAGCTTCATATACTTTTTAGATTGCTAATTAATATTGAGCTGTCGTTTAGCTCACTAATTGAAATGGGTCCTCTGGAAAACATTCAAAGCGACAAAAACCTAGTTTCGAGTTATCAAGCGTAGAAAGTTGAATTTACCGTGGAGTCTTACGGAGCACTTTCTCACAAATCTTACTAATGGTAAAACAAAAACAAAACAACATAACCAAATGTTAATTAATCATACTTAGTCTTCCTAATTGGTGGGCTAAAATGGAGGCAGTAGAGTATCACTGGGCAAAAAGTCTTTCAAGGAGACACTTTATCCGTAGATTTAACTCACAGAATATGGACTATATAAAGGTAGAAGTATTCATATTTCGAGTATACTCAGAAAAGAATCAGGTTGGAGGAGTAAATTGCTCTGTCAAATGGTGACATACTTTAGGACATTGATAGGTTTGAAAAGAGGAACAGACACTTTCCAAGTTTCACATTTCCCATCTTTATGAACTCCTTATTTTATCTTCCAGTTTGTTACCGAATTGGGAGTATTTATCATTTTATTTGTGACATCATTACAAACTAAAATATAAACAGCTTACCTTGCCACAGAAACTTTTCCTACAATTGACTAATCAAGAACCGATGGAAAAAGGGCATCCATTTATGGACATGGAATTAAAATGGTACAGCCAGTCACTCGGTGATAGTTTATTTACATTTCATTAAAATATTCTAATTTATAATTTGTTATAATACAAAACATTTGTGACTGAATGCTCAATATCTCAATAAATAAAAATTATTTTAAGGGGATTATAAAAGTGGATGGAGTACTAAATCTACTTTTCTGATTTTTAACACACAATCCTCATTAATACTTGGCTTAAAATAACTACTTTGTGGTATGGTCGCCATTTCAATAATCTTATCTAATCTAACAACAACTCTAAAGTATGTCAGAATGTCAGCCTAGGATTAGGAGGCCCCAGCAAAGCTGGCTGGGCATTGTAGTCGCTGTTGATCAATTATATAAATATTTAGGTTTATACAGGGTTTAACTGAAATGCAGGGTGTAACTGAAATGCAAAAAGGTAGGTCCTATTAGTACTCATACACTTACCAAATTTAAAGTTGGTACCTTTAGTGGTTCCAGAGTTATAGCAAGTTACGTAAAAAACACGCACATACCGACAGACGGAAAACGGAGAGAGATATTCCATATGTTTACAGGACATTTTTTGTTTGTTTTGACCTCAGGAACAAAATCCCATAGTTTTCTCGACTAACCAGGTTTTCGTGCCTGAGTGATGGGTTATAGAACAAATCAATCAATTCTAGAATGAACCTGTTCAATAGTTAAAACACTGTGTGGTCAATTTCAAAGGTGTCATACCCAAAAGATACAAAGAGGAACCTAAGGTGCAACAGAAGCTTAGGTTTGGGTTTGGAATGATCTTCCAAAAAAGTGTTTGTATAATACTTCCCAATGAAATCATATCTATCATGTCCAAAATGTCCTTTTACTTTCTCCTCCTATACATTAGTTTAAGGAGAAAGTATTGTTTTTGTCAGAATTTTTGAATTTGGTAGATATATATGGTTTCTGGTGGTAATTTTGTGTAAAACTCAAAGTAATACTGAAGTGAAACTAGTCATAAACGTTGTCTTCCTGTACCGGTATGAAAATGATTAGTTTTGCAAGAATATGAAAATAATTCTGAACTGAGACTTATCTTGAAGGTTGTCTTGCTGTATACCAATGATATACCTTATACTTTTAACTGAAATAGCAACCAACTAAGATCAACGAAGATCTATTCATTGTGGAATTGTGAATTACCCAGTTATTTTAAGCCAAGTATGAATGAGAAATGAGTGTAGGATGATTGTGGCGTGATCTTGTAGTTTTGTAAAGTACTGACTAAGGCTAACATTTTCCTTAGACAGAACTGTTAATTAATAACCATAAAGCATATCTAGGGGACCTACAGTTTAAACATGGTGTCCAAACCACTGCCTTTGAATTACACACTGGTCTAATAGTGAGGATGATCTTTGCGGATTAACGTAGTATTCACCGACCATTGCTCACAACTACTGATTAGTATTGTATGAAAATGAAAAGAATTCTGAACTGAGACTTGTCATGAAGGGTTTGCATGCTGTATCTTTGGCAGTACACAAGTTTTGTGTGAAATTTAAAAAAAATAATTATTCTGAACTGAGACTGTCATGAGAGTTGTGTTACCTTTGGTGAGTTCGTGAATGGCCACCTTGACGTAGGAGAAGTTCCCTCGTCCGATCTCGTTCTGTAGCCGGTAGAGTCCGACCCGGCGGCCCATACTCGTCTCCTGCTGCCACTTGTCGTCATGGTGCAGACTGTGAAGGCACTTCTCATACACTGCAACACCAACATGCGGATACTGAGCAGACTGAACGTTTTGTGCTCATCATATTCATTGTGGAATTGTGAATTACCCAGTTATTTTAAGCAAAGTAATGAATAAGAAGAGTGTTCGAGATGATTGTGGTGCGATCTTGAGACTGGGCCCGTGTTGGTGTAATCCAGCTACTTGGAGGTCACAAATTGTGGATAGTTGTGAGCGATGGTCAGAAGATGTAGTGTTCTAACATCCACACTATTGAATACTATGTAACTCCGCAAAGACCATCCTAATAATTAGACAAGTTTGTAATTCAGAGGCAGTGGTTCGGACTCCATGTTAAACTGTAGGTATCTTAGATATATAATTGATTGTTGGGGTATCAATTAACAGTTCTGTCTAAGGAACATGTCAGCCTTAGTCAGTAACAAGACTATAAGAGCACACCACAATCATCTTACACTCATTTCTAATTCATACTTGGCTTAAAATACCTGGTCCTGGACAGGTTATCAATTCAGTTAAAAGTATAAGTATAAAGTAATTATGTAAGTAACGACCTGGGTAGGTCGCAATTTTACTATAATAACTAAACTAAACTAACTGAAGTCTTGTTACTGACTAAGGCTGACATGTTCCTTAGATAGGACTGTTATTAATAGCCCAAAAGACAATAATATCTAAGGGATCTACAGTTTAACGTGAGATCCGAACCAAAATTGTGCCTCTGCATGAGGGTGAACTCTTTTGTGGATGAACATAGTATTTAATAGTGTGGACCATTTACAATAGAGAATATTGCATCCACTGACCATTGTTTATAACTATCCACAATCTATGACCTCCATGGATTACAGGACGTGCTACTGTCCTATACAGTCATTAAATATATTGTAATCATTGTGCAAATTTAAGCACAAACTTATTGAATTAGAATTTAAAAGTTTGTATTTTTATAGATTTAACATTGTTATTGTTTTTTGCCTAGCTGAAGGTACAGTGGTTATGGTACCTGATTCATGCTTTGAAGTGTACAGGTCTCTTCTATAATTCTTTTGTGGTTATTTCTACACCAGAGGTAATTTTATAGGAGCAATTCTGAGAAACATCTTGACACACATTCATTATAGTACACTCATCCTTCACTCATTTTCATCTTAAAATATTAAATGTATTGTCTTAAAAGAAATATGAAACCTACAAAGAATTCATCATGTTCATTGTTTTGTATTGATAAAAATAAAGAGGTAAGAAGTCTCATGTGCAAGTTAACATTTCACAGTGTAAAAATTAAGTCAGGAAATGTTATGGGATGCTAAGGTATATGATGTAGAATAAATGTTATACAGCGTTAACAACTTTAATTGATGCCAATAAAAACTAATCCCTATAAAACACATTCTTAAATACCCCTGTCCCAGCAGACCTGTGTACTCAGCGAATTTCCAAATCTGTAACATAATAGTAATAATATATGCCAAGTTTTATCATTACCTGTCGATAAATATGAGAGATATTTGCCTATTCTCCACAAGATTAACATGAGAAAGAGTATGCAGGTTTGCTGCTGTGAGGAACACTGAAAGTAGGTGTTTCTAGTGTAAACAATTTTTATTTTGACCATTTCATAAACCAAGTTTCATAAACATTTGTCCATAAATAAAAGAGTTTGCCTCTTCTCTATATGATGGGAAAAGAGTATGCAGTAACAGTTATAATATGTAAAACATAAAGTATGTGTTAACATTATATGATAATAAATTTTAATGATATGTTTTTCCTTATACCATAATAATAAAAATACATAATTGTTTTAAATAACGTTGGTTTACTTTTTTATTTTTAAAAAACTACCTAAGATAAAAAAACTAAAAAATAAAACAAATGTGTTTTTTTACAATACTAAACTATATTTATAAAAAAATCTTTGATTTTTTTTAGTCCCACATATTACAATGTTAACAATTATTTTTCAATGTATAAGGTTTAAATTTCTATACCTTATAATAAGTTTGTTTACAAAATTTTATAAAAACAACATGCTTAAAACACTGTTTTGGTTTACCTACGTAGCAATAGCTTTCTTCTATGGAATATTTAATGTAAACTATGAATAAATATGTACTGTAAAAAATGACAGATTATGACGTATAGTACATTGAAATGTACTGTATTTATATTTTTTTTATTATATTATATAAAGTAATGTTAATGTTTTTAAATAAAAATTACATGTTTATATACATATGAGGTTATTTAATGTTAAATACATTTACCGCATGCTATTTATACATAAAATGGCCAATTTAAGTAAATATTCATCATCTCCGATAAACATAAACTATGATTAAACAATATAAACCATGAGCTAATATGAATATAAAAATTGCATTAAATAAAATATTAATTTTCCTTATTTTTACTTTTCAGTGGAGCCAAAATAAAACGTACTGTGTTTACATTTTTTATATTTCAGTAACCGCTAGAGATATAGCAAAACTTTAAAAAATGAAATTGTGTAGTTTTTAAGCTGATTCTAATGGTTATAAATTAAATTTTAAAATTTTTTGGCTACATATAAAAAACGCAAAAACCCTAATTTTTTTGTTAAAATTAATAGTCATGACCATATGCGATTAAAAAATCGTAGAGAAAAAATGTAGATCAATTTACAAATTACTTGATCGCCATTTTTACAGAGTTATAATAAAAATATATACAAATTTTAAAATATTTTTTTCCTCTCACTAAAAAACAAATGCTTTTGCTTAAGTTTCATGAGATAATAATAGCTTCTTCTTATAAACGCTAAAAGGATCCAACCTAAATAGAATATTTTAACTAAACATTTGAAGTTTGTATAAAAAATATAACTGAACAAAATTAACTAAGTACATCAGGCAATGTTGAAAACACGGAAAAAACTGAATAGTTAAAAACTTTTTTGAACATTAGTATATATTTTAAACAAGTAAATGTGGCAAGAAGTATATTTAGTGGGAGACAGTGGCAGTGGATGGGACGAATGTAAGGATCAATAACATCAGCTGGCTCTCTGTATCACCTCCTACCTCAACCCTTTCCGGCATGTGCTAGTCTGTAGCTGAAGCACACCCCTAACAGTGGTGTAGATTATGATTTTAATTTAGGGGTGATTAATCTAGAAGAGGAAGCTACCGAGAGATCCCTTGATCCTAATCTGGGTTACACCCCATAAACATATTCGTACCTTTGTAGAGAAAGTATTTTTGTCAAAATTAGAATTTGAGCAGAGAGTGTAAATATTTGTTTTTAGGTTCCCTCCGAAGCAAAACATGTTTGTATTTACTTCCCTGTGGGAAATATATTGGATCATGGATATGTCTAAAGGGAATGTTTTCAGTTCATCTAAACAGCTATTCTTAGAGTTAACATCACAGAACCACCTGACGTCACTAACCAAATGACGTCACTGTTTTGTATGAAATTCGGTACAAGGGTATTTTTTATTTTTAAGGGTAGCCTACGCCTAACAAACCTTAAAACTGTGGAAATCTAAATTTTCGGTTTGTACAGTGACAACAACGTGCTGCCGTCGGACTGTCGATTCAACAAAATTAAATTGTGAATCCGACGGGAACATAATGTCAGATCGCCGATTCGAGCTGCCTCAACAAATCGCGGAAGCATCTGATCGCCGATTAAATAAAATACCCCCGTCGCAGCAGACCTGCGTACTCAGCGAATTTCCAAATCAATAACATAATAATAATAATATATGACAAGTTTTATCATTATCTGTCAATAAATAATATGAGTATTATTTGCCTACTCTCCATAAGACTAACATGGGAAGGAGTATGCAGGTTTGCTGCTGTGAGGAACGCTGAAAGTGGGTGTTTCAAGCGTAAACAATTGATATTTTGACCATTTATATCAAGTTTCATCAACATATGTCCACAAATAAAGGAGTTTATCCAAACTCTATATGATTAACATGGGACAAGAGTATGCAGGTTTGCTGCCATGATAAACACATAAACTATGATTTTTAAGCATAAATGGATGAATCTCAACCAAATAAAGCTAAGTATGAAATTTCACCCAAAAATATTGATTAGTATGGAAAATATTAAATTTTCCTTATCCTCCATGAGATTAACATTGGAGCCCCACAATACAACGCTGTTAGATTTTTAATATCTCGTAATGAGATAGAAAAAATTTGTATTAAGCTGATTCTAATGGTGAAATATAAAATTAGAAATTTTTAAAAATTACTTGTGAAAAACGCAAAAAAACCCCATTTTGGGGTACAAAACCCCCCAAACTACCCGTTCCCACTGACCTATATGTCTGGTTTACGAACTCGTCCGAGCATTACACGTCTCTACCAAATTTGGTCTTGATCGGACCATTTTTACGAGAGTTATCGTGTTCACAGACACACACACACACACACCACATTGTGGCTTACGAATATATTGAAACACCATTTTGCTATTTAAAATTTAAAATTGCCCGGTTTTGGTCGAAGCTATTCTTAACCTGTATGTGCTTAACGCTATAACATCAGTATTTCAGGCTTAATTATTTTAATTAACGGGTGGTGACTCTCTTACTTACGCCAACTACCACTAACAAAGTCAGCTGCAGAAAAATACTGCTCTGCCTCCATAAAAATACCGTACGTTCCTCAACTATGAATTTCGGGAACCAACGTCTTATACAGGGTGTCCATAAAAAACGTTTCAAGACTTCGGTGAGTGATTAGGTACATTAAAAGAAAGAAAAAAGTCCCAATGGAGGTATGGCCTAAAACGCTTATTTTCTCAAATATCCGCCATTTTGTATTTTTCACAAAATATTTTTATTTCAAACGGATTATTTTCAAATTTTGTATGTGTTTTACATTAGTAGACTAACTAAAAAAATAACTAGCATGATCCAAGCTCAAAATCCAAAACGGCGGTCATTGTATTTTTTACCGTTTACGAAGTATAATAGTTTTATAATTTTAAATGGCCGCCATTTTGAATTTTGAGCTTGGATCATGCTAGTTATTTTTTTAATAATAGTAGTCTACTAGTGTAAATACATACCAAATTTGAAAATAATCCGTTAAAAAATGTTTGAAATAAAAAATATTTTGTGAAAAATACAAAATGGCGGATATCTGAGAAAATAAGCGTTTTAGGCCATACCTCCATTGGAACTTTTTTCTTCCTTTTAATGTACCTAATCACTCACCGAAGTTCTGAAACGTTTTTCATGGACACCCTGTATAGGGGTTTTATATAAATTAGTAGGTAAACTATTTAAATAATGTGAAATAGGTGTTAACTTTTAAAACTCCAAAAAGCTCAAACGTAAAAAGATAAATCCATTGGCAACCTGGTTTTATTCATCCAGCAGCCCTGATTTAATTAATTTGCACATAAATGCAACATTTTTGAATACATTCATCAACAAACACATCCTTAAAAAAGAAGTTCGTATCTAAGACACAAAATTGTAGTTTAGACCCGACGATAAATTTATGCAACTGAGTGTTGGGCTATTAATAAACAGTCCTGTCAAGACTAGAAAATCGCGCCACAATCATCTTACACTAATCTTTCATTCATAATTGACATAACCTACCTAGTTAGATTGCAATTCCAGTGTTTTTAAAAGTACAAGCATAAGCAATTAAGTGAAAAGTCGAGTAATTTATAAACGTTGGTGTCGAACGGAGCGCGACATTATGCTGTCACAAAGTGATGTCGTGTGCTACATTAACTGCTAGTTCTCATGAGCCTATTAACATCATGATTGCTTGCTCTATGGAAGTGATTGATCATCTGTTTATTACTCTCTGTTTAGCATGTAACGCTCTAGTTGCCTTTCGTGGTAAACGTTCAATAGCGTTAATTGAGCTGTTTGAGTCTTCAGTTATAGACGACATTATAATATAATTTATTGTTTTAAATATTTAGATTGATTGAGAGTAATATTCTAATAATTAGTAATTATACTATCGTATAGAGGGAGGAAGTAAAATGTTTGTATTTACTTCCCTGTGGGAAATAGGTTAGATCATGGATATGTCTAAAGGGAATGTTTTCAGTTCATCTAAACAGCTGTTCTTATAACCAAACTATGTCGTCACTGTTTTAAATTTTGATCGCGCAAATTGTCAACACCTCCCACCCAGAACTAAAATATATCCATGTTAATACGTATATTATGAGAGTTAAATATGTCTCTTGATGAAAAAAATATATGAATTATTTTTAATAATTTCTTCGAATTTCATTTATTACTAAACAGTGGACACATTGTTTTTTCCACTTTGCCTAAACTGTCTGTGGATATCCTATAGAATGAATACTGGGCTGATTTTGTCTTTTTTACATTTTATCCCAATAGCAACTTAGTTTTATTTTGCCAGCAGCCCTGTACAGATCCAATTAAATTTCACATATCCAAGGTTTTTATCTATACACTTATATAAATATTTCCTTTGTATAAAACTAATTAATGTTATATAAACTGTATTTAATTTTCTACTCTTAACGAAGATTTTAAGGGGTTTTATTTCCACATATGTTTAAAATATTTATATTTATATATTTTTTTAAATTAATTTTTAAAGCTTGTTAAATTTTTGTATAGTAAACTCGTTTACTTGTATATTTTCATGAACAATACTCAATTCTCTACATAAAAACTTTTAATTCAACAGAATACTATCTATTTTAGCTTTTTTAATTTATAAAATTTAGTAAATCGATACAAATTGTGAATATCGACATTTTTCCTTTAAATTAATATTATCAATGTGCACTTATGCACTATGCTCTTCACCATAGAAACTAAGTTAAACAATGTTAGGTAAGAAAAAACTTAAGACATAATGACATAAACTAATATAATAATAGCTTTAGAAAACGTAATAACTGTTTTTCAATAGCTATTGTAATCAACTATATTATAATAAATTTATTCATTTAACACCTAACTCACTTAATCCCCTTTAACCCTGAAATAGCTTAAAATCCTCCTAAAATGACTATTAAAAAATTATGTCACTCACCATCACGAGTTAACTTTTGGGCTTAATACAACAAACACGACTTAATTCGTGATAGGGCGTCAATAGGTTATCATTTAATTACTAAACAGAGGCAAGCAGAGCAGGCCGGGTGAACGACGTCACAGCTGGACATTACTCAGCTCCAATCGCGTTTCTGGCAGCACTAACCCTTGAATTAATTCTCACCCTGTATATCTGCCTTGCCGCACTCTTGCATCGCGCTGGGCGAAGCTTGCTATCTGTCATGCAATCGTTAGACCTACTAGGTATGCCTACACTAACATGTACATGATTAGACACACCACTTTATGTTATAAATAATAATAAACTACCCAGGTATTTACAGTATTTAATACTGGATAATATTCACAGTATTTTGGTGACTGTAGAGGTATTTTAAGCCAAGTATGAATGAAAAATGTAGCGGTGTGAATTAAGAGTTCATTACACAGAACTGTTAATTTAGTCCAACAGTCAAGGGCATACTCGTATCTAAAAGACCTACAGTTTAAATTCTTAACCTAGCTAGGTTAAATTCTTGCAATAAGGCCACATGGTTACTGTTTATTTATTTAACGTCCGCACTATTGAATACTACGTTAATCCGCAAAAGACCATCCTCATAATTAGACCAATTCGTAATTCAGAGGCAGTGGTTCGGATTCCACGTTAAACTGTAGGTCCCTTAGTTGTTGCCATTGACTGCTGATCTATTACTAACAGTTCTGTATAAGGAACATGTCAGACTTAGTCAGTAACAAGACTACAAGATCGCGCCACAATCATCTTACACTCAATCCTCATTCATACTTGGCTTAAAATACCTACCTTGTAGTATGGTCTCCATTTCAATAATCTAATCTAACTAACTGGTTTAGTATTCAACCAGTGAGAATATTAATTATAAACTACAATTATGTGGTTTTACGGATTATGGATATACTTACAGGTTTTCGGCTCATGGTCACGCGGGACTTCTTTCTGGAGGCTGTGCTCATGCATCTCAAAGCGGGATGGAATGCAGAGTCTGCCATTCCCTCATCTGCACAAACGTCATCAATGTGTTATCTCACTGACTTAAAAGAAATATTTCTATTCGTAGATTGTTTATATAACTAGCTGACCCGGCGAACTTCGTAACGCCTCACAGTAAACACATGTTAACTTTAAGATTGGCCATGTTCTGAAGTCGAATAGCAATACGGCTTCATTGTGAAAGGTTATATATTCTGGGTCGCTGCATAGTGAATAACAATACTGAAATGATAAAACATATTAATAAAATTCCCATAAAACAAATAAATCTGAGTGGATTAATTCACAATTTTCAAATCCAATCCAAACCCAAACGAAACCTAACTGTAATACGGCTTTTATAAGAAAGATATACAACAGCTGATTATTATAATAAACTTAATATTATAAACATTGTAATTATCATATAAACACGTGACTTTAATCAGACAAAAAAAATATAAATACATAATACACAAAACCGTAAACTATTAACGTGGTGAACAAAGCTGTTCATTTTTTACAGTACACATTTACTTCATAGTTTAACATTAATGAATGATTCAGATGGCATTGGATAGTAAAGCTAATGGAAAGTAAACCAATCAGCTGTAGCTAAGAAAATGTTTTCATTGTAGACATTTTGTAAACAAACTTACTCTCCATAAGGTTAACATTAGAAATTTAAAACGTCATAAAATGGAAACTTATGGGATTTTCAAAAATATTTTTTCACTAAAACCTTCCCGGACACATGTAGAGCAACTTCCTAAAATTTCATGGCGATCGGATGAGTAGTTTGGCAACGCATAAAGGACATACATACATACAGACATACATTCAATTTTATATATAGAGATTGTAAATCTACGTGTGTAATGGCAAATAAAATGTCTAAAATGTACACAGGAACACATAACGTCAGATATTTACGCAAAACGATAACAAAATCTTTTGCTGATAATTCCAACGTTTTGGTAATACCTCTACCAATGTTACCTTTCCGAAATAGGGGACTACCCAGGTAGGTATTTTAAGCCAATTATGAAAGAGAACTGAGTGAAATCTTGACTACAGACCGATCTTGTAGTCATGTTACCGACTAAGGCTAAAATGTTCCTTAGAAAAAGCTATTAACAGCCAATGACATCTAAGGGACCTACATTTTAATGTGGGACTGAACCAAAATTTTTCCTCTGAATTACGAATTTATCTAAATATGAGTATGGTCTTTACGAATGTAGCACTATCTGGAGGAAACCGGTAAATGATTGCGTGAGACGATGCGTAAAGGAATAGTAGGCCTAAGTACCCTTTTGCTCTTTACACTACTTGACCTCATTACAGTTCCAGCTGTTCTTCGTCAGACTAGATACCAATATTGCAGTACATAAATAAATGTTGTCACAACCGGAAGTAGTTACATAGCTGTAATCTAAGTAACGTCATTTTTCCCACCAGGGGAACTCCTGTTCTAACCTACTTAGAGGTTCCAGTGGTTAAGGCCTTTCAGGGTTTCAGACCTTGCCTGAAACCCCAGATTCCATACAAGTCAAGGGACTTGCAAGGCGTGGGGCTTAATGGACAGCACAATAAACATCGGGTGACGATCATCTGAGGATTTTTCTTATGGGTTGGGACAGTGGCCAACCTATTCATCGGTGAGGTAATAGTCTATGCGGTTAATAAAGGAACCATCCACTTCTCAGACACACATCCGTACAACACCAGAAAGAGAATCAACTACAGACTTCCTGCTCACTCGACTGCCTACGAAAAAACCATCCTACATCGAAACTAAGCTGTTCAACACACTTCCACCTGAACTCAAAGAACTGAACTGTAAAGAAAAATATTTAAATTTTCAACTGGTTTTTGAGAATCTTAGAATCTGTTAACAAGAATCAAAATATGAAGCAGTTCTATCCAAATAAATATCATACTTTATGTAGCAAAACAAAATAAAATGTTTGTTAGATAGCCACAAAAGATACAGTACCGTTACGTTTGTTGTTTCATTTTGTTGTAGTGCCACAAATTTACCCGTCCTGAATAAATGAAGTATGAATTGTAGGCCATTAAAATCATAAACTGTAAAAAAAAAATAAACGGAAAAATGACTATTTCTAGTTTGAGGTGGTTACTGTCTGAGAAAAGTCAAATAGGCGACTCGTATAAAAATCAATTTATTTATTAAATAAAGTAAGAATTATGAGTGATTCAGATTATCAATACTCAGATAACATTTTAACGAAAGTTCTCCTTTCTTGAATCAATTTTTGTCGTTTCACCTGAACTCAAAGAACTGAACTGCAAAGACAACTTTAAAGAAGCTCTTTTCAACTGGTTGCTGGAGCTGGAGAGAGAATACTCCGTTGAAGAATGCCTGGAGAGAAGTCCATACCATATTGATCAAGAAAACCAATTGACGCCATGACTGTACTTTATGTTCATGTCAATAAAGATCTTTTGTCTTGTCTTCATCCCAGCTTCCAAATCCCTTAACCAACAACATCCCTTCCACCCGTGCTGTGTAGTCAGGAGCCAGCAGACGACAGATGACAGCGGCGCGGTGGCGGCCGGAAGCGCTCAATGCTCCTCAATTGGCGAGCCAGCGTTTACGTGATTGCCATTACAATCCAAGCCGATACCAAGCTGTTACTGGATGAAACAGAATTTCTAAAAGGTTTTATGATCTAGAAAAATGTAGAACGTTGGGATACTGTGGTTATGAAGAATGGGAAACCCATATTTGTCTTGTATAATTGTGAATAATTTCAACATGGCTTCAAAGCCGTCAATTTAAATGTAAACAATATTAATTGAATGGAATACCATACAATTTTCAATAAAATATTTCATGGCAAACAATATGAACAAATACTACACGGTGCTACTAAATTCTAAAGCTAGACCCAAACAGTTAAAGTAAAAAAGCTCTTACAAAACCCAGAAAGATTTTTCTTACACGAGAAATTATTTCCATTAGAAAGCTCGTTTAGTCTGCGATACAGTACTAACATTTGGGCACATTAAAGAATGTGACCACTATTTGAGTTATATTAAAGCTGTTATATTACTGCCATTATCTGTCAAAATTCAAATATTGACATAGCTGCCGAAACATTGCAAACATCTATTGACACTCTTATTGATTGGTTTTTGAAGTGGCGAACCTAATCCAAGTAAAAAAAACAAAAATATTTTCTTTGAAAAAGTATCTCAGCCCATGATTCATATTATATGAACGTTTTTACCTGGAACAGAGATGATCATGGAAAAATATTTTGGTGTATGGGTTGACAAAAAACTTAATTGGAATCTACATATCAACAATAAATTGACTCAAGGTTATGCCCGCCTAGAAACCCTCTCCCGTTAATTAACAGAAAATCAAAATTGAAACCTGAGTGCACCATTTTAATGTATAAATCAATCATAAGACCATTAATAATGTATGCTCCACGTTTGGGTTATCAGCTTCAGAATCAAAAATTAAAAGAATTCAAATTTTTCAGACAAATTCTCGTATTAGTGTTAACGCTATGGTTTATTAGGAATAAAAATCTCCATGAAGAACTTTGTGTGAGCCCCATTAAAGATTTTATAAGAAAAATTCAACAAAATTTATCCATACATTGGATCAAGTGCATGGGCAGTGCAATTCAATTCGGTCAACTGACTCTTAATAGACTAAAGCCTAGATCGTTCAGGATTTTCTTGAATAGAATAACAACAAAATTATAAATCGTAGTCAATAAGTTTTACTTTCATTTGTTAAAAAATGTGTCATTTATGTTCCCGGGTGACTCAAAAAAGGGCGAACCCACTCGATGTTTTTAATATAAAGTTAAGTCGAATTATTGTTAAATATTCTGTGTAAAATATTGTATATTGATCCGGAAATAAATAATTGTTAAAAAAAACAGCTGTATTCCATAAGAAAATAATTTGTTCCTTAAGGAAATCAGATCATGTGTACAAAGTTTGAGTGTAGAACTCGACACATAGTTGGAGACACCAGACGACCTAAAAATCTAGATTCTCTCAGGGAAAGGAGTCTAACTCTCGATTAATTGTTATCCTGAGCTATCTGACTAAGTCTGAACTCACTCATCACATTCTTTCTTTCATCTCCATCCAACTACAGAAAGCACACTGGAGGCATTTGATACGAGTCGCCTATTGACTTTTCTCAAGGAGGCTAGCACAATTAGTCCTATTTGATGTGTCCGCTTTATATTTTTCTACAGTTTATGATTAGATTCCGGCCTACAAATTCACTACTTCATTTCACTTCAGACGGCGTAAATTTGATACAACAAAAATGAAATTGCAACAATATTAGTACGGTAAGTCTTATTGTGGCTATCTAAAGCGAATATCCCCGTTGAATCTTTGGCTCCTCCTTGCTACATTAAGGTCATGCAAACTTTGAACTTGGATGGAATGGTGACTGCTTCATGTTTGTCTAGTTAGGCAAAGCTAATGTCTAAGATGTACAGAGACAACATAAACAGTGTAAATCGTTTTCTATTACCTCTACCTAAATTACCTTCCTGAAACAGCAACCTACCCAGGTAGGTATTTTAAGCCAAGTATGAATGAGGATTAAGTGTAGGATGATTGTGGCACGATCTTGTAGTCTTGTTACTGACTAAGACTGACATGTTCCTTAGACAGGACTGTTAATTAATAGCCCAACAGTCAATGGCATATCTAAGGGAGCTACATTTTAACGTGGAGTCCGAACCACTGTCTCTGAATTACGAACTGGTCTAATTATGGGGATGGTCTTCCCTCTCCGGGTGACCCAAACTGTCGTCTCCTGCCTTATTGATCATTATAATTCCTTTCTTTTCCATGGCCTTACAAAAAAATTTCGTAGTGTCTGACCAGCTTTGCTAGAGCCTCTTCTTCCTATTCAGACAATGACAAATAGGCCATAGACATTGAACAGAGAATGTCACGGTCGAGGAAACTAAACGATAGTTTACATTTGATGATGAAACATATCGTGCAGGTAGACATTAGTTCCGCGTAGAAAGGAAGACATGATGAGAGGTAGCATTAGCTTTGTCGCAGTGTTTTGCATGTAACAGACAACCGCAATGATAAGGACGAAGATAACACGGAATCACGATATTCGTCCGCCACTGTTGTCTGTTGTTCGCTCCGACAACAACATTGTTGTCAGCGTTGTTGCTATAAACATTTAAAAAATATACTTGATAACGTTTATCCTAATTATTAGTTCCATTTCTTATTCAATATATTTTTTATTCAATTAACAATTAGTTGGACTTTTCCAACGCGTCTTGTGTTTAAAATCTACACAACGTTTCGAGAGTTGGATAAATTACTCCCGTTTTTAAGTGCCTAACGATATTTACATTTATACAAACAAAAGGTTATTTCTATATAGATAAAAGAAGCCGGTCAAAAACACAACAAAAACATAACTATAGAATTAAATAGTAAACAAAACACTCTACTTAGCCTATTTTGTACATTCGGAAAATTGCAAACCAACGACACTAACACTCCGCCTCCGAGCTAGCGGACGTAAAAACAAGTAGGACTGCACGACACGAAGGTCAGACCACTACTGAGAAATCTATATAGTAGTACTAAGTAGTACTACTAGTACTATACTACTAGTACTATACAGTAGTATATAGTAGTAGTAGGTATATGGTAATACTAGTTTAGTAGTTTATCCAACTCTCGAAACGTTGTGTAGATTTTAAACACAAGACGCGTTGGAAAAGTCCAACTAAATTGTAAACGAACGCTATCATGAATTTTCAAAACTCTGTCAATATCTTTTATCGGAATTTTCTAACGCGTCTATGTTTTTTACTACGCAAGGTTTCTGGAGGTAGAGAAACTACCCCCGTTTTCAAGTGATTACCTAATAATTTACAATAAAAACTAATTATATTGTTAATTATAGGATCATTGACAAGATGTTAGTATGGTAGATGAATTAGTATCTATAACTTTAAACATTCAATTTCAATGTAAATTATTAGGTAATCACTTGAAAACGGGAGGAGTTTCTCCACCTTCAGAAACGTTGAGTAGTTAAAAACACAGACGCGTTGAAGAAGTCCAATAAAAGATATTGAATGATTATTAACCAACGCCATTATGAATTTTAAAGATTTCGTAGTTCTTTTTCTATTGGGAAATACAATTGAAATTGTTTAGTTAAAAAAAAGACTCAGAGGATGTCCTTGTAAGCCAGTTAGTTAAACATGTAATGAAATAACTTTAGTTCTCATGTATATTTTCAATTGCACTGAAGTAAGATGTTTTATGGGTATGGATTACCATGGAGTACCTACCTTGTGGTAGGGTCGCAATTTTAATATTCCAATCTAATCTAATCTAACACTGGGGGAGCGCGGGATTTCGGTGCGCGAAGTCCCGGGTTCAAATATCACCAATCACCAATGGACATTCACTATGTAATAATAATGTTATATAATAAATAATGTTACAATCCACTAGGTATAGCTTGAAGTAAAGTGTAAAACATTATTATTTTTACCATTACTCATACAGTATGAAAATATATTGAATAAATTAAAATGAATATTTGGAGTAACTCAATTATGTAATTGAAACACCAAAAATAGTGAAAAATGTTTGTACTCACTTCCCTGTGGGAAATAGGTTAGATCATGGATATGTCTAAAGGGAATGTTTTAAGTTAATCTAAACAGCTGTTCTTATTCTTTTATATTAAAAATTCAATACAATAGCTCTGGTGGTTTCTATGGAAACCTGTTACATATTTTCCATCTTAAAAATCACTAACACCCCAAGAGCTAAGACATATCCATGTCGAAAATTGGATGAAATATCTAAAATAAAATTTTCATGCGGTGAAAAGACATATTACTCGTTTGGATGTAAGGAATTAAAATTTATGGAAAGAAAGGGAGTGTTATTTTTCCCAAAACCTTTAAGGTAATGTAATTCTGAAATAATAAGAAAATATTTAACCATACTACGAGTTGTAAAGGCTGAAACGATTTTCATACAAAAAACGTATCGTCCATTGATAATAAATTGATTCGGCAAATAAAAAATGAACGCCTTGATCGATTCAGGAAGGAAGACAATAATGTAATATCCATCCAATACCCATTATTTATATTGGCCTCGGAGACCTACCAGTTCAATAAACCTTAATTTACAAAGCTACCAATTTTCTGTCAATTCCATCCATCTGGAATCTTTGAAAAACCCTTTTATTTGATAATAAACGATGAATAAATCTAAATGTATATAAAAAAGTCGAGTTAGTTAGACCAGTTATAACTCGAGAACGGCTGGACCGATTTTAATGATCTATGATGTTTTGGATTCGTCTCTACTCCGGTCATGCTTTAGGCATATTTAGTTTCCATAAATTCAATTAGTTTTCATTTTATAGCGTTTTAAATTTCTTATGTTAACCTTATGGGGAATAAGTGTTTACAAATTATCTACAATAAAATCATTTGATTTCTAAAGCTACAGCTGTTGGTTTACTTTCCATTTATTTCGTGTCCAATTAATTGTCATATCCTAGATGTCATAGTTAAAATTACATCTAAATATATAAAACAAAGTCGTGTTAGTTACACGCATTATAACTCGAGAACGGCTGGACCGATTTTAATGATCTTTGATTTTTTTGATTCGTCTCTGCTCCGGTCATGCTTTAGGCATATTCAGTTTCCATAAATTCAATTAGTTTCCATTTTATAGCGTTTTAAATTTCTAATGTTAACCTTATGGAGAGTGAGTTTGTTTACAAAAAGTCTACAATGAAAACATTTGATTTCTTAGCTACAGCTGATTGGTTTACTTTCCATTAGCAATATGCTTTACTATCCAATGTCATCTGAATCATTCATTAATGTTAAACTATGAAGTAAATATGTACTGTAAAAAATGAACAGCTTTATTCACCACGTTAATAGTTTACGGTTTTGGGGGATTATGTATTTATATTTTTATTTTCTGTCTGATTAAAGTCACGTGTTTAATAACATATTTAATGATATTAAATGTTTAATAATATTAATAACATTCCCAATGTTATTAATATGTTTTATCGTTTCAGTATTGTTATTCACTATGCCGTGACCCAGAATAACCTTTCACAATGAAACCGTATTGATATTCGACTTCAGGACATGGCGAATCTTAAAGTTAACATGTTGTTACTGTGAGGCGTTACGAAGTTCGCCGGGTCAGCTAGTAAATGATAAAATTAACTAGGGGTGTTTTAAAATCACACACGCACAATGATATACATGCGTTGCGTTGGACTTAACACATCAGCAGGAAAGCAATGTGAATTGCTTCAAAGCAATTCACCACCTTCAGTAGCTTCAAATTGTAATCTAAGTGAAAATTAAATTTCTATCTGATCATGGTTCGGAATTACGATAATTCTGGGTTTATCATGGCAGCAAACCTGCATACTCTTTTCCCATGTTAATCATATGGAGAATAGGCAAACTCCTTTATTTATAAATACATACTCACAGTGTTCCTCACAGCAGCAAACCTGCACACTCTTTCCCATGTTAATCTTACGGAGAATAGGCAAATAATTCTCATGTTTATCGACAGATTTTGACCAAACTTGTCATATATTATTATTATTATTATATTATTGATTTGGAAATTCGCTGAGTACGCAGGTCTGCTGCGACGGGGGTATTTTTACGTTTATACTCCACTAAAGTGGAGACGAGTTTCATCTAAATTTCATCCACTATGATCAATCTTATTTTTATTTTATACCTTTTAGAAAAGGGTTTCGTTTAGATTAAGAGTCTGCATCAGTGGTAGCCGACTTGAATTTTAGTCTCGTAAGAGCAATGTTAAATTCTGGCGGAACATACCTTCACTTTGGCGTCTGTAGTGGCGTTAATTATCAAAGTATCAATGTAAAACTTTGGAAGTACATTGATGAGATGTGGCTCAAGGGCATGACCTTTCAATGTGTTCAAAAATTTAACTTGATATAACAACAAAAATACAAGGAAAAACCGGAATATTTTACAAAATAAATCATTATTATTTTCTTATTGAGAGCGAAAATAAGAAGTTCTGTAAGGTGGTGCCCTGGAGGACTGTAATACCTTTAATTTGACACCTCTTCCGTTAATTTATGACAATAGGTCTAGGAGATATAGGCGCCAGAATTTAACTTTGCTCTTACGGGACTAAAAACCAAGATGGCTACCACTGATGCAGACTCTTAAAATACCCACGCCCAATTAAAATAAAGTAAATATCTCTGAAAACACAGTTTTAGTGATATTAGACACATGTTTTCGAAGTTTCAATAAACTTTATTCTATTTAAGTTATTTAACAAAAGACGTACCTGACTGTAAAATTAAAATCAATTTGAGTATGTCAAAAATATAATATAATCAGTACAGAATAAAAATAGTACAATTTTTGTGTTATTTTATCAGTCCTAAAGTAACAGACGAGCCATAGGAACCTTCCTCTCTTGTTTTGTCGCGACCGTAAAAATAAACGAACAACCTGATGCTGTGGCTTCCATAAACCAAATTGTATTGGTTAGACGTCCATCGTCAACGTACCGACAGCCTCGGAGTATTATTTTTCGATATTTTTAATTTTATATTCCGTTGTAGAAATTACATACATAAAACAACATACATACGCAAGTACATAGATGAACGATCTCTGTACACAATCATTGTGATATTAAACAGTATGGGTAAAAACGCCCATTGGAATAAAGACATGCTGTACGTAAAAACATTAATTTATTTAATCTATTTTAAGTACGCATAACCGTTTATATTAATAAAATGTTGGGTACTTTAACTCATTGGGATCCATAGACGGACGGTGTCCGTCTTTTACGTTAATTAATTCAAAACAAATTTTAAATTTAAAAAACCCGTGCCCCCCTATAACCACTAGCCATAAAAGCAAAACAGGTGCCCACTGCAATCCCTATTTAGCCTACAAATGCCGTCAACTTCAACCCAAGCCTGTCACCGTTTATTTGAGGTGTGCCCTCCACTCCACTATACCACACATTTGCAAGCCAAATTGGGGCTGCTCATGGTCATGATTCAGGTGCATAATGTAAAAGAGCACTTAATTGGGTATAAAACATACTCTAGTGGCAAAATATGGAACTCCGTGAGATATTTCCGAGATTCGATCATAGGGGGCAGCACGGAATGTAGTTTACGAAGTTCTTGATAGATGTCACTGCCTGATGGATTACGTTAGTCGTCGAATAGAGCCAGTAGTTTTCTCAAAACATCTGGTAAAACAGAAATTCGGACCTGAATGGGTTAACAGCCTCTTTCTATTACTAAAAAAAGATTTTGCCGAAAAATCATACGAGTACTTCCCCTGGGGAGTATTAGTACTAATTCTAATTAATACTATATCAGCTTATATATCAGACTGACGGTGGCGTGTCCTGTAATCCTAATCCAGCTACTTGGAGGTCACGAATTGTGGATAGTTGTGAGCGATGGTCGGTGGGTTTAGCTCTTGTGTGGATTAACGTCCGCACTATTGAATAAACAGATTTAAATAACTTTATTAATACAAAAAATATTTCATACTTTTACGTTAATCCGTTAAGACCATCCTGATAATTAGACCAGTTCGTAGTTCAGAGGCAGTGGTTCGGACTTCACGTTTTACTCCATGGCTTAAAATACCTACCTTGTTGGGTTGCCATTTTAATATTTAGATCTAATCTAACCCTGGGGGAGCGCGTTGGTTTAGGGGTAGAGCGTGGGACTTCGGTGCCGGAAGTCCCAGATTCAAATCCCGTCAAACACCAATGGCCATTGACTATGTAATAACGTTCCAACCCACTAGGTATAGCTTGAAGTAAATTGTAAAACAATTCCGGATGGCCTAGATAGTTATAGGAAGAGAAGAAGGTGGGATAAATGATGAAAAAATATACAATATATCAACCCTACCCGATACATTTCCTGTCAAATTCTAAATTTCTTAACATATTTAGACTTTTATTTATCTATGTGTCGGATAGATTTTATAAGTGAACTACTAAATTTGCATAAATATTTATGTAAAATCAATAATTAAAAAATTCGCATCACAAGACAAGTATGTTGAAAGAAAAAATAACTGATCCCCAAAGAATTTCAGTTCCGAAAAAACCCGTTGACATTTTTGCAAGTACGAATGACTTTTGGGACAGTTGATATAAAACTAAAGATTTATACATCGTAAATCTAAATTTAAAAATGACTACATTCTTTTAATGTATAACTAGCAGTAAGCCCGTCCATTGTACGGGTTGTAGGATTCAGTTTACAGTACAAAAAAACCAATACCCAACTTTATTATTTAGCATTACTTAACAATTAAATAGATTAGAACATTTATACCTTTATTATAATTAGTTATGCGTTAAAATAGCTTTTTAATATACAGTAGTATGATTTCGAAATGGGTATAAAATCAATGACCAATATAAACTTAAACTAACTAAAATTGATTTGACAGCTGATTGTTTTTATTTCTATTAAATCCCTTAACTACAAAAACAGCTGATTATTACCAGTATGTTATTCATTGAAAACTGAATCAAAAAGTGGGTTTTTAAATGCTCGTTATTTACTTTTCAAGTGGTAGAGAATACATGAAATAAGTTTCATTGTTATCAGTTCTCCCGTGTTTTTCGGAGAAATAGATGTAAAAATGTTTAACAAGTTAAATAATTTAGCATAAGAAGTCACACGATACGACAAGTGTGAATGGCAAGGTCAGCCGTTGCTACGGAGAATAATGAATAGCTGAATACATGAATTTGACAACCAACGGATTATGATAATAAGATGAATGGGTTCGTTTTACTTTCAAATTACTCCTTTTCTTGTGAAAATTTCATACATATTATCGTACACGTACACTAATCCACACGTCATTTCCTGTTGTAGCCGGATTAGATTAATGATATTCATTTAGCTAAGTTTGAATTGAAACCTAAAAATTTAAATTACCTTCAGAGATTGTTGGTTCTATAATTTCAAAAATTAATTGGAATGTTTGAATTTAAAAACTGGGTATTTCTATTTAATCCCTTTTGGGCCTTTTTGGGTTTTTAGTGTAAAATTGGTTAACATATCCAGGTCAGTTGACTTCCAGAGTTTCAGGGTTATTTTTGATGTACAGGGTGTCTCACCTAAAGTGAATCAATGGCTACTTTTTTTAGAGGATTTTAAAATTAATTTTGAATCCGAAAAATATGGCCGACAACTTGAAAATTTCTTACAGAACACCCTATATTTATGGTGATTTTGGATAAAACAGGTAATTTTAAGACGTTTCTACTTATGATAATTTTAGTTATTTACATAGTATATGGAGAAAGTATTGTTTTCGTCAAAATTTTCGAATTTGAGTTGAGGGTGGATATATCCGTTTTGGGGTCCCCTGAATCCAAAAAGTGGGTTTTGACGTGATGTCTGTCCGTCCGTGTGTGTGTGTGTGTCTGGATGTGTACAGTGCCACAGCCTACCCCGTTGGTCCGATTTAGATGAAATTTGGCATGTATATATATAGTCACCGTATCTCCAGGCGTTTTTTCATTTTTGAATTTTTGATTTTTAGGGGTAGTTCACCCCTAAAAACCCTTAAAAAACGTGAAAAATCCAATTTTCTCAAAAACGGCTCTAACGATTTTGATTAAAATTTGATGGTTTATAGTGCACAGAGTAATAAATAATTTGACACCACCCGCATGTCTGTAAAAATGACGGTTCAAAAGTTATGGGCTTTTAAATGTCAAAAAAATCAAATTTTTAAATTTTCAGCGAAAACAATAAAAGTAAAGTATAACTTGACTGGTACCATTGAAACCAGCTCAAAAAACTAAACAAATTAGTATTTTGAATTATTTGTCTACGACTAACGGTTCCAGAGAAAAGTTAAATTTACTGTCCAAGATAAACGCAGTACGTTGTCTGAAAGCGTCCAATGTTATTCTTATGGAGAATATTAAAATATCAATTTCTTCCTTATTTTTTAACCGTTTTCCATGAAACTTGGTATGAAGCGTAGGGTCAAATCACCCAACAAAAAAACTCAAAAAAGCTTGGTATTACTGGGGGGGGGGGGGTGTTTCCCACCACACAGTTCGAACAATTAATTTAACTTTGTCTCTCTTGTTTTTATTTTCAGAAATGGGATGGTTATTTTTGAAACAATAAATTATTAAATGGTAAAAATTTATTTTGAAAATTTCTTACAGAACACCCTATATTTATGGTGATTTTGGATAAAACAGGTAATTTTAAGACGTTTCTACTTATGATAATTTTAGTAAATCTGATAATCAATAGTTTTCATGATCATTATTAACAGTAGCTCGCAATTTAAAATATAGGGTGTTCCATAAGAAGTTTTTAAGTTCTCGGCCATATTGGAAACTGGCGGCTATATTTTTTGGATTAGAAATCAATTTTAAATCCTCTAAAAAAATGTGGAGTCCCCCATAAGAAGTTTGCTGTCATGTGCATAATATAAAAGATAGCTATTGGTTCACTTTAGGTGAGACAGCCGGTATATTGCAAAAAAACATTTTTTATCCACATTATTCTTATATTTCCTACTTAGTTAAATGTCCAACAGAACAGGAAGTAAGCCTATGTAACAATTTGAACGCTTTAAGCAAACGAATCGAAAAAATTTTAACCTTCTGCTCCATGAGTTAAATGTTGTCTTCCTTATTTTCTATTTAGAATACATTTAAACGAGAACCCTTCCGGTAAAACCTGTTTTCAAATTAGAATTTACAATGTTTACGTTTTCAGAAGTGACCATGGATGTCTCTTTTTGTGAACAATATTAAGTGAGTTCAAAACACTGTTCCTTATATTCATAAAATCCTCCAATATAATTTCAACAGTTATAAATTTTTGTTTAGAACATCAAAGAGTTTTAATAAATGAATAAAATTTGAAATATAAATACTTAATTGAATTTTAGAGTAGTTTATAAACTATGGAAGTTCAAACAAACTTGTTTTATATTTGAAAAGTTTAATTTTCACGTTTATGAAGACTTTTAGGGTTGAAGAGCCTTTAAAATCTAAAAGTTAATAAAATATTATACCCTAATCCCAATATAGATCATAAAAGTTTTGTACATTGCTCAGAGTTATTAATTTGTTTAGTTATTTTTACGTTTCGTGCGTTAGAGAAGCCGAAACAAGTCTTATCTCAATTTGTGTCTGTTTGTCTGTGACGCTCCAGGAGGCATTTTACGCCGTCTTCTCCGAAAAAACGGGAGAACTGATAACAATGAAACTTATTTCATGTATTCTCTACATTCCAGAGAAGGTTTGTAAAGCTTGAAATCGCCCGCCGCCCCTTGAAAAGTAAATAACGAGCGTTTAAAAACTCACTTTTTGATTCAGTTTTCAATGAATAACATACTGGTAATAATCAGCTGTCTTTGTAGTTAAGAGATTTAATAGAAATAAAAACAAACAGCTGTTAAATCAATATTAGTTTATATAAGTCGTTGATTTTAAACCCATTTCGAAATCATACTATATTAAAAGGTTATTTTAACGTATAACTAATTAATTATAATAATGGTATAAATGTCTAAATCTATTTAATTAAATCTATTTGATTGTTAAGTAATGCTAAATAATAAGGCTGGGTATTGGTTTATTTTCTTTGTACTGATTTGTTTAAGATTGCGGGTTTACATTTTGGTATGATAATCTTTCTTCTTTTAACTGAATCTTAAAAACCGTACAACGGACGGGCTTACTGCTAGTAAATAAATAAATGCCTATATTCTAAAGGGAGAGAAAGTAAAAGGTTGAAGAAATCAAGCGAGACCCAGTTTCCGGAGAGCTTATTCATTTAATTTCCCAAAGACAATGTAATTGACTGTGTAATTTGGTGAAACGGACTAGGCAACAGGTTGGCCAACTGTATAGAAGTGAAATTGGTTCAGGTTAGCCAACTGTTAAAAAACTAAAATTAGTTCTGGTACGAACAAGGAACTACAACGCCCAGCATTGCGACGCCGACAGATGTTTGTGGTATAAAGGAAACTCTATAATCTCTCAACGAATTTGTTGTGTTTGATTTATGTAGTTTTAACAAACAACGTGATACTAAGCTTCTAAATGGTAGGTTTAGTTTTGTGTTAAACAACAAATAAATATACCCCCGTCGCAGCAGACCTGCGTACTCAGCTGATTTCCAAACCAATAGTATATAACAAGTTTTATCAATATCTGTAGATAAATATGAGAGTTATTTGATTATTCTCCATAAGATTAACATGGGAAAGAGTATGCAGGTTTGCTGCTGTGAGGAACATTGAAAGTGGACATTTCTAGCATAAAGGTTTTTATTTTGACCATTTATACCAAGTTTCATAAACATGTGTCCATAAATAAAGGAGTTTGCCTACTCTATAATATAAACACGGGAAAAGATTATGCAGGTTAGCTGCCATGATAAACACATAACTAGTTTTTAAGCATAAATGGATAGATCTCATCCACATACCTGAATAAGCCACCATTTTAGAAAGTTAATTATAATTATTTTGTCTCATACTTGCCAGTGAATCTAACACTGATTAATCTGTTTTGCGCATCGCAGCAACGTGCGACGGATAATGCTAGTAGAAATATAGACTTAATTGAGTATTGTTAGAGCCGTTTTTGACAGATCTAAATTTTACTGTTTTAGGATAAAATGGGACGGCGGCGGCGTCCTGTAATCCAGCTACTTGGAGGTCACGAATTGTGGATAGTTGTGAGCGATGGTCGGTGGGTGTAGTATTCTCTTGTGTGGATTAACGTCCGCACTATTGAATACTACGTTAATCCGCAAAGACCATCCTCAAAATTAGACCAATTCGTAATTCAGAGGCCGTAGTTCGGATTCCACGTTAAACTGTAGGTCCCTTAGTTGCCATCGGCTTTTGGGAATTTAATTAACAGTCCTGTCTAAGGAACATGTCAGCCTTAGTCAGTAACAAGACTACAAGATCGCGCCACAATCATCTTACACTCAATCCTCATACATACTTGGTTTAAAATACTTACATTGTAGTATGGTTGTCATTTCAACTATCTTATCTAACTTTAAAAAATGATAATAGAACTTTTCTACACTACCAATGTAACCATTTTACCGGTTTTCCTAAAGTTCAGAACAAAAATGTTTATACAAAAAATGTTTTCGGCATAGAGAGTTTCAAAACGGATAGTTACACTTTAAGATTCGAAGGATTTAACAAAAACAATACCGGTACTTCCTCCATATTTATGTAAGGGAGAGGAAAGTAAAAAATAAAATCGGACGTAGTTTGATCGATGTGGACAAGACGGTGGCGTGCGGCTGCTTGTGGAATAATAATTGTATGCTGTCAACAAAGATCCAGATAAAAGTTTCATTACAAGCCCGAGTGGCTCGGACAATGATAATGATTACAATGACGAGGTCGGTGTAATGATGATCGTTAAATGAAGTCAGCAAGTCGATAGAGGCGGGGTGAGTTGCTTGTGGAGCGGGCTTCAACTAACAGCTGTTACAAGTTACAAACTTGTTTCGTAATGGGTTGGATCAAGTTTACCTTTTCATTGGGCTCAATGACTCTAGCAAATTAACTAGTTGGTTCTTGCCGGCAACAACGCTAATACTTCCTGTTAACATTGTACTCTCATATACTGTATTTTTATCCATCATTACTTTTAGCGAATTTCCCATAGGGAAGAAGCTATTACCGTACGTCTCATGGTAAGACTTAAGCCCGGGACCATGTTACTTTTCCGTTTAAAGGTGCCTAGAGACCAAAAACAATAGGTAAAAATTTTATATGTGTGTGTATGTGATCGTGAACACGATAAAACTCGTAAAAATGGTCAGATCGAGACCAAATTTGGTATGGATTAGATTATTGAAATGGCAACCATACTACAAAATAGGTATTTTAAGCCAAGTATGAATGAAAATTGAATGTAGGATGATTGTGGCGCGATCTTGTAGTCTTGTTACTGACTAATGCTGAAATGTTTCTTAGACAGGACTGTTAATTAATAGCCCAACAGCTGATGGCAACTAAGGGACCTACAGTTTAACGTGGAATCCGAACCACGGCCTCTGAATTACGAATTGGTCTAATTATGAGGATGGTCTTTGCGGATTAACGTAGCTTTCAATAGTGTGGACGTTAATCCACACTAGAGAACACTACATCCACCGACCATCGCTCACAACTATCCACAATTCGTGACCTCCAAGTAGCTGGATTACAGGATGACGCTACCATCCCAGTCAGTTACTTTTTCATTTAAAGGTGCCTAGAGACCAAAGTAGGTCAAAGCTTTACATATGAGCGTCTGTGAACACGAGAAAACTCAAGAAATTCCGATCGAGACCAAACTTTGTATAGACGTGTATTCCTACATGTACTCGAATGAGTTCGTAATCCAGACATATTAGTCAATCGGAGCGGGTAGTCTGAGGGGGGTGTTTGTACACCATAAGTGGATTTTTTGCGTTTTTCATATGTAATTTGAAAATTAGTACTTTAAAGTTTTGCTCTATCTCCAACGGTTACCAAAATATAAAAAAATCTAAGAGAAATTAGACAAAGAAAAATTAATATTACACTTACCAATCAATATTTTTGGATTAAACTTTGTATTTACCTTCATGTGGTTAAGATCTTGTGCTTCCAATGCTTAAAAATCGTATTTTATGTGTTTATCATGGCGGCTAACCTGCATACCCCTCTCCCATGTTAATCATATAGAGAATAGAAAAACTCCTTTACTTATAGACTGATGTTTATGAAACTTGGTATAGATGGTCAAAGTAAATATATTTCATGCTAAAAATGCCTACTTTCAATGTTCCTCACAGCATCGAACCTACATACTCTTTCCCATGTTAGTATTATGGAGAATAAGCAAATAACTCTCAAATTTATCGACAGATATTGATAAAACTTGTCATATACATCATTATTATTATTATTATTTTATTGATTTGGAAAGTCGCTGAGTACGCAGGTCTGCTGCGACGGGAATATTTTAGTTTTAAGGCGAAAGTTATTTGACAATCCCTTAAATTAACACAAAACAATTTGTCTGCAAATATTTTGTGATTGTCCTTGTATAGAAATTGTATCTTGAAATATTGAAATCTTGTATAGTCAAATTGAACACGGTTCTAGTATTTAATGAGAAATTAACATGGACAAAGCATTGAGGTTCTAGTGAATAAAATGTTTTTCTTCATGCTAAAAACTGTTTCTTTCCCTAAATTATTAAAATATATTTATTATTTTATCTGGTTTTAATTGTTTATAGGTTTTCCACAATTAATATCCTGTAAATACCGTATAACTTAAGCGGCCGGTTCCAATATTTTTAGGTTTTTGTGGTCGCGTGAGAACCTCAGTTTATCCGTTCGCCGACAATATTTATAAGGCATTGGATGTTCAATCTGATTCGATCGAAGTTGCATGTATCAGCTGGAAGTTCTTAACTTTAGAAACCCGTATTTTTTAAATTCATCCCATTATTGGGTAGAAAACCGATCTACCTAATTATTTTCTAAATGACTTCAGTTTTACATCTCAAAATATGTAAGGATATACTTAATACTTTTAAACCTTAACTTAATGGCGACCACAAATAGGTATTTATGAAGAGTCGATAATGATGTAGTGTTTTGTAGTCTGTTTTGTTAAGGACAAATACTGTTAATCCCAACAGCCGATTCTAATACAAGAATTAAGTGGAATCCGTAAATTGTTCTAGAATCGATTGGTCTAATAATTAACGTCTTGTATTAAGGAACAGTGCGTCTTAATCAGAAATAACAACTACATCACAATATGGATATCACGCCTCATCTTCAATTTGCGATAAAATAACTACTTGTTTATGACAGAGCTTTTCTTATTCTAACACATTCCTATTCAAAGGTAAAACATCCTCAGCTCATTAAAAAATGTAAAAGTCTTCAGAATAACATTTCTGAACTGTGAAAGGGATTTTTGGCTGTTTGGAAGAGACTTCTCAAATTTATTTTGAATAACTTGCAAACTTTTTAAATTTGTACATAAGGAGCTCCCTAACAATAATTCAAAATACTAGTTTTAAAAGCTGGTTTAAGGGTGATAGTAAGGTACTGTAATTTTATAAAATTATTTTGTTCTCAAAGTTTTGAAAAAAATATTTATTTTACAATTAAAAGCCCATAGCCTTTGAACCATTACTTTAACGGGTGGTGGCATATTATTTGGTGCCCTAATAACTATAAACCATCAAAGTTGAATCAAAATCCTAAGAGCGACTTTTGAGAAATTTGTAAAATTTTTAAAATTTGGAGGGGGTAACTACCCTTAAACACAGAAAAAACTAAAAAACTATGGCTGGAGATATGGCCGAATACAAAATTTCACAAAAATCGTACACTGATCGGTCGATCGGTTTGATCTCGAGGTTTTGGATTCTTGGAACTTGGATCTTTTTTGGATTCTGGGAGTCTCAAAACAAAAACTAGAAACTAGTGGTTATGCAATGTCAAATCGAATTCAAAAATGTTGCTAAAAACAATACTTTCTCCATATACCACTTGCATATATAAAAAGAGGAAGTAAAAACAGTCTAAGGGCTAAAAATGGATTAATTATATGACTTCTGCATATTAATAATGAAGCTAATGAGTAATTTATAGTAGATTCCTGTATTAGTTGATGACATATGGTTTTTAGCCCGACAAACCTGTGTTTAAAAAATTACATAAATTACTTTAAACATGCAAATGATATTTCGGTTCCAGAGAACCGGAAGCTAATAAATCATACGCGCGAGAGATCGATATCAAGAAGGCACTGTTTGTAGTTTCGGACGCTTTGGTCTCACATGGCGTGGCACTGCCTTATGAATCATTATAAGAAGTTGGTGGATAGTGCTAACTAAATGGGAAGATGGGTAGATACCGAAGATAAGAATTATAACAAAAGTAATTAACTTTGAGGACGTTACAGAATCAAAAAACTATTATGAACTTAACACAAAACCAAACTTAATTTTAATGAAGAATTAAAGAAAAAGGATTAAGACTTCAGGAAAGGATTTTTTCAAGTTTAGAGAAAATTATCAGCTGTAAGGGAAAATTAACTATTTTATGTCACAATTTTACTGAATTAGAGTTGTCTTGTAAAACAATCTACATGTCGGAAAGTCGTTAAACCATATAGTTATAAAAAAATCTTAATTAAATCATACCAAGCTATAAAAAGTAGTAATATTAAAACTCATAGCCATTTACTTCATGCAAACGTCACATAAATTTGTTCAATTACCCTGAAATGTTAAACCAAACGTAAGTGCAACAACCTTTTCACTGCTGTCGTGTTTCATTTCGACAACCTTGAACTTGGACTGGTTACGTTACTGAATGAGGTCTGTTAGAATCAGATTCAGAAAGTTTATTGTCCAATACGTTACAGAATTGAGTCCCAACAAATCTTGCAAGATTTGTCATTGGGTTCTCATGCATACATTATTAAATTACATTATACAGTATAAATGGTTACATCAAGTTATATCTAGTGCTAAATAATAGAACAAATAGAATATTTACTGATATTATTAAGCTTTATGTTTACAAGATAATTGGAGATTTAAAGTGGGTCATAATACATCTAAGAGGAAATATAATATGTATTTTAAAGATTAAATTTGTTTTTCACGTAATAAAAATAACATAGGACCTCCGTCAGATACACACGGTACGGCTGTTTTACTTTCTCCCCTTATACATAGTTTAAGGAGAAAGTATTGTTTTCGTTAAAATGTTCGAATTTGAGTTGAGAGTGGATATATCGTTTTGGGGTCTCCTGAATACAAAACAGTGGGTTTCGACGTAATGATGTTTGTATGTGTGTGTATCTGGATGTGTACAGAGCCACAGCCTCCCCCGTTTGTCCAATTTACATTTACATGCAATTTGCTATGTGTACGTATATATTCACCGTACATCCAGGGTTTTTTTGAATTTTTTATTTTTACGGGCGAACACTTAAAAACGTGATAAATAGTGTAATCACTTAAAAAATTATATTTATATAGACTTTAAATAATATGATTAGATTAGATTATTGAAATGGCAACCAAATCACAAGGTAGGTATTTTAAACCAAGTATGAATGAAGATTGAGTGTAAGATGATTGTGGCGCGATCTCGTAGTCTTGTTCGTGGATTCCGAACCACGGCCTCTGAATTACGAATTGGTATAATTATGAGGATGGTTTTTGAGGATTAACGTAGTATTCAATAGTGCGGACGTTAATCCACAAAGAGAACACTACACCCACCGACCATATCTTACAACTATCCACAATTCTTGACCTCCAAGTAGCTGGATTACAGGACGACTCCAACGTGTGATAGTTTTATTATGGATTTTCGTTTTTAAATTTTCTAAGGGAGAAAGTACGTCAGTCCACTGATACCGTTTATTTTATTTATGAAATTGTTGTGTAGATAACAGATGTATTAGCTAAAACTAGTAATGAGTACAAAATATTTTTTGTCCTTTAGTTTACCATAAAGTGTCCAAACTCCACTTAAGTGGCGATAAATCAAGAGGCTTAAAATAAAGTGTGCGGCATCACAGTTGGTGTTTAACTTGTCTGAGTCATTACGTTTTCCCGCCAACTCTCTCGTCACGTGACTCGTCAAGGTCACCCGACACAACTAAAATGTACAAATAAAAAGTAAAACTTAAGACGGCGGTCTACAACACGCTTCGGAGCAACTAAGTAGCAATGAAAAGATAGTAAAAACGAGCATTGCAGAGGTTTAGAATAATAATTGTTACGTACTGTACTATTCAAATAAAAAATTGCAGATTCGAATTAACACGTTTTTCGAACACAACAATCAATAATTTAACAATAATCAACTAGGCCTATTCTTAATGTTGCGTTAATAATACCAAAACAGAATGTAGCTAATGAAATGCAAAATGTCTTCCTCTTTTATAACTTTGATTCTAAAAGTTAACTTTTTGTACTTAAAGAGTAAGAAGAATTTTTGAGGACCTTGAATTTTGGTTGCACGACAAAGTAGACCGGAACCAGGAGTGATTATTTATTTACACGCACAAAATTATGGTAAAAATTGTGGTAAATGTTCCAAATACAGCAACAGCTAAAATTGTAGACACGAAAATTTTACACATTTAATTAATTATTATTCATATTTATGGGTGTATGCTGATGACCTCAGAATGAAATAAATTTTGATGATAGGGGCGAATTTTTAATGATAAATGGGCATTCAAATTACTTATAAACAACAAATTAATACATTCTAATAGTTTCATTGAAATCTAATCATAGCTCGTTAGTTAATCTGGTAGGTATTTTGAGCCTAGTATGAATGAGAAAAGGCGCGATCTTATAGTCTTGTTCTAAGGCTGACATGCTCCTTAGACAGAACTGTTCATTGATAGCCCAACAGTCATTGGCATATATAAGGGGCCTACAGTTTAACGTGGAGTCCGAACCACTGTCTCTAAATTACGAAATGGTCTAATTATGAGGATGGGCTTTGTGGATTGACGTAGTATTCAATACTGCGGACATTAATTCACACAAGATAGCTTAATTTATAACACTTTGCGCTCTATAGACAACCTGGTAAAAAATTAAGTATTTCTACTCCATAATGAAATCCGAAAGAAAATATAACACTTTCCAACTTACAAGAAATGTGCAGTCATTTAGGAATGTTTTTTAGCAAACTAATAAAAATGAATATGTCCAATAAACCTTCGTGGCAGTTCCCTAAGGGAAACTTTATGGGTTTAACTCGAAAATGATGGTGATGAAACACTATCAGTTAGGGGCAAAGTTAAATACCTGTTTCGAATTGAAGGCCGGGCGTTTCGTGTGGCCTGACGATAAGAAGGCTTAATTGGCTCATTACACAGCTGTGCCCTACTACAGTGCTCAACTTCACTGTAGTAGGGCACAGCTCTCACGCTGTGCCAAAACTAAAAAACAACACGCTCCACAGTGGCATAACATCTGGTGGAAATGACAGGATGATCCAGCCATGTCAGGGGGCGAGCTCATTCGCGACCATTATTATTTTTGACGTCTTAGCTCTGAGGGGGGTTGGCAATTTGCGCGACCACAATTTGAAACAGTGACGTCATTTGGTTAGTGACGTCATAGCTTGGTTATGAGAACAGCTGTTTAGATGAACTGAAAACATTCCCTTTAGACATATCCATGAACTGACTTATTTTTCCCTCAGGGAAGTAAATACAAACATGTTTTGTTCTATTAATACTGTAAAACCAAGATATATGTTTTTTTTAACATGGATATGTCTTAGCTCTGGGGGGGGGTGTTGGTGATTTTTAAGATGGAAAACATGTAACAGGTTTCCATAGAAACTACCAGAACGATTGTATTGAATTTTTAATATAGCTGTTTAGATGAACTGATAGCATTCACTTTAGACATATCAATGATCTAACCTATTTCCCACAGGGAAGTAAATACAAACATTTTTAATTAACTTATTGGCTATTTTAAACTTTAAAATGTACCGAGGCCTAATTGTAATATTTATATTAAATAACATTATTCCTCAACGTAAATTACGACTAAAGTTAAATATAGGCTACATAAAACTTAAAAATTTATAATCGCTTTATTTAACATAATCTAAGTCAAAATATAACAGCATTTCTCGTTCACTTTACCTGAACAATTTTAAAATAGCTGTTTAGAAATCAAATCTAAGTCAATGGAAAAAGAAATCCTGCTACTGTATTAAATTCTAAACACAGATATTTTTAACTGCAAAAATACTTTTATCATGAGTGAACAGGTTTTAAGTAAACAGTAATTTTGGAAATGTTTATGAAAATACTTAATTCTGTGACAGTAAAATATTTCTTTGAACCTTGTACTCAGCATAGGAACAGCCAGTTGCAGCAGTGCAGCCAACTGTCAGGCATCGTCATTTCCTATATTCCTTTGCTTTATTCATTAATATATTTTCTAAAACACAGTTGTATTGTCGATGAGATGTAAAGTGGTCGGTTACCCTTTTTAGACGCCATCAATTTCGTCAATTCGATATTGTTGTTTCGATATTTCCGATAATATCACTGTATAGATATTTCTGTTTTACATCGTATCAATATCCAACATCGAAAGTTGATCGATATCAAAACGCCATCAGTGGCCTCTTTACGAGGTTTACTCACTGGCTTAAGACTCAACCTGTCTGTTACTCGTTCTGACGTGTTGGAGCAACAGAGCAAACTTCTCTACGAAAGCAAAATGTTTAAAGTTGTCAACTGTCAGTAACCAACTGTCAACGTTCTAAATATGACGCGAAACTGTGGTTAATCCTTTGAAATAGTTTAATACTGCAAGAATAATTTTAATCTATAAAAATAAAATTAGAGTTTTATCTGTACATTGATCAGAGTTATTAATTTTTTCAGTTATATTAACGTTTCGTGCGTTAGAGAAGTTGAAACAAGTCTCTATCTATATTTGTGTCTGTCTGTGACGCTCCAGGAGGCACTGTACGCCGTCTTCTCCGAAAAAACGGGAGAACTGATAACAATTCCTCTACATTCCAGAGAAGGGAGTTTCAACGCTTGAAATTGTCCGCTGCCTCTTGAAAAATAAATAACGAACATTTAAAAACCCACTTTTTACGCGATGTTAGTCGCATTTTGCTTTCAGTGTTAAATGCATCACCTACTGGTAATAATCAGCTGTGTTTGTAGTTTTTAACACTAAATTGTTTAAGCATTGATCATTGATTTTGAGAATATGTGATTTATAAGTGACTGGCTTAGCTCGCCACCAGCCCAGGTAGTTGTTGTTGTTGTTGTCCCCGTAGTTGTTGTTGGCAGTCCTTAGTAATCAGAAGACCTTTTAATGGAATGGCCACATCTCTTCTAAGATCGTATAGGAGTGACGGCTAAGTTGTACTGTACTATATGTCCTAGTGTCTCGTTTAAGTTCTGGAGTAGTAGATCTTAAAAGTTAAAAGGAAACATGGCCTTTGCTTTTACCCTTGGAACTTCCGTATGGGCGCTAGAGCTAAAGATCTATTTGGTACCAGGAAAACTAAATAAAAGGTTACGTCAGAAAGATAAGAAATATTAGAAAATAATTAAGGTTATGAGAGGTAAAGTTTATGTTGTCACTAACCAATACAACAATTTATTTTGTGTATGATTATGATAGTGAGCAAAAAATTAAAAAGCGACTTTATATTGAAACCCGATAAAATTATTGTAATAAAAATCAGCAACAAAAATTATAGCATTTACTTCCCTGTGGGAGGATAGGTTAGGTCATAAATATGTTAATTAGCCATATGACGTCACTGTTTCAAATTTTGGACTCACGAAAATGCCAACACTCCCCAGAGCTAAGATATCCATGTAAAAGTTGTATGCTAGTAGGATTTATTTTATGTTTACAATCAAAATTTGTGGGCATAAAAATGTCCTTAAAATCTATTGGACGTAATTAGTATTTATAAGATTGAAAAATATTCTCTGTATTTTACTTTTGAGTCATAAGGAATTCGGTTTGCTAATTTCAAAACACAAATTATTGCTCTGGGAGAATTTCCTACATCTTTAACCTAACAATTATTGTTTCGGTCAAACGCTTGATGTAAATAAATCGAGGTTATGAGTTTCAAACATAAATAGCGGTAGAGATAATTCGAAGTTGAGCTTTGTTTAATCAATTCGTGCCGCAGCCGTTGGCAGCCAGCCCGTGCTATTTGCAATGCCTCGTTGGAACGGGTTAATACAGATTGATTGATTGTCTTTGGGTGTTTCCAATTTAAATGCATCAACACTTGAAATAAACGGTATCAGTGAACGGACATACAGTCGTTTTCCCAAAGTAAATCAGGATTTTGGGAGGGATACTCAACCACCTCTTCAAGGTAATCTCAAACATATAGACCGGGTTTCATTAAATGATGCGATCCTAAGATGAATACGAATTGTTATAAAAATAGTTGATAAATAATGAAGGAATAAGTTTTTTTGTAATCTTGTAAGAATAACAAAGAGCGTTCTTAAACAATGTGCTGTGTTTATAAATTTAACTTTTCTCTGGAACCTTTTGAATCAAAATACTACTCTGTTGTTTTTTGAGCTTTTTGGTTTTAAAGGGATTATAAAATACTGATTTGAGCGAATTAGAAGCTATTACCGTAGGTCTCATGGCAAAACTTAAGCCCGGGACCATATTTTTTCGTTTTGAGGTGCCCTGATGCCAAATACAATAGTCACTAAAAATTATATGTACATACATATATAATATTTAAATTTTTTCATTTATTTGATACATTTATTCTGAAAAGTCATAGTTGATGTATCCCTCACAACAGCAAACCTGCGTACTCTTTCCCATGTTAATCTTATGGAAACTAGGCAAACCCCTTTATTTATCGACAGATGTTTATGAAACCTGTTATATATATTATTGATTTGGAAATCCGCCGAGTACGCAGGTCTGCTGCGACGGGGGTATTTTAGATTGTGTACGTTGGATTTCACAGTTAAGGTGTCTCAGATTGTTTGTGGACAAGCCAATGGAAATTCAATAGAATAGTGAAGTAAAACATTTATCTTTTAAATCGATCCCAAAAGGGTTAACGTGCTAATAGTTTCAAAAATTTCTAGATACAGGTGTACCAGAAACGGAGGGAACCTAACAGGAAGATGGAAATACGCTTCCCTCACGTCAACGTGCTGCGTTATCAACGCTGGAGTTATTTTTAACGTTTTTCTACACCAACCCCTGGTCCTGTTACCATCTGACGTCAATCTGTAGCTAGAATGGTAATTAATTGATTGGGACGGTGACGTGTCCTGTGATCCAGCAACTTTGAGGTCTCGGATTGTGGATGGTTATGAGCAATGGCCAGTGGATGTGATATTCTCTGGTGTGGATTAACGTCGGCACTATTGAATACTGTGTTCATTCGCATATACCACACAATATTTTGTAATTCAGAGGCAACAGTGGTTCGTAAATTTGTACGTCCCTTAGATGCCATCGGCTGTTGAGCAATTAATTAACAGTCCTGTCTAAGGAACATGCCAGCCTTAGTCAGTAACAAGACTACAAGATCGCACCACAATCATCTTACACTCAATTCTCATTTATACTTGGCTTAAAATACCTACCTGGGTAGGTTGCTATTTCAATAATCTAATCTATGTGTATTTTAAAGCTCCAATCTTACGTTAAAGTTGATCTTACGAAATATATGAAAAAATAATCTTTCACTTATTAATCTATATTTTTGGTGAAACTTATATTAAACTATTAAACTTAATATGGCTGAGACCCACCCATTTACGTTTAAAAACATAATTTATGTGTTTATCATGGCAACTAACCTGTACGCTCTTTTCATAAGTTATCACAAAATCACGTCACAATCATCTTACACTAATTTTTCAATCATACTAGGCTTAAAATATTTACCTTGTTAGGTCGCCATTTTAAAAAGTAATAAGGTAATTAATTGTCCAATCAAACACTGAGTCCGAAGACTGAGTCCGTAGTCGTTCCCTCTAAGATGACTAGCATTTACACTATTTAATCCAGATTTGAACTATGAAACGGCGTTCCCACAGCTGTCTTAGATTACTTCACGGGAAGTTTTGGAACTGCGTGACTCGAGCATCGACCGCTGCTAAATAAGATATGAAGGCAATGTTTTTGAGGAGTCGAGATTGACCTTGCACTCTCACTGAGCAATGTCCTCATATCGCCGTCAACGACGTTCTGTCATTCTGTGAGATTTTCTTGTACTGTGGAACATCGATAAATCGAATCCCAAGGGACACGAGAATACTTAGAGTTATTGATTACTAGCCAAAGTACCCGTTCTTCGCACGGGTAAAAAAGGCTGAGAGGTGTAGGCTCTACAGATACATTTAAGTTATTGATAATTAATTCTTTATTGTTTACAAAATGACAAAACACGTGTCTAAGTATATATCTAAACATGACAAAGTAACATATGTCAAATATTGGGAGAGGATAAGCATTAACGCAGGCATCGGGAGAAAATTAAAAATCTACCATTCCACTATTTCGAACTAATAATTCACTAATTTCGATCCAGCAGTTTATGTGTAAAAACTAACTTTATGCCATACGGCCATACTGGAGTTCGCGAATTGTTGATAGTTGTGAGCGATGGTCGGTGGGTGTAGTGTTCTCTTGTGTGGATTAACGTCCGTACTGTTGAGTACTACGTTAATATGCGAAGACCATCCTCATAATTAGACCAGTTCGTAGTTCAGAGGCATGCCTGTGGTTCGGATCCCACGTCAAACTGTAGACCCCTTAGATATGCCATTAAGCGTTGGGCTATTAATTAATTAACAGTTCAGTATAAAGAAAATGTCGGCCTTAGTAACAAGACTACAAGATAGCGCTAATCACCCTTCATTACCATTTGAAATGGCGACCTACCACGGTAGGTATTTAAAGCCGAGTATGCATGAGAAATAAGTAAGAGTTTAAATGAGTTCGACCATCGCTCACAAATATCTACAATTCGAAGTTCATTGAACAATGATGCGTACTGCTATGAACAGCTAAAGAGAGACAGAAATGTTTCGAAGGAAGGTCTGCTGAGCGATGTCCCATGCTTGCGGTCTCGTTTACAGATGGAAGAAGGCGCAAAGTGCGTAATTATAGTGGCTCCTCTATAATCAAGAGTCGTAAAGGATATTCCTCGACGAGGGATGTCTACCCTGTCAGTGACTCAGAGGTAAATCATCTGTGGAGATGGCAGCATGCGATAAGACTCGAAAAATTATTGAACTTCTTTGAAACCGTTATCGAAAAACCTTCTACGAATAGTTTTCCCAAACATTATTGAAATAGCAACCGACCTTGAGTGTAGGATGATTGTGGCACGATCTTGTAGTCTTGTTACTGAATAAGGCTGACATGTTCCTTAGACAGAACTGTTAATTAATAGCCCATCAGCCGATGGCAACTAAGGGACCTACAGGTTAACGTGGAATCCGAACCACTGCATCTGGATTACGAATTAGTCTAATTATTAGGAATCGCTCACAACTATCCACAATTCGTAACCTCCAAGTAGCTGGATTAGGACGTCGACACCGTCCCAGTCAGACCCATTTCTCATTCAAACTTGGCTTAAAATACCTACCTGGGCAGGTTGCCATTTCAGTTAAAGTATTAAGTAATTATAAAGTATAAAGTGTTCCAAATATTTTGAAACTTGAAGTTCATTTGTGTTGGAAAGTTTTGTAATTACCATAATGGGTACAGGGTGAATCCAACAGCCTGGGTTGAACGTTAAAGACTGTAGATTAGCTCTTTCATTTGTTGCCCGTCCCATATAGTCCAGCCAATGATGGTAAAAAATGTGTAAACTGTATATTTACTCCATACAGCACCGATTTTCATAAATATTTGGATATAGGTTTTACGTACTCTCTATTTTTAAAATCTAACTTTTTAAAGGGCATAGCCCGAGGGGATTTTAAAGAAATGAATATGCCTATGTATTGCATGAGTCTAATATCTACCTTTGTGTAAAATTTCAAACTGTTCGTTCCGGTATTTTTTGCATTTACTTTCATTAATTATTAACATTAACCCACAAATAAACATACAGAAACCACCTCTTCTTTATAATATAACAGATACTAAATTAAATAATAGAATTATCAGTACATTTTTGTTAATATGTAGCAGCGAACGAATTTTGAAGCATCGATCTACCCAGTTTTAAAGCCAAGTTTTAAAGAGAAATGAGTGCAAGATGATTGTGGCGCGATCTTGTAGTTTTGTTACTTACTAGGGTTAACATTCTCCTTAGACAGGACTGTTAAAAAATAGCCCAACAGCCTAAGAAACCTGAGAAAAATACTGTAAAATTCAAGACATCTGTTGGATACATCCGCAGAGAATAACGAATAACCGTTATCTTTATGGAGTGTTTATGCCAAAAGGGGTGCAATGCAGAATCAGTATGTAAATGTAAATGTAGCTCATGTTAGGCAGAGTGTTAACCTGGGCCAACATCAGCACAAGGTGTGCTAGACTTGCAAATGAAAACTCTTCGTGTTGCCCGACTCAAAACAAACATAATATTACATTACCTCCGACGCATGCAGACCTGCGTACTCGGCAAATTTTCAAATCAATTTTAATATATGACAGGTTTGATATAAATCCGAATATGAGTGTTTGACTACTCTCCTGAGATTAAAAAGAGAAATTATATGCAGTTTTACTGCTGCGAGGAACACTAACCTATTTTTTTTAACATATAACTAGTTTAATCAATATCCATAGATAGAGGAGTTTGCATATTCTCTATACCATTAACTTATGAAAAGAGCATGCAGGTTAGCTGCCATGATAAACACATAAATTATGTTTTTAAACGTAAATGGATGGGTCTCAGCCATATTAAGTTTAATATCAAGTTTCACCAAAAATATAGATTAATAAGTGAAAGATAAGTTTTTCATCTTTTCCGTAAGATTAACTTTAACGTAAAATCGGAGCTTTAAAATACCCATAGATTAGATTATGAAATAGCAACCTACCCAGGTAGGTATTTTAAGCCAAGTATGAATGAGTATTGAGTGTATGATGATTGTGTCGCGATCTTGTAGACTTGTTACTGACTAAGGCCGACATGTTCCTTAGACAGGACTGTTAATTAATAGCCCAACAGCCGATGGCAACTAAGGGACCTACAGTTTAACGGGGAATCCGAACTACTGCCTCTGAATTACGAACTGGTCTAATTATGAGGATGGTCTTTGCGTATTAACGTAGTATTCAATAGTGCGGACGTTAATACACACAACAGAACACTACACCCACCGACCATCGCCTACAACTATCCACACAATTCGTGGACTCCAAGTAGCTGGATTACAGGACGTCGCCACCATCCCAGTCAGTTTATCTTGAGACCTTTGGTAACAGCTTCTTCTCTATGTTTAATTCACTAGTATAAGTAAAACACTACCTTGTTCTACATATTAGGACAAGCAATGTTTACCTAAGTTATAATGTTAGTATGTAAACCTTCCCGCTGGTTAGGCGCCGGGTGCCCTTGATCTGGGCACGATTGTGTTTCCTGTGACTGTAGCAGCTGTAACCGAGAACCTACAGTTCCGGTATAATTAGATCAGTGTCGCCACTGCGGCCACACAAAAGGAATAAACCTGGGGATTACATTTCCGATATGACATCTGGTTACAAACACTAGAAATATTATAATACACGATAGCAACAGCTGATCGAAATAGATTTATACAGTACTTTCATAACATGTTTAAACTATATGAAAATTTGTATTTTGTATTTACATCCCTTTGTGAAATACTTGCTACCAGCTACTTGGTGGATGTAGTGTTCTCTTGTGTGGATTAAAGTCCGCACTATTGAATACTACGTTAATCCACGAAGACCATCCTCATAATTAGACCAGTTCGTAATTCAGAGGCAGTGGTTCGGACTCAACATTAAACTCTAGGATGTGCCATTTACTGTTGGGCTATTAATTAAAGGTTATGTCTAAGGTACATGTCAGCCTTAGTCAGTAACAAGACTACAAGATCGCGCCACAATCATCTTACACTTAATCATTTCAGTAACTAACTAACTAACTATGTATAAAAGGAATATTTTCAGTTACTCTCTGTCTGACAGCTGTCCTTATAACCCATTTCTGACACAGCACGGCCAGAACCTCCTGGACCAGGACAGTAAATTTAGATGTGGTCTTGCGTCTATAGTGTCTTTGTCTGACTAGTGCTACATAATTCCATGTTTTCCTGGCTACAAGCTCCTACTCGTGTTCGTGGACTTTCTTTGCCATATTAGTGCACGTTTACCCTTCATTTGACAACTCAACCATCTTTTTATGGCACCGCAGTGACCAGTAATGATGTCACATTATATTCAAAATTAACATTGCTCTTGTGAGATTGTATCCAAGATGTCGGAGGTACTTGAGAGGTAAGCTATATATGGAATTTTTAATGGTCTTTTATTTTTTATTTTTTGTTAATTTTACTACTTTTTTACACACTAAATATTATTCCCTGCAGTCGCCAAAAAATTGCGATAGTATCTAGGGATCTATCCCCGCGTTAAGGCTCTGCCTATGCGGGGACATTTCATTATTGTACTGTATAAATTGTAATGTTTGTTTGTAAAGGAAAGAATAAAGAATTATTATTATTATTATTAGAATAAAAATGAAATTAATTGTAAAGAAACTGAAAACACATTTTATCAATGATCATTAGAATAAACACAAAACAATGTTAATACTTACCCATAGGATTAAGGATATGTTAAAATATTAGGTTAGTTGAATGTTAATAGATTAGTTTAATATTTACAACACCACACCAATGCACAATAATTCAGTTGTTACACATAACACAGAACATTAAGAAATGAAAATGAGATTATGATATTCATTGGATCATTTATTTAGGTATAATTTATTGAAAATACATAATTCTGTAGTAAGCTAAAAATATAGCAATCTGCTTGGAGCACGATGCAGAATGCTTTTGAGGTTATGTTTGATATCAAGCAGAAAGTGAAAGTTAGATAAGCTCGTGCATGCTTGTTCTAGTCCTACACAGAGGAATATAGTGAATATGAAACAATGTTTATTCTATATATATTACATATATGCATGTTGAACTAATTTAGAATGAAATCAAGTTTATTCATTTCCTTACTCTAGAGTATCGCAATTATAATTGTTATGATCTTTATGTTGTTACCGTTGTTGTTATGTTTGCTACTGTATTTTCGTATTGAATTTTTTTATCAAATATGTATTCCCATCGCAAGTAATTATAGCTTTTATTAGTAAATTGAGATAATGTTACTATTTATAAAAAAAATTAAGAAAAAAATTGAGATGCCTCTCAAATAGCCACCAGAGCTAGAGAGGTAAAAAAATAGCACTGCAGTGTTGAATTGAAATTTAATTTAATTAAATTTGTTTGTATGAAGCTAAAACAAAATAAAATCTTAGATAAAATTTTAAAACTTCAAAAAAAAGGTTATAAGATTTATTTGTAATCAAACCTTATGAATCGGCACCAATAGTTTAACAGTTTATGGCCAATATATCTTTTAATGTATATTGTATTTTAAAGCTAACACAAAATTACAAATTACACATACGTATGATACAAGGAGAAAACTATAATTAAATAAAAAAACATAGATTAGAATTTATCAGAAAAACTACTTATATGGGGAAAAATATTTTTAGAGCGTTGCCAGATGAGGTAAGATTAGAAAAAAATGTGAACAAATTCAAATTATAACTAAAATTCTATTTAATTGAAAAAATTGTATTGTTTTCAGGATTACTTAGCTGGTACAGTAATCAGTTTTAAGCATATGTGTAATTAGTTTTATTGCCTGTATCTGGAGAGTATGTTTTGTATAAATTTAGTGAATATAAAAATTTAAATATCATGTACCATAACATGTTTGTAATAGTTAGTGTAAAAATGACGCCATTTATTGTATTTTATATACTAGGACAAATTGTATAAGGATTGACTGCAGATTCGAGTAGACAGGATTTGAGAACCTTTGGTTTATTTAGAATATTATCCGCCGAGGTTGGCACGCCTTGCCGTGCGTGTCAGCGTGTCTGTCCGTCACTACAGCACCGCTCGTTGGACATTCCTCCGTCAGTTCTTAGAAAAGTAATTTTCTCTGTGATTATTCAATTCCAATTTGGTTCAATCCAATAATAAATACCGGAAAAACACTGTCGCATTGAATTTACTTTCTCCTCCTATACGATAGTTTCAGGAATTGAGTTTCTGATGGATGGTATCCATTTTAGTACCTTTTAATCGACAAAAGTTGTTTTTAAAGCGATGTCTGTCTGTTTAGAAGCCTACTAGACTATTGGTCCGATTTTCATGAAATTCGGTATGTAGGTAACAATACACTGTATCTCGGACGTTTTTTTAATTTTTAAGGTTATTTTTATCCCTAAAAACCCCTAAAAAACCACGTAAAATGAAAGTTTCTCAAAAACGGCTCTAAAGACTTTGATAAAATTTATATGATTTGTCTTTTATGAGATAAACAAAATGTTTATGGGGTGTTAAAATATAAAAAAAATATTTTTTTGTATTTTTTAAGTTATATTTTTTTAGGTTAAGTTTAAAATAGCGTTTTTACATAAGCCTAGTTACACCTATTTTAAGAACAACTTCCTAGGTACAGTATTCATCGCCTAACACGAGAAAATGCGTTTTACTCGCAGTAACAAATTCACATCCACCCTCATGTTGTCATGCATAACAAGTTGTCATGTTGATTTACCCTCACTCGTGCTCAAGCATGCGTGGAGTCGCTTTTTCCTTATAAACGGAATTTTCATAATGTTCGCCTTATGTAATCCAATACATTGCATAATAAATGGATGCACGTAGTAAATAAAGTAAGATATTATTTAAATTTTAAAGGCACAACAATTAAAGACTATTCTTGAAACCGATTCCCTACAGTATATCAAAATTCAAAATAAAATACTATTTTAAAATTGGCTAAATTTATAGAATCAAAATTAAAGATGTGTTTACTTGCCTTTGGGAAATTAGAGTATGAGTATGTCTAAAGGGGATGTTTTGAGTTCCTCTAAACAGCTGTCCTTATAACCATAAGACGTCACTTCCGTTTCGAATTTTGGTCTGACGGATTGCCAAGACCCTCCCCCAATCAACTAGACCAGTGGTTCCCAAACTTATTTGACCCGTGACCCACTGAAACCTAAATATTATTTCGCGATCCAATATTATTTAAGATACTTCCAAACATCAGAAAATCCCCTTCAATGTGTTTTAATTGTTTTCTTCCATTTCAATCAAATATATCCATGGTAAAATTTGAGTAATACTACAACTAAAAAAGTTATGGTATGGGATAAAAAATAGCAGTAAAAACTAACATTTTTATCCAATACTATAATACGAGCAAGGTAAAACGGCACTAAGGATTTTCTTTAAATTTTGGAAATAACTAATTTCTGAGTAGAAAATAAGTTCTAGATAGGTCTAATGTCCAGGAAAATTCTTGTTTTCTTGTAATATTAAGTTTAAAATCTAAAAATTTAACATTACGCTTATGGAGAATCAAATGTAAACAATTCAAATCAAAACAGCTGTTTATAACCGTTTGACAGTTGTTGATTGAAGATGGTGGCAAACAATATGTGAATAGAGGTTTTGCATTAATATTTATTTTATGTATGTAATAAATGAAAAATTATCAAATTACTAAACAATTTTTGTTCAGTATTTATGCCATATTAATTAAGGGGTATGAAAACGGTTTTATTTAAACCACATAAATGGTTTCATTGAGCAGTAAATTTGTTTTAATTTTGCTAATTAACTTGTAAAAACATGTCTTATTCTATCCGAGCAAAGCTCGGTCACCAGGTACTCTAATCTTTACAAGGAAACATACAACACTAGATGAAAAATCATTAGGCCTACTGGGTGTTTGATTAGGTACTATATAAAGAGAGTAAAATATCATTCAGCCACAAAGAAATAGCTTGCAAAGTTCGTTTACTAATGTGAATTATGGCCCTGCTTTCTTCAACGAGAGATTCAATGTCAGGATTAAATTAGGACATTTTCAGTCTCAAGTCATTTTCCACAGCCCGATGATTTCAAAAACACCAATGTTGATATGATTTCTCACGTAAGCATGTGGTATTAAACACCATAAAAAACTTAATTTCAACGTTAACAAAATCAGGACAGTATGGAAAGAACTAGAGGTTAGTCAAAATAGCCACGCCTTACCATTGCGGGTAGCCATTACTTTTTTATTTTAAACTAGCTGACCCGGCGAACTTCGTAACGCCCTACAGTAAATACGTGTTAACTTTAAGATTGGCCATGTTATGAAGTCGAGTAGCATTACTGCTTCGTTGTGTAGATATTCTGAGTCGCGGCATAGTGAATAACAATACTGAAACGATAAGACATATTAATAACACTCCCACAAAACAAATAAATCTTAGTGTATTGATTAACAATTTTCTAATCCAACCTAAACCCAAACCTAACTGTAATATAATTATAGGAAATATATACAACAGCTGATTATTATAATAAACGTTATATGTATAGACATTGTAATTATTTGGCCTACATATAAATACGTGACGTTTAATCAGACAGAAAATAAAAAATAAAAATACATAGTTCCCAAAAACCGTAAGCTATCAACGTGGCGAATAAAGCTGTTCATTTTGTACAGCACATATTTGCTTCATAGTTTTACATTAAAAGATTCAGATGGCATTGGATAGTAAAACATATTGCTAATGGAAAGTAAACCAACAGCTGTAGCTTAAGAAATCAAATGTTTTGAAAATTTGTAAGTAAACCTAGTCCTCATAAGGTTAAAATTTAAAACGCCATAAAATGGAAACTTGTGGAGTTTTTGAAAAAAATGTTCACTTAAACGTTCCCTGACACATATAGAGCAGCTTCCTAAAATTTCATGGCGATCGGATGAGTAGTTTGGCAACGCATGAAGGACATACATACATTCATTTTTATATGTAGAGATTATATTTGAACTCAAAAGCATATGTCCACAGATAATCTATAAGATAAATCGTAATTTTAGTTTTTGTAAATAACATGAGTTTTATGTTCAGTAAAATATAAATTTTTAAAAATAAAATTTACTTTTGGGCCCATGTCGCGACTCCCAGTTTGGGAACTACTAAACTAGACTATTCTTTAAACTGATTGCCTTATTGTGAACCACTAAATACAGTATATAAAATCCAAAATAAAATTCTCCATTAAAATTGGCTAAATGTATAGAATTATTTTTTAAATATTGAGCAATAAACCTCTCCCAATTTATCTCAATGCATTTAGAGATCAATTCAATAGCAGAGTTTCATGTTACCCCCCCCCCCACGTCGTGGACGTCGTGCTGGGGTAGTGGGTGGACCAGGAGGTGCGAGGGGGCGGGGGGGCAGGAGAATCACGGTGTCCGGCTCAATAAGGGACATCAATTGATAACAAGGTCACGTGAATACCAGCTGATAACACCGTTGCTACTGAACCGTCAGGGAGAAAAATATCCCTTGGTGAATGTAAAATTTCCCTCCTTATCTCAAGGAACTAGACTGAATGACTACTGCAGTACGTGCATTGTATTGCCAAATTCAAGGCAAGTTTAAATTTAAGTATTTTATCAGAAGCTCATGGAGAGCACAGACATGTCAGTCAAGAGATTATTATGTGAGTCAGATTTGTGGGTTTGATATACGTAGTCTGTGATATGCGAAAGGTGTTTGTTTCAAGATAAAATATATAAACATTTAAATCCTCCAAATGTATTTAGTTGCTAAGGGAGCACCCTTTAAAAAACTTTGATTCCGAAAAATCATTGCAAATTTTTTTTAATTTGACATACTTACGAGTATGCCGTAGTTTTACTCGTATGAATAGTAAAGTAGTTTATAAAAATAATTAAACATGCAAATTTATACAAAGTGTAACTAAAACTTTTGAACAGGAATAACTTATAAACTGGTGGTCTTATCAAATTTGTACATTAATAACAATTTTTAGACAATTTTAGGACATCTTTAACGAAACCCCATTTCTGAAGATCAAACAAATTATGACTTTTTTTGTTGTGTGGCTGTCGGTGACAAACAACTGAAGAACTGAAACACACTACTTAGCCTACATTTCATACACCACTCCGTAATTTTTATATACCCCCACGCACATTTCATACACCCCTACGTACATTTCTAACACCCTACATACATTTCATGCACCCCTACGTACATTTCTAACACCCTACGTACGTTTTACGCACCCTACATTTAATGCGCCCCTACGGACATTACGTACACCCTACGTAAATTTCATCTACGTACGTTCATATCGTAATTCATACGCCCCTACGTACATTTCATAACCTTTACGTACATTTCATACACCCTACGCCCATTTCATGCCTCCTTCGTAGATTTCATACACCCCTACGTAAATTTCATGCCCCTACGTACAGTTCATACACCTTACGTACATTTCATGAACCCTACGTACATTTCATGCGCCCCCACGGATATTTCGTACACCCTACGTTCATTTCATCCTCCAACGTACATTTCAAACACCCGTACGTACTTTTTATACCATTAAAAGGTACCTGTTAATACCTCATGAATACGTTGATACTTTTTTATCGTAATCTGTCCAATGAATATTGTTTAAGAGGATATTGACTGTGTAAATTGGCCGGCACCAAAAGCCACCCACGACTTTTTTTTATTCGATCTACAAAATTAGAAATCGTTAGATTTTTCTTAAAGGAAGTTTTTATTGAAAAATGAATGGAGGAATTCGAGTTTCAGTTATTCCTAATCGCAATTTTTAAATGACTGCCAAATATTTGAAAGGTTAAAAGTTTTCAATTTGATTTCATACATTATCCTCACTATTCGTTTATTTGTGTGCCAAATTTAAAAAGTTTAAGTTTATTATGGATTTTTTGAAAAAATATTTTTGGAAAAAAATAGAAGCTAACTTTCTAACTTGTGAGTAACTTTGTGGATGGCTTTTGGACGATTTAAATATGAACAGAAGATATTTCAATACTCAATGGGTCGGTCCAAAACGCCTTGTACAACAAACAATAGCTAGAAAAAAATGTTTTTCTGAATGTAATATCCGCTTTATCCAAGTACTTCATTTTGAAAAAACTTATAAAAACAGTTTGCGGTTAACAACACATACATCATACAATATAATGCTTTTTGTAAAAAGAAATTGTTTAAAATACAGTACGTCACAATTGTTAAAAATTCGTAAAATATATTTCTTAAAGATTTCTTCAAGACAGATTTCTTTGACACTAAACAACAAACCCTACAGCTATTGGCTGAACCTCGTTTAAAATTTTAAAATAAAGTTTTTAACAAACACTTTTATACCAAAAAACTTTTGTGTAAACTATTGAATTTTTATACTCTATTAGGCCTACATAATATGTCTCCATCCAAATTTTACCACACCTGAAGTTAACCAAATATATATTTTTTAACATATATTGATTATATATAATTATGAAACTTGGTATGCATTGTAAGATCACATCACCCAGCAAACCCCTATCAAAAAGTTTAGTATTACCTGGGGGGATGATTAATTTTGAAACAATTTTTTTAATTATAATTAGATAAACTTTAAAGAATATGATAGTTTTATTAAAAGTACGTGTCCGTCTACTGATACCGTTTATTTACTAATTTGTTGAACTTTTGAGTATTTTTAATCGCGATTATCAAGTTATTTTATCTGAAAACCCCCAAAAAATAGTAACTAAAAACATAACTTTGGAACCATTTCATTGACAGGCATAAGGATGGGGTCATAGGCCCTATTAGGGACTTAAATCACCATAAAAATATTTAAATCGTAAGAGCTGTTTTTGAGAAACTATTTTTTTCACGTTGTTAGGGGTTATAGGATAAACTACCCTTTAAAATAACCTGGAGATATAATAGTCAAAATGCATCCTTGAACCAAATTTCATAAAAATTGATTTTCGATTCAGTGTGTACGTACAGATAAATATAGACCAGTCCGAAAACTATTTTTTTGGAATCAGGAAACTGATTCCAAAAATAAATATGGTATTTTCTACTCACAACTAAAATTAAAAAATTTGGATAAATCCATACTTTTTCGATTAACTATTTATAGGGGTAGACGTAATAAAAAATTCACGTTGTTGGTCTGAATACTGTTTCAAAAATTTTCAAATTCGAATTTAGGTGAATTCCTCAAATGTTTTAATAACTTAAATGTTGCATCATACTTACCAAACTATTTTAGCAAATTTTAAGAATATTTTCGAGGGTGTGAAAGTTACATTTCCACCTGTTGGAATACAGCATTTCAAAGACAATACTAGCATTAAATTGCGACAGTGTTGGCAATGAGCTTGGCCATACAACACAATAGAACACAGAATTTCAATGTTGACAAACACAGAAGAGCCAAAATGCACACCGGTCTTGTCACTAAAGATAGGACAGGGGCTATCTTAATGGGAAGATAACGTTCTATTCCGAGCACTGGACATTGACAAGCCCGCCTTGTACGCAACTAAGCTGGCTGGCTCTTCGTATAAAGTAGATAACACCACCTTGCAATTACCGATAAACAACTCTCTAGGTTAAAACAAGGTGAATTTGACAGTTAAAATTTGATAGCGGCAAACATCTTTCGTTTTACACATACATAAAGCTGATATAGAAGTCAATTATTTATCTATACTGAAATTACTTGAATTTTTTCAAAATATTTTCCTCTATATTATCATATTTATATTGTATATTTATCATTGTGGTACTTTAAAGAGATGAAGAACACGGATTGGCTACTGGTTATCTTTGCTGAAAACTTAAAACTTGTCACAAAAGACATGTTGGACTAAGTTGCAGTCAAACCCTCAACCCCTCCAAAAGGAAACTCTAAACCCAAAATAACAACTAAATTTCATGTCTTTACGTTGTCTGAGCTTATTTGGACGATAATTGTGACGTTATTTTATTTGGAAAATATATGTTTATTTTATTATTAATAATAGTCATTAAGAATTGAAAAGGTTAATTTCATAATCATTTATTTGTTGCTATATGTTTCTTTGTATAACTCTAAGTTTGAATTTATTTTAATTAAACTTTTCGTATTGCATGCAATGTACGATGTTTTTGTTGTTTATTAAGTTCATTGAGATTTACATAAATTAATTCAATACAGTATGGGAAAATTGTAAAATAATGCTAGCTTCAATTCAATAGGTCGATTGGAACAGACACGCTTAGACGAAGTTTTCATAAGACACGATTTGACATGACATATCTTGTTCATCAGCAGGAACCTAAGGCTTTACACAGTAAATTTCCATCACACCCTAAATTAACTTAAAATATATTTAGAAATTATGTATTGAGAAAATTTTAAAAATCCATAAAAATTAATAACCAAGCCCAAATAATGTAATTGTTCAAGAAGAACTTAGTTCTTGAGGTGTACGTGCACTTGTAAAACGTGTCGTATAAAACACGACACATCATGAGTATCAGAATCAGTATAACGAACCTAACCGTATATTTAATTGTGGATTTATTTTAATCCACAGTTAAATATACTATCGTATATTTAATATACTATATAATATCGTAACTATTATTTTATAATTACGAAATATTAAGTAGGATCAAAGATCAATATTGTTCAAATCATCAAATTTTGTCAGAACATGTTTTTAGGACAAGTAAACCCATCTAGCACATGTGAAATTATTTTTACAATTTGAATGTACAATATATATACGCAGTTACATTTACAAATTAAACTATAAATTAAGGATTTGATTAGAAAGAAAATTCTGGACTCACCTCGACGCAGCGTGGAGAAGCAGGTTTGTACGATACGTTCACGTGTACCGCACGGGACAAACGATGGCCGACTACTGGCGGAGGCGAGCACAGCACAGCTGATAGCTGATAGGGCACAGGTGGGAGGTGCGCGAGGCGATCAGCTGATAACTGTCAGCGCGCGCAAACCATGACCTGTCAAACACCCGCCTAGACGCGCCGATATTGTACCGAGTCCAATGTATCTCCTCCACTCCGCATTCACTTTTAACTTTTAAAATTTTGCAATCTTATAATAAAATAAACGCTATCAGTGGAGTGACATAACATACTTTCTTTCAAATCAATTCATCTGTGACCACGGATAACCCACAAGCTGAGACCTTGAGTAGGCTAAAATTTCTAGTGCTCTTACACTTCCCGGCCAATTATTCTGATCCTAATTCACTTGTCATGTTCCATATAATCCTACTTATATTAGAGTTACCCTACAACTATCACTTATTGTAGATCATCTGGATACACTTTAACCAATTTGTAACAACAAGTAAGTTGTTTGAAGTAGGAAGTATAACTCCCATACTTTGCCTGTCTAGATGGTTTAGAAAGTCTTCTTAGTAGTTTGAAATGGCAACCATACTACAATGTAGGTATTTTAAGCCAAGTATGAATGAGGATTGAGTGTAAGATGATTGTGGGACGATCTTGTAGTCTTGTTACTGACTAAGGCTGACATGTTCCTTAGACAGGACTGTTAATTAATAGCCCAACAGTCAATGGAAACAACTAAGAACCACGTCCTCTGAATTACAAGTTGGTCTAATTATGAGGATGGTCTTTGCGGATTAACATAGTATTCAATAGTGTGGACATTAATCTACACAAGAGAACACTACATCCACCAACCATCTCTCACAACTATCCACGATTCGTGACCTTCAAGTAGCTGGATTACAGGATGTCGCCGTCCCAGTCAAATTGATGAGATTGATAAGCAAGTCAAACTCAGTCATTGATTTGGAGTAAATGATCCTTGGGGTCCTGAGTTACAAAAAGTGATTTCGAATTGGTAAATGTGTAATAGTTTTAGCATGTATACTGAGCCAAAAGCAACTATTCAACAAATAATTTCAATTTTAAATTAAATCTGTAGTGTATAAATTTATATATATTGACCTTCAATCTCCAAGTTTTTTTGCATTTTTTTTTAATTTATGATTTTTAAGTGTAGTTCTCCCCTAAAAATGCTTAGAAAATGTGGAAAATCCAAATTTCTCTAACAGTTTTGATATTTTATAGTGAATAGAGTACTAAATAATATGATATCACACGCAAGTCTGTAAAAACGATGGTTCAAAAGCATAGAATTTTAAATGTCAAAAAAATAAATTTGTTTAAGTTAAAGGTAAAGTTAGGTACATTTAACTACCACCATTTAAACCAGCTTTAAAAATTAAAAAATTAATACTTTGAATTATTTTTCTACGACTAACGGTTCCAGAGTTAAAAAAGTTAAATTTACTGTCCATGATAAACGCAGTACGTTGTCTGTGGGCGCCCAATGTTGTTCTTATGGAGAATACTAAAAATCAATTTTCAAAAAAGCTTGTTCCCCCCATAAAGTTTATCAATTAATTTAACTTTGTTTCTCTTGTTGTTATTTTCAGAAATTTGATGATCATTTTCGAATCAATAAATTATTTACTGATATTTAGATAAACTTTGAAGAATATGATAATTTTATAACAGATTATCGTTTTTAAACTTACTTAAGGGAGAAAGTATGTGTCGGTGCACTGATACTGTTTATTTTAATTATTTTTAACATTTAAATGTTATACCAAATGTTAGGGTAAAAACATTTTTTTAAGGTAAGCATGGTAGACAAATTTAAATTAATGTCGTCCCAGATACAGTATGAGATGAATTTGAAAGAAGTATAAGTAAGTATAGCTTAGGTAGAAAAACTGATGAAAAAGAGACAAGTTGAATAATTTTTCAGGAAAATTATATTGACACCCAAATAACGAATTAATACAATAGTTGACCAAATAAATGAAACACTTATTTGTATTAATATTTTATTCCTTATTACATATACAATACAGTATTATAAATATTTACATATTACACTTGAACCTAACAACTGCAAGCTCGGAACTGCCATACTTAGTTAAGTATAAGTATTCTGTAATACTGAGGTCAGCATATCAGCAATATACAACCCAAACTAGCATATTTCAAAATCAAAAACTGAAAGACAAAAAATCTACTTATTGTAGCAGACCTTGAGCAATCATCAAACACTAATTAATGGGTGAGTCTTTTTTGTAGTTCAGGCAATTTTCTAAAATATCTGAGGGGAAAAATTACTTCAAGTGAAAGCTTTAATTTATTCATTTATCAAGAATGTTGAATAAAAAGATAAAACTGATAGCTGGTTTGAGAGTTTTTTAAAGACTTTAACTAAATCTCATAAGCATATTATCTATAACAAACTACAGAAATACCTGAAGACTACTGAAGGCACAAATCCTAAAAACCCAGTTTAAAATATTCTGAAAGTTTGACAAAGCATATTTAATCATTTCTTTTTGCTTTTATTTTACGATTTCAATTATTTTTATCCATAATAGTCTTAAGTTAGGAATTGTTCAGTAAAAAAATAAGATTGTAGATAACTGTAAGCAGTTGGCTTTTTATTCCCTATTTTCAGTTAAGACATAGGTTAGATGTCACAATATATTCTTCAGGATACGTCTGAGACCCCCTGATATCAGCCCCTTAAAATCAAATTTTCCAAAGTAACTTGTTCAAAAAATCACTCTGGAATTACAATATTGAGATTACAGAAAGAGTATTTCATGACTAAAACAACACAAAGGCTCCAAAAAAATAATAGTGATTGAAATGAGAAGAATAGTATTGTTGCATTTGGGCAGAACTGAGTTGAAAGCATCATCTTTAGAATTTTTTATCTTTCTACCAGTTTTGTTTCACCAGCAATGTTCAAGATGGATATTGCTGTTCTATGGACAAGTCACACGAATGGAAATTATTAGTACAGTAAAGGGAAACAAGTTTTGTTTGTGGATTTCAGTTGTAAGAAACTAAATTATGGACTTTTCTATATACTCGACAATTAAAAACAAGTATTATTTAAACGGCCAACTTAAACCTTTTGCCAAAGAACAGACTTTTGCTTATCAACAAATTAACTATTGAATATTTGGTTTATATATATTTTCAATTACACCAGAGACCCGGCAATCGGAATTTCCTGATGACGAAAAATGTTACTGAGTTTAAATTAAAAATGAAGCAATGTAATCTCAATTATACCAATTTAATCTACATAAGGGTATCACTAGATACAAAATGTTAATTAAATACAATAACATACTTTTTGGAACATAAGAATTTAGTTATCGTTTTTTGACGTAACAAAGAAATCCTGTTAGCCAATTCAAGGTTGTGCTATCGTCTCATAAACATCAAACATTCGGATGTAGGTGTTCACGGTTGTTCGAGATAGCGTAGGGTGATGTCTAGCTACACTCACAGTGCATCACAAAAGAATTGATTCTTACGAGTTCGACTTTTTATCATCTTTTCGGCAAACTACTTTCCAAACATTTGAGTTTATCTCCTACGATAACCACGGTCACGTAAAAAGTAGACTTTTAGACAGCGCTGTTTTATCATTGTTTGTTTTAATTTGTCAATGTGTGTGTCGTGTTTTATATATCTAATGACAAGTTCATAACATCTCTGCGAAACATTGATGTCGTTTATGCATCACATATAGTGGACAAACCTTCGATACGACATGGTTTTATTGTAATGAGATTACCGGTAACTGGCAGAGTATGTTTTTAATGATACTCAAAAGCTGGCTGTGTGATATCAAATGATTACATATAAACATTTATTAAATAGTACATGGGTCCGTATTTTTATTTCTAACATGGGCTAGATTTGAAAAAATTTGTTGTTAAATATTACTCTTATGTTTATCGTTATGTCACTCCTTCGTTTTGACAAAAACCACTGATTCCAAAGTACTTAATAAAATTCCTTATAACCTGGTCAAATGACAAAAACAAATAACAGCTTGGTAACAGATATGAGTTAATTTATAACATCCCTTCTTATTACATGTGCAATATTCATTACAATTTGTAATATTCATTACAACAGTTTCTCTAAACGATTCCATTACTCAAACGAAACTTAAAGAATTAAGGTAATAAAAATGACAACAAATGAAAATCTTTGTTCGAATTCCTTTCAGGATTTATTATTACTGATATATATAATTTCAAAGTACAAAATTATAAAGTAAAAGAGGATTAATGATTATTTTAATGATCTTATCAATGACAACACAAGAAACTGTTGTGTAAGTATTCATTCACTCCCTACAACAGCAGTTAGTCATTCTTTAAGAAAAATGTTTCAACTGATTCATCATAATGTTTATCATATGTAAAATCTTCCAATTACTGAATACAACTAGAAACTATTTACAGTAAGAGCACTTTAATATTATAGAGGAAACTTATAAGTGTATTATTAATCAATTAAATAACTATGTTACGATAGGACTTGAGCTTCTGACAAGAATAAATAACAGTGACGATCAAATTTTGACTAACATCATTTTGAAATTGAAACAAGACATATTTAATTAAGTCTAAAATTCATATGGATTTTTTACCCTAACTTGTTTTAGCTGGATATTATGACAAACTAAGACATTGGGGGAATAATAATCACCAAAAATGTCTTTTTCGAAACGAGCAAGTGGAAAATGTTGTTTCCTAAAAGAAGGTGGTACCCACACACAAGATAATACCAAAAAGACCACATTCAAAAGTGTACAACTTGAGTAACACAATTGTACGAGTCAGATCGAACTACGCGGACAAGGCAATGACATAATGCCTAAATCAACACACTCTATAATTAACAGTCTAAATCCCAAAACGTTTGAAACGGCTTCGAAACTTTTATTACTCAACACAAACGTATCCCGAAACAAAAACTCAGTAATAATGTCCATGAAATACTTCTAGGAAGAAAATATTTAATAAACCTTAAAAATCTACAGAAATATACAACTTAAAAAATAAACTTATATATTATCTTGTAAAAGTACAATTTTCAATATCACATTATATACCAAGATGTCCTGATACAATAACAAACTGTACAATAACACTACGGACCTGCGGTGCAGGGATCACAGGAACTCCACGGGACTCAAGCTTACTCAAGACTATTTCATTTCAATTTCAAATTTTCTGAAAACATGAAAGGAAACATTTAAATAAAAAAAGTATTATTGATATGTTGATATTTTCTTTTGCAAAGTGTAAAAAATAATCAAACCCAATCTTGAATAATATTTTAGTTTTATTAAAATACTAACCAAAACACACTGAAAGGCTACTAACTCGGATGAAACTGAATGTGAAAAAAATTGTAAAGAAAATCCATAACAATCAAATTGTAATTTTATCTGACCAAGTTATATGAATGAATAGTTTTTGAATGGACAAGATTCATTGGGTAGCAAATAAGTTGATCAAAATAATAATTAAAGAAAGATTCATTTAGTATATAAAAAAGTAATGCACAATCGAGCAAACTATCGTGCTTGATTAAAGCAGAAAATAAATAAGCAATCGAAAAGAAGAATTCAAACTTTTTACTGTTAATTCTAATCTTACCAAATCACGATTTACACTAGATAGTTTTACAAAAGCTTTTAAATTTTATAACAAAATTTAACTACAGTAATAAAATATTTAAGTTTGTTCAATAGGAATAACTTGGTACAAAGCTAAAACAAACTGACTTTTACTGTAGTGTATTATAAATAAAATATATATAGGGACTAATACTACAGTTAATTATAGTTCTTATTGGTAGGAGCTCTTGTCTTGCGTTCAATAAAAATTATATAAGAAAGGTAGGCCATTTCAAATATGACTTAATTAAGATCAGGTAAATGAACACTTGATACTTTTGAACTAGACTCAAATGGATGTTGAAGAACTTAGGTTTTATTTAAATAAAAAAAACATTATTGTCAATTAAGTAAAATATAAATAACATACCCTGATATAGAAATTCCCTAAAAAAACATATAAATAAACCAAAATCAAATCTAGATAAAAATCAAGATAAAATCAAAATCAAGATAGATTAACAAGCAAAACAAAACTCTATAATTGAAACCTATGATTTATTTCAAATAAGTTACACTTTTACACAAAAGAAGAAGCCATTAAGTTAAATAAAATCTCGTATCAACTTAAGGTTCACAAACAAATTCATGATTAAAAAAAAGTTCAATCAGATGAACTTTCTATTTTCCATATAAATTTGCACTTTGAATCCACACATATGAAATAAGATTTTGGACATCTTTACTACTTTATTTGATTAATAGTGGATAAAAGTTATAAATGATAATAAAGAATTAAAAATTATCAAATATAATTATAGTAAAAAGAGAAAAATATAGGAGCCATACCAGCTTCAAAATGTTTAAAAGCAATGATTTTTATAACTATCGTATATAATATAATCTATTTTTATAATCATAATAAACAAAATAAAAATCATATTTATCAATAACAACTTTTAACACGTTCGCAACGATCGTAATTTTGCTGATATTTTAAATATACAGCTTAAAATATTGGGTTATGTTTGCAAAATATAACCGGAACCATGATTTTTTGTAAAATGATTTGTCATGATGATCCAAGCAATGTGTCAACACTTAATTTCACGCTCAAATCATCAAGCTTTCTCAAGCTCAAAATTTGAACCGAGCTTCTGCCAAGAAAAACACTCTTAATTTATGCCGTAATTTAAAATAACTGTTCATATGATTGTTTTCACGTCTGCGAGCTTGATGAATTCAGATAGAAGGAAGAAGTAATGTTGTTATTTTGAGATGTTGTAATAAGAATTGAAACAGATGACATTGTTCTCAATCTGATGAAACTCGACCAAGAAACCAGCTGTAGCGCTGCCGACTGAAAATTATTGTACACTTTCAGATGAACACTGAATACACGTAAATGGAGTAGTACTATCAGGAAGCCAGCAGTTTGGACGTTTTTAAGAGAAAAATTACCTTAATAATTCAGATCAGTTGAAGGTTTGAAAAAGCTTGAGCTGGGGAATTTTTTTAAAAGCTCAGCTCGGCTCGAACTTAAAATTCCAGGCTCGCACACCCCTATTTTTTACCGTTCAAATTTGTAAGGCCGTGGGCCATTAGAGGTACAGGACTTTTAAAGACAGACAATCAAAAACATTCTCATTTTTGTCTTAAACTATTTATCATCTGTTAACATGACACCGGGAACACTACAATAGCCACAGCAACTCAATACAAACGTGATCCTCTATAGGCCCACAATGCACTTTGCTAATGCTGAGCGTGGGCTGGGACGATCATGACGTCATTTCAAAAAAATCAGCATGGCTCAAATAAGACCCACTCCGTGACGAACGTGTTAAGCTTTTTCTACCAATTAAACAGTGGATTCATAAAAGCTCGATAATATCAGCTGATTTAGTCTTGAGTAAACAAGAATCATAATTTACTGCTTACTAGTAGAGGGAGCGGAAGAGTCGGGCGACGGAGGCGAAGGGGCCTTGCGCTTCATCAGCTGCAGAAACCGGTTCATGGCCTCGGAGTTGGGCGTGACCGGTGTCGACGAGAGCATGGACATGCCGGGCCCAACGCGGTAACCGCTCACCGTCCTCGAACTCCCTGGCTTCTGAACGTCCATCGGCAGAGAATCACACTTCTTCAACGATCGAGATGAACAGGCACTGGCAGCAGTGGCTACATCACTGTGTTTACTGGTTCCGAGTGCTGCAGGAAGGTTCAAGTTGACACCGGAGCTCCTGGCCGGGACGGCTTCAGCACTCACACCTCCGCATGCTTCTTCCTTCTCGGAAGCTGTGTCCTGCTCCATCGTTTGCTGAAAATTTTTTATCATTTTAATCACTACCTTATCTCATTTTAGGCCATTCCAGGAAACATTTACACACTCTAGGGAACATTTGTGATGAACTTGAGTGTAGACTCTGCAACATCTCCTTGCAGACTGCACAGCACATCAGCCTCGTTTGCACTCTTGTTACACAAATATACTATCAGGTCCTCTATACAGTGCAGCCTTCGAGAGTATGTAAGTAGAAGACAAGATGTTAAAATAAACCACTACACTTCAAGCAGTATAATGTTGAAAATAATTCAAAGTAAACATATCTTAACAACAGCAGGCATACTATTTGACTCGATTTCTATCAGGGTATGGCGAATTCAATGAGTAACTTTTCCATATCGGAAAAGTACAAACAGCAAAGTCAGGTAATAGGAGAAATTAGGCACGTCAGTACATACTATTCTTGAGGGTGAGCGTTGGGCCCAACTGAGAAGACAATGTTTTTTGATCTTGGAATTCTTACAAGGATAAATATAATGAGGAAAATGCTGGAAGGGACCAGTGAAATATAGTGTGGAGGCAAAAGGAGGTTAAATGGTTAGGTTTTTAAAATGTTAGGTTTTTAGAGGTTAAATGTAAGAAAGGACCAAATGGTCTTACTATTTCGCCTCATCAAAGAAGTATTTTTATTTCATTTCAACATAAATTATTAAATAAAAAAGAAATTAAGAAAATGCATTATGAAAATGTGACTTACAATGGGGTCAGCCATTGGAGGTGGAGGAAGCTCCTTCACCTGCTCCAAGATCTGTTGGACAATGCTCTGATGGAGGCGCTCTGATCCAAATTCCCCTGAAATATTTAAGGAGATAATAATATGCTTCATTCAAGCGAAATCCTGCATGTGGTTATACAATTTACATTACAGCACACTGCTAATGATCAAAAGCATAAACAAAAGATATAGCCAGCATCTCATTTCAAATTTTTTAAGTTTGTGTTTTTGTCAATTCATTAAATAAACATATAAACACTGTGTGTTCATTAAAGTCGGGACAAACTTTGAAGAATAAACATATGTCTAAAAATCCTTTGTTTATAAAATAAATAATAAAAAAATTATAAATAATATTATATCTCTTGAACTATTTTAGATTAGATTATTGAAATGGAGACTATACCACAAGGTGGGTATTTTAAGCCAAGTATGAATAAGGGTTGATTGTAAGATGATTGTGGCGCGATCTTGTAGTCTTGTTACTGACAAAGGCTGACATGTTCCTTAGACAGGACTGTTAATTAATAGCCCAAAAGCCGATGGCAGCTAATGGACCTACAATTAAACGTTGAATCTGAACCACTGCCTCTTAATAACGAATTGGTCTAATTATGAGAATGGCCTTTGCGGATTAACGTAGTTTTCAATAGTGTGGACGTTAATCCACACAAGAGAACAATATACCCACCGACCATCGCTCACAACTATCCACAATTCGTGACCTCCAAGTAGCTGGATTACAGGTTGACGCCACCATTCCAGTCTACAAAAAATTTAACCTACAAAAACCAAACTTTGCACACATCTTTAATGGCTAAAAATAAAAATATTCTCAAAGTATAATTCAGATTGTTATTGTATTTTCAAAATGGCGGTGGTTAAAAATCTTTTAATTTAAATAACTAAAAAACCATTAACTTTATAATATTCTTACACGACACAATAAAGATTGTAATTTTAATTTCAAATCTAATGGTACTTCGAAACGAAAAGCCGTCCATGAATAAGTGAGAAAATGCACTTTTAATGTTAGCTTATAGAACCAAGCGCCACCAAATTGTGGCCGTGGCGAAGAATTAATTGTTGTGCAAGCCGCTTTTTACCACAGCCACCCTCCGGTGGCGCATGGACCCTGTAAGATAACATTAAAAGTGCATTTTCTCGCTTATTTGTGGACGGATTCGTTCACCAAAGCATCGTAAAAATATTTTCTTAGATATTTTTAATGAACTATACCTGGGAAGTGTTTCTGTAGCAGATACGAAGCTATTTGGTACGCGTTGCTATTAAGATGCCTCTCCGACTCGTACTGGAACCAGTGCACGATGTCAGCCACTGAGACACCGTTCCACTCCAGCATCACCGGGATCTGTAAAATATTTTGTGGTTGTTGATTAGGGACTTTGGAGTCCAGCATCTTACACCGAGTCCCAGGAAAAATCCTGCAGTGCATGTCAGCCAAAGCTTATTGTGCTGGCCACCGGAAGGAAATTGAGCACTCTGATTATTGCCTTGCTTCCGGTAGGCTTACAATAATAGGAGCGGGATAGGAAGAAAAAGATTAGATGGATAAAGACTGTTTCCGTTGGCTGACCATATCAAGTCGAAAGGTACGCCCTGGCCTTGCCTGGCCCTTCATCTACAGAATCTGGGGTCCCTAGTCTAAAGCCGCTGGAACTTTTACTCTTGCACTAATCCCCCTTAGTGGGGAAAATTTATGTTAACTTGGGAGTACAATTATTGCCTCTAACCGTGACAACATTCCTAAAAATACCCCTGTATTGGTATCAAGACTGATAAGGACAGATCCCATTCAGGGTCTCTGTAACATATAATACTAGCTGACCCGGCGAACTTCGTAACGCCTCACAGTAAACACATGTTAACTTTAAGATTGGCCATGTTCTGAAGTCGAATAGCAATACGGCATCATTGTGAAAGGTTATATATTCTGGGTCGCTGCATAGTGAATAACAATACTGAAACGATAAAACATATTAATATCATTCCCATAAAACAAATAAATCTGAGTGGATTAATTCACAATTTTCAAATCCAATCCAAACCCAAACGAACCCTAACTGTAATACGGCTTTCATAGGAAAGATATACAACAGCTGATTATTATAATAAACGTAATAATATAAACATTGTAATTATCATATAAACACGTGACTTTAATCAGATAGAAAATAAAAATATAAATACATAATCCCCCAAAACCGTTAACTATTAACGTGGTGAATAAAGCTGTTCATTTTTTACAGTACACATTTACTTCATAGTTTAACATTAATGAATGATTCAGATGGCATTGGATAGTAAAGCATACGGTATTGCTAATGGAAAGTAAACCAATCAGCTGTAGCTAAGAAATCAAATGTTTTCATTGTAGACAATTTGTAAACAAACTTACTCTCCATAAGGTTAACATTAGAATTTTAAAACGCCATAAAATGGAAACTCATGGGGTTTTCGAAAATATTTTTTCACTAAAACCTTCCCGGACACATATAGAGCAACTTCCTAAAATTTCATGGCGATCGGATGAGTAGTTTGGCAACGCATAAAGGACATACATACATACATACAGACAGACATACATTCAATTTTATATATAGAGATAAGCCAGGTGAGCATGAACAACTTTATAACTTGAACTAAACAATATATAGGCCTCACCAGAAAAATATTACAGTAGACCTTCGATTATCCGGACATCGGTTATCCAGATTATCAGTTATCCGGACACTGTCATGCATCAATTAGTCCGGATAATCGATGCTCTACTTAAGCCAGGTGAGCATGAACAACTTTATAACTTGAACTAAACAATATATAGGCCTCACCAGAAAAATATTACAGTAGACCTTCGATTATCCGGACATCGGTTATCCAGATTATCAGTTATCCGGACACTGTCATGCATCAATTATATAATCGAATCTACTGTAACACCTTTTGTCTTTTATTATATATATATATATATATAAATAAAATTTTAACGACTATTGTTTTTAACTCTGGGTAAAAGAAGAAAAATAACATTGTGGGCTTAGTCTGACCATGTGACTACTATGCTTCTTGCTATGAAATTGCTAAAAACAACAAACCTACCTCCAACGGAGGGTTGTCATAAGCCACCCCTTTCCACCAGTGTTTGAAGCCGCAGGGGCAATGGTTCAGAGGATTCTTGACAGGTTCACTCGTCACATCTCCGTTCTCGTATGCCACTGAGCCGTCATGGTGGATCATTCGAAGTTTGCTATGAAATAGGGCAGAATAAACTTAGTTCATAAAAGATTAATTTACCGCCCTGATTTTTTATTTATTAATTTTTTTTGGAGGAAAAAAAGAGAATGAGTTAAATACATTAGCACAATTAAACGAAGACAATATGATTCCTAAAGCAGAGAATAAGTATAAAAAGTAAACCAGTATAGTTTGTGTGTAACAAAAGCCAACATTTTGCCAGCCTCTAGATCACGTTTAAATTTGATCGTCTTGAACTTAAAAGTTCAAGAGTAGAGCATGTTTTCAGGTGAGCTACAAACAATATTATTCATCTCACAAGGTACACTGCAATAACAAACAAACAAATCAATTTTTAACATAGGCCTATTCATTAAAAAGCGGAACATATCTATCTAATCTAACGGGATGTGTTTCCAGTTGCTAGGCAACCACTTCACAGCTACCAGAGTCTTTATGTAATTCCCACAAATCAAGTTTGTTCTTTTTAACACGTTGGCAATGTAGTGCGTCCAATAGAGTACACGGGTGCCTCTTTAAATGGTGGTAGTGTACCCGATGGGTAATATTTGTATCTCGGTACAAATATTACAAAGGGGAAAAGCAAGCGTCTTTTTTCTAATAAAATTCTTGAATTTATAATTTTAGGTGTCAGTATTTTACATTTTCCAAAACCCCCCAGAACTACAGCCTAACCCACAGACCGCCCAGATCATCCTTTCAATATGGCACAGTGAAAATCTCTTAAAATATACTCTACTGAATAATGCCATATGTTCTCATTATTATATTGTGAATGTGTTAATGGACACAACATTTTAAGCCTTAGACCTCAAAATCAAATTTTTTTTGTAAAAAATAAGGTTTAAATAGGTATTTTGTGTGTAACAAAATAAAATAACTGCCAGTAAATTGATTTTTCTTAACCCTAGAAATGGCAAAGTCGTAATTTTCGACGCATTTACATATTCAATAAGAATTGGCAGGTGGAGGCATCTGTGGTCAGTTTAGTGAATTTGTTAGACACTATCGCCTACGTGACCGTGTTGCCATCTGGGGGCAAACAACCGAAACTGCTTTCGTAGTACACTAGCCTGCCACCGGGCAGGTCTTATAACCAAGTAAGCGCTTTCAACTCCTATGCACATGTGGCCTAATCGGCTAGAGCGCTGCGCTGACGAGCGTAACGTTCTAGCCATTCGGAAGTGCTAGGGTTCGAATCCCGACCATGAGCAATCCCAATTTGGCTTGCAAATGTGTGGTACAGTGGCGGGAGGGCCCACCTTAAATAAACGGTGACCGGCTTGGGTGGAAGTTGACGGCATTTGTAGGCTTAATTGGGATTGCAGTGGACACCTGTTTTGCTTTTGTGGTTAGTGGTTATAAGGGGGGGGGGCATGTTTTAAGCTTTTTTTGTTTAAACTTTGATATTTCATGAAGATATTAGTAATTATATTTATGTTACAGTTAAGAGTAAAAAGCTTGCCACTTCTAGGGTTAAAGTACATATGCAGATTACATAAAATACTAATGATACTTTACAAAAATACCTTTAAAATACAGTTACTTTGTTAAATGAATCTTATATTTAGAGTTCGACCTATGACTACTCACCCACTGCAAAACATGCAGCTGTCCATGCTGAGGGCGGAGTCCACCACGAGCATGTCTTTCTTAGCGTTGTAAGTACATGTGACACCCTGAAACAAGTGTGAAGCTGTATTTCATCAGCCGTGTGGTGAACTGCAACGTGAATGTTTATAAAAATTGAAGTAACATCCAATTCATTAATTATGTTGGAATCAGCATATCTGATATTTCAATGTATCAAGTATTAAGTATAAAGTTACTTAACTACTTACTTACTCACAGAGCCACCTTATCTTAGGTGATATTTATCTGCACCAACAGCCTCTCTAAAATACCTATCTTCTGCAACCTCCTATGAGGCTCCAAACTCTCGGCTTATCTGACTTGGCCTGGTCCCACCATCTGTGTTTTGGTCTTCCACGAGATCGCCTTCCTACAGGTTTTTTTTAGAATAATCTTCAGCCGAGAAGACCCTTCTTCCCTTCTAAGAAGGTACCCAGCCCATCTTCAGAGGAGTCTTCAACTCCTGACCTCACTCACAATGTCTGCTGTATTATACAGGTCTCTAATTTCTCTATTGTTTTCTCCCCCACTCCCCCTGGTCTTACGTGGGTCCATATATCTTCCTCAAGACCTTGTTTTTGAAGACAATTAGTTTCTTTTCTATTTTCTAATTTAATATCCAAGTTCCAGATGCATAAAGTAAAACCAGAACAACTATTACTTTATACAACCTAATTTTAGTTTTGTGTGACAGGGACTAAGATGAAAATAATCTATTGCATGCATATAAATATCTGTTTGCTGAATTTATTCTGTGCTGTATCTCGATTTCATCTGAATTTTTGTTGGATATTGTATTGTTTAACCCTTCGCACGCTGAAAACGGATATATCTGTTTGACTGACTTTGTCCCAAATGCTGAAAACAAATATACCCGTGTACATCATTCTTCACTGTCTGAGCATAGTTGTAGTTCACTAAAGCTCCGCTAGAGTGCAGGAGCTTCTGGGTTGTTTATTTATAGATACGTAAAGCATAGAATCTGAGCGCTAGGTCACGTGACTGATTTCGGAGAGGGGATTCAGTTCCGCCCTGCCGCACATTACACCTCAGTTGCTGTGTCTACTGCGCTGAATACGGATACATCATTCGGCCATCTTACGACTATCTCGCGTCTCTGGCAGGTGGATTTTGTTTTGCGATCGAGATTAAACGATTATTGCCTTTTCCTTAAAAATGTTTTATATTAGAAATTTTTATGAAGGAATAAAATGCATTTCTTTTACTGGTTTTCTATTTACCAATCAGAAACTAATATAAGCTTTAAGAAAAAAAATATTTTAGATAACAAAGTGTTTAGAGGTATTTCCACATATTAAGTTCATCCTGCGAAGGGTTAATTAAGTATGAAGTTACACAAACTAATTTTATATTTACAAATTTTAAACAATTTTTTTAAGTTAAAACTGATTGTGTATACCCTAGGTATTGGAGTTTCATGCTTGTGTTGTAGGTTACCTGACACTTGGCCATGACACCAGGCCCTGAGGGCTGTACGTCCTTAGAGTTGGTGTCTCTCCTCTCAGGGTGTTCCCGACTGACCTCTCCTGCCTTACCGAAACTCATCAATCCTTTATTTCTGGTGGCTGTACCAAATATGGTCACAGTGCCTTTCCAGCTTTGCTTTAACCTCCTATTCTTTCTCTGACAATGACAATAATAAACAGATCAACTTACATAAGCCATGAAGGGGTATTTTCGGTCCTCCTGAAGGAAGCCGTATTGTTTTTTGGCCAGTGCGTAGAGGAAGCCACGTGGCCGCAGCCAGTCGTCGCTGAGAGGTAGGATGTTCACAGCATCACACACCAGACAGCGCTGCAGTCTGCGGTCTTGCAGCGCGGCCGCTGTAGCCTCAACCACCGATGTCAACTTTACTCCTGGCAAAGAATGTGCAGTCAAACAGGTGCTTTTTTTATTCCGCATTGTATGAACCGGTAAATTTGCATTAGTTAAAAAAAGTTCTTTGAATTAATCGTCTATAATTAGACAATATTTTGGTTATCGCCCATAAGTATTGCAGTATTTAGTAAAACTTAGAACTCCTTAACTATCCTTAATTACAATCTTTGAATGTAGTAAAGTTGTTTTAATGAATTTATAAAAAAAACTGTTTTAGTTGTCGTAACATTAGTTGGACGATGGATTAAACCATAAACATAGGAGTAGTTTAATCTTCCAAATTAAAAATTATTACCTCTTGTATAAGTATTTAATCTTAGTAAGTCGCTACAATAACACTTTTGCCTTTTATGAATATTACAGAATCTTATTATATCTTTGAACCACGAGTGGTTTACCTGTTTTCTTAGCATACTGGTACAGGTACATATCAGTGACGAGGTGCGCCGGCGCGCCGTACTTGGACTGGAACAATTCATCCATGGCGCAGGTCAGACGCAGCATGTAAATTGCCTGGATACAGTTCTCCCCTCCTACACAAAACAGATATATTTACTAATAAATTACTGATTTGAGCGATAACGATAACACTAAGTGACATCTCTAGGCAATTATACCAGTTATCGTTAAGAGGCAGCAGGAATCAGTCCAGGCACTTACACGCTTGACATGGAATGGGTTTAATTATCTTTTAATTACTCGTTACAGTGCATGAACAGTGCACACAATTTAAAAAAAAATATTATGGCTAAGTGCAAATTAAATACAAAAAGTTATTCAATACATTTTATTTATAAATATGTGAAGTTTATTTAGGTCCAAAGTTTGAAATTTTCCACTGATAAACAAAAATAATACAACAGAATTAGTTTTTTTAAATCCTTATGGGATTTTAATTTTCTAATTTCAAAAAAATAGAATATTTCTAAACCTTACTTTTGGTATTTTAACACATCAATATGTTGATAAGGACCCGTAAAATACTTTGTATTTGGTATTTTGTTTTTAATAGATTTCCTTTACGAGTAATTAAAAGATAATTAAACCCATCCCATGTCAAGCGTGTGAGCACCTAGACTGACTCCTGCCGCCTCTTAAGTCGTGATTTAAGGCGTCAACAATTCATATAAAATAAATCAGTTTAAATCATAAAAACAGTATGAAAGTGATTATAGAACAACCACATTCTCTCATGTCACTCTAAACAATTAATGATGTTATCTAATCAAAATTTTAGAAAATAAACATTAGGCCTATACTGTAAACTCATTCAAACCATCACCAAAGCATTGATGTTTATTAGAATCTTGATTATGCAGTAGACTCTAATATCCCAAAAGCCTGATATACCTAATTACCTTAGTCTACCCTCCATATAATGAAACAAATTCAATTTAAATTAATCAGAATATACAATTCAAAAACTTACCAATAACAAGACAGTTCTTCTCATTGAAATGCAAATATTGCTCCAATACAGTCTGAGGAAGGCCCCATACCTTTGGTAACAAATGCTTCGGGAACTGTGGAAAAGGACCTAAAAAAACAGCATCCTTGAAATAGAACTTTGGGTAACATCCTGTGATATTTTAAGTTAAATATTTTGCATTTATTCGTTCCATTGTAAAACTTGTTTCTGGGACTTAACAACTTGGCCAAACAACAGGTAGATGTTAAGTCATTGTCATCACTCGAATATATTCAGCAATGCTATTTGGAAATGCTTGTCTCTCCACTAGTGTAGTATAACAAACCAGTTGATTGTTAAGGATGTCCGAATTTTTTTAAACCATCAACTTTTAAAAAACCATCAAGTTGTTTTTATCATAAGTATTAAATCAGATGCAAATTATTTTTCAGTGCCTACAGGTTTTAGACGTACACACCACGTAGTCCTTTAGCGGCGAACGTGTTAAGTAATAACAAGAACCATTCCTTATCATACTGTTAAACCTTGGAATATTAACTGATATTAAACTTTAACAATTGCTTCTTCAATACAGGATAAATGTTTTTCTATTATTATGACAGTTCTTTCTTTCTGAGTAAAATAGTTTCAATAGTTAAAAGACATGCTATATACAAAATTTTTCGTTCTATCTAACACAGAGTCAGAAAAAGATTTCACACAATCCCTTAATGGAAAAGCGATCCAAACCCTATTGGGCATCCCGGGATTTGAATCTATAACCTTTTGCACCAATGTCCAAGTCGCTAACCACTAGGCTAGCAAGACAACCCAAGAACCTTAATCAAGAAAAATTTATCAAAATCATATTGAATGCTTGTTAGGGCGATTTAAGATTTAATTTTTTTACATTGTATCACCCAGAAAGAAATTGAAGATTTAAGACGAAACATATGAGAGATAATGACAGTGGTGACACTCACGTTCCTTGATGGGTACCAGAGGGATGTAATGGTTGCGTGCAGGACTGCTCCAAGCAAGACAGAGCGGAGGGTTTAACTTGCCCGCCTTGTTGCGGCACTTGTCCGGAGGGAACAAACCAGGTAGGAATACAGCTGAAATTCAGACACAAACATGACTAATAGTCTTTTTACTGCCTGAGGCTGAAATGTTCCTTAAGCAGGACTGTAAAGTAATAGCCCAGCAGCCACTGGCATCAAAGGAACTAAAGTTTTTGGGTTCAAAACCACAATTTTGTCTCTGAACTACGAACTAGTCGAATTATAAGAATAGTCTTTGGGAATGATGAATTTTAAAGGAAACTATTTTTTCTTGAAGACTTCCACAACCATCTTTTCCTAGGAAAGTAGTGAGTACATGTAGCACCAGTACGATTCAATGTATTGTAGATGACCTGTGCGCTTAGTTTGACTGAATCACATATAAAAGAGAATTTTAACTGCTGTTTTTTTTTTGCTTATACTAAAAAGTTTCAAGTTATAATTTGTCACACTACCTGCATAGTCTGCTGAGGTGTTCATGCCTGCGACAGAGTCAAGCAGCAGGATGGGGCGTCTGAGCACATTGGCCAACCCGAAAACATGAATGGGTCGCAGTCCCACGATACCATCGGGCGGCACAAAGTCCGGGTCACACTCCGCGATAATGCAAGGCCACTCCGACCCGTTGATGAAGTCTCCCAGCAGCTCCTGAAATTAACAAACTAAATTTAACAATGCTTTTGATTCTGCGGGGAAAATTTTACCTATTTTAACAAAGTGCTAACAATAGAATAATAGATCCATGGGCCCATAGAGACTAAGGACAAAAAAATCAAAGTGAATGTGTTAAATTCTGTGAACTTCTAGTCTAATGGAATAGAATATAAATAATCCAATGTGATCTTTTCAGATATATGTAAAAAGCTTACTGGCATATAGCCACCAATTAATCAACATTTGGTTTAGATTATTGTATCTATGTTACATTTTAATAGGGTATGTAAAATGTTTTAAAAACAGTAAAGATCAGCCTTATAGCAATTCATGCTTTCATTTAACAAGCTTGGCCAAAGTATAACAAATTATATTATTATACCAAGTAATTAGATTAAAATCAAATACCAGATACAATCCCTTGGAAAACCCAATTAATACAAATATCTGATACAACAAACTAGGTTGTTTATTACAAAAACTTCGAAAATAGTGATAATATCAAAAAAGGTTTATTGCAATTTTTAATATTAAAAAGTAGTTAAAACCATTACAGCCTTAACTTCTCATAAAGGACCTAGAACATAACAAGCACAGGAATATAATTTGTTTCCTTAAACTGATATTAAGCACTTTTTAAATTTTAACTAACCTAACTTAACTATTAACTAGCTCTTTCTGCCATGAGTACAATTAAAATCCCACTTGAGGTAGGACTAGTTGAGTTTGTTTTGAAAATGTAAACATTAATACAATAGGAATTTAAAATTTGTTTCAATTTGCAAAAGCAAATTGAAAATTTTACTATTAATTATTTAATCAGTTAAGAATTTTCTATTTAGTTATTTATTCCATTTTCACAATACTACAGAACAGCTAATCCTTATTACACTATAGTATTAATAATAATAATATACGATAGAAAAATAGAGGAAGTACATAACAATAACAAAAACGTAGGTTTATAAAAATAATTAAATTATTAAATGCTGCCAAATGATGTAACTTACAAACAAAAAAATAGATGAATAACAGAAAATAGATAAATAACAATAGACGTTTTATAACCAATAACTAACAATAGATCATTAAAAATAAATATCAACATAAAATAAAAACAATTCTTTTAAAATTAAATTAACAATGATAGAACTATTAACAAAATTTAATTCAATTTGATTACAGTCCACAAAATTTATGTTATTACTTACACCAACTTTAAATGCGGCAAAAGACTTAAAAAAGAGGTCAATATTTAACAAATTTTTATCATACAGTTTCATCATTATATTGAAATGTAAAAAGAACCCCAAATTCGTCCTATAATATTAACATGATTATGATAAAAACAACACCTAACCTTATAGGTATCAAGATGTTCTTTGAAATGGATCTGCAAATCAACACGTAAAGGATGCCAAAACATCTCACGACCCACAAGGGCCCGAGAGACAGCATGGACGAGGCAGTGTCCATCACCATCTACGTGTAAAGGAACCAGAGTTTCTCTGCAAACATGATACACAACTTCAGTATGTCAAGGTCAATGTTAAACACTGTGAGCTACAGAGCCTAGGTACGGCTAAACTGTATATACTTACTAGGCCTATGTAGAATATAAACTATATAATAAAAATAATGCAACTAACTTTTGTTAAATGTGAATATAATTTGCAATGGCAAACACCAACAAAAAACACTATATTATTAATTATTGATTGTAAAATTGTTAAAAATACTATCCTAATACCCGTTCCTGCACGGGCAAAAAAAAGTTAATCTACAGATACATATTAAGTTTGATAATAATTTTTATTTGTTTACAAAATACAAAACATTTATATATATTAAACGACATAACTATGTAAATATGGGAGAGGATAACTTAAAAATAGAGGCAGGCATATAAAAAAAAAATCTATCCATACCATTATTTGAATAATAATTCACTAATTCGATAATTTTATGTGTAAAAAATACCTTTATTTTTTTTTATGAACTGCAAATTTAAAGTAAAGGATGACATTAAAAACTGTAAATTGAAAAGGAACAGCAACCATTCTTCCTGCTCTCTACTGAAATTAATGCACATGTTACACAAGTAATTTTATGTCAAAAATGTAAACATTAAAACTTAGGCTACAGAGCCCGAGGTAAGGAAATGATTACTAGGTTTAGATTTAAACTATATATAAAATAATGCAAAACTGTTTTTGAGTATTGCAATGGAAAAACACCACAAACAAAAACACAAACAAACATGAAAATTTGTTATATTAAATATGAACTGTACAAACTGCAATGAAATACTGAAGTTTGGATAGTATAACCTTTAAAGGGGTTCTTTAATTCAAATGTTTGAAGGTTTCTAAATTTTTCACCAATGTTGAGGTTTGAACTGTCAAAATACTACTGTGTAAAATATAGTAGTTCTTTTGATGAAAAATTCACATAGTAGAAGTAATTGGTGTAATTTGGATTACTTTGTTATAAATATCCAAGTTAATTAGTAGGCTGAGTAATAAAAGCCAAAATCCATAACCTTCAAACGATAATAACACATCAAATAATCTCTCCCTGGTAAACAATGCTAACATTGTAAAATGTTTAAATTGCCCAATTAGTGGCTGTGATTGGTCAGTTTATTGACTATAATTTGAAAGTAAAATCAAACACCTCATTTGACACTGAACTGAATTTCAACACTTCACAACATTTCTCTATAATCACTTGTGTTCCAAATCACGATGGGTCTTTAATACAACTAATTTCCAGTGATAAGTGTGTTATGATAGTTCTTTCTCCTATAGAAACCATTACTGCATAACATCTGTAGGAGGAGACCGTTGCTTTTGAAACTACAGCGAGAGCACACAGGCCCCAATCAATTTATTTGAGGCTGTATATAAACAAGTTCCTAAAGTACCAGCAATGAAATTTTTTCAAAGAAAAGCAAATTTAAATATGTAGTAAAAATATAATCAGCATGACATCTTATAAATAGAATATGATATCTTCGTAAGGTATACATTTGATCCAATCCATCAAAAAATGCATATTATTTATATTGACATTATCACAGGTTAGGCAGAAAAGTAGATGTGAACATGCAATTGTATTTGTGCTATGATGCTATGTAGATATAGTCTAGTGTCTACTTACTTGTTATCATTGTAAGGCAACAGTAAAGCTAAAGTATCAGCCAGATATGTAGCACTGCCACTCTGGTCCCTCCCGTAACCACTGATATGCAAATGCCTACTTTCAATACTGAAGCATCGGTCTCCAAATACACTACAGTCCAATGTTGGTCTGCGTATGAGTTCTTTTAGAGGCCTTGCTTTCCCAGTTTTCTTGTCCATTCCATAAGTAGTTAGAAGATGGGATAAAAGTTTATGGTGGTAGTTTGATACTCCCAACACTTTAATTGTTTCTGGACCTCTTTTCGGTGTTTGTGTTTCAACTAATAGACTGGTCAACAAACTTTGAAGTTTTGTTTCTAAATTCTCCAAAGGTTTCTTGTCAGTCAGGGCCCCAACATTGTGTGTTTGACCACATCCACGGCAGACTACTGATGTGTATGCTGCTGGGAATATGATGCGGTTGTGACAATACTCGTCTAGGCACGTACTGTAAAACATGCTCCTGGGAACAAAAATAAAGTTTAGACCATGAAAAATGTATTTTTGTAATACTGAATTTTGGCATACAATTTTAAGTCAAAAGAATTGGAACATATAACCTTTTTGTCTATTTTAACCCTAGAACACTAAGCCTTCAAAAAATCCCATTAGGCTAATCCTAAGTATTCGTAATATTTACTACCTTACATATTTTTTACTCTTGTCCCATAAGTTTTCATCTAAGACTCAATATTTAAAATTTGGAAAGTAAATAGCTGTTACTTTATTTTTTTATAACATTTATTAAATTTTCATACAAAAGTAAATAAATAAAAAATAAAGAACCAGATTGATGCTACCTTTAACTAATGAGATTTTAAAATCCACACAACTACTGTAACTTGTTTCTTTGACAATCATTTTAATTTTAATTTTGTAGTGTTCACAAATCTTTCCTCTTTTTACAAATGCCATACATAATATTTCCAAACAAACTTTAAAAATTGCCATTATATAATGCCATAAGAAAACCATTTTGTAAAAGTTAAATCTACTTAAATACTAAACATTTATAAATTATACTACTACTATTTATTTTTATGTTGGTAGAAGGCAAAAGAAAATGTTTCAGCCACCTAACTAAGTTTAAAACCTCCTGGTTATAGCTGTCCTGGAATCTCAAGCTGTATATTGTAAACATCTTCAAATTACGTTGAAAAAAACAATTTGGTCTTAAAAATTACGAAAGCTTAGTGTTCTTGGGTTAACGAGTGTAGAGTAGGCTCCTACTCTAGGGAATCGCGAAAAATCTGGTATTATCAGTCATAGTGATGTACTTCAAAATAGAACTCTCTTGCAACTCAGGGAGCCTAACTGCAAACTGCAGAGTAACTTATTAATGGGTATTTCTGATTTAAAATGTAAGTCGCCTAATTTCGATTGCAATCTAACACAAACTAGTTCAATCTAATGTAAGCCAAGGATGTAAAAGGTTTTTAAATTATGTACCTACACTATTATAGTCTGTGTACTACAAAAATTTTAATGCAATAAGTTTAAGTAATGTTCATGTTGTTTCCTGATAATGTTAGGCCTAATCAACCTTTGTTCCAGATACTAGTTAAAATTTATGATCACATTTGTATATAAAACTGTCTATCAACTAAAAATACACTTTATAATACCTCTAAAATTCAATACAAATATATGTTCCATGTAAACATGACTTGCAGATGCCCTTTTTGAATGTTACTTACATTTTGAAAACTGATGGAAATCTTCTAAAAAGTAAATATTACATAAAGCAATTTCAAGTAAGTAACAGAGTGTTAATCTAAAGTAAATTTAGAAAACACTAAAATCCTAAGGACATCAAAATTTACATTTCTTTTTCAACGCAATGAAATAAACAACACCATACATTCCAATCACAAAGCAAACAGAAGTCAAACATATAATAGAACGTGAACATGACCATATGATTCGGGCTTAAGAGTTACAAGACAAGTAATGTCAAACGAGACCAAGTCCAATTTCACTGCCTTTTGTATACCATAAGGGTTTCTCTTACTGAAATAACTTACACTACAACAAATTTACTATTGGATATGTAAAATCATACTTTAGGTTCTAATTTATATTACTGATAAGTTTTAAAAATCAAGCTTCATCTTATTATAAAAATATTTATGAGCGATGGTCGGTGGGTGTAGTGTTCTCTTGTGTGGATTAATGTCCGCACTATTGAATACTACGTTAAACCGCAAAGATCATCCTCATAACTAGACCAATTCGTAATTCAGAGGTCGTGGTTCGGATTCCGCGTTAAACTGTAGGTCCCTTAGTTGCAATCGGCTGTTGGGCTATTAATTAACAGTCCTGTCTAAGGAACAAGTCAGCCTTAGTCAGTGACAAGACTTCAAGATCGCGCCACAATCATCTTACACTCAATCCTCATTCATACTAAAATACCTACATTGTAGTATGGTCGCCGTTTCAATAATCTAATCTAATCGTTCTCAAAATTCCTTTTGGTCATGAATAAATCTTAACATTCAGTGATAAGTATGAAACAAAACTCAATGACCCTCCAAATTACTTAGCTGTGAACCTTCTGGACGACAGTGCGACGGTATACCGGCTGAAGGGACACAATTTGATTATAATTCTATAGCGAATAAAAATAATTCTATTTAAATAATTCTAAATTCTAATAATGTTAGTTCATTCAATGGATTGAGCATGACTAACAACTAATGCCAAATTCTTCCATTCCCTTTACTTATTATTATAATTTTATGTAAGAGATTGTAAATAAATATTCGAGTATGGTACTACAAAAAATATTTATTTGTTTTGTTTTTTACCTATTTTGATTTCAGGTAAATATTTAGTCATAGTCACATGTAACACTGAATAGTCCTACCCATCAAAGGACTGGTTTGCTGCTACAGTATTAGATTACCAAAATACGTCCAATCATAACCAGAATGTCGATCGAACGGTGTAATCAGCTACAAAGAGTTCATCTGTGACATCTGAATCAGAATCTGATTGAAAGCCACTGAAACTCTGATTAAGGGTCTGTCGTACTCTACCTCGTTTTTACTCCCGTGATTGTAATTTAAAAACTCTGAATTATATGTCTAGCTTTTAACACGAATTTTAAAATAGTCACATATCGGTTTTAACCATCAAAGTGCTATGACTATTTAATATCCGCTTTTGTCTTCAAACCAAGTGTAGGGTTTTGCAAAATACATTATACTAATATTTTTACTTTAAATTGTTTTTCACCAGGTTTATTTTATATAAAAATTATCAAAATAACATATCATTCCTACACTCGGTTTAAACCTTATTACTTGGGATCAGAATTAAAAAAAAATCATTATGATATCTCTCGTGATTTTCTCTACCTATGGCCTCCTATGGTAACATTAGATCAATCAATAGAACGCATCACAAACAATGCCATACCAATTTTTCTGGTGATCAGAATCTTTTAAACAAGGTCTTAAATTAAAAGCTAAATATGTATGTATTAAAATTAGATGAAAAACATAAAATCAATAAAAAAATATTTCAAAGGATCTGACCCCCCGTTAAAAATCCATCTGATTAAAATGTTAGTAATCTTTTTTGGAATGTATCAAAAATATTTTTGAAGATACAATTTTTAGCTTTAGTTTTATCATATCTCCACTGAGTGAGGACTAAAACTAAACACAACTAAAATTATATTCAGTAATGAGTAAATTGATATTCTGATTAGAAAGATCACACATACATTATAACGCTCTTTAATTTGACACCAAATACAAGCAGATTTTCTCCTCTCAAACCAAGACTGGGACGGTGGCGACGTCCTGTAATCCAGCTACTTGGAGGTCACGAATTGTGGATTGTTGTGGGCGATGGTTGGTGAGTGTAGCGTTCTCTTGTGTGGATTAACATCCGCACTATTGAATACTACGTTAATCCGCAAAGACCATCCTTATAATTAGACCAGCTCGTAATTCAGAGGTAGTGTTTCGGATTCCACGTTAAACTGTAGGTCCTTTAGTTGCCATCGGCTGTTGAGCTATTAATTAACAGTCCTGTCTAAGGAAAATGTCAGCCTTAGTCAGTAACAAGACTACAAGATCGCGCCACAATCATCTTACACTCAATCCTCATTCATACTTGGCTTAAAATACCTACCTTGTAGTATGGTTGCATTTCAATTATCTAATCTAATCTAAAGGTATGAAGATTGTTTGAATTTAACGATGATCTTATGGGAAGTGAGTGAATCTGATTTAGGAGGTTTATTTTCACTAATAAGATTTTTTAATAAAATGAGCCCAAATAGTTTTCTTATATATACTTAAATCTTTGTTTGAAATTCATTGTCGGTGTTTGTGGTTTCATGATATTTAGATTTTATTGCGGTCATTTATATTTTTTGCATTTCTTTTATTTACGAAAAATGTTTTCGATAAAAATATAAATCACTTAGCACTAAATGTCAAAAAATAAATTAAAACATCTCTTCAAAACCCTTTTTTTGTTTCAAACATTAAACTATTTTCTTTAATACATATAAGCGACGTTTTGTACACGTCTATATTTCATGAAATACGGAATCTTATCAAGTGTAGTTCATTTCTGGAGTTTAATTAATTTTTCACCACTCATGTAGAGATTATAATAATTTTGCTTTAACAATATAAAAAATATTCTTGGAGTTAAAAACCAACAGAAATACGTAATGCTTGTCCTTCATTATAATACAACGGCTTGTACTCAATTATGAATTCAAAACAACTTGTTACTTTATGATATTATGAAAATTAGACACCACACGTAACCTCTCATATCCCTCTAAATAAATTCCACCGAGCAGTTACAAAAAAAATAAATTACTGTAATTTTAATTAGTTCGGTTAATATATAACAAAATAATTAAACTAATAGTTAATTAAACTAAGTTAATAAACAACTGATGAAGAAAATTAAAACTGAAAACAGATTAGATTATTGAAATGTCGACCATACCACAAGGTAGGTGTTTTAAACCAAGTATGAATGAAAAATGAGTGTAAGATGATTATGGTGCCATCTTGTAGTATTGTTACTGACTAAGGGCTGACATGTTCCTTAGACAGGACTGTTAATTAATAGCTCAACAGCCGATGGCAACTAATGGACCTACAGTTTAACGTGGAATCCGAACCACTGCCTCTAAATTACGAATTGGTCTAATTATGAGGATAGTCTTTGCGGATTAACGTAGTATTCAATAGTGCGGACGTAATCCACACACGAAAACACTTCACCCACCGACTATCGCTCACAACTATTCACAATTCGTGGGAAATTTCAGCCTCCTAAGAAATTTGGAGGTGGGAGAATAAGCGATGAGTGAGTCAGTGAGGGCTTTGACGTTTATATATACGGATAATTTATTGTTTGAAAAATAATCATCCATTTTTCAAAAGGACAACAAGAGACACAAAGTTAAATTAAAAGTTAGAATTTTTCGGGGGGAACCCCCTCCACCCACCTACAATATCAAGGTACGCTGTATACCAAGGTTCATGGAAAACGGTTGCGAAATAAGGAAGAAATTGATTTTTTAATATTCTCCGTTAGAATACCATTGCGCGCTCTCAATGTACTGACTTTACCATGTACATTAAATATAACTTTCCTCTGAAACCGTTAGTTGTAGACTAATGACTCAAAGTACTAATTTGTTCATTTTTAAACTGGTTTTAATGGTTATAGTCAAATTATTCTATAAAATTACTGTTTCACCGGTAAGTTTAAACAATATTTTTTTACTTTTGAAAGCCCCAAATTTTTTTGAGCCCGATGTGGATGCTGTCATTTTGTTTATCTCATAAAGGACTATAAATCTTATAATCTTCATCAAAATCATTTGAGCTGTTTTTGAGAAATTTTCATTTTACGTTTTTTTAGAGTTTTAGGAGGAAAATGTCCTTAAAATAAAACTAAATTTAAAAAGTGAGATACCGTGGATTGTTACCTACATACTGAATTTCATGAAAATTGGTCCAATAGTCTCGTCTCTAGGCTTTTGCACATCCCCACACACACGGACAGACATCCCTCTAAAAACCACTTTTTTCGATTCAGTGAGCACAAAAATAAATAAGTCCACCAGAAACTGAAATTCAAAAATTTTTACGAAAACAATACTATTTCTCATTATAGTCTACTATCGTATAGGGGAGAAAGTAAAAACCGAAAAAGCAATGAAAGCCAAACGTTATACAAAACGATACCGTTTCATAACGAGAAATTATTTCACAAAATCATTTTACTTGTTGCTCAGTCACGACGTATGTAAAAACGTACTTGACGTACAGACGTATTATTACTGCAAACTATTGTAAAATGCAAGTTTTCAATCGGTTCATCGTTTACCTGTAGTAAAATATAAACGAAAACGACTAACATCCAGTAATACACCTTTATCATCGCGATTATATTTTTAGGAGAACAACTTTAAAATATGATTCGAAAAAAAGTTAAATTGGGAGACAAATTAGAGTAGTGTAAGAGCGGACAGGGTTGGTGGGTGCAGACGATCAATAGATCGGGGCTCGCCACAGCGATGCGATATGCGAAATGCGATGCGATATATCGACGCGCCAACCGATACGCACATCGACCAGGAGCTGCAGTTTAGCTTGGTCTTGTTCTTGGAATGTTTTTGACATTACGAATAGATTTTATTTGTATACATAATTATTAAATTTCTTTTTCCGGAATCTTTGTTTAATGTTTGGTTATATAAATTATCTCCCAGAGTTTAAAGTGATTGCTGGATTTGATTAAAATTGTGATACTAAACAATTTATATCATTTAGTACTAAAATATTATAGCCATGTTTTATTTTAGGGGAAAATACTATTTTTTTTACAAATTCATACCTACTTTTTGGTATTTTGTTTGCTTTTTAACCTATCACTTATGTTTGACCACAATAAGAGATGATACGAAACTTAAATTTAGGCCTCTAAAACATAATATTAAAAAATGGACGTATTAAAAGAGACCATTATTTAAACGTCATAAATTTACTTTCCACTGTTTTAAATTTAAAAATTAAACTTCAGACTCAAACTAGATTGATTAAACATCAATAATTGTATGACTCAAATACATAATCTGTACTACAAAAATAGATAAAACAGGCAATTACCATTACATAGTTTACTTCAATTTATAAAACATATTTTTCAGGAAAATCTCTTGCCATACTATAAAATAGAATGTAATAAAAATCCACAAAAGTGTTAGGCTTGTATTCTCAATTCCAATATTTTTTCACCAAAACTGTTTATGAAACGGATGGCTAAAATTGGTTTTAAATTGAGTTGGAAAACATAGCCAGGAGACAAATATTTACAAACATCAAATTAAAATATTTGTATTTTTCAAAGGAAGTCGAACTTATTCAGTTGGAGTATCGGTTGTTGAATCGAAGCAACAATCGATTATCGCCGGTGTGCACAGTTAGTCGTTCCAAGCTCTGCAGGAATGACGGACCTCCCGGCCAGATAACATGTGTTCCTGGGCGTGTACTTGGGCCTCCGCCCTCGTCCTTCACACGGCCTTCTCCGCGTAAGTACCCGACACCCTCCCTGCCCGAGGACCCGCCGGACACCCTCCTGTCCCGCGGGTCTGTCCTACAAACCCTGATGTTAAGGCGTGGTTCTCAACCTCAGGTCGGCTGCAACTGACAGTGCAGTCGGGTGCACAGGTGCAGAAGGTGAGCGATCGACAGAGTCGTGGAGTGTCGGATGACCGCGAGTGTCAAGGTACATGCCAAGGGGGAGCTCTGCGCCAGGGGGTAGAGGGTGCGGACCTGCATAGCAAGCAGCCGAGCTACATCCTTAGTCGAAGAAAGCATACCATATTTTTTGGAATTACGTTTAGGCTATACGGAATCATTATTTAAAAAATCTATTTTCTTGTAACGCAGTTTTCGTTGTTCTACAACCCAACACAACACAGAACCCACGTTTGTATACCTTCTATGACATCACGTCTTTCTGACAGACCTCCATAAGAATATGATAACACATTGCCGCAGATCAGGTATCCAGGAGAATTAGGGCTTCATATCACGTGCATAATAGCGTCGAATAGCAGTGTCTTGTTGTCGTGAATTATTATTCATTAAGTAGCGGTAAGACTATCATACCAAAATGTAAACCTGAAATCCTAAATAAATCAATACCCAGCTTTATTATTTAGCATTACCTGCCACTTAAACCATTATTATAATTAGTTAAAATAACTTTTTAATATAGTATGATTTCGAAATGGGTTTAAAATCAATGACCAATATAAACTAATATTGATTAGACAGCTGTTTGTTTTTCTTTCTATTAAATCTTTAAACTACAAAGACAGCTGATTATTACCAGTAGGTGGTTCATTGATAATTGGAAGCAAAATGCAACTAATATCGCGTAAAAAGTGGGGTTTTAAATCCTCGCGATTTACTTTTTAAAGGGTGGCGAACAATTTCATGCTTTGAAAAACCTTATCTGGAATGCATGAAATAAGTTTCATTGTTATCAGTTTTCCTTTTTTCCCGGAGAAGACGGCATAAAATGTCTCCTGGAGCGTAACAAACAGACGGACACATATTGAGATAAGACTTATTTCGGCTTCTCTAACGCACGATACGTAAAAATAACTAAAAAATTAATAACTTTGAGCTATGTACAGTCAAAACTCTAAGATTACTTTGATATTTAATTGAGAATTAATTAATATTTCCGTATTCCAAAATGAAAAAGGTATAAAAAATATTTTTGCACGTTATATGTTGGTGAATCAGTAATGATTCTTTAGGAAACGTTTAAAAAAATCTTTGTTGATACTACATAAAATCCAACTTTGTGGTAAATTTCCGAGAATAGGTCTGGAACTAAACCGATGATTGTATTGCAAGGCGAGTGTTACCACAAGCTACATTCAAAAGAGCCCCAACTGCATACAGCTGGTTAGTATGGTTAGTGTTCCATAATGAATGTAGGAAGTAGCCTAAAACGGAAATAACTATTGAATTACTACGTAGACTGCTAGAAATGAAACCTCTTTTATGAAGGTTTTATGAGTATTCATCCGGAAAAGTATATGATGTGTCACATTATAAAAGGATATGTAATGGGTTGTGGTGAAGAGTACAGTAAATTTTAAAGGCGTAGTGCGAGATAAAACAATTAATGATAAGAGTGGTTTAAATACCTGTTTTCATATTATCCAATCTGTTGTTATTAGCGGCAAATAGTTTCGGTTCCTATATGAAACCATCATAAGATTAGATTAGATTATTGAAATGGCAACCTACCCAAGTAGGTATTTTAAGCCAAGTATGAATGAGAAATGAGTGTAGGATGATTGTGGCGCGATCTTGTAGTCTTGTTACTGACTAAGGCTGACATGTTCCTTAGACAGGACTGTTAATTAATAGCCCAACAGCCGATGGCAACTAAGGGACCTACAGTTTAACGTGGAATCCGAACCACGGCCTCTGAATTACGAATTGGTCTAATTATGAGGATGGTTAATCCACACAAGAGAACACTTACACCCACTGAACATCGCTCACAACTATCCACAATTCGTGACATCCAAGTAGCTGGATTACAGGACGTCGCCACCGTCCCAGTCAGCCCTTTCAAGTGTCAAGGATGTGTATATGAATCACTTCCTTCGAAGTGATTCATATACACATCCTTGACACTTGACAGGCTTGATGATGGTTCCCATACACATCCCATCCCACACACACAGGTCCCATACACACTCTTGAGAATAAGATACGAATAATAGAAATCAGCTCCAACGAAAGGGATACTTTTTTGTCTTTTACCCACTACAATTACTCGAACCTGGAACCTCTGAACCTCCGCGCCGCATCGGTGATATAGGTATTCGATAAGTGATACAGACAAACTATGGACTGGGACGGTGGCGACGTCCTGTAATCCAGCTACTTGGAGGTCACGAATTGTGGATAGTTGTGAGTGATGGTCAGTGGATGTGGTGTTCTCTTGTGTGGATTAACGTCCGCACTATTGAATACTATGTTAATCCGCAAAGACAATCCTCATAATTAGACCAGTTCGTAATTCAGAGGTCGTGGTTCGGATTCCACGTTAAACTGTAGGTCCATTAGTTGCCATCGGCTGTTGGGCTATTAATTAACAGTCCTGTCTAAGGAACATGTTAGCTTTAGTCAGTAACAAGACTACAAGATCGCGCCACAATCATCCTACATTCATTCCTCATTCATACTTGGCTTAAAATACCTACCTGGGTAGGTCGCCATTTCAATTAAAAGTATAAAGTAAAGTATAATTAAGTATTGTACTTTAAACTACGAATACTCCTATAACTCAGCAAATGAAACTTAAGCTTTCAAGATAATATTCACTAGAAGCTATTTAACTTAATGTTAAACGATGAATTGAATCGAAATTTCTTTCCAGTAGTGACATTTTAATAGTTTATGAGTAGAATTTTGAAGTTTTGCATTGAAGAGTTGAATAGGCTACACGGTACCAAGCACATAAATTCCTCATGGTTTTATAATAGCGTTTTCATCCCATCAAAGATGACAGGTGACGCTCATGTCTCCCCATAAAAGATTGCAAATATAAAAAATAAACGGTATCAGTGGACTGACACATACTTTCTCTGTTTAGTAAATTTAAAAACGACTATCTATTGTAAAACTATCATAATATTTAAAGTTTATTTGAATATAATTTAGTAATTTATTGTGTTGGTACGCTGCATACCAAGTTTCATGGAAAATGGTTTAGAAATAAGGAAGAAATTATTTTTTTTAATATTCTCTATAAGAATAACATTGGGCACTCACAAACAACGTACGTACTGCATTAATCACAGACAGTAAATTTAACTTTTCTCTGGAACTGTTAGTCACAGATAAATAATTCAAAATACTAATTAGTTTAGTTTTTAAGCTGGTTTTAAGGTTGGTAGTCAAATTATACTATACCTTTATTATTTTCGTGGAAAAAATAATTTTTTGACTTTTAAAACCCCATAACTTTTATATCACGATGTTTTGAGAAATGCGGGTGATGTAATTTTGCTTATATCATAAAGGACTATAAGTTATATATACGGTAATTAATCAAAATCGTTGGATCAGTTAATTTTTATTTTACATGTTTTGGAGGTTTTAGAGGTAAAATACCCTTGAAATTAAAAAAATGTCCGATATACCCTGGATTGTAACATTGTGTTTTATCTCCAGAAACACAGATATGTATGTCAATTGTTTGGAAACTGCCTCCAAATATCGCCAGATACAAAAAAACGACACTGGTGCATAATAGAGAAAGGTTTTACATTATGTGTGTTGGTATCCGTGCGGTGTTATGTGATAGAGCGGCTTGGTCAGTTGGCAACAGTGGAAATGTATGATACCGTATGCACCTTCCGACCAAAGTTTCCATAACCATAAACTACTCGCATCCTCCCTTGCCATTCCGGAGCATGCGCCGTATAATCACGGCCTCCTTACCTACTGATTATGAAGCCTAAGGCTCACCTTGTCCTTAATTTTATGTTGACTTTAGAAAAACGACAAAGACTTTTTTCTATAGTCGATAAATGTAAATATGAGCTCCTAAAATCATAGTAAGTGTATTGTAAGAAACATAATACTTGAGGGTTTTATGGATGTATGGATAAAAATTAACTAGATTGACTTGCATATAAAATTTTGGACAAATATTTCAGTAATTAAGTAAATTATTGATTTTAGATTCTCCTTAAGATTAGCTACACAATGTACTGTGTTTACTATTTTAAATATCTCAGTAACCAATTGACCTAGATTCATGATTAGCAATAACTTGTGTGTTTTTAGAGCTGAATCCAATGTTAAAAAGAAAATTAGATTTTTCAAAATTTACATGATAAATAAATTTAAAGCCCCATTTTTGGGGTACAAATCCCCCCAAAAATGTAGTGAAAGTAAAAACTCCAGCGAAGTGTATAAAAATCAGACAATAATTTTGGCCGTTATCGTGTTGACACATTCTTATACTGTATAATAATACCCCTCAAAACGTGTTCAGGGGATTGAAATATTAACTTCTATCATGGTCCCGGGTTGAACTGTCATTATGCAGGTCATGTGAATAACTCACTTTTCCATAGAAAATTCGCTAATGAGATGAGTGTGGTGGGAGACTGGGTGTGACGACCCTTATGCATCATGGTCTATGATGATGGGATGGGAAAGATCAACTGATGCATTTTATATCGTCTGCTATTCCAAAAACGTTTATATTTACTTCCCTGTGGGAAGTAGGTTAGATCATGGATATGTATAAAGGTAATGTTTTCACTTCATCTAAACAGCTGTTCTTATTCTTTTATATTAAAAATTTAATACAATAGCTCTGGTGGTTTCTATGGAAACCTGTTACATATTTTCCATCTTAAAAATCGCCAACAACCACAGAGCTGAGACATATCCATGTCATGTTTGCTTCCCTGTGGGAAATAGGTTAGATAATGTATATGCCTAAAGAGAATGTTTTCAGTTCATCTAAACAGCTGTTCTTATAAACCAACTATGACGTCACAAACCAAATGACGTGAATGTTTCAAATTTTGGTCTCGTAACTTGCCAACTCCTTCCCAAGCTAAGACATATCAAGGTCAAAACTATTAGTGTAATACACGTATGATGAAAATGACACGTAACAATACCTCTAGCGTAAACATCCGAAAGAACGATTCTAAAAGAACGAGTCCTAAGATCCGATTCACTAGTGCAATGTCAGGCGCATTGTTTTTGTCTTGCCGTCATGTTTTGTGCTCTCGCCCCAGGTATGAACGGCAAAAGTTTGAGGAGTTTGAGAACTTGCGGGAGTCGCTGACTTGAGTATAATTCAGAGCTAATTTACATAACAACGCCAAACTAGGGCACCGCTTCGGCGAACGCATGCTTCGCGCGGTTAAACCAAGTGATTTCATCAACGTTTTTTTAATTATTCTTACGTGTATAAATTCGTTAGTTAAAATAAAAAGAAATACCCCCGTCACAGCAGACCTGCGTACTCAGTGAATTTCCAAATCAATAACATAATAATAATAATTGTATATGACAAGTTTTATCATTATCTGTCAATAAATATGAGTATTATTTGCCCTTCTCTCCATTAGATTAACATGGGAAAGAGTATGCAGGTTTGCTGCTGTGAGGGACGCTGAAAGTAGGTGTTTCTAGCGTAAACAATTTATATTTTGACCATTTATATCAAGTTTCATCAACATATGTCCATAAATAAAGGAGTTTGCCTATTCCTTATATGATTAACATGGGAAAAGAGTATGCAGGTTAGCTGCCATGATAAACACATAAACTATAATTTGTAAGCATAAATGTATAGATCTCAACCACATGAAGCTAAATATCAAGTTTCATCCAAAAATATTAGATAATAAGTGAAACATTAATTTTTCCTTTTCCTCCATAAGATTAACATTAGAGCCCCAAAATACAACGTACTGTGTTTAGATTTTTTAATATCTCGGTAACCGTTGGAGATAGAGAAAAAGTTTAAGGACCTAAATTGTGTAGTTAAAAATATGCAAAAATACCATTTTGGGGGTAAAATCCCCCCCAAATTACCCCTTTCGATTGACCAATATGTCTGGATTACGAAGTCGTCCGAGTAAATGTAGGAATACATGTCTCTACCAAATTTGGTCTCGATCAGACCATTTATACTTTATACTTTTAACTTTTATATACTGTATATGTATATAAATTTTAACGACTAATGTTTTTGGCCTCTGGGCACCTCAAAACGAATAAATAACATGGTCCCGGGCTTAAGTCTCGTCATGAGACCTACGGTAATAGCTTCTTCCCTATGAAAAATTCGCCAAAAACTTATTGTATAGACGTATCAAACGTTTTTAATTATTTCATTTTCACTGAAATGTGACCTAACCAGGAATTTATTTTAAGCAAAGTATGACGATGATTGTTTCACAATCTTGTAGTCTTGTTGCCGACTAAGACTGAAATTTTCCTTAGACAGGACTGTTACAGACAAAATGGCATCTAAATGAACTACATTTTAACATGGAATCCGAACTACAAGTTTGCCTCTAAATTACGAACTGGTATAAATAAGAGCATGACCTTTGGGAATGAACAATACAACAAAATCAACAACATGGACATTAATACACATCAGGGAATGTCGCATCGCTTAAAATTATCCACAAATCGTGACCTCCAAGTAGCTGTATTAGGAAACACTACTAACTATGAAATCAGTTATTTAACAGTGGGTTATTTAGTGTTTCTTTAGTTTGCAGATGTAAGACAATTTTTACTTTCTCCCCTTATACATAGTATATGGAGAAAGTATTGTTTTCGTCAAAATTTTCGAATTTGAGTTGAGGGTGGATATATCCGTTTTGGGGCCCCCTGAATCCAAAAAAGTGGGCTTGGACGTGATGTCTGTCCGTCCGTGTGTCTGTCTGTTTGTGTGTCTGGATGTGTACAGTGCCACAGCCTACCCCGTTGGTCCGATTTAGATGAAATTTGGCATGTATTATATTTACGGTATCTCCAGGCGTTTTTTCATTTTTTGGAAATTTAGATTTTTAAGGGTAGTTCACCCCTAAAAACCCTTAAAAATCACGAAAAATCAAAATTCCTCAAAAACGGCTCTAACGATTTTGATTAAAGTTTGATAGTTTATAGTGCACAGAGTCCTAAATCATTTGACACCACCCGCATGTCTGTAAAAATGACGGTTCAAAAGTTATAGGCTTTTAAATGTCAAAAAATGTTTAAAAAGTTTTTAAAATTTTCATCAGTAACAATAAGAGTAAAGTATAATTTGACTGGCACCATTGAAACCAGCTTAAAAAATTAAATAAATTAGTATTTTTAATTATTTGTCTACGACTAACGGTTCCAGAGAAAAGTTAAATTTAATGTCATTGATAAACGCAGTACGTTGTCTGAAAGCACCGATGTTATTCTTATGGAGAATGTAAAAAAATCAATTTCTTCCTTATTTTCCAACCGTTTTCCATGAAACTTGGTATGAAGCGTAAGGTCAAATCACCCAACAAAACCAACTCAAAAAAGCTTGGTATTACCGGGTGGTGGGGTTTCCCCCATACAATTTGAACAATTAATTTAACTTTGTTTCTCTTGATTTTTTTCAGAATTGGGATGATTATTTTTTAAACAATAAATTATCAAATGATATTTAGATAAACTTTGAAGAACATGATAGTTTTATTACATTGTCGTTTTTAAATTTACTTAAGGGAGAAAGTATGTGTCAGTCCACTGATACCGTTTATTTTTATTATCGAACAAAAGAAATCGTGAAAGAAAACGATATTGACATGGATATGTCTAAGGTCTGGGGGGTTAGCAATTCTTGGATCTAAAAAAAGTTCACTGGAAGTGTTAAATGGAAGTGCCGTCATATGGTTATAACAACAGCTGATTATATTCCCTTTAGACATTTCCATTATCTAACCTATTTCCCACAGGGAAGTAAATACAACCATTGTGTTCCTGAGACACCACAAAGCAATATTTAAAATTCGAGTTATGAACCGGAAGTCATGGTGGAACGATTTAGCTGTAAACTCGATTGAAACGAGAAGCTAAAGCAATTCAGGGTCTATTTTATTGAGCTCTATTGCAAACGGCAGCACAAGTACCTCATGTTTTATAGGCCATTATCAGGAATAGGTATTGTTTTATGTTTATCCTTGCTCGATACCAGTTACAGTGTACTTGCCGTATCCATTCTGTAAATTCTATATGTAAGTTAATTTTTGAATACTTTGTTCACTTTTGCACACTTCAACTCCCACCTTGTATTATTTTACATAGACCCTTTCTGTATTTTACACCCTTTCTTAAGCCTACTATATTTTTTGTGGCGGGTGGCAACTCTTTATGAGTACCCCCGCGGGGGTTATATGGTGATTAGATTAGATTAGATTATTGAAATGGCAACCTAACCAGGTAGGTATTTTAAGCCAAGTATGAATGAGAAATGAGTGTACGATGTTTGTGGCGCGATCTTGTAGTCTTGTTACTGACTAAGGCTGACATGTACCTTAGACAAGGACTGTTAATTAATAGCCCAACAGCCGATGGCAACTAAGGGGCCTACAGTTTAACGTGGAATCCGAACCACGGCCTCTGGATTACGAATTGGTCTAATTATAAATGGTGGTTTTAGTGGATTAACATAGTATTCAATAGTGCGGACGTTAATAAACTCAAGAGAACACTATCCACAATTCGCGACCTACAAGTAGCTGGATTACAGGACGTCGCCAGTGACTCTACCGTTGCGGTGCATACATTAACTAATCTCACCTTCCTCCATCCATCCTAACGTATGTGAGCAATTCACACGGCGATGTAAGGACTTCATTTGGGCGAATCTCAGCATTTTCACTGTAGCTGCTGAAATACCTCTTAAAGTGACTAAAACAATGAAATCAGAACAGGGCTGGAGTAAGTGAAATAACAGATGTTAATCAAAATATGGTAAACATAATCATAAATTAAGAAGTATGAACGCATTGCTGTGTCAGGCTTTGGCTGGGCAGGTCAAACTGTTCCCCTACGGTGGCCTACGGGTCTCTGCGACGTCATGTCGTCTACAGAGCTCACTGATGTGTTCTAGGGTGAACTCGGCTGCTTTCTGGAACAGTTAATGATCTGTTTTGTTAAATACTCCAAGAGTTGTGATTTCCATCGTCCCTATGATTACAGAGTTCCTGACGAACCACGGTTGTCGTGTGATTTTTCTCAGCGTTTTACTTTGAATGACCTCTAGGCTTTTCCTGTTGGTATTGCAGGCCAAAATCCGCCACGCTTCTGAAGTATACATGATACAAGAGCGTACAATTAGTAGGAACATGGTGACCTTCGTCCTGACCGGGATCGGGTTCCTCGCTACCAGAAGCTGCCACATCAGCCCCAGGATATCCGTTTCCTCAACGACTTTCATGTCAACCTGCTGATTGAAACACAGACGTGAGTCCAGGGTGACAACCAAGTACTTCACGGACGTCTTCCACTGTATTCCCACTATGTCTAGCTGGACCTCGGCTACTCTGAGCCTACTCTGAAATCAAAAACATCAAAATAAAACTCTATTTATCGAAGTTTTCATTTTCTATTTTAAGTTTATTTATTTAAGTTCGTAGAACGAGTGGTGTTTTTGTCAGCAGGGGATCTCAAAACGGAAAAATAGTTTCAGGTCTTGCCTTACAACCCTGTTAATATCCCTACTTACAAGAATATTCGCTAAAAATAAAGAAAATACTTCGTTCAACTCAACTGAACTGTGATGAAGACATTTCAATGCCCTCAATAAAGCGAAACATAAATAGTGAATTATCATTTCAACAGTATTGAACTGTTTACGAAGTCTGTACCTAATGTTTTAATAACTTATGAAACAGTTCAGGAGCTACAAACGGTATTTTAATAAAATATTCTATCAATAATCTAATGCTAGGTATATACATCATACATGGTATGGGTGTGAGAAGGGTGTTGGCGGGAGGGTAGTGTTAATGCACACCAGCACCTGCGCGCCGGCTGCGGCTACCCGCAACACTTTGGCGTCGCGCCCAGTGTATTCAATAGCAAATGAAGGCGAAGGATATTTTGCTTGTTTACTTTACACGCCCAGGAATATGACCTACAAGCTTTACAGATAAATATATTATGGTTACTCTGAGTTTACAGTTTTCAAGATTAATTAAGGAAACACGCGTAAAAACTGAATTCTCAATGAAATTTGGTACAGACGTGTGAAAGTGCAATTTACTTGATTGAAGTCCAAGCAAATCGGTCCCTCCAAAAAAGGTCAAAATGGGGTTTTTGGACTTGTCACATAAATATATTTTATAAAAAAAATTAAGTTTTTATTAGCACTATTAGAATCCGTTGAAAAATCACATTAGTACAGTACTGCATTTTGAATTTTTACTCTATGTAAAGCGGTTACATACATATACAGGGTGTCTATGAAAAACGTTTCAGGACTTCGGTGAGTGATTGGGTTTATTAAAAGGAAGAAAAAAGTTCCAATAGAGGTATGGCCTAAAACGCTTATTTTCTCAGATATCCGCCATTTTGTATTTTTCACTAAATATTTTTTATTTCTAACTTTTTTAACAGATTATTTTAAAATTTGGTATGTGTTTTACACTAGTAGATTAGTATTATTAAAAAAATAACTAGCATGATCCAAGCTCAAAATCCAAAATGGCGGCCATTTTAACTTTTACCGTTAACAAAGTATATAAGTTTTAAAATTTTAAAAATAATCCGCTCTAAAATGTTTGAAATAAAAAATATTTTTTGGAAAATACAAAATGGTGGAGATCTGAGAAAATAAGCGTTTTAGGCCATACCTCCATTGGAACTTATTTCTTCCTTTTAATGTAACTATAATCACTCACAGAAGTCCTGAGACGTTTTTCATGGACACCCTGTATAAACTGGTAAACACAGTCCTTTGAAGCTCCAATGGTAACCTTATGAGGAAAAGGTTAAAATTGACATGTCGCTTATCGTTTGAAAAACTTGATTGTGATAAAAGTTTGTATCCAGATTCATATAGTTATCTAATAATAGTATCTAATGTTTAATAAATATATAAAGTTATTTTGTTCCTCATGGCAGCAAACCTTATTACTCATCCCCCTTACCTTATTACGCCTTCTCTTTGTTATCCTTGCCCCAAAAGTAAGGGTTTCGTACCCCAAAAATGGGGTTTTCAAATTTTAATGTATAATTAATAAAATCCTTTTATCATTGCATTCAGCTAAAAATCGTACAATTAAGTATCTTGAATCATCACTCTAAGTCAATCAGTTGCTGAGATACAGTATTCAACGCACAGTACGTTCTATAGCGTAAATTTTAAGGAGAATAACTGAAAATCAATAACTCACTTATTGGAGGTCACGAATTGTGGATAATTGCAAGCGATGGTCGGTGGGTGTAGTGTTCTCTTATGTGGATTAACGTCCGCAATATTGAATATTACGTTAATCCACCAAGACCATCCACATAATTAGACAAATTCGTAATTCAGAGGCCGTGGTTCGGATTCCACGTTAAACTGTAGGTCTTACGTGCCGTCGGCTATCGGGCTATTAATTAACAGTTCTGTCTAAGAAACATGTTAGCCTTAGTCAGTAACAAGACTACAAGATCGCGCCACAATCATCCTACACTCAATCCTCATTCATACTTGGCTTAAAATACCTACCTGGGTAGGTCGCCAATAGATAAATTGGTATAACTCGCTCAATTACTTACATAATTTTATAAAATTTGGTATACGTTTTTACTTAGTTAACATCCTTAATATAAGCATATTACCATGTAAAACAAGCCTTAATTGCAGCAAACCTGCACAAGTACTATTCGATTACTATGATGGGAGTTTGATTAAATTCTCTCTACTCACGCCAGCGTGCTGGGTGCGATCTATTTTTAAATTAAACGGGGTGTCAGGAAAATGCTTATCACCTCTGTATACTGACAGGGTTTTACCCGAACAGCCTCTGCCATTACCCCCCCCCTTCCCACCTTGTTCATCTGTTATCGTACTGACCAATATTAGCTTCTCCCTGTGTAATAAATTTCAGTTTCAAACCAAAACTTTTCAAATAAAACATTGTTTTCACCTTTTGTTCAGCCTGTGAGGAAAATGAACAGGATTCTTATATAGCTTTTATATTATTACATAAGGATATAGGCTTCTTAAAAGTGATATTATGTGTGAAAAGCTTATATTTTAATCCGATATGACGACTTCAATTGTACTGGTTTCTATAACTTTAGTATTGATCAAATGTATTGTTAGGGTTTATCTATATAAATAAAATTATAGTTTTGTCTGTACATTGCTCAGAGTTATTAATTTTTTAGTAATTTACACGTTTCGTGCGTTAGAGAAGCCGAAACAAGTCTTATCTCAATTCGTGTCTGTTTGTCTGTGACGCTCCAGGAGGCATTTTAAGCTGTCTTCTCCGAAAGGACGGGAGAACTGATTACAATGAAACTTATTTCATGCATTCTCTACATTCCAGAGAAGGGTTTTCTATACTTGTCCGCCGCCCCTTGAAAAGTAAATAACCAGCATTTAAAAACCCACTTTTTACGCGATATTAGTCGCATTTTGCTTCAGTTTCCAATGAATATTACCAGAGAGGAACGGATTCCGTTCATCTATGATATTACCTTCTGGTAATAATCAGCTGTCAAATTAAAATCAATGTTCATTAGTGTATGTTGGTCAGTCAAATTAAAATGAATATTAGTTTGTTTACATTGATCATTGATTTTAAATTCACGTCGAAATCATTCTATATTAAAATGTTATCTTGACGTATTACAAATTTTAATAATTATAAATATTTTCTGATTTAATCCAATTAATTTTGTCATGTTACCATGTTACATGTTTTGTATGTGCCTACAACCCGTACAACGTACTGTGATACTGGGCGTACTGCTAGTATGAAATAAATATACTAGTGGTAAACTTAATGAGGTAATCAACAGGTTATGGCACTTGATTATAATGAAAAAATACAAAAATACATTACTATTATTGCCTTTCTGAAATTACGGCCTACACAGGTAGACATTTGAAACCAAGTATGAATGAGAAAAGAGTATTAGATAATTGTGGCACGAACCTTATAGTATTGTCACTGACTAAGGCTGACATTCTCCGTAGACAGGACTTGTAATCACCCTAATAGCCCAAAAGACAATGACATCTAAGATACCAACAGTCGAACATGGTTTCCGAACCACTTTCGCCTCTTAATTACGAACTGGTCGAATTATGAGGATGGTCTTTGCGGATGAACGTATTCAATATTGCGGACGTAAATCCACATCCACCGGACATCGCTCATAACTATCCACAATTATTAATAAACGCTGTGAGAAGTAGAACACAAAAAATGGAAATATCTATCTCATGAATAACGAAAACATAGGGTTAGATGCACAAAAATGTTGTCCTAAAATAATTAAGACAATTAGGAATTTGAACATTTTCTAATGAATACATGGAGTTAGGAAATTTAATAAAACGATGACATCGTAAGGGTAAGTCATTTTAGGGACCTACAGTTTTACGTGGATCCAAACTATAATTTTTCCTCTAAATTACGAAATGGTCTAATTGTGAGGATGAGACTTAAAAACGAAAAATTATCATAGTAGCCGACTTATTATCGTCTGACGTAATAGGTTCTTTCCTTTCAAAAATTCGCTAAAAGTATTAGGTAGGTTATCAAGTTTGCAACGTTGTGTTACGGGGCACCCTGTGTTTGCAGGACGGGGGGAGGCAGCATGCTGGGCGACGTGAACATCTCCGCTACCCTCGACTCCTTCAGCATCAGCTACGACAAGAGAGTCCGGCCCAACTATGGACGTGAGTCAACTAACTTAACCTAACCTAACTGGGAACAGCTGCCATATAGCCTACTTTAGTGCAAGGCGAACAAATTTGAAAAAATTGAATGATTTGAACAATATTCAGAGTGTTTCTGAACTACCTGATCCTGGTCCCATTTTGTAAATTTGTTACTTTTTTATTATTTTTCGTCATACTTCTTCAAAAACATCTATTTTACATACATGTGTTGAAAAGCAAAACTGCTGTTATCAGAGAGGAACGGATTATAAGGAGAGGAGGCACCTTATGGGACTTAGTGAAGACGATAAAATCTCAGGACAAGTATTGCCATCTGTCGGATCTAGCGGTGAACTAGGTCTCTGTGACACCGTCAGGTGTTTATTAAATCATTTGCGACACTAGCGCCATCTGAGGATGGCAGTACCTACTACGTCAATTGGCGGTACGATGTACCGTCTTCATCCTTAACATGGACTTGCACAATCTACTTTACTATCCGTTCATCTATGCTGTTATTTTCGTCCTAGGACTAAACCTATTATTATGATGGTTTTTTGAGTCCTAGGCCACAAAAGATCATTGTTGATGATACTTTTGATTCAAGGTCAGCATTTGCATAACCTAAACAACCAATCAGGAATGAAAACAGAACTGCTACAAAGTAAAATATCAGCTGATTAGTCTAAAGCGACAAAATGGTCGACAAATTGATACTAAATCAGGTAATATATTTTACGAGTTTGTTTCATTTTATTTGCAGTATGACGAAAATATAGTTATAAACACGGCCCAAAATTGGCTTTTTAATCCCACATTTAACAGCCTCATGTTCGTATCAAAAACGCCCGTTTTTGGTCCTAGTGATGAAATATACGCTACCGTACTATTACAATATACACGTGGGTCTACTGATACTTTTTCCATGAAAATGGCTACTCTTTAAAATAATCAAATTATCATATCTAGAAAATGGCTAACAATAATTAAAAACAATAAGTTTGATGAAATTTGTATATTTTTAATGTATTAAGAAAATCGGTTGATAAATAACCAAATTATTGCACTTTTTACAAGTCACTGCATACAATGGGACCAGGTAATACAGAAACACCCTGAATATTTTGTTGAAAGATCAGATTGCTACTAAAGGGGTTGTGGACTTGTATCAAATATATCAAATAAACTTACAGCACTTTCCTTTTCGTCCTGGGACGGAAATACATATTTCGACCTTATTTGTTTGTACAGAAACACTATTTTATAAGCAATTTGACAATAATAAATACTTATATCATTGTCACTCTTTCTTCCAATTTAATATAGTAACATCTACAGGGCTAACCTATGAGTTAAGTCTAATATACTTATTTTAGACAAAATCAATAATTGTACCATTCTAACCCTTATTCTGTGGGGCTTATTTGGTATATCAGAATAAACGAGGAGATAATGGTTTCATTTTTCCTTAGATACTAAACAGATCAAACACCTTCTGCACTTGAATCACATATTTGATTCATACTCAGGATTTATGGCCTCTGACAAAAAGCAAATGGGTCAAGTTTCTAACTCTTAGAAAACTTTATCTGGATGAATGAGTTATGGTGTTTTCTGAAAAAAGATGTATGAGAAAGATGAAAAATGTTTCTGTAACTCCTTTTTGTGTGCATTTTCAATATTTGTGGTCTTTATAGTTGATGTATCAGCCTTTTTCTCTGAAAAGGCTTATTTTTTACTAATATATGTTAACAGGGAGAAGAGGAGCTCTAAATATAATATTGGTGCAGTAATTACTTTTATTCATTTATTAATAGTACACAATTTTTAGAGTGTGTCAAGGAAGGGACTATTAATGAAAATTGTTGTTAAAATATTTTATATTTATTTAGTACTTTATGGCAGCTAAAACCAATAACAACCAGAGGGTCCGAGTTGAATCTAAATGACAGTTTGATGACTATTCAACAGCTTTGAACAGTCCTGATTGAGATTCAGTCCCATTGTTGGAATGCTCACTTGAAACCTTTCAATTATTTGAAACTTATAAAAAGCTACACAGCCATTCTTTTGTTACGTATGTGACACGGGATTGTACATAAAAAGAGCAGTAAATAAAAAACTTATTCACTTACCTATATTTTATTTGAATCTAGATGAAGTTGCTGTAAAAAGTTCAAGCTTACTCTTCATAACCTCAAATCTGACTAACAATGTACCAGTAACTCAAATGAATAAAACAGCTGTTAAAAACAACTGTTTTCTTGTTTACAAGGTCAGCTGACCAACAATCAACTTCAATCTAAAAAAATGTATTTTATAATTTATTTTGACATGGATATGTCTTAGCTCTGGGGGGGGGGGTGTTGGCGATTTTTAAATGGAAAACATGTAACAGGTTTCCATAGAAACTCCAGAGCTATCTTACTTAATTTTTAATATAAAAGAATAAGAACAGCTGTTTAGATGGACTGAAAACATTCCCTTTAGACATATCCATGATTTAACCTATTTCCCACAGGGAAGTAAATACAAAAATCTTTTTAACTGAACTTATTATTACTAAAAATCTTAGGTCCTTTACAACACAAATGTAACATTCACATTATTTTTAAGAATATTTGATTTTTCCAATGAGGTGACTGTTATAAAAGAATGGCTGTTTAACAATATATTCCTTGATCCATCTAGTAACATTGAACAATGCATAACTGAGATATTGTTAAGATATTTTTAAAGTAAAATTACAATTAGTGCTTAAACAGTTTTCAGTATTAAGAACTATGTCTTGAAAAATTAAAATTTCTAATACATATAATGTTTTTCCTATGCCATATCTTATTCACTTTACAATTATTTTAAAATTAATTTATCAATATTTATAAGAATATATTTTTAATTATTTACAAAATAAAATTCATCCAGAATGTTCCAAAGAAACTATGTCGATAATACAGTTTAAGTAAATAAATTATATTTTAGATTTTTTAAATTATGATTCAACCAATGCATCCAATAGTTAATGCAACAATGATTGCTCAATAATTTCGATAGATGAGTAAAAAGTGGTCAATTTAGTCAATCTATCACCTGAACTAATAAATCGTAATTTTAAGGGTACAACAATTCATTCACCTGTGATATATACCATTGCCATTTTACATAGTGATATGATGGATTTTTAGTCAAGGGCTTGAATGTGTTGAGGTTTTAGTTTGAGTTTTTATTACTTCCAGGGACTCCTGTGGAAGTTGGAGTCACCATGTATGTGCTCTCCATTGGCTCCTTGAATGAAGTCAAGATGGTACAGCGTAGTAAACTTTTCATCTGCACTTTTATTTGCAGTAAAAATGATTCAAGATAAACGTTTTTCTCAACTGTAAAAAGCAAAATACACTCAATTTGGTTCACTTTTAAAGACACTCACGAATTAAAAATAGAATACCACTCAAAAAAGATTTGTAAATTCGGACACATTCGAAAACAACTTGGGGGACATGTTTATCCTGATCATGTTGCGCTATTTTATTTTCTGTAGGAACGATTTTTATCCGTCTTTGTTATAGGAGATCTTAGAGTTTCAGACGGTAGTTGCCTTTTTTATTGACATGCATGGATTTAGCTTTTACCTTTATAGAGAAAGTTTTATCTGCAATCGAACACGAGTGGTAGTGAGTGGTGAGTGGTTGTCACTCGTGGCTCAGTCCCAGTCCCTGGCGGGCACGCTAGTTCGGCACACTTACCGCATGCTTGTCCATAGTAACCAGTTTATTATTTCAGCTGGTATGCTTACAAAATGATATTCGATGATTTATCCGGGTAAAATTCTCCATTACAAGAAAAAACCACTAAATCAATCAAAATCTAACATTTCAACCGATTAATCATGATTGGTAAAAACATAGAAGTGTTACTTATGTGCATATCAGAGTCGAATTAACTTTTACTGGTTAAATGGTAACATTACGATTCCTATTTGTAATTATGTTCCAATTAATAGTAAAATTCACTGTTTAATAAATTTTAATTTAGGTTCTACACTAATACAAATATACATTCACAATATTATCCTTAATGTAATTTGAAGCTGAAAATTACTTAAATCTACATCAAACCTCAATTTAGTTTTGTTCAAACATCGCAAATGTCCGTCCTCGCGGATTTGGAATACGGTATACTATAAGTTACCATAATGTATGAGAGTAAAGGTGTATTATATATTGCAGGACAGCCGGTCAACGTTGGCGTGACCATGTACGTTCTCAGCATCAGTTCGGTATCCGAAGTTCAGATGGTACTATATCACGTCAGACTGTAACGATATTCATCTTGTTGTCATCTGTGGCCTCACCTGGACCCGGTCCCTAACCCGACCTTTCCTGACTGTACAACTTTGCTTCTTATTGCACCCTTTTGTTGAAAAAACTAACTAAACAATCAACTAAATAGCCTAGTCAACTTGTGTTCGACAGATTTTGGGGGAAAATTGTAGGGGAGTTTTATCAGGAAAAAAGAAAAAATACTACGGGTGCTTAATATTAACTTGATGTTTGCTGGCAGATTTGTAAGACTGGAAAAAAGCAAAATTTCCAATATTTAGTTTTTTGACATGGTTATGTTTTAGTTCTGGGGGGGAGGGGTTGGCAATTTGAAAATTTGAAACAGGTTTCCATAAAAACTACTTAAGCTATTGTATCGATTACTTAATATATAAGAATAAGAACAACTGTTTAACTGAACTGAAAACATTCCCTTTAGACATATCCATAATCTAACCTATTTCCCAATGGGAAGTAAATACAAACATTTTTCCAATATTCAGAATAATTTTTAGTAAATAAATTTTGTACTGTTTCCATTTTTTTCTGAAAAAAACTTTCCAGAATAAACTAGAGCTCCACAACAGTTTAAAACTTTGGATGTAAGAAAATATCAAATTAAACTTAGAAACCAATTCAGAAAACAAAAAATTATTTAAAACAACTAGGTGAAAGGTTTGTCACTAGAGAATATATGATGTAGTTGGTGGAGTTTAGACAAATTAATTGAAATTTCATTATTCATTAGCCTCTAAACCACTTATAGGAATAAATCTAAAGCTTTTATTACCTGAATCATCCAAGAGGTCCTAATTAGTTGATTTAACTATCACGGTGTCAAGTCATAGGAACTCATTTTTAAGTTACTTTATCAAATTATTTCATTTTATGAAAAAACTTGTCACTTTCTGTAAAAATACTTAGAACACATTATTTACATTATCGTAAATGACAAAATTATTACGTAATTTATCACAAAAAATTAGTACAATTATAAAAAAAAAATTAGATTTATTTCTAATTATTATGTAATTTTGTTCATTATTAAATCATTCAGCCTCATAATTATTGCTGATTCTGATAATTTAAACACTCCAATATACTGTAATTAAAAGTAAATCTTTTTATCTAATATTAATTAGTTGTTTTTTAGTTGTAACATAAACTGAAAATTAATACATTTCGATTCTGTTCCGTTACTAATATCTGTCAGAAAGCATCATATGCACTCCAAGAAACACAAATCATTAAATAAAATACATCAAAACGATCCAGATAAAATTAACAATACAGTTGGATTAATTTACTATGAAAATGGAGCTTTGAGAATAAATTTGATTCCCTTGCCAAGAAAATACATTAACGCAAAGATAGTTTCCCTAGATTCCACTGTTATGTAGAAAATTATAAAATATTCAATTCAACAAATAATGACATTAAAGGTATTTATTAAAGTTTTATTGGCATAGTTAAAAAATAATAAAACCTATAAAAAACATACTCGATTAAGCTAATAAGGTGGAAAATTATTTCTACTAAACGGTTTATTAGTTTGGGGCCTTGACAGTTTATTCAGAATTTATCAGCATAAACACAATCAAATAAACAGTTGAAATTGCTAAAAATATTTTTAACCAAAGGGGTTTTAAGAACATAATTATGAAGAAAATTTACTTTCATTTTTTTAAATGACAGTAAATTAAAAATTACTGACAGCAAAAATTGAAAAGGATTAAAAAGGAAGTCAACTGACGTTTTTAATATTTATAAATCTGCATGAATATTCCATTTAACATTACTTGTACATTCCCTACTATGTCTGCTCTTGGTGTTATATGCTGTAATAATTGTTCAGAAATAAGAAACAGTTGCTAGAGTTGCTTTTGACAGATGTTTCGTCTGCAGCTATAAGCATGCATTCAAACTGCATCAAATGTACGGTATCTATACGACTGAATAAATTTAGATTGGTTCTCTAGAATGGTTTAAACAAATTTGGTTGTAAAATTAAAAAAAATAACCTCTTGGTTGCAATTACTGTATTTATGTTTTGAGAGTAACACATTACTTTATGAAGGTTACAAAAAACAAGTTAAAGTAAGAAACTTGTTTCACGATGTATTTTAAACTTTTAATTTTAGTATTTAAAATTTTTTAAGTGGCATAAGTTCACTCTGAGCCAAATTGTGATATACATACAATTTTGGTTCTTTAACCAAATTAAAATCTCCTACCTGAATGTTACAAACTAAATTTAGTTAGTATGTACCACTACAATATCAAAATGGACAAACAGTCTAAAAATCTTTCTAAAATTAACTTTTAGTTAGGTTTTACCAAAACAATATTACCTTTAGTTTGTTAGTACATTCCACAAAAAGTATTTTAAAAACTGAAAAATGTCTGAATAAAATGGCATTCATCTACAAATAACAATAAAATTATTCTCTATACGAATATTTTAAAACACCAATAAATTTTTCAGTCAAAGCTGTTAATATTAAATATTATTATTGATTGAAAAGCTTTAATAAAGCACTCCTCTACAAAGAGTTCATCAAATTAGAAATGACTGGAATCTTTTAATTAAAGCAATTTCTGTACTCTTAAAACTATTCGCCAAAACTGACAAGTTTCCTATTTTCTTAATAAAAGGATACCTTTCTCCGTATATTCTCCCAAAGGGTTAAATAAATTACTCAACCTTTCAAATGATCTTAAAATAATAAGACATTAGTTATTTTCCATAAAAGTAAATCCACCAAAGTATTTGCATACAGAAAGAATTTTAAAGATGGATTCAACTAAAGATGTGCTTATGCTGATTTAAAAACAAATATACCTCTTAAGAAATTCTGATCAAGACAAAATTGATGTAAATAATATTAGAAAAAGCAAAGCTTTCTTCCAGAATGATTGGATAGATAGATCGATTTCAGAATCTATTCCTTCATTAATCAATTTAAAAATTTTGTGCAAATTCCTTAACGAAGGTATACATTTAAAATAAGTTATTTTTGTAAAGCTAAATTAATTCCATTTGTAAAGAAAACTCAACCACTTGCTTTATAGTTTCCCAGAAAAACCTCTCCTTCATAAAAACTCAACTCTCAAGAAACATCAGTTCTCCTCAGAAGATCTTCTATTCAAAGAACTTATCCCATGGACTTTCAATTCTTACTTGCAAGAAAGCTGTTATTGAATTTTTCGTTAGGCATTCTGAGTGTGAAAATGAACAAGAGAAAAACGATTCCTTTGGGCCTACCAGCAGACCATTTCTGCTATGAATACGGTGATACCGATTGTACTTCTGATTTTACTACTTTCTCAGTGAGATTGTTTCAACACGGTAATTTTTGAAGTAATTTAACAGCTTTACACATAAATATGTTTGTTTAAAGGAAAACAATAATAAATTTTTTTTGGGAGTTGTTACACTTGTTGATCTTTTAAAAGATAAACATTCCAGACGCTTGGGTAACAAATAAATACAACATACATACTCTATCTCCTCTATTTAGTACAACATATAGAAATCTTTCAATACTTTATATAGAATGTACATGTTAATTTAATTTCATAGCTATAAACCGTTATAAAGGATTTTGACCTGCTGTGTATCGTAACAATCGCCATGCCAATTGGTTATAGGTACATCTTCGATAGATTTTAAAATCATCATTACTCGACCGTTAACTTTCTTCAAAATAATTTCCGTTCTCTGTGTTCCGTGGGCTGAAGCATGTGCTGGAGCATGGTAAAGCATGCATGTCTGCATCCTTGATGTTTTCTGTAGTATATATTGAATACAGTATAATTTAGTTTAACGAGCATTAATATAGTGTCCAATTTAATGGTTAAAATACCCTTAAATAAGAATACAAAAAGAGTATAAGGTTTATTCAGGGGTGACTTTTTTAGGTTCTACAATTAAGATGTCTACTTATGTTGTTTGATCAGATTAGTGTTTGTTTAAAGTTAAGTAGGAGATATAAACAATAGAGAGATACAAAGCTTTTACAATTTGGATTTCACATAAGTTTTTCATTAAAATCCCAATAACCTGAACAGTAAAATTAGTAACCAGTTAAAATGTAACAAAATAACCCCATAATTATTTAATTATCTTTGGATAGGTTCGTAATAGATGAATTGGTGGTAACATAAAAATATTAGTTTTCAGAATCCTAGTAAAATAATTGTAATTCTATTTACATATGAATTTGTTTAACAATGAAAAATGACGGGAGTTTGATACTGTATCATTGTTAACGTAACCAATGATTTTTCCTGATGGAAGTCATCAAACTAATGGACGTACAGTACACATCATCTCATCAAGAACAATACGTTGGAAGTAACAATGGACAGAAAATGCTCAGGTGCCTTAGTGAAACTTGATTAAAAACCAAGCGTTTAACAAAAAGCTACAAACTACTATACTCACTAATCCAAAGTACTTTCATAATAGAAAATAAAAAATTATATAGATTTCATAATTAAAATGTATTTTATGATGTAAAGCTAAGTATGAAGTTTCATTAGTTTTGTCAACTTGCCTTTTTGCCACAAAAGTTTTGTGGTCGTTATTTGCTTTGCCATTGGCATTTTTTATGCTTCAATAGGAAGCCGTAACTCTTAGTCCAACTCATGAAATACTTTAAGCCCACACAAACCCGCTGATAGTATTTTACGACCTGATATTATTAATTCTTTCTCAAGTCATTAACGATTCTATAAAAAATTATTACAAAAATATTTATATTTAAATATTATATTTTCATACTGAAAAATATTAATCAACTCGTGATTTTCTGTTTTAGGACTTCACCCTCGATTTTTACTTCCGTCAATTTTGGACTGACCCCAGACTAGCTTTCGAGAAGAAGCCCGGAGTCGAAACATTATCGGTCGGTTCAGAATTCATAAAAAATATTTGGGTTCCGGACACGTTCTTTGTCAACGAGAAGCAGTCTTACTTCCACAGTGCTACAACCAGCAATGAGTTCATTCGAGTTCACCATTCAGGAAGCATAACTCGCAGTATACGGTGAGTTTCAATAAACTCATTACAGGAAACTATTTTTATATTTATTTGTTCTTTGTAGTGCAAATTTATCCTTGGCTTTATAGAAATATTGATTGTTTATGAATAGAGATGATTTATGAAAAAACAACAGTTTGAAATGGTACTACAACTTGGTTTAATGTGGCTCACAGAGTAAATAAATACATACAGTACCATTTTTATAGTCTACTTACACGTATAACTTCATTTCTTTATGTTCTAGTCAATATGTTAGAGTAGTTTTGATAAAAAAGTGATGTACGTTACTCATAAACTTACTCGTAATTTTACAAAAAAATTAAAATTCCAGAAGATCAGAAAAGTTTAGGAACAAATTATCGGTAGTATTTTTTATGGATGCTATTTATAATGTACAATAAACCCTTGATTATGTTAAATGTAAGTTATCTCAAATTTCTTAAGTATTTATCCATGCAAATACTCATCACTATGTTTTCAACATTAACATAAGGAATTTTTAAATAACAATATCCCTGTATATCCAAATAAAATTTTTAAAATTGAAAAATTTCAGATTGACAATTACTGCCTCTTGCCCAATGAATCTCCAGTACTTCCCGATGGACCGACAACTTTGCTACATTGAAATTGAAAGTTGTAAGTGACTAAAACTATACACTATAACGTTCTCCAGTTTTAGCATAGTCATAGTAACAGAGACTTAAGTAAAGTTTTAATTAATAGGCAGTACCTTCATATATTAGTTAAATTTGTAAGTTTGTGCTATTTTTCTTCCAAACTGTACATAAGAGCCTGGTTATCTGTTGCTTGGTTCTGACTCCTTCTCACAGCACTTCAGATCGTGCCAAGGAGAGAATAGCTTACTAAATGTTGCACCGGAACCAACCAATCGCAATCCTTCTGCACAGAGTGGTTTGTGTGTGTGCAAGATGCTTTATATGTGTCATTATTTTGTTTGAGTTCTTTGCTGTAATAACTGTGTCATTTTGGTTATGTAAAAATAAACTATTGATTTTATTGTTTGAATAAATGAAGTCAGACAGGAAATTAAGTTACTGATCCCTTTAATTTGGTCAAAAAAGGTTTGGTTACATAGACTTTAATGAACTATATAATTTCATACAATAATTACCAAACATTCCAAGGATAGAATTAAAAATTTAACTAAACTAAACTCAAAATTAATACAATCTGTACAGATAAAAAATTTAAAAATCTTACACAAATTAGTCCTTCTACAATCATAGAGATAGCTTATTCTACCTAGTTAATTAATAACACAGCGCTGATGGTAGCTCAATGAACGATATTGTGTAAAAAAATTTTCAGTGATTCTAAATTTAGATTGAATTTTGGGATATTAAATTGGAAATATTAAACTTGACACTAAAATTAGTTTTGCGTTAAAAGCTTACGAAATTGGTTTTAATTTGTTTTACAAAAATTTAGAAATATGTTCCCAAAGTTTTCATCTCAATACTATTAAACTTATTGTAATTTTACACAAGAATATAACAGTTAAGTTATAACTTATTATCAGTATATTTTTCATGAATGTATTAGCATTTTTTGCCCAATGATTCAGTGTTTTGTCAATTTTTAGAATTTTTTTCTAAAGTAGCCATTTATTTTCTGATTTAACACTGACATTATCACTTCTATTACAATGAACATCACACATAGAGTTTTATTATTTATAAACAAAATTTTATTTTGCCTAAATATGAAAAGTTCTTAACAAGTCTTTAGTTTTTGGAATCCATTCAGAATACGTTTATTACCTAATTCAGAAATGTATTGAGCATAATCTTCAATTTAAGTGACTTCAGTCTGAGAGAAATTTATATATAATCATATTTGATAATTTATGTTATAAATAAACAGTTTTAAGGTTATAAGAACGGAACAGTAAACCCGTTAAAATATAATCGGTATATAAGTGCATGTCCCAAATAAAGTGTTTCGAAAAACTTTTTTTAGTTTATTTAAGTAACCAGTTTTTGCACACATTTATTTTTGTTGCACATTGAATTAAAAAAAGCTTTTTGTCCATTAATTTTATTTTTTTAAGATATTAAATGGATTTGTATAATTTTTTTACCCCATCTTAAATATTAATACTTTTAATCAATATAAAATGTTATAAGCTAAAATAAAATATGTACTAAATACTTACTTCTATATATAAAACATGTAATTTTTTATGTTTAATTTTTGGGTAGTAATATTTTATAAAAACATACCATATAGTGTAATGTCAAAAGGTCTCCAATCTTTTTCTTTACTTGTGATATCAGTTTTAGGCCAGTCAGCTTGAGTTACAAATATTTAATTCGTTCTAACCCACTGTAACTTCTGTCATTTATACAAAGTTCAATTGTGTATTGAACTTTATGTAGACGAAAACTGCAATAGTGGGCAGAAAAAAATTAAATATTTATTGTGACTGAAAATGCTATTAAAGTTGTGACTGATCCAAACCCAGCATTGCAACTAAAGAAATATATTTAACACATTTAGGCATTACATAACGTTGGTAAGTTTTTATGAAAAAGGTTCTTTAAAACGTTTCCTAGTTTCATATTTTTTGTTTAAAAAACTACTAGTTTTGGTAAAAAATTAAATATTTTAACAGCTAATTATCTTGTGTTGTTATAACCAATTACGAGTTTTTTAATAAATTATTTCATTAGAACTTTCAGTGGAACATACATGACACTATTTTTATGTAGTATCTTAAGTATTCAGTATGAGAACTGATTTGTTATCTAATAATTCATGAGCTTATCAGTTAATCAAATAACCTTAATAAATAAATCTACTATGAACAACCTGCAGTATTAAAGAAACTGATTTTAAAATTGTAAAATAATAGCTTCATGGTAATAGTTTTTTTTAAAGTAAATAACTAAAACGGAAAAAACAAAACACCACATTTCACAATACATAAAAAGTAATTTATTGACCAAAACCAGAATAAGAAGAATACTATAAACATTTAATTTGCAAACCACATAACTGAGAAGTGAAGCGATGTTGGATATTACGTGTCAATGTATTTTACATGAAGTGTGTTTCCATGTCTATCAAGGGCAGAAAGTAAAAGGAAGATGCTGTGAGAAAGGAGTCAGAGTCAAGCACAGGTACTTGTCAATGTAAAAACTGAGCTATGGCTCTATTAATGTTAAATGACATGAGTCCCGGGGGTGCCAACTGTCTCGCTCGGGGACTTCACCTGCCTCATCAACATGAGATTTACTATTTTTGGCTTATTGTGTTAAATAATCATGTCAAATACAAATATAAAACTTACTATGAGTCATACCAAAGCAAGCTTAGGGTGTAGAATGTTTTTACAGTTAGATAAATAAACTGTAATATTGTATAATATTTTTTTTCTATTCTACAATCAATTTATTGTGTGAAAAAAATCTGATGCCAGTATGTATAGTTAGTAAATTATAGGTATTTTGACACGTTCACAACGGAAGTGAAAATGCTGAAAATATTTTACTTGGCAAAGCCAATAACAATTAAAATCCATACTTAGGGGTTTTAAAAATTTAGCTTTGTTTTTATGAAAAAAAGTACTTTGTTACCATTGTTTTAGTCCAAAATTATTTTTTATTTTATTTTTATTAAGTGTACCCAATTATTGTGTTTTTTCTTTTTATGCCTCAAATGTATGCAACCATGTTCCCAATCAGGTACACTTACTAAAGGTCTTCTGCTAGGGGCGGAAACATTTCAGCTATTTAGTGTGACTGTGTTGGTCATCAACGCTATTAGAAAACATGAGTGTACCTGGTCGGGTGCACCACACGCATAAGTAATGTACTGAGTGTACCCCATTGGGTACACTGCCTCCATTTAAAGAAACATCCCTGTACCCGATCGGGCGCACGATGTCGCAAACATGTTAAACATAGATATGTTTGTGTCTTAACAATTATTAATTTACATGTTATACTGTTTTTACCCTCAAGAAAGTTACGAAAGATCTAGTAACACAGGTGTTGAAGGAGTTTATATTTTCCTTTTTATTTAGTAGATTATAAATACTAATAACTTTGTTTATTTATTCTATGAAACTTCCTCTAAACTGAGCAAGACGTAAATAGAAGTAAAGAATTTTTATTCAGGTATTCATACTTATATTTTTTACCATGAACATGTAAAAAAAGTTTGGAACAATTTATGTTTTAATCAAGCTCAAGACTGTGTATGCCTAATTTAAATTAGTTTAGCGATCTCAGTAACAGATGCAGTAAGAAGAAGCAGATGTTCAAGAGCAATATAGAGATTACCTAAACAGTGTGACTCAACCTTGGTTTTTTATATTTTTCTTTGTAGCTTAATTGCTGTCATAGATATCCAGTATGGTTTAAACCTTGTAGGGGACTATTAGATGTTAGATTGTGAAGGCTTAGGAGTCACTAAATAAATTTATTGGATCTCTTTAACAATTTTGTTGTATTTCATTTTTAAATAGAGCAAAATATAAAATTTCCCCCATTAAATATTGTTCAATTGAATAATTACTTTGTTATAAATACTTTTTAGCAAATTTCTCATAGGGAAGAAGCTATTACTGTAGGTCTCATGGCGAGACTTAAGCCCCCGACCATGTTATTTTTTCTTCTTTAGGTGCCCAGAGTCCAAAAACAATAGTCGTTAAAATTTATATATATATGTATATATATATGTGTGTGTGTGTCTGTGAACACGATAACTCTAGTAAAAATGGTCCGATCGAGACCAAATTTGGTAGAGATGTGTATTCCTAAAAATTCTCGGACGAGTTCGTAAACCAGACATATCGGTCAATGGTAACGGGTAGTTTGGGGAGGGTTTTGTACCCCAAAATGGGGTTTTTTGCGTTTTCACATGTAATTTTTAAAAATTTATAATTTTATATTTCACCTTTGGAATTAGCTTAAAAAACTCCACAATTAAGTTCCTTAAAGTTTTTCTCTATCTCCAACGGTTACTGAGATATTAAAAAATCTAAACACAGTATGTTGTATTGTGGGGCTCCAATGTTAGCTAATCTTATGGAGGATAGGGAAAAATTAATATTTCCCATATCAATCAATATTTTTGGATAAAACTTGATATTTAGCTTCATGTGGTTGAGGTCTATCCATTTTTGCTTAAAAATCATAGTTTATGTGTTTATCATGGCAGCAAACCTGCATACTCTTTTCAAATATTATTAATATAGGGAATAGGCAAACTCCTTTATTTATGGACAGATGTTGATGAAAGTTGGTATAAATGTTAAGATAAAAATTATTTATGGTAGAAATGACTACTTTCAGTGTTCCTCATAGCAGCTAACCTGCACACTCTTTCCCATGTTAATCTTATGGAGAATAGGTAAATAATTCTCATGTTTATGGACAGATTTTTATAAAACTTGTCATACCTATATTATTATATTATTGTTTTGGAAATGCGCTGAGTACGCAGGTCTGCTGCGACGGGGGTATTTTAATTAGTGTAAGTTTTGTAAATTAATGTATTTTGTATTTATGAAATCTTTCTTCGGTTCAGTAGTGTTCTGCCGTGGAATGTAGCACTATCCTTGTTTGTATGTAAATAATGAATATGTTTTGATAGACCGAGTGTTCAGGCTCAGCCGGAAGTTGGTCAAGCACCCTGGAGAGACAAGAAGGAACCAAAGTGATATGGGATTCCAATAATTGGCTTCTTTTTAATGTACCTAATTTCGATCTCTGATGTAGTAAAATCCAGTTGGAGAGCTAACTATGGATGGAGGGTTCTATTAAGTTAGAGGTTGAGTCATCCAATCCTCAATCTTAGTGCTTGTTAGGAATTACAATACTTTCCTTCCTCATATTCATAAAGAACTGGACTCTGATCTTGACTCGATATGTTGCCGTTGTAGTTGGCTACACTATGAGGGACATCAGATACAAGTGGAACGAGGGGCCCAACTCGGTGGGTGTTTCCAACGAAGTGTCCCTGCCTCAGTTCAGGGTCTTGGGGCATCGACAGCGAGCAATGGAAATCAGTCTCTCCACCGGTGAGTAACACGTTTGGTAGTTGGAAGCTTTGTCTTTTGCTGAAACATCATCTCCTCTAACCTGTTTTACATCAAACCTCTAAGGCTCTTTTGTAACAATTTTTCTGAACACAGTTATACTTAATTTATTTACTTTTTTGTCATTAATTACATTGAAAATATAGTATGTGATCAATGCGTGGGTCCTATTTAGACTGAAGAGGAAATAAATGCCCAGGAAGCCTATTTCATTTTCTGATGTTTCCACCACACCAATGACCACATCTTCACAATAAGCGAACATGGTTTAAAGCCTCCCACACACCAGGTCTTCAGACCGTGTGTGGGCTCAGAGGACATTGTCTGCAGTCTGATGAGAATTCCTAAAAAGACTGTCTGATGTCCTGCATCTGTCTGTATATGGCCTCCACAGACACAGTCTGCAGACCGACAGTGATCAGTGACCGTTCACGAACAACTATCGAGGACCCAAAAAGACCAAAATAAGCCCGAAAATACACCACACTTGCTGACTACGGACTTGGTCTGATCGCAAGTGGCAACCGGTAGACACGGCTCACACAAACATGGCAGACAAACATCAGATCCTGTTTGGGGGGCTTAAAGGATCAAGAGGTCACATCTGTCTAAACTTGAAATCAAAGCTGTATGTTGGTTTTTATTTTGTAATATTATTATTTAAGGCTGGCTTATTCTTTGGTTTACTTTTATTACTTCATGAGTTTATGCAATAATTGTCTAAACAAAGAATATAAAGTTTATTCTACTCTTTTTAAAGAACAAACATGAAGCAGTGACTTCCTGCAATGACTTTATTGACTGAATAATTAAAACGTCATTTAAAACAGGAAACTACTCACGGCTGGCCTGTGAGATCCAGTTTGTCCGTTCGATGGGCTACTACCTGATCCAGATCTACTTCCCATCAAGCCTGATTGTGATAATCTCTTGGGTGAGTTTCTGGCTGAACCGCAATGCGACTCCGGCCCGTGTCAACCTCGGGGTGACGACAGTGTTGACGATGACCACCCTCATGTCCTCCACCAATGCTGCGCTGCCCAAGATATCCTACGTCAAGTCTATCGATGTCTACCTCGGCACATGCTTCGTCATGGTGTTCGCATCATTGTTGGGTAAGTTCCTTCAACTCAAAATATTATCTCCTAGCAGTATGAATAATTTCACTTCATTGTCAACAGGAAGTTACAGACAACACTCAACTATAGAGAGTGATTATTTGCCTTTCCGGGATGTAATATCTGATAATTAGCATTAGAAACATGTATTTGAGTTTTTTTAACTTTCCTCTGGGCGCTGAACCCTTCCAATTAGGAACATACTTTTTCTTCTTGTAGAGGAATATGATTGCAATTACTTTTATAAATTGGGGTTACTTTTGTTGCAGAATACGCAACTGTTGGTTACATGGCTAAACGAATACAAATGCGTAAAAGCCGAATCCTAGCAATGCAGAAGATTGCTGAGCAGAAGAAGAAGGATGCTTTGGGAGAAGCAGGGCAACCCTCTGTGCCTGTGGAGGGGGATTCGGCCACTCTTCCTAAGCAAACTGTGAGTATCCCGGATAAAAAGTTTCATGAATGAAGCAGATGTTGGTTAGAGTGATTTGAAGGCCGAGATCTTATCCCCATAGGAAAATGTCCTGTTTGTACACACCGACTGAGGGCTATCTATTGTTGTAGACAGTGGAAGGAAACTGAGAACTTCCATTTTTGCCATACCTCAAGTGTAAATATGATACAGTTGGGGAGCACGCTGGTCTAGGGGTAGAACGTGGGGCTTTGGAAGCTCAAGGTCCCGGGTTCTAATCCCGCCAATCACCAATGGTTTTTCTCTATGTGATGTCACAACCCACTAGGTCTACCCTGAAGTAATGTGCCAAAATGGTTCCGCGCGATAACCTAGTTCAAAAAGTTTTGGGATGAGAAGCGATAATAAAAAAAGTGTACATATGATAATAGGAGTGAAATAGAGAAACTAATATGGGTTAGAGGTGAGTGAGGAAAAGGCTTGGTCATCTAACCATATTTGAAGTCCCTGGCGGGGAGGTAGCTCCTGCCCATTCAGGTTCTTGACTTCTAGGAAGTCTAGGATCTCCTAGACCTCGGTGGTCTCAAGCCCTACCCATTCCAACTTGGGATATACTCCTATCCCACTGGAGGATATACAAGGGCTGTTTTTTTCAACCTCCAATCATCTATCTAAGCCAGTAAGAGGTAGGGAGAGGCTGGATCTGCGTGTCATGCGATTGTGCAACTCCTCCACCACAACCTCTGCCGTTTTTAGCCCCTAGGTTAGTCGTAGCTAAGATACATCCGTGTGAGCACAGTCGTTACGCTTTATGCTCACGCCAAATGTGAGTTACGAAATGCAATCCTTTTCTGCAAGCAGAAGGATGTAGTGCTGTGGAAATCCATCATAGAATGGACAAGACGTATGGTAACAACGTTATGAGTGATGGTAGTGTTCGAAAATAGTCTAAAATTTAAAGAAAGACGAACAGACATCCGCGATGAAGGTCGACAAGGTCGCAAGTCTGTCACCACTCATTGAGCCTCATTGAGCTTGTTGATTAGGCGGTAAGATGCAAACGAAAGTTTTCAATTAGTAAACTGTCTGATGAATTTCCAGACATTTCAAGGTCTGCTTTCTACACAATTGTGACTCAAGAGCTAGGGTAAAAAACAAGACAAATACAGAAGAATGCTTTCTTCTTGTGTTGTTTTGATCCATGACTCCGCTTGACCACACAGAGCCAACATGACAAAAGACCTCCTCAAAAAGTTAAAATGGTATGCTATCGATGTATGCTGATGACATCACCTTGCTTTTATGCGGAAACAAAGATCTAGATGTAAAATCTTTCGCAGCACTGAACATGGCATACCAATATTGCCACTCTAACGACTTGGTGGTAAATCCAGGAAAAACAAGTCAACTGGCTCATGGGAGAAGATGTACCAACAATTCCTCATGTAGAAAGAAATACCCAGGCCAAGTATCTAGGAGTCCTAGTAGATGAAGGTCTTACCTGGTCACAGCATATAGATAACCTCCTTCCTAAACTCAATTCATCACTTTATGTGATTAAATGCACAAAATACATTAGAAACCTTTCTACTGCAAAAATAGCCTACCATTCTCTGTTTGAAACACATCTCAGGTATGGCCTCAGTGTTTGGGGAGGAACTTCAGCAAGAAATCTTCAGAGAGTTTTTATACCTGAGAGCCTTAGCTGAGCTAAATTTCAGAGAAAGTTGTAGAGAAGCTTTCAAGACTCTGAAGATTATTACATTAGTAAATCTCTATATAATAGAAGTCATCCTGTATGCCAATGGAAAAACGTTTACACAAAATAGACAGTTCCATGGATACAACACTCGACATGGTACAAGATACTGTCTCCCAGCTCACCAAATATGAAAGGAAACCCTCCTACATGGGCATGAAGCTGCATAACCTACTGCCAGAAGAACTGAGATGCCACACCGGGAGAAGAATGAAGACTGCTCTAACAGAATGGCTGATCAACAATCCATTCTATACATTGACCGAGTTCATGGAGAGAAGACAATAAACATTTTTTTAACCATCCAGCAGAAGCCATTTCAATACTTGATGTATTTTGAAAATAAAGCATATTTGTATTTTGTATTTGTCTTTGATTACTGGGCTGTTAGTTAATGAACCTGAGGAAAGAAATGCCCCTTCACTTTTATTCAGATTGCGTCCCTAGCTAGAAAATAAAATTAAAGAATAACATATTGTTTACTTATTAAAGATAATATGGATGTTCATAAGAATTTGTCCAGTTTGAAAAGATTTAATATCATACGAGTATATCATTTTATTATAAAGATCTTAATTACCAACCTTAAAGCAATAATGTTTTAGGCTTAAATTACTCGGAACAAACCTACTCGACCTAATACATAAACTATTGCCATGAATGTATAATTAAATTAATAAACAAAGAAATTAATCATTCCAATGTTATCACTGTCTAAGGAACATGTCAACCTTAGTCTGTAACAAGATTACAAGATCGTGCCACAATCATCCTAGACTCGTTTCTCATTCATATTTGGCTTACAATACCTACCTACCACCTATGGTGGTATGGTTGCCGTTTCAATAATATAATCTAATCTAATCAGAGTTGCTTAATTCTTTCCAAGACAATTGTGCTGAGATGAATAAATACTTTTAAGTGATTGGCCTGTTTCAGGAGGTACGGTTCAAAGTTCATGACCCTAAAGCCCATTTCAAAGGCGGAACGCTGGAAAATACTGTCAACGGAGGCAAAGGCGACGTAGAGGCTATGGTTCCATTTCCACATCCCGGGAAGGTGGATAAGACGGGAACACTATTTTTGGGTATAACGCCAAGTGATATCGACAAGTACTCCCGAGTCATATTCCCCGTCTGTTTTGTTTGTTTCAATCTGATGTACTGGATCATCTACCTCCACATCAGTGACGTAGTGGCCGACGACCTCGTATTGTTGGGTGAAGATAAGTAAATAGTCCGGAGAAATTATGAAGCATATGTAAAAGGTCGGATAGAGGTCGTTCACTTACGTTTATTGTGCATATAAGTAGATGTTGTAGCTCATTTAGAATTTTCTACCCTCACTATTTTAAATTTAAGGCAAAAAATACTTTTTAGCACTTGTCGAGACAAATTATTAATTTATGTTTAAACTTTATTTGAAAGCTTTTTAAAAAGGACCTTATACATATCATTTACATTATAAAATCATTACTTTTAAACTTAAAGATTTGTAGAGGGATTACATTTTATCTTTTATTGATCAAAGTTTGTCAAAGAAGATGTATAACAGTTTACTCGTATTAGGAATTAAATTCCCACTAACTCAGTTGGTGTAGGACGTCCCCTTTACTCGACCTTTTATAATATACAATTACACTGGACTAACATCCTCATAATGCCTTTCAGTCCATCCTGTACACAGAGTAAGTAGAAAATCACATTGCACAAACAATTTTCTTACTAGCAAACTTTAGGGAACATTTTTGGAGCGTAGGTATAAAGATTACCTTTTACAAAGCCTATTCCAATGCCCTGTCACTCTAGTCATAACAGATCCACAGTGTACATACTTGATCTACATCGTATAAACACAATAAAACGAGCAATAAGTAAAGTTTACTGGCACGGAATGTGCGTTATAATTTAGTACATCTATTCATTTACGTAGTTGAGCTTCATCTATTATCACAGTAGACTGAACTATCTCGTATACACGAGTCAAAAGTTGTAATGCTTAGTTGAGACTTGGAATAGAGGCCACTTTAGAAGTTAGCATCGTATAACACTTTAAGTCACTGTAAAGTTTTGCTCAACGATGGTAATTTGTAGTTTCGTTTAAACTGTAGCAGCTCGATTACGGCTGAGACCAAGGAATTTTGTTTTGATGAAAATAGTGAAGCTGAAAATAGCGTATCAAGCTAGGAAATTCATCAAGTTTAGCTTTTTACATTTTGTTGAGTTATTTAGCAATTCATTTGAATTTTGAATTACTCTGCTTTGAGGAAAGGTTCAAAGTAAGGAATGGTGTTATTCAATTTCCGAACCTGTGTCTATTTTAAGTTTGACAATGTTTATGTTAATTTGTTAAAAAATAAGAAAATGTTAATATACGAACAAACTTCATGAAACAAAACTTAAGTCAAACAAAAAAATACTGCACATCGATTCTGAATTGAAATTTTAAGATAAAATATATTATAAGACGCTCATAAATAATTTTTTTAAATAAAAAATGTTTAGATTTTGGTTTTAACTTGTAATGTTAAGAAATTAGCTTCATATATGAAAATGTGGTAACAACATTAGTTTTCAAATTAAATATAAACATTCAACGTTCAAAGCACATAATAAAAACCCATTAGGTTATTTTACAAATTAATTTAGGATAAAATATCAATAAAATAAAAAATAATACAAATAAGTGAGTATGGTACAGTAGTTAATACACCTAAGCATTTTTTTTGTCTCAAGTACAAAAGAACTAAACTTAGTTCTATATTCTAAACAGAAAAACACAAGATTCTTTGAACACAAGCAATTATGTTCATAAAATACCATATCAAGTCTTTCAATAATACCTTCCTTTGATGTGTTGTTTTTGAAACAATCATTATGTTGTTATGAAGTTAGTTTAATCCCATATTTAATATAAAAATACAACAAATATTACTTGTTTGTGTTGTATTTTAAGATACTGTTAAAATTGAAATATAAAATTTGTTAATCTCTTTAATATATTTATAAAACCCTTATATATTATTAAAAATGTTGTTTGAGATTGTTAAAATTATAAATTATACTGAACTTCCATATGTGTTACCAAAACTATATAAACTTATTATGCCAAATAAAATGTAAGTAATAAGTTGTATTTCTTGTTAAATGTATGATAATTTATTGATGTCTTTCTTATGGATAGGATTGAAAAGGTTACTAAAACGACTACTTGAAATTCCAGGGTTACTAGAAATATCCTCAGATAAGTCATCTTTAGATATTATAAATATTAAGGTTTTTTTTACATTCACACGTTTTTAAACAAAAATTAACATATATTTTAACTAGCATGGTGATGTTAAAATAACACAAACACGATTATTGTTATGAAATTGTAGAAAAAAAACTCGATTCGGGAACATACAAATTTTTAAAATAAATATTTTACTAATGATATTTACTAAACTATTAGTTGTTATTAGAGGAAGTTTAAGGTTTTAACTTTATAACCAGTTTCAAATCATTAAAAATTAACATAAATTCATGCATTTAGAAAATATTGTTTCACTTCACATTCAGTTTATCAGTGTCTAACTGACGTAATTGTTAACTTCAAGCATTGTTTATTAAGGTTCTTTGCTTTAAAAATAATATAATATTTTATTTTAATTTAAATGAAATTTCACACCAGACAAAATACTCATATCATTACTGTATAAGAAATAGAATATCTTATAAAAAAAATTAAATACTGTTGCATTCTAGATTTATAAAAAACATATTATAAAAATATTATTTACTTCTAAAATGTACTGTATATCTAAACTTTCTGTTTAAAAAAAGAAAAGTCACAAAGTAACCCTGGATTTCTAAATGGTGCTACGAGGATATGTTTAAACTATGTTAAGCTGTTAGCGGATAAGTTGGTATGGACTGTGATTTAATGGTAGATTATTTAATTAGAATTGACACAAAAATGAAAACTATTAGAAACATCGTACAACAATATCAATTTACCAGCCGAATTCAAAGATTTGAAATGAGATGAGGTACACTTAAAGATTTCGTTAAAACTTTAAATTCATTTATTGGTCAAACTGCAATGTATTTATATGTTTTTATAAGTAACATGAATTTATACTTTGGCAATATTTCATGAACGAAAATTGCCCTATATATTAAGGTATAAGTAAAAGCAGTCTTAAAGAGCTTCATTATCATTTGTCACATAATTTTCACTCTTCAGAACAGTCGATACAAGTTCTGAAGACGGAAAAAGATGTTAAATTAGCTTAAGTAAGCGTAGACCGCTGTATACCAGTTCGCATAATAGAAAGTGTTTTAGTTATTATTTTCTGTGCGCAATAATTGCTCAAAAATGAATTAACCATAATTACCATGAATGTAAATATGTATAAAACTACTTATAACATTAAAGTTTGTTAAATAGCAATAATAATTAATAAAACTATACAATAGATTAATTACATCCAAAGATGAAAGTAAGTAATAAATTAGTAATGAGTCAAATCGTATTTCTCCAGACTTCAAATCTTTTGATTTAAACCATATACGCATACACTCACGTATTTAAAACATACCCTGATTTAAAACATATATCATTTTTGTTCAGTAAACGATTGATCAGGAATACAGGAATAATTTCACTTGTAAAGTTTGGTCAGAAAAAATGAGTTTGATAATGGGACTAAGAATTAAAAATATTTATTTAATAATTCTATTAAAATATGTCACCTGAACGTAACAGGAAATGAACTTTGGTTTTATCCAGAAAATTTTAAAATGGTTTAAATGAAATGGCAGTGAAATGTTTAAATTATCTTACGAAAATCCCTTGAATAAAAATTAAAATAGTTTACTTTTAAAACATTTAATCTGCTAATAATGCTCCCATCATAATATATATGTAAAATTATAGCTTAGGACTTAATATTACGATTTTCCCAATTTTAAGTACACTTTGCTTTTTTTAATAATTACATTCATTTTATTAAATTTTAATGGCAATTTAGATCAAATTATTTTGCCTTATTGGAAATACGTGAACTATCTTGTCGTTATCTAATGTTCTTTTGTATTTACAGCTTAATTCTACACGAGTTAAGCTACCTCCCTGGTTAAATTAAATGGCAGGCTGAGGTGTAATTTTTAATTTTTTAAAGCTGAAGGGTCAAGTTGGGTTTAATTAATTTTATTAATAGAATGTACTAAGAGCCATTGTGTGAAAAAAAGTTCACAAGATGTCCCAAACATCAACATTGAAATAAATTTTGACAAAGATCTTGAATAGGGAAACAGCGAATGAAACAAAAAAAAGGGTCAAAAGCGACATAATCCAATGTTCCAATGTGTTATAGTTGTTGTTTATGAATTTTCACAAGCCATTTCCTAGTTAGAGTTGTTCATTTGGATTTTTCATTTAGTCAAAGTATTTTTCAAAGTTTTTCTATTCCTAGATTCCAAAACTTACTTGCATTTTATTCTTTCATCTCCCATAGTGATCACCCTGACCATTTGACATACCTTTTTTTCTTATCGAAACTACTATTTAGGTAACCAAAATTGCATGAATTATTGTATTTAATTTATGTGATAAGATTATAGTTCAAACTGCAGAATTAATATATAGCTGGAATTCATTCTTCAGCCATATGCAGTGAATTAAATAGGTCAATCAATTGAGCCCACTCAATCAAAGCACCTAAAAATAACTTGCAAGCAACTTCTGTCTTGTCAGAGAACTTCTGTCTTGTTAGGATTAATCTATTTCAACCCTAGAACTGGCAAAGTCGTAATTAACGACACATTTACAAATTCAATCAAAAGTGGCAGGAACCGGCTCACACAGTTCACTAAACTGCCACTAAGGTATGTCTTATAGCCAAGTAAACGTTATATACCACTAGGCATGGTGGCTGAATTGGTTAGAGCGCTACACTGACGAGTGTAACGTTCTAGCCATTCAGAAGTGCTAGGGTTCGAATCCTGACCATGAGCAATTCCAATTTGGCTTGCAAATGTGTGGTATAGTGAGTTGGGGGCCCACCTTAAATAAACGGTGGCTGGCTTGGGTGGAAGTTGACAGCATTTGTAGGTTTAGTTGGGATTGCAGAGGACACCTGTTTTGCTTTAGTGGTTAGAGGTTATAAGGAGGGGGGATTGTTTTATGTTTATACTTAATATTATAAGAAGAGATACATAATTTAGTGAATTGTTAGTTAAAGGGAAAACGCTGCCAGTTCTAGGGTTAAAATATAGAACTTTATTTTCTATAAGATTATCTTATAAAAAACTATCTTATTTATTATAATTCAATTATGTCCAAAAGAAACAAAAAAAATTGTACGGTTCTATATAAATAATTTAATACTTAAGGTTAACCAATTGGTTAATTTAAAACAAAGTTAAACAAAATGATCATTCTCAACTGACATTAACCATCGTTTAAACTTTGTAAGAAGTAATACATTCTTGTTTAATATACAACAAATACATGGTCATATTGGCAGTATTGATTAATAGTTTTCTACTTAAATACGTAGAAGGTTTCTGTAGACTGCTCATACTTTACTTTCGAAATAAGTAAGCAAATGATATTCTAAATATATAGAGAAGTGTAAATTTACTGTGAATTAAATAATAAATATATGTTTGTATTAAAATGTTAAAAAATGCAAATTGAGTTTTTATTAGTCCCCCCCTTATGACAAGAAAAAATTATACTCCTAGTTTGTAAAAAATGATTGGGGTACGATTTGTTAAGTTTTAACATTTAAACTCTTCTCCTTTAAGTAGTATTATAAATAAATACTGTTTATGATACTCAGTACATCATCTACATAATTTTGTAGATTATGAAATAAAACATAAACAAGTAAATGTTTGAAACCATGGTAGTTTCACATCTACAAACAACAGATCGACTGAGGATAATAAGTATTTTAAACCATTTTATTAATTAAAAAATTGGGCCTTCAAATTCTATATAAATTTGAAATTGTCAATAAAATTTTGTTTTGTAAGAAGAAATAAAAAAATTACAGTTACCATTTAATGACAGGTTTGGCTGCAATTATGCTACATAATGAGTCACACATTTGGATTTTATTAAAGTTACCACTTAACCACAGGTTCGGCTAACACCAAGACTTTGCCCCTAACTGAATCTGATTCTAAAACTAAAATGTGATCAAAGTTTGTAAAAGTTGGAAATCCTTTGTAAAAATAATTATAGGAGAAATGTTGCAGATGTACTCTTACGATCTCTTCAGCCCAACGCACAGTGTTGGAATCAGCCGTACTTGTGGTGGCTTGGGTGATTCCCCTTGAGCTTCTTGCTTTTGAAAGAAAACAGATTTTTGAGGTTGAATAGTACACTGACTCATTACTAAGCTTGAAGGCAAACTATGGAGGATTGGCAATCCCGATGGGACAGATGAGAGAGCATGTTCAACGTCAGGATTGATTGGTGATATTGGGCCTTGGGCAAATCGGGAGTTTGGTGAGGTGGACTTTTATCTGACCCAATTCCTCGTGGGTCTTGGTTGCTTTGGTGCCTACCTCCACAGAAAGAGGTTAGCCGATAGCCCAGAATGCAAATATGGCGATTCTAACCATGACGATGCACTGCATACCTTCTTCATTTGAGGACGGAGCTAGGCAGAGCGGAGTGACCTGAGGGTACCAGTTAGCCAAGTATCGTCGAACACTATCGTTGCTGTAATGTTGTCCAGCCCGAGAGTGCTCTCTGCTTTTTGCAGGAGAGTGCTGAGACAAAAGAGGGCAAAACAGCTGTGTGCACCGTACCAGCTGATATAGATGAGATTAAGTGGGGTAATGCCCTCTGGACAAAGTTAGTACCCTCTTGCGAAATATTGCAGAAATCTGTTTGCGAGGGAGAAATCCAATGCTTGGACCGATAGGTTTTTAGTGTGTGAGAGTACCACACACTAGTGAAAAAACCAATCCCTTACAATACATACTTCCCTGTAAAAAAATCTGATCTACTTTAAATTTTAGTTATGTGCAAGAGTAGTTCCTCAAGCCATTTGAAGATTGTTTGTCAAAGGTGGTTAAAATAAAAACCAGCTTCACTTAGTTCTAAATACTGAGTTTACATTAATGAGTGTAAAACATGGTTAAGTAAATGATAAAACTTTAAAAAATTAGATTTTTTTTATCAGTTATCAAACTATTTTTACAGGATCGTACATAACAATTTAATACTGAAACGTACAGTGCATGGTTGGGATTATTCAAATGAATATTAAAACTTAAAAATACTATAACACAAAATATACATCACTATATTACATTTCCATTACTGAAGTAAAATTAACCTTCAGGCACTTCCATTATTTACACAAAGGGGGAAAAGATCTATTTCTTTTCGTTAAGTGTAGTTCGTGCAACTGTTGACATACCGTCGACGAACTTGGTTCGAAACAAGACATTAGCATTGTTGAACATGCCGTCCTTCAGTGAAACAATGATGAACTGAAACAGGGGAAATTTAGATTTAGTAAATATGGATTTGATCTAAAATTAACTTAAAATATTGTTAAATAGTAACTATTTTCTAAATCAGTTTAATTTTAAAAGTGTATGATTTGTTGTCAACTTTTATGCTAATAAACTGATTTAAAGTTTAAAATTAACTATATTACCACATAGATTCAATTTTAAATTTGGCTTAATGAAAAAAAAATTAAACAAATTCAAGTGGAATGTTCTCTAGAAAACACTCTATTTAATGTTAAAAAAGGTGTGCCTTTGTGTTGTCGTGTTTGTGTTGTCAAGGGTTTATCATCACCCCATGGCGTCAAAGAGAGAGATTTCCCGGACACTGTAACATTCTCAAACTCTTAACAATGGCTTATAAGTGATCATGATGTAAACAGCGTTGAAACCTTAATTTCAGTAAAAAATACAACTAGTTTTGAACTGAAACATTAAACGTACACAGCACCAACACAGTATTCGACTATCGACACACCGCATCTCTGTAGAGCGAAATTGTGACACCCAGCTGTGTAACAGAGCATAGAACACTGTAACTAAAATCATTTTCACAAACAAATTGTTTTCACTTAACCCAAATCATTTACCGCAATTTGTGTGACAGATACAAATTAATCAACATTCTATATTCACCATCGCTTTCCCTATTTAAGAAGCACGTTACGGAGTGGCTTGTGGGCCTGAGTTCAGAGGATACCGAGGCTGTTATCACGCTGACCTGACCTGACCGTTGACCCTATATTTCACCAGAGGCATTTTTCAACAGTTTGATAAAGAAAGGTGTAATCCAGGGATCCTTATTAGTTTTGAGGCCCTCAGACTGTTAGGAATTAAACGTTTTTAGGTTGCTTATTTTCAAAAAATCCCCTCTTTTACTGGAGGATATTCTATGCTCCTGGATATGTACCTCCCAATAGCAATAACTAGGGACCACTGCTTGCGGTTCTGGAGAAAATTTTATACAAATCATAAAGTTCTCTGAGAAATCTTAGTCAGGATCTTTTGTCTAAACCCTGACCTTGTTAATATCTAACTTAGACCTTATGGTAGAACGGTAATTAATTAATAGTTCAATCATAACAATGGTGACTTGAGTCCATAGAGGAATCGACGATCGTTGTATAGTTTCGTTAAGGGGTGGGTTGTAGACTGTATACCATTCCCCCTCTCGGTAGCTGCACTCAACCATGAAGTCATAAGGGCTTAAAAACTGTCAAGGTGACAGGCTTAGTAAAACCTTCAGCTTGAGGGATAGACAAGGATTTCATTAAGAATCTTACAGTTTAAAGTGGTGGAGAATAGTCGCTGGGTTACACCCAAACCTGCAAAAAATATAGGATCACCTGTGAATGTTTGAAATGCGCCTTAAGCATCTGGCCGATGTTCTGCGTGTGGGACAGGTCGAGCGCAGCGTCCACCTCATCCAGGATGTAGATGGGGGCTGGCTTGAACAGCAACATGGCCAGGATCAGCGATAGCGCCACAAGTGACCTCTGCCCTGTATTCTAGGCTCTTAGATATGAACCCAATTCATGCACAGTTCCAGGAGTGTTTGATAATATCATAATAATTACCATTGATTATTTCAAAAACTGTTGCTTAATCTGGAAGCTAATCTCCCATAAGGTTCATAGAAATAAAAAAAAAATAAACCATGTTTTAAAAATTTAATTTTAAAACCTCTGATAAAAATTAACATTGTCAAATTTTTTCAATGTGAGGTTATCTGAATAAAAAACGAGCCTTCACTACACTGAGTCACTATTAGCTTAATAGATTTAACAGTAACTCCATGAATTAAATGTTTTGATTTCTTTACCCTGTAACTGTCTATATAGTCTCTTTAAGCAAGGGAAAAAATTATTACTGTATTTTTTCACCAGTTCCAAGCGGTAGGCTTAGAAACAAGTAAGTACTGTTGCTTCATCAAGACTTACTTGGTTTTCAAATAATTGCTTTATTTCGCTTGAAACATTATTTCTAGTTACCTACAATAATAAATAGTTAATGTAATGATAAATCTTAAAAAAAGAATCATTATTATTACTGTATTCTCATTAATAATTACAAACACTGAACAAATTGTGCGAATGAGACAATAATTTACTGTTAACACTATCTATCGGATGAGAAATGAATTAGCACACCAAACGGCGGAAATAGAACCACGTAGAAATATAAGCAGGATATATATTTGAGAATATTATGTTATAGGGAAATATAATTGTTTGCTCATAACCACTAAAAATATATTTTAGATTTAAAAGAAAAAAATACTTTTCAGTGTTTTATAAATAAACTATAATATACTAAAATAAAATTGTTTAAATTACAATATGAAGATAAGAATGTTTGTTTCTAATCAATAATTAGCAGGAATAATCAATTATTAAATTATTCAAGTAGAAATATACAAAGTTCAATAATTCAAAAAACTCGCTAACAGTCAAGTGAAAATTTTTTCATGAAGGAAATAATAATTGTTCCTTTCAAGTTTTATTACTCAACTAATTCCTATAGATCTGAGTTATAAAAAATTTCTGTTCCAGAAAAATCTAGATCTCTAAAAAGCACCGAAATTTTATATGTTCTATAAGATTCAAGATTCATTTATTTCCATAAAAAAATAAAAAATACATTTGGGTATATAATTTTAAGTACAGGAAATCTTTTCCTCACAATACTATTGAGCCTGTGTGTGAGGAAGAGTTAAATACATTAATAGTAGAACATATATAATAGAGTCCCACAAATCAGCGGCAACACTCGCAGGAAATAAACTAATTGTGATATAAAGCACTACTATATAAAATTAATGGAAGGAATACAAGAGAAATAAAACATAAACAGAATAAAATTATAATTGTCAGAACAAAAGCATTAATCGTCAGAACATGAAGTCACAATTACCGTTCCAAATTTAATGAAATAATTAAAAATGAAATGAATTTTGAAGTTAGACATTATAAGTAAAGGAGGAGCATGTCAGCTGCGGCAGCCAATCCGAGTAGCCAGTCCTCAAATAGCTTGTAAATAGAGAGACTGACCTCATCAGAAGAAGAATAGATTAGATTTCTGTAACATGTGCTAAGTAGAAGAATTAAATAAATTTGACCTATAGTTAGCCTAGAAAAATTTATACCGTGATTTGATTGTTTCTAGTTCATATCTGGGTTCAGTTGTTTTAAAAATGTGATATTTATTTTCTCTGATGTAACTTATCAACGTTTTCAAATAAAGTTGTCTAATATTCAAAACTGGAAATTCGAAAAATAATAAATTAGTGGGATATCTTACATCTTTGTCTAAAATTGTTTTGATTATTGATCTTTGGGTTATGGCCAATGGTCCCAGCACTGATAAATTATAAATAAAATGGAACACAATATGTTGTTGGTCAAACAATAAAACTATCCAAGACCAACAATGAAGTTCACACAAAGTAAGTTACCTCCAATCCGTCCAAAATATCTTTCCCCCTAGGTGGGTTAAGAGCAGCCTGCGCGCCAGGCAGCAAAGATCCGAAGATGGAGCCAAAGTCTTTGTTCACTTGCTTCCACGCCAGCCGCAACGCCTCTTTCTTCTTCTCATCCAATTCCTTTATCAAATCCACAATCTTCTGTTTGTCTTTTTCCACTATAGTTTTCTTCCGCATTACTTCATTGTACTGTGGAACAGTTTGCAATAATTATACACATAGATTCTCTCTAATTGTTCATAATTTCTCTCTAAATAGACTCAAGTTTATGATATTTCAAATGTTTATTTTCTTCAATGCTATTTTGAGTATTAAATACACACATTGATTGGTTCAGACCTCTATATCTCAAAAATCTCAACATATGCTTTTGATACATTAATCAAAACTCCAATAATAATCATTAACTAATTAATCAATAACTTTAATAAGTTATTGTGCTTACAGACACACACGCATATATACATAAATACTATTGTATGTACAATCGACTCCCTCTAATCCGTAAACCTCAGGATCAGACCCCTCTCCGGATTAAAAATATTCCGGACAATCCGGCAGTTTTACAAAGATATAAATATTAATTACGACCTGTATTAGCGTACAGTATCTATATAAATCACATTTTAAGAAGATTTTAAACCGTACTTTCCCAAACATCACAGGTATTTGTTTCCAACTTACTGGATTGTAGTTTTTTTGTGACGTTATAAATTTAATTATAAAGCACCACAAATGAACCTTTACAAATCTATTTTACAGTATGAAAAAATGGAACTATAACTTTCTATTGATAACATTATCTCAAACGTATTTACTATAACCTAAGAAGAATAAAAACCTTGGTTTTACAACACCATACATATTTAAAGAAAACTGTTTTTTCTTTTGCTTTTTTGCATAATCACGCCATTTTTTCATAAACATTACATCCACAACTGACACACCGATCTAATGCTCGTCGTAGGTTGTTGGCAGTTCCAGTGCCCCTCCCATCCACAAGAGTCAAAATTCACACACCGGTGTTGCCATTTCTTGCTTCACTGAAGATTCCCGTATCGAACACAATTTATTTATAACTAGGCCGGAAATAAACAAACACAATCAGTCCTGTTGATTTCCATGAGAAACGTGACCGCGCGCTGATAACTCATTTTCAAGAAGTAGGCCGCACCATGTGGTGTCCGAACCAACCGAGTACGGACTAGAGGGAGTCCACTGTATACATAAATACGTACTTATGTACAGTTTCAAGCGAATGGTTTTTTTCATCTGAGGACCTCAAAACCCAAAAATTCAGTCCCCAGCTGAGGTCCATGAGGAGGTTTTCCCCAACTAGATTATCCCAACTTCCATGTAACTGACTGACCTGTTCTTCTTCCTTGCCAAGCAGGTTGACGGCTCGTGCATTAACAGTCCGGCTCAGCTTCTCCTTCGTCTCCTTCAGTCGATTGACCCGTTTCTGTGCTTCCTGTGGGTTGCTGGCCTTAAAGTCGTACATGCCATCTGGCTGGCCAAAGAACTGTCGGTCTGTCTCAATCCACTCGTACGCTTTCAAATAATCGTTCAGCTGCAGAAAAGAAGTATGTTCGTTACACAAAGATTTGTACCACTGACTAATATTACATTCACTATAATAAATTCTAACTTCCATTCAAGAATCTTATTTAGATTTATCAAGAAAATTGTGCTACTATTGATATTGAGGTGAAATGAAAGTCTTGGTTGTCCTGAACATTGCTTGGTTCTGACTAAGAAATTTAGTTCAAAATAACACTCGATCATATTATATAAAATTACATAGAATAATGTTGTTAACAATATATGACTTAGGCTACTAAATATCGCAGATGCAACAAGAATTCCAAATCAATAATATAAAAATAATATATGACAATTTAAAATTTCATAAACATGAGAATTATTTGCCATTTCCAAATATTACATAATATTCAGTTTGCTGCTGTGATAACACTAAATTAGATTTTAATAAAATATTTATCTTACATTTATACCAACTTTCATCAACATCTGTCCATAAATAAAGGAGTTTATATTTTATATTATTATTTATGACATTATGGGAAAAATTATGGTTTGCTGCCATAAACACATAAACTATGATTTTTAAGCATAAAAATAGATCTCAAACACATGCTAAATATAAGTTTTAATCAAAAATATCATTAATATAAATTTAATTTTTCCTATCCTCCATAATATTAACATTAGCCCCACAATACAACGTACTGTGTTAGATTTTTTAATATCTCGGTAACCTTAATAGAGAAAGACTTTAAGGAACTTAATTGTGTAGTTTTTTAAGCTGATTCCAATGGTGAAATATAAAATATTTTTAAAAATTACATGTGAAAACGCAAAAAACACATTTTTACACCCCCCCAAACTACCCGTTCCCATTGACCGATATGTCTGGTTTACGAACTCGTCCGAGCATTTGTAGGAATACACGTCTCTACCAAATTTGGTCTCGATCGGACCATTTTTACGAGAGTTATCGTGTTCACAGACACATATATATATATATATATATATTAAGTAAAGTTAAAATAATTAACTGAGTATCCTTGATAAACATTATTTTATTTAAACAACATGTTTCAACCTTTAAAGGCCATTTTCAAGTTTAAAAACAATTTAAAACATTTCAAAACAATACTAAAATCACATATGTTTAAATTAAATAATTTCAATTTAATAAATGTACAAGTGTTCTTGAAGAAGTTAGTAAAAATTGTTGTATCTATATAAATGTAAAATGTGATTATATGTTTTGTTTGAGTTTTCTGATTTTTTCAAAAATTGGATTGTTTTCTTCCTTGCCAAGCAGGTTGACGGCTCGTGCATTAACAGTCCGACTCAGCTTCTCCTTCGTCTCCTTCAGTCGATTGACCCGTTTCTGTGCTTCCTGTGGGTTGCTGGCCTTAAAGTCGTACATGCCATCTGGCTGGCCAAAGAACTGTCGGTCTGTCTCAATCCACTCGTACGCTTTCAAATAATCGTTCAGCTGCAGAAAAGAAGTATGTTCGTTACACAAAGATTTGTACCACTGACTAATATTACATTTAGTATAATAAATTCTATCTTCCATTCAAGAATCTTATTTAGATTTATCAAGAAAATTGTGCTACTATTGATATTGAGGTGAAATGAAAGTCTTGGTTGTCCTGAACATTGCCTGTTCTGGACTAAGAAGACTTTAGTCACAAAATAGTCACGGTCGATCAAGTTATAATAAACATTACATAGCTAATAGGTCATGTTGTTAACAATATATTAGGACTTAGGCTACTAAAAATTATAAAACCACCAAAAGTACACCTATAGGCCTTTAAAATTACTTAATATCACTGAAAGAATAGGGAGAAATTTCAATAAGCCACTTTTCACACATCTATAAAACTATTTTCAGTGAGGGATTTAATATTAGACGGGAATAGATTAAAAAATAGATTTTTCCTCACTGTTACCAAAAATGAAAAAAATCTTAGCATAGTTAAAAAGATATAGCTTAAATCACAATTAACTGCAGCTGATAAATCCAATGGTACTGTAAAAATTAACTGTCCTTCTGAATCATAATAATTGTACAGAGTAATGAAAAAAGAAAATGGTAAAGCAATCACTGTCACAGTATTGGTTTTGTAATTACGTATTTGTACATACCACTAATTTACTGCAATTTAAACAATTTAAATTTATCTGTCTCATGAAAGTTCCTGAAACCTATAACTACTATATTTCCAAATTTTAAAGGCAACGATGAAATTAATTTTACCTTGTCCTTGGTTGATCCTGAGTCCGTTTTCAGTTTGGTGATCTTGTGCTGCACTTCGATCACATGCAACTGTAACTCACTGACTTGTTTTTCAAGAGCGGCCTTGTGCTTCTGTGTTGCTTGAATCTCACTGTTCTGTTTTGACAAAATGTCTTTCTGCTCTTTCACCTGCTGCTGTAAGTTTTTAACCTCCACCTGGAATATAAGTTGGTTTAAGAATCATCAGTATTATTCATATTCACTGTTTGGGGTCCTTTAATCAGTAATTGGAGATCACGAATTGTGGATAGTAATAACTGATGGCTGAGGGTTGCAATACTCCATGGTGTTCAACCACAGTGACCATCCTCATAAATAGACCAGTTCGTAATTCATAAACAAAATTGTTGTTTGCATCTGTAGGTCACTTAAGCCTCCTACGCACGATCATTTTGAACTGAAAGCTCTAATCGCCTCTACACTGTCAAAACGAAATCTCCATATTTCCAAAAGTCCATTTACTGACCCGAGCGCTGTGTGACAGACGATTTTAACTGTCAGTTCAAACTTATCGTCTGCAGGAGACTTTAGATGCCATCGGCTGTTAGGCTATTGATTAAACGGTCCTGTCTAGGGAACATGTCATCCTTAGTCAGTAACAAGACTACTAGATTGCACTACAATCATCTTACACTCATACCTCATTCATAGTTGGCCTAAAATGCCTGTGTGACTAGATCACCATTTCATAATAGGTCCAGGTCCCCCGAAACTATTTACAACCTATGTTTATTTAAATTATTACTCAAATTTAGTAATTAATTAAATTAACGATGGAACCTTATACTTTATCAATTTATTTGACATTTAAATACAATACTATGTTATAAAACAAGTAAGATGGGTTGAATTTGATTTAGCGTTTCGGAATAAAATTCTGCATGCGCCCTCTCCCGTTTGAACGGCAAAGCGCCCACTCTAGGGTTAAATGTACTTTATGTTTCGTAGTTCCGTGTCAGTGTTTTTGAAGAAGACTCTTTACGACTAGTGTCGAGGATATTCCACTTGGTATTCCGATTTCAAAATGAGGTCCGAAACCATTTGTCGACAGCATTACACTTAAGATCACCGACAGTACTACAGGTATTTAAACCTTCATGTTTTAGTAGCTTTTATAAATTAAACTACTAAATGTATAACTCAAATTTCTCAGATAGAAGATAAGTGTATATTCTCGGAGCATTAGACATAAATTAAGTTTTATTTAAACAACAACTTTGTCCAAAATAAATAAGATGTGAACAGATAAAAATAGGTAAGTACCTACTGACAAGATATATTCACATTCAAAAATCAAATAAATACTTTATTCCATATAAAAAACATATAAAATATACAACAATGTAAATAGCTAAATCTGGAAGACCCCACATAAGCAAAAGCTGTGAGTAGGTCTGAGTTCTTGTAGTTTAAATAATTAAAAAAAAATATATATAAATATAGTTTGTACATTCTTGCACTTATACATTCACTGCACTCTATCTTATCTATTATTACATATATATCAAATAGACTCTGAGCTTAAAGAGCCCGGGTGCCAAGAGAAAAATAATGATTTAATTTCATTAAGTTCACAGAGAGCACACGAACTCATACACACACTCACAAGACATACACGCATACATACACACATAAACACATACAAAAAACAAAACACCGACCCACAACACTTCATATCAGGCCGATATAAAGCTGACAGATACATATCTATCTGTCTCTGCCAATCTCTACTAACCAATATTTACTAGTAGTTTATATTGGTTCTTGCTAAATATGGTTTTTTTTAGAGAATCTGGAATCCTGGAGAAAAGTAACAGCATTATAATAAGAGGATGTTTTATTTATAAATTTATTATTTTTGAAACCGGATACCAATATTAATGGCTGATCGAGTAGGATAGTTATGGCTGGATTCTGTGAAGATATGTTGCTTATTTTTAAAAAATAACACAGTAAAGATCTTGCGTAAAGTGTGCGATACTAAAAACCTTGAAGTCGTCAAACAGTTGCTCAGGTTGGGTAGTGGCGTGTTTTGATAAAGCGGATTTAATTATAGTTTTTGGATAATTTCTAGTGGAGAGAGCAAATTTTTGTAACCCTCCCAAAAATTCCATATTGCAAAATGGACTGGATGTAAGCAAAATAAATTGTTTACAAAAGAGGGAGACTGAGAATTTTTTGGATAAGCTGTGAAAGATAAAACAAATTTCCTGAGCTTTTTCCTAACATAATTTATATGGCCTGTCCATTTCATACGGTTATCAAAAACAACACCTAAATATTTATACTCAGTCACAAATACCCAATTCACACATTCAAAAACGTTCTAAATAATTAACATTCAAAAACGTCATTGTATACAATTAAAAATCATAAGCAACCTGCTTTGGGAAGAGGGTTATAGTGTTAAGAATTCTCATTGAATCAATGAGAAGTCAATGTTAAGGTATATGAATTTGAGATACTGTAGTTTTATCATTACCTTAGCCTGGTTAGCTTGTTCCGTTAACTCTTCCAGTTCTTTCTTCAGTTGCTCAATAGTGGCGACACATTTTTCAATTTCTTGATTCCCGTTTTCAATGCTCTTCTTCAACTCTTCTATTTCTAATTTTGATGTTTCAAACTCCTAGAAATATAATTCTACTTGACCACAAAGAATTTAAATTCCATCTTTGTTCTATAATTGTCTATATCTTTATTATAATAATCTAAAATGGTTTCAGCATGTAAACTGTAGATCAATCAATACTGTCTTTAAATCAATAGGTCCATGACTAAAAGTGGCCACAGCAGAATATCTACAAGGTAGGTGTATTTTTTAGGTGCATGTTATATGGGACAATCAACCAGATAGGCCTATCCTCTAAATTTGACCAAATCACCTATCATCAGCCCTAGAGTATTCCAACAAAATATTATTCAGAAGTAGGTCCTAATATGGTGGTGTAGAGAATAATGAAGACTTTTTAACACTTTTGGTCTTATTTTAATCATATGTAGATTGCAAAATATATCTTTACCTCAAAAATAAATAAAAAATCATAAATACCCAGGTCCTGGGCATTCTTCTGGGCCCAGGGTTTTATTTTTGTTATTGGTATATTATTTTTACCAAATATTTTTCAGAAGTATTATGGTTTTAAAGACAATAAAAAGACTTTTTTACACTTTTGATCTTATTCTAATCATACTTGGAGCATGTAGATTGCAAAAAAATTGTCTTTACCCTATAAATAATAAAAAAATCATAAATACCCAGGTTTTGGGTATTTACCCAAGGCACAGGTAAATACCCATTTTATATTTTCCTACCTACTGGGTATTTACCCGACAAGCACCACTACAATCTAATCTAATCTATAAAAATTATATAAGTCATTATCACCTGTTCTCTTTCCTTCCATTGTTTTCTACTCTCCTCTGCCTTTTTCTCTAAACGTTTCATTTCTTGTTCGGCTGCCTTCAACTCTTTCTCTCGAAGGTTCTTGGCATCTTTAACTTTGGCCTCTAATTCTTTTACCTTTTTCGAATATTCCTTTTCCCTCTCCTTGCACTCATTAACCCGCTTTGTTAATTCATCTGTAAAAATTTAAAATATTGAACATGCTATTAAAAAAAACATCTACATAAAACTTTCTAAGAAAACTTTAATAAATTAAAACTCGCTTTAAAAAAATGTTCTCTTTGTGTAAATAAGTACGGTACACCAGAGTCCCAATAATCTGAACCCCGGTAATTTAAACGTCTGGTTAACCCAAACTTCCTGATGAGGGAAAAGGTTACTGATTTAAAATTAAAAACAAAGCAATGCAATCTTAATTATAACACTTTTTAATCTACAGCACGGTATCACTAATTATACATTACTTCTTAGTGATGTATATAATTAGTAACGTATAATTACTTGGGTACTTACCTAATGTTAATTAAATACAATAACTTATGTTTTGGAACAAAAATTAGGGGTGTGCGAGCCTGGAATTTTAAGTTCGAACCGAGCTGAGCTTTTTAAAAAGTTCCCGAGCTTTTCCAAACCTTCACCTTATCTGAATTATCAAGGTAATTTTTTTCTCAAAAGTCAGAGTTTATTTAATTTATGACTTTTGTTCCAAACAAACGGCTGGCTTCCTGATCGTACTACTCCATTTACACCTATTCATTATTCATCTAGAAGTGTACGATAATTTTGAGTCGGCAGCGCTACGGCTGGTTTCTTGGTCGAGTTTCATCAGATTGAGAACAATGTCATCTGTTTCGCTTCTTATTACGATATCTCAAAATAAGTAACAACATTACTTCTTCCTTCTATTTGAATTCATTGTGCTTGCAGATGTAAATCAACCTTATGAACAGTTATTTAAAATTACAGTGTAAATTAAGAGTGTTTTAACTTCACAAAAGCTCGATGATTTGAGCCTTCACACACCCCTAATAATAATTCAGTTATCATCTTTTGACATATGACATAAATCCTGTTAGAAATATTTAGTTTTAAAAATAATTCCATTAGTAAAATAGGTTAACTAGATAAATAGTTTGATTTACAGGAATCGTAGAGTTTTCTTAAGGTTTTATTAGTTTTTCAGTCCATAACTGTTATTATATGTGGCCAAAAAATCATCATAGACTTTTTACTGATAGTGATGAAGAAGACAAAAGTGTGGCGCCTGATGTATGGTTAATACAAAGTTTTACGTCATGACCCAGATTCCTAACCTGAAACATGAAATGATCAATCTGAACCATAAACCTCTAGAATTTTTCTAATATCAGACATCTAGGTTACAGAAAAAGCAGAGAAAACTGTATATCAACATTACAATTAAATTTCACAATTTTGCAACAACTATATCAAGAAATTTTACAAAGGGTAAAAGTTTTATGTTTTAATCCAATTAAAAATTAATTATTGAGCTGAGCATTTTTTCTTATTTACAGTAAACCCTCTCATATCCGGACGTGATATTGAAAGAATGCAAATTTTTAAAACACTAGGAGGCCAATGTTTGTTAACCCAGTAGTCGCGAATAATGTTTGTAGGCTGGTTAGTAGAGCACCGGTCGCCGAATGCGGGATTGAACCCATGTGTAATGTTCAAAAGTGGAGGGGGAGGAACGATGAGTCACCCCTTGTCCTGAGCGCCTGAGTCTTGAGCACTACTCTCTGTATTCTGTGCTATCTGGTGCAAGTCACTGACTCACAAAACAATTACCTCAATGTCACCTTTGTTTTGCTTGAGTAACCTAAACTTTCTTGCAACGGTTTGTTTACTGTATTTGGTTACGACTTTAGGTACATATTTTGCATTAAAATGTATCATGCCTGTTAACACTGGATCATACAACCTGTACGAAGAACGGGATTAAGCCAACCGAACATTTGTGAAGCCAGCTTAACATTGTACGGTGTTGGTTTGTGGGGACACCTTCTCAAACATTTTGATTGTTGTGAAGGGGGAAAAATGTTTGCTGCCACTCCGAACATTTTACATTCAAGAAAAATCATTGTTGAAAATGTTTGTCGGACATGTTTGATGAACTTAATGTGTATTGTTTGTCCATTGTTATGTTCCGCGAACATGTTCGGCTGGTGGAGACGCACCATTACTGTTACTCACCGAGGGAGGCTTGTAGCTGGTTGACCTCCGTACGTAGCTGATGGTGCGCCGTCTGCTGTATCCTGGTCCTCACCATCTCTACCTCAGCCTGTCTGATCTCCAGCCTCTGCTTCAGGGATGTGTACCTAACACAACAATTATTATTAGAGTTTATTTTCCATTTTAGCGAATTTCCCATAGGGGAGAAGCTATTACCGTAGGTCTCATGGTAAGACTTAAGCCCGGGACCATGTTATTTTTTCGTCTTTAGGTGCCCAGAGTCCAAAAACAATAGTCGTTAAAATTTTTATATATATGTGTGTCTGTTAACATGATAACTCTCGTAAAAATGGTCCGATCGAGACCAAATTTGGTAGAGACGTGTATTCCTACAAATGCTCGGACGAGTTCGTAAACCAGACATATCGGTCAATGGGAACGGGTAGTTTGGAGGGGGTTTTATACCCCAAAATGGGGTTTTTTGCGTTTTTCACATGTAATTTTTAAAAATTTATAATTTTATATTTCACCATTGGAATCAGCTTAAAAAACTACACAATTAAGTTCCTTAAAGTTTTTTTCTATCTTTAACGGTTACCGAGATATTAAAAAATCTAAACACAGTACGTAGTATTGTGGGGCTCCAATGTTAATCTTATGGAGGATAGGGAAAAATTAATATTTCCCATATTAATCAATATTTTTGGATAAAACTTGATATTTAGCTTCATGTGGTTGAGATCTATCCATTTATGCTTAAAAATCATAATTTATGTGTTTGTCATGGCAGCAAACCTGCATACTCTTTTCCCATATTAATCATATAGGGAATAGGCAAACTCCTTTATTTAAGGACAGATGTAGATGAAAGTTGGTATAAATGTTAAGATAAAAATTATTCATGGTAGAAATGACTTCTTTCAGTGTTCCTCACAGCAGCTAACCTGCACACTCTTTCCTATGTTAATCTTATGGAGAATAGGCAAATAATTCTCATGTTTATGGACATATTTTTATAAAACTTGTCATATATTAAATTATTGATTTGGAAATTCGCTGAGTACGCAGGTCTGCTGCGACAGGGGTATTTTAAGTTTTGTTCTTATCTATGCCAGAGGCACTTTACTCTCTAGTCAAGAAGTGATATCACAATAACACTGTTTAGGAAAGTGGTTCAAACCCAAATGGGCATCCTGGGATTTGAACTCGTGACCTCTGGCACGCAACTCAGCCTCCCATTCCCACTGTCAACTGTAAAAGCTGCGGTCACGTTCTTCCCTTGCGGGCATTTTCTTTGCCTGCCCATTAATCCACGATTAAGTTGATGTGATATTTCAATGTTGCATGGAAAATAATGTTTACCTATCCGCATCCTTGCTGATGGTTCGGATCTGTTGGTCAATGTCAGCGTACTCCGCCTCTAGCTGAGCCAAGGTGTTCTGAACCTCAGTGAACTCTACAATCTGCATCAACACCGAGCCACCACTTTTCGGAGCACCTATCAAAAATAAAACAAGTGTAAGAAATTTTGAAAACACAGAGGAGTCTTAGCCCAATAGCCAAATGACCAATGGAATTTAAGGGATCTACAGTTTAAAATATGATCCAAACCATGATTTATTGAATTAAAAGAGTATGTACACTAGTAATTTGTGTTTTGGAACAGATAATTCACTCAAAAGGAAGATAGAAATGTTGCTGTATTGTTACCTCCAGAAAGAGTGCCGCCCGGGTCGGTGACGTCGCCGTCCAACGTGATACACTTCTTCCTGATACTGTTGTGGTACGTAACCTTGGTGGCAGTGGCCATCTGGTCACACACAAACACCTGGCCGAAGATCCACTGCATCACTGGGTGGTACTGACGGTCGTACGAGATCAGACTCAGAGCTGGCCAACACCTGTCTGCACCCACCTGCCGACATACTACATTAGCCACTAGCTGACATTCAACATTAGTCACTATAGTAGGACTCCTCATATCTGACCACGTCAGGACGTCGAGCCCTTGGTCCGATAATCCAACCTATTTTTAAAACAAAAATTTATACCTAATAATAACATGCAGTTGATAACTATAGTCATATTGAGGGTTTGAGTCTATTCTGTGATTTTTTTGGAAAAAATGCATACATTTATAAAACCAATATAAAGCGTCATCAATAATTTCATAGGATACTTTTCTCAAGCAAAGTCAATTGGATGAAACTTTTCAACTCTCTTCTCTCTCAATGTTATCGATTTTGACGTCAGTCATTAAAAGTGCTTTTTCCCACATTTAGTTGATTACATATTTTTGCCACAGATTCGCTTTTATTAATACGTTCGATCTGGTTAAGCTTTTGTTTGACTATCACCACCTTATATTTCCGTTTCGGCGCACTCAATTTTTGTACACTATTGTTTAGTGAACTGAACATAAAACAACGGTGCAGCACTAATCTCAAAACTCTTGACGGAAACAATTGAGAGTTCATAGTAAATCAAAGTTGCAATGAACTGTCATGCAAATGGGCTGACGTGAACGAGTAAACACAACCTGAAAATAGTCCAGTGATGCTGCTTTAGAGTTCTATCAACAACATCAGTTGATGCTGGTATGTATAATACAACTTCACCAATGTCATAATGCATAAAGTCTAATGGTCACAACAACGACTCTGTATCACCTTATGAAGTTACCATGTCACTCTGAAATTAGAATTTTTTTTACTTTCTCATTTGACATAAAATTTTGGGACCATTAGAAAACTTTAGATTAAAAAAGAATGAGGATTGTCCATGTTCCACTGTATTACCAAATTCTGAGCTGTCTGAATAGTTCTCTGGTCCATGGCACTGCCTTGGATCTTGGTTATGGGAATGAATGTGACTCTCTTCTGCAGTTGACCTTTCTTGATTATCTTGTTGCTGGTCATCTCGTTGTCAACCACTACATTGTACAGCTGATTGTGGACAAACAAATAATAATATGTTATTCAATCAACCTTGTAGCGAATATAATATTTTCTGTTAAAAATCTAATTTTCAATGACCTAAGCAATAATTTGTATCATGTTAGTAACTTTAAACATAGTAAAAGAGGCCCAAAAGGTAAAAAATGGATCCAGGTTATTTATTAAAATAAAGCCTGAATAAAAATTGATATTACATATTTTATTATGAGAAATAACATTGTATAAAGAAAGGAATGTTCATAAAATTCAAATTAGTCCTACTCTCTACACTAGTAGGTACTTCAAGATTAAATAATTACTATCCCAATGAACAAGGTTGCTGAGTCAAGTGTCAGAGCACCCCTAACTTAATCCTGTGAATGAGGATGCAATGGTATCGGGGTATCTCAGATTTAATGCTTCGGCCCATTTGAGTTACACACTAGGGTGAGCCAGTTTTATTCATTTTTTTAACAAAAAAATAAAAAGAATGAAGGAGGATTGTAAAAAAATGTTTTTGCATTGTAGCATTTTACTTAACCATCCTAGAGACAAGATTTTTTTGTATAGTGTAAAGAAAAAAAAAGGATTTTGAGTTCACCCTATTACACAATCGTAAAACAATACACTTTTGAGCTTCTTAAATATTTAATAAAAAAATCTGGTATTTCATAATTTTTTGACCTCATATTATAATACCGGCTAAGATCTTAAATTAACTCATCTTAATTTTTTATATAACATTAATAAATCCTAAAAAAGAATAAATAAATCCATTAATTATTTATAGTTTCAGTTTTTAAAAAGATTACCTTTCAGACTGATATAAAGAATACAATAATAAAATGATGATTTAGACTTAACCAGAAATTGGGGCACTTTGAAAATTTACTGACTTTCATACATTTCACCACTTGGTCTGAACAGTAGAAGAGAGAGCATATATATGGCTCTACACTGATATTTATAAGCTCAGTTGGTCAGTTTGTTTGGACCCAATGAACCCACCAATCAGAACCTTCTGTTGGGGTTTACAATATTATTCCTTTGTAAAAATATGAACTGCCTTGACTGTTGTAACTGGTGTTACATTACAAATCACATGTGAAATTGATTTGACATTACAAATCAAACGTACGGTATAAAACCACTGCCAGGTGACTTCTGTCAGATCATGAGTTGTCACTCAGGATAGCCTATATGCCCCTACCACGCCTTGCTTTCTTTAATTCAATGCATAGGACATTGGTCCACGGTTATTGGGCAGTTGAGGTTAAAAAAAATTAATTAGTTAAAAGAGCACAAACTCACCCTTCCCCCTGCTGCGGACTCCAAAGCCATCGCAAACTTTGGGTCTTTGACTTGAAACAGCTGACAAACGAGACCTTTGACTTTCGATCGATCAAAATTAGGCTCCGGATCTTTGTAGTTGAACCTCAATGAAGAGTTTCTGAAAAAAGAAATTGTAGTTAATTATAAAACCACTGAACAAATGAACAATTCACATAAATCTTAATATATAAAATTCAAAGCCCTCACTCACTCACTCATCACTAATTCTCCCACTTCCCGATTACCTAGGAGGCTGAAATTTGGTATACTGGTTCTTTAGACCTAAAATAGGAAAGTCTAATAGTTTTTGTGACAATTTTCCCATAAATCTCTATACGCCTTCAAAGTCCCCATGTTAATCTTATGGAGAAATAATTTTGTTTTGGATTCCAACATATGTATCTTACCTTTTAAGATATAAACAGCAGCAGTTTTTATTTGAACCGTTGAGCAAGCCAAAGAAGCAAGCATAAAATAGTAAGTACTCAATGGTATCTAATTACTGTATAAATATAAAATTTCTCAGAGGGTTTTGTGACTATGTTTTATGATTTAAAATCAAATGTTTATTATTATCGGTACGAAGTTCGCCGGATCAGCTAGTCCTCTATATAAATCTAGGTATTGTCCAAGTTAATATGATGACATATCCAGGAAAGCTAGGATATAAATATGATACTGTGTTACAAAGTTTTTTTTAAATTAGAATAGCTAAAGATCCAACTATCCTTTTAGGCTTTAGTTTAAAATTTATTTAAAATGTATAATCAAACTCTAACCTTGCCTGAAAGTGCTCAACCTTATCCCTCATTTTCCGTATATCAGTGTTCAGCTGTCTTTTTCGATCCTGCAATTCTTCCATCTTTCCTTCCTGATAGTTTACTTTTCCCAAATCTCTCTGCAAAATAATATCAATCAATGAAAAATACCACAAAACGATTAGAGTTTTTTGAGACCATGCCAACTAAACAAGTATCCAGAACCAGAATAAAATATTTAGTTAGGTTAAAGAATCAGGATAACACACTGGATGAAATTAATGTTAGAGTTGTATTAGTGATTTCCGGAAGAACTGTACCGTAATAGTTAATAGACATCAACATCAGTGACTGACATATATCATAAAACATTTTGAGTCGGTTTTATTGGATGTTTTTACCTTACAAAATGCTAAATTTTCGGGAGATTTTTGGGAAACAAGAAAGAAATTGAATTTTTGGTTGGTAATCTCCTTGAGAATAACACTGGACACTCTCAGACAACATCCTGCATTTACTAGGTACAGTAAATTTAATATAATGGAAATAAATTTTATATGAGGAGAGACAGAGGATCACTATTAAGGGGAGTAGGAGAAGGGCAGCCAAATAGGGGAAAACCACCAGGAAGGCCCAAGAGAAGATGGTGGGACAGTGTGAAAAATATATCACAAGAGCAGGTGTAGCAATTGACAAAGCACAGGACAGGGAGAGATTGGCGAGAAGTTGTTGGCGAGGCCAAAACCCTACTTGGGTGCCAATGGCCATGGGAGTAACTAAGAGTAAGAGACTAACCATCAATTTATTATTGATGGTTAGTCAACGGTTAACTTAAAACAGAACAGCAATGCGATTACCTTTTAAACTTTTATCATACAACCGTGGTATTTTCTCTATTTCATCTAAGAACAATGCTGTGTCGAAATTAATTTGCACCCACATTTTATGCTAACCAAGACAATAATTATAAAAACACTACAAAATACAAGACATACAACTGAAGCCAGAGAAGAAGAAGTAGTAACTGGCCGATTATTTAATTGACTGTGGGCGCAGACAGGTAACAATCTGTATGTTAAGCTAAGTGCATCCAGCCGACTATCGCCTCGCCTACAAATCTGTGACACGCCAGATTTTTAAATCGGTGCGGTTCTCAATTGCCTGTGTGCACGCTTCCATTCTAATCTACGTTGCACAGATTGGCTGATGAAATAGTTGCCTTGAAATAATCACCCGTGTGCGCAAGGCCTAGCTTAAACCCGCTTTAACTGAGAATTACAAATTTAAAGTTTTATTTATGATTCGCAGTTCATATATGTTCAGTAGTTTTATTTATGCATCGGTTGATGCATCTGGATTTCGATTACCTCTGAATCGAATCGACTCGAAATTTCGATACATTTTCGATGCATCGACACCCCTAGATAACTGTACTTTTTCACTAGTTCCAAGCGGTAGCCTTAGAAACAATTAGGTACTGTTGCTCTATCAAGACATACTTGGTTTTCAAATGATTCCTTTCTTTCACTTCACACATCTACTTCTAGTTACCTGCAGTAATAAATAGTTAATGATATTTAAAAAAAGAATCATTTAATGTATTCTTGTTAATAAGTACAATCGCTGAACAAATTGTATGAACGAGACAACAGTAATTTTGTCAATATGGAACATTGGACACTAAATATGATGATTTAAAGATAAGATAAGATCTTTGTTTCCAGCAGATATTCATTTGAATACATTGGATTTGTCACAAATATTTTATTTAAGTCACTGGTTACAGGTTCAAATAAAATAAAGAGAAAGCCAACACTATCTATTGTATGAGTAATGAACTAGCACACCTAACAGCGATAAAAAGAACTACCTAGAAATAATTTTTAAACAGGCAACACACATTGTTTGCTCAGAACCACTCTGAACGCACAATGCATGTCTTCAGTCATATGTCTAGCGAAATACAAGGACGTGCAGTGTGCGACCTTCGACAGGAATGGGTTAAAGAAGGTTTGAAAAATAACATAACTAGGTTTGGATCAAATGGACTGGTGTTATTTGAACAAACTTTACACTGACCATTGGTAAAATTTAGCCTTAGCATCTTAGGTTAGTACCTAAGGTGCTAAGGTGGTGGTTTCAGAATTAATTTGTAACCTTAGTAGGAAACAAGTATATTCTTAAAACTACATTTACAGATCGGTCACTGTTACCAACCTTGAGTGTCTCCAACTCCTTGTCCATAGCCTGGAGCTGTCTCTCGTCTCTTGCGTAGTCCGTCTCTCCCTGCTTCAGATCCTTCTGTTTATTCTTCAGCTCGTTTCTGTTGTGCTCCAACTGCATGTTACATTGCATCGTCTCCGTCTGCAGTCGAGACACTTCCTGCTTTGCATCTGGACATCACAGTTCTAAATTTAATAAATCTATGGAAACACGTTTGCTCCACTGTATAGTATTTGCCTATCACACATATAGCATTCCCTTTCAGCAAAACTTAACCTCAAAATTCAACCCTTGAAGGCAGTAGTTTTTTAAGGATTGTGCCCTATTTTTGTAATGTTTCAATAAAACTAATTTTTCTCTGGTATTATATAAGATATGAATCTAATTATCTTAGAAAATTGTTTATAAATAAACAATGAACGAAAAACACCAAACAATATAAAATACACAAATAATAGGGCAAGGGTTACCCCACCTGTGGTGCAGAAGTTAATTTTTGCATAAGATTAGACATTGCCTTTTTTCAAAGTTTTTGTGAAACGGACAACCATAACTTTAGCATTTCATTAAACTTAAATGTCCAATAGTTGTTCTGATAAAAAGTTTTTACTTTTTTATAATTATTACTTGAACCTTAATTCAAGACTTACTCATCAGCTGGTCCTGCAGTGTGGCGTCTTGGCCGTCATCAGACGACAGCAGTCCCGAGCTCACAGCCTGGTACTTGTGCTGCGCAGCCTCTAGAGCCTTGCTGTCCTCCTCGTCTGCCTGGCGCAGTCGCAAGAACACATCCTCCGCTTTGCTCAGAATCTTCTCTTTTTCCTTTAACGCTGACTCATCCTGTCACGTTACATTTATTAGAAATATTCGGAACCTCAAACATAAGAGTCAGCATGCCTCCTTTTTGAGGGATGAATAAAAAAATCATAAAATAAAAAAAAAGTGGAATACAAGAGATGTCTACTCCGGACTGGTTGTTTACCAGGGTTAGTCAAGAGTCGTAAAATACCTTAGTTCACGTAGCATACATACTGCATAGTTGTGAGCCTGAGAACCATTTTATTTTTTTTATGAAAAATGTGCAAAGTAGAAATGATCCGATAGCGACACTCCATTCCAGGTACAGCAATTTTTGGCTGTATGGAAGTATCATCGATTCTCGATACTTTGCACCACTGGGTTCAAAACCGATGCTAACAAAAAAATAGACCAACATCAGGACTTACAAAAGAATATTTTATACAATAAATAGTTACCAATAGGGGTGTACAATGAATTGAAATTTCGATTCTATGCATAAAATCATGATTCGGTTCAGCGGTAATCGATATAGCGATGTTATGGACTCCCTCCAATCAGGTACAAACAATTTCGATGCGATCTAGAAGATAAAGCTCATACGATATTTCCAGGTATTGAAAAAAATAAATTTATTTTATGATTGTGATCTTATGATTGGATCCATCACTTCTTGTTGAACAAGTCAACTATCAAACATAACTTGTTAAACAAGTCAAGCCTACCTTGTTTAACAAGTCAACTGTCATGCATATCTTGTTGAAAAAGTCAAGCCTAACTTATTGAACAGGTCAAGCATTTGTTACAGTACATTATGTATACTACCTGTACATAATCATAACAGTTAACCATTCAAGAGTTCAATTTTAGGCCTTAATCTTAAAATGATACAAATTATTTAAAATAAAAAAATTTGGATTTCACTCAATGGCACTTAAGACTGAATATTCAAAATTATATGTTGCGTTGTAGACTTGTGTCTTCAATTCCATATTAACTAGACACTTCATCTTGCGTATAAATAATTGTAACTTTAACATCAGAGCATAATATTTATAAAAATGTACAGTAACTTACATCTCTTAAGCTTTTTTCTAATTGTTTCTTCTTCTTTTCTTCTGAACTGACATTTTCTTTACCACTTTTCATCTTGGCCACTGCTTTAGCTTCCTCTTTTTCGTGCTCTGACAGTTCTTTTTCCATATCAGCTAGTTTACCTCCAGTTTCCTTAAAACATATTTCAATATCAAAATGTACATTTGTAAAACAATCATTAAGTAATAATGCTACAGTGGCAAATTAGTTTGGTAAATAGGGTAAGGTGAATATTATTTGAATACAGTTAACATGTTGAGTGGTACTCAACGCAGCACTCTACCGTAGTAGAAGTATGCTGGGCTCATAACCCAGAGGTCCGTGGATCATAACCACGCTCTACCACCTGCGGCATGCTAGTACGGGCTTACATCCGTGCCGCTTGCTGACCACGTACAACCGACCCAGCCGTCAGTAAAATCTCGTTAACTCTGAATAAAGAAAAAATACTGCCAATAATTAATTTAGAATTTCGATAGTTGATGCTAATTTACAAGCCAATAACCCCCAAATTAATTCCTTCCCTAAAGGTTCCAAACTTATACTCCCATCATCGCCATCCTGAACTGTCTTAGTCAAACCCCTCACCCAGACTAACCCCTCCGGTGCATGCGCCGGGACCGAGCAAGGTCCAAAGCCTTGGCTATCTGTCGGCTGATACAACAATGTGTTTCAAATGTTGTTAACAATGTGGACTTTGTAACTACAATTGTTCTTTGACTGGATTTTTTAATATGCAGAAATTTTTCTTTTTTCTTACGAATTCTAATTTTCTTTCCTCACTTTTTCATGCTAGTGCCACTGCTTTACTTCTTCTTTTTTGTGCTCTGACAGTTCTTTTTCCATATCAGCTAGTTATTACAGTTTCCTTAAAGAAAACGATTTTCAAAAAAACATTTGTAAAACAATCATTAATAATTTTAAAATTACTACAAGTTTGTAAATACATAGGTAAAATATTATTTGAATGCAGTTAGAAAAGTGGTACTTAAGTACTTTTGTAAAGAATTTACCACTCTAAGATCAGTAGAAGCATTCTGGGCCCATAAGTCTTAGAGGTCGTGGATCATAACCACGCAGCCGTGCTTAGAAAATTACGTTAACTCTGAATAAAGCCCAGCTGTAGTAATAATTAATGTCTAGTAAATTTTTAATTCAAAAATATATTTATTTTTACAACAAACTTGAGGCTGATTAAGAACTGTTGAGATTATTTGTATTTTCAGACTTAAACCATTTAAATCTTATTCATTTTAATCTCCGCCTAACATATTTATTTCAACACACCCTCTTCCTACAGAACAGCCTTTAATTTCGATGAAGTTGTGGTGTTTTTTACAAAATAAAATTTGAGGATTTCCCTCCGTATTTTGTGGTGGGTAAACTCATCTACAAATATGTTCTTCTTCCTTGACCTGCACTCGCCAGTTTGGGTTAAAAAAGAAAGCGAACCCTTACTAAAAAGGGGCTCGTTTGCCTTCGACTGCAATACTTTGCATGAATACAACAGATACCCCAGGAGCATCACTAGTCGCTTTAGCAAAATTTAACTTCGGTTTATGTAATTCTTCTTTAAATAGATAAACGTTGTACCTCCAACTCTTGCTCTTGGTTATTACAAGCTTCCTACAAAAACAGAAACACTTTATAAAAAACAATGTTTTAACAATGGCTTGATTATGAATGTTTAAAATAACTAAGAAGCTTTTGTATTTGAACACATAGCCCAATCACATATTAACAACTTTTAGTATAAGGGCATTACCAAAAACTAGCAAAACATTTAAAAATGAATAAAATATTTTTATTTTGAAAAATAAAACAATACCAGGGTTTTGGCTCATTGTATTTGAAGTCTATGAAGAGGTATTGTGTGTCAAAACAATTATTTAGTCTAAATGCAAAATACCAATATAAAGTTTTAAGATTAAGCATGTAAATCCTTTTAAAAACATAAATATAGCAAAACCAAATAAATTCAGTAAACCAGCCATGAGAAAAATGTTGAAAAGTATTATGTTCTGTTTTTATATTAAAATAAAAATTTTCTATTAGTTTTGTCACAATTTTTCAAACATTCATTTACTAGTTGTATCTGAAATAATACAATATTTTTGGGTATGGTTTTATGAAGTTTTTTTAATAAATTTTCCTATGAAGGAATGAATGCTATTACTACGAGCTGGACAATCAGAATTAAGCCTGGAACCATGTAAATAGTAATAAAATCTAGTCTTGTTGTGAAAGATCAAAGTCCTAAATTGCACGAATATTGACAGATGTTGAGGTTAAAACTCTCAACAATAAATGATGATAATTATTTGTGAAAGGCAACTAGTGAGCCAAGTGGACAGTTGCCTCACTCGAGAGAAATCCTTACACAAGCCAAAGGGGAGTGTGGAATGGTTTTTTGAGTGAGGCAATTGCACTTCGCACTTGAGTTGCACATTATATTTTACCTATAGTTACCATAAAACATAGACATTTGTAAAGAAACGTACATATTTTAAAACTAAAGTGAACTTTACTATGACATATAGGAATTAACCTCATTTCGTATAGATTTCCCTGGTAAAAGATCTAAAGACACTTCCTTTATTAATACTTTCAATTGTTCTGGTGTAATAATGGTAGAATAATCACTAAAATCACTGTTAAGATCCATTTTAGACAACACAACCAATTTAAATGCTAATAAAATATCAATAAAATAGAAGCATCCGGTCTCGGCGGAAGCTCAGACGAATAAGCAGAACAGCTAATTAAGTTGTTAGCCAGTACTACCAACTTATTTCGCACGTATACAGCTCTGTCTGCATGTTAAACGCTTACTATTTTGTGCGTTCACGTTGCAAATTTGGAGTCTAAAGTCATTAGCTTAAGGGAAAGTTATTTTATCTCACTGATGAGGCATATGCATCCTCAAACCAGTGACGTAAAGGGTACATTATTGGGTAACTATAGGTAAAAGATATAAAGTGATTGTAGTGGGCAAAACAATTCAGTAATTTTATAAATAAATTGTGAAAGATGACCTCAAGCCTCATGAAGTTCCAGGCGACAGTTATCTTGGTCAGATGTTCGAGTTCTCTCTGCACCTTCTGCAGCTCCAGGTACTGGCCCCGTTCCTCCTTCAGCCTCGCCAGCTTGGGACTGATCTCCTCATTGATCAGCTGATAACACAAAGATATCACATAGATAGATAGATTTGTCAGTGGAGCGTCAAAAATCCAAACCAAAAAGGGACCATAGGTAGTTCAGATTACCAATTGGTTTTGATTTTCAAACATAACCAATAAATGCCTCTTGAACACATAATTAGACCTACAGTATTAAAAATGCAGTTCTAGGATATAGTAAATCAGGAAAACAATGTTTTTTTGTATTAACATAGCACATTGAAACCTACGCATTAATGAAGTTTGTTTCTTGAGAAAAGACGTATGGAAACGAACAATATACTGATAACATGTAACAGTACACAAAAATAATTACAGTAGAACCCCAGTTGACCAAAATAAAAGGAGGAGAGCCATTTTGGTTAACCGGGGTTCTACTGTATTGTACTCTAAATATAACATTAAAAAATCACTTGCAGTATACAGGCGCTACTCTTTGGTCGATACGAGTTTTCTGCCAGCTAAGTTCTTCATTCGCTAAAGGATTAAGAGCTGAACTTTTTTTAGTACCAAGACAACACTGTGTCTTAATCTCTTAAGCTGTTAAAGCTTTATAATGCGAAGGAACTGAGCCATTGTCTGTTAGAATATTTATATCATTGTCAATGCCTTAATTATCTTCTGGATGTTGAACTGAGGAAGCAATATCGTTGTCATCCAGGATTTCATAACCCAAGTCATATCTAGTTTCAGAGCTGATTCAATACATATATTTTTTAAATCCTTTGGAGTAGTTCGAATTTTCTTTGTTTAGAATCTTTGACATTCATGTTTTTTACGCTCTAATGCATAAACATGAAAGGACCTTGGTACAGCTGACTGGGCAACATCTGTCTCAAAACTTTTGTGCAACCCAAAAAGGGAAAGGGAAAAATACACCCATCCCAGCAGACCTACATCCTTAACATATTTCATCATCTTTATTACTTACCTATCTAAACCATTCAAGGCTTATTTTAAAAATATTTCACTCAAGTGAAAATTCAACTGGGTTGAGATAAGGACGTTTGCATAATTAATTTTACTTACTAGTGTAGTCGTCATAGACGTAGGCCTATAACTATATCACTAGTAGATATGTAATGTACAATACATGCAATGTATCTAGGCACATATACTGAATATTGCACATATTGTATATTCAGCTTCTAGCAACGTAACTAAATTGAATGTACCTTAAAATCTTTTTAAATATAAGATATAGTTTTAAAATAATAGACAAAGCATTTTTCATTGCAACTTACATCATTCAGTTCCTTCAGTTTTGCATCTTTCTTTTCAATAGTTTTTTCTGCTTGTTGCTTCTTTGTCTCATACATTCGTGTGCCGGCGGCTTCTTCAATCATTGATAGAATCTGTTTCAAACAGCAACAAAATTAATTTGAATGTTTAAAGTAAGTACGTCTTACAGCTAGTTTGACACCTTTATTAAAAATATGCTTCAGAATCAGTCAACCAGTTTCCTATGTGATGAGTGCTGTTGCAGAAATTCCTTTTTAGGATTTTTAAATAGTTACACAGACCTGTTACGGTCCCTGCAATAAGGGAAAATGTGAATGATGAAGATAGGCTTCTGACCGAATTGAGCGAACTCCTGAATATCTGCTGAATTGGTTGAACGATTAATTACTGTTGTTCTGAACAGAATATTCAACTTAAATTAAATACTTTCTCTGTTGAACAGGTGTACGAGCAAATATTGAAGTTAAGTAATAGCAGATGTCTTGATATTTTTTTGTATGAATTCATACATTTTGAAAATGGCTGCTCGGAAAATAGTTGAGGTTGTTGCTTACTTACTTGTTTAATTTATGTATACAAGTAAGTATTTATCCTGACTGTTTAAAATATGCTAAGGTAATTCATGTCTGTAAAAAGGGTAATAAATTAGATTTAAGTAATTATAGGTCAATAAGTCATTAGTATTAATCCTGTTGGTAGTAAAATGAGTTTAGTTAAGGACCGAATTGTACCTTACTTTTAAAATAATTATCCATTTTAATGAGTGTGTTTTAATGGGTTTAAGAGAAAAAAAGAGGCAACAATAATTCTGGTACAATTCTTGTTACAAGTTTGACACAAAAGCAGTTCAATTTTTTGCATGTTATTCAAGAGACAAGTACCAATGTGTTTACTTGAACACATTGATACTGAATTTAAATTGATTAGTTTTTCTGAATTTAAATTGATTAAGATGGAGTTTCTCAAGGTTAAATTTTAGGCCCAATCTGTTTCTATATATTTATGATCTACCACAAAATATTCACAATAATAGAGTCAAACCATATTTATTCGCAGATGATTTTGCTGTACAAAAAACACAATGTAAAAATGGGTGTTTTATAGTTTATCATACATATTTTCCCACATTTCGCGGCATGGGCGGATAATTGAGTTTACTGTAGTTGAATAATTCTCGATTTATTACGGAAATCCAAGTTGAATTCATGTGTAAGTTTCATACCTCAGGTGGCTTCATGTTGAGCACTTTGGTGATGCGTCCCTGCATGATGAGGAAATGAGGGTTGTTCACATTGAGTTGCACAGAGTTGAACAGATCGTTCACTCTCTTATTCTGAACTGTTACACCATTGATAATGTAACGGTTCTTTCCAGCAACTACAGCCTGAAAGCAAACGTTAACATTTTTAAGGTGCATTATACTGATTAATAATCCTATGTTGTAAAAACCAAGAGCCATTGCTTTAAAAACCGACCTCACTTAGGCCCTATACTATCTATAAGTAAGAAATATATTATGAGGGTGGTTTGAAGTACTTAACTGACCATAACCTGACCTGAGCCGGAATCAATCAGAACTTCAACTTCATTAAATATCCTTTAAATGCATTAAACCTTTATGGTGTAATGACGTACCAGTACGGTACGTTACAGATGGCCCACAGTAGTAGACTAGTATTACATAAAAAGTGCTCTCTGGAGTAAAATATAAACTAAAAATAGGATAATAGAATATGCTACGTATTTTATGTACCTACATAGTTAATTTGTAGGTTAAAAATTATTAGGCCCCTACTATTAATGCAATTTTGTTTATCTAAATTACTAAACAAAATTTCAGAAGTTTCAGATTCTTTGTATGGAATATTTGAAACCATGGGTTACAAAGAGTACAACATTATGTAACGCGTTTGATCATGTAAAAAGTGGAAAACATGATAAGAATTAAAGTAATGCAATGTGCATGCCTTGTGCGCTCACACTTTGGGCTACTACAGCTGAGATAGTAACAGAGTTAACCAATATCGTCCAATCAGATACATACTCCCCACCACTGATTACCGAATCAGCTGAGATGACATTTTAATCAATTCCACATACCCCTACAACGCCACACATCTTATATCACTAACCATCCATTATACACTCCTTACCATTGTTCAGAACGAAAAAGGTTTGTATTTACTTCCCTGTGGGCGATAGAGCGTCTATATGTCTAAAGGGAATGTCTTCAGTTCATTTAAACAGCTGTTATTATAACCACACTATGGCATCACTAACCATGACTCACTTCCAATAACCTACCTGTCTTGTGACAGTGATTTCTTCATACTTCTCATATCCCAGAGGTGATTTGCTGGTATCTCTGTTGTCAAACGTTATGGTCACGGACGCTTTGGTGACTCCAGCCTGTCCACTCTTATACACCAGCTCTTGAAGAGACCCTGCACGAACCTAAAAAAGATGTGTAATAATATTAACTGGCCATTCAATGTTAATGTCCTTATCTGATTAGATTAGATTAGATTATTGAAATGACGACCATACCACAAGGTAGGTATTTTAAGCCAAGTATGAATGAGAGTTGATTGTAAGATGATTGTGGCGCGATCTTGTAGTCTTGTTACTGACTAAGGCTGACATGTTCCTTAGACAGGACTGTTAATTAATAGCCCAACAGCCGATGGCAACTAAGGGACCTACAGTTTAACGTGGAATCTGGACCACTCAGTTAAGATTACTTTGATCTTGGATCATCAGATTATCTTTGGTGTCCTTATACAGTATAATATAGGTAATCTTAAGACTCATAAAGGCTAATAAAGGGAGAATGGGGTGATAAGAAGCAGGTATATAAATATTATTCTCCCTGTTACCTTGTACAAATTAAACACAAATATATCTATATTTGTGTTTAATTTTATATACATGGGCCATTCCATATAAAATCAGAAAATAAAATTCAGTTTTCAACCTGATCATCATGGATTATTTTAAAATTTGGTGGTGAGTTTATATACCTTTTAAGTACAAACACAAAACAATAGTTTATTTTTAATTCATCCCGTTTATTTTTTATAAACTATTAAAAATAATTTCATAAATTATTATTGTTAAGTAAGGTCTATTCAAAATTATTCTATGAATACTGTATATAAGACTAGAATTTTTCGATTAGGCCTAGGCCTAATATGAAAATATATTAATAATACTAGAAGAGCACACAAAATGGCAAAAAGTAAAAGCAATAGCCTATGTTTGTATGTTGTTTGCCAACTTATGAGAGATAAGAGAGGGTCGATGATAACCTTTTTCTAGATTGTAGGCCTGGTACCACAAGTTATAGCCGTGGCATATCTCTAGGTATAAAGGTATCAGTGATCGCTTTAAATAGTTTGGCGATGAAGAGCAACTCTTTTAGTTCTGCTGGAAAGAGGTCTGAATTTTTTCATTCAACTAGACCCAGGACAAAGAGTTTTTCCACCTACATGACTCCTTTTCTCATTGTTCGTAAAATTTCTTTCCCCAAAATCACAGAACTTTTTTGGGTTTTGTTCGTAGTCTTCCTAGTGTCTTGACGGTTGGGTAAATATTCCGACTACAGTATCCTACCAATCTATATCAAATCGACCTTAGACTTACTTTTTACACTTTCTAATAATCTTTTAACAATGTTTCTGTCCGCGGAAGAACCCAATTTCGACGTTTCGTACGATTTTAGGCTGTATTATGACCCTCTCAAACCATACCGTCTAGCTTGGGGATCGGCGTGAATCGGGGTTCTGGGCGGGAAAACAAATCACTCAAATACTCTCTAATAACATAATTAACAATAAAAACACCAAGAAACACAGTTTTCCCGACGTTTTCTAACGTTTTCTGGCCAAAATAAGGCACCCTTCAAACACCAGTCAACCTTGTTGTCTACAACAATTGACGTTCTGAGCTGGGAGAAACGAGAAATATTTGGGAATCAGGGATATTTTAGGGAATTTGGGATAATTTTAGGGTAAACGGGAGATTCTCGTGATTTACAATTTTGAACTGGAAAAGCTTGTTTGATTGTAGATTTAAGGCGTAAGGTTAAGTTTATGTTAATGATTTGTTATTTACTTTAAATTAATTTAACTTAATTTCATCAAACTGAATTAAAAATTAATTAGTTGGGGATGTACTCAAACAAATAAAATGGCGCAACAAATCATTAACTGAGCTCAACTATATTTAGTATCAGTTCATTTCATTGTCAATCAGCTGATTACAAATCCGTTATTCCTTCAGCACAATGTAATTGAAATATACAAAGAGGTACGGCAAGTACAGAAACTACTACCAGTGATATATTTGTTTATTTACACAAATCATTGAAGGATGTTTATTTTATAATTGGTTTGATTTATAAAATATAACAATTCTTCTTTCTTGTAATTAACGTGTTTAGATGTCGTAAAATGACTAGTTGTTATGTTTTAGACTATCAATTAAAATACATTGGGTTTCTGTCGTATCGTTGAAAAATATAACTAATTGTGAAAGTAGTATAAAGGCGACCAATACACGTAGCCTCAAACAAATAAAATGGCGCAACAAATCATTAACTGAGCTCAACTATATTTAGTATCAGTTCATTTCATTGTCAATCAGCTGATTACAAATCCGTTATTCCTTCAGCACAATGTAATTGAAATATACAAAGAGGTACGGCAAGTACAGAAACTACTACCAGTGATATATTTGTTTATTTACACAAATCATTGAAGGATGTTTATTTTATAATTGGTTTGATTTATAAAATATAACAATTCTTCTTTCTTGTAATTAACGTGTTAAGATGTCGTAAAATGACTAGTTGTTATGTTTTAGACTATCAATTAAAATACATTGGGTTTCTGTCGTATGGTTGAAAAATATAACTAATTGTGAAAGTAGTATAAAGGCGACCAATACACGTAGCGTTTTATCGTAATATCCGAGATATTGCCGACGTACAGCGCTCTGCGGCGTTAAGTTAGGTTTTTTATTGATATTTTCGTGTCGTTAAATAATTTTATACTATCAATAAAAAACCTAATTTAACTCAGCAGAGCGCTGTATGTCGGCAATTTCACCTATATCATCATGTTATATATACGTATAACTACTATAAAATCATGTCAAAATATTTTAATAATCATAATAATAATGATAATATAATAATAAGAATATAATAATAATAATCATTACGTATATATGTATATACACATAATATAATAATATGAATCCCATAATTGCATCGGCATAGTGAAGTGACATTATGAGGATTGGTGCTCTGTGGAATAATATTTCATTATTACTCCTCAGTCCTCACCTAGTCAGCTGTTACCAACGTTGTTAAAACCTCTGCTAAAATAAGCCTATTAAAACTCGGATTCTATTAAAATATCCCGTTTCTCTCTACCTAAAACCCTTAATCGTAGATAAAAAAATCCCTGATTCTTCAATATTTCCCATTTCCCCGGCCCAGTAGCCAGATGCCTGCCGACCTCACTGTTGACTGGACGTTATAGAGTATTTCGGTCCAAAAAACGTCGGGAAAACTGTGTTTCTTGGTGTTTTTATTGTTAATTATGTTATTAGAGAGTGAAATAAGTGTATTTGAGTGATTTGTTTTCCCGCCCAGAACCCCGATCCCCAAGCTAGATGGTATGGTTTGAGAGGGTCATAATACAGCCTAAAATCGTACGAAACGTCGAAATTGGGTTCTTCCGCGGATAGAAACATTGTTAAAAGATTATTAGAAAGTGTAAAAAGTAAGTCTAAGGTCGATTTGATATAGATTGGTAGGATACTGTAGTCGGAATATTTACCGACGGTTGACATAGCCTTACTGATTTACCCCATACTCTTGACATTGGCCTTAGTATTGACACATTTCCATTGGTGAAATTGGATTTTCTTAGTCATGTTTAAAGTCTTATCAACACCATCGTTGGCATGAGTTTGGTGAAATACTATGAGGCTGCATAGTACCAATGCAGATTGAATATTTTAGGCCTAGGCTGTAATTCTGACCTACCAAGCAAAACAGCACTTTTGTCTGAGATAGTAGTAACACAAACAAATTTAGAACAGAAAACAAGGGTACTTACATGAGTTAAATTTGTTATCCCCAGAACGAAACATATTGCATCCAGAATATTGGATTTACCACTTCCATTTAGTCCAGTGATGGCATTAAACTGGCGGTCAAAATCCTTTATCTCAGTTCTCTGACCATAGGATTTAAATCCTTCAATCACCATCGATTTTACATACATTTTTTTAAATAATACTATAAATAGTAAACTATATTGTACAAACAAAACAAATATAGAATATATAGTAAAATATTGAAGGTTTTTTAGGCATTATCAAACTGACAAACGTTTATTAGTTGGAACGGAATTATTGTAAGAAAGGCGCCAAACCAGTGATGCCAGTACGATGGCAGGTAACAGGCAATTTTCTCATTCTTGATTAATAATTACTCTAACTACCCAAAGCATTTTCATACATCTGATATTTAACTTAAATGATGTGCAGTTATGAATGTATAAGTAATCTTAGTAGTATTGGGAAAGAGGGTTATAATAAATGAAAAATCAACAGAAAAGTAAAGACTATAGGAGTTAATTATTTATGTACTAGCTGACCCGGCGAACTTCGTAACGCCTCACAGTAAACACATGTTAACTTTAAGATTGGCCATGTTCTGAAGTCGGAAAGCAATACGGCTTCATTGTGAAAGGTTATATATTCTGGGTCGCTGCATAGTGAATAACAATACTGAAACGATAAAAAATATTAATATCATTCCCATAAAACAAATAAATCTGAGTGGATTAATTCACAATTTTCAAATCCAATAAAAACCCAAACGAAACCTAACTGTAATACGGCTTTTATAGGAAAGATAGTAGATAGTAGGAAAGTAAAAGTAAAAAATATAAACATTGTAATTGTCATATAAACACGTGACTTTAATCAGACAGAAAATAAAAATATAAATACATAATCCCCCAAAACCGTTAACTATTAACGTGGTGATTAAAGCTGTTCATTTTTTACAGTACACATTTACTTCATAGTTTAACATTAATGAATGATTCAGATGGCATTGGATAGTAAAGCATACGGTATTGCTAATGGAAAGTAAACCAATCAGCTGTAGCTAAGAAATCAAATGTTTTCATTGTAGACAATTTGTAAAAAACTTACTCTCCATAAGGTTAACATTAGAAATTTAAAACGCCATAAAATGGAAACTTATGGGGTTTTCGAAAATATTTTTTTCACTAAAACCTTCCCGGACACATATAGAGCAACTTCCTAAAATTTCATGGCGATCGGATGAGTAGTTTGGCAACGCATAAAGGACATACATACATACAGACAGACATACATTCAATTTTATATATAGAGATGAGACCATATGTCGCCATCATTTTAAAGATAACATAAGTATGTTACCTTATGTTATCCTTTTAGCTTTTTTCGGAATTATTCAGAGGTGACGGGTTGGATCCCGGAATGGCCACCAAATTTAGATGGGAATTTCCTTTAAAAAATACTGTACTTCGAGGCTGCCATAGCTTAAGCTGACCCTGCCATTGGCAAATTGAATAGAAAATAAACAAATATGAATGAGAATCGAGTGTAGAATTAATTATTATGGCGCGACTTGTAGTCTTGTTGACTGACATGTTCCTTAGACAGAACTGTTCATTAATAGGCCAACAGTCAATGGCATATCTAAGGAACCCACAGTTTAACGTGGAATCGAACCACTTTATACCTCTTAAAAAATAATAGTTTATGAGGATGACCTTTGCGGATTAAAAAACTATTCAATAGTGCGGACGTTAATCTATACAAGAAAACACTACACCCACCGACCATCGCTCACAACTATCCACAATTCGTGACCTCCAAGTAGCTGGATTACAAGACGCCACCGTCCCAAAAAGTACTAGGGAAAATAAAAAAGAGTGAAATATGTATGTTTTAACAATTGTTTATTTTATAACAAACAAAATAAATAAGTAGGAATTGTAAGTAATAAAAATGGAATAATAATAGTAATAATAATTTATTGATTTTACAATAAAAGAACCAATAATTTCATACCTATACATTTTTCCTTAAATTTTTAATAGACCTACTAATTTTTATATTTTTGTAAAATTGTATAGGTTCTTTTTCATAATTTATAACCTAAATTTTTGTTTCTTCGAAGTATAAAGAAATATAAGTAGTATTAGTAATAATAGTAATAAATAATAAGTGGGTCTTGTGCCCCAAAAATGGGTCTTTTGGCATTTTTCCATGTAATTTTTAAAATTTTCAAATTTTATCTTTTACCATCAGAATCAGCTCAAAAAACTACAGTATTTAGTTCCTTAAAGTCTTCTCTATCTCCAACAGCTACCGAGATATTAAAAAATCTAAACACAGTACATTGTATTTAGAGGGTGCAATATTATTCTTATGGAGGATAAGGAAAAATTAATATTTCCCTTACTAATCAACAATTTTGGATGAAACTTTGTGTTTAGCTTCATGTGGTTGGGATCCATACGTTATGCTAAAAAAAATCATAGTTTATGTGTTTCTCATTGCAGCTAACCTGCTGCATACTCTTTACCATATTAATCTTATGCAGATTAGTCAAACTCCTGTATTTATGTCCAGATAATTATAAAACTTGGTATATGGTCAGAATAAAAATAGTTTATGGTAAAAATGCCTACTTTTACTGTTCCTCAAAGCAGCAAACCTGCATACTCTTTCCCATGTTAATGTTACGGAGAATAGGCAAATACTCTAATTTATCGATAGGTATTGATTGACCAATCTTGGCACATACTTATACTATTATTGTCATATTATTGATTTGGAAGTTCACAGAGTACGCAGGTCTGCTGTGACGGGGTATTAAAATCTTTTAGTAACTTGTATTATTAGTCTACGACTAATAGTTCCATAAATAAGTTAAATTTAATGTCTATGGTAAACTCTGTATATTGTCTGAGAGCGCCCCATATTATTCTATCAGGTATGTAGAACTGTGGGCGTAATGCTCAAAATCAATAAATAATGAGAATAAAGGTGAGTTTCAAAATTGATAAAACTTTAGTTACTTATTGATGGTACTCTTTTCCTTTGATTACACAAACATAATTTTTTAATCACAAATGTTGGTAAAAGAGTCAACTTGAGTGAAACATCTTTGATGTATATTAAAAAATTCTATAATTTGTTGGGCAATCTAAGTCAGAACATTTTAATAAATACCAATAACTATACCCACTCTTTTGTTTTAATAAATTACCAATGTTAGTGTGCTACTTGGTTTTTTGAGACCTTTTCACACCATGTAGCCCTATCCTTTTACTTTTTTATTCTTATGGAGGATAAGGAAAAATTAATATTTCCCTTACTAATCAACAATTTTGGATGAAACTTTGTGTTTAGCTTCATGTGGTTGGGATCCATACGTTTATGCTAAAAAAATCATAGTTTATGTGTTTCTCATTGCAGCTAACCTGCTGCATACTCTTTACCATATTAATCTTATGGAGATTAGTCAAACTCCTGTATTTATGTCCAGATAATTATAAAACTTGGTATATGGTCAGAATAAAAATAGTTTATGGTAAAAATGCCTACTTTTACTGTTCCTCAAAGCAGCAAACCTGCATACTCTTTCCCATGTTAATGTTACGGAGAATAGGCAAATACTCTAATTTATCGATAGGTATTGATTGACCAATCTTGGCACATACTTATACTATTATTGTCATATTATTGATTTGGAAGTTCACAGAGTACGCAGGTCTGCTGTGACGGGGGTATTAAAATCTTTTAGTAACTTGTATTATTAGTCTACGACTAATAGTTCCATAAATAAGTTAAATTTAATGTCTATGGTAAACTCTGTATATTGTCTGAGAGCGCCCCATATTATTCTATCAGGTATGTAGAACTGTGGGCGTAATGCTCAAAATCAATAAATAATGAGAATAAAGGTGAGTTTCAAAATTGATAAAACTTTAGTTACTTATTGATGGTACTCTTTTCCTTTGATTACACAAACATAATTTTTTAATCACAAATGTTGGTAAAAGAGTCAACTTGAGTGAAACATCTTTGATGTATATTAAAAAATTCTATAATTTGTTGGGCAATCTAAGTCAGAACATTTTAATAAATACCAATAACTATACCCACTCTTTTGTTTTAATAAATTACCAATGTTAGTGTGCTACTTGGTTTTTTGAGACCTTTTCACACCATGTAGCCCTACCCTTTTACTTTTTTCGTGGTTTTATAAAATTGTACATTAACATTTCATAGCAGCCACATCTTAAAAAGCTTGGGTTTGAGCAGTAATATTTCCTATGTATATTTAGAAACATACAAAAAATCAGCAAAATACATCAAAACTTATCCCTTTTGTTTTAATCTTGGAATTCAAATTAAGACTCATTTTATAAATATCATAACTTTTTATTTTAATTTACATTAACAATACCACATTAGTTGGCACTAAAGTTAACTCGAAATGAAAATATTCTATTTATCAGTATATACATGTTACCTTACATTAGAAATAATCTACAAATATCCTGTATTGGAGACCTAATCATTAAAATACAAAAAACACATTATGGATTAAAGTCAGAGTGAGATTAAATTATACATTCAGAATTAAAAAAAATACAAGCATTCTACAAGGCAAATCGGCAAAACTCACAAAAATATAATTTATAATGATTGTTAAAAATATTTATTGCTAGTATAAACCACTTCAAGAAAATTACTTCCTCAGGAAGGTTCTTTGTTCAATCAAAAATGTATATCATTGATATTTTGTTCAATATTTTTGCATGTTTAATTGAAAATTGGAAAAGTTTTAAATCTGAATATCATGATCAACATTGATAAAACATCCTAATTAATTTAAATAAATTCACTCAATATGCAAGGATATATTTTTTAAAATTTATTTTAAGTTCTTAAAATGTGAAATATAAATTAATTAATCATCTTCTCAGGTTATAGCTGATTCAAAGACTATTAATTATTAATAAGTTCAAGCAACAAGTTATAAGTTTAATAAGATAATGAATTCAGTTGTAGAAAACAATGCAATAATTTACATATATTAATTACTGGATGAAAATTCCATTAGGTGTTTAATAGTTCATATGATATTAAATCAATGTTTTGATTTCAATTTAGTTTAAATTGTCTGAGTCTACAAATTAAAACAGAATTTTGTAAAAATAACATTTTATTTTGATCACATACTAGCATTTTGGGTTTAAAATGTACAGAATTTAAAGTCAGTATATCTGGTGATCTCTAATTTATGGTAAGTGGAGTTCCAAGGTAAATACATTTTATTAACTATCTGTTTTCTCCATGCAGTGTATAAATGTCAACTAAAAAATACAATTTTTAAGGAGACTCACGTTGGACGGACATACTATGTAATATTTGTAATTTAAAACTTCTTCATCCAGTTTGAACAAAAATTTTTAATTGAAACTGATTAAACATATAAATTAGAAATAAACTATAGATGCCATTTAAAATCAAAATGCTTTGAATTGCAAAAAAAGTTAAAATAGGTGAAGACATCCAACTTTAAAGATGTTTCTTTGGATTAAGGACTGATATAAACACAAATATGCAATGATATAAATAATTTGAAAGGTTAAATAAATTTCGAATTAATTTCCTACATATTTCGGTTTATACATTCATAAGTATAAAAAGGAGAACAATTTTTTAAAGAATAATTTTTAAGAAAATGAAACATAATTTTGGGTACTTTAAAAATAAACTTTCATCGTATGGTACCTTCAAATTTAGGAAAATCAAATAACTATACAAAAATACTTTAAAATCAATGGCAGATTTTAAATTGTTTTTAATACCTTTAATTTTAGTCATACATAGATACATAGTGTTCTTAAGCAGAACAAAGCTATATTTCCCTAATTCTTTTAGATTGCCACGACATTTGTTAGATTATTGTCGCTGAATATAAAGGGATGGATACAATTATGTTAAATGTTTACTCGGAGATTTGTCAGACTTTTGAGGAAGATACAAACCAAGCTTGACACCTAACTCTTTTGGCTGTCGGGAAGAACTTCGCACAGGAAAGGGGTTGAACTTTTGAGGACTTAAAGGTAACTTTTTATCCCCTAACAGTTTATCTGAAGTAGATATATCTAATGACTCTGCCCTTTTCTTCGAGTATGAGGATCTAATTTCCAAACGAGTTAAATCCAAACTTTCAGTCCTGGAATACCTTTTGCAGTCTGATGAAGATCCTAAACGCTCGGGACTTTGGAGAAAACTGCTATCTCTACTAGATAGAGAGTGTGATGAACCGTAGTAGGTCGGGGAGGGACTTTTTGCTCTGACTAAAGTTGAATAAGGAGGAGAAAAGTCAGTCGGGAGGGTGTCCAGTCTTTTTCTTACTGGAGAGGCACTTGAAAACCTATAATGTGGAGGAGACATACTTCTTCCGTAATCCTCACTTTTATATTTAAACAGTATTTTTTCTCTAGGTTCAGTTTTTGTAGGGTCGGATGATCTAGAATCATCTGCAAGGAACTCTGAGTAAGATCTGTTCACTCGTGAACTGTTTACTCTTCTATAATCATAGGCACTTTCTTCATCAGTGTTTTCAGGTTTTCTGTCACAGCTTCTGGTTTCTAAATCATCAGAGGATTTTCCACTAGTCATAGAGAATTTATCAGTGTCCAGTGTCCTGAATGGCTCTAGATCTCCTTTTTCTATGAGCAGTTTACCATGACTCTTGTAGCTACTAAGATAAAGTGAATCATCATTATCTACAGTGGTAGCTGCCCGGACAATTGGTCTACGTCTTTCACTTGAGTATGAATCGATGTCAGATGAGGAAACATCAAATGAGGTTGTTTTATAGTCATGATAACGATGTCTTGACGTTCTAAACTCTGAAACTGGATTTGGGGATGATCTTTTGAAATCATATTTTTCCTTATCAAAAGTATCTTCACCAGTAAAGACTTTTGTCTTTTGAATACCAAAGTCTTCTGGGGTGATAGGAGTGATAGGGATAACTTTGGGGTCAGAATACTCTGAAACCTCTTCTGGTCTGATGTCTAAAGCACGAAGTTCTTTTAGAATATCGTCATTAGTATCTGATAAACTGTCTATATCTGTTGTTTTTGGTTTCATTTTCAATAAATCTGCATTTTCATTCAAAATAGGTGGCATTGAAAATTTGTGAGATGGTTCACATAATATGACCTGCTCCTGAATACTTGCAGATGATTTTAACTTTAAAGATGAATTAATTTCTGGGGGAGAATTTTCATCTACTTCTGTTGTAGGGGACATGATAGATGGTCTTTTAGAATAACTGTATGGGTCTTTGAAACCTTTTAATGTATGTTCAGTTGAGAAGGTATCAGATCCTAAGTCATCAGTTCTTAATTTGGAAGATAAATAAGGCTGAAACTTATCAGATGTACTAATCGAATGCTTTGGACTTTTACTTTGATCAGTATGTAACTTTTCCACGTCAATTAATGATTCACTTTTTTCAATAATAGTCGACTCTTTATTTTTTTCTTGTTTTTCTGCTGCATTTTCCACTACACTAGCTTCAGCCTTAATGTTATATTCTTCAGATGTATTTTTCTCTAACACTTCAATCAAACTGACTCCTGACTTCTGTTTTTCAGGAATGTTATACCCTGAAACAAATATTGGTTTTACTAGCTCTTTTTCACAATGGAATTCAGGAGTCTTCTCACCTGATGAGAATGATTTACCAATACCAGCGTCTATTTCTAAAATCGACTTAGTTAAAGATATAATCTCTTCTTCTGTTTTTATTCGTCTTTCAACGCAGGTTTCAGTCTCAGATGGTTCAGTTTTAGAAAATCTGTCAAGAGTTTGATCAAAGTTTACTTCACTGCTTCTTCTAGACTGCTGTTGAATTTTAGAAAGAATTTGTAGGTTTTCTTGCAGAATCAAACTCAGCGCTACTTCGCTTCCCCTTCTATTTGCGGTGGCTGACAAAGGCCTTCTACTTTCTTCCTCAACACTATATGTTTCTGGATTTGTTTCTCTATCATTATTACATAACAGTTTTGAACTTTCATCTGCTAATAGGTTGTTTTTCTTATTACAAACAAATTCTTCATTAGACTCTTCATCCATGTTTTTAATATGATTTTCGTGAATGTTGCTTGATGAATTATATTCGTCAGTTTTGTTCATAGGTTGCTCAATAGTTTCTTTAATGCTTTTATCATTACTATTTTTCACAGTGAAATATTTTATTTCTGAAGATTCTTCCCCCTCACAAATATTAACACTATTTGTGAATATTGGAATACCATTTTCTTCTTGATTCAACAAATTTGTTTCAGTATCCTGTATTGATAAGGGTAACTGCACATAAGGTTTTGAACTCATTTCTCCTGTACAGCTATCTGTTAATTTCAAATCACTATTCTCCCCAAATTCTCTCTTTGACTCTGGTTCTATCTTAGAGTCTATATTTAATAAAAGTGAGTGTTTATATGTTGTCAATTCTTGTTCATCTTTAATATAGTCACTTGAGAGTTTCAAAATCTGTTTTTCTTTCAGTACAGGAAGTTCTGATTCTGTTTTAGAATCTTCATTTAGAAGTGAGTTGTTATATTTTTTTGATTTATTTTCTTCTTCAGTGCAAATATCTGAGAATTCTGTGACAGACTTCTCTTCTATTTTAATAGAATCCATCTCTTTATTAGAATCATCCTTTGAAATAAATGTACTTCCACCATTTTTAGGAACATTTTCTTCATTATTTGTTTTTACAATATGTCCATACTTTTCTCTTATGGAATTAATACATGCTTCTCTAGAAGCAACTGCTGCAATATCTGGTATATTTGAATCAAAGCTTAGGGACACCATTTTGGGCAAGACACTAGATAGTTTCCTCTCAAGGACTTTTTGTGAATCACTCAAATTTAGAGAAGCTGGAGGAAGTTCAGAAGACGTCATTAAAGCCTCAATTTTCCGATCTGCTGGTGCTAAATACAAGGTTTCATCTTTTAAGGGTAGTGTTGTTTGAGATGGCGATTTTGGATTCTCTAACTCTACAGATTCAATATGTTCGTTTTTTAATATGTGCTGAGAATTTTCAACAGTAGAAACAAGGTCATCTTTTATTGATTTTGAGACTGAAATTCCTGCTTTCATATCATCTGATAAATAAGTGTTATTCTGAGATGTGTTTTTTATAAAATCTTGTGATTGAATTTGGCATGGTACCTGTGAGGTACCTGGTAAAGTGTTTACAGAAGATTCGGTTTCTTGAGTTTGCTCAGTCTTTATTGATGAATAGAAAAGATTCTTGAGGTTCATTTTTGTTTGGCAGGATGTTGATTTTAGTATCATTTGTTTCTAATCTACAACACTGAAAATTATTCATTTCTTCTTGTTGTTCCAAAGTATACTTGAAACTTTCAGTATCTTTTTTGATAAAAAGTTCATCAAAATTATAACTAGAGTATGCATTTTGAGTATCCTCTCCTTCGTCTTCTTCCCCTTCATATAATTCCTCTGGGCTTTCGTTATCCAAGTACAACCTTCCATCAGAGTCTTCTTTAGCTGCCCTGACATCTTGATCATTTCCACCTATTTCTTCACACGAATCATTGATTTTTGTTTCATCACATTCTTCTACAGATTCCATCCTGAAGCCGAGTGGCTTATGAGTTGTAATATCAGGTACAATAATAGTTTCCTCTTCAAAACCACTGATGAAGTCTTCAGTAGAACACATTATGTCGTCAGGTATACTTGAGGGTGTGTCTCTGTCACATTTTTCCAATTCATGAATGTAATCTCTATCAAAAGGAAACAAAACCTTGGAATTCAAATCTTCAGACTCTATTCCCGCACTAGATTTACGGCGCTCGATTTCAACTATTTTTAAAGATAATTTTCTGTCCAGTTGTCTAAGTTCTTCAGGGTCGATTCGAAATGATAGCTTTCTTTTTTGTGATTTTTCGTCATCTCCTTCAGGGGTAATTGGACTTGAACTCTTAATGGATGCAGGACTTAAACTTTTGCAAGTTGTTCTGCTCTCAGTTTGTGAGACCCCAAGTGCTATTTGGCTAGAAAGTTTTTCCTCTTCAGCTCTTGCAAATGCCTCTTCATCTTCTTCTTTACAACTGATTACATCTGATGGATGTTGGACTTTGGGCTGAAGTGTTCTCTTTGGAGTAGATGGTTCAGTGTCTGCAAACAAGAGATAGTTTTAATAATAATCTACAGTTCAAATATGTTTCAAGGTGCTTAACTAACTTTATTCTTACGCTGAAATGGCGACCTACCCAGATATGTATTTTAAGCCAAGTATAAATGAGTGTAAGATGATTTTGGCACGATCTTGTAGTCTTTTTACTGACTACGGCTGACACGTTTTTTTGGACAGGATGGTTAATTAAATAATAGTTCAACCTCAAATAGCATCTAAGAGACCAACAGTTTATCAAAGGATCTGAACCACAATTTTGTCTAATAAAACTTTAAAACTAATATTATGTTTAAATTCTTTTATATAAAAAACCATAGGCTAATTAGAAGTGATCGCTTTGATAGGATAGTCATGATCTGATTGGACTTTCCACTAGTTTTGATCTAGACAGTTTTTACTTACTGAATCATATTGTTTCACCTTAGCTACTTCATTGGAAAGTCCCTAACAGTAAGATATCTGAAACTTAGAATATATTGGACTTGGTCAATTTTAGTGTTTTGCAATATATGAAGTATGAGCCACAAAAGGTAAAAAACACGGTTAAAATATTTCGGCCAGATCTATTCAAGGGAATATTGGAGTACAAGTATAAATTCAATACTGGAATTAAAATCAGATAAAGGCCTTTTACTGAGGGGTTTATTCAACTTATATCTATTGCATGTCTAAAGGTAGAAGCAAACAGGGTAGACTCAAATTCCATTCTAATAAAATGTACTGCAATCAGTCACATAGATTGCAGCAGCTTCTGCATGGTCAAGATAGCATTACGATAAATGCGTAGCAATAATGTGTGTCAATGGTCAAAGTATTGTTAAAGCTATGCTCCTACAAGATAGTACTAACAAAACATTAGATTTTTAGCAAAGAAATGTAAGAATTCAAAAATATTATTTTAACTAAAGAGCTTATTATACTTTTTAAATGTTGTAATTGAATAATACTTTTTAGAGCAAACTTCAAAGGGTTCAACCATCTAAAAACATTCAAATGTGTAATAATTTAGAGTCTCACCAAAAAAATCCTAAATAAAAGGAAAAATAATAAAAATGCCAGCCACTGCGGAAGTAGTCATACTACTCCTTACCAGATTCAATTTGAGAAAATAAGATGAATTTGAAGAATGGACCTTCAGACTGAAAAAAAACAATTGGGATGGTTATGGTTGGAATTCTCATTATCAAAGCCAAATAAAATTGACCAATGTATTTGACCTCAAATTAATTACCAAGCAATATTTTGCTTACATAAACCACAGCTTTGTTAACATTATCGGGGTCGTTTTTAATTATTACTTAGAGCTAACAGAACAAGACTGATTTTAGAGAACCTCAAAGTTAAATAATCAGGAGAAAAAGAAAAACAAAAACATGGTCCAAATAGGTGTTGAGTGAATACAAAGAAGAAGAAGAAGAGAAGTTGACTATAGTAATCCCATGTTATTTTTAAAAGAATTGTTAGTCATACATTTTTGTTTGTTCTCTAAAGTTGAGGTAACTGTTTCTGGCAGTACTTGGTGGAAACATCGTCTCGTGCTACAGACCCCCGGGTTACTAAACTGCTAGAGTATTACAAGTTATGCAACGTTGCAGACCTGAGGGCAGGAGTCCCGAGGCATCACTGAGATCCTCTGAATCACTAGGGCTCCTCAAAGGGTCGTCGCAAAGCTCCGTTGACGTTGAAGAGGAACTACTCCTTCGCGACCGCTGCTCCGGACTTTGTTCTTCGTCTGCAAATTATACGAAAAAATTGTTCTAGTTTTTAAATACCAACCCAGATCAGTGTTTTAAATTTTTTGGCAGTTTGAGATACACTAACTAAGACTCAGTATTAGGGTACATGAGTTGTTTTATCAAGTAACTATATTTGCTCAAATGATATTAATAAATGATTATTAACTGTTAGAGCTAGCCCTAGTCGGCTCTTTGACTGGTTTTACTAGTTTGGAGATCAAAATTGGGTACATTAAAACGAAGCAGTGCAATTACTGATAAGTCCTTTGGCTATCCAGTGTGCTATGCTCCCCTATCACCTTGGTCCCTCCTTGTTTTCCCTGAGGGCTTTATTGACTCCAGGCTGAGCTTGAATGAATATAAAATTATTCCTTCAATCCATTTACAAATAAATACAAATAAAATTTTTCTCAGGAATTATCCTATTCCTAAACCAGTTCCATCCTAACCAGTTCCAATAGCATCCACAAGTCCATTGTTGTGTGATATCAGTTGTTCACTTTTCTGATAAGCTTAGCGATAATGGTTACAGTTAACTTTTACTTGAAACACCGCTTATATATTACAATTGCATGGAAACAACTACCTATAAACACATTGAAACTAACTAAAGGTATTTGAAAAATAATTAAAAATAGTAAACTCTTGTTTTAAAATTTCTGAACATTGAGTCCAACCAGAACTCAGGGAGAGGCCTCCTTACTGTCCACTTGGGAGGGTTGCGTTGGAAGAAAGATTCTTATTGGTTACGCTCTCATGGTTTCTCAGACAGAGGGATGTACTGTCTTAGAGTAAGTGGATGGGCACATGAAGAGTGCCCGGAAAGAGAAACATAAAAGAAGAAAAAGTTCTCATTCTGAATCTTGGAACGCACAAATAATTTGTGTGTTCCAACATTAACAGAACAATTATTGTTCTGTTAATGCCATCACTCACCACTATCTCTCTGCTGGGGTTTTTTCCCATCCATTGTATCTTTCCAGTGCAGCGTCTCTCCACTGATAGTCACTTGCTGATGCTCCCCTGAAAAAGATAATTTCAATATTTCACCATAGATGATATGTTGTTAAAATTAAAACACTCCTGTAGCAGCAGACCTGCGTACTCGGCTAATTTTCATTAATTTATAATTACTTAATATTACAGTGCAAACTAAATTTGACATAGGTGAAGCTGTAATAACAAATGTTATCATAGTCAATATTTATAAAAGATGTGGGTATATTTGTTTGAAGTTTATGCCCTCGGACACCATGGACAATTTGCCATGAAAAGTGGTAAACTTCCCCTGGTAAATTGGGTTTCTCCCCTAGAAGCCCAAAAAAGGTTCTCGTACTATGGAACCAGAACCTTGTTTACATTATAGCTATTTATTTTCAACAGGTGATTGATTGCTTTAATATATCTGTTAGTTGAAGATATACACCACAGATCGAAGCTTAGTAGTACACAAAGATAAGGAATGTACACTTATGTAAGGAAAGAAGGTAGGTAGTCTTGTAGGGGATGAATTGTAAATTTTGAATAATTTTAAAAATCTTTCATGGATTTCAGTAAAAAAACTGAAACCAAATATTCCTTAAGTATCATCTACAACAACAATTCATCACTGAACTACCTCATCCACTTTGCTTATGTGATTGTCCGTAAGTTTGTGAAATTGTTAAATAAACTCTAACCCTGTCTAGGTCGTGGCTGGGACGGTGGTGGGATTGAGCCAGGAGGCGGGCCAAGTCTTCGTCCTTTGTTGTTGACAAGAGCGAATTTTCCCATCAGCAGGTGGTTCATAGCGGGCGAAGTCGTTGGGCCTACCAGGCTCTGGCTGCCACACGCCGCTGCAACCAGACAATATGTTCATCATAACCATCAGAGATCGTGGTTTGAGCAATTGTCGAGCACTTGAAAGCAATTACTCTCTCAAAGGATTACAACTTCATATTGGTATTCATACTTGAGAGTTGTGATCTTTAAATGTTTGGAAAAAGGATCAATTGATGTACCCTACATATATTGATAGGGTATACCAATAGATTCTTCTTCCAAAGATTTAAAAAGGACATAACACCAGCCAACACAAAAATCACACAATAGCGAAACATGTTAAAGACAATAAAAAAAACCTACTAAATAAAACTTAATAGAATTTTTTAACAATTTCACACGAAACAAAATCCAAATCAATGGCAAAGATTCGAGAAAGCCACTAAATGTACAAACACATCAGTAATTTTAGCAACAAAAATCTATTAAACAAGAAAAAAGACTAGTTAAAGCCAATCTTATTCAAAATTATAAACCAAATTGAAAATACAACTACACCAAATTTATAAAAATATTGTGAACGTATGGAATCATACACAGTGAATTATTTTAATGCAGTGTTTATTGACATTAAACATTTTTACCGTATGATGATTTTACCTAGTGGCAAAATGTACCGTACATAGGAAAATCACACAATAAAGGAGGATAAATGTTAATATAAATTATATTTATTTTGCTTACAGACTTTTAAAAACTTTTTAGGTAATTTATCTGACAATTATAAATTAGACTATAACAATTGATTTTTTATTGCTTTTAGAATAATATATAAAGTTAGGGTGATTATTAAAAACCTGTAAACAATTTCTTAATTAGTTTTTGACGTTTCAAAGTTCCTCCAACTGAGTTTGAAACACATACCAGTTAGAATAACATGAGCTTGTTTCTGCCGTTCTCTCAATTTACGATACTGTTTGGTCAATGCAGAGATGTCCATAGCGATCTTCTCCTTGTCAGGGCAAGTCAACGCTCGAGGGGGTGAGGTAACCCCACTGGCTCCATCTGGAGTATAAAATGGTAGCTGATCAAATAAATAACATTATAAACTACAGCCAAAATGGCTAGGCACTGAAATTAAAAGGTACAACCAGTGGGAACTTTAAATCCGGTTCTCACCAATTGCAATCAAGGCTACAATATACACCTAATATTCAGGCAATTACCGGAAATACAATTACATGAGATTAAAGGATGAGCGTGACAGATTTGATGTCACATTTGAAATAAGTTTTAGAATATTCTAACTGCAACAGCAGACAATGGACACGCCTAATCTGCTGGTAAAAATCATCTTGAGTGATATATTCACAGGGTGTCCCAGTTACTATAATGGCACATAACCTATAACATTAACAGGAAATAGATTGCATGACTATAAATAAATTTAATGATAACAAAAGACACTCAGAACAAAAATATCACTTCCCACTATAGCATGTCAACATATGGAAGTTTAACACAATTCATCCTGGACTGAAACACCTTTTGGGACTTTCGCAATCAGGAGAAAAAATTGCCCCAAAGGCCAATTGTTGCGGCACTTTATTAATATATTCAGGTCACCCTACAGAAGTCTTTAGTAAAAAAACCAAGATCAAGAGGTAGAAACATACACTTTTCTGCATGACATCAAATCATGACTTTAAAAGAAACATATAGTTTATCAATATCAATATACACCATATTGACTCTATCTATAATAAAATAGAAAAAGCTATCTCCAAGAAGTTTGTATCCATGAAGTATATATTGCTAACATTATGCCAAATCAGACCTTTCCGTTTGGGAGATCGGAAGAGTCCGTATGCTGTGGCGATTGCAATTTTCTCATCGTCCTCTTCAGTGTCCGTGTCATCATCGCTGTAGAAGAGTCGCAGGCCACGACGAGCAACGGTGGACACTGACTGGGTCCAGGGGGTGATGTTGTAGAGATATTTCTCTCTCAACTCTGGCAGCTCCGGTAGTGTGAAACTGACAATGGCCTGCAGATAGAATTAAAATCTTCAGATATAAGTATTCAGAATACAAGAATAAATACATGAAGTACATGAATAAAATACATGGATTTTATTCTGCTCATAAGACAAAGGGGAATTTTAACCAACACTGTTGGGGTGTTACACATAAAAAAAATAAATCTTGATCAACAGATTTATTTTAAATTCCTAACCTGCAAGCAGGTTAGGGATTTTGTCTAAATATTTGGCTTAAAATAGATTGATTTGGTACATAAAAATAGATTTTTGGAAGGAACATCACACTGTACCATTCTAAGAAGTTCCATAGTTCTTCTATGTTGACTAAGAATGTAATAAATAGATTTTGTTTAACTGGATAGTTTATTTACAATCTATTTTTATAAATACAAAACAATAAATAAATTCATAGAAATGATGATTTTAGCAATATATTTATTCATTGGCTGAAAAGGACATAGTCCTATAACAGCTGCAGTGGGCCCTCCGATCACTGAAACCTCACATCCTGTCCTGTCCTCCAATCCTTAATAATGGCATAAATACCTCTGAATCTATGTCAGCAATATCGCTGGATCACACTGATAAAATTGTTGCCAATAAATATTTTTTAGTACCGTTTACTGTGATGGCTCAAGCCTATCACACTTTGTTACATGTATAGTGTTATATATTCTTAAAATATTAATAAAATATTACATGTACAATATATTAAATAATATAATAATCAAAACTTTAATAAATCTTTTAATACATTATAATATATATAATAACACTAAGATCTAATAACAATGATTTTAATTTGATTTTAAAATTTTTCTCATCTAAACATTTTATTTCCTCTGGTAACATATTAAATCTTTTTTTCCCAATTCAAATGTTGATTTAATGGTTGACTGGTAGTTACATTGCCTAACTCTTAAAAAATTACTTTGCCTAGTAACATAGTCATGAATTGAACTGTTTTTAGGAATTAGATCTAGGTTTGACTTAATATACAATAACAGTTGTAACAAATACAAGGAAGTAACAGTTAAAACTCCAAGACTTTTAAAAAGAGGTTTACAATGTGATCTATGACTAACACTACATATAATTCTAATAATTCTCTTTTGCAGAATTAAAATTTATTTACATTGTATCACAGAAACAATTATTCCATATGACAAGTGGCTCTGTATATATGCAAAATAAACTGACATTAATACATCTAAACTAACAGATAATTTAAGTCTTCTAATCATAAATGTGCCTTTTGAGATCTTTTTACAAACATTTAAAATATGAGAGCTCCACTTAATATCTGACTGCAGCAGTACACCTAAAAATTTAATTTCTTGTAAATTAAATTTCTCTTTTGCTTTTCAATTTGTGTTTATATCAAAATCAGTTAACAGGCTAATAATAACTCTGCAATAGAGTTAACATGTACATCAATTGATTAACAAACCTTAAGGTTGGCCACTAATTTGAATCGCGGTCATCAGCATACAAAAGAAGGTACACCATTATTAAAAGCTCGTGGGAAATCATTGTATACTTGTATTAACATGGGAAAAATCTGTTGTTCATTATAAATGGAATCCTTTTTTATTATATTAATGTTATTGTTTTTATCAAAATAAATTTGTTTATAATTGTTGCTAATTTTGTAAAATTTTGTAATTAGTCTTATTCTATCCGAGCAAAGCTCGGTCACCAGGTACTAAACTATTAAAACCACTAAACTGTAAGAAAAAAAAACGAGATATGGTTGATGGGGAAATAATGCAGTCATACTTTAAAAGTATATAGCAGTAGTCCGCAAATAAAATATATATTGGTGTTGGGACAGAAGTCTATTTTAACAGATAGCCACTAGAAATTAGGCTTAAAATAAAAAAATTCTGTTTTACATATTTAACCTTCTAGGGGTGAGAAAGGGTTCATACTGAATACTGTAAGAAACATTACCTTGATCAAAGCGTTGGCATCCATCAGTCCGAACTCAAGCATCTCTCTCGTTAAGACGCCCATAATGCAGTAGAACTCGTCTGCACTCTCCACTGTCATAATGCGACTGTAAGGAGAAATTGTTCAATTAACTAAAGCTGATATCATTTGTAATTTATTTTTTTAAATATCTTAAAGTGTTTTTATATATTTATTATATAAGTTTACTTTCAGTCCTACAATTTTGAAGAGAAGAATGGCCACACTATATTGTGTACCGGTACTACACTTAAAAGTCATGAAATAACTGTTGTTTTCTACATGAAGATGTAGTTTTTAATGGAGCATTTTCACTTGCAAGTTCCATCCAACTGGTTAGTGCTTTATAGCTCAGGTGGTGGCGTGAATAGAGTCAAAATCATTGTTATGAGTATCTGGTAACAGTAAGAGTTAAATAATTTTAAACTATGTTGATTTTTGGACTAATATCAAACTACACCAGAGTCCCGGTAATCCGAACTGATTGGGACCGAACCCCGTTCAAATTACCAAGTTGTTTGGATTTTACGGAAACACGGTGTAAAGATACATTAAAGGTACAGTAGGCATACTAATAAAATCCATTATAATAGACATGAACTGGGTATTTAGACCAATTAACTTTCGTCTTATCGCAGTTCACATATATAGGTTTGCCCACTAGATGTTTTGCCTGAATTGCATCAAGTGTTCTTGCAAGGACGTTCTATCCGTTATGGACTCACTATGAGAAATATAAAACATGACACACATAAAAACGAACAATGATAAAACAGTTCTGTCAGTAGGCCTACTTTTTACACGATCACGCTCATTGCTGGAGATGAACTAAAATAATGTTTACCAAAAAGCAATGATAAAGAACCGAACCGAGAATCGAGTCTATTGTAATTACAGTGAGTGTAGCTAGACATCGCCCTACTATATCTCGAGTAACAGCAGTGTACTGCTATATCCACATACTTGATGTTTATGAGACGATGGTGCAACTTTGCATGAGCAAACAGGAATTCTTTGTTACGTCAAAAGACAATAACTGATTTCTTATGTTACAAAAAGTAAGTTATTGTGTTTCGTTAACACTGTGTACGTAGAAATGTATAATTAATGATACCGTGTTGTAGATTGAAGTGTTACGCCTATAATTCAGATTACATTGCTTTTTATTGATACACAGTAACCTTTTTCCCCCTCAGGTAGTTCAGATTAGCTGGATGTTCAGATTACCGGCAATCTTGTGTATGTTGAATTGTGCTGGTGAAAAAATATTCACTGTAATTAGTTGATTATGTGGTATAGCCAGAAAATTAATTCAGGAAGGTTTTGGACTCTTGCATCGGACATTCATGGTAGGGTCCCCCATTCCCTTCCCCAGGTGCTTATTCTAGTACATAAGGGACTGACTCAGAGAGGGTGCTCCATATGGCAAGAGCTGTGGAGAGCAGGATGTGGTTGCCCTCAAGGAAGATGAGGTCCCACACCCGTAGCACCGTGTCTTGTGGGAGACAGTTGCAGAACAGTGTCAGGAACCACTGCATCGTGAATACGTTGGTAAGGGGCGGCTCGTAACTCGTGCCTAGAACCAGGTGGAACGTGACATGCTACTTGACTTGAAAAGTTTTATAACTTCTACCCATACCTTATCCATTAAAAACTGTAAAGTACTCGTATATATTTTTCACATACATATAAAGTAAAAGTTTACCTGAAAATCATATCTTGGCAACAAAACTCAAGTAAAACCCCAGAACAATCTAACAACAACAGTAGAACGCTATAATCAGTTACCATCACTCCATCAGGACCAAGAGTATGGTCGAATTAAAGAAAAGGGTTTGGGAAAAAGTCTACTATTCTCTTTAGGTTTAGATTTTAAGATTTTTAACTCTAAGCATTAAATGACTGGTATGCAATGGCATGGCGGTGAGACATTAGTAAGTTGGCATAGGCTCGAGAGCTCGTTTAAGTTTACAAACCTAAATGCCAACTAACTGATGTCATGTTAGAGAGGTTCTACTGTAATTGTGGCATTATATAAAAACACTCTCCTTAATTTAACTTCTGTAAGTTCAACACAATTACTTGAAGTGGCTAAGGGAGAATAGTGTAGGATATAATTCTTTCTGTTAACTAGGTTTTTTTTGAAAAACTTTTTAAGGTTTTGACACATTGAGGCTCATGAAGTTTCTCTATATTTGATAGTCAATAAAACAATTCAAGTGATTTGTGATGGGTAGGAATGTAATTTGCTTAAAAAGAGCATGAATACTTGATACGGTATTTTAATTTGTTTGAATACCTTGCCACAAAGGAATTTTTTGGAGTTTTTTATACACCAGAGGTATTTTGTAATAGTCAGACCCCCCAACCTTTCTACCTCGCTGATGGCATTAGGGTATTTATATTTGGTGATTCATATCAAGGGGGTGGAGGCGCAAATATCACTTTCGTCCATAGCAAGTCACATGCAAACCGCGGGCCTGAAAGGGTTATATCATCGCTAGAGGACTTTTTTTAAATCCTAGTATTTTAATTCTTCAACCTGATATCTTCTAAAAAATATAAAAGCTTACCAGAGTCCTTTGAATCACACTGGAGTTGGTCAAAATGTCGTGAGAGTGTTGGAAGCTTTATCCTCAACAGGTCGCGAAACACTGCCATGTCCACCGACAACCCTCGAAGATTGTTGGCAAAGTAGCTCTCAGGCAGCACTCCCTCGATCAGGTATATCATCACCTTCACTGAGTCTACCTGTGATGCGAACACAATGTAGTGATAAAAAATGTACATTATTAGTAGATTTCTTTTGGAAAAGTGAGCTATTCACATGGCCTTCACGGTCACACGCCCAAAACCATGATAGAAGTGATAGAACTTGACCCCCAGAACACGTTTTGGGGGACATTCAGAATTTTAAATTTATTATGTTATTGTTCAGACGACAACAGCGGTATTTATTATCTAATTTTAATAAAATCTGGTGTAGCTGTTTCTTTCTGTAATATCCTGGAAAAGTTTGATTGGCATAAATACAAATACAAATGTGCTTTATTTTCAAAATGATTGAAATGGCGTCTGTTGGATAGTAAAAAAAAGTTTATTGTCTTCTTTTCATGAACTCGGTCAATGTATAGAATGGATTGTTGATCAGCAATTCTGTTAGAGCAGTCTTCATTCTTCTCCTGGTGTGGCAGTTCAGTTCTTCTGGCAGTAGGTTATGCAGCTTCATGCCCATGTAGGAGGGTTTCTTTTCATATTGGGTGAGATGGTGAGCTGGGAGACAGTATCTTGTCCCATGTCGAGTGTTGTATCCATGGAACTGTCTATTTTGTGTAAACGTTTTTCCATTGGCATACAGGATGACTTCTTTTATGTAGAGATTTACTAATGTCATAATCTTCAGAGTCTTAAAAGCTTCTCTACAACTTTCTCTGAAATTTAGCTCAGGTAAGGCTCTTACAGCCCTCTTTTGCAGTATAAAAACTCTCTGAAGATTTCTTGCCGAAGTTCCTCCCCAAACAATGAGGCCGTACCTAAGATGTGTTTCAAACAGAGAATGGTAGGCTATTTTTGCAGTAGAAGGGTTGCTAACGGATTTTGTACATTTAATCACATAAAGTGATGAATTGAGTTTAGGAAGGAGGTTATCTATATGCTGTGACCAGGTAAGACCTTCATCTACTAGGACTCCTAGATACTTGGCCTGGGTATTTCTTTCTACATGAGGTATTGTTAGTACATCTTCACATCTTCTCCCATGAGCCAGTTGGCTTGTTTTTCCTGGATTTACCACCAAGTCGTTAGAGTGGCAATATTGGTATGTCATGTTCAGTGCTGTGAAAAATTTTACATCTAGATCATTGTTTCCGCTTAAAAGCAAGGTGATTTCATCAGCATACATCGATATCATACAAAAGTTTCCCAGGTATTCTGATATGTAATTTGTGAAGAGTATAAACAATATTGGTCATAATATAGATCCCTGTGGTACTCCCTGATTCAGAGGCATAGGTTTTGATCTAGTTCTTTCTGTAACTCCATTTTTTGTTTGTGTGATTTCTACTATTTGTTTCTGGTCTTCATAGCAAGCAGACTTCACTTTTAGGCGGGTTTGTACGAATAGGCTTTTTTACATATTAGTTAAAAATAATTGATATATGAACAAATTGAATTTTTATTTGCACCATTAAAGTCAGCACAGAAAGCAAAGGATTTAGTATTTGGAATCTTAGATGTATGTCAAGCAGTTAATGAGATACATAAACTGGTTAACACAGTAGGCTACATCGTATTTTGGAGCCCAAATGTTAAAAAGCCTAAAACACAGAAAAAGAAACATTTACATAAAACTATTATAAAATCACAGTAAAAACTCATCAAAATATCTGTGTAAAATAAAAATTGATAATAATTGAACTGTTGGGATTGGTAATTCAAATTCAAAACTGAGATCTGCGGTAGCATTGCCCCCCCCATATCCCCCCTTAACTCAGCCCATACTTCCTTAGTATTTATTATTTCGTGATAAAACTTTTCATTAATGAAACTTGGAACATATCTTAAGATTTTATTATTTATTTTTGCTCCAAAGTCTAAGTCTAAGTTCAGCCTTAGTCAGTAACAAGACTACAAGATTGCGCCACAATCATCCTACAATTATTTCTCATTTATACTTGGCTTAAAATATCTGGGTAGGTCGCCATTTCAGTTAAATGTATAAAAAGTATAAATTATAGTATGACAGCTTAATGTCGTTGTACATAATTATGACCTCTTAAGTGCAATAATGCAGTCACAAAGAGAGTTAGAGACACAAAACAGATTTAAAATGTTCAACAATTCTGAGAGATTGCTCACAGCTTACCTCTGACTTGTCCATGACCTGCAGTATGAGAGCAGCGAGCATGTTGAACCCCTGGCAGTAGCCCACGACTTTGTTCCAGCGAGCATAGGCAAGGAGCACTCGCTTGAGCAATGCTTGATTGTCTTTCCCTGAAACTCCGCAGAACAGCGAACATCCTGTGCGGTGAACATCCTGCAGAACATTATTAGATTAGCTTTTGGAATATACTGCACAAAAATAAAACTTAACCATATTGACTTTACATGAATGTACCTTTAAATTTGTGTCTATTAATAACGTCCTGAATTTTTATGCTTTTTTTAATATCTAACAAAAAAGTAAAAAAATTAAACAATACTTAGTATAATTTATGTATACATTTTATCTCAAATAGTTTTCTATTCGACTTCTGGAAAATAAATGAATTCTTCATGTATTAAACTCAACTTTATCTAACAGCAGCCCAAAAATTCTAAAACTTTCTTGGTTTGATTCCTTGATATAAGTCTTTATGCTTAGTACCAATAATTACTTAAGTACTGTAGGCTACTCAAAAGTAAAGACAATACTCTCTGTAAAGTAAGTTTCTAATTTATTAGAATTAAAATGTTCAGGAGTTGGAAACTGTCCTTGCATTTAGATGAAGTTTGGTAAAATTAGGTATATAAGAAATATTTTAATTGAATCATCATGAGTATAAATTAAATTTAGAATTGCATAATATTTTTATCAGTAATTTAGTATTTCCTTAAAAAATAAAAAAAAATAAAATGAGAGGGATTAAAATTTGATATTACTGTAGCGATATTATCATTTATTGTTAATATCATTAATATCAAATCATCCTGAATTATTCAGGAATGTAAAATGTACACTTTTATTATTTAATCACATTGAATTAATTAGTTTCTGGCTAAAGTAAAATTTAAATAATATTATTATAATAAATATTTTTCCTTAAGTATTAGTTTTTATAAGCCATTCAACCCAAGTTTACTTTAGTTAAGGTCAAAAAAACTTACAACTGCATTGAAAATCAACTGAAAAATTAATAAAATTAATTAAACTTATCACCTTACAACAGATAGTTTTTTATAAAATAAATGGAATCAGTAGACTGACACATATTTTTCCTTAAGATTTCCCTGAGCTTTCTTCTTGTTTTAAAATAATTAATCAATATCTTAAACAACAAGAGAAAACAAGTTCAAATGATTGCTAGAATTTTTTGAGGCGATCTCAGACAATGTTTAGGCTTTCTGTGTTTACCACGAAAATTAAATTTAACTCTTCTCCGGAACCGTTAGTCTTAGACTAATGATCTAAAATATTAATTTGTTCAAACTTTTAATCCGGTTTTAATGGTGACAGTCAAATTATTTTATAAATTCGTTGTTTTGCAATAAAATTAAAAAATGACATTTTTTGACATTTAAAAGCTAATATATTTTGAACCATTAGTTTTAAAGACTTAAGAGTGGTGTCATATTATTTGGGACCTTAAAAGATAAAAGGTTTTTAGGGGTAATCTACCTTTAAAAATAAAAAATTCAAAAAAATAAAAAAAAGCTCTGAACATAGTATACAGAAGTGTACCACACTTCATACAAATTGGACGATTTGTACACAAATAGACAGACAGAGACAGTCCGAAAACTCAAAAGTCTCAAAACAGACATATCCACTCTAAATTCAAATTAAAAAATGTTAATGAAAAATAAAAGAATGATATGAAATCAGTAAAAGCTAATATCTTTTGAACCATTAGTTTTACAGACTTAAGAGTGGTGTCATATTATTTGGGACCTTAAAAGATAAAAGGTTTTTTAGCGGTAATCTACCCTTAAAAATAAAAAAATTCAAAAAAAATATTTAAAAAGCTCTGAACATAGTATACAGAAGTGTACCGCACTTCATACAAATTGGACGATTTGTACACAAATAGACAGACAGAGACAGTCCGAAAACTCAAAAGTCTCAAAACAGACATATCCACTGTAAATTCAAATTAAAAAATGTTAATGAAAAATAAAAGAATGATATGAAATCAGTAAGAGGAAACTTAAGGTACCTTTAAGGAAATAATAAAAATAAAAGAGAATCCGAAAGTGCAAATACTGTAACACTCCTGCTCATTACCGTTCTCGGATGAAGACGGATAGCGAGGGTTGGCAACACTGCTCACTTGTTTCTTTAACTAGCGAAACAACTCAACTCATCTAACGAGCCCTTGAACTTGCATACTTTACTGACATTCCTCCTAAACTTCGTCTCCGAAATTCCCTGGTACTTTAGTTGCTTCTAATAGGTTTAAAATATGTTTTATTTTAGGAGAGAATGGATAAATTTAGAGAGGAAATTATATATTTCTCTCCTTAACAAAGTTTGTTGTTTTTCTTACATGTTATTTAATATTAAAATGGTTTTTATAATGTTTACTAGAAACAGAGCCCGTTGTGGTTAAGTACAACGGTCTCTAGAAAAAGGGTACCCCAATGTATTTCTTACGGAAAACTTTTTTAATTTTTCACCATACATACTAAAAACGTCAAAAAAAACGTCTTTCATATTTTTTGGCAAATCTACAGGATGAAAGCTTTCTAATGACATATTAATCAATGAAATTGGTCAAGTCAACCCTAGATTTAGATGTACAAATTTTAACAAAAAAATGTCAGACTCAGTATTTCTTCAACGCAAAGAAATTTGTTGTATCTTTGGTTTTTTGTACATCATAACTTTTAAACGGTGAGGAAATCGACCAAAGTGGATGGTGATTTTCTAATAGAGAATTAAATTTCAAACAAATCACTATTCAGAATCTTTTGAGAAACCTCAAAAAGACAGTAAAATATCGCCTTCAGAAATAGGATTTTGTAAAAACCTGTTTTCAATGTATTTCTTATGGAAAACATGTTTTTTTTTACTTTTTCACCATAAATACTAAAAAACCTCAAACTTTCATATTTTTTGGCAAATCTACATGAATGAAGCCTTCCAACAACGCATTGATTATTAAAATCGGTCTGGTAGAACTCTAGATTTAGTTGTACAAAGTTGAACAAAAATATCTTTCATTCAATATTTTTTCAACACAAAGAAATCGGTAGTAGCTTTGGTTTTTTGTAAATAACTTTTAAACGGAGAGGAAATCGACCAAAATGGATGGTGATTTTCTGAAAGAGAATTAAATTTCCAACAAATTACTATCATGCATTCCTTATTGAGAAACCTCAAAAAGGCTGCCAAACATTGCCTTCAAATAAGAAATTCGTAAAACCCCATTTTCAATGTATTTCTTATGGAAAAAATCTTTTTTAACTTTTTCACCATAAATACTAAAAAACATCAAACTTTCATATTTTTTGGCAAATCTACAGGATGAAAGCTTTCTAATGGCATATTAATCAATGAAATTGGTCCAGTGGAACTCTAGATTTAGTTGTACAAAGATTTTTAAGACTGAATTATTATAAGAATAGATAAAGGGGGATTAAGGGGTAAATTACCTTTAAAAATAAAAAAATTCAAAAACTTTATTAAAAATTAATATAGTATAAATAATTAAATTTTAATAAAAATTGTTAGGGTGGACTTTAAGAATTCACAATTTTCAAGGGCTTTTAGAGGTAAAATACCTTGAAAACTAAAAAATAATTGTCTGGAGTGGATATGGACAAAGTGTGTTCGTGTACCGAATTAATAAATATCAGTGTGGTCTCAGTGTCTATACATGGACAGACAGACAGAAAGGAAGTAGTCCAAAACCACTTTTTTTTGTTTCAGGATGCCTCAAAACGGATATATTTAATATCAACACACATTCGAAAATGTTCACGAAACAATACATTCTCAATATACTAAGTATGTATAAGAGGAGAAAGTAATAAAACTAGATAATTAAGATAATAACTAATTATTAATCAGTGGCTTTAGAGTTGGTTTAATTGGTTTGTCAGTAATTAACACCCTCGGAAGGCCATGTTTTTGTGGTCTAAATGCTCGTACAAAATAATGAAACTACTATGCACATTTCCGCACTCAATCCAATATGTATGCAAATATACACCGCCATTTAGCTCCCTTCACTAATTTATTCTTTTAAATCTTAATCATTTAAATGTAGTCATTATACTGATTTGTTACAATATTTATCTTTAAATACCAGAAACTATTAACTGGTTTGGTCCATAATGTAAAATTAAATGTGTAAGTATTTCGACTCTAATTTTGAAACAAATTTAAATATATTACACTGACTAAATTTGTTTATTTTTTTCTTATACATAACAAACTTCTTCTGAAGTTATAATACCTTTTAATGTAGTGGTTCGAATGTTTATTTATAAGTAATTATATTCATTAATTGAAGTAGCCTTTTTAGCTGTTTTTAAATCCTTAATACAAAAAGTCACGCTCATCTGGAAAGTAAATTTAAGTGAATTATGTGCTTGATTTTATTGAATTATTTTTGGTCAATTTTTTATTTTAATTTCCATCCTTACTGTCTAATTTGGTAAATGCAAACAAATTGTTGCCTACCTGATTGTTGGTTGTACAGTTATTTATGTTACTTGGCTATTTATTTATTTTCACAAACTCTTTATCATCCTGCTTGCATTTACATACATAAGCTATCTTAATGTGTTAATTAATTAATTTTATATTAATTTTGATATTAGTAAGATTGTACCATAATCATCTTACACTCATTTCTCATTCACACTTGGGCTTAAATTACCTACCTGGGTAGGTCACCATTTCAAAAGGTAATCTATACTTTGTGCTACCAAGACTGTTGTTGACCTGTCAAGTTTGACTTGTCAATACATTTTTTGTAATGTATCAATGACCAATAAAATATTGACTACTAAACAAGAGGTGTTTTTGGCGTGTTCAATCTGCTTATTTATTTTAACTATTTGCTTCCTCCTTTAGCAAAGACTCTACTTCATCTCTTTTTGCATCTTTCTTTATTTTAACGGTGAGCCTACACTCTCAATAACTCTTTTAGCGAATTTCCCATAGGGAAGAAGCTATTACCGTAGGTCTCATGGTGAGACTTAAGCCCGGGACCAAGTTATTTTTTCTTCTTTAGGTGCCCAGAGTCCAAAAACAATAGTCGTTAAAATTTATATATATATATATATATATATATGTATATATGTATATATGTATATATATATATATATATATGTGTCTGTTAGCACGATAACTCTCAAAAAAATGGTCCGATCGAGACCAAATTTGGTAGAGACGTGTATTCCTGCAATAGCTCGGACGAGTTCGTAAACCAGACATATCGGTCAATAGGAACAGGTAGTTTGGAGGGGTTTTGTACCCCAAAATGGGGTTTATTGCGTTTTTCACATGTAATTTTTTAAAATTTCAAATTTTATCTTTCACCATTAGAATCAGCTTAAAAAACTGCACAATTAAGTTCTTTAAAGTTTTTCTCTATCTCCAACGGTTACCGAGATATTAAAAAATCTAAACACAGTACGTTGTATTTTGGGGCTCCAATGTTAATCTTATGGAGGATAAGGAAAAATTAATATTTCACTTATTAACCAATACTTTTGGATAAAACTTTATATTTAGCTTCATGTGGTTGAGGTTCATCCATTTATGCTTAAAAATCATAGTTTATGTGTTTATCATGGCAGCAAACCTGCATACTCTTTTCCCATGTTAATCATATGGAGAATAGGCAAACCCCTTTATTTATGAACAGATGTTCATGAAAGTTTGTATAAATGTTAAAAATAAAAATTTTTGATGGTATAAATGCCTACTCTCAGTGTTCCTCACAGCAGCAAACCTGCACACTCTTTTCCATGTTAATCTTATGGAGAATAGGCAAATAATTCTCATGTTTATGGACAGGTTTTTATAAAACTTGTCAAATATTATTATTATATTGTTGATTTGGAAATTCGCTGAGTACGCAGGTCTGCTGCGACGGGGGTATTTCTTATGCCCCACCTTCTCATCCCAGGATTTTTTGAACTAGCCCAGAAGTGTTTTTGCACATTACTTCAGGCTAGACCTAGTGGGTTACGACATTATCACATAGCGAAAAGCAATTGGTGATTGGCGTGACTTGAACCTGGGTCCTTGGGTACCAAATCTCTACCCCTAGACCAGCGCGCTCCCTACTCTCAATAACTCTAGCGAGAACAAAATGCCTCACTATGCAGAGACCCTAATCCTAATAATGGTCACCTTAACAATTTGAACGCCCAACTCCTCGTCGTCAGGGTTGGTGAACTCATTGAAGCAGAACTCCTCGACTTGCGGCCACTGAACTCCTCGGCTAGCCAGATGCTTTTCAGCCAGATTTAGCCACAGCTGTAACACACCATTGTGGTTAACATATATCAGTTCTATAAGTAAATCATTCTTTCTTGGCCATTATCAATCTCATTAATATCTACAAAAATCTTATAGTATACTAGTGTCAACACTCTCCCCTATTGGAATTATCTCGTCTAGGTAACAATCGGTGACAGTTATATAGTTGTTCTCCAAGTGAACATCGTTCCTTTTCCACCAGGGTAGGTTTGCACAGGAGTACAAATTGGAGTGGTTATGGCTCAATGCCTTACCTGATACTGATAATACCTGGGGGAAAGATTACATTGTGATCCATGAAATCTATCTCAAGACATTGACAGGTGGCACATATGTTTTTTCTGAACATCCCTCTCAGGATATCACATACAGGAACAAACCATTTTTTATAACCTAAAACCCTTTCACTATAGTCGAATATCTTTTTTGCCAAACAGTTATTTTCCATACTTACTGGGACTAAAAAGAAATCAGATTATAGCCTATTTAGGTTAGGAACAAAAACGACAAATAAATCTGAATCAGACACCCGTTTGAAATAGCAAGAAAAATGCTGAAAATCATGAAATGAGTAAAGCTGTAAGGTGAATAACATAGTAAAAGGTTAATTTTTGCAGTATTGAGCTTAATATAATCAGTTGTGAGGCAAAAAATATAATTCGTCAGTCGGACCAAAAGTTTATTTTTCATCTTCCTTCATTGTAAAACTTGACGTAGGATGAAAACGTCCTTTTAAGTCCTGGTAATAAAATACTAAATTTTTCATTATATATTTACACGATAAAATTTGTTTAGCAGGATAATTGATTTTCAGTGGAGTATTGACCAGTTACATCGTCCATTTTCATGATAATGCAATTACCAATATTGGCCAGCTCTCGCAGCCAGGCACTACTAAACCCAGTAATTGGAGACAGTAAACTGAGAAATTGATTTAAATAATTGCATTTATCCTCATTTTCTGTGTATCAAGCAGAGAAAATACTCATGAATTCAAGTAAACATTAATAAAATTCAAATAGAAAGAATCTCAGTATGCAAATTGCGACTGAATTTATCTTTTCTTCAAGCTATAGACAGGAAAGATTTATTTGATGAATTCAGTCTTTCGTCATATTCCCCTCCTCTAGCAACTAAACTACATTCAATCACTGTCACTTTCTTTGACAAATATATCCTCGCCATTTTACTTTTGTTCCCTTGCTAAATGATGTGTAGTAGATTTCCACGAGGAAAACAAAATAATTTGGGTATTATGTAGAAATAAAAACTACTGTAGGAAAAAATCTCGTAGTAAACATAAGGTTTGTTCAAAATCAACGTTTGTGGCAAATGTGACTATAACAAAATAATGTAGTAATATTTTTTTCAAGATAATGAACTAAAGTCACAATACACTATAATATGTAAATTGTTTACATTTTATGTTTTCAAAATCGACTGATAATTATTAAAGACTTAGTTACATTGTAACTTTGACACAAATTTAACAAACAAATCTAACAATTATATTATACTCTACGTTGAGATAATACACGGATATATACTATTGTCACCTTTAAATCATAGGTTTGGAGGTTTTATCGAAATTACAACATATTATTTAACTTTGAGAGATTTCCATTCGGAGAGAATCATTTAAATTTAAAAATGTTTGCATTTACTTCCCTGTGGGAAATAGGTTAGATCATGGATATGTCTAAAAAGAATGTTTTCAGTTCATCTAAACAGCTGTTCTTATTATGGCTTTGGTGGTTTCTTTGGAAACCTATTTCAAATTTTCATCTTACAAATTGCCAACACTCCCCCAGAGCTAAGACATATCCATGTCAAAACAAATTACCCAGATGTGAATGTTTACTAACCGATAGGTTTGAGAAACATTTACCCGTCTTGCAGACAAGATAAAAGTGAATTATAATTTCTATTTTGTATTTTCCTTCTTTTTTGCGAAGTAATAGATTACTTCGCAAAAAAAGTATTAACGTTTCTTTTGGTCAGACGAGATCAGCTTGACTCAAAAGATCAGCTTAGTGTCAAAAGTAAGCTGAAGGGATGACGGTGTTAAAATGGTAAGGTCTTGGTCCATTCATTCCTTTGAGGGTTTTGTGAGATATCCAGCGACATATTTATCTATCTCTAGTTTACTATCATGGCTTATATAAGATTAGATATTAGATTATTTGAAATGGCGACCATGCCACAAGGTAGGTATTTTAAGCTAAGTATGAATGAGAGTTGATTGTAGGATGATTGTGGCGCGATCTTGTAGTCTTGTTACTGACTAAGGCTGACATGTTCCTTAGAAAGGACTGTTAATTAATAGCCCAACAGCCGATGGCAACTAAGGGACCTACAGTTTAACGTGGAATCCGAACCACTGCCTCTGAATTACGAATTGGTCTAATTATGAGGATGGTCTTTGCGGATTAACGTAGTATTCAATAGTGCGGACGTTAACATCAACCCACCGACCATCGCTCATGACTATCCACAATTCGTGACCTCCAAGTAGCTGGATTACAGGATGACGCCACCATCCCAGTCATTAATTATTATTATTATTATCAGAGTCATTAATATTATTACATCGTGTCCCTCAACTCTCTACCGATCTTTCCAAATATTGTTCCTGGACCACAGACAAGGTAAAATATTGTATAAAAAAATCTAAACCTCAAAATTTACTTGCAAAGCAACCACTTTCTTTAGTTTTTAATATAGAAAATTTTAATTAGAGAATTACTGTTTATAATAAAAATTAAAAAGACCTAAATACAGAACAAATTTTTGTTCAATCACCATTTTCCAAATGGTGGCCGTCAAAAAATGAAAATGTAGGCTAAATTTCTCAAAACCACTCTTGATAAAAAACAGTAATAACCTTTTATTTAGGAATATCAATTTTAAATCCAACAATACCATATTTAAGGATATTGGTTCATATTATTTATTTATTTATCGTATGGTTATGTCAGCAAATCATACACACAAAGATATAGAGTACTATTCACTCATGTCAATAAATATATAAATAAGAACAAATAAATAAAATAAAAAATTGAAATAAAATGCCTATCATGTTTTGAATTATTACAGAGCTAGGTCCAACCCTTTGAGCTATTTCACAGACACATCACTGACATCGTATACACCTTCAACCCCATCAGAGAAAAATCGCAAGGGGCACTCTTCGGCAATATGCCTCATGGTTTGTACTGCCGCTCCACAATCACATGTTTGATCGTCTGTCAGGCCCCATTTTGACCGCCAATAATTGCATCTACCTACTCCTGTGCAGAAACGATTGATAAGAGACCATTATTGTTTCCGAGGAAGGTTCATACCATTTACCTGTACTGTTGGGTCTCTTATTAGAGAGGAGTTCTGCCCAATAAAGTTATCCCAAGATGCATTCCACTCATTGGTTCATAAATAATGGAGAAATATATATAGCTTCAGTTTTCACACAAAGAAAACTAAATATGTTAAAAACATTTTAGCACTTCTATCTTCAGGTGATAAAGCTACAAGCTAGATTTCATTTAATTTTAAACAGCCATTTAACATTGAACATTTTTTAATCATTTTCTCAATAAAAAACGCAATAAATACAGTAATGGCAAAGGTTCCAGCAACGTTCTTGTGCTTCATGTAGTTTGAAACGACAACCTATAAATGGCTCATTTCCTCCTGTTTTGCTTGAGGGAGGGAAACCTTGCTCTCAACCGATTACACTACACACCTTTTTGTGTTTACAATTTACAATAGGTGATTGAGATATTTTAAATTGTATAGATTACTACTTTTATCAGTAATTCATGTTGATTTTGTCCTTTATTCAATGTGCTCTATTGAATATTCAATAATGGGGAGGTGATCATAATTTTACGTATTTTGAAAATTACAAATAGTACAGAATACAACTCTTATTTAGTATTTACAAGAGATATATTGTAAAAAACTGTCAAAGATGAATCAGCACACATGTAATAAACTGTACACTTAACATGTAATAAACTCAATATCTGCAATTTTTTATCCTCAAGTAAATAAATGCACGGCATTGGAGGACTGACACGTTTCTTCCTTAGCTAAAAAATATGAATACCTAATAATTTTTCAAAGTTCATTTAAATAATATTTTTAAAAAGTATTGTTTTAAAAATAGGTTTTAAATTTAAGTTTCTTGAACGGTTGAGAAGTAAGGAAGAAATCGATTTTTTGAAATATTCCTCATAAGAATAACATTGGGCGTTTTTATTTAATTATTTTCTCTCATATTTTATATTTCTGGCAAATTTTTCGTATTACCAGATAAAGAGGATTGGCTGATTGACTCGTAAATGGAAAAAACTGAAAAATTAGTAAATTTCTTTCCTTATAAATATACTTTATTTTATTCTAAATAAGAAAATATACACTTCAACTATGATTCTTATTATTTTAGTGGCGTAATTTAAGTTTTCCCAAACCTTTACATATAACATCCACCTATTTCACAGCACGAAGTGACGATTATCCGAAAGTAGATTTTTTCTATGTTTTCAGGACTGAAAATTGATATTCCGAGAGAACCGTTGAAGTTAGGTGGATAGTGCTTATTAACAGTGATAAATTAAAAGATTTGTTGCATTTTGAATATTATTGGACCACTGGTTTTCTGCAAATAAAATATTTAAAACAGCAAATTTTGTTTTGTAATTCATTTTTTAGTTTATCTAAACTCAATGATGAAAATACATGCATTTTAGTTTACCTAAATAATCATTTTTGAGTGAGAAGTTTGACAAAATATCAATTTTAAAAAGATTAAAAAATACACATTTTTGCTATAAAAATGAAAAAAAGAAAACAATTTTTTCATTGCTAGGTCCCTAGGGATACACTGCCAAAAATATTATCTGAAAATAAAATAAATTAAAACAAAATGTTATACGGTAGCGAATCCCCCTAACTTCCTCAACTTCAACTTCAGTCTAAATTATTCCAAACACGAAAACTCAAATCCCAGACTCTGACGAGAAGTAAAAGCATGTTCGGTCGGCAACAATCGACGGCATTGTTCATTGTTACCGCTGAAGAGAGTCAACTCATCAGTGTGTTCAATATACTGGCCATAAAGCCTCGACCAAAGGCTTCCACACATGAGCGATGACAAAGCTAGACTGCAGCCCGCTGAACTGACACTAACTCACAAGCTCGCTAACACTTCTATTATATAATCAGCTGGATAACTCGTCAAGCAAGTTTTGTGATGTTAGCTGTTATACCAAACCGGTGAACTGTTTACTCAAAGTCGAGTTCCTCCAAATTATATTCAATTGCACACGCATTTGTGCATCGCTAAGTCTAATCAGGACATACTACGAGTAAATATGACGACAAAAACTGGTTTGATTGTCCCACAGTCATGTGAGAATTGTTTAATTAGAGAACAGATTAGTATTTGTACAAAATCACCTCCAGTCTTCACCAACTATTTTGTTTGCATACCTGATTTGTTTCTACTTAGCATGTTCGATTCTTAGTTCGCTAATTGTATTGGTCCTTTGGTTTGTGATTGTTATATTATTACTTCATAGTTTATAGCCATATATGTATTTTTTATAAAATGGTGTTCACCGTAGATAAACAAGTAAACCAGCAATAATTCATTTAAAGAAATTGTTGTGGCCCACGTTTGTGTATGTCTTCAATGTTGATGTAATTTAGGTCGTCATTCTTAATATTTAAAAACAAAATTTTTACAGTCTATTTCAATAGTAAGCCTAATGGTGTCAAAGTGGTTAAAAATTAAATTCTTTTAGTAAATCAACAGGTTTTATGGTGAATAAAACTAAGCCAATAACAGAAGGCTGAATAACTAGACGGGGAAATGACAAAATGTACTGTTATCTCTATATATAAAATTGAATGTATGTATGTCTGTCTGTATGTATGTCCTTGCGTTGCCAAACTACTCATCCGATCGCCATGAAATTTTAGGAAGTTGCTCTATATGTGTCCGGGAAGGTTTTAGTGAAAAAATATTTTCGAAAACCCCATAATTTTCCATTTTATTGCGTTTTAAATTTCTAATGTTAACCTTATGAAATAGTTTGTTTACAAATTGTCTACAATGAAAACATTTGATTTCTTAGCTACAGCTGATTGGTTTACTTTCCATTAGCAATACCGTATGCTTTACTATCCAATGCCATCTGAATCATTCATTAATGTTAAACTATAAAGTAAATGTGTACTGTAAAAAATAAACAGCTTTATCCACGTTATTAGTAACTTTTGGGGTTATGTATTTATTTTTTCATTTTCTGTCTGATTAAAATAATGTTTATATGATATTAAAATATTTATAATATTACGTTTATTATAATAATTAGCTGTTGTATATCTTTCCTATAAAAGCCGTATTACAGTTAGGTTTGATTTGGATTTTGGTTCGATTTGAAAATTGTGAATTAATCCACTCAGATTTATTTGTTTTATGGGAATGATATTAATATGTTTTATCGTTTCAGTATTGTTATTCTCTATGCCACGACCCAGGCTATATAACCTTTCACAATGAAGCCGTATTGCTATTCGACTTCAGAACATGGCCAAACTTAAAGTTAACATGTATTTACTGTCAGGCGTTACGAAGTTCGCCGGGTCAGCTAGTTATTTATATGTTAAAAATGTTTGTATAACCAAACAATAAAGGTATTTAATTCCTCAAGGTAACAATTCACACACAACAGTATCATCAAACAGGTAGAAGCACGGCAGACGACAACTAACAGTTTCGCTAAATCTTCGATAGATGCCACTACTTGCTACTTGACTTCCGGATGGAAACTAACTCTGTGTACAGTGTGTCCCATAAGTGAAGTGTCAAACTCTGGGAAAAGGTTCTATGGATCAAAATAAAGAGTATTTTTCCAAAAACACCTTGTTTACTAGATATACACTATTTTCTATTTGTTATCTTATAAATAATAATAAAAAATCAATAATTTGTAATAATCTTTTGTAAAAAAAACCATCAAACTTAATTTACGATTAAGAAAAATAATCGAAAATACCTTTTTGACATGGATATGTCCAAGCGGGGTAGTTGTCAACAAATTGTGAGACGCAAAAAGTGAAACGGATGTGACGTCATTAATCGCGAGACTGGATATTTTTTGTCTGGGATGGTGGCGACGTCCTGTCATCCAGCTACTTTGAGGTCACGAATTGTGGATAGTTGTGAGCGATGGTCGGTGGGTGTAGTGTTCTCTTGTGTGGATTAACGTCCGCACTACGTTAATCCGCAAAGACCATCCTCATAATTAGACCAGTTCGTAATTCAGAGGCAGTGGTTCGGACTCCACGTTAAATTGTAGGTCCCTTAGATTGACTGTTGGGCTATTAATTAACAGTTCTGTCTAAGGAACATGTCAGCCTTAGTCAGTAACAAGACTATAAGATCGTTCCACAATATTTCTCATTCATACTTGGCTTAAAATACCTACCTGGGTAGGTTGCCATTTCAGTTAAATGTATTACATATGGTAGTCATATTTTTAATATTTTGTAAGTAAATCCCTGAAATACTGAAACTCGTAACATTCTAAGTACTACACTCACAGTTTTCCTGAACTGCGCCGGGATGCCCTCTGGCAGCCGCGCCACCATGCGCATGCCGCTCTGCCATTGCGTGAACCCCGAGTCTCCAGGGGCGGGCGCCACCGAGAACCTGGTCTTGGTGTCCTCGCCTGCAACAGAGACATCTACCGGTCAACACTTGTACCATGTGGGAGGTTTAGTGGTGGCGTACCCCCGGCAATCCGAAATACCTGATAAAATTTCAATTATAACATTTTAATCTACAACACAGTATCATTAATTATACATTACTACCACCAAAATGTTAATTAAATACAATAACATACTTTTTGGAACATAAGAATTTAGTTATCGTCTTTTAACGTAGCAAAGAAATCCTGTTAGCAAATGTAAAGTTGTGCCATCGTCTCTTAAACATTAAATATTCGGAGGTAATAGTACTTTTGACTATCCATATTAATAATGGATAGTCAAAGGTATACAAAATATTATACGATTCTCACGTCCGACTCTTTATCATCGCTTTTCGATGAACTACTTTTCGAGTCCATTTGAGTCCATCTCCAGCAATGACCGCGATCACGTAAAAAGTAGGCCTACAGACGACACTATTTTATCATTGTTTTAATGTGTCAATGTGTGTGTCGTTTTAGCGAATTTCCCATAGGGAGGAAGCTATTACCGTAAAGTCTCATGGCAAGACTTAAGCCCGGGACCGATGTTATAAAATCTAAACACAGTACGTTGTATTTTGGGGCTCCAATTTTAATATTATGGAAGATAAAGACAAAATTGACATTTAAATTATTAATAAATATTTTTGAATTAAACTTGGTATTTAGCTCTATGTGGTGGGATCTTAAAAATCATAGTTTATGTGTTTATCAGAATAGGATAGCAGAATAGGCAAATAACCTTCATATTTACCAACAGATACTGATAAAACTTGTCATATATTATTATATTATTGATTTGGAAATTCGCTGAGTACGCAGGTCTGCTGCGACGGGGGTATTTTGTTGCGGAACTGTTTTGCACATTATTTCTGTCAGACTTAGTGAGCTGCAACATTATCACTAAGCAAAATACAGTAGTGAGTGTCGGGATTTGAATCCGTGACCTTTGGCACGAAAGTCAAGCGCTCTACTCCTAGACCAGCGCACTACCCACAGCGGATTTCTGCGTATTTTGAAATAAAATAATATAATAACATTCTAATACAATTTTGACATGGATATGTCGTAGCTCTGGGGGAGGGGTGTTGGTGATTTTTAAGATGCAAAATATGTAACAGGTTTCCATAGAAACCACCCGAGCTATTGTGTTGAATTTTTAATATAAAAGAATAATAACAGCTGTTTAGATGAAGTGAAAGCATTACCTTTAGGCATATCAATGATCTAACCTATTTCCCACAGGGAAGTAAATATAAACATTTTTTATATCTGTGGACTCTGATATAAATTTATAAAATAAGAATAAGACACAACATCGAGTCCAAAATACACTTATCCCATTATGAACAACCTGTCATCCTACACTCACTGGGCACTGGAGTCACAGGAGAACTCTCCAGTAGAGGGGTGTAAGACAACTAACGAGTCAGTAATGGACTAATGGCATCGTAGAAAATGACCCTCATTAACCCTTAAAGTCGGGATTTTTTATGTCAACGCGGGTCCTAATGCGGTACTTTCTTCCACATTCGCATTCTTCTCGTAACACTATAAAACATTATTTTAAAACCGAAATTAAAAAAAATCTATAACCTATCTCTAACCGAAACGATGATTAAAATAACTACAGCAGTGGTTCTTCTCCCTCAAAACTACCAGTAAAAGGTAATTATAAAGTATAATTGGTCTAAAAGGTCATTAAATAAAAGTCACACTACTGAAGTCGTATTTCATTGGGAACAAACAAACCCCTAGGTGGGTTTATTACTACCTAACATCGATATTGTTTTAGATATGTAACTCATTAACACATTTTAAAATTCAGTTGTTTGAAAATCATTCACTACTCTTCAAGGCCAATAGAAATTCCATAGTGTAATAACAGTAAATTCTTTGTTTGAAATTCATTATTGGTGATGGTGGATTGATGTTATTTAGATTTTTATTGCGGACATTTTCCATCACGATTTTATGCAAAACAAAGTTTCACGACGTTTCGGGATCTGGAATCTGATCCCGTCCTCTCCGTCGTCTTTGAGTCTCCGTGACGAGTGGACATGTTTGGTTTCTTTTGTGTGTAATGATTAGTGAATGGTTTGTTTGTAACTTTTTTTGACTGCTTTAAACTTATATGTTCTCAGCTTTATACCGGTTTGGTCCGGATTATATGTTAATTATCTGTCCTATGTTTTAGATATTAGTTCACCTGAGGACGGGTTCAGATTCCAAATCCCGAAACGTCGTGAAACTTTGTTTTACATAAAATCGTGATGGAAAATGTCCGCAATAAAAATCTAAATAACTACTGAATGTTGTCAACATCTGAAATTTATATAAAACTCATTTGTTCCATTAAAATCCCATAACTTATATTCATTCATAAAAGAAAGATTGTTTGATAAACCTCGTAGAATGTCCGTTTTGATTAACTCTAGGAAGACGCCCACGCAAGTCTGGCATATTGCGCTTCAGACTGCATTTTATCTCTTTGCTGTCACCCATTGGCTACGATGGGACGCCTTTGTTATGTAAATGTCTCTGTTATAGTTGTCTTCTGGTAGTGACATATTGCTTTAACTTATGAATGTAAAGACGCGAAAGGGTGCCGTTAATCAGCTGATTTTGTAGTTTAAAGATTTAATAGAAATAAAAACAAACAGCTGTTGAATCAATATTAGTTAGTTTATATTGGTCATTGATTTTAAACCCATTTTGAAATCATACTATATTAAAAAGTTATTTTAACGTATAACTAATAATAATAATGGTATAAATGTTCTAATCTGATCTTTCTTCTTTAAACAGAATCCTACAACCCGTACAAAGGACGGGCTTACTGCTAGTGTATATTAAAAATTTAATGTATATTAAAAATTCAATACAATTAATAGCTCTAGTGGTTTCTAAGGATACCTGTTACCAATTTTCATCTTAAAAATAGGCAACCCCCCCAGAGCTAAGACATATCCATGTAAAAAATATGCGCATTTGAAAGCATCTTCTATCATTTACGCCTGGGTTCCAATGTTGTCAAAGTTATTTAAGAAGGTCCATTTTTTATCATTCGATCGAAAACTCTTGCATAAAAGAAGTATGTTAAAATTGTGTGACTAATTTTGTTTAACCAAAACGATTAACGAAAATTAAGTGAGAAATACTTACTGTGTTTATTATTATGTAGGCCTTTTGGCTTTTTAATTTCAACTTAAGTATTCGTTCCAACTTTCCCCAAATCCTGAGAGGATATTGAATAGACAATAAGATCCGATTCGAAAGCTAGGAATGGTCTCTACAAATATTGTTTTTCAATATTCACAGGATAGAAGTCAGAGCTTTCTACTGAAACATCTGTCACACGCAAATGTTCCTTTAGCAAAGGGCGCTTCAGGTTGACATTTGTGACACATCACTTTGAGATTTCGGGCGGTGTTTACTTTTATTAAGTGTTCTCCATACTTCAATCCCTAGCCCCGAGTTTGTAGGTTAACTCAAAAAGTCAAAACAGCTGACAAACTTTTTTCATACTTAAGAGATGTGTAATTTTCGATTAAATAAACGGTATCAGTGGACTGACACATACTTTCTCCCTTAAGTATTAAAAAAAACTGTTGTAAAACTATCACGTTCTTCAAAGTTTATCTAAATATCATTTAATAATTTATTGTTAACTTTTCTCTGGAACCGTTAGTCGTATACAAATAATTCAAAATACTAATTTGTTTAGTTTTTAATCTGGTTTCAATGGTACCAGTCAAATCATACTTTACTTTTATTATTTTCGCTGAAAATTTAAAAATTAGATTTTTTTACATTGAAAAGCCCATAACTTTTGAACCGTCATTTTTACAGATATGCAGGTGGTGTCATATATTTAGTACTCTGTGCACTATAAACTATCAAATTTTAATCAAAATCGTTAGAGCCGTTTTTGAGAAATTTGGATTTTTCACGTTTTTAAGGGTTTTTAGGGGTAAACTACCCTTAAAAATATAAAATTCAAAAAATGAAAAAAAGCCTGGAGATACCGTGAATATATACATACATGCCAAATTTCATCTAGATCGGACCTACGGGGTACGCTGTGACTCAAACACACAGACAGACACACGGACGGACAGACATCACGTCGAAAACGACTTTTTTGGATTCAGGGGACCCCAAAACGTATATATCCACCCTCAACTCAAATTAAAAACTTTTGTCGAAAACAATACTTTCTCCATATACTAAGTATAATAGGAGAAAGTAAAAAGTCAAAACAGCTGGAAAAATATTTTCATACTTATGTATAATTTTCGATTACAAAATAAGCTATTGATTGGTCCCATCTCCAGGAAATATTAAAAATGTCTCATAAACGTATTCAAACAAACAAAAAAACATTAACGTTCACTGTTTGATATTATGACAAATAAAACTAGTTTCGTCTGTACTGTATATTGCTTGTACTTTTGAAATGTGGGTTATTTTTTCGTTTTGTACCCCAGAAAAGACGAAATGTATCTTACCTTAATGTATGTCTTTCTGTAATTGAATACTAAGTTCAACCGCAAAGACCATCCTTATAATTAGACCAGTTTGTAATTCAGTGGTTGGGAACCCACCTTAACCTCCTTCAATTTTGGGCTATTAATTAAAGTCTATTAATTACCTAGCTATTTACTGTCTAAGAAGCATGTCAGCCTTAGTAAGTAACAAGACTACATCGAACCGCAATCAACTTATACTCGTTTTTCATTCATACTTGACTTCAAATATGTACCTGGATAGGCCGCAATTTCAGAAAGATAATGTATGGATAATTTTGAGTTTTGAAAATTATAGTAAAATACTAAACATTAGTGAAAAGACACATGAGGTAGCGAATACGTGAAATGGTGGAGAATCTGAGTGGATCACATCGCATTGGAGGCAGATCTGTGATAAATGACGTTTGGGACTCCTCACTTTTTCTATTGGACATGGATCTCTAGTGGTTGCAATACTCGTAAATGCAGTGTTACCAACGGGAAGAAAAAATCCCATTTATTTTAATAAAATTTTAATTTAATTTCTCTATGTCCCTCATACTTATACTAATTGTCCCATTGTTTATCCTACATAATAATTAAAAAAATATAGCCTACCTTTTGGTCGTCCTTTTAAAATTATTTTAATTTTTAAATAGACCTTTTTAACACTATCCCATTAAAAATCTCCACGACTCTTATGGGCTCTAACGAAAAACTAAAAGGTTTGTAAAGTTACGTAGTAGTGGAAAATTCATATAATAATTTATGAAAGAACGACTGAAAAGATCGGGTTGAAATTTGAAATGTTCTGAAAAGTTCTTTACCAGTTCATGAATTAGAAATGCAAGGTGAATTTGTATATTACTGGGGGTCAGAGGGGTTATTATACTAACCATTTTGGTTTTGGGTTTTTTAAATTTTTTTCGTTGCAATCATCTAAAAACAAATAATTTGTTTTTTTTAATTTTTGATGTATGTCAATTATTTGAAAAATTGTGACAAAACTTCACATTCAGCTTAATATATTTAAGTTTTCAATTTTTCTATTGACAGCAACCCTACTACTTACTCATTTACTATAGACAAAAAAAGATATTGACGTAGACTTACAAATGTGTTTCTTCTAAGTTCCCATATCCGATTACGCGAGTACTTGAGTGTACTCGTTTTACCTACTGTATTTGTAAAATATCTATCGTGTTTATGGAGTTACAAATTGGTTCGTAGAATATTCAAAGTCATAAAATATTTAATGTGATCATTAAATAATTTGTATCAAAAATAATCATCCAATTTCTGAAAATAACAACAAGAGAAACAAAGTTAAATTAATTGTTAGAATTTAATGGGGGCGGATTGCGTAAACCTCCCCGCCTCCCCCGGTAATAACAAGATTTTTTGAGTGAGTTTTGTTGGGTGATTTGACCTTCCATTTCAACCAAGTTTCATGAAAAATGAGGAAGAAACGGTTTTTTAATATTCTCCATAAGAATAACATTGGGCGCTCTCAGACAACGTACTGCGTTTATCATGGACAGTAAATTTAACTTTTCTCTGGAACCGTTAGTCGTAGACAAATAATTCAAACTACTAATATGTTTAGTTTTTTACGCTGGTTTCAATGGTGATAAATACTCATTATTGTTTTCGTTGAAATTTAAAAATAAATACAGATTTGTTGACATTTAAAAGCGCATAAATTTTGAACCGTCATATCATTTAGTACTCTGTGCAATGTAAACTATGAAATTTTAATCAAAATCATTAGAGCCATTTTTGGGGGTGAACTACATTTACAATTCAAAATTCAAAAAAAATGAAACAAACGTCTGGAGATACGGTGAATATATACTTACTTACTCTTACTCCCATGGCCATTTGTACCCCAAGTGGTACTTGGCCTCACCAACACACTGCCTCCATCTTGTTCTGTCTCTTGCGGTGTCTTCATCCATTTCCATCCTGGCCATGTCTTTTTTTACTTCATCCTTCCAGCGTTTCTTTGGCCTGCCTCGTGGTCTCCTCCCCGTCGGATTTCATTTCCACACTTGTTTTATTGTGTCTCTCTCTTCTCTTCTAATGATATGACCCGTCCATCGAAGTCTCGGATATATCCACTCTCAACTCAAATTCAAATATGTTGACGATAACTATACTTTCTGCATATACTATGTAAAAGGGGAGAAAGTGCAAGTATAGTTGAAATGACCATCATTTAAAAAATGAAATGACCAGAAACAGATTTACTCTCGGAATTAGGATGTTCCTAGCTCCTTTTGCGTTCCAAGAATGAAGAATGGGGCCAGCTTGTCACAGGAAATGCTCTCGTGAGACCAGTGGTAGCAAAGAGTTGGTACTTGTGTTTTCGTTTGCGGAAATTATACGACCCCCTTTTATTAGACCTTTCAATCAAAACATTTCATAAGAAGTTTTTTTTGTAATAAATCATAAATATAATTTATATATATTTCTCGGCGTATATTTTAGTAGCCTTAAACTAATGGAAGGTAAAAATCGTAATTTATGTGTGGAATTAGATTAGATTAGATTAGATTATTGAAATGGCGACCTTACCACAAGGTAGGTTTTTTAAGCCAAGTATGAATGAGAGTTGATTGTAAGATGATTGTGGCGCGATCTTGTAGTCTTGTTACTGACTAAGGCTGACATGTTCCTTAGACAGGACTGTTAATTAATAGCCCAACAGCCTATGGCAACTAAGGGACCTACAGTTTAACGTGTAATCCGAACCACGACCTCTGAATTACGAATTGGTCTAATTATGAGGATGGTCTTTGCGGATTAACGTAGCTTTCAATAGTGTGGACGTTAATCCACACAAGAGAACACTACACCACCGACCATCGCTCACAACTATTCACAATTCGTGACCTCCAAGTAGCTGGATTACAGGACGTCGCCACCGTCTCAGTCACTGACGACGGTGGGAATTTTTGAATTCGTCCATCTCCTTATGTGAATATTTAAGCATACTAGTTTATACCACTGGGGATAAAACGAAAGTACTGAATCGGCACAAAAACAGGTGAGAAGGGGATTTGTAGACCAATTGGCGAATAAGGGGATAACACGGGATTTTCGCTCGACTGACGGGAGTTTAATTTTGTTCGAGTGGTAACACTGGGCTTTGTTTGTTCTGTAAACCTCGCTGAACGTCAGCTGAACATCTCACAACACGTATGTTCTGGCGTTAATTCACAGTTTAATTTAACGGTTGACAGTTCCAGTTAGCCTAAAGTTTCATTTGCACGTAACACAAATCAAGAGTTTCGTGATTCTAGATTGTGCTGAGTTGGAATGAAAATGGAGAAATTATATAAAACATAGGTTTGGTTTAGTGTATTTTATCTAAAAAATTAGATACTCAGCACTCGGGACAGTGTAATCCAGCTACTTGGAGGTCACTAATTGTGGATAGTTGTGAGCAATGGTCGGTGGGTGTAGTGTTCTCTTTTGTGGATTAACGTCCGCACTATTGAATACTACGTTAATCCGCAAAGACCATACTCATAATTAGACCAATTCGTAATTCAGAGGCCATGGTTCGGACTCCACGTTAAACTTTAGCTCCCTGCCTGTTGGGATATTAATTAACAGTCCTGTCTAACGAACATGTCAGCCTTAGTCAGTAACAAGACTACGAGATCACGCCACAATCATTAAACACTCTTTAATCATTCATACTTTGATGAAAATGCCTACCTTGTGGTACAGTCACCATTTCAATAATCTAATCTAATTAGTATTCATTTTATATATAGCTTCTAAAAATGCAGTTATATCGCATGCACTATAAAGTAGAACCTTGCATATTTTTTTATATACATATTGTAACATGTAAATCGCATGAAGCTTCACGTATGATTTAGAATAGTTTGTATCATGACAAGCAATTCCTTGATCAATCTAAATTTACTTAGTATGGAATAGTGGAAAGGATTATTGCTAATCTCACAGCTACTAACATGTTTTGAACGAAAAAGAAATAAATGCCAACCTTTAATCCATATTATTTTCCGAGAATCCGGGGAATTGTTTATCTCATTCGCCGAATTACCAAGTTGAATCTCCTTTGAAATGATTATTTCCTCTATCTCCTTTGTTCATGTAATAGAAGCAGCATTTTAACTAAGTAAAATAAAAATAATTGATTGAAAACTATTGACATCTCAATAAATGTGCATATATAACATGACATTTTAAAGATTGGTAAATATTTAGGGTAGAGAATACGATTTTTTAAGATATCCTATAAAGAATATCGCTGTATGAGCCCTAACTATTTTAATAAACTAGGATCGAGCTCATAGGAAGAGATTCGTTTGCAAAATACGTGTAAAAGTTTAATTCATAATTACAATCATTGCTTCCTGGATTCAAGAATGAAACTGTAAAAGTGGGTATACCTTGTGGATACAAGGTATACAAGTAAAAAAAAGTTCTATCAAATTCGCTTTACTCACGCCAGCGTGCTGCGTGCGATCTCGTTTGACTTCGTAGGTTGTGTATATTCTACGCTGGTAGAAATTATAACGTTTTAATGGGAACGGTCCAAACCTTGCTAAAGACCAAGGTTAACTTCATAACGTTACACATTTGATAAATATTGATTAATTATTAGCCCAATTAAAATTTTTGAGTGGATTCGGAACCGAACCGGCGACCCTTAGAGTTGAGAACGTTACCACTGAGCTATGGGGATTTAGATTCGACAATGGGGGTTTCAAACTAATAGTCTTCATTCCCGAATATTGGATTGACAACAGAAAAAAGATGCTGCTCGAGTAGTTGATGCAATTTTTATTGGAATTAATTAATATGAACTCTCTAAGTGCTGTGACTATTTTAACTTTTTATATTTTTATGCAATTGTTGTTTAAAATACCATGTATACAATAAAAAACACAAAACATTCCTCCCCCCTTATAACCACTAACCATAAAAGCAAAAGTCCCAGGGTGTCCACTGCAATCCAAATTAAGCTTACAAATGCCGTCAACATCCACGCAAGTCGGTCACCGTTTATTTTTAGTGGGCCCTCCACTCCACTATACCATACATTTTCAAGCCAAATTGGGATTGCTCATAGTCGGGATCCAAACCTAGCACTTCCGAATGGCTATAATGTTACACTCGTCAGCGCAGCGCTCTAACCGGTCCAACCACCAGTGCATAGGAGTAGAAAGTGCTTACTTGACTATAAAAGCATACTCTAGCGGAAAAATAACGAACTCAAGCGTTAAAACAGGGAACTACACAAGTAGTTGCATGTACTAGCTAGCAGATGGCAGCACCGTGACGGTAATTGTTGACTTTGATAGCGCTATACAATTGCACTTCGCTGACATCTCACAGTGAGATGCACTTGGAGGGTTAAACCCCCTGAAAACCCTAGAGGTATATAACCTCATGGTATTAGAACATGGTGGTTTTTTATTGGGTTTAAGTACTTTAGTACATATTGAGGGGGTGATCGTTACTTCTGATAAGTTACTTAGAATCCCAAAACTCGATTTTTGGAGACCCTCAATTTCTTTCTCAGGAGTCCGTAGGTTTCTCCCTATATTCCCTTCCTTATAATTACGTTTTCTGTTGGTCGTATATTTTTCTATTCAGCAAGTTATTTTAAGTTTCCACATCCTCATACCATCACCTGTAACTATGTTACACATTACTTCAGTCTATACCTAGTGGGTTCGACATTATCAATTAGCGAAAAACCATTGGTGATTGGCGGGATTTGAACCTGCGACCTCAGGTATTGAAGTCTCGCGCTCTACCTCTAGACCAGCGCGCTCGTCAGTTACCTATTAGTATTGTCACATAGGCTACCCAACCCAGAGGTGGCCGGAGTAATCTGTCACTGGAATGTTTATTAATTAAATAATTTACTGGACCAGCGCTTGTCTGAGCTACCATGTCGGTAAATTAGTTTTTACCACAAAAAATCTGATCAGAGTTATAATATTGGAGGGCGTTTATCTATGAATAAATTAAAGTACGAAAAAAGTAAGAAAGTAAGAATTCTTTAAAATCTAGAGTTTCCCAGTAAATAACTAAATATTGTATCTCCACATCCCTACCTGGGGTGAAATTATTTAGAGCAATATAATTAAGAAAACTGATAACTCGAGGGCATCTCAACTTCGCTGTTTTTTATATTCCACAACAAATAAAATCCCCGCCGCAAGTACAATAATTCATTTAGTTTTGTTGATCTGTGTGACTCTTTATTTTTCTATTTAGTTAAGAAATTGTTTATTTCATCGTACATTTTCCTTAAGATATTGAATTGGTAGTTTATTGAAAATTTATAAACTTCTGACTTATTTAAAATTTTTTATTTCAATGTTTTCCACTAGTTTTTTTAAACGTTTTTAGAAATTCCGGCACACATCTTTAAATATTCACGCTACTTCAGAGTTGAAATGTGTTTCAAAAATTTTATTTTAATTGAAATGATTTTTTTTAATTTATTGTTTTTCAATCACTATAAAAATCTTTAGTTTTACGTATTTAGAATATGGATTATACTATGGAAAGATTTGAACAAATCTGTGTCCTTATGTTGCCTCACTATATTCAAAGTGAAGAGGTGAACAGCTGAATAAAACTGAATTTAAATGGAAATGGTATGTTGAAAAGGTGCCGAGCGAGGGATCTGGAGAAATGAACGTTTTGCAAACAAGTATGCGATTACAGAGTGCGAAAGTTCTACCGCTTCTGACGTCACAGATCTCTTCTTCAATACTGCAGATCTACTTATCGATATCACATATTCATCCTGTTCATATCATATCCCTATTCGGCTCTTTGAATGGTTTTTAATAGTCAAGAGGACATTGAGGACTGTAAAATTACTGGTAAGTCTCCTGGATATCCAGTGCGAACGTCTTTAGATTAGATTAGATTATTTGAAATGGCGACCATACTACAAGGTAGGTATTTTAAGCCAAGTATGAATGAGGATTGAGTGTAAGATGATTTTACCGTGATCTTGTTGTCTTGTTACTGACTAAGGCTGACATGTTCCTTAGACAGGACTGTTAATTAATAGCCCAACAGCCAATGGCAATTAATGGACCTACAGTTTAACGTGAAATCCGAACCACGGCCTCTGAATTACGAATTGGACTAATCATGAGGATGGTCTTTGCGGATTAACGTAGTATTCAATAGTGCGGACGTGAATCCACACAATAAAACACTACAAAAACACTTCCCAATCACTTTGGCCCCTTCTTATCTCCCCTTAACCTTTTAAGTCCGAGTATTTTGGGGCAACCATCATCACCCAGTCCGGATTTTTAACAATTTTTATTTACATCCTGCTGTAGTGCAGGCCTAATTTCAGCCACTTCTGGCAAATTTTAATCAACACTATTTTCCATAGGAACTCCATCCCTTACAAAGCTAGTGCTAGCAATGGGATTGTCATATATGTTTATATTTTCACTGATTGCTACACTGAGTATATCCTTACAAGGCCCAATCCCAATTTGAAAGCCACATTGAGAATCCTCATGGTCGGGATTTGAACACTCGTCCCTCCAATTGCCTCTAACCGGTGTACTCGTCAGCACAACGGTCTAACCACTACACCAAAAGGACCACCGTCTGAGAAAGTGCTTATTTGGCTATAAAAGCATACTCTAGCGGCACGACAATGAACTAACTTACGAGTTCACAATAGTTAATGCATTTGCTCGCAGATGGCAGCACCGTGAGGGTAATTGTTGACTATAGCGTTTTACGCATCGTTGAATATATTCGCGATAAAGAGACGTTGCAGTGCATTTACCACTCGCAGGGATAATAGTCAAGAGATTGACATTCGGGACTGTAAAATTACTGGTAAGTCTCTTGATATCCAGTGCGAACGTCTTCTCAATCACTTTGGTTCCTTCTTATCTCTCTTCCTTCTTAAGTATTTTCGGACTGTGACCCCCCAATCCAAGAATTTTTAAACAATTTTTATTTACATCCTGCTGTAGTGCCGTCCTAATTCCAACCACTTCTGGCAAATTTTCATCAACACTATTTTCCATAGGAACTCGATCCCTTACTGAGCTAGTGCCAAGGGATTGTCATATATGTTTATATTTTCACTGATCGCTACACTGAATGTCCAGACCCCGGACGCACCAACACATCCTGATTTTGTGAATTTATTTCGCCCAAACCACTTCCATCATCTGGAAAATCACTGAGGCCACCATTAAAATATTCACGTGTCTCGTACATAGTTCGTTGATTTATATGTAACTCGACTATTTTTAGTCTCTGCTGGTAATCTCTGCTGGTTAGGTTAGGTTAGGTTAAGTTAGGTTAGGTTAGGCTAGGTTAGGTTAGGTTAGGTTAGGTTAGGTTGCACACACTTGCGACTTAAAACACGCTAATGTCAATCAACCTTGTATTTCAAATATACCTTCCTCAAAGATAATATCTTATGTTATTCCTAATTTTCTGTTAATTTTTATGTTTATATTTTCTGATCGCTACACATTCAGAAGCAGACACATTGATTTTGTGAATTTATCGAAACCACTTATCATCTGGAATCACTGAGGACCATTAAAATATTCATGTCTCGTACATAGTTCGTTGATATATGTAATACTATTTTTAGTCTCCTGGTTAGTTAGGTTAGGTTAATTAGTGAGGATAAGTTATAGGTTAGGTTGCACACACTTGCGACTTAAAACACGCTAATGTCAATCAACCTTGTATTTCAAATATAATTAAGATTTTTAACCCCTGCACCTTCCTCAAAGATAATATCTTATGTTATTCCTAATTTTCTGTTAATTTTAAACATCTTAGTATTCGTCCCACATTCAGGGGTTAGAGACGATTACACTACCATCAGACTACTTAATTTTAGAATACTTCCGATACTGTTAGTGTACTCTTTAAATTTGCAGATATTAACTTTAGAGTGATTAATAATCTAATAAGTGTCAAATTCACCTAACATATTGCATATGCTGGATAAAATATTGTATCAATTACATTTATAGCTGTGAAGTAACATTTTAAATCTCAAATAGTGACGTTATAGAGTGATAGAATGTAATTGGAGGTAGAATGAAGACTGATTGGAACACGTACCGAGTGAGGAGCCTTCACATCTACTTCAGCTCAGCGCTTATTTCAGTTTGGAGAGCGTCTCTAAACCCCAAGCACCTTACCCACAACGTCAAGCCGCCCGACTCACTCGATCCACTTTAAACATCATAAATATACGAGAACCTTTGGTATTGCAGCTTAACATAAATAAACCCAGAAGTTTATTTACAGCTTCGTTATTTCCGTTTATTTAAAGTGTCTTATATAACACACTAGCTGACCCGACGAACTTCGTAACGCCCAGTAAATATGTGTTAACTTTAAAATTGGCCATGTTCGTTGTGAAAGATTTATATATTCTGGGTCGCGGCATAGTTATGAGCCGATCTCAAGTTATGAATGGTGTAACTAAAGGCCAACGCACACAGTGACATACACACGTAGCAGACGTCTGGAGAAAAAATCACTTGCCATGTGAGTAAATGTATTCATCTGCATGCAGACGTCGGCAGACATACGTGCGTGGACGTCTGTGTGCGTTGCAACATCTAATAACATGGGGAGTGATTTTTCCACCGACCGTCTGCAGACGTCTGCATTCGTGCGTCTGTTGCTGTGTGCGTTGGCCTTAACACGACTTTGTTTTATTATTTAGATAGATAATAAAAATAGATCAATCAATATACAATACTATGACATTTATTAACATATGACAAGGTAAATAAACCTTCAAAACTTTGAAGTATCAACGTGGCAAGTAAAACTGTTTACTTTGTAGAGTATTTATTTACTTGATAGTTTTAAATCGACGATTGATACAAAAGGCATTGAATAGCAATTCACATTGCTAATGGAAAGTAAACCAACAGCTGTAGCTTTAGAAATCAAATTGTATAAAATTTGTAAAGAAAATTTGTTCCCCATAAGGTTAACATGGGTACTTTGACCCTCTGTAGGGCAGAGTCCTTTGGGAGTTTCGATAAATCCTTTCTTAGTACGCATCCTTACATAGACATTAAATAGAATTTGTGTACCAAATTTGAAACTCCAAATACTTGTAGTATCTGAAAAACCGATCAGACAGACAGTGATTGAGTCAGATTTCGGTTTTATATATAGAGAAGATTTATAAAGCTTAAGTCGAATCTTACAACAGCAGATCATGTCTAATTTATTTTCTCTACGGATGCTACTGCACGGTGGTGTGTTTGCTTTCCGATGATTGATTGATGGTATAGTATTGTCAAGCGAGACATAACATAATCGAACTACACTGATATTTGAACTTGCTCTACAATGTTAAATTCAGGAGGATTAGGAAGCCACAGCAAACCCATTGGGGTTGGGCCCTAGAACAACACAGGGGATCCATGCTCCAACTAACACCCCCCTGGACAAGGAAAGTGTTATTAATTATTCAATATATTTCATAGGACGTTTCCAATTCGTCTGTGTTTTAACCACACAAGGTTTCTGGAGGTGGAGAAACTCCTCCTGTTTTCAAGTGATTACCTAATTTATTTAAAAATTGAACATTTAACGTTACTGATATTAATTATATCATTTTATCAATAATACTATACTTATCCATCATGCAAAACACATAATCTATATTGATAACACAGCAAATAACCACAACACTCCGTCTCCGAGCTAGCGGGCGACACAAGATAGCGTGCGCTCAGAACGAGAGATGGAACAAGATGGCAGTGTTCGACGGAATTAGAGCAGTCGAGGCAGACGGAAAAGACACAGACGCGTTGGAAAAGTCCAAAAAAGACATTGAATAACGAGAGCACGGCAGATATCTTTCTGTTGGGGCACCCCTCCCAGTTGGAAATGAGGTACATTACACCAGAGAATTCTGGACAGACTCAGTGTTCAGGCTCAGTCGAGAGTGAATCAACTCAGGAGAGATAAGATGGAACCAAGGTGATAGATAAGCACGTTAAATTGAATAGATAAGATAAGATTAGATTAGAATAGATCATTAAAATGGCAACCATACTACAATGTAGGTATTTTAAGCCAAGTATGAATGAGGATTGAGTGTAAGATGATTGTGGCGCGATCTTGAGCTCTTGTTACTGACTAAGGCTGACATGTTCCTTAGACAGGACTGTTATTTAATAGCCCAACAGCCGATGACAACTAACGGACCTACGGTTTAACGTGTAATCTGAACCACGGCCTCAGAATTTAAAATTGGTCTAATTATGAGGATAGCAGTGGTGTAGTGGAGCGCCGCTCCGGCGCAGCTCGTGTAGCCGAAACTAAGATTTAAAAATCTGAGTAAAATTTAAAAATCTGAGAGCGTAAAGTATAAATACTTTTGTACTTTGACTTTTTATAGAGCGTGGTAGGTAAGCGAGTCGCTCGCATCATTTCATTATCAACACGCAATATCGAGGCAATTTTAGGCGTTTTACATTATCCCTAACCTAACAACATCGTAACACCAGAATCAGACACTAGGGCTTACTTGAAGACCATATATATTTTTATAGTATCTAGTTTTTTAATTGAAAAATATATCTATTTTTACAACAAACTTGAGGCTGATTAAGAACTGTTGAGATTATTTGTATTTTCAGACTTAAACCATTTAAATCCTATTCATATAAATCTCCGTCTAACATGTTTATTTCAACACACCCTCTTCCTACAGAACAGCCTTTAATTTCGTTGAAATTGCGGTGTTTTTTACAAAATAAAATTTGAGGATTTTCCTCTGTATTTTGTGGTGGGTAAACTCATCTACAAATATCAGGGGCATCACTAGTCGCTTTAGCAAAATTAAACTTCGGTTTATGTAATTCTTCTTTAAATAGATAAACATTGTACACAATTCCACGCGTTTGACCACGCAATGACGCAGGAACTTGCAGACTTTGACTACCCATTACCCCGCAAAGAGTAATGGCCTTCCTGGGAAGGACCGCTCCGGCACAGCTTTTTTTAGCACTACACTACTGGAGGATAGTCTTTTGCGGATTACCGTAGTATTCAATAGTGCGAACATTAATCCACACAAGAGAACATCACACCCACCGACCATCGCTCACAACTATCCACAATTCGTGACGTCCAAGTAGCTGGATTACAGGACGTCGCCACCGTCCCAGTAAATTAGATAGTTAAAGGACTTTGCAGTAATGTTAGAGATTTTTAATGCACCCAATTTTGACGCCTGAACGCCAAGTTTTTCCTAAAAACTTGGCAGAAGTTCAACTAGAGCTAATTCAAAGGGAACAATTTTCATGAAACGATTTATAGGTTTGGGAGAGTCAATATGTCTAAGTACTTCGATCAATATGAAGAATTTGCACACGTTCATGTGCCAAAATGTATATTTAAAAATGATCCGGCCATTATTGGACATTTAAATCGTGTCGTTTGAGTCGAGATTACATTCTAGTGTTATTACAGTTCGAAGGATAAACTAAACTAAGCGAACCGTGAACAAACACATTATACAAATCTATGATCGCCCTACCGTAATTAATTAGTTTTAAATGCATCTGTTAGTTGTTTACATTATCCTTATTACTTCTTGAAATTTATAATTTCCTTAACAAAATCATAAAAACTTTTAAAATAATATATTTTACTCCCATATCAACCCTGCATTTCTTTTAAAATTCTATATTTCATAATTATTTATTATGTACTAGCTGACCCGGCGAACTTCGTAACGCCTAACAGAAAATACATGTTAACTTTAAGATTGGCCATGTTCTGAAGTCAAATAGCATTGCGGCTTCGTTGTGAAGCTTTAAATATACAACAGCTGATTATTATAATAAACCTAATATGTATAAACATTGTAATTATTTTATTTGGCAAACATATAAACACGTGACTTTTAATCATACAGGAAAAAAATAAATACAGTACATAATTCCCAAAAGCTGTAACCTATTATCGTGGCGAATAATGCTGTTAATTTTATACAGCACATATTTACTTTATAGTTTTACATTAATGAATGATTCATATGGCATTGGATAGTAAAGCATTTTGCTAACGGAGAGTAAACCAACAGCTGTTTTAAGAAATCGAATGTTATTATTTTAGCAAATTTGTAAACAAACTTATTCCCCATAAGGTTAACATTAAAAATTTAAGACACTATAAAATGGAAAATAATTGAATTTATGGAAACTGAATATGCCTAAAGCATGATCGGAACAGAGACGAATCCAAAAAATCAAAGATCATTAAAATCGGTCCAACCGTTCTCGAGTTATAATGCGTGTAACTAACACGACTTTGTTTTATATATTTAGATAATATAAATACTTAATAAAACCTTTTTAGTGGCAAAGAATACATTTTTAACTCATAAACTACTTTTAATTAGGTGTTTTGTAGATAATATAAGACATGTACAAAATGCAGAAAGCTTCTTAGACAATGCAAGAATAAATTAATCAACAAAAAGAATAGTGGCCCCAGCGGAAACCTAACATTAACGTTAATGTACTCAAGACAGAGTTTTTGTTTGAACTTGTGACTCCGAAGCTTTATGATATAATTTTCCAACTAATTTTACTCCTTAATATTACTATATTTATAATTTAAACGAAAAAAGTAAATTTTTAAAAGTTTTTTGATGAATAACAAAGATCTTTTGATTCCAACAGTCTATTCATGTGTCTTAATACAAAAACAAATAATTTATTCCTTGAATTTACAGTGCCTTGGCAAGTTTTTAAAACCTTTCGTTGAGGTCTATTTGTCTATTGAAACATGCATTCTTTGTTTGAAATTCATTATTGGTGATGGTGGATTTATGTTGTTTAGATTTTATATCGGACGTTTTCCATCACGATTTTAAGTAAAATTAAGTTTTATGACGTTTCGGGATCTGGAATCTGACCGTCTTCAGGTGAACTAGTACACACAGACATACTTACTGTACTGTTAGAAATACTACGGGTTTTATTGCTGTGGCATTTTGTTTCCGGTTCCGGGAGACACACACACTCAGATTTAGTTGCCTTTGAGTCTTCGTGAAGAGTGGACGAATGTTCGTAAGTTTTTTGACTGCTTTGAACTTTTTTGTTTTCACCTTTACACCGGCTTAGTCCGGATTCCGTACTAATTGCGTTATGTTTTAGATACTAGTTCACCTGAGAACGGAATCAGATTCCAGATTCCGAAACGTCGTGAAACTTTGACTTAAAATCGTGATGGAAAATGTCTGCAATCATAACCGTGAAAGGCAGGCCAAATATACAGTACTTGTATATACCATGGTAGTTTTTATGTTAACCTTTATAAAAATAAAAGTATGCTGATGTAGGTTATTGGTAATTCCTTAGAGGATATATTGTTGTCATATTAAGGATAAAATATGGAACTGAACTTTTTCTGAATTCGTGTTTAGAGAAGTCATATTTTTTAAAGATGAAAGTTGGAATGAGTTTGAGAAACACCAGGGGAGTGTTGTTTAAACGTAAATTCTAGTTTGATTAGGATAGTTTGAACGTACTTGGGATACAAGTTGCCTCGTCAAATGAGTTAACGTGTTTACACTTAACTAATTAGGAAACTCTGTGGGTAATATTTATATTCCTCAGCAAGCATTAAAATATTTTATCATGTTATGCTAGATATTAGACCTTAGAGGCTTCAGACTTAGTCGACGTTGAAAAGATGAATTAAATACAGGGTTATCATAAAAGAATGGTGCGGTTTCAGTAATTCATAAGAAGATTGTAGGGAAATTTCTGGATGTAATATTAGTATCTCTGAAAGCCTCCAACCCAAAAGTTTGTTTATAAGCCTTATAAAACCTAATAAAATCCAGATACTACAGGAATTATAGTGTAAACAGTTACAATTTCGCTGTTAGAATGTTGGACAGAATAAGTGAAAACGAATCATTTTTAGATAATATAATTTTTACAGATGAAGATAATCTACTTTCCACGTCAGTGGATGTTTTAACAGACACAATTCTCGAATATGGGGCTCTGAAAACCCACACGCAATTGTTGAGAAACAACGTGATTAAAGTTAATGTTTGATGTGGTGTGATGAAAAATCACGTAATAGGGCCTTTCTTCTTTGCTGAAAGAACAAATAATGGAGTTGTGTATCTCGACATATTAATCATTTCATTTCCAACAAGATGGCGCTCCCCCACACTTCAGTGCATTGCTGACGGACGCTTTGAACGAAAAATTTGGAGATCGATGGATAGGCTGGCAAGGACCTATGCTGTGGCCTCCAAGGAGTCCAGACCTGACATCTTCAGATTTTTTTTGTGGGGTTACATCAAAATCATCGTTTTTTCACAACAAATTCGCGACCTGAACTACTTAAAAAACAGGATTAATGAAGCAATGACAACCATAACTGAAGAAATGTTAGCGAATGTTTGATGTAATTGAAATTTATTAATTATATAAAAAAACTGTTTGAGACGACAAAATAGATGAATAAGCAACATTAACTGAAAGTAATTTGGTTTTTATCTAAACCATGTTCGAAAACCCACCATTCTTTTATGATAACCCTGTATTGTCTAAATATAAAGGATTCATGAGAATTGTTAAAAAATATGGAAGAAGGGTGAGAAAGGATGTGGACAGTTTATCTAATTTTTAAGAATGGCAAATGCAACCGTTGCAGCAGACGCTCGAAATTTCAAAATTACAGAAAAATAAAACAAATATAAAATTGAGAGGATGATAGGTGGAAAATTACGCTAATCCAAAAACGTAACATATTGTAATATTAAAACATGTTTTATGTTTTGGGCTTAGCTCGGATTATAAAATTGTGAATCAATTCACTCAGATATATTTGTTTTAAGGGAAAACAGGGAATTTTATCTTTATGTCTTATAGTTTCAAATATTTATTACTATGATACAACCCCGAATATTAACACAACGAAAAGTAATGCTATTACTTCAAAATGACCAATCTTAAATTAACTAGACCCTACATAAAGGTTAAGCGTTACGAAGTTCGCCGTCAGCTAGATAGAAATAAAAATTCAGTTTCTCAAAATCATTTTACTTTTAAGAATATATTTGAATCTACTATGTTTAAAAAGTCTATTACTGAGTGTTACTCTCTTAAACCAACCTTTTAAGGTTGGCGTGTCCTGTAATCCAGCTATTTGGATGTCATTGTAGATAGTTGTGAGCGATGGTCGGTGGATGTAGTGTTCTGTTCTCTTGTGTGGATTAACGTCCGCACTATTGAATACTACGTTAATCCACAAAGACCTTCCTCATAATTAGACCAGTTCGTAATTCAGAGGCAGGTTTGGGTTAAACTGTCGGTCCCTTAGATATGCCATTGACTGTAGGGCTATTAATTAACAGTCCTGTCTAAGAAACATGTCAATCTTATTCAGTAACAAGACTACAATCATGTTCAACTAGCCCGGAAGTTCTCAAATACTTTTAGAGACGCATATTTTTATAAATTTCTCAGTAAAAATATTTAAAAAGACGTAAATTTTTTAACTTTGCCGTACATTCTAAATATATTGAGGGTTATGAGAAAGATTTTCTAACGTAAATACTCAAAATGGCTGGAATAATTAAGAACAGTTTGAATCATAACAAGTATCAAGTAATTTCCAGATCAATTAACTAACTAAGTAGCCTAAGTAAGTCGGCTTCTGCTGAGTATTTTTAATTTTTGTTGATATATGCTAAGTGTTTTCTCCTGGTTCACTTAACCCATGCAAAGGCGACATTTCAGGTTAAGACCGTTTTCCCGACGGAGTTTCTATTAACCAGGAAATCCTTAAAGAAGTTATTTTGATTCACCTCATTAAATAAGGGCTTCCCAAGGTGGACCCCAGGGGAAATTATAACCAGCCGTCTTTAAAGCCCGTCCGATATTCTTAGTAAATTAATCACGCCTACCGGTTTTCTCTTCAAAATATTTTTTTTACTCAAAGCCGATGTGACTTGATTGGTTCATTATGCATTTCCTAAGGGGGAAACATTGGATTGGATTAATTTCCTACTTCCGTATTATATAGAACAATTAATTAATAATCAAAAATGAAAGCTATCTTTCAAAAATCCCATCGTCTGATTAACTATACTACAGGACCATTTTAAAGTTACAACACGTTGTCTTTTTTAATTTCAAAAAACATACGGTATAATTTACAAACAATAAAAAAGTTGCCATCGACAACAGTCCAGTCACACGCAAAAACTATTTTCATGTAGTCTAGCCATATAGGTTTTGCTTGTTGTGTAAATTTACTCTCATAAAGTTTATATGTAAGATTTTTTGAACATGAAGAAGTGCACATACCTGTAAGCTAATAACCCTGGCTACTTAAAATGCTTAATACATCAGAAATGAGAACTATCAGAAGATAACTCTCATTTTTGATTATTAAAAAACCCTCCTTGCTTCCAAACCATTAGAGATATAGAAAAACAACCAATAACATGATTATTTTTAATTCAGAGAGTAGAACCAAAAAACAAAATAAATACAGGGTGTTCCAAAAGAAATTTTTAAGTTAGCCGCCATTTTGTAAAATGAAATTTAAAACTATGCAAGTTCTAAATTTAAAGTGTGGTGCTAAGTCGTGTGATTGAAAAGATAGCTATTGGATCACTTAAAAAAAACTCACCCGGTATATACTTCAAACGTTCTGGAAGGGTTATGATCGTCATACAGTATCACAAAAATAAAAAGAGCGCTCCTTTATTTTTACATGATCCCGACAACAATCGATAGTCCGAGATTTTAACAGGTTTCCACAAATTATCGAAAAACCATCCCCCATAACATCGCTCGTTTGTTAATCGAAGCTGATACTCGGTTACAATTGGCATCGATTGAAAACTTATGGATTCCTCTAGGGAAATCTATACCGGTTTGTTTATATAGTGGTTTATCGATCCAAATGCTTTGTTACGTGCTTAATTTAGAAGAGAAATTATATCTTTATTTATTTATTTATCAACGGCAGCAGTTGACCAATTCCAATTTACAGTTTACAGGAAGGTTGTATCATACTAGTGAAATAAATTTTAGCAATAGATTAACCTGATACTAATTCCAAAATTGTATAAGCTATAATAATACAAACGTGACACCAGTAAAAAATATGAGCATCAAAAACAACAAATCACTACAATTATAACACGCAGGTAGACAAATGACGTAATTATAGTAGTTAAGCAAGCAAGTCTAAAATAATAATATAATAACGAACAAAATAAAACAGCGCAAGTACAATGCAGTTCCATACATAATAAGAAATGAGATACAAGATGCACAATATAAAACTACATTATAGACCTGCCATTGAAAAAGCAACGAACAATAAGAAATAATAATAAATAAGAAGGACCGTAGTAAAAGATTTTACATTTTTAAATCCAACAGGGGTTTTTATTGTGTGATAGTTAAAGAAAGTCTTAAACATCATAAACAAAATTAACGATATTGTAATCCATTCAACGGACAATATTAATGACATATTTTACTATATGTAGGTAGGAGAAGGAAATACCCCCGTCGCAGCAGACCTGCGTACTCAGTGAATTTCTAAACCAATAATAACATATAACAAGTATGATCAATATCCGTAATAAATAAGCCTATTTTCCAAATTATTAACATGGTAAAGAGTATGCAGGTTCGCTGCTGTGATGAACACTTAAAGTAAGCATTTTTACCATAAAATATATTTATTTTGATAATATTGGGTTATTGAAATGGAAACCTACTCAGGTAGGTATTTTAAGCCAAGTATTAATGAGAAATGAATATAGGATGATTGTGGCGCAATCTTGTAGTCTTGTTACTGACTAAGGCTGACATGTTCCTTAGACAGGACTGTTAATTAAAAGCCAAACAGCCGATGGCAACTAAGGGACCTACAATTTAACGTGGAATCCGAACCACGGCCTCTGAATTACGAATTGGTCTAATTATGTGGATGGTCTTTGCGGGTTAACATAGTATTCAATAGTGCGGACGTTAATCCACACAAGAGAACACTACACCCACCGACCATCGCTCACAACTATCCACAATTCGAGACCTCCAAGTAGCTGGATTACAGGACGTCGCCACCGTCCCAGTCATCCATAGAAGATGAAATTCAAGAGTGCATACAAACTTGTATCATATGTATTGTATTGTATATTCGTATGTACTGTATTGTATTATAGATATGGAGGTGCAGTTTTAAACATTGATATTCAATTTTCGCAATTAATACCCTAATTCTAACTCAATTTTAGTTAATGGTGGAAAAAAGGGTAAGGTTTGATCTAAATGCCGTTTTCTGTTAAACCAAGTTCCCGAGGAAGTAATTTTAAAACTTTGAAATAAAACCAAAAGTAATATAAGGAAGCCGATCCAAAGTGATCGAATCGATACCTCCATATTGTGAGGAATCGTTTATCTACCTTGTATTTCTCTTACCTTGTTTTATGTTCGGAAATAAAACTGTAGTAAAACACATCGTCAAACACATATAACATGACAATATATTTTCTCGGAGGATTTCAGCTTTCGATAAGAGATATAAGGTTTATGTAAACACAGTTGAGATGTATGTAGGTCATAAATATTCTATAAGTCGACCACGCGAAATGTAACATTTATTTATTTACAAACTGTTTGGGTAAGTAAAATATTTTTTGAATGTTTGACATTTGTTTACATAATTTTTTAATTTACTTTAATTTTACCGAAAGAAATGGTTTTTGGAAATAAACGGTATGAGTTGGACACATACTTTCTTCCTTAAGTCAATTAAAAAAAGACAATCCTAAAAAAAATATAATATTCCTTTACTTTTATCTAAATATAATTTAATAATTAATTTATTGTTTCAAACATAATCATCCAATTTCTGAAAATAAGAGGAACAAAGTTAAATCAATCTTTAGAGATTAATGGGGAGACCCCTCCCAGTAATACCAAGTTTTTTGAGTCGGGTTTGTTGGGTAATATAACCTTACGCTGCATACCAAGTTTCGTGGAAAACGGTTGGAAAATAATGAAGAAATTGATTTTTAACGTTCTCCATAAGAATAACATTGGGCGCTCTCAGACTGTATTGTACGTTCTATTGACGTCCTGAGCTGCGTTAATCATGGACAGTAAATTTAACTTTCCTCTGCAATCGTTAATAGTAGACAAATAGTTCAAAATACTAATTTGTTTAGTTTTTAACCTGATTTCAATTGTGATAGTACAATTATTTTATATAAGTTGTTTTTGAGAAATTTTCATTTTACGAGTTTTAGGGGGTTTTTATGTGTAGTATTAAAAATAAAATTTCAAAAAAGATGCGTATCAGATACTGTGGATTGTTACCTACATACCGAATTTTATGAAAATCGGGCCTCTATGAGATTTTGAGATAAATGAGGGTTTTCCTTTTATTAAAGAAATCAAAACTGTAATCTCTCGTAGCTTTTAAACAATTACACACTAAAAAACACCCAATAACAAAAACGTTTTATTTTAGAAAAAAACTAAATAAAATACAGGGTGTTCCAAAAGACATTTAAAAAGTAGCCGCCGTTTTGGAAAATGGCGGCGATATTGAAAAAATCTGAAATCATACTCCTGGGTGAAACTGAAAATTGAGAAGGTCAAAATTTAAAGTGTGGTAAGTCGTGTAATTAAAATGATAGCTATTGATCAATTGAAAAAACTCACCCAGTATACAATATATATCTATAATATTATAAAGAAGAGGTGGTTTCTGTATGTTTGTTTGTGGGTTTGTTGTGGCAAGTAAATGCGAAAAATACTGAACCGACTGGTTTGAAATTTTACAGAAAGGTAGATCTTAAACTCATGCAACACATAGGCATATTAGTTCCCTTAAAATCCTCTCGGGCTATGCCCCATGAACGTCCTAAATTTCAATGTTTATATTTTCAAAGAATGAAAACATAAAATTACTTGAATGTCAACAGCTGTGAACACTAAAATTGACAGTTCGGGAAGAAGAAGAAGAAAGAGCTGCCGTGACCGTCCTAGGTTTCAATGTTTACATTTTCTAATGACAACATCCGTTTTCACTATATTTTGACAATTCGGGAATAAGAAGAAATAAAGTTGATTTTTCAGATAAACTGCTGGATCGAAATTAGTGAATTATTTGAAATAGTGGAATGGTAGATTTTAAGTTTTTTTTCCGACGACTGTCTCTATTACATTAATCCTTATCCTCTCCCAATATTTGACAGATGTTACTTTGAAATGTTGTAGACACTTGTGTTTTGTCATTTTGTAAACAATGAAGAATTAATTAACAATAACTTAAATGTATCAGTAGAGCCTACACCTTTCAGTCTTTTTATCCCGTGTGAAGAACGGGTACTTTGGCTAGTTATCTATAATCTAGTTACGTGAGGAACAGATATCCCAAGTACATGCACGAAGTGTGGACAGAACAGACGCAGGTGTGGAAACAGTTTCCCAAACCTTACAATAAATAAAGCCCGACATTTTACGCGAAGCATTTGAAACTTAAAGTGTCATCGTTAAGTAAATTTATGAGTTTTAAGAGTTTCATCCCACTTAGTTTAATCGCTAACAAGTTAAATCCTTTCAATTAGTATCTGCATTACAAATTATTTGAGTAATCCTCATCTTGTTTAAACACCTTTCTTTGAAAGGTTAATTTATGAATTTTTTTATGCAAGCGTGTGTATATAAGGTCCCATCCGGGTTTAATATTTTCTGGATGATATCACGTAAGCCAATAAGGTTTGGTACATAAATACTACGCCTAAAATATACATTTAAGGAGCCATAATTTTTTTGTCATATCGTGGAAACGCGCCCGCATTTTAGAAGGAAATTTTTAATAGGAGCACAGCATGGATCAAGGAGCAATGGATCATCGCTTTAAGGGAGGTCCAACTTACATAAGAAGCTAATGTTAACTTAATGACAAATAACTCAGTTTTGGAAAGAGATTGAGCCTTAAGAGTCTGCATCAGTGGTAGCCATCTTGGATTTTAGTCCCGTAAGAGCAATGCTAAATTCTGGCGCCTATATCACCCTGACCTATTGTCATAAATTAACGGAAGGGGTGTCAAATTAAAGGTATTACAGTCCTCCAGGGCACCACCTTACATAACCTCTTATTTTCGCTCTCAATAAAAAAATAATAATGATTTATTTTGTAAAATATTTCTGGATTTTTGTTTTTCTATCAAGTTAAATTTTTGAACATATTAAAAGGTCATGGCCTTGAGCCACATCTCATCAATGTACTTCCAAAGTTTTACATTGATACTTTGATAATAAACGCCACTACAGACGCCAAAGTGAAAGTATGTTCCGCCAGAATTTAACATTGCTCTTACGGAACTAAAATTCAAGATGGCTACCACTGATGCAGACTCTTAAACTTTTTTCATTTGAAAGATTGTATATTTTACTAGTTCTTTACATGAGTTTATATTTCTAATTCAACAAAACTTTTTAACTATTTTGTAAAAAAAGTTTATATAAGTTTTTTTACCAAAACTATTTTCTAAATCAATAGATATACATAATTTGAAAAAAACCTCATGATAGGAACTAGTTTATAGCATTATAAATGCAATGTAAAATTTTCGTAGTGATACATCAATTAGTTTTATAGTTATGTGTCATTGAAGTTAAAAAGTACAAGTTTCGGGGTACAAGTTTAATAATTATTAAACTTTCAAAAGGAAAAATCACAAGATAAGTTAAAATTTATAGAACCGATTAATAGAAATTTCTCTGAGATACGTTTACATGATAGAGTGTAAAATGTCAATAAAAGTCAACGTGAGATGGCTGAATAACGTATATCAATTCGTTTATTGAAATATTTGTTTCATCGAGGACTAAAAGAACTTTCCACACCTCAAAGGGATTGTTGTAAATCGTTCTCAATAAATCTTTTTAGTTATAAAAGAAAAGTTTTGTTGATTTACATCTTCTTTCTCGTAAACCTTTAATTTTTACAAAGTTGTTTCTTTACCAATTTTTCTTTTATACTACTTTTTAACTGCAATAAACTACAGTTTAGACTATCTTATAAACACCTTTTTGTCTTAGATCCATCTGTTTTATTCAAAAAATATCGCGTGAAATAATAAAAGAAAATATTACCTTTACAACAAGTTTCTAAAGTACGAAAGAATTTTATATCTGAAGCTATAAATTTAATATTCTAATTAAATTATTTTACACTATTTGTATTTGAATTCATAATTTTGTTTGTTTTTGGATTGAAAATCAGACATTTAAGCTTAAGCCACTATTTGATGTACGGATTACAAAATAAAATAAATAAAGCAAGTGAAAAATGACAAAATGAACTAATTACTGTATCTTATTTAGTTAAGTTACACTTAAATAAAATGAATTAGCTTATTTTAAAGTATACCAACGTTTAAGTCTTATTTCATTTCTCTAAAATACAAAATTTCCATCCCGTTTATGTTTATGTAAATTTTCATCTTACGGATTAAACTATATTTTAGCGATAAAATGTAACCCACTTCAATTTATAGGATGTACTTTGGGAACCTTTTACCCTGATGGGTCTGAGTTGTGCATCTCTGAACACTATGAGTACTATGTTTTAAATACGGAACCATTTTCACTGTCTTCCTTTACACACGAAGAAATAATTGTTTTTATTTAATTTTTTATCTTTGAGCCGAGAGTTGAAATAGATTTTTGAAGCTTCTTAAATCTAAAAAGGTGGTTTTCGGACTGATTTATTACCTAACTTGAGGCCATAGCGATGTCCGATTTTGCGAAATTTGGTAAAAGGGTACAAAATGGCTATATTAAACAGTTTTTTTATTTCTTAAGGTCGTACATCCTCAAAAGCCTTTTTATAACAGCACATTATTTTATTTTTATAGTGCGTGGGTCAGTTTAGAGTAGCCAAAACCTTCTTTAAAAGTTATAGAATGAAGAAAATGAGTTTAACGAAGTAGTGGGTGCTCTCGTTAGAAATTGAGATAAAACGAATTTCAATATTTCTGTGGTAAAAACTTAATAATATGTAATATAAACTATCGTAATTCCAAGCAGTGTATAGACAAAACTCTAATTTGATTTATGTAGAAAATTTCAGACGTCTTTTAAAGCATGTATTCAGGGTGTCCATGAAAAACGTTTCAGGACTTCGGTGAATGATTAGGTACATTAAAAGGAAGAAAACGTTCCAATGGAGGTATGGCCTAAAACGCTTATTTTCTCAGATATCCGCCATTTTGTGTTTTTCACAAAATATGTTTTATTTCAAACATTTTCAAGGGATTATTTTCAAATTCGGTTTGTGTTTACACTAGTAGACTACTATTACTAAAAAATAACTAACATTAACCAAACTCAAAATTAAAAATGGTGGCCATTTAAAGTTTTAAAACTGAAATAATTTGAAAACAGTAAAAAATGTAATGGCCGCCATTTTGGATTATGTGCTTGGATCATGTTAGTTTTTTTAGTAGTCTACTAGTTTAAAACACGTACAAAATTTGAAAATAATCCGTTAAAAAAATGTTTGAAATAAAAAATATTTTGTGGAAAATACAAAATGGCGGATATCTGAGAAAATACGCGTTTTAGGCCATACCTCCATTGGAACTTTTTTCTTCCTTTTAATGTACCTTATCATTTACTGAAGTCCTGAAAGGTTTTTCATGAACACCCTGTATAAAAAAATGATGTTAGTCATTTCGATACATAATAAGTGATACATCCCTAATGTCTTAAGAAAACTCGTGAGAATTAATACAGGGTTATCATAAAAGAATGGTGCGGTTTCAGTAATTCATTAGAAGATTTTAGGGAAAATTCTGAATGTTATATTAGTGTCTCTGAAAACCTCCAACCCAAAAGTTTGTTTATAAGCCTTAAAAAACCTTATAAAATTCAGATACTGCAGGAATTGAAACTCAATGACAGCGAAATTGTAACGGTTTACATTACAATTTTGCTGTTAGAATGTTGGGACACATCAAGTGAAAACGAATCATTTTTAGATAATATAATTTTTACAGACGAAGCTACTTTTCATGTCAGTGGATGTCTTAACAGACACAATTCACGAATATGGGGCTCTGAACATCCACACCAATTGTTGAGAAACAACGTGATTCACCTAAAATTAATGTTTGGTGTGGTTTGATGAAAAATCGCGTAACTTCATTTCCAACAAGATGGTGCTCCCCCAAACGTCAGTGCATTGGTGACGGACGCTTTGAACGAAAAGAAAATCAATGGATAGGCTGGCAAGGACCTATGCTGTGGCGTCCAAGGAGTCCAGACCTGACACCTTGTGATTTTTTCTTGTGGGTTTACATCAAAAACATTGTTTATTCAAAAAAAATTCGCGACCTGAACTACTTAAAAAACAGTATTGATGAAGCAATGACAACCATAACCGAAGGAATGTTAGCGAATGTTTGGAGAGAAATTAATTGATTATCGTTTGGACATTTGTCAGCGACTAAGGGCGCATATTGAAATTTATTAATTATGTAAAAAAACTGTTTGAGACGACAAAATAGATGAATAGACAACATTAACTGTAAGTAATTTGTATAACTCGTAGTCGAAAAAGTGCGAAGCCGCCCTCTTGCCGTCTCTCTTAAATTATAAGTGTAAGTTGACGGTTCAAAAGTAATGTATCATAAGTCATCTCCGTGTTCAACCTGCGATGTCAAGTCGGCGTTTTCTCCTCTTGTTCCAGCCTGGAACACATCATGTATCTTCTTCTCCAAACTTGTACATTCTCACGTCATATTTTTAATAACGTAAAATCCCTCTTGTCTCACAGCTACAACTCGTTCATTATTTCAACGAACAATATTTCCAACTATTAGTTTCAACTAAAATTCACCCACACGACGTTAATAGATTTCCAATTAGTTTTGATAAAATACAAAACTACTCACAAATCAGATTTTTTTAAATTATTTTCTTACAATTAATTACAGTCGGCCGGTTTCGGCCGACTTTGAAATCGCTTCATTTTACGTAATATGAAGACGCGAAATTAATTCTTTCACAACATTGAGCATACCGTTGTGTTCAGACTATTCTGGGCTTCATGAAAACTATGTACGGTGGCCTTTCTAAGCTATCAAGCCTATTTTGTCTATCACTTATTTATCACATCGGTTTCGTTCTATGGGTTGTTGACGCTACGTTCTCCTGGTGGTAATACGTTGTGTTAGTTAGTTAGTCACTGAAATAGCAACCTTTCCAGGTATTTTAAGCCAAGTATAAATGTGTCATGAGTGTAGGATAATTGTGGTAGCATTTTGTAGTCTTGTTACTGACTAAACTGTCATGTTCCTTACACAGAGATTTCTAAGGGACCTACAGTTGAACGTGGTGTCCTCTGAATTACGATCTGGTCTAATTCTGTAATTGATCTTTCGGATTAATGTAGCATTAAGTTTATCCATACTAAGGGATATCACATACATGGTTACTTAATGCTGTAAATACATTTCAATAACTCTTAACTCTTAGTAAATTCTTAAAATGAAATCTTAATTACTTCTTTTAGAAGATTAAAGTTTATCTTCATTGATTTTCTATTCTCCAATATATAAATTCCAATGGTAAACTTTGTAAGTCAAAATTCATGTAGAACGACGCGACTTGAGGCGTCAGAAAACACCACACGTGTTGTAATGTATTTTATATGCGAATACTTCTAGCGGTGTCAAGTGGCATACGTTCATGTTTCCACACACAAATAGCAACTCTAGTGTAAGGGTTTTAGTACTGTAGTAAAGAATTTTAACTACTCCAAAGACTATAGACGTGATGCAATATGGAGTCTTGCCTTTGAAAGATCCCTATTAAAGGTTATAATCTTGGACTTGAGAGGAATATGATATAGGTTAAAATGTGGTTCCATTATACCTTAAAAATAATCATTGTTTTGCTAAATAAAATCGATCTAAAAATCGAGTACCTCTAGAGAGTTAGAAAGTCTTACCATTTATACAACTATATATAACATCATTTTACTTTCGTTTACAAATGGTCTTCAAATTAGGCACCATTTAATGGGGTTGAATTTAAAACAAAATTTGAGTCAAAAAGTTCAAAATTCAAAAAGAAATTTCCGAACTTTCTAAAAATCCAAACTTTTCATTCAACCGTTTTGTTAAGTATAATTTTTAATTTATTTTTAAAATACGAATAATTCTTGTATTTTACTTTAAAACATTCTCTAAATGTACAATACTGTATAAAACTTTCATATTTTCCTTTTAGGATGATAAATGTAAAATGATAATGATATTAACAAGTGATTAATTGTTATCATTCAATAAACTGTCGTTAAACTGTTTTTACAATTATTATTTAAGAACATTTTTTTATTAAAATAGCCTTCTTATCTCCTTAGTTTTGTTTCAAAATTGTCATATTCTCTCTCTTATTTTATTACCCTCGTCAAAATTCATCGAGTGAAATTTATTTAAAATAATTTTTGTATTTAAAAAACACGGAACGTTAGAAGAGCGCTTACATCAAGAAATAATGACAGAGCGTCGAGAAAAATAATTCTGCAACACTTTTGAAGGTTCACGCTGAAAAAATATATATTTAGTTTAGTTTCAGTTGTTTTTACATGTCCTCTTTTAAGCAATAAAGGTTAATTTTCTTGGAGAATGTTGTTTTCAAACGGCATCCTTTCACGTCTTTACATTCATAAGTTAAAGCAATATGTCACTACCAGAAGACTACTATAACAGAGACATTTACATAACAAAGGCGTCCCATCGTAGCCAATGGGTGACAGCAAAGAGATAAAATGCAGTCTGAAGCGCAATATGCCAGACTTGCGTGGGCGTCTTCCTAGAGTTAATCAAAACGGACATACTATGAGGTTTATCAAACAATCTTTCTTTTATAAATGAATATAAGCTATGGGATTTTAATGGAACAAAGGAGTGTTATATAAATTTCAGATGTTGACAACATTCAGTAGTTATTTAGATTTTTATTGCGGACATTTTCCATCACGATTTTATGTAAAACAAAGTTTCACGACGTTTCGGGATCTGGAATCTGATCCCGTCCTCAGGTGAACTAATATCTAAAACATAGCACAATTAACATATAATCCGGACCAAACCGGTATAAAGCTGAAAACATAAAAGTTTAAAGCAGTCAAAAAACTTACAAACAAACCATTCACTAAACATTACACACAAAAGAAACCAAACACGTCCACTCGTCATGGAAACTCAAAGACAACTGAAAGGAGTGGGCGTGTCCCACCGGAACCGGAAACAAAATGGCCACCGCAAAAACCTGAAATCCAGGTGAAATATGTCTAACAGATTTATTTATTATTATTATTTTTTATTCAAATGCAAAACCTTCCTAATGTACATGGAAAATTTCAGTACAAAGTTAACTTTACAGAGCAAAAAACACATTATTTTTACAATTTTATGCTTAAAACAAAAATCTAATGCCCCTTACGAGCTTTACTACGAGTTAGCATACCATGAGAACTTTGTTTCGGATTTATATGAATATCCTTTACAGATACTTTATTTTCCCTATCCTTAAGTTCTTTGCTAAGAATTGGCAGCCACAATGGCCGGATCTCAACTGAAGATTGACTAATTGGTTGGTCTGCTAGTTTCATGTAGGAGGCTTCAATTAGTTTTCTTTTGAAAAAGTGAGGTTCCCGGTGTATTATCTCAGCTTTTTCGAAATTAATTTGGTGATTTTCAGACCAGCAATGGCGGTCAATTTTTGACTTTTCAACTAAGCCCTTTCTCGTATTTTCTCTGTGTTCCTTTATTCTAACGTTTACGTTTGAAAAGTATCCGCAATAAAAATCTAAATAACATCAATCCACCATCACCAATAATGAATTTCAAACAAAGAATTTAGTAATTTTCTGTTGTTTTATTTGTGTAGAAATTTTACAGAGGAAGAGAGTAGTAACAGACACACACACTCACGCCTTTTTTGGGAAAAGGTCCAAAAGTACGTGGACATTCTTGAATTTGAACCCGTGACCTCTTGCACAGTGACGCCGATCTGTACGCTAATAAGACTCCTAGTTATTGTTGATTGTTGAATGTTACATTATTAAATTATCACTATAGATTATCTAAATATATAAAACAAAGTCGTGTTAGTTAGACGCATCATAACTCGACAACGGGTGTACCGATTTTAATGATCTTTGATTTTTCGGATTCGTCTCTGCTCCGGTCATGCATTAGGCATATTCAGTTTCCATAAATTCAATTAGTTCCCATTTTATAGCGTTTTAAATTTATAATGTTAACCACAATGTAATAAGTTTGTTTACAAATTATATACTATCAAAACATTTGATTTCTTGTAACAGCTGTTGGTTTACTCTCCGTTAGTAATATGCTTTACTATCCAATGCCATATGAATCATTAACTAATGTAAAACTATGAAATATATATGTGCTGTACAAAATGAACAGCATTAACGCCACGTTAATAGTTTATGGTTTTTATATTTCTGTATTTATATTTTTTTATTTTCTGTATGATTAAAAGTCACGTGTTTATATGTTAGATAAATTAAATAATTACAATGTTTTATACATATTAGGTTTTATAATAAACAGCTGTTATTAGCTTTACAACAAAGCCGCAATGCTATTTACTAAGACATGGCCAATCTTAAAGTTAACATGTATTTTCTGTTAGGCGTTACGAAGTTCACCGGGTCAGCTAGTAAGTAATACAACAACGGTACCTTACTGTCTCCGGTGCATCTCTTTACGGTTAGTAAAAAATATTTCATATTAAAAATATGGTTTTTTATTTATTTGCTCCTTATGTGGTTTTTATTTATTTAAAACGAACATAGCAATGTATCTCGTACCTAGTCGTTGCTTTACTATTTTATAAAGCAACAATTGTATGTTTACATTATATATTAACATTGTAATTTGAATTCAAATCCATCGAATTCACTTAACGTTTTCTGTTTTATATAGTCTATATTCACCTAACAACATTTTGTTATTTCCTCCCCCTTCCTTGCTTTTGTACCTTTAAACATTTTAATTTATCAGCCATTTCATCAAACAAAATACAATTTACAAAAAATGATATTGAAATTTATTCATATCCTAAATTTTAATTAAACATAAGATGAACTATAATCTTCTTTAGATTATTTTGTAATTAGAAGTTTAGTATTTGAAAACTTTATTTGTAAATAAATGTAAAAGATTAATAATATTATATGAACGATCTATCTCACTAGTGACTAATGCTGTTCAAGTTTCCTTCATTGATCAAAGTCTAACGGAGATCAAAGTCGTAAGTTTTGGTACAGCTGCATCTCATCAATATTTGCCTGATTTCCCAACAGTTTCCAAACCGAGTGCAACACATTTTAACCCTCTCCGTTCACATATTTCTCGAACGATACTTACTCAGCGTAGCTTCTCAACTTAATCCTAGTATAGTGTACTAGGATGGTACTCATTTTGCCCCATTCCCTTTACGATGCTCGTATTGGAGAATTGTGAACCGAACATTTTGACATGGATATGTCTTAGCTCTGGGGGGAGGGGGGTGTTGGTGATTTTTAAGATGAAAAATATGTAACAGGTTTCCATAGAAACTATCAGAGCAATTGTATTGAATTTTTAATATAAAATAAAAAGCACATATGTATAGATGAACTGAAAACATTACCTCTAGACACATCCATGATCTAACCTATTTCCCACAGTGAAGTAAATACAAACATTTTTTCCAAGGGTGGCAACCTTTAACGTTCTTTCACTTGGCTACTTGGACAACCTAAACACCTTGTATGGATCCTTAAAGGGCTGCTGTATTTTCTTAACTCATCCACTTGAGATGGGTGTCCTGTAAGAAAGATTCTTACTGCACGGTTGGACTTTGTGCTGCTCTAAAGTTACTTTATACTGTCAAGAATAAGGCAAAGTTTTCCTGTATCTTAAATTCCCAACTAGTGCCACTAATGGTTAGTTGTGGATAGTTGTGAGCGATGGTTGGTGGGTGTAGTGTTCTCTTGTGTGGATTAACGTCCGCACTATTGAATACTACGTTAATCCGCAAAGGCCATAATCATAATTAGGTCAATTCGTAATTCAGAGGCAGTGGTTCGGATTCCACGTTGAACTGTAGGTCTAGTTGCTATCTGCTGTTGGGCTATTGATTAACAGTCCTGTCTAAAGAACATATCAGCGTTAGTCTTTTTCAATAATCAAATCTAATTTTTATTTCCTCATTCAATACAACATTTTTATATTTACTATTTTCTTTTTTTTTCTTTTAAATTATATTCTGTAATTTTGCACAGATTTTTTCTTCTCTAATTAATATATTTATTTCTTCTATTATTAGTTATTGTTCTTTATTTTTTTTAAGATTTTTTCCTTCTTATAACAATTATATTATACATTTTCTAACTAACCCTTTCCTGTCATTGTTCTCTTCTAATATTTTTTTGGTTTAATACATAATTTTTTTATTTTTCTCCTCTTTCTATTTTTTTAGATTTTAAATCATTTACTTCTTCTTTTCCTTTTATTATTCTTATTTATACATTGTTTATCCTCTTCTTAAGGTTTTTCCCCCTGTTTATTGTTATTCATTCCACTCACTAGTTCTATCTGCTTTCTATTCGTTTTCTACTATCAATAAATTTACCTCTCTCTCATATTTTAGTTCTTCCTCCTTTTTCTTCTCTTTCTTTTCTCATTCTAATTCTTCCTTTTCTCAGTTCTAGAGGTATGGACGAATTAATTTAATTGATACTAGCGGTTACGAATATCTGAAGTCTGGGTGTTAAAATTTGGAACCTAACCTAATAATCGCTCTTAACCTGAATTAATAATAATAATTAATAACCTTAATTAATAACGATTTCCTGCAAAAGTTAAAAATGAAGGCACCTTCAAGGTTAACTTCCCCCATTTATTAGATCCAAGAAATTATAGAGGTGGTGAATAATATCTAGGGAACATCCCCAACATAGACCTGAACGTTGAAGTCACGTTGAAGTCATGGCAACGAGACATTCTTCCAAAGAATAATTTCTTTCTAAAACTTTCTCTGTCGTCCTCGCGATGTTTTTATCCTACTGACAATAACATATTTCTCTCACGATAAACTTCTATCGATTTTCTTACATAACTGCTACTCCTTTAAAAGAAATAAAATTTTAATATCAAGTTTAAGAGATTTAATTAAATTCACAACAAATAAAAGTAGAATTATGATTACAAAAATTTAATAATTGTTTTACTTTATATCAAACTTGTTTCTAAAGAGAAAATATATATTTAAGGCAAAGTTAAGTGGTCATCATCAAGTACACTGTTACAGACGTGTATTATGAGAGTCACCTTTGATCTGGTTATCAAAGGATTTTATATCACCGTGTCGACAAAGTAATAAAAAATAATTAATGTCTACTATATTTTCATTTTTGATCATAATTAATTGTAAATTTAATATTTAAATATAGTATTACCAACCAATTTAGTAAATAAACATTATAATGGAAATTTAAAAACCACACAAATGTTTTTGTTTAACACTCCTAAACAAAGAAAAAAATATATCAAAGATATTTTAAATGAAATATTTAAAGAGTAGGTCCTAACAAACAACTTGGGGATGTTAAAACACGACAAGGGATAAGATAATAAATTACAAGAGACAAAATTAAATCAACGGTACCTTGGAGAATAAGCGCTTAATGAATACCTCTTTTGACGTAGGAGTCGATGTTACTTTGTTTCTTTTTTCACAAAAATAACTAAATCATTGTAATTTCACGCTGAATTTAACTCCGAAATAAATATTAAATTATTCGCTGTAAATACGAGTATAAAAACAGTGTGTTCCTTTAATTTGTAAATTCTTAAAACCATTTATTAACGTAAAACCCCAATTTGTGAAGTATTAAGTATTTACGTATTGCATTCAGCAACCCCAGGCAGCTACAGAGTTCTACATCCGTTGTTTCCGATACAAACGCTCACCAATTAGTCATAAACCCGCCAACTTCCGGTTTTAGTCTGGTTTCCTGTTTAATCAACCTGCATATCAAACTCGGTTACAACCAGACTTGCACAACTTTTCTCATTACAATGGACGTACTGAGCTTGTTGAACAAATTACATGACGTAATCGCTCGATTCGGATTAAATGCGTGATTTTTTTGTAAATCACGATTGTTAATTCGTGTACAATTAGTGATGCGTTAGGTTTGAAAAACGCCCCTGCAAATGTATGACAAATCATGTAAATAAATCGATAACTATAAGCCTATATAAAGGCGTAATTAAAAATAAGACTTTTAAACCTCAACGTTCAATCACCATTGTGTTATATATAGTAAAGTACAATGAAAGACCGTGAGAGTCGTTTGTCACAAGGCTAACCAGACGCGTTCATAAACCGACTGGGACGGTGGTGACATCCTCTAATCCAGCTACTTGGAGGTCACGAATTGTGGATAGTTGTGAGCGATGGTCGGTGGGTGTAGTGTTCTCTTGTGTGGATTAACGTCTGCACTATTGAACACTGCGTTAATCCGCAAAGACCATCCTCATTAGTAGACCAGGTCGTAATTCAGAGGGTGGCAATCGCCGTAATTGCCATCTAATTGGCCATGTAATTAGCCATGTAATTGGGCTATTAATTAACAGTCCTGTCTAAGGAACATGTCAGCCTTAGTCAGTAACAAGACTAAAAGTGCGCGCCACAATCATTTTACACTCAATTCTCATTCATACTTGGCTTAAAATACCTATATTGTGGTATGGTCGCCAATTCAATCATCTAATCTAATCTTCAGGAGTTGCCTGCAGTTGGACTCAAACCAGAAGCATTTGACTTACTTGGTCAGCACATTAACTCTGAGCATCCGGTTTTCTTAGGTAAGGTATAAATGAAAGTTTAACTTTCAAAATAGTATTAGATAGGGGATATTATTAATATTGCACATATGAAAGGCGCAATCTGTTTTTATGTTTGTTAATATTTCCTAAAAATAATAACAGTCGAACATACTTTTTATATTTTGTTTCTAAAATATCATAATTTAATACTACACATATTTTTATTCATATATTCAAGTACTCATATTACCAGATGAAATAAAACACAACGGAATGAAAACAAAACTGGGATTAAAACATCCAGAGAATAACAATGAGAAATATTCATTACAGTTTTCACAACATAATAACCGACCACACAAATAACTCGTTTTACCAAAACTCACTAGGAATTCAATTAAAACTTCTCTTTCTCATTTTTATACTACTAACCACTATTCAATAATTCATTATCATACTATACTATTTCTTATAAAACATGGTTATTTAAGATACGATTACTTATATATCGTTTTCAAAACGCTCAAAAGAGATCTGATACTTTTAGTCAAATTATACAACCAATTTTTTTCAAGCCATAAAAATTCCAAGCTTCGTCTTTGTTTTTAATTTACAATAACAAATATTTAACAGTTTTTATTGTAGTTTGATTAAGAAAGTATGTTCAAAAGTAGTGAAAAACTTATCAATAAAATAAGTTATAAATAATGTTGACATGGATGTGTCTTAGCTCTGAGGGGGTTGGTGATTTGTAAGACTAAAAATTGTTGTATTTACTTCCCCGTGGGAAATAGGTTAGATCATGGATATGTCTAAACAGAATGTTTTCAATTCATCTAAACAGCTGTTCTTATTATTTTGTATTAAAAATCCAATACAATGGCCCTGGTAGTTTCTATGGAAACCTGTTACATATTTTCCATCTTAAAAATTACTAACACCCCCCCCCAGAGCTAAGACAATCCATGTCAAAATATATAACAGGTTTCCATAGAAACTACCAGAGCTATTTTACTGAATTTTTAATTTAAAAAAGAATAAGAACAGCTGTTTATATGAACTGAAAACCCCCTTTAGACATATCCATGATCTATTTCCCATAGGGAAGTATAAATACAAACATTTTGACATTTTTTACATTTTTAGCTCTGGGGGTGTTGGTCCAAACTTTGGTCTTTACTATGGAAAACGTAACATTGTTTCCATAGAAACTACCAGAGCTACTGTATTGAATTTTAAATATAAAAGAATAAGAACAGCTGTTTAGATGAAATATTCTACTTAGACATATCCATGATCTAAGCTATTTCCCACAGGGAAGTAAATACAAACATTTTTCTACACCTTTTTACATTTTTATTGGGGCCGGTCCAAACTTAGGTCTCGTTACTATTGAACGTCAACATTTTTTTAGCAAATATCAGTATGAAAAATAGTCCATTGAACAGGAAAAATATTTAGTTTCCTAGTTGTAAAATAACATTTTTTAAGGAGTGGAATATGTTATTCAACATTAAAGCCGGTAGGATACTTAGTTGTTTTCCCCTTTATTTAATGAAAACGTGAATTTTTGAACTGTGATAACAGCTAATATAATGGAGAAAGTTCAACTCGCACACGATGACAAACTCAAAGTAGATGTCAGTTCAAAACATGAAATGAAAGCAAAGTGGGTTTATAGAGATCATATGTCTCTGTTATTGTTGCCTACTTTCCCATAACCTGGTAAAGTGAAGCAAAACATTCGATAAAATTGAATATACCACAGGACACTTTACAAAGTACTATATAAAATCTTTTAAAGCAAGAGGTATAAAGATCGTAGTGTTTTTTTCGTTTCACAGTTTGTATCATTTTATTTGTTACAACTCAGATTCCATTTACAGTTTGTCTTACTCCAAACAGTAGTTTATTTACAGTTATAATTGAATCAGTAAAACCGTACTATAATAACAAATTAGTATAATGGTAAGTTTAAAATTTCTATCAAAAAACGTGGAAACGATTTGAAAATGGTTTTATTAATCAAGGAAATTTTGAAATATGAAATCTCTCATACATATTTAGGTTTCAAACATTAATAATCAGTACCGGTAACCTAATATTTCGAAAATTGAAATGTCAACCAGCAGTAACAGTGGGTGGGAGGCGAATGCGGGTCATAATTAGTAAGTGACCTTTGCTGGGAAATTGCGATTAACCGGATCCATGATTTGCTTATTTTTCAAATCAAAAATTGAAAAGAACGTTTTACGAATAAACCTTGTGAAGTTTAGTATAAGCTTATTTAAAGACCGGCGTTTAAACGCTGAAGAGTGTAAAACCTTCCAGCATTGTTTTTAAATTGTCACTGTACCGTCACGGTGCTGCCATCTGCGAGCTAATACATGAAACTACTCATGTAGTTCCCTGTTGTGACGCTTGAGTTCGTTATTTTGCCGCTAGAGTATGCTTTTATAGTAAAGTAAGCACTTTCTACTCCTATGCACTGGTGGCTGGACCGGTTAGAGCGCTGCGCTGACAAGTGTAACGTTATTACCATTCAGAAGTACTAGGGTTCGAATCCCGACCATGAGCAATCCCGATTTCGCTTGCAAATGTGTGGTATAGTGGAGTGGATAGTCCACCTTAAATAAACGCTTTAATAAATTTACTTAATTAAATTAATAAATAAAACAATACTAAATTTTTTAATTTTTAACTTTTTTTATTGATTATATTATATGCATAAAATCCGCAACCTTTATTCACATAAAAAGAAACAAATTGTATGCCTTTTTCAGTCAACAACTGTCACCAATACTGTCAAAATGGTTTATTAATAGCTGTTTGAATTTTGTTTGTTTGCATTTGAATTTCTATAAGATATTTTTAACTTAATTCCATAAGAAAAACGTAATATTATTTAACATGATCCCTATCTGGAACTTATTTATAATCAGCAATCCGTTATTTCCAGAATTTAAAGGAAATCTGTAGAGTCGTTGTCGAAATCATTTTGAAAATATTCGTACATACAAAACTTACTCATGTATGGAATATACGTGCATTTAAATGCTGCTATATGCAGTACCATTTACTAGGGATTTATACTTATATTCGTCTCGATAACAAGATCTTAAAATGTCCAAATAAAACTTTCAGTAATTATTCCTGCTTTATTTTATACTTTTTCATCTAGTTTAATTCACTATTGAAAAGATTTTCATGTAGAACATAACAAACTAAAATGTGGTAGACGTTTTGCACTTGGTTACTCTCCTAGGGTTTCGATAAAAAGTAATATAGCAGTAAACCCTATTGTGCTCTCAGTTTACTGTGGATCGAAACAACAATAAAACGCCCGACATCTGCGTCCCTTGCGGAGTGGTTATGTGTGTCAGGAATGCCAACTGTACCAGGTTGAATATCACAACAATGTATCGTAGGAAAATATGTATAATAATAGTATTTTCACCTGATATTATAACATATTAGATTCCATTCTAGCATGATCTACTCCAAACACTAAAATCTTATAGATATACTCGATTTGTAGTTATTTAGCAATTTTATTTTTAGCAATTCGTTGCAAAGAGTGGCATTATATGGTTGTGAAAACAACTTTTTGAGGAACTTCCAACAGGAAACTATTTAATCATTACTTTTATAAGGCCCATGCACCTTTGTATATTTTATCACTACAACAAAAACCTGGCGTTTTAGATACGAGCACAAGTTATTTCATAAAGCCAATTTTGGGCCGTGTGATGAACTATAGTTTTCGTCATACTGTAAATAAAATAAAAGAAACTTGTAAAACATAAACTATTACCTGATTTAGTATCAAAACTTCGACTATTTTTGTCACTTTAGACTAATCAGCTGTTATGTAACATAGGCTACATTGTAGCAGATCTTTCTTAATTCCTGATTGGTTGTTTACGATATGAAAATGCTGACAACAAGAATGACAATGATCTTTTGTGACCTAGGTCCTTTCATAGGTCTTTTCAAAACATGTACCTGAAACAGCTGTTTTGAAGCAGTATGACGAAAAGGTTGTTTTACATAAAAAAACTAAGTAATCTAGTCGTCCATACATTTAACTAAGTAAATTTGGAGTATAAATCTTGTTCTGAATAGTTATAGGGAGAATACCTTTATAATCTAAATTATTACACTAATTACAGCTCCAAGCAAGTGTAATAATTTCACCCAAAGGCGTACTCGGAATTGGAAAACTTTTAATGAACGAAATCTCTACAACTTCAGAGCGTGTATAATGAATATGATCTAGAAATATTGCTTAGAGGATTATTTACAAATTAGCTGGAAACATACGTTTTTTTTATAAATAACCCTTTAAAAATATATACCTATTTTCTGTATATGAGTAAAAGAGAAAATATTGCAAGCCGAATTCCTATTTTTATTATGATGATGTCTTTACGGATAACGTCGGTAGAATAAGTAATTGGTAAGATACCTTCTTAGCTGTCATATGAATCCTGCCGTAGTCCTTAACGGATGACGCGCGTTTCGACCCTCTATGGTGATCTAATAAACACTTTTTGAAGGGTTATGTCATGATAAAATAAAATTTCATAAAAAGAATTGATAATAAAACAAACTATAGGTGTCGAAACACGCGTCATCCATTAAGGGCTACGCCAGTATGCACACGACAGGGAAAAGGTATCTAACCTATTATTTATTCAAAATTCCTATCATCACATTGAGCTACAAACTTGTTTTTATTTTTTCGTTTTTTTATCCTTAATTGGCCACTATTACTGAGAGCATTGTTACGGTGACGTCGTTGTTTTAATTTTACGTTTTTGTTTAATATTTATTAAAAAATGTAGTGTTATAATGAAAATGATTAATTTATTCTCAAACGTTATTGGGGTCAGATTAATTGAAATTGATTGTTAAAAATCAAATAACGAAAAGTCCATCAGTTGATATTAATTTTGACGTAAACATTTATCGACAGCACACACCAATCAGTTTGAAAACTGAAGGTAAATTTTGACGAGTTTGACCATTTGTCGATAACTTATTATTTTTATAATTAGTAATTATTTTAAAAATACCCATGAAGTAATATAGGGATCCAGTTTACCGATTGCAATCCAGGCATAAAAACCCCATAATGTTACCAACTAGAAAAAATTGCCATTTATCAAATGTTACGTGTTAGAAATATTACAAACGTTAGTTTATATTACTCGTTGTAGTATCCACGTTCATAAGTTTTATGAGTTGTCGTCCATATTTTTAATTCTGAATGTAAACATTGTCTAAAGAGTATGAGAGGAAAATCAGTTAAGCACTACATTTATCATTAAAATTTTTGTAAATAAGAAATTTACAAGAAAAAGTAAATTCGAAAACACATACACGATTTTTTTAACTTTGTGAAGCAAGGAAAAAGTACCCAAGGGTCTTTGTAAAACTGGTGATCCAAATACGAACCAGTGTTTTTAAAGATACAAAGAGGAAACTACTGACAGAAGCGTTTTTGTGTGTGTGGTATTGACGTTAATAACACCTGGTCTTGTTAACAGCCAACTTAAACGTGTTAGCTTAATAACCTAATTACAAGTGTCTATTCACGCTAGATAGCCTAAAGGTTTACAATATACTTTATACTTATACTTTTAACTGAAATGGCGACCTACCCAGGTGGGTATTTTAAGCCAAGTATGAATGAGAAATGAGTGTAGGATGCTTGTGGTGCGATCTTGTAGTCTTGTTACTGACTAAGGCTGACATGTTCCTTAGACAGGACTGTTAATTAATAGCCCAACAGCCGTTGGCAACTAATGGACCTACAGTTTAACGTGAAATCCGAACCACGACCTCTGAATTACGAATTGGTCTAATTATGAGGATGGTCTTTGCGGATTAACGTAGTATTCAATAGTGCGGACGTTAATCCACACAAGAGAACACTACATCCACCGACCATCTCTCACAACTATCCACAATTCGTGACCTCCAAGTAGCTGGATTACAGGATAGTAACGTGATAGCTGAATCGAACGACTACTGTTCTATAACAAAACAAATTTAGAGAGCACTCCACGGGAACACAATTAAATGTCAGTCAGTCGGGTCTTATAAAGACAGCATCCTCCTGAGAAACATTGGGAATTACTTTTTTTAGAGAATGACAGGCTCTTGTCTATACATTTATTGCCCTTGTAGTGGTTTAAAGTACAACTAGAGACTGTCAAAGTAAAGGACCTTTAATTACCTATCGTTTATTTAAGGAACTCGTATTGTGTTCATAATTTTGATTATCACTATTATTATTACCTTTTGAAATGATGGCCTATTCAGGTAGGTAATCTAAGCTAAGTATGAATGATAAATGAGTGTAAGATGATTGTGGCGCGATCTTGTAGTCATGTATACTGACTAAAGCTGGCATGTTCCTAGGACAGTACATTGTAACCACTTTACCCTCTGAACCACGAACTGGTCTAATTATGTGGATAGTCTTTGCGGATTAACGTAGTATTCAACAGTGTGGATGATAATCCACACCAGGGAATATCACATCCACCGACTTAACTATCCACAAACCGTGATCTCCAAGAAACATTTACTACCCTAGTACATCTCCTGTAAATAAATTGTTGATAAATTGCAATAATTGTTCAAAGCCGTACTATGGCGAGACAAAAAGACCATTAAACGTTAGAATAAAGGAACACAGAGAAAATACGAGAAAGGGATTAGTTGAAAAGTCAAAAATTGCCCACCATTGCTGGTCTGAAAATCACCAAATGAATTTCGAAGAAGATAAGATAATACACCGGGAACCTCATTTTTTCAAAAGAAAACTAATTGAAGCCTCCTACATGAAACTAGCAGACCAACCAATTAGTCAATCTTCAGTTGAGATCCGGCCATTGTGGCTGCCAATTCTTAGCAAAGAACTTAAGGATAGGGAAAATAAAGTATCTGTAAATGATATTCATATAAATCCGAAACAAAATTCTCATGGTATGCTAACTCGTAGTAAAGCTCGTAAGGGGCATTAGATTTTTGTTTTAAGTATAAAATTGTAAAAATAATGTGTTTTTTGCTCTGTAAAGTTAACTTTGTACTGCAATTTTTCATGTACATTAGGAAGGATTTGCATTTGAATATAAAATAATAATAATAAATACTGTTGGACGTGTTTCGCCTGGATTTACGGTTTTGGCGGCGGCCATTTTGTTTCCGGTTCCGGTGGGACACGCCCACTCCTTTCAGTTGTCTTTGAGTCTCCGTGACGAGCGGACGTGTTTGGTTTCTTTTGTGTGTAATGGTTAGTGTATGGTTTGTTTGTAAGTTTTTTTTTACTGCTTTAAACTTTTATGTTTTCAGCTTTATACCGGTTTGGTCCGGATTATATGTTAATTAATTGTGCTATGTTTTAGATATTAGTTCACCTGAGGACGGGATCAGATTCCAGATCCCGAAACGTCGTGAAACTTTGTTTTACATAAAATCGTGATGGAAAATGTCCGCAATAAAAATCTAAATAACGTCAATCCACCGTCACCAATAGTGAATTTCAAACAAAGGACATCTCTTGTGTTTAAACGCCTATAGAAAGTACGTAATATTATTACTAATCCTCTTTAAAGGTGATTTGTTTTAGGTTGCAATGAAAATAATTTAATGAGGGGATCACAAAGTTTGATTGCGTGTCTTATGCGATCCAAGACTTAGTGAGTTGATTATTATGCATGAAGCGTCATTGCACCTTCTCAGCGTCTAACTATTATTGCTTCAAACTCTGGGAGCAATCGCGTATCATGCTCTCATTAGTATAAGGTAGTCAGACTTGCAAGTAAATTTCCAGTTTATTAGACTAGATTTCGTTTACGGAGTGTGTGACATTTTTTTACATATTCTGTTTTTAACGTAGTTTTAAAGAATTAATCTTCCTCTTTCAGGAAAACGGTCTCAGAATTAATATCTGATGGTCCTAAGTATATATTTCAAATAAACTTATATACTATATCTCGAGTTTGATGTTCTATGGAACATTAAACATCGCTTTATGGATGTTTTAACGATAGTTGATTTTTTTGTACAAAGGTATACTTTTCTCAGGAACTGTAAGAGATAGAGAATTGGAATTTTTTATGCATGTACAACTATATACTACAAAGCTATAGTGCTAGTATTGCATTAAAAATATTAGTTGCTGAGAAACAAAATTAATGTCGAAATATCTGAAGAAATATTTGGTCGTTCAAATTGCTAACACCCCCGCCCAGAGCAAAGACATATCCATGTCAATATTGGTTACAAAAAGAATTATTTTTCGGCAATTAAAAATGATACTAAAATAATTCTAGTGCTGAAGGTTTAAAATACATAAAGAGATATAAATGTAAAATTTCAACTCCACATCTTTTATAGTTTCTGAGAAAAATGTGCTTCAAATTTACGAACCTAACATGGCGGAGATAGGGCCAACCCACTCCCTTTAAGATAAATTATCTAAAATAAAATACATTTAAATAGACATTTAAATTAATAGCCCAACAGCCGATGACAACTAAGGGTTTAACGTAGAATCCGAGCCACTGCCTCTGAATTACGAATTGGTCTAATCATGAGGATGGTCTTTGCGGATTAACGTAGTATTCAATAGTGCAGCCGTTAATCCACACAAGAGAACACTACATCCACCGACCATCGCTCACAACTATCCACAATTCGTTACCTCCAAGTAGCTGTATTACAGGATGATGCCACTGTCATGCAAAAAAGGGGTTTTAATAATATTTTAGATTATGTTTTTCAGAAATTGCATCTGGTTTTTCTCTTGTATTATATGGACAAACTATTTTTAAACATAGTGTCTGCAATTATTGACTCTTTCTTTGACATGATAAAACAGACGAAAATAGATATTGTTAAATTTTTGTCACTAGTAGGTTAAATAAACTGAAAACACGGTCAATGAGCGTACGATCTGTTACACCTTTCGATAAAAGATCCAAAAGTGATGAATTAAGGTGTAGTCAACAGACTCTTCAAATTAACCCAAAACTGTATTCAAGTGAAATCAACATTCTAATGAATATCACTTTGAAAACGTGACATCAAACAAAACTTGACTTCTCTTTTATGTCTCAAAATACTTCCAATTAAAAATATAATTAAAATCTGTGCAATAATGAGACCATGAAATGAGGCACTGAAATTGCGTTTATAAAGATCTCGTGCTATTATTAAATTTATTTGATATTTGTTTTTATGGAAAAATAGTATTTTTTAAAGTATTAAAAAAATATTTAGTGGTCAAAGCTGAAAGCAAGATCTTTAGGACGTTATTAGTAGAAATTTGACCAAATAACGCAACAAATATAGCTTTAACAAAGACACAGTAAGTTGATTACCCAAATCAAAACAGAATACTTTAATTGTCTCCAATTTCATACTAAGAACAAAGCTAGAATAACATACTTGAACCTTTTTTCAGCCAGATGGACAGTTTTTGTTTGGCAGAATGACAAAATTTAAATTTGATTGGGCTTTTCACTTTTCATCAGGGAGAGAATTTGTGTGCGGACGTTAAACCACACCGGGGAATACCACATCCACCGACCATCGCTCATAACTATCCATAATTCGTGATCTGTAAGTAGCTGGAATTCAGCTACCATCCCAGTCTAATTTGCAACCCTACTGCACTATTTTAACTTTCGTATGTACCACTAGAGTGCGGTTGCGAAACAAGAAGCATGACATTCCATAAAACACGATTAAAAATTATGAATAAAATGTTTAGTCGAGTTATAAAAGCTTTTCGGTTTATGTTCCCTATTACGCTCCATTACGTTAAAACATCCATTACGTTAAAATATCCATCTCTGATAGAAATGCAGCTGACTTTTAATTGCAACAAAACGTATTCATAAAAAGTACCGTAATGACATAATCTTTGTTTTTGCCAGATGAACGTTAGCAAAAGCTATTAGGATCAAAAAAGAAATTAAAGTAAAATCGAGTATCCCAAGAGTTACTCTTGTATTATTTAGGTACAAATCAAAAACCTATAACTGACAAAGTATAAATTATTAAAGTCAAAAATAATAGCCTACACATAGTTTTGCTTACTTAATAATATTTTAACATATTATTATGTATATTATCCCGTGGAAACAATGTGGAACGAGTGTTTTTAGTTTCAATTGAATACACAGTTTTAAATTTGAATTCAATCTTGAAAAAAACAAATGTTTAGAAAAAGGAAGTGTTTTGATCAAACAAGAAAAACAAAGACAGAAAATACGACGTTGTAAAATAACATTTCATCGAGGGAAAATATAAAATTTATGTAAAGAGGTCAAACGGACGAGGAAAGCGTTGGCAAAATCAGCTGTGGGTGTGAAAAAGAACGCACTAAACATCTGACCGTAATATTGTGGTTATTTATCAACATTGTTGGGTAACTACAAAAAATATAACATTTTTCTACTTAACAACCCGTAGTTTATTCATTACTAACCACAGTAAGAGAATAAATTTAATGATGCTGCATATTGGTTTTCAGGGCAAAATGAAGAATACAGGGTGTTTCAGAACTCTTTATCAGCCTTTTGAGGCGTTACACCTGTGGCAGTATATCAAAATTTAAATTATCAGATTTGAATTGACATTTACTCGTAGTTCCTCGATTTTTTTTTTAAATATTCTTTCGAAAACTCCTTTAACCTATAGTTCTTTAACTAGGCTGACATTTTAATAAAAGTAATGATATTCATCGGTAAACGTTTAAAATGTTTTAACGTACAAATCCAAAATGGAAGACGTTAAAATATTCCAAATAAGATTAACTATAAACCTGGAATACTTATAAAAATTTAATCTAACGATCTTAGAAAATCTGAACAGGATGTAACGATATGTCAATTTTGAAGGTCGAATAAAAACCAGATTTGATACTTTTGTGGTGTGGGGTCGTTGCAGCGAATCCAATTTAGGTAATTTTTCATCGTTTTTGAGTACTGCCAAAATAATCACCTACACTGGACTTAATTCAAAAGAATTTTCATCATACTGTCCGGAAAACAGCTGATTTTACTTCTCTAAATCATCGTAATACATACGGTAAAACCTTCGGCTCGCTAACCTCAAAATTTGTTTATACATTATAAGTCACATTATAATTTTATAAGGGAACTGACGCCTATACTTCTTTATGTTAGGGAAATTTTATTTTTCTCAGGAACTACACGTGATAAAGCTTTTAGGTTTTGTTTTCTCAAAGTTTGGCTTTTGGAGCATACTTTAACGCAGGGGTTTTGGAAAAGTATTACTCTTAGTATTTTATTTTCATTATTAAAACCCCCTTTCGAAGATTTACAAAAATCCCAAAATTGAACGTAGAAAGATTTGTTAAATACCTGTGTTAGAGTATACTCCAAAAACACATCTTTCAGACAAAAAACCTCGTTTTATCACGCATAGTTCCTGGGAAAAATGAAATTTCCCTAACATTAAGAAGTATAGGCGACAGTGTCCCATCATACGTATTGTAGGTGTTACTATTTGAAAAACATATGTTACAAAGAGAAAACAACATAGAGAAAGGTGTTTCTGATTTTGTATTGGAAGAGTCGAAGAATAATAATTTTAGGTTATTCTTAATTTAAACAATTTCAACATGTAATGTTTACGTCCACCATTTAAAATTCATACATTAGAATTTTTCATGAACCATCTTCATTATTCTTTTGAGACATTAAAACGCTTTGCGTGTAATATTTTTGAAAAGGAAAATGGCGGCTGTGTGAAATACTAAGGACGATTTAAATGTGATGTGATTAACCCAGGAAAAATACCTCAAGAAGTTGTCAAACATTCTGTACGTGCTCTGAATTATAACACTTTGAATGAGAGACAGAAAATGCTTCAAGAACACCGATGTTGGGAGGGTCGCCCCGTCACATTGGGTGGCCCAAGGGGATACCCTCACAGACCCGTCTAATTTGGCTGAAGGTTATAACTCAATTAGTGGCCTTGGTAGAAGGAGAATATAGTACCCCAGTTAATCATGAAGGTTTTGCTCTTCAATACTTTCACTTCTAGTAGTTTCAATAACTTTCAATAATACTTTTGGTTATCGAAATAAAATTTTTCTACGTTAGTTTATTTTGTTAATATGTCCTATATTATCTTCAAAACTATTTCAGACTCAAAACAATAGAACGTTTTAAAATAGATCTGTAACATTCAGAGAAATTAGGAAATAACACTGAACTAATAATAATTTTGCGTAACCATTTTCCCTCATATTATAGTTGAACTCAAACAGGGATATGACAATAAAAATTCATTTAGGTTATGTTTGATTTTCCTTTATGTTTTTTCCTATAGGTTATGTTTTGTACTAGGACTTAGGCGACGTCCTGTAATCCAGCTACTTGGAGGTCACGAATTGTGGGTAAGTTATGAGCGATGTTCGGTGGGTGTAGTGTTCTCTTGTGTGGATTAACGTCCGCACTATTGAATACTACGTTAATCCGCAAATACCATCCTCATAATAAACCAATTCGTAATTCAGAGGCCAGAGGTTCGGATTCCACGTTAAACCTTAGGTCTCTTAGTTGCCATCGGCTGTTGGGCTATTAATTAACAGTCCTGTCTAAGGAACATGTCAGCCTTAGTCAGTAACAAGACTACAAGATCGCGCCACAATCATCCCACAATCATTTCTCACTCATACTTGACTTAAAATACCTACCTGGGTAGGTCGCCATTTCAAATGATAATCTAATCGAATCTATAACTACCAACGTATAGTGATAGATTAATTCAAACGTTTCCGGTGACCTCAGTTTTATTGCGCAAAACTGGAAGTTAGTGTTGTAGGAGGAACGGTGACTGTCTATCAGCTGACTGAGTGGTTATTTTCATATCGATTTAGAGCGTTCCACGCATGTGATTGGCCGGTTACATATCCCTCCTAGGATGGATATGAGATTTCATATCCATCCTAGGACGGATGTTTACTGCACAGACGTTCTGCCAGTATGAAATGTGCCTGTTATCGCGCGGTTGTGGGAAAGATATATATCCGGAGGTTTCAACAGTTTACTACTGGTCATCGATTTGTCGACTGGATTGATAAATACGTTAAACTTTGGAGTAAGCTGAAATTTCTGTACTGTATATTTGTATTACACCTTATTGACATGGATATGTCTAAGCTCTGAGTGGGATGTTAGCTGGTTGCGTAAAGAGTGTAACGGAAGACGCGCCTACACAACTGAAAATTGTGTAGGTGTGTCTCTCCGGTGACAAACAGCGCTCTGTGGAGTTCAGTTATGTTTGATAATATAAAATATTGCAAACGAGATACAATATCAATAACCCCCCTAACATAGCTCCGCAGAGCGCTGTTTGACTAACACTCGTTGCGTTACATCGCGTTACAATATTTTTAAACGAAATTGTCCACATTACCTAGGTTGGTTATTGATATTTTTAAAAAAGGATATCATTATAATCATCTATAAATGAAAAAAACAATAAAAAACAGCTGGAAGGAAACAGGAAACAGCTGTTTAGAGGAACTGAAAACATTCCGTTACCGGTACACATAAATTATCTCCATGGTTTAAGCTATTTCTCATAGGTAAGTAAATAAAGTTTTTTTTATTTTTTATCAGTTAATGTAAGCAAAAAGTACGTGGTTGACATTGAAGAAGTGATGCGAACGATAGCTGCTTCACGGGCTACTGTATCGCGGGGTCATATTGATTAGCTTTCATTCATCGCTTCTGTTGTACAGACTACCTTTCACGTCGTGGATCAATAATCCACTCCACGGAAGGTTTATTCTACCAATTTATCCCCTATTTCATGCCCCTAAAACACACTAATGACTGTTACATTAGTAGTTTCCTTCTATCTATATAAATAAAATTAGAGTATTGTCTGTACATTGCTCAGAGTTATTAATTTTTTAGTTATTTTTACGTTTCGTGCGTTAAAGAAGCCGAAACAAGTCTTTGTGTCCATTTGTGTCTGTTTGTCTGTCTGACGCTCCAGGAGGCATTTTACGCCGTCTTCTCCGAAAAAAATGGAAGAACTAAAAACTATGAAACTTATTTCATACATTCTCTTCATGTCAGAAAATGGTTTAAAATTCTTAAAATTGTCTGCCGACCCTTAAAAAGTAAATCACGAGAATTTAAAACCCCACCTTTTACGCGATATTGGTCGCATTTTGCTTTCAATTACCGTATCAATGAACTACCTACTGGTAATAATCAGCTGTCTTTGTAGTTTAATAATTTAATAGAAAGAAAAACAAACAGCTGTCATGTCAATACTAGTTAGTTTATATTAGTCATTGATCTGAAACCCGTTTCGAAATCATACTATATTAAAAAGCTATTTTAACATATAACTAATTTTGATAATAGTACAAAGAAATGCTAAAATAAAAAGCTTGGTATTGATTTCTTTTCTTTGAACTGATTTGTTTAGGATTTCAGGTTTACATTTTGGTATGATGATCTTTCTTCTTTAAACTAAATCCTACAACTCATACAAAGGACGGGCTTACTGCTAGTAACTGTGGTACTATTACTACATAAGGTCAACCTTTCGTTAGGAGCTATCATTAATTAATATCCCAATGACGAAATTGCAATTGGGTCCAGATTCGACCCTTTCGGTATTCGATCCTTTTCAGGGTAAAAACAAAACGTACTTACAGCACTGGGATAAACCATTGTGTGGGTTCCAACCACTTACCTGCAAAAAAACAAATAATAGTTAACAATTACATAGTTATTAAGCAAAATTCCTATTGGTAGTTGTTGTCACTGTAATGGATGAAATAGTTTTAGTTTAACTTTAAGGAATTGATCTCTTAAACACTCTGCATCTAGATTGTATTGTTCTACTAGCTGACCCGGTGAACTTCGTAACGCCTCACAGTAAACACATGTTAACTTTAAGATTGGCCATGTTCTGAAGTCGAATAGCAATACGGCTTCATTGTGAAAGGTTATATATTCTGGGTCGCTGCATAGTGAATAACAATACTGAAACGATAAAACATATTAATATAATTCCCATAAAACAAATAAATCTGAGTGGATTAATTCACAATTTTCAAATCCAATCCAAACCCAAACGAAACCTAACTGTAATACGGCTTTTATAGGAAAGATATACAATAGCTGATTATTATAATAAACGTAATAATATAAACATTGTAATTATCATATAAACACGTGACTTTAATCAGACAGAAAATAAAAATATAAATACATAATCCCAAAACCGTAAACTATTAACGTGGTGAATAAAGCTGTTCATTTTTTACAGTACACATTTACTTCATAGTTTAACATTAATGAATGATTCAGATGGCATTGGATAGTAAAGCATACGGTATTGCTAATGGAAAGTAAACCAATCAGCTGTAGCTAAGAAATCAAATGTTTTCATTGTAGACAATTTGTAAACAAACTTACTCTCCATAAGGTTAACATTAGAAATTTAAAACGCCATAAAATGGAAACTTATGGGGTTTTCGAAAATATTTTTTCACTAAAACCTTCCCGGACACATGTAAAGCAACTTCCTAAAATTTCATGGCGATCGGATGAGTAGTTTGGCAACGCATAAAGGACATACGTACAGACATACATACATACATTCAATTTTATATATAGAGATAAGTTGAATATTGGTTTTCATTTCATAAACTGTTATGCTAAAATAATCATGAACAAGTTAATTATACAGGGTGTTTCAGAATACCCTACCAATAATCTAGGGCATTCTTCCTGGGTAAGAAACATATCTAAATATCATATTTAAATTGTCCGGAAGTCCTTAGTTACTTACGCAGCCTCCATTTTGTTTTTTCACTTATAATTTTTTTACTGAATAATGGTTAAACGTACGGAATTGAAACTTTGCACAAATATTTATGACAGCTATACAAAACTACAAAAAAAATCATGACTATTTCTCAAATTCATAAAACAAAATGGCGGCCATTTAAAATTTTGTTTCTCAAATAACTCGTGAACTGTTAATTTAACAGAAAATTTACAAGAATAACTTTTTTTAGGCAATGTAATTACAAATCGATTGACACCAAAATATTCTAAATTAGACAAATATTAACTGAGATATGGTAGCTTTAGTCATAGGTGACCGCTAGAGCTTAGTTGCAGTGCATGTCAAGGAATGCGACTGTTGCATTGTTGTGGCAGACTTTAGTCGCATTCCTTGACATGCACTGCAACTAAGCTCAAGAGAAATAGTCATGATTTTTTTAAGTTTTGTCTAGCTGTCATAAGTGTTTGTGCAAAGTTTCAATTCCGTACGTTTAACCATTATTCAGTAAAAAAATTATAAGTGAAAAAAACAAAATGGAGGCTGCGTAAGTAACTAAGGACTTCCGGACAATTTAAATATGATATTTAGATATGTTTCTTACCCAGGAAGAATGCCCTAGAGTATTGGTAGGGAATTCTGGAACACCCTGTATAAGGGGCGAGTTGGAAGAACCTAATTATAAAGGAGATTACTTAAACCAAGGTGGGAAATGATGTTTACACTCTGAACCAACTCGGGGTTGTTTGTCATGTTTGCTTACCGAGAGTTTTAAAACAGTTTTGATTCTGTTGTTTTAGTCTCGTGGAAATCCATCAGTATTTTTCAAAACAAGGTTGTTTTTATCTGTTGAGCTGTAGTCGCAAAAACATTACACCAAATTAACCATACGTAGTTGAAATGACTTACTTAATATAACTTTTTACTAAAATAAGTATATTCGTAATGTTTCCTTGTTCCAATCTGTATTATCAGGTGATATAACCTTCTGAGGAGGGTCCCGCAAAGTAACAGAGCTTCTCTTACAAAAAATGATTGTGAGACTGTGACTGCATTTGATAGACTTGCTCAAGGCAGCATATGTTCATTGATTTAAGAATTTAAACTGATGTAAATCTTTACATTTTTAATTAACCGTCACATACATATCGTTTTAAGATTAAGGATCGTGATCACTTAAGGGGGTCTCTATCATAACAATGTTAAACATGTGTATACATATACCCTGTTTTTTCAGACTCTGGCCAAGCTAGGGGTCTGATTTTTTTGGCATTTTAACCTCTATGTACCTAACATCCCCTAGCACATTTTTATTTCAATCTTTTTGGTTTAGAAAAATAATTTAACTTAAGTTCTGCTCCAGTGTAAAGGTACTTATGTCAATAGTATGTGATAAAAACTTCAAGCAGATAGCTTTAGTAGTTTCTGTGAAAACTGGTCAAACGTAAAAAAGTAGAATTTCGGGAAATCGTGATTAAACCACGGTACATTAAGGAGGAAAAATTGACTCGAACGGTTACGACACAGTATTTTAGAAAATCTCAAAAATAAACTATGTTATTACCTAAGATTTTAGTTTTTGCACAGTTTTGTTTACAAATAACCAAATAATTCTTCAAGCTCATAAATTTGTTTTTCATTTTTCAACCACTGAACCCCCTTAAGATGTTTTTATCACTCTGTTGACACAAGATATAGAAGGAAATTGGTTTAACTCTTCGTCAGATTGCAATAAACTAGGTCAGGGATTGAAATAAAGGACAGAAGGTTGATTAAAAATTTCCTCACTGATGCAATCACACACCACGTGTGTGGTTTATAAATGGAGAATATTTGAAAGTTTAGTGAACAACCCCTGTTATGAAATGAATTAATATTTTTCCATGTCAAAAGCTGGGTTGTTTTAGTTTTTATTACGGTATTTTAGCTAGAATCACTGACAGATGAGGAAAATAAATTTTCTGTTTATTAGTCAATAAATTGATAATGTTTTCTATGACCTATAAAATACTGACTATTGACTATGGGACGGTGTCGACGTCCTGTAATCCAGCTACTTGGAGGTCACGAATTGTGGATAGTTGTGAGCGATGGTAGGTGAGTGTAGTGTTCTCTAGTGTGGATTAACGTCCGCACTATTGAATACTACGTTACTCTGCGAAGACCATCCTCATAATTACACCAATTCGTAATTCAAAGGCAGTGGTTCGGACTCCTCGTCAAACTGTAGGTCCATTAATTTTCATCGATTGTTGGGCTATTAATTAACAGTCCTGTCTAAGGAATACGTCAGCCCTAGTCAATAAAGACTACAACATCGCACTACAATCATCTTACACCCAATCCTCATTTACACTTCTTATTTTTTAGTATTGTTATCATTTCAATATTCTAATTTAATCCAACCTATTGAGGTGCTTTGGATTAAAATTTGGATATTGATGAACTAGAGTCCGTTGTTACCGTGACCACCGGGTGGGCTAGGAGCCACATCAATCTGTCAACCCCCCCGCACACCGACCCACCATTACACAGGTCACCAAATTTACGGGTCGCCTCGCAAAACGATTACGTGTGGTAAAAACATATTTAACAAATTAATTTATTCAAACATACTAAAAGATTAAATGTAAATAAATAGACGTACCGTATCACAAAATGAAAATTACACAAAATCATCCTTTTTATCTTTAATTTCGTTTTTTATTTATAAGTGTTCATGTTGATCTATTCAATTTTTTACAACGCACATTGTTATTGTATTAGAAGCTAATTTTCTATTTTAAAAACTTTTATGAAATAAAGTATTGTTGATTTCAAAGTAGTTTACAGGGCTATTCAAAAAATATAGACCCAGTTTTAGGAAAATAATTCGCCGAACATTAATAAATTTTACCAAGCAAAATGATTTTAATAAGCATTGGTATTAAATAAAAAAAAAATTAACTATAATTTTCAAGAAAATGAAGTATTTTTACGTATGACAAATATTAAAAGATTAATTTTATTTGAAAAAAGAAGAGATATGAAGCAAAAAAATACAGTAATAATAATATAAATGTACCACTTCATCTGTTTATTCTAATATCCTAACAATGTCATAGCGTATAGCGAGACCAAGTAATGGATCAAAGCCGCAGTTGGGATTAATATAATCTGTGCATTATGCAGTTGCGAACTTCTGAATACCTAACTCAAGTTAAGCCTGCCCTACCTGCACTTTGCACCAAATAATTTCAATATTTTTGAGTTTATTTGTCACTTATATATGCATTGTCAGAAACAATATTTTTTCTTACTTCAATAAAAGTAGATTTGAAGAAAAATTGTTGGTCATTATTTATTTGTTTTGTTAGGTTATTGGTAGAAAGTATTAAAGTCATTCAAATAGTTGAAAAATTATCAAAAAATAGTAACGTTTAATTGATTTTTTTAACTACCAAGGTAATTTTAAAAGTGGAATATTTTTTGGATATTATTGCACCGATCCCAGAAAAGCGATCGTATTTATCCGAAACCCTAAAAAGTTTTACCATGGACAATATTTATTTTGATCATAAACCAAGTTTTATCAACATCTGTCCATAAATAAAGGGATTTGTCTATTCTCTTTCCAATATTTAATAGTAGAAACGGGCATTAATATTACTATATAATATCTTGGGTGGTTTGATAGGGGGTTAAGCTCTTTAGAGAGATTTGTACATGTTAATCCTCACATCTTGGGGTCCAGAGTCTCAGTGGACTTTGAATCCTTCATTACACCGTCCTTCATACTCTATCATGTTCGAGATATAAACTTAGACTAATAACAAATCTAGTGAGAACTTTGAGCAAAATGTGAATAAAACTTCAAGGTTTCAAATAAATTTAAACTAGAGGTTGTAGATTACAATTTTTTGTCATTTTTTTAAGTAGTATTAGCCTATGAATGGATGGATTAATTTATTCCAATAATAATACAGCCACCCATGTAGTAAATAATAAAATATATAATACAATGAATTTAGTAAATCAACGAACTAAAATGAAAAATATATATAACATTTCTTAGAAATTCATTTGGCTGGGAATTACCAGACATAGGAAATGTCTGTTCATCTACTATGCTGCTATCAAAAAATACATTTGACCTGAAAATGTTATGGCTTATACGAATTTGGAATAAATAAACTGAACGAATAAATATAAATTATTTTAAATTTATAATGAATTCAACTGAACTTATGGAGTATTATATTTTAAATTGGTACACAGCATCTTAAAATGTGAAAAAGGAACTGGAGTGAGTCGAGTACTTAGCCCACTAGCCCACTCATTGATTGGTCGAGAGTCAGGTTCGTGGTTCAAGGGTCGGGTCTAGCCTTCCTTAAACCACCGTGATAATAACGTTAGCCTTGTCAAAGTTTAACTTTTGAAGCCGCTCTTTGACCCAAAATTTGGAAGTGTTCAAAGATGGAGATTAAAATAAACGTAGGTGTGACAAATATTAATATATTTTAACTACACATTGTCCACAGATTGTGCGATTTACGATAAGTCAAAATAGTGCATGATGGGAAAAAACTGATGAAAACCGATTGACAACACCTGTATTGGCTCAGGAAATCCGGAGGCTGGAAGTTAGACGCGCTATACACTGAGTCACAGACTCACTGCGTTTGGAAAATTACAGCAACGCCTAAGCACATTTTACAGGGTAGAATATTTTACAAGCCATTAAAATAATACCTCCGTTTCAGCAGACCTGCGTACTCAGCGAATTTCCCATAAATAATAATATATAACAGGTTTTCACAATATCTGTAATAAATAAGAGTTTGCCTATTGTCCACAAGATTAAGATGGGAAAGAGTACGCAGATTTGCTTCTGTGAGGAACACATAAACTATTTTTTTGTATAAGTGTATGGGTTCCAACCACGTAAATACCAAGATTCATCCAAAAATGAAAGTTAATAAATGAAATATTATCTTTTTCTTATAACAGTGGAGTCCATAAATACAATGTGTTGTGTTTAGTTTTTCTAATATCTCGGTAACCGCTGGAGAAAGAGAAAAACTTTTGAGAACTAAATTATGTAGTTTTTTGAGCTTAATCTAATAGTAAAAGCAAAATTTTTAAAAATAATTTTGAAAATCCCGTTTTTGGAGTACAAAACCCCCCAACAATACCCTTTTCGATTAAACAACATGTATTGTTTCCGAGTAAATGTAGGAATACATATCTCTACCAATTTTGGTCTCGAGAGCTTACTGTGTTCAAAGGCACACATATACAATTCAATTTTAACGACTATTGATTTTGGCCTCTTGGCACCTAAAAACGAAAAAATAACATGGTCCCAGACTTAAGCCTTTCCATGAGACCTACGGTAATATTTCCTTGTGGAAAATGCGCTAAAAAGGCTCATAGAGGGGTAAAAGTTAAAGATATGTAGGAGGCAATCCTGATATATCGGTTGACTCTTCACCGACATTATAACCTCCCCACGTGAGGTTCTCGTATAATCAAAGTGTGAATGGAAAACGAGTGGTGTGGTCATCTAGTCTTTTTACCGACAGTAAGGCTGATATGTTCCTTGGACAGGCCTGGAAATTTATAGTCCAATAGCCAAATAACGGACTTGCAATTTAACATAGGATTTTTGCCTGTACTCAATTTTTACAAACTGGTCTAATTAAGAATATTACGCTTACAGGCAATCAAATTATACCAATTAGACTGGGACGGTAGCGACGTCCTGTAATCCAACTACTTTGAGGTCACGAATTGTGGATAGTTATGAGCGATGGTCGGTGGGTGTAGTGTTCTCTTGTGTGGATCGTCCGCAATATTGAATACTACGTCAATCCGCTAATACCATCTTCATAATTAGACCAATTCGTAATTCAGAGGCCATGGTTCGGATTCCATGTTACTGTAGGTCCCGTAGTTGCCATCGGCTGTTGGGCTATTAATTAACAGTCCTGTCTAAGGAACATGTCAGCCTTAGTCAGTAACAAAGACTACAAGATCGCGCCACAATCATCCCACATTCATACTTGGCTTAAAATACCTACCTGGGTAGGTTGCCATTTCAAATGGTAATCTAAATGTTCACGGAAACACGTGTTTTAGTTAACAGTTAAAAGTATTAAATATTAAATACAAATAGAGATTATACGCTTTAATTAATTAATTTTCATTAATACGGAAATTGAATTAAGTTGAAGAAAACGTATTGAATTTAGTCCTGATGAACATGGAATGAAATTTCCAAATCTAACTTTGAGACTGTCAGGCTGATGAGACAGAAGCTGATTCAATATTATCATCATTAACTAATCTCATTCTCACGCCTAACACATGAACGAATTACTCTCGTTTTGTTTTATAATTCGAGGCTCAATTACATGTATTTAATTTAATAGGAATATTACTCAGCGAATTTCTAAATCAATAATATAATAGTAATAATTTATGACAAGTTTTATCAATATCTGTCGATAATTATGAGAGTTAATTATTTGCCTATTTGTATTTTGTGTATTTCTACGCCAGATACATTTTTTTTAAGTTTTGATGGGAACGGTCCAAACACCGGTCTTGTTACTACCTAACGTCGACCTGTTAGGAAGTATCATAAGAGTCTGCATCAGTGGTAGCCATCTTGGATTTTAGTCCCGTAAGAGCAATGTTAAATTCTGGCACCTATATCTCCTTGACCTATTGTCATAAATTAACGGAAGAGGTGTCAAATTAAAGGTATTACAGTCCTCCAGGGCACCACCTTACAGAACTTCTTATTTTCGCTCTCAATAAAAAAAAGATTTATTTTGTAAAATATTCCTGGATTTTTGTTTTTATATCAAGTTAAATTTTTGAACATATTTAAAAGGTCATGCCCTTGAGCCACATCTCATCAATGTACTTCCAAAGTTTTACATTGATACTTTGATAATTAACGCCACTACAGACGCCAAAGTGAAGGTATGTTCTACCTGAATTTAACATTGTTCTTACGGGACTAAAATTCAAGATGGCTACCACTGATGCAGGCTCGTAATAGCCCAATGACAAATGGTGACTGTCCAGATTCGACCCTAGCGGGATTCGATCCGGCGACTTTCAGTTTTGAAGGCGGTTATTATAACCACTACACCACCCAGCCTATTCTCCATAAGATTAACATGGGAAAGAGTATGCAGGTTGCCGCTTTGAGAAACACTGAAACTAGGCTTCTCTAGCATAAACAATTTTTATTTTTACCATTCATACCAAGTTTCATCAACATCTGTCCATAAATAAAGGAGTTTACCTTAGTATTATAAATCTCTTTTTGCATTTATATCTTAGTACTTAGTAAATAATTATGGTACAGTATACAGTACTTAAAAACCCCTGAGTATTCAGCAAATTCTGTGAATTGCCATATTGCTTAAGGAATCACCCCAAATCGGGTAAAGGGTAGTATTATGTACATGAATTGTCATATCATTGAATATGTCATATAATTTCCTCTCACATATAAAATTAGGTTTGAGTATGCAGGTTATCTACAGCCAGTATTAAATTATTAATCACGATAATTATTTTTTTAATCATGCCGCGACGTGACATGAAAGTAGACAATTTTATAAACAAGGGATTTACAAAAAAGGTACAAGAATAATAACATGGGAAACGAATTAATAATTTTATCTATTCTCTTTATGATGAACAAGGGAAAAGAGTATGCAGGTTAGCTTCGTTGATAAAAAATTATTTTTAAGCATAAATGGATGGATCCCAACCACCCGAAGCTGAATATCAAGTTTCATCCAAAAATATAGATAGATAAGTGAAATATTGAATTTTCCTTATCGTCCATTTTGTGCGTGCCACCAAAATGGGGTGTTGGAGCTAATCAAAACTTTTAATTTTAATCCCATCGAGTTTGATTTTTGAATGAAAATTAATTACGAAAACAAATTTCTTCTTGCTCCAGAACCAGGAGGTGGTATTTTCCAAATTAATGAAATTTTCGCACCCAATGAATTTTAAAAAAATAACCCTTCTGGGGGTACAATTTCTGGGAATGCATGTCTGCTGCGACGGGATGTTTTATTTGAATACATGCTGACAAAACGAAAACCGAGTGAGATAAAGGATCTGTAATGTCCGTTATGATCTCTACGGTTCAAGGTAAAACACCTTTTTTACTGTATATGATCTAAAATCGTTTCCAGATACATATAAAGGCGTCATGGCGTCCATTGTGTGGTCAATAACAATGCTCACTCAGGTGTCTTGTCTCGCCATATATTGAGGGGTTTCTCTGATGTTTTTGTGCCTCTATTTCTTTTACATATACTAGTTTATTTACGACTTCTCAGTTAACTATCAGTTAAAAATGTTGCAACTTTGCGTAAAGCTATAAATATTAGGACAAGGTATCCGTTTATATGGAGTTTTTATAAAGAATAACGTTTTTATCAGCTTTTCAGTGGCATCTAAATTATAAGACTTCGGTACTTAGAGATACCCTTAAGGAAGCTTTACTCATTCACAGATAGAAATCCTGATGTAAGTATTGGGAATATGGATTTAATAACAATCTTATACTCTAAAACAACCACTTTCCTAGTATATTTTTTTCTGTCCAAGGAGTTCCTATTTTTTATGTAATACTGAAAATTCAGCTTCGAAAATCAATTGGAGCAGTTTTCAAGGCTGGGAAAATCTGTTTTTCGTCCTACAGCCTTTCAAAATTTCCATGTTATCGTTTAGGATCGTTTTTGTAGCTTCAGTTAACCAGCTGATTCAAGTTGTATTTATTTTTAACTAGCTGACCCGGCGAACTTCGTAACGCCTAAAAGTAAATACGTGTTAACTTTCAATTTGCCATGTTCTGAAGTCGAATAGCATTACGACTTGGTTGTGAAAAATTAGTTATTCTGGGTTGCGGCATAGTTAATAACAGTACTGAAACGATAAGACATATTAATAACATTACTACAAAACAAATAAATCTGAGTGAATTGATTCACAATTTTTCTAATCCAACCTAAAACCAAACAAAACCTAACTGTAATACGGCTTTTATAGGAAAGATATACAACAGCTGATTATTATAACAAACGTTATACGTATAAACATCGTAATTATTTTTTATTTAGCCGGCATGATTATAAATACGTGACTTTTAATCAGAAAATAAAAAACATAAATACATAATCCCCAAAAACCGTAAACTATTAACTTGGTGAATAAATCTGTTCATTTTGTATAGTACACATTTACTTCAAGGTTTTACATTAATGAATGATTCAGATGGCATTGGTTAGTAAAACATATTGCTAATGGAAAGTAAAACAACAGCTGTAGCTTAAGAAATCAAATGTTTTTATTGTAGAACATTTGTAAACAAACTTAGCCCCATAAAGCTAACATTAGAAATTTAAAACGCTATAAAATGGAAACTAATTGAATTTATGGAAACTGAATATGCCTAAAGCATGACCGGAGCAGAGACGAATCCAAAAAATCAAAGATCATTAAAATCGGTCCAGCCGTTCTCGAGTTATAATGCGTGTAACTAACACGACTTTGTTTTATATATTTACATTGTAAAATTCGTAAACAAAGTTTTATTTATTACGTTAATCATATAGAGTTTAGCTAAACTCCTTTATTTGTGGACAGATGTTGATGAAACTTGAAATAAATGGTCAAAATATAAATTGTTTACGCTAGAAACACCTACTTTCAGCGTTCCTCACAGCAGCAAACCTGTATACTCTTTCCCATGTTAATCTTATGGAGAATAGGCAAATAATACTCATATTTATTGACAGATAATGATAAAAATTGTCATATATTATTATTATTATGTTATTGATTTGGAAATTCGCTGAGAACGCAGGTCTGCTGCGACGGGGGTATTTGAGTTTTAAGTGGAGGATGATTTCAGTTGTAATCTTCCATTTCAGGATTAAACCGGCTCGTTTGATCGTAACTTAGATGATTAGATGAACTTTGCTCTCTTGCAAAGACTCGTTCGAGTTATTTATTTAAGAACCTGGGGATAACAGGTTTACCCGTAGAGGATAAATATGGCCACGTCACCCAACCCTTCTGCCCATTTAACCGATTAGTTTTATTTCATCTAGATAAATGAAACTTTGAAGAATCTTTTCAATCATTTGATCACAGCTGCTAATTTTATACACAATAAATTTATAAAACCTGACTCCACACCCTTTGATGCCCTCTGGGGTGGAACCCTTTAGACGAATTTGTACCGAACCTTACAGAAACCATTTTTGGATGCAATTTGCAATTGAAATGTAATCCTCAATACATGCTGCGTAATGTCTGAAATTTTCATCAGAATTGGTCGGGGCGTTTAGAAGGAGTTCAATTTCAAACACACGTACGGAAGATTTATATATTTTAAGATAATAGTCGCATAGTAATAATAATAGATGTCAACTTTTATCAATATCTGTCGATAAATATAGGAGCTATATTTGCTTATTCTCCTTAAGATTCACATGGGAAAGAGTATGCAGATTTGCTGCTTTGAGGAACACTGAAAGTGGGCGTTTCTAGCTAAAACCATTTTTATTTTGAACATTTATACCAAGTTTCATAAACATCTGTCGGACATAAACTATGATTTTTATGCATAAATGGATAGATCTCAACCACATGAAGCTAAATAATTGGAGCTCCAAAATACAACGTACTGTGTTTAGATTTTTTATACATCGGTGTACCGTTGGTGATAGAGAAAAACTTTCTGTAGTTTTTTTAACTGATTCCAATAGTAAAAGACAAGATTTCAACATTTTTTTAATTACACATGAAAAACAAAAAAAAGAAATTTTTGAGTACTCAACACCCCCCAAACTAAATATTCCGATTGACCGATATGTTTGGTTTACGAACTCGTCCGAGCAAAATGTAGGAACACACATCTCTACCAAATTTGGTCTCGATCGGACCATTTTTACGAGAGTTATCGGGTTCACAGACACACAAATATATAAAAATGTTAACGACTACGGTTTTTGGCCTCTAAGCACGTAAACATGAAAAAATAACATGGTCCCGGGTATAAGTCTTACCATGAGACATACGGTTATAGCTTCTTTCCTATGTGAAATTTGCTAAAGCTAAACCTAAATTAAAAATTATAAAAACTTGATCCCCTAACTAAGATAGCATACTAGTTAAAACCAATAAAAACTTGATCCCCTAACTAAGATAGCATCTTATATATTTAATACACTAGGCCTATTTTTGTGATAATTGTTTTGGAGCGGTGGTTCTACCAGTAACCATGTCCAAGGTATCGTTATAAAGGTCTTAGCATGTAGTTTTGCCATCAATTAAAACAATTTTGAAAATTCACCGTGGTCATGGAAAATAATGGGGTCAAAGTCGCGATTTTCCCCATAAACTTAATCTGGAGGTAAACACCGACGATCGAGAAATCAGCTGTTTATTTAAGGAAGTGGTTAAATAAAAATGTTTGCATCTACTTCCCTGTGGGAAATAGGTTAGATCATGGATATGTCTAAGGGTAATGTTAGATCTTCATCTAAACAGCTGTTCTTATTCTTTTATTTTAAAAATTCAATAAAATAGCTTTGATGGTTTCTGTGGAAACCTGTTACCGTACATGTTTTCCATCTTAAAAATCGCCAACACCCCCCCAGAACTAAGACATATCCATGTCAACAAATCAAATCTGACAGTTAAACATGGTTTTTTCTTTTTTCGTTTAATGACGACATCACATCAACGTACAGCTGGCAATAAAACACCAGTTTTTATTTGCATAAAACCAAAACATAACCAAAATGAAAATCTGTTGGGAAAATCTAAACTTAGTTTCCAAACATAGTTATTGGTGGACAGATTGTCTTTGACAGCGCACAATTTCGTGCGCCAGGTACGCTAGTACTAGTTAAAACCAATAACAGTAAATATGAAACTGAAGAGATGTTTAACTGGTAAACGGTAAAAGTATTAAAAGAAAGATGAAGCTAATTATGGCTTACATTTTTTAAGTTAGCAAAGTTTATTTATTAACGTTTTACAGACAGTTTGACATCACCGTTGGTAAGGAATATGGACAACCTGTTCAGTGTCCAGAGATGTCTATACAGTAAAGGTAAAATGTCTAAATGTCTTTCCTTAAAGATGCTGCAAAGTTTCTCTCCATTTATTAAGGTAAAAATTTATATTTAGTATTAAGATATTTTTTTGACAACTCTGACATAATACTCTTACCTCACCATCACTAAAAAGGCATATTAGGATTACAACGCTGAACGTAAATTTAAACAATTCTTTATATTAAAAACCTTTTTACGAAAAAAATAAAAATTGAAATATGGCAATAGTCAAAATTAGGGATTATAGGAATGATAAATTAGCTGTGTAATACGTGGAAGATTCTAAAAAATTTAGATTCAAACGAAAGATTATAATAAAAATTTATTAATAAAACTAGAGACTAGAGACATTTAGTTTTCTGAAAATATATTTTTCATACTTTTAACTGAAATTGCGACTGACCCAGGTAGGTATTTTAAGCCAAGTATGAATGTCTTGTTGACTAAGGCCGACATTTTTCTTAGACAGGACTGTTAATTAATAGCCCAACAACATATGGGACCTACAGTTTAACGTGAGATCCTAACAAAATTTCCCTCTGAATTACGAAATGCTCAAATTATTATGACGGTCTTTGCGGTGTAATGCAGCATTCAATAGTGCAGGCGTTTCACACAAGAGAATACCACATTCACTAAAAATCGTTCACAACAATTCGTGACCTCCAAGTAGCTGGATTACAGGACACGCCAGAGTCCCATAATCCCATTTAAAAATTCACACCAACACACAGAAATCTTTTATCACCACAGATTTTCTTTGATAACTACAGGCTGAGTCATGACAACGTTCTTTGTAGCTTTACAAAGCCAGAAACATTTAAATTTACCCATATTTTACTCGTCACTAAAATAATTTTTGTAACTGTGTGGTGAGTTCAAAGAATCCTATACTAATATCACTGTTATACAAGTCATTCAATGTTTTAAGTTGAAATGATAAAAATCCAATAAATATAAGCTCTGGGATAAACCCACAAAGCTATTCATGTGTTCAAAGAGTTGTAAGCACACAAAGGTGTCACGAAGTTCTCTGTCACAGTGGAAAAGTTATCTTTGAATCTAAGTAAAAATCTCGTACTAAAATACATGTAAAGCTACAATTGTTTCTACTTTTTACTAGTTCATTTCACTTCTTTTAATAAGTTTAAAAATATATGATGTAATAACAACTGCAATACAGTATTAACAAATATTGTTTGTGTATAAAAAAATTACTCATTAATATATACTACACTAGCTGATCCGGCGAACTTCGTAACGCCTGACAGTAAATACATGTTAATTTTAAGATTGGCCATGTTCTGAAGTCGAATAGCAATATGGCTTCATTGTGGAAGGTTATAATATTCTGGATCGCTGCATAGTGAATAACAATACTGAAACGATAAGACATATTAATAACATTCGCATAAATGGACCAAATAAATTGTGGATTAATTGCACAATTTTTTCAAATCCAATCCAAACCCAAACGAAAACCTAACTGTAATACGGCTTTTATAGCAAAGATTACAACAGCTGATTATTATAATAAACGTAATAATATAAACACTGTAATTATCATATAAACACGTGACTTTAATCAGACCAGAAAATAAAAATAAAATTTATACATAATATAAAACCGTAAATTATATAAATGTTATGTGTTTAGCACGATAACTCTCGTAAAAATGGTCCGATCGTGACCAAATTTAATAGAGACGTGTATTCCTACAAATGCTTGGACGAGTTCGTAAACCAGACATATCGGTCAATGGGAACGGGTAGTTTGGGGGGGTTTTGTACCCCAAATTGGGGTTTTTTTGCGTTTTTCACATGTAATTTAAAAAAATTTCTAATTTTATATTTCACCATTGGAATCAGCTTAAAAAACTACACAATTAAGTTCCTTAAAGTTTTTCTCTATCTCTAACGGTTACCGAGATATTAAAAAATCTAAACACAGTACGTTGTATTGTGGGGCTCCAATGTTAATCTTATGGAGGATAGGGAAAAATTAATATTTCCCATATTAATGAATATTTTTGGATAAAACTTGATATTTAGCTTCACATAGTTGAGATCTATCCATTTATGCTTAAAAATCATAGTTTATGTGTTTATCATGGCAGCAAACCTGCATACTCTTTTCCCATGTTAATCATATGGAGAATAGGCAAACTCCTTTATTGATGGACAGATGTTGATGAAAGTTAGTATAAATGCTAAAAATAAATGTTTTTGAAGGTATGAATGCCTACTCTCAGTGTTCCTCACAGCAACAAACCTGCACACTCTTTCACATGTTAATCTTATGGAGAATAGGCAAATAATTCTCATGTTTATGGACATAGTTTTAACTTGTTTTATGTTTTTTATATTATTGATTAAATTCGCTGAGTACGCATCGCTTAGTAACAATTTATAATGTTCTTTTTACTAGCTTTTCTTCTTTTTAAATGATCATGGATACGTCTAAAGGGGATGTTTTCAGTTCATCTAAACAGCTAATCATCATAAGCATCATCATACGCACAAATAAGTATTTTTAATCATTAGTTTACGACTAACGGTTCCAGAGAAAAGTTAAATTTACTGTCTATGGTAAACGCAGTAAATTCAGTCTGAGAGCGTCCAATTTTATTCTAATGAAAAGTATTAAAAAATAATTCCTTCTTTCTTCCTTGTTTCCCAACCGATTTCCACGAAACTTGATACGCAGCGTAAGGTCACGTCACCCAACAAAACCCACTCAGAAAAGCTTGGTATTACCGGGTGGGTGGTAGCAATTAATTTAACTTAGTTTCTCTTATTATTATTTATCAGAAGCTGAAGGATTATTTTTGAAACAATAAATTATTAAATGATATTTAGATAAACTACAAAGAATATGACAGTTTTATCAAATATTGTCGTTTTTAAATTTTACTTCAGGGAGAAAATATCTGTAAATCTACTGATACCCGTTTTTTATTGGGATTATGCAAACATCCATTTATTTCTCATCCAACTTTAATGGAAATTTAAGTTATGTTTACATTGCCCAATAACACTTATTCTGTAATCTTTGGAGGGAGTACAGGGGATTTCCGCCTAAAACTAAAACTCTAAGAAACATATTAAATAAAAAGGTTTTTAATTAATTTTTATTTATTATTATACCATATTATACTGTAAATATGTTACATTAAGATTATACATATATAATACAATATTTTAAACGTTTATTCATATTAAAAACATTACCATAAAACAAAGTGTGTGGATTAATTACCTTTTTTCAAATCACAATCAAACAAAACCTAACTGTTTCCTTTGTACAACAGCTGATTAATTACGAATAATATAAACATGTTATCATATAAACACTGACTTTAATCAGACAAAAAATAAAAATTACATATAATCACCGTCTATTAACGTTATAAATGTTAATTTTATAGTACACTTACTTCATAGTAACATTAATGAATGATTCAGATGGCATTTTGTAAACATACGGTATTCAGTGGAAATAACCAATCAGCTGTGTAAGAATTCAAATGTTTTCATTGTAGACATTTAAAACTTACTTAAGATTGGTTAACATTGTATATTTAAAAACGGCTACTTCCCCAACCTCTCGAGGGATTCAAGCTGATTCAAGTTTAGAACTCCCTAGAGGGGTACATTAAGAAACGTTCTCACAATCGTAGGTGGTTATTGTTCCTGTATTGTTATTGTATTAATGTAATGTGCACAGTAGGGTCGCACGGCGCGGTAAACGAGTTTATTCGCGATCAACCATTTTGCCACATTTACTACTGTTTTTAACGAGAAAACTCGCGAGTCACCCCGGAGGTATGTCGCTAGGGAGTGTTCACTTTACATAACACAATAAGCCACGATTTTTTCCTGTGAATTTTTCCACCCGCAGGATATTTCCTGTGGGTTGGGATAAAACCTCAGCCTCCTAGTCTCCCTAATCAACAACAACACCAGTTTGCTACTTACCAGTTTGTTTAGCGAGGTTCTTGATGGAGTTAAACAGGCTGGTCATGTCACGTCAAGTCTAGGCCAGGAGTCGCCATCTCGAGCCTTATCGCAGTCTTGCACCTTCTCTCATTGTCCTCCACATTTCACTTTTACACTTCCGCTTAAGCGATTTCCCAAATGTTTTCTCACTTCCTGTTTGTCTATTGTTGTCCCTCTTTTAAAATATCACTTTCAGTTTATCACTTCCTTTAACTCTCCAACACGAAATTTTCTTTACGATGAAATACACACAGAATGAAACAATAACGAAAATACTAAATAGTGCAACATAAATTATAGGACCTCTTAAGCTCTGACATTATCGGATACAAAATACTCGTATGGAGGAAAAATTGAAATAATGTAACTGTTATGAAATATTTTTATTCTAAAGAATGATGTTTACTACTGTACTTAAAAACTGAAAAAATCATATATTAGGGTATGATTATTTGAATATTTGGGTTAAAATATAAATTAAATATATTCAAATAGGTTCGTATATTGGAACAAATATCAAAACACGGTCTCATCGTGTAATGATCGTAGAGCCAGGAGTTAAAATAATAATTCAAAAAATAACACTGATTTTAAAGCCAGAAAATTTAAACTGTTTCTAATCTGCTAGTTGGGAATGCTAAGCTAATTTTTAATGAATGATCTTCGAACAACTTCAGTCTTTAATAATGCCAAAATTACAGTATCAGCCCAAATAAATAGTACTGAAATGGTAATACTTTATTCTACGTATACAGCTTGGAAGTTTGTATCCTGTAGGGAAAACCACCAATATTTTTGAACATTTTTCTCATTGACGTATTGCTAATATTCAGTTTAAGAGAAGCTCGCATTAGGCTTCTTTTCGGTGACTGTAACACTTTGCTGCAAAACTCTTGCGTGGTTTTCATTTGTACAGACAGTAGTTGGGCGACCTGAAAAGCCCTTTCGCTGTGTCAAAACACTACCTGTTCTTCGAAATTTTTCAACAACACTAAGAATCACAGCATTACTAGGCGGGTTTTTGTGGAAATGTTTCTGAAAACGTAAAGCAGTGTGTGACAAGCTTGGACCACCCGCACGACCATTTCCGTATGAGCGAAAATAATGCTCTACGATAAAAGTATTTTCTACAGTTGTTAGCACCATGTTAACAAAAACTAACCTCAAATAAGAAAGAAGTAATGAACGCGAAGCCGTGGCAACAATCACCAATTGAAACAGCTGATCGAGAAAGCAACTACAGCTGATTCAGTTTCAGTACTGTTTATTTTGGCTGATACTGTATATCCCTCCCATACATCAAACCAATATCCTTACATCGCAGCGTATATTAGGCTCGTTTTTATTTATAGCTAATACCTCTTCATCAGCAGGCAATAACCCTTCAATAATTCTGATAGATGGCTTTTCATAAACCCTATTACAGCCTTGCCACAAGAACCCGGCAGGTGTTATCCACATTCGAGCCTACTTTAATACATTTAATACAAACTTTCATTTTATTTGAGAACTAAGTACACTTTAGAATTTATCTTTTAAAAATTCTTAAAATATGTTTTTTCTGTTTACTATTCCATGGATATATATGCATCTCTATTTAATGTATACGTAGAAGTGGAAACTTGGAACAAAAATCTATAAATAGACAGAATTAAACTTCTCATGTACTGTTCTACTGGGAAATAATAATATATGAATTTTTAGAACATTAATTTTCTGTTACTTGAATTTTCACCTTGAAGTCGACTACTTTATGTGTACACCACGACCATAAGAAAAAGATCTCTGTTTATTTTACCCAGTGGTACATAGTAAAATTAAAACAAACTCTCAGAAAAGTCAATAAAAACCCGAAAAAATACAAAATCTAGCAGTTTCAAAATATAAGTTATTCACCTATTTATTAAATTTTTGACGTGGATATATCTTAGCTCTGGGGAGGGGGATTTGGCAATTTGCGAGACCAAAATTTTAAACAGTGAGGTCATTTGGTTAGTGACGTCATAGGTTAGTTATAATAACAGCTGTTTAGATTAACTGGAAACATTCCATTTAGACATATCCATGATCTAACCTATTTCCCACAGGGAAGTAAATACAAAACATTTTTGATACATAATGTAAATTTTCTTTTTTAAATGTACCCAAAATATTTTTTCAAATGGTATCACACTCTAGGTTTACCATATGGTAACTGAAATTGTAACCTATCCAGATAGGTATTTTAAGCCAATTATGAATTATAGTTAAATGTAGGCTGATAGTGGCGCGATCTTGTAGTATTGTTACTGACTAAGGCTGACATGTTCCTTAGACTGTTAATTAATAGCACAACAGCTGATGGCATTTAAGGGACCTACAATTTATCGTGGAGTCCTTGGGGTTCACCTTGAGTACATGGGTATCTCCCCTATCTAATTATCGACGTCGACGTTAATTAATAAAAAACTTTAAAAAATGCCCCTAGCGTTGATAGACACAACATGTACTCGTAAAATACGACTAAATATCCCACCACTGGTTCATTGTTATTTTCAACTCTCCAATTACCTGAGTCAAACAGCGAATTGATAACAATCCGGTTCAAATATGTCAACTCCGTATGAGTCTGTTGTTGTGAGAATGGCACAGATGACGACAACAGCAGTCTGATTGCGATTATCACGGTAATTGGCATTCTCTCCTAGTTTCAATTAGCAACGGATCAGTAAATGAATTACACGGTGGTTAATACATAGTTAACCACTCTCCAGTCAGTATATTTCGTTATAATCCGTTCAAATATTTACCACACTCGTTTAAAACTGATTCTTATTAATGTTATGTTTTGACTAACCGTAAACCCGTCCTTTGTACGGGTTTCCTACCGGGTACGGTAGGATTCAGTTTAAAGAAAAAAGATTATCACACAAAAATATAAACCTGAAATAAAAAAAACATTACAAAAAAATCAATACCCAACTTTATTATTTATTATTACTTGACAATTAAACCATTATTATAACTAGTTATACGTTAAAAATACTTTTTAATATACTGTAGTATAATTTCAAAATGGGTTTCAAATCAAAGACCAATATAAAACCAACTAATATTGATTCAACAGCTGTTTGTTTTTATTTCTATTAAATCTTTAAAACACAAAGTCAGCTGATTATTACCAGTAGGCGGTTCATTGATAATTGAAAGAAAAATGCGACTAATATTGCGTAAAAAGTTGGGTTTTAAATGCTCGTGATTTACTTTTTAAGGGGCGATGAACAGTTTAAAGCTTTGAAAAACCTTCTCTGGAATGTAAAGAATGCATGAAATAAGTTTCATTGTTATCAGTTTTCCTGTTTTATTTCGGAGAAGGCGGCGTAAAATGCCTCCTGGAGCGTCACAGACAGACAAACACAAAAAATGAATAACTCCGAGGAATGTACAGACAAAACTCTAATTTAATTTACATAGCTTATCAATAACGGGTTTGCTTGATTAATAAGTAGTAAAGGTTTATTTTACCAAGAAACGTGTAGTTCAACATCAGATCATCCTTTTCATTTAATTAGTTTATTTATGTTCCAAATCAGTTCGTGATACAGTATAAATTTTTTAATAGTAAATTTGGGATATTTTTACTATTTTCAGACAAAGTAAATTAGTAAACAAAGGTTTCTTTTATTCGTATCTTTGTATATTCTGAAAGACTAAAATTATTCTTTTAGTGTATTTGTAAAAACACGCTACGTTTTAAAGAATGACAAGTAAATAATATAAATTTGTAATAGAGCAGTGTAATAGGAGCGATTTAAAATTGTAAGTTGAGGATTTTAAGAGTAAAGGATGTTAATATTATTCATTGTTACATCAATTATCAAACGTATGATCAGCTTTTTGACATGGATATGTCTTAGCTCTGAGGGGGGATGTTAGTGATTTTTAAGATGGAAAACATGTAACAGATTTCTATAGAAACTACCAGCGTTATTGTACTGAATTTTTAATATAAAAGATTAAGAACAATGTTTAGATGAACTGAAAACATTTCCTTTAGACATATTCATGATCTAACCTATTTCCAATAGGGAAGTAAATACGATCATTTTTCTTGGTTAGGGGACTTAATTACGTGTGTGTGTACACTACTTAATATTGTTCATAGTATAAATTAAATGAATTAATTTATTAGAAACTAATTAAATTAAACACTACTACTAAAATTATTTTTCCTCATCGCTACAGAATAATGTCTAAAATTGGCCAATAAACAATCATTCCAACCATTTCAAAGAGATTAGATTAGATTAGATTATTGAAATGGCAACCTATCTTAGGTAGGTATTTTAAGCCAAGTATGAATGATAAATGAGTGTAGGATGATTGTGGTGCGATCTTGTAGTCTTGTTACTGACTAAGGCTGACATGTTCCTTAGACACGTCTGTTAATTAATAGCTCAACATTCAATGGCATATCTACATATAGTTTGTGTTTGTTGTTAGAATTATTTCGTTTAATTTGTTGGCTTTATAACTATTTGAGCACAGTGGGGCACTTCGTGGCAGTTATGATTGACAATAAGCGAACGTCCGCTCAGTTTGTGTCCGCAGTTGCTCCCGCCGACATTGTTTTTGTACATTAAAGAGCGACCTCACTGCTACTCCAACAATGGAAGTGCTTTTAACTTGGCTTTTTTACCTCCCAGCTCAACACAGCAAATGTTGCTGTTTCGCCTCCATCGTTGTGGATTTATTTTTTTAATAAATAAATTTTATGCCATTTCATCATAGTTTTATGAATGTACGAATACTGTTTTTACACTTCTGTCCTTTAGCTTACTTCTGTTCTTTTTTCATTTTAAATATAAGTCTTTCTTACAAATATTGAATATTTCAAATTCAACCTAGGACATTTATTAAATTTACCAAGGTTTTTTTAGGATACCATTTTAAATATTGGGGGAAAAGTAAAATATTTTTTTTGTTTTTTTACTGTTTCATGTTTTTAGTTGAATTTTACTCCCAGTTATGTGTCAAAGTTATACCTACTAGCAAAAATTAAAGAGCATACCTTGAGTGGTTGTTGAAAAATGGAACATATGTCCTAAAAATGGCAATAGTGGCATTATGTTCTTACCAGTTAAACACGCAAAAGAGATCCGAATTTAATGCAAACTGCAGTTGCTAGGAGTGAGAGGAATTTTGTTTAAGATTCTAATTAACGTTTCAATTACGACTTGATTCATACATTTATAACGTGCCGTTGGATTACGGTATCAAAGTATCTTGTTAAATGTCAAACCTTGATTTTATTTTTTCCATAAATTTATTTTTATTGAAAATCGTCCTTATGATTATTAATTAATTATTTAGGAATTTTTTTACTAAGGAAAAAGCATTGAATTAAGATTTAAAATTTTCAAATAAATAGATGTGTTACATTTTACAACTACTTGGGCGTTTTCAGTTTTGGAACTTTGTGGAACCATACACACGCTGAATGTATGATTGATGTTTGTGTGGAATAAACACTCACTTTGCTCAAAGTTTGTGCTCTTCAACAAGATAAACAGGATTGCCAAACAACCGGCTAAACAAAGCCACCAGCTAAAACGCAGTCCCGACCATCTTTTATAACACTTTATTTGGTATAAACTGTTATTCTATCATTAATCACAATAATGTTAACGTCATTTAATTTAGTCAGCGCACCCTGTAAAATACTAAAGACTTTAAAATCCATAACGGTTAAAATTGCTACGTTATACCTAAATTAACCTTCTACATAAAAGATTTCTATATGCAGAAAAACATTTATTTCGTTTCTCAATCAATAGACTTCACGATTAAGATTAAAAACTAAAATTGATTATAATCAGTTTCATCAAACGTAGGTAAAATATTAACCTAATAACTCATCTTAAAATAGTTCTCTTGTGAAACGTTCAATGAATGTAAGAATTTTTGGTACTACAAAATTATATTATTTTTTCTTATGCAACGGCTTTCGGCCTATTTACAGCCTATATTGATTAGAAAGGTCTTCAGTACTAATCACAGTTCTTGTTCTTGTTTTTGGTTTCACCTTGTTTAAGAAGAAACATTAAAGACAATGTTGGTAGGAATTCTCGCAGTTGGGCCAACGAATTAATCGTTGGGTAACAGTTGGCAAATCCAACCGTGAAAGACTTTTTGCCAACATCAGAAAGTTGTTGGAAAATCTTTATATCAGTGATAATTTAAACAAATTATTATATTTTATTATTGTGATATATATTAAAGACCCTCCCAAATACAACAATTAGCTCCATAACAAAAATTTTGCAGGTTTCCGATTCGGATTTCTCCGTTAGCCTTTGTTTCATTTCGGGTCAGCTGTTGGTACCTTTCAGTACGATTTATGTTGCACAAGAGTTAGGCAGTTTGGAAATGGCGGATACTGAATAAGAGACTCACTCCAGTTATATTTGCTGTGTTCTTTGTCTTACAGTGAAATTTCCTATTAAAAACTTGAATATGGCCAAACATTTTTTTGTTATTCTAACTTAATTCATTTCATTTTGATTGTATGTTTGAAAAACCTCTCCCATTGTGATTGATAGTGCAATACCAGTACACCCTGTGGTCCTGAAGAAAAACAACAGTGTAAAAAATAGGTATGTTTTCATGACGATAAAGAAGCGCCTAGTGATTTTAGCAACTGTATTACATCTGTCGAAATAAAGCACTGAACACTGAACTAATAAATAAATAGTTTCAATAAATGTACTGGTTAAATTACTTTGTTGGCATTGATCGGTTAATCCATCAATGGGCCAACTCCGCCAACCGTTGGCCTACTATGTTCGGTGATCATTCCCCAACGTTTGCCCAACGATATGTGCTGCTGGGACATATAAAATAATTCTTGCAGGACACCACATACCTATTCACCATTCACCATATTCGGACCTCGGTGAATAATTTATAATTTCTGACATACATAAATGGCTTTGTGGACAATGGTTTATGTCCAAGGAAAATATTATCACGTTATTCTATAATGAGAACCTTTTAAAATTATAATTTTGTGAAGCTGCTGGGTAAAATTTAAAATCGCTTAGATATGCAGATAGATTTTTTACATCTTTTTCGATTGAACAAACATCCTTAGTATGGATATGAGGGAATAGTAAAATCGTTAGGTGTCGCTGCCCTGATATGAACATGAGGAGAATTTTAACTCGCGACGCCACGCTACCGTAGTACAGTGGTCAGAGAAATTTGGCATCACTAGGGAACTATGCTCTTATACGTGTGAAAGGAAGGGTAGTTATTCACATTAATAAATAGTAACACAAAAAGAGAAGATGCCTTTCTGCTCCATATGGCAAAGGAAGACGCTTATCCCTGCTAGTTCTGCGTCACGCGCATTTTTAGAAATTCAATAAGGTAAAATACTAAAAAAAGTATAACCTCTGTAGATAGATAAATTCATGGTTTAGTAATATCCCTTTTCATTTGAAACCATTATCTGTATGTGTGATCCAAACAATAAACATTTTTTCGGTCAACTTTATTTGTACTCGTTATTTTCTTATTTTTTGTCATGATAAGTTATATGTACTGTTCATAGTTAAATATGACACAATATAAGGTTCAATGTAAGGTTTAACCAAATTGTCTGATACTAATTTTATTTCTTTCTTAATATGCGTGGATATATATTTTTTCATTTATAGGTAAATTTACAAAGATTGACGAAGATTTTGATTTTAAGGATTGGACTTAAACTTTTTCCAATTAAAAGCTGGATTATTCATTGACGTTTTATGTAGTTAAGTATCTACCTTTATGATGATAGCTAAATTATTACTTTAAATGTAAGTGCTCGATATTGATTTCTAATGGATTTCGTAATTATTTGAAAAATACTATTAGTTAATTTATAAACCATTCTGAATTTGCTACTGCATTAAAAACCACTTATTATTAGTAAATCAAAGTTTCCTCCTTTGAATAATGTTAATATAAACTACCATATTTTCACTATAAACTATCCAAAATATTAATTTTATTTCCTCCATACAAGATATTTTAAAACCACAACCACAAAAGGACATACGGACTAACACGGAGAGGCGAAGCCGTATCAACACATTCGCGTCCACACTTACTGCCGCAGCGATTCAGTTGCGTATATAATCAATAGTAGCTTCATTAACAGATAACAGGTTGTGGAACATTTAAATACTACTACACTAGACACAAAACAGAATAAACACTACTAGTATTGTACTGTAATACACGATACACAACAACAAAGACGGGTAATACACTCGTATACTGTGTAAGAACTGGACCGCTACTGGCCAACTGGCTGATCTTGCAACTGAGTTCAATCAGCTGGCAGGGATGAAGGGTGGCCAACATCGCACCCTGAATTTCCCGCCTACTCCCGCCAACGCGGTGGCTTTCATTGCACCTGGAGGTATTTAATTGCGGTCGCATTATTGTGGGATTGCACCCAAAGGTCGCGCTGTTAACAATTCACAGGTTTTTACTGTTCATCGGAAAGTTTACGAAAAATAATTGAAGTAAAAATTATTTAAGAGAAATATTCGAATTTATGGGAAATAGGTTTTGTATCATGGATTTGTCTAAAGGGAATGTTTTCAGTTCATCTAAGCAGCTGTTTTTATAACCATATGACGGCACTTCCATTAAACACTTCCTTTTGCGTTAAACGGTATAATTAAATTACCGTTTACTAAAAAAATTACCTATTTACCCTATTACCCATACCCTATCTAAATTCAATGCTTTTCCCCTGAATTGAAAATAAATCATGTATCAAGATGCTACACATTCGTAACAAAAGTTTACCAACAATTTACCAGCCTTGTTTTAGGTTTGAAACCAAACCTAACATTTCCTAACCCAAAACATTTTCGTCACAAAATAAACACAGGGTGTCACAAAGAGACCTGGGTCATAAAAGCAGCATTCGGCTAAACATATGGTAGTACAAAAACGTATTTGCATAGTAATTTTCAAAAAAGAAAAAATATACCACACATAAACAATCTTGTTACAATGACGTCACGGTTTTTGTTTACGTGAACTTTTACATTATGCAACCAACATATTTGCAAACAAACAATTAAAATACTGCAATCCATTATGAAGAGAATTCTCCTTTTTTAATATTCGCGCAAAAAAAGGCTTCTATACAAAATGATAAAAGATCCATTAAATTAATATATTTCAGTCGACTTATTGGCTTATTACTTGATCTATACTATTAAGTGATTCCTTCTTATACGGTATGTACAGAAAGTATAACTGAATCAAAACTCTGTATTACTCTCAGTATGGTATGTTGTGGAAAAGATTTTATGTTAATTCTCCATCAGGCGCAAAACGGAGGTCACCTCCACGCTTGCAAATATTTTTTGCAAATATTTCAATCGGCGCTTGACCGTACATCATGCACCACTTTCCAGAAATCAAGAAATGTCCGGTTTTACCCAAGTGTTACAAACTTTGTCTTTCCAAATCAGTGTGGGGTTGGGTTTCGTCAGTGTTTCCAGGTAACCTCCACCCGATAACGTGGCTGTCAATGTGGAGCCAACGTTCGTGCACGCTCAATCACGTTTCATAAATAAATGCTTTAATAATTAGATAATACTTAAATAGCTTCAACTTATTGATTCAATTTTTAGTTTTTGTATTCATTATTATATTGCTGTTGCATACAATAGTTCTAAATATTTTTATATGAATAAAAACATTATTTAACACTTCTGTATATACAAAATTCAAAGCCCTCACTCACTCACTCATCACTAATTCTCCCACTTCCCGATTACCTAGGAGGCTGAAATTTGGTATACTGGTTCTTTAGGCCTAAAATAGGAAAGTCTAATAGTTTTTGTGACGATTTTCCCATAAATATCTACCCTATACGCCTTCAAAGTTCCCATGTTAATCTTATGAAGAAATAATTTTGTTTTGGATTCCAACATATGTATCTTACCTTTGAAGATATAACCATCAGCTGTTTTTATTTGAACCAATGAGCAAGCCAAAAAGCAAGCATAAAATAGTAAGTACTCAATGGTATCTAATTACTGTATAAATATAATATTTCTCAGAGGGAAGTTTGGTGACTATGTTTTATGATTTAAAATCAAATGTTTATTATTATCGGTACGAAGTTCGCCGGGTCAGCTAGTATGGTATAAAACTCTGATTGTTATGGTAAACAATATTTTTACTAGTATTTACTTATATTTTTCCAAATGTGGGGGTAACCTCCACAGGATTAACCTCAGAAGGGTTAATAGTTGAGGTTTAGTTTTGGGAGTGGAGCTAACTAGAATCACCGTTGATCGCCATTGACCATTATTCGGTGTCTAGTCAACGCCTTCATTACACGGACGCAATTTAGATGCTGCGAATGCTGTGCCTAGCCGAGACCCTTCTCTTTCTCTCTCTCTCTCTCTCTCTCTCTCTCTCTCTTACTCTCTTTGTAGCCAATTATGTTGTCTAAGTCTTCATCATAAAGCATTACAAGTTCTGAAAAATACCCCCGTAGCAGCAAACCTGCGCACTAAACGAATGTCCATTGATTCAGGAATTAATTGTGAAGATTCAATCCTTACCTTAGTCATAGTTTAAAATATGGAAGTTGATTCAATTTAATTATTCACCACAAGAATAATTTGAGAAAAGAGTATGTAGGTTTGCTGCTACGAGGAACAAAATAGTTTAGATTTACTACTTACAGCAGTAAACTTATTTTGATAAAGCTTTATCACAACATTATAAATGATAACCAATAATTGATGTAAATTTTCTTATCCTACATAGAACTAACATCCTAATAACTAACTAGCTAAAGTACAGCCGTCCTTCGCACGGGTAAAAAAGGTTTGAGAGAGGTTACCTTTTCTCTTCGGTATGAAATAAATATTGTAAAACATGAAATTTTGACTAAGAAAAAATGCTTTATTTTAGGTAAAATACTATACACATTAAAAGAGGTATTTACAATAGTATTTTATATTAAAAACACGGTCTTAAAAATGTATAAACTATTTTTTTCTTTTTAGTGAAGTAGTGGTCACGCAGATATCAATTAAATTTTATTTTTTTAATGTAAAACTTCCAAACACCTAATTTTTGGGTACAACCCTCTACCCTAAATCACTCTTAAGATCATTGAAACTAAAAAAAATTGGGTTTGGCTCCAGGACGTATAATTGTTATACGTTTCCCATAAGAAAGTAGTTACAGTATTAATTTTGTTAGCTCTTTAGGCTTTATTATTTGCTAACAGATGGAACAGATCATTAATTACTATTACAACAGATTATTATTACTAATATTACTACAAAATATTAATTATAGTTCTATTAACATTAAACAAAGATTATTATTACTAATATTACTACAGAATATTAATTATAGTTCTATTAACATTAACCAAATAAAATCGTGTAAAAAATTGGGAAACGCTAAGTTACAATTAGCAAGTGCTCTCTGCAACTTGAGCTGTAACAAAAATGTTATCCTTCTTGTTATTAAATATAATGATCTATATACATCCAGAATTCACTAAGTTACCACAGACAATAGATATTTAAAATATCATCAATTGGTTTGTTTAGTGCCTTACATAATAAACTCATACAACTAGAAATTGGTCTATAATTTCCAAGCTTGACATTAAAATTAGTATTCGCGTGATTATTCTATTATTTAAAGAGAATCTGTTAAACCAACGAAGTATAATTTATGACGGTGCAAGTAGTGTTTCGTCTAATAATCTTTGAATCGTATATGAAGTCACACTCAGTCCTGAAAGTGAAATGTAAAGTTTAAATTTGAATAGAACTCAAAATGTTGAAGTTTCGAATCAAACGCGTAAGGCGCAAAACTTTACTTCTAGAGAATAACGAAATTTCCCTTCATTACAGTAATTTCGTTTTCGCAACAAAATAGTTTAAACTTATTTGTTATACAACCAATTCTTGTAATGAACTTTGTTCATTTATGGGAAACTAGCTTTGCTAGCTGGGGGCTCCGCCCCCAGTCCCTCGTGGTTTTGACAGTCCTTAGTATTTAGATTAGAGTTAATGGCAGTGTAGGGAAAGTGCGTGCAAAATTCCATACCATTATAAACTAAAATAACGTAACACAGTATCAAAATGTGCAATAAGAAGTCACAGTTAAAAATGTAAACTGTTTAGTCATTCGCATTACCAAATCAACAAATGTAAACAAAATAAAAAAACATAAACAAATGCTAGTGCTCCAATATGTCGTGTATATCTTCAACTAACAGATATAGTAAAGCAATCAGCTGTTGAAAAGAAAAAATATAATGCAAACAAAGTTCTAGTTCCATAGTATATGGGATCCTTTTTGGGCTTCTAGGGAGAAACCCAATTGAGCTACAACAAAATTGATGATCCATAAACCTTCTCCATGAAATTTTATATAAGTGTGCCAATTTTCATAGCTAACCGTCGAACGGTGTGCGAGTGTATAAACTTCAAACATACAAATATATATACATACATACATACATCCTTTTTTATAAATATAGATACTGAATTCAGTACTGAAGTTGTATAGGCTTTAAATCAAATCATATTACATTGGATGATGTAGAGTCAATTTCTTACACATAGCACATAAAACCTAATTTTAGGAAAATTGAGTTATTATCATATACGCTACCCCAGAGTGAACAGCTTCTTGCACCTTTGGTTACATTTTGTCTCTTCAAGAGCATGGAAGAAGAAGAAGAGCATGGAAGCTTAAAAGTGTACTCAGTCTAGTATTGATCGGTTCCCTCTGGGATGGATTGGTGTCTGCTTCATGCTTGTCTGGTCACCTCTACCACCCCGGGTGGTCCATAATGATCTCTTCTGCCTAACTAACCTTCATTAACCCTTTTTCCGGCGGGCGTATAAAAGATCAACTGTGACCGATCAATCGAATCGAACTTTTTGTGAACTATTCGTTTCATATTCGTATTTTAACAATCTCGATGCAGATCTGTTTCAGATTTGAAACAGAATATCCAATCAGATGTTTAATATCCCAATTATGAAAGTAAAATTCCCCATCTGATTAATAATGCAAAGTAAGTGAATGTAAGTTAAGAGACGGATGAGATAAACTGTATCACATGTGGCATTGTTATTGAACAAAATCAGCTGATTCATCAATCACTCCAGTGATGCAAACTGGGTCCTGTATCGAAACATAAAATACCACCGTCACAGCATACCTGCGTACTCAGCGAATTTCCAAAGCAATACTAATATATAACAGGTTTAATCAATATCCGTAATAAATGAGTTTGAATAACATAGCGAAGAGTATGCAGTGTTGCTGCTGTGAGGAACACTGAAAGTAGGAATTTATAGCATAAAAAGTTTTATTTTGTCCATTTATACTACGTTTCATCAACATCTGTCCATAAATAAAGGAATGGTTTGCCTATTTTGCATATGATTAATATGGGAAAAGAGTATGCAGGTTAGCTGCCATGATAAACACATAAACAATGATTTTTTAGAATAATTGGATGAATTCTAACCACATGAAGCTAAATACAAAGATTCATCCAAAAATATTGGTTATTAAGGGAAATATTGATTTTTCCTTATCTTCCATAAGATTAACATATGGAACCCGAAAATGCAATGTACTGTGTTTAGATTTCGATTTTTTAATATCTCGGTAACTTAGAGATAGAGAAACATTTAAAAAACCCAAATTGCGTATTTTTTGCTGATTCTATTAGTAAAAGATAAAATTTGAAGTCTTAAAAATTACACGTGAGAAGCCCAAAACCCAGATTTTTAGGGTATACGAACTCGTCCTAGTTAATGTAGGAGTACACGTCTCTACCAAATTTGATCTCGATCGGACCTTTCTTACGAGAGTTATTGTGTTCACACACACACACACACACACACACACACACACACACACACACACACACACACACACACACACACACTCTTCTTCCTTATGGGAAATTTGCTAAAACCTGTCATTATTTTGCTCAGGATTAAACTGAATGTTGATATCAAAAAACTATATCGTAATACATGAAATATCCTTATACCGCTTTGTTATGATGTTATGATGATGATTTGTCTGGTTTGTTAATATACCAAACATGTTTTAGGTTTACACAGCTTACACCGACTTACTCAAATATTAATGATGTTAACATCGTGTTTAATCTTCTTACCTTTATCACCTACCTAATCTTCTTACCTAATCTTCTAATCTTTATAGTTAAATGAGGTAAATTTTGAGTAGAAAATAGCTGAAACTATTCACACAAGCAGACGCCATTGTTAGGTGGAGCCGGTATTTACTTAGGATCGAATGGAAATGTCGGGGAATGGACAAAACCCAGATGTTCCCCTTCTCGCTCACTTACATTTGCAGTTACAACAGTGTGGTCAACAGAAAAGACTAATGAAATTGAGTATTTTTGTTTAATAGTCAAGTTTTTGACTACAATGGAAGTAATCCGTAAAGGTAAACCAATTTTTCTTCACGTTTTAGCCATGCATATTTCAAAATCTCGATGGAATTAATGCAATAAACTCTACTAAATACAGTTTGAAAAATCGCTTTTAAGAAACCGTTCACTCCATACCAAGGATCGCATTGACGACCATTGAACAGAAAAGCTCACAAAAATTACCAAATATTACTCTAAAAACAAAAAAAGTTTGCAAAATATATTTCACACAAAATAAAATACCAAGGTAGCCAGTTGCACATTTACATATTATGTTACTTGAATTTCCTACTCACCTACATTTTTTTTCAAAACAATTTTCAAATTTAAATATATATATATATATATATATGTGTGTGTGTTTGTGTGTGTGTGTGTGTGTGTGTGTGTGTGTGTGTGTGTACACCGTTGCAGCAGACCTGCGTACTCAGCAAATTTCCACCTCAATAATATGGCAACAATAATACAAGTGTATGACAAGATTGATCAACCAATACCTGTTGATAAATTAGAGTATTTGCCTATTCTTTTTAAACTTTAAGGAACTAAATTGTGTAGTTTTTTTAGATGTAATGTAATGGTACAAATCCCCCAAAACTACCCGTTCCGATTGGCCGATATTTCTGGATTACGAACTCGACTGAGTAAATGTAGGAATACACGTTTCTACAATATTTGGTCTCGATCGAACCATTTTTACGAGAGTTATCGTGTTGGATACATATAAATATAAAAGTTTTAACGACTATTGTTTTTGGCCTCTAGGCACCTAAATATGAAAAAATAACATGCTCCTGTGCTCAAGCCTAGCCATTAGAACTACAGTAATGGCTTTTTCCCAATGGGAAATTAGCTTAAAGTGAAGTATTTAAAAATTACTAAAACGCATATATTCGTCCAAGGGGTATTAAATATTCAAATTAATTTAATTCGACACTTATGACCATATCTGAGCAAGATTAATGATGATCAAACTGTAAAGATCTTTTAAAATTTTCTTCATTATTTTATCAAAAGTATAAATACCCCCGTCGGAGCAGACCTGCGTACTCAGCGAATTTCCAAATCAATAATATAATAATAATAATACCCCAGTCGCAGCAGACCTGCGTACTCAGCGAATTTCCAAATCAATAATATAATAATAATATATGACAAGTTTTATAAAAATCTGTCCATAAACATGAAAATTATTTGTTTACAGAAACACAGACACACACACACACACACACACACACACACACATATATATATATAGAAATAAATAAATAACCGCAAACGTCGGAACAGACCTAAAGTCACCAGACATTTGGATGTTAGAGATACGTTCAAGAAAAAACCAGTGCTAACCTCTAGTTTTGTGTAGCGATTTTGAGTTTTTTAAGCACTTCTACCACATCAAATCAATTAATACTTAAATTAGAATAAGAATAAAGAATGTATATACAAATTTACTATAGAAATAATGCTCAAATTACGATATACGATACTAATTTTCGTAAGTCGACTCGTTTTCGAGTCGTAATTTGTTTATCGATTTTTATTCACTGACGCCATATTTAAATTACTTCAGTTCTAAAAATAAAAGGATAAACACTATAGTTACGCAGAGATATATAAAACTACATTATGGCTACCAAGGGTTTAAAATTCAATGTAATCCAAATATTCTAAGAATAAAATAACGTTTATAAGTTCGGCACCGGTTTAGTTATTATAACGAACTTAAAGTACTTCTACAAAAAATTAGATATAATTTTAACCAGTAGTTTTAACAAATACCCAGTCACAGCAAACCTGCATCCTCAACGAATTTCTTTGTCTTTAATAATAACCTATCTAAGCCAACAAAGGCTGTGAAAAAACTTTACTCAAGTACGAAATTTCTATGAAGGTAAAAAAATATAGTTTCCAAGATTTATGTTATTTTAAAAAGGGTTTTACAGGTTTTTAGGTAACTTATCATTCTATTTAAAAAATTAGAAAATCGGGAAACACACCCAAAAGTAATTTTTTTCATGATTTTTCATTATAATTTAGCAGGTAAACTGTTTGGTTACATTCACTTAATAAATTAGGTTGGTTATCTAAACATTTCACCATCCCTGTATACACCATCTCAGTAACACAGCTACGAACGAATGGAGGTTTTGGAATTTGGAGACCCAAAACCGAAAAAAATCGGTCCCAGGTCTTACATTGCAGACTCCTCTTTTCCAGCCTATTTTCCCAGAGAAAATTCGTTAAAATGACACAGTAACATTATTGGTAGAAGATGTTGACTATATTGTAGGAGACAGTCATTGCATTATCATAACATGACCTGAATATACGTAATATGCAGCCATGTTGACAGCTTGTTGTGTGGGCCCAGTCTGGGAGACCACTAATGGAACTAGACAAGGCAGACATCATTGTCTGTGGTTGACATTGTAGTCAGAAAAATCCCAACTCCGCTCGTCATGAAAATATTCTCTTTCCACAAACATTTCTCCCATATTTTACAATTTGTGTACACGTTGCCTTTGTATCGTTTATTGCAGTGCCGGTTTTAGTTAAGAACTGTAATGAGTTTAACTATAAACTTTATTAGACTTACATAAGTTTAATCTAAATATATAAAACTCTGATGCACTTAGTAACGCATTATAACAGAACTACTGTTAATTAATCTGATTTTTAGTCAAATAGGATTGCTGCTTCGTTGAAAATTTAAATATTCAAACAGCGTTTTATAATAACTAATATGTATAAACATTGTGATTTATTATTTGCAAATAAATAACACGTTACTTTAATCATACAAAAATAAATAATAAATAAATACAGTACATATTAGTAAAATATTTGCGAATAATGCTGTTCATTTGTACAGCACGTATTTACTTCATAGTTTTAAAAAATGAATGATTAGATGCATGGATAGTAAAGCATATTTAACGGAGAGTAAACCAACAGCTGTTTTAAGAAATAAAATGTTTTGATTCTAGAAAATTTGTAAACAAACTTAGTCCCCATAAGGTTAACATTAGAAATTTAAAACGCTATAAAATGGAAAATAATTGAATTTATGGAAACTGAATATGCCTACAGCATGACCGGAGCAGAGACAAATCTAAAAAATCATAGATCATTAAAATCGGTCCAGCCGTTCTCGAGTTATAATGCGTGTAACTAACACGACTTTGTTTTATATATTTAGATAAAGCTATAAAACACATAAACTATGATTGTTAAGCATAAATTGTATCTCAACCACATGAAGTTAAATAACAAGTTAATATGTAAAATATTACTTTTCTTTATACTTCATAAGATAACATTGAAGCACTAAAATACGACGTACTATGTTTAGACTTGTTAATATCTTGGCAACCTTTGGAGATTGATCAAAACTTTTAAGTACTAATTTTTGTAGATTTTGAGCTGAAATTAAAAATTTTAAAAACCCATTTTTTAGGTACAACCCTTCCCCCAAACTACCCGCTCTGGATTACAAACTCGTCTGAGTGATTCAGACAAGTTGACTTCTACCAAATTTAATATCGATCGAACCATTTTTAACAGAGTTATCATGTTCTCAGATACACACAAACACACACGCACATATACGTATACAACTTTTAACGACATGTTTTGGCCCACAGGCACAGTAACATGGTCCCGGGCTTAGGTATTGTCATGGGACCTACAGTAAAAGTTTATTCCCTTTGGAAAATTCGCTAATAACAGATACGTTGAAAAAGTCCAACAAAATAATAAAAGAATAATGAATTACTTCATCAAAGATTCTTTAAGCTAAAGATGTCCATGCGATGTGGAATAATGTATGCAGGGTTAAAAAACTTCGGTATTTTTTAAGAAGTTTTATCAAATTTTCCAGACTTGCCAGAAGCAGCTCTCGGTACTATTTAAGTAGATTATATGTGTTTGTTCCAAGGTAAAGTTGGAAAAGTAGTTTCAAAGCGTTGGTTACAAGTTTAGCGACAAGCTTTTCAACTTGTAACTAACTGAATCTGTTAACAGCGTTCCAAACTGTTCGACTCAATTACCTAGCTCAATAAAAACCACGGCACCCTCCAGCTGCCCGCTCGGCGAAACCCATTGTCGTCGCAAATCCAATTTCATTTCAATGTGGAGTTAAATATAATATCCGCTTATCGTTTATGTCATTTTCCATTAAACGACGTTGTACATTGTGTGTGGTGATAAACTGAAAATATAAATTTACTTGTGTTTAACAAATTCAATATACCTTTCGCACAAATACTTTATGGAAAAAGTAATGTTTTAGAAAAAATATTTAATTTGAGTAAAGAGTACTAATATCCATTTTGAGACTTCCTGGCTATTTTTTGGATGTTGGAAACAATAACTGTTAAAGAAATATATTTATTAAAATGTGATAACACTTAATATAATAAGAAAAACTCAATTCGTTCCTACTGGGCTTCCCAGGTTTTAATTTTCACTGACTTTTCAATCTCGAAGGATGAGATTAAATTTACGATAATTTACGAATTGAATTTCCAAAAACCTAATAAACCCCTTTGTATGTTTGAACACAGTTTTTATTAACTAACTGGCAGTAAGCCCTTCTTTGTACGGGTTGTAGGATTCAGTTTAAAGAAGAAAGATTACCTTACCAAAATGTAAACCTGTAATCTTAAACAAACAAGTACAAAGAAAATCAATAAATACCCAGCCTTATTATCTAGCATTAGTTTACAATTGAATCGATTAGAACCTATTTATACTATTATTAAAATTATTTATACGCTAAAGAACTTTTTAATATAGTATGTTTTTGGGTTTAAAATCTATGACCAATATAAACTAACTAATATTGATTTTAATTTCATAGCTATTCGTTTTTCTTATCAAATAATTAAATTACAACCGCTGACTACAACCAGTAGGCGAATCATTGAAAACTCAAAGCAAAGTAGGTTTTTAAATGCTCGTGATTTACTTTTTAATGGACAGCGAACAGTTTTAAGTATTGAAAACCCTTCTCTGGAATGTAAAGAATGCATGAAATAAGTTTCATTGTTATCAGATCGGAGAAGACGGCGTAAAATGCCTCCTGGAGCGTCACAGACAGATAGACACAAATTGAGATAAGAATTGGTTCGGCTTCTCTAACGCACGAAACGTAAAAATAACTAAAATACTAATAACTCTGAACAGTGTACAGACCAAACTCTAATTTTATTTATATAGATTTTATATCGAACTGCTGTGAAGGTGGGTGGCATCAAAGGGAACCACCGTTTAACATAGTTAAACATAGTTAGATATTATGGAGCGTTCACAGTAGGCCTTGTCGCCACAACACACCCCTTGTGATCTCAAATTGACCTACAAACGCTTCCATCCATCAACGATCGATAATTTAATCGATTATTTTGTCCTCAACAGTTACAAGCTTCTAGTATCCGTCCTTATTGCTAAGACAATATTCGTATCCATCGTTGTACAAGGGTAGATAATTAGTAAAGGTACTAATATTTTTGGATTAATTATGATAACAATTTATTTATTTTTATTTAGGAAGTAAACCATGGATCTAAATTGAACGTTTCCAGTTGGTTTGATCAGCTATTCTTAAAGGAGATTCGATTATAGATATGGTACTTTAAGACAAGTATGAATGAGGATTGAGTGTACGATGATTGTGGCGCGATCTTGTAGTCTTGTTACTGACTAAGGCTGACGTTCCTTAGACAGAACTGTTAATTAATAGCCCAACAGCCGATGGCAACTAAGGGACCTACGGTTTATCGTGGAATCCAAACCACTGCCTCTGAATTACGAATTGGTCTAATTATGAGGATGGTATTTTGCGGTTTAACGTAGTATTCAATAGTGCGGACGTTAATCCACACAAGAGAACACTACATCCACCTAACTTCGCTCACAACTATCCACAATTAGTAGCCACCATCCCAGTCATATAGACATATGACGTTACTTCTGTGACAATCTTCACGTGAGGAAAATTACTAACACCCCAATAGCTTAGTTATATGTTATATTCATTCATATAGTGCTAAGTGCTTATGCGGTAAACTGAAATATGTTTTAAAAGTGCGCAGGCTTGTAATTTAGAATAGTAAAAAGTTTTAAATAACCTGTAATAATCAGCCAAGAAATTTTTAAACTTCAAATTGATATATTATTTTTGAATTCTATTATACGAATATCAGGAAAACTTTACTTTTTTACTAAATAAGAAAAACAGAATAAGGAAATAATATTTTATACTGCACAGTCTTAAAATATAGAATCAAGGTTCTAAGGTAACCATTACATCGACAACACTACATTTTTATTGCTTTAAAAAGCTGAGAGATATCATTTTTATAGTTTAAAGGACTCCGTTTTTGATAAAAACTGAAAAATTAAAAACTTTAACACGCAATTATGGTGATATGGGAGATTTTATGTAAGTTCACATAAAAAGGAGATTAAACTCACAACGATGGGTGATATCAAAGTTTAATGTCTTAGCATGAAAAATGGTTTTAGATTAAATTTGTTCAATAATACTGACTCAAAGGGTAACAGAAAGTGTATAAATATGTATATTTTCAAAGAATTCAGCAATGTCAAAACCATGTCAATAATTTAACGAAGCGTATTGTTAAAAAAGGAGTAACTGAAATTTCATATAGCAAATCTTCTGTCAATTGTGATAAAGAGTCACGGTAGTTTTTATCTGTCAAAATAATAATATTATAAATTAAATAGCTAACCCTTTAGCGTTTCCGTTTGATTTTACCGTGTCTGGTAAAAATCTCCATAAAATATTTGTAAATACGCATACGAAATCTGTATTCTGTTCTATCAGGGCGGAAAAAAATTATATTGATTTCGGGTTGGAATATTCAAAGACATTGCTATAATTTATTTCAAATAAATTTGCAATAGATTAGAAAACAATTTTATTTATAAGATTAGTAAATAATAAATTATTTCACCCTTGCAATAAGGTCAGGTAGTGTCAGTATATTTTATCACTAGGACCAAAAACACGTGTTTTTTTATACAAGCACAGGTTTAACCACCGAGGCTGTCAAATGTGCGAGTACATATCAAAAAGCCAATTTTGGGCCGTATGATAAAGTATATATTTCCTCATACTGCAAATAAAATGAAACAAACTCGTAAAACATTAATTATTACCTGATTTAGTATCAATAGTTGTCGACTTTTTTTGTCGCTTTAGACTAATCAGCTGTTATGTTACTTACGTTGTCGCAGTTTTTTCTTGATTCCTAATTGATTGTTTAGGTTATGTCAGTGTTGGTTATAATAATAGCTAGTTCGATATCAACCATTCGATAGTTCGATTTAATAGTCGGTACAACAATCGATATCCAGAACGTCCGAAATATACAAAAAGTTGATAGTGATTGTTGCAGTTAATTTATTGATTATTTACAATCGAATGCTGAACTTGAATAAAAAGTATCGTAAAAAATTATCTTTTGTGACCTAGTACTCAAAAATACATAATAATAATAGGTTTAATCCTAGGAAGAAAAAGAACAACTTTTGATTTTCAACACTTGAACCTAAAATAGCTGTCTTTGAAGCAGTATGAAGAAAACTTAATTTCTAAGTAATTTACTAATTGCAAACCCGTTGAGTCCCACATCACCTCATGTATAAAAATACAAGTATTATAACACGAACGGACAAACAGATTACATCAACGCGTAGTGTCAGCAATATAGAAAATTTATGCTATAATTTCATTGCAGAAGAGCCATTCAAAGAATCGGACGGATTCTTCTATGAATAATTCCAAACTAAATCTGCATTTCAACGCAACGCGCACCGACCAACTCGGATGTTTTTTATTTTATTCTCCGTTAAAATAAAAAAGTTGCATATGTTTAAGTTAATTGAATTTCAAAATCGGATGCACAATACATATTATTATCGCCTACCCAGATAATGGCTTTGCCTTTGATGAATTAATCGCCACACCTGCAACCACTTTTACGGTCAATGAAAAGATATATTTTGAATGATTGAAAATGCATTTTTATTTTGGGAAACGGAACTAATTTTTATAAAATTCTCCCATGAATAATAAAAAATAAAAATTTTAATGTGTTTGTTTGTTTTTTTCAATAAACAAAAAATCTCAAACATTTAAATTTTAAAAAATTTAAACTAAACTATATTTTTTTTAAAATTAAATTAACAATAATGTTTAATTTTTATAAAATGAACGTGAAAATTTACTGATGTCAACACTGGAACACTAAATATACAGTATTAAGAAAGAAATAAGAAAATCCGTAATGTCAGCATGACAAAATAAATTTCATTAAGAAGAGATAATAAATTTTTTTTATTAAATGAAAAATTAAATTGAATTATTAAGTAATTACATTTAAAATGGGAATGTAATTTTAAGTTTTTTTTAATGCACATAAATTTATTATTTACATATAAAATGTTATACATTTTAAAATGAAAATAATTAACAATAACTATGATGAATATAGACATTATTTTTAATACGGAAAAATTATTTCATAAAAATAAAACCATTGTGTTTAATTTGTATTCCAAAAATTTACAAAAAATACAAAAACATTTTTCAATTTAAAATGTTCCACTAAAAATTTTCAAAAGTAAAAACTTTTGGACATTAATAGTTTTATACTAATTAGTATGAAGAATGTTCAACGTGAAAATCTGGGTCTTGCATTGATCGCAGACAAAACTGGCATCACGCCAGCCACAGACAGTGCAAAGCCCAACGATGTCCCGCCTGTACTCATCAATGCCTTTCAGGAATGCAATATTTTTGCGCATTTAGTCCTTTTATTTATTAAAATGTTTAAACCTGAATTCAACTCACATACAGGGATATTGTTCCTGAGGTCAAAACAAACAAAAATGTCCAGTGAATATATGTTCTATCTCGCCCCTTTTCCGTCTGTCAGTATGTATGTGTTTTTTACATAATTTGTTATAACTTTGGAACCACTTAAAGTACCAACTTCAAACTTAGTACGTGTAGGAGAACTAACAGTACCTATATTTGTGCACAGTATAAAATTTCTATTTTTACTATTTTAAAATGGCCACTATTTCATTTATTCGAAGCCCGATATCGCAAAAACTATTTAATTTACGAAAAAAAAACAAAAAATGTGAAATTTAATTTTCTTTAAGAAAACGTAAATGTTTAATAAGGTCGTAACACAAATAAAGGATCAAAATACGTGTTATGTCAATTTGGGGTAGGAGCGATTTCAGAATTTTTTTTAATGTTACTAAACATGTAAAAACACATGTGATAAATTAAAGTGATTTAACAAAAAGAAATAATCGGCTGATTAATTAAAATCAATATTAGTTTATAATAGACATTTATTTTAAACCTTTTTCAAAACCATACAATATACGTATACGTAATACGTATTTTAACATTGAGTCAAAAGCATGTGCAAAGGACGGGGTTTACTGACAGTCATAAAATACAAACATTATCAGTAATCAAAGGAACAACATAGAAGTTTGGTTAATGTAGGCAGTTGGTAGACCTGTAAGAGTGTAATCTATAATATTATAAAGAAGAGGTGGTTTCTATATGTTTGTTTGTGGGTTTGTTGTGGCAAGTAAATGCGAAAAATACTGAACCGACCGGTTTGAAATTTTACACAAAGTTAGATCTTAAACTCATGCAACACATAGGCATACTCATTTCCTTAAAATCCTCTCGGGCTACGCCCTGTGAACGTCCTAAGTTTCAATGTTTACATTTTTAGAGAATGAAAACATAAAATTACTTGAATGTTAACAGCTGTGAATACTAAAATTTGACAGTTCGAGAAGAAGGAGAAGAAGAAGAAAGAGCTGCCGTGACCGTCCTAGGTTTCAATGTTTACATTTTCAATGACAACATCCGTTTGCACTATATTTTGACAGTTCGGGAAGAAGAAGAAATAAAATTGATTTTCAGATAAACTGCTGGATCGAAATTAGTGAATTATTTGAAATAGCGGAATGGTAGATTTTAAGTTTTTTTCCGACGACTGTCTCTATTACATTAATCCTTATCCTCTCCCAATATTTGACAGATGTTACTTTGAAATGTTGTAGACACTCGTGTTTTGTCATTTTGTAAACAATGAAGAATTAATTAACAATAACTTAAATGTATCAGTAGAGCCTACACCTTTCAGCCTTTTTAGCCCGTGCGAAGAACGGGTAGTTTGGCTAGTTGTACAATAAATATTCATCATTTGTGTCTCTTCATATCCGAGAAGGGGAATGCAGAATTGAGTCCTCAATGCTGCACAATTGGAATTTTCGCATCGTTGCGTTCTTTAATGATTTCCTCCAGATAGCACTCCAGTCATGAACTCACGCGATTCCAGGAATTCTATTCTTTATTCATAGAAGATTTAAACATATCGCACGCAGCACGCTGACGTGGAGTAAAGTGAACTTCATAGAACTTATATCATACCCATCATAGTAATCGATTAGTTCTGAGTATGTAGGTTTGCTGCGATAAGGGTTATTTTACATGGCGTAACTAGATGGAGTTGCACACCAAATTTTTGAAGAACAATTAAATGAACAAGTGAGATATTACCTTTAAGTTGTTCTCTATAATATTTACGTTAGACAACGTACTGTGTTTACCATTTTGAATATCTCAGTAACCAATTGACCAAGAGTCATGATTGAAAATACTAAATTGTAAGTTTTTTTGTGAATACAACGATAAAATGAAAAATTTTCTCACGAAACTAAAATGTTGCACATCAATTATTTATGTTGAAGATTGCGACAAGAAAGTTTGATTTTCAAGTCTTCAAATACGGCCTCAAGGAGCTTGAAACTTTCTTTCACCTTTGACCTGTAAACGCTAGGTATATAATTTAGTCGATTGTTCGGATCATTAAAAATTAAATCACTTTAAAATTGGCTTTAGGAATAATATGGTTAATCATTTACGAAAACCAAATTATTTTAACGTCGTGATTATTGTTTAAGAACGAGGATATTATTCTTCCTAAAATAAAACTGGACAGTTTAAAGAATTTCTTATTAGGTAGGAAAGTATGTTACTCGCTCATATGGCGCCAGACTGATGGAAGAGGACATGAACAAATGATATTAGGGACAGAAATGTTCATGTCTCTGTTTCATGAAGCCTGTCTTGCTAATGTAAAACATTGTCAACTACTGCCTTACTCATAAAACCATCATTCTGGTTATTGCATTCTAAAGATTGTTTTAAAATTATTTTAGAATAATTCATATGTTTTAAACTGTCTTCTCTGAGGTATTACTGTATCTTCATTTCAGAAATAATGTTATTTAATGTAAAAAACAGTGCAAGCTCATATTGTTACTTTGAGAGTATTAAAAAGCAACGCACCGATAAACCATTTTAAGTAACATACAGAAAATTGTACGTTGGTTTAAATGTTTCTCAACACAAAAGTAGCTGTGAAAACCTCGTACAATAATTAAGAGAAACATTAAGTTGAAAAGCTGAAACGAATAGGTGATTGTAATGTTTATTTAAAGTATACATACAACCTATTAGTTTCTCTCTGTTAACTCTAATCTAGTTGGAATGCACTCGTTTGTTGATTTTACAAATAGTCGTTGAATTTCCAAAGATCAGCAAGCAAACAGAAGGGTGTGCTGACAAGGCTTGTTAAGCAGCCAAATGAGCCATTTTAAAGTTCTCTCCTCTTCTCAACTACATTCCGGGAAATCAATATATCAAAGTTCCTGTTGGTATTATATTTTTGTGTGTTTAAAAATTATTTAAACTATTTAGACTCTTTATAATAGTTAGAAATAAAAGTAATATAACTGCAAGGGCTCCATAGTATTAAAATTATTATTGATCTGAGTACAAATGCCAAACTTTCCTGAAATGGTAACATATGCAGGTATTTTAGGCATTTTAAAATGAAACCAACCGAACTTAACTCCTCAGAGGGCTGTTTGTCGGCGACCAATACACGTTGCGTTACATCGTAATATACGCGATATTAGATACAGCGCTCTGCGGGGTTAAGTTAGGCTGCTTATTGATTAAATATAAATAAACAAACTCACCTAATCTCACTTAGCACTGTTTGTCGGCGATGTATATTCTGAGTTCAATAACACTTGATGTTAGATCGTGTAACTGCTATGAATGCTTACATTTACAAGAAGTATTGACTGTTATATATTCCCAACTGTGGGCAAACAGCTGATGGACCAACGGAGTTTTAATCAGCTGGTTACTTTATTTATTTTACAATCTGTTAAGACGATAACAATAAGAATTATGTAAGTGAAATTTGACATGAACTATGTGCACCCAGTGGTGACACAAAAATGTTATCTTTCAAATCGTAGAGGAAGATCAAAGATCGATTTCACTGTTGTCAGGTAAATTTAGAGTAAGGTAAATGGGACGATTTTCTAGTTTGGTCAGACATTTAGTGCTGAAGCGTCGAATTTCCTCTTTGACAGAAAGTATTTTAAATCTTCATGCAGTGTCTTGTTTGATACGAACCACGGTGTTTGTGTTACTTTTCTCAAGACCTTTGATTGGACCCTCTGTATAATTTCGATTTAATTACTGAACTTCCGATAGTTGCAATATAATATCGGTTTTAATATTACCTTTATTTATTTTAAGTGAATTAGATTAGATTAAAAATTATTTATATATATGATTGTTTTAATTATTAAATAGACATACACATATAATATTTTAACAAGTATGATAATATTGTAAATGATTGTCGCGATATTGTTGTGTATGATAATATGTTCTTAGAAATGTTAATTATAAATAAATATGATAACTTGTATATAGTTGAATTATATTTCTAATTTTTAATTTTGAATTAAGCTTTTAAATTGCAATAGAGAACACTAAAAAATGCAAAATACCTTGACTAATTATTACATACATGTATATTTACTAGTGGCTGATAGAGCCAAATTCTCTGTAACCTTCTTTTCCCAGAAATCGTTCTTTTTATGTCTAGAGGTAGGTTGTTACAGTCTCTCTTTATTTTGTAACTCCTTCTTTTTAACATTGATATGTCTTTTCTCTGGATGGGTGTTGGCGATTTTTAAGATGGAAAACATGTAACAGGTTTCCATAGAAACTATTAGAGCTGTTGTATTGATGTTTTAATATAAAATAATAAGAACAGCTGCTTAGACGAACTGAGGCCATTACCTTTAGACATATCCATGATCTAATTTATTTCCCACAGGGAAGTCAATACAAACATTTTTCATGTTGGGGTGTGGCATTCCAAGCAGAATTTTAAATAATGGTGTTAAAATAAATAATTTCGACCCTTTTTATGGGAAACAAGTTTTTTAAAGATAATTCGAAAACAAAATGTTAATTGTTATATGATGATATTTGAAATTTTTGAGTTTTGGCTACATACATATTTACAAAAACTAATATTTTTTAAATCTTTTGCAAATTAGAATAAAGCGTACTTAGCTCATAAGAAATTTAATTGTTTAGTCAGAGTAGAGTAATCTGCATCATAAAAATACAAAGGTTTTCCAAAAAATGATTTTTTCACTAAAAGGGCCGCCATTTTGAAACAAATCGAAATATTCACAATTTGACTGCACTAAATTGTTTGTATTAGCAAAAGCTTTAATATGATGCATAACATATGTTTGTATTTGATATTTCTGACTTTCTGATTTGAGATTCCAACTTCAATCGAATTTTCTGGAACACCTTGTATTAAAAAAATTAAAACTATTTTCACGTTATTTCTTGGGGTTGGTTTAGTGGGAAATAGTTTTAATTCCCACTAAACCAACCAACGGTTTGTCTGGACACCTTACGTGTTTTACCCTGCATACGCGTTGATGTTCCCTGATTCTAAAAAGTGATTTTTGGACTGATGTCTGTCTGTGAACAGCTCCGAAGATCGTACTGATAGTCCAATTTTTTTATGAATGGAGCAATTCGGCTTTCTCCAAACCTGTTTTTATTAATTTTTTAGCGAATTTCCCATAGGGAAGTAGCTATTACCGTAGGTCTCATGGCAAGAGTTAAGCCCGAGACCATGTTATTTTTTCTTCTTTAGGTGCCCAGAGACCAAAAACAATAGTCGTTAAAATTTATATATATATATATATATATATATATATATATATATATATGTGTGTGTGTGTGTGTGTGTGTGTGTCTGTGAACACGATAACTCTCGTAAAAATGGTCCGATCGAGACCAAATTTGGTAGAGACGTGTGTTCCTACAAATGCTCGGACGAGTTCGTAAACCAGACATATCGGTCAATGGGAACGGGTAGTTTGGAGGGGTTTTGTACCCCAAAATGGGGTTTTTTGTGTTTTTCACATGTAATTTTTAAAAATTTCTAATTTTATATTTCACCATTGGAATCAGCTTAAAAAACTACACAATTAAGTTCCTTAAAGTTTTTCTCTATCTTCAACGGTTACCGAGATATAAAAAAATCTAAACACAGTACGTTGTATTTTGAGGCTCCAATGTTAATCTTATGGAGGATTAGGAAAAATTAATTTTTCACTTATTATCTAATATTTTTGGATGAAACTTGATATTTAGCTTCATATGGTTGAGATCCAAACATTTGTGCTAAAAAACCATAGTTTATGTGTTTATCATGGCAGCAAACCTGCATACTCTTTTCCCATGTTAATCATATGGAGATTAGGCAAACTCCTTTATTTATGGACAGATGTTGATGAAAGTTGGTATAAATGTTAAAAATAAAATTTTTGATGGTATAAATGGCTACTTTCAGTGTTCCTCACAGCAGCAAACCTACTCACTCTTTCCCATTTTAATCTTATGGAGAATAGGAAAATAATTCTCATGTTTATTGACAGATTTTGACCAAACTTGTCATATATTATTATTATTATTATATTATTGATTTGGAAATTCGCTGAGTACGCAGGTCTGCTGCGACGGGGGTATTATTTTTAAGTGTAGTTTACCCCTAGAAATTCTTAAAAGTATAAAAATACAAAACTCTCAAAATCCGCTCAAATTATTTAGATTAAAATTTCATACTTTATAGCTTAGAAGGTCCCAAACAATATGACACCACCCATGCGTCTTCAAACCTAATGGTTCAAAAGTTATGGGCATTGAAATGAAAAAAAAACCTTTTTAAAATTTTCTGGCAAAACAACAATTTAAAAATAATTATAAAAGAGCAATATTAAAGCATTTTTTACGTTTTATAGAACTTGCTTAAAAGTAGTTTAATATAAATAAACAATCAATAATAATGGTCTTTGAAATAAGTATCAATAATAATTTTTACATTGATAATTTATTTTGAACCTATTTCAAAATCATTATATATTATATGACGCATAATTAATTTTAAAGATGAACAAATTTTCTAATTCATCTAATTGTTAACTAATGTTTAAAAAAATGAGATAACAATATATTATTTTATGATTTCAGTTTATATTTAGTCAAGATAATAAGTATTTTGCTTCATAACAGTGAACCGATCCGCAAAAGGACGGGTTTCCAGCTGGTTTTAAATTAAACAGTCATAATAAAATAGTCTTAGACTGTAGTTTTATTTCAGCATTGCCTAAAGTCACTTGTTCAGAGAGTAAGGAGATGGAACGGGAAGTGGTAAAAACGTCACACGTTTCACTCATTTATTTACTCCATGTTCAGGGTAACATTCAAGTTTACAGCCTGGCAACTCACAGCTGATCCTTATCTAGTTAATCTTATCTAGTCAGGATGTTTTTTTTGGACGAGTCTAAAATTTGAAAACATTTCCTTATTTCATATTTACCTCTGGGTTTTCCTCGTTTTCCTTCTTTATTTACTGACATGTTATAAGATTATTTACAGAAGGAAAGTGGTTTATTTCGTGATCTCTATAAATCCCTCCCCTTGCAATTTTTTTTAATTAATGGAGATAAAAATATTATACTAAGGTAAAATAATTACTAAGGTAATTTTAGAATTTAATTTTTAGAAATTGAAATTTCTTTTTATATTTATTAGATTTATTTTTATTATTTACGATCGTTTTTATATTTTATATGGTCAAAAGGATGTGTTTAGATTAATTGGAATTTTCACAGATTAGGTATTTTGGGGATGAGTAGAGGTTTTAGAGTACGCAGGTCTGCTGCGACGGGGGTATTTTAGATGTCCAGCAGATAATACATTTGCCTACAAACGCTCACGAAAACTTATACCATAAGAGTTATATGTATATCGGGACTATTTATATCCCAATAATTTATCACTGATACCCAAAATGCGACGTTTATTTTCAATATGGCCCCTTCACATATGTTCTCGGATTTTATGTTTTGAAATTTTCTTACATACTTCTAGATTTTCTATTTTGTAAAGTTTGTCCTTTAGCAAATACTCGTATAAACAATATATATAGGGTTTGACTATACCCTAGGGAATAGTGTCTATGTACTGGAAGTGGCTTTTGAGAATAGGTTTAAGGACCGTAAAGAGAGAACATTCCTCCTTTAAGTGATTGGTTCGGGTCGAAGTTGGTAAACCTGGGTTTGGTTTATTGATTTTCCAAGATAAAACATGCATTGTTAGATTAAAAATATTACATGATACTATTTAAGTGGAACCGACTTAAAGTTTTAACGTGGGATCCGAATCACTTTGCTTCTGAATTACAAACTGTTCTAATTATGAGAAAGGTCTTTTTCGGATAAACATAGTATTCTTACAGTTTTGGGAATAAAAATAAGGTAAGAGAGGGAAAGAACAGGTTTTGTAAATTATTCGAATACTAGCAGTAAGCCCGTACTTTGTACGGTTTGTAGGATTCAGTTTAAAGAAGAAAGATCATCATACCAAAATGCAAACCTGAAATCCTAAGCAAATCAGTACAAAGAAAATAAATCAATACCCTGCTTTATTATTTAGCATTACTTCACAATTAAATAGATTAGAACATTTATACCATTATTATAATTAGTTATACGTTAAAATAACCTTTTAATATAGTATGATTTCGAAATGGGTTTAAAATAAATGACCAATATAAACTAACTAATATTGATTTGACAGCTGTTTTAACTATCAAATATTTAATCTACAAAGACAGCTGATTATTACCAGTAGGTTATTCATTGAAAACTGAATCAAAATGCGAGTAATATCGCGTAAAAGTGGGTTTTTAAATGCTCGTTATTTACTTTTCATTGGACGGCGGTCGATTTCAAGCTTTTATAAACCTTTTCTGAAATGTAGAGAATACATTAAATAAGTTTCATTGTAATCGTTTCTCCTTCTTTTCGGAGAAGACGGCGTAAAATGCCTCCTGGAGCGTCACAGACAGACAAAAATTGAGATAAGACTGGGTTTGGCTTCTCTAACGCACGAAAAGTAAAAATAGCTAAAAAGTGAATAATTCTGATCAATATACAGACACAACTCTAATTTTATTTATATAGATGATTGGGGACGTGTCGAAGCTGGTTATAAAAATATATAACTCAATTAAATCGTGTTACATTGTAAAAAACATTGTCGTCGTGACTCTGTGGTCACTACTAAGTATGCTAGTTTTCATTTATTCCAAATTTTCATATATTAACCGCTTATTCCAGTTTTGTTTCTACAACAATGTTCAGAAAAAAAGTTGTTTTATATATATAGATGAACCTTTGAGCACATACTGTAAAGGTCAAGGTTGAACGAGCGCGTAGGAGTCAGGTTTACGGATATTGATTGAGTTCGCTTCGAGAAAGGCCATTAATATGTGTCGGAATCGATCATCAATATTGTCCCAGAAGAGTTAAATTAAACTCACTGAGTAAAAAATCAGAACAATGTTGCCAATATTGCTAATGTTGTTATTCTGCTAAGGTGTAGCCTATATTTGTATGGAAATATTTCAGAATGGTAGAGACTTAAGGCTTGGACTGTGGCGTGTCCTGTAATCCACCTACTTGGAGGTCACGAATTGTGGATAGTTATGAGCGATTGTCGGTGGGTGTGAAGTTCTATCGTGTGGATTAACGTCCGCACTATTGAATACTACGTTAATCCGTAAAGGCCATCCTCATAATTAGATCAGTTCGTAATTCAGAGACAGTGGTTCAGATTTCACGTTAAACTGAAGGTCCCTTAGTTGCCATCGGCTGTTGGGCTATTAATTAACAGTCCTGTCTAAGGAACATGTCAGCCTTAATCAGTAACAAGACTACAAGATCGCGCCACAATCATCCTACACTAATTTCTCATTCATACTTGGCTTAAAATACCTACCATTTCAATAATCTAAATCTAAATCTTAAAGAAATCTAAATCGATGTATAGGAATAAGTGGGATCTGATGTATATTGACGTTCTCACTATTAAATTATACGCTCACTTGCAATGACTATTCTCATACAGTTTATTATTAAAAGTAAAAATTTTGAATTGTATCCTACTTTAAAATGTGGGTCCCTTTGACGTTTTTGGATGTTGGGCTATTAATTATACTTACTTCTTTAGTATTGCTACTATACTATACTTACTTATTAGATCTTGTAATCTTGTTACTGACTAATGCTGAAATGTTCCTTAGACAGGACTGTTAATTAATAGCCCAACAGCCAATGGCATTTAAGGGAGTAATGGCTTTAACGTGGGATCCAAACCACCTTGCCTATGAATTACGAACGGTCTAGTAATGTGGATGGATTTTGTGGATTTACATAGTACTCAATAATGCGGACCTTAATCCACACAAGAGAACACTACATCCACCAACCATTGCTCACAACTATCCACAATGCGTGACCTCCAAGTAGCTGGATTACAGAACACGCAACCGTTCCAGTCATTAATTACCTAACAGTTGTGTCTTGGGAACATTACATTACCACATCTGAATTAGCAACGTATCCATTTTCATTTTTTAAGCCAAGTACGATTGAGTAATGAGTGTAGGATGATTGTAGCATGATCTTGTAGTCTTGTTACTGACTAAGGCTGACATGCTCCCTAGACAGGATCGTTAGTTAATAGCCCAATAGCAAGTGGACAATGGGCTAAGGTACTTACAGTTTAACGTGAGATCTGAATTACGATTTCCCCTCTGAGTTAGGAACATGTCTAATTATTAAGAACATATCAGCCACAAACAGTAACAAGAGTACAAGATCGCACCATAAATACTTGGCATTCACTATCCGCATGGGTCGGACACCATTTCAGTGAAAAGTATAAACTAAATGCATTTTTAAAATTGAATGCAAAACATCACAATTGTTTTATACAAACCATGGAAAGTGAGGGTCGTTTTTGGTCTATTAGTGGAACGTCAAATTCAAACAGTCCAATCAAAATCAACTTGTTGTTTTTGTAGAAAGAGCAATCAAATCGTGGGAGTCCAACAGAGCAATGTGTTTTATGAGCACATGGTATCAAATGACATCTGATATTCGGGCTGTTTTCACCACACTAACCTATTGGTCTGATGTTTTGTTGAAAGCATATTTTTATTTCAACAACTTTATAGCAATAGAGTTGTTTTTAATATTTTTAATAAACTGTTAATCATAAGAATATTAAGCTATGATATCTCCATACTTTTAAATATCTTAGTATTTCGATTTAGGCAGTTTTTAGTTTTGACATGGATAAGTCTTAGCTTTAGGGGGTGTTTGAAACAGTGACATCATTTGTTTATTGGCGTCATAGCTAGGTTATAAGAACAGCTGTTTGCCTACAGATTTCTCTGATGAGATTTGTCAAAGTTTTATTAGATAAAGTCGATATCCTGACTCGTTCTAGACAACTTAACCAAGATATAAATAATTTATACATTATAAGATAAATACCCTAGTTTTTATTTTACTTAGCATTTAAGAACATAGCCTCTCAAAAATATACAATCTTGAGGATAGGTTCTTAAGGTTTAAAAAGTATTTTAATTTTTTATAAAGTAGTAGATGCTATTTTACTACTATCTATTCTAATATCCTACTATCCAATAGATAAATAATCATTCTCCATGAGTTTTGATAGCCAAATGTTTTCCATATGTTATACCAATTTACCGTCTCGAAATTTGAGGAGTATTTATTTATATTCTGTCTGATTAAAAGATTTTTCAGCGAATTTTGTGATTGTTACAAAAAATAGAATACTGTTTGGTTTGTTTGTCCCAGTGTAATTATTAGTTGTTTTTTGTTTTGCGCAATTAAAATTAATAAATGTTTGTTTATGCGAGTATTATTATAAAAAAAGTGCTACGATTCAGAAACGATGCTACGAATAGTTTTTATTTAGGTTGGATTAGAAAACTGTGAATCAATCCACTCAGATTTATTTGCTTTGAAGGAATGTTATTCATATGTCTTATCGTTTCAGTATTGTTATTATCTAAGCCGCGACCCAAAATATCTAATCTTTCACAACGAACCCGTAATGCTATTCGACTTCAGGTCAATATTAAAGTTAACATGTATTTACTGTTAGGCGATACGATGTTCGCCGGGTCAGCTAGTTATATTATAAACGTTAATTGATTAACACCCACTAACAATATAAACCCGTATAATTCTAATAAAAATCGTTTACTACATGCCCTTAAGGGCTAGCTTAACAGTATTTTAAAACACTTAAACTTGCAAATTGACTTAGTTAAGAAGTCTTTTTGTTCAGACAGTCTTTGAAGTCGATTTCCATTGTTTAGTCACTTTTAAACGATTGTACTTGTTTTAAAATTAAAACTGTATCCAAAACTTGACACCTGATATTAATTTTCAACATAATAATGTTAATTCAAATTTTAGCAAATTTCACATAGGGAAGAAGCTATTACCGTAGGTTTAATGACAAGCCTCTGATCATTAATATTATGGAAGATAAGAAGAAAATTAATATTTTACTTACTAACCTATATTTTTAGATGAATTTGGTATTTAGCTTCATATGGTTGAAATCCATCCATTTATGATTAAACATCATAGTATATTATGTGTTTTCCATGGCAGCTAACCTGTATATTCTTTTCCTATGTTAATCATATAGAGAATAGGCAAACTCCTTTGTTTATGAACAGATGTTAATCAAACTAAAATTTTTTTATGGTAACAATGTCTACTTTCAATGTTCCTCACTGTAGCAAACCTGCATAAAACTAAAATAAAACTCTCTTATTTATTGACAGGACATTTAGGAATTCACTGAGCACGTAGGTCTGCTGCGATGGGGGTATTATGTTTAACGATCTTTCAAAGTATCAGTTGGTCAAATGTCCACATTAGTTTTGAACAGGTTGTTTCAAAGTGAATTACTCTAATTCAGTAGTTTGCGTGACAAGAACCAGATTAAATCAAATAATCGTTGTAAATGGTGATTAGAACTGAAGTCCATGAATGTTTGATAACAGATGTCCACTCACGACTCCGACCCGCGTCGCGGCGAGCTGGGGTGCGACAGGGAATTTTTATTCCCCGCCACCGGCAGCCCTGCACCCTCTCTATTGATCTCTTTCCTCTCACTCCAACCATCTCACTCTCTATATATCTATCTTTCTCTATCCGCTCTCTCACCTCCTTTTTGTATTCTCCCCCCTCAATGCCTTTCTCTCTAATTTTTATTTTATGTTATTATGACATATTGTAGTGTAAAATTAGAATTTTACATTCCAGTGTCGGGTGTTGAATTCCTGAATAAGTATAATTTACAATTTTTTCTTCATGTTTTCAACTGTTCTGAAAGTACACTGTGAATGTGAGGATTGTATTTTCAGAGCTAAAACATTTTCCTATTTTCATTTTTCTTTGATAAACCTACTAAATCCATCGTTTAAATTCGTTAACATTCATTCTCCAAAATTATAGGAAATTCCTTTTGTATATCGATTACAGATAAGAAAGCTTCAAATGGGAGAACTATTTATGATAGGTAAAACCTGTTTTCGCCTGCTTCGGGAACAAATGATTTCCCAAATCATAATTTTGTTAGTGTATTGTCTTTTTCATTAGTGAAGATATTTATTTTTATCCAATTTTTAAGAACTGTTATGAAAATTATTGTATTTATTTCCCTGTGGGAAATAGGTTAGATCATGGTTATGTCTAAAGGAAATGTGTTCAGTTCATCTAAACAGCTGTTCTGAGAACCATATGACGGCAATTCCGCTGCACACTTTGCGTTCCACGAAAACACCCCTCCAGAGCAGAGACATAATGTCAATATAAAATTTACTAAAGTGTTGATACATTTTGTTCGTCTTTGTGCGAACTCCACCACGTGTGTGGGTGGTGACGTCACAAGACGTTCAATCACTCTCGTCTTTATGAATGGCTTCTGACGATGCCGCCCACACTTGTGGTGAAACAAGCATAAAGACGAACACATCTAACCTATAAATTGTAAATATTTAATCCATTTTATTTATTACTACTTTCCTCTTTTATTTACAGTGTAATCTATTTTCAAACATATGGGTGCATATAAATGCAACGTTTAAAAAAAACAACAAAATATTACATTTAAAAAAATAAATTAAATATTTATCAAAGTTTAGTACTGGAATTTCAATTCAATCTCAATTAATTAGATAGCCTTTTAGCTCTACATCTTCCGTTTTTGAGACTTCAGAGGTGTCTACCAAACTCTAAAGTAAGGAATTCAAAATTCTTCACTTGTATTTCAGATCATTAATTTACGTAATTGTTCCTACCGAATAATAAGTAAATTTAGCTATCAGTATTAAGTTTAATAATCCAATTTATCAACAATTTAGAATTCTTATTTAAGTAATTTTTCTGACCGCGTATAATTTGTATAACTAACGATTTTAGGTTTTAAATTTTTAGACACCCACCATTTTGAAAATGATAATTCCAAAAATATTGTCCTGAATTAGGTATTTAGGTGATAATGCTACATATACTAAATTTAATTTTTTTATAAACAGCCGTTCTGGAGTCAAAATTTTATATTTGCGAAAAAAAAATGTGGATAAATATTTTTCCGAATTTTTTAAATATGATTTTTTATATTGTTGATATATGGAAAAAGTAAAATAAAAGATTTCAAACAAAATATTAAAAATATAATTAATTTAATTGTACTTATTTGTTGGATGTGAATATCTCACATTTTTATCTATGTGGATTTTAATACCGGAATATAAGGATAATGACGACGATGAAAATATATATATTCATATTTCTGGATATGTATTTAATTTTATGCGTTTATCCTTTGTATGATCAAATTTGGAAATTTTGGTGAGTGTGTATTATGTCCGGAAGTATGTGAATATTTCCCTAATATTTTGTTAATTTCGTTAACTATAAGTAAGTTTTTTACATTAATTCGAAAATTTTCTTTTAAATACTAACTAATAAAATCTTGTATATAATGTTTACAAAAACTATGAAATTCTTTTATACAGCATTTACTTAAATACTTAATAATGCCGTTATATATGTATTAAATTACTGTAAATAAATGACGTTTATATGATTAAACAATGATATGTATTTATATTTTTATTTTCGATAATGTGGATATTTTGGTTTGATTAATATTAAAATTGTGATTTTATATATTATAAATTGTGATTTTAATGAGTGTTTTCGTTTATGAGGAAAAATAAAACCCAATTTTCAATATATTTTCAATATGAGCCGTATGCTATCCATTTTATTCGACTGGACATGAATTAATACACGGATTTAGGGTAACATTAGAGCACCGGAATCGTTTATTATAAATTACACATCGACTGTGACGTGAGCCAAATATGGTACACAGTATTTTACGTCAATGATCCGTTTGATCCACATAGATTAGATTAGATTATTGAAATGGTGATCCTACTACAAGGTATTTTAAGCCAAGTATAAATGAGGATTGAGTGTAAAATGCCTATAGCGCGATCTTGTAGTCTTGTTACTGACTAAGGCCGACATGTTCCTCAGACACAACTTTTAATTAATAGCCCAACAGCCAATGACACATCCTAGAGTATAACGTTGAGTCCGAACCACTGCCTCTGAATTACGAACTGGTCTAATAATGAGGATGGTCTTTGTGGATTAACGTAGTATTCAATAGTGCGGACGTTAATCCACACAAGAGAGCACTACATCCGCCAACACAATTTATGACATCCAAGTAGCTGGATTACAGGATGACGCCACCATTCAGTTAAATCCTTTTAATCAGAGTTATACTATATTTGATATATCAGCAAGTTCTATTATGATTGTTGGGTTTCTATACGTTTCACGGTCTTATTTCAATGACAGAAGGTGAATCATTCCACACACAAGCAGACAGAACTGTTAATTAAATGCGTAACAGTCAATGACATATGTAAGGACCGTACAGTTTAACGTGGATTCCGAACCACTGCCTCTGAGCTACGAACTGGTCTTCTTATGAGGATGGTCTCTGCGGATTAACGTAGTATTAAATAGTGTGGACGTTAATCAACACAAGAGAACACTACAACCACCGACCATCGCTCACAACTATCCACAATTCGTGATCTCCAAGTAGTTGGATTACAGTACGTCGCCACCGCCCCAGTCCTAATCTGAGGGATTGTGCTGGCTTACATACAAAGCGCTTTGTGAGCCAGCAGTGGTGCACAAGTAATGCTTTTAAATATTCGTGGCTCACTGAACACTATGGTATTTTGAGCTTGACGAATTTTAACATTTTAATATTGCCCTAAAATACATATATAACGATAATTATGTGGCGTGTCTCCCACTGGACCAAAACTCGAAGTGGTGGTTGTTAGTCATTGTATTACAAATCAAATCAAAATCTTTCATTGTCATAAAACTTTTATAAAAAGCATGGACAATTGGTCAAAAAATTACTTCTTAGGAGTAACAATATGAATAATACTTAAAGACATACATATAAATAAAATATTAATTAAAGATGAACACTTAAAAAATCTTGAACACTGTAGTATTCTTTTTAATAATAAGCAGTTTCAAGTTTCTCCTGAATCTACCAACATCAGCTTCTTTTTTCAGGTTTGGTGGAAGAGTGTTGAATATTTTGATTGTAGAGTAGAACGTTTGGTTTTTAAAGAGAGTAGTTTTATGCTGCGGAATGGAAAGATGTGATGCGTTACGAAGACTGTATTGATTGGTGCTCTGGACATTGTAAAAGTGTTTATTTTTAACCATGAATATTAAACATTCTAAGATATATAAGTATTAGAACGTCAGATGATTATTCTTAGAAAAGATCCTCCTACATGAACCAGAGGGAAATCACAAAGGGAAATTCTTGAGTGGTTGTAACTTGATACAGTTGGTGTAAAATAACTATGTTTTAGCACAAGTACAAAGTGCAAAGGTAGAGATGTAATGTTTAAATGTAATCATTAACTCGGCTGACATGATAATGAAGACTGAATTAGTCAAATGTCAACGAACACCGCTTCCACACACGAAGCAAACTTTTAATTGAACGGTTGCTCCAACTTTGATCTTGAGTCTATGACATGTGGCCAATCAGTGATCTCTATAGAAACATCATTTAGACTTCATCTAGGCATCGTTGTAACCAAGGTGAAAAGATATTCATGATATGAATATGAATATGAAAGATATGCTCACGAACAAAAGTCTGGCCTAATCTATAATATTATAAAGAAGAGGTGGTTTCTGTATGTTTGTTTGTGGGTTTGTTTGTGGGTTTGTAGTGGCAAGTAAATGCGAACAATACTGAACCGACCGGTTTGAAATTTTACAGAAAGGTAGATCTTAAACTCATGTAACACATAGGCATATTAGTTCCCTTAAAATCCTCTCGGGCTACGCCCCATGAACGTCCTAAATTTCAATGTTTACAATTTCAAAGAATGAAAACATAAAATTACTTGAACGTCAACAGCTGTGAACACTAAAATTTGACAGTTCGGGAAGAAGAAGAAGAAAGAGCTGCCGTGACCGTCCTAGGTTTCAATGTTTACATTTTCTAATGACAACATCCGTTTGCACTATATTTTGACAGTTCGGGAAGAAGAAGAAATAAAGTTGATTTTTCAGATAAACTGCTGGATCGAAATTAGTGAATTATTTGAAATAGCGGAATGGTAGATTTTAAGTTTTTTCCGACGGCTGTCTCTATTAAATTCATCATTATCCTCTCCCAATATTTGACAGATGTTACTTTGAAATGTTGTAGACACTCGTGTTTTGTCATTTTGTAAACAATGAAGAATTAATTAACAATAACTTAAATGTATCAGTAGAGCCTACACCTTTCAGCCTTTTTAACCCGTGCGAAGAACGGGCACTTTGGCTAGTATATTATAATTTTGGACCAGAGACATAATTGTTTATTTACTTAAATAAATAAAGAATGTTTATTTTGAAATACGGTTGAATTCAATTTTGACATGGATATGTCTTAGCTCTTGGGGGGGTGTTAGTGATTTTTAAGATGGAAAACATATAACAGGTTTCCATAGAAACTACCAGAACTATTGTATTGAATTTTAAATATAAAAGAATAAGAACAGCTGTTTAGATGAACTGAAAACATTCCCTTTAGACATATCCATGATCTAACTTATTTCCCACAGGGAAGTAAATACAAATATTTTGTATAACTAACGTGTTCAGTTGTCGTAAAATGTATATTTTTTATATGTTAGGCTGTAAAATAAAATATAAGAGTTTCTTTTGTTATATCGTTCAAAAATACAGGGTGGTTATAAAGTCCCTTCCCCCCTGTTATTTTTCATTTGTAAGAATAAATAAATAACCTTTGGGAAACCACACAAACCCCCATCGAGATGTACATAATTTTAAAGGTCTTGTAATTTAAAGACGATTTGCAAAAAAAGGCAGCATATTAAAAATTCACTGAATTCCTTATGAGTGCTATTTGACATGTCGCATGACTTGCTACTCATAATGAATTCGGATGTTGACTTAGGTACCTCCCAACATTTAATTACTACAAAAGTTAGAATATCTAGCTATTACAATGAATCCCATGATTGAAAATCACTTTTAATATAAATTGTAACAAATACCAAGGGGGAAGGGACTTAAAAACCCCAAGGTCATTTCAAAATGCCACCATTTTATACTGGGTTGATGTAGATACCCTTTAAATTTCAAGACTTTTAAAATGAGGTTCATTTACCTCATTTTATTGGAATTTATATTAGAAGGGACTTTATAATCACCCTGTATAGCTAGTCGTAAATAGAGTTTGCCAATTAGGTTGGGATCAATTATCATGACATTTGAAAGATGTTGACATTTCTGCAGCTGGAGTGTAAACATAAACATTTCTCTACCAGTGACGTCACTGGTTTTGTTTACGTAACCCTTAACTCTCTGTACATTTCTAGGTACCTTGGTTGTAACATAAACACTCCTTATATGTTTGACCAGGATCGTGAAGTTTTACGTTGGAGGTTTCGAAAAATATATGTCATTACTATGACCTTATTTTTTGATACGAGGTCAAATAAGTGAGGATTTAAAAGTCACCTTTGGTCCAAGTAATGGCCTATTGTTAATTTTAGTCTTACTGTGCTTTATACAGTGTGTGAAAAAATAACTGAAGTTTACAATCGGCAATAACTTGAACATTTGTTGACATGTTTACACTCTGTTTGAGAAAAGAAGCCAGTAATGAAAAACATAAAAAATTATGAATCACATATTACCTTTATTGTAAAACACATAAAGCATAAATTGAGCCTACTAAATCGACAGATAAACCTAAAGGAACTGATGGTCAACGGTCACTGCAATTTACAAAATGGATGCAGCACCTTTGGCATTGTGCCAGAAAAGGACATTACTGGAATGATGTTATCTTTTCATAGACTATATTTTTCCGTTGTGTGTGTTTTTACAATAACGTGATTTATAATATGTTTTCCATTAGCTTCTTATGTAATTTATAATTAGTAAAAAGAGTGCAACATGTTCAAACTTTCAAGTTATTTCAAACTTTCAAGTTATTGCCAATTGCAAACTGTCACTTATTTCTGCTGGTAACTGTTTAAGCTCGAAACAGACTGCAAAAACTCATAGGATGATTTTACATTTAAATCCGTTCCTTAGACAGGACTGTTAATTGATTGCCCAACAGCCAATGGCAACTAAGGGACCTACAGTTTAACGTGGAATCCGAACTACGGCCTCTGAATTACGAATTGGTCTAAATATGAGGATGGTCATGTAGATATTTAATAGTGCGGACGTTAATCCACACAAGAGAACACTACATCCACCAACCATCGCTCACAACTATCCACAATTCGTGACCTCCAAGTAGCTGGATTACAGGACGTCGCCACCGTCCCAGTCCAACGTGTTATTGCTATTATACTATTTATATTATTGCTATTTCCGTCTATTTCTGTAACACTAAACAAAGACTTTTTGTTACGATTCTCCGTGAAAACGTGAGCGTCCAATATGACGAAATCTATCTTCCTTTTCTATAAATTTCCGTTTACTTTTAGTTGGCCCAAACCTTAAATAAATATTTAAGTGACTTAAGTAAACAAATAAACAGTTGTCGTTAAATGAAAATTAGTATTTGTTTGTTTACATTAATAATAATTGGTTTTAAACATTATACTATACAAAAATTATATCTTACTGTAACAAGTTGTTCTAATTTTGCAATGTTCATGTTTATTTATATCTACATATTTCGTAACGCCTCACAGTAAACACATTCCTTAAAGTTTTTGGCTCTATCTTAAGTTACCGAAATAAAATAAATCTAAACACATTGTTTGGTTGTATTTTGGGTAGGCTCCATAGTTAATAACAATACTGAAACGACAAAACATATTAATATCATTCCCACAAAACAAATAAATCTGAGTGGATTAATTCACAATTTTCAAATCCAATCCAAACCCAAACGAAACCTAACTGTAATACGGCTTTTATAGGAAAGATATACAACAGCTGATTATTATAATAAACGTAATAATATAAACATTGTAATTATCATATAAACACATGACTTTAATTAATCAGACAGAAAATAAAAATATAAATACATAATCCCCTAAAACCGTTAACTATTAACGTGGTGATTAAAGCTGTTCATTTTTTACAGTACACATTTACTTCATAGTTTAACATTAATGAATGATTCAGATGGCATTGGATAGTAAAGCATACGGTATTGCTAATGGAAAGTAAACCAATCAGCTGTAGCTAAGAAATCAAATGTTTTCATTGTAGACAATTTGTAAACAAACTTACTCTCCATAAGGTTAACATTAGAAATTTAAAACGCCATAAAATGGAAACTTATGGGGTTTTCGAAAATTTTTTTCACTAAAACCTTCCCGGACACATATAGAGCAACTTCCTAAAATTTCATGGCGATCGGATGAGTAGTTTGGCAACGCATAAAGGACATACAGACAGACAGACAGACATACATTCAATTTTATTGTTCATATAAAATATATTTATCTAAAATAAAATAAAACTACAGTAATACCAAGTAACTGAGCCGGAAATTTAAAATTATTATTATTAATTTGTTCAGAATCGTAGGTTCATACCATATTATAATAATAAATATCTTGCTTCATAACCCTGCATCATACAGTCCGTACGGGTGATAGGCTTACTGCTAGAATAGATTTATACCTTTCGCTTCTCCCGATATAAATTTAAACAATGTCACATGCCGGCTGAAGGAAGATGTGTGGTCGGGTGTTTGCGCGAATGTGGCATGTACACTGTCCAGTACAACAATGTAACATGTTCCATGTTCAGTGTTCAATGTCGAACCTGCTTGCAACGCTTGTTTCGTATGGGACATCTCTGCTCTCGATAATCATTCACAACACGATAAACCAAAAGCGTGCAAATTCCTCATTGTTAGCAGGGTTTATAATTTAAAGATAGGGAGTTTGTGAGTTGTGTGTAAACCACGTTGAAATTTCAGCAATGTATTCAACCCTCCACTTCTTGTTCTAGTACTTCTTGTTGAGCGATGGTCTCTTGTGTGGATTAACGTCCGCACTATTGAATACTACGTTAATCCGCAAATACCATCATCATAATTCGTAATTCAGAGGCCGTGGTTCGGATTCCACGGTAAACTGCAGGTCCCTCAGTTGCCATCGGCTGTTGGGCTATTAATTAATAGACCTGTCTAAGTAACATGTCAGCCTTAGTCAGTAACAAGACTACAAGATCGTGCCACAATCATCCCACAATCATTTCTCATTCATACTTGGCTTAAAATACCTACCTGGGTAGGTCGCCATTTCAAATGGTAATCTAATCTAATCTAGAGGGTTAAGAGGTACATATAACAGCTAACAGTGTCCAGCCACCGGAAAGAAGGGTTGTTCGTTCCCAAAATGCAAAAAAGACCACAAACATAGCCCGGGAGGCACATATTTGTGCTGTGTGGTGTCCCACCGAATCCCGGTGGCACAAATGTGCGCCGCTCCCTTCACCCGACTCAGCGTTATTTTATTTCAATACGGGCTATGTTAAAACTGAATCTTTGTATGGGCTTTAGAGACGTGTGGCCAACGTATGGTGCCACCTGGGTTCTGCTTATTAGACTGGGACGGTAGCGACGTCCTGTAATCCAGCTACTTGGAGGTCACGAATTGTGGATAGTTGTGAGAGATGGTCGGTGGGTGTAGTGTTCTCTTGTATGGATTAACATCCGCACTATTGAATACTGCGTTAATCTGCAAAGGTCATCCTCATAATTAGACCAATTCGTAATTCAGAGGCCGTGGTTCGGATTCCACGTTAAACTGTAGGTCCATTAGTTGCCATCGGCTGTTGGGCTATTAATTAACAGTCCTGTCTAAGGAACATGTCAGCCTTAGTCAGTAACAAGACTACAAGATCGCTCCACAATCATCCAACATTCATCTCATTCTTGGCCTCATTCATCTCATTCTAATCTCATTCATACTTGGCTTAAAATACCTACCTGGGTAGGTCACCATTTAAGTTAAAAGTATATGTAATTAAGTATAAAGTATTTCAATTATAGGGAAAACAATGCCAATGTTGGTAAACCTGTTTTGCACAAACAAAGTAGTTTTGTGTATAAATATTTATTAATTTGACGTGTTTTTCATAAATAAAAGCTTATATAAACTTCATATTTAAACCTTAAATAATGTTTACTATTTGATAACAGTGTAACTAAAAAAAAATAAAAATCTTTGCGTTGGCCTGAGAGAGACTAACTTCAAAAATTAATTGTAATAGTTCACAAAAGTGATCCAGACGATAGACGACGGCGCCACCGCCAGGCCGAGACCTCCCCCCCTCACCCCCTTATCAAACACTCCTCCACAACACTACACCTTCTCTCCACCACCACTCCTCCCCTCCATCAATCCTCCCCTAATCCTCTCAACCAATCCTCCCCTTCTCCCCTCCTCATCACTTCCACCTCTTCTCCTCTCTTCCACTCCTCCCCTCCTATCCTCCTCACCACCCCTCCACCACTCCCCCCCCTACTCACCTCCATCACTCCTCCCCTCCACCCCTCCGTCCTTCTCCCCTCCACCCCTCCTACCCTCCTCGCCACCCCATCCACCACTCTCCCTACTCACCTCCATCACTCCTCCCCTCCACCCCTCCGTCCTTCTCCCCTCCATCACTCCTCCTCTCCTCATCACCCCTCCACAACTCCTCTCTACCTTTTCAAACATTCGTTGATGCAACCATTTCATTTTTACCTATGGACTTTTCAAGTGAAAATTTCCAAACGAAAGAATTTTCCTTTTAAACATGGAAATGGGGGTTAGCAATTCGTGACACAATAAAAGTGTAACGGAAGTGGTTTCATTGACAACGTGACCAGATATCTTTTGTTTATGGTAGTCTTATGTTTAATATTTTGTAGCCTAAGCTAATGATATATTAAGCTCTGATATATTAAAATATTACGATTCCCACATTTCGTAATCCCTGAAAATGGATGAATGAAAATATTACGTAATCTATGATCCATTTCTCATCATTTCTATGATTTATTACCCATTATCCACAAACATATGATCTATAATCCATGATCCACAGTTCTTTGATTTGTGATCCATGACCCACAGTTCTATGATCTTTTATCCATGATCCTTTTTCCACAGGGAGGTCGTTCCTTTTATTAGTATTTAAGATATACTTTAAACAACATTGTTTTGTTCTGAATTTAGGTCATAAACCTATTGGATTTAAAATTAAAATAATTCAGGATTCACTTTTTTAAATTTTTATATATGTTAGCTGACAGATGGGGTGGATTATCAGAGGGTGGACTATCTTGCGTGGCCAGAGGGTGATGAATTTATAACAGAATTCGGTTAAGTAACGACATTGGACTCGCCCGTTTTCATAATTAAGTTTGTTAATGGCCTTTCTAAAAGTTGATTACGATCTAAAATAAACATTATATCTCTCACTAATTCAAATATATTCATAATAATAAACTATAATTTACCCTTGGATAAAAAATATCTCAAGGGCATTTGTTTAATTGTAAGTACTATATGTCCATATATCCTAACGCTAAAAGTTTTTATTTGGACTCTAAATAATATTTTAATTTTTTATATATTGTAATTTCGTGCTGCATAAAATTGTTTCAATAATTTTTAGCAAATTAATTATTTTCGCCCTAAAAATATTTACAACAGCACTAATCCAACTACCACTTAATATGTGGTTACACACTGGAACACATGTATTGAATAAATATTAAATACTGAATGAAATATTTTAGGACGAAAAGGGTCATGCAAGTTACATTGCCCCAAGTGCAGTGAGAATAGAATAAAAACTTGATTTCATTATAAGGGTCTTATTTACCTGACCCCACCAACAGGGTAGTGAGCTTTCCACGAATTCTTAAGCAGAGAAATAACTGAATTTGAATTTAACGTTTAAGACTTCAACATATGTTGTCAATATTATTCTAATCTAGCAGCAAGCCCGTCCATTGTACGGGTTGTAGGATTCAGTTTAAAGAAAAAAGATTATCATACCAAAATGCAAACCTAAAATCCTAAATAAATCAATACCCAGCTTTATTATTTAGCATTACTTTGCAAATAAACCATTATTATAATTAGTTATACGTGAAAGTAACTTTTTAATATAGTATGATTTCGAAATGGGTTAAAAAAATTACCAATATAAACTAACTAATATTGATTTGAATTTGATTGTTTGTTTTTTCTATCTATTAAATCTTTAAGCTAAAAAGACAGCTGATTATTACCAGTAGATGGTACATTGATAATTGAAAGCAAATATCGCGTATAAAGTGAGTTTTTAAATGCTCGTGATTTACTTTTCAAGGGGTGGCGAACAATTTTAAGCTTTGTAAAACATTCTCTGGAATGTAGAGAATGCATGAAATAAGTTTCATTGTTATCTGCTTTCCCGTTTTTCCGGAGAAGACGGCGTAAAATGCCTACTGGAGCGTCACAGACACAAATTGAGATAAGACCTGTTTCAGCTTCTCTAACGCACGAAACGTAAAAATAACTGAAAACGAATAACTCTGAACGATGTACAGACCAAACTCTAATTTTATTTATATAGATATCCTAACGGATTTTTTAAGATGCATATTTTTGTGTTTAAGGAGTGGGTCCTTGGCGTAGAACAGTTATTTTCAAGTAATTGAAGGTATTATCTCGAACTTATCGATCTAGCGCAGGGGTGACACGCTGGTCCTATAGGTTGATGGTTGCTGGATCGAATCCTGAAGCAAGCGACTCCTGTCAAATCATGAACAGTCACTTCTGGCTAGCCTATGTGACTTACGCAGCTATGGTACTTCGCTGTTCTTTAATTTCGCATCCCTGACGAGTGAAACGGTGAAGCCAAACGGAAGTACGCGGTTTTAGAATTTTAGAACATTAGTTGCTCATTCGCTAATAGTGAAAGCGAAATAAAGAATACAATTTTCGCAACAATTGAATCAACATGAATTTATTTCAACGTAAAAGTTTTCGTAAGATAAATTTGATATTTACTCCATTGATTAGAATGCCAAAGAGGTCTTGGATTTTTTAAATAAATATTTTACTGAAAGACGATCAAGATGCTGGGGAAATTACTGTGCTGTCATCTGCACTCGGAGTTCAGAAAGCAGATATCTGCCATTATCAGGCTCATAACTGCTTTAACATAATTTGCAATTGTATATAGTAACTTTAATATGCTTTATATAATTTTAATTATAGTTTTGTCTGGAAATGAGTTGAAATTATGATATGTTTGGTTATACTTACGTTTTATGCCTCAGAAAACCCAAAACGAGTCTTATTAAAATTTTTGACGATCTGCAACGCTGAGCAAGGTATATTCTTATTGCTTCTACTGTACGTAAAAACGAGATTCCATCATTCAATACAGTAAGAAGAAGGTTTTTGTGAACTTAAGCCGACCCACGTCATATTAACGTAAAGCATTTAGCTTTACAAATTTGTTTTTGAGCGATTTCAGACACACAATTAAGTTTTAACTGAACAAATGATATATAAAAGTAATTAAACATAAATAAATGACCAGCTTTCAAATTAAAATCAATATTATTTTTTAGTTTATTTATATAGATCGTTGATTTTATACCTATTTTGAAACTATACCACATTAAAATATTATCTTAACATATATAAAATTTTACTAGATATACCAATCTTCGAACTTATCTAATTTTAAATTAATATTAAATAGATAGTTTTCGTCTCAACTATTTGATTTAGTTAAACTTGAATAGTTTTTTGTCTCAAGTGAATTTATTTTTTCTTTGTAAATAAAAAGTGCAAAATTAATAAATATTTTTTTACGATTTTAGGTTTAAATTTTGTTATGATAATAAGAATTTTGCTTTCTAACTTTGAATCTTACAACCCGTACAAAATAGGGCTTACTGAAAGTATTGTAGCAATACTATGCTTTCATAATTTACAATTATTTTTATCTTAATAATTCAAAATTGTTAAAAGAGTATGTCTTCGATCTTAACAGCACTAGCACTAATTAACAAAACATTTGAACTACAATTTACAGGTCATAATTACTTACTCTAACTTTACAATACTAAATATTACATATCGATTTCACATTTTGTTGGAAAAAAATAGCACTAAAGTGATGCATTCATAAGTGCAATTACAATATAAAACGTTAACCAAACAACTGGTTCGTCAAACACCAGGCAGATTACGAGCAGGTGGTGCCATCGGACGTCAATTTTGAGAACTTTTTAGTCGCTCGGCCGTTTAGCCGACTCACCGCTGCCTGTGAGCTAAAGCCGGAACTAACCACGCAGTTCGACGCTCAGCCGCTAGAGTAGATTTTATAGCCACTTGAACGCTTTTTCAGACGGTGGTAATAATTTTTTCATTCAGTAAAGGATAAAAGGCCGTATACGGTCCTATAGGTTAAGCCTAGAAAACCCACAAGTAGTAGGGTTAACACCAATTTATTACATTAAAATTTATTCTACGAAAAGTTATATTTAAATTAGTTTTTAACATATAAATTGCAACATGCTACATTTATTTCCAGCTTAAATAAAATATGAATTCAAAATTTCCATAGCGGTAATAAGATTAACCACTAGAATTAGAGGAATATGTATCATTATCCTGCTTGTTAACAATTCAAATTACATGAGAGAACAGTTTTGGAATTAGAATGAACTCCTGGAATTTAAAGGGGCCTTCCTCAATTAACAGCGAATGAAAGTACAGTTCTTAACTGGCTTAGCTCGGTTCGTTTGTCTTATCTGATTAGGACAATTAATTTTTGTATTACTCTCAACACGATTGTCTCTATGTTTGGTATAAATTTATAGAAAATAAACAACACATACTTTATTCCTTAATAAATTTAATAACGAAAACCTTCAATAAAACTATTATATTCCTTAAAGATTATCTAAATATCATTTATAATTTTTTCTTCAAACAATCATCCGATTTCTGAATATAACAAAAGAAACAAATTGAGACTTACTGTTAGAATATCTTAAGGGGGAAAGCCCTCCCTCAGGGTAATACCAAGATTTTTATTGGTTTTTGTTGGGTGATGTGACCTTACGCAGCATACCAATTTTCATGGAAAACAAGTAAGAAATTGAAATTGAGCCATAGTCAGTATCAAGACTAAAAGTTCGCGCCACAATCATTCTAACTCATTTCTCATATTTTAATTGCTACGCAGTTCCTTGTGGGGTTTTTATTTCGGTTTTTTTTCTATTAATAAGTATGTATTCTTTTTTCTTATTTTTTTCTACATTAATATTATGTGTAATTTAAAAAAAATTTTATTTTTTTACACTTTTTTAAGTACGTTTGAATTATAATTTCCAATATTATATACATAAATTGTTATTAATTTCCTGTATTTTAACTTCTTTAATTCGAAGTTTTGACTTAGTCCCTAGAATTTTATATAAAAACAATGTTAAAATATCCTGGTTAATTCGAATATTTTTTTGGATAATTCGAATTTTTTGCATCGTAAATCTATAAAGAGGACAAGTCATTGTGTGCGATTTTCCCGGAAACGACATTCGGGCTTCCTGTCCGTAGACTATTTTTAGTTCTCACAGCACGTACACCTGCTGTTGACTGGTCACATGATACCCCTCCCCCTCACCAGTCCACTAATGCTCATAAATCACAACATTGACATCTCTAATATGTCACTACACGGCGCCGGCTCAGTTCAGTAGCTTGCGTATCATTGATGGTGGTTTCCGATATTCGTGACTTCGTATGCGTTCATGATAATACGTCGTGTTTATGAACTGTATACAAACTGTGTACAAATATTTGCCGTCGCAAGAATAAATAACGGCAATCAAGGAGGTAGAGAAGGGATTTAAGAAAACATTTGAAATACAGTACGGTAGCTAAATTTTCAGGATCCCTCTAAACTCAGTATCGACATTTAACAAAAATTAGAATTTTAATCAATAATATATCTTCATTAACCTACCTTTTTTTATATATAATGTTAAAACATGATGTTTTACTGTTTGTTTCAACTTTAAAAACTTTTCTAATTCGAATTTTTGGATAATTCGAATATTTTTCTTCCACTGACTTTGACCTTGCTGGTATATGTAAATTTGTTGACCACTCTGGATGGCACAATTAATAATTATGTGGTAAACAAAGTTCTATTTATTCTTTTAATCAACGCGATGATAAAGTTTTATTTTTAAAACGATTAAATGATAAATTACAAATATGGTGATTTAATTACGGGTTAACCAAACATAAATATGAGGTCGACTAATCATGACACAAACGCTATTTATAACCGTCTTGAAAAGGATAAGGACAGGGGTGGGGTAACAGTTTTGCAGCACGCTATTCGTGTCGTTAGAAAGTTGAATCGACTGGCTGTTGACGATCTTGAAACAAGACCGTGATTGATAATAAACTTGATAACAGGGAGATCTAGTCGATAATTTTATAACGAAATGTCTATATGATAACTAGTCCTATAAGATGTGACTGTATACATGTTTCAATTACACCAATACTAAGGCATTTTCCTGGGTAATATCTAAATATCATATTTAAATTGTCCGGAAGTCCTTAGTTACTCACACAGCCTCCATTTTGTTTTTTTCACTTATAATATTTTTCTGAATAATGGTTAAACGTACGGAATTGAAACTTTGCACAAACATTTATGGCAAATAGACAAAGCTACAAAAAAATTATGACAATTTCTCAAATTCATAAAACAAAATGGCGGCCATTTAAAATTTTGTTTCTCAAATAACTCGTGAACCGTTGATTTAAAAGAAAATTTACAAGAATAACTTTTTTTCAGGTAATGTAATTACAAATCGATTGTTTTAAATTAGACAAATATTAACTGAGATATGGTAGTTTTAGTGATAGGTGCCACAACAATTTTAATGACAGTAAGCAGGCGGAGACTGTTGCATTGTTGTGGCAGACTCAAGTCGCATGCCTTTACATGCACTGCAACTAAGCTCTAGCGGTCACCTATCACTAAAGCTACCATATCTCAGTTAATATTTGTCTAATTTAAAACAATTTGGTGTCAATCGATTTGTAATTACATTACCTAAAAAAAGTTATTCTTGTAAATTTTCTTTTAAATCAACGGTTCACGAGTTATTTGAGAAACAAAATTTTAAATGGCCGCCATTTTGTTTTATGAATTTGAGAAATTGTCATAATTTTTTTGTAGCTTTGTCTATTTGCCATAAATGTTTGTGCAAAGTTTCAATTCCGTACGTTTAACCATTATTCAGAAAAAATATTATAAGTGAAAAAAACAAAATGGAGGCTGTGTGAGTAACTAAGGACTTCCGGACAATTTAAATATGATATTTAGATATGTTTCTTACCCAGAAAAAATGCCTTAAAGTATTGGTAGGGAATTCTGAAACACCCTGTATAATAGATCAAGTACATGGTTAGCATAAAATAATTGCTTTAACTGTTAAAACGAATTAAGTATTTCATACCTACGTTAATACCCCCTGCATTCCATCTCTCAAGGAGTTTTGTTTACATTAATTAAAACACATCTATAATATTATAAAGAAGAGTTGGTTTCTGTATGTTTGTTTGTTGTAGGAAGTAAACACAAAAAATACTGAACCAACCGGTTTGAAATTTTACACAAAGATATATCTTAAACTCATACAACTCATAGGTATGTTCATTTCCTTCATATCCCCTCAGGCTATGCCCCATGGACACCATAGGTTACACTATTTACATTTTCAAAGGATATCAACATAAAATTACTTAAATGCTGGGGACACTAAAATTTGACAGTTCGTGAAGAAGAAAGAGCTGCCGTGACCGTCCTAGGTTTCAATTTTTACACTACATTTTGAATGTTCGGGAAGAAGAAGAAAGAAAGATAATTTTTACAGATAAACTGCTTGATCGAAATTGTGAAATAGTAGATTTTAAGTACGTTAATTCTTATCCTATCCAAATATTACTTAACAGGTGTTACTTTGTCATGTTGTAGACAGACATGTTTTGTCATTTTGTAAAAATAAAAAAAATGATTAACAAATTTAAATGTATCAGTGCCTTTTATCAGTAGCCTTTTTCAACCGAGCGAAGAACGGGTACTTCTGCTAGTTCTTTTATAAACCTCATGTAGTGTTTTCTGATCAAGAAAATCGTATCTAATATTGAGGTGACCTTATGTTGAAGCAAACAAAATATGCTCACGGGTCTGAAATAATAGATAACGACTATTAATCTTATTTAAAAAACTATTATAATTTTATAAAAAAATCTATCTAACACAACATAAAAATTTTATAATTTATCAATATAAAAAACAAATAACAACATTTCAAAACAAAAAAAAAAACTAACAATATCACAATAATAAAAATTAAACATTATATCTAAATTATTTATAAAAACCTTTATATATATTACTCACTATAGAATTAAAAAAACAACTATTTATAAATTATTTTTTTTTTAACTTTTCACTTTAACAATTCTAACTTTTTATCTTATTATACCAAAAAAATCCTAACACAAAAAACTCAATAAAAAAAAAAAAACAAACAAACTAATTCTCACAACACATCTAAAATATACAAAACTAAAATTAAATTACTAAACAAACACACTACCCACAAACCCCCCCCCAACACTACAAAACCACAATAAACCCCCACCCCCCCCACCACCCCCCCCAACCACCAACACCCCCCCCCCCCCCCCCCCCACAAACCCCCCCACCCCCCCCCCCACCCCCCCCCCCAAACCCCCCAATATCTCCCCCCCCCCCACCCCATCCCCCCCCCCCCCCACCCCCCCCCCCCCACCTCCCCCCACCCCCCCCCCCCACCCCCCCCCCCCCCCCCCCCCCCCCCCCCCCCCCACCCCCCCCACCCCCCCCCCCCCCCAACCCACTACCCACCCCCACCCCCCCCCCCCCCCCCCCCCCAATACCCCTCCCCCACCCCCCCCCCCCCCCCCACATCATACCCCCCCCCCCCCCACTAACCTCCCCCCCCCCCCCCCCCACCCCCTACACCCCCTAAACCCCCCCCCCCCCCTATCACACAAACTCCCACCAAACCCAAATAATAAAAATATCTCATAACCATATATAAACAAACCCCAAACCCCCTTTCCCCCCCACGCTCCCCAAGAAAAAATCCACTCTCTTAAAGCTAAAAAATCATTTTAACTTTAGTCTCTACTAACACAATTTCATACATTTAAACAAAACATATTGATATATTTATATTAATAAAAGCGTACAATATTTTAAACATCCACAAAAAACTACAATCATTCCCCAATCCTAAAATAGATTTTCAATGTATCTTAATATTTAATATTTTAAAACTTAAAATACTTTTGTTCCTCAAAAAATCACAACCTATAATAATATATATAACAAATATCATATAAAACATTGAAAAAAATATGTGTTGTTGCTGTGAATGTTGTGTGTGTGTGTGTGAGTTTTCAATACACGTTTTTTTGGGTTTAGTACAGAAGATAATATAAAATTTTATAAGAATTACATATTATTTGAATGTCATAAATTACTGCTTTATTTGTTAATACTATTAATTTAAGTAGACGGACTCGTGACTTGTGAACAATAGTTACGCTTTATTTTTATTATAATTCTAATGGCATACTAATAAATCCAGTTAACAGAATTATATAATAATGATTATAATTACAATTTCAAATAATCCAAACTCAAACTAAACTAACTGTAATCGTTTTTTTGAAAGAGAGATATCACACGCTGATTGTTATCCTTGAATAACGTAATATGTATAACAATGTACTTATTTTATCATTTGGCCAACATATAAACACGTGACTTTTAATCAGAGAGAAAATCAAAATCAAATATATAATCCCCCAAAACCGTAAACTGGCGAATAAAGCGTTCATTTTGTACAGCACATATTTACTTCATAGTTTTACAATGATGAATGATTCAGATGGCATTGGATAGTAAATAAGCATATTGCTAATGGAAAGTAAACCAATCAGCTGTAGCTAAGAAATCAAATGTTTACATTGTAGACATTTTGTAAACAAACTTACTCTCCATAAGGTTAACATTAGAAATTTAAAACGCCATAAAATGGAAACTTATGGGGTTTTCGAAAATATTTTTTCACTAAAACCTTCCCGGACACATGTAGAGCAACTTCCTAAAATTTCATGGCGATCGGATGAGTAGTTTGGCAACGCATAAAGGACATACAGACATACATTCAATTTTATATATAGAGATTTAGAAAACTACTACAGTTATCACATGAACTTAATAAATGTATTGTTTCATAATACTCAAATTATGTCTTTCAAACATCCTCTTACCTCATATTTTTAATATTTTGGGGAAAAGCTCACCCCTCCCACCGTGATAATACAAAATAATATTTTTCTACACGTTTTACTGGGAGACTGGGTGATGTAGCCTTCCACTGCATACGTAGATTCATGAAAATTTTAAGAACATAAGAAATAAATAAGGAAAATTTTTGACATGGATATGTCTTAGCTCTGGGGGGTGTTAGCAATTTGTAAGATGGAAAATATGTAACAGGTTTCCATAGAAACTACCAGAACTATTGTATTGAATTTTTAATATAAAAGAATAAGAACAGCTGTTTAAATTAACTGAGACCATTCCTTTTAGACATATCCATGATCTAATCTATTTCCCACAGGGAAGTAAAATACAAAAATTGTTTTGTATTATTGTTAATATTCTTAAAAATAACATTGGACGCTCTTGGACAACGCAATACCTGGATTTTGATTTTAGCTTTTCTCATTCTAGACCCATTAGACGTAGAGTAAAAACCAAAAACCGTAGACTACTATCAAAAAATGGGGGATATATGCTTGCCTCTAAAATTTTATCTAAATTGGTCCTATTATGTAAGCTATTGCTCTGCACGCACACACAGAAACGTCAATTTTTAACCCTATTTCGAGTTAAGGGGGCCCCAATTGGAAATAACCACAGAGAACTCAAATTTGCAAATACTGTCGAAAACAATACTTTCTCCTAGTGTGAAAGTAGATATACAGGTTGTATCTGAAATACACCGAAAAACTTTGGGATATTGTTCCCGTGGTCAAAACAAACAAAAATTTGCCATTAACATATGACCTATCTCGCTCTGTTTTCTGTCTGTCGGTGTGTATGTTTTTTATATAGCTTACTATAGCTTTGGAACCGTTCAATGTACTAACTTCAAAACTTAGTCCGTGTATGAGTGGGGTCCTCTTATAGATAGGACCTACATTTGTGCATAGTATCAAATTTCTACATTTCAGCATTTCAAAATGGCAGGCACTTCAATTTTTCTAAACTCGATATCTCAAAAACCATGTGATTAAAAAAAAACAAAAAAAATAAAAGTATGCGAAATTTAGTACTCGTAAATTGTACACTTCAATTGATTTTACAGTACAATTTAATTTTACATTTTCGTAAAGAGAATTAAATTTAGCAACTTTTTGTAAATCACATGGTTTTTGAGTTATTGAGTTTGAAAAATTGAAATGGCCGCCATTTTTAAATGGTACAAAGTAGAAATTTGATACTATGCCTAACTATAGCTCCTGTATACGTACTAATATACGTACAAACTTTGAAGCTAATACCTCAAGTGATCCTAAAGTTATTCAAGTTATGTACAAAAACACATACACACCGACAGACGGAAACTGGATTGAGATAGGTCATACGTTTACAGGACATTTTTGGTTGTTTTGACCCTGGAAACAATATTCTAAAGTTTTTCGGTGTATTCCAGATACACTCTGTAGTACTGTTTATAATTTAATTTTAAATGAATAAATGAGTTTCAATAAGCGGTCTTGCAGGGACAGTTGTCAACGAAAGTGACAGTGAGTTAAAATCAGCTCGGAGAGAAGGATTAAGGTCCTGGGTCACAGTTGGAGTCGTAATCAACTGATCACATCACACGAGTTGGTAATCCTGTCTCACTAGGAGGTTGATGAATGGAACAAATCAGTGATCCAAATACTGAGTCGATCACTACGTTTCAATCTATTTTAAAATGTAATAAACGGTATTAACAAACCGACACATACGTTCTCCTTCTAAAGTTAAACTGAAAATGATTTACATTCCATACAATTATCATATTTCTCAACTCCTATCAACTTACAAATTTATTGTTTCAAAAATATTCTTTAAATTTCTTTACCAAAACGAACGTATCCAATTAAAACACAAATTTAAAAATGTTGGCAAAATAGTACTTTCTCCTATCGTAAAAGAGAGAGACATTAAAAACTTATGAACAAATATTAGATTAGATTATTGAAATGGCAATGGTTGAGTATAAGATTATTGTGGTGCGATCTTGTAGTCTTGGTACTGACTAAGGCTGCCATGTTCCATAGATAGACTGTTAATTAATAGCCCTACAGCCAATGACATATCTAGGGACCTACCGTTTAGCGTGAAATTCGAACAACGGCCTCTGAATTTATGAATTGGTCTTATAATAAGGATGGTCTTTGCGGATTAACGTAGTATTCAATAGTGCGGACGTTAATCCACACTAGAGAACACTACACCCACCGACCAAAGCTCACAAATATCCACAATTCGGTTAGATCATCGATATGTCTAAAGCGAATGTTTTAAGTTCATCTAAATAACTGTTCATATAACCAAACTATGAAATTACTATCCATTTGACGTCACTAACCAAATGTATATTACATATGATATACAATATAACAACAAAATAAAATACACTTTATACACACAATATATCATATAATACATTATAATACACAAATTCTACCGATTCTTTTTACTTTCTCCCCTTATACGTATATGAAGAAAGTATTGTTTTCGTCAAAATTTTAGAATTTGAGTTGAGAGTGGATATATACGTTTTGGGGTCCCCTGAATCTAAAAAAGTGGATTTCGACGTGATGTCTGTCCATCCATGTGTCTGTCTGTCTGTTCCTGTGTGTTCCTGTGTGTCTGGCTATGTACACATCCAGATAAAGGAAACCCCAGTATGGAGGTCTTACACAGGGGCTGAGTGAGCAAATCAGGATTCAAACACTTAAATAATATAGTTATTAAAACCTTTCTTCATTATTGTTACATTTGCGTGCGCTTCAAATACAACAAATTTACTATATTCTTTGATTTTAAATTTGTCGAAGTTTGTATTTTAAAAGTGTAATTTAATAATTTCTATATATTTTAAATTTTATCCAGGCGATTCCTGAGGAATTTACTGAAAGAGTGCAACGACAAATACAACACTAAGAATGAAGTTCTCGCAGTTTGGTTTGCAGACGCGGACCGCTATATATGCAACGTCTAGGGTCCAGTCCGCTGGGAGGACCGGAGCCACTAGATGTCGAAAGAGATTCATTTCTCTACCTTTCCAGTTGTTAAGTTACAAAAGCTCGTTTGCGTTACTGTGTTAGCTTTGCGACATGCTGTATCTGTCGAATGTGGAATAAAAGAAATAATTACATCTCAGTGGCGAAATTAGTTCTTCTTTTCGTGTAATTTGTGTCAACCTTTGTTAACGTTTTACTAATTATTTAGAAATCTATAAATGACGTAATAGTTTTTTCACGATATATTAATAGCACACCTACTCACGTGGGGTGTTTGAAACCCCCCCAAAAATTTTTGTACTTATAACCTTATGACTTATTTTTAGACTCGACATTTTTATAGTTTTTATCATTCTACAGGAATTTTTTCTTCTAAATAAGAAATATGCTTGAAAACGTCTATAAAAATTGTATTTATGTGCTGACCCTAGCTTAAATCGTGAAGTGTCCAATACAACCTTTGGTAACATAGCTAGTAGAACCTGTTTTCCTTGCAATTTTCGTTGAAACAAATCGAATTTCAGCCTCAAAATAACAAAGCGGAAATTTTTTTCAAGTTTGAAAAACTTTATTTACACCAATATACAGAGTGTTAATTGAAGGATTGTTCATCACATGTTTATAGGATACTTTCCGTTTATTTTGATAAGAACTATCATCCTTTGGAGTTTGTCCCCAATTTTGATAAACGCCCTGTTTGTATAAGTGAAATATTAATATAGTACACAGTATAATATTAATAACGAGCTACAATGATAGAGGAATTGTATTCAAATCTAGTATGGACATTTTTTTTCATACACAACAGTTCGTTACAGGACACCCCGGGCCACTTTCAAAGCTCTTGAGAGGACAACTCAACTGCACACTGGCAAAAACCGGTTCGTAGTCATTAAAATACTGTTCTGTTGTATGGAGATACTGAGACCAGTTGTATGGCAGCCCACATGTGAGTATTTAAAGGTTAAGTATATTTTTTAGTCAATGGCTGCCGATCCTTTAATCAAATAAAAATGATCGTGTTTACTTCCCTGTGGGAAATAGGTTAGATCATTGATATGTCTAAAGGGAATGTTTCCAGTTCATCTAAAAAATGCAATACACTAGTTCTGGTATTTTGAATGGAAACGGGATCCACAAATCTAAACACCCCCTTTCAGAGGTTAGAAATATCCATGTCAAAAGTCATACAGTTGCAGACGTAATTACAGCTGGAATATATTTATATCAATTTTCCAACGTGCTAAATTGTTTTTATCAAGAAAAGAAAATCTGTGCATGAGACGTTTCAGAGGAGCTCAAGGATAAGCAATTTCCTAGGATGTTATCGCACTGATAATGGCTGAAAACAGGATCAGAAACACCACCAGCATGTTGCCTCAGGTTTGAGACAGCAGAACGATGGCGACGTCCTGTAATCCAGCTACTTGGAGGTCACGAATTATGGATAGTTGTGAGAGATGGTCGGTGGATGTAGTGTTCTCTTGTGTAGATTAACGTCCGCACTATTGAATACTACGTTAATCCACAAAGACCATCCTCATAATTAGACCAATTCGTAATTCAAAGGCCGTGGTCTGGATTCCACATTAAACTGTAGGTCCACTAGTTGCCATCGGCTGTTGGGCTATTAATTAAGAGTCTTGTCTAAGGAACATGTCAGCCTTAGTCAGTAACAAGACTACAAGATCGCGCCACAATCATCCTACATTCATTCCTCATTCATACTTGGCTTAAAATACCAACCTGGGTAGGTCGCCATTTCAAATGGTAATCTAATCTATATATATACATCCCGTACAAAGTACGCGAGAATCATTAGTTTACTTCTTTAACTATTTTATTGCCCGGTGCTTGAAACTATAGAATATTTAAACTTCCAGTACGCAAACGTAACTTGTCTGAAATCTTAGCTGTACAAATACTATGTGAATGTCGTTCAATAAAACTAAACAACCCCTCCACAGCAGGCCTGCGTACTCAGCGAATTTCTAAATGAATAACAATATACAACAGGTTTCCCTTTTCTCCACAATATTAACATGAAGAGTATGCAGGTCTGCTGCTGTGATAAACACATCTAGCCATGTGGCTAGAGAGATAAAACATATAGCTGTCATTGTGAATCAAATATTTATACGGAATAAAAAATTGAATTAAATTGAAAATGCCGCAATAAGTAATGTGACTAAAACTATTGTGATCTGTTGCAAGACCGAAACAATTGCGATGCGGTTCGATTGACACAATGGGAGAGATAATATCGGTGTAGGTGGAAATGTCGGTGTGCTAGACGACATTGAGCTCTCACTCCTCCCATGTTCATGTCTATTCGCATTCAGTATCTTCGCATTTATACACTCCTTCAGTCTTTAAAATATGTCGTCCTTTTCGTTCTATTATTTTACGAATTTCAATTTATCGTTTTAGTTGGATACGTGCCGAAAAATAACGTTTTGTACTCTGTACTCAGACTGATAAGATTAGATTAGATTATTGAAATGGCAACCATACTACAAGGTAGATATTTTAAGCCAATTAATGAGGGTTGATTGTAAGATGATTGTGGCGCGATCTTGTAGTCTTGTTACTGACTAAGGCTGACATGTTCCTTAGACTGTTAATTAATAGCCCAACAGCCGATGGCAACTAAGGGACCTACAGTTTAACGTGGAATACGAACCACGGCCTCTGAATTACGAATTTGTCTAATTATGAGGATGGTCTTTGCGGATTAACGTAGTTTTCAATAGTGCGGACGTTAATCCACATAAGAGAACACTACATCCACCGACCATCGCTAAAAACTATCCACAATTCGTGACCTCCAAGTAGCTGGATTACAGGATGACGCCACCATCCCAGTCAAGATAAGAAAGACTACAGACTATACGTCACTATTTTCTATTTTCCGGTACGTCATCTAGATAATCAAGAAACCTCTGTATCAATTTGTTTTTCCTTGCCTCTCTTTTGGTTAACCTTCCTATTTAACCTGGTAAACCTCAGATAACGTTCCTTTTATCTCGAGGGACAAAAAAATTGTTAATGATGAGATCCGCTCCTTATCCTATGCAATCCTCCATAATACGCGAACAATGTCACAATACGCACCGAACGATATTATAAACTTTGTTCAACACCCAGGTAGTCAAAGTAGAGTGACCAATTAAATTTTTAAATGATCGATATTCAATACTATAATACGAACAAGGTTTGTAAATTTGCACAAGGTTCTCGATAACGACTAACGAATTTCTTTAAATTTTGAAAATAACTAATTTCCTAGTAGAAAATAAGTTCTAGACAGGTCTAATGTCCAGAAAAATCCCGGTTTTCTTGTAATATTAAGTTTGAAATATAAAAAATTAACAATACACTTATGTAGAATCAAATGTAAACAATACAAATCAAAACATCTGCTTATAACAGTTTTTGACAGTGTTGTTGATTGAAGATGGAAGTAAACAATATGTGAATAGAGGTTTTGCATAAATATTTATTTTATATATATAATAAAGGAAAAATTATCCAATTAGTAAACAATTTGTAAAATCTAACGGGTAAAATAACTGTGCGAAATAAAAGCAGAGACAAGTATTTCAAAAATCTTTCGTGTTATGATAGAAAACTGATTCATTGTATTGCTTGAAGCCACTGTAACAAGCCAATTGGTGCAAATTAAATTTCTCTTTTGCGTTTCATTCCTCATTCCGTTTCTAACACAATCATTTGATCACAGGCTAGTAAGAACTGTCTAGATAATTAAATAAACAGTATTATTATGATCAGCTAAAACAATTGAGGTTGGCTAAAAGACCTTAAACGACAACCAATCTTAGTAGATGCCGTAGCTCAGAGCTAGCGCGGAGGAGTTTATGCAAGGTAGTAAAAAGGTGTTTATGCTAAATTAATTAAGGTGTATTAAATCGGTTTTATTTAAACCATATAAACTGTGTTTCTATTGAGAAATAAATGTGTTTCAAATATCCAATATTATCCGAGCAAAGCTCAGTCACCAGGTAATATTTTTTTAACACAGCTAAAAGCGTATTCAATTAATACTTTGCTATTCAGAGCCAAAGTCATTAGTCATTAGAGACAAAATACGAAAGGAGTCATTAATGACGAGATTGATAAATGGAATCACTCCACACAGTGCAAAAAAGATATGTACGTATCAACCGCACCAAGTCATTTAAGAGTCTGCATCAGTGGTAGCCATCTTGGATTTTAGTCCCGTAAGAGCTATGTTAAATTCTGGCGCCTATATCTCCTTGACCTATTGTCATTGACGGAAGAGGTGTCAAATTAAAGGTATTACAGTCCTCCAGGGCACCACCTTACAGAACTTCTTATTTTCGCTCTCAATAAAAAAATAATAATGATTTATTTTGTAAAATATTCCTGGATTTTTGTTTTTATATCAAGTTAAATTTTTTAACATATTGAAAAAGTAATTCCCTTGAGCCACATCTCATTAATGTACTTCCAAAGTTTTACATTGATACTTTGATAATTAACGCCACTACACACGCCAAAGTGAAGGTATGTTCCGCCAGAATTTAACATCGCCCTTACGGGACTGAAATCCAAGATGGCTACCACTGATGCAGACTTTTAAGGTTCGAAAGGAAGGCGAAGTTATTAAAGAGGTTTATAGAACATACAGCGAGTCATTTAAGGAAGGATAAAAACCATGTCATTTAAGGAGAGTCATTTGAAATGTGAACGAGACATGAATGACACACCAAGTCATTTGAGAGGCACGATTGTTTTATATAGGTCAGAATGCAAGTGGTAATCAATAGGCTGGCAAGCTTGAGTAGGAGTCAAAAGTACAGAATAAAGAGGGGTCACAAACAATACTGGAGCCCTACTGTCTGAATTCCCCTTCACGTTTATATTCAGTTTGAACCAAAACACTTAGGCTAAATGTTTACAGTCATAAGTTTACAAATTGTAAAAGTATGATATGAAATTTACCTTATCTACTGACTACCTCTTAAATCAATTCCATTGTAACTCCATTGTAAAGTTATATAAATTACAAATTTAATTAACTTAAGTTAGTACTACTCAAATATATTAAACATATTAATCCTTTATTATAATTTTTGGAAATAACTTATTTTTATAGAAATAATGTTTTTTATTGGGTAGATTTTGGAAAACGAAGTTCTTAATTTTTCTGGTCTTTTATTTCCACAACGCAGAGTAAAATAACTGGACATAAAATTCGAACTTGAATCCCTCTTAGAATTGCATACATATTATTCGATTTGCAAGGTATATAAATGTAAACATTGCTATTCGGTTATGGTTTACATATTTAATAAGTTAACGAATACTATTTTACATGCATTTTCTAAATGGACAGCAATGTTGAACCAGAAGCAACTCAGAATAAAATGTAGTTATTTTAAGTTGGAAACTAAACTTGTAAATGCTTAAACTTAAAACCATTTGAATTTCACCGCAGGTTCACCGTATTAAGAATGAACAAAAGGAGCTTAATGTCTTATTGTGTTAGTAAGTTCTAGCTACATCTTTGTAACCCGAATACATTTATTATTCCCATAAAGACAACTTTATGATACGTTTATCTCTAACCTTACATCTCTTGGCAAAGAAAATAATGAAATATTAATATTTTCCAAATGATTACTGTGAGTCGGTTTAGTGAAAGTTATTGAAAATATTTACAAACCCTACTTTTTACTGTTTTTTCACCGTGTGTGTCCGTAAAAACGATAACTCGTGTAAATACTTCTGTCATGTATTCAATCAAGACAGATCTTTATTGATCAAATTAGATCAATCTTGATCTTGGTTCGCAGATAATTAGAATGATGCGTCACGAAAAAAATAATTATTTTATTCTATGTAGCAGCAAACCTATTTACTCATTCCCCATATATTTTTATTGAATGTACGTATGTATTACGTCCTTATGTATAAAAATACTGTTGTAAAAGTTTTATACCACTTAACCTATGCTCAAACTCAGTTGAATGATCTCAAGTAATATTCATGGATGAATGGAAATGACGCTGAGGACGCAGGTCTGCTGCTACGGGGGCATTTTTCTATTTCCATTTGCATTATAAAATCAACCCTGAGTTTACAATGATCTTATACCGTAAGCATAACAAGTACTGGTGTTTTTGTTACAGCATTATGAGGACTTTTATAGACATTTTCAGTATGCACTTTATTTAACTTTGTTTGCCGACTTTGACCAGGAAATAACTTCGTTACAAACTTTCTCTCCGTCCGTCGAATAAAAACTTTAGGCTTTACAGACTTTTAAAAATACTACTTGGAAAATATTTAAAAAAAGGGTGTCATACTTACCATATAGATTTACTAATTTTACCTTATATTGCATCGTGCAAAAAAGAAATATATTATAAACTATCATTCTATATCAATTTTACCAAAATTAGAAAAAACCCATATTCTAATATTGAATTAACTATTTAGTAACACCAGTGTGATTCAATGCAAGTGCAAAAAAGAAATATATTATAAACTATCATTCTATATCAATTTTACCAAAATTAGAAAAAACCCATATTCTAATATTGAATTAACTATTTAGTAACACCAGTGTGATTCAATGCAAGATTAGAAAATATAGAAAATTATATTCGTACTTATCCATATTAAAACACATGGTTTATACCGTGTGTCTCAAAAGTCCCATCCCCCCCTGTTAATTTTTTATTAATGGAAATAAAAATTTTATACTTTGGAGATGTTTATTCAATCAAAAAAGGTAGTTTTTGATGTATTCAAATTTTCAACCCCCCCCCCCTTAAAGCGGTAGTTTAGGGGTAATTTGAAATTTTTAAATAGATACTCCCAGCTTGCGTATCATTTCAAAGGTCTTGACTAAAGAAAACAAATGGTGCAAATTGGAGGTCTCTACGTTTATTTTATCAAATGTTATGCTAGTTTAAATTTTTAAATGTTTTGAAATCTGATAGATTGTTAATTTTGTAAATAATGAAAAAACGCCTTGTAAACGCTCTGTTACATCAAGTTCGTGATAATAATACGGACTTTTGTCTCAATAAGGGTTCTGCTTACACGACTTTACGAGTGTATTGTGCGTTGCCTTCACCAAACATTTTCCCATCAGTGAATATTAATCAATTAACAGGAATGGGGTTCTCAATATTATAGTAGAGTGTAAACTTATTATGATCCCAAGTAATGTGTTACCACTCGCAATAACGTATAAATAATAATAATATGTCTGTTAAAATGCCAGTTCAAAAACTGACGAAAAATCGTTTTGAACTTGAACTACTTTGAAAACTATAATTTGTTTTAATTAATTTGATTATATCTACCAAAATTACCTCAAAATCTAATCAGTTAAGTATTTCGAATCATTTTTCTACGACAAATGATTCCAGAGAAAAGTAAAATTTACTGTCTGTGGTGAACGCAATACGCTGTCTGAGAGCAACTAAATGTAATAATATAAGAATAACTATCGCTTATGAAGAAATAAATAGTAAAACTTAATTTTTTACGTTGTAAATGTATTTTATGTTGTTTATAAATGAGAATCCTCCAGCTAATACTAGTATAGCTTTATGCAGCCTGGTATGGTACTACAAAAGAGTTATCAAAAAATGAAAATTCACTGAGCACGCGTGTCTGCTGCAACAAGGGTGTTTCAGTTTTAGGTCGTAGTACTGGCATTTTCTGATACGACGATTTTAAAAACGCATTTTCCTGTAATTATTTTTATTAATTTGATACGAAAAGGTCCTATTGCTTTACATAAATGTGTTTTGAAGTAACAAACATAGCTTTTCATTAAAATTGGTTCTGTCTTAGGTTTGTTCGATGTTCGTAATACTAATGTAACAATCGATTACTACAACAATGACAGTAACAACAGCTGAGGACAGATGTCCACCGGACATTTGATAACGATAAGGTCAAAGGTTATTGCCCTCTCATCGGTTCTAGACCAAAACCAGGTAATGTCAACGCTTCTCCTTTTTATTATCTTTCAATCATCAACAAGAAAACTCCCCAAATTTTGTAAATTGAACAACCATTTCACGTTTTTGTTTCGGAGAAAGTATTTAGGTTACTAGAATAAATTTAAAGTTAATTGTTATTTTTTAAGAGAAACTACACTAACAATATAATTTTATTTAATAAATTTCGTCCATTCCTTTTGCACCTTCAAAATCGAACTGATCGTACATGGCGATAATAGAGACAAATCTGATTTACCAACTAAATTGAAACTGTAAATCGATTTGCCGTAAGAACAACACGGTACAAAGTACACTAATTAAATGACTCAATTCGCCGAAGCAAATAATTACTGTTTGTTACTAAACATACGTATCAGTGTTAGTAAACTATTGTTCTTTCTAAAGCACTGGCAGGATTTTTAAACTAAAAATCATTCTTTTGCGGTAGTAAGTTGACTAAACCCAACTATTAAACAACGCGGTATAAGTGCACTTAATTCTACTCAAATTTGGCTAATTCATTTTTATTTGAATAAAAAAACGTTTGAATCGTATGATACACATTCAAACTAAATTTTCTTATTTGTTAGCTTCTATCCGTTTTAATTGATTGTAGTTTTAACTGCCTTCAGAGCGAATTGATAAAATGAAAATGTATAAATATATATGTAATGATGTAATAAAAATACAATATAATTTAAATCCATTGTTTCCACGAAAGAAGCTAAGACAGAGGATTTTTATCTATCGGGGATAGTACAATTTATTGGATTGTTAGGCTTTCCATCACAAGTTTGTTTTATAGCGGAAAGTGGGTTATATTAAATTGACATTTGTTAGAGGTTCAGGAATCATTTTCTTGTCTTGTACCGTTTTGGAAATAATTTTTATTTATGAGTATTAATGAACCTTAGGCCTATGCACAACATATTCTTTCATTATTCTCTTGACTTTCTTCCTTTAGTAAATATAAAAATATATTAAATATATAGAAAAAATCAGACAAAATTTTTGTGTTTACTTCGCTGTGGGAAATAGGTTTGATCATGGATATGTCTAAAAGGAATGTTTAAAATTCATCTAAACAGCTGTTATTATTCTTTTGTATTAAAAATTCAACACAATAGCCCTGGTAGTTTCTATGGAAACCTGTTACATATTTTCCATCTTAAAAATCATTAACACCCCCCAAGACATATCCATGTCAAAATTAAAGGATAATTTTAAAGTACACTCTAACTAATAACACCTCATAATTAATCAAGAGAAAAATCAAATGACAACAAAACACTACACTGTTTAGATGTATTTTGCTTTTAAGGTTAAATAAACACTGTGATAATGGAGTAATCCTTCAAAACACGTGTCAGAATAATAAAATGAATAAAGGATATTCTAGCATTATTTATTTTGGGACTATAAAAAGCTTTTATGATTTAAAAATTTTAATCTCTATACATAAAATTGAATGTATGTATGTATGTCCTTTATGCGTTACCAAACTACTCATCTGATCGCCATGAAATTTTAGGATGTTGCTCTACATGTGTCCGGGAAGGTTTTAGTGAATAAATATTTTCGAAAACTCCGTAAGTTTCTATTTTATGGCGTTTTAAATTACTAATGTTAACCTTATAGAGTAAGTTTGTTTTCAAATATTCTACAATGAAAACGTTTGATTTCTCAGCTACAGCTGATTCGTTTACTCTGCAATAGCAGTATGCTTTACTATCCAATGCCATCTGAATCATTCAACAATGTAAAACTATGAAGTAAATATGTGCTGTACAAAATGAACAGATTTATTCGCCACGTTAATAGTTTACGGTTTTGGGGATTATGTATTTATACTTTTAATTTTCTTTCTTATTAAAAGTAACGTATTATAATAATCAGCTGTTTTATATCTTTCCTATAAAAGCCGTATTACAGTTAGGTTCGATTTGAGTTTGGATTTGATTTGAAAATTGTGAATTAATCCACTCAGATTTATTTGTTTTATGGGAATGTTATTAGTATGTCTTACCGTTTCAGTATTGTTATTCACTATAACGGCCCAGAATATATAACCTTTCACAATGAAGCCGTAATGCTATTCGACTTCAGAACATGGTCAATCTTAAAGTTAACAAGTATTTACTGACAGGCTTAGCTAGTTATTGGAAAAAATCCATCGATTTTGCTGATCCAAAATCGTTGTTTCGATTTCACTTATATCGATTGTTGTTTCGATACCGATCGATATCGAATACCGGATGAAAATCGATACCGGAACAACCATATTTGCTACTTGTTCAATACATGGCTACTCACTGCGTTTCTCAGAGTTGGCTTGCAGATACGCGGTTATCCAGTTGCAGTGCCAGTCACGCTTGGCCAAGAGACAATCTCGACGAACCAGCTGCTTCACCAGACGTCCTCCCAGACGCTTCACGTCCGCCTGTAGACTGCGTACCAGCTGACTCAGCTCCGGCACGCCTGCATCATCATCATGTAGCTATAGAATCCAAACCCCAACATTGATACTCTTCGTATACTTTCATGTTATCGTTTAAGTTGACTGGCATGTGGCGTGTCTTTTAACCCAACACTTGGAGGTGACAAATTGTGAATAGTTTTAAGACCTCTAAGTTTATCCACAATGATCATTCCCATAATTTAGAGGCAAAATTGCGGTTTGAATTCCACGTTGATCTATAGGTCATTTAGATGTCATTGGCGGTTGGGCTATTAATTATAACAGTACAGGGAACATGTCAGGCTTAGTCAGTAGCAAACTTACATTCACATATTTTATACATCAGAAAACAATTATCTGAGGGTAGGAAGACACACGAACAATATTAGTCAACAACTGAAAGTAGTAGATTTAACATTTGAGGGAGTGACCGAGTTTAAGTACTAAAAAGTAAGTATTGATTAAGCTAACTCGGAAGCTATAAGACAAGAATAATAAATGCTAACAGATATTATTAGTTTCTTCAAGGACTTATGAAAGAATCATTCTCAAGAGAATCTTGACTACGAGGGTGTAAATCGATCATTCAAACTATAATCATAAACCAATCAGGCATTTTGAAATAGGCTAAAAACTTACACTGTTTGAGGATTAAATCTTGAGACGTCCCAAAAATATCATAATCTTGATCTGAAATCTTGAATTATGAGAATCGGATGTGTAAAAATCTCAACCAACAAAGAACTACGAGTATTGTATATAAGATCCAGACATTTTTGCGCAAATTATAAGTAGAAGACTCAGGTGTCATGTGTCGATAATTGGTCAGGGCATGAATACAAGAGCGATATCAGAAGGATACAAGAGGCAATAGTGGAGATAACTACGACATCGCTGGAAGGACCTAGCCAAACAGAAGAAGAAGAAGATTAGGAGCAGAAGGAAGTTGGGAACATGTAAGATCGAGAAGACGTCAGGGCGAACTTGGTGAGGCCAAAACTCTAGTGAAGTATGAATAGATGGTTTGTGACCGGCCATGTGACTTTGCTTGTCACATTGGCATACACGTGGTGTATTACTTTATACTGTGCACTATTCTATATTGACATTGATAAGAGAGCGGAAGGCGATAGGACAGTGATAACAGTGGCATTTCTCCGCAGCGGAACGGAAGCCGCAGATACTCCGACCTGGTTGGGATTTTTGGAATTTTGAACACTGCCTTTTGTTACTACGAGAATATATACTTTAAAATTGATCAATCCATCCAGGCTGTACAATCGCCAGGACGCGTCTTTTGGGCATCCCTTCTTATCAAACGATCAGTTCTACAGAGACAAACAACTTATACTTACTTTATACTTATTTACTTTACTTTTAACTGAAATGGCGACCTACCCAGGTAGGTATTTTAAGCCAAGTATAAATGAGGAATGAATGTAGGATGATTGTGGCGCGATCTTGTAGTCTTGTTACTGACTAAGGCTGACATGTTCCTTAGACAGGACTGTTAATTAATAGCCCAACAGCCGATGGCAACTAAGGGACCTACAGTTAAACGTGGAATCCGAACCACGACCTCTGAATTACGAATTGGTCTAATTATGAGTATGGTCTTTGCAGATTAACGTAGCTTTCAATAGTGCGGACGTTAATCCACACAAGAGAACACTACACCCACCGACCATCGCTCACAACTATCCACAATTCGTGACCTCCAAGTAGCTGGATTACAGGACGACGTCACCATCCCAGTCAGTATTCGAAAATACCTAAAAGTTACAAATCCCCCTAAGGACCCCCCTCTATAGGGAACCATTGTGGTATATAACGGTTCTGAAAATAAAAATTCATTTACTTCCCTTTGGGAATAGCTCAGGCTTATATCATATATATGTCTGAAGGAAATGTTTACAGTTGTCCTTAACAGTTCTCCTTATAACATTATGACATCACGTAGGTTTACATTTTGGTCTGACAGACTGACAATACCCGCCCCCCAGAGCTAAGACATGAGCCATGTCAAAAACCTATTGTTATGTGCAATGTAAAAGCATTTACTTGCCATAGAAGTGTAGAACCCTGACTAAAACAACACTTTAATATGAGCTGTAGCTAAATAATATTAGAATCAATATTTAAACCTCCCTTACATTATAAGAGCTGTAGCCTACTTACAAATCCCTAATCTAAAAATCGTTAATAGCAAAAACCAGATATTTAATTATTAACTTCTATATACGAAATAAACTATATTTTTTTATAAAATATGGAAAAGTTCTCAAACGGTTCTGAAAACATGCTACATTTAAAACACATTATTAACAAATTAATTTAAAAATGCTTGTATTTACTTCCTTGTGGGAAATAGTTCAGATCATGGAATTGTCTAAAGGGAATGTTTTCAGTTCATCTAAACAGCTGTTCTTATTCTTTTATATTAAAAATTCAATACAATAGCTCTTGTAGTTTCTATGTAAACCTGTTACATATTTTACACCTTAAAACACCCCCCATATTCATGTCAAACGTTTCTATAATTTTTTTATTCTAGGCTATAAAATGAGTTTAAAATTCAAAATTAGTAATTTAGGTTTGGTTTTAGATCAAGTAAATATTGAACCGAATAATTATTAAAAAAATTTGTTTCCTTAACAACCGATTTATTATTGAATTTAAAAAATCTCTATGGAGAGGCCTTCACGCTTCCTTTACAGTCAAAACTTCAAATGCAAAATTAAAACTAGTTTTTGCAAATGCAAAATTGGTATTCAGGAGGAATAAACAAATGAAAATGTTCATTTCCCTTATAAATAAGGTTTTGTAATCATCATTAAAGTCTGATAAGGATAACGTTAAATTTCAGATGTTGCAACTGTTTATAAACCTGCTATGATTCTACTTAATCCACAAATAAAAAAAAGTGATTAGTCCAATTTATGAAATCATCTGAAACGGAACTCACTATGCCCTTACTCTTGTTCAGTTATCAGTACATTCTGGGAATATTTTTCATAGTAAAAATGGTTGAAATCGTTTTAGCGAATTTCCCATAGGGAAGAAGCTATTACCGTAGGTCTCATGACGAGACTTAAGCCCGGGAACATGTTATTTTTTCTTCTTTAGGTGCTCAGAGTCCAAAAACAATAGTCGTTAAAATTATGTATATTATATATTAATAGTTGGGGACAAACTTCGAGTGATAGCACTCATCAAAATAAACAAAAAAATTCTATAACATATGTCGAAAAATCTTGTTTAGCCGCTAGCCGCCATTTTGTATTTTATACAAAAAAATACGTTTGTGTATAAAGAACTATTTAAATAGAAACCAAACTTTGCACACATATTTTGGCCAAAGAGAAAAATATTCTCAAATTCATTAAGTTTGCTTTTATATTTTCAAATTACGCGGTTAAAAATATTTTAATTTAAATAAACAAAAAACATTAACTTTAAAACCGCCGCCATTTTGAAAATAAAAAGCAAACTTAATGAAACTTTGAATATTTTTTCTCTTTGCCAATAAATATGTGCAAAGTTTGGTTTCTGTATCTTAAATAGTTCTATATATATAAAGTTTTTTGTATAAAATACAAAATGGCGGCTAGCGGATAAACGAAGCATTTTTCGACATGTTTAAATTTTTTGTTTATTTTGATGAGTACTATCACCCCTCGAAATTGTCCCCCAACTTTATGAACATCCTGTATATATGTGTCTGTGAACACGATAACTCTCGTAAAATGGTCCGATGAAGACAAAATTTGGTAGAGACGTGTATTCCTACAAATGCTCGGACGAGTTCGTAAACCAGACATATCGGTCAATGGGAACGGTAGTTTGGGGGGGTTTTGTACCCCAAAATGGGGTTTTTGGGCTTTTCACATGTAATTTTTAAAAATTTATACTTTTATATTTCACCATTGGAATCAGCTTCAAAAACTACACGGTTAAGTTCCTTAAAGTTTTTCTCTATCTCCAACGGTTACCGAGATATTATAAAATCTAAACACAGTATGTTGTATTGTGGGGCTCCAATGTTAATCTCATGGAGGATAGGGAAAAATTAATATTTCCCATATTAATCAATATTTTTGATAAAACTTGATATTTAGCTTCATGTGGTTGAGGCCTATCCATTTATGCTTAAAAATCATAGTTTATGTGTTTATCATGGCAGCAAACCTGTATACTCTTTTCCCATATTAATATGTATAGTGAATAGGCAAACTCCTTTATTTATGGACAGATGTTGATGAAAGTTGATATAAATGCTCAAAAAATTAATTGTTTACGCTAGAAACACCTACTTTCAGCGTTCCTCATAGCAGCAAACCTGCATACTCTTTCCCATGTTAATCTATGGAGAGTAGGCAAATAATACTCATATTTATTGACAGAAAATGATCTAGAAATGAACTAGTCATATATTATTATTATTATGTTATTGATTTGGAAATTCGCTGAGTACGCAGGTCTGCTGCGACGGGGGTATTTATGGTATAGAATAGAGTCGTTATGTTTTAAAGATAAATTTATTGATTCAGCTATTTAGAGCAACATAAGACCCACCCACTCTACGTATTGTGCTCATGAGATCCGGTTGTTTTATGCCATTGTATTAATTTTATTGTTTTTCATCAATGGTTTCCTCAACAATGAAGATTGGATTCAAGTGAAATTCAGTACTTCCAAAATAAATCATAAAGGTAACCATTTTGAACCTTTTATAACATTCTTTACTGCAAATAATAAAATTGTTAATAATTGTATCCTTTACTTGGATTCTCTTATGTAAATAAAACGATTCATGTTTGTGACTGATACTTGGTGATTAAAAACTTTAGACAAAATGACCTTTTGTATCGCGTGTAGTTAAATGTATATGAAAAAGTGTTATTTCACGTACTTTGTAAACACCATTTTTTTCACAACATGGTCATAACAATTATTGTCTCTAAAAATTGTGTAGCTTATCGTGTTGTTTTATAGGTCATTAATAACCCCAAAAACCAACGAATGATTGACATGATAACCAAATATCATGAAAGATACGATTACCTTTGATAAAATAAACGGTATCAGTAGACTGCTACATACTTTCTACCTTAAGTAAATTTAAAAACTACAATCTGTAATAGATATATCTATTATATTCTTTAAAGTTTATCTAAATATCATTTCATATTTTATTATTTCAAAAATTATCATCCAGAAGAATCGAATTTTGATAGAATTTTATGGGGGAGACATCTCCCCACTTCTCGGTAATACCAAGTCTTTTTTAGTGCGTTTTGTTGGGGGATGTGACCTTTTGCTGCATACCAAGTTTCTTGGGAAACCGTTGGGGAATAAGGAATAAATTGATTTTTGTCACATTCTCCATAACATTTGGCGCTTAGATAACGTATTGCGTTTACCGTGGACCGTAAATTTAACTTCTCTGGAACCGTTAGTCGTAGACAAATAATTCAAAATACTAATTCGTTTAGTTTTTAAAACTCGTCAAATTATACTTTACCTTTACAGTTTTCACTGAAAACTTAGAAATTTGATTTTTCGACTTTTGATTTTATGACTTTCAAAAGCCGATAGCTTTTGAATTGTGATTTGTGATTGTACAGACATACGAGTGGTGTCATATGTTCATATCTTCATATTTTGATTATTTACTATTTTATTAAGAAATAAAATAGAGATAAAATACCCCCGTCGCAGCAGACCTGCGTACTCAGCGAATTTCCAAATCAAAAATATAATAATAATAATATAACAAGTCAAGTTTCAAAATCTGTTGATACATGAGAATTATTTGCCTATTCTCCATAAGATTAAAATGAGAAAGAGTGTGCAGGTTTGCTGTGAGACATAAAGTAGGCATTTACCATAAATAATTTTAGCTTAACATTTATACCAACTTTCATCAATTTGTCCATAAATAAGAAGTTTCCCTATTCCCTATATGATTAATATAAAGAGTATGCAGGTTTGCTGCCATGATAAACACATAAACTATGATTTTTAAGCATAAATGATGATCTCAACCACATGAAGCTAATATAAGTTTATAAAATATTGATTAATAAAAAATATTAATAATTTTCTATCCTCTTAAGATTAACATTGGAGCCCCACAATACAACGAACTGTGTTTAGATCTCGGTAACCGTTGGAGATAGAGAAAAACTTTAAGGAACTTAATTGTGTAGTTTTTTAAGCTGATTCCAATGGTGAAATATAAAATTAGAAATATTTAAAAATTACACGTGAAAAACGCAAAAAACCCATTTTGGGGTACAAAACCCCCCCAAACTACCCGTTCCCATTGACCGATATGTCTGGTTTACGAACTCGTCCAAGCATTTGTAGGAATACACGTCTCTACCAAATTTGGTCTCGATCGGACCATTTTTACGAGAGTTATCGTGCTAACAGACACACATATATATATACATATATATATATATAAATTTTAACGACTATTGTTTTTGGACTCTGGGCACTTAAAGAAGAAAAAATAACATGGTCCCGGGCTTAAGTCTCACCATGAGACCTACGGTAATAGCTTCTTCCCTATGGGAAATTCGCTAAAAACTATTAAATTTCCATCAACGAGACGAACAGCTGACAAGTATATTTTAGCTTCACAGACGGCATGCTAAACGAAGTGCCGAATAATAAGTAATTGACGATGCGTATTCAGACTCCATCCCTAATGGAATTCTTATCAAAGGTCTCAAGATCACCTGACTCCTTTAAATTGTAATACTTCGTTTGTCAAAGCGAAGTTTGAACCTTATGTTTCTAATAAAACTTATTTATACTCCTTGTGTAACACGCGTGAAAATTAGACTATTTCTACCTCAGGTAAGGTCCAATGTTCAATGATTTATGGAATTTCTATTTGTTTAAAGTTCTATTTAGATTAGGTTGGATTAGATTATTGAAATGGCAACCATACCTCAAGGTAGGTATTTTAAACCAAGTATGAATGAGGATTGAGTGTAAGATGATTGTGGTGCGATCTTGTAGCCTTGTTACTGACTAAGGCTGACATGTTTCTTAGACAGGACTGTTTATTAATAGCCCAACAGTCGATGGAAACTAAGGGACCTACAGTTTAGCATTTAATCCGGACCACGGCCTCTAAATTAGGAATTGGTCTAATTATGATGATGTTCTTTGCGGATTAACGTAGTATTCAATAGTACGGACGTTAATACACACAAGAGAACACTACACCCACTGACCATCGCTCACAACTATCCACAATTCGTGACGTCTAAGTAGCTGGATTACAGGACGTCGGCACACATTGATTATGACGAATATCGTATCTAAATGGGAAGGAAAGGTCCCTTTATAATGCCCCACATCTGACTAAAAACTGCGTCATTTTGACACTTTATACTTTATACTTTTAACTGAAATGGCGACCTACTAAGCAGTATATACAGTTTTCTGAATGACCTACAGATTAAGCCAAGTATGAATGAGGAATGATGTGTGACTCTTGTAGTCTTGTTACTGACTAAGGCCGACATGTTCCTTAGACAGGACTGTTAATTAATAGCCAAACAGCCGATGGAAACTAAGGGACCTACAGTTTAGCGTGGAATCCAAACCACGGCCTCTGAACTACGAATTGGTCTAATTATGAGGATGGTCTTTGCGGATTAACGTAGTATTCAATGGTGCGGACGTTAATACACACAAGAGAACACCACATCCACAGATCATCTCTCACAACTATCCACAATTCGTGACCTCCAAGTAGCTGGATTACAGGACGTCGGCACACATTGATTATGACGAATATCGTTCCTAAATGGGAAGGAAAGGTCCCTTTATAATGCCCCACATCTGACTAAAAACTGCGTCATTTTGACACCTAGGGAAGGGACAGGCAACAAGTAAGGCTATCCAGGCTCCAGGACCTGATCTCATGATAGAAAACCAAGTGTGTAATCCACATTGGATACCAAGTCAAAGGATTGCATTCCACAAGGACAAATATGACCTAAAGGTGCACAGGTACATCTTTACCACGTCAACTAGAGCTACTGAAAATAAAGAAGTAAGAAAACAGTAGACGCACTTCGCCTGGGTCTCAGGTTCTTTCCGCGGCCATTTTGTTTCTGGCGCAAGTATCAAGTTTTGAGGACTCTGCTAATGTCCAATCCAGTTAGTTTTTGTCGAACCTTAGTGACGAGTGTACTTGTATTGTATTTTATTTCCTATGTGCATGACTACATGTACTTATAGTTGTTTGAAAGTTTTTTTACAAATTTATTTTTTACATCTTTATAGCTAATTAGCTTCTCTCGGTGTCAGGCCACCGTAGTTGTTGTCTGTAGTCCTTAGTGATTAATTAATTCGGCTTAAATAGTGTAGGAGTGATGGTTAAGTTGTAGTGTACTATATGTCTTATTGTCTCGTTTCAGGTCTGGTGAAGTAGATCTTAAAAGTTAGCAGGAAAAATTCCCTAATACTTTTACCTGTCGAAAAGAAAATCACTATATTGTAAATAAAAGTTCTGGTTCCATGGTATGGGATACATTTTGGGCTTCTAGGGAAACACCCAACCCAATTGAGCTACAACAAAATTGAAGATCTAAAACCATCTCCATGAAATATTACCCAAGTGTATCACTTTTCATGGCAAATCGTCCAACAGTGTCCGAGCACATAAACTTCAAATATACCAACATCCTCTTTTATAGATGTAAAAGAAGATTATGTACTAATCTTATTATGTTTTAGGTTCTAGCTCACCTGAGAAGGGGATCAGATTCAAGATCCTGAAACGTTGTGAAACTTTTTTACTTATAGTGATGGAAAATGTCCGTTATAAAAATCTAAATAACATCTATAGCTAAATATTATCTATGTGACTCACTCCTCTGCTGTAGGTAGGCGAAGCGAGCAGGCGGTTCGCTGCCGGAGGTGTACTCGGTACAACACGTGCTGTCCTCGTACAGGGAGTCGTAGTGCGAGTCCTCGGCCCGACCTCGCGTGATGCCCGTCACGCTGCGTCGACGCACCGGCCGCGTACTCTTGTCTCCGTAGATCTCCAACAGAAGGTCATCCACCATCTGTGTGACCCTCCTCTTGTCTTTTGGTTTCAAACTGTTCCACGCCTCTTCGTAGCTGTCGTCACACGAATCCGAAGAAGTCGTTCTCCAGTTTTTCTTCAACGTTTCTAAGATCGTGGTCCGGTTTTTGTAGATATTCGTGTGTTTCTGGTCGAAGGTTTCTTCACTGAAGGACTTCCTAGGGGTTATATTCACGTGAGGTGATGTGTCGGACCTCTCCACCTCGGGGTCGTCCAGGGAGACGTCGTAGAAGACGGAGTCGCTGCTCGCCACCGAGCACTTCCTCGTCACATCGTGCTTGCCCGTCTCGCTCTCACCCGAGCTTACCCTGGACGTCGTAGACTCCCCTGCATCGGATGTTCTTGAAGAACAACCCAACTCTCTTAAGATATCCTCAAAATCCGGACTCTTCTTTCTCCTATCTTGCTTAGGACTGTCATCAAAAGATTTAGACCTCGAAGACAGTGTCGGACTCAAGCTAGGGATACTCTCACCAGCTAACGACATCGATCTATTGTTATTTCGAAGATCATAAAAACTCGTTTTAACTTTCTTTTGGTCCACCGCTGCATGGATAGGTGGAGATATAAACCCACAGTTAAGATTCGTGTCTTCTTCCACATTCAACGGCTTCTTACTCTGGTGTTGGTCGACTCTTCGCCTCCTCACCTTCTTCTCCTGCGCCGCCAGCGCGTAGATGGGGTTGACACCCCCGCCGTCGGCGTAGCTCTGCCGGAACACCACCTCATGGCCCAGGGGGATGGCCGGGCTCGGCTGCACCAGGTGGATCACAGGGGTGTCGATCGTAAACGGAAGGATCTCTTTAATCTTCATTTCTGAAGCTCATTTTCAACCTGAAATTCCAAAAGAACCATAAACAAAAACCTTGAAAACATAAAAGTTGAGGTTATTGACTTTAAAGTATACAAACAAGCATGAATAAACACCGCGGCAGCCGGCACTGTTGTAAAGCAGCGAGACCTGATTGTTTATCTAGCAGCTGGTGAACTATCAATTGCTTCGACGACTTGAATATTCATCACATGGTACACGCCCGTATGTCAATGATAGCGGGCCCACTAGCCTCACGGACAGGGGTTACGAACCTCAAGTCTCTTTTATAAATCTTGGCTCGAATTTTCACACCGACTTAGCTATTAATAAGTTTTCCTGTAATTTTTGTATGTCACAGATATCATACTATTTTAGTGTGAGAACTATTGACTTTAATATTGCGGTAACAATAAAACTCATCAACTTCGATTTGCGAGACGTATTCTCATATTCATACTCATATTTGCTTCAAATATGAGGCCTCAATAGTTAAATGGCGTTTATATTTTGTAAAAACCTCGATCGGTACTTAATTATTAGACCAAAAGAGCTAATAAATCCACAAAGCGTTGTATACATAGTCTGACATAGCTATATTCGTAAAAAATTAAGGAAACTCCAGATGAAAAATTTACCCCAACCAAAACAAACATAACTGCAATGTTATGTTTTCAGTAGGCCCCTATTTAGTTTGGCAGTTTGCTTGTAGGACGTTCTCTATGTAACGTCCCATAGGGAAGATGCCCAGTTTAAAACAATCGGGGTAACCTGTAAAGTGTTAACGAGCTCTTTAATACATAAGACATTAACGATAAGGAGGAACCCAAAAATATCTCCTGGAAAAATTAATAGTTAGGAAGGACGGCTCAGAGTGACAAGCTATTTCATTTTACAAGAGTACCTACATTATGAGTGTGGAATGAAGCTTCTTATTTCGGTTCCACCTGAGTTGTGTAATGTCTTTCAAAAATAAAGCAAAAAATACTATACAAATGACAGTTTTTGAATGTAATTATTTATTTATTGTTTGTACCATCTATTTATTTAGACCTTTGTTAATGTCGTGCTTGTTAATTTAAAGTTATTCTTGTTAATTCTAGATGATTTTTCACATTAATTACATATAGAAAATAGTTGAAGACCTGAAGAAAATTAGGATGTAAGTGCCTTTCCCAACGATTTGAGATATCAAGATTTTTCACCAACAGAATGCATGGGCGCATACGGCCCATAGTTGGTGACCATAGCAACTACTAGAAACAGTTGGGGCACTTAGATCAGAATATGCCCTAAAATGGCCTCCTTCAAAGATCACATTTCCGGTTATAACTAAAAAAATACAAAAAAGGGGCTTAGATCCTGATTTACTTCAGGTCTTATTGGAGATAACGCTCCAATAAAGGCAGTTTCTTTCTTTCTGATTGCTAAGCACGCAGTTTAAGAAAGGCTAAAACCAGTGGCTAATTTCAGTGGGAACGCAAGGGAAGGGCGTTCCCTTACATTCCAAGAGTGCCGAAACGCAAGGGAACGAACGTAACTTTAAAACTGATTCGCAAGCTGATAATAAGCGCCCACACAGGCGATTGTGAGCTATGATCAAAGACAAATAAATTAACATAAGACAAATAGACGAAGCATCCCCATTAGTTTTTTCATTATATGAAATTAAACCAAGTCCGCCATCTTAGAGTAGGATAGAAACGCAAAATTCGACTCGGAGTGGTGAAATATTGCAGTGCATTTCAATCAACTCACAATTTACCTAACTGAGAGAAAGGATGTACTATTGAAAACGTTGTATGAGTATACCTTTTTTAGTAGGTTTTCAAATACTATTCAAAAACATCCGTGTTCGTATTGATATACTGTGTATTATTAGTACAGTTTACAGTACTGTATATGAATATAAATGTAAATAAGACTATTTGTTTTTTAACTGTATACCATTAATTAAAAAATGGAATACTGGTTACTGTATTTTAACGTTATACAAAATAGCAGGTGCAAATCGAAACAAGTTTATAAGAAGGTAAGAGTAGGTAGCGAGTTGTTAACGAGGTAAGGGATGTTAATGGGCCTTATTAGGAAATAGAGCGGAGTTTACAAGAGTAAATGTGAGTTCCCACACCTACAATTTTAGAAATTAAGCACTGTCTAAAACGTTAATTCCGCAGGATCTACATAAGTTTTATTAAGAATCACCATAAAGGCTACCAAAATAGAACGTATTTCTCATATAAATGCAGGTGTATCAGTCGTGAATCAATTTAGTACGGGTCTGTGAACAACCGCTCCGTGTAGATATGAGAATGAATCATCAGGTGTACAAATACCAACACCGGCGTCGCTGCTGCTTGTAACACCCGGAACTGCTTGTGTGTGGAATGATTCACCTTCTGTCATTGAAATAAGACCGTGAAACGTATAGAAACCCAACAATCATAATAGAACTTGCTGATATATCAAATATAGTATAACTCTGATTAAAAGGATTTAACTGGGATGGTGGCGTCATCCTGTAATCCAGCTACTTGGAGGTCATAAATTGTGTTGGTGGATGTACTGTTCTCTTGTGTGGATTAACGTCCGCACTATTGAATACTACATTAATCTGCAAAGACCATCCTCATGATTAGACCAATTCGTAATTCAGAGGCTGTGGTTCGGATTCCACGTTAAACTGTAGGTCCCTTAGTTGCCGTTGACTGTTGGGCTATTAATTAACAGTCATGTCTATGGAACATGTGAGCCTTAGTCAGTAACAAGACTACAAGATCGTGCCACAATCATCTTACACTCATTCCTCATTCATACTTGGCTTAAAATACCTACCTTTCGCCATTTCAATAGTCTAATAATCTAAAAAAAACAATCACGTGTAATTAGAATTTAGTCTATAACCTACATTACTTGGAACTATAATAGTTTTTGATTGTTTTAAAACTTGATAAAACTATTATCGTTATTATATTATTGATTTGTAAATTCGCTGAGTACGCAGGTCTGCTGCGAGAGGGTATTTAGTGTGTTGTCACCTGGTACGAGAGCCAGAACACCCATGATGAGCTGGAGGGGATCATGTGATCACAGTTGGCACTACTGCAACAGAACACCTGCTGCCATCACATCATGGTCGACCGATAAACTACAAGCCTACAGGCTGCTGTGTAAGCTATATATATAGCGTGATTTTCTACTAGCCACAGTCGGTTTATTCGTAATCCATCGTTGATACGCTTAGTTCAGCTTAAGCCATTTATACATTCCTTATTATTTAAGTTTCAGACTCTTCAATTAGTACAACTGTTCACGAGAGTTGAAAAAAGAACAAATTTACATTTAAATTAGACTAGCAGTAAGCCCGTCCTCTGTACGGGTTGTAGGATTCAGTTTGAGAAGAAAAATTATCATACTAAATTGTACATCCGAACTCCTAAGCAAATCAGTACAAAGAAAATAAATAAATAACTAGCTTTATTATATAGCATTACTTTACAATTAAATAGATTGGAAAATTTATGCGGTTATTAAAATTAGTTATACGTTAAAATAACATTTTAATATAGTACGATTTCGAAATGGGTTTAAAATCTGTTACCTGTTAATCTATACTGACTAATATTAATTTAATTTGACAGCTGTTTGTTTTTATTTCTATTAAATCATTAAACTACAAAGACAGCTGATTATTACCAGTAGATGAATCATTAAAACTGATAGAAAATGCGACTAATATCGCGTAAAAAGTGGGTTTTTAAATACTCGTTATTTACTTTTCAAGGGATGGCGGACAATTTCAAGCATTGAAAAATGCATGAAATAAGTTTCATTGTTATCAGTTCTCCCATTTTTTCGGAGAAAACGATATAAAATGCCTCCTCTGGAGCGACACAGACAGACAGATATTGAGATAAGACTTGTTTTGGCTTCTCTAACGCACGAAACGTAAAAATAAGTAAAAAATTAATAACTCTGAGCAAAAATTTTAATTTTGTTATATGGAAGATGGATTAAAACCTCGATAAAATAATTTCAATACAGTACATAAAGTTGTGAGTTTAGTAACAGTGTACCACAGCCTGAACAACTAAAACTGTTTAGTGGATTTTGTGTCTTGGTAACTCTTAAATGAATTATTAGGTGTTCTTGATGTTAAATCTCACATTAATAATGGACTAAACAGCGGTAGAATGTCCCATGGGGCCCTGTGGTACGCATTACCAACTACTCCCTCTCCATTACATCAGATGCTTGGTGTGGAGTAATTATAATGACTTACCGTACCTTTGAGGGTTTATTGTTTAGTTCCAAAACAGTGACTATGATTAAAACCCTGTTACATTTGGGATTAAATTTTACCTTATCTGTCATTCGTTATTGTGTTGTTATTCAATTAACTATGTAAAGCTTTTCATAACTCCCCATCGACATTCTAAGGTGTTATTCCTGTGCCAGTATAGCCAACCCATAAAATCTAAATATCACATTTATTTGTTTTTTTTCTAAGTTTTGTTAGTGAAGATACCTATGTTTTAATTTCCCATAGAAAATTCAAAATGGCGGTTATTTAAAGTTTTAAAAAGGAATAATTATAAGACTGGTATTCTAATAAAAGTTTCACAATGATATATTTTTTACGTATAATCTTAACACAAATCTAACGATACCTCATTTAGAACATTGAATAAAATATAAACAAGACATGACACTTTTTTGGTACGAGGTGGTTGCTGCAGGTCCAATATGTAGGTGATGTAGGTAACATGCTCTGCAACAATGAAAATACCCAGTTGCAGCAGCCCTGCATACTTAGCGAATTTCCATTGATTAGACCTAATGGGATTCGTTATCCTAAAAACTATTTTTTTCTGACAATCTTTGGTAGTTATGTATCCCTGGAGACCTGACAATAAAATAACAGTGTTTTATTCCTTTTTTTAACAAAACGGTGAACTAGGCCTCTGTGACGCCGTCAGGTGTGTCATTTGTCATTAGTGTCATTTGCGACACTAGCGCTATCTTAGGATGGCAGTACCTACTACGTCAATTGGCTGTACGATGTACCGTCTTCATCCTTAACATGGACGTACACTATCTACTTTACTATCCGTTCATCTATGATAATAGATAGTTAATAGAAAATATAGTAATAGAATAGATTAGATTATTGAAATGGCGATCATACCACAAGGTAACTATTTTAAGCCAAGGATTGAGTGTATGATGATTGTGGCGCGATATTGTAGTCTTGTTACTAACTAAGACTGACATGTTACTTAGACAGGACTGTTGATTAATAGTCCAACAGCCGATGGCAACTAAGGGACCTACAGTTAAACGTGGAATCTGAACCACGGCCTCTAAGAATTGGTCTAATTATGAGGATGGTCTTTGCGGATTATTGTAGTATTTAATAGTGCGGACGTCAATACACACAAGAGAACACTACACCCACTGACCATCGCTCATAACTATCCACGAATGTGAGTAAAATTTGTGTTCAAATGTCATAAAAGGTCATGCCAGTAACCAGTAAAAACATACTAGAAGGGTCCTGGGTACAGTTCTGGGCAAAGTAGTGGTACTGAGGACGTTCGCCGCAGCAAGGTCGGGTCTCGTTGATAGCGGGGCTTTCACTGGTGATAACAGCGCGTTGAACCTTCAGGAACACTAGCTACTACCAAGTGTAAGCGATTGAATACGTCTTTGAATAATAAATTAAACTATAACATTAAAATGACATCCTGTAAAAAAACTTCTTGTGTAGGTTAAATGGAGCTGATTTTCCCATTGTTGTAGAAAGATTAGATTAGATTATTTGAAATGACGACCATACCACAAGGTAGGTATTTTAAGCCAAGTATAAATGAGGATTGAATGTAAGATGATTGTGGCGTGATCTTGTAGTGTTGTTACTGACTAAGGCTGACATGTTCCTCAGATATGACTAATTAATAGCCCAACAGCCGATGGCAACCTACAGTTTAACGTGGAATATGAACTACAGCCTCTGAAATACGAATTGGTTTAATTATGAGGATGGTCTTTGCGGATTACCGTAGTATTCACTAGTGCGGACGTTAATGCACATAACAGAACTGGAATCCGAACCACGGCCTCTGAATTACGAATTGGTCTAATTATGAGGATGGTCTTTATGGATTACCGTAGTATTCAATAGTGCGGACGTTAATCCACATAACAGAACACTACAGCCATCGACCATCGCTCACAACTATCCACAATTCGTGACCTCCAAGTAGCTGGATTACAGGATGACGCCACCATCCCAGTCTAAATTGTATTCTAAAGTGTGTTACTAGTGTTATTTTCAGAATAATTATTATTAAACAATAAATTATTAAATAATATTTAGATAAACTTTGAAGAACATGATAGCTTTATTACAGATTGTCTTTTTAAAATTTACTTAAGGGGAAAAGTATGTGTCAGTTCACTGATACCGTTTATTTGTAGAAAAATATATTGCTAGAAAAATCATGTTCACTGGACGTACTACAACGCTTGTGCCATAAAAAGTCATAATTTTTAAAGTAATTTTCATTTTTAGTTGGCCACCATTTTAAAATTACATGCATTTATAATTCTCACATAGCAGCAGAGTTTTGAATTGTATATAATTCGCTTTTGAATTATTTGAGATGATAGAAACTAAGATTGATCATAGGTCTTGTTACTAATTACCACTTGTTACTTATTACTAATTAATTCGTCTTGAATTAATTGGTCTTTTAATTTGGTCTAACTAATTGGGGTAACTTGGTCTTGTTACTAATTAATTGTTACTTGTTACCATTTGCCTTTTTCACAGTATGCTCATTACGTTAAACTGTATGTCCCTTAGCTACCATCGGCTGTTAGGCTATTAATTAACAGTCCTGTCTAAGGAACATGTCAGCCTTATTCAGTAACAAGACTACAAGATCGCGCCACAATCATCTTACACTCAATCCTCATTCATCCTTGGCTTAAAATACCTACTTGTGGCATGGTCGTCATTTCAATAATCTAATCTAATATAATCTAACGTTTAAACTAGGATTTTATATACATTAGTAGACCTAAACTAGATGAATCATCATATCATTATTTACCTCATTACAAAATGTAAGGAAGTTATCGACATTAACCTCTTCTCCTTAAGATTGTCATTAGGGAACATACCTCTATTGTATTTGCGTGTGAATTTTTGGTTTCGAAAGAAGTTATAAAATTTCATACACACACACCTCTACAACAAGTTATAAGATTGTGTAGCAATCATTTTTGTTTGAGTTTTATAGAACTATGTGGCATTACACTTTATACCAAGTTTCTTGAAAAACGGATGAGAAATAATGCAGAGATTGATTTTCTAGTATCAATATTGGTCGTTCTCAAACAACGTCCTGTGGTTACCAAAGAGAGTAAATTTAACCTATTATGAACGATTTTTCATAAACCAATAATTAAAAATACTAACTTGTGTTTTCGCGGGCTGTGTCATATTAATTGGGACCGTAAGCATTAATAAACATGAAATTTAATAAAAACCTTTTAGCCACTTTTGATAAATTTGGATCCGTCACGAGTTTTTTTAGAGACGATTATCATTTGCCATATTTTAATAAAATTAAATATAGGCTCCCCCTTACAGTACTTTTAACTAGTTTTTAACGTTTAGTTTGTCATTCTAATCTATTCATTGAGTGTGTAAAGCAACCTTCCCCTTACTGGAAATAATAAATCAATGAATAGATGCATGGAAAACATTTGACTGTCTCTTGGTTGATTACTTCATCCTAACAATATAAAAGTAATTATTATGCGAAGCTCCTCTTTACAAACTCATGCCATTACATCAACACCAATATGTCATAGGTTCGGTTGTTAAATTAAAAAAAATATAGTAATATATAAATAATCTTCTAATAAATGGATCTGATAATTATTTCGTAAACTTTTCTGTCATATGTATTGATGTATGGAGTAGTTTTTGGATATAAATCATACTCTATCGGCAAAACAGCGAACTCCAGGAGTTAGTTCCTGTCTCACTTCATGTGGTCGTTTGACAGCCCCATCCCCTAAAAACTTCAAGATAATTGTGAGGGAATTTATGTTGCCTTTAAATCCCAACTTATCCTCCAGAATGTTACATAATTACCCTGGGCCATTCTTTTGGTATATGCCACACTACAAGCACCGTACTAAATCTACATGGTACAAATCTTCTTCCACCACAAATTCGCCCGTCCTTAGAGAGAAAGAAATGAACTTCTTTTGGCTAAAATTATTTTAAATCCGTAACTTATAACTCCTTATTAGTTTCAATAAATGAAAACCTTCTTAGAAATATTTCTTATTAGTTATTTGTATATTTTTATTAAATAAACTAATTTCCTTCTGGCTAATCTCTTATTTCCATCTAAATATTTCCTGTCTTTACTTATAAGAGTAAACCGTAATACCGTACCTTGTATAAATTCATGAATTTATTTTGATTATAGATGCCCTAATTAGGAAACCAAACTGGAGACTAATATTTTGTTAATCATGGTTGGATCAAAAAATGATTTAAAGAAAATTATCCAGTGTTCCCCTCCACAGTGAGACGGTATTTTAAAATAATAAATGAGTATTTCGTACGTTCATACAAAACTAAAACAGATCATATTTTATGGAAAATTCTTCTAATACATTAAAAAGTTATTCGCTACGAATCAGAAACACGTGTACAAATTTATTTAATGTACGTCATTTAGGCCTACTACAGAGGTGTGTACTGTCACTCCCAATCCACGCATACATTTACCTCACCAAATACAAAACGTGCATTGAAAAGAATAGTTTTTTAAGTCACAATAGAAAAATGAATTGTGTATCAAGACGAAATCCCCAACACTCCGACATTATCTCAACGTATGAGTGTTCATATAGGCCTTTTGACCGTTTATTTCGACAAAAAAGTGCTTTCGAAAGTAAAACGAACGTTGCTTTGAATAAAAACTATGGTGGAGTTGGAAAATTAGAAAGGAAAACATATTACTGGAGCTGAAAAGGAGTTAATGGATTACGAATGGATTACCAAATAATCCATTCGGTCAGCCCTTAACGTTCGACGCTTTACTCTGTATTCTATGTTGGAGAACTAAAATGGAGAAAACTACGATCTGTAAAGTTCTCCTCATCCCCAGCATTTAGGAATATTCTTTACAAATTAGATTAGGTTATTGAAATGGTGACTACAAGATAGGTATTTTAAGCCAAGTATGAATGAGAGATGAGTGTAAGATGATTGTGGCGCGATCACTTCTTGTTACTGAAACATTTTCTTACAGGACTGTTATTTAATGTACATAATGACATACTAGGGACCTACGTTTAGCGTGGAAATTCGAAAAACGTTGGTCTTATAAAAGGATGGTCTTTGTAATAGTGGATTAAAACACTAGAGAAACTACATACCGACAGCTCACAATATACAATTCGTAATCTCGATATGTCTAGAGAATGTTTTAAGTTAATCTAAATAAGTTCATAAACTAAACAGAATATTATTTGACGTCTCTACAAATGTATATTACATTTGATATACAATACACAACAACTAAACAATATATTTTAACAACAAAATAAATTATTTATAACACAATATAAGATATATCATTATAATACCTATTCTACTGATTCTTTTTAGACTTTCACTTATTTAATAGCCCAACAGTCGATGACAACTAAGGGACCTACAGTTTAACGGGGAATCCGAACCACGACCTCTGAATTACGAATTTGGTCTAATTATGACGATGGTCTTTATTAAAAATAATACACGTTTATTCCATAACTAGTTTCGTGTTGAAATCTTTATGTGTTCTAATTAGGTTTAAATCGTGTATATAGATGTTCATTTTTATTGTTTGCTGAAACCATTACTTTAAGTTTTGGTTTTTAACTACCATTATGGTTAACGAATTTTAATTTGAGAGAAAACTCACATAATTGCTAGTGGTTTTGACAATGCAATCGCAAATGCAAATATGAAAAGCTCTAACATAAAAAAACTATTTTAGGATAACAAGTTTCTTATTAAAAATGTAATTCGTCTTGGAGTTCAATATCTTGGCAAGCAGCAATAAATAAGTTTTCGCTCAGCAAATAACTTACCTGGGTTAAAACGTTTTCAAAAGAATCACTCGAATAATTCACAGCGCAATGCATATAATCGAATGATTTAATACCGAATATTTTGACACGGCTCGAACGAACGGTGAACAAAAGCGCGAACTATAAGACTGACGATGCCAATCGGGTTGGTGCGAATAGACAACGTGGTAACAACTGACAGTGTTATCAGCTGGTTACTAGCTATGTAATCAGCTGTGGTTACCATCTGACTGCGATCATTCCCCTTCCACCTCTGACACCGATCAACGGATCAAAACACAACCGGAACTTCACTGGAAATATTAGCTGAGGATCTAAATGTTTAAAGACGTCATTAAGAAGGTCCTATCAATCAGTATTCAACAACTAACAAATTCCCAACAGAGTTTTCAATTGGATTGAATCAGTGAATAAACTCGAAGAGCTATTCTACTTTTTATTCCGAATAAGAAGTTAGCGAAAATCTTAACCGATCGTTCTACAGTTTCGAACTATGGTCGTGTCGTTCGAACTAAAATTTTGGTAGTTCGTTTGGCGGTCAGGATGAAATCTAACTGTCCAAAGAAAAGTTGTTTTATACGTCTGTAGTTGTTTCTTACTCTTTACTTATTCGTAATAAATAAAGTTAGACTGGGACGGTGGCGATGTCCTGTAATCCAGCTACTTGGAGGTCACGAATTGTGGATAGTTGTGAGAGATGGTCGGTGGATGTAGTGTTCTCTTGTGTGGATTAACGTCCGCACTATTGAATACTACGTTAATCCACAAAGACCATCCTCATAATTAAACCAATTCGTAATTCAGAGGCCGTGGTTCAGATTCCACGTTAAACTGTAGGTCCATTAGTTGCCATCGGCTGTTGGGCTATTAATTAACAGTCATGTCTGAGGAACATGTCAGCCTTAGTCAGTAACAACTCTACAAAATCGTGCCACAATCATCTTACACTCAATCCTCATTCATACTTGGCTTAAAATACCTACCTTGTAGTATGGTCGCCATTTCAGTTAAAAGTATAAAGTATAAAAGTAATAACACCCCTAAATTTCAATTACCGTATACCCCATTTATGCAAACTTCGTGGAACGATGGTGTGGTTAAAATAGGCCTACTTACTCCATTCCGAGATGTGTATGAGGTAACATACTTCCTACACATCTCATAACATCTCTTGATTGTGAATGCGACTTAAAGAAATCATATGGGGTTAGTGGTATAGTACCTCCTTACCTTACCATCAGCTGATTTTGACAACTGTAGAATTCAAAATCAGCAATGTTTCCTTGTCACTTTGGGCGATTGCACGTGTGCGAGTTTCGGATTCATGTACAAGTCTCAGCGGGTGTTTCAATTGTATCAGTGTGTGCCCGAATCTCCCGGCACAATTATATTTTCGTTCATTTTTATGCTGCAACTTTTGGTCAGATTGTGTCAATTCCAACACTTTCGGAGATTTTTGGTTATGTGGGCCCAACAAAAATTTTGACAGGTCAGATCATACGCGTTCACCTCTGGCTAACCTCATAATGGCGCATCAAAGTCAACGCGGATAAAAGTAATGCTATTTGTTTCAGGAAGAGGCGAAAAATGCCGAGAGCAGTTCCACCCGAGATCCAGATAGACGGAGTGGGGATACCGTGGAAGACGTCCGTGAAGTACTTGGGTGTCACCCTGGACTCACGCTTGTGTTTCAAACAGCATGTTGACAGGAAAGCCGCTGAGGCAACGGTAATCCTATGTGGCCACTTCTTGCAGTGAGGAGGTCGGTCATAAGATCACAAATGTTTTATTAATGTATGTTTTGATATCATGTGGTTGAGATGCTTCAAAATCATTGTGTGTTTATCATGGCAGCTAAGAAAATGCAAACTCCTGTATTGTTACAACTCGGTATATGGTCAAAATAAAAATAGTTTAGTGTAAAAATACCTACTTCCAGTGTTCCTCACAGCAGCAAACCTACATACTCTTTGCAATGTTAATCTTATGGAGAATAGGCAAGCTCTCTTATTTATTACGGATATTGATCAAACTTGTTATATATTATTATTGATTTGGAAATTCGCTGAGTACGCAGGTCTGCTGCGACAGGGGTATTTACATTTTATACTCCAGAAAATCATTTTATACCTCTGGGCCTTCTCTCAAATTATGTCTGTCTAATTTCTGTATCGCCTTTGCGTAAAGACGACGTGATAATGTCATCTGTGGTATCACTAAGGTATAATTTATAACACTATTTATAAAACGAGAGCACCCACTATGATCGAGCTTCTTTCCATTATTCTACATATTTCGTGCAACTTTTATATTCTTTGAACTTACCCACGTTCTTTAAAACCCAAGCTCTCAAAACACCATATTTAGCGATAATAGAACTTTTTTAAGGTTTTACTGCACATGTGATTTTGAAATGTATAAAAGGTTGATATTGTGTATTTTATTTAATATTTAATTGTGTGTGTGTGCGAGAGTGTGTATTACCAGGCTGTTAAATGATCAAAGGAACTTTGGTGTAAAATTGTAATATTTTTGGCTCAATTGTTTATATATGTTTTAATGTTTCAAGTCCACACGAATACGCTCATTTCTCACAAATTTTTAGTTTAAAATACCTGGATAGACCACAAATTCAAAAAGGTAATAACTCAGACTCATTGTATGTCTCATCACAGGACACGGACATATGAGGAAACATATCCCTTGCATGGGATTCTTCACTGGAGACCCAGTCTGCAGAAAGTGTGGACAGTCCAAGGAAACTGCCGATCACATGCTGTATGACTACAATGGGCTTGCTGAAGTAAGGGCTGTCACTCTCGGCGTTATGGAGAGGGGCAGTCACCTTCCCCAGGAGGAGCTGGTCGGGAGAAGGTCCATGAGACATTCAGCAACAGGGGTGCGCAAAAAGCCACATGGCTGACGTTCTGTAGGAACATTGTTCCACCCCCTTGTGTAATTCAGCTAAGGTAATAATAATTTTATATTATTTTTTATATTTACCGATAAGTCTAAACCTTATTAATCTGTTTTGTAGATCGCTGCAACGCGCATCAGGTAACACTAGTACAACATAAAATCAGTATTACTTTCTTAACATTGATCATATTGATTTTTATTTTTTAAAGATATCAAGTTTATATTTTGTTGTGATATTGATAAAAAATATATTCCTAACTCTGAAACGTACAACCAGTACTAAGGACAAGGTTTTCAGCTAGTAATATAATACGGTACTGTTATAGTATAATAAATATGTAATTTATTTATTGATGAAATAAAATGAAATATTAAAACTTTTTTCTTCAACAGAATTATATTAAAGAATCCATTTCAATCAAAGTCAAAATGGCAAACAGAATCATCATTAACTCAACCCCTTATAATGAAGTGCATTCAATATAGATTCAGAAAATGCTAAATTATAAGGTTACAGTACCTGCCGTCTTCAATCCAATAGTCTTTTGAACGTGACTAGTTTTGGAAACAAAATGTTCCATACATTAGTCCTTAGGTCACTTCAGGACATATCTTCTTGTATAAATAAATAACATTTTTTCACAATAAACACTTAACAGATGAATTGAAAATAGTTGGCTGGTGACATACAAAAAGTTTAAACATTTTAAGTTTAAAGTTCATAAAATGTTAGGTAAGACACGTATAATCATAAATAGAAATAACTTAAATGTTCTATGAGTGTGGCGAGAGCATGAAGAAGCCAGATTTGTATGTATTCCTCTTTGTAGTTTTATTATTTGTAAACAGAAGTATAGTTAGTTGTTATTTATATTTTGATCATTACTTCTCTGTAGTTCCAACTGCGGTGTTTTAGGCATTTTAAGCACACACCAATATCTTCAGATATCAACCTCTAGTTTTTTCTCTATGACTAAGAATTGTAATTTAAACACGTTCCCTGCTTAAATGCATGCAGTTGAGAGTGGTATATGCTAAATTTTTACTCTCCATTTGATGTCTTTTGATGGAAAATACTGAAGAAATGCCAACTGGTCTAAAAAAAACTGCATTTACAGCCATTTTTTTACGTGGCAACGATCCTGTACGCCCACACCTGGAGACGTTTTTTACATATTGTATTTTACACACTCGTTGCCGCACACAGTGAACGTGTTAAAACTACGCAATGCACATTCGATAATCAAAACAATTTAGGGTGGGATCCAGAACACAATATGACTTATAAAATATATTATTTAATGTAAAAAATCACACATTTCACTTCATTAGTCTAAAAATAAAATCCTGCCAAAAAATTAGATAAGACAATCAATATTAGGTGGCATCTAAGTGAACAGAAATACTTTGTAAATTAGTTCTAGGCATATAGAATTTAAATAATTCGTCATATTATAAACAAACTATGATGGAAGTAGACTATCCTTGCTTTCCCCACTTTAAAGACTTTTATCTGTCATGTTGTGCCGTTTCTACACAAACATCATCTACGCTGGAGGTGTATATAAAGGTAAATTATAGTGAAATCCCATAGTTTATGATATTATATCCATACCGGTCAGGTGAAACTACAATAACGTATCTTCATTCCTTACAACTATGAAAAATCTAGACATCCTCTAAAGCAAGTCTATAGTGTTCTTTTGCTCTTTAAACATTGGGGGCAAGTAAGTAGCACATGTAAAATTACTGATGGAAATATAGGCTTAAAACTAAAATTAAATTAATAAAAATTAATGAGTTTTTATGAATATACATGATCATTATTTACAAAGATATGCTCAGCAAAGATAAATACAAGTTGAGGTTATTTAATACCAGTTGGAATGACAAATGATATGTAATCTGCTGTTTCGCCCCACTCTGTTCGATGAGTCTGAAAGATGTAGATCCAAACAGCGATAACGACAGCCCAGACAGAAGCGCCGATCCCTGACAGCACCACATCTGGTAAAGAAAGGAAATTTATTAAAGAAGAGAATGATCAAGGACCTGTATAATTGTTTAATTCTATAACATTTGGAATAAATTAAACATTTTACTCATTTTTGCTTTTGACTACTTTACCTATGTCTTTGATATGGGTTCTACTATTACGTTCGTTTATTCTCCCCTACAGTAGACTATCACTCATCCGGACTAATGTGGCGGATGTCCAGTCCGGATTAAGAAACATCCGGACTATCGGGAGTCGAGCACATATTCGTAAATTTTTCTCGTTACGACGAGTAATTTCGTCAAAACACATGCTAATACAAATGGAGGCTTCTAAAACAAGTTAAAACTCATCATAATAAATTACAATTGCCTACTGTACTGTATTTTACAATAGCACTACTGTGCTGTATTGATAATAATTTAGCATATTGTGTGAACTGTGGCGACGTCCTGTAATTCAGCTACTTGGAGGTCACGAATTGTGATAGTTGTGAGAGATGGTCAGTGGGTGTAGTGTTTGTTCTCTTGTGTGGATTAACGTCCGCACTATTGAATACTTTGTTAATCCGCAAAGACCATCCTCATAATTAGACCAATTCGTAATTCAGAGACCGTGGTTCGTTAAACTGTTGGTCCATTAGTTGCCATCAGCTGTTGGGCTATTAATTAACAGACCTGTCTAAGGAACATGTCAGACTTAGTCAGTAACAGGACTACAATATCGCACCACAATCATCCTACATTCATTTCTCATTCATACTTGGCTCAAAATACCTACCTGGGTAGGTCGCAATTTCAGTTAAAAGTATAGGTATAAGTACTGTAAAAAATTAAGCAATTTACCATACCGTAAACATAAATTATTTACAGTATAAAATTAATTAAGTACAGTACAGTAATTGAACAATTAAGTTCTCAAAATGAACATTAAATTGTTCTATTTCAAAAAATATATACTGTGCAGTTTTAATTCAATACAATAAAAGAAATTTATTTAAAATAATGTAAATGCAAAAAATGAGATCTTTAGTTATATACTTTCAGGAAATTAACTGTCATAAAAAACAAAAAGTTACAATCGGGAAATTTAAACATTACAAACTGAATGTAAATAAAAATAACTTTAGAAAGCTATTACTCTATAAGTTAAATAAAAAATAAATACTGTGATTTATTCTAAAACTGACGTAAATTACAGTTCAGTAGCTTAATAGGCGCATAAACATAGGTATCCACATAGATATGACTAAAGAGGGGCCTGAGTGATATAAATATATAACTTGCCATGGCTCTATAACTTTCATAGAATAACATGGTGATCGGAGATTTCTGATAAGGTCGATAAGGTGCCTTATCAACTTACTCGTCGTCCCTTCATCCATTCGGCAGTGCCACTCTATAGCCATTGTGTCAGTCTAAGCTGGTTCAGTAGCCTTTACAGCTTTACTCTTTCTTTCTCTGGCGCTCGTACCCAAATGTTTTTTACCAGCCAACAGGCTGATACAGATGACGCCTGCAACAACAGCATAGCTGCTTATGGGACTATGCTATATGCAAACATGCCTTTTTATACACCATTCCACTACAGACTAACAGATCTAGGACTTTGTTGCATCTAACCAGATTTATTCTCTGCAGAGTGTGTTTATCTATGCTCTTCAGCTACAATCTTTGTATCTACCACCTCAATTTGCTAAAACTTTTCATTGGTCTCCTATGGTTATAAGTCTCTTCTTAAGCAGTAACACATCCCAACCCCTGGCATTTTCTTTGTAGATTAACTTGCTACCAAATACCACTACCAGGTAGCTGTCTTGGATAACCTAAGAACCCTTCAAGGAATATCTTTGTTAGTAATATCTCTGTTTAAGGACTTCAAGATTGGGGGCCATGATCTCACATCCAGGTTCATCTAACTTGATGACACTATTGTCGTGTCAGTTGCCTACAACCCATCACAAGAAATACTCCATTAGCGTTATGCATCTAGAATATTACTGATACATGTCTAAAAAAATAGTTACAAATTATATTGAGAGAAAAATCAACTTACACCGTTGGATGAGCTTTTGTTCTTCAAATGGAGGTTTCCTGAATGCCTCTTTGAAGAACCACACTGCATTGACCAACCAAACAAAAGGTAGAAAAGCAAATCCAGCTGAAATTGAACTAGATGTTTTAGGAATATAATGTTAACAAATTAATTTGTTACAACCTTAGCTTTTATAGCTTTGTCAAAACTATAAAATAATGCATAATATGAGGTAAATGTGCTAGGTCCAAATCAAATATAGACATAGGCTATGTTGATTAAGTTATTGTAACCTAAGATATAAAAAAAGATATAAAAATATGATGCTCCTCTTTGAACTGTACATAAAAATGTATTTGAAATCACGCTATTCGTGAAGAATGCCTTTAACTTTAAAATTGATATTTAACGGAGTACTGAACCTTGTTTCTAGATTCTATAAATAAGCAATAACGGCATTTTGTCATAGACCTGCTAACACCAACTCTTATTATCGTAGGTTACCTATTATATATTATATTGCCTGCCTCTGACAGACAATAACTAAAGGCCCCTAAAGAAAACCTCTAAAGAAAGAGTGGGCCAAAGACCTCAAGGCAGTGGCGTAGATACGGGGGGGGATAAGGGGGATATATCCCCCCCCCATAGCGACCACCTTTATTGATAATTTCAAAACAAAAATATCCTGAAATACCGCTACGCAATAACAAACAAAAGAAAAAAGCAGTTCGTTGTTGTTACTGTATGTTGTACGTCGAAATACAGTATATGCAATAAGCGATATTTCCCGACTGGTCTCCCGGTCATCCCTCCTACCATCAAGATCGCTCAGCTGCAAAATCTTATAACTTTTACTGTAGGTCTAACCTAAACTGTTAAGATATTGACGTTAGTGATGTATGACGTCTTATGTCATATATTTTCCGTACCCTCTGCGTTTTGTGTTCGGCGTTCGTGTTTTTCGTCTGCTTTTCACTTGTTTCATTATAAAATAGCGTAAACTCAAAAAAGTAATGTAAATCGCATCTAAAATAAACCTCCAAAATGATAAATGAAAGTCACGGTGACTTTGTTCGTGTCGAGACAGCACTAGATTATTGTGGTAGTAATGGTAATGATATGAAAAAAGTGTTTGTACGGCCCACCCAGAGACAGCTAGAATAGATTGTCTTTAGTTAAAATTGGACATCCAATAAGTAATAAAGCATTGAAAAATATCTATTCCATATAAATTAAATTATCAATGATATAAGGAAAAAATTTAATATTGTGAAAATGTTAACGGTGTTATAAATAAACCTTTTAACTACATGTCATAGTTATTTCGTCTGTTTGAAACAAATGATGTGCGGGATCTTTGGCAACAAATTGTATCATGATTAATTCTTTCCACGTAGCCGATTTAGAAATTTATAAACATTGAAATAAAACACTAACAGAAAATCTAATGAAATTTTCAGTGTATGCCTATTAGGATGCGCTACTAAACGAACTTTGATATCATTTTCGATTAACCTGAGATATTTTCAACTCGATTCGGACAAAACGCCCTCCGTCGCAGTGTAGAAACTACCCTAGACTACTTCACACAAAGTCCAAGATGGCAGCGGAGGTATTGCATGATATTTATATGGTAATTAACTCATCGAAATGTCCCTTATGTAACCTACAGTACATACTCTAGAATAGGGTTTCACTCGGGGGGGGGTTTATATCCCCTCCCATGAAAAAACTGTATCTACGCCACTGCCTCAAGGTAAGAGAATATATAAGTTGCATAAAGATGACTATGCAACAGAGGGAAAAGAAGCAGTTCCGGGTGATTTAGTCCCGAGTGGATTCCATTCATGGTATCACACCTTTAAGAGAGTAAATCAATGCGCTTTCTCACAATTGTCATGTAAAGGTCAGCTCATATTCTTTGAAAAGATAGTTCAAGTTTGCTTGTTTTAATGTTTGTACCAAGTGTATACAAATTATAACTTACTAATAATACCCGAATCTGGTCATAATTTTTGTAATATTTTAACCTAATTTCTCAAAATTCTATCATGGATACTATACACCGTGGTAAAAATTATTATTATCACAAAGTTACATATAAGTTACTGAAAAAATATTAGTTATATAAGTCATTAAAAATCGCTCTAGGCTATGCCTATGTTCTAACAATTGTTAGTATAGGCCTAATAATAATTATAACTCATGATGAGATATTATCAAACTTACCACGAAAGTACCATCTGCAGAGGTATAGTTTCTTATCATTTTTCATTTTGGACAGGTCCATTGTAAATTAAAATCAAAAATATTTGTTATAAGTTAAAATTCTAGAATCAGTGATATTAGCAAAGTTAGGTTAAGTTTATAAAGTTAAGGAAGAAGACAAAAATGCCTATCCAGGGAGGTTAGACTAGATCGTAAATTATTTTTACTACTCTATGTTTAAGGTCTGTGCCATGCATGGATTTTATAAGGTCTTTGATCTATTTACTACATATAATAATGGTGGTTTAAGTGGTGGTTTTAATATTCACTGTGTATTGTATAAAATCTATGCCTGTACCTTACTGTAGCTTAAATTAAAAGTTCCTCTTCTATTTGGTACTAGTAAATTGTATAAAAATCACCTCACCGAGCTGAAGGTGACAAATGCACGCTAGCTAATGGAATGCCCCATGTACCACTTTGAAAGTATGTTATCGTTAAAGTAACGGAAATACTTAATATGTTTACAAATTTGAAACTAACAAATCAATCTAAGGGTTAGTTTTCGGGGGTTGTATAAATCTGATTTTTCGGGAACGCCCAAGCATAGATGAACGTTCCTCTCTGGCCCAAGCTTATGAATGGTACTAACTAATCTACGTTATTGACTGTTTCATTAGCTAGCGCGTATTAGTTACCTTCAGCTCGGTTAAACCATGCGCAATACGGTCTCTTTTCGCATATAACTCTGCTTCTCAAATGAATAGTATGGGATACTTTTTGGGTTCTAGGGAGAAACCCAATTGACCTACAACAAAATTGATTATCCACTTGGTACGTAGTGCACCAATTGTCATGACAAATATTGCAACGGTGTCCGAGTGCATAAACTTCAAACATACGAATATATATATACACATACGAACATCTTTTTTTTAAATAGATTTAAACGAATAGTTAATAGTTAAGTGAAAACATGTGAAGTGCTATTTATTTCAAAATTTTGTTATTATAACTTATGACTAAACTTTAATTTACAGTTTTTTAGATTTATTTTGATACATGAACATAATAAACGGTACCAGTGGACTGACACACACTTTCTCCCTTAAGTAAATTTAAAAAAGACAATCTGTAATAAAACTATCATGTTCTACAAAGTTATTCTAAATATCATTTAATAATTAATTGTTCAAATTGTATGGGGAACCCCCCCCCCCCGGTAATACCAAGCTTTTTTGAGCTGGTTTTGTTCGGTGATTTGACCTTACACTTCATACCAAGTTTCATGGAAAACAGTTGGAAAGTAAGGAAGAAATTGATTTGTTTATATTCTCCATAAGAATAACATTGGGCGCTTTCAGACAACGTACTGTGTTTATCATGGACAGTAAATTTAACTTTTCTCTGGAACTGTTAGTCGTAGACAAATAATTCAAAATACTAATTTGTTAAGTTTTTTAAGCTGGTTTCAATGGTATCAGTCAAGTTATACTTTACTTTTATTGTTTTCGCTGAAAATTTAAAAATTGGATTTTTTTGACATTTAAAAGCCCATAACTTTTGAACCGTCATTTTTACAGACATGCGGGTGGTGTCAAATTATTTAGTACTCTGTGCACTATAAACTATCAAATTTTAATCAAAATCGTTAGAGCCGTTTTTGAGAAATTTGGATTTTTCACGTTTTATAAGGGTTTTTAGGGGTAAACTACCCTTAAAAATCAAAAATTCAAAAAAATGAAAAAACGCCTGGAGATACGGTGACTATATATATACTTGCCAAATTTCATCTAAATCGGACCAACGGGGTAGGCTGTGGCACTGTACACATCCAGACACACACACACACACACACACACACACACACACACACACACACACACACACACACACACACAGACGGACAGACATCACGTCAAAACCCACTTTTTTTTGGATTCAGGAAGCCCCAAAACGGATATATCCACCCTCAACTCAAATTCGAAAATTTTGACGAAAACAATACTTTCTCCATATACTATGTATAAGGGGAGAAAGTAAAAAGAGGAACCAGTCATTTATTACCAGGATTTTATATTGTTATCTCAAACCGGAGAGGATCCGTTCATCTATGCTCAAAAGTAATGATTTTTTAATTAAAAAAATATTTTTGTTATTATTTCATTTTTAAATATACATATTATAACGTTCAGCACTAGAAACTGAATCATTGAAAGTATTGTTACCCAATCAAATTTTAATACATGATTTTTCAAGGACACTTTTAATGTTTTTAACGGATTTTTGTTTAGGTTATAAATTAAATATTTATAAGGGCACACAATGGCTAGCTTTGTCACACAGGTACTGCATTGCGAGCTAGATATGGCCATAGAAAACAATTATATAACTTACTTTTGAGGGAAACACACATTGAAGTCATGATGAAACGTGAAATATAACCAGCAAACTATGTTTAATAGATCTCAAAAACTTTACTTCCACACATCTACGTCTGGGGAGATAAAGTTTTTTCACTATTCCCTGATCTCTGATGTAATAGCCTAAGAGACATGTTTTCACTTAAAATGTTCACAATGTTGGCGACACTGACAAACGTCAATCCCCATCTGTTGTTCTCTCTCGCTGAAATAAAGTTAGAAATTACTCATGTGAACTGTGAACATTCAGAAACGGAATTGTCAGTTTTTAACTTCTGTCAAATTAAATATCCTTTCAAAAAGTTCATTTTGTTTAAGTGCCTTAATAAACCTTAACTGGATTAAACTAAACTGAATAATTGAAGCCTACATTGTAGTATTGGAGGTCCATCGAAATTGAGAATATTGTGTAAATTGTAAACAATGGGTAAGTAACAACATGGTTTTTATTACAAGTTAACAAGTAATTAATTAAACGTTATTTATTTATTTGAAGATGAGCTGCTTTTAAACTTAAAAGTAACTGGAATTATTGGCATTAATTAGCTCCATATGTTGTACTGTATTTAAGAATAAGAATAATATTTATTTTCCAAAAACAGGATTACAACATCAGCTCAGTGTTTGCTCAAGAAAACAAAAAAACAATATTCAATAAATTACAGTTCTTATGTAAAAACTAAAACCTTTCTCATATTTAAAAGTGTAGAAAATAATTATATCTTATATAAAAATATTATAATATATCATAACATTTTACCTATACAAAATTATAAACAATTATTAATAACAAAAGAACTGAATTCTACAACACATTTAAAAATAAAAACAAAGCGTAATCTGGATTGGAAAATTTCCATTATATTTGTATAATGGATGTGACTCTTTAACTCAATTTTAGTGTTAGGAAAATTCAAATGCTGTGTTTCTTTTCAGATTCAAATAGGCCAGAGTTATTTGAAGATGTAAAACTTTTCAGAAATGCCCGTGAGCGTGAAAAGTAAGTACTATGTATCATCAATAATTTATAGGTCAGGGCCTAGGCCTACATATAAAAGCAAACAAATATTCAGGGAATAATCATAATCCATGAGAGCACTTTAGTTCAATCAACTCTGCGTTAAACTATAGGTCCCTTAGACGAGGTCTACTAGACGAAAGTTTTCAACCTTCGATGTAGGCTAATTATTCTGGTACACTGAACTTGTTGTGGAGAAAATTTGTTTAGTCAATAAAAATTGCCAACTCAGCGGTTGGTAAAGGGTAGGGAGTGAAAGACATGACAAAATTACTTTGGGTAATAGTGCCCAAAACACAGGATTGGTGTGGTTGTGGCCATTAACCAAGCATATTTTCTTGCAAATTAGTTTTGACTCAGTTTTGAAGTATCAAGAGTAAAAATGTTTGTATTTAATTTCCTGAGGGAAATAGGTTAGTTCATGGATATGTCTAAAGGGAATGGTCATAGTTAATCTAAAAAGCTGTTCTTATTCTTTTATATTAAAAATTAAATACAATAGATCAAGTAATTTCTGTGGAAACCTGTTGTATATCTTACAAATTGCCAACCAGAGCTATGACATGCCCATGTCAAAAAATATTGTTCACCACGACAAGTTTAAATGTTATTTTGCAAGGCTAATAATTGGCAGGAGCACAAAATATGGGATTTTTCATGACACAGCAGTACAAAGCAAAGACGTTGAGCCAACAATACTGCACGGTGTCTTTAGTACTTTTTTATTGCACATTATATTGTTCCATGCAATATTAACATGCTGGGTTGACAATTGCTGGATATTAACATGATGCTTAGCCCATCATCAGAATTTACTTTGACTAATTGGAGTTCTGTAGCCTATACGACAAATAGAGTTTTATAAAATATTACATTAACCCTAGAAGTCGTAATTTACGACACATTTTCATATTCAATAAGAATTGGCAGGTGGAGGCATCTGTCGTCAGTTTAGTGTACTTGTTAGACACTATCGCCTATGTGACCGTCTTGCCCTCTGGGGGCAAACAACGGAAACTGCTCTCGTAGTACACGAGCCTGCCACCTGGCAGGTCTATAACCAAGTAAGCGCTTTCTACTCCTAGGCACTGAGTGGCCGAGCCGGCTAACGCGCTACGCTGACGAGCGTAACGTTCTAGCCATTCGGAAGTGCTAGGGTTCGAATCCCGACTATGAGCAATCCCAATTTGGCTTGCAAATGTGTGGTAAAGAGGAGAGGGGGGCCCACCTTAAATAAACAGTGACCGGCTTGGGTGGAAGTTGACAGCATTTGTAGGCTTAATTGGGATTGCAGTGGATACCTGTTTTGCTTTTGTGGTTAGTGGTTATAAGGGGGGGGGCATGTTTTAAGCTTTTTTTGTTTAAACTTTGATATTTCAAGAAGATATTAGTAATTATTTTAATGTTACAGTTAAGAGTAAAAAGCTTGCCACTTCTAGGGTTAACTCCACATCTCTTAATTTGATGGCAATTTCACATATTACACCCCGATTACTCTTCAATCTATCAGTTTAACTCCACAAATTTAAAGTGTGAATAAGAACGCAAATGTTCACTTGATATTTTTGCTCAGGTATGACAACATGGCAGACCTTTATGCGGTTATCAACACGCTACAAAACTTGGAAAAGGCTTATATCCGAGACTGTGTGACTCCCAAGGAGTACACAGCTGCTTGTAGCAAACTCCTAGTGCAGTACAAGGCTGCGTTCAAGCAGGTGCAAGGGGAGGAGTTTCCTAACATTGAAGTCTTTGTGAAGAAATATCGGGTGAGACTTCAATAAATTTGATAAGCAATTGCATCAAATTCTATCTTTACTTTCTCCACATATACAGGGTGACAATTAGGTCTGGAACCTCTTTTTAATTTTTAAACCACAATAGAAAAAATACCAAAGTTCATACATGCTTACTGGTGATAGTAATGAACACATCTGCTTAATTACCGGCCGGATAACACCTTTGAAGGCGGTCCACTAGGAGACAAAATTCTTAAAGCAGCGTAGGTTGAGTTTGGTATCAAATTAAAGGTCTTACTTAAGTAATGCTTAAGACTCTCTCATAAAAATAGCCCAACATTCAATACACTTTGAGGGATAAATTTCTTCTACTATTAGTATTAAAAAACTTTGTTTGCTTGAATCATAATATAAATTCTTGATAAAATTGTCTGATTTGTTTAGCTGGATTGTCCTGCTGCAATGGAAAGGATTAAAGAAGATAGACCAATTACAATAAAGGATGACAAGGGAAATACAAGCAAATGCATTGCTGACATTGTATCTGTAAGTTGACATAATACAACATACCTCATACAACTCAAAAAATCTTAACAAATTTAAATCAAAACAGCTTTAACCCTGGAGCTGACAGTCTGTCACATTATGACCAACGCAGGATATGCAGGTTTTGAGAGTGCCATCGGCCATAATTTGACTGTCTTTCTATTTTGTATATGTTATATATACACTCGTGCTGAACAAATAAATTTTTTTCCACTGTAAAGCCAACAATCTCGTTGGCTTTTAAATTAATAAATAAATGTATTTGAGCAGACAGCCAATCTCGGCTGTCTGCTCAAATACATTTATTTCATTTTATTAAGTTGGCGGCCAGCTAAAACCTCTGTAAAATAGTCCCATCGCGCCTGTTGCGTAGGTTGTAAAAGTTGTGAATAGTGTGTGCATATTTAGTTTTTGCATATTTTCATCGCAGTTAGGTATAATTAGATATATATAAAGCTTCTGTGGATATTTATAACCTGTTTTTAGTAATTTCAATGTGTGATTAGGTATGTTTTGCTTATAAGATTAACTTAAAAGCTACTATATGGGTTTTCACTGTTAGTTTCATTGATAGCAAGTTTTAGTTTTGGTTTACGATGGATATGCAGGAGTATCTAATGATCTTAAGCTCATTAAAAATATTTCATGACTTTCAATAAGTAGGGTATAAGACATATTAAATACTCATGTGTCGGGTTTGCAAAAAATTCCAGTTGAGCTTAGTAAAAATACCTGGATTTCATATAAATAGTTATTGTTTATTTTAGTAAACTATATTCGTTTTCTAAAAGTAAATTAAATTTTCACATGACCCATAAAGTTTGTGAATTGTTTTTCCTTTTTTTCATTCCACATAGCCTATATGTTTGTGCAAATTAAATATAAGTGTGATAATTATTTTAAAAATCAGGTTTTACCAGAGTATTCCTTGTTCTTTCGCGAAAAAAAATATATAATACAATACTGTTATCATGATACTAATTGCATAAAAACAGGGTGGAATGTGGAGACATTTGATGAGCAGTTCCAGGGTTAATAAACAGAGTTTATTTTATTGTTGTTGAATACCTATAGCATATAATGTGTTCCTATAAAATATGACAAAAAACAAAGTAAGGGTGGTAAACTATAATATGATAAATGAATAATTGAGCATCAGTCTCAACATCCGAGTTCAGTCTGAAGGATCTAAAAAAGCCAGAAACGAGAGAAAGTTGCTCAGTGGCAGCACAATAGCCTTCCAACTATAAAACTTGGGTTCGGTCTCTGGACATGTCACATGTTTTTTTTTTATTTGAGAATATTAGTAGGGAAATTGTTTCTTGGTGGAAAGTTTTGACATGGATATGTTTTAGCTCTAGGGGGGCGGGTGTCGGCTATTTGCATGACAAAAATTTGAAACAATGGCGTCATTTGGTTAGTGACGTCATAATGTGGTTTTAAGAAAAACTGATTAGATGAACTGTAATGTAAACATTCCTTTTATACATATCGATGATATAACCTAATTCTCATAGGGAAGTAAATAAATACAAAATCTTTGAGTTGGAAGCTGTCACGAAAGTAAATGTTAACATTAAGATGTCTACACTTAACTGCTGCATGTTTGCTTTACTGTTTAAACAATTTTTTATTTTTATTTTTAACTTTCAATCACATGAGTGCTAACTAAGTACGGTAAATAAAATTTTATTTATATTTTTATTACTGAACAATTCTGGGTCCTCTTTTACAATGTATAATGTTGTTGTTGTGTTGTATAATGTAGCAATGACATTTCTAAGCCAGAAAAGAAAAATTGTAATTTTTTAAAATTCTAATGCTGGATGTAGCTATGCTTTCAACCATTAAAATTCTTTTAATATCTATTAGGATAGTTGAAAAATGTTAGAACTATTTAATTTTTCTGTCAACATTCCTAACCAAGCTTCATCATTACTTGTTGACTTCAACTTTGTTATAATTATTTTGTCTGTGACTTATAATATATCTGGAAAAAAAAACTTAAAATGTTGCACTAAAATCTACTTTCATTAGTTTTTTGTAGATTCTTATGTTTGTGTAATGAAAGTGTGTTTCAACAGCTGTTCATCACCCTGATGGATAAGTTGAGGTTAGAGATCAAAGCCATGGACGAGCTCCACCCTGACCTGAGGGACCTGGTGGACACCATGAACAGACTCAGCCTGCTGCCATCGGACTTCGAGGGTAAACGCAAGGTGGCCGAGTGGCTCTCAGTCCTCGATAGCATGCAAGCATCCGACGAACTGTCTGAGACTCAGGTAAAGGCCTTCTCCTAGGTTAGGAGCCACTCCAAAAGGTAATATGTTGGCAAGTGGCTTTCTTAGATAATATACAAGCTTCTGACAAATTCCCTCACACTCAGGTAAACACTTGTCTCATTGCATCTTGACTACCTTGGTCATTTCAAAGAGGAATATCATATCCTACAACCAAATCATAAATGTCTTATTTTTTGTTTTTACATATATTTCCCATGGCAAGAATTATTTTGTCCTTATTCTATATCTTACGTTTGTGTTTACAAGTGTCTTGTTAGAGATGGTTTGACAAAAAATAATAATCCAGCGGTTAAATAATCTTTGCTTAATAAATTTCTCAATTTCGTGCGATAATTTGAATATCCTTTTAGCGAATTTCCTATACGGAAGAAGCTATTACCGTAGGTCTCATGGCAAGACTTAAGCCCGGGACCATGTTATTTTTCTCCTTTAGGTGTCCAGAGACCAAAAAAAATAGTCATTAAAATTTTTATAAATATATATATAATGAGTCTCTCCGATCCCAACAGGTGGTAGCACAATCTACATTGCCAAATCCACCATTTTGATTTCAACCTAAATGTCACCACTCGGATCTGAGAAGTCCGCAGCGAATGTTTAGCACATTCGCTGCCATTAAAAGAAATTAATCTCAAATTAATCCATTGAGACTCAATGGATTACTTGCATCATATTAAGGCTCCGGTCTACTCCCGACCGAAAAACGCAAAACAGTTCGATGAGCAGCCGCCAGAAGCGCTGCATCAGGGGGCAGCCGAGGGGAAGTGCCGCACAATAGGTGGTGGGTAGGGTGTTTCCACACGATGCCACCAGACGTCGCCACTTCCTTACTGCGTATTTTCGTTTGCAGAGGTTTTCTACAAGCCGTTTTTTGAACATATTATTTCAATTAAAAACTCACAGTAAACGAGGCCCAATAGACAAAGAAAGGTTTTACTCTTGGAGGTAAGGCTCGTTTCTAACAAAAATTTCTATCAATTGTTATAGTTATTCAAAATAACCTGTTTTTCATACATTCCAATCAACTATTTCTAAGAGTTGTGTTCATAATATCAAAACAAAATGCAGTTTCCAGACTACAAAATCTCTTTCTCTTTCAAATGACACCTTAACTTTGATTCTACCTTTAGTATTAAGTGAGGAAATCGGCTTTTTGTAAACCCTTGCATTTCAGTTGTGCGCCAGGGGTAGACCGGAGCCTTAAACCAAAACAATACCACTTTAAAGTTTATTTTCATCCAGTGTTAAGAACTGTTATATGTTTATTTAACTGTTATTTGCCTGTAGTTTGTGATAATTTCATTGTTTTCGACTTTATGAACCACGAATGTGGCATCATCACATTTCTCATATAACCAACAATTTTTGAACACTATTTACATATGTTTATGAATATACATGTGTAAATTATGTACTTATTTATTTTTATGCATTTATTTATTTATGTATATATTTTTTCAAGGTAGATTTAAACAACTGTCATTTTCAAAACCATCCATTATATAAACTGTACATTTGTAAATAGTATACAAAAAAATTTTTATGAGAAGGTCTTCTGATTACACTCTTAATACAGTAAAAAAAAAATTAATAACAGATCAAGAACTATCAAATAACAAGTACACTAATTTGTAAATCATGAAAAAAAATGTATAACAATTTGGTTATTGCGACCGGCTTTAACGTCAACTCGGATTCGTCATTTATAGTGCCACACTATAGGTAACATAAAAAAAAAAACGTCAGTAAATAAAACCTCGTATATAACGTCAAGAAAACGAGTAAGGCAACATATACAATGAGAAAGTTTTTTTATCTAGTAATTCTATTTTTGAACAAAATATACATATAACAGTAACTATATTGCTTATCATATAACGTCATATAATCGCGTCAAACTTTATTTTTAGTCAAACTCGGATATATCGTGTATTTTACAGTCGTTATTAAACCTCGTCATAATCGTCAAGAAAAGGGGCCGTGAATGTGAATAACAACTAAATAGAGAAAGTTCGGTCGGTCGGTGGAGGGCTGCGGCTTTAGCTTTTTTGTTTTTAGTTTTTACTTCTTTTTTCTTTGCTTTCCTACCGCTAACCACCCCCCCCCCCCCCCCCCCCCCTATCCGCGTCTCGTCAGTACTCACGTCGTGTCAAAGCACTGTTCGATGCCCGTTCGTTACCTACAGTTCGTCAGTATCTTTTCAGTGTACTTTTACAGTTTTTTTTTTTTTTTATTTTAATTACGAATACAGTCTTGAAAAATAATGGCAAGTGTTAAGAGATTTTTTTTTTGTTGAGTTATACGTTGTTCATTGTGTGCTTGTTTTTTAAAATCGTACCAACAGTTGGATTCACCGTGCCGAACTTCATTGCAATATTTTCAAATTCGATTTTTTATATAGTATAGAGTAGTTCAGTCAGCCATAAACATAAACTGTGTATTTCAAAATACCTTCATTAAATGTCTTTTAATGTTTCTCTATTTTTCCTCTGTTTTAAATTAAAATTATGTAACCTCTTTTATAGTGTCACTCTGATATAGCGTCATTAATTGTGTGGTCCCTTCAATGACGTTATAACCAAGTTCCACTGTTTAATATAAAGAACATTTAAGATGTGAATTTTATCTCGAGCTTCTCCAATAATTCAGATGCAACCTCAGCACTTTGCTGAACGCGGCAAGTGTTACTAAACGATTAATGCGTAACGTGATGAATGCACACTCTGTATATTGGGGGTGTTTCCTAGCGGTTTTATTTCCCAATTGAAACTAATAATGACAACCTTTTAACTTTTAATAAAATTTAAAAAAAAATTTAACACGTTAAAAGCTTTGATATTTCACAGCTATGTTGTTGCACATAAGTTATATGCAGTCTGCAACACTAATATTGGAGGCGCTAGAGACTAATATTGCAGGGACCCCACCACATTAATCCGAATATACCGGACTTTATTATAAATAAAAATACCTCTTTTTCACAATTCATATTTGGTCAACAGAAACTTACTTTATTCCACTTTAGGGATATTATAATCATAATTTACTATTTTTTAGGTACGCCAGCTTATATTTGATCTCGAGTCATCATACAATGCGTTCAACAAGCTACTCCACAACAGTAGCTAAAACTTCTGCAACTGTGATCCTTATATGGTATATAACATATATTTTTCTGATAATATTTTATTATGGTTGGTTTAATTAGATATATTTTCTAGCAAAAACGAATAAACCTTGCCAGTGTAAAAGATTTTCTTTGCAGATTACATTTAAATTTCAGTTGTAATAAAGTAATTGAAGTAACAGGAAAAAATATTTTTAGAGTTTTTTGTGCCAATAAATCGTAGGTATAGATGGCCATATGTTTGCTTTATTGTTCCTAATCATGTAGTCAACTAATGTAATTCCGCTTAATTCGCAGGAACACTTTTTTATCACATGTTTTTATGGTGTCTGTTGTTGTAAACTGTGAAAATAATTTTTGTTCTCAAACACTCCTTACCATATTTTTGTCAATAAAGATTGGTTTTATAAGTGTTTTAGTGTATTCTATATAGGGAAATATAAAGAACCTTAAACCTCAAGTTAGTAATTTATCGTTTTATCTTGAAAAGCACTGGTTTTCCTGATTTTACCGAGTTAATACGTTATAGGCTATAGGATATCATAGGCTAGCTGTATGCACCCGAAAAGGGGGGAATGCTCGTTAATATACTCATAAGTCACTGTACTGACATTTTTAAAATGTCAGTACAGTGCCAAGTTTATAATTTGAATAATATAATTTATATAATATTTCCTTTAGTTTGCTTGGTTGTAAATTAAATATAATAGTATTGTGATAAACCGTTTATAGTAGATTAAAATATACAAAATATTTAGTTGGTTATCTTGACTTTTACATTTAGTGTAGAATACTTTGAAATGTGCATTATTTAAAACGTAAGTCCAGTAATAGCTTTAGCAGTTTACATAATATAATTTATATAACATTTCCTTAGTTATTTTCCATGTATTGTTGATGTTTACGTATTATAAATTTTAAATGTCAACAATGTACTACCTTAATATAAATCAACTAAAAATTAAACTGGTTTATATATTGTATAGTTTCATGTAAGTTGGATTACGAAATCAAACATTATAATATCACCAATTATTTTTTATACAATATTTTATATTTTTAGCTTGTTTCTTGTAATTTTAATTATTTAAGCCTATTCATTCATTATAATTTATGAAAATTAAGTTAAGAAATATTTATTTTTTCTTGTTTAAATTTTGAAAATGTGATACAAAAGTATGTTTTGTATTAATTGTGATTTCTAGATACAAATAAAGTTTTTTAATCACAGTATATGATTTAGCCCTTTGTTTGTTTTTTTATTCCCCAGTACATGTTAGATAGATAAATATTTGTATTTAAAAAATATGCTTGGTCCTTGTATTTCGAAAAAGGCCTTTAGAAGTGGACTTCCATACATAGTGAATTTCCATTTTTCTAGTAATAAACTTGTGATGAATAGTAAATATTAACTTAAATCATCATTGGTTAAGCCGTAGAGGGAATTTATATCAATTATCTTTCACCATAAGGGTAACAACAGTCGACTATCAAGTCCGGACTTGAATGGTTCGGACTCTGGATTACTTCTTAGAAATGAGTCATCAGCACATGGTCGAGTTTCTCATGGCATAAATCGACAGGATTGGACGTGTTTGTTTATTTCCGGTCTAAATACAAATAAATAACATCACAAACATGAGTTCAGTTTACAATTGTGTTCGATACGGATCTTCAGTGAAGCGGTAAATGGCTACATTTATTTAAAATGTGTGTGTTTTTATTTAAAATGTATTCAGTTAAATTGAACAATGAGTAAAAACGATGATAGATGAAAAATAAATAAGTCCCAATAACCACTGTCAGGGATAAACTAGGATGATGATCCATCCAAAAAAATATTTGGTAACTTTAAAAAATGGTAAGAAAAAAATGTATGGGTGAAAAGTCAAATGATATTTCTTGAAAGTCTATGTGTGTTGGCTGTTTAAAAGTTTCAGACCAAGAAAGTTGATGGGAATTTAGAGTCTGTCATGATACTTGATGCTAAATTTTGAAATTTCTTCTTTAACTTAGCTTTTTTTGTATCGTTGTTTTTAAGAGGTTTTATAATCACGAATATTTGTTGGGTGAAACACCTTCTCCTTATCTCCTACATGATACAAGATAGTCGTTACACAAGCTGTAGCGACTGAGTGAATTAAGTGCCAAAATAGCTTATTAGCCTGGAATTGGAAGGAAATGATGTGGTAAATCTAGCCAATACATTACAACCTGTGGCAGTTTATGCTATAATCAGGCATACTTCATAAAAATTGATTGTCTCTAAATGTTTAAAAATGATATCCTAATTTTGTTATCCAGTAACAGAAGTCAAGAGTCATCTTAATGAGAAAGTCTATAGGAAAATATTAAATTTAAAAAAATATAATTAGGAGGCTCTAGATCACCCAGCTATGCAAGATTTCCTAAAGGTGAGTTTAAACCGGAGTTAATAAAACGGGTTTTTAACAAAAAGTTACTATCTTAAGGCGGGTTTACACCGGAGTTAATAGTTTGAACAGTCTTCTAAATCACGGTAATACAATGAACTTTTGAGTTTTTGTTTGCTCTTTATATCAAATATTACATATTTTGTTTTCATGCTGAGAACCCTGAAATTCTTGTCAAACCAATAACGCAGACATATTTAATCTTCCTGTATTAAGTTATGGATTGCGTCTAAGTTGCTGTCTGCATAAGTCAACGCTGTATCATCAGGTGCCCATGTGATCTTCCTGTACACAGTTCATTTAAATACACTAGGAATAATATTGGGCCAAAAACTGAAACTTGAGGTACTCCAAATTTAATTTCACTACATTCACTAATGTGATCATCAATCCTCACATATTGTTACCTATCTTTCAAATAACTTACAGACCATTCATACACATGACCTCTCACTCCTGACCATTCCTTTTTTAAGAGTATGCTATGATCAACTGTGTCGAAGGCCTTAGTTATATCAATAAATAGAGCAGCACATTTATTCTCATTGGTAACAGTGTTGTATATCCTATTCATGAAATAAATTAAAGCATCTTATGCCTAACCCCGTATTGGTTATTACTAAAGAAGTTGGTTTTTTATAAAAACCAATCAATCTCCTTTTCATTATCTTTTCCAAAAGCTTACAAACAGTTGATAATAAAGAAATTGGTCTATAGCAGTTGGTTTGCGTTCTATCACCATTTTTAAAAATAGGAATAACTTTTGCTACCTTTAGAGCCTGTGGAAATATTCCTTCTTGAATACTTCTCTTGTAAAGATAAGATATGACGAGAACTATGTAAGTATAAACCCTTTTTAGTAAGTATCCACTGATATTATCTGTGCCAGGAGACTTGTTACTTTTAAGCCTAAAAGATTAGAATAGAAAGAATAGAAATAGAAAGAAAAGATAAGCCTAAAAGATTAAGACGTTTACTGTAGCTTATAAACTTAAGTGTGATAAAGCATATAATGGATAGAAAAGAGTACCTTAGCAATAAATAGAAACTGAAGCATAATACCAACTAAATGCAGGCAAACCTTACAATACCGGAAAGAGCAATATATGAGTTGTTCTCCCGAGGATTGAGACGTGGACCAAAGTAAGGCTAAGAATTCTAGCTGTCAGGTTAGGAGGAATTTAATTTGGCGCTATTAGTCGATATCGGCTGGAGGTATTTTTAATTAAATGCCTCCGTCGGTGGCACCACTGCTTCCTATCTACATCTGTCCTCACGGCAGGATCTTACCCAGCTGTCTCGTTTGAAACTGATAAAATGATTTCAAACCAAAGAAATTAAAGGTTGAACACATCGTGAAATTGCACGAAAGATAAATCGTTCATTATGAGTTCAATGTTTCAAGATTGTTGATTGTTTTAAGCCGTTTTTCAATGTTATAATTAATAAAGGGGAAAATTAAAATATGTATGTACTATAGGCCTATATTTTGAGAAGACAGTAATTAAGCTGGGAGCTGTTAAAGTAGCAAATTTGTGAAATAAAGGTATAAAAATCGTTTACTAAAACTCTTGTGCAATGAAATTCAATTTTAGTGATATTTTTTATTTCTGTGTATAAAATTGCGTTAATATTATGATTATGTTTATTTACAAAATTGGGAAAAAATTGATTTAAACTTACGTTCCTATGGAAAGTAGGTACGATAACGGACGTGTCTAAAGCGAATTTTTTCAATTCCTCTAAACAGCCGTTCAATTTGGCGCCACCGTTTCAAATTTTAGTCTGACGGAATACAATTCGCCCCCTCCCGGAGCTAAGAATATGTCAAAAATAATTCGGCTAAAATTCACCAAGAATGTATTAATTATTATTTCATGGTTTTAAATATTTAATTTTTAGTGGGTTAAAAATAAACTGTAAAATCAATTTTCTTTTGAGTTTATTAATTATTTATTCCAACGGGTAAATCCATTTTAGCGAATTTTATTTTTTACAATATCAATCTAAACTCTAAAAAGCACAGAGATAAAATATTAAATAAGTTTATTAACTACTAGCGTTTCATATAGTCCGGCATATCGGACAGTATCCGAGCCTGCCGTCCTGGTTGTCGCTGGAGTCATTCCTGTCAAACTTTTGGCAGGGAAGAGGAAGGCGATTTATCGGAGGCAAGGCGGGATCGACAAGGATGCTGCAAGGTCTGAAGAGCGCTCCCGAACCTTCCAGCAGTGGCAACACAGCTGGGAGCACAACGCCCGAGGACGTTGGACTGCGCGACTCATAGAGCAGGTTCAACCGTGGGTGGAACGGCGGCATGGCGAGGTGGATTACTTCCTTACTCAGTTTCTGACAGGTCACGGTTATTTTAAGTCGTACCTCTATCGGATGGTCAAAACCGGTTCACCGGATTGCATTTACTGCCCGGGCGTTCCCAACGATGCGGAGCACACTTTCTTCCGCTGCACCCGTTGGGGAAGGCTCCGCCTGGAAGCTGCACGAAAACTTGGTGTTTTTACGGTGGAAACGGTCTGTCACAAGATCATTGAGGACGAGGAAAACCGGGATTGCTTGTCACAGCTCGTGTGGGCGTCCTTCTAGAGAAGAAAAGCGATCTGGGCCGCGAAGAGGCCTAGATCACCTAAAGAAAGTGCCTGGACATGGAGTGAGCCCCAAGGGCATAAGCCAAATTTAGTCCTAGCCTGTTGTAATGTGACAAACAGTTCCAGGTTAGAAACCTAAAGAGTAGAGGAGGTTTTTTTAGTGGGTAACCCTGCTTCTTAGGGTAGTCCTACGATTCCGTGCCAAAATCAAAATCACCAAATCCTTAATTCTTGGAAAAACAGTTCAAAATCACCAACCGAATTTACGGATCATTGCACACGATAATGAGGTGTTTGAAGAGGGTTCAGGGTTGTAGAGGAGGTAGTCGGGATGTGCCTAACCTGTGATGTTGCAGCCGGACCGGGCGCATGCGGGATTATCTACATCCTACTTACTAGGTCTATAAAATATTACCAATCAATTTATCGAATTTTCCATAGGGAATAAGTTATATAATTACCGAAGGAGGCATGGTAAGAGTTAATATTCTGGTTTTGCTTCCCTTTCAGCGAATTTCCCATAGGGAAGAAGCTATAACCAAAAACAATAGCCATTAACATTTTTATTTTTATATATTTTTATTTTATATTTAACTTTATCTGGTTGAGATCCGTCAATGGATGCTTCAAAATATCAATTAATTTCCCGTGCTTTACATAGTCCTTTTATGCTATTATTGGCAGGACAAATCACATAGTTTGTGGTTTATATGACCCATTCCAGATTTATTCATTTCTCGTGAAATGATACGTATATATTCATAAATTATTTCAGATATATGATGAAGAATTCACTCCTATTCTGCAATCTGGGTTTGAACTTTAAACCAAAGTTCCTGACTACACCGGCTGTAAGACAACACTACGTAGCCCCCGTGGGTTCAGTCTAGGGGATGTATACCTGTCAAGCGGGCGCTGCAGATGGCCAATTATCGATTCGTGGAATTTGGTGGTTTTAGAACTTGGTGATTTTGGCACAACACGGTCCTACACTACTGGCTGGCCACCTGTGTGCATAAAGCATTTCTTCCGCCTCTCCCTCAATGAAAAAAACAACTATACTTATTACTACATTAACATTACAACATTATTTTACACCAGACTAACTACCACTATATTAAATAACAAAAAAGGGGGGGGGGGGGGGGGGTGGGGGTATAATATATATGGGGGTGGGGGGGGGGGAGGGGGGGGGGGGGGGGGGGGGGGGGGGGGGGGGGGGGGGGGGGGGGGGGGGGGTTTATCAATACAAAAGAAGACTTAGCCAATATAATGTACTATTTCTTATTTACATGATCGAGGAGTTCATCATTGCAGGCCAGAGCTGCCAACCAAGAAATCAATTAGATTGGAGACTAATTCCCAATCTCATAATTCGGTTGAGTGTGCTGGTAGCTTCAAGCTAACAAGCTAACAAGTATCAAGCTAACAACAGCCGCCTCAATCGAATTATGAGATTGTTTTTAGCGAATTTCCCATAGGGAAGAAGCTATTAGCGTAGGTCTCATGGAAAGACTTAAGCCCGGGACCGTATTATTTTTCTTCTTTAGGTGCCCAGAGACCAAAAACAATGTTAAAATTTATGTTAATTTATTTATGTTAAATTGAAACACAGTACGTTGTATTTTGGGTCTCCAATGTTAATCTTATGGAAATATTGATTAATATTTCCTATATTAGTCCATATTTTTGGATTAAACTTGGTATTTACCTTCATGTGGTTAAGATCGATCCATTTATGCTTAAAAATCATAGTTTATGCGTTTATCACGGCAGCAAACCTGCATACTCTTTTCCCATGTTATTCATATAGGAAATAGGCAAACTACTTTATTTATGGACAGATGTTGATGAAAGTTGGTATAAATGTTAAAAATAAAAATTATTTATGGTAGAAATGACTACTTTCAGTGTTCCTCACAGCAGCTAACCTGCACACTCTTTCCCACGTTAACCTTATGGAGAATAGGCAAATAATTCTCATGTTTCTGGACAGATTTTTATGAAACTTGTCATATATTATTATTATATTGATTTGGAAATTCGCTGAGTACGCAGGTTTGCTGTGACGGGGGTATTTGATTTTGTAGAGGTAAGAATAATTTAAAATTCTGAACATTGTATCAATAATATCAGTATGTCGTAGTAGTGAATGCATTCCTGAATTAAAATCTTTTTTAGAGTAAATTTTCGTCGCCAAGATGGTTTCATCAGTAACTCACGTTTGTCGTTAATGGCCTTGAAATCGAAAAAGGCGATGTTTAACAGAACTAATCGCTCTTGAAAGGCAATTAAGGTGGTATTCAGCACAGCGGGGAATTTGACGCGGTATGCAGGGAAACTTGCATTTATCACATTCTTATTCTGATTGAGCCGCCTCGTTTGGCAGCTGCTGGTGTGGAGGGCGGACGAGGGCCGTCGTCACAACTTTATTACTGTCACTACCCTTTACCAACTTACTGACACTGCAGCTTATAATTATTTGAATTTTACTTAAAATTTTGATTTTAATTTTTTTTAGGATTTATGCAAATACTAGCTGACCCGGCGAACTTCGTAACGCCTAACAGTAAATACATGTTAACTTTAAGATTGGCCATGCCCTGAAGTCAATTTTAGCATTGCGGCTTCGTTGTGAAAGCTTTAAATATACAACAGCTGATTATTATAATAAACTCAATATGTATAAACATTGTAATTATTTGGCAAACATATAAACACGTGACTTTTAATCTTACAGAAAATAAGGAACAGTACATAAAATTCCCAAAAACCGTAAACATTGCGTAAACGTGGCGAATAATGCTGTTCATTTTGTACAGCACATATTTACTTCATACATTAATGAATGATTCAGATGGCATTGGATAGTAAAGCATAATTGCTAACGGTAAACAGTAAACAAACAGCTGATTTAAGAAATCAAATGTTTTGATTGTAGATAATTTGTAAACAAACTTATTCCCCATAAGATTAACATTAGAAATTTTAAACGCCATAAAATGGAAACTAATTGAATTTGTGGAAACTGAATATGCCTAAAGCATGACCGGAGCAGAGACGAATCCAAAAAATCAAAGATCATTAAAATCGGTCCAGCCGTTCTCGAGTTATAATGCGTGTAACTAACACGACTTTGTTTTATATATTTAGAAGACAGAGATTAATTTTTCTTCCTACAAAAAAATCGAAATATCAATTTTTCAAAAATTTCGCAAAAAAACAATATAAGTAAAGTATAATTTGATTTGACTACCTACATTGAAACCAGCGTAAAAACCAAACAAATTAGTATTTTTAATTATTTGTCTACGACTAACTTTTCCAGAGAAAGGTTTAATTTACTGTCCATGGTAAACGCAGTACGTTGTCTGAGAGTGCTCAAAAAGCTTGGTATTCCCGGGGGTGGGATTGTCTCCCCATAAAATTCTAGTTAATTTAATTTTGTCACTCTTATTGTTATTTTCTGAAATTGGATAGTTATTTTTGAAACAATAAATTATTAAATTATATTTAAAGATCAACTTTAAACAATATGATAGTTTTATTTAGAGAAAATATGTGGTAGTCCTTGGATACCGTTTATTTCTAAATTTTTACTAATTTCTTTTTTTTACTAATGTTTTGCTCAGGCCATCATCTCCCCCATATACAATGCGTTGATGACGAAGGTCATGACTCTTGGCACTCGACATGGCATGACATCTCGTAGCGACAACCAATGGCTTCATTGGCTTATGGGTCACAATCTTGCGAGTTCAGGTTATTTATTAGGCATATATACATATTCACAACCCAGGCTATATGTCAAGTCAAAATATAACTAACATTAACAACATTCTTTGTTTGAAATTCATTATTGGTGGTGGTGGATTTATGTTATTTAGATTTTTATTACGGATAATGTCCATCGCGATTTTATGTAAAACAAAGTTTCACGACGTTTCGGGATCTGGAATCTGATCCCGTCCTCGGGTGAACTAATATCTAAAACATAGCACAATTAAAATATAATCCGTAGTTCTGTCTTCACATGTCTGTAAAAATGACGGTTCAAAAGTTATGGGCTTTTAAATGTCAAAAAAATAAAATTTTTAAATTTTCAGCAAAAACAATAAAAGCAAAGTAAAACTTAACTTGCACCATTGAAACCAGCTTAAAAAACTAAACAAATTATTAATGTGAATTATTTGTCTACAACTCCATGATAAACGCAGTACGTTGTCTGAAAGCGCCCAATGTCATTCTTATGGACAATATAAAAAAATCAATGTCTTCCTTATTTTCCAAACGTTTTTCATGAAACTTAGTATGAAGCGTAAGGTCAAATCACCCAACAAAACCAACTAAAAAAGCTTGGTATTACCCGGAAGGGTGGTTTCCCCCATACAATGCAAACAATTATTTTAACTTTTTCTCTCTTGTTTTTATTTTCAGAAATGGGATGATTATTTTTTAAACAATAAGCTATTAAATGACAAGACAAACTTTGAAGAACATGAAAGTTTTATTACAGATTGTAGTTTTTAAATTTACTTAAGAGTCTGCATCAGTGGTAGCCATCTTGGATTTTAGTCCCGTAAGAGCAATGTTAGATTCTGGCGTCTATATCTCCTTGACCTATTGTCATAAATTAACGGAAGAGGTGTCAAATTAAAGGTATTACAGTCCTCCAGGGCACCACCTTACAGAACTTCTTATTTTCGCTCTCAATAAAAAAATAATAATGAGTTATTTTGTAAAATATTCCTGGTTTTTTGTTGTTATATCAAGTTAAATTTTTGAAAATATTGAACATATTTAAAAGGTCATGCCCTTGAGCCACATCTCATCAATGTACTTCCAAAGTTTTTACATTGATACTTTGATAATTAACACCACTACAGACGCCAAAGTGAAGGTATGTTCCGCCAGACTTTAACATTGCCCTTACGGGACTAAAATCCAAGATGGCTACCGCTGATGCAGACTCTTAAGGTTCGAAAGGAAGGCGAAGTTATCAAAGAGGCTTATAGAACATACAGCGAGTCATTTAAGGAAGGATAAAAACCATGTCATTTAAGGAGAGTCATTTGAAAGGTGAACGAGACATGAATGACACACCAAGGCTTTAAGGCTTCTTAAGGCTGTTGGGCTATTAATTAACAGTCCTGTCTAAGGAACATGTCAGCCTTAGTCAGTAACAAGACTACAAGATCGCGCCACAATCATCCTACACTCAATCCTCATTCATACTTGGCTTAAAATACCTACATTGTAGTATATTGGCCATTTCAATGATCTAATCTAATCTAAGGGAGAAAGTATGTCCACTGATACCGTTTATTTATATCGGCAAGATTTTTCATCGCCTCTTTCATTCTAATCCACGTTGCACAGATTGCCCGATGTGCGCTAGGCCAAAGAGAGAGTACGTGTCGTGATCATCAACAGTGAGGACGTGTAGTGTGTGCGACGCGCGGTAGAGGTCGCGCAGACGCCCCAGCGTGTCGCGACGCCACGGCCGTCCTCACACAACACAGCTCAGTGTTCGCGTCGCCGTCCGCTCCCTAGCACGTCGGCGACCCGTCCTGCCAAGGTAACATCCTCGCCACCGACCGACTCGACCACAACAAGTCTTGTGCACTCTAACATTTTTCCTAACTGCGTTGAAATTTTTCTGAGTTTGGAAAAATATTTTTACATTTTTTAATTTTTTCACTATAAAAATAATTAATATTTTAATTAAATATTAAATAAATTAGTAATTTTAAATTATAATTTATTAAAAAAATTTAAAATACATAAAATCAGTTTTAAAAATATTATATATATAAGTATAAAACGTCTGAATAGAAAATTTAAAAAATATTTTAGTAAAGTCGTTTTGGAACTTACGGTACTAACATACATTGTTATTTAGGATGGATTTTTGGATTATTCACTTGACGGTCACTAAGGGTGTAATGGCGAACATGTACGATTGATACAAAACGTATGTTAGTAATCTAAAAATAAAAATAGACACCTGGGCTATTAAAGTAAACCCCTTTTATTGGGGTTAAAAAATCATTGTTGTAAGTAACTGAATAACTCAAAGGTTACGAGCTCACTACGTATTCCGAAAGTCGTCAGTTTAATTTTGGACCCCGTCGCCATTTTTAAGTGGGTTATTAATTCATTGAAGTTAAAATGTTCCCCATAGCAGACCGTACACAGCAAATTTAATATGATAAAATTAAATGATTGACTTTAAAAATAAAATGGGAAATGATAAAAACTAGCGGCTATGTCCTGTAATCCAGCTACCTGGAGGTCACGAATTGTGGATAGTTGTGAGCGATGTTTGGTAGATGTAGTGTTCTCTTGTGTGGATTAACGTCCGCACTATTGAATACTACGTTTATCCGCAAATCCCATCCATCCCATAATTAGACCAGTTCGTAATTAAGAGGCATTGGTTCGGACTCTACGATAAACTGTAGGTCCCTTAGATATACCATTGACTGTTGGGCTATTAATTAACAGTCCTGTCTAAGGAACATGTCAGCCTTAGTCAGTAACAAGACTACGAAATCGCGCCACAATCATCCTACACTCGTTTCTCATTCATACTTACCTTGGGGTAAAATATCTACCTTGTGGTACGGTCGCTATTTCAATAATCTAATCATGTTTCTGTCTTTAGTATAGTTATATACTAGTATATGTTCATCCAGTGTTTACACCTTTCTTCACTTTGGCATGCTTAATCAAACATTGGTCATTATTCTTCAAAATCTTTGTTGCTAAGATTGAAAAAAATAATTACTGTAGTAGATAAATGAATGGTTTGAAGTTTAGGTCGCAAATTTGTCTACTTAGTCAACAGATAGTTAAGTTAGTTTGTTTGACGAGTTTGGTTCTCAACAATCAATTTAGCCAACTAAATACCCATTAGCGGACCAACATCCTTCAATGACATCCGTTCCCACAGATGAATCTGATAGTAATCGGTTGTACCAATCGGTTTTACTATGAATTACTAATTATACGGCTGAAGTATGTAATTGAGGTTTGTACTGCCCAAGATTTTTCGTAATATCATCTTCATTTTTATTAGTTTACTAGCAGTAAGCCCGTCCTTTGTACGGTTTGTAGGATTTAGTTTAAAGAAGAAAGATTATCATACCAAAATGTAAACCTGAAATCCTAATTAAATAGATTAGAACATTTATACCATTATTATAATTAGTTATACGTTAAAATAACTTTTTAATATAGTATGATTTCGAAATGGGTTTAAAATCAATGACCAATATAAACTAACTAATATTGATTTGACTGACAGCTGTTTGTTATTATTTTTATTAAATCTTTAAACTACAAAGACAGCTGATTATTAGTAGTAGGTTATTCATTGAAAACTGGATAAAATACGAGTAATATCGCGTAAAAGTGGGTTTTTAAATGCTCGTTATTTACTTTTCAAGGGGCGGCGGGCGATTTCAAGCATTTATAAACCTTCTCTGGAGTGTAGAGAATACATGAAATAATTTTCATTGTAATCAGTTCTCCCGTTTTTTTGGAGAAGACGGCGTAAAATGCCTCCTGGAGCGTCACAGACAAACAGACAAAAATTGAGATAAGACCGGTTTCGGCTTCTCTAACGCACGAAAAGTAAAAATAACTAAAAAATTAATAATTGTGAGCAATGTACAGACAAAACTCTAATTTTATTTATATAGATGTTTTGTCAAGTGATAGCTATTACAAATACCCCCATAGCAGTAGACTCGCATGCTAAGCGAATTTCCAAATTGATTTGGAAACTTACCTGAAAAATGTATTTGATTTTAGATTAATAAATTTTGACGATTTTAACTTAACCTAATTGAATAGTTAAGCTATATAAATTTTCTTACTCTACGTTATTCCTTTGTAGAATATAATAACTAGGTTTACTTCCACTAGTGACGAAAGAATTTAGATTTTTAGGATACTTAGTTTTAACTAAATGAAGATGCACACCAAGATTTGTTACAATGTTTAACAAATAAGGTGTCTAAAAGCTAAAAACATACAATTATAATAATACAGTATATGCTTTTGAAGATAAACTTTTGTCGATATTAATAACTTGTTTGTGAACTCCGTGAGTTAAAAATATGTATTAGTTATAAAAAGCATATATACATAGTAGTAGTTAACACCTAAAATTTCAAAGAAAAAACAGAAGTTCATTAAAGTCATCTAAGAAGTTACTTACTTACATTTTCAAATATTTAATCTGTTTCATAAAAATTATCTGTAATTTGTATTTATTTTTCTTATTTTGGTAATACCCTATTTTATGTTTACCAAACAAGCTCAAACTACTCATTATTTTAGTTTGAAATTAATAATCGGTAACGGTGGATTTATTTTATTTATATTTTCATTAAGGACATTTTCCTTCACAATTTTAAGTGGGAAAAGTTTTCGGGATCTGGAACCTGATCCCGTCCTCAGGTGAGCTAGTACCTAAAACATAACAAGTTTAGTACGAGAGCATAAACTGGACTAAGCCGGTATAAAGCTGAAAATCTCAAAGACAACCCCAAAAATTAGTGGTGTTGTATTTGAGACTTTGTGAGGAGTGGACGTGTTTTGTTTATTGTGTGCCTGGTCTTTTGTGTAAGTTTTTTGACTGCTTTAAACCTTTTTGTTTTTAGTCCTATACCGGCTTAGTCCGGATTATGTACTAATCGTGGTATAGGTACTAGTTCACCATAAAGCTGAACATCTGAAAGACAACCCTAAATATTAGTGGTGTTGTATTTGAGACTTTGTGACGAGTGGACATGTTTTGTTTATTGTGTGCCTGGTCTTTTGTGTAAGTTTTTTGACTGCTTTAAACTTTTTTGTTTTTAGTCCTATACCGGCTTAGTCCGGATTATGTACTAATCGTGGTATAGGTACTAGTTCACCTGAGGACGGGATCAGATTCCACATCTGGAAACGTCGAGAAACTTTGTTTTACTTAAAATCGTGAAGGAAAATATCTATATAAATAAATAACAGTTTTAACTCACAATTGAAAATTTATTTTTTTTTTCGTGCGTAATATAAGTATTTTGTCAATTTTGTGAAAGATTATATCCAAAACGCGATTCTTCTTTAAAAATGAGTAACTAAGTTTACAATGAAGTCATACGTATTCCGCCCTTCCGTTGCAAGCGAAGTTAATTCGATTTTAAATGAAAAAGCCGCCGCCTTTAAAAGAGATTATATAATTTTTAAAAAAAAACCATTTTAATTTTAAATGATTTATTTTTTTTAATTACAGTTTACTCATTTATTTACAACAGTAAAACATGTATTACTGATTGCTAAATTCAAAATAGTAAAATGAGCATTATTAAAAAACTAAAAACTAAAATAAAATAATACTAATAAATTTAGGTAAATACTAAGCAAGAAAATTAAAAATAGTTTTGACGCTGTGGGGTGTTAGCAATTTGTAAGACGAAATTTTGAAACATAAAAACAGCTGTTTAGATGAATAAAACTCCCTTAGACATTTCCATATCTAAACTATCTCCACAAAGTAATACATAAATTACACAATTAAATGCGAACAAAATATACTTAAACAATATACAGTTTTGTTTTGTTTTGTTTTTGTGTCTTTCTACGCCTTTCGGCATTTTTAACGTTTTGATGGGGAACGGTCCAAACCCCGGTCTTGTTACTACCTAACGTCGACCTGTTGTTAGGAAGCATCACTAATTAACAGCCCAATGACGAAAAGGCCAACTCAAGAAGCGGGATTCGACCCGGCGACCTTCAGTTTTGAAGCGCATAACCACTCTGTAATATTTACATTATAAAATATACTGAATAAGTTTAATAATTTTTTTAATAAAAAAAATAAAATATTGGTTTTTTATAGGGAAAAGTTTATTTTAGCATTACTAAAACCACTTAGAAAACCTTGACAACAGAACAGAAATATTGTACAAAAATATCGAAATCTGAGAAAAGTTAATTATATATTTATCATGCAATCTCGCTTTCACCATTCTGTATAGAAATTGGCTATTTTCCAATACAGCAGATCTCATAGAAAATGATAAATTCCTTTGGAGTGAGGGAAAAATTATCGACTGGTTTCACAAATATAACTTCTCTCTCCGTTATTGAAGCTTCAAAACTCGGCCGTCAGGAGCGTTTGTGTCGCGACCTAACCCATTACGAATAATATTATCCACTAATATAAGAAATAAACTTAATAAAAATAAGGATTTTACAAATTTATTTATCTACTGGCAGTAAGCCCGTCCTTTGTAGGCCTACGGGTTGTAGGATTCAGTTTAATGAAGAAAGATAATCATACCAAAATGTAAACCTGAAATCCTAAAATATCGACAAAAAAATAATCTATACCCATTCTTTATTATTTAGCTACTTTACAATTAAAAAAGATTAGAAAAATTATATACAATTATTCTCTTAGTTTATACTAAATAAAATAACTTTTTAATATAGAATGAATTCAAATGATTTAAAATCAATGACCAATATAAAAAAACTAATAATTTACATTTTTTTTATTTCTATAAATCTCAAACTACAAAGACATGATTATTATCAAATTATTCATTGAAATCTGAAACAAATTCATAATATCGCGTAAAAAATTGAGTTTTATAAAATGCTCGTTATTTACTTTTCATAGAAAAAATTATATTATTATCGTTTAACTTTTTAATATAAATTTCGAAATGGGTTTAAAATCAATGACCAATATAAACTAAATATTGACAGTTGTTTTATTTTTTTTTCTTCAAATTTTATTATTTTATTCATTTATCAATCAGTATATATTTTTAACGTTATTTTTTAAAATCGGAGAAGACGGTGTAAAATGCCTCCTGGAGCGTCACAGACAAACAGACAAAAATTGAGATAAGACCGGTTTCGGCTTCTCTAACGCACAAAAAGTAAAAATAACTTAAAAATTAATAATTCTGAGCAATGTACAGACAAAACTCTAATTTTATTTATATAGATTTCATTTGTAAATAAATTTTGCACTGAGTAAAATTTGAACTCACCTTCACAATGCCAAAACAAGTTTACACTTACGTATTTGTAGTAAAAATAGATTATATATTAGAACTTTGAAACTTAAGTTAGGTTCAAAAGTTAATTAGATCTATATTTATAATTGATTTCTGCGAGAAATATGTTATGTTACATAAACAGATTGCGGTATGAGTAATCATCGCAGATGTCCCCTGATCATTGTCCCATTGGCTGGAATTAGATTAGATTAGATTAGATTATTGAAATGGCGACCATACCACAAGGTAGGTATTTTAAGCCAAGTATGAATGAGAGTTGATTGTAAGATGATTGTGGCGCGATCTTGTAGTCTTGTTACTGACTAAGGCTGACATGTTCCTTAGACAGGACTGTTAATTAATAGCCCAACAGCCGATGGCAACTAAGGGACCTACAGTTTAACGTGGTATCCGAACCACGACCTCTGAATTACGAATTGGTCTAATTATGAGGATGGTCTTTGCGGATTAACGTAGCTTTCAATCGTGCGGACGTTAATCCACACATGAGAACACTACACACACCGACCATCGCTCACAACTATCCACAATTCGTGACCTCCAAGTAGCTGGATTACAGGATGACGCCACCATCCCAGTCAAGACTGGGATTTATCTGGTCCCGGACTGGGATTTTCTGGTGTGATTATTAATAATAATTAATATAATAATTGACTGGGACGGTAGAATGTCATGTAATCCAGATACTTGGAGGTCACGAATTATGGGTAGTTATGAGCGGCGGTCAGTGGATTTAATATTCTTTCTGGTGGATTAACGTCCGCACTATTGAAAACCATGTTCATCCGCTGAGACTATCCTCATAATTAAACCATTAAGAGGCAATTTCTTATTTTAGAGGCAAAATTGACTCGAATCACACGTTATACTGTAGGTCCCTTAGATGTTTGGGATGAACAAACTAATATTCATGAATTTGACAGCTGTTTGTTTTTCTTTCTATTAAATCACTTTATACATCACATATTCTCAAAATTAATGACTGATGCTTAAACCATTTAGTGTTAAAAACTACAAAGACAGCTGATTATTACCAGTCGACTAATATTGTGTAAAAGTGGTTTTTTAAATGCTCGTTATTTACTTTTAAAGGGCGGACAATTTCAAGCATTGAAAAACGTTCTCTATAATGTAGAAAATGGGTGAAATAAGTTTCATTGTTATCAGTTCTTAGTATCAGTTTTTAGGAGAAGACGGCGTAAAATACCTCCTGGAGCGTCTCAGACAGACAAACAGACAATCACAAATTGAGATAATTTTTTAGATAAGGCTACTCTAACGCAAAAAACGTAAAATTAACTAAAAAATGAGTTATGTACAAACAAAACTTTAATTTTATTTATATAGAAGATGAATACTGGACAAAACCATCTAACAATAACATTATAGTAGTGAAGTGTGCGATGTTAAAACTCACAACGAGCTTTTAATGGTGCTAATAATTTTACAATAGTATACGAGTTAACAAAACAAGGTGATATTCATCAAAAGCCTAAGAATCTTAGAAAAAATCTGATATATAAAAGAACAAAATCATTTATCTAATATTAACCGTTTCAATAACTAAACATAATTAATTAAATCCTTAGTAAACATTCAGACGAAATCAACTTAATTGATCTCAGTTCCATGCGTAACATCTCGTGGAAGTTGTATACTTGAGTTGAGTTTGTTGAAGGACTCTCACCAAGCATTGTTGAGTGTAGGGAAGTACAGAATTAAGATTGGTTACATTTACTCTGTAATGCTTTCTGCCTTTTATTCGACGCAGATTAAATACTTAAGCAATATTAATGGCAACCTTGTATTTTATAATGTAAACGTACGTACAACTTAAAGAATATCCAGATTAGTTTAAAGTTACGATGAATAAAATCCAAATATATAAAACAAAGTCGTGTTAGTTACACGCATTATAACTCGAGAACGGCTGGACCGATTTTAATGATCTTTGATTTTTTTGATTCGTCTCTGCTCCGGTCATGCTTTAGGCATATTCAGTTTCCATAAATTCAATTAGTTTCCATTTTATAGCGTTTTAAATTTCTAATGTTAACCTTATGGGGACTAAGTTTGTTTACAAATGTTCTACAATAAAAACATTTGATTTCTTAAAACAGCTGTTGGTTTACTCTCCGTTAGCAATATGCTTTACTATCCAATGCCATATGAATCATTCATTAATGTAAAACTATGAAGTAAATATGTGCTGTACAAAATGAACAGCATTATTCGCCACGTTAATAGTTTACGGTTTTTGGGAATTATGTACTGTATTTATATTTCTTTATTTTCTTTATGATTTTATGATTAAAATTCACGCGTTTATATGTTTGCCAAATAAAATAATACCAATTTTTATACATATTAGGTTTATTATAATAATCAGCTGTTGTATATTTAAAGCTTTCACAACGAAGCCGCAATGCTAATTGACTTCAGGACATGGCCAATCTTAAAATTAACATGTATTTACTGTTAGGCGTTACGAAGTTCGCCGGGTCAGCTAGTATATAATATTATAAAGAAGAGGTGGTTTCTGTATGTTTGTGTTGTCAACAGCTGTGGACACTAAAGTTTGACAGTTTGGGAAGCGGAAGACACGGTTGCTATAAATGTCCTAGGTTTCAATGTTTACAGTTTCTAATTTCACCATCTGTTTACACTACTTTTACAGTCCAGGAAGAAGAAAAAGACAGTTTATTTTTACAGATAAACTGCTGGATAGAAATTAATATTGCCGAAAACAGTATATTTTAAGTTTCCTCCCGATGCCTGCCTGTCTCTAATACGCTATTCCTTATCCTTTCTCAATATTACATAATTATAATAATTGGTGGTAATTTTTCGTGTTGTTATTCGTTTGTTCATTCGTGTTTATAGATTTTTGAGATTGTGTTTAGTATAAAATACTATTAGTAAATACCCCTTTGAATGTGAATAGTATTTTACCTCAAATAGAGAATTTTTTCCTAATCGAATTTTCATGTTTTAGAATATTTATTTCATGACTAAGAGAAATTGTAACCTCTCTCAAACCTTTTTTACCCGTGCGAAGGTATTGTGGCTAGTATGTTTATTAAGATCTTTGAGATTTAAGTATTAAAATTCCTTTTATAAACGATAATATTGTGGATTTCGTTTCTAGTTTCTATGTAAACTTTATTTTGATTTTAATTGTTTCTACTGATTAAATAGATAATGTGGTGGACATTTTTAAGGTTATAATATCTATATGGTCTGTAGTAAATATATTTTCATCAATTTTATTAAAAACCAAGTAATTTATCAAAGGTCAAAATCAATCAATCATCAGAATCAATTTAGTAAACAAATCCAGATTTATTTAAACCAATGTTAAAAAACTACTCTCCAAAATACATCGATAAAACAGCTGAATTTAAAGTACAATGAGGTAAAATTTCATCTGCAGTACAATTATTAACTTACATCAGACTGTTTTGTACATACGTTTTCGAACGTACGATAGGAATGCGTTCTTAAAATAGGGCTACATTTGACAACAATGGAACAGCTGTAAAAGACGGATATAATGCATAAATGCGCTCATTTGATCCAATCTGTTTAGGAAACACACGCGTAAAAGGGATTTTAGATACTACAAGCTCAGCAAGTCCTAGAAAGCTTAGTTTTATGAATAGCAAGCAGTTATATACTTGTTTGAATTTTTTTCTTCACTAACTGATTATTTGAGACAAATTAGGGATGAACTAAACAACTTAAGTGTGAATTATGGAATTATTTTTTGGATAAAATATAGTATTTATTTCGCTGTGGGAAATAGGTTGGATCATGCATATGTCTAACGGGAATGTTTTCAGTTCATCTAAACAGCTGTTCTTATAACCATTTGACGGCACTTCTATAAAATTTACTCAGTCTAACACTTGTTGCAGAACGAAATCTATATAAATATAATTAAAGTTTTGTCTGTACATTGCTCAGAATTATTCATTTTTTAGTTATTTTTACGTTTCGTGCGTTAGAGATACCGAAACAAGTCTTATCTCAATTTGTGTCTGTTTGTCTGTGACGCCCCAGGAGGCATTTTACGCCGTCTTCTCCGAAAAAACGGGAGAACTGATAACAAAGAAACTTATTTCATACATTCTCTACATTCCAGAAAAGGGATTTTAATGCTTGAAATTGTCCGCCGTCTCTTGAAAAGTAAATATTGGCCGCATTTTTCTTTAGTTTTCAATAAATAACCTACTGGTAATAATCAGCTGTCTTTGTAGTTTAAAGAATAGAAAGAAAAACAAACAGCTGTCGAAAACTTATTAGTTTATATTGGTAATTGATTTTACACCCATTTTGAAGTCATACTTCATTAAAAAGTTATTTTAACGTATAACTAATACTAATAATGGTATAAATTTTCTTATCTATTTAATTGTAAAGTAATGCTAAATAATAAACCTGGGTATCGATTTATTTTCTTTGTATTGATTTTTTAGCACTTCAGGTTTACATTTTTGGTATGATGATCTTTCTTCTTTAAACTGAATCCTACAACCCGTACAAAGGACGGGCTTACCGCTAGTAATACATAGATTATCAATTCGCAAACGGATGTTTTTCAGTAGTTTTTGAAAAAAACTACTCAAAAAATATACATACAACAAGGTATACAACGTTTCAATAGTGTATATTTTCTCTCAGTTAGATTGCGAGTTTATTGAAACGCGTTCGTTCCCTTGCGTTTTGGCACTCTTGGGAGGTAAGGGAACTCCCTTCCCTTGAGTTCCCACTGAAATTAACCACTGTCTCCAAGCACTAATTTAGTACTAAATTAGTTACTAGAAAATCAGTTTCTTCCTTAATTCTGAAACATTTTTCTCGAATCATAGTATGCATTGAAAGTCGCATCATCCAATAAACGCACGAAAAAGTTTGGTTTCCATCCTAGGGGGGATACATCTCCTAAAACTTCTAACAAATCTTTCACACATCTAGGAAGAGGTGAGTTTAAGAGATTTGATGATTATTTTTTAATTTTATGTTGTCTCCTAGTGGGGATGGTTTAGGCGACGTAAGTCAATATAGACCTACAAGTGGCACAGCTTGTTTAAGAGCAGTCAGTTAATAGAGCTTGATTATAAACTAGAGCATCGCCGGGTTAACAATCTTGGACGCTAACCTCTACACTGTCGTCGTGGCGAGTACATAGAGTAAGTAACACTATTCTGCTTTTCCCCAATATGTTTTCATTTCGTATATAAAACCGTACACCAACATTACACGAGTCCCTCGCTGTTTATAAATCTTTGTAATTGGTGTGGATAAATCTTGTGAGCAGAAAAACAAAAACTCACTAACGTAGATTTTTTTTAAACTTAACATTTTACAAAGGCCTATTAACATAAGATAAGTTTGAATATTTTACTTACCTTTGAAAATTAGACCTGGCAACAAAAGTGGGTATCAAACTTTGGTAGGTCAAGGTTTTGTATAGAGGTTTTAATTAGACTGAAGTGAAAATGTATGCACCTAAAATACATAACAACTAATAATCAATTAAAATCTTGTATACTTAAAAAAATGTATATGCAATTAAAGTACAAGCATAATGATAAAAGACTACATTTTTGAATTCTGTAAAATATTCTTTATATTTAAAGAAAAAACGTCGTTACACCGTTACGTAGTGCAATGTGGACTGTGGAGAAGATTTACACGTGTTAAGTGTGTGTGTTAGGTTTACTGTGGCTGTCGCAATTACAGACTCTACTGTTTGTTTTCTGAAAGTACGTCTTAGTTTTAGCTCTCGACGGGATCTAACAAGTTTCGTGGAAATCTAATTATCTACGTTTGATCTACTTGAGTATAAACATTAAGGGTAAACCTCAGAATGCTTTGAGTTTGACACAAGCACCAATAAAGACACTGAAAGTAACATCCATTTGACTAAAGTAATGTCATTATGGATATAATTAATAAATTTGAAACTAACAAATCCAAATCTAAGGGTTAGTTTTTCAGGGGTTGTTTAAATCTGATTTTCGGGGATAAACGCCCAAGCATAGATGAAGTTCCTCTCTGTAAGCTTATGAATGGTACTAACTAATCATACGTTATTTGACGTGTTATTAGTAGCGAGTATTAGTTACCTTCGCTCGGTTCATACCACGGCGCAATACGTCTTTCCTCTTTCTGATATAACTCTGCTTCTCAAATGAATAGTATGGGATACTTTTTGGGTTTAGGAGAAAACCCAATTGACCTACAACAAATAACCTATATCCTAATAATACACCGAATCTGGTCAATAATTTTTGTAGAAAAATTCAAACAGGTTTCCACAGAAACTACCAGGGTTATTGTATTGAATTTTCAATATTTAAAGGCTATGCAATGATTTAAATAGTCTAAACGATTGTTAGTATAGGCCTAATAATAATTATAACTCATGATGAGAATTTTCATTTTTTGGAGACAGGTCCATTGTAATTAAAATCAAAACAATACTAATTTGATTCATGTTTTTTAAAATGGTTTTCATATGGTATCAGGTCAAGTTATACTGTACTTTTATTGTTTTCGTTGAAAAAGAAAAATTGGAATTTTTTTTGACATAAAATTTTAAAAGCCCATAACTTTTGAACCGTCTTTTTTTACTTTCGTAAAATTTGTTATTTTAGTACTCTCTGGTGCACCTATAAACTATTTATGTTCCATAAAAAATTTTAATCTAAAATCGGTTTAGAGCCGTTTTGAGAAACTTTGGATTTTTTCAGAATTTTATAAGGGTTTTTAGGGGTTGGTTTTATATTTTTATATTTTTTTATTTAGTTGATCTAATTTCAGTAAAGTTGAATAATGGTGGTCTTAAGTGGTGGTTTTTAATATTCAACTGTGTATTGTATAAAATCTATGCCTGTACCTTACTGTAGCTTAAATTAAATTTCTTTGATTTTCCCGACAATGTTTCACCAGGACTCTTATCCTAACAAGTAAAGCAACATTTTTATATAATTTACATAGTATGCCTATTTAATTTTTTAACGACTTATTAGTAGAGGTACTCGTATCTTTTGCAATCTAAACTGTAAAGTGCGAATTTTACGAATTCAAAAACCTGTAGAAAAACGTTCTAGATATGGATTACACTCGGCAATGTACATTAGTGTCATTGGCCTCATGAGTGAGCTGTGATGCATGGTTAATTATCTGAGAGAATTCACGACTGACGATCACTGGACTGCTATTGAATAACGTACCATATTTTACCTATTCCTAGGCACATTTAAAAAGGCATCTTAAGTATATAATTCACACAGCCGGCCTAAAGTGGTAAAACAAAACAAGTAAAAACAGTTTACTTGAATTTTATTTAAAACACATAAATTACTATTTTTTTAAAGTGAATAGTAAAAAGTATTAGGTGGTATTTTTACTAAAACCGTATGTTATGACATAGTAGACGAAAGTATGGTTATTTAACAATCCCGTTAACAATTATAACAAGGTCACATTGGTGTGTCTACAGTGGTGGTGTTGTTGCAGAGCTGCGGTAGAGATGCCGTGAGAGGGGATGGAGTTGCTGGTCATCAAGGGGACGGAGAATTTAGCAAGTTCAATCCTACTCTCAGGACTGGATGATGGCTTATTCGTCAAACATTTCACAGCTCAGGTACGTTTCTCAAAATCTAATACAGTAGAGTCTCGTTTAACCGAGTTAATATGGACCACAGCAACCTCGGATAACCAATTCTCGGTTTCAAAACAAGTTTAATACAACTTTATTTACTCGTGTATACCCTGAAGTACTGTATTGTAGGCCTGCATAAAGATAATTTTACAAGCTACATTCTCAATTTTAAATACTGATCAGGTAATAAAAAATGTAATATATACTGTACAGGTTAAATTTACATAATAAAAATACTGATCAGGAAGTAGAAAACAATTAAAAGTACAGTACAGTACCTCAAAAACAGTGAAAAGTCATAAAGGTTTAAAGAAATCTTTGACAGTTTTCTGCTTAATCTTGCTGGATCGTTTCTTAGCTGCCAAACTACGCAGTCGACGCAACATAATGATGTCTGCTGGAGTCGTGTCGTCTTGCTGCTCAATGTAGTGCAGGGCCTTCTCGATTGCATCTAATCCTCGGTGTGGGTGATTTTTTCCTCTGGCTCTGTATCGGCTGATCCATCGCCGCCGTCTTCACCGTTGTTGCTGTTTTCTTCGACTAAACAGCAATTGCTTCGTCTGACAGTTCGAAGTCTTCGTCATCATTCATCCACTGACTTACATCATAGATTTTTCTACGGTTCGTCAAAAAAAAGTTTAAGTAGCCTCAACACGGAACCTCAGGTAAGCGTTTCTCAAAATATAGTATATATCTTTTTGATGATTTTACTGCAATTCCAATTAAGCCTACAAATGCCGTCAACTTCCACCCAAGCCGGCCACCGTTTCTTTAAGGTGGGCCCGCTCTCCACTATACCACACATTTGCAAGCCAAATTGGGATTGCTCATGGTCAGGATTCGAACCCTAGCACTTCCGAATGGCTAGAACGTTACGCTCGTCAGCGTAGCGCGTTCGCCGGTTCAGCCACTCAGTGCATAGGAGTAGAAAGCGCTTACTTCGTTATAGACCTGCCCGGTGGCAGTCTAGTGCACTACGAGAGCAGGTTCGGTTGCTTGCCCCCAGAGGGCAACGCGGTCACGTACGCGCTAGTGTCTAAAACGTTCACTAAACTGACGACAGATGCCTCCACTTGCCACTTCTTATTGAATATGTAAATGCGTCGTGAATTACGACTTTGCCAGTTTTAGGAATAAATATAAAACACGTTCGATTTCGATAAGTAGAAAAACTAATTTTTTTAATGTTAAGTTATTGGATCATTATAATATTAAAATTAGTTCTTTGGGATATAAAATCATCTACAACATTCTATTTGGGTCTTTTTTTAGTATACTTAAATTGTATAAAAATCACCTCACCGAGCTGAAGGTATGACAATAATGCACGCTAGCTAATGGAATGCCCCATGTCTTGTCAGTTAATAGCCTAACCAAGGATATATTACTCAAGAAACTAAATTGGAATGCATTCCAAGATTAATTGAAGGGAATACTTTGTGATGGCGGCCTTTATATATAGCGTTGAAGAGCTTACAAGTGTGGCCCTACAGCACCCCACTGATGTGGACTCCTAACCTGACGACCACGTCGAGAAAAAACGATACATTGGTCGCCTGCACAAGTGTTAACCAAGAAAGTTATCCAAGTTTTCGGTGGGTTGTATTAAATAAAAAATAAAAAAAAATCTGCATTTTTGATCAGCTGTTTCAAGTCGTTCCTCTACTGGCCCAAGCTTATGAATGGTACTAACTAATCTACGGCAGTTGAGGTTAAAAAATCTCAAAACATCAATGGCATTGCTCGTAGTCCGGAAAACTCCTATAGACTTCCAATCTTCGTAAAGTCCACGACGTTTCAGCTATCAACCCTAACGATAAATAAGACGATAGATTATCGATGGTTAAGTTTTGATGACAACACAGGACTTTTATGGCCTTTAATACGCCGCACGTAAAACTTTTATCATAATGAAAGTTGACTTACCCTTTTCTCTCCTCAAAATTTAGTTTATAGTCTCCCGAATAAAAATAAAATCATAATGTTAATTTCTAACTCTGCTTCTCAAATGAATGAATTGTATGGGGATACTTTTTCTTCTTTACAAAGAAACGATTTCTATGGATACAATAACAATGTGTAATTTATGGTATTGATCTCCATATACTATGTATAAGGGGAGAAAGTTAAAAAGAGGAACCAGTCATTTATTGTTTTCGTCATGATTTTAGATTTTGAGTTTGTGGTGGATATAACCATTATAGGGCCCCCTAAATCGAAAGAGTGGTTTTATAGTGGTGTCTGTGTGTCTGTGTATGTGTGTCTGTGTATGCGTGTGTGTATGTGTGTGTGCGAGATGTGCAGAAACCTAGAGACGAGACTATTGGTCCGATTTTAATGAAATTCGGTAAGTAGGTAACAATCCACGGTATCTCGGACATTAATTTTTTATTTTAAGGGTATTTTAACTAAAAAAATATTTTTTTGTTATTATTTCATTATGAGATAAACAAAATGACACCACCCGCACTTCTCAAACCATAGGGAATTATAAAGTAAAAAATCATATTTTCAATTTTCCACGAAAACATCAAAGGTAAAGTTAAACTTGACTACCACCATTTAAATCAGCTTAAAAAAAACTAAAAAGTTTTATTCCCCCATTAAACTCTAACAATTAATTTAACTTTATTTCTCTTGTTAAAGTTTTTAGACATTGGATGATTATTTTTGGAACAATAACTTATTGATATTTATATAAACTTTAAAGAATATGACCATTTTATTAAATATTGTCTTTTATTTACATATTATAACGTACAGCACTAATTTCTTTCATTACGAAAATTATTTTATGGCCATAGAAAACAAACAATTATATAACTCTAACCTACAAATAATTGAAATGAGTGAATTCATTAGAGTTTGAAAATATAATTTTTTACTTTCCTACTATTTATCATAAACGTATTTATGTAGATTAGGGCTGCAGATCGCAACTAATAACGTATTTACTACTTTAATCATAATTATTAAGTTCTTAAAATTCTATGTTAACGCAGACAGTATATCAGTTTGCATATTTTGCGTCATCGGGTTATCTATAATAGTCGATATTCCAGTCACGATGTTCGTTTCTGATTTTTGCACCATTAAACCATTTACGACCCGGCTCTACATGAGCTTTACATTAAAAGGGCTGAGCATAAACTTTCATCAAACCTTAATCGAGAAGCCAAGATAAAACATGTCACCTTAAATAAGGTAGTAGGAAATATATGCTAACGTCAGATCTCAAAAAACTTTACTTCCAGTCTGTACATTGCTCAGAGTTAGTAATATTATTCAAGTATTTTTCAAACTATTCCCTGATCTCTAAGTCTTATCTCAATTTCTGTCTATTTGTCTGTGACGCTCCAGGAGGCATTTTACGCCGTCTTCTCCGAATAAAAGGGAGAACTGATAACAATAAAACTTATTTCATACATTCTCTACATTCCAGATAAGTTTTTAAATGCTTATATTTATTTTCCAAAAAACAGGATTACAACATCAGCTCAGTGTTTGCTCAAGTGTAAAGATTTGATAGAAAGAAAAACAAACAGCTATTCAATAAATTACAGTTTCTTATGTAAACCCATTTCGAAATTATAAAACCTTTTCACATATTAAAAGTGTAGAAAATTTAATTATATAATTATAATCTTATATAAAAAATATTATAATTTTAGAATTTCAGGTTTACATTTTGGTATGATAATCTTCTTCTTCAAACTGAATCCTACAAACCGTACAAAGGACGGGCTTACTGCTAGTTTTAAATAAACAGATAGTGTTCTGAAAATATAAGAATAATAAAACTTCGATTCCTGTAATCCAGCTACTTGGAGATAACGAATTTGTGGATAGTTGTGGGTGATGGCAGGTAGGTGTAGTGTACATCCGCACTAGTGAATACTAAGTTAATCCGCAAAGAACATCCTCCTTTTATAAACAAGTATTAAATAACAACATAAAGAACTGAATTACTACAACAATTGTTTTCTTTTTTTTTTTTTTTTTTTTTTTTTTTATTTTTTTTTTTTTTTTTTTTTTTTTTTTTTTTTTTTTTTTATTTTTTTACTTGTTTTTTTTTTTTTTTTTTAAGAAAAAAAAAATTGTAGTAAAAAAAAATAAAACAATATTAATTAACAGTTCTATCTAAGGAACATGTGAGCCGTAATTAGTAACAAGACTACAAGATCGCCCCATAATCACCCTACACTCATTTCTCACTCATACTCGGCTTAAAATATTTACCGTGGTAGGTCGCTAAAGAGACAGTCAAACCACTCTTTATCAAATTCAATTAATGAGTCTCATTCAACGAATGAGACACGGTAATAGCTTCTTCCCAAAAAATTCAATAAAATGGAATGAACCATCATTAAACAGTTGGATTTTTGGGCGGCATTAAACCGACGGTCATAACTGAGAAATATTGGAACAAATTGGTAAATATTGCAACCGTTGACGAGTTATCGTTTACAGAGTTAACGAATCCGTCGTATTACGCGACGCGATACGCGATATTGCACGCACCCCATTAGCGGTGGGCGATTACGTTTCAGTGAAAGCGATAGTGATTGGAAATTTTCACATTATATTTTGTATACTCTCATTCAGAAAATTAATTATGGATGTTTAAGAGCCTGCAGTACATCCGCAATCTTGAAATTTATTCATATTAGAACACTTTCATCCAAGATTATCAGAGAGCCGATCATCTAAAACGATAGGGTATTATGTGTGTTTGGATAACTTCGTTCTTGGGTAGTCGGTCAAAGACGGGGAAATTTATATTCAATGTAATAATGAAGAATGAAAAGATTTTCTAATTTACATTTATTAGTTGAACATTACTTCACATTAAATTGTGAATTAATCTTTCATAAAACTATCATATTCTTTAACGTTTGTTAAATAGCATTTAAAAATTACCATCACAAACAATATCATCCGCTTCGATAGATTAGATTACATTAGATCATTGAAATGACAACCATACTACAATGTAGGTATTTTAAGCCAAGTATGAATGAGGATTGAGAATAAGATGATTCTGGCGCAATCTTATAGTCTTGTTACTGACTAAGGCAGACATGTTTCTTAAACAGGACTGTTAATTAATAGCCTAACAGCCGATGGCAACTAAGGATAAAAATTTGCCAACATCAGCGGTTGGCAAAGGGTAGGGAGTGAAAGACATGACAAAAATACTTTGGGTAATCACGGCCTCTTAACCAAGCATATTATCTTGCAAATTAGTTTTTTTGACTCAGTTTTGAAGTATCAAGAGTAAAAATGTTTGTATTTAATTATAGTGCGGACGTTAATCCACACAAGAGAACACTGCATCCACCGACCATCTCTCACAACTATCCACAATTCGTGACCTCCAAGTAGCTGGATTACAGGACGTCATCGTCCCAGTCACACTAAACGACAACCAATAAACTATCAAGAGAAAACAAGTTTAAAAATTTATTTGACATGAAAAATCGACAGTTAAAAACGACTTTTTTGGATTCAAGGAGCCTCAAAATGGATATTTGAAAGTAATAAGTACTTCTTTGTTTACTCGTTAATATGTGTACAAATTTTAATACTTACAAATATTATATAGTTAAAATAGTTAATCAAAATATTCATTCGAGCCAAATTTTACACATAATTGTCAGTACTTTTCTCTTTTGTACGTCTCTAAACAATCTCAATATTTAAAACTCTGCAACAGAATAAAACGCATTCAATACAAGAAAACGTTTTAGTTGTCGTTGAAAGCGGTTCAAAGAGCTGCAAGAATTCACAATCGGAGGAAATTTATTGAAGACTAGGAATCCTTTATAACATGGGCCTTTCTCGTGTGCAGAATATCTGTGATGTGGGAAAACTACAATACTAGGTACCTTGTCTTGCTATTTGAATATCGTAGTTATCGGAAATTCCTCAACCTCTATATAGGATTCTTTATTTTTGAATGTTAGAATGACAATTTCTTTAATTTACTTCCTGTGTATACGGAATATAATGTACGAATTCCAGTTCTTTTCAACTTTTTCTGAGGACGAAGTTCTTACAAGATGTCGGGTTCAAGATCAAAGATAGCTCTCGAAATTGTTTTTGCAGCTCAAGCTGACTAAGGCAGACATGTTTCTTAAACAGGACTGTTAATTAATAGCCTAACAGCCGATGGCAACTAAGGGACCTACAGTTTTATCGTGGAATCCGAACCACGGCCTCTAAACTACGAATAGGTCTAATTATGAGGATGCTCTTTGTGGATTAACGTAGTATTCAATAGTGTGGACGTTAATCCACACAAGAGAACACTAACTCCACCGACCATCTCTCACAACTATCCACAATTCGTGACCTCCAAGTAGCTAGATTATAGGACGACATCGTCCCAGTCAAACTAAACGACAACCAATAAACTATCAAGAGAAAACAAGTTTAAAAATTTATTTGACATGAAAAATCGACAGTTAAAAACGACTTTTTTGGATTCAAGGAGCCTCAAAACGGATATTTAAAAGTAATAAGTACTTCTTTGTTTACTCGTTAATATGTGTACAAATTTTAATATTTACAAATATTATATATAGTTAAAATAGTTTATCAAAATATTCATTCGAACGAAATTTAACACATGATTGTCAGTACTTTTCTCTTTTGTACGTCTCTAAACAATCTCAATATTTAAAACTCTGCAACAGAATAAAACGCATTCAATACAAGAAAACGTTTTAGTTGTCGTTGAAAGCGGTTCAAAGAGCTGCAAGAATTCACAATCGGAGGAAATTTATTGAAGACTAGGAATCCTTTATAACATGGGCCTTTCTCGTGTGCAGAATATCTGTGATGTGGGAAAACTACAATACTAGGTACCTTGTCTTGCTATATGAATATCGTAGTTATGGTAATTACTCAACCTCTATAAAGGATTCTTTATTTTTGAATGTTAGAATGGCAATTTCTTGAATTTACTTCCTGTGTATACTGAATATAATGTACGAATTCCAGTTCTTTTCAACTTCTTCTGAGGACGAAGTTCTTACAAGGATGTCGGGTACAAGATCAAAGATAGCTCTCAAAATTGTTTTTGCAGCTCAAGCCTATCCATTCCCAAACCTCTGACTCAAGTCTTAAAACACATCTATACCACATGTTTGCTTAAAGGCTCAAGGGCATGACCTTTTCAATATGTTCAATATGTTCAAACATTTAACTTGATATAAAAACAAAACAAACAAACAAAATATTCAAAAACAAAATATTTTTGGATTTTTGTTTTTATATCAAGTTACATTTTTGAACATATTGAAAAGGTCATGCCCTTGAGCCACATCTCATCAATGTACTTCCAAAGTTTTACATTGATACTTTGATAATTAACGCCACTACACACGCCAAAGTGAAGGTATGTTCCGCCAGAATTTAACATTGCCCTTACGGGACTAAAATTCAAGATGGCTACCACTGATGCAGACTCTTAAGAGTAAAAAATGAAGACAAATTCGAGCTTTGTCTATTGTCTAGAGCACTTCATCGATTACTGAAATGTAAACCTACAGAATAAACACAGATAGGTCCAAGCCATTTTAATGACGTCAGTGGCGTGTCCTGTCAGTTACTTGGAGCCAACGAGTTGTGGATATGATCGATGGTCGGAGGATGTGATATTCTCTAGTGTAGATTAACGTCCGCACAATTAGACACTAAGTTCATACACGAAGACAATTCTTATATACCAGTTCACAAGTCAGAGGCGAAATTGTGGTTCGGATCCTTCATTGAACGGTAGGTCCTTTAGTTGTCTTTGGCTGTTAATTAACAGACCTGTCTAAGGAATATGTCAGCCTTAGTCAGTAACAAGTCTATAAAAAACCTACCTACAATTGAATACCTTGGGAAGTCGCCATTTCAGATACACCTATTACAAGCGTACCTGGTAAAAGAAATTTCATGATTGTGTGAAGTTATTCTGCGGTAGAGGTATGTATATTTATAGAGTTGATGAGTTATTATGCTTACGCTTTATGGAAAAACGGAGTTTTTACTATTTAAATATTATTATTATGATAAGTGATTAAAAAAGTGAAGGTACTGCAGACTCTTAATTCTTTGTTTGAAATTCATCTTTGGTGATTGTGGATCTGTGTTATTAAGATTTTTATTACGTGCATTTTCCATCACGATTTCAAGTAAAACAAAGTTTTACGACGTTTCGGGATCTTCAATCTGATCCCGTCCTCAGGTGAACGAGTATCTAAAACGTAACACGATTAGTACATAACCCAGACTAAGCCGGTATAAATCTGAAAACAATGATTTAAGTTTTTTCCGCGGCCATTTTGTTTCCTGGTCGAGGGGAAATGCTCACTCCTATTTAGTTGTCTTTGACCCATTGTGACGAGTGGACGTGTTTTGTTTCTTGTGTTCGTAATTGCTAGTGTTTGGTATTGTTTTTTAAGTTTTTGATTGCTTTAAATTTTTTTGTTTTTTTTTGTTTTAGGTACTAGCTCGCCTGAGGACGGGATCAGATCCCAGATCCCGAAACGTCGCGAAACTTTTTTTACCTTAAAATCGTAATGGAAAATTAACTCTTAATTATTGTAAGCGTAGTTTTATGATGATATAGCGTATTGCACAACCAACCGGTGTGAATTACCGGTTATAAAAAAATGCTAAAAATAAGAATTCCCTTGACTTGCAATAGACTAACCTGAATGTGCAACATGCGGTGTCTAGTCTCCAAACGAGGTTCTCAACCGCAAGTGTAGCCTCTATGTTGCGTTGATTAACCCCTAAGTGACCACAGTTACGTGGTCCAAGGCAGGGTCTGTGTTGAACCACTGCAGCTATTATTGATTGACCAGATGGAGAAGAATTTTAATTCAATCGTTTATCAAAAACTAGCCAAAGTACCCGTTCTTCGCACGGGTAAAAAAGGCTGAGAGGTGTAGGCTCTACAGATACATTTAAGTTATTGATAATAAATTCTTTTTATTGTTTACAAAATGACAAAACACGTGTCTAAGTATATATCTAAACATGACAAAGTAACATATGTCAAATATTGGGAGAGGATAAGCATTAACGTAATAGAGGCAGGCATCGGGAGAAAATTAAAAATCTACCATTCCACTATTTCGAACTAATAATTCACTAATTTCGATCCAGCAGTTTATGTGTAAAAATTAACTTTTTTTTCTTCCCGAACTGTCAAAATGTAAAGTAAACGGATGTTGACATTAAAAACTGTAAACATTGAATCCCAGGGTATTTACAGCAACCATGTCTTCTGCTTCTCGAACTGTCAAATTTTAGTGTTCACAGCTGTTGACATTCAAGTAATTTTATGTTTTCATTTTCTAAAAATGTAAACATTGAAACTTAGGACGTTCACAGGGCGTAGCCCGAGAGGATTTTAAGGAAATGAGTATTCCTATGTGTTGCATGAGTTTAAGATCTGTCTTTGTGTACAATTTCAAACTGTTTGGTTCAGTATTTTTTGCGTTCACTTGCCACAACAAACCCACAAACACACAAACCCACAAACAAACATACAGAAACCACCTCTTCTTTATAATATTATAGATTAAAAATCAAATTCGTACCTATAAAAGGAATGCCTATTATTTGTACAAGCAGTTACACGGATGTTATGACTCCGTGTTGAAAAGAAAGACAGATATTACTATGCAATTTTTATTTGAAAACAAAACAAATAAAATTAAAAAGCATTCTCAGCTCAACTATTTAAATTGGATGGATTATAAAACTACTTTATTTTAATAGGGCGTGGGTCAGTTTAACTATCGTTGATTATAGTACACTAAAATCTTCTTCAAAAGTTATAGAATAATAAGAAAAAGAAAAGAAAAAGAAAATGCAAGAAAAGGTTGCATCATAAAGAGCTCTCGTTTTCACGGAGAAGCCTTACAAAAAGACAAGCACACAGATTAAACCATTTCGACTTTATAGGAGTATAAAACGTAAATATAACTTAGTTGTATGAAAATATCTTAGTTCCAAGCAATGAACATACAAAAACAGATAGCTTGAGAACATCTCCACAACATAGAATAATTTCCTGAAAAAAATAAATGGTGTCAATGAAGATGTTGTCACAGGAAGTGTTAAGATAGAGTGCGACCGGAAGTCATCCTTGGGGTCACGGAAATAACTTCCTCTAGCAGACCATCTAAGGAGCTTTAACGTCTTCTGCCCATTTATCACTAATCGATTTTCAGTACTGAGAAAATGTAGGTAATAGAAAATGTGACAATATATTTTAATTAGATTAACTTCATGTACTGATTATAGTTTCTTAAAATGTTGTTTTTTATAAATTTGGGTACTAAATCGCACTATTTTATCATACATATCGTACAAAGGGCACAAGGCTGTAAACGAATATTAGTAATAACCAAGCAATTTAATAAGAATTAATTTACGGATATCGTTCTAAGTTAACAAAAACTTTAATCAGATGTAAAGATAACTGAGCGGTTAAAGTGACTCTTTCATGACCCACGTTTGTGAATTGTGGGATCAATGCAATACTAATGAGAAAATCTGCAACTCTCGTTCAAGTACATAATTTCTACTTTTGAAAGACGTGTTTCTCTTTATGGCGAGGTGGAAATTGTGATAAAAAATTATTAGGGTACTCTCACCTTGTTTTGTAGTTTTTTCCAACGGGGATTGTCACTAAAAATACCTAAAGCACCCCAGGAATCCTCCTACGTTTCGCAGGACCAAAAGAAACGTCCTGCTTCCTCAGGAAATAGGCTGAACGCCGAACTACACTGTCAGTGTGGTTCGGAAACCAATAGGTTCTAAATACTTAATCTTGAATCTGATGACAGGACTTTGTTGAGCCTAAAAATGGCCAATCTGACCAAATTGTCCATAATTTGTCCCCATACGGATAAAAATTATAAGAAATTCTTATATTTAACAGTAAATACAAATAAATACGTTAATGAAAAACGTAATTTATTTACATCCATACTTTGGGACTTACAAATAGTTACAAATTACCTGATTTACCTTGGTGAATGTAAGCCTTGGTAAATAAAAAAAAGGAAACTCGTCGTTGATTGATTGGCGCCGCTGTTTCATGTTCACCCCTTGAACTTCCACTCACTGCATTCACTTATTGACTTACCATTTGCGTGACTCTACTTCTCAGTCGCGAGTTGGGAAAACATCTGTAAATATTTACCTTCCCTTTTACTTTCGTCTATGTAAAAACTTTACAGAAAATTGTTTGACAGATGTAAAACATTGGAATAAGTGTGTGTTAGAGTAAAACGAAAAAGGTCCAATGAAAGTCGGGTTGCTTTAGCCAAATTTCCCTATTCTGTTATAGCATATGGTTAAGTCAGCTGATAGGCTAAATGAAAAATGGCAACACTGCTGTGGTGAGGGGGAACCAGCTGTCCAAGACCTCATCGGACCATTTCCGTTCGGTTTACTCTAGTAAATTTTCTGATTACGGTGGTCCTTTTAGTAAGTCATGGGACCATTTTAACATGGATATGTCTCAGCTCTGGGGGGGAGTTGGTGATTTTTAAGATGGAAAACGTGTAACAGGTTCCCATAGAAACTACCAGTATTGTATTGAATTTCTAATATAAAAGAATAAGAACAGCTGTTTAGATGAACTAAGGCCATTCCATTTAGACATATCCATGATCTAACCTATTTCCCACAGGGATGTAAATACCAACATTTTTTTCGTTTTGGGGCCCCAGATGTCAAAACTTTTTTCGTTCAAAATTCAAAACTGTTATCATGTATATGTATATATAATATACATTATGCACGACAACTTTCATAAAAATGGTTTGAGCTTTGTGAAATTAGCTAAATTAATGTAAAGATAATGTTTAAGTTTATGTCCAAAACCCAGGCACATCACTCTATCCGAAAGTGGTTTTAAGGAAGTTTTGTACTCCAAACTTGGGTTTTATAAATTTTTAAATAGTTGTTTATTTTTAAAATATCACTTTTTTATATATTTGAATCATTGCTCTATAATAATTGCTGAGATATACAGGATTAATCAAAAGTCTAGATACATACATTTCGTACATTGTTGAATGGGTCAAGTGAGGTTAACCGAACACAGTATACCTGCATCTGCAACGTAATGAAAATTGACTTTTTGTTGTTTATCACTATTTTGTACCTAACCCCAAATTGTGTATTTTTGGGTTGATTCAAGGAGTGATACCCCATTTTGTAGACCTTAAAAAATTAATCATGAAAACCAATTTTGAGTACCAAGAGGTGTTTTTCTCATAGAATTGTTTCACTTTAGTTAAATATTAAAATAAACTGTACCAGTGGACTGACACATACTTTCTCCCTTAAGTAAATTTAAAAAAGACAATCTGTAATAAAACTATAATGTTCTACAAAGTAATTCTAAATATCATTTAATAGTTTATTGTTCAAATTGTATGGGGGAACCCCCCCCCCCCCCCCGGTAATACCAAGCTTTTTTGAGCTGGTTTTGTTCGGTGATTTGACCTTACACTTCATACCAAGTTTCATGGAAAACGAGTGGAAAGTAAGGAAGAAATTGATTTTTTATATTCTCCATAAGAATAACATTGGGCGCTTTCAGACAACATACTGCGTTTATCGTGGACAGTAAATTTAACTTTTCTCTGGAACCGTTAGTCGTAGACAAATAATTCAAAATACTAATTTGTTTAGTTTTTTAAGCTGGTTTCAATGGTACCAGTAAAGTTATACTTTACTTTTATTGTTTTCGCTGAAAATTTAAAAATTTGATTTTTTTGACATTTAAAAGCCCATAACTTTTGAACCGTCATTTTTACAGACATGCGGGTGGTGTCAAATTATTTAGTGCTCTGTGCACTATAAACTATCAAATTTTAATCAAAATCGTTAGAGCCGTTTTTGAGAAAATTGGATTTTTCACGTTTTTAAGGGTTTTTAGGGGTGAACTACCCTTAAAAATCAAAAATTCAAAAAAATGAAAAAAACGCCTGGAGATACGGTGACTATATATATACATGCCAAATTTCATCTAAATCGGACAAATGGGGTAGGCTGTGGCACTGTACACATCCAGACACACACACACACACACACACACACACACACAGACAGACACACGGACGGACAGACATCACGCCAAAACCCACTTTTTTTATTCAGGGGACCCCAAAACGGATATATCCACCCTCAACTCAAATTCGAAAATTTTGACGAAAACAATACTTTCTCCATATACTATGTATAAGGGGAGAAAGTAAAAAGGCCTTGGATGGTTAAGATGGGTTATTATTGAAGATACAGAAAATTTTTATGAGAATGCAGGTCTGCTGGGTTGGGTGTGCTTTAATTTTAATAAAAATAAATTTAGGTAAATCCTTTATATTTCACAGTGCAGCCTGCACCTGATGTGCGGCCGAGCGTGTGTCCTGTGAAACGCACGGTCTGGGCTAATATCAGATTATAAATATTCATAATTCGTCTTTTTCTCCTTACAAATATATTATTTGTATTTTACCTAAAATTTATTATTTGTATTTACTAGAAAGTTAATAATAATTTAAAAATTAATATGATTCATATTTGGCGAACCTAATCTTAATTAATCTGTTTTGTAAATCGCGGCAACGGGTAAAACGATAGTTCAATATAAGGAACCTAATTATTGATAAGTTTTGATAGTTGTTTATGTTATAGAACGATAAAACTGAATGGTCTCAAATAGATGCGTTTTCATATTAGTGGTGCCAGCGGCACTAGTTGGATTTGGTGGGCTCAATGTCCTTGTATGGGCCTGCCTACATAATCCTAATGCCACACAGATTCTATGTTCCCCACTGCAATGTAGACTACTACAATGCTGTATGGGTATTCATTTTTCAGTCATGAGTAAATCTAATATTTTTTGGGTCTTACAAAACATTGAATTTAAATTTGAAGACGTGTCTATACGTTGAGTTTAATTTACGTTATAGTATTCCACTCCGCTTTGGACAGACTGATTTGATTGACTTAACGTAAATACCTTATCATTATAGCGAATTTCCCTTTTGAAAGTAGCCCACGTCGGTGTGTGTGTGCGTGAGAGTGTGTGTGAACGTTTGTGTGAGTACGATAACTCTCGTAAAAGTATTCCGATCGGAACCGAATTTGACATAGCTGTGTAATCATACATTTATTTGGATCTAGAAAAATCAAGCAAATCGATCCATCCAAAGTGTAGGGTATATCTATTCTGGGGTTATGTACTTCAAAATGGAGTTTTGTGGGGTTTCAGATGATTTATTGAAAAATAAAATAATTGACATGGATATGTCTAAGCTCTGAGGGCGTGTTAGCAAATTTGTGAGCGCAATAATTTTATAACGCAATAGTGTTTGGATCCCGTTTCCATTGAAACTACCAGAGCTATTGTATTACATTTTTGGTTATAAGCACAGCTGTTTGGATGAACTGAAAACATTCTTTAGACATATCCATGATCTAACCTATTTCCCACAGGGAAATAAATACAAACATTTTTATTGGTACCATTGCAATCAGCCCAAAAAAACCCATTCAGTATTTTCAAAAGTTACTCTATGTCAATCGATTAGTTTCAGGAATGGGCCATACTAATCGTTTGGCATAGAGTAATTATTCAAAATACTAAATTGTTTGTTTTATGAACTGATTGCAATGGTACCACTAAAAATGTTTATCAATATGGAGAATAAGGTATAGCAACTGGTAAATACATTACGTTGTCTTACGTACCACCAATGACAATCTTATAGAGGAAAGGTTCGAATTTATGTTTTGCTTATTACGCCAGATACTATCTTCATATAGGTAACATTTAATAATGTATGATGAAAAACATACTTTTTGTTCCTCGTGCCAGTAAACCTACTTACTCATTCTCTATTTTATTGTATTTGAAAAGCTAGTTTATATACTATCTTTATTTATCATCACCATGATTTAGTTTTGGTAACATTCAATATGATGTTCATCTATTAATTAATTAACAGTCCTGTTTAAGGAACATTTCAACCTTAGTCAGTAACAAGACTACAAGATCGCGCCACAATAATCCTACACTCATTTCTCATTCATACTTGGCGTAAAATACCTACCTGGGTGGGTTGCCATTTCTCTAATCTAATTTAATCTAATCTAATCTATATTGTAGGTAAGACAATAGTTCAATGGCAGCGGTCTGCGTGGTTGATTTAAGGCCTGGAGGATTACCTGAAATGTCCCGTGTTCGATTCTCAGACTGGGCGTGCTCTTTTTGATTCAAGTTTAAGCAACTTAATAAATAAATGATTATTAGTAAATTTATTAAATAATTTAAATCACTATTTTGTCTAAGGGTTATTTTTTAATACACATTTATCTGATCATCTGTTGTTAACGAAGTGCGGACGTTGTTCGTTTCGTTGTTCCATTATAGTAACTGTAGGCTATGAAGATACCCTTTTTGTGAATATGCCTCAACATTATATTTCATTTATGATACCTGCCCTTAACCACTCAATGTTAATAGAATTAATAGCAATTTGCTAATAGGTAAAAATTAAAACCTATATTAAAGTATTGATTTAGGTTAATTTAAAAATGATTAATGGATTTATTAAAAAGTGTGTACAAAAAGGACAAACTTTTTCATAATCTGAAAAAGTTTGAAAAAACAATTGCAAAAATATGAAAATTCTTAATTCTCAACAAAAAACCTTAAAAAAAGTATTTCGGTATATACATCGCCGTGTATACAACTATGGTAGGTAAAGAACGTAGATACCTGATAGCGAAACACACAAAAATAATCATAGGTACGTCTTATAATCTAGCTACTGTACTTGGAGGTCACGAACTGTGGATTGTTATGAGCGATGGTCGGTGGATGTAGTGTTCTCGTGTGTGGATTAACGTCCGCACTATTGAATACTACGTTAATCCGTATAGACCATGCTCATAACTAAACCAATTCGTAATTCAGAGGCCGTGGTTCGGATTCCACGTAAACTGTAGGTACCTTAGTTGCCATCGGCTGTTGGGCTATTAATTAACAGTCCTGTATAAGGAACATGTCAGCCTTAGTCAGTAACAAGACTACAAGATCGCGCCACAATCATCTTACACTCAATCCTCTTTCATACTTGGCTTAAAATACCTACCTTGTAGTATGGTTGCCATTTCAATAATCTAATCTAATCTGACTCCCTTAGTTGCCATTTGCTATTGAGCTATTACACTCCTATCTAAAGAACTTGTCAGCCTTAATCAGAAATAAGACTACAGGATACTTAAAATACTTACCTTTATATGTTCTAGATATGTGTTACCTAGAAGGCTCACAGTACACATTTTATACTTTTTTGAGCTTTTATGCGCATAAAGATAGCACAATACGATTTTCCCGCTACTTCCAAAAGAGCAGGAAAAGAGCACTCCTGGCTTCAAAGACACATATAATCGGGAATCGGAGAAGTTTGGCAACTGAAACCAACTCATTTCGGCTGAACCATCTGTTTTTAATTATTTACAATCGTTTCGCGTTTTGGACATTTGTGAGAGCCGTGATTGGATGTGTTGGGTTTCACAAGGAACAATGCGAATAGTTGATTGATTAATTTAAAGGGAGACCAATCATATTTCGATTTCCACCGGCAGTTATTAATTAATTTTAAAGCTATTATTTGGTTAAATTTTTTATTAGGCTAAATAAATTCATTTGTTTCATACTTACAGTTTATAACTTTTCACTAGACAATAAAAGAGGGTATATAGATTGAAATTTACACTCTGTAAAAAATTGTGGCACATACAGCCTCGTATACAGATCTAGTTGTATAATGGCTCCCAGCCCCCCATACATAAGATTAGATTAGAAATGGTGACCATACAACAAGGTATTTTAAGACTAGTATGAATGAGGATTGAGTGTAGGATGATTGTGGCGCAATCTTGTAGTCTTGTTACTGACTAAGGCTGACATGTTCCTTAGACAGGACTGTTAATTAATAGCCCAACAGCCGATGGCAACTAAGGAACCTACATTTTAACGTGGAATCCGAACCACGGCCTCTGAATTACGAATTGGTCTAATTATGAGGATGTCCTTTGTGGATTAACGTAGCATTTAATAATGCAGACGTTAATCTACACAACAGAACACTACACCATCGTTCACAACTATCCGCGATTCGTGACCTCCCAAGTAGATGGATTACAGGACGTCGCCACTGTCCCAGTCAAAAGTAGTTCGTATTGGTTCATCTACGGTGTGGTAAAAGTCCTATGACTTATAGTTTCTGATATGAACAAAAATGTATTTAAAGTGTTTTCCTTTTTTGACACCACATCGACATAGGTATACCGTGTACCACTCTATTGCAGTTTGAACAGCAATCGCTGTAATCCAAAACGCCACATCAGACGTTATTTTATCTTGACCATAAAAACCAAGCTCAAAAACACTATTTTGCACAAATAGACACATATTTTTTATATGATTGAATATTAAATTTGTACTAGGTATTGCTTTAGGAAATGTGCGAGTGAAATGTCAGACATGTGTCTAAAATGTAAAACTAAAATAACGTAGCAAAAAAGCAAAATGTGTATCAAACAGTAAATTTTCAAAAAAGTAACGCTATTCTAGGGTAAAAGAGACGAAATATGAGAAAAATCATTTGATCAAAGTCATAGGTCATAGAAAATCTAAATCACAAAGTACACACCAATCCCCATAGGATCTTTCCTGAATGAAATATAACCGAAAACAAGGATTAAAATGTTTGTATTTACTTCCCTGTGGGAAATAGGTTAGATCATAGATCTGTCTTTACGAGAATGGTCGCAGTTCACCTAAACAGCTGTTCTTATTATCTCATATTAAAAAAATAATGCAATAGCTCTGGAAGTTTCTATGGAAACCTGTTACATGTTTTCCATCTTAAAAATCGCCAACACCCCTCCAGAGCTAAGACATAACCATGTCAAAAAAGTTTTAAAGATGATTTTGAGGTAGTAAAAATTAAACAACTATGATATCCGATACAAATCGTAAGAGTAACGACTTAAGAGACATCTAAAAAACTTTCTTATTTGTATAGGTACTTTTACACGATTTTTTATTTAAATCTCAGCATATTGCGGGAAAGTGCAATTGGTGTAAACGACAATCCAAGCGTGGTGTCGGGTTTAGTAGACTCTTTTCAGCTGGAAAATTCGTTACAAATGGACTCACCTGTTGCCTTATTAACGTTAGTACATAATCTAAATACCATTCAGTTAAAAATATTTATTTTGAACATTCAGTGTTATTTAAAATGATTTGACTGATATTTTCATTCAGATTAACCCAAATGTATTAGAAATTTCCATGTACGAACTTTCATTTGGTTCTTTTAACTTGATCTAACACATCTATATAAATCAAATTAGAGTTTAGTCTGTGTATTGCTCAGATTGGTCAGGTTTGCTTGTGTACAGTTTTTTTAGTTATTTGTACATTTCGTACCATAGTGAAGCCGAAACAAGTCTTATGTCAATTTGTGTCTGTTTGTCTGTGACACTCCAGGAGGCATTTTACGCCGTCTTCTCCAAAAAAAAACGCAAGAACTGATAACAATAAAACTTATTTCATGTATTCTCTACATTCCAGGAAGGGTTTTCAATGCTTGAAATCGAAAAGTAAATAACGAACATTTAAAAACCAACTTTTTACGTGATATTGGTTACATTTTCCTTCAGTTTTCAATGAATAATCTACTGGTAATAATCAGCTGACTTTGTAGCTTAAAGATTTAATAGAAAAAAAACTAACAGCTGTCGAAACAGTATTAGTTCGTTTATATTGGTTATTCATTTTAAATCCATTTCGAAATCATACTATATTAAAAAGTTATTTTAACATATAACTAATTATAATAATGGCATAAATGTTCTAATCTTTTTGTAAATTAATGCTAAATAATAAAGCTGGGTATTGATTTATTTTCCTTGTATTGATTTCTTTAGGATTTCAGGTTTATATTTTGGTATGATCTTTCTTCTTTAAATTGAATCCTACAACACATACAAAGTACGGGCTTAATGCTAGTGTTTGATATTTTTCTATAGATTTCAGCTGTTTAAACTATTAAAAATATTTCAACCTACAGAGCTAGGAGTAAGCATATTCGGACTACCCCACCTCAAATTTCAAGTCAGATATTTCAAGTTTATATCTCAATATTAATTAACAACTTATTTTTCGTGAACATAACTATTTTATACATGGCAAATTTTTGAGTTCGATAATACTATTTAAATTTAATACTTTCTATTTTTTTAGTTATTTGTACATTTCGTACCATAGTGAAGCCGAAACAAGTCTTATGTCCATTTGTGTCTGTTTGTCTGTGACACTCCAGGAGGCATTTTACGCCGTCTTCTCCAAAAAAAAAAAACGCAAGAACTGATAACAATAAAACTTATTTCATATACTCTCTACATTCCAGGAAGGGTTTTCAATGCTTGAAATCGAAAAGTAAATAACGAACATTTAAAAACCAACTTTTTACGTGATATTGGTTACATTTTCCTTCAGTTTTCAATGAATAATCTACTGGTAATAATCAGCTGACTTTGTAGCTTAAAGATTTAATAGAAAAAAACTAACAGCTGTCGAAACAGTATTAGTTCGTTTATATTGGTTATTCATTTTAAATCCATTTCGAAATCATACTATATTAAAAAGTTATTTTAACATATAACTAATTATAATAATGGCATAAATGTTCTAATCTTTTTGTAAATTAATGCTAAATAATAAAGCTGGGTATTGATTTATTTCCCTTGTATTGATTTGTTTAGGATTTCAGGTTTACGTTTTTGTATGATTTTTCTTTTTTAAACTGAATCCTACAACCCGCACAAAGGACGGGCTTACTGCTAGTGTTTGATATTTTTCTATAGATTTCAGCTGTTTAAATTATTAAAAATATTTCAACCTACAGAGCTAGGGGTAAGCATATTCGGACTACCCCACCTCAAATTTCAAGTCAGATATTTCAAGTTTATATCTCAATATTAATTAACAACTTATTTTTCGTGAACATAACTATTTTATACATGGCAAATTTTTGAGGTCGATAATACTATTTAAATTTAATACTTTCTTTCACACAAAATTAATTACTTATTTCAAAGGTACATTTTTAAAGAAAAATAATGGAAGTAAAAAAATTGCGGTGATTTTGTAATGATTTTAACTTATATTAAACAAAACGTATAGCTTATAAAAAAGTTATAACTAAAAGTTTAAAAAATTAATGCCATCGATTAAAATGCTCTGACTGTACTATTTATATGTGTACTATTACTTTACTATTAATTACAGTCTTAATATTGACATTTCAATGTCTTCTCTTTTTAGATCGGAGACCTTTTAGCAAATAAAAATTCTTTAATGTGATATTATCTACCTCATTAATATCTCATTATAATCCCATTATGTTTATCAGTACCTCATTATAATCTGATATTATAGGTCTCATTAAGTGATATTTTAAACGCCTATACAAAAAAGACTGATGGTAAATCTATAATTCTCTATCTCGTTTCGGAACAAAACAGTAAATATTGATTGTGGTGGAATAAGAGAATTCTGACGTCATTTGAAACTGTCACTACTTTGTCGTACAGATAGTAAACAGTGATCAAAAATATATATCTTCTGATTTAAGGAAAAGGAGGTTGTATTGATGTTTCTTTTGAAAACATCTTAAACAACGCAACAGCGAAAGGATTTTCATAAACACCTAACACTTCTGATGCCTTTTCAAAGAGCTTTTCATCCCAGGATTGGTGGGGCTCCCAGAACCCCATTATTCTTTGCTAATTAAGAAAATGAAATAAGAGAAGAGATTTTATCTTGTCCTTTTCGCATTCTATTCAATTTAAAATATAAATCCACCAGTAGGGTATTAACATAATCCGTCGGCATATTAACCAGTTCAATGAAGAAAACAAATTTAAATCATACTATCTTAGAAGTGTTTTCTGTGAGTTAAACCTACGTTTTTGTTACCAAAACTTTCGAAGAAAATTACTTCGAATTCTATTCATGGTAGTTTGTATGTTATTTTATACTTTATACTAGTTTTAGTCAATTTATTAGTTATCAAATGTTACTTTATTAAATCCCATTTATTTATTTATCAGCGTATAAGTTCAAGTTGTGCGCATACATAAAGAAGAAATGACCTGATTATACCTTTTAATGTGTGTCCCTGTATTTAAATCTATGTAAAAGTGTTGTTGAATTGATAGAATAAAAAATAGTTTAAATAGAACAATAATGTAAACCCCCACTTTTACTGAGTTACTTTAAAAACTAATCACTTAAACAGAATTCATCGTTTAATCAACTATTTAATGCAATATATTTTTGACGAACCCGAAGGAAAATCTGCAAAAATATATTGTAAAGCTTTAAGCTTAGAGAATTTCATTATTCACGGATTTATTGTAAGTACTGGAAGGTTTCCATCTGATATTGAGCTTAAATCTAACCCAATCTTCGAATCTATTTATCGTTTTGTCATTTTAAAGATTTTTTATTTTTATTTTTATGTAATTACAGGGAAAAATTAAACAATTGATTTTTACCAGCTCTAACAATTGATTAAATATTGCTTCTTACCACGATATTTTGTTTACTTGTTGAGGTGAAATTTACCACAGTATTTTGTGAACGAACTAGTTTACCTAATTAAAAATCATGAGATTTATTTGAAAGGCATTAAAATATCAATGATTATTTTTTCAGATGATATATTTCTGTATATGCCTCTATGAATGTATAATTTACGATTCTAAAGCTTATAAGCTCCTAAAATCCTGTAGGAATGGTATCTAGGAAATTAGAAAAATTCATAAACTTTAATACGAATTTATGTTTTATAATAATATATTTGAAGAGTTTTTGATGAATTTAAAAACTTTTTAAGATCAGTAAAAGTCAAAAATAAAAATATTTGTATTTACTACCCTGTGGAAAATAGGTTAGATCATGGATATGTCTAAAGGGAATATTTTCATTTCATCGAAACAGCTGTTCTTATGTTTCAAAATTTCGTCTCAATAATTCCTAACACCACACCCCCAGAGCTTAGACCTATTATGTATGTCAAAAACTTCAAACTAATTCGAAATGAAAAAACTTATTGAATGTTTTATATAAAATTAGGTACTAAACAGCATATCCTAGTTAACGGCATATACTGTATTTTTAGTCACTCTACTAAATAGTATCAAGGTTGTTTGAGATATAAAATTAGCTAACCATCATAATATTTAATAAATATTTTAACAGAAATTATATCCGACTGCCTCAGTACTGTCTGTCTTGCTAGAATTCAATTCCTAAAATTATTGGTTTTTCCTGGTATAAACAATTATTTATTTCTATATTATTACCGTAATTTTATAACGTGTTTTAGTTAATCACGAGTTTTGCGTTTCAATTCCCAAAAACCACAAACGCTTAACGTGGCGAATTGATAATGCTGTTCAATTTGTACAGCACATGTTTACTTCATAGTCTCACATTAATGAATGATTCATATGGCATTGGATAGTAAAGAATATTGCTAACGGAGAGTAAACAAACAGCTGTTTTAAGAAATCAAATGTTTTGATTTTAGACAATTTGTAAACATAAAAAGTCCCCATAAGGTTAAAATTAGAAATTTAAAACGCTATAAAATGGAAACTAATTGAATTTATGGAAACTGAATATGCCTAAAGCATGACCGGAGCAGAGACGAATCCAAAAAATCAAAGATCATTAAAATCGGTCAAGCCGTTTTCAAGTTATAATGCGTGTAACTAACACGACTTTGTTTTATATATTTAGATAATGTAACTGTGTATTTTAACTGTACAGATTTATATATTTGTGTGACTGTAGAGTATAGTTGAGTAACATTCTAGTGTAATTATATAGTTTAACGGTACAATATAACTGTATAATGTAACTGCCTACTATAACTCTATGGCATAAGTATATACTAGATTAACTGCAAAGTGTAACTATACATTTTAATCGTATTATGTTACTGTATAGTGTAACCGTGTATTGTAACTGCAATACAGTTCATTAGGAATATCAATAACATATTGGGAGAGGAACAGGCCAGAGGTCCACCTACCCATCTGCATTATTGCCAACAATTACAACTGCTTTGTTCGCGTGCACATTGTCCTTCAAATTACTCCATGTCACTCTTTGGAATTTTTTTTGTTTATTGTTCTTAATGTTTAATTCCTCTCCTTATACCATAGTATATGGAGAAAGTATTGTTTTGGTCCAAATTTTAAAGTAACAACAATAGGCTCTATTAGTACTCATTCTCGTACCAAGTTTGAAGCTGTCACTTCAAGTGGTTCAAAGGTTATAGCAAGCTATGTAAAAAAACACAAACACACCAACAGACGGAAGGAACAATATCCTAAAGTATCCAACACCAATTCTTAAACACCCTGTATAAGTCTAAATACTCAGTTCGGGGCTAAAAAAATGGATTTTAATTGGTTGAATAATCTTAGTTTATGGAAATTTTGTTATTTTTATGTAACTCTTCATAAAATACCAAGCATACACAAAAAAACACAAAACATGCCCCCCCTTATAACCACTAATCATAAAAGCAAAATAGGTGTCCACTGCAATCCTAAGCCTACAAATGCCGTCAAATTTCACTCAAGCTGGTCACCATTTATTTAAAGTGGGCCCTCCACTTACCATTTGCAAGTGCCAAATTGGGATTGCTGGTCAATTCGAACCTCGTCCCTCCGAATGGCAATGTCATTGTACACAAAGTCTACATACACTACAAAGTCACACTAAAGAATTTACTCGAACTCAATTGAATGGGAAACACACTTGTATGATATCAGCAATCATTAATACTAAACTTACAAGGATATCTACAAAATGTTAGTATTAACGTTTATTATAATAATCAGCTGTTGTATATCTTTCCTATAAAAGCCGTATTACAGTTAGGTTTCGTTTGGGTTTGGATTGGATTTGAAAATTGTGAATTAATCCACTCAGATTTATTTGTTTTATGGGAATGATATTAATATGTTTTATCGTTTCAGTATTGTTATTCACTATGCAGCGACCCAGAATATATAACCTTTCACAATGAAGCCGTATTGCTATTCGACTTCAGAACATGGCCAATCTTAAAGTTAACATGTGTTTACTGTGAGGCGTTACGAAGTTCGCCGGGTCAGCTAGTGTTAAATATTTTTCAAAGACTTTCATATTTTTAATGCACCTTGCCTAGTACCTAAAAAAGATATACACAGCTGAAAAACAATTTAAATATATTAGTTAATATATCTCATCGTCCACCAATGCACATAAGCAGCTGGTCACACCACACATGGTCAGCAAGCGGCTACAGTCTGACCATTTCACGCTCGCTAGTTAACAGATAACGTTCAATGTTATGTGAAACAATTTATCTTCTGGAAAATTCATTTCTAAAAGTCTTTACTCCATCGTTTTAACCAGTAAAACTTTTCGATTTCGACCGCTAAATTTTAATATATTTTAAAAAGATCTCGTTACCTTACCTTAAAAATAAAACCAATATTTTATATATTTAAAATTAAATATAAACACCCTTTGAAACAATGACTTACGCTATCAAAGTTCATATATAGATTGCCCACTACATTTTTCACCTGAACATCATTATTAAGTGTTGTAGTAACGTTCTATCCGTTCACGTCGTATTGAAACACAAAATACGTTCCTCACATTGACACAAGGTACCCCTGGGGTGACGTCATCTGGTTGGAATGACGTAGGTTAGTGTAAAAATAATATAAACAAGTTTAGGTTAATGTTAAACAGTAAAAATATTACAAATTTTTTTAACAATAATGTACAAAATATGAAATTGAAATTACATTTGATATTGCAATTGAAATTGATATTGAAATTCCTTTTGAAATTGAAATCAAAATCGAAATCGAAATTGAAATTGAAATTGAAATTGAAATTGAAATTAGATGTACTGGTGGGTTTTTATCATTGCTTTTGTAAAAGTTTTAAGGATGGATAAACTTTATTATACTCATGAGCCATGAATTTTAATGATTCACCAATGAAGTCAATCTTAAACAAAAGATTACTTTGAGTAATATTAGATTCGATTAGATTATTGAAATGGCGATCTACCCAGGTAGGTATTTTAAGCCAAGTATGAATGAGAAATGAATGTAGGATGATTGTGGCGCGATCTTGTAGTCTTGTTACTTACTAAGACTGACATGTTCCTTAGACAGGACTGTTAATTAATAGCCCAACAGCCGATGGCAACTAAGGAACCTACAGCTTTATCGTCAAAACCGAACCACGGCCTCTAAACTACGAATTGGTCTAATTATGACGATGGTCTTTGTGGATTCAATAGTACGGACGTTAATCCACACAAGAAAACACTACACCCACCGACCATCGCTCACAACCATCCACAATTCGTGACCTCCAAGTAGCTGAATTACAGGACGTCCCCATCATCCCAGTCAGATTATTTTACCGATCTTGGATTTCAGTAGAGTCAAGTATCCAATTGTATCTTTAAAATATCGACAAAACTATGTTTGAATAAGTTAAAAATAAAGTCAGTAAATGATCTAGAATCAAGGATATCTTTAATATTTGTGGATTGTACTTAATTTTTACACTGGTACACAAACAAATTTGATCTAGAAAGAAACGAGTTCCGTCTTTAAAACTCACTATATTCTTTAAAACAATCTGAAACATCTCAGGAATATTTTGACTTGTGTTATGATTTTAGTTTAACGCACAGCGATACGTGTGAACATCAATCATTCTAGGATGAATACCAACTAATCAGTAAACTGTCACAGCAATGAAAAGCAGTTTGATCGTAATACTGTAGACTGTTATCTCAAATAATATGTTATAAAAATATTGCTATTGTAATAATATGATAAATTTGATCAATATCTGTAATAAATATTTATATTCTCATAATATTAACATTATGCACGTAGTGGAGTATGCAGTTAGCTGCTATAAACACATAACTACCAGACGAAATCATCTGTGGAAAGAGTAGGTAGATGTAAAAAAGCGCTCAATGTTATTCTAAAGGAGTTAACTAAAAAGTGAATTCCTTCCTTATTTCTTAACCATTTTCAATGAAACTTGGTATGTAGCGTTAGGCCATATTATCCAATAAAAATTCTACGTAAAATGTTTTGTTCCAACATTTGGGGGTGGGTATTTTATAATTCTCATAAACCTTTTCGACTAGTTGTAAGACGTTGTTGGTAATAAATTCGATGCCTATTTTTGAAACGTTAGATTTAGTTTAATGTTATTTTAATAAATATATAATACTGTAATAGTTAATTAAAGATGTGTACTTTTATGTTTACCTTTAATGGGAGAAAGTATGTAAAATATAAAAAAATTATATTTGACAGGGATGGTGACGTCATCCTGTAATCCAGCTACTTGGAGGTCACGAATTGTGGATAGTTGTGAACGATGGTCGGTGGGTGTAGTGTTTCTTTGTTGGATTAACGTAGCCTGAATACTACGTTATAAAAAGCCCATCATGATTAGAACAATTCGTAATCAGAGGCATTCGATTCCACGTTAAACTGTAGGTCCAATGATATCTTTGGGCTATTAATTAACAATCCTGTCTAAGGAACATGTCAGCCTTAGTCAGTAACAAGACTACAAGATCGCCAATCATCTTAATCAATTCTCATTCATACTTGCTTAAAATACTTACTTGTGGTTTGGTATTTAATTATTATCATTATCTATGTAAATTTAAGATGCCGTTTACTAATTATAAAACCTGATAAATACACAATACAGAAATTAAAAAAAAAAAACTGACAATCGTACTCAGGAATTTACTCAATAATATTTTAATATTATTAGACAAGTCATGTGGTCAAATCTGTTGATGAACATGAGTATTTGATTATCCATAAGATTAACATGGAAAGAGCAGGTTTGCTGCTGTGAGGAACGCTAAGTAGGCATTTATACCTTCAAAAACATATTTTTAACATTTATACCAACTTTCATCAACATCTGTCCATAAATAAAGGAGTTTGCCTATTCTCCATATGATTAACATGGGAAAAGAGTATGCAGGTTTGCTGCCATGATAAACACATAAACTATGATTTTTAAGCATAAATGGGTATATCTCAACCACATAAAGCTAAATATAAATTTTTATCCAAAAATATTGGTTAATAAGTGAAATATTAATTTTTCCTTAACCTCCATAAGATTAACATTGGAGCCTCAAAATACAACGTACTGTGTTTAGATTTTTTTATATCTCGGTAACCGTTGGAGATAGAGAAAAACTTTAAGGAACTAATTGTGTAGTTTTTAAGCTGATTAATGTGAAATTAAATTAGAAATATTTAAAAATTATATGTGAAAAACGCAAAATAACCCCATTTTGGGGTACAAAACCCCCCCAAAATACCCGTTCCCATTGACCGATATGTCTGGTTTACGAACTCGTCCGAGCATTTGTAGGAATACACGTCTCTACCAAATTTGGTCTCGATCGCACCATTTTTACGCGAGTTATCGTCTAACAGACACATAATATATATATTACATATATATATACATATATATTTCATATATAATATATATAAAAATTTTAACGAATATTGTTTTTGGTCTCTCACAAGAAAGAAAAAATAAATGGTTTTTTTGTGAATGTTTAGTTATGTCCAAAAAATCCAAAATACCCTCGTCGCAGCAGACCTGTGTACTCAGCGAATTTCCAAATCAATAATATAATAATAATATATGACAAGTTTGATCAATATCTGTCGATAAATATTTACCTATTCTCCATAAGATGAAAGGGAATGCAGGTTAGCTGCTGTGAAAACACTGAAATTAACTACCATAAAAATTTTTATCTTAAGATTTATACCAACTTTATAACATCTGTCCATAAATAAAGGAGTTTGCCTATTCCCTTATGATTTTCATGAAACTTGAGTATGCAGGTTTGCTTCCAATAAAAATAAAACTATGTTGTTAAGCATAAAATTTGGGAAAATCTAAACCACATGAGCTAAATATAAGTTTTAAAATATTCATTAATATGAAATATTTAATTTTTTATTATAAGATAACATTAACAATAAGATGTTTTAGTTTTTTTAATGGTAACGTTGGAGCTAGAGAAAATTTAAGTACTTAATGTGTAGTTTTTTAAGCTGATTCCAATGGTGAAATATAAAATTAGAAATTTTTCTACATGTGAAAAACGCAAAAATTTTTTGGGGTACAAAACCCCCCAAACTACGTTCCCATTGACGATATGTCTGGTTAACGATCGTCCGAGCACTTTGTAGGATTCCACGTCTCTACCAAATTTGGTCTTGATTGGAACATTGTCAGATTTATCGTGCTAACAGACACAATATATATAACATATCTACAATATTACATTCATACTTACTTAAAAATTTTAAGACTTACCTTGTGGTTTGGTCGCCATTTCAATTATCTAATCTAATCTAAACTATGTATCAGTTTACAGATGCCGTTTACTAACTATGAAACCTGATAAAATACACAATACAGAAAGTTTAAGACAAAAATAAAAAACACAAAAAACAATTAATCATAAAATTTATCACCTCAAACTACAGATATAAGTAAAACTTAATAGTTCTCGTCCAAATATGATATTTTCTACATTTGGGTAGAGTTAAATAAATGAAACCTAATTGTTGATTTATTATTGACGGACGATTACTCTCGTGGTGGGCGAGAGTGAAGCGGGAATTAAATTAAATAAACACCAGATTCTAAATCACACCGTACAGGGGGGAAAGATAAACAACTCTACACAAGTTGGCAATTTTCGCTATCTCAACGAGTTCTTTAATCCCGTCCGTTTTTGGTCTTTAAATCAATTACGGCAGAAAAAAACTCGTATTGATTATTTGCGTTTTACTGAATTTTTTTAATTGAGTAAAATATAAACAGTAGTTATATAAACAACATCAGTACATACATGTTAACATGATTGGTCATGTTCTGAAGTCGAATAGCATTACGGCTTCGTCGTGAAAGATATAAATATATTCTGGGTTGCAGCATAATGAATAACAATACTGAAACTATAAGACATATTAATAGCATTTCCACAAAAGAAATAAATCTGAGTGGATAAATTCACAAAGTTCTAATCTGACCTAAACTCAAACCAAACCTATCTGTTTATTGCTTTTATAGGAAAGTTATACAACAGTTGATTATTATAATACACTTAATATGATTAATATTGTAATTATTTTTTATTTGGCAAACATAAAAACGTGAATTTTAGTAGGATAGAAAATAAAAAATATAAAAGAATAACCCTAAAAACCGGAAACTATTAACGTGGCAAATAAAGCTGTTCATTTTATACAGCACAGTTTTACTTCATATTTTTACATTAATTCAGATGGCATTGGATAGTAAAGCATGTTGCTAATTGAAAGTAAACCAACATCTGTAGCTTAAGAAATCAAATGTTTTGATTGTAGAAAATTTGTAAACAAACTTATTCCTCATAAGGTTAACATTAGAAATTTAGAACGCCATAAAATGGGAACTAATGGAATTTTTCGAGACTAAAATTCACTAAAACCTTCCCGGACACATATAGAACTTCCTAAAATTTCATGGCGATCACATGAGTGATCATTTTTAGACATTCTGACCAAAACAATACTTTCTCCTCATGGCGTACTATCGTATCGGTGGGAAAAATTAAAAATTATATGAACAGTAACCACATTACTTGAATTACACAAAGGGGCGGAATAGTGTTTTATAGCACGTCAGCTATATGGATTTTTGCACACCCCTGTTGCTGAATGCCTCATGGACCTTCCAGGCTTAAAAGCCCATAGTCTCCCGACCAGCTCCTCTCGGGGAAGGTGACGACCCCTCTCCATAACGCCGTCAGTGGCAGCCCTTACCTCGGCAAACCCGGTGCAGTAATACAGCAGATGATCGGCAGTCTCCTCGGACAGCCCTCACTTCCTGCAGATTGGGTCTCCAGAGAAGAATCCCATAAGAGCAAGTTGTTTCCTCATCGTCCGTGTCCCGTGATGAGACCTACAATGAGTCTGAGTTCGGACATACCTAACCGTAGAAGGTCCTTTGCGATCCTCGAGAAGGGAGAACTGAGAGACAGTTTACTTACTCTTAGGAGGGGATGCTCCGCCCATCTTCTGTGTTGATCTCTCGATCAACATGCGCCCTGGAGATGCCGCAAAAGGGTTGAGGGCCCACGAATGGTATGAAGCGCCATCGTCCGCCAGACGATGTGCTGTTTCATTACCCATAATACCTGAGTGTCCTGGGACCCAGTTAAGGGTAACGTTGTTATGACTGCCAAGAGAAGACACCACGTTGCGGCGTTCCCACACCCTCTTGGAGTCAAAGGTACAACTCTACATATAATGGGAGACGAGCACAGTAACCACATAAAAATAACTGAAACGAAATTTACAACTGTGTCAAGCGATACTGACATAATAATGTACTGGCTTCGTAGGTTATCAGCTGTTAGTTATTACTCTGTGCTTCAATAAATAGTGACGTCAGTGCCACATGTGGCCAATGATTCGCGGCCAATGACCAGTATTATCGTTCTGAGAGTTAACCACACCACAACCGACAATATCTGCGATCATTTCTACACTACGTGATTTAGTAATGATACGATGACGATTACTCATCTGTTGACTAAAGTATTGCTTTAAAGTACAGTACATATTGTTAGACATTACATTTCTTTAACCTTTTGTAATTTTACGAATATAAAAAGCTATTACTATCTCAGTAAACTTAAAATTTATTTTTTCTTCTTTATGCTACAAAAAAGCGTTATAATTTGTTATATATAAAATAAATAAATATGTTTGTTAATTTTGTGTGCGTTTGTTGTGTTCTAAAAATCCAATTACAACCAAATTTAAAATGTATTCTACAAACTCACATTGTAAACCAGACATATCGGTCATATAACTTATTTGTTGTAAAAAATATTGCTTTCACAGTAATATAAAAACAAATTTCACATTGTACAATTAAAAAAATACAAATTTAGTTCCTTAAAATATATTAACTTACAATTAAAAAAATCTAAAAATATAATTTTTGTCTCAATGTTACTTATAATGAAAAAATAATATTTCTTATAATCAATATTTTTGGATAAACTTTATATTTTATTCTTTTTAATCTACTACTTAAAAATCATAGTTTATTGTTTATCATGGCAGCAAACGAATACTCTTTTATATAACATAAAATACAAATTTAATGACAGATGTTGATAAGTTGTTATAAAGAAAAAAATTATTTATGGTAAAATGTTTACTTTGTTAAAGCTAACCGAATCTTTATGATACTAATAAAAAATAATTGTTTATAATTTTTATAAAATAAAATTTGTTAAATTCACATTTTTACCTTTTTTTGTAATTTTATGTCTTATAAAGTTTATTGGTGTCTCATCAAAGAAACATTCTCCAAAAATTCGTAAAATGTTCCCGCAATTTATTTATTTAATGAAATTAGCTTGTTAATTTTTTTGCATAATACAAAAAATCTTATGATGAAAACCGGTTTTCGTCGTCATATTACACTGGAATACATATCCTTCTGTACTAAATAAGCTACTTAATGTTAATTTAAAACAAAGTTTGTACTTACTGACTTGTTAAGCTTGCAAGTATATATCAAAAAGCCGATTTTGTACCGTGTGATGGACTATATCGTCATACTGCAAATAAAATTAAACAAACCCGTAAATACATATATTATTACCTGATTCAGTATCGATAGTTGTTGACCATTTTTGTTACTCTAGACTAATCAGCTGTTATGTTACTTACGTTGTAGCAGTTCTTTCTTGTTTCCTGAAGGGGTTGTTTAGGTTATTCAAATGCTGACCTTGAATCAAAAGTATCATCAATAACCATCTTCATCAACAGTCTGGGACGGTGGCGACGTCCTGTAATCCAGCTACTTGCAGGTCACGAATTGTGGATAGTTGTGAGCGATGGTCGGTGGGTGTAGTGTTCTCTTGTGTGGATTAACGTCCACACTATTGAATACTACGTTAATCCAAAAAGACCATCCTCATAATTAGACCAGTTCGTAATTCAGAGGCCGTGGTTCGGATTCCACGCTAAACTGTAGGTCCATTTCTTTCTATCGGCTGTTAGGTTATTAATTAATAGTCCTGTCTAAGGAACATGTCAGCCTTAGTCAGAAACATGAATACAAGATAGCGCCACAATCATCTTACACTCAATCCTCATTCATACTTGGCTTAAAATACCTACCTTGTGGTATGGTTGCTATTTCAATGATCTAATTTAATCCAAAAATAATCTTTTGCGGCCTGGAATTAAACAAATCACCATAATAATATGTTTAGTTCTAAGAAGAAAAAAACCTTTTCTCTTCTACACATGAGTATCTAAATCATCTGTTTTTGAAATGCTATGACGAAAAACTTTGTTTACCAAGATAAAAATACAAAGACACGCGGAAAAAATGCCAAAGTTGGGGTAAGAACTATTTCGCGTTTACAGTGTGGTATTACACAAAAAGAACCAAAAATATAATTCCAACCAATGAACAGAATCAGCGGACAAAACTTTATTTATATAGATAAAGTATTTTCATCAGCCAGGTAAAAGTTAGAGCTTCACAATAGGCGGGCCGGGCCTTTTATATTATAGCGGTGATGGCGCCATTATTGGCGACCTCGGTATGTGAGACATCGCCGTGAATATCTGCAGGTTATGAACGCGAATACCTACGTGGCACACGCGAATATGAATACGAACCTAACGCGTATGAACCATATAACCATCGTTCGTTGGTCATCATCTGCGTTGGCAGTACGTATACAACAATTGGAACGATACCAAATTGATCTTACTATTCATAACATTTCACCAAGCTGTGAATTATCTTGGACTTAGAGTCTATACATAATATATAATTTACATTCAATGAATAACAAAATTGTACAAATTTCTTTTCAGCAGATGGAATAATGGCTAGAAGAAGAAAATATAAATTAGAAAACATACCTAACTATATACATAAGTAATGAAAATTCAACGATACCCCCGTCGCAGCAGACCTGCGTACTAAAGCGAATTTCCAAATCAATAATATGATAATAATATTATATGTCAAGTTTTATCATTTTTGGGGTACAAAACTTCCCAAAACTACCCGTTCCCATTGACGGATATGTCTGGTTTACGAACTCGTCCGAGAAAATGTAGGAATACACGTCTCTACGAAATTTGGTTTCCATCGGACCATTTTTACGAGAGTTATCGTGTTCACAGACACACACACACATAAATTTTAACGACTATTGTTTTTGGTATCTGGGCACCTAAAGACAAAAAAACATGGTCCGGGGCTTAAGTCTTACCATGAGACCTACGGTAATAGCTTCTTCCCTATGGGAAATTCGCTAAAATAGCCGGGGAATCACATTAAAATTCATGCCTTAACAAAGTGTAATGAGTGATGCATATCATAATGGTGCAATTACAGTATTTTAACAAAGGAACAACAATATAAATATAACTCAACATGGCTGGCCATATTTGGACCTAAAAATTTACTAAACAAAAAATAATGGTACAATAATTCAATAATATTCAAAGCAAATATAATCCACCCAATCTGACAACCATGTAAACTGCAGTACCAACGAAAACCGGCAACACCGTACTAACAACATGGAAAAACCCACTCCCACCCTAAATCCTTATACCACGCAGCCGATACTGAAGACGCCAGAGGACAAAACAAAACCTCAGAGTGCGACTGTACGACACGCGCCCGCACCCGCGTCGCGCAATTGCGAACAATGCGGGAGTGGCCAGTGATAGTGTACCTTGTGAATAATGTAAATAATGTAGCTTTTAGTTTCTGATGAGGCCACAAGTTGGCGAAATACGTATCAAACGTTCTAAAATCTCAAGAACATTGTCAACAAACTACGGTAAAATTATTATAATACAAAGTGCTTTTACATCAATATTCAATACAAAATAATCAGTGAAAAAGTGGAATATGTGTTACGTATTATTAGTTCAACAATAATAAACACTCCGAATAACCTACAATAAACTAAACAAAAGTATAACTTAGTAAAATAATAAGAGAATACAGGAATAAAAATATGATAATGGATAATTTGATCAGCAATATAACAAAATCCATTTACACAATACGCATCAATCTAAACAGGCCATAAAACCAATATGTTATCAATAACAATCATGAACAGAACGTACAAACTTCAACTGATAACACACTGCTGAGACCACAAAGTATTGGTAACCGATTTGAGTCGAGCACTGCTGTTATCTTGGGAAAAGTCACAGCAAGGGAGACCTCATTTCCCAGTTTGTGCAGCCGTGGAATCACATTTTGTAGTGGATGGAACATGCTTGGTGAGAGAAGAACTTGACAAATCTTGTCCATCGTACCGAAACCCGGAGAAAGTTGAGTGTACACACACACACACACACACACACACACACACACACACACACATATCCTCTTCTCCACGTCCTTCGTCTGAAGGTGCTGGAGGCGTCAAGTGTCCTGTCTTATAACAGGCCCACACAATAGAAATAGCCCACTTGCTAGGAACAGGGTTTGACAGGCTAGGCTTTACAACAACATACAAATTACAACATATAAATTACCACTCAAGTACCTTTATTTAATAAATATTAAAAGTTTACACACACTCGTGAGTACGATAAAAACTATATTTAAAAGACTAGACGGTGGCGACGTCCTGTAATCCAGCTACTCGGAGTTCACGAATTGTGGATAGTTGTGAGCGATGGTCGGTTGGTGTAGTGTTCTCTTGTGTGGATTAACGTCTGCACTATTGAATACTACGTTTATCCACAAAGATCATCCTCATAATTAGACCAGTTCGTAATTCAGAGGCAGTAGTTCGGACGTGTCAAACTGTAGGTCCCTTAGATATGCCATTGACCGTTGGGCTATTAATTAACAGTTCTGTCTAAGAAACATGTCAGCCTTAGTAAGTAAAAAGACTACAAGATCGCGCCACTATCATCCTACACTCGTTTCTCATTCATACTTGGCTTAAAATACCTACCTTGTGGTGTGGTTGCTATTTCAATAATGTAATCTATATTTTTCTAAATTATTGATGAAAGTTATTTTTTAAATAGATGAAAAAAGAGATGAAGATGATCAGCGTGATTATATTTTTAATTGCAAAATTGTAGTGATTTCATTTTTTAAATTGAAATGACTTTAAAAAGGTTTGATTGTTTTAAAACTATTTATTTTAATATATAACTGGTAAATTATTGAATCTAGGATGCTTATTAACCGTTTTTATCATTTTAGTTTCATTGGATAGCGAATTAAATTTGATATGACTCTCAATTCTTAATAGTTTTGTAACAATCAACCATTTTTCAATTATTTTAATATTAAAATTTAAATATTACAAAATGGCGGATAGCTGGCTGAATATAATAATTTAAGGACATACCACCATCGGACCTTTTTTTCGTATTTTGACCGAATAAGCTACACCACGAAGTTTTTTGTCTATATTAGAAGCACCCTGTATTGAACACATTTATCATTTTTACAGTATATTATATACCATGAGTTATAGTTTTAGACTAATTTTATTTATATATATGACCATTTGTAACGATATGCTTTAAGAGTATTAATTTAATATAATTATTTTACCTAGATGGGTTTTTGCAACCGACTGATCGAAGGAAATAATAATGTTCTATCAAAATAAAACATCTCTCAGAAGTGTGACTTCCAGTACAGTGATCCTCAATGGCAGCCATCTTGGACATTCCAGACAGGCATTGAATTTACCAAAATAATGCCGTTTGTTCGATTATTTATTCGATAATTTATCGCAATGTCTTCTGCAGAGGTATTTCTATTAAGGGTGTATCGAGAATCTGAAAAATATATTTTTTATTTGTAATAGTGGAAGTGCGCTGATTCCTGAGATCGTTTGGACTTCATTTTTGTTCTAAATATAAAAGAATTCACGTATAATATATATTCAAACTTAATTTTTTTTTCAAATTACGAATAAATAAGTATTATTTCCTCAGAAATTACTTAAATTTAACTGAGTTTATGTTAAGGTAAAATAAATATTCATCTTTTGTTTTAAGAGTCCCTTAAAACGTCCCTGAGTCATTTCCTTTTAGCCCCATAGGAAAAATCTTGATTTTTTGATAGCATTATTTGTTACACGGTAGTCATAAATAGATGGTTGGGATGTCAAATTACAGATATAATTATCAAGTACAGGATCATATTAATAATGTTTTATTTTATTTTCTGGGAAAATATAATTACCACCCAACTATATAATTAACAATTAATTATGTTTTACTGTATAAAAGTTTTAAAAAATGGGAAAAGGATTAGAATAGATATTTAAATGGTGACCCTACCACAAGGTAGTTTAAACCAAGTATGAATGAGGATTGAGTGTAAGATGATTGTGGCGCGATCTTGTAGTCTTGTTACTGACTAAGGCTAAGTTCCTTAAACAGGACTGTTATTTATAGCTCAACAGCCGATGGGATATATCCCCCCTACTAGCTTACTAGCTATACGATAGTCGTAAACAGATGGTTGAGGTGTTAAATTTAAGGTAAAATGGTTATCTAGGGAACTACATTATTATTTAAAATCATTTTTTAAATATAATTACCTGGCAATTTTACTCGATAATTAATTGACAATTCGCATCTAGTTAACAAAATATTGAGTGTAAAATAATAAGATGTAAATCTTTTTACGATAAAAATGTAATTCTTCAGATAATCACTTTCCCTTTATTTGACACCTCAGCCATTTTTTACGACAGTCAATTAATCTGTACCGCTGTCAAAAAATTAACATTAGATTAGATTATTGAAATGGCGACCATACCACAAGGTAGGTATTTTAAGCCAAGTATGAATGAGAGTTGATTGTAAGATGATTGTGGCGCGATCTTGTAGTCTTGTTACTGACTAAGGCTGACATGTTCCTTAGACAGAACTGTTAATTAATAGCTCAGCAGCCGATGGCAACTAAGGGACCTACAGTTTAATGTGGAATCCGAACCACGACCTCTGAATTACGAGTTGGTCTAATTATGAGGACGGTCTTTGCGGATTAACGTATCAAAGTCTAAGATGGCAGCAGAGGTATTGCATTATCTTTTTGAACCCATTGAAATGTACCTTATGTACCCTACAATACATACTCTAGAATAGGTTTTCACTCGGGGCTGGTTATTTATATACCCTCGTATGAAAAAAAACTGTATCTACACCACTGATGGAAACTAAGTATTTTTCTAGACAACAACTAAATCTTTAATTTGACACCTCAACCTTATTTTAATGAAAATCGAGTGATCAGTATTGTTGCCACAAAATTATCGTTGTTTTTATGTTACTAAAATCCAAGATGACGGAGTTATTGTAGATTCAATTCCTTTAAACAGTATATCAGTCCACGATGTGTCCCAGAACTCTGAAATGCTACTATAAACTACTTTCTACTGGAATTGCACCAGTTACATAGCTACGCCCTATCGTGATTTTTACGATTTTTACCAATTCTAAAACCTTTGTTGACGATTACTTTTCAATTTTTACACAGTTAACATTTTCATTTCACGTAACATTTTTACAGGAACACGTAATTCTAGTGACGACAATAACCCCAGAATATCAAGTTTGCGAAGGCACCAAACACTTGACGAGGAAACTCAATATATAAACGTCCCAGAAGGCTTTTTGATTTGTGATCCAATCGAATTACGGCGCTCGCCGAATACTTCATGGCTGAAAATACCTTTAAATTTCTGCACTTAAAGTATAGCTCCTTAATTAATCAGTTATCAAAACTAATAACTTATTTAACGTTCACTACAGCTCTTAATAAGAAAATTATTTAGTCAACAAATTTTATAGACATTGAATCTATTATGTTATGTAATTGTATAGATACTTATTAATGAATAGTAATCTCTCTATATAAAATTGAATGTATGTCTGTCTGTCTGTCTGTATGTCCTTTATGCATTGCCAACTACTCATCCGATCGCCATGAAATTTTAGGAAGTTGCTCTATATGTGTCCGGGAAGGTTTTAGTGAAAAAATTTTTTCGAAAACCCCATAAGTTTCCATTTTATGGCGTTTTAAATTTCTAATGTTAACCTTATGGAGAGTAAGTTTGTTTACAAATTGTCTACAATGAAAACATTTGATTTCTTAGCTACAGCTGATTGGTTTACTTTCCATTAGCAATACCGTATGCTTTACTATCCAATGCCATCTGAATCATTCATTAATGTTAAACTATGAAGTAAATGTGTACTGTAAAAAATGAACAGCTTTAATCACCACGTTAATAGTTAACGGTTTTAGGGGATTATGTATTTATATTTTTATTTTCTGTCTGATTAATTAAAGTCATGTGTTTATATGATAATTACAATGTTTATATTATTACGTTTATTATAATAATCAGCTGTTGTATATCTTTCCTATAAAAGCCGTATTACAGTTAGGTTTCGTTTGGGTTTGGATTGGATTTGAAAATTGTGAATTAATCCACTCAGATTTATTTGTTTTGTGGGAATGATATTAATATGTTTTGTCGTTTCAGTATTGTTATTCACTATGCCGCGACCCAGAATAACCTTTCACAATGAAGCCGTAATGCTATTGGATTTTAGAACATGGCCAATCTTAAAGTTAACATGTGTTTACTGTGAGGCGTTACGAAGTTCGCCGGGTCAGCTAGTAATATATAAATTGTAACATGAATAAATACTTGTGTAATAGTAAGTAGGAAAATATATTGTGTAAGTCGTACACAGAATAATAAATATATAAATAGTATAATTAAACAGTAGTATAACACAGTATAACAGGCTAACTACTAATGTGAGGGAAATATACATACGAGTAAATATATATAAACACACACTCATATATCCATAAATTATAACATTTGACATAATAACAACAACAGCAACAGTTTAAAAATAACAATTTTCCTTTGTTTGCAAACAGCAGCTTAATCTATATAAATAAAATTAGAGTTTTGTCTGTACATTGCTCAGAGTTATTAATTTTTTAGTTATTTTTACGTTTCGTGCGTTATAAAAGCTGAAAAAGTCTTATCTCAATTTGTGTCTGTTTGTAACGCTCCAGGAGGCTTTTGACGCCGTCTTCTCCGAAAAAACGGGAGGACTGATAACAAGGAAACATATTTCATGCATTCTCTACACTCCAGAGAAATTAAATCCCTTCAAAGTATCTTGACTGATGGGTCATGTAAACATTCCACAAAATTAGGCATAAGATTGTCACAAAACACTAAAAATTAAATTTTGTTGTTATTAAATTTAAAAAGTTGAAACAAATGAACTGTTTTTGTCAATAACACCTGAATATAATTAAATGGTTCGTCTTATAATATAATTATGTAACATGCCAGCGTATGTATACTTTTATACCCTATCCCGAATTGTGTTTTTGCGCATTTTTTAAGCCATTAATCGTTCTAAAAATGGTTCTTCAAAAGCTTGTTTTACGCTAGAGTCGTAGTGTCTTAAATGATAAAAGTAAAAAAATGAACTGTGGTAAAAGATATCCAACAGGCTTCTTTAAAAACAACATTCTTATTCTCCACTTGTTACGAATATATTTCTAAACTGGTTACAATGAGGAAGAGACAAAGATTTGAATTCAACTCTATCAACCGGAAACCATCTAAATTCAAAGGCTACGCAAACATTAATCTACCATTCAAAGTATGTTACTCAGGTCCTTGGGAAGACAAAACAACAGTCTTGGCGAAGTTCCTAATGTAAGAGAAACAGTATTTAAAACCTCAAAGATACTGGTTTACTCTGAGAGCAACATATAGTTTTTGTTTTAAGAACATTTATTCCAGCATCATTACTTGCGGTTAATATTACATAAACGTTATATTCTTATTCAGTCAATGATAGCGTGGGAATTTCATTCGCTTTCACGTGCAACTAAGGTGGACCGATACTTCTAGGTGCCAAACGAAGTAAATCATGATCAATGATGAGGTAGTATTAGTAGAGGTATATTGAGGCTACTAGCAAAGTCATGTTGCCGTTTCATGGCAATAGCAGGTTCCTACCAGACTCAATCTGACAAATGAATCCTTCAGAATTATTGTTGTTGCTGATTTCTACAGCTCACGCCGTCTCTCCAGATTCTACTGCATTCTATCGGCGTAATCGCCAATTTGAAGACATTTTGTCGCCATTTTCTCTTGAATCCATGTCTACCAACTGCGTCTGGCTCGTCCTCTTTTCTTCCTCCATGGGGAACCAATTCTAAAACTTTCCGCTAAAGCCGGCCTTTCTTCATCCAATAAACATGGCCAAACCAGACTAATTGCCTCTTATATCTCTCTCTATATCAGTCTATTATATCAGACAAAAAAAGACTTACAAACAACGCCATTCACTAACAATTACGCACACAAGAAACAAACTACGACAACACAAGACAACTCAATTGTCTTTGTGACAACTGAGTTGTTAGTGAAGTCATTGTGAAAAGTGGACGTGTTTTGTACTGACTAAGGCTGACATGTTCCTTAGACAGACCTACAGTTTAATGTGGAGTCCGAACCGCTGCCTCTGAATTACGAACTGGTCTAATTATGAGGATGGTCTTTGTGGATTAACGTAGTATTCAATAGTGCGGACGTGAATCCACACAAGAGAACACTACAACCGCCGGACCCTCGCTTACAACTATCCACAATTCGTGACCTCCAAGTAGCTATTATCTATTAGGTATTATCTATGTTATATCACACGAGAGGTTCATATAGCAGCGCTCAGCTGACGCTTCGTGCTGGCAGAACTTCAAGGGTGGCCATGACAGTTTGCGCTCGTATTACACACAAGATTTTTCCTGCAATAATATAGTCATTGAGGTTAAGTTTGATTTTGCCGCTGGGATAAATGTAAACATAACTTTTAGGTATCGGGTAACCTTAGTTTCGTTGCACAAAACCGAAAGTTAGTGTTGTAGGAACGGCAACCGTCTATCAGCTGATTGAGCGCTTAGCGCACGCTATTGGTTAGTTTCATATAGAGATAGGAGCGTTCCGCGCGTGTGATTGGCCGGTTACTTTGCCGCACTAGGGTGGTAATGAGATCATATCCACCCTAGTGCGGGTATGTACTGCTTATACGTTCTACCAACAGTGCGATTGTAGGAAATATAAGATTGATCTTTTTATATTTTCGACAAATTACTTTTAGAAAGAGACAAACTTTAGACAGTTCTGCACATGTGTTTGACCGTGATTATAAAACGCCCCAGAACGTCCTGAGGTGAGTCTCAAAGCTTTGGAGGAAAGTCCAAAGTGAGGTCAATTGACAAGACTGAGATTAATCTTGCTCCTCTTTGATATTTCTAGTCCAACTCAAGTCCTTTGCTCAAAATTAAGAGCCAAATTCTCCTCCTTCCAGATCGCGTCACAATCATCTTACACTCAATCTTCATTCATACTTGGCTTAAGATACCTACCTACCTTGTGGTATGGTCGCCATTTATAACAGTTTTTTATTACTGGAAACTTAAAATGTTTACACATTATTTAGAAGCTCATACTGGATGACTGGATAGCACCAACTCTTTAATAGTCGCTGAGTAAGGGTGGCATCAAATTTAAAAAATATATATACAAATATGTACGCAGTGCCGGCAACTGCCAAAATATAAATGGGAACAGTAAAGCATTACATTTACAAAACTATTTGATTATAATAGTGTCTATTATTTCACTAAAATAAATTTTTTTTATCACAGAGTACGGAAAAAATCAATAATTTATACATAGAAACGAAAATGTTATACAAAACAAGTGTAATATAATAAGTAAAATTAATTATCCTCATAATTTTTATGAAGCATTTTATTTCAATATCCTACAAATTATTTTAATATAAAATAAATAAGAATAAACAATTTTTCTCTTGTTTTTGTTTTAAGAAATTGGATGAATGTAGGTATGTTTTAAACAATAAATTAATATAGAAATTAAACTTAGGTAAACTTTAAAGAATATGATGATTTTATTAAAGATGGTCGTTTAAATTGACTAAAAATATAGTCCACTGATCCGTAATACTCAAAAAAAAAACGTAATGAAAATTGAAACGATTTATAAAATTATATGTTTTATATTAGATTTTTTTTTCTTTAAGGAGATTAACAAATTGTCACCACATTTTAAAAATATAAAGTTTTTTTAGAAGTCAAAAAATCATTTAAAAACAATAAAGGTAAAGTATATTTAAACCATTAAAATTAGAAAAACTAAAAATTAGTATTTATTATTTCTACGATATTCTATAGATTTATTGTATATTACTTAATAAAAATTGTATTTTATATTCTTGTATTTTATTTTTTATTAACAAGTTTGAATAATTAATTAAATCCTCAAAACTGTGTATTATTTATAATTAAATGTTTTATTAGTTTTTCAAAATTAATAAATATTTTTCAAAAGTTTCTTGATACAAAAAAGATAATAAATCTTTAAATAATATTATACTTGTTAAAAATATTATGGTAGGTTGCCATTTCAATAATCTAAATAAATAAACTAACGTTTCCAGAGAAAAGTTAAATTTACTATCCTTGATAAACGTTGTATGTGTGCGCCCAATTTTATTCTTATGGAGAATATTAAAAAATATTTTTCTTCCTTATTTCCCAACCTTTTTTCACGAAACTTTGTATGCAGCGTAAGGTTGCATCTCCCAACAAAACCAACTAAAAAAAGCTTGGTATTACCGGAGAGGGTGGGTGTTCCCCCATGAAATTCTAACAATTAATTTAATTTTGTTCTAACTGTAGTTTTTTTTCAGAAATTGGATGAATATTTTTGAAACAATGAATTATTAAAAATAATATGTATATAAACTTTAAAGAATATGATAGGTTTTATTAAAGATTGTCATTTTTTATTTACTTAAGGGAGAAAGAATGTGTCAGTCCACTGATACCGTTTATTTATTTTCAGAAATTGGATGATTATTTTTAAAACAATAAATTATTAAATGATATTTAGATAAACTTTAAATAATATGATAGGTTTTTTAGAGATAGTCATTTTTAAATTTACTTAAGGGGAAAGTATAAGTCAGTCCACTGATACTGCTTATTTTCTTCCTCGCTATGGAAAACAACTGTTTTCCAAGCATGCAGTGTGACGAAAAGGGGTTTTGTTGAGAACCTTGTTTACGGGCGTTAAATTACGTACCTCCCGCAAGTGCTTGATCGTATGGATTCTCTTTTCTAAAGTTAAGAGTCTGCATCAGTGGTAGGCATCTTGAATTTTAGTCCCGTAAGGGCAATGTTAAATTCTGGCGGAACATACCTTCACTTTGGCGTGTGTAGTGGCGTTAATTATCAAAGTATCAATGTAAAACTTTGGAAGTACATTGATGAGATGTAGCTCAAGGGCATGACCTTTTCAATATGTTCAATATTTTCAAAAATTTAACTTGATATAAAAACAAAAAACATTATAATTTTTTTTTGAGAGCGAAAATAAGAAGTTCTGTAAGGTGGTGCCCTGGAGGACTGTAATACCTTTAATTTGACACCTCTTCCGTTAATTTATGACAATAGGTCAAGGAGATATAGGCGCCAGAATCTAACATTGCTCTTACGGGACTAAAATCCAAGATGGCTACCACTGATGCAGACTCTTAATCCCAATAGGGAGAGTTTGAGCAGTAATATTTGTGATCTGGAGTAGAGGCCCACAACCGGCACATCGCTTTGCTCGGTCTCCAGCCACACAATAAGGAGATACCTGACATTCCCATCCTGCAATTCCCGAATAATATAAAAGGCTTTACCTTCGCCCGCTGTTCTATCCCTTCCCCTCCCCAAGGTATTCTGATCTTAGCCAATCGAAATTTGAAAACATTATAATTTGCTTTGAAGTAGATAGATGTGTACAAGTAATTTTTATACCTTTTGAATACCTTTTTAGTTTCCAACAACAGATTGATAGATATACCATCATTTATACTGCTTTATATGACTGAGTGTTCAAAAGCAACACACTTATTGTATGATTAAATATTTACATTAAAATCAAAATAAGTAAAAAAAATAGTTATATGTGCACATAGTGGGCAAATGCACTTTGCACAATTTTTTATCTACAGTTTTCATAAAACGTAGAAACTTGTCAAGAAAAGTATGTACATGATTTTAACCGAAATGATATTTCAGTAAATTGTTCATAACTTTTTTCGAATTTGAGTTTAGATTTTCCTGGTTAAAGATCAAAAGACACTTGCTAATTCTTTAAATTGTTCTGGCGTAGGAGAATAATCACTAAAATCACTGGCAACGTCCATTTTACCACGAAAACACAACCAATTTAATAGAATGTCAAATCAATAAAATAGAAACATCCGGTCTCGGCGGAAGCTCAGAAGAATTAATTATTAGCAGTACAACAGCTGGCCAGCTGATTTACAACCAGTGCTGCCAACGGATAAACAATTGTACAAAGTATAATTAAATTATTAAAGTTCATGCAATGGGCTTACTTCCCTGTGGTAAATAGGTTAGATCGTGGATATTTTTAAGGGAATTTGAAACAGCTGGTTTAAATCTTATATATTAAAATTAATGCATATAGTTCTGGTAGTTTCAATGGAAATGGGATCTAACACTTCCGCTGCATCTTTTGCGTTACACAAATCTGTCAGCACCCCCCCCCCCCGCCACAGAGCTGAGACATATCTATGTCAAAATAGTAAATTTTTTGCTATTTTGGATAAATAGTTTTTACTGTCTTTTGATGAAGTTTTTTTATTGTATTACCATTTATTTGTTGTGTGCATATGTGGAGAGTCCTAAAACTATCTATTTCGGAGGTTTAAAGCAACGTGTTAAGTTCGCAAAAAATGTCGTATTTTTGTGAAAATAAAAAGTAAAGTTAAAATAATTAACTGAGTATCCTTGACAAACATTATTTTATTTTAACAACATGTTTCAACCTTTAAAGGCCATTTTCAAGTTAATTTTTAAGTTAATTTTGTGAAAATATTTGAATTCTGAGAGCTTGATCCTTATCATAACCATATTAAAAAGTGAATCAAGATAAAGCATTATATGAAATAAGACTTAAAATATCTTACTCTTAAAGTCACCAATCTCCAAACACTTTTCGAGTTATCAGATCTCACGTAAGACGAATGCCTTAAAATAAAAGCTTTCCTGGAAACTCCAGAGAAAGAGTAGCATACTTCTCTCGTAGAAAGTGACGGCACTTATATATTTAAAACATTTAATTTATTCTAAAATTGATAGTACTGGTGCCAGAAAACTTCTGTATTTTATTATGTTTGAATGGATTATATACTCGACTATACTTTTGAGATTATAAAACTAATTTACTATTTTCTATTCTAGTATTCCTTCTTAAGTTAAAATTAGAATACATTCAAATGTTTTGCAGTTCTGATGATTATAATAAAATACTTATCAAATAATGATTTTAATTTTTAGTTTTCTAACATTTTATAGTAATTAGAATAATTATGACGCGGTTAAATAATAATTATTACATCGTTATGTATACAATCTCTGGAACAATATGGCTTCATTAAAAAGGAAGGGGTTAAAAGCCTACCAACAAAACTTTAATAATCTCTCTTTATTAAACCATCAACATTGATTAGTCCTTTTTTTTTCCTAATCACTCACTGAAGTCCTGAAACTTTTTTCATGGACACTCTGTATATGTTTTCAAATATACAGAATGAATCACGTAATGTGTCCAATATTGATTCCAGACAAACCGTTGGTCCTACAATGATGAAATAAATTCATTTCCCACTATTCCAACCCCAAAGAATAACGTAAAATAGTTTTAATTTTTTTAAATACAGAGTGTTCCAGAAAATGAGGGTCACTAGTTCGAATCTCGGAAATATCAAATACAAACATAAGTCATGCTATGCATCATATTAGAGCTCTTGCTAATACTATTATTTTGAATATCTTTATTTGTTTAAAAATGGCGGCAATCTCAATGAAACAATCCAATTTTGTTTAAAACCCTGTAATTTTCTTTAAAATGCAGATTACTCTTCTCTGATTAAATAATTACATTCCTTATGAGGTAAGCTTTATTTTGATATGCAACACTGCAACATTATCCCGAAAACAAACATTTTCAAAAGAATTAGTTTTTGAAAATATGTACATAGCCAAAACTCAAAAACGTTAAATAGAATATCATTTTAAAGGTATTGCAAATCCAAGAAATTTTCAAATTTAAACCATAAGAAAGCATGTTAATTGTGTAACATTAAATTAAATTTAATCAACAGGGAAAACAACATCGAGCGACATGAAGAATTAACATGAACTATGAAATTTTACCGCAATAGATTAAAAATATTGTAATTGGACATGTCTTACAATGTCAATATTTAACGATTGTGTAACACAATATTGCCGAAATATCAGTGGTCACCCCACCAGCTGGTAACCGGAATTATTCAAGGGTTAGGCCGCAATACCAGACCCTCGACTCCCTCCAATCATCCTGGCTTACAGTCAAGATGGTGATTATCATCTTATGGACTCCTCCTTTGATGATCCTAGCACCGATTGTAAAGATCAATAATGTTTTGCATCCAACTATAATAAAGTGTGTAACAAGAAACGTTGCTAAATAAACGAACATTTTGAAGCGGTTACAGGGACAAAAACAATAAAATCGTATCAGTCAAACGGTTTAGTTTACCCCACGTGTTTCGACGTTGGCAACTCTTTCATTATCTCTTTTTTGTAAACAGATGAGGTAATAAAGTTTGTGCAAAAGTGTGAAGCTGACAATGGACAATCTTTCGTAATTATATTGAGTTTTAAAAACAAAAACCTATAGTTAAGTTTAATCCTAAAGCGTTATTATTTCTAATTAATTTTTGAAAATTATATTTGGAGAAAAACTATCTATATAAATAAAATTAGAGTTTTGTCTGTACATTGCTCAGAATTATTCATTTTTTAGTTATTCTTACTTTTCGTGCGTTAGAGAAGCCGAAACCGGTCTTATCTCAATTTTTATCTGTTTGTCTGTGACGCTCCAGGAGGCATTTTACGCCGTCTTCTCCGAAAAAAAGGAGAACCGATTACAATGAAACTCATTTCATGTATTCTCTACATTCCAGAGAAGGTTTATAAATGCTTATAATCGTCCGCCGCCCTTTGAAAAGTAAATAACGAGCATTTAAAAACCCATTTTTACGCGATATTACTCGCATTTTGATCCAGTTTTCAATGAATAACCTACTGCTAATAATCAGCTGTCTTTGTAGTTTAAAGATTTAATAGAAAAAAAACAAACAGGTGTCAAATCAATATTACTTAGTTTATATTGGTCATTAATTTTAAACCCATTTCAAAAATACATACTAAAAGTTATTTACGTATAACTAATTATAGTAGTGGTATAAATGTTCTAATCTATTTAATTATAAAGTAATGCTAAATAAAAAAGCTAGGTATTAATTTATTTTCTTTGTATTGATTTGTTTAGGATTTTAGGTTTACATTTTGGTATGATAATCTTTCTTCTTTAAACTGAATCCTACAACCCGTACAAAGGTTGGGCTTACTGCTAATTTTGAATAAATGTTATACGGAAGTGTAATGTAATCGTCATGTAGTATTCCAGCTATTTTAAAATTGTTTTGTACCAAATTATTTTGTTTGGTATTTTTATAGAATTAATTTCATTCAAAGGTTAAGAATGTTTTCTGACGACCCAATGCCAGGGGAGTGAGTTTCAAGAGCCTCTCTTCAAGATGAGACAAAGGAAACGGCAATAACAATTCATCATCTTTAATTGTTACAGCCTGGCTGACAATTATTCTGTTTTTACATGCTTACTTATACTTTTAACTGAAATGGCAACCTACCCAGACCCAGGTAGGTATTTTAAGCCAAGTATGAATGGGAAATGAGTGTAGGATGATTGTGGTGCGATCTTGTAGATTAAAGCTGACATGTTTCTTAGAAATGACTGTTAATTAATAGCCCAACAGCCGATGGCAACTAAGTTTGATTATGAAGAAGCCGAACTGGTCTGTGCGGATTTAACGTACCGGTAGTATTCAATAACGCGGACGTTAATCTACATCCACAGACCATCGCTCACAACTATAATAAAAATTTTCTACTTCAATCTATTTTATATAGCTGAAAGTTTTTGTTGAATAACTAGAATTTATTATATTTTAATTTATTTTTATAATTTATTTTCCTAGTACTTATTTGTTTATTTTTTAGATTTATATTTTGTGATTATAGTGTCCTTATTTAATATTGAATCCTACAATTGTACAAAGTACGATCTTACTGCTGGTCTTAATTTAGTTTTATAACCTTGTTTCTCATCAAGTTAATCAGCAAAATCTAGACTGGGACTACTAGTATATATCTTAAAATACATTTAGAGACATAACACAAACATAACTCGATGATACTAGAAGACCCACGAGGCTGCATGTGCCGATGAAGAAATGAATATTAAAGTAAAGATAATTAATTTTCCAATAAAACAAAATAAATTTTCAATATTCCCAATTTAGCGTTGTTTGCAACGACTGCATTGCATTATTCCACAATAAACATTATATACAACCCATTCTAATACCATGCAACAAATATTTTCACTAGAAACACGTACCTTTGCTAATTTACTGGGTTCACCCTTGCTCCCTTTTTTAATCCCTATAAGGTAATTTCGATCAAGGATACACCCACCAGTGACACATACTTAATTATATCATGTACTATTTACAAGGAGAGAGAGTAAAAAGATAGTATCAACAAGATATTGCAAGAAAAAGACTAATTGGTGGTGAGGAAATAAAGAAAAATACAATACTGCGATATAAGCACTCATCACAACATTCATTAACTATACAATATTTAATGCAGTAAAGTGTAGAAGAATTTTTAGAAACAATAAGGTTATGTGACATTTGAGGAATATATTTTATAATATCCGTTAGTAATTATAAGTAAAAATTATTAAGAAGAATTTGTAAATTATAATAAATTGAGCTTGAATAAATTAAAGAGTTCTATTCCATAATCTAATAAATTAATATATAAATTAATAAATTCAGCTTTTCTCTCCCATATGACCAATAAAGCTCCTTATTTCTCTCTTATTCTGGATATTTAAAAATGCATTATATTAACAGTAAAGTTTTTATGTCTTAGTAATTCATTCCTATATAATAAGTACTGTATTATTAAATCAAAAAATGTTTCTCAATCCATTTCAACTCCCACAGACCTATTTCCCCGAACCCAATAACCTTCTCTCCGACTGCATAGACTTTGTGGCCCTTATTGAAAATGCTTGTCCCCTTCAATATATTTTCGTATAATATCTAGAAGGTGAACGAACCAATAATGCTTATCCAACAATGAACACAATAAAAATTCAAAGTATTAAATACATACGAAATCATTCCATATAACAAACCTTGTCAAGATTTTTTTAAATGTATATTCATGTTTAATATGTTAATTTTAATTTTATTGCATGAACACAACTGATAATTTCAATGAAAACGTTGGGTATATTTTTTGAGTAAACTATCTTGAAGCAGAAAAGTCATAAAACTTACATCTAGTTGAATGCTTCCAATAAACAGATTCCAAAAGTAAACAAAATCCAAGTCTCTGTTTTTATATTAATCAACACCCAATGAAATTTATTGTATTACATTTTATGTTTCAAACCAATTATTTTTTGGATTCCCCAACACCTTGTCTATATATTTTGTGTGAAAAATAAGCTATTAGTCATATTAGTAGTAGGTAGTTTATTCTTTATCATGCCTCCTGAACTGTTTTTCAAAGTATCATCTAGGTTGACTTACATCTGTACATCTATCATTTTATAGGACGATGCGCATTTCAGAGTTTTAGCTTCATCTTCTGATCCGTGAACATTAATTGTAATTTCAAAAATAAATGTTAAATGTAAATTTATGTTTGTCAATTCAGTAAGATGAATAATTAAATGTATTCACGGATCAGAATATGGAACTATGACTCCGAAATGCGCATCGTCCTATAAAAAGATGAGCAGAACCAAAAATACGGTATAAGGTACGTTGACCTAGATAATAGTAAGAAGTACTAAGTCGCAAACGTTACTGTGGTAATTTCATTAAATATGTCGTATGTCGGTGACAATTTTACTGTGCCTGATGAATTATATTAACTTTTATATATTCAACTAGCTGACCCGGCGAACTTCGTAACGCCTAACAGTAAATACATGTTAACTTTGAGATTGGCCATGTTCTGAAGTCAAAAAGCATTGCGGCTTCGTTGTGAAAGCTTTAAATATTCAACAGCTGATTATTATAATAAACCTAATATGTATAAACATTGTAATTATTTTATTTGGCAAACATATAAACACGTGACTTTTAATCATACAGAAAATAAAAAATTATAAATACAGTACATAATTCCCAAAAACCGTAAACTATTAACGAGGCGAATAATGCTGTTCATTTTGTACAGCACATATTTACTTCATAGTTTTACATTAATGAATGATTCATATGGCATTGGATGGTAAAGCATATTGCTAACGGAGAGTAAACCAACAGCTGTTTTAAGAAATCAAGTGTTTTGATTTTAGATAATTTGGAAACAAACTTATTCCCCATAAGGTTAACATTAGAAATTTAAAACGCTATAAAATGGAAACTAATTGAATTTATGGAAACTGAATATGCCTAAAGCATGACCGGAGCAGAGACGAATCCGAAAAATCAAAGATCATTAAAATCGGTCCAGCCGTTCTCGAGTTATAATGCGTGTAACTAACACGACTTTGTTTTATATAATTAGATAGATGTAAATTAAACCTTTGTATATTAAGTGTAAAATATTTTGTAACAGTTGTGGTACCTTGTCAACAAAAATAGGATTCGTTAGACAAATTACCTCTGTTAGATTTTCAGAGAGTACGTATCCAAGAATATATTCTCGGAGAATTTATATCCCAGGCCCTTGATGTTATCAGTGAATTGCAGTCGCTCAAATGTTTGGTTATTGGATTTACCAATCTCAAGTCGCATTTTTATAACGCTGCTTGTAACTTTGACATTTATGTAAATTTTGTTGGGATTTTGCTGTTAACGATAAAAACCGATGTAAACCGTGTGTAGCGATTGCTAGATGACTTGGATACATTTATTCTCAGTATATTAGCATAGGTTGTATTTTGACATGGATATGTCTTAGCTGGGGAGGGGTGTTGGGAATTCGTAAGATGAAAATTTGAAACATTTTTCAGAAACACCTTCGTTTTCAAGTGATTACCTAATAGGTTAAATTAAAAATTTAAAGTTGAAGTTACAGATATTATATTATGTTGTTTTTAAATTTATTTCCGGGAGAAAGTATGTGTCCACTGATGCTGTTTATTTTAATTTCTCCCACTTACACGGGAGTATATTGAGAAAGTATTGGTTTCATCAAAATTTTCGAATTTGAGTTGAGAGTGCATGGAGAAAAATAGATTCAATTCTCTATTATGTATTTTTACTTCAAATTGCTAATAGTGTACAGTTAATGTGTTAAAAATGCGTTTATATGAAATCCTGGTTTACGCAAGAACTATTGGGGGATACCAACTCCTTAGCAAAACTAGTCGTTTTTTAATTCGGATCTCCTTCAGATAAAAAAACGACGACTATCTAAGCAGGCTTACGTCAAGTTGGAGTTAGACCAAGTGGAAACAGACAAAGAAAGAAACAGAAGAGCGGTTTGTGGTGTCCCTTCTCTAGGGGTGGAATTGTTCTTTACATTGTCTCCGTCTTAAAAATTTTAAAGGGATCTTTTAAAAACTCGAGCTCTTAATATGTATTACTAAAATTATAGTGTCTAGTGTTTTTGTCTAAACCGTAATAGTAGGCACTCTAAGGAAACACGTATTTGAATTGTATAAAGTATTTTGGTGTAGGTAAAATTTTATATTGTATTTTTGGCGGATAAAGATTCTTTTTGAGTTCTTTTATCTGAGTTATATTTTTAAGTTTTTTAATTATAAATGTATGGAAGACACTATCAATGGCATAATTGTTAACCATATATTGGTAAAGAATATAAAATTAAATTAAATTTTCGTCATACTGCTTCAAGAACAGCTGTTTTAGATACATGTGTTGAAGAGCATATGTTATTTTTTCTTCCTAGGACTAAGCCTATTATTATGATGATTTTTAGAGTCCTAGACCGCAAAAGATCATTGTTGATATTCCTTTTGATTCGAGGTCAGCATTCGATTGTAAATAATCGATAAAGTAACTACAACAATCACTATCGATTATTTGTGTATTTTGGACGTTCCGGATATCAATTACAAATTTGGTTGAGATCGAACTATCGATAATAATAACTAATACTGATATACAACCAATCAGGAATCAAGTAAGAACTGCTACAATGTGAGTAACATAACAGCTGATTAGTCTAAGCGTCTAAAGCGACAAAAATTGTTGACAGCTTTTGATACTATAAATCAGGTAATAATTTATGTTTTTCAAGTTTTTTTCGTTTTATTTACAGTATGACAGTATATAATTCATGAAACGGCCCAAAATTGGATTTTTAATATATACTTGCACATTTAACTTAACTTGCAAAGTTAAACTTGTGTTCGCAATTCCTTTTAAGCTTTTTAAAGTAATAAAACTGATTTGATATAATCATACATATTAAACTATCACGTTTTTCAGCAAATCAGTCAAAAATTAAAACCTTAATTACTTGTTTCATGGTGATAGCGAATTTTGTATAGTAGTATTTTCAAAATAAAAACAACCACAAATGAAAATTAATAAAAATTATTACAAAAATAACGTCAAATATTGGTGAAATAAGATGTACGAACTCAGATAAAACACATTTTCTGTTGATAGTTTACCTTAATTATGATAAATAATTAAACCATCACAATTTAGTAATCGTATGTATAACACGAGAGTTTAAACTCCACCGAGAGATAGAGTACCAACAATACATGGAATAGTGTCTAATTACGAAAATAACAATCATAAGATCTGAAACAGACTCACTTAATACAGAATCAGCAATATCTTCGCTCATTACTACTTCAAAATCATTACTTCCAGTTGCTTTGAAGGCAGAGATCACAGCGTGGTGGCAACCGGAAGTATCAAACGAGGCCAATTTCTGTCTAAGATTGGTATTAACCCTCCAATATCCACTTCCGGTTTTTGTCTACAGCTTCTTGAATGAGGTTAACTTAAGATAAAAGCCTGATTACAAATTTTTGTTTACAGTCAAAAATATATAATAACTATGTAAACAGGCAAATATACCTTATAGATCTCTTACTATATTATACCATTTTTTTAATTTTTTGCCATCAATTTATGATATTTTCACTTTCTTCCCTTATGCATATTGTATGTAGAAAGTGTTGTTTTCGTCAAAATTTTCAAATTTGAGTTGAGAGTGGATGTACTGTATCCGTTTTAAGGCACCCTGAAACGAAAAAAGTTATTTTCAGACAGATGTTTCTCTGTCTATATGCCTGCTATTTTTTACGAGTTTGTATCATTTTATTTCAATATGACCAAAAAAAATGTTCACCACATGGGCCAAAATCGGCTTTTTGATATATACTCGCACATTTACTAGACTCGGCTGTTAAACTTGTGCTCGTATCAAAAATGCCAGTTTTTGGTCCTAATGATAAAACATCTAACTTTTTTAATTTTTGGCAAATTAATTCATCTATTATTAAAACTAGCTTAAAAATTCAACAAATTATTATTTTAATCATTAGCTTACGACTGACGGATCTAGAGAAAACTTAAGCTTACAATGGTAGAGGCAGTACGTTGCCTTGGAGCGCACAATGTTAAAAAGTATAATAAATGTATCAACAAATTCTTTCTTACTAATATACCGTTTTCTATGACACTTGGTATGCAGTTTAGGGTCACATTACCCAACAAAACCCACTCAAAAAGGCGAGGGGGTACCTCCCAAAAATTCTAACAATTAATTATTTTAACTTGTTTTCTCTTTTTGTTAAATTAATGGGATTGTTATGTTTGAAACAATGAGTTTTTTAAGGACATTAAATAAACATCAAAGGATATGTATTTTATAAAGGTTTTTTTGACATGGATATGTCTTAGCTCTGGGGGTATTGGCAATCTGTCAGACCGAATTTTGTAACGGAAGTGCAGTCGTATATGGTTATAAGAACAGATTTTTAGAGGAATAATCTATCATTTCCTTTAGACATATACATGATCTAACCTATTTAGCACAGGGAAGTAAATACCATATTATTTTTACTTTCTCCCCTTATCATCATCACCTTTCAATCATACATACCTTTTTTGATTTTTTAAGGGTAGTTGACCCCTAAAAATGGAAAAAATCTAAATATTTCAAAAATAGCTCAAACTACTTAGATTAAAATTTGATATTTTATAGTGCATAGAGTACTAAATAATATGACACCACCCGCACGTGTATAAAAATGACGGTTCAAAAGTTATGTGCTATTAAATGTCAACAAAACCAATTTTCTAAATTTTCAGCGAAAACAAAAAAGATAAAGCATGCTTTGACTACCACCATTTAAACCAGCTTAAAAACTAAACAAATTAGTATTAAATTATTTTTTCTACGACCAACGGTTCCAGAGAAAGGTTAAATTTACTGTCCATGATAAACGCAGTACGTTTTCTGAGAGCGCCTAATGTTATTCTTAAGGAGAATATTAAAAAATCAATATCTTCCTTATTTTCTACCGTTTTTCATGCAACTTGGTATGAAGCTTAAGGTCAAATCACCCAAAAATACACTCAAAAAAGCTTGGTATTAGCATGTGGGCCCCCCCAAAAAACTAACAATTAATTTAACTTTGTTTCTCTTTTTATCTTTAGAATTGGATGATTATTTTTGCAACAATGAATTATTAAATGATATTTAGATCAACTTTAAAGAATATGATAGTTTTATTACAGATTGTCCTGTTAGAATTTGCTTAAGGGAGAAAGTATGTGTCAGTTCACTGATACCGTTTATTTAATTACTCAAACAAAATGTTTCATCGAAATGTATTACACAAAAAATATTTTATTCCGACGATGTAAATAAGAATAATTGGCTTAAAACATGTCCAAGTAGCTCTAAAGTTGGGAGTTGTTGGATATTTGTAAAGTAAAAGTCCTTATAAATTGACTAAACTTGTAACGACGAGTAGTCTACTTTCAAAGTTCTGATATTTCTATGGCTTACAGCAAAATTATTTATGTTTCGAATACTCCCTACCCAGTAAAATAGTACTGTACTAAATTAAAAATAATAAAATATTTTATTTTATGATTTTTAACTACAAAAATAAATAATAAAATTTATCTTATAGTGCTTTTACATATTTATTTTTCTTCTTCATTTTTAACCATACAAACTATATAGTTAATTTATTTTTAATATTATGGATTTAAATTAGTACTGGCCCTTGACGTGATAAAAATCAGCTGTAAATTAATATCCGAATAAAGGTTTAATTTCGATAAAGTGGTTTTGGTTAGTTGGTGGTTTTCATTGCCATACCACCCCCCCATGGGGTGGGCATGAAAATAAATATACCAACGAATATTTTGCTATGTATCTTAACTTTCAATCAAAAACATAGAAGGTAAAACATAGAAGACTGAAAATTGAAATTTTACTCACAGATTTCTCATTTACTTTTAAGGTAGCCTACTTTATTTGATAAAATCAATAGTGAACATCAGGTTCAACCAATGATAAAAATAAATCGTCCGGGGTGTTCCCGACGATTCGGAGCACACTTTCTTTCGCTATTCCCGTTGGGAAAGGCCCCGGCTGGAGGATGCACGAAAACTTGGCGTTTTCTCGGTGGACACGGTCTGCCACAAGATCATTGAGGACGAGGGAAACTGGGATTGTTTGTCCGGGGTGTCCTTCAAGGGAAGAAAAGCGAACTGGACCGTGAAGAGGCCCAGATCACCTAAAGAAGTGCCTGGACATGGAGTAAGCTGGAAAGTGGAAGTGGAGTAAGCATGGAGTAAGTGGAAGAGCCTCGAGGGCGTTAGCTAAATTTAGGCCTTTTGTAATGTGACAAACGGTTCCAGGCTAGAATCCTAAAAAATAGAGGAGGTTTTTATTGAGTAACCCCGCTTCTTAGGGGAGTCCCACACTACAGGCTGACCAAATTCAGAGGAAACTCAAACGTTTTAAGTTTACGTAAATTTCATTATTTTTGTAAATTTTAAATTTTTAACTTTTTTTCAAGCAAATTTAAAACAGGTCCTAGCAACATTTCTGCCGTTATATAATACTAGCAGTAAGCCCGTCCTTTGTACGGGTTGTAGGATTTAGTTTAAAGAAGGACGATTATCATACCGAAATGTAAACCTGAAATCCTAAACAAATAAGTACAAAGAAAATAAATCAATACCCAGCTTTATTATTTAGCATTACTTTGCAGTAAAATAGATTAGAACATTTATAACATTATTATAATTAATTAGTTATACGTTAAAATAACTTTTAATATAGTACCGGTATGATATAATCAATGACCAATTTAAACTAACTAATATTGATTTGACTGCGGTTTGTTTTTCTTTTATTAAATCTTTAAACTTCAAAGACGGCTGATTATTACCAGTAGGTGGTTTATTGATAATTGAAAGCAAAATACGACTAATATCTCGTAAATAAACGGTACCAGTGAACTGACACATACTTTCTCCCTTAAGTAAGTTCAAGAAAGACAATCTGTAATAAACCATCATGTTCTTCAAAGTTAATCTAAATAAATACCATTTAATAATTTATTGTTTCAAAAATAATCATCCCGTTTCTGATTATAAAAACAAGAGAGGCAAAGTTAAATTAATTGTTCGAACTGTATGGGGGGAAACACCCCCCCCCCCCCCGGTAATACCAAGCTTTTTTGAGTTGGTTCTGTTGGGTGATTTGACCTTACACTTCATACCAAGTTTCATGGAAAACGGTTAAAAAATAAGGAAGAAATTGATATTTTAATATTCTCCATAAGAATAACGTTGGATGCTTTCAGACAACGTACTGTGTTTATCATGGACAGTAAATTTAACTTTTCTCTGGAACCGTTAGTCGTAGACAAATAATTCCAGATACTAATTTGTTTAGTTTTTTAAGCTGGTTTCAATGGTACCAGTCAAGTTATACTTTACTTTTATTGTTTTCGCTGAAAATTTAAAAATTTGATTTTTTGACATTTAAAAGCCCATAACTTTTGAACCGTCATTTTTACAGATATGCGGGTGGTGTCAAATTATTTAGTACTCTGTACACTATAAACTGTCAAATTTTAATCAAAATCGTTAGAGCCGTTTTTGAGAAAATTGGATTTTTCACGTTTTTTAAGGGTTTTTAGGGGTGAACTACCCTTAAAAATCAAAAATTCAAAAAAATGAAAAAAAACGCCTGGAGATACGGTGACTATATATATACATGCCAAATTTCATCTAAATCGGACCAACGGGTAGGCTGTGGCACTGTACACATCCAGACACACACACGGACACACGGACGGACAGACATCACGTCAAAACCCACTTTTTTGGATTCAGGGGACCCCAAAACGGATATCCACCCTCAACTCAAATTCGAAAATTTTGACGAAAACAATACTTTCTCCATATACTACGTATAAGGGGAGAAAGTAAAAGTGAGTTTTTTTTTTTAACATTTGATTTCTTAAGCTACAGCTGTTGTTTTACTTTCCATTAGCAATATGCTTTACTTTCCAATGCCATCTGAATCATTCATTAATGTAAAACTATGGAGTAAATGTGTACTGTACAAAATGAACAGCATTATTCGCCACGTTAATAGGTTACGGTCTTTGGAAATTATGTACTGTATCTATATATTTTTTATTTTCTGTATGATTAAAGGTCACGTGTTTATATGTTTGCCAAATAAAATAATTACAATGTTTATACATATTAGGTTTATTATAATAATCAGCTGTTGAATATTTAAAGCTTTCACAACGAAGTCACAATGCTATTTGACTTCAGAAATTGGCCAATCTTAAAGTTAACATGTATTTACTGTTAGGCGTTACGAAGTTCGCCGGGTCAGCTAGTATTTAAATAACTTTTATTGTATAAGTGACCCAAGTCGTTTAATAGAGGTTCAATAGCTTAATTATTGTAATTATTACTCATTTGTTGAAGTAGCGATCTCATACTTGATACGCAATGGTTTTTATTGTATTCCAGCAGCTACAGACATGACTTGTGCTGTGAAGTGTTCCGCCCGCATCCACTAAAACGTATGAGGGTGAAGTGAAACACTCTAAACAGCATTAAATATCACTCACTGTGTGAAAACATTGTAATAAATAAATATATTTAACGTAACACAAAAACCAATAATGAATAATTATTAGTAGTGAGGATAATTATTTGTTTACTTTCAAACTCGGCTGTAAATCAAAGGTTAAATAAATTAATGCACTGTCGATGTCGTGAACTAAAAACTATTTAAGTGTTTAATTTTTTAAGTGTTATAAGATATAGTTTCCCTATAAACGAGTTTACTTTAAAATACGAGAGTTACCTATTCAATAAAAGTACCGATCCAAATTAAGCCTTGTCTGTCTATACCAATTTTTTTTAATTCTATACCTATAGAAGAACGTTTTTGTTTACTATGAACTGACATACAACCAGTTAAAATGAAGCATTGATCTTACAAAAAACCATTTTTGAGCGATATTAGAAACATTTTTTAGTTTTTGATAAAATAGTTAAAATATTAATAAAATTGTGAAGATCTATTTAAGTGATTTAATCCAGCTACTTGGAGGTCACGAATTGTGGATAGTTGTGAGTGATGGTCGGTGGGTGTAGTGTTCTCATGTGTGGATTAACGTCCGCACTATTGAATACTACGTTAATCCGCAAAGACCATCCTCATAATTAGACCAATTCGTAATTCAGAGGTCGTGGTTCGGATTCCACGTTAAACTGTAGGTCCATTAGTTGCCATCGGCTGTTGGGCTATTAATTAACAGACCTGCCTAAGGAACATGTCAGCCTTAGTCAGTAACAAGACTACAAGATCGCGCCACAATCACATACACTCAATCCTAATTTATACTTGGCTTAAAATACCTACATTGTAGTATGGTTGCCATTTCAATGATCTAATCTAATCTAATATAAAGAAATTAACAGCTTTGATATTGAAAAATCAATATTATGTCGTTTACCTATTTTTAAATTAAACCACATTAAAATGTATTCGAAATTTTACTAATTATACACATTTTCTAATTAGGTTAAGAATTTTTTATATTTATTTTGATTCCAGATAAATGTTAAGTCGCAATGATACGTACATTTCTCCTTAACTCTGACTCATACAACAGCTAGTTACAATAAAATACATAAATTAATAACCACTACGCTACTCATTACGTCATATTGCTCAAAGTAATTCACTCACACACGCAACACCGGTGCCATTATGTACTCCACCCCCTAACCCTCCCCTTACCCTGCCCACCTGATGGATGCATTCCATATTTCACCCAGCGGGTGAGTGACATCGGATTGATCTGTAATAGACTATTTTCATCTCTCTCAATCCTCGACGGGAGCCTATGAAACCACACGCAACTCATTCTCAACCCATTTCTTTGATCTGAACATCATGCATGAATTTTGGTTACCATTTACGAGTCCAATACCTTTCTTCTTTCTTTCATTATTCCATTTCTATGTATAGCTAACGAAAAATGTGACTAAATTGATAAATAATTATGTATCTCGTATTTAACGACATGTAAAACAAAATTACACGACGTTTCGAGATTTGGAATCTGGTCCCGTTTTCAGGTGAGCTAAATCCTAGGACATAACGAGATTACTATACTATCACAATATCATTTTGAAATTATTGTAGCCCATTCATGTAGGTGGCTCAAGCCAAGTATGAATGAGAAATAAGTGTAGGATGATTGTGGCACGATCTCGTACTTCTTTGTTTGAAATTCATTATTGGTGATGGTGGATTGATGTTATTTAGAGTTGTCTTTCAGTCTCCGTGACGAGTGGACGTATTTGGTTTCTTTTGTGTGTAATATTTAGTGAATGGTTTGTTCGTAAGTTTTTTTACTACTTTAAACTTTTATGTTTTCAGCTTTATACCGGTTTGGTCCAGATTACATGTTAATTGTGCTATGTTTTAGATATTAGTTCACCTGAGGACGGGATCAGATTCCAGATCCCGAAACGTCGTGACACTTTGTTTTACATAAAATCGTGATGGAAAATGTCCGCAATAAAAATCTAAATAACAACGATCTTGTAGTCTTGTTACGGACAGTTTAACGTGGGAACTGATCCACTTTTGCCTCTGAATTACAAATTGGTCTAATTATGAGGATGGTCTTTGCGGATCCACGTCGTAGTGGATTAGATTAGATTATATTATTGAAATGTCACAATGGCAAATGTCTGTACACGGGTGCATTTTGGGCTATATCTCCAGAAGTGTTTTTTGGACGGATGTTTACCCTAAAAGTCCTTAAAAAATGTAAAGAATACAATTTTGTTTAATAAACTGTAACGTCTGTAATTAAAATTTAGTGGTTTACAGTCATTAAAGACCTTAAATATGACACCAACCGTAAGTCTGTAAAAGTAATGGTTCAAACGTTATGAACTCTAGACATTTTGACTTTCGTGAATTTAAACCTAATAAATTTGTTTTGTACATCGCAGCAACAAACGACTGGTAACGCTAGTTAAATTATAAAATTTTTCTTTTTAAAGTATTTCCTACCGATAAAAACCTTAAAGTAGAAAATAAATAACACAAATTTGACATTTAAAGTGTTAAACTTATTACTAAAGGGATTGATATAAACTGAACAGGATGTTGACAAGAGTGTAGCGCAAACTGCGACTTTGTTAAGTATGTCATTCGGGGTTCTACAGAGGAAGTTGCTGACACCGTTGCTGTTCAGGCACGTTCCAGGAGTCTATTGCATAAATTGTTTTCTTCCTCTGTGTTTAAAAATATATCTCAACTCTTTATCCATTTCGAGCTTACGCACATTTTAATTTGTTTTATATAAATTACATTTTACAAAGTACAGGTTTTTTTACTTTCTCCCAATGCATAGTATATGGAGAAAGTATTGTTTTCGTCATACTTTTTAAATGATGGTTGAGAGTGAAAGTATCCGTTTTGATACTCCCTGAATCCAAAAAGGTTTGGAGTTCTATCTGTCGGTCTGTTTGTGTAACAACCTCTAGACCAAACTAGTTATCCGAAATTTATAAAATTTCGTAACTTGAGGTTTAATGTTGACAAGAATAAATTAAAACATGATAATATTTACATTTGAAACATAAAATTGTTAATAAAAACATATGGTTATCATTATATTAGAAAGGCATTCCAGTCCCCTTGAATTTAAACTTGTAAATTATGATTCAACCTGTGATACTTCTTCATCTCGTATTTTTAAGAGATTTAAGTTTGAAATTGATGTTTTCTTATCTGCGTCTTTTGTCCTTATGGAAATAACATGCACGAGACGGTCCTTTCCAGGATGGATTTCTGAGACACATCCTAGTTCCTATCGGCAAGGAACCAGGACGGACCGTAGACTGGGACGGTTGCGACGTCCTGTAATCCAGCTACTTGGAGGTCACGATTTGTGGAGAGTTGTGAGCAATGGTCGGTGGGTGTAGTGTTTTCTTGTGTGGATTAACGTCTACGTAAATCCGCGAGGACCACCCTCATAATTAGACAATTCGTAATTCAGAGGCCGTGGTTCGGATTCCACACTAAACTGTAGGTCCCTTAGTTATTGCCATTGACTGTTGTGCTATTGATTAACAGTCCTGTCTAAGGAAAATGTCAGCTTAGTCAGTAACAAGACTACAATATCACGCCACAATCATCTTACACTCAATCCTCATACTTGGCTTAAAATACCTACCTTGGAGTGTGGTCGCCCTTTCAATAATCTAATCTAATATAAGGTGATAAATCTTTGTCTTCAATTAAAAACAAATACCCGATTTTTATGTTAGAGTTTGATTTATTTTACTTTAACATCTTCTAGAGCTGATGAAGGTATTCCTTGGTCCACCTTTTCCTAAAATGTTGTGACAGCTGTTGCACATGTTGCCAGCGAGATAGCTTATTTAGTCTAATTTCTGTCATGTGTTCTGTCACCACTAGAACTTGAAAATGACACTCCTATGAGGAAGTGAGCAGGTGTTAAGGTAGTCAGATCAGATGGTTCGCTAGACAACACAGTCAAAAGTCTTGAATTTACACAAACTTCAATTTGGTCAAGGACTCTGTACTGTTCATTAAAGGTTAATTTTGTGTTTTGAAGTATTCACTTCATATTATACTTAACTGATCGAACTCCTGACTTCAATAGCCCTCCAAAATGTTATGGTTAAATGTTAAAAATCATAGTGTATGTGTCTATCATGGCAGTCATAGCTGAGTGGGTAGAGTACTGGCCTACCACCCAAAAAACCAAGGTTCAATTCCCGGTCATGACACATGAAATTTAATTTCTCAGACTGCCACCGTGCTTCGGAAGGCACGTTAAGCCGTTGGTCCCGGCTACATAAGTAGTCGTTAGGTCACGTTAGAGGCAGTAGTGCGACCTGAAAACTCTAACATTAGACCTTGGCCAGAAGGTTACACGGAACTTAACTTAATGGCAGGTAACCTGCATACTCTTTTCCCATGTTAGTCTTATAGACGATGTTAGACTCCTTTGTTTATGGACAGATGTTGATGAAACTTGGTATAAATTGTCAAAATAAAAATTGTTTATGCTAGAAACGCCTACTTTACACGTTCCTCACAGCGGCAAACCTACGTACTCTTTCCCATGTTAATCTCATGGCGAATAGGCAGATAACTAACTCTCATATTTATTGACAGGTATTGATCAAACTTGTCAAATATTATTATTATATTATTGATTTAGAAATTCTCTGAGTACGCAGGTCTGCTGCGGCGGGGGTATTTATTGTTAGGGAAAGTGGGTGTCAAATCGATTTTATTTTTCGCCTCGCGTATGTTTTTAGGAACATTTGTTAACTAGCGAAATAGAATTAATTTAATATTCCTGGATTGCATTTTACTATAAATCGTGAAAATTGCCTCCTGATTATTAGAAGGTAATTGAAGATAAAATATTACTATTATTCCTCGAAGTAAAAATCACTGAACATTTAATACCGAGTTTGTGACGATGTCATTCACTCTCTAACACTTCATTGAAGTTTGTTTCCATCACACTCGCAGCAATAATACTGTGTAAAATAGGCGGGTTAAAATGTAAACGCTTTAATTAAATGGTAATTAATGTATGTAATTAAGTGGTATGTCGATGAAATTGTTAGTCGACGTCAAATAAACAGTTTATTGTGTAGGTTAGACTGTATTAAAACTTTAAAATACCGACCCTTAATTACACTGAATTTAATTTTTTGATTAATTTGAGTACGTTGTTGAAAAAATAACCAGCCTATATTCAACATGAATCTTTGGTGCAAAATCGTTCGAATACGTACGCAGACTAAATACATTGGACGTTTAATTTTCTAGATTGGTCGTTACTGAAACGAAATGGGTTGTTTATTTGCTGCTTAAACTGCAAATCTATATAAATAAAATTAGAGTTTTGTCTGTACATTGCTCAGAGTTAGTTATTTTTACGTTTTGTGCGTTAGAGAAGCCGAAACAAGTCTTATCTCAATTTGTGTAGGTTGTCGGTGACGCTCCAGGAGGCATTTTACGCAGTCTTCTCCGAAAAAACGGGAGAACTGATAACAATGAAACTTATTTCATACATTATCTACATTCCAGAGAAGGTTTTTAAATGCTTAAAATTGTCCGCCGACCCTTAAAAAGTAAATCACGAGCATTTAAAACTCCACTTTTTACGCGATTTTAGTCGCATTTTGCTTTCACTTTTAAATAAAATACCTGCTGGTAATAATCAGCTGTCTTTCTAGTTTAAAGATATAATAAAAAGAAAAACAAACAGCTGTCAAATCAATATTCGTTAGTTTATATTGGTCATTGATTTTATCATACTATATTAAAAAATATTTTAACGTATAACTTATTATAATAATGGTATAAATGTTCTAATCTATTTAATTGTAAAGTAATGCTAAATAGTAAAGCTGGGTATTGATTTAATTTCATTGTACTGATTTGTGTAGGATTTCAGGTTTACATAATCTGATAATCTTTCTTCTTTAAACTAAATCTTACAAACCGTACAAGAAAGGACGGGCTTACTGCTAGTTTTATTACAAAAATATTAGCGAACTTCCCATTGAAAAGTAAGTGATTCACATGACCCGCATTGTGACAGTTAAGTCGGAAGTCGGAGACCATGATAAAAGTTCATAATTCATGCCTCTGAATACGTTTTGAGGGGTCATTCAAGACAAGCCTTTAACCCTAGAAATGGCAAAGAGAAATTTAAAGTATCATAAAGAATTACAGTAAATTACAATTTTAACAACCCAACGTCTATAACCCATCTAAATATGAAGTCGTGTTAGTTCACGCATTATAACTCGAGTAACGGCTGGACCGATTTTAATGGACTGATCGGATTAGTCTCTGCTCCGTCATGCTTTAGGCAACCCATAAATTCAATTGTTCCATTTAACGTTTAAATTTCTAATGTTAACCTTATGGGAAATAAGTTTGTTTCAAAATGTTCTACAATAAAAACATTTGATTTCTAATACAGCTGTTGTTTTACCCATTGATATGCTTTACTAAATGCCATTGAATCATTCATTAATGTACTTGGAGAAAAGTTACTAAAAAATGAACAATTTATTCACCACGATAAATTACAAAGGAAGTATTTTATATTTTTACTTAAAAGTCTTCTATAATATGACCCAAATAAAAAATAATTTGTTTATTATTATATATTACGTTTGTTAAATAACGGCCGATTATATCTTTTTGAAAGCCATATTCAATATTTTGTTTGGTTTTAGGTTGGATTAGAAAAATTGTGAATCAATCCACTCAGTATTTGTTTCATTTTATTAAATTTTATTTCTAATGTTAATAACTATGGAAAATACAATTTTTTCACAACGAATCGAAATGCTATTCGATTCAAACATTGAGTCTGTTTTAAACATGTATTTACTGTTAGGCTTTACGAAGTTCGCCGGGTCAGCTAGTTAGTCATAAAACCCGTACCCATGACGAGCTAACTCCTTCTTACCAAATAAATTAACAATCATAGTCATATTAGGTTTATTAAAATAGTTTTAAGGTTACCATTCCTTTTTCAAGAGTAGAAGTTCTTACCATTGGGTCGAGATCAATTCAATAGTCTTCATTTCAATAACAATACAGCTCTGAGTTTGGGAGAGAAGGGTGTAGCCAAAGTGCTTGGTTTCTCGCTCTCTCTTACGATATTACAGATCTCAGTTATATCTTCAAACTAATCTATTACCATTACTGTATTATATTTTGAAATGGTGACCAACCCAGGTAGGTATTTTATGCCAAGTATGAATGAGGATTGAGTGTAAGATTATTGTGGCGCGATCTTGTAGTCTTGTTACTGTCTAAAGCTGACACGTTCCTTAGGCAGGACTGTTAATTATTGGCTTAGCAAGCAATTGCATCTAAGGGATCTACAGTTTAACGTGTGATTTAAACCACATCTGAAACATTTTCACCTCGTAACCCAACGTTTGCAGTTCGATTCTAGACCCAGTGAATGTTTGTAAATTAACCATCAATATATTTGTGCGGTGAATTAAAGAAAGTAAGATATCAGCGTGACTCACATAGGTTCAGAGATGACTGATCAAGATCTGACAGGAGTCGCCGGCAACTGGTTTCGATTCAAGGATCTTTGACTTACTGCATTAGCGTTATCTCTGAGCCACCATATTGGTTATTCACGTATTGTTAATGGCAGATCTAACAACAAGTCGATGTTTGGTAGTTTACTTCTAATCTCTTGTACTATTTAAAAATATATATCTTGTCATTTAGTTTTAAATAGTGAGCCGTATTTTTTGCAAATGATTGATGATACTATTGTAAAGTGATTGTATGTTGTTCACAGTAAGCAGACTGTAACGTCTGAGCATTTTAATAATAGAGTGTGTTCCTCCTTTTTCGTTGACTCAATATTGCAAAAATGTAATATCATTTCATTAAATTATATGTTTATTTAATTTTTTTCTGTTTTACTATTTATGTAATGACCTCTTACAAGTGCCCAATTTTTATAAGATAGAACTGCATTTCTCATTAATTTTGGACTATTACTATTGTAAATGGAATAGTGAAGTTATTAAGTGTTTACTGTTATTTTCAAGCGTTATTACTGATGACGATAGAGTGTGTTTTCTTTTTTTCAAAACTATTACATGATTGCTCTTGTGTGGATTAACTTCCGCACTATTGAATACTGCGTTAATCTGCAAAGACTATCCTCATATAAATGTGTCAGTGTTTAAATTTTAAACTTGACGACCTTCGTATGAAGTAAGCAAAAGTATCCTTGTGCCTGACGATGGCATAATGTAGGCTGAAACTATAGTTGCCACTACAACTAACTAACTAGGATTGCTACAGATAGAGGTATTTAAACCATTTAATTTATTAATTAACAGTCCTGTCTAAGGAACATGTCACCCTTAGTCAGTAACAAGACTACAAGATCGCGCCACATCTTACACTCAATCCTCATTCACACTTGGCTCAAAATACCTACCTTTTGGTATGGTTGCCATTTCAATAATCTAATCTAATGTTCCAGGCTTCACCCCGTCACACCAGAACCACCGGCAGGCGTCCAACCTGACCAAGGACCTCGGCCCCGGCGCCCTCGACTCCCACGTGTCCCTCCTCGAGGCCAGCGAGCCCTCCACCCCCTCCACGCCCAAGCGTGAGTACAGACCCAGGAGGCGGTGTCATAACACAACCCATAGACCTTAATCCCAGAGGCAGCAGTGGAATTGTTCGATATATTTTATTAGACTTCCCCAACGAATCTGTGTTTTTTACTACACAACGTTTCTGGAGGTGAAGAAACTCTTTCCGTTTTCAAGTAATTACCTAATATATTACATTAAAAATTGAAGTTAATTAGTTAAATTTTAATCTAAATTATTAGGTAATCACTTGAAAACGACAGGAGTTTCTCAACCACCAAAAATGTTGTGTAGTTAAAAACACAAACGCGTTGGAAACGTGCAATAAAAGATATTGAATGATTATAACTGACACCATTATGAATTTTAAAGATTATGTTGAGTTGTTTAGCTTTTTTAGTTTTTCTGTAATAATTTTATTTTTCTAGATTTGAATCTTTCACCTTTTAAAAGGGTTAAACTATTCTCAAACACAAATAAATCTGAACATAATTTATCTGAATATCATTTAAAATGAATTGTTTCAAAAATAATCATCCAATTTCTTAAACTAACACCAAGAAATAAGTTTAATTAATTGTTAGAAATATTTTGGGCCACTATACCCCTCCCCCTTTACCCTATACCACCTTTTTTAATATTCTTGATGAGAATATTATTGGACGCTCTAAGATAGGATACTGCAAGATTAAATTGAACTTTCCTATGGAACCGTTATTCATAGACTAATAAATCAAAATACAATTTTTTAAAGTTTTTAGAGCCGAATTTAATGGCGATGGTCAAATTATTTAAAAAAATGTTGTCTTGCCAGAAAACTAATTTCTTTGACATTTAAAAGCCCATAACTCTTGAACCATTAGTTTTTAGGCATACTATGACATATTATTTGGGACTTTAAAAGCTATAAACCAATAATTTTAATTTATAATATCATGAAATCTTTAATTTAATAAAAATATTTAAAACGGATTTTGATAGATTTGTATTTTTTACATTTTTAAGGAATTTTAGGGTTAAACTAACCTTAAAATAAAAAATCTAAAAATAAAACATTGTCTGGAGGTATGGGCAAAGAGCACCCGTGTACTAATTTCATACAAAAAAACTAAAAATACTAAAATCTGTTTGTGTCAAAGTACCTGTACCGTTAACTGTATTTGCGACCACGCATAAAAAAGCCATTCAGGTGATCAGCTGACGGTGCCAGCTGTTCCGCGTCGTAACTCGCCACGAAGCGACATCCGTGTCCGGTACAGTGGGAATAAGTATTTACAACGTTCACTTGCTTTCATCCATTACTATTGAATTAAATCCCTTATTATGTAATGATAATTTAATCAACGTTTTTTCACACATTTTAAAATGTCTGTTTGACAATTCATACTTAAAAAAATGTTTGTACTTACTTCCCTGTGGGAATTAGGTTAGATCATGGATGTGTCTAAAGGTAATGTTTTCACTTCATCCAAACAGCTGTTCTTATTCATTTATATTAAAAATTCAATACAATAACTCTGGTAGTTTCTATGGAAACCTGTTACATGTTTTCTATCTTAAAAATCACCAACACCCCCCCAGAGCTAAGACATATCCATGTCAATACATATAATTTTGACATGGATATGTCTTAGCTCTGGGGGGGTGTTGGTGATTTTTAAGATGGAAAACATGTAACAGGTTTCCATAGAAACTACTTTTGTATTGAATTTCAAATATAAAAGAATAAGAACAGCTGTTTAGATGAACTGAAAACATTCCCTTTAGACATATCCATGATCTAACCTATTTCCCACAGGGAAGTAAACACAAACATTTTATAATTAATTGGCAACTAAGGGACCTACAGTTTAATGTGGAATCCAAACCACGGCCTCTGAATTATGAACTGGTCTAGTTATGAGGATGGTATACGCAGATTAACGTAGTATTTAATAGTGTGGACGTTAATCCACACAAGAGAACACTTCACCTACACCGCAGCTCACAACTATCCACAATTCTTGACTCCCAATTTGCTGGGTTACAGGCCGACGCCACCGTCCCAGTCAAAAAAATGCACCCTTGTATCCCATTTGATAAAAATCGGAATTGTCATAGGTCATCACACTCAGACATCAGTCTGAAAAAACAGTTTTGGAATCAGGGACCTCAAAACTCTTTGAGCTTTCAGCTGAAATTCGAAAATTGTGTATAGTCACTAAAATCATCTTGAAAGGTCATAAAAAAAGTCTATAAAGGTAAGACTCTGGACCCTCTGGTTTGAGTCGATAAATCCTTCGGTAATATCTTCTTCTAGTAATCACCCCAAAATGAAATCCTCTATACACTACTGATCTCCACCCTTAATCTTTACTAATTTCCCATTGGCCAGATGACTGTTCAGTTCTGCCAAGGTTGGAGACTGACTACTAAATCTTTTATTGACAGGAGTGGAGGTACGGCTGGTGGATGATGCACGAGGCTACGAGGTGACATTGTGTGATCATGGAGAGGCCGATGGCCGAGAGACTTGGGGCAGCAACGCAGACTTCCTCTTGTCCATCATCGGCTTTGCTGTGGATCTTGCCAACGTGTGGAGGTTCCCCTACCTCTGCTACCGTAATGGCGGAGGTGAAAATTCCAATATTTTTATTTACTGACTACTCTAGTTAGTACATTAGTAAATCAGTCCATATATGTTTTCCTTCAACATTGAAAACATTAGATTGCATGTTATTTTCATACCTTATTCATTTTTAGAAAACATTGTTTTTGGAATAACCCAATCTACAGTTTTACTACGTTTTGCAGAAATTGTGACCTACTGAGATATGTATTTTTAACCCAATATAAATGAGAAATGAGTGTAAGAGGGTTATGGTGGGATTTTGTATCTTACTGTTACAGACTAAGGTAGTTTGACATGTTCCTTGAACATTAATTATTTATCATTGGCCCAACTGTACATGTCATCTAAGAATTTTAGCCTCAATTTAACAAGGGACCCCAACCACAATCTTGCTTGTGAACTACAAACTGATTTAATTATGAGGTTAGTCTTTGTGGATGAACGTAACATGCAATATCCACAGGAATCTGTCAAATATAGCGGGAGATGATGTGTCAGCGAGGAAATATGAAGTACCCCTCTGCCTTTTACACTTATTATCCCTTCTAGGATTCTAGCTGTCCTTTATCAGTCTAGATACAAAATACTGGAGTTCATTAAGGAATGTTGTCACAATTGGAGGAGCCATTAGTTTGTGAAATGGCAACCTACCCAGGTAGTTATTTTAATTTATAGCCCAACAGTCAATGGCATATCTAAGGGACCCTTTGAATTACAAACTGGTCTAATTATGAGGATGGTTTTTGCGGATTAACGTAGTATTCAATAGTGCGGATGTTAATCCACACAAGAGAAAATTACGCCACAAATATCCACAATTCGTGACCTCCAAGTAGCTGGATTATAGGATACGCCATGGTCCCAGTTGTGTTGGGATAACAACCAATTCCATCTAAGGGCCACACATACTGTACATATAGACGAACTGGTCTAATTATGAGGATAGTCTGTGCGGATGAACGTAATATTCAATAATCCGGAAGTTAATCCACACCAGGGAATATCGCATCCACAGGCCAATGCTTATAACTACCCACAATTAGTAGAATTAGAACATGTAATTAGACCTCTAAATTAGTTCAGTGTTAGTGGAAAACAGAACAACGTACATGAATATTTTCATTCATGGTTTACACTACATTGTGGTCATGTTACTAAAGGTCGGTCATTTTACTGTGGTTCTATTGTATGTTCAACACATTTAGTACAAGTTCATGCAACTAGTTTCATTCGCAGGAGCGTTCCTTATCCCGTACACACTGATGCTGGTTTTCGGTGCTGTACCTCTCTTCTACATGGAACTCATCCTCGGGCAGTACAACAGGCAAGGCCCAATCAGCGTCTGGAGGATATGTCCTATCTTTAAAGGTATCAACAAGCAATATGGTGGTTACTTATTTAAAACATGTTTGTATTTACCTTGTGGGAAGTAGGTTAAATCATGAATATTTCTAAAGGGAATGTTACAATTATTTTACCCTAACATAAATTTGTGCCTGTTTTTAAACTATGAAATATCATATTATTGTTTTCAATTCAACTTTTAACAACATTTAACTAGTTATAAAATATCCCCAAGGACTATCAAGCAATATAAAGGCCGAACACTAATTTTAAGTTAAATTTTGTTTGTGCTACTAGGGAGGCAAATGTAGGGCGCTATATGGGTGGTATCATTTGTGGGATAAACCATAACTCGCCTTGGGTATCAAATTTGACTTCCTTTGAGCAGGGAGGTTTCTCGGTTATTCCAGTTAAGAGAAGATATGAAACTATATACCTTTTACCACTTTATTTGAATTACAATAATTGGGAACATGACTTTCAAGAGTTAAGTACATTTCTATGTAATCATAATTATGAAAATATAATATTAATGGGGGATCTAAATGGGCATATTGGGGTAGAGCAACAACTGAGTGATACTTTTATAACACAGATTAACACAGATTTTACCTCAATAACACAGATTATTGAGGGAGAAAAGGTGCTCTTCACAATTATTGGAGGGTGGATGAGCTTGCAGTATTCCTTTTATCATCTTGGGTGACACCTTGTACTTTCCTGCCTATCCAATTCCTAAAAATAATTTCTTTGCCATGGATTTACAATACATCAACTACTATTGCAGATATTGGCCAATTTTGCGAGGGCCTCCTTATCCAATTCTAACATAAAAAACGGTAAACTTGCAGGGGTAGGTTTCTGCGCAGTGCTCGTTGCATTCTACGTTTCTTTCTACTACAACGTGATCATCGGCTGGTCGCTGTACTTCCTCGTCGCATCTTGGTCCCCTGAACTGCCCTGGCTTCACTGCAACCATACATGGAACACGCCTTTGTGTGCGGACACCAATCGCAACCAATCCAACCTCACCGTTCTTCACAACTCCCCTGCTTCAGAGTATTTCCAGTGAGTAGGTGACAGGTTTCATACATCACCATAAGTCATAGTTGTATATTGCATTATGATACTTTGATACTTTAAGCCTAGTATGAATGAAATATGAGTGTAAGATGATTGTAGTGCGATCTTGTAGTATTTTTACTGACAAATGCGGACTTTTTCTTAGCCAGGACAGGTGACAGTGGCATCTTAGGGACTTATACAGTTTACACTATCAGATCTGCACTATGAAATATCACATTTATAGGCAATCCCTTAAGCTATATACAATTTGTATTACTATTATTATTATTATTAGAAACAACCTCCAAGTAGCCAGATTACACGCCACCATCTCTGACTGTCAATAAAACCATTAATATATAAATTATCTGTACATTTAGGAAGAGGAACGTGCACTTACTTAAAATTATGTTGGAGGACTTATGGGTTTCATTGTGAAAGAGACTAAATCATTCAGATTGCACAAGCCCAGGCAAGGTGAATTCCTTTTGCTTTCCACACATTCCTTTCACAATAAATATCTCTCACTTTTATATCAATATTTTTTTAGCAGTATGGAACGAAATCCACATACTGTCTTCAGTTCTGCACTATACTGTACGGACCCTTCTATTAATCATGAGGAGGTGTAAGTCATTCTCAATTTATCACCTAGCTAGTTACATCCACTTACGTTTTTTTAGCGAATTTCCCATAGGGAAGAAGCTATTACCGTAGGTCTCATGGCAAGAGTTAAGCCCGAGACCATGTTATTTTTTCTTCTTTAGGTGCCCAGAGACCAAAAACAATAGTCGTTAAAATTTTTATATATATATATATATATATATATATATATATATATATATATATATATATATATGTGTCTGTGAACACGATAACTCTCGTAAAAAAGGTCCGATCGAGACCAAATTTGGTAGAGACGTGTATTCCTACAAATGCTCGGACGAGTTCGTAAACCAGACATATCGGTCAATGGGAACGGGTAGTTTGGGGGGGTTTTGTACCCCAAAATGGGGTTTTTTTGCGTTTTTCACATGTAATTTTTAAAAATTTCTAACTTTATATTTCACCATTGGAATCAGCTTAAAAAACTACACAATTAAGTTCCTTAAAGTTTTTCTCTATCTTAAACGGTTACCGAGATATAAAAAAATCTAAACACAGTACGTTGTATTTTGAGGCTCCAATGTTAATCTTATGGAGGATTAGGAAAAATTAATTTTTCACTTATTATCTAATATTTTTTGATGAAACTTGATATTTAGCTTCATGTGGTTGAGATCCATACATTTGTGCTAAAAAATCATAGTTTATGTGTTTATCATGGCAGCAAACCTGCATACTCTTTTCCCATGTTAATCATATGGAGATTAGGCAAACTCCTTTATTTATGGACAGGTGTTGATGAAAGTTCGTATAAATGTTAAAAATAAAATTTTTGATGGTATACTTTCAGTGTTCCTCACAGCAGCAAACCTACTCACTCTTTCCTATTTATTCTTATGGAGAATAGGCAAATAATTCCCATGTTTATCGACAGATTTTGACCAAACTTGTCATATATTATAATTATTATATTATTGATTTGGAAATTCGCTGAGTACGCAGGTCTGCTGCGACGGGGGTATTTTTAACATATATTGCTCTAACAAGTTGATCCCTTGGCAGTCGAGGAGTGCTAGAGATGCAGCACAGCCCGGGTCTACATGAGATGGGCTACCCCAAGTGGCAGCTCACTGTCTGTCTCTTGTGCGTCTACTCCATGCTTTACCTCTCACTCTTCAAGGGAGTCAAATCATCTGGTAAGATATTCTCTGAAAATATGAATTTAATTGCGGGATCGAATCCCGCAAGGGTTGAATCTGGACCCAGTTGTCATTTGTCATTGGGCTATTAATTAATGATGCTTCCTAACAACAGGTCGACGTTAGGTAGTAACAAGACCGGGGTTTGGACCGTTCCCCATCAAAACGTTAAAAATGCCACTGGCGTAGAAATACACAAAATAAAAAATAAAATAAAATATAGTTTCAAAGTTGTGGACAAATTATGATCTATTCTTCAAACAAGTGACTGTTAACTAAATCCTTTCATTATCCCATTTCATTTTCAATTTGTTCCCTAAGGCTACACTCACCATAAAAATATATTGGAGTTATCAGAAGTAAGTAATTTTTACTTTCTCCCCTTATAAATAGTATATGGAGAAAGTATTGTTTTCGTCAAAATTTTCGAATTTGAGTTGAGGGTGGAAATATATGTTTTGGGGTCCCCTGAATCCAAAAAAGTGGGTTTTGACGTGATGTCTGTCCGTCCGTGTGTCTGTGTGTGTGTGTGTGTGTGTGTGTGTGGATGTGTACAGTGCCACAGCCTACCCCGTTGGTCCGATTTAGATGAAATTTGGCATGTATATATAAAGTCACCGTATCTCCAGGCGTTTTTTTCTTCATTTTTTTGAATTTTTTATTTTTAAGGGTAGTTCACCCCTAAAAACCCTTAGAAAACGTAAAAAATCCAATTTTCTCAAAAACGGCTCTAACGATTTTGATTAAAATTTGATAGTTTATAGTGCACAGAGTACTAAATAATTTGACACCACCCGCATGTCTGTAAAAATGACGGTTCAAAAGTTATGGGCTTTTAAATGTCAAAAAAATCAAATTTTTAAATTTTCAGCGAAAACAATAAAAGTAAAGTATAACTTGACTGGTACCATTGAAACCAGCTTAAAAAAACTAAACAAATTAGTATTTTGAATTATTTGTCTTCGACTAACGGTTCCAGAGAAAAGTTAAATTTACTGTCCACGATAAACGCAGTACGTTGTCTGAAAGCGCCCAATGTTATTCTTATGGAGAATATAAAAAATCAATTTCTTCCTACTTTCCAATCGTTTTCCATGAAACTTGGTATGAAGTGTAAGGTCAAATCACCGAACAAAACCAGCTCAAAAAAGGCTTGGTAATACCGTGGGGGGGAGGGGTTTCCCCCATACAATTTGAACAATAAATTATTAAATGATATTTAGAATAACTTTGTAGAATATGATAGTTTTATTACAGATTGTCTTTTTTAAATTTACTTAAGGGAGAAAGTATGTGTCAGTCCACTGGTACCGTTTATTTTACAAACGTATACATAAACACAAAAGTGACCCAAAATGTAATACTAACTATCAAATAATTAATTATCTCATAAAAAATGTCATTCATGAATGAAACAGTTCCATACTATCAAACACTCTGGTTTCATTCAAATCTTCTTTGTTGAGTTCAGCAATTGTGCCATATCGTAAAAACTTACACTTAACACATTTTACATTAATAAAACAAATTACAGTAATTGACTACCCACGTGTGTAAGCATGAGGTCTGAAATGTAACAAAGATGATATGAATGAAACTATTATTAGAAACTTATATCAATACACAATCGGTGCTATGAAAAATATATCATAAACATACTTTGTTTGTTCAACAGCCATTGTGAGATTGAGATTAGATAATTATTTTTCTGTAGTCAGGCTGACATCCTTTAAAGCATGGAACTTATGAAACACACCTCTACTTTTATGAACTTCCTTTAGCTTCATGGAAACTTTATGAAACTCGTTGATAACTTGGAGTGAAATTTATAACTAAGAATAGGTTTTAAGAACAACTGGAAAAAATCTATCATAACAACTAATACTTTTACCAACTTGCGAGTATGATTTTCAAATTTGTAATCATGAGGTAATGTTTCAGGTAAGGTGGTCTGGGCCACGGCCACTTTGCCATATGTTGTGTTGTCCATTTTGCTGGTACGAGGCCTGATGTTGCCTGGAGCACTATCAGGGATACAGTACTATCTACATCCACAACTCTCCAAGCTCAAGGAAACACAGGTGCTACTGACATTATGTCTCTTCTAGGTTGTAACAAGAGATTTTGGTCCCTAAATGGCCTCCTGGCTGTTTTATTGCACTTCAGAAGCCATAATTGGTAGAATACATATACTACACTGTGTATACATATTCAATAGTAGTGTACAAGAATGTAGTAGTGTCCAAAACTTTTGAGAGAACATATTTACATAATATACGTTGATGTTATATTAGCAATTATACTTTTAAAGGAAAGGCAAAAGTGTTTGAGATCAAACCTCTATTGTCAACTCAAAAGTAAAACTCTCAATAGATAAAAAGGAGATATTCCATGAATATAGCTAAACTTTTTGTAAGCCAGAATTACAAAAGAAATAGACTAATTGATAGGCAACCATTACTTTTTTTTTTTTTTTTTTTTTTACTGAAAGGGGCGGATTACTCCCAAGGCAGGCAACCATTATAAGAGTACTGTTCTTACTGCCCTAGAATCGAATTGAGTATAGCTCGTTACAACCATGACAATCTCGTCACCCAAGGACTACAATGAATAAATAAATGAATAAATGATTTATTTCCTCCTTCAAAAAATATTTACATAACAAAAATTAAATAACATCTTTAATTTATAACATAACATAACTTACTTACTTACTCCTGTGGCCACACAAATCCAAGGAGATTTTTGGCCTCGCCAACAAGATGCCTCCATCTTTCTCTATCTTCTGCCTCATCCACCTCTGCGCCCAGTTTCCTGATGTCTTCCACCACCTGGTCATCCCATCTGATTCTAGGTCTCCCCAGTGGGCGTCTTCCTTCAGGCTTTCCTCTCCACACTCGTCTTACACTACTATCTTCTACTCTTCTTCGAACATGCCCAAGCCATCTAATTTTCTTACTTCGGATTAAAGCTGCAATATCAGGTCTTCCGTAAAGTTCCCTTAACTCTTTGTTCTTCCTAATCCTCCACACCCCATCTTCCAATGTGGGCCCGTATATTCTTCTCAGGATTTTGTTCTCAAAAGTTATTAATTTTCTCTCTATGTTCTTTGTGAGGGTCCAAACTTCCGAACCAACATAACATAACATAACAGCATAACAAAAATAACATAACGTCTAACATTTAATTTTAATTAATTGAACTAAAACATACAATCTTTGAGGAAAATAGGGTTCCAAAGGCAATGCCAGATTAGGGATTCCATCATAAATTAGTATAATTTACTTGTCAGAATTGTGCGGTGGCTAACAAAATCATTAACTACAAAAGGGTTATCATAAAAATAATAAATACTTTTCTTGGCATAATCAAATTCCAATTGAAAACAAAAACAAAACTTATCCTTCATGGGTTTCATAAAAGAACATAATAATAATAATTACCCATAATAATGGGTTACATAATAGTAAAAACATATTTTTAGAAACAAAATAACTATTTCCAAAATTCAAGTCTGTAAATTTTACTAATTTCATAATTACAGTATATAATAGTAACTATGATAACAACTAATAGTAACTATGATAATAGCATATGATATCAGGATGGAGATATGATAAGAGAGGACAGAATCACATTTACTGAACAATGCCAAGCAGTTCCTCCACATCATCTCTGTTCATGCTTAAAAGCCAAATTTTTATGCTTTTTGAATATTTGTCAATTTTCCTAATACTCTTAATGTCTTGTGGCAATTTATTAAAAATTCTTGGGGCTGTAGGTATAATTAAAATATTTTTGTAAAAAAAGTTAGGTTTGGTTTGGGGACCCGAAAATTTGATGCTACAAGTAAGCAACTAATTGATTTTTGCAGCTGTATTATTCATTTTCAGCCAGGATAGCATTAGTTGGAAGGTAAACTATGAGGTACACATACATACATATCTTCTCAGGAAGAGGCAAACTATCTCCTCCAAAATTTCATTCGATGGCTGGGAAATTTGTGAATCTTTACTTGTCTGTGTTTATCAACTTAAATAACATATTTCAAAGACAGACATACCATTTTTTAATGTCAAAGTCAAGTCAAAGTAAAAAATAAAATATACGAATTAGTTTCAAAAGCTCCGCCACTCGGAAGGTTAAGACCAACAGGTCAATGACCTTGTTAGTTTACAAATACAACAATATATCTTAGTGTTTCCTCAGGTTTGGGTGGATGCAGCAGTACAGATCTTCTATTCCGTGGGAGCTGGGTTTGGAGTACATCTCTCATATGCTAGCTACAATAGTTACCACAACAACTGTTACAGGTAGGTTCTCATTAGCTACAAGATGCAAGATGGTTGATTACGGTATTTGGAAGCTAATTTAATTTTAATTTTCCCGTCTTCAAATTCACAAATTCGGCTGTCCGGGAAGGGTTGCATATAACAAAACACAAAATTGAAAATTCATTTTTATTTTTTCCTTTAATTTTCCTGTCTTATGTCACAAATTCGGCCATCCGGGAAGGGTTAAGGAAAAGAATTCTTTGAGAGACAAATGCAAAATCCTGTGGATATCGATATAAGAAAATGTTTTATAATTGGTGAAATCTAAGGCAAAACTAGATTACAGTACTTATAGGCTTTCATTTAAAATACAAATAATATCATGTTTAACAAACATACATTGAACTCTAATAGCCAGTGGTGTAGTGGAGCCGGAGCGGTCCGGAGCGCCGCTCCGGCACAGCTTTTAGAGCCGGAGCGGCGCTCCGGCACAGCTCGTGCAGCCGAAGCTCAGATTTTTATACTTTTGTACTTCGCCTATTTATAGAGCGTGGTAGGTAAGCGAGTCGCTCGAATCATTTCATTATCAACACGCAATATCGAGGCAATTTTAGGCGTTTTACATTATCCCTAACCTAACAACATCGTAACACCAGAATCAGACACTAGGGCTTACTTGAAGACTATATATATTTTTATAGTACAGTGTATCTAGTTTTTTAATTCAAAAATATATTTATTTTTACAACAAACTTGAGGCTGATTAAGAACTGTTGAGATTATTTGTATTTTCAGACTCAAACCATTTAAATCCTATTCATTTTAATCTCCGTCTAACATATTTATTTCAACACACCCTCTTCCTACAAAACAGCCTTTAATTTCGATGAAGTTGCGGTGTTTTTTACAAAATAAAATTTGAGGATTTTCATCCGTATTTTGTGGTGGGTAAATTCATATACAAAATATGTTCTTCTTCCTTGATCTGCACTCGCCAGTTTGGGTTAAAAAAACCCTTACTAAAAAGGGGCCCGTTTGCCTTCGACTGCAATACTTTGCATGAATACAACAGATACCCCAGGAGCATCACTAGTCGCTTTAGCAAAATTAAACTTCGGTTTGTGTAATTCTTCTTTAAATAGATAAACATTGTACACAATTCCACGCGTTTGACCACGCAATGACGCAGGAACTTGCAGACTTTGACTACCCATTACCCCCCCCCCCCCCAAGAGTAATGGCCTTCCTGGGAAGGACCGCTCCGGCACAGCTTTTTTTAGCACTACGCCACTGCTAATAGCGTACCGTATGTCTTATCACAGTTCACATAAAGGTTTGTCCATTACATGTTTCCATTATGAACTCGTAATTAGAAGCATAAAACCTGTAGTGGACAAACCTATATGTAAACTGTGATAAGATTAAAATAAGTCTAAATTTTAGCCCCGAAACTCGATTCGGGGCTAAAATAATGGATTTTAAAACCTACACTGGTTTTAATTTATTGATAGTATAAAAATACAAAAATAGTTGTTTCCAGCAGTTTGCTTATACTGAATGCTCATTTCCAGGGACTGCATCATCACGACAGCAGTTAACTGTTTCACCAGTTTTTTCTCCGGATTCGTCATCTTCACTTATCTCGGTTTTATGTCTCACAAACAAGGCATTCCCATCAGCTCTGTCGCTACAGAAGGTAGGTCAATCATTTAGTGTTACAAGTTATCATTGTAATAAACACCTAATGATGTGCTGCATTGCATTTCATGTAAAAACACTGGCTTTTGTTTTGTTTTGTGTCTTTCTACATCTTTAGGCATTTTTTAACATTTTGATGGGTCCAAACCCCGGTCTTGAACGTCAACCTGTTGTTAGTAAGCATCATTAATTAATAGCTCAATGACGAAATGGCAACTGGGTCCACATTCGACCCTTGCGGGATTCGATTCGGCGACCTTCAATTTTGAAGGCAGGCACTACAACCACTCAGCCACCCAGCCAGTTAAATAGGTTCATGCTAGTCAGATTTATTGTCTGATATAGAATATTTATGTATAGCTAATATAAAATTTTGTAAATGAGAATTACCATGGTTAAGAACATATTAATCATAATTTTAGGTGGTTTTAACTTAGTTTTGACTTTACATTTTTATGAAGACTTCTTTCTTTTTCATAATGGTGTTATACATGCATGTAATTTTCCAACTGCCTAACACCATGGGCTTAGGGCCAAAGACACCTTAATGGCGTGAGTCACATAGGCTAGGTAGAGGTAACCAACAGTTCATGATCTAACAGGAGTTCATTATCTACTAGGAGTCGAACAGGAGTTCATGATCTAACAGGAGTCGAACAGGAGTTCATGACCTAATAGGAGTCTAACAGGAGTTCATGATGTAATAGGAGTCCAACTATTGGTTTAAATATAGGAACATATGACTTATATACTGGGCCAGCGTTATACTCCTGAGCTATACCGGCAATGTATCGAGGGATTTGATACCCCTGTATGTTGATGGTACTATCTAGATAAAAAATTCTACTTGTTATTGCTACTAAGATTAAATAAATTTTTGTCATTATTCATGACCTTTAAACTCAAGGGACAAAAGAAAGCAACAAGTCAAACAGTTAGTTTTTCTTTGCCAGCTTCTTTACTTTTCGTATAATAGTTGTAGTGTTATTGTTTTGTAATGAAAATATGAGTTTTTTTAATGTTTTTAAGGAATTTTCAAATATTTTCAATCGGTAATATTAGTCCAAACCATTGCTGTTGGTTTTGAGCTAAATTTTGACCTGTTAGTATAGTTAGTAGACTTATGACAAGATTATAACTAGTGTGTTATAACTAGTTTATATAGTTATAAACAAATAACAATATTGAACTCCAGTTATAATACCTATTTTATGACAGTTTCCACACCCGTACACTTCCCTCATAAAATAGCAAAAATAAAATGAATGAGTTAACAACAATGGCAAGGAGAAAATAGTAAAGAGTTTTGTGAAAGTATTCAAATGCAAAGTGATAACCACGTGAGATCAGTAGCTAAATACTTTACGTTGCAATTATCCAGGTCCTGGCTTAGTGTTCCAAGTTTACCCGGAGGCTGTGGCTACCTTGCCTGGTTCCTACATCTGGTCACTTCTTTTCTTCTTCATGCTCATAATGCTTGGATTGGATAGTGCTGTGAGTATTATATTATGCCCTCAGAAATAAACAACATATATTTATTCAATCATGAGATATTTTTTCATTATATGTTACTCTTATCCAAAAAATTTGTATTCCATTCGGGTCCGAATTTCATTTTATCTGAAATTTCAAGAATACTACCGGCTCTGCTCGATGACTAACATAACCAATTAGGCAGTGACATCAATCAAAAACTTCATAAAATACATTACAAGCTGTCCCTATGATCGAATCTCGTAAATATATATTGGAGTTCAACATTTTGCCGCAAGAGTATGTTTTATTAGATTAGATTAGATTATTGAAATGGCAACCATACTACAAGGTAGGTAGTTTAAGCCAAGAATGAATGAGGGTTGAGTGTAAGATGATTGTGGCACGATCTTGTAGTCTTGTTACTGATTAAAGCTGACATGTTCCTTTGCCAGGACTGTTAATTAATAGCCCAACAGCCGATGGCAATTAATGGACCTATAGTTTAACGTGGAATCCGAACCACACCCTCTGAATTATGAACTGGTCTAATTATGAGGATGGTCCTCGCGGATTAACGTAGTATTCAACTGTGCGGACGTTAATCCACACAAGAGAACACTACACCCACCGACCATCGCTCACAACCATCCACAATTTGTGACCTCCAAGTAGCTGGATTACAGGACGTTGCTGCCTTCCCGCCAACTAAGTGCTCTGTTACACTATGCACGTGTAGTCGAGATTGTTAAGACGCATCACTGACGAGTGAAACATCGAGAAATGAGTGAAACGTCATTTTAGCAACGTGAAATGTTACTAAAATGTTGTACTTGAAGCACACTCGTGAAAGGGTTAAAATGTGATGCATAAAAATAATTGTATATGGAGAGACCAAGATTCTTTATTTACTCTTAAGGACTGTGCGTAGAGATCATTGCTAATTGTCATCATGCTTGTCTGTTCCCAGATGGGCGGGCTGGAGTGTGTGATAACAGGTTTGATGGATGAGTTTCACACTTTTTTCAAGCCATACAAATATGCCCGAGAAACATTTACTCTGTTTGCTGTCATATTTTCCTTTAGCATCGCTATTTTCAATGTTACACCGGTGAGTGATGTTCTAAAGTAACAAATCTCTGGTAAATTATTCAGGAACGGTATGAAGTAAAATTGTTGATACTTATCATCCGGTTAGGGTATCATTATAGTTTATTTGTAATCTAGTCAGTAAACCCTATTAACTAAATTTAGCTCATTACAAAGTTTCATAATTATAAAAGATCCAACTATATTTTAAGTTTAGTTTTGTTAAAATAATAATAATTTATTTCTTTTAAAAATACTTTATGTAAAGGAATTTTAAAGATTACTATTTTGAAATTAATATAACAAGTTTTACTTGTAAAAAGAGCGCAGTGTAAACAATGAACATTTGTTTTAATTAATATGAAAATTCCACACAAAGCAAAGGGCAATGTCTTTGACAATCAAAGGTAGGTGTAGAGCTTTTTGAAATTTAAAAATTTTTTACCTATAAACCTATAATAAACCTATTATTATTAGTCATACTATCCTATGTAGAGGAGTTATATTTATGCATGATAGTTTAAATTTAACACCACTTCATTCATGTCTAAATAAATCATTTGTATTTATTTGTTATGTATAAGTTTATATAAAATTTTTATATTGCAGGCTGTAGTATAGTCTGCATTTTTAAATAACCTTTATCAACAAAATGTCACACATAGCCTGCAACTGCAGAACCGCTAGAGCTTAGTTGCAGTGCGAGTGCATGTCAAGGCATGCGACGAAAGTCTGCCACAACAATGCAACAGTCTCCGCCTGCTTTGTATGCTATTTGTAGGTAATTTAGATAACTTCAAACAATAATAAAATGTCACATAACTATTTTGGTCTTGGCATAAGTTTAGAATAACAGTAGAGGAACTGACTACAAATGAATAAAATAATAACATTTTTCAGGCAAGAATAAAATCAGATGGTTAGTTTGTAAAATAGTATTTTGACTTTTACCATAGCTGATATAAAAAGTTTGAGAGTTTTGTGTGAATTTAATGACAGTAAGCAGACGGAGGCTGTTGCATTGTTGTGGAAGACTTTCGTCGCATGCCTTGACATGCACTCGCACTGCAACTAAGCTCTAGCGGTTCTGCAGTTGCAGGCTATGTGTGACATTTTGTTGTTGTTGTGACATGTTTTTTTTGTACACTGCAACTGAGCTCTACGGTCACCTATCACTAAAGCTGCCATATCTCAATTAATAATTATCTAATTTAAAACAATTTGTAACTACATTACCTAAAAAAAGTTATTCTTGTAAATTTTCTGTTAAATCAACGGTTCCCGAGTTATTTGAAAAACAAAATTTTAAATGGCCGCCATTTTGTTTTATGAATTTGAAAAATTGTCATGATTTTTTGTAGTTTGGTCTAGTTGTCATAAATGTTTGTGCAAAGTTTCAACTCTGTACGTTCAACCATTATTCAGAAAAAAATCATAAGTGAAAAAACACAAAATGGAGGCTGTGTGAGTAACTAAGGACTTTCCCCTCGAGAAAAAAAAGAAGCTTTCAATGGGCAACAATTTTAAACTTTTTTTCCTTTTGTTAATCCAAAGGTATGCAGTATCCAGACTTTATTTTTTTGCAACAAAGCAATTTGTTCTAGTTTAATGTAGTGAACAACAGATATTCCACGGCTCTATCCATGACTATTTAAAAATACTACAGTCTTCTTCAAATTTGTTGTGTTCAATTTTGCACACATGCTTTTGTCAAGTTTGATTTATATATTCTAAAATACCCACGTCACAGCGAATTTCCAAATCAATAATATGGCAATAATAATACAAGTATGTTACAAGATTGATCAATCAATAGCTGTTGATAAATTAGAATATTTGCTATTCTCCGTAACATCAACATAGGAAAGAGTATGCAGGTTTGCTGCTTTGAGAAACACTAAAAGAAGGCTTTTTTTTATTGGATGGGCGGATTACTCCCAAGGCACTTCAGCCGTAGCGGCTTTTTGCGCACCTCTGTGTGGGTTGCAGCATTATCACATAGCGAAAAGCCATTGGTGATTGGCGGGATTTGAACCCAGGACCTTGGGCACCAAAGCCCCGCGCTCTACCCCTAGACCAGCGCGCTCCCCAAAAGAAGGCATTTTTACCATTAAATATTTTTATTCTGACCATATACCAAGTTTTATCATTATCTTGACATAAATAAAGGAGTTTGTCTATTCCCCATAAGATTAACATGGGAAAGAGTATGCAAGTTTGCTACTGTGAGGAACACATGAACTATGATTTTTGAGCAAAACATATGGATCCCAACCACATGAAGCTAAATACAAAGTTTCATCCAAAATGATTGGTTAGTAGGGAAATATTAATTTTTCCTCATCCTCCATGAGATTAGCATTGGAGCCCCTAAATACAATATACTGTGTATAGATTCTTTAATATCTCGATAACCGTTGGCAAAACTTTAGGGAACTAAATTGTGTAGTTTTTTTAGCTGATTCTAATGGTGAAAGATAAAATGATGAATTGGAAAATTTTAAAAATTACATGGGAAAAACGCAAACCCCCCCCCAAACTACCAGTTCCGATTGACCGATATGTTTGGATTACGAACTCGTCTGAGCAAATGTAAGAATACACGTTTCTACTAAATTTGGTCTCGATCGGACCATTTTTACGAGATTTCAGTGTGTTCAGACACACACACTCACACACATATATATAAATTTTAACGACTTGTTTTTGGCCTCTGCACACCTAAATACAAATAAATAACATGGTCCCAAGCATAAGTCTTGCCATGAGACCTACGGTAATAGCTTCTTCCCTATGGGAAATTCGCTAAAAATAAATTATTATATAAATAATTGATATATTTGACCTGTACTTGATATTTTTCTTCTATTTTTCAGGTTTGGAACGATTCACCCAGGACGTGGAGTCAATGTTAGGAACTCGTCCAGGTTGCTATTGGAGAATATGTTGGAAATTTATAAGTCCAGCTTTTATCATTGTAAGTAGAATTTTATTTTAGTGTTTATAGGGAGGCACTGTGGTGCGATCGCATCACAGTGGGATACTTTGGGATAGTTTGGGAATCGCAAAATGAAGCGAAGGAGTAAACAACTAGATGGGATTCTTGGGGGGGGGATAGCCGATTTCGTGCAGGGCAGCAAAGTCCCTAGGGCCGTGCCTGTACGTACCCCTCTTTACGAACCCCTTCTTTCCAGGATCTGTACAAAATTTTGTCGAAGAATACTTTCTAATTATTTTCCATCAAGTTCTGATCTTTTATGTTATGTGTCCAGGTGGTGATAGTGTTCGGTCTCCTATACCATGAGCCGCTTCGCTACAACGACTACCTCTACCCCGGCTGGGCCGAGTGGATCGGGTGGTCTCTTGCTCTGTCATCCATCCTCATGATTCCTGTTATCGGCATCATCCAACTTATCAACGCTCCTGGTTCACTTAAAGATGTAATTACTTATCTGTTCATACACTATTTCTTTTCTAAGGTATAACTATACATCCATTTATTTTCCAAACAATATCATCATTAATAAATCTTTAGGTGTAAAAACATAAAATTTGTAAAATTTTTAGGTGTACAACATTAAACTATAATTTAACTAGATGACAGGGGAGCGCGCTGGTCTAGGGGTAGAGCGCGGGGCTTTGGTGCCCAAGGTCCCGGGTTCAAATCCCGCCAATCACCAATGGCTTTTCACTATGTGATAATGCCGCAACCCACACAGGGGTGCGCAAAAAGCCGCTACAGCTGAAGTGCCTTGGGAGTAATCCGCCCCTTCCAATAAAAAAAAACAAACTAGATGACACTTTTTTCAGATGATATATCAATCTGAACCTAAACTAGAAAATAAGACAGGAACTTTAAATATTTCTCTTTTCTACCAGCATATATATAAGAGAAGCAGTGGAGTAGTGGTGTGGGAACGGTGTTCCAACACTGGTTTTTCTCAGTGAAAAATTTCAAATTTATCTATAAATGAATGTTGTGTAGTTGTGATAACCTTTATTTAACTATACTCGACTGATTTTAATTGCTGAACCATATTTGGTAAAAAAAACAAAACCCCAAAGTTTCCATTTTTCTTACTAATTTAACCTTATATTTCTTTAAAATTATATTTTATATATAATTACTGAAATTTTAAAAAAATTAGAGAATTTTCCATAAAAGATTTTTATACTATAAAAATAAAAATAAATTTTAGTTTAGAATTTTGAAATATTCGCAGAACATAAGCAGACAAATAAATAACTATCACAGAAGTATTTGATTCAACATGCTCTTAAAGTTAACTGAATGATTAATCCTCGTAGTATTTATCAAAATAATGTTTTGATATAAAAAATAAAAAACATTGCTAACTTATTTCATTTCTTTGACTCAATCAGTAAACAAGTACGGAGATATTTTTTAACAATGTACAAAATTAATACATATATTGTTACATTTTCCACCAACCAAAGAGAAGTAAAGATATTATATATATACTATAAATTCATTTAAATAAATTTTATTTATAGATGTACTTAGTTCCTTAGATTTCATTCTGAATATTTGCAGAAATTTCATACAGCATAACGTTAGCTTTATATAGTACCTTCAGATGCAAACATGGCTATGTTTAGACAATGCCTCTGTGTAGTGGAATAGATTCTTCTTGATTTAAGAATGAATATAATTTTTAGAAATAAAAAAGGTATTTTTTTAATATAAAAACATATAAATTTTAATTAATTCAATCTGATACCGTAACAATTGAAACTACATATTTTGTTAATGTCAACCAATCATAAAGTTATATATATATATATATATTATTTTGTCTGAATTGTATCAAAATAGCACAGTTCAAGTAACTTTTAAAATTCCAATTTCATGATCCCGTTTGTATCCTGTTGTGTTGTATTGTCTGGAAATTTTCTTCCAGACCTAAATTAGTTTTTATATAAAGTACCTATAAATATTATGTTTGCCTTATAATTGTGGAGAATAAGAAGATGCGACCTACCGATTGAAGGAATTTAAAAACACATAAACAAGGTTTCCTTAGTTTTAAATATAAAGAAGACATATTTTATTTGTATTTTACTTTAATATTGGTGCTTTAGTTGATCATAATATCCTTTGATTAGCCAAAGCCTTATACAGCTTGCAGAACTCGTACTTATTGTACAATATCCAATCAATTAATCCAGAGTATATAACCTTTAATAAATAGTAACTGCTATAATCCCTCATCTACAAACAACCTGAAACTCTAAAATGAGTTGAGAAAATTTGTTGGTGTGGGTGTGACATATTACGAGTCTTGTATGCTGTAAGTCCTTAGAACAAAATATAAAATCAATTTTAAGGAAAAATGGTTTTATTTTTTAACATGATATACTTTCAACTCATATAAAGTGATCGAAATTTGTCACTGCGCCTTGTGACAAGCCTATGGCCTTTTGAATACTATTTTAAACTTGATATGAATATAATGAATGATTGCACACAGTTTATAAAATAATATGTATTTGAATTATTAATCAGAATTGTCACAAAAAACTAGAAGATAAAAAATGTAAAATATAAACATTAGCAAAATACAACTGATGATCAGCTGATTATATTTGAATTTACAGTGCAGTTCATTTGGATAGATGTTTTAACATCATATCGTGTATTTAGTCAGCCATTTCGGGGATAAACACTTCCACTGGGAGTCCGGTTCTCCATCTATATTTTGAAAATTTTCTTATTCTGATTGCTGGAATGGATTGCCAGATTTTAGGTTCATATCACAATCTTATGCCTGTACAATGACCAGGACCAAAACTGTGTAGTTTGAATGACATAGACTGGTATCATGGAAGTCAAAAGATTTCTAAGGCTACAACATAATGTAATATCATTCAATGTGCTTAGTTATATAACCTGTTACTTAGTATGTATAACAATTTTAGGATATAAATGCATACCGGTAAACATACAGCATTGGCACACTGAACTTCCGAGAAATGAAACTGAAAAACATAGATATCTTATAGAATGCTTTGGTAAGTGGTTTATAATATTTAAATGTACTAATAATTTAAGCACAAATGTTTCGTTTAACTCACCAGCAATTGAATGGGTCCCCCAGAAAACGTTCCAAGCAACAAAACATAGTTTCGAGTTATCAAGCGTAGAAAGTTGAATTTACCGTGGAGTCACGCGGAGCGCGCCAATTCTGTCAGACAAAATCAGGGCTGCAAACTCAAATATATTCAAAACCAAATATACCACGATGTAGTTTGTGGCGTCTAGAACCTTTTCCACTAGATATCTCCGTTTTAGAAATTTTGTCGCTTGGAACATTTTCCGGGGGACCCATTCAATTGTTACTAGGGCTATCCAAAAAAGGAAGTTCTGTTTTACTATAAAAAATTACAATATAGGTTTAGAGAAATTTAACTATACACATCTTAAAGAGTGTACTTTGAACTATTATTCCATATGGTTTCCTATAGATCCATAGCTTCTATAGATCCATTTGCATTTTGTAATTTTAATATTTTACAGAAACTTAAAGCAATATACTGTAATGTGTGGACATTTGCATGACAGAAACAAAAGTCTGTCTTATACTTATTGCAATTAATACCACTTTATGACTTCAGATACAAATGTTTTTCCAGAGATCTTCTGCCAGTTGTCAAGCTACAGTCCTGTATTGTATTCTATTGAGGACGAGGTGTATCACATCCTTTTTATATAACATAGCATTTATTCATGTGTACTTAACAATTCTAACAAAAAATATCAATTCATAACATCCTTAGGTTTAATGTTATGTTAAAAGTGGATGATCATACGAAAGTGTTATTTAGTATGACACTTTCTGGTCACTGGTTAATGAATGTTGGTGTGGTATTTAATTTAGATTATCAGTATTTTCCCTTTCCACTGTTTTTACTTTAAGCTAAGTCAGCTTATTCAGGGAAGTCTTTTTTTCAGGGAAGAAGAATAATTCTTAATGCTTGATTTATCCTCATACTAAACAAGTTGAGGAAAGGCTTTATAGAATATAAATTCTATCTACTTTTCTATATACTTGGCTTAAAATACCTACCTGGATAGGACCAAAACAAATTAATTGATTAAAATTGATAGACACAGTTGGCTGTCCATCCCGAGAGCCATCGCGTGATTTATTGGCGCCTGGGGCGAGATGTTGTAGTGCGCCCCTATCAATCACACAATGTTCGTTTCACAATGTTGCATCGTTTTTCTAAGCAGAGTCTGGCCATTGGCCGGTCAGGCAAAATAGAGATAAAAAATTGCAGCTACCGGTACTTGTGTACAGAGACTTTTCAATTTTGTGAAAATATTTAATCAGAAAAACTTTACAAATAAATAAAGTGATGGGTGTCAAACATGTATTTGTTCAATTACATAGAGCCTTAAAAAAATCAATACTCTGCTCCTAAATATTTTAATGAGGGTTATCGCGTGGTTGTTGTCAGGCACACCCCTTATCAATCCCACTGCTCTTTGGCCCATTGCACAATGTTGCGTTGTTGTGGGCTAACAGAGACAGAAAATTGTAGCTACTTATGAAAATATTTAATGTGGATAACTTTGCACTTATATAAAGGGATGGATGTCAAACATGTATTTGTTCAACAAATGCATACAACGTAGTATTCAAAATTCATTTATACATTGCCTTAAAAAAATGTTTTATATGCCAACATCTAGGCATAAATTATTAAAAAATTCTATATTATTACTTTTGCCTTAGCACCTTGGCACTCTCCCAGACATCACATCCCGGCCATACGGGCTCTACATACCGGCTACATAAGTTTACGTTTAGACGGTCATATCAGACGTAATGGTGTTGCCTGAAAACATTGACACCAGACCTTGACCAGAAAGTTTCTCAAGTCTTTACCTTTTCAATTAATTTACCTGAATATAATTAATTAATCATCATGAATTATAATTTTTAAACCTAATTATTAATGTATACAGTGTGTTCATTAAAGTTGGGGACAAACTTCGAGGGGTGATAGTACTCATTAAAATAAACAAAAAATTTCCTATAAACATATGTCGAAAAATCCTCCGTTTAGTCGCTAGCCGCCATTCTGTATTTTATACAAAAAACTTTATATATAAAGAACTATTTAAGATACAGAAACCAAACTTAGCACACATATTTATTGGCCAAAGAGAAAAATATTCTCAAAGTATCATTAAGTTTGTTTTTATATTTTCAAAATGGCGGCGGTTCTTAAAGTTAATGGTTCTTTTGTTATTTAAATTAAAATATTTTTAACCACCGTCATTTTGAAAATATAAAAGTGAACTTAATGATAATTTGAGAATATTTTTTTCTTTAGCCATTAAATATGTGTGCGAAGTTTGGTTTCTGTATCTTAAATAATTATTTATATATAACGTTTTTTGTATAAAATACAAAATGGCTGCTAGCGGCTAAACTAAGGATTTTTCGACATATGTTTATTGGAATTTTTTTGTTTATTTTGATGAGTACTATCACCCCTCGAAGTTTGTCCCCGACTTTAATGAACACCCTGTATAATATGCCCTGCTGATCTCTTCTCAAGTTAGAAAACTTGATTTTATATTTAATTTAGTTTTTATTTGTGGCCAACATTTTGAGGTAGTAACTGAGCAAAGATACCTGATAAATGAACAAGTTTTATAAAATAGTTTCTCACAAGATAAAGTTGATGGAAGTGGCAATAATTTGTTTTATTACAATTTGTTTTATTACGATTGGATCTATAAAAAAAGATTCAGTTTCATCAAATGGTATGTATGATGTTCATATTTCTCAAAATACTTAATACAAGAAAATTATAACTGTTTGCTCACTTGCTTTCCTTGGCCATGTATGTATATAACTGTATCATAATATAACACTAGTGTTTCTAAGCTCAAAAATTATGTTAAGTAGAATATTAAGGCTCGGTATAAACAATACTGTGATTTAATATAATATCACATTCAAACATTATAACATAAAGGTACAAAAAATTATCTACCGTACCTTTTGCATTTTATGTGTTCTGAGCAGTTGACATATTTGTGTTATTTTGTCCTCAGTTTCTAGAACTTATTCTACTTACTTTCTACCCCTGTAAATATACTATAGAAAAATTATCGTATCCGACACTTTAAATTTAAGTTGAGAATAAATATTTCTGTTTTTATGCCCCCTGAATAAAAAAATTGTTTTAGACTTATCTTGGCACTAACGGAAGAGTGCCAACGATAAACATTTGTTCATAACAAGGGAGGTTTTTACTTTTTTTTAACTTAAGGGTAAATTTCTAAGGGTAGAACCCCCTAAAACACTATAAATTAAGAAAACATCTACATTTACCAAATGAAACTCTCCAATCTTTGTTAAAATTTAAGGGATTATATTGTTTATGGACCAATAATAACTATGGTGCATAAGTAAGGGCTCTTGAGTGTCAAATGATTAGTTTTTCATATTTCTTGGAAAAAACAACAAATCATTGAATTTTGAGGTCACCACTAAAAACTACACCATTTAGTATCTGGAATTGATTAATTTACAAAAAGGTGTTTGCTGCAAAGACTTAAAACTCCATGTCATACCTACTTTGTTGCATGAACTTTGGTATTTGTCTAATGGTAGCTTTAACCAATAAACCCCAATCTATTGCTATCACCTTAGTTTGGATAGTTTGAGAATTGATACCGCCAAAAAAAATTGATGCCTGTAAACATTTGTCAAATAGTTCTGGAATGGTAATAAGTTTAGTTATTTTAATCTAAATATGATCTTATTTGTAGTTTATAATGGTATATTTTGTTACTAGTCCGCAAAGTGACTGTTATCGTTGGGCAATAGAGTTTCAAGAACAAGCACCGATATAGCACTTTCAGACATTACGGTTACGAACATAATTTTTATCATACCACCTTTAAAAAAGTATACCTGTAAAAACAAATTTACTTTTCAAACAATGAAGTGTTTATTAAGCACATTATTTGATTCATTCATCTTAATCAATTTTGAAAGTGTGTTTAAAAAAAAACAATAATGTGTTATTATACTGACATAACATGTATTTGTTATTGTTTCATTTCTTTATGTTGCTAGAAGAGTCAGCTGTTTAGCTTTGAAGCAAGAAAATTAGTAAATAAGTATAATTTGTATCTATCCATTATTAATACGGATAGTCAAAGGCATAATAAAGCAGACACGTGGTCTCAATTTGTTAAAACCCGTACTAGTCCCTTTTCCAGTTTCATCCAGACTGGTTACTTAGCCCATCTGATATTGATTAGTGTCCATCACAGCTGACAAATCGGAAACAGCAGTTTATTGGGGGAATTTTTCAACACGTTCACGATGTAGTGCGCCAGATAGGATACACGGGTTGCTTCTTTAAATAGCGGCATTGTACTTGATGGGGTACACTCATTACATTACTAAAGCGCGTGTTGCGCCCGACCTGGTACACTTGCTGTGTTTCCTAATGCCATTGACAACACGGTCACACTAAATAAAGCTAAAATGTGTTTCCTCCCCCTAGCAGAAGACCTTTAGTAAGTGTGCTCATATATTTCATCATTCGCATATATTTCAGGTATAATAAAAGAAAAAACACACAAATATTGGGTAATATACTTGATAAAAATATAGTAAAAATTATTTTGGACAAAAACAATGATAACAACATACTTTTTTCATCAAAACAAAGCGAACTTTTAAAAAACCCTGAGTATGGTGTTTGGTAATTTTTCATATACATTGGCTCCGTCAAGTAAACAAGTTGGCATTTTCACTTCTATCGCGAACGTGTTAATAAAATGCTTTATTTTATCTTAAAAAATTAGTCTATCCTTGCCAAGACTACAGACTCTCCCAATAAAGCCAAACTAAGAAACGCTAAGATATAGTAGTAAATGAATGTTCATTAGTATTATAGATTTAAACCGTTTAGTTTGTAGTTGTATGTTGTAAGATGTAGTGTGTAAATTATTGTGAATCAAGAGGGCAGGGTTGCACAGTTTTACCTAAATCGTGTAAAAAAATCAACTGATAGTTTTTTACTGTATCTACGGTGTACAGTAAAAAGTTTGGAAGACAATGTGTCCTTTGTGACCACATAAATAATGAGTGTTGTATAAATGTCTGTGTATATAGTTGTACCTGTTTAGCTGTGAAGTATCAATGATAGGAGATCACATAATATACAATGACAATACAGCATTTACCATTTTTAACATTAGGATTTGTTCATACAGATATCTATATTCTGTCCGTTACTAAGATGTTGTATATTTTATTTGTATATAAGACAAACAGAATACTATTTTACTTGAATAAAATATATCGTAATAGGTTTTTGTGTATTTAAGAAGTAGTCATATTCCTTTTGAATTTTACTAAATGTATAAATGTAAAACATGGGCCGAAAGCTTTAAAATAAATAACCAGACACAGTACTTATCATGTATAACTATACTTTTTTAGGTTTATCAACAATATTTTACACAATTTAAGTTGATATTTAGAATACATAAGATGTGTAAGAATTACTAAAATAAATGCTGTCTGTAATATTAAGGCATAATGTTCTTCTTCAAACAGTATTATATATAAGACTTGTAGAGTTCTTTTTAACTGATACCAAAGAAACTGCTATTTACTTAACTTATAATTTTTAGTAGATTTAAAACACATTTTATGAGCAAAACAAATTTAATAAACAAAGAATTATAATACTAGTTATCAACAGAAACAAAAGTTTGAATTTTGAAAATGGTGAAACATTCAGTATCTTTCAACATATATTTAGATATTATTTTAAATCAGGTTTATTTTGCAAATTGCAAAACAATTTTATTAAAACATCATATTTGAAAGGTTGATCAAGATTTCAGTTATGACTCTTCTCTTACTTGTAACTTATTTCAACAATATCTACTGAAACCAAAAACATTTTTAACATAAGAAAATAAATTATTAGTCTGAATTCTGTAAATGTAGACTATTGATTTTATTTGTTGTATTAAAAAAGTACAATGTTGTTCTTAAAATAGACTAAATTAACTTAATATAGTTTTTAGTGTATAGTTATAATCTTTGTCTTACTCATGTATACATAGAAATAATATTCAAAAGTAAACATAAATAATTTTTGATTTAATGGAAAATTCATTTGTGTCAGCCATTTACAAGTGAATTTTCTATTAAGATACTAAAAAAGATTGGTTTCACATTTCGTCTTATATTTAAACTTCTAATACGGTACAGTACATTGATTTTATGTGGTGTACAATAAATAGTAAACTTAATGGTAAGATTTTATTTCAAATATCTTAATTTAGAAATGAACTAAATTCATGATGATATTAAACATTTTATTTTGGGTTGTTTCTTTTGAGTTAAAATGTTACTTTTGGGCTGATTTAAAATTATATTATTGTAATGATTATATTTTACTAACTTTATTATCATAAAGATTAGTAGAAAACTTCTCTTAATCTTTTGTTAATAATATAATTAATTTCAGTGCTTAAATATGAAAGTTTGAAATGTGAAGCAAAATCTTTCTGTTGATTATTATAACAGATTAGGACAAAAAGTATTTTTCATCTGAACAAAATGTATGTTAGTATTGTTTGTTTTGATGTACATGTGATGTCTAAATATTGTGAAATAGCTAAATGTTAAAAGTTAAGGTTTTAGTAAACATCATTTACAGAAGGTTTTTTGTAATAGTTATCAAAATTTTGAGAATTTATTAATATTGTAGAGGCTTTGTATACATAAAGATGAATTTGATAATTAGACTGGTTAAATAAACAAATAATATTGTAGAGGCTTTGTATACATAAAGATGAATTTGATAATTAGACTGGTTAAATAAACAAACAATTATGTCAAATTGTGTTTTTTAACAATTCCTGAATGTCTGCAATTGATGATTGCATAATGCAAGTTATCACTAACAGAGTCGAGAGTGACTATAAATTAACAGTATTAGGGGACTCACAAATATTTTCTCCATTTATTAAATTTAATACAACAATCTGTACTAGAACTATCATATTCTTTAAAGGTTATCTAAATATCATTTAATATGTTATTACGTCAAAAATAATCATCCAATACCTGACACTGCATACCAAGTTTCATGGAAAACAGTTGGGAATTAAGGAAGAAATATTTTAATATCCTCCAATAGAATGACATTGAGCACTCTCAGACAATGTACTGCGTTTGACATGGACAGTAAATTTAACTTTTCTCTGGAACCGTTTGTTGTAGATAAATAATTTAAATACTAATTTATTTAGTTTCTAAAGGTGGTGGTCAAATTATTCTTTACCTTTAATTTTTTTTTTAACTTTAAAAATAGGTTTTTTAAATTCAAAAGTCCATAACTTTTGAACCCTAAATTTTATAGGCATGCAGGTGGTGTCATATTACAGTATTTAGTACTTTATGCACTATAAATTATCGAATTTTAATAAAAATAATTAGAGCCAATTTTTTTGTTGAATTATTTTTATCAACCTACCGTACGAAAAATTGTGTCAATTAGCTCAGGATTGAACCGAGGACCTTGAGATTTTTTTAAGGCTGCTTATACAATAGTGCATCTCTCACGATCCTACATTTTTTGTGCTAGACGTACGCCACACGAAGACCAGCCCATGTTATCAAATAAAAGCTTACACACTGATTTGTCTGTCATGATGCTTGTCGCCAAGTTCGGACTGTACGGAGGTTGGTCAATCTGTTTTATTTATTAAAGTAAGTTTTTCTTTTGCAGTATGGGATCTGGCTAATTGTCGGCCAGAACGTTAATTCATCATGCCGTTTTCCTGCCCTTCATTAAAAGCTCGCACCTGCGCACTTTACTGTCACTCATTATGTTAGGACCATAAACTTCAGTAATCTGCCAATGAGTCTCAGCCGCTGAAATGTTAGCCACACTATCCTTACTCATTCGGCTAGCTAATTAATCTTAGACATTGTAAACTGACACTATAAACAGCACACATCAACCAGAACAATGCTATTGGCATGTTGAAATGTTTACGGCGAACCGGATCATACTATTTGAATATCTCTTGTGAGTCCTTGCCCTAAAGGAAACTTGGCTCATTATGATTCAGCATTTAGTTTTCCCCTTAATATAATAAGGAAAACAAACTTTGACATGTCGAGTGCTTATATAAATAAAATTGAAAAATCCACAAATACAAACCAAGACAAAATTTGTGAACACTTCAGTTTTTATATTGGTTAAGAAATTGGGGAATTGGTGAAAACACAAAATGGATTCAAGAACTACTTGTAAGGAAACTCGGTTTTATTTTACATTAAATATATTGTGTCTTAAATATTAATACTGCATTGAGTTAGATTTTACTGCAGCTCTGCCAAAATAGATAACATAATTTATTAATACGACTTTGATAAACATTTCAAAATGGTGAGTTCATAAAAACTATATCTTAAGATACATTACAAAAAAATTACCGTCAAAATTTACATTTTTACTTATTTTGATCCAATTTTTCACAATATTCAAAATTAAACACCTAACTGATTAGAAATACGCGTCTGGAATTCGTGTTACAAGTGCACAGAAAATATAATAGACTTTGGGAATGTAATATTTACAATTCTAGAACTCTTTGAGCATATAAATTTATAACAGCATTGTACCTCAGGTTGAGAAGATTCTTTAAACATTTTTTTAAGCACTTAAAGTGCATTTTTTTAATCAAAAAAATTCTAATTGGGTCTAATCAAAACGGAATATTAAAAAAATATATGTTAGTAAATATTTTTAAAACCTCTATGAATAAAAAGATAACATAAATAAATCTCTACACTAAATAAATAAAAAAAATACTATAACAGTGTTGGCTATTATATTCTATAATGCCTCATCTAATAGCACAATTATGTAATTTATATGAAAATAACCTTTAAAATATATAATCTCATTCTAAATACAGTATCACAATTTTTACACATAAACTTTAGACATATGCCACCTTTTATTAATTAATCTGAAATTCTTTTACGTTCTACAAATTCTATAAAAACAAAAACTATTGCTACACAATTAAGAAAGAAAATTATAATAATTATGTAATGAAACATATAAATGCAATATAATGTAAATTGTATTTTGAATCACTATAATTTTTTATTATCAAAAACCTTGTGACTTTTATTACTCTTTAGTCATCTCTCCAAATTTTTTTAAAAAACGGGTTCACGAGATAGAGATTAAAATGCATTTGGTCGAGAGCAAGCTTAGCCGAGACCAACGCTAGTCCTGGGTTAACAGCGGGGAATGGCAGGGAATTTTCGCTGGGAAGGTTGGCAAGGGCCACATGCACTATATCTTCCTGGCTACTCTTTTCTTTCGCGAAATGTCCCAAAACCAAAACAATGGATGGCATTGCAGGGTGGGGTTTTATTAATAAAAGCGTAAACCCACACATATGTGTAATATAATATTAATGTAATTTATTTATAGACAAACAAAAATTATATTATAAAATAAGTAATCACATATGTATGCTTTTTCGTTTGACTAAATTTTTGACATGGATATGTCTTAGCTCTGTGGGGGGGCGTTATTGATTTTTAAGATGAAAAATATGTGACATGTTTCCATAGAAACTACCAGGGCAGTTGTTGAATTCATTGGATTTTTAGTATAAAATAAACGGTATCAGTGGACTGACACACACTTTCTCCCTTAAGTAAATTTAAAAAAGAAAACCTGTAATAAAACTATCATGTTCTTCAAAGTTTATCTAAATATCATTTAATAATTTATTGTTTAAAAAATAATCATCCCATCTGAAAATAAAACAAGAGACAAAGTTAAATTAATTGATTGAATTGTATGGGGGAAACCCCCCCAGGTAATACCAAGCTTTTTTGAGTTGATTTTGTTGGGTGATTTGACCTAACGCTTCATACCAAGTTTCATGGAAAACGGTTGGAAAATAAAGAAGATATTGATTTTCTTAATATCCTCCATAAGAATAACATTGGGACAACGTACGTCAGACAACGTAATGCGTTTATCATGGACAGTAAATTTAACTTTTCTCTGGAACCGTTAGTCGTAGACAAATAATTCAAAATACTAATTAGTTTAGTTTTTTAAGCTGGTTTCAATGGTGCCAGTCAAGTTATACTTTACTTTTATTGTTTTTTTCTGAAAATTTAAAAATTTGATTTTTTTACATTTAACAGCCAATAACTTTTAAAACATTCCCTTTAGACATATCCATGATCTAACCTATTTCCCCCAGGGAAGTAAATAGAAATATTTAACAGCAGATAGCCTGCCCTTATTGCCATCCTACCATTTCAGATTTAATATTTGTCGTTTTTCTCCCATTCTTTTCTGCACAAACTTACGATGCTTTGGATTCCTGGTGGAGTTTTTCTTAGGTATCTGTTTAAACTATGAGTAAAAGTATTAATTTACCTTGTTATTTAAAAGTATACTGTACTAGGTAATTATTATTTAAATTTACCTATGTTTAGCACTTTTTTAACAATCGGTAATGAAAAAATCAAATAAAATAAAAAAAATTTTAAGGGTAGTAAAATTGTTCAAAATTTAATGAGGATTTCGAATTTAACATTATTTTTAATTTTTAAAAAACAATAAACGAGCAAATGAGATAATCCCGACATGATGTCCCGTTACAAAACTCATTCTAAATACAGTATCACAATTTTTACACATAAACTTTAGACATATGCCACCTTTTATTAATTAATCTGAAATTCTTTTACGTTCTACAAATTCTATAAAAACAAAAACTATTGCTACACAAATTGAAGAAAGATATAAATAATTATGTTAATGAAACATATTAAATGAACCAATATAATGTAATTATGTTGTATTTCTGAATCACATGGAAGAAATGTTGATAGGTTATTTAGCTCAAGTCCACCTTGTGATTCTTTTAGTTCCTTATTATGGCTACTGTTTCAACGAAGTCAAGTTGTCATATTCAGGCGTACAAAAACATATATAAACTAGTAAAAACCGACATTGGTCTTGTTAATGTTTAAAAATTGTTATGCATCTTTGCTGTTTTCAAATTTGTGTTCAAAAGTGTAATTTGTATTTATGTACATGTTTTTAATTTTGGCGAGACCAACATCAGTCCTCGCTTGTTTATATGGTTATGCCAGTATAAGACGACTTGACTTTGTCGAAACACAAAGCCGTGATAAGTGACTTAAATAATCACAAGACAGACCTGAGGAAAATAACCTATTCACATTAGATGTTAGATAATGGAGGATTAGATGACCCCAGCAATGTCCATGCATGTCTTTCTTCGGAATACTGTAAGAAAGAATGGGAAAGATAACAGTAGACTTTTTTCTTCTTCTTTTAAATGCAGCCAAATTCAGCCAAGGATCACCTCGGGTTAATATTGATGGTTCATAACAATAAATTTTAGTCTTTCAAGCAAAAGAAAAAAACTTATTTGCTTGAGCATCAATAAAAATTCATATTTTCGCTCTTTTATGGTAGATAGTGAAAAAAATCAGCTGATTGTGTTTATGTGCAGGTGATTTTATTTCCCAATCAGGTCATCGCTTTCTTTCAGGAGAGCCTCTATGTTAATATCTGCACTCACTTCCCCGTTAGCTGCAACAAATTAGATTTTTAATAGTTAGGAATTGAGAGACCTAATAGGTAATGCGTCCAACTCAGTATATAATGTAAATTATGGATTTGGCATTCTCAGTTTGTAAGATGAGTTGGTGAGTAGGAATTGACGTCATATAGTTAGTGATGTCATAGTGTCAAAAATAACAGCTGTTAAATTGAACTAAAAGCATTCTCTTTAGACATATCCATGATCTAACCTATTTCCAAGACATTTTGTCATTGTGTGTGATTTTTGTAGTGCTGCAACCCGATGAAGCCTTTCAGAACTATATCGAAAAAAATGTTTCCAAAGTACATCAACATAAAGACTTGAACCCTCTAAGGCATTTGCTTAGCCAAGGATTTTAAATTTTTACCACGTCCCGTAATAGCTGCTTTGGAAGTTTGCACCAGGAACTTTAGTCAATACGTTAGAAACGTCCCTTAAATACGTTCAAAGCAAGGAGCAACTATGGCCTTAGAGAAAACAGTTAAATGCTATGGAAATGATCAATCCTTCCAACTGACGCTAAAGCAGCAAAGCTAGGAATTTTATAAATCAATCGATCAAACTATTAGTTTTCACAGAAAACTGTTTCCTTCATAAAAATATAAAATCAAAGTCATGACATGACACCATTTGATGTGGTCTAGAAAAAATCCCTGGCTGTCCATTAGCAGGTAATGTATTAATATTACCGACAAGAACTGTAAAAAATATAAAGTTACATGACCAACAGCCCAAGGTTCTTTTACATATTACAAACATAGCATTTCTTCTAGCTTTAATATAAGTAATAAGAATTTTTTTAACTAAAACTAAAATAGCTGATACAAAGAGACCAAATACTATGATTCTGTGCTGAAAAGTAAATTTAAGTTTTATAGTGGAATACACAGCTTTTATATTAAAAGACAGAGTAATTTTAGAGATAACCTTTTCCGGCCCCTTTGTCTCACATATCCAATTTTCTATTTACTTTCAGTTAATCCTCCAATAATTTTCCGACCCTCATAGAATCACCACATTGTTTACTTATAACCGCCCGGCTGACGCACAATGCACGTCCTTAGTCATCTGTCTAGCGAAATACAAGGACGTGCAATGTGCGTCCCCAGACGGGAATGGGTTAAAGATATGTAGGGGTATAAATTTATGGGTAAATCATCTCAAATCAGACTTTCCTATTTTCGGTCTAAAGAATATAAATCCAAAGTTTCAGCTCTGTAGCTAGTTGAAGAATTAGTAATGAGTGAGGGCTTTGACTTTTGAATATACAGATTTAAATATTTTTTACAACAATCCTACCTGCATGTTGGAGGAAAACATCTTTGAACGTTTGAAGTTGATCCCGATATGATTTTATTTTTTCTTCCAGCCTGCAGTTTTCTTGTTTGAGAATTTCAACCCGTTTAAGTGTTTCTTCTGTCTTTTTCTTTGACTTGTCTCGACTCCTCCTCACAGCCTAAATATGAAATTCACGATAAGTGAACCATAAGAGTGAATTGTCTGATTTAACAGGTTAAGCAGCAGTTGGTTTTAATTGACATTTTAATTAAAACTGGCCATATGATGATGATAAAATTAGGTTTAACTCAAAACTGTCAAACATTTTGTAAAATCGAAATCCGCTTAGATGTAAATCTATAGCAGCAATGTTTTTCCAATTAGTTTTTAGACAATAATTATAAATAAAATTTGTGCAGTGTCCTACTAAAATATTAGTAGTAGATACAACATAATCCCTCAAAATCAACACTACATGGATTACCTTACTGTCAAGTTTTACAGAAACTGAATAGGCCTACAGAAGTTTAACCAAGCCTACCCATAACACGGTTAAATGGGATTCTACTGTATGATAAAAACATTTTGCATAAAATATATTAATATTACTACTGTACTTCTGTTGTAAATTTGTACAAATTTGTTTTATTTTGAACCTAAACAATAAACCAATAAATTTACATCAGTACCCATTACAAGACATTCAGCCTTCTGTTGATCATTTCTTGACTGGTTTCAAAAATAATGTGTTTGTTCTTAGAGCTAAAACAGTATCAGGCACACCTCATTATTCCTTTCCCTTCGTCTCCTGTAGTCTTCATCCGTTTCTCCCTCATATTGAGTTAACTGAGTCCGCCTCCTCCCACGTCCACTGCTTTCTTTATGAGGAGACATCGCATCTAAAAAAAATACATTTCGATAAACTTGGTTGCTGGGAAGCTGAGTGGTAAGATCTAATTCTGCAAGAAGGGTCAAATGACATTTTGTCTTTGGGCTATAAAATAATTATGGTTCCTGGCAAAAGGTTAAAATGTTAAACAAAAAGCAGAAATAAGACCGGGTTTGGACCATTCCCAAGAAAACAGTAAAAATGTCAAAAAGTGTAGAAAAAGACAACATAACAGATTTGGGGTTTGGACCATTCCCCAAGAAAACACTAAAAATGTCAAAAAGCATAGAAAAAGACAAAATAACAAAAATACTTTAACAATAGTAGCCTTCTCAACATTTTAAAATATCAAATGTATAAAACTAAGAAGAAACAGGGTATCATACTTTAAAGCCAAAAAGGAAACCAAGTTAGGGCCTAATAAGATTGATTGAATAATCGATTGATTGATTGATTTATATTTGTTATTCAATAGAACAGATGATATTTTTTATTCACATGTCTAGTTTTGGCCTGAAGAATTTTTAATGAGTTTCACCATATTTAAATATTTCTTCATTGATGTTGCCCAAAAAACTTAATGAATTTCATAATATCATATATCGGCCAATATCAAATATCATATATGATAATAATAAATCACCGGTATGTGTTTTGCATACTTTTTTGTTTTAATATACTGAGTATTATCAAAATGTCTTCATCCTTCTTCGTCCTGTGTATTAAATAGGTAATTAATTAAAAATAGTTAAATTAATTTAATGAATAGTTTTTTAGGTCTACACGATTAAATGGAATAATATTTTTACTAGATAGGTAGTAAAAAAATTAAGTAAATAACTCAATTTCAAAAGGAACAGTTTAGTTAAGTAAATAACAAAGTAAAGTTGATAAGCCGAAAAATAACTAAAGCGACAATAACCGACTGAAACTATTTAAGCAGCAGCATATAGATTGTTCTGATAGGTCATTCAGGCTGGTACGCGTTTGCTTATGTATTAGTAGTTATGTAGTACTTAAACTTACTGAGGTTAAGTCATAGATGGACTACGTTAAAGAAGGTGAAATATATCATCTAAAGGTCCACACTATAACATTTTTTATTTGGAGATAAGTCCATGTTACCCTGTACTAACACTGTACTGATGTTAAAAATGTTTAAGATCAAGGTTTTAAAAACATTTATTCGTAATATAAAGGTAAAATTTACATTAAGAGTTATACACAGTTCAAGGGGACTTTAAAAATTTGTTAAATCAAGGGATTTCTTATATTGAGGTTTGTTAGATCAAGGTTTGATTGTATTACTTACTTACTTGGAATACTAAGAAATTAATCCAGTTGGCAATTCGGCATTGGATGTCGTCAATATAATTCTAAGTAGTGCCTAGAACTTTCATACACCATATTTGTTGAGGCTAGGTTACAGAGGCATTGGTCTGGTTAGGTTAGGTTTAGGGGACATTTGTACATCCTGTTAAGGTTGGCACTTTATCACACAACTCGAAAAAGTCATCCAAGGTGTTTTGTATTACAAAGTCCATTAAATGTGTTGATTGCCAACAGTTTTAGTTCGTCTGGTAAAATTTGGAAAAATTTTGTCCTGAATATTTGGGTGTTTTTTCAAAAGCTTTCAATTTGTGCTGGACTGAGCATTAATTTCCGTGCCTAGTATTGTATCCATGGGGCTATTTATGTATTGTGGTATATGTACCTTGATGTATGTTGAGACCTCATAAGTAGATACCTAGGACGAGGGCCATATTTTGGTATGGCCGTAGGTACATGGGCCCAGGTTCAGGGCGGCAAACTTTTAAGGGATTTGTACCTTAATCTCAACTGAAAAGATTTGAGTTTTCAAAAGATTTCCAGGAATTATATCAAAACATAAGTATTTCTCTTAGGAAAACATTTCTGTAATTACTGTTAAACACAGACTAACACTTGGTTAGTAGAACATTCATTATCCACAGTTTCACATCTAAATTATTTTACAATTTTTTCTATTACCATTAATAATAAAATATTGTACCCTAGTTTTAATAATCTACTTTAATTAATTTTCCCTTGCGTGGGTGGCTGGGTGGCAGAAACACAATAGGCCCATGCACCCTGCTTTGGACTGTTAACATTCAAAATGATCCTACTCATTCCTATGGATTCATTTCTGGTGTTAGTACTCACACCCTCATTGTCTTATACTTAGAAATGACAATATAATAACTAATTGAACCTAATTGTTCATTCACCATTTTAATGTAACTTTCCACAATTTTAATGTTAAAAATTATTAAAAAATTAGTAACAAAAACCCCAGTTCTTTAGCACAGGGCTTGGCATACATAACACTTGGCAGCATTGAATGTGTTAGGATGAACCAGGCCAATCTTGTCCAAAAGATAACTCTGACTTCTGGTGTAGGGGTTGGCGATCCCACCGCCCAGTGGCGCTGTCACTGCAATCAGCCTCCCTGACTCTCTACTCTCCTCTTGAGCAGGGTCTTTTCTATCTACCCACGTTTCTTCTCCCCTCCAATGCGTGGATAGACTGTCTTCATCTATCTGTACAAACCCATTCTCTTCTTCTTCTCCCACCTTCTCCCCTGCTTTTCCGCTTTGTTTCAGGCCAACTCAAGGTGTCACGTGGACCGTGCCGAGGAGTGGATGGCACCAGGCCTTATATATGGTGTCTAGAACGGTACCTGCAGGATACCGGGCGACCTCCTGCAGTAAGTAGCCTTACCTGGACATGCGGGGCTCTGTTCAGGCGGACGGATATTTCCCTAGCTAGAGGGAAGAGAAGGAAGCCAGAGGGAAAGCCTGGACCGTTCATCCGGGATGCCGACAGGCTAAGGAAATGCTTGGAGTGCATAATATAAGAAGGTCTGAGACCATGATCAGGCTTAAGAAAAACGATTTAAGGATACTGACGGGATTTCTAACCGGACACTGTAGGCTCAGGGGTCATCTGAGCAAGATGGGCATTGTCCAAGAGGGTGAATGCCGCTTCTGCCAATCTGGGGAGGAAACACCTAGACACCTATTGGCTGAGTGTGACGCGATAGGTCAGAAGAGAGCCAGAAGCTTGGGAACACACCAGGTGGCGGTGGAGGATTTTCCAAAGTTAGAACCCCTCGTTATACTAAACTTTATTAAGGCATTAGGACTAGAGGGGGTTCTCTAGGCAAGAACTAGAGACTAGTCTGGGGGGCACAATAGATCTCATAGGTCGCGGTGCAATCTTTCCCCAAGATTTTATCAAGTATCACGTATCAAAGTAACTCTGACTTAGCTTTTTGAAATGGATATGTCTTAGCTCTGGGAGGGTATTGGCAATTCGCGTGACCAAAATTTGAAACAGTGATGTAGTCATAGTTTGGTTATAAGAACAGGTGTTTTGATGAACTGAAAAAATTCCCTTTAGATGTATCCATGATCTAACCTATTGCTCACAGGGAAGTAAATACAAACATTTTTATGATACTGATTTTTATGTTACTGTGACAGTAATAAAGGAATTTCTCTAACCACATTAGTACTTACAATAAATTAATTAATTTATAGCTATTATGGTATTAAAACGTATAAAACACTGGTGTAAATACCTGGGTAATCCTTGCTCGATCAAAAATTAATTTCAATTACTACGATGATGATGAGGCAACAGTGTTTGAGTGTTTGGCCTTTGGTATTTTTATCAGAAATAACACATGTTTACAACGCAAATACAACAAACATTGCACAAGACATAAATTGACTTGGGTGAAGTAGCGCGACCAAAGACTAATAGCATGAATGAATGACCCTTATATCAGAGAGGAACGGATAGAAAAGCACTTTACTATCCGTTCATCTCTGCTTATATAATGATCTTCTCTCCTACATTCTGCAAGGAATAACTACACTCCTACATCAAAGAATATTTCTTCTTTGGTTAAATCAATTTGTTAAAATCAAAATTAGTTTTGTACTTTTCTTTAAAGTGACTTTTCTTTATATTATACTTTCCTTTATATGACTGTGACGGTGACGTCATCCTGTAATCCAGCTACTTGGAGGTCACGAATTGTGGATAGTTGTGAGTGATATCAATGGATGTAGTGTTCTCTTGTGTGAATTAACGTCCGCACTATTGAATACTACGTTAATCCATAAAGACCATTCTCATAATTAGACCAATTCGTAATTCAGATGCTGTGGTTCGGATTCCACGTTAAACTGTAGGTCCATTAGTTGTCATCGGCTATTTTGGGCTATTAATTAACAGTACTGTATAAGGAACAAGTCAGCCTTAGTCAGTAACAAGACAACAAGATCGCGCCACAATCATCTTACACTCAATCCTCATTCATACTTAGATTAAAATACTTACCTTGGTCGCCATTTCAATAATGTAATCTAAACCTAATCTTGTAATCTGCGGTTGGCTGATATATCTTTTTGTTTTTCTGCATTGGTGTCGTTAGCTTCATTTTTATTTATCTTAAATCTTATGGTAATAATAATCATTTTTATTGCCATCGAAACAAACAATCGTCATTAGCAATGTTAAATTAACAAAGGTTTTGGTGAAACTGACTAATGCAATAAAACAACAAGATGATGGGACTTTGATGGGACATGTTACATACATGATTATATGCATACATGTAGAAAAATATGTATTTACAAAATTTGATAACTGGTAAAAATGTATTAGTTATTATAATTATTTACAGTATGATTGAATGAATCCATCAACAGTGTAGAATGCATTAATGATTGAATATATTTTTTATATGTCGTTAGTTTTTTTATGTAAATGTAGTTTTATCCTTGCCTGAGATGGAAGGTTTTTGAAAATATTAGGTCTGTGTTGTTTTACTCTTAATTTATTACTCGTTTTTGTGTTATATTGATGAACATCCCTCCCGCTCATTGATGGCCGGGTCCAATATAATATGCTTCCGGTTTTACTCTTGCGATTATGTCACATATCCTATGTCGTGAACCTTTGGGAGCTATTCCACCGATCCTTTCATGCACGTCTAAGTCCTTTCTTTTAAGTTCTTCGGCTATAATGTTTCTAACTGAATGGTGCCGTTGGCTACGAATAAGTAGCTCCCCAAATTGGCAGAATCGCAAGGATATGTGGCAGCGTTTCTGCTTTGGCAAATACAAGCTCACGTCAACACATACGTACGTAAACTTCTTTGTATTGAGCAAAAGCTCAATACAAAGAAGTTTTCGGTGAGTTTTTAAAGTGATCCAAAAACTAAATTTTTAATCACACGACTTCGTACCACACGTTATATTTGAAACTTGCTCAATTTTCAGTTTCGCTCTGGAATACAATTAATTAATTTTAAATTTTTTAATATGGCCACCATTTTTCAAAATGGCGCCTAACTTAAAAATGTCTTATGGAACACATGTATGTGTTTTTGTATTCTACTCCCCTACTCTCTTGAATAAAACATTTTGTTATTGGGTATTTTTCAATATCTCTAATGGTTTATAAGCTACGAGGACTTAAAGTTTTTATTTCTTTGATATGAGGTTTTTAATCTATTTAATATCTAATTTAAAGTGTCCTGCCTGATCCCAAAATTACTGTAAGCTACTATATCAGGTAAAAACCACTTATCAAAGAAATCAAACCTAAAAACTGGTACTATATGATTTTTTTGGATCTCTATTGAAGTCCACAGCATGTACATTGCTTGCATGTGAGGGCTTATTAGACCCTTGTAAATAAATAAATTCTTAACATAAAGTATTATGATGTGAGGATCCAAGGACAATTTGATAGGTTTTTACCAAGTTATGTCACCTCAAATTTGATCCATGAACACAAATTTGCATGAGAAGTTTACCTAAAATCAAACAAAATTAATTTTGTTTCATTACAGTTCCTATTTTGAAAAGACTGATCCCACATGGTCCATGGTATGATTGATATAATCCATCCAGCATTAATTTTACGCTAATTTTCCATATAAATACTGTGAATCAAAATCAGATCTTTATTACCACATAACGTTTATACAGATTAGCATTGCTAAAGAACAGGCGATGTTGTCAAATAAACTACTAATACAAGTAAAATAAACTAAAAAAAATTAATCAAATAAAACAGAAAAATGGGTATTAAAGATCCTTGAAGGATAATTGAAATCAAAGGAAAATTCCAACGACTAATCTAGGTTAATTCACAAAAGGGATTTAATAAAATAAGCTTTAATACTGTAATCATTTCTTTCCAAAAGAAAATCGGCAATTTTATATTTAAATTTTGTTGTACCAATAAATTAGAATTTTAAATTTAGCAGAAACCCTATCAAGTGAATCCACTACCTTTAAGATTTTTTAAATAGGACATTTTAGGATTTTTTTATGTAGGACATTTTAAATATATTTTTTATGTTCAGTACCTTTATTTGTTAGGGTTTTGGTGGTTAAAAATATTCCCTTAATGCATTAATTGTAACTTTCGAACTTTTGGGCGATTTTTTATACTATTGGGTTTGAATAAATATTTTATTTGACCATCAATTTTAATGATTTTTGTATTATTCTATCCAATCCAATACTATAATACGAGCAAGGTTTGTATATATATTTGCAGAAGGATCTCAATAACGTCTCTAACGAATTTCTTAAAATCTCTCTCTCTTACGTCTCTGGAAATAACTAATTTCCGAGTAGAAAATAAGTTCTAGATAGGTCTGATGTCCATGGAAATCCCGGTTTTCTTGTAATATTATGTTTAAAATCTAAAAATTAGCATTAAGCTTATGGAGAATCAAATGTAAACAAGGCAATGTTGATTGAAGATCGTGGTGAACATATGTTCAATGTAGGATGTGAATAGAGGTTGGAATTGGAATATTAAACTTTGGACATAATCTGTGTTTATATAAAAAAGATTTATTTAAATACATAAATACAATCCAAGAAATTTTTAACACCTCAATTGTTAATTAATATCAGCTAAGAAATGGCAGGATTGGTGTTCTAAATATCCCACGAGTGGCTTTAAGACATAAGACAATCGTTGCATACACTATTTTATCTATGACCAACAATATTCAGACTTTAAAAACCAAGAGTTGTATATTTAATCTATCTATGGCCATTGCAATATTCAGGGTATCAAAAAATAATTGATGTGTATTTCATTCTTGGAGTAATAATCAGCTGATGTGCGAATTACTGTTCTCATTCTGTGAATGGTTTTAAACTCACATTTGAGGCTAGCCACTAAAACACTATCTTTATGGATAAATCAGCTGATTTTGCATTACATTATTACAATATCCGTAATGACATTACTTTTGTCAAAAGATGAGCTCTGATTAGTCTGTAACTTATATAGTTTTGAACTCATAAAGCAAAGGTTTTCAATTTCCGTTTAATAATGAGCCTCTTAATGATTTTACTTTCATTATCTTTATTGGTACTTTTGCAATGGTTCTAGATAAAATAATTAATTTAAGGATAGTCATAACTTTATTTTTTAATTAAATACATTGTGTCATAAAATATTAACGCATTATTGAATTAGGTATTTACTGAAACTCTGTCAAAAAGATAACAACAACAGTTTATTGGTACAATTTTTACATAAATTAAAATTAAAATGGTGAGTTTATAAAAACTATAACTCAAAATTGTACATTACAAATAAAATTGCCATCAAAAATTACATTTGTTACTTTCGTAATTTTTCTTCACTTTCACAAACTTTTTACAATCTTAAAAATTTAAAACCTGGCTTTTAAAATCGATTTTCCGCAAGGTAAATCTTTGGGTAGCAGCACTTGGGTTAATATTAATGGTTCATAACGATAAATATTATTCTTTCAAGCAAAATAAAAAACTTATTTGTTTTGGCATTAATAAAAATTGACATCTTTTGCTCTTTTATGGCACTTAGTGAGAAAAGCTAGGCACTGATTCTGTTTGTGTCCAGTGGTTTTATTTCCCGATCAGATCGTTGCTTTCCTCCAGGAGAGCCTCTATGTTAATATCTGCACTCACTTTCCCATCAGCTGCAACAAATTTGATTTTTAACAGTTAAGAACTGAGATACTTAATAGAGAATACATGCAACTAAGAATAAAATGTAAATTATTGATTTAGCATTCTAAGTTCTTAACATTTTAAGTTGACAGTCAACGCTTTAGTAGATACATTTTGATCAGTGCTGATCATAATCAATCAATTGATTTTATCCGTAATCTCCTAATTCCTTCAAAAAGACATTAACCCAAACATCCTGTCATGGCACCATTTTAGGTGGCCTTGGCTATTAACAGATAAATCTACCATTTCAAGTGGCCTTGGCTGTCCATTAAAAGATAAATCTATTTAAAAAATATATTCAAAGTAAAATGTTGTCCAAGACATAAAGTTACATGACTAACAGCCCAAGATTATTTTACAAATGACAAACAATATTTTATATAGCATTTCTTCTAACTTTAATACCAAAGTAATGGGAAGAATTTAGAAAATAAACTAAAACTGCTGATATGCAGAGGCCAAATACCATGATTCTGTGCTGAAAAGTATATTTAGGTTTTATAGTGGATAGCACAGGCTTTTGTATTAAAAGACAGGGTGATTTTAGTGATAACCTTTTCCGTCCCTTACTCCACATATCCAATTTTTCATTTACTTTCACGTAATCCTCCAATAATTTCCCCACCATCATAGAATCGAGTCCGTTAGGTTGAACATTCTTCCATAATTGTGAACTTGTCAATCTTTCATATGAGTAGAATAGACTGCCACCGTTTTTAACAGGCATATGGTAAATTTTTCACTAAGGCGACCATTAGGAAAACCTTACCATATGGAGTTACAAAAACAATAAACAAAAACATAATAACAGATTGTTATCAGTTCCATTAGAACAAGATGATATTATCAGTGAAAAATATTAAAACATAAAAGTATATATTACAAACATAAAGTAGAGCATCGAAAATTCGAACCAATTGCGACCGTAACTCGCATTCAATCACAATGAACTAAATTAATGTAAAAGTCATTGGAGCATTTTGTTGATAAGTTTAAATATATTTTACACCAATTCCACGTTCTCACCTGCACATTGGAGCAACATTTGAAGTGTATTCCGATATGATTTTATTGATCCTTCCAGGATGCAGTTTTCTTTAAAGATATTTTTGACCCGTTCACGTACTTCTTCTGTCTTTGTCTTGGTCTTCTTTCGACACTTCCTCACAGCCTAAATATTAGATTCCCAGTAAGTGAAACTTAACTAGTGAAATGTTTAAGTTGTCAAGCTCATCAGTCATGGTAATGTTTAAATTGACACAAAATGTTGATGGTAAGTTAAGTTAGGCCCTGAACTGAAAATTGTCAAATATTTTGTAAGCTCTACATAATCTATTGCAGCAAATTATAGCGAATTTCCTAGAGGGAATAAGTTATTACAATAGGTCTCATGACAAGACTTAAGCCCAGGACCATGTTACTTTTTTATTTTTGAGGTACTTGGAGACGAAAAACAATAGTCGTTGAAAAATTATCAGCCTATATTTTTTAATGAAACTTGGTATTTACCTTCATGTGGTTGAAATCCATCCACTTAAAATTCATAGTTGATGTGTTTATCATGGCAGCAAGCCTGCATACTCATTCCCCATATTAACATGTCGTAGAGGTTGAGAGAATAGACAAACTACTTTATTTACGGACAGATGGTTATAAAACTTGGTATATGGTCAAAATAAAAATTGTTTATTATGATAAAAATGCCTACTTTCAATATTCCTCACAGCAGCAAACCTGCATAATCGTCACCGTGTTAATCTTATTGAGAATAGGCAAACTGTCTTATTTATTGATTTAATTTTTTTTATTTATCAAGTTTTATAGTACTGAAATCAATTGGATATTATAAAGTCATATTGCATAGTATATGTTCTTCTGTGGAAAATTTTTACAAATTACTTTAAAATTATAAGGAAGAATTCCCGAGCCTTGATGCAGGTTCTGGGATAAGAGTGATTGGGGACTTGATGTGAGGTTGAATGAATGGGTTTTGGTACCGGTAGTTAAAATAAGAATAGTGTTTATTTAGGCCTTACCATATCACCTATAACGTTACATTAGTACCAATTACAAAAGATTCCGCCTTCTGTTAATCATTTTTTAGATTAGAAAGCCTAGTTTCAAAAATAATGTGTTTGCGCTAAGAGCTAAAACAGTATATCAAGCACGCACCACATTATTCCTCTCTCTTCGTCTCCTGTAGTCTTCATCGGTTTCTCCCTCATATTGAATTAACTGAGTCCGACTTCCACTGCTTTTTTTACAAGGAGACATGGCATCTAAAAAAATTATACATTTTGATCAACAAGGACTGCTGGGAAGTTGAGACTGGGGGAAAAATCCCTTCTACGCAGTAGATGAGTACTTCGAGGCGGACCTGTCAAGTTTTTAAGACCTGCCGCCAAACGCTGATCAGTATTAAATATTAGTTTCTTATATAGTTTTTAGTTGTGACACAGTCAATCCAGTTATACTGGTCAATGACGAAGAGGAAGGTATTCAGGTTGAGTGGCCAGATCAAATCCTCGGCCAAGTTGCTATTTTATCATTTTATCGTTATGCAGAGTTAAAAAGACGAAGATATGTAAATAAAGATGAAATACATTATGTTAGGTCCAATACTATAAAATTCATTATGTGGAGGTAAGTCTATGTTAGCCAGTACTATTAAAAAATTGTAACATCAGTATTTTAAAAATCGTTTATTCGTAATATAATGGTAAGTTTCCATTTTTTATTATACACTGTTGAAGGGGACTTCACAATTCGTTAAATTAAGAGATTCTTTTTTTAAGGTTTATTACACCTATGTTTGACTGTATTCAAACTGAACCTATTCATTCCTCCCTTCATTTCTGGTGTTACCAGTAAAACACGTCACTCTTGTGGGGCCAGGGCCCTCGTAGTCGTATGTTTAGAAACAAAGTCAAAGTCAAAATAAACTTTATTCATATTAATACATGATACATACAGCATCTGAATAGAGTCACATACAACTAAAAATCATATATTTTCAGGCTATATAACTAAACAATAAAAATATAAACAAGGGGTACAATTGAATTTGACAAATTATCATTATTATCTGCTGCTATATTTAAAACTATATTTAAACTCAGGCAATCAGTAGTGGAGCTCTCACCTAAGGAAATTCGGAAAAAGAATAGAGAGCTTTATCAATGAGATATTCTTTAAGCAAATTTTTAAATTAATTGTAATTTTGCTCATTTTTAATAGCATTTTGCAGCTGAGTAAAAAATTTTGTCCCCATGTATTTGGTTTTGTTTTTATAAAAATGTAGATTATGTTTATAAAAAATAATTTTATTACGGGTATTATAATGATGCTTGGATTCGAAGAATATATTTCTTTCATGCTCTTTGACATACTTTATTGTTTCTACGACATAAAGGCTGTAAACTGTCAAAATTTTGAGATCTTTAAAAAAGTTTTTGACGCTCTTTGTACTTTTTAAACCTAACATGATTCGTATTGTTTTTTTTGTTTTATCAGAATTTTGTCCAAATTATGTTTTGAGGTCGCTCCATATATGCAAATTCCATATGCCAGATGTGAATGTATTAAAGAATAATATATTGTTTTCAACACTGTAGCGTCTGACATTTGCCACAGTGCATATATTCCTGATGACATTTTTTTCACTACATTGTTAACATGTTCATCCCAAGATAGATGTTGATCTATAAAAAGTCCTAAAAATTTTGTAATCACATTTTAAAACCAACATTAAACGGGTGTTTTTTTACCCAAAATGTTTTTTTTGCTTTTTCATAATTTTTAAAATTAAATTTTATTTTTACCATAGATATTTAAAAACTGAACAATTAAGTTCTTAAATTTTTTTTTAAAGAGATATAAAAAACTTACACAGTGTGTATTTTGTCCAATGTTAATCTTTATTAAGAAAAATTAAATAATTTTTATAAATATTTAATAAAATTTATATACTTCATATATACCAAAAAATCATATTTATGTTTTCATAAAAATACTTATTATATTAACATATAAACAAAATTTTATTACAACATTATAATTTTTATATATGTTATAAAAACAATTGATTTACTTTCATTTTACTGCAGCATGTATCTATGATTTATAAATAAGGAAAAATTGTTTATAAATATTTTATAAGCAAATTTATATATTGTTGATAAATTGTAATTTTGCTCATTTTTAATAGCATTTTGCAGCTGAGTAAAAAATTTTGTCCCCATGTATTTGGTTTTGTTTTTATAAAAATGTAGATTATGTTTACAAAAAATAATTTTATTACGGGTATTATAAGGATGCTTGGATTCGAAGAATATATTTCTTTCATGCTCTTTGACATACTTTATTGTTTCTACGACATAAAGACTGTAAACTGTCAAAATTTTGAGATCTTTAAAAAAAAGTTCTTGACACTCTCTGTACTTTTTAAACCTAACATGATTCGTATTGCTTTTTTTGTTTTATCAGAATTTTGTCCAAATTATGTTTTGAGGTCGCTCCATATATGCAAATTCCATATGCCAGATGTGAATGTATTAAAGAATAATATATTGTTTTCAACACTTTAAGGTCTGACATTTGCCACAGTGCATATTCCTGATGACATTTTTTCACTACATTGTTAACATGTTCATCCCAAGATAGTGGTTGATCAATAAAAAGTCCTAAAAATTTTGTCTGATTTGCTTAATTTATTAAAATTTTAACAAATAATTTAACAAAATAAGTAACAGTAACATTTAATATAATTTTGAACCTTTCCACAAGATGTAAAGCAGTTTAGGGATATGCTGAACCAGGCCAAGCTTGTGCAATTGATAACTTAATTTTATTATGATTGTTGCAACAGCTATAAAGTAATTTTATCTAACCACGTGGTTACTTTCCATTCATTCACTAATTATTAATCAATTAATTTTTATAAATTTATCTTAGGATTAAAATGTATAAAACATTGATGTGAATACCTGAGTGAACGCTCCTTGCTAGATCGAGAGCTTCAATGCTAATGATAAGGAGACAGTGCTTGGCCTGGTGTCCGTTCAAGTCTAGTGCGAGTACGGAGGAACAGCACAAGCTGCGAGAGTGACGCCATTGATTGATTGAGTGTGGTATAATTGCCAAGACCGTAAACGAACTAGAATAATTGTTGTAATATCTATCGTCTGCTACTTAGACCACCAGTGTTATATTCGGAAAATTAAATTTCTTTAATCTTCCATCTTTACTGCTTTCAAGCAGTTTGTGAGTGGTTATTAACCCCTTCGTTCGTAAAATCATCAAACCAGAACTATGGATTGCAATCGTCCTTTATTTCATACGAAATATTAATAGAGGGAGCACTTTAAAGATTAGCTTGATACCGTACCGAGTTATAAATCCTATACCAAACTAACGATCCCATCTGCGAGAAACGGAAGAAAAACGGAGACAACTTTTGTCTACTCAATTCTCCTATACGGGAGTGATATTTGGGCAGACACTCTTTAAAGTAAGATGCTACAGAAAACGGGAAAAGTAGGATGGGAGCAGTGCAGAGAGGGCGGCGTTGAGAATCTTCTCATGTCAGTGCCCAAAAGAGGAAAACTGGGTTTAACAAATCTGATCTTGGACAGGCGACGAGGGTGATCAAGGAGGCCAGTAGTAAGACATGTGAAAAAATTAGTCTAGAGCAGCCTGGACACACAGACTCATTCCTCGCCCGTCCTTGTGGATAGAACGTGGGGTCGGGGAAGTCAAATGCGTGCTTGCCTGCATAAGATTGGTGAAGTCAATGATAGTCCGGCATGTCGATACCGCGGGATTCTGACCACGACGACGCTCTCCGCGCATTTTTTCGAGTGGCAGGTGGGTAGTACAAGAGACGGCAGCAGCTGGAGGTCGGAGATATCTCACCAGAGGAGTCTAAAATATGGTGGCTTCTCTTCAGAGCTGGATGCTATTGCATTTGCAGAGAAAGTCCTCAAGAGGAAATAGCTTGAAACATCTTACACCCTTGATGAGAGACTTACTTGAAGAAGTAGGAAGAAGTACATTTGGAATAAAATATTGTTACTTGATACAAAATTAAGAAAGCTGTCCTGGCTTCTAAACAAAAAATCATAACAATTAACAGTTGAGAATAAATTGTTACTATATAAAGTCATTCTTAACCCTGTACGGTTCTATGGAGTTCAAATGTGGGGGCTTTCTAGTGTTTCCAATACAGAAAATATCTAATGATATCAATCAAAAGTGCTTCAACAAATTCTCAAAGCCCTATGGTTTGTTAGCAACCAAACTATTCACAATGACTGTGACGTCCCCACGGCCAAAGAAGAAATTAGAAGATTCAGCACTAAATGCCTCAAAAAGCTAAAAAAAACCTCCCAACTACTTGTTGGTGAATCTATTGGACTTGTTTTTTTTAATAACTTGCGTTAAAACGCAAACTTTACGTTAAATTAATTTTAACTCTTGTTTTGTGGCATTCATCATATTTTACTAAATGTTCTAATTTATAACAGATTGTAAGTTTAAATAAAGTTTTAAAAAGTTTTCAGGTTCGGTTCCTGTAAACAGCTGTTCTCATAACCATTTTATGACGTTCGTCCATAACACAGTTTCGTCCCAAAAATTGTTTACATCTCCCAGAGCTTAGACAATAGCAGAGATGAATGGAATAGCTTTATAATACGTTCTTCTCTGACAATAATATACATGCTCATGTCAACGGTCTGTTCTGGTTGAAGTATCATAAACTTTTGTTACTCTATGTCATTGTCACTTTATTTACAGATGTTGTATTTTGTATTGTAACTAACCTCTTGGGTATTTATTGCCTATGAAATAATAATAAGTCTATTTTCGATGTTTAGATTTGTTTACAGTTACACTAATATTGCATTTCATTGGCAACGGTTAGGGCGAATATTGTAAAGATTTTACAGGAATGATGTAAATGTTTAAAACAATTTTTATATATGTGAACCAGTACTTGTTCAGTGTTTTCTCAGGCCAATTTATGTTTTCAAGACAATCTGATATATTTTAATAATGTCATTACATTAAGCCTAAGCCCCTAATAGTCAAGTTAATTATTTTTGAACCTAGCCAAGATTTAAGTTTTATGTCTAGTTAAATAGTATGAAGAAACGAGAATGAGACGAAGAAGTAAATTAATGGTATTGATATGGATATTTTGCGGAACTGTCTTACTTTATATCATATTGTTTCAATTTACTTCATCCACACCAAATAATAATAATATTCTGACTTACATGATATCTAGTAAAGAATACAAATTATCTATACCTCTTCATAGTTATAATGAGTCAATGAAATCAAGTTATCTTAGGACTACAGTGAAAGAATATTCCAGTACACAGATCAAAACACCTCTTCAGAATGAAGCTTCAAGAGAGGAAAAACCGAGGTAAATCAACCCCAAATTTATATTTTCTGATTTGTGTGTGTCCAGCTCTTGGATTAAAAATTTTAGATACCTCAGAGTTCATAGTACATCTGCAGAGTTTTAATTACATAATACAGTAACAGTATAAATCCTTAACTTAAATATCAGCACCTTGTAGAGTTAAGTTTAGTATGATATTATAATTTTTGAACTTAAACAGCCTAATAATAAGTATTAATTTATTTAATGTTTATAAAGGGACAGGTTTGAAGTAGTATTGGCAGCAGTGGCTTGTGGTGATCGTCTTCGAGAAACCCTGGTTATGGTTAAGTCAGCTATTCTCTTCAGCACCAATGTCAGTTTGAGAGTGGTTGTCTTCGCTGATACTTCGCTTTTAAAGGGATTTGAGGAAAAGGTAATCTAGTAAACTTCCCTCTTTACTTGGAATATTTAAAAATACATCTGTCGCAGCAGACCTGTATCCTTCGGGAATTTCTATATCATCAATAATTACTACCTATCTAAACTATTAAAGGGTTATTTTTTAAATATATCTAAGTAAAGTGCAAAATAATGCGCCACATCTCATATCCCGTAATACCTCATGGTATTGCATACATAATTGGATTGTTTGTAAGATGGGATGAATAAATTTAAGGGTAATTATTTACGAAAACTGCCTCAACTCTAATATATTCCATATTTCTGTTGCTAACTATTTGGATCCTTATTATGAATATTAAAGCCCAATCGGTCTTTTCGAGGAGGCAATAGACATCAATGATAATGTAATAAGCAAAGTTCAAAGTGATAATAGTGGTGTTTTCATTCCTTCTAGTGAATTTTTTATTATTCTGTTAAATCCATTGAAAAGCTTCAAATAAGCGGTCAAGTAAAGACTGCGGTGTCATCCGAATTTGGGTGAAGTATGCAAACTTATGAGGTTTGTGTTATTGGTTCCACATAATACAGTATTGAGTGTTTAACTATCAGAGCTGTTAATGTAATGATCCTTTACTTCTTCATTCCGAAAATTATTAGAAACTCAAAAATCATATATGTACATCATCAATAGACCAATACCAATAACTTAAATGAAAAATTGACAAGTAGAAAATTAAATGATTTAATAACTGATAATACTAATGGATTATATGTTTCAGTTAGATGAATGGAAATTGATCATGAATAACACATTTAACTATGAACTGCACTACGTAACATTCCCAGAAAATGGTAAAGAAGAATGGCGCAAACTGTTCAAGCCATGCGCTGCTCAACGTTTGTTTCTACCTGTAAGTTTTGAAAATATATTATAATGTACAACTCATACTCAACCTGAAGTTATAATATTGATTGTACTTGATACTAAGTTAAATTCATGGGCTCGGGAAAAAATTCTACTATTCTTACTTCTACTTATGGAAATTCTTATTATGGAAGTATGTATAGCAAGGAGTGTCTTTTATCGAGGTTGTATACCTCCGCTATCCCTCTTATAGAGGTTTCTTATGTTTGGACATATTTCTTAGTCATTGCTTATTTTGAAACCTATTTTTGCTTTGGAGGTTGACCGCATGGTCTATATAAATGCCACGGGAGAACCAAGGTTCACTTACTGTAATGGCATGTTTTTTGTATGACAGAGTCTTCTGAAGCAGTATGACTCCGTGCTTTACGTAGACACTGATACGCTATTTTTAACACCATTAGAAGACATATGGCGACATTTTGACCGTATGAATAGCACCCAGATGGCAGCACTGTCTCCTGAACATGAGGACCCCAATACTGGATGGTACAACCGCTTTGCAAGACATCCTTACTATGGAAAACTGGGTAAGAAATCGTACACATAATGAAATATTTATATAATATGATATAGCGGAACAATGGCTACAAGGATCAGTTTGAAATTTGTAATGTAAGTTTTTCAACACTCTAAATATCATGAGTTTGTAATCAGTCTATCTGAGGAGAGGTCTGGGGGGTTGATATTCCAAAAAATGGGAATTTTAGGGGGTTCACATAAAATTTATTACAACATGAAATCTGTATTTAAACCATTGAAATCTGCTCCTATAAAACAATCAATTTAGTATTTTCAATCTCTGTTCTATGACAATCAGTTACTGATATACAAAAACTGGTACGGTACTCACAGTACTTTGTCTTCTGGAGCCTAAAATTTGATCATACTCTAATGACAAAATTTGAAAACCAGCTAATATAGCTTCACTTTGTGTTTTAGGTGTCAACTCAGGGGTCATGCTGATGAACTTGACCCGCATGCGTCAGTTTGGCTGGGAGCAGTATCTCTCGCCCATCTACAAAACGTTCAGATTAAAAATCACCTGGGGAGACCAAGACATAATAAATATAATTTTTCATTATCATCCAGGTATGCTTGTACAAATTGAAAAATTGTATTTTAAAATAAAAGTTACTATAAACCTATAACTACTGAAAAAATGTACACTTTTGAAGCATCCCGGTACTGAATTATATGAGTATTTATCAGGGTTTAAGCTTAATACTCAAGAAACACACAGAAAATTAATATTTACTCCCCATATATCTAGCTGAATGTTTTGTAATTTGATACTACACATATTTAAATTTTTCACTGCCTATTTACACTATATAGCCCTAACAAAATTTGTTGTTCTGCAACTGTTATCACTCAGTTATCGTCCAGTTTGACTGTTGATGGTTAGGCATACTTTTAGGTTATTCTATGTCACTTTCATAGCTGGAAACACTCAACTCATGACTATCTTTACTTTCCGAATCACCACTTTCATATAAAATGTGTCCAACAAAATCAGAACAATCCTAAGAAATAAGGAATGTATTGCTGGGAAATGACCATTGTCAAACTGCAGACCGTAAACTCGAAAACAAAGAATGATTTAAAAACAATCGAGAGTCAAATACAACAGTCAAAGACCGCTAAATACAATAATAAATTAATAGTTATGTCGATTACAAAAACCGGCTGTCATTCGTAGTTACTCACTGGCGATTCCGTGACGGGCAGGGCCCGTCTATCATGCCAATGGGTTAACATGGAAATTCACTGAATAAAATAGAAATTAACTTAGCACACATGTTTGCTGTTACAGGGTATTAACTTATTAATTTACAGGTGGTATAACTTAGGATGAGCTAAAAGGCAAAAGACGAAAGTCAAAAGCCGTAGTTGACATGTGGTCGTAACGTTTTAGACATTTCAACGAATGTGTTTGATCTTTTCCGAAAGATTTGAAGCGAACTTTGCTTCTTTTCCGGTTTTGATCTTTCACAAACGAAGGTTTTATCTTCAACCACTCCTGTCCTGAGGGTAGTGTGTTGCAACTGAAATCTGTTGCTTCTACACTAAACTCCCCAGCTGAAATGGGTAGTTGCAACACACTACCCTCAGGACAGGAGTGGTTGAAGATAAAATCTTCGTTTGTGAAAGATCAAAACCGGAAAAGAAGCAAAGTTCGCTTCAAATCTTTTGGAAAAGATCAAACACATTCGTTGAAATGTCTAAAACTTAGGATGATTACAACTTATAACTTACAGTCATATTGTAAACAGTGCATACGTATTTTCATGTCATGTGTGATTTGCTCTTTCTTGAAGTGTCTCACCTCAACTAGTGTGTGTGAACACCCACTAGCCGTAGGGTTAAAGTCAGCAAAATTTCTTCCTACCCATGTATCCCTGTCCACGACAGTAAAGTGTTGATTATTGTGACATTTTAGAGCGTCTGTACATCTACTCTTGTCGCTTCAACTATCGCTCGGACCACTGCATGTACATGAGTGTGTGCCGAGATGCACACGCACACGGAGTAGCTGTGGTACACGGCTCACGAGGAACGTTTCACTCGGATCGCCAGAACACCTTCAAGGCTATATTCTCTGCTATGGAAGAGGTAATTGAAAACTATATATATTTTTTAATCACAAAAATTAAATCTACTGCATAGAGGAATAAGTACTGTAGAGCTATTTTCTGTTTCATGTATGAGACTAAACCATTGATCATGTAACATGTTATGCAGTGGCGGCTCGTGAGTGAAATGTTAGGGGGGGCGCACACTGGTGGTCTTGGGGTTATGGATTACCCCCAAGGAGAGGGGGAGTCCGAGTGTTCTCTCTGCGGCAAATTTTTGAAAATATGGTGTATTTTAGTGACTTTTTAAAGCAATCAAGGTATTAAATTTGTGATGCATGTGTTTCGTTTTTAACTAAAATATTTCGTTTTCCTCATAAACCTTGAATAATAAATACTATACTCTTGGTCTTATGGATCGACTTAATTTGGACTCTCAATTGTATGGATAGATTACATTGAAAAAACCTTTATTTGTTGCGATATTTTGTAAATAAAGACGTAAATACCTAACTTAACATTTTAGCGCCCTCATTTTTCATGCGGATGTACCTGCAATACACTACTGTTGTTCGTTTTGCATATATTGTGTTCTTAACAAAAAATATATTCGCAATGATTACCTCCTTTAAACAACAAACACTTCTAGAATTCGCGAGCTTTGTTAATGTAGAAACATTGTTTTCTGGTACACAGTTAACTTACTGTTAACTGTGTACCAAAACTACTCTACTTAGTTAGATCAACACAAACATAACCTCTGTTACACACAAAAACAGACAACCGGCGCGCGGCAATCAACTGTCAACTCGCCACCAATGTTACTCTGCGCATGCGCGGACAACGTCCCAAGACTTCCATAAGAGATACGCTTAGACGCGTCATAGCACCAGCCACCCCCTTCACTACCTCTCTATATAAATGCATTGTGATGGATTCGGACGTTCTGGCGAGCGCCCCATGGCTACAAATATGAACTTTTCGCGCTATTTTTGTATATTTTCCCGCTATAATTTCTTTGCATATGACTGTTAAAACATTTTGGTTAGTTGGATCTATAGTTATAACTAAATAAATATTTAATTATTTTTTCCTTTTTCGAATCTTTGGGGGGCGGCGTCCGAGAGTCCTTATAGGCGAGCCGCCACTGATGTTATGGATAAAGATGAACTCAGTTTATTAATGATTAAAAGATTAATATAATAACTTTGCACAGATTTAATTCTTGAACATTTTTAACTTCTAAAGGAACAAGGTGTTATATTGAGCGATTTATTGCCAACTAGTCCACTTGAAATAAATCTGCTTTATTCATTGATAATAACAAAATAATCCCATGGTTTTCACATTTTTTAAATGGAATTTAGCCTATTGGCCACAGCTTTTGTTGTACACTCTAGCAACAATTCTAGAGTGTAGTTAGCTTAGCATGTTCTTCACTGTGTTAGTCCTAGCTTCTCAAGTCTTAACTTACCAATTGCCTCATAAAATTGTGTAAATTCAAGGTAAATTGCCTTATATTTTACTTTATATTGACTTTAACTAAAAGAATATATAATAAAGGATTTTGGCTATTGTTACTTAAGGCCTATTTAGAGTGTTTTTCCTTTAAAAAAATTGTTTCCAACAACTCGAGTCATCCACGTTTATATACATTATACAATGTAAGTAAAGCAAAATAGGAAATTAACTATTTTACAGGTCCAATAGTTCCATTAACTGAACCATTACATAGGCTTTGAAGACTGCATAATTGTAGCCTGGGATTTCATGACCCACCCCCCCAGCTGTTTGATATTACATGTGAGTGGGCACAGGTAATACCAAACATTTTTGAGTGAGTTTGGCTGGACGAAGTGACCATTAGCTGCATATCAAGTTTCACAGGAAACGGTTGAGAAAATAAGGAGGAAATTGATTTTTAAAACCATTTATTTAGGGACGTACATGTGGTGTCCTATTATTTAGGACCTCAACAACTATAAACCATAAAATTTTAATAATAGTCTTTACAGCGGACTTTCTAAAATTTGTATTTTTTAACTTTTTAGGGGTAAACTACTTTTAATATACATTATACAATGTAAGTAAACTACCCTTAAAAATAAAATAAATTTAAAAAATTGCCTGGGATATAGCCAAAATGCACTCGATTACCAAATTTCATAAAAATCTGACAATCAGGTTTGTACACAGACATCAGTCCGGTTGGAAACTACTTTTTTGGATTCAGGTAGCCTCAAAATGGGTTTATCCACTCTCAACTCAAATTCAAAAATATTGATGAGGCACATCAAGCGTGTTGTCCTGTCTAGTGCTCCGGGATTGAATCTCAAATTGGTTGGTCCCTTAGATCAATGGTTCGCAAACTGTGGGTCGCAGAAGGGTGCCAGGTGGGCCACATTAATAACCAATTAAAAGTAAATCTTAATTTTAAAAACAAATGTGTTATTTACTGAACACACAAACTCAAATAATTTACAAAAACACAAATTACAATTTTATTTGAAATTTAAATAATGAGAAGTCACGCCCATCCGGCCGGCTGGCTAATGGCAACGGAACAGCGTTGTGGCTATGCGGCAAGCACCAAAGGAGTGGCTTGAGCTCGGCAAAGTCTGCAGCTCGAATAGGAGTCAGCTCCTCCCCACCGCTTTAGGTGTTATTGAATGTGTCAGTTTACTTTTAACTTCAAATCAAATCAAATCAAATACATTTTATTTCAAAAAAAAATATAAACATACAATTTTTTAAATGCATAACAGGTAACGGAAAAAAAAAGTTCCCGCATGGGCCCATATTGGCCTGTGCGCAGGAACGCGTTCTTCAATAAATTAAATTAATGTGTACCTTCAAGAGAAAAAAAAATTAAAGAAAAAATTCCACTTAACAGTAGAAATAAGTATATTTTTTATTGGATCTAAAACAAACGTAACCGTACAGACACATTTTTGCTATTTCAATGTAAATATATTAATTGATGAACTGATTTTAATTGTGGCCTGCATACAAATGTTCGGCTCGACGGCATATGTTGTTTGTGAATGAAGTGGGAACAGTGAGAACAGTTTGAGTATTAGTTGCTGTACTCAGAGCGGATGAGTGTCTTGTTCGAGACCGATCTCCAACAACCAGTCAGAGATAGACAATTTAAACATTTTGTAGAAACCTGAAGGTTTCTAATCTCCAGAGGGATGTTTCTATAAATGAAATTCGCTATAAAGAATGAATTTGAATGACAAATTGATACTGCCCTGGGCACTTAACACCTACATTAACTATTTCTGGTTCTATAATTATGAGAAATGGGGGTGATCAACATTTCTTTATGAGTATAAGTATAAATCGATAATGTTTTAATATATAAATGTCTGATTGAAAGTAATTTTGTCTGGGAAAATAACTGATTAGTCGGGAATCGCTTGCACTTTCTAAAAGCAGCTTTGATGATTGATTTTTGGACAACAAATAATGGATTTAGGAGTGTTGGTCCAACACCTCCCCAAACTATAATTCCATACTGGAGAATGGATTGAACATATGCAAAATAAACCGTACAAATTTCCTTTGTGTAGTTCTTGTTAAGTGAGGTTATTTATTTCGCCTTTACTGTTTTATTATGGTTTTTGTGTGAGTGTTTGTCTTGTGTAAGAGTATGTGTTAGTGCTGAAAGATGAATAGGCTGTAAAAAAATGGTATTTTGTGAATCTTTGTGAAAATCTTGATCTAGGGACCCCCTTATTCTTTAAAAACAAAGAATTTATCATTGAAAACTGAAGCTAACTATTTTTTCTAATACAAACATTTTATTTTTCAGTACCAGCTGGGCACAGATGCATACCAGAATCTCCTGCTGCCTTTAGAGAACAGTTTGGACGCTACAAGTCACACAAACTGCGGAAAAGTTCGCAATATATTCACTAAAAACTTACATATTTACCTAGCCAAAGAACAATTTAGGTAGCTTTCGATTAGGTAATCTTCATGTTTATGTGCTCTCTATTGGAGAATTCAATGTTGCATCAGAAAGTCAATTCTTTCAATCGTGTTCGCTCAAAGTGTGCAATATCCTACATTCATTTTCATGGTATTTATATCATAAGGAAATAGTTAGGTAAGATTCAGTATTCTAATTTAAATTATATTCTATAATATATAAAAGAACTGTAGTTGATTAATAAATTTAATACTGTTTTGATGTTTGACTTACAGAAAGTATCCATTAAATTTTAATTTATTATATATCTTTTTTCTGTGATAGGTTAAAGACATATGTTTTACACTGAGTAACCACACACATATTTTCCAGATCATGTAAACTGTTGTTTATGTAATTTTTGCGTTTATTCTCATGTACTGTAGCCTGTATGCCAAGTGCCGATATACCATACTAATTTTGAGTTCCTATAACTACAAAGATTGAATTTTAATATCTATGCTGAAGCAATACAGTTGTTTTGACTACCACATTACTTTACATTTAACTAAACTACTAAACTGCACATTAAAAGTGCAAAAGTTTATTAGTAAAATATTTGAGACACTTCAGTTTTTATATGAAGACAGATTGCTTTTAACTGTATAGACTGACCTCAGACAACTCCTTGAGTTCATCATCCTTAATTAATGGGTTCATTCCGATACGCATTTATGTTTTACCTTTTAACCTAAACTAATTCGGAAATTACTCAGTTTTTCTCTTTTAATCCTGTCTATTATACTCCAAATTGTTAAAAAATATTAGTAGATACATTTATTTAGCTATTAAATTACATTTGTAATTTAATTGTAAAAAGGTATGATTTCTTAGAATGTTTATCATGATGTGGGATTGTAAATTTGCTCTAACATCACAATATTTTGTCATTTTATAGAGAATAAATAAGCTGAGTTATTTATAAGGTTGCAGAGATAGTGTTAACACATTCACTGCGGCGCTTGTCCCCAAACACAGCGCCCTCTCTGTACACTACGCCACACTAATTAAAACTGTTATTGTGAGCCTAGCTCTTGCCAGAGGAGAACTGTTGTTTGTCAGCGTGTTGAAATGTGACCATGGTATAATGTGGTGGTGTCAGTTTTCGGTTCGCTCGCTGATTTTTTTATTTAGGTTATTTTATTATTTTTATAATAATAGGTTATAATAACTATTTTACCGTCCGGGGATGGCCTGGCCAACGCTAAGAGGCCGATAACGACCGCTCAACAATGACGTAATTTTTTGTGAACTGGATTGCCGTTGATCAATGGGAACAGCGTTTTCAAACTTCTTACTTCAAAATTTTTCAGCTTCGCCAAAAGTGCTATAATTTTTTTCAGCAGTGAATGTGTTAAGCAATGTCAAAGAGTGTCATTTCCACTCTGTTGTGTTATTTCCAGATAAATAGCAGGGAACACAAGGTTCCGAATAAATTATTAATATTTTATATTTGTGCTGCTCAACAGCAGTGAAATAATTCTCTATAGGTAAAAATAGTAGTATATCAAATTAGACCTAGAAAAATCTGTAGATAATTATATTTATTTTTAGGCTGACACCACTGCCATAAAAAAGCAGATTCTTGGATATTTCTTTGATTGACACTACTATGCAGGTCTTTGTTATTACATTATTTGTCGATTTTTAAGTTCATAAATATGTAAATATATATGTATACTTTGCCTTAATTTTATGCGTAAGGTTGAAATTGTTATTTAAATAAAAATATTTTATTGACTGTCTTAAGTTTTGTTTGTTATGTAATTGATACAAATCGATATTAAATTATTAACTTTTCACCTTTTGCAAGTTATTTTGTTTAAATATTATTGTTATTATGTGCAATATAGTCTATTGTTTACAATGTCTTTAGTATTTCAGTATCTTTATGCTCCATCTCAGATTTCAAATTACAGACACCAAGAGATTGGGTGTGAATTTGATTTTTTTTTGTAAATGTGTTATGGATGCAGTGGAACCTCCATAATTTGAAATCCTCGTTAATTCAAATTTTTATTCCCTGTGAACTACCCTATCTTTGAAATGTTAATTTTACCTCTCAAACCTTATCGAACAGTTCATGATAAATACCTTGATAATTTAAATTTAAAGTTTTTTTCGATGTTAAAATATCTCCATTATTCCCAAAAACCTTTGTAATTCGAAATGATGCAATCGCTGCACCTCTATAATTCAAGGCAAAGACAAAAAACCCTTGATTTTTCAGTCTAATTAAAATTGTTATGATTGAAAACATTGATATTTCACTGCTTTAGACAAGATATTCCAATCTCTAAATCAAGCGTGGTATCGATTTGAATTTAAGTGGCCGTACTCTAGTTAGTACAGTGTTTGATTTGTTTTAAAGTTGTTCGTGGTCAAGTGAGTACATTTTCGTTTTCAGACAGTAAGGCAAAACGTATAAGGCACTTACCTCCGAGGAAAAGGTAAAAGTTAATCTAAAACCTGTCAACTGAAAAATGGTCATTAATAGTAAAATTAGTTCAATAAAGAAGGAACATAAATTAAATGAAATATTTTTCAATTTGTAAGTACGTACATTATTACATTTTATTCTGTAATTAATTGTGTATTAATGTAATAACCATTACAATATGTAATTAATATTAATGTACTAAACACCTTATTTTGAAGCTACTGAAACTCGTCACTGTATTTATTGCTTGCACTGAATTGAACCTCTATAAATCAAACTTAACGGAAAATCAGCCTTGAAAAATCGAACCTCTTTTATTTGAAATACTCGACAATTCAAAGTTTTCCCGTTCCTCTTGGGATTCGATTTATCGAGGTTCCACTGTATTTCGTTTACCAAGTGATATGACAACGTGTCTTATTACTGTTGATATCAGTGTGTGTTAGTTGTTCTGATCATTTCTTCATTTATTCGGATTATAGATCAGTGTAGGTATTTGAATTAGACTGATTTTATGGTTTTTCTTAATTTTTTATTTATTGTTACTTATTGTTATTACCTTATAACAAAAAGCAGAATCATATTTACTTTAGTTATTTGTAAGTTAAAAATTATGTCTTAGTGATCCATAGAATAAAATATGAAAATATAAATCTTTCTTCATAGATGAAAAAGTACTTTTTGAATTACTACGATAATAATTGGTGTTGTATTAAGCATTTATGCCATAGTTTAAGATTGTAGTTATACAAAACAATAATTTAAATATACTCATGCCTTATGATAGGGCCATACAAATGGTGTAATAGCAGTGGCAAAGTAACTTTGAATAATGTTTTTGGAATATATTTACAAAAAATTTATACTGTAGATAATTTGTTACCAAATAGTTCTTTCTACGAGAATATAAATTTCTCCATTGAGTAATGTTATATCACAATAAAATTGTACCATACTTTGATCGTTTTTAATCTCCAGATCCAGTTATAACCTAAACGTAGAAGACTAAAATAGTGATTCGTTTTGAAGGGAAACCAGAGTATCATGCTGGGTCATGAGGGCCTTTCTATCAATATTTTCTCTGACAGTCAGGCGGCTCTTAGAGCTTTGGACTCGGTAGAGTTCAACTCTAGGGTTGTGTGGGACTGTTTTAAGCTTATGTCCTGTGTTAGCAGACACAATGAAGTCACCCTTTGTTGGATTCCAGGGCACTCAGGGGTGGATGGTAACGAAGTGGCAGACGGGCTGGCCAATAGGGCTGCATCATCCCCCCTTTGTGGTCCTCAACCCTTCTGTGGTGTTTCCCGCGCTGCGGTTTTTCAGACTATCAATTCCTGGGCTAGGGATTGTCATAAGAAAAGATGGACTGAACTTTCCCTGCATAGAGTTAGTAAGCTTAATCTTCGTTCTCCTTCTAGTCAAGTTGCAAAGAGGTTCCTGAAACTTGGCAGGAAGGATGCCAAACTTGTCACAGGTATCGTCACTGGTCACGGTAATCTGAGGAAGCACCAACTACGTATGGGGGTCTTCAACGGCGACCCCCTGTGTAGGAAATGTTATCTGCAGGAGGAAACTGCAGATCATCTACTCTTTGATTGCACAGAGCTGGTAGAGGTAAGGTCCTCCACTCTGGGCAACTTGGTAAGGGGTAGTTTTCTGCCTCCTGACGAGCTCGTTGACAGGATGCTGCAGTTTTACAGGTGTCTTCATCTAGAAGATTCCTGATTCTCTAGGAAAGAGAATTTTTAGGGGTGCGCAAAAAGCTGCAACGGCTGAAGCGCCTTGGGAAATCCGCCCCTTCGAATGATGAATGATGATGATGATAGTGATTTGAGTCACTTTGACTTCTGGCTACATCAAGATGACTGTTTCCTTGGAAGAATAGACATTGAAGTCATTGAACAATGTAAAGTAGGCTCCTAGTAATCCAGCAAATATGAGACCAGAGTACTGCCGGGCGGATTATTGGATCGTCATATAAATAAATACCTCAATCGCAGCAGACCTGCTTACTCAGCGAATTCCCAAATCAATAATGTAATAATAATAATATGTGACAAGTTTTATCAATATAAATACGAAAGTTTTTCTGTTCTCCACAAGATTAACAAGGGAAAGAGTGTGCAGGTTTGCTGCTGTGAGGAAAACTAAAATCAGGCATTTCAGCATAAACAATTTTTATTTTGACTATTTATACCAAGTTTCATAAACATCTGTCCATAAATGAAGGAGTTTGCCTATTCTCTATATGATAAACATGGGAAGAGTATGCAGGTTAGCTGCCACGATAAACACACAAACCATGATTTTTAAGCATAAATAGATGGATCTCAACCACATGAAGCTAAATACTATGATTCATCATAAAATATGAATAACAATTGATATATTAATTTTTCCTTATCCTCCATAACACTAACATTGGTGTCCCAAAAACCATCTTACTGTGTTTAGACCTTTTAATATCTCGGTAACCGTTAGAGATAGAGAAAAAACTTTAAGGAACTAAGATAAATATAGCGGGAGTAAAACATTTAGAGGTTAAATAACTTTCGCAGTTTTACTATGAATAATTTTACTCTCTTATAAAACATGACATTTTAAACAAAAACCTTACTATACCTAGTGATGTGTAATATTTGTTAAAACAAAGTCAAGTATAATATCTTGTGTGTATTCCAAGAAAACAAAAATTATTAATAAACAATAAAAACATTTAAAATCATCTTCTAAAAATAATGTTTACATTTTTTTTAAAGTACTTCAATAAAACATATATGCATAGTAGATTCCCGCTCATCCGGGTCAATGTTCTTAGAAAATATAATATGCAATTTTCAAATAGAAAAAACAAAAAATTTTAATCATTGCGACTATACATAGTTTATGGACGATAGACCTGTAATACAATAATACATTTGACACGTTTCATTTGGAATCGAAATTCTGCGGAATTCTTGTCATACAGACAATGTAAGAGAGCATATGACTACCCTCAATTACACAACAATGTTTACAGTTACTTAAGATATAATAAAGTGTTTTGTTTTTGACATTGGAAGAAATAAAGTCCTGGTAAAACATCAAGTATATTGACCGGTATATCAACTATGTATATTCACATATGAATTTTCAAATTTCTGACCATACCATTCAAATTCAACACTCACTACAACTCCTAATAGTTCATATTTTCATAATTCCAGTCATCTATCAAATTAGTTCGGTTAAGCAAGATTACTATATTGCATACAGTAACGTTAAAATACAATTAAAATATAATTGTGTAAACTAAAATATTAAACTCTCGATTTAAAAACACATCCTTAACTTTATAACGAATCTTCTGTACAAATTTAAAGCATTTAACACAAATTACATGCAATAGTTCAATGTAAAATTATAGCATTACCTAAATAAATAATATATTTATACCACAATAGTATTTTGGCAATGCATATTGAAATATGTTTTAAATAACATAATTTTGTACAATTTGTTGTTCAGAGCATTCGTATCTGAAAGTAACATTGAGATACACATCACTAGCCCTTTCATGAAATTTGTACCAGACAGATAAAAAGATTGAATTTGTACTGACTTGATAAGTTGAATTTTCAATTTAAAAGGCTAATCATGTTTATATAATGGTAAATATTCCACATAAAACTTGTTATAGGCACAATATTGACTGAGGAATAGTGCTTACTCTCAAATTATGAATTCCTCACTTAACTTAATTAAATACACAATATTTACAACGTGAATGGAAGATAATGGATGCAGCTCCACCAGTAATACAATCCAAATTCGCCAAATGCCACTGCAACAAGAAAACTAAGTTAAATGTGTGTAAACTGAAAAAAGTCTAACTGGGTGATTTGATCATATCAGTACGGAGAACTAAAGGAGATGTATTGTGAGCTCGACTTGCCATAATAAGAACCAAACGTCTCCAGAGGCTAGCTCATATATTAAGAAGTAACAACTCCAATTTACTAACCTATTCGCATACAACTACGAGATATCTTGTAGATGTGCAACTTGCAGGGTAATTTTAATTATATTACATACATCAACGTGTAATAGAGCTATTTTTAAAGATCTATATTAGTTTTAACACCAAAATAGATAATATTTGTGGGTAAATATAACATAATGTGACGAGGAAAAACCAAACATTTTGGTACATCAGCAGTATTTAATACTGCTGATGTAATCAACTGTCTACCGTGAAGTGTTGCACATTAGTCAGGTGTCATCATTGTCTGCCACCATTATTTAGGTTATGAAATAAATAATCACTTACAAACATATCACTTATGCCTTCATGGTAATTTCATAACTATTACAGCAGGCATAAGCAAATATGAAAAATATATTCATTAAAATCTCTAATTTGTATAATGTTGGTTTTTGACAAAAAATATATTTTACAAATATTAAGACTTCTTTTGTGGGATGGTTTTTTTACAATAAACATGTCTTTGCTTTTGAGATTGTATTTTTTTTATTTTAAAAACTAAACAAATATATGGTGTTAAAAGTTAATCCTGGATTTAATGGTGAAAAAATCATAACAATAAGTTAATATTTACAATTTTTATGAACCTTTTGCGAAGGCTCTCAAATTACCTAATTTTTACTGGCCACTTTCGGCCAAGTCAGGCTTTAAATAAGTGGTTAAAATAGGTTTACAACAATAAACCCAATTGTATCTGGAAAGAATAAGGCTATGATGGAGAGATCCAATGCTAAATGATGTAAGGATATTGCGAGCATGAGAATAAGCGGCAGAAGAATGGAGGAATTGCTGAGGACAAAATAAATCATGGCCCCCTCCGTGCGATCGCACAGCACGTTGCGCCAGCTGCCGCCATGCTGCGCAATCATGAACAATGCGAGAGTGATCAGTGATAGTGTGCGAATGTAAATAATATTATTTTAATCAATTAATTAATGAGCTTCATGTGTTTTTCTTTTTTAAGTTTTAAATATGCTGATGATGCCACAAGGGTGGTGAAATGTACATCAAGAAATCCAACTCAAGAACATAGGCAACTAACAAAGGTAATATATAATTACTGTTCTTGAAACTGGGCCTCTGGATAACTAGGAAAATATCGTACAGCTGTGGTAAATTACGTGCCACGATTACCATGCAGTAAGTACGCGCTGTATTCGCTTTTTCTCTCCCTACGACTGTCTTCGCGTCTGTATGTCGACACCAACCTACCCCATTGTCCATTGTTGCCAAGACGACGGCAAGTTCGTTATATAATAACGGTCCAATAATAACTTCGTTCCAAGAATTATTTTCTGTTGAACATCCCTCCTGACATTTGATGATGTTTTGCCCCAAATTTGGAAGTTCTGAATCCTTCACAAATAGCAATTTTCTTGGGCGGTTTCCTTGACCAATGTTGAAATTTCCTGACTTTTCAATGCTCCCTATTTTCCCTGTAGATAGACACCCTGCCAAAGGTGTAAGGGTAAGTACAGATTTTTCTGAAAAACAGCACAATGTTGAGTTTAACACGTTCGCTGCGGACCACACGGATCCGAGTGGTGACATTTAGGTTAAAATCAAGATGATGGATCTGGCGATGTAGATTGTGCTGCCACCTGTTGGGATCTGAGAGAATTACGACCATCTTTGTTATAACGCAGTATCTATTTCTGTATGGGTAACTTGGAATTTTCCTTTTGGTTGATTTTAAACTACACTGGTCGGGAAGGGAACGGGGGTTTCGGGCGCCGCAGCGAATGTGTTAACTAGCTACGCCAATGGTCTGATTAATTTCTACAAAGAGGCCTAACATTACAATTACAAGCAATATTCAGAAGCTCACCTCATCCATTTTAAAGAAGAAGAGTAGGTCCAGGCTTCTTCCCAGGCCACGCTTCCTTGGCATACTTTTTCTTCCTGGGTTCTGGCGCTCCAGAAGGGGCATTCTGGTCGGCCTGCGGGGCTGGCTCGGTAGGCGGGGGGACGACGGGGGTAGGAGGGGCCATCTCCACATCAGGAGCAGGGTTGGGTAGTACAAGACCCAAACGCGAGGCCAATGCAGGGGAGAACATGAGGGAGGTTGGGGTGGCTGGGGTATGGCCCTCTGGACCTGGTCAAACACATTCAAAAATACAGGAACTCAAGGGACAAGAAGACTAAAAAGACTCTGGTGTTCACAAAATCACGACGTACAATTCATCAGCCAAATCGGTTGACTCCTCGTTAATACTGGAAGTGGAGTATGTGGCTATGGCAAAATTCTGTGCACAAGCCAGTTTATTTGATCAGCTATTTTTATATTATTTATTTATTTGTTTATAATTTTTGTTTTCCTATCATGTCAATTAAACATAGTCAACCTCTTTCTTGTTAATTTTTAGTGTTTACTAATTATTCAGTACTTATTCGAATATCCAATTATAAGTAATTATTCAATACTTGGCTTGCTCTTATAACAGCAATTAGTACAAAGTCATTGAGAAACCTAGTCTATGAAAATCATAAGAGATGAGCGGCAGGCTACCCAAGATTCATGTAAGTGTTACACCACCGTGCTTTTTAAATTAAGTCTATTGTATTGATGACGGAGTAAAATGAAATTTACGAGGGGGTATCCAAAAGTAACTGGAATTGCATTGCATGCGGGCCAGAGCTTTTGTATTACGCTTTTGGTTTCTGCTGCTAGTACCTGTCTAGTGCACCTCTTTGCCAGTTCAGAGCTGCATGGGCATTGACCTAGCATGTTCTGTTAGTCTGTAGTGACTGATTTTGCTAGTGTTGTTTCACTGCTGAACGTGATGAAAATGTTGAAAGAAATTAAGAGATTATCCTCTAAGACTGTTGACAGACAATTCATCAACAGTAAGATATCACTGGAATATCTTCTACCTCAGTTGATTTTAACTGAAGATTTAGGAATGAAACAAATTGTTGCTAGATTTGTTTTTCCATCACTGGCTGAAAATCAAAAAGAACATTGATTCGAATCATGTTGTTAACTTAAAGAACAGCTTAGAACTGAACCACATTTTCTTTTAAAGGTAAAACTGACAATGGATCAAGGTGGGTTACAACTCAGAGACAAAACAACAATCAAACCTCTCAAATTCTTTCAACATTATCATTGATTCTGGCAGCTGATGGGATGTCCAGAACAATGTTCGTAATTAATAATGTTGCAACTTTTAAGTCAGAATACATTTAAGTTTTCCCTGTACGAGTAGTATCGTCTTTGTAGGCAGTTTTCAACATTGAAAATTGTTTCTGCAGTGTTTTACCATAATAAAAAACGAATTAGGAATGAAACAGCACTAGCAAAAACTACAGACGAACACAAAACATTGTTTAAATACAAAACAAAGCCCTGTCACTGTGACGAAATGGCGTTTTCAGGGCCAGGCAGACCGACGAGTACCGACACAGATCACACGCAATGCATGAACTTGACGCAATTGTACAGTCGGCTACACTTTGCTGAAGAAATACTACAATTGTCTACATTTACTGTAGCCTTTAACACGTATTTCAGTTCAGCACAATTATTTCAGTAATTTAAAGTACAAATAACTGCATGTTAGTTTGTATGTTTTGCTTTAAAATTCATAAAACTCGTCCGAGGATAGCCTCAGTTAAGCGGAAATTGATTAGCCAAGACACTACTATGCTAGCAGAAATGTGTACTACAAAAGCTCCAATTACTTTTGGAAACTCCCCTCGTATACCTGGCATATCATGGTAGAGCTGGCTCATGAAGGAGGATGGGTGCAGGTGCTTCATGGCAAGAGGCTTGTGGTCCTCGGGCTGCGTCAGGCCACTGGTGATGCCGACTCCACTCTCCAGTCTCTGTCGCTGTAATTACAATAAATCTAAATAATGAAGAGGTAAATCTTGACAATCCTCACTCTCAGATAACTATAACTCTCGGATTGTAAACTAATTATTAGCAGTGATAAACCACTCCCGTCCCGAGATGTCAACAAAAAACTACACAGCTAATTCAGTTTATAGTCGTCCACGACATTGCTTACAAACACAAAGGCATAATGAAACAGTTCAAAAGTAAATGTTGACATATTCTAGTGGAGAAATGATGAACTACAACAAAATATTGCAGAAAATATCAACATAGAACGTTGTTTTACCGCAGTATTACATCAGTGGCCCTTTTCTAGCATTTTAGTGACGACGTAATATTACGGAAAAAACCATTAAGGGGTTATAAGAAAATTTAGTTATTGTTTGAATCAACAGAATAAATCTTTAAAAACACACATTATAGACTAAGAAGAATTTAAAAATTGCCTATTTCGGCAATCTCTTTGATCCATTTATTGTGAATTAACCTTTTGTTAAAAAATACTGATCTATCCACCTTGGTGGGTATGACGGTGGTGTGCACAAGGTTCCTGAACCGTCCAACTGACGGATCCACATCCTCAGGATTTATAACTTCTTCTTCTTCGTTAAAAGTGACTCCGCGTTTTTTCCTTTTTCTGTTTCTTGGAGCTGCTTCTCCATCTTCTCCAATTCCGAGCATTGATATTCTCCTGTTGTGTGCAGTGTTGAATTCAGTCAAGTTCTGTACAAATGAACAAGAACAGTTTTACTAGATTGTATCATATTTACGAGACAAATTACACAAATTGGTAGAGATTAGATTAGATTACCTTTTGAAATGGCCACTAACCAAGATTGGTATTTTAAACCAAGTATGAATGAGAAATGAGTGAAGGATGGTTTTGGCGCGATCTTGTAGTCTTGTCACTGACTAAGACTGACATGTTCCTTAGACAGGACTGCTAATTAATAGCCCAACAGCCAATGGCATATAAGGGACCTAAAGTTTAACGTGGAATCCGAACCACTTTATCATCTACATTACAAACTGGTCTAATTATGAGGATGATTTTTGCGGATTAATGTAGGATTCAATAATGCGAACAGAATATTACATCCATCAACCATCGCTTACCTAACCAACTATCCACAATTCGTGACCTCCAAGTACAAGTACAAGTCTTCATCATGGATGTCAGTGCGCCCATTCTGAAACTCTTTGACCCTTTTGCGTACATGTTGTACGCTCATACACTTGTCCCATAGATAATGCATAGCTGGGAATGAATACAGCTGATAAGCCAAGACTGAGCTTCGAGGTGGCTTGCTGGGGAGGGGATTTGTAATAGGGGAACCAAAGTACACTGCGGCAGCACGGGATTCACCGTAACAGCGCTTTTCATGACTATAGCGCCATGGGAACCATACTTTACGGACAACCCTCGTAGCTGGATTACAGGACACGCCACCGTCCCAGTCTTTACAGAATGACTTTATAGAAATATTTCTCAATTCAGGAAAAGAATTTGCCCACTACATTTACAACAGGTGCATTTTATGTATTTTTCAAATGCTTCTTCCATAACTGTGACAAATTCAGAACTGGCCGTAAAGCCCAATAGATGTCTACATATATTGGAGGCGACACAGTTGCTTTCAATAAGGAATAAAAACAAGTTAGAAAATTTCCTACCAAATTCGCTGTTTATCTTACAACTTAACTAACTTTCAATTACCCCCAATTTCCCCTTTCCTCCTGAGCTCAAGCGAATACAATAGCAGTTGGTATTTGTACATATACATATTCAAACTAGACATCCACCCACCCTGGTAGGTATTTTAATGTGAATGGGTGAGGCGGATGAGTAACGGTTAGATAACATGTGTAGTTGTGAGACGAATATCAGATATAAAGCTAGATACCTTTTATTCCTGGCAACAAGCAAAAATTATTAAAAATGGTAGAAGTGAAAAATTATTAAAACAGTATGCACGGAATGACCTAAAAGTATTAGAATTTTTCACAAAAAAGTTATAAGTTAGTCTTTTGATAGTGAGGAGCCTGTAAAACAACCTTCCCATGAGGATCAAACTCCTTGATACGCCGCTAAAATATCTTTTCTCTATTTGCCATTCAGGAAACCTAACTCTGGGGCTTAAAACATCTTATCTTATCAGCCTAATTCTAAAAGATTAACTTGTTCAAGTTATGCAAAATCAAAATAGAATGCCGAACTTTCTATCCATTTTATAAATATACAAACCAATTTAAACCAGTATAAAGTGATACTTACATCAAGCTCAGTCTCAGTCTCAGGCAGTCCTAATAACCCTCCCTCCGCATCTTCAGAGGATTTCTCCAACTCCTCGATAATAGGCCTCGACCCCGTCTGAGGTCGTTCACGTAGAATGTAGTTTCGCGTTGATGCTCCAAAATGGAATACACTGTCTATTGGAAGCTGTGTCGGCTTCTGAGCTTCAATCCTCAATGACCCAATATACGTCCCATGAGCTAGAAATGTTTAAAAAGACTGTCAGAAACTAGATTGTCAAAGGCAGCCATTAGTAACCCTAAAACCATTGAAAAACACATAAAATAAATAAAGTAATAATCAAAATAAACATTTATTTGGCCAGCATCCTACTACAAACGTATCTGTGAATATTAATTGTAAAATTCATGATGTCTAGACCTACGCTGTTTAGTAACTAATCAAAATTTAAAGATTACTGTTCATTGTTAATTAACTCAAATTTTAATTATTAAAGTTACTTTAAACTACATAGGATACGACAAGTGGACAAAACATTATTAAAATTAGACAGAATAATATTCCCGGAAATAAAATGGCACATTACTCGACCTGTTAACAACATCAATTTAAAATATTGCACGGCTTCAGACAAAATTCATTTCTTGTCTTAGTTTTAGAGTTTTAAAAATAAAGACTAGCTAATAGGACTAGCTCAGTTTTAAACCCAAAGGCTCGGTTAACTGGACCGGATAATATCGGACAATCAGGCATCCACTGTAATGAAATATAAACACAGTTTAGGTATCAAAAATCTGTTGAAAATAGAGTTTGTCAACACATTTGGTACAGTATAGTTAGCCTGTATGAAATATTGAGCTTTCTAAACTTTCTATAACCTCCATTCTCTTTGTATAAAGCTTTTAATAAAAATATTCCACATTTGATTTTTTCCAGAAAATATTTTACTTATTAGCTTAAGTTGGCTATTATGAGGTAAATAATACCAAAAGCGATTTTCACTTACTATACTGATTTAGTAAGTTACTTACTACTTCCTAAATCAACTAGGAAAGCTCGATGTAAATGTTTATGGTATACAAATGCTGCATGAACTCTTGAACAGCTTTGATGGTCAATGCAGAAGTCATTCATCTGAGGATTTCTACCAAACAGGTAACATTTCTTTTGATCTAACATTAGTTTCTGAAAAATAAAAAACTTATAGAGAATAATTAAAACAGGCTTCATTTTAATACTTTACACTAAAAACAAAAGGAGCTAAAAAGTATATGTTAATTAAATTTAACACATTCAAATAATAGAAAGAGTATAAAATGGTTGGAAGTTAATTGAGGATTTGCGTATTAATATGTAGGGGTATGTAGGGGTAGGGGTGTACATGTCTCAGAGTTCATGGTCTGGGAAGGACTGAATGAAGATGGACCAATCGAGCTTCAGTGTTTCCGTCTCCCATAAAGTTGAGTCCTGGTAAGCACCTCTGAGTAGTTCATCTCGAGGATTTCCTCACCATTCATCCTCGCACATGCTTAAGGGTTTCCACCTATCATATGGTGACAACCACCTACTGGTGGAAGTTTTGCCATTCCACCGCATACCACTACTGACTTAAGGATGAGTACTAGGCCTGGGACTATTTTAAAGGTGTCTTGGCAATTTTTAAATTATTGATGAGGAAAAGTGGTGTGGGGAGGGAATAGGGGGAATTGGAAGTTTAGGAAAATGTTATTTTGCTATTAGAAATTTCAGGTTTTAAAGATAACCCTTTTTTGGTGTTTTAAATCAGTTTTTTAATGTAATAAATCTTTCTAAAATACTTGAAGTTTTGTTTCAGCAAGCCAGAATCTCCTCCCCTCCAAACCTTTGCCTGATTGTTGTGTAGGCTTATATAGAATACACTGAGAAGCTCTTTACAGCTGATTTCGCTGATTACTCATGTCAAATTTACCAAAGATGTCTCGGATTCATCCCCCTTACAATTCTTGCTGACCCACCCCTGTCAGAAAACTACGTTGGTGGCTCACCATTACCTTTAGATGTGCTTTTTATTGAAGGAAAAATACCGAACATGCACCGACTGAACATTAATTCGGGAATTTAAATTTCAATGGCTCTTCTTGAAATAGTGGAATTGCATAATTCCTGGGCCACAAATACTCAACTTGATCTGGTCTAGAAGCACTAAATAAGTTAATCTACAATATCCTTAGCTATACAATATTATCAATAAAGCAAGATGGACAGGCTAAGTGGGGGATTATTCTTCTATGTCTGTGGAACTAATCAAATCAAATAATTTAAAAATTCCAGTTGACAATAATACATTGTTTTGGAAAGGTCAAATAACATTTGTTGCGTAAGGCTGAAACATACAAGTCAACAGAAAATATACTAATTATAACCCTAGACAGGGCAGGGCTTGACAACTCTCATTACACTAAGAGGCGCAAGTCCTAAAATCGACCGCCTTACAACGTTTTAGACTTTGACCATATTTTCAAAGTTTTTGAGGCTCATGAAATAAAAACATTAATTCAAATCAAACCATATGTAAATGGAAATAAAAGTAACACTTTACAAAATAATTTAACTGCCTTAAATTTAAAAAAATTCAAACAAATCCAGGCGCATGGCCTAAAATTTACCGCAAATTACGTGAATAAACAGGGTGTGTGGCCTAAAAATTACAGCGTCTCTAAAACAACACTCTGGCTAGGACAAGGGTTTGGATGATGCTGGCTGGAATTAAGTAGAGTGGTGTCAGTAGGTGATGAGTACGGATGTAACAAAGTCGCAACAGGACCGTCTAAAGCTAAAAAAACTGTTTTTGTGCGACACCCTTTAAAGGGTTAATTTTTACTTTAACAGAATTAAAGTTAAGTATAAAGAATGATATTTAATCAATTAGTACCTATTAAATATTAGTTATTAAATGTTATTCTAAGCTTGTTTTCTCTTACAATTTAAATTGTTATCAGTCATAAAATATGACTGCAGTATCTCACTTATAAATACCTCCATTGAATGCAAATGTAAGTAAATTTGATTAATAAGTCTCTAAGAATAGATAAATACCTGGATAAGCTTATCACCCTTCATTACATCCAAATGAAGCCCAACTGGTGGCTTACCGGCCCTGTAAAAGAAGATTTTTATTTATTTATTTTTATATATTTCTAAGTTAACCTATGGAAGCTGATTCAGAATCTATGATAAAAATTTCCAACTTACCAGTTTGGGACATCGTAGTGGTTGGCCATTGTTCCAAAATGTTCGGTAATAAAATATAAGTTTAAGTTCTCTAATAACTTCTTCACATAATTGTTTATTAATAATAACAATAGAGTATTAGTTTCATTTGTTTACGTGATCTGATATTTCTAATCGTCAATTCGGCTCCCTTTCGCCTTCTTCTCTCACTCCGAACTCAACGTTGTCGGTGTATGTTGTCTGTTGGTTTCGGTTAACTCTGTTCCTCTTTTTCATCAGAGGTACATAGAGGTTTTCCTTCTCTATTCATATCTTGCATGGTTGAACTAGACATCCCTACAACGGGTATCCCTAATTCCTTAAACGATTAGATTTTATAGACTTCCGCCCTATAATAACGCCTACCTAGTGAAGGATCTAAGCCTCTTGCACTACAGTTTACAATACAATTGAGAAAGGATAGCCTTAATTTATGCTTGTTTTGTGTCTTTTACGCATTGCGGCATATATTACAATTTGATGTGAAACGGTCCAAACCCCGGTCTTGTAACTACTTAACATCAACTTGTTGTTAGGAGGATAGCCACTCTGCCAGTTTTTAGTACGTAACTAGTACAATTAATTACAGTACCCCGTTCAAAATCTGAAGATTGCTGGTTCAATCCTTCATGAAATAAAAACATTAATTCAAATCAAACCATATGTAAATGGAAATAAAAGTAACACTTTACAAAATAATTTAACTGCCTTAAATTTAAAAAAATTCAAACAAATCCAGGCGCATGGCCTAAAATTTACCGCAAATTACGTGAATAAACAGGGCGCGTGGCCTAAAAATTACAGCGTCTCTAAAACAACACTCTGGCTAGGACAAGGGTTTGGATGATGCTGGCTGGAATTAAGTAGAGTGGTGTCAGTAGGTGATGAGTACGGATGTAACAAAGTCGCAACAGGACCGTCTAAAGCTAAAAAAACTGTTTTTGTGCGACACCCTTTAAAGGGTTAATTTTTACTTTAACAGAATTAAAGTTAAGTATAAAGAATGATATTTAATCAATTAGTACCTATTAAATATTAGTTATTAAATGTTATTCTAAGCTTGTTTTCTCTTACAATTTAAATTGTTATCAGTCATAAAATATGACTGCAGTATCTCACTTATAAATACCTCCATTGAATGCAAATGTAAGTAAATTTGATTAATAAGTCTCTAAGAATAGATAAATACCTGGATAAGCTTATCACCCTTCATTACATCCAAATGAAGCCCAACTGGTGGCTTACCGGCCCTGTAAAAGAAGATTTTTATTTATTTATTTTTATATATTTCTAAGTTAACCTATGGAAGCTGATTCAGAATCTATGATAAAAATTTCCAACTTACCAGTTTGGGACATCGTAGTGGTTGGCCATTGTTCCAAAATGTTCGGTAATAAAATATAAGTTTAAGTTCTCTAATAACTTCTTCACATAATTGTTTATTAATAATAACAATAGAGTATTAGTTTCATTTGTTTACGTGATCTGATATTTCTAATCGTCAATTCGGCTCCCTTTCGCCTTCTCTTCTCTCACTCCGAACTCAACGTTGTCGGTGTATGTTGTCTGTTGGTTTCGGTTAACTCTGTTCCTCTTTTTCATCAGAGGTACATAGAGGTTTTCCTTCTCTATTCATATCTTGCATGGTTGAACTAGACATCCCTACAACGGGTATCCCTAATTCCTTAAACGATTAGATTTTATAGACTTCCGCCCTATAATAACGCCTACCTAGTGAAGGATCTAAGCCTCTTGCACTACAGTTTACAATACAATTGAGAAAGGATAGCCTTAATTTATGCTTGTTTTGTGTCTTTTACGCATTGCGGCATATATTACAATTTGATGTGAAACGGTCCAAACCCCGGTCTTGTAACTACTTAACATCAACTTGTTGTTAGGAGGATAGCCACTCTGCCAGTTTTTAGTACGTAACTAGTACAATTAATTACAGTACCCCGTTCAAAATCTGAAGATTGCTGGTTCAATCCTGAGCGAAATCCTAAGACAATTTTATGATAGTTTGACCATAAGGCCGGCTTCATTTACTCATATGTATTTCAAATCCATAATGACAGCTTACTTATCCAGAAACAGACAAATGTTAGAACACAAAATATCCAAATTTTTATAAATAAGGTTCCAAATTGGTATTGGGTATCTGGGAATTATTAATTATATCTCAGACGGACATCTTCAGTAGATAAATATCGTAAAATTAATCCACTTCTCTGCTCTTCACAACCATATGAAACTGAACTAAGTTTCAAATAGTTATATTTTGGATTGAATGTGGTAACACATGAATCAGAGTAGAAATATTTAGGTTTTATCGTGAAGTTTTGTTTGATTTAATAATTATACATATATCAACTATGAATTGGTATTAGAGCAACAACTGTTTAAAACTAACAATATAATATAAAAATATTGTTTATAGTAAAATTTTATGATTAGAACATGATTCAATCTACCTGTGGTATTAAATTATTCTTATTACGTTGTACTTGTTTTTTGCTGCATACCTTTTGTACCAATTTGTAGTAATCTGATCTAATGGTATGTAGATGCCAGAGCACCCTGCAGGAAAATATGTAAGACTATCACATACCAGCCATAATTCCATGCATCTTTAGCGTCTGCTGAGGCTGAATGGTTGAGATTCTAGATAGGTTGTGATCATTTCCAAGTGGTTAGAATTTTTGTACTTAAAAGTTTAGTTTATTTTGTTACAATGGTGACTTTTTCTAATTTTCATGGTGCTATACAACTCTACAGTAACTACTTTTGTGTTCTAGTAATTGACAGAATATAAAGTTGACACTTTATGCTACTTCTGTTTTAGGTTGAACTGGATATAGATATAATAACAATGAAATTTTATTTGGAATTCCTATTAATAATTCTTTACTACATAAAGTAACTCTCATGTGGCTTCTTCAGTGTTATTATGTTTTATAAAAATGACAATGATCTGTGATAATTCAATAGTTTTAAAAACACTTGCAAAAGTAGGATATGGCTGTGTACGAATTTTTACCACTATGTGATGTGTTATTCAATATTATCTCACTAGCTTCATACTTCTGTGACATAGTGTTTGATATGGTCATGGGTTACGCTCTATTTGAAAAAGGAAGATATGTGTGGTTTTCTGTAATTATAACATTTGTTCTAATTTCATTGGTAGTCAGTCAGATTGTTTCATTAAGATGGTATTTACATGCAGTTGAAATTCATGAACGTAGTAAGGAAAAGTCTGCTGAGGGTGAAAGTATCAAACCTATATCAGCAATCAAAAGATTTGCAAGATGGTCCGTTATAATTCTTCATGTCATTCAGTTTGGTGTGCTGTGGCGTTATTTTAAACTGTTTATTCCTGTAGATCTCAGATTCGTGAAATATGAAGTGAGAGATCTTTGTATGCTGAGATTGTTACATGCATTCTGTGAAGCAGCTCCTATGTTATTATTACAAGTTTACCTATTGTGGCATGAGACTGCAACTAAGGAATTTACTGATTTAAACATAGTTTCAATGACACTCTCTCTTTTTAGTGTGTGTTGGGCTTTAGCCTCCTTTAGCAAAAATGTCAGAATGCAGAATGTTCACAGGCTTGTCTTAACATGGCTGGGTGTGATATTTCAAGTAAGTTTGATTTGAATTAATTTCCTACTTTTGTGTTGTATTATCTAATTATTAATCAAAAATTAAATTGAAATTAATTATTAAGACCTTAAAGGGATTGAACTTCGTCTTGGTTTTTCTACAAAACAAACAAGATGAAGTGTAATAATCTGAAAATGGCCTTGTGAGGTACAAACACTCATTTAATAGCTACATCAAACATAGATTTGCAGAATGTAAAGTTCATTTTGACATGGATACCTATGTCTAAGTTCTGAGCAGATTAGTGTAAACAACAATTTATAACGCAAAAAGTGCAGCGGAAGTGTTCAGATCCTGTTTCCACCATAAACTACTATATAAAATTGTATTGGATTTTGTTATAAGAACAAAAAGTTTAGAGGAACTGAAAAACATTCCCTTTAGATACATCCATGATCTAACGTATTTCACACAGGAAAGTAAATACAAACATTTTTGATTTATAAGTTTCATTTTTACATTTTTTATGATCTAAAGTATTACAGTTCCGATGTGGGATTTTTGATATAGGCCTATATTTTGTCATACGGTACTCATTTTATAATCTAATTTTTATCTTGGTACTATTAGGCTTCTATGCATAGCCTATAATAATAGTAATTACATGATTGCGTATTGCTTTTTAAAACCAATCCTTTCAGTTTTAGTAAGAATATCATACTTCTACTAAGGATTTAAGGTCTAAAGCACTTTTTATAAAATATTATTTAGATCAATACAACTTTGTTAAATAAAAATTTTCACTAATAAAATTGTTCAGCTCTGCTAAAACTTATTATATACAGTAAACCCTCTCATATCCGGACCCTCTGATATCCGGACGTGACTTTGAAAGAATGCAAAAATTTAAAAACACTCTTGGAGACCAATGTTTGTTAACCCAGTTGTCGCGAACGATGTTTGTAGGCGGGTTAGTAGTACGCCAGTTGCTGAGCATCTGAATCTTGATCACTAATCTCTGTATTCTCTGCTATCTGGTGCAAGGTCGACCCACAAAACAATAAACCTCCCTACCCCACCTGTCCCTACCCACCATAATAGCCAATGCATCTTGTGTACTGTAATGACAACACCCACATCAGTTGTCAGTGTCACCTTGGTTTTGCTTGAATGACCTAGTCTTTCTTGCAACGTTTTAGTTTCTATTACTCTACGTACTGTACCTCTTTGTACTGTATTACGTAATTTTTGTTATTATTACAAACAAAATTATGTTTTTTATTCAATATCCCGATGCTTTATTCCCCTCTTTTATACATATTTTTTGCTATCCGGATCGGCCGTCTCCACTTTAGTCCGAATATGAGAGAGTTTACTATAATTTTATGTCAGCTAATCAATTATTTCCATCTAGAATTTAATTAAAATATGGCTTTGATGCAGGCATAGTGTTGAGAGTCCATAGTCATAGTCAAATATCTCTTCACTTGCTGTATATATAAGTATATAGACAGCGTAGTGTCAAAAAATATGAAGCCATGATAATTTAAACTGAATTGATTTGGAAGATGAATTGACTGGGTTTTGTTTGAATGTATTTTTAAAGTTGGTCTTGCATGGAATTTAAATAATCTTTTTTTGATATATTTAAAACAAAAACTGTTGTATTTCAGTTCTTTTGGCGGCTTGGCACAGTGTCGTGTCGAGTTATCTCATTGACAGTCTACGCCACAGTCTACGGCCGATGGGTGTTTCTTGTTATCGTACTCCATTGGGTCTCCATGTTTCTCTGGTTGGTCTCTCCCAAGAATGTTTTTCATGGTGAAAGGATATCGAGGCAACGAAAAGCAGCTTTTTCAACTCTTATTGCTTTTGTTTATGTGTTTGCTTACATAAATCTACAAGAGGTGAATCATCGCCAAAAAATGGTAAGTAAAGAAATTGCCAATATGATACAAGCAAAGCTTTATTTATTGTATTTAGGGTTTGAATAATTTTTTCCTATCAAACTCATCCATGCCTTGTAGAATTGGTTCAACTGAAATTCAGCAACACAATTAGAAAGTCATGAGTGTTCCAAATTTTATAGGCCACTTGATTTTTATTGTATTACTGGCGTAGATTGTAATAAAAGAAAAGAATACAATGTATAAAATAGTTGGTCCTTATCAATAATAAAACTAACTATACATTGTACATGATAAAACCTTGATTTCTTATCTAAAAGTTTTATGTATTTAGTCAGTGGTGTAGTGCTAAAAAAGCTCTGCCCGAGTGTGGCATAGCGGTCCTTTCCAGGAAAGAGTTTATTGTTTTGGAGGGAGGGGCGTTGTATCATTTAACGTAAACCTACGATTTCCAATGATTTCATAACCTATGATTGTAATTTTGAGAATTTACTGGTTTGTTTTATGAAGATATAAAATAGTCTTATTTCAGATTTTTTCTTTATTAATACGTAACTGAATAATATAATAACTAGGTCACAAGACTGTTCTTGGTAAATAATATTTCTGCCAAATTTCCTTTTTGTTCTAGTTGACATTCTACATTGTGATGGGCCTGGAGAATGCGTTGCTACTGGTAGCTTGGCGTATCGGCGTCTCTCGCAACCCTCCGTGGTACTCTGAGAGCCTCCCACTACTTGTAGGATCACTCTTTGCCATGGGACTTATGTTCCAAGTTCTTTATTACAGGTTAGTAAATTATTTGAGTTAATCGGTACAGTAGAGCCGTTGTATCTGACCTTGGATTGTCCGACACTCCGGTTAGTTCAATCATACTCAGACTCGCGAACACATGCCGACTTGTCACTGTTGGGACACCTGTCGAGCCGTTGTTTTCGGTTTGGTATCGCTTGCTTGCTTCCGTTCTTCGTATCTCATCGGATGTCTAACATACAATAATATGTAAATATCCTACTATCTTTCGGATAGACAGTATAAAATGAACATTAACTGAAAGATAAAAACAAAACTTTCAGTTTGATCTTGACAACACGGAATATCATCGACAAAAGTGTTTAAGCAGATGACGACATTACGCAATTCATAACCTATTGGAATGCAAGAACCTCAGTCAGTCTAAGGAGTCAGTATGATTATTTGATTTTTCAATTACTCATTCCAATACCCCCAAAAAAGATCAGCAAGATATTGCATTTTAAAATACAAAGCATATTATCATTGAAAGTTAGGCCAATCAGAATGCGTTTATTATTCCGCATAAAATGTGATTCTGGTAATGATGAATCTTGAAATGTTTATTTTAATGTTTATTTTATATTTATTATCAAAGCTCAAATGTGATTTTGGTAATGATGAATCTTGAAATGTTTATCTTATATTTATTATCAAAGCTCATTAATCATAATAACTCATTTGCAACAATATTTTCAGGGAAAAATAATGCACTTCTCCATTTTGAATGTCTACCTTGTTTTAGTTATTTTTGACATATCACTATTTTTTATCACATTTACATATGCCGTATATAAACATAATTTGAGTAATACGATGACGTTTTGTCAAATTTATGAGATTAGCCTATTTGCATTACAGTGGTACATAATTTGTTTGTCCCTTTTCCTTTTAGAACTAATACATCTAGTGTATCTGGACGTTTTCAAGTTAAAATGTTGTTTAACTCCATGTATAAGATCTTTTTTATTTGTTTTCCTATAAATATTTTATATTTCGGCTAATCTGATCTTTTATTCTTTCCGACCTTCGTCTCTGTGCCGAAGTTGACGGATTAGATGGATTCTACTCTAGTAGCCTAATGGTTTGGAATGGTATTCTTCAAACAGAAACTGAAATAGTATATATTGATAAACGCTTCGGCTTTCTCTTTCTGAGTGTGGAATCCAACTTCCAACTGATCTTAGACAACCGACCTCTGGGAGGGAACAGTGTGTCTCTTTATTTCTCATGGGAGTATTTTAAAGAGAGAATGAACCCATAAGATAAACTCTAAAGTCTCTATATGTGCTGAATGATGGATTTTGTCAATGATTTTAAGATGGTTTCCTTCAGGGTTCAATGTCTAATGAACACATGTCAGATTAGAAAGTGAAACCAAAAATATTAATAATTAACAGGGAAAATATTAACAGACCAGTCACCTTTAAACAAAAAACTGTCTTTAACGCTTCACTAAATGTCTGTATAGAAGGTAAAATGTAGAACAGCTGTAAGCTGATGTAGTAATCCAATAAAAAAATTTTATTTTTCAAAAAAATCATATGCATGTATGATTTACAGATACTTTCATGTGAGAAGATTGAACTATGAAGCTGGTGGGAGACTCTCTAGCAATAATTCCACAGCTCGGCTCGCACCAAACCGGAAGGAGACAGCAAACGGGACTAAGGTATCCATGTTCATTTGTTTACTCATAATGTTAGCTAAATCATTGATTATAAATAACAAAGGCTAACATTTTGGATTATAAAATTTTATTCTTACTAATATTATTGCAACCTAACCCTTTTAATACCACTGCAGTATTCCGATGTGTTTTTAATCATTTCTTATTAATGGACCATGAAATTTCAATGCAATGGTTTTCAATGCTTTCACAAAACCACCGTTAAACATTTGTTGATTGGCTTTTCAGCTCTTGACATTCAGCTGGTTTTAAATTAGTAGCTACCGTGATCCCGTCATGATTGTTGACAAAAGGAAAATGTTGACTCTTATGAATTCTTTGGCCACTCAAACCTAAGAAGGTTTTTGGCCTCACCAATAATTTGGCTCCACAACTGTTGGTCTGACGCATGGTCGATGGATGTTCCCATTCGATGGAGGTCTTTCCGGAAGTGGTCCCTCAATGTCAAAGTCAAAACAAACTTTATTCATAAATTGTACATAAGAGATACACACAATCCTTGAATGGAGTCAAACTAGCCTACTGTATAAATAAATACTTTTTTAAAAAACATTTACAATCTTGTAGCTAAACTAATCTGTTGTTACCATATCTACTGACACAGTTATATTTAACTTATGGAAAAAAATTCGTCAAATGAATACAAAGGCCTACTAACCAAATACTCTTTAACCTTTTTTCTAAATATATTGTCATTAATTGTCAAAATCTGTTGTGGGATGCAATAATAAAATTTGATACCAGCTACTAATGGATTTTTATTTCTGAAATTTAAATTTATCTTGGGTAATGCCAGCTGATTTCTATTTCGTGTGGAATATTTGTGCAGTGATCCCAATTTTTGCAGTCCACGCCTGGCATCCCTAACTACTAAAACAGTTCCCAAAACGTATAATCCATAAATCGTTAAAATACCTAATTTAGAAAAATGTTCCTTTCAGAGTCAATTGGTTTTAAATTCAAAATAATGCGTATAGCATTTTTTGTAGTAAGAGGATACTTTGAAGATTTTTTTGACGTTGGACCATAAAGAGTAATTCCAAACAAGATATGACAATGTATTTGGGCAAAGTAAACAATTTTTAAAACTTCAATGGAATGTAATTTTGGCATTCCTAATAAGCCTAGTTGTCCCTCAGCGACCCTCTTAATTATACTACCTTCTCTCCTTTCTGTATGTCCTGCCCATTTTAGGTATCTACTTGTTACTATAGTAAAAATGTCTGGGTCCTTTGTATGTTCACAAAGCTCTTGTTTTTTTCTAATTCTCTATGTGCCTTTTTCATTGATATATCCACAGATCTTCCTTAGTATTTTAATCGCAAAAACTATTAGTTTATTTTCAAGTTTTTGTCAATGTCCAGGTTATGAGGTATACAAAAGAAGTTGAATTGTAATTTTATAAATTCTTAATTTTGTGTTTTATTTTTGAACTCATAGTTTTTTATAAACTCCAGAAACACTTGGTTACAGCAATCAGTTTCTTTTCTATTTCTATTCCTCTCTCATTATTCCAATTAAATTAAATTCAGACATTCCTTCAAAACTGTATTCTTTGACCCTCAAAAGGTTTGTGTCTCTCAATTCATATTTTTCTAATTTTCAATTTGCACACCTATAGGAAACTGAATTCTCTTTAAATTAATAATAATATTTACAGCAGGTTAGGTTTTTGTCATTAATCCTGTAAATAAATTTAATTTGGTGTCCTTTGTATATATTTGTTTGTAAATATTTAAAGATTTTTATTGTTTATATATATTATTAGGGCTAAAAATCAATTCATATCGCGAACATGAAATCGTGAAATACTGGTTAGTAAGTATATGTATTTTTCAGTTTTATTTAATTTATTAAAATACATTGCTATGATTTTAAAATTTGAATAATCTATAGATTGAATGTTGATTCAGGCTTGTAAAAGTAAATTAGATACAAGTGTTTAACCCATTCAGGTCCGAATTTTTTTTTATCTGATGTTTTGAGAAAACTACCAGCTCTGTTTGACAACTAACATAACCCATCAGGCAGTGACATCTATCAAGAACTTCATAAACTACATTCCGTGCTGCCCCTTATGATCGAATCTCGGAAATATCTCACGGAATTCAATATGTTGCCACTAGAGTACGTTTTTTAGCCAACTAAGCGCTCTGTTACACTACACACGTTTAGCCGAGATTTTTAATGCGTATCACTGACAAGTGAAACGTCGAAGCCTTTGGGAGGTACTAGGGTTTGAATCCCAACCATGAGCAATCCCTATTTGGCTTGCAAATGTGTGGTATAGTGGAGTGGGGGGCTACCTTAAAAAAACCGTGACCACCTTGGGTTGAAGTTAATGACATTTGTAGGCTAAATAAGGATTACAGGACACCTGTTTTGCTTTTATGGTTAGTGGTTATAGAGAGGGGGCTCGGGGTTTTTTTAAATATAAAATTTGTTTTGAATTAATTAATTAATGTAACGTAAAGTGACAAAACACGGTCCGTCTTTGGACCCAAATGGTGTCTCCATATTATCTATGTAACATAGAAATAGAAAACAATAAATATATTTTATAATTTCTCTTTTAGGATCTCTCAAGACGTCATAGTTTCAGTGGGGCTTACAACAACAATGGAACAGTAATTGGTGTCACAGTACCTTCTGACATCCAAGAGACTTCACAGCCAGCTGTTAAATACAGGTTAATTTTGTCAACGTAATACAGTTACATATGTTCAAAGAATGTTGAATTGATGAATTGAAAAGACCTCTGTTGAATTTCATGAACACCTATTTTACGGGTTTTATATCTATGGTTTGTAAAGATCTCAGTTAGTTGTTTTGAGATTTATAATAGACAAATTCAAAAATAAAAATTCAGGAAACTGTTAATAAGCCAAGCTGTTTGAAGGAATTTTTACAACTAGTCTGAGGTGACATACCTAATATGGTTCTCACTGTTTTTTCTGCTAGGTAAAAATCTGGGGGAGATGGCCCTTAACGGAACTCCATAAAATTATTGAATAAGTAATATGTTGCTCGACGAGGCCAAAATATACCAGTTTGGACAGGGGAAGGCTGCCATAGGTCCTTATCCTTCTGAGGATGAAAAAACCTCGAGCAAATGATTCTTCCAGTTTTTTATGTGATCGTCCCAACCCAGCCTATCATCCAATCTCACACCTAAGAAGTCAGCAGTTTTTCTTTTCTCCATTTGTTTAGCAGGAAACCTGCTAAGGGATTCCACCTTCTGTAATCCACAGATACCATCCTCATATTTAGATCAGTTAGTAATTTATTGGCAACATTGTGGTTTGGATCCCAAGTTAAACTGTAGTTCCCTAAAATGTCATGTTGGCTGTTGGGCTATTAATTAACAGTCCTTTATTATAGAAGACATAAGCCATAGTCAGTAACAAGACTACAAGACAGCAACACAAATATCTTACACTCATTTCTCATTCATATTTGACCTAAATTATCAAGCTTGAATGGTCGCTATTTCAGCGAAAAGTGTAAAAGTTTTAAAAATTATTCTTTAAATATAATTGCAGGTACCACTGTGCGGGTCACCACCATGGAGGCATTCCAGGGGTTTTCAACTGTAGGTTCACAAATCCCTACACTGCAGCCATGACCAAGAGAAAGAAGAAGAAACCGACTTCGTTTGTCCCTCCACCCTCTGTGGGGGAGAACCACAATCCCATCCCCTTCTGGTGCCGGCCATTGCCTACAAGGCATAGTCACCAGGTGTGTACAGGCTTTGTCCCTTACTCCATAGATTTTGTACTGGGTTTAGGTTGAAACTCCCAATTTTCACCAATCCTGTTTAAATTTTAAGACCTTTCAAATTAGGTACATCTTGTTGGGGCTTTACGTTTAAAAATTTGGAATTGCCCCCTAAATCCCCCATTTTTGGGGGGCACAAAATATTTTCGATAACTTCAAAAGATACTTTGGGTTAAGTTTGTATGGTTTCCTAAAGGTTATTTATTTTTTCTTACAAATAAGAAAAATAACAGGGAGAAGGAACTTTATAACCACCCTGTATATCCTCTGAACTAACAAAAAGAGTAAGAATTTTATTCAGCCATAAAATATTTCATACAAATGCAAACATGAATGTCAAACTATCTCTACAAACAAATAATTAAGTAAATAATATAAATAAATTATTAGTCAGTCTTTTTACATTTTGGCACGTCCAACTATATCTATAAACAAATAAATAAATAAATTGCCAGATTTAGCTAGTCTTAGGAAAATTTACGTTACTACAATATTGTGTATTATAATCGTGTACATCGCTTCTATAATTTAATTCATTAATATTGGCTTTTTAAGGTGAAGGAAATAATGTTTTAAAATCTTTAAAAAGCTCTTTACGACCAAAGTACTCTACTCCTGCCTTGACTTTCATTGCCTTTTACTTTCTCCCCTTATACATAGTTATATGGAGAAAGTATTGTTTTCGTCAAAATTTTCGAATTTGGCAATTGAAAAAGTAACATTTCACTTGGGTGACTCCCCTGAATCCAAAAAATGGGTTTTGACGTGATGTCTTCTGTTGTGTGTGTGTCAGTTGTGTAGCGAAGGATGTGTACTGTGACAACCTACCCCGTAGGTCCATTTAGATTAAATTTTGGCATGTGTTATATATAGTCACTCTTTAGGTCTCCAGGCGTCATTTTTTTAAAATTTTATTTGATTTTTAAGGTTAGTTCACTACCTTATAAACACCCTTAAAAAACGTGAAAATAATTTTTAAAATGGCTCTACGATTTTGATTAAAATTTGAATTTTCCCATAGTGTACAGAGTACTAAATAAATTTGGCACCACACCCGCATATCTGTAAAAATGACGGTTCAAAAGTTATGGGCTTTTAAATGTCAAAAAAATCAAATTTTTAAATTTTCAGCGAAAACAATAAAAGTAAAGTATAACTTGACTGGTACCATTAAAACCAGCTTAAAAAACTAAACAAATTAGTAATTTGAATTATTTGTCTACGACTAACGGTTCCAGAGAAAAGTTAAATTTACTGTCCACGATAAACGCAGTACGTTGTCTGAAAGCGCCCAATGTTATTCTTATGGAGAATATAAAAAAAATCAATTTCTTCTTACTTTTTACACATTGGCACGTCCAACTATATCTATAAACAAATAAATAAATAAATTGCCAGATTTAGCTAGTCTTAGGAAAATTTACGTTACTACAATATTGTGTATTATAATTCACATCGCTTCTATAATTTAATTCATTAATATTGGCTTTTTAAGGTGAAGGAGTTAATATTTTAAAATCTTTAAAAAGCTCTTTAAAACCATAGTACTCTACTCCTGCCTTGACTTTCATTGCCTTTTTTTGAATAATAAATACTTCATGTGCATGAGATGATGAACCCCAGGTGATCAAACTGCAACGCATATGGCAATTGAAAAAGAAATAACAGGCGTTACAAGAGATGACTTTTCTAATTTGCCACATAATCGTTTTAATACAAAGAGACTTTTTATTTTTTTATTGGAAGGCGCAGATTACTCCCAAGGCACTTCAGCCGTAGCGGCTTTTTGCGCACTTCTGTGTGGGTTGCAGCATTATCACATAGCGAAAAGCCATTGGTGATTGGTGGGATGTGAACCCAGGACCTTGGGCACCAAAGCCCCGCGCTCTACCCCTAGACCAGCGCGCTCCCCCGAAAAAAGACTTTAACTGAGCTTCTTTTTTACACCCTAGATACGAGTTTAAATTGCAATCACTAGTTAAACTTAAAAATGTCATATACCGATCAACTTTTGAGGAATCTCTTAGACTAGACCTAACAGTAGATGTTTTATCATTGTTTAAAAGCAGTTAAAGTTGTTTACAGGAAGCCAGTTTTCTACCACTTTACTTTAAATTCCTCTATAAACCGATTATAGTCATGATTTCTTGTAATTATAGTGTTATCATCAGCATACTGTGCTATATTTGCTTTAACGTAAACATTTACATAATTGATAACCACCAAAACTAATAGAGGGCCGCATCTGTAACCTATTTAACCTTAATGTTCAACCAGGGTGGTTCAAGTGAGAATGAGGGAAGCAGTGTCGGATCGAGGGTAAACATCCAACAGAAGCTGCAGGAGAAGAAGCAGAAGCAGCTGGCAGAGTTGCGGGTTATAGAGGAGGAGATTAAGCAAGGGAAGTTAGGCCCAAGCCCTGCCAGTGTGGGGCCTGAGCCCCCGCCACCTCCCCCACCCAGGGATAAGCAGCCGCCTCGCCCCCGCCCCAACACTCCAGAGATTCTGCTGGCTCCCCACTACCTGGACAGCTACGAGGCGTGGACACCTGCGGACACTGACCCCATTTACAGGTGATCAATGTTAACCCATCAGCCTAAGTTATTACTGGACGTCCCTCCATTAGCATTCAAAAAATATGAAAATGCAGATTTTTCCCCTGAATTCCTGTTAGAGAAGAAGCTATTACCGTAGGGCTCAACACCTAAGCCCAGAACCATGTTACTTTTTCGTTTTGAGGTAAAATAAAGTACAAAATTTATAAGAAAAAATATATACATTTATATTATATTTAAGTAAAATAATATTGTAATATATTATTAATTATTAATGAAGAAAATCTTGATGTACCTACAGAAGATAAAAACAACAACAGTTTGGATTGCACAAGTCCAGACAGATCTCAGAAATGCCGGCATCACACCCACAGACATTGCAGATCGGAAAATTTTCAGACACAAAATCCACAGCTGGGAAGTTGCACCGGAAGACACACCGAAAAGACCTAGGGGAAAATGGACAGAAGAGCGTCGCACCAAACACAGCGAGATGATGAAAGATTTCTGGAGGAAAAAGAAAAACAACAGCAACAGATCATGATTTGTTTTATGTGATCCTCTATGGGTCTAAACAAATAATAATAATAATTAATTATTAATGTGTAAAAAACTCTATGTGCAGGTTTTGTCCGGAAGACACAGACAGTAATCAGCAGATGCTGGTGTTGATGTATAAGACATATCGGGTCTCTTCCGACCTGGATTCTCAGGTAATCTTACACCTATTAATTCTCGGTGTACATTTTGTAACATCCATAATCATGCTATTGAAGACTTAATCAGATCTCATTGATCAAACCCTTTATTATTATTCATCAATACTTGTAAAAAAATCTTGCTAAAACAACTTAATAGATGCTTAATTCCTGATTAATTTTTAAATTTACACATTTAGAAGTATATAGAATAAATGAAATTTTAAAAACTTGTACTCAATCATGAGATTGATTTAGAACTGGAGAAACAGGTGACAAGGAATTTTATGTTAAATAAACGGTGCTCGTGAAGCCTGAAAAATTACATACATTTCATAAAATTATTGTTTAAACATGTCATCAAATCTCTTTACACATCCTCTTAAAATTTGGGTGATTTTGGGGAGATATCCATTCCCTCCTCCACCTCCGAGGAAAAAATAAATCTTTTTGAGTGTAGTATTGTAGTATATGTAGTATTAGTATTGTACCTTAAGCTGCATGCCAAGATATAGTTAATGGTTAGCTTTTAGACTATAGCTTGAAAAAAATTACTAATAAGGAGTTTTTATTAAACTAAATACATGCTTTGCAGGTGTCTCTGCCCCGTTCATACACTCTGCCCACACAGTTCAAATACTACCGACGCGCTCGGCCGAGGAAAGCTCTGCGCTCGGAACATTTCATCGCCTCCACCAACTCCAGCGATGGTTGGTCTCTTACCTCATTGTCATTTATTCTTTCTTCGCACACTTTCTTAACACCAAATTCTCTGGGCCAAATAGTCAAACTGGTCTTATTATGGTTTTCTAAATCTGGGTTCTGGTTTTGTGTGAAAGTAGGTGAGAACTTGCCAGTTTGTGGCATGCCAATAGACGTTTATGTGCTGCATTTTATATTTTGTACTTCTGTGTCTTCTTAATCATTGTGTGTTAACATTACTCCTAGATAAGCAAAATTGTTTACTTTATGAAAATCGTGTCCTTCAATTTCCACACGATCTTTATTATTTAATTGGGTTTTTATTAGTGAATAAAATTAAAATGTAGCTAATTAAGTTAAAAAAAACAGAACTAATCCTAAAGAACACATTGAATCAGTTAAATGTTATAGACTTAACCTGTGCTACATTTCAGGTGATGTTGACTCGGCCGATGACAATGATTCGGAATCCTCACACACAGCGTCTCAGCCTCGTCCAATCAGACTAGCGCAACCGCTTTACCGACGAAAGCATGAGACCAAGCTTTGACTCTGTCACCGTTCCTATAACCTCTTTGTAATCACGCCTGTACAAAGTGTAGTATTTCTGTACATATCAGTATTTATTTTCAGGTTTGCCGCCTGTTATTTATGTCTATTTTCTGTATGTGTGTAATTTTATATATATTTCAAAGTCTTATAGATATTTGCATTTATATTTTTATATCAATTCAGATGCTAAGTACTAAAAATATATTTTTTTAGTTAATTTTTTTATTTAGTAAAAAGCCTTTGAAATTTAAAAATGTTTCAAATCAATGCCGTTATGGTGCTGGTGGCTGTAGAAGGTTTAAATGCTTACGAGTGGTTTCAGATCCATTCCAAGTCCAACTGAAAACAATTTTTCTATTGTTATTCGTTCTATTAACACGATTTTTCATTGGTTTGAGGGGAGGAGTGTAATCATACTAACCACATATGTTTTCTTAATTCGTAAAAATCATTTAACCCATTCCTGTCTAAGGACTTACATTGCACGTCCTCGTATTTCGCTAGATAAATGACTAAAGACGTGCACTGTATGATCTGAGCAAACAATGTGCTTTGCCTGCTTATATTTTGATGTAGTTCTTTTTTCCCCTGTTAGTTGCGCCTGTTCATTTCTCATCAGATAGATAGTGTTGGCTTCCTCTTTAAATAATCATATTTAGTGTCCAATGTTCCATGTTGACAGTAAAATTGTTGTCTCGCTCACTCAATTTGTTCAGTGATTGTACTTATTGATGAGAATACAGTAAATGATTCTTTTTCAAAGATTTATCATTAACTATTTATTACTGCAGCTAATGGGTGAAAAAGTACTGTAATTTGTTTTTCTTACAAAAAGTATTGTATATGCAGTTACAGGGTAAAGAAATCAAAACATATCATTCATGAAGTTACTGTTAAATGTATCAAGCTATTAGTGATGTGCGGTCGTAGTGAAAAAAGCTTGATTTTAATTCAGACCGGAGTGCCTCAGGTATCGCACGGAAATTCAGACTGGAATGGGTTAAAAAGGTATTTTACCTATCTTGGGTCCGTCTCGTCGGATTAATTAGTTATTGATGCGCCAAACTTCCACGGCAGCAACAGATGCTATAATATTCATCCGACTATATTCAGGTTACAATGGATTGATTAAATTTGTTTGTTGCAAGTCAAATTCAGTCATTTGATCTCAGTTTTTTACAAGTAGTTGGTTTTTACTGTATTTTACAAGTTATACTGTTTCATATGCTATTTGATTTAACTGACTAAGATAGTTAAGAAAGTTTATTCTGTACTGTTAACTTGAAGTGTATACTGTGAGCTCGTTCAAACTAGATTAGTAGTAATTTGGCTCCTGAATAGTTCTGAAAGTCTGTCAGTTTCCGAAAAAAGAAAGATCTATAATAATTTTTACATCTGTATTTCATTGTTTACCTATGGTACTGGGAAAAAATTAAGTTTCATTTTTATGTACAAGTTTTACTTTGAATTAAGTTCCAGAAGAGTGGTAACATTTTGTGGGGAGTTCTATTTATATTTGTGATTATGTATTGTGTTGTAATTAGATTTGAAATTGTTAAATATTTGTGGATAACTACTCATAGTGAAAAGGGATTTTGTGAAGATTTCCTCCCTGTTATTTACTATTAAATTTAAACTCAGAGTGGTCTAATTAGTATCCACTTTTTACATGAAAAAACACACATTTTTACATTGTAAATTTTGATCTAGTTGTGCTTCCAGCAAGTTAACATAACTTAAAGGTTATAGATAATTCATTTAGACTGCATTTGATTAATGGCATCTTTACAATGCTTAAATTATTTTGTTAGATGTAAATTATTTTGTTTATAGTAAACCTGCCCGTACTTGTAAATTAATAGTTCTCTGATGTAGTAGCTCAAACTTATTCCATGGTCCATAAGTCAACCAGGCCTGGTTTGAACCTGGTGATGGGCCACTGCTGTCAGATAAAAAGCCCATTTCGCCTCAGTCTAGCGTATGCGACAATCCATACTGCAGTACATTTCTGTGTACCAATCAGACTTTAGATTTTCTCAATTACATACTTCATCGGTACAATAACGGTAAAATATGCTTATAGCTTTTATGAAGCACTCAGTATCATCAAGTGTAACATATTTTTGTATTTACCTGATAATGTTGTTGATTGATTGACTACAAGAATAGTTATTGTACAGACTATTTTCAATTTTATGTATTTTGTTGCAATTTATATGTACACATAGATAAACCAACCCAAGTTTATGAACTAAGTGCCTCGTCCGATTAGAAATACCATAGACTGAAAATTTTAGCTTAGGTTTAATAATAATAAAAAATTCATTATTTGAACATTAAAACTTCTGTGATATTTTTGTAAAACAACAAATTTATATTTTTAAATTAATTTTAGCTTATGGTAACTTTTATAACTTTCATATTCAAAAATTTTATTGATAGTTTGTAGTTGTATGGATGATTTATACTTTTGTAAAAAATATTAAATTTCTAATACAAAATATAATTAATTATTTTATTATATCCTCTCCTCCATTTAATTAGACTATTCACAGTTTCTCTTTATTAGTTAAATACCTATTTAAATAAAATTCCTAAGACTTTGTTCAGACACTGATGTTAAGAAAAAAACTATTCCAGTCCTTGTCTTTTGTTCCTAACTATCCCTTATTCTAGACCTCAATTTTACAATAAAGTTACAGTATTTTCAACATTGTCCAGCGTGTATAATGTCAAATGTGTTGCTTCAAAAATAATGCCTTGCAGGTTGGATGTAAGTATTAGAGCTGGTTTTGCACACAACACGTAACAGATGTGCAGTGTTTCTAATTCTGTTTTTATTTTTACTTAGTTAAGTAATATTTAATTATATTGATTATTTTATATATATATGTTAGTTAAATACCCATATATTATATGGGTATTTGTTCATAATTATTGACAATGCAATGTATATATGTGTCCTGGCAGTGATTTTTAACTGACTGATAGGTCAAAGAACATGGAGGATTGGCTACATCATTTATCAGACATGTTTGAAACCCTCGAATTTTTTCTACCTAGTTGGTTCAACACTGAACACATGACCGCTGGGTATATTTGAAACAGGGTAAACGTTTGAGACTGCTGCCTTCCTCTAAATACGTTATTTCAAATGGATGGAATTTATGCAGTGTGTACCGTTCCTGGACACAGTTGAGCCACAGGCACTGGCCGCATAAATCCAATGGTAACCACAAGAAATTAATTGGCCGAATTTTCATTATATTATAATTCGCACAAAATTAATCGAGGACGCTTGATAGTAAACGTTAAACCAGATTTCCGACACAGATGCGCCAATTACGGCGATCGCCGTACTCGGTGCATTAAACCGCAAAACTGGCTTTAGATCATTAATTATTTATTTATTAATGAATTATGGCATTATTATGGTTATATCAGTTGGCGAAGTAACGGATAAGAATCTAAGAACGAGATGGTTAGTCAATGGTACAAGAAACTGTTGTATTCTTATATATTGTTTATAGTTTATTAGCCTATGTTCTAACCAAAGGAAAATAGAAACATTCTTCTATATAAACAATGCTTACGACCTCACCTTTGTTATTTGTCCAGTTGGTAATACTCGATAGGCCTTGGTTGTGTCGTCTGTGTTTTCGATTGTGATACCAAGATACCGTACTACCTGACTGATAGAAGCTTTTTGGGATTATCCTGCTATAAAAAATAATTAATATATTTATACAATTATTGGATCATTCAATATGGAACTCATTGAATATGAGTTTGAATGACAAATCGTAGAATGATTAATTATTTGTTGTAATTCGTTATAGTTTTTTAGTAAGCTGACAATTATTCTTGTTTTGTTGTGATAGTACTGTACTCGGCGAATCATGTAAAATGTTATAATATTCAATGCTTGTGTCATGGATTTCATTCAGAATTTATTATATTCCCTGTCAAAGCACTAAAAATGCCAATGTTGAATAAAATTAGTATACATTCATTACTTAACAGTAGGTAAGTAATTGTTAATACTTGGTTTTTCTAGGTTATACTTAGCCTTCACATCTAAGTTATAAAATTATTTCAATTTTGTTTGATTACACAAATTATAACTTTAATTAAAAGATTAATTAAATTGTATGGTGTATTTTTAGCCTAGTGATAGTGTGTTGGACTTAGGTCGTGTGTCTTTGGAAGAGGTCATTGGGCTTTCCCGTAAAGCATTTGTGTACTATCTCTCTCTGACCTGTTAAACATATGCTTTAGTGTAGAAAAAATAGTCAATTTGATTAATTAATAAGACTGCCATCTATTCATTCTAGGAACTAAACATCCATATTCAGATTATTCAGTATTTTTTGCCTAATTTGAATAAACAATTTCTTGATTATACTATCGACAAGCCAAAGTCTAATAGTTGTTAAAGCTTTTGCATTGTAACTTATATGATTTTACTTAGGCCTAAATGTTAGCTGTAATCAATGTTTAACTCATGTGTTTTATTAAAAAACTTTGGGCTAGCCAACATAATCCATAAACAAGTCATAGGCCTAATCATATTAAATTTGTATAATATAAATATCAATAAACATCTTTGTGTATTTTCTTTAGCCTATGTGAGTTTTTCAATCCAAATTTGTGTTCCTTTTCAGGTTTGAATGATTACATTTTTCACTCAAGTTCCAATCTTTTGATTATTCTTCATTTGTAATTCTTAGTAAAATGTTACTTTTCAGAGATGCCATGCTTGATGCAAATAATATGTCTCATATTGTTTGTTGCGATATTTTACCTCTTATGTTTTAATGAGGAAACTTGTGTATGATGGAAAAAGCCACTTGTACCCCAGAGTTGACGATGGCACCCGACCCGTTTACAAATGTGTCCAGTCAAAGTACCTGCTCTAAGTTTGAAGGAAGTCTTGGCCCTCCTTGTGCACATGGAAAGATTCTGGTAACAGTATTGCTCTTAATTACTATTTCCTTAGCTTATTATTATAAAAATAACATTTTTATTCAACTTAAAACTTAATCGTAATCACATTTTTTATAATTTGGTACCAATGAAATTTTATAGATAAAAAACATAAGTTACTTTAGACTTTAAAATACCTTGTCATGTCCTATTTACAACTAACTTATAAGGACATATTCTTACTGTTATAGCAGGGAAACATTTTGTTAAAACACGATTATAAACTGGATGACAAGGACAAGGTAGTGTTAACGCTTTGGCTAGTATAGACGTTATAGAACATCCAAAATGTACTTTTTTAGAAATAATAAACCCACTTGGTCACTTGGGAGTAAGAAAGAAATCCACTTTATTATAATAAAACTGTCTTAAATTGTTAAAAATAGCAAAAAAGCTTCAGTCAAAACAGTTAAAAATATTAGATAAAAAATAAAAAGCCTTTAAAAAATAAAGTAAAATCCTGTCACAGCAGATCTGTGTCTCTAAGCACCTCAAATTAAAAAAGTCACATGGTCCCGGGCTTAGGACTTGTCATGAGACCTACGGTAATAGCTCTTCCCTTTGGGAAATTTGCTAAAAGTAAGGGTTTTCTTAAAATATTATTTATTTTCCTAGAATAAATGAAAAGCAAGGTTCTTAGTTGTATCTGTTCATTAGGCCATTAATTAATAATACTGGCAAATGAATTAGCCGGTCTTAGTCGGTTACAAAGCTATCATCAAATTCATTACTGGTAGGCCTACACTTATCACTTAGTACACCTTTCTCTCATGTTCACCTTAGAATAACCACAAAAGTGGACCTGTCTCCCATTTATGAATTTGAATATACTAGTTATGTTTAAGATATTTAAAAACGTTTCAGGAAAATCTAGACCAACATAAACAAAGCATTCACCCTGAAATACCTCCATGGCTGCTTCATCCCACTTTTATCAGTCATTCATATCATGCTGTCGAAGTTCCTACTTATTGTGGAACTAGGTAAGAGGTCAATCTATAATATACTTGTAGTTTTGTGTTCTCCATGATATCAGAAACAAGAAATTTTTATTTGTCATAAGTGTCGTACATTACATGAATGGATGAAAGTAAAAGTAGCAATGTTCATAATTTATGGTTTCAACAAACTTCAACATGTAACTATCTTTATTTAGAATTTCATCATGGACATTTTCCATCACAATTTTAGGTAAAACAAAATTTTACAACGTTTTGGGATCTGGAAGGTTGTTGCTCTGTACACATCAATACCGTCAGACAGACAGATATCACGTCGAGAAGCACTTTTTTGAGTTCATGGGAACAAAATGCTTTTAGATGCGATAAAAATTTAACACACATAATCCTGGGATTTTCTACTTAAAGTTGCATTTTTAAAACTGTGATATATGGTCCCTTCTTTCAAATAACTAATTAATTTTGAACATTCCAAGTAATTCTTAATAAGCTTAGTGAAGTTTGGTAAATACAAATAAGTTAAGTTTGTTGTATGATATTATATCTTAAACACGTTTTGTTTAGGTTAAAGCCTTTTGAGGAAACGAATGAACCCACAAACTTAGACCAACTGCGACCTGTACCACTAAGTCAAGATCAGGAGAACAGTGGAGAAGGTCCTGTAAGTCCACAGACGAGAGTTTGGTCAGAACCTCAGATCAATATTGATGTTGAAGTCGAGGAACCCTTCAAAGAAGTAAGTTGATCAATTTTAAGTACATTAGGGATATCAACTTCTTGCTTGACAATTTTTGAACACATTTAAAATTATCAGACGTATGACCATTATGAATCCCTTTAATTATTTCTTAAATAATTAAAGAATTTTAAAGTACAGTAAACTCACTCATATCCGGACTAATGTGGCAATGGCCGATCCGGATAGCAAACAATCTGGATATGAAAGGGGAATAAAGCATCCGGATATTAAATAAAAAAACATAATTTTGGTTGTAATACTAACACTTCAATAACTTCAAAACTCAAAATATTACTTAACACAGTACAGCACAAAGCGGTACAGTACGTAGAGTAATACAATTTTATCACACTGCTTTGACAATAAATAAATGAAATCAAACTATCTAATGAAAAGTACTGTACAGTAAAATTAAATTAAACAACAGCAATAACTTATTCACCTCTAGCACTCTTCCTACCGAAACTAAAACAAACTGTTGCAAGAAAGACAAGGTCACTTTTAAGCAAAACAAAGGCGACATTGACCACTGATGCGGGTGATGTCACTACAGTACACGTAATACGTTGGCTATTGGGCTGAGTAGGAATAGGTGGGGTGGGGAGGTTTATTGTTTTGTGAGTCAGATAGCACAAAATACAGAGAGTAGCGCTCAAGACTCAGGCGCTCGGAACTAGGGTGACACATCGTTCTCCCACTTCGTTTTTGAACATTACCGCCGTCCACATGGCTTCAACCCCACGTTCCAAACTGGCGCGTTACTAGCCGGCCTAGAAACGTCGTTCGCAACTACTGGGTTAACAAACATAGGTCTCTTAGAGTGTTTTTAAATTCTTTCAAAATCAAATCCAGATATGATAGGGTTTACTTTAAATTCAATTGGTAACATAATTTTTACCATTCAAAACTACAAAAAAGTAGATTTCACTGGAAAGTTTACAATACAGTTCTAGATTTATACACAGTTGATAAAAGCTTTAGATGTACTATACTCACTTTGTGGCAAGAAAGTTTATGATTATTTGCAGTCCGGAGAAACCCCAATGGTTGTAAACTCTAGCCTACCTATATCATTCAATATAATTTGCCTATTATGGTTTATTTTTAATAAAAAAACTGGGTTACTGGGATCCAGGTTTGCCGGACTGTAAAGCACTTAATAAAGTCATTTTGTATCTTTGGTCTGACAGGTTTCGTTGACTTGGCTACCACATGTGTGAATCATGCATGCCTCTCTTTCATCCGACTCAATATACATCTTGAGGCATTTTTTGTTGTGGTTAAAGTAACTTTCCGTAGTGATTTTTATTCTGGTGTGTTTATGGTCCACAGAAGGACTCGACAGCAAGGTTTCACTGTCAGACGTGTGGTAAAGGCTTCCCGTCGGCTTCCGCTCTGCTCGGTCACGAACACAAGCATGTGACGCAGCAGCGGCCACACCAGTGCGAGACCTGTTTCAAAACGTTCGCCACCAACTCTCACCTCACCACGCACAAGCGCACACACACTGGCGAGAGACCGTATACGTGTCAGGTGATCAAACTTACATAAGTTAACCGAACGTCTACAGCATATCTCAGTGGTACTTGCTACTTGAAGTGTGCAGCAATAGGAATTCATTTTATACTATATTGCCTCCTGAACTGCTTTTTAAGAGTTATCCAGGCTACTAACCTTCTGTCTAAGCAGTTCTGTTTAATTATGTGACTATGCACATTTAAAAGTAGAATGAAAACCCTAATGAATGCAGCTTTGTAGACATCAAACCTTCGTCCATCTTTATAGTTACTCATTCCATTAGAATACTAAAGTTACAAGGTGTGTTGAGACACCAGCCTCAACTATCTATTGCTGAATTATTTAGCCTACTATCCTGCTGTCTAACAGTTCTGGTTATTTATATGACTTAGCACATTTCATTGTCAAAAACTTCATCTTGAGATCAGGTATATATGCAATTTTTGTCATCAAGACACGTTACAACAAATAGAATGACTAAACTTAAAGTTCACTCAATTAATCATAGTTTTTTTAATACTTATGTATGCTATGTACATGTGCCGGCCGGCAATAGACTCCGACTCAGGAGTATATCGACCAAAGTTCGACATAGTTGTGACATGTCTTTATGACAAAAATTTTACGTATATCTGATCTGAAGATGAAGTTTTTGACTTTGAAATGTGCATAGTCACATAAATAAAAAGAGCTGTTAAGACAGGTTAGTAGCCTAGAGAATTCAACAATAGGCAGTTGAGGGTGATGTCTCAACACTTCTGTAACTTTTGTCTTCTAATGGAATGAATAACTTTAATGATGGACGGCGATGTTCTGAAGTCAACGGAGCTGCATTCATTCGATTTTAAAGGTTGAACAAAAACCTAAGCTCTTTAGCCTAAAATTTATTTTATATCAGTCAGAAAAACTATATTGATAACACAATAAATAATGACAACACTCCGCCTCCGAGCTTGCGAGGCGACACAAGATAGCAAGTGATAAGTACGAGAAAAAAACATGCTTAAAAATCCACAGAAAATAATAGATGAAAATTATAAGATGAATTCTAATTTTCCTAAGTAGTGTAAATTTTACTGTTCTATTTTAGGTCTGTAGGCGGTCATTCGCAGACAGGTCAGCGTTTGTGAAGCACGAGAGAACTCATGGCCCAGATGGCAAAGTTGTCAAGAGGTACAAATGTGAGATTTGCGGCAGCCAGTTCACTGACAATTGTGGCCTCAAGAAGCACATCAGGATACACACGGGAGAACGTCCGTATCAATGTGATATCTGCGAGAAAGCCTTCTCAACAAGTTCCACCTATGTAGCCCATCGTAGAATACACACTGGTGAGTGCAGGGTTCTGAGTCTATTAGAGTATATAGTAGAAAACTTAAGGATGTGCACAAGTAAGCTTCCGTAGGTTAATTGAAGGTTGTGGTTTTAAAATTTATTTTAGGGAAAACTATAAAACTAATTATAACTAAAAAGAAAATATGTGCCAGTCCGATACCGTTTATTTACATTTCTTTTGGTTCCATAAACACATCAAGTGGCCAAGATAATCAAACAGTACTGCTATTCAAAGCAGTAGTAGTAGGATGAGGAAGATGGAGAAAACACTATTGTAGAGAAGCCACACGATTTAGTCCTTTTGTTGATGATTAATTTCAACTGGTTCCCAATTAAAATGTATCACCTTGGGGAATTTTTAGTCTGACTTTAATTCCAGTATGCTTTTTGCTGAATGTTAAGTTGTAGATGAGAGTGTGGCCATTGTAATTCTCACTTGTAGGTAAGATGATCATTTGTTTGTAGGTGAGAGGCCGCACAAGTGTGACCAGTGCAGCAAGATGTTTGTGACAAAGTCTCACCTGTTGACTCACAGTCGGGTTCACAGTGGTGAAAAACCATTCACCTGCTCCGTCTGTAATCGCTCGTTTGCGGACGGTTCTAGCTTTCGAAGACACGAACGGCTTCACACAGGAGAACAACGCCACAACTGCCAAATCTGCGGTAAAGGATTTCCTGTCGGAGCTTCGTTGCAGAAACATATGCAGCAAAGTCATGCGTACTCGTTGCAAATAGCGTCATGATCCCTGCCTATGACGACCGAACCGTCTCTTAGTATTTTAATTTTTATCGATATAAGAGGGTCGTCCACTAAGTAACCTCCGTTTTGAGATAAAAAATAAACCAGTTGAGATACAAAAATTGAATTATGTACATCTTAAAACTACAGATTTTCTCTACAATTTTTTACATATTTACCAAACAAATTTCAGCTCTTATAATATTTCTTGACAGTTTTTTAAATTCTGTCTTTAAAAAAATCTACTGTCTGAGAATGTAGCCAACCTGTCACAGCATTTTGAAGTTCTTCATCACTAGCGAAACCCTTGAGATGCAAGCCACCGCTTCATCTACAAGAAAGGATTTTATCACTGGGAGCCAAGTACGGGCGTTTGGAGGAGGTGGTCAAGAACATTCCATTTGATTTCTTTCAAAAGTTCAGTTGTCCTTTGAGCTATGTGAGGGTGTGTGTTGTCATGGACAAACACAACACCACTCCTGTCTTCATTGTGCAGGTTCGCTCTCCCGTCTTTAAAAAAGAACCCATTGACGAACTACACCTTCGCTCATAATGTTGGGCCAAACACCGCAATCAATTTACGATCTTAAAAATATGTATTTCACACTTGGCGAGATTTTCTGTTGCGGCGCTCGTATTTTTAAGATATAATTCAAGAATGTGCGATCGTAAAACTTTCTCTTGCTCAGCTAGAAGCTTACTGGAGGACTGTGCACGCCGATTGGGGGATGGCAGCGCTAACCCCACTACCAATTGCGCCACATTCACATGGCGGTTACTTTGTGGACTACCCTCGTAAAAGTTATGTTCACTCATAATCATGTTCTCTGTAGTAAATCTCAATCAACAAAAAACATTACAAAAAATATTTTTCATGCCTAAAACATTCTGGTCAACACAGACGTATTGTGGCACTTAACATGCTTCTATATATTTTACTTTGTTCTAATTTTATTTTGTGTTGGATTTTTACATTAGCTTTTTTTGTGAAATTTTTTTATTAGAGCTGACAGTGGAAGTATCCGTTATGAGACTCTCTGAATCTCTGAATGTGGTTAATCTCTCCCCTTGCACCGACCCCAAGGGCACATGGATTTGCCTCTTTTGATGAAAGTCACACACAGGAGGGTCTCACTTTGGGTCGTTCTATAGGCATTTTCTGATGAAAAGTGGGAATGGAAATGTACCGTATGCCTGCAACAAGCAACACATGATTTGTATCACAGTCTACATCCACAACTCTGTTCCTGGAAAGATTGTTCGTATTTTAAAATTGTCGGGTATTTGTGACTGATGAAATTTGTTGCTGTAATGTATATCTAATGAAAAATCAACTTTTTAATTTCTTAACCCTAGAGCTGGAAAGAGCTAGCTGGATATAAAGGGCGAAGAGGCACGGCCAAACTGGCAATGCCAGGCAAAGGTTCTAACAACCTTTGAACTTGTATCAAAAGAAACCTCATAAAATATAGTATCTTTTTATAATATTTTCAAATTTTTATTTGTTTTTGATCGAACGTATTCTTTGTGTAAAGATCGTCGTTGCTTGTTTATGTTGTATGTCTGCCATCAAGTGGTGATGTGAATAGTGACGATCACCAAAACTGTTTGGTTTTTATTTCAATGAAATAATTGGTTTTCTTTTATTATTATTGAAAGTAAGTATTTCCGTGTGTTAGAACATGATAAATTAAATGTTTGGAAATGGAAAAGAACTATAAGAATGGTTCAAGTGATCTGAGAGAACTAATAATTGATGCCATTCTTTTTTTATGAAAGGATATTCAAATAAAAAAAAGGAAGATATAACTTATACAGTAAACTCTCTCATTTCGAACAATGTGGCGACGGCCGATCTGAATAGGAAAAAATCTGTTTATGAGAAGGAAATAAAGCATCCGAATATTAAATAAAAAACATAATTTTTGTTTTCATACTTAATGACATCAAAACTAAAAAAAAATACGTAATACAGTATAAAGCGGTACAGTATGTAGAGCAATAGAAACTAAAACGAACCGTTGCAAGAAAGAGTTATATAGGTCACTTAAGCAAAACAAAGGCGACACTGACCACTGATGCGGGTGTTGTCACTACAGTACATGTGATGTGTTAGCTAATGGGGTGGGTAGGGACAGGTGAGATGGGGAGGTTTATTGTTTTGTGAGTCAGTGACCTTGCACCAGATAGCACAGAATACAGAGAATAGTGCTCAAGACTCAGGCGCTCGGGACAAGGGTGACTCATCGTTCCTTCTTCTCTGCTTTTGAACATTACTGCTATCCACATCGCTTCAACCCTGCGTTCGGCAACCTGCGCACTACTAACCGGCCTACAAATATCGTTCGCGACTACTGGGTTAACAAACATTGGCCTCCTAGAATGTTTTAAAATTTTTGTATTCTTTCAAAATCACGTCCGAATATGAGAGGGTTTACTGTATATACTATATATTTTCAGAATCTGCAGAAAATTTACTATAACATTGTAATTTTTAGTTTGATGATAGAACTTACCTGTACTGATTTACAAGACAGAATATAATAAAAAATTTATCAAAAAATTAATTCTTAAAACATTTTACTACTAAAATATTATTTTTATTTTTGGTATCCACATATACTACATGTACAATGATTCTTTACTGTATTCTGAATAAAATTATATACAACAAGCCATAGTTATGTTATTATGTATGATTTTTGTAAGGGTTTAAACATTGTACTACAAAACCAAAAATTTCACCGTGCCAGTACAACGTTATACTACTGCTAGCTCTAGGGTTAACCGTTTGCATGAAATTTGTAACTAACCTATATAACCCACTAAAAGAATTTGGTCTTATTTTTTATCCAATGGAAGCAGGATACAATAGTGTTATTAAATTTATCTAATTTTAAAGATAATTAAATGGCTGTTCTTGATGTAACGGTGTTCTATTTTCAAGCATTTTTCTAAAGTTGTAATGTTTCCAGTTACTATCTCAAATTATTATAATTCATAAGGAAATAGTAATGCTTATTACACTAAACATTTGAGCAATTATTTAATTTATTTGATTAATTAATGCTTTCCCCGAGAGATTGTCTTAGCCTCGGAAACTACAATGAGATGGGGTTCCTCTTGGTGAGTGAAAGGATGTTATGCCCATTTGAGGAAACTGTTCCTGGATTTTGAATTATTATCATCACACTTCCCATCACATTTTTTATCTTAAAATATTTGTAAAGAACCCATCCTTTTACTATTCACATATCTTTGTCTCTTACTATTTTTGTTCTTTTCCTTTAGCTGCTGGAATTACCTCCAGTGAAATAGCTATGGCCATTTGTTGAATATATGTTAAAATGTTGATTATCCAAGGATAAACATTGACGCGTACACTCTGTTGTATGAGATAACTTGACAAAATTGTATATTAAATCTGAAAATTGAAAATGGAGTGAAAATCATGTAATGAAATGTAACTAATGAATGGAAAGCCACACTAAATGTTTGCTGTGATGTAGTAATATTTTTTAATGTAAATATACGCGTGCTGTAGAGTATTGAAAGTACCATTCAATTTAGTCACCAAATATATTTAGTTTAGATATATTATCTTAGCATACTTTATTTTCTATGTAAAAATATTATTTTATACTTGTTGTATTAAAATTTATTTGTTTTAGTAAGATTATATATTTCTTTGATTTGTTTGGTCCTCACAATTTAGTAATACATAAATAAGGGATGAATTAAAAACTCACGTCTTCCAACACTACTTAATATATTTATTTACACTTATATTGTAATAATTATATACAAACGGTAAATATATACAAAATTTGTTGAATTGGCGATCGATTTCGTCCAGTCACACCTGACATCATTAGGCCCAAACGGAGACACGTTTGGGACGCAACGCGGACTGACAGGTACCAGACTGTCTGTAAGAGGTTAATGACACAACCCCTCTCTCTTGCAAAATGGCTTGTGTCATCGCTATTATGATTATTGCTACAGATTTTGCAAAGAACGTCTGAATAAACAAAATGTATGACATTAATGTGCTGCGGACTTGCTCGCACAATGAATGAAGGCGTTGAAGCGTGGTTGCCAATCTGGAATAGTGAGAGTCTACTGTACTAAAATAAGGTATAGACACTTCCGTTTCAAATTTCGGTCTGATGGATTGCTAACACATGTCAAAAATACACTACAAATATTCAATAGTTTTAGTTAACACTAGTTGAAACAAAAGGGACCGTGGCGAGTCTTGTAATCCAGCTAATTGGAGGTCACAAATTGTATATAGTTGTGAGCGATGGACGTGTAGTGTTCTGATATGTGGATTAATGTTTGCACTATTGAACACTACGTTCATCTGCAAAGACCACCCTCATAATTAGACCAGTTCGTAATTCAGAGGCAGTGGTTTGGACTCCATGTTAAACTGTATGTATGCCCTTGACTGTTGGGCTATTAATTAACAGTTCTGTCTAAGGAATATGTCAGCCTTAGTAAGTAACAAGACTACAAGATCGCACCACAATTACCTTACATTTATTTCTTAGTCATCATTGGCTTAAAATACGCACCTGGGTAGGTTGCCATTCCAGTCAAAAGTAAAGTAATTATATCTATTTTCCAGATGTGCAAAAGATAGGGGAAAATAAAATATGAAAATATTTTAGTTTGTATTTATTGCACTTAGATATATATAACAATAAATATTAGCAATAATGAATTTACAATCCTTTACAAGTTTAATTCAATGTAACATGCATAGTTCAGGGGATGGAAAATACAAAAACTATTTCACATTTATCCCCTTATTTACATATTCTATTCTGTTCTTCCCTTCAAAACTAACTTTTTGTTTTTTTACTGCTTTTAGCCTGAATGATCTCTTACCCATCTCTTAAAAATGTTATACAAAAATTAAACCAATTTGAGAGGTATATATACATTGTAAAAGTTAACATTCGAGAGAAAAGTCCCGAGGTTAGTACATCGATTTTAAATCACATTTATAAGGCATCTAATTTTTAGTAAATTAGTAAAATAAGTATTTACAGAGAAAAGAAAACATTGTTACAGAAAATTATTAAGATAAAAAAATACCTAAATGTTTAATTCCCTTCTTACCTTATTCGAGAAATTATAATAAAGAATTGTTGTTTGTTACAGATTCATGTATACTTCATTAACAATTGTCAACGTGATTACTTATTATAATAATTTTAAATGGGATTATTTAAAAATGATTTACCAATAAAGATTTATTTGTTAACTACAGTATATAAATGATGATTTTTCATAGTGGTGTTAAAAAAATAACTAACAAAGAAAGAAGAAACTACCCTAATTGTTATATCTTTGATTTTCTGTACTACATGATGTTTCATCAAACCTTTAAATTAAGAAAAAAATGCTAAAGAAAAGCATAATATTATTATTTTAGACTATTCTTACTTAAAAATAAAACATGTTTAATGATACTTAATATTACTACTTAATTAAATATTTATAAAAAAATAATAGTTAAAATTTCTCCTATATATGCAAATGTATTTAACATGGTGCTAATATAGTAGAAACTGAGCACAACATACTTAATTTAGTTTTTAGCTTCTCATAAATATTTTTAAACTCTGGACAAAAATCACAAAATGTTATTGCTACTTCAAACTTAACCTAGTTTCAACCTTAAAACATGAAAGGCTTATTTCATTTGGTCCAACCAAACCAAGCTTTCTGTTTTTTTATCAGACAGCTTTCATTCAACGAAATATATCATTAATATTCATAATTTTTTAGAAGTTCCATAAAATCTCTAGAGAATATAATCTAAAATATAAATGGTAACTTTAAATTATAGTTTTAAAGCTAGATAAAAAAAAGTATTTGTAACATATTTGATATAGTGTACATCGAATAATTATTTACCAAAAATATAACCAATAAACCCAAAATAGTGTCGTTATAAAATTGCAAGAGTGAGATATGTTTAAATATGTTTAAAAAAACTCTGTTTACGTCATTTTGCCTTTTTTGTTATATGTAAAATATAATGATACTGAAATGTAAAAACTTAACAAACAGTTATTTTATAACACTATCAAGAAAAAAATAATTATTGTAAGTTATATAAGGTGACCATAGTAGCAAGATGAGCTGTTTATGAGTCACTCTGGGCTCGTCTGTGGTCTGCGAGTGGGTCCGGGTCTGCTCTGGCTTGGGTGCTTTGTTTTTCGTTTGGATGGGATCTCGATGTAATCGAGTACTGGGAGTAGATTACCCTATGTTCGGTTTTATGTGGTTTTGGTCTACCGAATGGACTGTTTATGTTTATTAACACTTGCAACATAATATTTAGATGTATGCAGTTGTAAATAAATAGTTTGGGTATTCTCAAATCACCAGGCTGTTAATTATAAATATCACTAATTACCCAAAAACTAAGAGGGAAGTCTGACAACTCCACACTGACACACCGAGAACTTTTGGAAATATTATTGTGGATTGTGGTGAATACTAAAGATTAGCTACGTAATTAAGTTCATGGTGAAATAAAGGAGCCGAATATTGTAAATGTAAATAAAATTTCCTTAAATGGACAAAAACGTTTTAAATTTGAAGGGGGTTTGAATTGTCTGAAAATTATTTTTATGGCTATTGTAATCTATAACTCAAACGATTTTGCCGTGCGAAACAAGTATGTGTCCTGTGAAGCGTCACAACAGGACATGACTCTGAAAAACGGGTCTGTACCGTTAAAAAAGGACATCTGGTCACCTTATCATACCGAAAATTCGTTTGATTAACTACAAAATCCTAACTTCCCTAATACGAGTTGCTTTAAATATGCTTACAAAGATACAGATCCATGTTGTACTTGTAGGAATTTAAGTTAGATGACTCGCAGGAGTGTGAAATTTCAAAGCAGTAATGAGACAAATACTACAATGTAAGGGCGCTTTCGTCTATAAAATCTGCCAGGTTCCTTCAAGCGAGTAAACAGGCTTACGTTACTTTTGTTGTGAGATTACCACCTCTCCTAGCCTTGCTCCATGATCCTGAACACCAGTTCTAACACACAGGGATTGTCTTGTGATGCTAGCGCCGCCTGGTGGACAACAGCTATCAACTCATCGTCCAAGCTCTTCATGTAGAGAGGGGGAAGCTTTTCGCCATTACTGCCGGCCTCGTACCCGACCTGACACAGAGGAGAGCTGACGATAATGAAAATCAAGAATTAAAAGTAAATTTAATCACTAGGGCTTAAAGCTGAAGTGATGGAGTCTAAGCTCAGGTTGTACAACCAAGTTACAAGCCGAGAACTAAAATTATGTATGTTATGGCCTAATAGAATTTGCGATTGTGGGGAATAATTTCCAATACATACTTGTACTGCAGGTAGAAATTTATGGAAAAATAAATTCATCAAATAATTCATGAAAAAATAAATTTATTCAATTCTGGACTTTTCAAACTAATTCAAAATACAGAATTGTTTGTTTTTTTGAGCTGATTCCAATGGTGGTAGTAAAATATTATTTTGTAATAAATTTCATACAAAAAAACTTATTAAATAAAGTGCAAAGATACAAAAGTAAGGTAAAGATAGAAAACCTCTTCAAATAGACCAATTTGGCTGGATTTTGAAATCTACAATCTAATCGTAAGAATAACGTTTCCCCCAAATCTCATAAATATTGGAGTTTTTACCCTATTTATCATGTTTACAGACACACACATATAAATACAGTATCGACTGGTATTTTTGCACCTGGAGACCAACAAAAAAAAACTTGGCCTAGAGTCTAGGTCTTGTCATTACGATCATGATGATAACCCTATTCCCTATACGGAATTTGGTAAATTGACAGGCGCTAACATTATTTTCAGCTAATTTTTTTTCCGCTAGGGCGAAAATGAAATACTTTACCATCATGTACTGAGTTCAGCAATTTTTTGTAGCAATATGACAAAAGTCATTAAAATATTAATACCAATTTATACAAATTGGGGAGTCGATTCGATCTGTTGAGTAGCACTCTACCATGTAGAACATTACAGACTGAACAATAGTGCTCAGAATAAATAATCAGGGTGTCTAACAAGTCATAAAGAAATTCCCTGACTTTTTCATATTAGGTTCAGCCTTTTCCCTGACTAAAACGCAAGAGGAGAAAACGCACATGGAGAACCCATTAAAAAACAAACACAAAATCAGTCTCTATTAAATGAACTCATTCACACACAAAATCAAATTGTTAAAATATACGAATAAAAACATATTAATTGGGGAGTGTACTGGGAAAAATACTTGACAAACATTGAACAATTAAAATTTATTTAATTCCAAACTGGCTCTTGCTGATGACTAGAAAGAAGAAAGAGTGGTAGCTGCCATCCATTCAATTAAACTCAGGTTCATCCATACAAATTAACTCACTAACCCAGGTTTTCAATCCTGCCAGTTTTGCGAGATCGAAATTCCATATTTTTTGGAAAAAACAGGAAAATATCGTACAGCTGTGGTAAATTAAATACCACGATTACTGGGCAGTAATTACGCACTGCGCTCACTTTCTCTCCCACTACCACTGTCTGTACGCCGACACCAACCTAGCCCATTGTCAGTTGTTGCCATTATGATGGTACATTCGTTGGTCGAATAAAATAATCCTCATTCCAAGAATTTCCTGTTGAACATCCCTCCTGGCCCTCATGATGCCCAAATTTGAAAGTTTTGAACCCTTAAAAAATCGTGGATTCCCTAACTAATGTAGAAATTTCCGGACTTTTTTATACAGTTTTAAATTCCCTGACTTTTCCCTGTCGCTGGACACCCTGGTAATACTCACATTGTCAGGATGTATTGTGGTTCGTACAGCTAGGGTAGACAATGTAGCGGCTGACAGCAGGTCTAACATAGGCACGAGAGCGAGGCAGGTCGCCCGAGCTATGGATTCCGACAGTCGGCTGATGTCCAGGGGCTCGCTGGAATGTTCTGAGTCTTCACACTAGAATCGGTCATTATGACAATATTAGTTCAGACTACACAAAATAGAGGACTATACTGAATGTAAGTTATGCTTTCGTCCATTCATTAAAAATTGTATGAAATTCATCTTACGAAACAATTACACACAAATAACAATTTACAAACTGTAGCATACATAAAATAAAATAAAATCCTTTATTGTCATCGATAACACATAGAGGTGAAATGACCATGTCATATACAGGGTGTTCTTTAATACGTTCACTGCGGACCACTCGGATCCGAGGGGTACTGATCCCGGCGCGTGGAGCGGACCACTAGAATCCAGGTGGTGACATTTAGGTTAAAATCAAGACGGTGGATCTGGCGATGTAGATTGTGATGCCACCTGTTGGAATCTGAGAGAACTACAACCAGTTTTGTTATAACGCAGTATCTATTTCTGTATGGGTCACTTGGAATTTTCCTATTGGTTGATTTTAAACTACACTAGCCCCTCTGTGCGAGGAACGGTGGTTTCAGGCGCCGCAGGGAGTGTGTTAATAAACACCCTGTTTATTAAAAAAATTTTTGAAATATTAAATTTTAGAAGATAAATATTAAGTATGCAATATTTTTCATGTCTTGTAAAAATTTAGTAAATTTATTAGTTTTGTTTATTATTTAAATTAAAAGATTTTTAACCGCCGCCATTTTGAAAATATAAAAGTAAACTAAATGATACTTTGAGAATATTTTTCTCTTTGGCCATTAAATATGTATGCTAAATTTGGTTTCTGTATCATAAATAGTTCTTGATACATAACGTTTTTAAAATTAAATACAAAATGGCAGCTAGCGGCTAAACAAAAGGATTTTTCGACATATGTTTATAGGAAATTTTTTGTTTATTTTGATGAGTACTATCACCCCTCAAAGTTTGTCCCCAACTTTAATGAACAACCTTTGTATATTCTATAGATCAACCAATATACGTACAGTACACCTTAGTTATAACTAAGGTGGCTATTTAAGAGATAAAACAATTATTGACGCTATATCAGAATGACCTTAAATGGGTTATTAATTTAACTATGTATACCGTACCGCAAAATAATGAAAAGCTTTTACTTTTATGACCAATACTCTATAAATCAATTTATGAACATTACTCCTGTGCTGTTTAAAATTTACGTAAAATATTTTTAGAATCAAGTTTTATTTTACTAATATATATATATATATTCATATTCCACTACATTGTTCGGACAATTACCTGTAAAATAAACACTTCGGTCCATCTGATGATCCGTGTCCCTCCAGAATAATCCGTTCCGTTGTGAACTCGGATGGACGGCACTCCATCTAATGGTCTCCCATCAATACAGCTCTTGACTCTAAAGTTCATCATCATGTTAAGTTTTTAGTGAGTATATATTTTTACATTGTATTTACTAAAATTAATTTCTCTTGAATTGTAACTATACAAGTACAGTTTAGACTACATAATTATTCTTCAGATTTCCATTTCTGAAACTGTTGAATTTTTAAATTAAAATTAAATGCAATATCACATTCTTACGAATTAATTAATTTTTGTGTTTTGACATCAATCCTATCGCAATTTCCCATGAAAGTTTTGAACAAACTATTTGCACTTTGGTTACGCAATTAAATCGAATGAATATCAAGGCGAGAAGAGACTGTTCAAAATGTTTTCCATTATTGAACACCTAAATGATAAATTTAAATCCTCCTAAAAAATATTTGGAAACTAAAAAAGTCACACAGCAGTTTAGGTTTTTATTTAAAAAGTCATATATTGAAGAGTTAACAGATACTATACTCACTTAATGTACGAATCAAATAAAAAGGAGTGTCAGTATTACAGTAAAGTCCAGTTTATCCGGATCGGAATTTGAATAAAAATTATATAAATAACAGTAAAAATGTGAATTTCATCTCAAGCTTCTTCATATTTCAGACGCAACAGCAGTACCTTGCTGGACACAGCAAGTGTTACTAACAACGAACGTGTGCATAACATTATGAGCACACAATGTATATTAGGGGTGTTTCCAAGTGAAGCGCTACAAACACTTAGCGCATGCGGGATCGGTCAGTATTTGACATTACCATACTAAACTGTCAAAATGTAGGTGTTTGAAATAGGATGTACTGTGGTTGTTTGTTTCAGAATTATTTTTACGCCAAAATGCACAGTGAATCTGTGGTCGTGAGTGGTTGTAAAAGGAAGAAGATTGTTTTATCGTCAGAAGTGCGTTTTATTTTCTACCTAAAAATAATAACAATAACTTTTAAACTTTTAATAAAATTAAAAACAAATTTTGAACACGTTAAACGCTTGCGATATCTCGCGGCTATGTTGTTGTACAGAGTTTATATGCAGTCTGCAGTACTAATATTGCAGGCGATATCCACGATCTTTGTCTATGCAACGTGGATGTCTATATTGGTTTATTTTCAGTATAGTTTCAGATTATCCATAATTTTGGTAATCCGGATCGTGACACCGCCACAATAATCTGGTTTTTATTGTATTTTTAACCATGAACTGACTCAATGTTAAAATTTTAGAAAATCTGAATTATTTTAATACTCACAACAAATTAATGTACATTAAAAGGATAAACAAAGTTTTGAATCGATGTACCCAATGTTGAAGTTGATGTCATCAGCAGTCCATACAAGGGCAACTGTTTCCTCAGCGTTGGGTCCGCAGCCGACCGTGTAGTCACGCATGTCCCGTAGCGCAGTGCGCAAAGCGGTCATTGTCTCACTCGGCACCTGTACCATCAGCCCATCCTCAACGATGCTCGACTTGCCAGCCAGCCCAGGCACTTTCAACGCACCGTTGAACACCACGAAACTAGCTCCGGTCACTGAAAGAGAATTTTCATTACTACTAATCCCTTCATTCTATCATACTTCCATCCATTACGTTAAGTGTTTTCAACCAGCTGCCCGAATACCGCTGCTTGAGGAGAACGTTTCATAGTGTTCAATTTCATTGTGTCCAAAAGTACAGTAAGGTTAGTAAGTAATAGTCAGTGTTGTTTCGAAACAGAGTGTACTTTTGGACACAAAATTTGTAGGCCTACAAATTAGGTTAGGTTATTTTCACTAATGCTACCAAATCTCACAGTTTTGGGTTGTTCATAAAAGAAACAAAAATCAATCTAACATAACCTCTTAGGCAAATAAGGTATATTCTCTAATAGTGATATAGGCAACAATACCACCGGAGAATCAAAAATGGGGGTTTTTCATAACATTTTTACTCTAAATAATAGCCTACTCGATTTTCCGCATGTTGTAGCCTGTAGCAAGGAATATAATAAGAATTCCATGTATGTGCATATTTTCTTTTGTTTTGTTTTTAATTGAGTTCAACTGTTCCACGAGCACCTAGAGCTTAAGCACAGCAATTGGCAGGGTAACAATACATTTTTGGTCACCTGGGCAAGACAGAGGACAGATCATTAACCACAAAACTGGAGAGCGATTTAGCCTTAACTAAATGATAAAATCACTATGTAGTTGTTCTTTTAATAATAGTATAAACATACAAAACATGCCCATATCTTAACCATACAGTAGAAAAAGAAGCAAAACAGGTGTCCACTGTAATCCCGGTTAAGCCAAAAAATGCCATCAACTTCCACCCAAGCCGGTCACCGGTTATTTTGGGTGGGCCCTTCCATCACAGTATCACACATTTCCAAGACAAAATTGGGATTACTTATGGATGGGTTTTGAACCCACATACTTTGGATTGGCTTCAAAAGTTTCACTTGTCAGCCAAACGCTTAGACCATTACACCAAAGCAACATCATTTAAGAAAGCGCTTAATTGGGTGTAAAGTATAATCTAGTGGTGATTGAGCACACTTTTTGAGATAGCATGCGCTCACAAAGACAAAGAAGTTCACTAAATTAACGACAGATGCCACTTCCTGTCTGTAACTTAATGGTGTTTGACCATCGCTTTTTCAACGGTTACCAGTTGTTGGGTTAACAAACAAGATTAGTCCTATTGTTTGAAAAGAGCTGGAAATAGCCAAAAACAATAAGCTATAGAAACTTTTGACACTATGATTCATCTTTACCTGGCTGTAGTTACTTAATTATAATTTTAAATTAAATGCCCTTTGTAGATTGAGTACGACATACCTCTGCGAGGTTTGTTGTGTATGTTGATCGCCTGCGTGGAGTACGCTGTGTTTTCGTCTTCTCTGCTCTGCATGCACACTAGGTGAGAGTCAGCCGCAAGACTCATATTGGCTCCGAAAGCCAAAACACTGTCGTTAGAGTTGTTCAACGCTCGGACAACCTGAGGTAGAATAACCAGTTACAATACCTTCATATAGAAAGAAGGTTTAAATATGGAAGTCTGAATTAAAAAATTTATATTCATATTATTTTCAAAAATTTTCTGCGAACCCAATCCAATCGTAGGTTTATACTTTAAAAAAATGTCCACTCAACACTTAATTGGTTCATAAACTGAAGCTAGACCAGTTTGTAATTTATAGGCAAAAGTGGTTTTGATTCCACGTTAAACTTTACGTCCCTTAGATGACATCGGCTATTGGGCTATTAATTAACAGTCCTGTCTGAGGAACATGTCAGCCTTAGTCAGTAACAAGACTTCAAGATCGCACCTCAATTATCTTACACTCATTTATACTTATACTTGGCTTTTAAAATACCTATCTGGTACGTCATTATTTCAAAAAGGTAAAATCTAATCTATGATACCTCGATATTATTCACATAAATAAGTTCCCAACCAGAATTGTTTTATATAAAATTAAAAATTCCGACCTCACCTGGTCATATCGATTACGAGGAATGTTGATGGTGGTCTGTCTATCTTCCATGTGTATAACCAGTCCCCGTACACTGGGTAAGGTGTACGAATATTTGCGAAAATCCTGGAAAAAGAGATTAAAATTGTTACAAAAAATTTAACAGGTTTAAATTTGACATTCTGATCTACTGTAATAGAACTTTAAGTGGCGAATTTGTCTGTCAAAACTGAGACACACTTAAGTTTAAAGACTCAATTTAAGATATATATGTTTAATATATGTTTAATGTGCTTGATATATATGTTGGCTGGCATGGTTTGGATATGTGAAAAGAATGGAGGAAGGAAGAAAAGAAATAGTCTATAAACATGAAAGGATATTCGTACAGCAAGAAGAGGAAGAATAGCAAAAACAAGAGACAAAAGTGGAAGAAAGATGCTTGTCTGCACACCCAGCTGACTGGAGCTGTTAAACCGATGATGTTGATGAGAATGATGTATAATATGATTAATTAATGTATTCATGATCACCTTTTTTGAAACAGAAATATGAAAAAGGAAATGATTAGCATTGTAATGGTGAATTTTAGTCTTAATTAGATATCTCCCCTAAAATGATTAAAGCATGGGAAAAATTCTACAAACACCCACAAATGGGCTAACATGAAATTTATTGCTAAATATGTATGCAGTAAACATTTGAAACGAGGAGTGTGCTGATCTAGAGGTAGAGTGTGTGACTTATGTACTTAAGTCCCGGGTTCAAATCCCGCCAAACACTAATGCCTCTTGTGATAATGTCCCAACCCACTAGTTCCAGCCTGAAGTAATGTGCAAGACGGTTACAAAAATTCCTGGGATGAGATGGGGGACGAACAAAAACATTTGAAACATGCCCAAAAATTAAGTAGTCAAATTACTAATGAATGTAAATTGAAAATTCAGGCAAATTTTTGAAAAAAATTGCAATTTACTGATAATAATTAAATTGTTATTGTTTTATTATATTATCACATTCTTTTACAATATGTGAGAGGGAAAATACTGCTTTGAAACAAGACACTTCACAAGAGAGACCAGTAGAATTAAAACTTACAGCAAGGATGTTGATGATGGTGTGTCCGATGTCGGTATAGAGAGGTGGTCGGTTGCGAACAGAGACCAAGGGACAAGGGTAGTAGCGAAACTCTGCCCCTAGGCGCAGAACTAGCCGCAGAGGGAACAAACGCGCCCACGGAGTCTCCCATCTACAGCCAGGACAAAAGGAAAACATTATAGCTACGTTACATAAGTTTAACTTTACCATTTTGTCTACAACAGTGAAGATCAAAACAGCATTAATTAATAGTCCGAAAGCCTGTTGAATGAGCTGAAGCCATGAACTACCAAAACCTCACTGGTTATAAAGAAAATCTTCTGGGATTTCTTATGATCTCATGATGGCTACTATTTTTTATATTGTTATAAATTTACTTATCCTTAGAGAAGTATTAGCTCTATAGGGTACATTAAACAGAAGCTGTTCAATTACTGGTAAGGCCTTTGGTTATCCAGTGTGACAAGGTTGCATATCACCTTGGTTTCTTTCGAGTCTCTTCTGGGGGCTTGATTGACCTCCGGCTGAGCCTCACTCTGAGAACACTCAGTCTGACATCAATTCTCAGGGAGTGGTGTGTCTCCTTGCTGTCCACCTGGGAGAGGTGCCCTGGAGGGAGGATGTTGTTTGCTTGGTATGCTCTTGTGTTTCCCGGGCAGGGGTATACAATCATGACCTAAGTCAAATCTTGTCGTGGTCAAAAGAAAATGGCCTAAGTTTAAAATAGGAAAGTGCTCTGTGCTGCATTTAGCATAAAATGATGGAATTAAGACCTTTAGTGAGAATGGTGAAGAGATCATACTTGACCGAAAAATCCTGGCTATTTACAACAAAGAAATAGTTATTTTAGATTATATATTTTAGATTACTCTTGTAGTTATTTTAGATTAAGATCTCTCTTTTTCAGAACATGTAACTCATTGTACCCAGCGTTCCACTGTTAGACTGAGGGGTCTGTATTGTTTCAGAAGGATGTTGTGAGAATCTGTAAAGCTTCAGTTCATGCACTCTTTGGTCCTCTCAGTTTTCTGCTATTGTTACCCTGCTTATGGGAACAGTGTTGCGTTGCATGACGCATGTTACCCATGACCTTTGAAAAAAAATGATCAATGGATGACACATAAAATCCTAGCACTCAAGGAGCCCCAATACTTGAGTGAGAGGCTAATCTTATCGCAATGAGATTTCGCAACGTGCCAACTGTGATCCGTGGAAGTTGCACTTCCAGAAAGTGAGGCTCGAGTTTGGCCGGGGGAGTTTTTCTTATTTAGGGCCGGCATTGTACAATGACCCGCCTCGTGCCCTTAAAACTTTGAATTTGCTTGTTTTCAAAAAAATAGAAAAAATATTTAACAGGAAAAAATTAATATGTATTTTTATACAGTGGAACTTGGTTATAACAAGACATTTCTCAAGAGAGACCAGTAGAGTTAAAACTTACAGCAAGGATGTTGATGATGGTGTGTCCGATGTCGGTATAGAGAGGTGGTCGGTTGCGAACAGAGACCAAGGGACACGGGTAGTAGCGAAACTCTGCCCCTAGGCGCAGAACTAGCCGCAGAGGGAACAAACGCGCCCACGGAGTCTCCCATCTACAGCCAGGACAAAAGGAAAACATTATAGCTACGTTACATAAGTTTAACTTTACCATTTTGTCTACAACAGTGAAGATCAAAACAGCATTAATTAATAGACCGAAAGCCTGTTGAATGAGCTGAAGCCATGAACTACCAAAACCTCATTGGTTATAAAGAAAATCTTCTGGGATTTCTTATGATCTCATGATGGCTACTATTTTTTGTATTGTTTTAAATTTACTTATCCTTAGAGGAGTGTTAGCTCTATAGGGTACATTAAACAGAAGCTGTTCAATTACTGATAAGTCCTTTGGTTATCCAGTGTGACAAGCTTCCCTATCACCTTGGTTTCTTCGAGTCTCTTCTGGGGGCTTGATTGACCTCCGGCTGAGCCTGAACACTCAGTCTGACAAGAATTCTCAGGGAGTGGCGTGTCTCCTTGCTGTCCATCTGGGAGAGGTGCCCTGGAGGGAGGATGTTATTTGCTTGGTATGCTCTTGTGTTTCTCAGGCAGGGGTATACAATCATGACCTAAGTCAAATCTTGTCATGGTCAAAAGAAAATAGCCTAAAGTTTAACCAAAGACAATTTATATTTCAATACAGACTTGCAGCGACGTTTGCGCTTTTGTTAGTTACTAGCCTGAACACCAGGCTGCACTAGCGCTGTTGGGCATAGAGACATTGCCGAATTGAACACGCAGACGACGGACGACGGCGCAGACTTCAGTGAATGTTCATCTCACTCAAACCTACCTTTATTATTTACTCATTTTAATTAACACAACACCGATACCCTTAACGCTTAAAAATAAGGCATTTTTATTTATTCTGTTCTTGGATCTGTATCCTCAAATGAAAATTCAAGAACTCCCTCAGGTAAAAAGAGAATTCCCATCCTTAAAAATCCCTTCCTTCCGGTGGCTGTACAATATTTGCAGGGAGATGTGCCAAGCCTGGTTTTCTGTAGTCTCCTAATCCTCTAAGAATCTAACATCTAAAGAGCACTGACGGTGAGTCTGTCATGAGTGGGGGCATCGTGGGGGTGTCATGGGTCATGCATATCTAAGGCAATCTGGCCAGCCTATGGTTAGCGTCGAACTTTGGTTGAAGAAGTCACAAATTTAACACCTTGGATGCTCACACAAATTTAAGGGATTTTTTGAGGGATATTTCACACGATTTTCCCTTTTAAGTGATTTTTTCTCACCTTGTCATACCCTAATGTTATAAGAACAGAACAAGAGAAAAAATTGCAGGTACCGATCGCTCAAAGTAGTAAACTCTTTTCAGCATTGTAAACCCTGATTAAGATGATATTGGTAACCCCTGAAGTTTGGAGGATTCAGATTTCCGAGTGAATTTTAACTCCCTTATTTCTCCAATTGATTATTATTACTCGTACCTGTGTATCAGTAATGCCACCAGATAAGGAGGAGAAGGCAGCACCAGCTGAGCAGTGCACTGGAACGATGTCCGGATGTAGAGGAATCCCCCGTGGTCCTTGGACCCGAGCAGGTTGTTTGAGGTAGCTGGCGTGAAGGACATTTCACTCACCGTAGAGCCTGCGCAAAATGTCAAAACATGTTGTAATTTAAAACTCATTACCAGGCTCTCTACTGGGTCCCTGGCCATTCAGGTATTGAGGGAAACAAAGTAACGGATGGTCACAGCCTTTCTGAAAGATCTCTAGGGCACATACTGACCAAGCAATCATGGCATGGGCACATGAGAGTCATCGCAGAAGATGGTTGGATCTCCCCCTACTGAGAGTGAGTAAGTTAACTCTCAGTTCCCCTTCCATGAGTGTTCGGGAGATTTTCTACTACTAGGTAGGTCGGAACTAAGACACATCATAGGTCTCATCACAGGACACGGATAGTTGAGAAAGCATCTGGCAGATGGTGTGGGCAGTCAGAGGAGACTGCAGATCACCTGTTGTTTGACTGCACTGGACTATGAGAGGTCTCTGAGGTAAGGGCTACAACTCTTGGATTCATGGAGAGGGGTAGACACATGCCACCGGAAGAGCTGGTTGTTGCAGCAGTTTGCCAGGCTCTTAAGACTGGAGTGAACCTGAACTCTTCATCACCATCATCAGGGGGTGCACAAAACTTGGCTGACGCGCCTAGGGACTTGTCGCCGCCCATCCATTTAATGTAACGTAACTCATTACTTTTCCATCGATTTACTTTTACTTTCCTTCGTTTGGGTCACATTCATTGTTTAAACCATCTATATGTGGTCACATTTACTTTATAAAGCATTTCCTGATTTTATGATTTTCTAAAAAATAATAGCAAGAAAAAATACTTGTTCCATAGCACATTTGCCCTCGGTTATCTGTATGACTTACCCTTTTTCATTATTTTTATATTTTTTTTATTACTTGCATAGGATTCGTTTTATAAATAATGTATTTAAGAAATTGTTTTATAAATAAATTGTGTTATAAATAATGTATTTAATCATAAACTACTAGCATTTTTTACAAATTTCCCCAGAAAAATATAAAATCCCTTGATTTGTTTACATTAAAACCATATAAACCTTTAAACAAACAATCCAAACATCTATAATTCCAAACTATGAGTTAAAGGCTTTAATGTATTCTGTTCCTAGGCTTTGGTCATGTATGACCAAACAAATCTGCCTAAACTGCAGATGAAAGATAGGTCCAACATTATAGAGGTTAAACAGGATCAGAAACTAAACCTTTTAATTAAAACTATAAAAATTAGTGACAACTGGGCAAATTTATTAAAGAGAAGTCATTGAAAAATACTATTTAGGAATATTTCTGGAGATAAGAGAAAAGTGCAAAGATACTAGCTCAAATACTCTAGAAACAAGTTGTTAAGGATACCAAACAAAAAAATGTTTCACAGAGATCTCTTATGAGGAAAAAACTGCCATAATATATGACAAACAGTACCAATCTTAGACAAAATTAAGATGTATCCATTAATGTCTATAAGATTTTTACAGCGTATTTGTTAAGAAATAAATATTTCACTTACCTTTAGCAGCTTCTTGGTATAGGTAATTAATTAGAAGGAAAATATCTTTGGGAGGAAGTGTTTCCTGTGGGAGACATTCAAGGAGGAAGACAATCTCGTCCTGCCCCACACAAGCTAGGCCCTCGGTGCTGAAACACCAGCACTCCCTGTTGACGCAGCAGTCCACTGAAACAAAACATTCAGAATCAGAACTCTTTATTACAATTTCTTTGAGAAATGTACAGCGTCAATAATTTATAGAAGATTTTTATTTATTTTTTACTCAGGTATGTGGCCTTCCACTCTTTGTAAAAGGGTCTTTCAGTCAGCCAGTTATCCAGAGTTGTTTTCTCGAAAGATTCCTCATTTATTTAGGTAAGAGGTTGAAAAGTTTTCTGCTAGCATATGACAACTTTCTCTCAAACAGACTACGGTGGTGAAAAGGTAGTGTGTAGTCTGTAGCATGCCGGATGGGGTCGTTGTGGTGGTCAGAAATTCTTGGTAAATTTAGCTCATCAACATACAGTATTGTCTCCAGGATGTACAGGGATACTGCAGTCATTATCTGGAGTTGTTTAAAAGCCTCTCTGCACGAGACAAAAGGTCCAAGACCACTGAGTACTCTTACTACTTTCTTTTGAAGGAGCATTATTCGATTTAGATTCTCTTGTGTTGTTCCTCCCCAGACAACTATTCCATATCGGATGTGTGATTCAAAAAGCTCAAAGTAAGTTGTTTTACTAAATCTGAGTCAGCAATAGCTTTATTTAGTTTTAAAATGTACAGGCTTGTGTTTAATTTCTTGCACAGGATATCCACATGCTTTGTCCAGAGTGACTCCAAGGAACTTGGTCTCACCCTTTATATCAACAGAATTACAAGATTCAAGATGTATTTATTCAGTAATATACAAAGTATACATGAATGGTGTCACTTTTATTACTACTTAGAACTAATAGAACTTGACAGATTTCACAGAGAACTACAAAGTTAAATAGTCGGAAAAGAAAAGAAAAAATACTAAAACATAGTCCACGGTGGTATTCAAACTAATGAAAAAAAACATTAAGTGAATATTACAGTTTATTAATAAAAAACAATTCAGCTTTCTTTTTCTTTCAACAGAAAAACAGTTGACTTTAAAGAACTACATTTCATTCATAGAGTCATTCCCTGACTTTATGTCAGCATAGCGAGGGTTTAAAAAAAATCTGAGATTATGATGGTCAAATGCAAAACTGTTTCTTGTGTTATAATTGTGATTTTGGATTTATGTAGGTAGATGTAATGGATTATTTTTTAAGAACAAAACTAATAAAAAAATATACAGGCTGAAGACAGTCACAAATCCTAGCTCTACAAAACACTGCCACATTCAGATTCTCATTCTAATTCGCAAAATATATATTCCTAAGGTTAGGTAAATTTTTGTAGCTGCTAGACATTTTCTTTAAAGCAAATTAGATGAGATTATTGAAATGGTGACTGTGCCAAGATATTTTAAGTAGGGGTCTGCGGTACAGGAAATTATGAGGTCGGTACGGTACGGTACAACTTGTTGTACCTCGGTTCTCGGTACAAATTCGGTACGGTACGGTACACGAGAATAATGCCACTAGTAACATTGACTGATCTCATCCTTTTATTCATAAGTATTTTCCAGAACTTAATTAGTGAAAACATAGAAAAAGGAGTTTACTTAAAACAAATTTTACATGTTAAACAATTAAATTTATAATATATGACAATAAAATTACATTGTTGAATTATTTCTATTTGATCATTAAAATTAAATGATTGCTGCTGTGAGGATGTATATTTTTTTTTATTTTATAAAATTTATACATTTTAAATAAAGTTTTTTTGATTATTTTGCATTTGCTGATGATAAACAATAAACTATGATTTTTTAAAAAATTGGTACATGAGCTAAATATCAAGTTACATTATTGATTTAAATTAATTTTCCTATCCCATTAACATTGGAACCTCAAAATACAAATAGTTTAAATAAATTGGAACCTTAAGATAGAGAAAAATAGGACTTAAGGAGTTTTTGAATCTGATTAGAAACAAAATTAGAAAAAAAAAAAAAAAAAAAAAAAATTTTGTACAAAAAAAACTATGATTATGATATGTCTGGTTTACAATAAGATGTAGGAATACACGTCTCACCAAATTTGCTTGATCGGACCATTTTTACGAGAGTTATCGTGTAAAACATATAAATAAAATATATATATAAAAAATTTTTAACATATTTTTTGTCTCTATAAAGAGGAAATAACATTCTCAACTCTTATGAAACTAATAGCTTCAAAAATAAAAAGATATACAATGTCAGAAAAAAATATTTTGCTGTACTATTTTTAAACTGTAATATGAAAAATCCATTCTTTAAAAACATATCACATTAAACATATTAATAATCATTTAAACATTATAATTTATGTTGTAACTAATTAATAAGAGGAAATAATCTTCTCAAGTCTATATGAAACTAAGGATGAACAAACAAAATAAAAAAACCTATAATGTATTTTATTGCAGAACAAAAAATACAGAAAATATACTGAGTCAATACCCCCTAGCCAAGACCTATGTTTTATTTTGTCCTGGTTTATTATTTTTAATTCAACCAATCACAATAATTGTTCAAATTAAATCAAACACGTTCATAAAATGTCAAAGGACTGTTTAGACTAAAATAGGTAGTTATTTTAGTATAAAGTGGTTAATATTTTAATATTACAGTGGAACCTCTCAAATCTGAACATGTTCTCGGGAAATAAAAAAAAGAAATACCTGGAAATTAAAAAAAAATCACATATGCTTATTTTTCAAGGTTTAACAAAGTCAGGTGTTTTCGCTTAAAGTCTGTTATCTTTAACCATTGAATTTACATACTTCGTAATTATAAAATCAATGCTTTAACTGTTGAAATGAAGAAAATCTTCACACCGTAATTCCAAGCCACGTCGGTTGTTATAGATACGCACTTCAGATCAGCAGGTAAACGCTCACTAAACTAGACACAGACAGTAGACAGACGCGATACGCATCCCTGTTAGTAAGGGTAGGGGGAGAATGAATGGTTTATTTTTAGCACAGGCTCGACCCGCCAAGGTCACTGTCCTTGTGAACTAACTCACGCTAGCCTGTATTACCCGTCGGTTACCGCGCGAATACAGTGACGAAATAAGTGCATAGTTTTTATTTCCCTGGAAGAACAGGCTTCAGTCCCAATTAGTTCGGATTTGAGGGGTTCCACCAATGAGGAAATACAGAACATATTGTTAAAAAAATAAAAGTTATTTATTTCCTTTATTCAATTATATCCTTAACATTATGATTTTTTATTTTATTTGAGTGAAAATTCCGAAAGAGCGGGATCAATATGGCAAATCACAGTTCGATGTTATATTACGATGTGTTGACGATGTTATATTATAACATCGTCAACAGGCTGTCAGAGGAAAAAGAACGAATCAATTTAAAGAATCATGAATCACAGTTTAAAAGGTTTTAACTGTGATTGAAAAATCACAAGTATTCCCATCACTATTTGAAACACGACTAATACGAGCCTCATACTGGTACGACTATTTTGTTGCGTCAAAAGGAGGAACGGTTCCCTGATCGCGTAAGCTGCTATACGTGGATACGATAATAAGCTGGGAATGCACAACAATTTAGAGCCGGCAGGGAGATGGCTGGTTGTCCGATTTTCCTGAAGTCCTGGTGAAATTGTTTCATTTTAAATGATCATTCACCAACACGCTATGAGTCAGTCTTACATTCAGTATTTGTCGTACATCTGGGCAGTGATGTAATTCTATATTACTTGCAGAGTAAAAAGCCTTTAACGGTCGGGTTTTATTTAATGTTTTCGCAGGAGATGTTCCATAGTTATATTTGATGGCAACCTAGACTGGATAGTGACTTAATTTTTCCTTATTTGTACCGTACCGAACTTGTACCGAAAAAATTCTTGTACCGTACCGAGGTTCGGTACAAGGCTAGAACCGTACCGTACCGATTTTTCGGTGCACCGCAGACCCCTAATTTTAAGTCAAGTATGAATGAGAAACGAGTGTAGGATGATTGTGGCGTGATCTTGTAGTCTTGTCTTGTCCTTAGTCTCTGTTGTCTTGACTAAGGCTGACATTCCTTAGACAGGACTAGTGATGACCCAACAGTCAATGGCACATCTAAGGGACCTACAGTTTAATGTGGAATCTGAACCACTGCCTCTGAATTACGAACTGGTCTAATTATGAGGATGGTCTTTGCAGATTTAGTAGTGTGGATGTTAATCCACACAAGAGAACACTACACCCACCGACCATCGCTCACAACTATCAACTACCCGATTCGTCTCAGTTGCTAACCCAGATGCTAATTTTTAAGTTATGTTTAAAACATTACTATTCAAATTTAAATGCTAATCAAAAGTTAAACCCAGAAATTTTTACTTCACGTTTTACAAGTGATTATTTAAGAAAATACTTAATTAATCTATAGATTTACTTTGCAAATAATGAGTTGTATTTAATTATACAGTCATAATCAGACCAGGTTCTTTAACAATAAAATTGTCTAAACTAAACAAATATTTATATTCCCCTAAATACTAAACGGACTTTCATTACTTTCATTTAGCACCAAAGGGGAAAAACTCTTCAATTTTTGTACTTACAATTGACACGCTTCACTGTGACAAACAAGTTGCGGTTGAGGGCAAACTTGATTTCTGGTGAGTTGAGGGCGATAGGAGACTCTAGGTCGGTGAACGTAACCTCACCCTGTGACCGGGTTGTGACGGGTGGCAAAGAGCTCTCGCCCTCGGACGGGATAAAGCTGTGCGTCGTGGGGTCGAGTACTCGCCGCATCGAAGGCGACATAACTCCGCCTGCAAATGAAGAAGTTGAAAATGACTTAAACTTTCACATTCCGAAACTATAATTTTGTTTAACACATTGTGCCCTATACCGAAGAATAGCTCGGGAGAATAGATTAGGCTCAGCCTTATAATTCCAAAGTCTTTTTTCATAATTATATATTTTAAAGTATTGAAATTCTCCTTAACACGTTCGGTACATGCGTACTTGATCATTGCCAAGCCAGCTTTTTCCCAGGTGCGAGCGTACTCGATCGTTGCATCCGAATCATCTGGATTTCGGATCGGATTTTGAAAAAAGATTGTATAAATTAACAGTTAAAATTTTAATTCTACATCAAGCATCATTTTTGAATTTCTTCAAAATTTAAGACACAACCTTAGTACCTCGTTGGACGCGGAATAATAATTCATCTACAATGGTATTATTGAGGATTTTAAAACCTTAGCATTAAATACTGAATAAATACCATAATTTTAGCATTACATAAAACCAATCTTAAAAACGAACTGAAACAGCTACAAGGTTACCTGGAGGGGTGCCAACACGCTTGGTGAGCCGACCGGGTCGTCGGAATGGAATCCTCGGTTCACATGACCCGTCCAACTCAGTCAAGTCTCCGCCCGGCCTGATTCCGTCACTGAACATCACCTGTTTCGTCACTTCTGATTTCATCCTTCCTGCAACACGAGACCATGTTTACCAATAGCATTTACTTTGTTGACTTGGTACTTATTGAGAAAATATTCTTAGGTATGATAGAACAACTTTGTTTTATAAGGTTAGTTCATTATTACCTGAAACCAAATAAGATCCACCCAATAGAACATGAAATACATATCCCTCTTCCCCTCTCCCTGGGAGTTACTAACTGAGGGAATTAATATACATTTTCTTTCTTTATTTAATCTTATATTTAAACTGGCTCAAAAGTTAAGAATGTTTTTAACTTTTCATTTGTATTTTAATAAAACAAATATTTATTTTTACACATTATTATAATTTTTTAAGCAATCACAATTACAATCATTGTAACAAACTATTGTTTATGAAAAATATTTCTTAATGGTTTCTGTGCTATAAAATTGCTTGATTTGCTTCAAAACACAAGTGACTGTACTTTTAAGTGAATGGGGTGATCTTAAGCCTTATTACATCAAACAATCTGTAATTTGATTAGTTATTACCTATAAATAATCCAGACATTAAAGCTTTGGTAAAAAAAACATTCTCTTATTCATAAAAATATATATGAAATATCTGACCTTATCTAATTAATCTGATTTTTTTAGATATCAACATTCATACAATTTTGATACTAGCTTGCAGCCTACCTTCTCGCTTGAGCACACCCACAGGCACCATAACACTGGGCGGGGGTTGGTGAAGGGATCCGGCTGCTTGTTGTAGGGGTGGGATTGTGGAGCAATATTCCATGGGGTTGTTGGGGTTTGGTTGTCTTCCGAGAGGGCTGGCCGCGCCATATTCATTTACTGAAAATCACCAAAACATTGGTGTCACAAAAATTTGACTCTTTAATACATTTGTACTTGAGAAATATAAATATATTGGTTATATTGGTTAGCGGTAAGACAGCAATAAAATGCCATTTCTAAAAATAGAATGTAGCTAAACAATAGCCACGGCCGTCACGTTGCACCACCGACCGAACGTTCTCTATTTAGCTATATGATGCCTTCATCTCGGCCCGATTTTCTTGACGTTATATACGAGGTTTGAGAATTTACTGACGATATATCCGAGGTTTTTTCCTATGTAAATACATATAGTTTGGCGGGACCTAAAAATAAATGACGTTATGACCTAAAAATAAATGACGTTATATCCGAGTTGACGTTATGGCCGAGGCCGCAATAACCGAGTTGTACTGTATTTAGTGACTGAAATCAGTTGTTAGGCTACTTTGGCCAGTATTCGTTTGCTCCCGTATTGCTGCTTATGCTTATATGTGTGAGTCATTACAGCCAGCAGTTTTCACTTTCGCTAACCTTGTTTGTTAACATTATTGTCGATGTGTGTTTATTTCCATTGTTTTTAGCAGTAAATAGTTTATATTGTGTGAATGTTTTTAATGTAGAGGATTTATTAACTAATGGAAATATACTTAATATACTTAACATACTACAGTGGAACTTGGATAATTCGAACTTCTGTAATTCGAAAACTTCTTTATTTCGAAATTTTGTCTTGGTCCCTAGAATTTTATATAAAAACAATGTTAAAATATCTTGGTTAATTCGAATAATATTTTGGATAATTCGAAGTTTTTACAGAGAAATCTATAGTGTGTGTATAAGTGAACAAGTTATTGTGTGCGATTTTCCAGGAAATGACGTTCGGGCTTCCTGTCCTCAGACTATTTTTAGCTAGACTACAAACATAAACATTGACATCTGTGTGTATCATCGGTGGTGGTCTGTTCCGATATTCGTCGTCTGCTTTCATGTTAACACGTCGTGTATGATGGCTTCGTCAAAGCGAACCTACAAATCTCTGACGTTGCAAGAATAAATAGCGGCGATCAAGGAGGTAGAGAAGGGATTTGAAAAAGTTTGTAATAGCTAGTTTCGGGATCCCTCCAAACACATTATTGACATTTAACAAAAATTAGGATTTTTAATCAATAATATCTTTATTAACCTAACTTTTTTAATATACAATGTTAAAACATGATGTTAGATTGTTTATTTCAACCACTTGCATAAACTTTTCTAATTCGAATTTTTGGATAATTCGAATTTTTTTCTGGTCCCTTGAGGTTCGAATTATCCAAGTTCTACTGTAATATACTTAACTAACTGAATTGGCTCATCCAGACGAAAAAATACTTTTTTAATACCAAAAATAGTCTTAAAATCTTCAATAAATAAAAAATAAGCAAATTTATGTTTTCTTTTTTATTCAAGCTAACTAAATCTAAAAAGAACATTAAGAAAATAATATTTTGATTTGTTTACACTAAATGAGCAGGGACTGTGATTTTCAGTAGCGCTTTTAGGGTTAAGATTGTCCACTCGATGATTATTCCAACAGCCATTGTCCGCCATTGTAGCGAAATGGGTTAAAATTCAAAATATATTTTATCTCTATTAATTCAACAGATATTTGATATTAGAAATATTACATAGGAAATTATTATTATTATTTTACCTAGGAAATATTAGGCACTAGGTATATTAAGTAAAGATTCACACACCTAATTTTACTAACATTATCAATTTTGATAAAAAATGTGTTAATTCCATAAGAAATATTTCATAAAAACTAATTATGAAGTTTATATTTTTGTACAAGTGATACTATCATTTCATTTGGCCTTGTAGAATCAATGTATCACTACAAACAGCCATGACTCAGAATCACTTTAGCTAATGTGTGGTAATTGGAAACATAATCAAACAGAACAGTATCTGATAAAAGACACAACATTACATAAACCATATTAATACAGGATTTATATTTCATTTTTCATATTCGTTTACAATAAAGTGAATTGTAAATGAATTAATAATTATTATCTTATTTTGTATGATTTTATACCAAATAAATACAGTTCCTAAATTCAAGAATTTTGGAAGGATAATAGCTATAACCAAAAAAAAACATTTCTGGGAAAAATTACTCATTTAAGAGGGATGAAATATGTACTATTATCTTTTTGTACATGGCTCTACCCAAATAACCTTTACCATAGGTTTAATAACCTTTTTACCACCCAAATGTTTCATATTTTTTTAAATACAGAAACTGAAATTTTCTATTGACACTACAATACAGTAGGTACATCAATGAATCAATCAATGTTGTTCTTATGAGAATTAAATTCAATTAATTCCTATTTAATTTCAAGTTCACAAAATTTAAATGAAATATGGCATGCAGATAAAGTTAAGCAATGATAGCAACTAACATAAACTCTCTCCAGAGAAAACTCTAGAACTAGAGTTTTCTCTTACTAACTCTCTTTTAACTTCTTTTAACTCAATAAGAACTTGAGTACAAAAAAAATTTTTAACACCCAAAATTTCAAGTCAATTTTAGGAATAAAGTTCAATAATGGTGTCACGGTTGTAGTTCTGAAATAATATTAGTTTCATGAGTTGACATTAATAGTAATTATAAAGTAAATTCATTGAATAATTACAACTTAGTTTTTTTACTTTTAGCGGAGAAAGTACCTTTTCATTAGTCTTTGTAATTTTGTAATCATCACATTGAGCAGAGTAAAGTGAAACTGTCTTACAAACAACTTTTATATATGCTACAAATAAATAACTTCTGAATGATATTTAAAATAGTTCCCAAATTTATCTTTACTTGATCAAATCTATAAATTTTACTTACTTAAAATAATTAGTACAAAATATTCAACAACGTCTTAGAGGAATATTTCTTTCTAGTAATAAATTACTATCAACGTATATAAACTTCTATTTTTTTTTTATAAAAACAAAATATGCCAATAAGTTATGTATTTTCTGACTGTTTAAAATTTCCTTACAGGCTTCTAGTATTGTGAAGCAGGGTTGGCAGACTCTTGCTTCTGTGAAGTTCATGTACTCGAGTCTTGCCTTGAGGCCACAACATTTGTTACATAACACCTGAGAACAAACCGAGAGTTAGAATGAAGCATTGTTATCACCCAACTATGATCAATAGCGTACATCATTGTACATTCCTGTCTACAATAATCACTGACGTTGCTAATAAACATGTTTCTTCAATTTTTAACTTTTCTTAAGACCATATTCCTGATAAATCAGAATTCATCAGGATAAATCAGGGTGCTGATTCTGATGGATCAGAATATTTGATAACCCAGCAGCTACCGGATCCAAGCGAGTCAGATTATTGAGGTCTTACAACCATATGCAATAATAAAACCAGACTCAGTACGGTAGACTCCTGATTATTCAAGTGCATGGTTCGCTCAGCGAATGGTTGGCTGAGTGATCTTGTATAAATGAAATCATAGAAAAAACAAACATAACCATAAAGTTACTAGAAATAATTAAAAACTTCTGTTAACCCTAGAACTGGCAAAGTCGTAATTCACGACGAATTTACTTATTCAATAAGAAGTGGCAGGTGGAGGCCATTCGACAGTGCTAGGGTTTGAATTCCGACCATGAGCAATCCCAATTTGGCTTGCAAATGTGTGGTAAAGCGGAGAGGGGGGCCCCACCTTAAATAAACGGTGGCCGGCTTGGGTGGAAGTTGATGTCATTTGTAGGCTTAATTGGGATTGCAGTGGACACCTGTTTTGCTTTTGTGGTTGGTGGTTATAAGGGGGGGGGGCATGTTTTACGCTTTTTTGTTTAAACTTTGATATTTCAAGAAGATATTAGTAATTATTTTTATATTACAGTTAAGAGTAAAAAGCTTACCACTTCTAGGGTTAAGAAGGAATAAGTACTTCATAACCTTTATTGAATGTTTAACAATATGAAACACGTCAAATATAAGAGAACCTTTTAATGGTATGTCTGTAACATCTTACCTGGCCACATGCTCGACAGTGATGGCGCCGCTTGATGACGGTGAACTTCTGTTGACACTGCATGCAAGAGGCTGCGTCCGTGTCGGGGACCCAGAACGGAGGAATCTTGCCAAGCCTGCGATCCTCGGGGCCAAACTCCCTTGCCAGCTGACCTGCAACCAAATGACTCATCAGAAATATATACCTTCTTTATATTTATGCCCAGCAAGTGCAATATGCTTCAAATTTGTTATGAAATAGACTACTACTATTAATTTTAACAGCTATTCATGTTGTGTGTAATTTTATGTGTTAATAATTTTAACTTTGGTTTCCATGAATGATAGTTATTACAATGTACTGGTATCAATAAACGTTTTAGCCAATAGTTATAATAAGTTTGAATTTTACATGACAAAAATTTTTTTTAACGTGTGAAGTTGTAAATCAAATATATTTTCCAATATGTAAGTGAGTGAATTAGAATATCATTCTGTTGGTCTTTACCTTAATCTTTTCAACATAAATTGGATAGAAAAAGTCTAAAAGTTGAATTATCTTAAAACGATACCTAATAAATAAAAGTCTATATTAATTCTTTTATTTATTAATTATAACAGTATAGTATGGCTATATTTTTGTTTTTCCCCGAATTAACGTAACTTCAAGGAGATTATCTACTACAAAGAAAACAGAAATTTATATTAATAAAAATCTCTGCTAAATATAAATTAATTAGAATTTTACATTAGATTAGCTTGGGGCTTGGGGACTAGTATTTCAAATTGATTCTTGAAAAAACAAACACCATTTATTCAATACCAAATAAATGGTGTTGACAGTATCAATATTATCAATATAACTTATTCAACTTCTTCGATTATAATCCAAGAGTTACAGGTTAAGTTACAGCTATGTGATTGTAGTGTAGATGGCTAGAGAATATACCCGTATCAGTATGTACATACCTGCATTGGGAGACTGTGGTGGGGACTGGGGGGGAGAAGACTGGGGCACGGTTGCCTCAACAGTTATCTTTTTCGTCAACTCCAAGGAATTTGGTCTAGGAGGCCTGTCCTCCTCTGCCATGACTCCTGCTTCATCGACATTCTCTGTCGAAGGTGACTCAACAGCTGCCTTGATGGGAATCATTTTGGCAGAAGTCTCTAATTCAGGAGATGCCTCCTGATCACCATTACCTTTACTACAGCTAGGCAAAGACTCATTTGCAGAATTTTCTTCAATAACAGAGGTGACCACAGTAGTATCTTGAATACTTTTCAATGAATTTTTTGAAACTGTTCCTTCAACTATTTTGTCTTGATACTGCCTACTTGGCTCTTGATCTGACAATGAGGCTGAATTATCTGATTTTAGATTTGCTTTATCAATTTTATCTTCAATTGATTTTTTGCTTTTTGATTTTGAAAGAGTTTGTGTTAAGCTTTCTGTTGGCTTGGCAGGGACTAAAGATTCTGAAAGACTATTTTCCAGAGAAATATCTTCATCCCCATCTTCATAGAAAGGATTTGTACTCTTTCTTCTAGTTTCCAATTTTTCACTCACATAGCCACTGTCTTCATCATCAAAAGGATTTGTGCTCACAGTATCCTTTGTGCCTCTTTCATTCGATATGTTTTCAAAAGGATTTGTAATGATTTCTCCACTTCTATTTTCATCCCCTATACCAGAATCAGACGGAACCTTTGATTCAACTAATTTACTATCAAATTTGTCACTGTCTATCATGTCAATGACTATTTCTTCACTATGAATTAGATCAGTTTCTTCACTTGTCATCTCATTTTCTGAGGTTTGAGGCGTACTACTCAATGATGTATCTAATTCCTGTGAATGACTAATAGGAGATTCACATTTTACAGATATATTTTCTAATATCTGATTGTTTTCATTAATAACTTCAACATCGTATGTACGATCACATTTAGTAGTATTGTTTCTAGGTTCATCTTCCTCGATTACTCTTGCAGATTTATTTACATTGCACGTACTAGTGGCAGTCTCATTTGAAAAGCTTTTTTCCTCTAATTCTGTTGAGCCACTCATGCCTGTGGATGATTTGATATTATTTGAACCTATTTCAACTGTTTTCTCTCCAAGTAACACATCTTCTTTAAAGTTTATATCATTATCCATTTCTTCTAATTCTTTTAGGTATTCCTCTAATTCACCGTCAGAAACATCAGAATCATTTGTGAATCCAATAGGTTGCACTGACTTGGAATTACACATTTCACCACTTGTTTCTTTCAAAGAATTTCCTTCAACTGGAACACACACATCATCACAAAAGAACACTGGTTGCTTCTGTACTTCTTCATTATGCATATCAATAATGTTGTTTAAACCTGACTTTACACAAACGTTATTTATCACTTCCTCACTACTTAAGTTTAATGGTATGTCAGGGTAATCATGACCAACATCTGATGAATCACCAACACTTAAACCTAGACCAGTACCTTCAACACATTTCTTTGGTTCTTCTACTATTTCATGAGAATAATGAATTTCTACCGATTGGTTATACGTTTGAGATATATTTTCACCAGCTTCTGAAAAAGAATCTCTCCCATCAGTTTTATTATTACAAGTTTTTTGTGTTACCACACAATTTTCAGCTGCTACGAGCCCACTTGTTGATGAAATAAGATCTAGAGAGCTCTGGATACTTTCGTCCTCATTGCTGTTTGAATCATAATCTAAAGACCTCACTGAAGTTGTTATATCTGGTAGCTGTTTGTGAATATTTATATTATCGGTATCGAAATCAAAATTTTTACTGTTATATTCAAGTAAATCTGGCTTTTCATCATTTGCCTTAGAGGTATGAGAATTTGGCCAAACATTTGCAGTTTCATCTTCTGATTCAGATACTAATAAATTTTTCATATTTACATCATTTTTTAAAGTTGAAACAAAACCATTATCAGTATTTACATAATCTATATTGTTTAGTTGAGCATTATTTCCAATTAAACCGAAAGTCTCATCTTCATTTTGTTTTCCTGAGCCAGATGTTCCAAGGTTAAAATTGAGAGTAGATGGTTTGGGCGGAGAAGCAGCAAAATCAGCATCTGCGAGGTTGATTGGTTCAAAGGAGGGTCTCCTATAGTTCACTGCTGGAGGCCTGACTGCGGAAACCTGGAATTTAAGACCTTAATTATGGTATGAAAATTTCACTTGTTCTTTGCTAAATAATTACACTGAATTTACATTTAAAAAAACAAAATTTAATCAGTTAAACAGTTAAATCTGCTATTTAATTCAATAAAATAGTCATCAGGGCCTATTTAAGATATAATTTTAACACATATTATCAATAGTTCATTTAGAACATTATAACTCATTGATTTAACACTCGGAGTGGTAAAAACGCTGCAGCGTCTATTTATCTTGAATACCGCCATGGTGGCAGGTGGCATGGTGCCTGTCGTCAGTTTCGTGAACTTGTTAGACACTAGCGCCTTAGTGACCGTGTTGCCCTCTGGTGGTAAACAACCGAACCTGCTCAAGTAGTGTACTAGACTGCCACCTTGTATGTCTTATAACCAAGTAAGCGCTTTCTACTCCTATGCACTGGTGGCCTAACCGGCTAAAGCGCTGTGCTGACGAGCATAACATTCTAGCCATTCGGAAGTGCTAAGGTTCGTATCCCGACCATGAGCAATCCCAATTTGGCTTGCAAATGTGTGGTATAGCAGTGTGGGGGGCCCACCTTAAATAAACGGTGGCTGGCTTGGGTGGAAGATGACGGCATTTGTAGGCTTGATTGAGATTGCAGTGGACACCTGTTTTGCTTTTGTGGTTAGTAGTTATAAGGGGGGGGGATGTTGTATGCCTTTTTTGTTTATACTTTAATATTTCAAGAAGATATTAGTAATTTATGTTACAGTTAAGAGTAAAAAGCTTGCCACTTCTAGGGTTAATGATTCAATAATTTATTTCTATTAAGACTTATTTAAATATAAATTATTGCATACTATGAAATGGTGAATTTGTAGACAGTAGGCTATAGATATAATCAAACAAAACTTAATTTAAGTCATGAAATAACTGATGAACCACAAAATGATTCCACTATACAACCAAGATGCAGGAAAATCTCATAAACTTTGATTCTCTAGGTGAGTGCTTCCATTTTGCTGACCGCACTACCAAAATGACACAAGGCCAGAGTCTGGCACTTAAACTTTCCTGTCTGTAAAAAACATTTGCCTGTAAAAAAGATTCCCACCTCCAAATACAATCAGTGATTTTGTTATTAAATCTAATATAGAATCGACTTAACTATGGTGAAATTTAAACATCAAATATATTATGTTTGTCAGTCTAATGCGAATTAAATCAGACTTTCATCTAGAAAATTGACTGGGACGGTGACGTGTCCTGTAACCCAGCTACTTGGAGATCATGGATTGTGTATAAGCAATGGTCGGTGGATGTGATATTCTGTGGTGTGGATTAAGATCCATACTATTTAATGCTACATTAATCCACGTAGATCAATCTCATAATTAGACCAGTTCATCATTTAGATACAAAAGTGGTTTGAATCCCACGTTTAACGGTAGGTCCCTTAGATGCCATCAGCTGTTAAGCTATTAATAATTAACAGTCCTGTCCAAAGTACATGTCAGCCTTTGACAGTATCTACAAGATCACGCACAATCATCTTACACTCATTTCTCATTCATACTTGGCTTAAAATACCTACCTAGATAGATTACCATTTTAAAAGGTAATTTAATCTAGTATTTTAATGAATATTAAGAATAACATCTAGGTTCATTTGTGCAAATATTTATTTAGATTATCAATAATACTGATTTAGATATTACTGATTTCTGTCAAATTAAATTTGAGACGGTTGTTTATTTAATAAATATGATAAAAAATTGGTCAATATGCAAGTGGAAACATAAATAATGATGACTTAAAAATTGAATTTGAATTTACTGATCAAATTGAATTTAATAGCCTATGCATATGCAATTATAATAAATTGAATCAAAATTCAGAATAAAAATTATGTTAGAGAAATAGTTACAGTAAACTCTCATAGTCTCCGAACTAATATGGCGACAGCCAATCCTGATAGCAAAAATCTGGATATGAGAGGGGAATAAAGCATCCAGATTTGAAATAAAAAATAACATATTTTGGTTGTAACTTAATACGAACACTTTAATAACATCAAAACTTAAAAAAATACGTAATACAGTAGAAAGCGGTACAGTACGTCGAGTAATAGAAACTAAAACAAACCATTGCAAGAAAGACTAGGTCGCTCAAGCAAAACAAAGGCGATACTGACCACTGATGAGGGTGTTGTCACTACAGTACACGTGATGTGTTTGTTGGCCATTGCCCAATGAAAATCCTTATGTTAAAAATTTATGATGATCAGTGGTGTAGTGGAGCCGGAGCGGTCCGGAGCGCCGCTCCGGCACAGCTCGTGCAGCTGAAACTCATGTATACTTGTACTTTGCCTTTTTACAGAGAGTGGTAGATAAGCGAGTCACTCGCATTATTTCATGATCAACACGCAATATCGAGGCAATTTCAGGCGTTTCACATTAACCCTAACCTAACAACATCGTAACACCAGAATCAGTCACTAGGGCTTACTTGAAAACCATATATCTTTTTATAGTATCTAGTTTTTTAATTCAAAAATATATTTATCTTTACAACAAACTTGAGGCTGATTAAGAATTGTTGAGATGATTTGTATTTTCAGACTTCAATCATTTAAATCCTATTCACTTTAATCTCCGTCTAAGATATTTATTTCAACACACCCTCTTCCTACAGAAACAGCCTTTAATTTCGATGAAGTTGCGGTGTTTTTTACAAACTAAAATTTGAGGATTTTCCTCCGTATTATGTGGTGGGTAAACTCATTTACAAATATGTTCTTGTTCCTTGACCTGCACTCACCAGTTTGGGTTGAAAAAGAAAGCGATCCCTTACTAAAAAGGGGCCGTTTGCCTTCGACTGCAATACTTTGCATGACTACAACAGATACCCCAGGAGCATCACTAGTCGCTTTAGCAAAATTAAACTTCGGTTTATGTAATTCTTTTTTAAATAGTTAAAATCATTGTACACAATTCTCGCGTTTGAGCACACAATGACCTTCCTAAGGAACTTGCAAACTTTGACTACCCATTACCCCCCCCCCAAAGAATATTGGTCTTCCTGGGAAGGACCGCTACGCTACACACCCCTCCAGCACAGCTTTTTTTAGCACTACAACACTGATGACGATGGTCTTATGCTACATTTAGCAACTACTTAAGATAGAATGTATGTATCTTACCCTACCCGAACATCTAATTAACAAGTTTCTTATACCTAGGACTGGAGAATAATATTTGATTAAGTACTGTACCTACAAATAAAATTAATATTGAACTTACTTGTCTCAAAGGCCCAATTCCTAAAGCAGGTAATGTTTGATTCCTTGCTGATGGTACAGAAACATTTTCTTCTCGCTCTAAAACAAAATATACAAAATTGACCATATAATTTATATACTTATATATGAACATAGAAATTTGATTAAATTCATAAGAAATAAGTTTTTTCTCATACCTTCATTATATTCAAATTCATCCAAAACCTTTTCTAGATCAACAGCAAATTTTTCCATTATATTTATCGATATAAATTAACCCAGTACTAAACCATAATAATTAATGCCATTTGCAATATTTATTCTCTATCTGACATAAGCCATTTCGGGGTACAGACAACAGACGTTCTTCAACTCCAAACTCTCACGTTCTCACGGCCACTAAAATCTCGTTCTTACAAATACTGTTATTTTAAAACATTTCATCTACTATCAACTATATAAAGACCAAAAAATGTGGCTAGTAGAGGCTGAATTCAAAGAAAGTCATTCATAGGATTATAAAAGCATAAAATATTAAGGATTTAATCACAAAGCAATAACCATGCATTACGGTACTATATTTGATATTTTGGTTGGATTAGGTCGTCTCTGTAGTGATGTAAAAATAATGTATTTTGAATTATTTAAAAACGTTAAAGAGAGTTCTAATGAAAGAAGCCTATTGGGGTATAGATGAGTAAATGCGGGAAAATATGGTGAATTGTATAAAATAAGAAGAGAATTACTCGATCCATACATGTTCAATCCAATTTAAAATGCCTTTATTTCCAATTCCCTCTCAGTACAATACTAATTTACAGAGTTACTCTGATCACAATAAATGAATAAATAGCACATAACAAAGTATAAATATTGATAAATGAAAGTATAAATAATAATACTGATAAAAGTTGTTATTATGAGTGGAGAAATGTATTTTGGCAAGGATATGTCTCTGGGGTGCGGTATTTGCAATAAATCAGCCAAAATTTAAAACAGAATTGACATCATATTGTCATAAGGACAGCTATTTAGAGGAACTGAAAACATTCCCTATAAACATATCCATGATCTAGCGCCCCTTTCACATATTACGGTTTCACCCGTACGGCGAAAATTTTAGTTGTGGCACATTTTAGTAGTGGTAGAATCGCATGACTCCTTTCACACATATACGGCGATGGTTCTTCGTTCTTCATGGCACTTTGGAATGTCCGTCGTACGGGTTTTTCGCTCTGTGAAAGGGGCATAAGCTATTTTCTAAAGGGAAATAAATACTTGAATTGTTATTGTTATTGACTCATAATGCTTGTTTTTTCCTTGCTTTCATCCACCCAAAGGGCGGTAATGAAAAACTAGATTGTTTTTTTTTCAAAAATTTTCTATTAGAGTTTTCAGTGGATCAGTTTTGAGGTTCATGAACCGATCTGATCGCTGATCGAACCTTTCATTTTTATTTATTTACGTATTCTATTTTACAATGCTTTAGATCAGTTAATTCGTATTATACTATAGCATTAATAATGATAACATTAAAAGTAGAAAAATAGTGGAGGTACATATTTTCAGTTATAACAATAAATGAAAATTCCGCCAGATGATTTAGCTAAAAAAATTAGATTAGTAATAAACGATAAATACTACAAAAATAATAAACAACAAATAGAACAATTAACGCACAAAGTGGAACAAGTGAACATAGTGATAGAGAGCATTATTAGCATAGTACCAAATGCTTTGAATGTAAGAAAAGAATGAATTTGTTTCAAACACATTCAATTATTTCCGTAAAATATGCTATACAAGAAGATTCCAAACAATTGACCCAATACCGTACTATAAACTTTGATTGGAGAAGTGAAAAATGCAGAAATTTCATAGAGCAATTCTATGCTATACTATAATATTCTTATGTTTGATATGCAGCTTATGTCCTTTTCTTATCTAGCTGTGCTTTGCTTTGAAAATCATCGCTTATGTAAACACAAAATAGACAACATCTAACCTGCACCGCTTTGAATATCAAAGCCCCCTACAGATGATCAGTTTGAACTGAAGGCCCCAATCACATCCACACGGTCACTTTTACCTGCAGTCTACAGAACCAAATTTCATGAGTCCAGTTTTTTTGCCTGAACACAGTCAGGGTCTTCCATACAATCATCAGTTCGAACTGATCATCTGTAGGGGGTTTCAATTACTTTTACTCCCAAGGCCATTTGTACCCCAGGTGGTACATGTACTTGACCTTGCCAACGCCTTCACATTGTTCTGTTCTCATTCACTTCTACCCTGGCCATATCTATTTAACTTACTCATATTTCCAGACCTTCGACCTTCCTCATGGCCTTCTCCTTATTGGATCACATTTCCAAACTTGGTGTACTGTGACTGTTTCTTCTATTCTGATGACGTAGCCCGTCCATTGAAGTCTCCTGCTTTTAGCCACTGCGATTATGTCAGGCTCATTTTAAAATATCTCTTAATTCACTATTTTGCTTCATCATCCATGTGTCACCTATTTTTAGGGCCAAAATTCTTGTGTAGGATTTTATAAAATTTCTTCCCTGTATTTTTATCCAGAGGCTCTTTTCCATTATCCACTTTGCCTATTGTCTAACCACTACACCAAAAGGGCATCATCTGAGAAAGCGCTTATTTGGCTATAAAAGCATACTCTAGCGGCATGACAATAAACTAACTTACGAGTTCACATTAGTTCATGCAATTCTGTGAGCTATTACAGATGGCAGCACCTTGACGGTAATTAACTACAATAACGCTTGAGACAACGTGTTGAATATAATTTGTGTTAAAGAGACGCTTCAGCGCCTTTGGGTTAATGAGTTCAACTTTTGATCTCAGTAACTAATCAACATAGAGCAATAATGGAACACAGTCAGGGTCTTCCATACAATCATCAGTTCGAACTGATCATCTGTAGGGGGTTTCAATTACTTTTACTCCCAAGGCCATTTGTACCCCAGGTGGTACATGTACTTGACCTTGCCAACGCCTTCACATTGTTCTGTTCTCATTCACTTCTACCCTGGCCATATCTATTTAACTTACTCATATTTCCAGACCTTCGACCTTCCTCATGGCCTTCTCCTTATTGGATCACATTTCCAAACTTGGTGTACTGTGACTGTTTCTTCTATTCTGATGACGTAGCCCGTCCATTGAAGTCTCCTGCTTTTAGCCACTGCGATTATGTCAGGCTCATTTTAAAATATCTCTTAATTCACTATTTTGCTTCATCATCCATGTGTCACTTACTTTTTAGGGCCAAAATTCTTGTGTAGGATTTTATAAAATTTCTTCCCTGTATTTTTATCCAGAGGCTCTTTTCCATTATCCACTTTGGCTATTGTCTAACCACTACACCAAAAGGACATCATCTGAGAAAGCGCTTATTTGGCTATAAAAGCATACTCTAGCGGCATGACAATAAACTAACTTACGAGTTCACATTAGTTCATGCAATTCTGTGAGCTATTACAGATGGCAGCACCTTGACGGTAATTAACTACAATAACGCTTGAGACAACGTGTTGAATATAATTTGTGTTAAAGAGACGCTTCAGCGCCTTTGGGTTAATGAGTTCAACTTTTGATCTCAGTAACTAATCAACATAGAGCAATGACTTAGAAACCATATTGTTATTTTTTTAGCGACATTTATCAATTTAGTAAAATATTGGAATTAAAGATTTAAAAATTTTAGACTTTGAAAATAAAGGACAAAAGATGGACACAAAAGAAGAGTTACACATATACATACATAAACAAGTTGATGAAGAAAATATGCTAAATATAGCAAACTTTCAAAAAGAAAACCCTATTTTTTTATATAATACTGAACATTAGGAATAAATAATCTACAACTTAATCAAAATCACTAGTTCATATTTAATTTTTAATTTACACATGTTTTTTTAAATGTTTTTTAATCAGATGACTGATATTTGTTTATTTATTTATTAACATAAATTTAAATAAAAGTACACTCTGAAAATGAACTAAGATTCGAAACACGTGTCGTGTATCATGAAAATAAAATGTTTAAAGGGAGCTCAAGTTCTTTTAATTTAATAATATATATATATATATATATATATATACATTTTTGTCACTCCAAAATTAAGAAGCAACATGGTCCCATACCTAAATCTTCCATTGCATCCCTATGGTAATGGTAATATCTTATTCCATTATAGAAAAATTCACTGTAATGAGAAAATAATAATTCTATTTAAATTACACAATCTCATCAGGGAATAATTTAGCACTGGGAAAATAGGGTGTAATAAAAAGTCCATCGAAATTATTACAAATTTTTTGGTGCTTAGCAATTGTACAAGGCTCAAAATTAAGTAATTTATTTACAACTTCTAACTAAAAGTATATACACTTTTCATATACACCTTATACAAAGAACGATGAATGCAATTTACTGAGGAATGTGGTGTTTTTTGAACTGCTTTATGTAGATACAGTTGTGACATATACTAAAAAATCCATTGAAACAATACTTTCTTACATAAGTCATGAAATTGGTTGAATACAAGAGAGAAACTATACAATATGGGTTTCTAGCAATAACAGTTCTTGAAAAATTGTTTGATGTAAAATGTTAAAAAAATACTAGTAATTACTGCATTCTTAAGTAATGCTTTTTAACAATAATTTATAATAGCTTAGATTTTTATGAAAGCAAAGTTCAATATGATTGTAACTGGAGTTAGTTATCAGAGTTGATAAGCACACAAACCAACACAATGAACTCTACATGAAATTCCAAGTCTTCTGTTCTCAATTTATTTTCATATCACCATAATTTTGTTCGTGAAAAATAAATTTTAATACGAGAGCTTTATCGCTCTAATGTTAATATCACCATAATTTTGTTCGTGAAAAATAAATTTTAATACGAGAGCTTTATCGCTCTAATGTTAAAGGAAGTGTTGGGTTGCTAATTTTGTGTTGAGACTATCATGAGGTTTTGATTGTTTTATACATTTATAACAGGTCATTCTTTTCCGATTACAAATCAGCCAATTACGCTTATCTAATGTAATTTGGCAAAGGATTTCAGGTCAATGCTTCACAGAATTAAACTTAATTACAATTAAATTAATTGAGTAGAAACTGTTTGTATTTACTTCCCTGTGGGAAATAGGTTAGATCATGGATGTGTCTTAAGGGAATGTTTTCAGATCAATACAGCAGTTCTTATAACCAAACTATGATGTCACTAACCAAATCACTTTACTGTAAAACACCCCCCAAAGCTAAGACATATCCATGTCAAAAATACATCTCAATTTAAGAGCAACGAAGATGAGAAATTTTAATAATTATTGTTTGATTGCTATTATTGCATCTGTTGACAATGTACTAGTTTTTTTTTAGCTCGAGCAGCTGTGTTCTATCTATGTCCGTCTTGGGTAGCTATATTTTGGGATATATAGTTATAGTTGCTAGATTGGCAATTAGGCCCACATATTGAAATGTCAAGTTTCCTCTTTCACAGAAGAGAAATAACATTGAGTTCATATTTGTTCAGTGTCACAACATATATTAATATAATTAAATATCAGTAAATTTATTTATAAATTTAAAAATAAACATCAATTTTTAAAATTATTTGTTAACAATGTGGCACATTTTTTATTCATTAAAGTTTAGTCAATAAAAAATTAAAGCCTGAAATTTAATACTCAAATTTATCAATTATAATTATTAATAATAAAAAAATTATATTAATAAGTCTATTTAATACCTCAGATAGTCTCAATTCTTATTATCTTAGACAATTGGTATTCTACTGCAACACCTAACAACACAAATCTATATTATATATAAAAAACCGAACAAAATATATAAATGTTATGAAAATTTACAAACCATTTACGAGCATAAAAGAAAGTGAGATGCTATAAGCGAAAGTCACAGACTAGATATGAGGTTTGACCGTTACCATAAATTTTCTCAACATTTCTTTGGAATACATCTATTAGTTTTTAAACTACAAGCAGATTCCAAACTAAAGATTAACGGTATAAAATTAATAACCAAAATTTTCATTACAAAATAAAAACACTTTTGCGACTTCTTTTGAACTAAATCAAATAGGCCAAATGATTATATATTGAAATTATATATTTGACAAATAGTCAAAAGCATAATAATAAGTAACAGGAAATTAACTGGTTCCATTCTCAAAAAAAGGGAAAAGAGTAATAAAAATCAATAGGACTACAAATAAGGTATAAAAGCCATAACTATAATGAAACACTTACAAAAGAATTTAATTATTATTTAAAGATATTTACATTTTAAATTCAACTTTACAATCATTGTTTGTGTAAAAACAAAACTAACTGTCAGTTAAACCTAGAAGTGTCTTTTTGTATTAAAACAAAACAAAGATTAAGATATGCAATACATACATCATTGGAAGGTTAAGATTCTAAACTACAGTATCGATTTATGCGTCTGTTTATCAAGCTCTATTTGCAGACAACTTTGATGTAATATTATGTTTTCTTAAAAGGAGTAGTCTGTCATCACGCTGCCGTCTGCTATTGTTGTACAAGAAGGTCGCTTACAGTGTTATCTTTATGTTTTAGATAGATTTTAGTAGTGAAATACAATAATTATTTATTATGTATTGTATTGTCATCAAAATAGGGACTCTTTTTGATCAAATGATATAATGGAATTGCTCAAGAACTCAAATATGAGTTTTGAGATTTTTTTTGTATATTTCAAATATGTGTTGCCTAATGTGTTATATATGTATTCATTTACTTCTTCATAAAAAAAGAATAAGTATATTTATAATTTTAAATTGGATTAGATTACCAAGAAAGTGTAAAAAGCAAATTTAAAGACTTAAATATTTTAACTGTATATGGGCAATACATTTTCGACACCATCCTAATAGCTAAAAATAATACTAACAACCCCCCATCGTCAGTTATCCACCCATATAATACCAGAAAAAAATCTTTATCACCCAAAACCATTACAATTTGAAGTTCTATGAAAAACCCCATCATATGTCGGATTTAAGTACCTTAAACAATTACCAACTCATTTAAGAGATGAAAAAATTCTAATAAATTCAAAGTTGAACTTAAAAACTTTTTAATAGAAAGGTCCCTATATTACCTGAAGGAGTTTTTCTCTACCTCCTCTTGGGTATTGTATTAGGTATATTTTAATACGTAATACTTTAGAAAATGATATGTAAATTTGCTAAGGAAAAATTATGACACTATTCACATATGACACTATAGATGTATATGTAGGTATGTATATTTGATGAATAAAGATATTGATTGATTGATAGATTTAATTCTATGCTTCATACTGAACAAACTGGTATATAATACTTTATATTTTCAGTATTTCTAAAATTATTATGATTTTTTTCTAAAGGCTTGCAAAATCCTAAAATCATGGTGACGCTGAAGAAAATATGGTGAACACTTCTAGGTTTAATAGAAAATGATTAACTTTTAACAACACATTACATTAATTTCCATCTTAACCCTTCCAACTCTTATGTCGGCTGGCAGCCGGCAGCCGACATCGTTAATTCACCGTTTCGATCTCGTGTCGGCTGTGAGCCGACTTCGTTTTTTCACTAAAATTACGTAAATTTCTGTGAACTTCCATTTGGTTAAGTAATTACACTGTTTATGTTAAAATACCCCAAATCCATGTTTTTCTTAAAAATAAATGTTATCTGGGGACGGAGGCCGGGTATATAAATAATAGTTGAAAGGGTTAAACTTTGTTTCATGAGCTTCTGTGAAGAAATGAAAGGAAATTTCAGCTTTCCTTTTCATAATAAATAGTTTTTCTTACAAAATTATTTAATTTTTTCTATTTAATCGGCATGGCCAATGACTAATAAATATTTTACACATCTAAAAAAGTTATACTTTGAAATATATAACAATATACCTTTTTAACAATACACTTAAAGATTAGTCGATGAAAACAGGACTATTATAACACAGTGAAAACCAAACACTCGGCGTCAGGAATTGAAGTGTCTGATCACGTGTCAGCAGTGGTTGTTGTAGGATTGTCCATATTGATCGACGTGACTGCAACAGGTGGAATGAGCGGCGTCGTGGGCAAAGGTAACACTGGAATCGAAATTGCTGTGTCTCCTTTTACTCTCTGTGATTTTACTTGTGGATGTTCTACTTTACTTAGTCGTTCGCTGAGCGCTTTCAAAGCAATTTGTCTAAAAAATTTGGAAATAGATTATTACATTTACAAAAAAACACTTTTAATATTATTACATTTAGTTAGAAATTATTAATGTTGCTAGATAAAGAGTTAAAATAAATGGTATCAGTGGACTGACACATACTTTCTCCCTTAAGTAAATTTAAAAAAGACAATTTGTAATAAAACTATCATGTTCTACAAAATTATTCTAAATATCATTTAATAATTTATTGTTCCAATTGCATGGGGTAATACCAAGCTTTTTTGAGCTGGTTTTGTTCAGTGATTTGACCTTACACTTCATACCAAGTTTCATGGAAAACGGTTGGAAAGTAAGGAAGAAATTGATTTTTTATATTCTCCATAAGAATAACATTGAGCGCTTTCAGACAACGTACTGCGTTTATCGTGGACAGTAAATTTAACTTTTCTCTGGAACCGTTAGTCGTAGACAAATAATTCAAAATACTAATTTGTTTAGTTTTTTAAGCTGGTTTCAATGGTACCAGTCAAGTTATACTTTACTTTTATTGTTTTCGCTGAAAATTTAAAAATTTGATTTTTGTGACATTTAAAAGCCCATATCAAATTATTTATTACTCTGTGCACTATAAGCTATCAAATTTTAATCAAAATCGTTAGAGCCGTTTTTGAGAAAATTGGATTTTTCACGTTTTTTAAGGGTTTTTAGGGGTGAACTAACCCTAAAAATCAAAAATTCAAAAAAATGAAAAAAACACCTGGAGATACGGTGACTATATATATACATGCCAAATTTCATCTAAATCGGACCAACGGGGTAGGCTGTGGCACTGTACACATCCAGACACACACACACACACACACACAGACGGACAGACATCACGTCAAAACCCACTTTTTTGGATTCAGGGGACCCCAAAACGGATATATCCACCCTCAACTCAAATTCGAAAATTTTGACGAAAACAATACTTTCTCCATATACTATGTATAAGGGGAGAAAGTAAAAAAGATAAAATATTTTAACATTGCACAAATATTGTTTTTAAATTAATCAGACTACTTTATAAATCTAAGTCTTTGTGTTTTGACATGGATATGTCTTAGCTCTGGGGGTGTTGGCGATTTTTAAGATAGAAAATATGAAACAGGTTTCCATAGAAACCACCAAAGCTATTTTATTGAATTTTTAATATAAAAGAATAAGAACAGCTGTTTAGATGAAGTGAAAACATTACCTTTAGACATATCCATGATATAACCTATTTCCCACAGGGAAGTAAATACAAAAATTTTTAACCAACCTTCTCCTTTCCATATCCTGAGGATCATTCCCTGGTAGAGTGACTGTTATTCCAGTTGGAGCAGCAGCAAGATCAAACTTTCTCACAGTCTTTCGACAGAGACCAATTCGGACTAATCCGCTATAAATTGTGTTGCTTACAACACTGATTGGTGGCTGAACAACATTTGGGAAGAAACTGAAAACAACCACATATAATTTGAGTTACACTAAAACAAAAAGAGTTTTGTTAAATCACAATATTATTGGCAGAAATTTCACAGGATTGAAAAATCGAGGTACTGCTGCCTTGACTCACTGAGTTGTAAAAGCTATTTTCATTTGAAGGGTTTCGAAAAAAGTGGTGCTCCCCAGATCTAGGACACTTGGGCTTTACAGCATTGACGCTAATTAATCCTGCTAAATAAGAATTTTGGAGATTTAAAGATGTATCAAGTTACGGAGAAAGTGCACCTTTCCAGTATATTTGAAATAGGCCCTACATTTATATAGTTTACAATGGATATAATTACCTTACCTTACCTATGTGGCCACTCAAACCTCAATAGGTTTTTGGCCTTGCTAACAACAAGTCTCCATCTTTCCCTATCTTCCACTCAATCCGCCTCTGCTCTCAGCTTTCCTACATCTCCTCATACCTGGTCCTGCCATCTTAGCGGTTGCTTTCCTGGAGATAGATTCTCCGATACTATTTTCAGCATTGTATCTTCTTCTCTTCTATTTACATGGCCAGCCCATTTTAGCCTCTTACACTTTATTTGGGATATTATGTCCGGATCTGTGTACATTTCCCTCAATTCTTTATTTGGATTGTCCATATTGATTGACGTGACTGCAACAGGTGAAATGAGCGGTGTCGTGGGCAAAGGTAACACTGGAATCGAAATTGCTGTGTCTCCTTTTACTCTCTGTGATTTTACTTGTGGATGTTCTATTACTTAGTCATTCGCTTATTTGTTTTAATTCTCCACAGACCATTTTCATTGATGGGACCATAGATAGTTCTGAGAATTTTATTTTCAAAAACAATAATTTTCTTTTCTTGGTTCTTTGTTAATGTCCAGGTCTCTGATATGTAGAGTACTATTGGTTGTATTATAGTCTTGTAAAATTTTGCTTTGGTTTTTTTCGGCAATGTTTTAATAGCGAAATAATATTCATTTCCAAGAAATGGCATTTATCTCTATTTCTTCTATATTCTTGTTGTCTATGGTCACTCCTTTGACTATCATTACCTGTTTTAAAAGTGGAATTTCTTATCTGCTTCAAAGGACCCAAACTTTTTTCTTCTTCTTCTAGATGAACTCCTACTTACACCCAAATTCGCAGTACCATCATCACTCTCACTAAAAATGAAAATGATCTTGAGTTGCTTAATCTGTAACTGACAGACGTGTGTCTTGACAGGCAGGCGCATTTTGACACAGTCCACATTTAGTGGACTACGAGCAAGTATGGTAATACTTTGCTGTTTGCGATAGATGTCTAGCATTAGATTCGGGCATAAAAAATCTTTTTTGTCAATTTCATAGACCCTGATAGTTATTATCTATATACACCAGAGTCCTGGTAATCCAAACTAATTGGGACTGGATCCTGTTCGGACTACCAAGTTGTTTGGATTATCCGGAAATGCAGTGTTAAGTTGCACTAAAAGTACTTTCTCTTTCTATATGATACTAGGCTAAAAGGAGAAAGTATTGTTTTCGTCAGAATTTTCTAATTTGAGTTTTTGGTGGATACAGTATAGCATAATAATTAGCGATGCAGCACTGTACATTAGTGTTATAAATCAGATTACATTGTTTTAAATTTAAACTAAGTAACCTTTTGCCCCTTCAGGTAGGCTAGTTCGGATTATTCGGACATTTGGATTACCAGGACTCTGGTGTATAAAATCACATGGGTGCTGACCGTATAGCGGTCTATAGTCTACTACAGATATAGGCTATTAGTTAAATTTGAAATATTTTGAGACATCAAACATTATTTCTCTGTGTACTTCATTTTCAAACGTTGGATTAAAACAATGTACATTTTTTCATGCACTCAATAATAATTTGTTATTGTTGCTCACTAAAGCTGTGAGAATTAAATTTAATTCAATCATGGTGGTGTCATCCTGTAATCCAGCTACTTGGAGGTCACGAATTGTGGATAGTTGTGAGCGATGGTCGGTGGGTGTAGTGTTCTCTAGTGTGGATTAACGTCCGCACTATTGAAAGCTACGTTAATCCGCAAAGACCATCCTCATAATTAGACTAATTCGTAATTCAGGGGTCGTGGTTCGGATTCAACGTTAAACTGTAGGGCCCTTAATTGCCATCGGATCTGGGCTATTAATTAACAGTCCTGTCAAAGGAACATGTCAGCCTTAGTCATTAACAAGACTACAAGATCGCGCCACAATCATCTTACAATCAACTCTCATTCATACTTGGCTTAAAATACCTACTTTGTGGTATGGTCGCCATTTCAATAATCAATAATAATAATTACTTAGACTAACCTGGCAAAAGTGAAGTTGTCAGCCATATCCCCTCTTGATCCATTGGTATGGTACTGATAAAACCTCAAGTATATCCAACTGACAAGGAGACCAGAAGCAAACATGGTTGGATTAGTCCTTTCACACAGACCCAATAACCACAAACAAGTAGTAATAAAAAGTATTAATAAGGGTATGTTTCTGTTTGTTATCTTCCCTAGCGGCGTTTTAGCAATTAAGTGATCAGGCATGATTTGTTTCACTGCCACAGATATACCTGCTATGTATCCAGATAGACCATGAATTTGAACAGCAAATAACAAGTCTGTGTTGAAAGTACACATGTACAAAAACAAATAAAAAACAGAGCTTAATAAGGCTACCCCAACATTGACAATTGCAAAAAAGGTCATCATTTCAAAAGCACCCCACAAAGGTTCAATTAATTTCCCACAAAGTCCAACAGTAATTATGTCTACACAAACTTCCCAAAAATGTATCTCCAAGAAACAAAAAGTAAACGCTGTCCATATCCAAAACACAGGGGGTAGAAGGAATCCTGGGGTTACACTAATAACTTTCACAGCCTCATCAGAAAATGAGAAAAAGTATGTAACAATAACAGCCACACAAATGAACTTCACAAATGCACTGGTATTTCCTAAAAGAGCTAAAAGCTGTTGTCTAATGTAAGGTAAGTTTCTATTCAACACTTTCAGGGCAGCCATGTTTACTTGCAAAGTCAAAACTTTAACTTCTGTATGTAAATGTATGTTGTCGTCTAAACTCCAAGCTGAAGTCTGAAGACTCTGAAGCAGTGTCTCCAACATGTTCACACAATTTTTCTAAAATCCTTAATGCCTTTATGCCTTTTACTTTCTCCCCTTAAACATAGTATAATATTGGGAAAGTATTGTCAGAGAGGAACGGATTATAGATCTTTACTATCCGTTCATCTCTTGTATTGTTTTCGTCGAAAGTTTCAAATTTGAGTTCAACCGTCTTGAGTCTCCCTGAATGCAAAAGTTGTTTTCGAACTGATATCTGTCTATCTATCAGTATGTGCATAAATTCCGAGACCACACTGATCGTCCGATTTTTATGAAATTAGGTGGCTTACACGGGTCAACTTTGTCTATATCTCCATTCTCCTTTTTTATTTTTTGAAAGTGTATCATAATCCAAAAAACCCTTAAAAATGTGGAAAATACAAATGGTGCTAAATATCTGCTTTAACGATTTTGATTAAAATTTATTGCTATATAGTTTTAAAGGTCCTAAATAATATGACACCATCCATACGTCTGTAACACTAAACCATTTAAAATTTATGGGCTTTTAAATGTCAAAAATTTCAGTTTCTGACAAAACAACAATTTAGAAAATAATTTGACTATCGCCATTAAAACCTGTTTAAAAACTAAACAAATTAGTATTTTGAACCATTAGTCCACGACTAAGTTCAATTTAATCTTTTTGATATTAAATTGTAAACGCAGTATGTTGAACGCAACCATTATTATTTTTAAGGGTAACATTAAAATAACTTTCTTCCTTATTTCTCAACAATACCATGAAACTTGGTATGCAGTGTAAAGTCACATTACCCAACAAAACCCACTCAAAAAGTTTGATACTATCCAAGGGGGCAATGATGTTCCTTAAGATATATACGATTCCATCTATTCCCGAAATATCTTTGTGGCACGATGTACTGTCAATAAATTTTGTATTTTGTAATACAATAAAAACGCAAAAATTTGAAGATTGAAGCTCTCCTCGCCCCCTTTCGGACTCCTTATATCACACATAACGTTTTGCTCGAACAGATAGTAAAGTACTAACTTAGATGACAGAAGAACTTCTATTTATAAACAAAGGTACTACCATTGATTATAAATAGAAGTTCTTCTATCATCTATGGTACTAACTAAACAAATTAGTATTTTGAACCATTAGTCCACGACTAAGTTCAATTTAATCTTTTTGATATTAAATTGTAAACGTAGTACGTTGATTGAACGCAACCATTATTATTTTTAAGGGTAACATTAAAATAACTTTCTTCCTTATTTCTCAACAGTACCATGAAACTTGGTATGCAGTGTAAAGTCACATTACCCAACAAAACCCACTCAAAAAGTTTGATACTATCCAAGGGGGCAATGATGTTCCTTAAGATATATACGATTCCATCTATTCCCGAAATATCTTTGTGGCACGATGTACTGTCAATAAATTTTGTATTTTGTAATACAATAAAAACGCGAAAATTTGAAGATTAAAGCTCTCCTCGCCCCCTTTCGGACTCCTTATATCACACATAACGTTTTGCTCGAACGGATAGTAAAGTACTAACTTAGATGACAGAAGAACTTCTATTTATAAACAAAGGTACTACCATTGATTATAAATAGAAGTTCTTCTATCATCTATGGTACTACCAATGATGAACGGATACTTATAATCCGGATACTTACTTATAATCCGTTCATCTCTGGTACTACTAAGTACTTTACTACCCGTTCCTCTCTGAAAATGAGAAGAAGAAACGCAGGAATAATTATCGTGGATAAGGAATGGAATTGGAAACCAAGTTTGCTTTCTGCTAAACAGTGTCAAAGTTGGTTTCAGTGATGTGATATGATATGGTAGTTAGTAATTTTGATTGACGAGATTGTGTATGTGGAATATTGGAACTTTATTTGAGAAATTATAAATGCTGCCATTTCAGTTGGGTTGTAAATTTTCTTGAAATATAATGCATCCTTTGAACTGATTCGGATGCAATAAATTATTTAATGGCTTTGGCAGGCTAGGCTATGGCATTTTTTAAGACAATTTAATTAATGTAAGTTTAATTTTCCTTACACCTTTCTTTTTTTATTGTGAATGTAATCTTCATCGAAATAAAATAGCATGTATTTCAATAGCTTGGGTCTTCCAAGTTCTAAAAATACTGAAGTTTTAAATTTAGGCTCTTGTGAAATTAACTCATTGTCCTACTGTATGGATCTCCAGCTAGGAGCAATGGATTCAACTCTTCCAGCTTTCTCAAAAGAGTTTTTGTGATATCATTAACAAGACTGACTAATTGTCATTGGTGTATTTGTAAAAAATTTGTAGCATCTTGTACCTATCATTGGATAGGTCTTATGCTTTGGATTCTGGTATGAGGCATGTAGCCATTTGTGTCACTTGATCCTTGATATTATCCCTCTATGATCAAACCAGTGACATTGTTGTCTATGTTGTAATTTTCTACATTGCAGCCCTCAATTATCTAAATATATAATACAAAGTCGTGTTAGTTACAACATTAACAACTCGAGAACGGCTGGACCAATTTTAATGATCTTTGGTTTGTCTCTGCTCAGAGGTTTTTTTATAAAATTTATAATCAAGATCATAATAAACAAGGCACCTGAGTACAGAATCAAAACTGTTCCCCTCCCCATTAAACCTTCCCATTACCCATTAAAACCTTCCCATTAACCACGAAGGTTAACTTTCCATTAACCTTCGTTCCGACCTTTGAGGTCAGAAAAAGTCACCAGTAACATTGGATTATTAAGCCTTAGACATAGAATCACTCAGCTTTATAGACTCTTCAGATGATACAGGAGATGGATAATAATCACCTTTAATAATCTTTAATAATCACCTTCAAGTGCAGCTTGAAAAAAAGGAACGATATGGTTTTCAAAGTATATGTCTATATAGATTAGCTACTGAGATATCAAAAGTTTTAATCTCATTACATTTTTTTGTGTTATCCTTATGAGGGAAAAGTATATCTTCATTCTACAAGAAATGCATTTGCATTGTAATGTATATGTGTCTGTAAACATGATAACTCTTGTAAAAATCAGCTCAAAAACATAAAACTTACTATATTGAATCATTGATTTATGCCAATCGGTTACTGAGATATAAAAACTGGTAAAGAGAGAAAATTGTCTTTTAGAGCTGCAATGTTAATCTTAAGAGGAAAAGTTTTATGTTTTAAGATATTACACTTACTATTCGACATATTGTGATTAAACATTGTATACAGCTTCATACAGTAAAGTTCAGTTAATCTGAAAAATAGCATAATTTTTGGTTCCTCATTGCAGCAAACCTACTTACTTATGCATCATGTTATTCTTATTCGTTTGATCACCACGTCACAGTAGCTGTAGTAAGTCAGAGCAAGGGTCTTCATGTTAATTGGAAGAAATCGAGCAAAATGTTTCAGACTATGAATGGCAGCAAACCCCCTTGTTGCAAGTTAAGTTGACTAGGTCAGTCCATTTCAAGTGTTTGTTCATGATAAGTCCCAAGTTTTTCACTTTGTAACTAAATTCAAATCCCAATTCATAAAACAACCCTTTTTCTAATCCTTTCACTGCCTCTACTTCTAAGTACAAAAATTCATTACTAATATAATTAAAAATGAGGGTAACTGTGCTCAGTTTGCTCGGTTCTATTTTCAAAAATATTTTATAGTCAAGTTTTTCTATAAAGATGTATCTTTAAGTGTAAAAAGTTTAATTGCAATAACTTAAATAGTTTTTGGGAAATGTACCTTGAATTGGAAGAATTTAACATTGCGAAGATAGGACCAATCGACTCCCCTTAATCAATGGAAATTCGCTTAGTATGAAGGTTTGCGGCGACAGCCGGATATTTTTGCAAACTGTTTAATCTGATTCAAATAAGTGTTTATTTTCAGATCTCTTTTACTTTAGCTAGAATGGCTGAAGAGACAGAGAGTTTAGAACTATTTGAGCTTACAAAAATAGCGACAGCAACTAAAATATGTTTGTCAACATTCAATGGGATTCCATCGCACCAAACAGTTGCTTTGGTTTTGGAGTAAGTAAAAACTGTAGATTTTCTCTTAGATAAGCTAATTACAAATTAAATAAATTAATTCAATATTTTATCAACCCATTGAGTTCCAATTACTTTCTAATATTACTTAAAATCAATATTAGTTTGCTTACATTGATCATTGATTTAAAACCCGTTCCAAAATCATACTATGTTAAAATGTTTTGTTAACATATAACTAATTTTAATAGTGATATAAATTTTTTAATTAATCTAATTCCAAATTAATGCTTATTGATTTTTTTTAGGATTTCAGGTTTATATTTTCATGATAATCTTTTTTCTTAAACTGAATCCTATACCTCGTACAATAGACGGGCCTATTGCAAGTAAAATAATAAGAATAAAGAATTAAACTTAGCTAATTTCATTTTTTAGACAATAAGAATCGTGAATTGACCATTGCAGGTCCGGAGATGTTCTATTCTACCACACTCCTCCAGCCGGGGACTCCCAAGTGGTTCGATGCGTTCCGTGGTTCGAAGATCCCCAGAAAAAGATTGAGTCTGCAACATTTGACCCGACATCAGGAAACTGGCTGCTGACTATTTGTGAGTGCCAGCTTATATTACCTTTTGAAATGGTGATCTACGCAGGTAGGTATTTTAAGCCAACTATGAATAAGAAATGATTGTGGTACGATCTAGTATTCTTGTTACTGACTAAGGCTGACATGTAGACAGGACAGTTACTTAATAGCCCAACAGTCAATGGTATCTAAGAGACCTACAGTTTAACGTCTAGTCAAACTTTTAGTCTAATTATAATGATGGTCTTTGGGGATTACTGTAGCATTCAATACTGCGGACGTTAATCCACGCAAGAGAATATCACATCCAGCGATCATCGCTTATAACTATCTACAATTTGTGACCTCCATGAAGCCGGATTACAGAACGACAATCCAGCTCAAAAATGATTTTACTTGGATTCAAGGAATTTCTTGAACTTAGATGACCATGAGTCACATGAAGTTTGCCACGAGAGACTTATCATATAGACAAACTTTGCTCAGTCCAATGTTAACAAATAGATAAATAAGTTTATTTTTGATAAATCTGAAGGATAGAGACATTCAATAAAAGTTAAACCTACTACTCTGATGTTTGATCATGAAATTTCCTCTACAGACTGACTGACAGATAAAAAAATTGCAACATTGTATTTTCTTTTCTTTGGTTATTTTACCTTAACCTAAACGTACAATGTCAGATAATTGTAGGCCTATGATCAGTTTTTTTTGTGTCACATAAAAAACAAAACTAATTTTTAGAGATAATTTTTCAAAACAGACCCAAATTATAGTGATAAACCTATACATTGATAAACTTATAAACAAGAAATTTAAAGTTTGTGTATTCTGTGGGTAGACTATAATTATTGTTTCAGCCAAAGTTCTAAAATGGTAGTTTCCTATTGATATGTCAGACCTATTACTATTATATCCAAATGAATGGAATAACTAATTGTCAAACATACATATAAATAAGTTAAAACTGAATATATAAAACTTAAGATCGTGCCACAATCATCCTACATTCATTCCTCATTAATACTTGGCTTAAAAAACCTACCTAGGAAGGTTGCCATTTCAGTTATAAGTATAAAGTGTAAGTACACATTTACCTTTGCATTATTAAATACTGTTCATCTCCAAAGACTATCTCATAATTAAACCAGTTTGTAATTCAGAGGCAAAATGAATTGTCGTTTGGATCCCATGTTATACTTAATACCCCTTGGTTTGCATTGACTGTTGGGTTATTAATTAACTATCTAAGGAACATGTCAGCCTTAGTAACAAGACTACTTGGCTTAAAAAACCTATATGGATGAGTGGCCATTTCAGTGAAAGTATTAAAGTATTGTGCTTACCAAAATATAATATCATTATTGATGAAAATGATTTAATAAATTTATGTTTAGGCCAAGATGGATCTCTCTACCTCGTCCCCACACAGCTTCCCGCACAAATGGACTTCCATGAGTGTGAGTGGTCTCTGGATGATGTTTCAGCGCTACCACCGATCTGTGGAGTAAAGATGGCCGACCTGTGTCCCACAGCTGTGGCATGGTGGGACCGAACCCTCAATGACGGGCGCTGCCAGTAAGTTACACTTTTTCACAATATATTATGTTTCATGTGCTATAAATAACCTAAAACCCCCACGACTGAGATATCTTTGCAGCACTCATTAAACTAGAAACCGTCAAGCCTGAAATTATTGTATTTAGGCCTACTTGTGTTTGCCGTGATACTTGTGTTTGAAATTATCAGCTGTCTGCTTTGGTTGAATCGTCTTAACTGTGGATTTAGTTTTTACTTCTGTTTTACTAATGTCTTTGACAGTCTTATTAGTGCCTGCAATCTTGGGAATATTTGTGAAAAAATTTGCAACCAGAAAAACTGGGCATTAGGCCAATTGATTTACCTAAAAACCTAATGCTGGATCATTCAACCTATGTAAAAAGCACAATTTTCAAGAAAATTGTAGTTTATGTTAATGTGCGCCCCATACGAGCTTTACTACGAGTTAGCATGGGAATTCTTTTTTAGTTTCATATGATTATCATTTACAAATACTTTTTTTCATAAAGGCAAAAGGAAATATATACTTGTTTGAAGTATAAAATTGTAAAAATAATGTGCTTTTGCTCTGTAAAGTTAATTTTGTACTGCAATATATTAGGAAGAATTCGTATTTGTTTCACAGTGGCTTGTGGAATTCTGTTCAATTGTTAACCACTTTGAATACTTCAAGATTGTCCATTGGAACAGCCCAATAATCTGAGTAATTGTTTGCAGGAGCATTGTGATAGTTGGAGGGGCTCGGGGAGGTATTGTGTTGGCAATGCTGCGAACAGGCTGTGTGGTTGGTCGCACTGCTGTGGAAGGAGCGGTAACCAATATTCAAGTTTGCAAGGATGACACCCTGCTTGACAGTCCTCCCGTCTTCCTCTTGGTGTGTGATTGTGCTGAATATATACTATAAGGAGTAAATGAGTGTAGGATTAAATAAAGTAGTTTCACATTAATCATTAAGGAGCATTTGTTTTAAAGGAGTATTTGAAACAAACTATCAATAGTTATCAATGAATGTTATAGTAATAGTGAAAGCTATTGTAAGGAAACCAGTTGAGTCATTGTCAGAATCATTGATTTAACCGACTGGTTAGCGGTTCAGCAATAATCCGTTTCTAAAAATAGAATGTTTTAAACAATAGCCGCAGCCCTCACGTTGACCACCGACCGAACTTTCTATATTTAGCTATATGTTGCCTTCATCTCGAATTTTCTTGACGTTATATACGAGGTTTAAAAATTTACTGACGATATATCGAGGTTTTTTCCTATGTAATACATTATAGTTTGGCGGGACCTAAAAATAAATGACGTTATATCCGAGTTTGACGTTATGGCGAGGCTGCAATTAACCGAGTTGCACTGTATAATAAAATTACTTTGGATACTTTTAACTGAAATGGTGACCCACAAGTAGGTATTTTAAGCAAAGTAAGACTGAGAAATGAGTATAAGATGGTTTTGGCATGATCTTGTAGGCTTGTTACTGACTAAGGCTGACATGTTCCTTTAATAGGATTGTTAATTAATAGCCCAACAGCTAATGCCATTTAAGGGACCTATAGTTGAACGTGGGATCCAAATCACAATTTTGCCTCTGAATTACAAACTGGTTTAATTAGGTTCAGATTCAGATTCATTTATTACTTTCGTAGTTTATTAATTTCAAGTTTATAAATTGAATAGTGTAAAAAATAACAAACTAAAAATATTTCTACATTATCCAGTGCCTAAAAAAATTATAAAACAAAAAAATGCAAATTAATCTACAAAGGTTGTATTATCAAATAGATACTCACCTTATTATAAATACAGTTAATTACAAATCTACTTCTAATTTACTTGATTTTTCACCAATTACACTAAATTCGTCACAATTGTAAATTACCAATTCCAGCAAATATATTAATTTTTTCTAAAATTTTGTGGTCGGTTATTATGAGGATGGTTTTAGCGGATGAATGTAGTACTCAATAGTGCAGATCTTTGGATTGCATCCATAGAAATAACAAAACTAACTAGCTAAAAATGACCTGATTAAGTGTCAACAATGTTTTTTTCAGAATAGTTATTTATTTGACAAACATTGTTAACATTATAGATTAAAATTTTCTTTCATTCATGATATTATTGTGGAACTCATTAGTTCAATTTATTTTAACCACAACCATTTGATGGTCCACTGTTGTCTGATTGGATAGATATCAAATGAGCATAATATCCAGTGGAAGTTGGTGTTGGAAGATCGAGAGACTGGCTACTCATGGCCTCTTCCTTCGGAGACCTCCCGGACCGAGTCCAATACATCGTTAATCAGGTAAAAAAAAGATCCTATCAGAGGAGTGAGGAAAAGTAGAATTGAGGCCCATATTAAACATTTGGTGATATGATTATAGATTTATCTTTAATATTTAACTCTGATGTAATTAAAACTATATTAATAATAATTTATTGCAATTACAATTTATAATCTACATAGCAAACATTTTTTTAGTGAATATCCTTTGAAAAAGTGAGCAATACTCATGACCCGAATGGTGGCAGTTAAGCTCGGGACTATGATAGAAATTCATAATTCAACCGCCTTTATTACAGTAGAACTTGGATAATTCGAACCTCAAGGGACCAGAAAAAAATTCGAATTATCCAAAAATTCGAATTAGAAAAGTTTTTGCAAGTGGTTGAAATAAACAGTAAAACATCACGTTTTAACATTGTATATTAAGAAAAAGTTAGGTTAATGAAGATATTATTGATTAAAATTCTAATTTTTGTTAAATGTCGATACTGTGTTTGGAGAGATCCCAAAAATTTAGCTATTTACCTCCTTGATTGCCGCTATTTATTCTTGCGACGTCAAAGATGTGTAGGTTCGCTTTGACGAAGCGAACCAGTTCATACACACGACGTGTTAACATGAACGCAGACGAAGTCACGAATGCCAACACGAAACAAAGACGACGAATATCTGAACAAACCACCATCAATGATACGCACGTTACTGAACTGCGCCGTGTAGTGACATATTAGAGATGTCAATGTTGTGATTTATGAGCAGTAGCGGACTAGTGAGGGGGGTATCATGTGACCAACAGCAGGTGTACGTGCTGTGAGAAGGGTTGGCGGGGGATGGGCGCGTTGTTCTAGCTAAAAATAGTCTACGAACAGGAAGCCCGAATGTCGTTTCCGGGAAAATCGCACACAATGACTTGTTCTCTTTATAGATTTACGCTGCAAAAAATTCGAATTATCCAAAAAAATATTCGAATTAACCAGGATTTTAACATTGTTTTTATATAAAATTCTAGGGACCAAGTCAAAACTTTGAAATAAAGAAGTTTTCAAATTACAGAAGTTCGAATTATCCACGTTCCACTGTAATTTATTTATTTTTATTGGAAGGGGTGGATTACTCCCAAGGCACTTCAGCCGTAGCGGCTTTTTGCGCACCCCTGTGTTGGTTGTCACATAGCGAAAAGCCATTGGTGGCGGGATTTGAACCTGGGACCTAGGGCACCAAAACCCTGTGCTCTATCCCTAGACCAGCGTGCTCAACCGCCTGAACACTGGGAAGGTCATTCAAAATTTTATATGTATTTACAACCTTATCGGACTACATTAACTACACTTTTGGGAGAGTTGTTTTCAAAAGAAATGGAGGTTTCAATTTATTTAGGCCTATGTATATTTATATAAATAAAATTAGAGTTTTGTTTGTACATTGCTCAGAATTATTCATTTTTTAGTTATTTTTACTTTTCGTGCGTTAGAGAAGCCGAAACCGGTCATATCTCAATTTTCGTCTGTTTGTCTGTGACACTCCAGGAGGCATTTTACGCTGTCTTCTCCGAAGAAACAGGAAAACTGATTACAATGAAACTTATTTCATGTATTCTCTACATTCCAGAGAAGGTTTATAAATGCTTAAAATCGCCCGCCGCCCCTTGAAAAGTAAATAACGAGCGTTAAAAACCCACTTTTACTCGATATTACTCATATTTGGAGTCTATTTTGAGTATTTGAGCCTACTGATAATAATCAGCTGTCTTTTATTTTTTTTTTTTTTTTTTTTTTTTTTATTTTTATATATTTATTTTTATGTTTTTTTATTATTTATTTTTTTTTTTTTAAAAATCTTTGTTTTTAATAAATAATAATATTTTAAAGTAAATTTACTGCTATATTTAAAAAAAAAGTTTAATATTTTAAAAAAAATAAAAATAAAAAGAAGTATTTTTAAAATAAACAACAAAATACAATACATGGTATATTACTTATTAATTGTCAAACATACGTCTAATGTTATTTTTAAAAATCAGAATTCAAAAAAATATAAGTATTTTTAAAATAGTCCTTACTGAAATAACAGTACGTTGTTAATGTTGAATATAGAATAGATGTTTGGTAATTCAAATATAAATGTTGTGTTAAAAGTCGGAAAATATAATATGAAGATAATTATTTTTATAGTCATTAGGCGACTAGTTTCGGGAAATTATAAATATAAATTTCCTGAAACTAGTCGCCTAATAAATATCAAAAAGAATTGTTGACAAAGATGTTGTAACCTTTTATTAGTCCGTATCAATTCTGGATGCAAGAATGTTAAAAAAATATTGGAATCTCAAGAAATGTTGTGTTGTGTTGTAGCGCGATCGGTTCTGAGGAGGCCGTGCCTCGACCAACCATGACCAGCTTCCCATTGGCTCGAGCCAGGCTGCAGGGTCTCAAACAGCTGTCGGTTGAGAAGTTGGCAACACTACGGCAGAAACTGTCTGAAACTAGGAATAGGGGAATGGGCAGCAATGTTGGTGTTATTAAAAGGAGAGGTAACTTGTGTTTAAAAGTTTATTTACCTTTAAAAAAAATATTTAAAATTTATTACTTCTAAATGTCAAGCAATCAAAATAGCTTTATTGAAATTTGCACAAATTTACATTAAATAGTGTTAACTCTTTATACAAGGAAATAAAGTATATCTTAAGATCTACAAAATACAATTAATTTATTTCAGGACTATTTTAGTTTAGCTACAATTCATCAACAGAATAACACGCTTTCCCCACCAAATATTTTTTCCAAATAGTGTTTTGAGCTTAGATATATTTTCTATATTTTTTATATCTTTTGGAATCATCCTTAAAAATTTCATGCCAGCATAACTAGTTCTCTTGGAGTATAGTCTCTTTAGTATAGAAACTATATTTTATGTTACATATAAATAACATATAACACATTTTCATAACATATAAATTTTTAACGGTCAAACATCAGGCAGGTAGAGGCAGCTTTAGTCAATTTAATGAACTTTTAAGACGCTGTGTCGTTCAGCTGACTCACCGCTGTTTGTTAGCTAATGCTGGAACTAACTCATGGAGTTCCCTGTTTTGCTGCTAGAGTGCAACGTTTTTTTCAGACGGTGGTAATGGTGTAAGATGTGTCGCTGACGAGTGAAACATTTGAAGCCAAAAGGACATACCCGGGTTTGAATCCCCACCATGAGAAATCTTAATTTGGCTTGCTAATGTGTGACAAAGTGGTGGGAGAGAAACCTTAAATAAACAGTGCAGCTTGGGTGAAAGTTGACTGTATTTATAGGCTTAATTGGGATTGCAGTGGACACATGTTTTGCTTCTTTTACTATTGTATGGTTAAGGGGGGGGCAATTTTTGTTTTGTTTTTGTTTATACTGATTATTAAAAGGAGATTAAAAATTTAATCATTCAGGGTAAAAACAGCTAACAGTATTAGGAATTTGCAACACACTGTTATTTGCAGGTAGCAGCAGCAGTGAGGAGTCAGTGTCACGGCAGCGGTCGTCGGTCTCGTCTGACAGCGAGTCCCTGAGTGGTGTTGCCAGCTTACCGAGGCTGGAACTTCTAAGCGACACATCCCTTCACCTGCAGACTGCCCGGGGAAAACCTGTCATTGTTGGCCATTACGCTTCTGCTCACATTGTTACGGTATGCTATGAAATGTCAAATAAGTCAGTTTTTATAAATATAATTAGTTTTTTGTCTGTTCACTGTTTGGAATTATGATATATTTGGTTATTTCTACATTTTATAACCCCAAAAAAGCCAAAATGGGTCTATCTGCCTTTCTGTAATGCTAAATGTTATGTAAAGGTATTTCATCTTCTCTGTGAAAAAGAGAGCACTGACGATGATGAATTTTCATTATTCTATACCTTTTAGAGAAGATTTTCGTTTACTTTAAACTGACACTAGCAATATGAAAATAAAATACTAAGCTCTCAAAAACCAACGTTTTAGTAATACTTGACGTATGTTTTCTAAGTTTTACAGTTCATATGGTTCATAAAAGTGATTTAATAGAAATTTGAATGACCATCTGCTGTAAAATTAAAATAAATATTGGTTTGTTAACATTGGTCATTGATCTAACACGTTCACAATGATTGTGATCTTGCAGATTTTAAAAATATTTACAGGTTAAAGAATTAGGTTATATTTGCAAAAAAGTATTTGTTTTTGGTAAAATGTTCTATCATGATGAGCTATAAACACTAATTTTCAAAATATACACTTCCTTATATATTTTATACATACATAACTTTGTGGGCTTCTGGTGGCCCATGCTGTACAAAATAAAAAATTTCTTTAACTGGCGCGTCGTGGCACTCTATTGGCCCACACGGATATCTCCAGGTCTGTCGCCAATTACAGCTGTACGCATAAATGTTTTGGCATTGTTTGTTTACATCGTTGGACTAACCTGTGTTTGTCTAACACTGTTTTACTTGAATAAAAAAATATCATTTAATTTCATTACGTACACCTTTTCTTATATTTTATTACACTTCAAATTTAAGCCAATATAGGTAACAAAGACAAGATTCAAAGGTTCAAAGACAGACAATGAAAAACATTCTCCTTTGGGGTACACTATTTATCATCCTAACATGTAGCCGAGAACACTACAATCGTTATAGCAACTTAATCCAAAGGTGGTTCTCATTTGGCCCACGGCACACTTTGCTAATGCTGAGCATAGGCCTCAGGAGAACCATGATGTCATTTAAAAAACTCGGCATGGCTCAAATGATTTTTTTCAGGTTTCTTTATTATGTTTTCAAATTTAAGTTTTATATTTATTTTATACTGATATTTGGTTTAATAGAAAGAAATGATCAACAGCTATAAAATTAAAATCAATATTTGTTTGTTTACATTGATCAAAGATTTTAATCCTATTTGAAAATTATACTATCCTATACAGTATTAAAATTGTATCTTGACATATAAGAAATTTTAATAATAATACAAATTTAATCTAATTTACCTAATTTTAAACTAATATTAAATAATTAAGGTGAGAATTTTTTTCTTGTGTTTGTTTCAGATTTCAGGTGTTTTATTTTGTCATGATAATGAGTTTATTAATTTCTTTACACTGAATCGTACAACCCGTACAAAAGAAGTATAGTTAAAACCCAAAATAAAACATTTTTGTCAATTAAGCGTTTAGGGTCCATGGTTTAGTTTTTCTTAACCACATGTATAGAAATTGTTATTTTCAAGGTAACTGCATTCAAGAAATTTTAAATTTTGTTGAAATAGGTGTACGGGGTTGGCTTGAACCTGAGTCCCATCTCCATACACATGCTGCCAGGGCCATGTGGTTTGGTGCGACTCACAGACTGGCTACTGTATGTGACCGACCTTACCTCCAGACAGCTGTCTGTCGTGTCGTATCGCATGTCTCAATGTCGTGTGGACAGCGACAAGCAAATTCTCAATAGTGTAAGTCTCCTCTTTAATTATGGCAATTGTAATTATGTCTTGTGTTTGGATACTCTCAAGTATCTTATACTTACTAAATTGCACTTATTAAATTGTATTTTATAAAATTATACTTAATAACACGTTCGCTACAACAATGTTAAATACACCCATCGCAGCAGACCTGCGTACTCAGCAAATTTCCAAATCAATAACATAATAACAATAATATATGACAAGTTTTATCATTATCTGTCGATAAATATGAGAGTTATTTGCCTATTCTTCATAATATTAACATGGGAAAGAGTATGCAGGTTTGCTGCTGTGAGGAATGCTGAAAGTAGGTGTTTCTAGCGTAAACAATATATATTTTGACCATTTATATCAAGTTTCATCAACATCTGTCCACAAATAAAGGAGTTTACCTAATCTCTATATGATTAACATGGGAAAAGAGTATGCAGGTTAGCTGCCTAGAGACTGCCTGCAGGTTAGAGACCTACGGTAATAGCTTCTTCCCTATGGGAAATTCGCTAAAAAAACTTTAACCATAAACCAACTGCTCTAAGCCTACAGCCACGGATCTGTGACAGGGGTTAGATTTTTTAGGCACAGTCTACAGGATTTTTTGCATGTGTGGGACACTAGTTCGATCCCTGACATCACTGGACAGTTGGCAACACTGACAAGTATCAACAGGTTACATCATTCGGGTTCTGTGACATAGGTCACAACCACGGTAATTCATAATTTTGTGTGTTGGCCGAGGGAGTAGCCTGACCTCTGCAAATATGCTGCGGCTGGTAGAAATCTTGTTATATGTTATATATTAAGTAGAAATTGGACGTATTGAAAATGAACATGTTATTGTAATCTATTCTGAAATCTGAAAACATTTTTAGGAAGTAAATCCAGATTCATTACTTCAGCAGTTTCACTTTCAAGAAGGAGAAGAAATCCAAGCTCTCTACAGGATTACGCCTAATCTAAAGGTGAGAAACTAGTTTGTAATTTGGATATTCAAAGTTACAACAGTTAGTTCATCAGGTTTCATCTGAGCCCTGAGATGAACCGCGGTGGGGTTCCGTTTTTGTTTATATTTAGATTTATTTTATTTCTTAGACAGCCGCTAATAAAACAACACATAAGCTGTTCCTCCCCACCACCATATTTGCATCATAGTCTACTGCGCATCCAAAACAAAATGTAAGAAGGATTTATTGTGTGATATATACAGGGGAGGTGAAAGGCCTCGGAACAGCTTAATATTTTTATTATTAACTATACGACAAAAGTAAAACATTGCTAATTGAATTGGGACCTGAAGTAGTGTTTTTTAAATTTATTACCCATCTGTCAAGCTCAGATGGGGGACGGCCCGTGAGGAGTTAGGAGAAAGTCTTAAATAGAAGATTAGATTGACATGTACATCGAATCAAAGGTCTTTCATAGCAGAGTACAATGCCGCAAACCGTACTTCAAAAGAATGAACTAGTCGTGAGTGGCTGCCATTTAGAGATGTCTTGAATTTGATTTTTTTTAGGTTTTAATATGTTGGAGGTATTAAGAGTAGGTAACAACGTAAAAAATAGGTTGTTGGCACCCAATTGAATTTTCAAAATTTTACTCTTGTAGAACATAAATTACTAAACCTATTCAATACTTAAAGTGGTAAAGTGATCAGGCCTTTAAGTTTTAGAGCTTTTCACAGTCTTGTATTCATACATTTAAATATGTAAAATCTGTTTTTCAATGTCAGTGAGATAAAACTGCAGAGTTTATAAAAGTGTATTTTTCAGGATCAGAGTGATAAGTTCTTTGGAAAACTGGAAGATGAGGTAACGAATCGCAAGAGGGCATACAAAAGTAACAAAAGCAGTGGGCTGGCGGAGCAGTCACCCTTGGACCAGTGTGCTGTCGTGACCAACCAAGCTGTCTACAAAGTTGTCATGAGGTCTGTGCTATACTTGTCCGTATCATGCATGTACTGTACAACTATCTTAGCTTTTGTTGTCTGACAAAGGCAGAATGAGTTCTTTTTTAAGCCTTCACTTACATTTCCCCTAATCCACTAATCGTATTATGTTTTAGATTTTAGCTCACCTGTGGACGGGATCAGATTTACGATCCCGAAACATTGTTTTAGTTAAAATTCTTTTGGAAATGTCTATAATATAAATCTAAATAACTGATACCTGATATTAAGATAAGATTATTTGAGAAATGGACTAATTACAAGTGTTGTTTACAAAAAGATTTACATACTTACGAAGCTGTTGTATCTCATGTAAAAACTATTTGTAATTATAGTATTTAAAATAATAATAATTATAGAATTGCTGTTAAATGAAGTATTTAAATATATTAAAAAATCCATTATCGTAGAAATCACATTTAGTGGTAAATCCTGTGTTATGAACCCAAACAAGATAGAACGAGCGGAACGGCTGTGCCATATGTTCGGGCTGGACCTGCAGTTTGTCAGCGCAAGGCTAGCGGCGACATCTGGATCAACGCGTCAGTCAAATGGCAATGAGTTTGTGTTTTGGTACAACCTAAGTGTTAAGAGGAATTTTTTTAAATTATCCATGTTATTATTGCACTGTGCAAAATTTTGTAAAGAATGAATTTGAAAAGCAAAAGAGAAATTTTGTACAACAATTATTTTTGCAGTCTCTCGAAGCAATAACTTTTTTCTATCCCAAAATTTTGATACTTTTTTCTGTTTTATTGCACAACTTTACTTGTTTTTACATGTGGCTTTTATACCTATAATTTACATTTATACAACATAAAATAAATATCAGAAAAACCTCTATTCACATAGCCGCTGTCTTATCAAGAACTGTCACTCATTATGCTGTTTTTTTTGTATGGTTCATTTTATTCTCCATAAGCGTAATGTTAATTTTGATTTTAAAATTCTATTAATAAGAAAACACAATTTTTTCCTATTAGATCGCATAAATTTTTTCTATCTGGAAATTATTATTTAAAATAAAGAAATTTATGGTTTTGAGATCTGTCAAATATATATATTTTTTAATATATATATATTTTTAAATATTTATATTAAATATATATATAAACAATTTTTTATATATTATTATACATGAATTTAAATTTATTAAAAGTAATAATTTATAAAAAATAATAGTGTTCGCCTGTGTTATGAAAAACAAGATAAAAAGCAAGCTTCCATATGTTAGTATAATTGCAAAAGCGCAAATTAAGACATCTACAACGCGGTCTAAAAATAATGAGTTGTTATTTTGGTAAACTGAAAACCAAAATGTAGATAAGAGTAGAATTTGTTGGTCGTAAATGGCTTTCTGACTGTTACATTGCACTTTAGTGGCCATAATTGTGCAAAAGATTGAATTTATGACAATATTACAATATATTTTGGTCATCCAAAGTGAACACCTTCCCTTGCAGTCTCTCGAAGGGGATGTAACCTTAGATTTTGGATACCCTGTCTGAATCCCAATATTGGTTGATTCACTCTGGTACAAATTTGTGTCTGTAATTATTGCAAAACAACTTTACCAAACACCTCTGTGTGGGTTGCATTCCACTGTGGCTGCTTATATACTAAATAAAAGTAATAAACTAACACAATAATAGAAAACAACAAAACTAATAATATCATAGATAAAAAAAACCATTATACAAAAATGGCATGGATGGAGTGTCTATTTCCAGCCAACTTGTCACATATTATTGCTAGTATTATTTTATTTTTCCGATGGATAAGACACTTTCATTAAATAATTCTTTATTATGATAAGTTTCTTCTGTCTTAATTTTTTTTTCTAACATTCTAATCTGTGTTAAACCAAATGTACAACAACATAATTTGTGTTTGTGATTGATCGTACATATGAATTGTGTAATTTTCTGGTATTTTTAAAAGTAAGTAATATTGCGCATATTTATTAAATATTAAATTATCAATGGTTGAAATGCTAAAAATTACAATAAAAGTAAAAAACAATTTTTATATAAGTAACTATTTTTGTATTTAAATGTTATTTTAGCAAGTACACATTTAAATAATAAATCCTTGAAAGTTTTAAGACCATATAATGATAAACAAGGAAGTTAAAAGATATTGGGCTTCATCAAATGGTTTACTAAACAAACAATATAAAAGACAAATACTGTAAAATCTAGAATTAAAAAAATTAAATGGAATAGAAAAAAATATTTGTAATATTTTTAAAGAGTTGTCAGCACATTTGTTGCAGGCTTCACACACTCTTTGTCTATGACCAGTATCAAAGACGACACAGCCACTTTCTCAGTCAGAGAGTCTCCACTTGGCGAACCTGAGTGTTCTCACGTTCACCGAACACTGCCTCAGGGCCAGCGCTACTGATAATATCATGACCCAGTTCAGGTAAGTGAATATATGGCACTGAAAATGGCACGATGGCGTGTCATGAATTGTGGATGGTTCTAAGTGATTGTCTGTGGATGTGATATTTACTGGTGTGGATTAAGTATTGAATTCTGTCATCCTGTTAGTTGTAAGACCTTTTTCCCTGATAACAAAAATTTTCAGTAGTAATAAGTTGAAATCTCGTAAAAGAAATTTTTCAAAATGCCTACTTTTATATATCCTTATTAACATATGATTTTTAAATATGTTTTGAAATATTTTTTTTTTGATAAAAATAAAATCTGGTATTTAAAAAACTATTTGTTGTAATATTTTTTGTTTACATAAAATTTACTTTATAAAATAAACTTCACATTTTAAAAATAATGTATGATAAAGATATCTTAAAATAAATTATTTTATAAATATGTTCACCACTTAAATTTAAAACAGTCAAGGGAAGTCTACTGTTGTGTCACTTAATAGCATCATGGAGAAAACATTAATGTCAAAAAGTTTTAATTCAGTGAATAAATATTTCTGATTGGATTTTATATTGCTGGACTCTGATTACAGGTGCCTGTTGCGGGACAACCACCACTACGATGAGGTGCTGGCGGTCAGTGTGGTCGGGCAGAGCGGTCTGTGTTCGGTGCTAGAGTACCTCTGTGATCAACGCGGTCTCGCCACTCAGGTGCTGGAAGTACTGGCTCGGGTCATCAATTGTCAACACACGCCAACTCTCAACTGCGAACGTAAGTGTTATCTATTTTAAGTGGTGGTAAGTGGATTTTTGATCATCAGTGTGAACATATTTATTTTCTTGTTGATTGTAACAGTGTGCGACGGGTTCTGGGAGTGCATGAGCAACTCAAACCTTGCTCAGGCGTTGGTCGTCAGCCCGGACATAGCCACACTGCACATGAGCTTCGTCAAGTCCAGGCTCTCTGCGTTCTCTCCGTTCATACTACAAGTGGGTTTCACTTCAGTATTCACTATTTAACCATTTAAGTGCTTATCATTTACCAGTAAAATGTTTGATTTCTAGCTAGTGTCCTTTCTGTAAACATTTTTCATCCAAGGAGTTTGACTTCCCTTATCACAATCTGGATCAGTCAAATTGAAGGTTATGATTCCAAGGACTCGGGGAAGAACAGCATGGAAATGAACATGTCCATAGAGATAACCAATTTTAATGTGGAATATCCAAAATAAGATAACCTCAAATGTTCAAAATCATATATTTAAAATATAGAAGTATATGATAATATTTTATCTTAGGTCATGTACAAAATAATAAAATACTTCTAAACACTAATAATAATATTTCCTTTTGTACTATAGGCAATGAAAGGGCAGATGAACTGCCAAAAAGGGTATCAGAATACTTCCTCTTTGGTAACGAGCTGTTCTGTGGAGTTTTCCTATGCCATTCAAAAGGTTTGGACAAATAGAGCCAGAAAATAAGCCTTGTCTGGAAACCTGGATCTCAGACAATCCAAGATGGAAAAGGCCTTAAATATAAATCTTAGGACGACTTCAGTTTGTTAGTAAACAGTTGATGGGGTACAAATGTGTAAGGTGCTAAGTCTTTGTCAATCGGATTCGTGCAGATATTGTGGGAAAGATGTACATTGGCTAGACTGTCTAGCCTTTTTTTTTTGCAATCTTTAGTGGGCAAAAGTGGGTTACTGACACAGTAGCTCAGGGGTAATGTGACCGGTAAGTCAAAAGGTTCGTGGATCAAAACAAGATGCCAGCGAAATGCCCTTGTTGCGGCAACCTCGACTCACAAGATATCTCATGCAATGTTCTTGACGAACTGCGATGAAGAATTTCGGATTCGACGTTCTCAGCTGATTCTCTCATGAATGCAAGTCGTCTGCTAGTTTTTTCTCAAGCTATGACTGTTACATTGACCGTGAGAAGTAACAGACCATTTGGTGCTGCATTCTAGTGGATTTTTATGAAACTACGTCCACACCACTTGCTCTGCAGTATCAAATGTCCCCCTTGGTTAGTTTGTTTTGTCGCGTTGTGACGATGGTTGATGGTTTGAACAATATTGTTAATGTTATTTCATTGTTTACTTCTTTAAAACATTCTCTCGAGTGACCAGACGACAAAATAAAAACCCTTAAGTAATCATTACAGTATTGTATTATTTATTTGTTACTTTATTTTATTTATTTATTTATAAAATGTTAGCATTGAATTATCATTTACGTTTAGATGAATATTATTATAATATTAAATATTACGTTTATTATGGTTATAATGCTTTAAAATGCGTTTTAAACTAGGTTTTCTTCGAATGTTAAGAAAATTCACACGAGGCTGCGAAAACCCCTGCGGTGAGCCATTGGCAAGTGTAACTAAACCCTGCGCCACTGAATTGTGGCGCGCCAATTTACGCCGCAGTTAATGGGTTACAAATTTTTAAAGGAACTAGCTGTCAGCGCTAACATGCAATATCAAAAACCTCAAACGGGAGTAATTTATGGGTACTACAATACATTTCTAAGGTCGAAGTGAAAGAGAATAGCCATATCCCCAGGCCATACGGAAAAAATGTACTGTAATAAGGTAAGAATATACTTTATCTAAAAAAATATTACTATTTGGTCCTACCATTCTCTAGTTAAAGTCTCATATATTTGATGTGACGTGTTGTAGCGGTTCGCCAACATGTACGACCCCTCTCAGCCTGCGGTCCGTCCTGTGCTCAAGAAACTGTTGGTCGAGGCTAATGGAGGGAAACCAGACAAGGTAAATGTTTGAAATAAATTAATTACTGAATTAAGTTTAACCATTACAGTTTTACTTAGAAGATTCGGTTCTTAGTACGATCCTAAGTAGTTGGGCCAAGAGCACTTCAGATACAAAAAAATCTGAAACAAGGATGAAAGTATCAAAAATTTATTCAAATGTAACGTTAAGTGTTTAGTATTGTTTAACAAAAGATCGATCAGGTTTTAATTATCGTGACGAAGAAGATAAGGGTGTTTCAACAAAAAATGAATTAATTAAAAAGTAAATATATTCATGTATAAAATGTTATGTATACCAATCTAACAGAATGTAACAGAATATTTTTCCTAGGCCATGGCGATTTGAGGAACTATCCTGTCCTAAAGCCAGGGTAGCCCACCAGCCAAACCGCCTCAAGAAAAAAAGCTTGCCCAAATTATGATCTAAATATTAAAATTCGTTCAAACGAAATTTACAAATTGCAACGATTCTCGGCCAAAAAGGCACTATCTCCCCTGGGGTAACTACATAGCAAATATATAATACATAATTATAAATATTTAGTAATAATACGTGACTGGGACGGTGGCGACGTCCTGTAATCCAGCCACTTGGAGGTCACGAATTGTAGATAGTTATGAGCGATGGTCGGTGGGTGTAGTGTTTTCTTGTGTGGATTAACGTCCGCACTATTGAATACTGCATTAATCCACAAAGACCATCCTCATAATTAGACCAATTCGTAATTCAGAGGCCGTGGTTCGGATTCCACGATAAACTGTAGGTCCCTTAGTTGCCATCGGCTGTTGGGCTATTAATTAACAGTCCTGTCTAAGGAACATGTCAGCCTTAGTCAGTAACAAGACTACAAGATCGCGCCACAATCATCCTAAATTCATTCCTCATTCATACTTGGCTTAAAATACCTACCTGGATAGGTCGCCATTTCAGTTAAAAGTATAAAAGTATAAAGTGATAAAAAGTGGTGTAATCCAGCCTTGTGGAGTGGAAATACGATCCGGACATTGTTTCGACTGTGGAAACAGGTGTTAGTGCTCTCCAAATCTTTTATGGTTCCTATTCACTGTGTCTGTTGTAATCAGGTTTAAGCAGTAACCATTTTAAGCACTCTGCTTTCATACAACAAATTGTTATCACTGTCCGACGACATTCTGTATACTAAAGCAATTACTGGTCACAGTAGCTAATCGTCGCTGTACCATGTGTATATATTCCGCTGCCCAGCATCGGAAAAACTATTCAGCTATGCTCTGTGCAGTGTGCTATACTCACCTCGCCGTTCTACTAAGTTTTTACCTTAAGAACATGATTCCATTCTGTAGTACAAAACCAGGCTTTTACCATTTATACTCAGCATCTATTATATGACAGGGTGAACCTTCGTTTCCCCTCGGTGAGTGGTTGTCAAGCTATCTGCTGGTGTGCCTGTACCTCGGCCACTGCCACAGTCCCGCTGGCGGCTGCCGCTACAGTCCTGACCTCATGGTGGATCTGCCCTCCCATCCCGACGATGCTTCTCAACCTTCCAAGGTATCACTACATGGCATTGGATCATTTTTTAAGGATTTTATTCAAGTTATAGTTTAATTGACTTGCTTCTGCTTTGAAGGAATTTAACCTTCTAGGCTAGTGTTATAAATTAAAATTAACCCTTATAGGGCTACTGAAAATCACGGTCCCTGCTCATTTAGTGTAAAAAATTAAAATATTATTTTCTCAATGTTATTTTTGGATTTAGGTCGCTTGAATAAAGTATAAAACTGAAATTTGCTTCATTTTGAATTATTGAAGATTTTAAGACTATTTTTAGGTATTAAAAAAAGTATTTTTTCATCTGGAGCCACTATAGTGCTGTAAATGTGGCAAAATGATTGATCGCAAATAAACTCGGTATACTGCACTATGCGACCCTACTGTGCTGCGAGAAATGTCGTCAGCTGCCCGGTAAGGGTTAACCTGCTTCTGAAAAAGGTTTTAAATTCATCTGGAAATAAATTTAGTGTTTAGTGACACATTCATAAACCTACTTACTTATTCCCATGGCTAATAGTATTAAAGTAGGGTTTTGGCCTCGCCAACAACTGCTTGCCATCCTCTCCTTGTCAATTGCTGCTCCTGCTCTTGATATGTCTTTTTTCACGTCTCACCATTTCCTCTTGCGCCTTCCTGGTTATCTTCCCCCATTTGGCTGCCCTTCTCCTACTTCCATTAATAAACCTAACAAACCCTAATTTCCTTTACAGAAGATTTTTCTACATATCCAGATATAGGAATCTTCAGCATTGCAAAATGGGATCCATTCAACGATAACTGATCTATAAATTCATAAATCTGGAGTTTTTTTTTTAAACTTGGGCCGTCTTTCTGATAAATAATTCTAGATTTTCAAGATTAGTAACCTGTTCCTGTTTTTACTTGTATTTCTTTTGGTAAACAACTTTATGTTTACAGCTTGAGATGACAAATCTATGCTAATTTTAAATTTCATAACAGATAATTTAATCAGAAGGTATTGATTATTATATTGGCAAGTCTTTTCACTATCCAGTACACCATGCTTCCAACTCGCATTTGTTATTATTCTTTTATTTGGTAGGTTGGCTGAGTCTGGTAACCCAGTCTACTGTAACCTCTTGAAAAATTATATTTGTTGTTATTCACAAAAGTTCAGGAAGTTTATTGAGGCAGAACGTGCATCATCCCGTGTTGCCTTGTCGTAAGACTTTAACAAGTCTGGACACTAGAGAAAAAATAATTCCTAGATAAATACTGGAGGTCCGATAACTTAAAAATGAATTATCTGAAGTCATCAAAATCTTGATGACTTTGGATTTGGACATGTTTTGTGGTAGTATTCTATTTCCAGAAAGTGGAACAGACTAATAATTTGATACTTTTCCATCTTCTGATCCCTAATTTTCCGGGGGCTCCCTGCAGAAAATAATTGACTGGGATGGTGGCGATGTCCTGTAATCCAGCTACTTGGAGGTCACGAATTGTGGATAGTTGTGAGCGATGGTCGGTGTGTAGTGTTCTCTTGTGTGGATTAACTTCCGCACTATTGAATACTACGTTAATCCACAAAGACTATTCTCATAATTAGACCAATTTGTAATGTAGAGGCTCTGATTCGGATTCCACGTTAAACTGTAGGTTCCTTAGTTGCCATCGGCTGTTGGGCTATTAATTAACAGTCTGTCTAAGGAACGTGTCAGCCTTAGTCAGTAACAAGACTACAAGATCGCGCCACAATCATCCTACACTCATTTCTCATTCATACTTGGCTTAAAATACCTATCTGGGTAGGTTGCCATTTCAATAATCTAATCTAATTCTTAAGTCACTGTTACTGGTGTTCTTAATACTTCAATTTGACAATAATTCTTGGTTGTTATAGGAGCTGGTTAGTGTCTCCCCTGCGACCGTCAGTGCTGGATACACCCATGTCGGTTTAGTTCGGAATGGACAGTTGTATATGTGGGGCTACACTGCCAACGGGTGTCTAGGTACAGTTTTTTTACAAGTAATATGTATTAAAATTGGCCACTGACACAAATCTATTTGTTTTAAATTTATTTCAGGTCATGAACCATGCATGACCAATGGTTTTATGTAAAAGTTCTAATGCTCACTTTTTAAATTAATTTTTTTAAATTGTAATCCAAATCCAAAATTTTTTCTTATTGGTTCTGTTAATTTTTGGAATATATTTAATATAATGGAATATGATAGTAAAATTTTTTTCTTAACCCTTAGATTTACAACAAAGACTCAATGAATGAAAAATAATAAAGTACCCCAGTAATTTTAATCTATCAATGAATATTTTTATTGAAGTCTTCAGTGGAGATCTATGTGCCAGAAATTATAAAATTCATAAACCTGCAGACCTGCCTATTCTTCAGTCTCCTAATCTTATTTCATCAGTATTGCTATATTATGTCATAATTTAAAACCATAGGTCCAAAACATGAACAAGGTTATGCATTTATTAACTATCTCACAAAAGGTATTTACTCAAAAGTATCTCTGATACCCTGATGTAACCTTTATTGAACAGAGAATAATTAATGATTCTTGAACATTACATCAATAGTCTTGTTGATGCTTACAGTTTGGTTAACAAAGCACATCAAGCTGTTTATCAATTGTAGAGATATTTTGTTGTCATACACAAGATGAAGTTAGAAACATAGTTAGCATAGACTATGTGGTGCCTTAATTTTATAACATAGGCTTCCAGTAGTCTAGATGGCTTGACAAAATAGCAACATGCAGTGCTTGGTTTCTTGCTGCTAATATTTGTCACAGGTTTGGTTAACTGTACTTGTTATCCGGCAGGTGTGGGTCCGACGCTGAGCCAAACTCTGCAGCCGCGGCCAGTGCCGCTGTTTCCCGCTCTGGGTGTGCAAGTGATCAGTGTCGCGTGCGGCAAACTGCACACTCTGGCCCTCACCACCAATGGGGTGAGTAAGGGACATAGTTCAGACTCAAATAATTACCTTCAGCTTATCCCTAGACTTCTCTTTTGCCTGTTTTCCAGTTTTGAAACCAAAATTTAATACATCAAAAAGGGGTGGTTAAAATTTAGTTCATTTTTACCCCATTTTTAGCCTGAAGGTCTTGATTGAGGTCGTAGATATTTGCCCTGTGTACATTTTGTCACAGTGTGTGGAGGGTTACAAGGGTCGTACAAAAACTTATATGAAAACCTTTACAGTTTTTTTACATACACAAGATGCCACACACGGTGACGAAATGTACATAGAGTAATAATATTCTACCTAGATTAACACTTTATAGGGCATGGCTGTTTTTAGCGGTTTTGCATAAACTTTTAGTGGACAATAAACTAACCAACCATAAAGTGCTCTGGGTGGGCATCACATTTTTCTGTTTGTAAACCATTCAGTGCATAAAATTTCAATTCTATATGTTAACCCTGATGTAAAAAAATTAATCAACAATTTTTTATCATTATCATATCAGCTGATAAGAAGCGGTCATTAAATTAACCACTGATCGTTAAGGTCCGTGGACTTTCAAGATTAGACAGCGGTTAGTTTACTAACCTCCAAATAAAAAAAAGTAGATAGGAAAAGATAAAAGTTTAGTTACAAATTGAAACTATAGTACTTAATAAAAACAATAAAATCACTTAGTAGTACATTAATTTTTCAAGAAATTGTCATCCGTATAACTGTCTCCTCCGTCCTCTGAATCTTTGGTTATGCTGTTTGTAATATCGAATAGGATGCGATCAATGTCACTCGATTTTTATCAGCCATTCTGAAGAAGTTAAAATAGAATTAATACCAAACTATGATGTCAAAAGAGAAATGTAGTAAACATATATATTCATATGACCATTTTATAATGAGGTACAATGGTAAAATGAAGAAATAATGTATTAGAATGTAATAAAATAATTCTTCTGTAATAAATTTGTTCTTTCAAATGTTATAAACAATTGAAAGAAGATTAAAGTGATAGTGCTGCCAAGTGTAACTAACTAGTCAATGCAAGACCGGTCATCCGCCTCTTCGATAGATATAGATAGACTGTGTGAAATCCACCAACACAGGTAATAACCTTAGGTGGTTACTGTTTCTAAATGTATCTGTTGTATTTATGTAAGTAAGTAAGTTGTATTTATTTGTGTTGATGGTAACACAAATCATGTGCAAAATTGTGTTAAAAAAATTTAACACATGTTTTTTATTCATCCTTTTTTGATTTAGGTCCCCCATAAGATTATCTACTTAAGTATATATATGTGTGACTTAGAAACAATAAAGATTTTCTATAAAAAAGTTTCGGATGGAAATGGTCCTGGTATGAGGAAATGTAGTAGTAACGATTTTCTCAGGTGTATGCATGGGGATCATCACGGTATGGACAGTTGGGCATCGGAGCCACTAGTCAGAGCTCAGAGCCCCGGCTGGTGGAACGTCTGTATGACCAGCATGTCGTGGCTGTGGTCGCAGGGCAATACCACTCGCTCGCTCTCACTGCAGCTGGAAGGTAATATAATAAGAATAAGGAAAAGAAATAAGATATAACAGTAATTAACTGCGGAGCTGATACAATCTTAAGTGAACCGATCCCATCATCCCCAATCCTTTTAGGGTTCAGGTTTAGACATTATCTCATATTTAGTTTATAATTTAACCCTTACCGGGCGGCTGACGAGATTTCTCGCGGCACAGTAGGGTCCCACGGCGCGGAAACCGAGTTTTTTCACTTTCAGCCATTTCGTCACATTTACTGCGCTGTAGTTCGCGAAACAACCAATAGAGTGCATGGTAATGTTGCTTTAAGCTCTATGAACTCACAAAACCAATATAGTGGCTTTGATGGAATTTCTAGTGACTGAAATTAAATGTTATGCAACTTTGGCCTGTATTCTAGCGCTCCCGTACTGCTTTTGACGAGAAAATTAACGCGCCACTACGACCAGCTGTATTCACTGTTCCAATCGTTGTTTGTTGACATCCATTGATGTGTGATTATTTGTGTTGTGTTTGAGAAGTAAACAGATAATGTAGTGTGAATGTTTGTGAATCTAAATAATAAAATAAAAAGTGGAACATGGCTCATCCAGACGATCTGGAATTTGATAAGTTCGTAAATGGACTTATGACTGTTTTGCGGCGTATCGTATGATGCAAAACTATGTTTAGTGGTAATGTACATAATATCTTTTTACTTTATTTACATGTTTCTTCTCACTGTTTTCATGTGTAGAATCAGTAATTTTTCATTTATGTAAGTCTACAAGTTTTATTTTAAGCGCTCAGAATTTTTTGCAAAAATAACTGTTTTAGATACCTGAAAAATAGTGTTAAAATGTTTAATAAATAAAAATGAAGCATATTTCTGTTTTATACTTTATTCAAGCTACCTAAACCCAAAAAGAACATTGGGAAAGTATAATTTTGATTTTTTCAACTTAAATGAGCATGGAGTGTGATTTTCAGTAGCGCTTTAAGGGTTAAAATATTGTCTAAATTTGTAATCCTTTCGTTTCAAATATTCATATTTAAAAATTTGCTTTTTATTCATAAGGAATTAGTTCCAGTTGTCATTAAATTAAAGAAAGCAATAGACTGTGCTATGAAAATAGGAAGTAGACAGTTTTAATTTACTGTGCTCAGATGATTTTGTTGATTGTGATTCATGCTTGACCTGTTTGTTGCAGAATGTTCAGCTGGGGTTGGGGAGTGCATGGACAACTAGGTCATGGTAACGTTGAGGACTGCAGCCACCCTACTCTCATCGAGGCGCTTTCTTCCGAGGTTAACACTATTTATTGCTATTACAATGTCAATAATGTTTTATTTTCATGTACAAATGTTAAAAAGTTAAAGTTGTTAAGTTTCTAGGGATAACTAGAGAACTCTTTTACTTGCTTACTTGGTATTGGCTTACTTAATATTGTCACTCAAACCATAAAAGGTTTTGGCCTCGCCAAAAATTTGCTCCCATTCTCTTCTGCATCTGATCTTCGCTTCCTCATGTCCCCCTCCATCTTTGTCTCAGCCATCCAAATGGTCTAGTCCTCCTTTCAGCAGAGTAAATTTATTTATTTCCAATATGTTACACTTGAGAAATGCCCTCTATATTCTGATATGAGTTTAATGTGGTGATTATGAATCGCTATTGAACATGTTAAATGTTTCATCAAAATTGTTACATATCTGTTTGAACTATTATTTACATGGAATAGACAGATTCCTTACTAGAATAGGGCTAACAGGTTGAGCACATAAAAAACTATTAGACTCAAAACCACTAACAGTACTGATACATGGAATTTCTCCTTATAGGATGGATTTTCATACTCCTACTGGAGATACTAGACTGGTAAATATGTTATCTATAATATTATAAAGAAGAGGTGGTGTCTGTATGTTTGTTTGTGGGTTTGTTGTGGCAAGTAAATGCGAAAAATACTGAACCAAACAGTTTGAAATTTTACACAAAGGTAGATCTTAAACTCATGCAACACATAGGCATACTCATTTCCTTAAAATCCTCTCGGGCTACGCCCTGTGAACGTCCTAAGTTTCAATGTTTACATTTTCAAAGAATGAAAACATAAAATTACTTGAATGTCAACAGCTGTGAACACTAAAATTTGACAGTTTGGGAAGAAGAAGAAGAAAGAGCTGCCGTGGCCGTCCTAGGTTTCAATGTTTACATTTTCTAATGACAACATCCGTTTGCACTATATTTTGACAGTTCGGGAAGAAGAAGAAATAAAGTTGATTTTTCAGATAAACTGCTGGATCGAAATTAGTGAATTATTTGAAATAGTGGAATGGTAGATTTTAAGTTTTTTCCTACGACTGTCTATTACATTAATCCTTATCCTCTCCCAATATTTGACAGATGTTACTTTGAAATGTTGTAGACACTCGTGTTTTGTCATTTTGTAAAATGAAGAATTAATTAACAATAACTTAAATGTATCAGTAGAGCCTACACCTTTCAGCCTTTTTAACCTGTGCGAAGAACGGGTACTTTGGCTAGTTTATGGATAAAGGAAACTTTGCTAATTTCATGGATGGGATGTTTTAGTATAATAAAGTGAAATGAGAGTCATGGGTCACTGCAGTTGTATTGAATATGCCCCTGAAACTAGAGACTGTTCTTTCTAACCAACCCATAATCATACCGGCATCATCAACATTAAATGTCTTTCAGGGATGGATCCAATTTCTCCCACTTAATAAACCTTTTTTCCAATGGTATTATAATACTTGATAAAATCTATCTGTAGTCCGTTATTTTTGGATCCAATAATCCTTGACGTGCAACATACAAAATAAATCTTTCCAGTGTAGTTCTTCAATACATGATATGATATTTTGGCGTGATGGTTCACAGGTGATAGTGTCATGTAGCGGAGGCCACGCCCATTCCTTGATGCTCAGCTCGACGGGACGAGTGTGGGCGTGTGGTTCGAGCGTGTTCGGCCAACTAGGCACAGGCTCCAATGTCAAGTCCAGTCGACCTGTTCAGGTCTTTGGGCTGCCTGAGAAGATAACTGCCATCTCCACCAGTTACTTCCATAATGTGAGCAATTGGTTATATAATAACTAATTTAGAGAAGTAAAAATCTTTGTACATTTCCTTTTACACTAGAAAAATTATCAATCTACATTGAGTTTTGGTGTGAGATGTTATTCACACACAATATGGCTCAACATATAATTAACTCCAAAACAATGGTCTCTGGAAAAATAAGAACCCAAAACAACCATTTATGGTGCTGCTATCCAGATTTAACTAGTACTATAATTTTGGTTTATATGTCCCATGCATGGTTTATTTGTTGGTAAAACTAAGAGAATGCCACCATCGTAAAAAAAATTCTGCACCAATCTTGTCTTTCTAAGGAACGCAAAAGTCATCCAGGAATGTTATCTGACACATACCCAATTTTTCAGAATTATTTGACATGAATATGTATAAGCTCTAGGGGGTGTTAGCAGATTTCTGGAAGGCAAAAATTACAGCAGAAGTGTTTAACTGAAAACATTCCCTTTAGATATCCGCGATCTAACCTATTTCCCACAGGAAATCATTTTTAAACTAATGAAGTTACTTCTAATAAAAATAAAATAATTTATTTTTATTTAAAAATATCAGGAAAACAATGGATGGACAAACATACTATAACACAATTAAAAACTTAAGGTATATCATTTTTCAATTTGAAGTGGCCTGAGTTCGTACATTAAGTCGAGAGCACTGCTGATTTTGATGAAGCCTGAGGTCGTTTATCAAATCAAGAGCACTGCTGATTTTGAAGTGGCCAGAGGTTGTAAATTGGTAACTGGATTATTATAAATTAATCTTTGTAGGAACAAATTATCTTACTAACCCTAGAAGTGGCAAGCTTTTTACTCTTAACTATAACATAAAAATAATTACTAATATCTTCTTGAAATATCAAAGTTTAAACAAAAAAGCATAAAACATGCCCCCCCCCTTATAACCATTAACCACAAAAGCAAAACAGGTGTCCACTGCAATCCCAATTAAACCTATAAATGCCGTCAACTTCCACCCAAGCCGGCCCCCGTTTACTTAAGGTGGGCCCTCCTCTTACAGCACAATAACTTGTGTAAAAAACCAATCTTGATGAAATTTGGTATATAAATGTATATGTACAATTATAACAATAACAACATTTTTTTAATGATCTTTACCAACTACAAATGTTGCGTAATCAATGTTACGTAAACAAGAATTAAAAGAAAATAATATAAATTTAAGTAATATTAAAATACAGCAATAACAAACATAATTTAATTTAACTTACTGTTGTGAAAAGATAAAAATTTACATCCCGCTTATTATTGAAACAGTGATACAATTTTGTATACAGATTTATGTAGTTAATGTTGGAAAATATAGTTTTTGTTCCTTGCGGCAGCAAACCTACTTACTCATTCCTCATATCATTGCTATGGGGAAAAAGCAAAATGATTTGACTTCTTTATTTAACCATGATTAGCTTAGTTTGAATGAAGACAGATATTCTTCAAATAATGGATTTTGTTTGTCTATTATTTGATTTGCTGCAACAGGGGTTTTAATTGTTAGATTCTCGATATTCATAAATGGCAAATGCCAAAGACAATTCAAAGAGGGTTTCATTTGGGTGTACCAAAAAATGTTGTATTAGGAATGTAGTACAGTGGAGCCTCGCTAATCTGAAATCCGGTAATCCGAAAATCCGCTTAATCCAAAATCAAAATCAGGAAAAAATACAATTTTACAAAATCTATAAAAAACACAATAAAGATTATTACCAAAAATTACAGCAAGTTTTTATGTTGGAAAATGTAATAAACAAAATAAATCAGTGTTACAGAAAAAAAACTATATTGGTTTTAAAAAGTCCGACAAATTTTTTTATCGGAGAGAAGAACACCTTTTTTTGAAGAGTTATTGCGCCACGTCTCAGGAGGAACATAGTGTCGGCTGGTGTCGCGACGGACTGTTGTTCTACAGAAGCGTAGCGCTAGATCAAAGGCGTCCAAATGGGAAACTTAAAAACAGTGTGCTTAATCTGAAATATCTGCTAATCTGAAATGGGCCTGGCCCCAATTATTTCAGATTAGCGGGACTCCACTGTACTTGTAATTTATGTAAAAAATATAACTGCCATTAATATTGTTGGAAGAAGTTAAAAACAATTTAGAATTTTGTGTTTCTTTTGGTAAAAAATACATGAGTTCTTGAAAGTAGTAAACAAGGTATCATATGTATTGTAATGACTCTTCACTACTTCAGTGTCGAGGATCAACGTTTTAACTTGGTTCTGACTTGAAAATGGACCTATAAGTTCTGAAACCATTAATCGTCTGTACCAAAAACCGGATCGATGTTGGTTTTCAGGTATTTTAACCTTTAATTAGTGATTACAGTATTCCAGAGGCTACAATGATAAAATGTAATGTTCAAAACCAAAACATAAGTATAGTATTAGGTAACTTATTGTGCCATTATTAAAAGACACCAGTGACTTTACCTTCACTTATTTTTAATTTTTGTAGATGGGTAAAAGTAATGATAATAATTCTACATTTTTTTAAAAAACATTTATGTGTAAAAGTCATAAAAATGCTGTTCTAAAATTAACTTGGTCACCAGTTTGTAACTTGCTTGCAGTTGGCGCTGGCTGTGTCAAATCGGCTGTACTCCTGGGGCTCGAGCCCGCAGGTGCTGAGGCTGCAGGCGCAGGCGCAGAAGAAGGCAAGATTCCAGATGCAGCAACAGCAGCATCAGCAACATCAACAGGCATCAGCCCTCGCCAAGGAGACTAGGTAATCAGCGTCATCTCATGCATGTCATTCGGATTTTCGAGTGCTCCGGTCCACATTTTTTGGCCTTATTACAAAATACGGGGCTGAATGAGCCCTAAAGACCTAATCAAGAAGGCAAGAAAAATCAATTCTTCAGAGTGTTTAAAAATCTTCGAAGAACATTGAACACTGAAACTTCAGTTGTCTCAGCAATGTTCAGTCAGTTATTGAACTAAAATTTTATAAAATTACATTTAAATTATTTTGTTTGGGGCAGGACCGTACAAATAGTGTTTTTTTTTGTTTGCGTCAAGGACTTGGTGATTATTTTATAAAATTTCTTTGATTTGAGGTTGTTTTTAATAAAATCAATTTAAACATGGTCATTAGGGTGGGTCCCAAAAATCAACATTTTTGTTTGAGTCATCATATTGTGGAAAAGTTACAAAGTAGTGAGACTAAAAAAAGGGTAAAAATATTTAAAACATATATTCATAACTTCCGGTTGCGCAGGTGAACTATAGTTCGTTAAAAATTAATAGTTGAAATATTATCATTAAGATACTAAAATATTTATTTTTAAATATTAGCCATCTCTGTCAACCCATTGAGAACTATGAATTTTTCAAGTTATTTATTTATTTAAACAATTACTCAGCACCAAACAAACACAAAAACAGGTCAACCCTTAACCACATTTAAATCTTAAAATAATCAAAACAGGTGTCCACTGCAATCCCAATTAAAAGCCTACAAAACGCTGTCAACTTTCAACCAATCCGGTCACCGTTTATTTAAGGTGGGCAACATGCACAATTACTTCCTCCTTCTTGCATAAGGGTCTTAATCAGTATCTTAAATTGTTTTGCAAATTCTACTACACCCCTTTATCACAGTATGAAAAATCCCAAAATCCAAAAATTCTCCAAAAATTACCAATATCAGTTCTAGATTCAATGACCACACCACTCTATTTATAAACGTTACAAATAACATTCATGTAACAGGCATTTTTCACTAGAGATATTAATTTTTCTTGACATTTCAGAGGAGGCGTGGAAGATCAATTGGCAGATTCTGAAATGGACTCGTCTGAGACTGTTGAAGGTAATTCTTCCTTTTACCTTATTAAACCTGTTAACCATCCGAGTGGTGGAGATTTTGAACTTAATTTTTATCTTTTTTTTACTTTGACTTTGGAACTTAAAATACTAAATACAAACAAAAAACCCAAAACATGCCCCCCTTAACCATACAGTCGTAAAGGAGAAAAACAGGTGTCTACTGCAATCCCAATTAAGCCTACAAATGCCGTCAACTTCCAACCCAACCGATCACTGTTTATTTAAGGTGAGCTGTCCCACCACTGTACCACACATTTGCTTCAAATGTTGCACTCATTAGTACAATAGTTTAGAGACCACTACAACGAAAGACCACCGTTTCAGAAAGCACTTATTTGGCTATAAAAAGCATACTCTAGTGGCACGACAGCAAACTTCACAAAGTTATAGTTCATGCATCAGCTTTCGGATGGCAACAATGTGATAGTAATTTTTGGTTAAGCATCGCCAAATATTATCGCGATAAATAGATGCTAATAATGACTACTCACTACCATCAACACGGGTGTATTGATCGCCACTCGGAGGGTTAGTTAGTTATGGTTAAGGATGGCACGGTTTTTATTCTTAATTTTGATCCTATTTCTATGTTTCATGCGTCTATGGATCATATTTCATATTTCTTTGATCATATGATCATATTTCCATATGTCTTCAAATTTTTAAGCCTATTTTGAAATTCCTTTTTCATAGAGGACAAAATTAATTTTTTTTGACTAGGGAAAAAAAGTTTGAATCGAAGGGTTAAACCTCTCTTACAGTTGATGTTATTTAATTTTTCTCTTATTCCCTTCCTCTTTCTACACTCCTTTTAGGTCACGAGTAGAAATCTCTGTTAATACTGGTTACTTAACACATGAATGCATCTATATACAGGTGATGCAGATGGGGCCAAATCTAAACTGCACTTCAAACTTGCACCAACTTCTCGATTTGTTACACTCAATTCGGAGATGGTCGTAAGTCCCAGTACAGAGTTCAAGGGACTGCCGAGCGGACGGGCCAACACTGAGCCTTCATCTGTCAACAATGTAAGTGATCTTCGTACACTCAAATACTCTTAAGTTATTTAAAACTGACAAATATTTTCCGAGAAAATGTACAAATTACATTATAATTCAATTTGAATAAACAGTAAAAAACAATGTCTCCTAAACCATGAAAGCAGTCCATAAAGTAACCGCCGTTTTGGCGTGGTGCATAAGGTAGTGGAGGTAGCGCTGCCATATTCATATATGCGTGCGCAGCCATTCAGTGCGCTTTTGGCTTTTAACGTTTTGAAGTTTGAGGTTATGGTTTGGTTTATTTGTCTTTAACATTATACAGTCAAACATTGATATAACGAATCTGAAGGGACTGATTAAAAAATATGTTATATCAAGGAATTTGTTGAATTGAGGTTTGTTAAATTGAGCTTTGGTCAGCTAAGATTTTATTAAATAGAAGGTTCAAAGATGAATTTCGCACTACACGTACAGTTCACAGTAACTCAAGCACTCATACACTTATGGTAGCTAAAGCCACAGGATGAAGGCTGTTCTGGCATGATTCAGATTGGGACACGTTTGTTTACGTATATTATATAGAAGAGAAATACATTATATATAGGTCCAACACTATAAAATTCGTTATTTAGAGGTAAATTTATGTTTTCCAGTACTATTAAAAATTTGTAATATCAAGATTTTAAATTTTAGTTCAAGATGATTTTCAAATATTCGTTACATAAATAAACTCATTATATTGAGGTTCGTGACATCAAGGTTTGAATGTACAATCTTTTGTTAATTTTATTACATAGATCACATCTTTAAGTATTATGCAAAATTATCATATTATTAAAGACACTTTCTATACTTTTAACTGAAATGGCAACCATACTACAAGGTAGGTATTTTAAGCCAATTAATGAGGGTTGATTGTAAGATGATTGTGGCACGATCTTGTAGTCTTGTTACTGACTAAGGCTGACATGTTCCTTAGACAGGACTGTTAATTAATAGCCAAGCAGCCAATGGCAACTAATGGACCTACAGTTTAACGTGGAATCCGAACCACAGCCTCTAATTATGAGGATGGTCTTTGTGGATTAACGTAGCATTCAATAGTGCGGACTATAATCCACACAAGAGAACACCACATCCACCGACCATCTCTCACAACTATCCACAATTCGTGACCTCCAAGTAGCTGGATTACAGGACGTCGCCACCGTCCCAGTCTAACACACAACTATGTACACTACACTAGTACTTACTGCTCTTTCTTTATACATCACAAAATATTATATAAGTGGTGTCTTGTTAGTACTTTTATGATATCTATTTAATTTTGTACTCTTTTTGTACAAACCTTTGTGTGACCTGCGTAAGATGTAATGTAACACTGTATAACCTTACTGTTTGTTCATGTTGCAGGGCAGTGCTGCGCCCCCGCCTGGCGTATTTGTGGGCGTAGACGATGGGCTCGCCCACCTCAGTCCTACACTTGTCGACACATCCCACGTCGACGGCCGCATCACAAAGGTAACCAGCTGATCAGCTGATACTCACCATGAGCATGTTCAATACACCACCAATTAGTCTCAGGTTGATTGATTGTAAAGGACTAGGAAGTCACAACAAAGCTCTCTTTATAGTTTATTTGAATTTGACAACCACTGAAAAGAATATATGAAGTAGAGTTCACCAAAATAGTTAGGAACCCCAAAACATTACATGGAAAGTTTGTTTAGATCATTAGCTTACTGGCTTTCTTACTGCCATGGCTCTACGAATTGATTCTTAGCCTCATAGACCAGCCTCTTCCACTCTATTCTGACCTTCGCTAAGTTGATGTCTGCACCCAAGGTCCTAATGTATTTCATGACTTGATCTGTCCATCTTAGTTTTGGCCTTCCCAAGGGTTGTTTTCGCCTAGGCTTGGCTACTTTATTACAACATTTAAATCTTTAGCTTACTTACTTACTGCTGTGGCCACTGGTACCCTAGATGGTACTTGGCCTCTCCAACACACTGCCTCCATAGATCTCTGCTTCTCGTCCTCTTCCTTCCTTCTCCCTAGCTTCCTCAGCTCCTTTCTCCACTTGGTCGAACCATCTAAGTTTCGGTCTTCCAAGGGGTCTTTTACCTTCTGGGTTGTTCTTTAAGACGTTCTTCGATAGGGAGTTGTCGTCTTTCCTTAGAATGTGCAGAGTAATTTTTGAAAAATAGAAAAATGGTTGATTTTAAACTACACAGGCCGCTCCTCGCGAGGAACGGTGGTTTTGGGTGTCGCAGCGAATGTGTTAAACATAATATACAAAGTATGATAAGTAAACTTCATCAGTTTTTAAAATTAAATTAAAACTAGATATGGGTTCAATGGTTTTATGGCCTACTGGTAACTTATTAAACAGTTTCATGCCTAATATTCTATAGCTAGTAGCCACCTTACCTAGTCTACAATAAGGAACATTTAAATTGCTCTTATTTGTATTGTAAATATGGTAGAACCCCTCTAATCCGACCTTTGATGGTCCGTCACTCTGGTTAGTCCGACCATGCTCAGACTCATGAGCCTGTGCCGACTTGTCATTCATGTGACATCTTTCTAGCCGTTGTTTCGGCTTCAGTAGGCTACTCATATCTCGCTCAGTGTTTATCGCTATACGTACAATAACAGGTACGAAATTTAAAATGATAAACAAGTATCCAGTTGAAACCAATTTGTATCCAAACTTTTGAATGGACAATTTAAAATGAGCTGAACTAAAATTAATATTAAAAGTGAAAAATAAAAACAATATTTTTTGTTTGAGATCATCTCGGGGACACGTAACATCGTTGGTCAAACGAAAGTGTTGAAGAAATTTCATACCTCTTTTTTCAACCGAGGGTAAACAAATAGCTTGCTTGTATTATGTATGACAGCAAAATTGTTAAAAACCTGTTCTGCATCTAAATTTTAATCAATACAGGACCGGTCCACCTCACCTAAGCAATGAATATACTCCTGTTATACCCTGTTTTGTTATATAGGCCTAGTTAGAATTTTAGGACTAGAGCAAGGAGTTTGAGTGCTGAGAGACTCTAAACATTCAAATATGTATTAATTTGGAAAGATCCAAAGTAGGTTATTAACCCTAAGATGTTACTCCAACCCTTCATGTTACAGATCAGCTGTGGCTGCCACCACTCGGCTCTGTTGACGGACACAGGTCAGTTGTACACGTGGGGTCGCAACCTGGACGCCCAGCTGGGCAACGGAGCTCGCACCAAGGAAGCAGTCTATCCTACACATATCGCTCTCGGTCAGTGCTGTTGATGGCTTCCTAATCAAGCTTTTAAAATATTTTATGACAAAAAAATAAATAAAAAATTAAAATTGTTATTTTTTTTAACAAAGTATTTTGAAAATTTTGTATTTTATAACTTTTTCCCTTTTTTACAGTTTTTCTCACTCAATTTACTTAAAAAATTGCCTCGATAATATATTTTAAGTTCAGTTGTAATGCAGTGTCAGTTGTAATGATGAAGTTATGTAACATACAAAATGTCTATGTAAATTGTAATTTCGCCACTTAAAAAAAGACTCCAAAACTCATGATTCTTGACCCTTTTGGTGCTATGAATTTTCATTTTACTAAACAATTATTAAACTGCAGGTAGTGGAGTGTCAGAGATGGTGACGGTAGAGTGTGGAGGTGACTTCTCCCTTGCCATGGAGGCCAATGGACGGGCCTGGGGCTGGGGAAGCAACCAAGTCGGCCAGGTAACATAGCCATCTGGCTTATGACCGTTGAGGTTACAAATCTTACTTTAAACTTCTTCACCCTCCTGGTTAATACGCCCCATTCTCTAACCTTGCCTGTGATTTGTGTTGTATTTATCGTTATCACATACATGAGACTCTTGGTCACATGCATCATACTGGCCTGAATGTCGCTGTTACAGAATGATGATCTTGAAAAATTAGAGTAAAGCAAGACGTACACCGAGAGAAAAGTTGATGGAAGAAGCTTGTCAGCATTCTGACTGCTAAACCAATGATAATGATCTAATAGATAAAAATCAAAAATAATTTGGTTGCCTTTGGTTAACCCCCCCAGAAACAAAACAAGACCCTCTTTATACCAATTTTGTGCATGTCAGATCATGAGGGGTCGCCTTTGGCTAGCCTATGTGACTCATGCCACTATGATAACTTGCTGTCTTTAACCCTAAAAGTGGCAAGGTTGTTATTCACAATGTATTTACAAATGAGGAGTGGTTGGTAGAGGCTACATACCACTTCCCATTTGTAAATATGTTGTGAATTACAATTTCGCCACTTCTAGGGTTAAAGACAGATGCCTCATCTGTCTTCAATATAGTGAACTTGATAGACACTACCGCCTTCATGACTGTGTTGCTCTCAGGGAGTTAATACAGGAGTTGTTGATACAGTTTACTGTCCTGCTGCTAGAGTATGATTGACAACATGCGCTTCAAGCGCTTTCTCGGACTATGCACGGTGGCCGAGGACGGTTAAGGCATATCACTGACAAGTGAAACATTGAAAGCCATTCGGAAGTGCTAGGAATCAAATCCTGACCATGAGCAATTCCAATTTGGCTTGCAAATGCGTGGTATAGTGGAGGAGGCCACCTTAAATAAACGGTGACTGGCTAGGGTGGAATTGATGGCATTTGTAGGCTTAATTGGGATTGCAGTAGAAACCTGTTTTGCTTCTTTTACGATTCTATGGTTAAAGGGGTGGCATGATTTGTGTTATTTTGTTGATACTAATATTTTAAGAAGAAATACATAACTTTTAGCGAATTTCCCATAGGGAAGAAACTATTACCATAGGTCTCATGGTAAGACTTAAGCCCGGGACCATGTTATTTTTCGTCTTTAGGTGCCCAGAGTCCAAAAACAATAGTTCTTAAAATTTATATATATATATATGTATATATACGTATATATTTTTTTGTTTTATGAATGTTCACTATTAGGGCTACTATTATTATTATTTTGTAAATGAATACCATAGTACCCTTGCATTATTATACATATATATATATATGTCTGTGAACACGATAACTCTCGTAAAAATGGTCCGATCAAGACCAAATTTGGTAGAAACGTGTATTCCTACAAATGCTCGGACGAGTTCGTAAACCAGACATATCGGTCAATGGGAACGGGTAGTTTGGAGGGGTTTTGTACCCCAAAATGGTTTTTTTCGTTTCTCACATGTAATTTTAAAAAATTTCTAATTTTATATTTCACCATTGCAATCAGCTTAAAAACTACACAATTAAGTTCCTTGAAGTTTTTCTCTATCTCCAACGGTTACCGAGATATTAAAAACTCTAAACACAGTACGTTGTATTGTGGTGCTCCAATGTTAATCTTATGGAGGATAGGGAAAAATTAATATTTCCCATATTAATCAATATTTTTGGATAAAACTTGATATTTAGCTTCATGTGGTTGAGATCTATCCATTTATAATTAAAAATCATAGTTTATGTGTTTATCATGGCAGCAAACCTGCATACTCTTTTCCCATATTAATCATATAGGGAATAGGCAAACTCCTTTATTTATGGAGAGATGTTGATGAAAGTTGGTATAAATGTTAAGATAAAAATTATTTATGGTAGAAATGACTACTTTCAGTGTTCCTCACAGCAGCTAACCTGCACACTCTTTCCCATGTTAATCTTATGGAGAATAGGCAAATAATTCGCATGTTTATGGGCAGATTGTTATAAAACTTGTCATATATTATTATTATATTATTGATTTGGAAATTCGCTGAGTACGCAGGTCTGCTGCGACGGGGGTATTTTTGTTTTAAAGGTTAAAAGGTTTAAAGGTTAAAGGTTGTTTTAAAGGAGTTAAAGGTAAAACGCTTGCCATTTCAAGGGTTACTTCACTACACAAGCCCATGGCCCACGGTGAAGGTTAAGGAGTTGAGCAGCAGTTGAGGTTAAAAAATCTGTATTTGTATTAATTGAAGTAGTAGTAGCAATTCTTATATGGGAGGAGGAGGGATTCCCCTCCAACAAACAACACTGATCTCTCCGTGTGTATATGCTCAGCTGGGCAGGGAGCCGATTGAAGATGCCACCAAGGCAGGCCTGGAGGGCCGTCTGCTCATGCTCAAGACGTCCAAGCGAGTCATCAAACTTCCTCACGGCGCTTTGAACACAGTTGAGACCCCCAAAGAAATCCCATCCCTGCCCTCGATCCAGATTGCCTTTCAGTCTCACTTGGCGGGAATGGAAACGATGGTGGGTAGTGCAAATATTCCTCTTGGTAAAATAGTCCATGTAACAATGAAATTGATCAAGAGCTCAGCAATCCAGTATAAATTTGGAGATATATAAAATAAAAAGTAAATAATTTCAAAAATAAAACGTCTCTTTTTCATTAAAATTTTGTGTATTCTTATAATTCCAGATAATTTTATGTTTTAGTTTATTTTTCCTACACACTAAACTACCTTCATCCACATTATTCTCTTAAAATAAAAAACTCTTTTAAAGTACTTATGGTTTTGATTAGAGACAGTCCAGTTGGTGGTCACTCACATAGCAGATGATCGCAGTGTACTAGTCTTTATGTGTGGAATAATTTCTAATCTCAGTTTTAATGAAGTAACTTTAACACTTAATTTCAAATATTACAATTTTTTTTAACTCAATCCTTTAGTTTGAAAATTATTATTTGTAACTTTTGACCTGATTATTATCAGGGTTAACTAAAATATTGTGCTTGGTAAAAAAATAAGCATTTAAAATCATAAAAACAGGTCAGTTAAAGTTTAAAAACCGGCTATTTCTTGTGCACAATAAGTCAATTACAGTGAGACCATATGTAAACATATTTCATGAAATTTTCTTCCAATTGTTCATCAATTTTAAATTTTATTCCAGAAACCGCTCGCTCGTCTTTCACATTTTGACAATCCACCCCATAGTCCAAGGACATTACATTATGCCTTGTCATACTTTCATGGACACTATGATACGGCCAAGTTCAAGGAAAAGGTGCGTAAACTTTATTTCTAATTTATTTTAGCCTTCTTCAACAATTGTAAGTAGAAAGTATTATTTTGCTATTTTAGTTTTAGTTATCAGTGGATACTGTTTTTGGGTTTACTCAACTGAAAAAAGCACTCTACCTCTCTGAGAACCAATGTGTATAGAGCTGATGAAACTACACCTGATTTTGACAAAATTTGGGTATGGCGTTGCTGCATATTCACCATAAATTAAGGATTTTTTAAATTTTGAATTTTAAGATTACTTAATTCCTTAAAACAGTTTAAAAAGAGTAAAATGTAATTTTTTCCTGAAGTTTTATTTAGATATAGAGTTTATTACTATAATTACAATTTCATGGAACTTTTAAGTGTTAGGCCTAATAGGAGTAGAATTTATTATTAATTTATTTATATTGAAAATGAAAATTTTGGAATATTTCCAATAATTAAATTTAATTAAATATACAGATAAGCAATTGCTATGGTTTAGATTACGGTTCGGTCAGTACAATTCAAAAAAATTTACAAATCTTTTCAGTTCTCATTTAAAAATATATATGATTTTATATTTCCAGTGCATTGAGCTCGGGGATTACCAGACCGCTTCAAAGTTGGCAATGCTAGATAAGCAGTTTGACGTAGCGATGAGTTACCAACTGCAGGCGGCACTAGCGAGCAGCGAGATGAGTCAGCCCAAGGCTCCGTCCAGTGTGACGTCCAGTCAGCCGTCAGTGTTGGAGCGAGCGAGTAAGTCGGTGGTGAGCACGGAGGTCATCGTGCCCACGCTGGAGACCAGCCTCACAGTCAACACCTCCGTGGCGAAGAAGATAGGCATCAGTCGGACCAAGAACAATGTTGTGTCATCGGACGTGGAGGCGACTAAACCTAGTGAGCCGGCAAAGCAAGCTGACGAAAGTGAAGAGAAGAGCACCTCGGAGATTCACACCTTCGCCGTTCAAGGCGGCGCGGAAGAGATGTCCGTTCGGTCGCAAGACACGCTCGGTTCCAAGTCGGACTTGATAGAGTCTCGGTGCGACACGCCGGACACGCTCGCGTCGAGTGGCTGTGATGATTTTGTTACGAAAAGTGCGGAGGTCTTTGACAGTCCTGTGAAACAGTGCAGGTCCGGCAAGTCAGAAGAGGCTTTGACTTATGAGACGATTGTAAATAACCATATAAAGGAATTAGAACAAAAAACTGTAAATGATGATTCTAGTCAGATGAACAGTGCGCTTATCGAAGATCTGGTCAATATTGTTGAGTTTTATATTGATCTGTGTGAACAGGGACCACAGACGTCTTTAAAAGCGTTGTTGAAACAGGTAAGCTAATTCTTGGAGGTTACACAATTGCTAGAAAATTGCTAATGTTATTGGTATGTTGGTGCTGAATTTTAAGGTCAGCACAGATGTGTTTGCTCAAAATTCATTCACCATAAATTTGTTAACTTTACCTTCTGAACAAACCACATTTTTTATTATTTAGTAATAAAAGTAATTACAGATGATTTAGAGATTTGAATGTAAGTGTCCTATGTGACCACTGTCAAGTTAGTCTTGACTATGATTTATGAAAAGATTGCACTAACAGATTTAAATTAATAATGCCTTTTTGTATTCCTAAATTTCCACATACTTCACCCAAAATTACGTAAATGCCACTCAATGCTGCTTTAGATTTAAAAAGTAATATTTAATCACATGGAATTGCAGCATAACTTTTTTTGCTCTTATTTAATTTAGCTATATAGTCCTTTAGCTAGGCAGTATATCTCTTAACAACAGTATAACTTTTTCCCCCTCAATTCTATTTCCTCCCACAAACAGTTAAAAGTTTTGTTTTTTCAACAGGGTTTGGAGTTTTGGACTGACAACAACCTCCCTGTCTGCAGGCTGGAAGCTTTGCTCCTGTCCCATTGGTCTTTAGTGTCTTATCCTTTAGGCCTCCTTCTCTTGGGGTACGTAAAACAAAAATTTTTTGTTATAAAACAATATTAAAAATAACAATTAGTTACTGTACTATATTTTGAAGAGTACTCATTTTTGTATATTTGGCAAATACTTATGCTCACAGTTAGGCTAAAAATCGGCATATGTAAGATTGATAGACAAGTTTATTTATGATTTTTTATAATGAGACTTTATGTTCTGGAGTTCAAAAATCATAAAAAAAATTGAAGCACGCTGAATACGCAGGTCTATATTTATATTTGCGACGGGCTTATTTACTTCTTAGAGAATCAGGTAGACTGTCTTATGTCCCAGCTTTCCCATCCTTACGAATCCTTTCTTTCCGATGGATGATCAATTTTCCGCAGAAGTACCTTGTTGGCTTTATTGTGGCTTCCTGATCCTCCGGAATCTGACATCTAACATCTATGTGTTTGCAGGAATGACTCGGAAGTGTGTGTGGACGCCCAGCAGATGCTGAGCAACTTGTCAACTGACTTCAGCCTGCAGCTCTGCTCGGCCATGGTCAATCACGTGTCGGACAAGGGTGAGCTTCTAGATTTACTTTACTGTACAAAATTGTTTAATGTTAAACTCTTCTTCAAACATTGCTAGCTGATCAGGTTAAATTGAAATGATTTTTAGGTAAATGTTTCTTGTATAAAGGATTCATCAAATTCATTGAAAATTTATTTGTCAAATATATAGGAAAAATAGAATTCCTTGTATAAGAAGTATTCAAGGTTTTGTATGGAAAGAGAGGTTATAGGTGGAATTTTTGTGTACTTCCCGCAGTTCTTAATTGGTATTGTTACATATATATTTAAGTTTTAGCCGCTGGATCTCACCATGAAAGAGTTGGAAAGGAAGCTTAGAAGAGGCATGCACTTAATCTTTGAGGCGATTTAATTTACAAATGCTTTATTAACCCTGCGTGTTTTGGCGTACGAGATACACCATTATTTTCCAGCTTGCGCTACGTACAGTGGAATTTGTATTTTTATGTATTACATATGCGCAGGGAAGGCCGGGCAGATAATGCTATCTATCAGGTTTTATGGAGTGTAATATATTTAAATCAATCCACCCTTATGAGTAACTGAAGTCATTCGTCTAAAAAAATGGTCATAAAACCATAGTGAGATAAGGCTCATTAGTCTCCATTTAAGATTAACCTAGACCATTCAGTCATTCATTCGAAATGCAAAATGTTGCAGACAACAACGTGCCTGAGGTTATGGAACTGCTGTCAGGTCTCAGCTGGTCGGAGCAGACGTCCGCAAGTCTGACCTCGGAGCCTCTCAGTCTGGACCAGATCATCTCACAGATCAGCTGTCAACAGCCGGCCCAGCCGTATATTGATATTGACTTCACTGTGAGTACCCTACTTGACTGGGACTTTAAGGTGTTCTGTAATCTATATTTATACGTTATTACCATACTTCATCGAGCGTTATCATGCTTATGGACACATACGCTCACACATAACAGCAGATAAAATATATTTCTTGCCTCTGGGAAATAGATTAGATCATGGATATGACTAAGGGTTCATCTCTACACAGCTGTCCTTATAACCATACAATGTCACTTCTGTTTCAAATTTTGGTCTGACAGATTGCCAATCCTCCTCCAGAGCAAAGACATATCTTTATCAAAAGACAAAACTAAGGTATCCAATGACTGAGATGGTGGCATGACCTGTAATATAGCTACTTACCTTCACGAACTGACTTGCTTCACAGCTTTGAACCTTTTTCCTTTTCCGATCACGAATTTTGGTCAGTTATGAGCGATGGTCGTTGGATTTGATATTCTCTCGTGTGGATTAACATCCGCACTATTGAATACCACCGTAAAAGACTATCCTCATAATTGGATCAGTTCAGAGGCAAAATTTTAGTTCGGATCCCACTTTAAACTGTTGATTCCTTAGATGCCATTGTTGATGCCATGTTGAATGATCTAACTTTTCGCATATATGCACACCTCTAGCCGTTTTAATCGCTGTGATAGAATGTTTTAATCTACTAGATTCATTTAAGCCAGAAATACAGCACAATTAATACTTTCACGTAACTCTTACATCAGCTGATAATGATCTTTAACACTTAAAAACCTAAGGAGGGACTGTAGTTTATGTGCATTGTATTTCATACTTATTAATATTATTTTACCTTTTTAGGTCCAAAATGACGAGTTGACTTCGCCAAGTGAAGTGATAAGTTTTTCATGTGGCCACAAGTATGATGGAAGTGCAGCATTACAGAAGGTAATATTTTATCATCATGCAAGATATTTCTGTACTTAAATGCAACGTGGACTCTTTTTACTAATATCCACGTCAGAGGAGAGAAAACTCTTTTGGGGGAAGCGGCCCACTCAAATGCCTTTTAATACTTTATATTTACCTGAATTCACTTAAGATTTAACTTACAATATTGGATTATACAGCAGATTATCTTTAAATATAGAATACTGAAGTGATGTTCTCTGAAGATGAGGTTATTTAAAAACAGGCTGGAAGATTTAACATGGTTAAATAATGTTCAATGCAGTATAAATTTGGAGGAATAATATTTTAGTTTCTGACATTGTTATTGTTAGTAAATAAGGTTAGGTTTATTCCTTTAAAACAGTTGTATGCCTATTGTTTACCAAAATAAGTTATACAATTATCTAGTACAGTGGAACTTGGTTATAACGTCATTGAAGGGACCACACAATTAATGACGCTATATCAGAGTGATGCTATAAAAGAAGTTACATAATTTTAATTTAAAACCGAGGAAAAATAGGGAAACACATTTTTTACATGAAATTAAGACATTTAATGAAGGTAATTTGAAATACTACGTAAGTTTATGTTTATGACTGACTGACTACTCTACTATATAAAAAATCAAATTTGAAAATATTGCAATGAAGTTCGGCTTGGTGAATTCAACTGTTGGTTCGATTTTAAAAAACAAGCCCGAACACACGTCTGCTATCTTACGTCCCTCCTCACACGCTCTTATAACTCACACCTTTTCTTCAGCAAAACCTTTCTCTTAACACTTGCCATTATTTTTCAATACTGTATTCGTCAATTAAAATAACGAAAAACAAACTGTAAAAGACATACACTGAACTAACGATATCTACACGAACTGTAGGTACGTACGAACGGCATCACAGAGCTTTGATGCGACGTGAGTCACTGACACTGACCTTGATGACCGGCGACAGCGGATATAGGGTAGGGCAGGGGGTTGGGGTGGTTAGTGGTAAGACAGCAATAAAATGCCGTTTCTAAAAATATAATTTAGCTAAACAATAGTCGCAGCCCTCACGTTGCACCACCGACCGAACTTTCTCTATTTAGCTATATGTTGCCTTCATCTCGGCCCGATTTTCTTGACGTTATATACGAGGTTTGAGAATTTACTGACGATATATCCGAGGTTTTTTCCTATGTAAATACATATAGTTTGGCGGGACCTAAAAATAAATGACGTTATATCCGAGTTGACGTTATGGCCGAGGCCGAAATAACCGAGTTGCACTGTACTTCCAAGTGATTTACTAAAGTAGTCGACTGCCAGGTTTCAAACCTCACAGGTTCAGTTTCGAGTCAAAATACAACAATTTCAAGGTACTTCTTTCTTTTGTGTAGAGAATTCGCCATATTTAAAAAATGTATTGATACAGACAAATATATAACACATTGAAAAAACATGTACATAAAACTTCTTCATGGAGTCATGGTTCGTCTTCTGCTAGCAGCACGTGATCGTTGTTCCACGATATTTTTATTACTAAACGAACCCTATTGCGGTACTTTTTTGGGGCTCACAACCTTTTTGTGCAAACAATTACTAAAACATATATTTATTTCTTCACTATGAGACATCCTATTTACATGATTCTTGTACGTACATTCTTCTGACTTGTACGTCGAACTGCATTGCAGATGGCATTTGGCTTGCGTATGGTGTACACGAAACCGCGATGAAGGGTTAATGGTCAAGAAGTTTTATATATTATGTGTGTTTTAAAATTAGTTATTTGTTTGTACATGTACATATTTTTTTAAATATAAGGACTTCTTTATATACAAAGGAAATAAGTAGATTGATGTTGATGTATTTTGACTTGGAAGTACGATGTAATTATACAGGGTGTTCATTAAAGTCGGGGACAAACTTCGAGGGGTGATAGTACTCATCAAAATAAACAAAAAATTACCTATAAACATTTGTTGAAAAATCCTTCGTTTAGCCGCTAGCCGCCATTTTGTATTTTTTACGAAAAACGTTATATATCAAGAACTATTTAAGATACAGAAACCAAACTTTGCACACATATTTATTTGTAAACAAGCAAAATATTTTCAAAGTATTATTTAATAATTTTTTTTATATTTTCAAAAAGGCGGTGGTTAAAAATCTTTTAATTAAAATAACAATAAACCCATTAGCTTTATAAAATGTTTACAAGATACAAAAAAGGTTGGAATTTTAATTTCAAATCGAATGGTACTTTAGTGAACGAAATCCGTCCAAGAATAACCGAGAAAATGAACTTTTAATGTTAGAATACAGGGCCCGTGCGCCAGCGCAGAGCAGACGTTCAGAAGCGGAAGCATAGTTCAGCTGGCACAATGTGGCTTCTTTGCCACGGCCGCGCCGCAGTGGCGCGTGGGCCCCGTAATGTAACATTAAACCTGCATTTTCTCGGTTATCCGTGGACGGATTTTGTTCACCAAAATACCGTTAGATTTGAAATTGAAATCTTTTTTGTGTCATGAAAAAATTTTATAAAGTTAATGGGTTTTTTGTTATTTTAATTAAAAGATTTTTAACCACCGCCATAAATAAATATATAAAATATAAAAGGAAATTAAATGATACTTTGAAAATATTTTTCTCTTTGACCAATAAACATTTGTGCAAAGTTTAGTGTCTGTATCTTAAATAGTTTTTGATATATAACGTTTTTTAGGCGGCTAGTGGCTAAACAAAGGATTTTTCGACAAATGTTTATAGGTAATTTTTTGTTTATTTTGATGAGTACTATCACCCCTCGTTTGTCGCCGACCGTAATGAGCACCCTGTATATCTGTCTTAGTTTTATGAATTATAGTGATTCAGAAGTTATTTCACAACAAAACTTATATTTATGACTTGTGTTGGTCAGGCTGCAGTTGGAGCAGCAAGGCAGATGGACGACAGGTCTCTGCCTTCAACCGCGCAGGCACTGCGTAGTCTGTACCAGCGACCACTAGTGCTGCGGCACTTTGCATGTCCAGTCTGCGTTGTGGGCTGCGTTTCACAGGAATTGGGTTGAGTGCCTTTACAGAGACCAGTGCGACGCACATGCAATAGCTCCCTGAATCCGGATGATTGTTTCCGATTTCAATTTATATTTTAACCCTCTTTGGAAAATGGCTGTTGAAGAAGAGTTATAAATCTGTTATGGTTATTGATGTTAATAAGAAGCTTTTGGTTACAATATTTATAAGAAATTTAAGGTACAGCATTGTCACTCTTAAAAGAATCTATGAGCGTTATTTTTATTGCTAATTTTTTAACTACTAAGTCAAATGTAATTAGTAATAAAATGGGAACAGGTGTAAGGATAATCTTAAGTGACTGATTATACAATTTGAGAAATAAGTAGGTAAGGGTGAAGATACTTTAAACATGTCTCGAAATACATTGTGCTAATTTGAATGCCCAACATTGTGACAATTCAAGCCCGTATGTGTTGAGTTGGTAAGACTGAATTGTTTTGTTGTTTCAGTTTTATGTGGTTTATGGATGGTGAAATAAAATTAAAGGAATTCCAGGTGCTAGGATATTACATTTATTCTTCTGATAATATTGTTACAAAATGACAATTCGTTAAGTTATTTAACATAAAAAAATTTAGCTGCTATAGAATAAAACTAATCTGTAAATAAAAGTGCTCTCTTCACTCAAATTATAGTATTGTAGTAATTTTTAATTTGATAATTCTTTTATCGTAAGCTTTAGATTTTACTTTAGGAAACTCGCTCCTATAAATAAAGACGTGATTTTTTCTTGTATTTGAAATTGAGCGAGGAAATCAGAATTTAAGTGGACATAATGAAAATAATAGCATATATATTAGAAAGTAATTGTAATCAGGCACAATGGTTGTTTTTATGGTGCTATAAAATTTATACATGACACATATAGATTCATTTTATACCATTCTCTACATTTTTTTAACAGCATGAAACATTTGTTGAGTCTTATTTCAGGCCTGATTACTGTTGGGTTGAATAAGATTATTGTAGTTTTTCTTCAGTTATATGAATTGTTTGTACTTGTTTAGCTTAGTTATAAGGGTCGATAAACTAAAATAATTATCTAAAGAAAAAAATTAGGATCAAAAGGATCAGCACTAACTATTTTTAGCAAAAAACTACTATTAAAAAAATATTTCCAACCCCTCGTTGTTATTTTAATAATAGTACTTTAACAGCTGCGAACATGTTAACATTTCGTTTGTTCATCATTCTACAGTAAACTATAACCAAGAACAAATAAAAAATGCATTTTGTTTTCTCATTTTTCAGCATAGAACTAGAATTCCCGAAGAAGAAGAAGCTACATAAAGTGCTTCAATAACCAAGGAGATTGTGGAGAAAAGTAGAATAAGGCCCTGTGGCATTGTAAATCAAGTTTGGTGCTGATATATTTTGTATTTATTTAACCCTGCTAAAACGTTCTTTACTTCCAGGACGACCATCGTATATGCGAGCTTACAAATGAAGCTTTCATTATGCAAGTCACCCCTCAAAATAACCACCCAAAAATTTAATTTCACTGTAATTACTTTCATTAGAAAATAATAAAGCAAAATCAAATTACGTATTCAAAGATTATAGATTCTGCAGGAATGAGAGGCCCTAGAAAAGCCAGTTAGGCACAACTCCCTGGACATGATCAGTCTACCTAATTCTCAGAAGAGTAAAAAGAACCTCCTAAGTAATCCAGATCTGGGTTTGGTCATGTAACACCCTAGGAGGATTAATACACCAACTCTAAAGTCCTTCAGACGAGGAAATGGTCGATCCTTGGGAGCCCTCAATTTTTCATTTGAAGGCACATACCCTTGGACAGTTCCTTCCCCGCCTGGCAAACCCTGAGAGTATTCCGAGTAACTAACCTTCCTCCAGGTGACAGGAGGGAAAGACACCTCTCTCTAAGAATCCTGGTCAGACAGGGACATAACATCACATGCACAGCTGAGAGTCAGTAATTACTTTCCAGTAATTAGACAGCTTCTTTTAATGTACCCAATTTTGATCTCTGAACTAGTAAAACTAGTCACTAGACTAGGGCTAGAATAAAACGGAGGGAGGTTTTTCAATAAAACTCTGGATTCGGTCGTGTCTTCTGTAGCTTTATTGCTAAATTGTTTGTTAATAGTTCTGTAATCCCTCGTGTTGTTGTTAAGTTATAATACAGTGGAACTTGGTTATAACGTCATTGAAGGGACCACACAATTAATGACGCTATATCAGAGTGACGCTATAAAAAAGTTACATAATTTTAATTTAAAACCGAGGAAACATAGGGAAACACAATTTTTACATGAAATTACGACATTTAATGAAAGTAATTTGAAATACACCGTAAGTTTATGACTGACTGACTACTCTACTATATAAAAAATCGAATTTGAAAATATTGCAATGAAGTTTGGCTTGGTGAATTCAACTGTTGGTTCGATTTCAAAAAACAAGCCCGAACACACGTCTGCTATCTTACATCCCTCCTCACACGCTCTTATAACTCACACCTTTTCTTCAGCAAAACCTTTCTCTTAACACTTGCCATTATTTTTCAATACTGTATTCGTAAATTAAAATAACGAAAAACATACTGTAAAAGACATACACTGAACTAACGATATCTACACGAACTGTAGGTACGTACGAACAGCATCACAGTGCTTTGATGCAACGTGAGTCACTGACACTGACCTTGATGACCGGCGACAGCGGATATAGGGTAGGGGAGGGGGTTGGGGTGGTTTGCGGTAAGACAACAATAAAATGCCGTTTCTAAAAATAGAATGTAGCTAAACAATAGCCGCAGCCCTCACGTTGTACCACCGACCGAACTTTCTCTATTTAGCTGTATGTTGCCTTCATCTCGGCCTGATTTTCTTGACGTTATATACGAGGTTTGAGAATTTACTGACGATATATCCGAGGTTTTTTCCTATGTAAATACATATAGTTTGGCGGGACCTAAAAATAAATGACGTTATATCCGAGTTGACGTTATGGCCGAGGCCGCAATAACCGAGATGCACTGTAGTTATGGATTTGTCTTAAGTCTTTCAGAAACAAATTAGTACCACTACTTTCATGGTTCCACTGAACTTAAAATTTTTTTGAAAAGATTATCAATGATAGAAGTAGCTGGTGGAAATAATTTCACTTGTTTTGTATTTTAAGTAGATTTATTCTATTATTGTTATTTTAACTACGCTTATATGTTAATGTTGACAGAAACGTTTTATCTATGTTATTTGAACGTTTGTGATTTTGTGAAAATGATCTCTGAAATAGTATTATAAAATAACCAGTGTTAAATAAAATATTAGTTTATGATTTAAACCATATTCTTTGAATGGACATGATACTGATATATAACACATTATATCATCTGAGCTTCTTCTGATCATCAAATTAATACAGGACAAAAATATTTATATCAATTGATTCATACCTACATTTTATATTATTTATTACAATTTTGCCTCTAAGGCTACACTCACCATAAAAATGCATCCTTTTGGGGAGTTGTCAAAAGTAAAATATTTTTACAAGCATGTATACAAACACTAGTGTTTCCAAAATTTGATCAAAACGATTCACTGAACTTAAAAAAATCATGCTTTTTCAAGGGTGTAGAGTTGATTTTTCCTGTACGTGTTCAGAGAACCTAAACATGACTGACCAACTATCACCCAAACCAGCGTCAGCCGTGGTTAGCCGCTGTACCTACATGCTGGAAAAAATCAACTCTCCCCCCTTTAAAAAAGGGACCAATTTTTAGTTCCTAAAAACATTTGAATTAAATTTTGTGGTTGCTTTTGTGTTTGTAAATATGTGTTATATTTCTGACAACTCCCCAAAAAAAACTGTGATGGTGGCGTCATCCTGTAATCCAGCTACTTGGAGGTCACGAATTTTGGATAGTTGTGAGCGATGGTCGGTGGGGTAGTGTTCTCTTATGTGGATTAACGTCCACACTATTGAATACTACGTTAATCCGCAAAGACCATCCTCATAATTCGACCAATTCGTATTTCAGAGGCCATGGTTCAAATTCCATGTTAAACTGTAGATCCCTTAGTTGCACCTTAGTCAACTGTTGGGCTATTAATTAACAGTCCTGTCTAAGGAACATGTCAGCCTTAGTCAGTAACAAGGCTACAAGATCGCGTCACAATCATCTTACACTCAACCCTCATTCATACTTGGCTTAAAATAACCTTAACCTTGTAGTATGGTCGCCATTTCAATAATCTAATCTAATCTAAAAGGACAACTAACACAAAAAGATGGTGAGTGTAGCCTAAGAGGAAAAATTGATATAAATATTTAATTGCCTCACCAAAAATCATTTAATTCAAGAATAGAATATGTTCTATCTTGTTTTGTTAAAGTAGTGGTAATATTACCATGTATGAGAACATGTAAAGAGAACAAATTGGCAGTATGCTCTTAGAGAATAATGTCAAGATCTTAAATATACTTGTATAAACAACCTTAATACAAACCACAAAAATGTAAAAAGCAAAAATGCTCATACTCTGTTTTTGATGTTTTAGTTAAGTACATAAGTTTTAATCTTTTATAACTGTACAAATCACAAAATATAATAATGACAGATTTTATTTAGAAACTCTTTAGTCTTTTAAATGTTTAAATCTATGATTCTACTTTGTATTTCCTAACATTTAATTGAGTATATTTGTTAATTTTTATACCTATTATGAATTATCCTCACAAATTAGAGCTTTCAGAAATTTGTATATATATTAATATTATTCATGCACACAAATATGTTAGTAAGTAATATACAGTGAATGAAAAACATTTTAAGTTTTCCTGATTTTATTGGTTGAATTCTCTGAAGTAATAAATGGTTTAAAGAATAGTAATATTATTCTTCGGTTCTTATTTATGATAGTTTAAATGCATTTAATAATCAGAAATACCCATTATTTTTTAGTTTTGCGGAATGTTTATAGCTTTTTTATTGCTGTAAAAATGTCTACATAAAAAATGTGTACAAAATAAAATCAACTCAGTAAAACTTAAACGTAACTTCACTTTGTTGCCTTCAAATTGCATTCCAAATTTACCAACATTAAGTTACATTATCATTATCATAGTGACCCAAGTCTTGTTAACATTTTTTTGGTTAACTTCCTCATCTTAAATATTTTTTGATCTCTCAATGAATACAAATTTTCAGAGCTAAATAAAGGGTCCCACAATTGGGCTGTTTTTTACATGGATATGTCTTAGCTCTAGGAGAGGGTGTTTGTAAGACAAAATTTTGAAACATAAGAACAGGTGTTTAAAAATTCCCTTTAGACATATCCATGATCTTACCTAATTCCCACAGGAAAGTAAATACCAACATTTTATAATTAGTCGCCTTCAAAGTGACCATATTATAAAAAGTAATATATGATTTTTCTTCAAAACATTACTTGAAATGATATTTTATAAGCTTAGTTGCAAATAACCATGTTGTTACCATAATAATTGTACAAAATATTGTTTATTGTGGAAAATAGAAACATGTATGCAAGTTAAATAAGCATTTTATTTCAACACCTGGCTTGTTTAGCTTAGTTAGTGGATGTAGTGTTCTCTTGTGTGGATTAACGTCCGCACTATTGAATACTGCGTTAATCTGCAAAGACCATCCTCATAATTAGACCAATTCGTAATTCAGAGGTCGTGGTTCGGATTCCACGTTAAACTGTAGGTCCATTTGTTGCCATCGGCTGTTGGGCTATTAATTAACAGTCCTGTCTAAGGAACATGTCAGCCTTAGTCAGTAACAAGACTACAAGATCGCGCCACAATCATCCTACATTCATTCCTCATTCATACTTGGCTTAAAATACCTACCTGGGTAGGTCGCCATTTCAGTTAAAAGTAAAGTATAAGGGTTTATAAACTAAAAGTAAAAGAAAAAAATATCAGATCAGCACTAACATTATTTTAAACAAAAAACTGCTATTAAAAAATCAGTTCTGACCCCTCACTGTTATTTCAACATATTACCATTTGGTTTTTATTTAATGGTTTGAGTTGCTCATCAATTTTATTTGGTTCAAGCTCTTTGCAAATTCCATCCCATCCTGTACCTGTGAACTTGGTAACAGTCCTTTTCTTTTTAAAGAGCATTAAAACTTCTAGCAATTTCAATTTTCTTATTTACTTAATGGATACATGATAGATTATAGATAAAATTTGCTCCGAAAAAATATTATTGTCACTTTCTAAAAAATCATTAATATTTTGATAAGATGGAACGCTTATTAATGTCTACAAGAGCATATTCTGATTTGAAACTGTCACAGGGTATCTTAATCGGTATTCCATTTATCTCTTGGAAAATAAATGTCATACTAAAATCCACCTGTTAATCTATTACCTTATAAGTATAACTAGCTTAGAGACATATATGGTCCCATTCTCAAACCCGTTTATTCAAATTTAGGTCCCAAACCAACTTATCTAAAAAATATGATGGAATAAGGTATAATATAATAACTATTTCTAATATAACATAACTCAAGGACAAAATGGTTAAAATCACCTCTTTGTATGTTGTCAGTTTATTTTAAAACACCACAGTCTTCTGTGGTGCTGAAGACATTTATAGTTCCTAAAAATCATTATATTTGAGAAACTCAAAACAATACTTACATTAACTGTGAAAGCTGTATACATAGGTTGAAGACATTGAAATATTGCAGGTAAATACAAACACTCAAGGACTCAAGTATTATTTTAATTTTAATACTTCTTCACCAAAATTGCTGTTTTTATACAGAAATCACAATTAATAAATTTATAAGAGAAAAGTGTATAAATCAAACTTCAATAAGAAGATTCTATGTACATGTTCCTCCCGTCTCACTGGCCAGGGAAGAACTGGTCCTCCTGTTGTCATTGAGGTGGAACAATCGTCGCCGAACCAAGGTCAGTCATGCGGGGAAACTTTACTTTCTTTTTCTCCAATTCGTCCTGTGCCCACAAAATCAACTTCATGAGGTTATACAGACGAGGGGTTGTCGGCTCCTGTAACTCTACTTTCAGAATTGCTGCATTGAGTTCGCTTGCAACCTGAAATCAATTTTGTAATATTTAAAATGTTGAACAGAAAATTAAGAATTTATTTCAACATGGACTAGTTTTTTACATCTTTTAGAGATGGTGCCATTAGTCTGTGCTTGTGGATTTTATAACTTTTAACTGCATAGCTTTAAAGGAATCTAAATATTACTTTTGCACTCAGGTGACTTAATTTATTTCAGCTGAAAATCTTGTAGACGAGCATAATAGAGTGAGCAAGCCCAACTTTTATAGAACGGCTATTAGTGTCAGAGCCGCGCGCACAGACTAATGACACTACCTATATCTTGATGTCATTAGTACACTAGGCCTAGACTATCAAAAATCACAATAAGCTATTCAATTTAATCAAATATCAAATTTTACTATTGATTCAAAAAACATTAACAAGCGATCAATATCATACAAAAATGATAACTAAGTTTAGGTAACAACTAGCAGTAAGCCTGTCCTTTGTACGGGTTGTAGGATTCAGTTTTTTGAATGAAGAAAGATAATCATACCAAAATATAAACCTGAAATCCTAAACAAATCAATACAAAGAAAATAAATCGATACCCAGCTTTATTATTTAGCATTACTTTACAATTAAATAGATTAGAATATTTATAAAATTATTTATTATTGAATTATATACATAATAATGAATAACATTTTGAAAACTTATTTTATGGAAGAATGCTTATACTAACTATATGCAAATAATATTTTGACACGAAAACAAAATTCATATCAGAACTATATTATATTTATAATCTAGATATAAATATCTAATTGTTCTTATAGTTATTAAAATAACTTTTAATATAGTATGATTTCATGGGTTAAAAATCTGACCAATATAAACTAACAGATTATTGCTGGTTTTTATTTCTATAAATCTTATCAAAAAGCTGATTATTACCATGTAATTGAATTGTATCATGGAGTAATATCGTAAAAGTAAATGCTCGTTATTTACTTTTCAAGAGGCGGTGGGCGATTTCAAGCATTTATAAACGTTCTCTGGAATGGGGAGAATACATGAAATAAGTTTCATTGTAATCAGTTCTTCCGTTTTTTCGGAGAAGACGGCGTAAAATGCCTCCTGGAGCGTCACAGACAAAAATTGAGATAAGACCGGTTTCGGCTTGTCTAACGCACGAAACGTAAAAATAACAAAAAATGAATAATTCTGAGCAATGTACAGACAAAACTCTAATTTTATTTATATAGATAATTTACTTAGAAGTCATTTATTATTGAAGTAGCACTAAAGGCTGGATTGAATAATTTACAAACCTATAGGACAACTTTTTTCCAGTCCAAATTGATTGGAAAGCAAAAATATTGTCTAAAAGAACAACATGTGTTACCTATGGAACACATATATTTCAAAGAATGCCCATGTTGCTCCCAATCACTACCGCCCACTTTGTTTACAAGCCACAATAACTTTTGTATATTACACAGCGCCAAATTAATGTTTCTGTATGATGATACAAGTTGTGCATCCACAATTTCCATAATAAGAATTCCATGTTCTAAATTCTTTTCCTTTTGAGAAATAATTTCATTTAAGCCCCGAATGTATAAATTGTAGGATAATGAAAGTATGTAATATAAGAAATGAATCTGAAAAGGTAACGGATTTGATGTTGGTAAACTTTACCCACTGTTTGTGATTTTGAATAGTATAGCCTACATAACCTAATTCTTGGGAATGGGATGTATATCAGCTCTTCACAAACATTTTATGTAAAATAATCTATAAATGGATGTTGTTGAAGAGATGCGTCTTGTTTGTTTCCTCTCAACTTGTCTGATTTAACAATATTTGTCAACCATAATTTAAACGGTTACCCTGTCATTATGAGGTGAACAGGAAACTACTTAGGCACTCATCAACGCACCTTTTGTCTGTGGGTTTGGTTAAGCAGGTCGCTGAATGGACAATTGCTCGGTTGTTCAAAAGCCAACAGTGCAAGTGTCCGTTCCAGTTCATTGAGCACTGCCGGATCTGATTCCCCAACTTCACTCAATTGGTCCTGAGCAAACTGTAGCGCTTCTTCTACCTTTCCCGCCCTAATCAGCTCGATCAGATGAAGTTGCTGCAATGAAAATTTATATTAAAAAATAGTTTCAGTTTGGCTGAAACTAACAAACAAAAAATAACATATTTTGGATGATCATGACACACAGATTCCTGAGAAACACTTGTCACACGGAAGAGTGTTGCATGTGTGCAGGAAATGAGGTGTCTGTGAAGAGAAGGCTGATCATCTGCTCTTAACACACTGATTGACACGCACATTTCCTGTGTAGCTTTTAAGTATAGACACTCAATCGATATTGCCGTAAACGGCAAATTCCAAGCCAAAAAATAAACTACCACTGACGGGTTAAGAGTTTTATACTCTATACTAGCTGACCCGGCGAACTTCGTAACGCCTAACAGTAAATACGTGTTAACTTTAAGATTGGCCCATGCTCTGAAGTCAAATAGTATTACAACTTCGTTGTGAAAAATTAGATATTCTGGGTTGCGGCATAGTTAATAACAATACTGAAACAATAAGACATATTAATAACATTACCACAAAACAAATAAATCTGAGTGGATTGATTCACAATTTTTCTAATCCAACCTAAAACCAAACATAACCTAACTGTAACCTAACTTTTATAGAAAATGTATACAACAGCTAATTATTATAACCAACATAATATGTATAAACACCGTAATTATTTTTTATATGGCCGAAGTAATTATAAACACGTGACACGTAATTATAAGCATATTGCTAATTGAAAGTAAAACAACATCTGTAGCTTTAGAAATCAAATGTTTTGATTGTAGATAATTTGTAAACAAACTTATTTCCCTTAAGGTTAACATTAGAAATTTAAAACGTTATAAAATGGAAACTAATTGAATTTACGAAAACTGAATATGCCTAAAGCATGACCGGAGCTGAGACGAATCCGAAAAATCAAAGATCATTAAAATCAGTCCAGTCGTAGAGTTATAATGAGCGTAACTAACACGACTTTGTTTTATATATTTATAGATAATGTGGTTGGATACCTGTCTCAGAAGAACCTTTTTGACAAGATGCAGCTGTATGTCAGGTATCAATGCGTTTGTACACCATCATCTGACCACACTAATTAGTGGTGATCGAAAAACCTAAAGTGACTGAATCACCTTGGGACATCAGTCCGCCTATACTGATTATGTAAGCCAAGAAATTGCTGTTGGTAAATTTTAAAATAGTTCTAATATCTTTTTCTTGCCAACGCAGCACAGATAGGCCCTATAGCCCTACTGAGGATTACTTGGGCATTAATAAAATATCCAAATCATTTTCATAAATTAATTGACATGCAAAACTTATTTAATGAATGGATGGATATCCTGTAGGAAACTAATACTTATAACCAATAATAATTTATTAACCAATTATTAACTAAAATGGCTCATCCAGAAGAATAAATTACTTTTTTGAATACCTAAAAATAGTCTTAAAATCTTCAATAATTAAAATGGAGCTAATTTCTATTTTATACTTTATTCAAGCCACCTAAATCCAAAAAGATCTTCGGGAAATTAATATTTTGATTTTTTACACTAAATAATTAGGGACCATGATTTTCAGTAGCGCTTTAAGGTTTAAAAAAATGGTCTTGGGAATAAACAGACATAGGCGATGCCTGTGTCTGCTAAGTTACTCTTTAAAACATAAGCACATATTCAACCTGACAATTCTTATGGCTTGTTTACATAAACAAAATAAAAAAATTTGGAATAAACAAATTTTTAGATTTAATATAAAGTTTGTTTTTATATCAAATATTTGGTTTTGATGAAGAGATTTTTTTATAACTGGCATCTGTAATTAATTGTAATCATTTAAGGCTAATTTTATTTTTTTAAGGATTTGATATTGTGGATTAGTTTGATTTAATTGCTAATATTTTTGGTTTTGTTATTATTTTTATGGCAAGATTATTTAGTTTGTAATTTTATTTTTTATCACTATTATGTAAGCAGCCAGGGCGGAACACAACCCACGCACAGGTATTCTACCCATGTAAAGTTTTTAAAAACATCAATTAATTGTAACAACAATATGTGTATGTTTTTTTTCAATAAAAATTTGTTTGATTTGATTTGGAAGGAAAAGTGAATTGTTGTGAATTTATAATGCAATCAAATTAATTTTTTAATAAGTACAAAATCTTTACTGATTGGGTATTGGCAATGATCAGCATATTAAAATGTCTGAAAATAAATTGTAGCAGCTTTAATTGGTCTGAAAGAGCTCAGAGGAAGGACTGGAGGGAGTTGTCAGAAGTCCATGTCCTCAGTCAAGGGTCCAGAATCAGGTGCGTGAGTCAAGGGTCGGGTCTAGCACGCCGATTAGTATATGCTTATGTTTTAAAATATTTATTTAGGTTAGCCAACTAACTCTGGCGTAGGGGTTGGCGATCCCACCGCCCAGTGGCGCTGTCACTGCAATCAGCCTCCCTGACTCTCTACTCTCCTCTTGAGCAGGGTCTTTTCTATCTACCCACGTTTCTTCTCCCCTCCAATGCGTGGATAGACTGTCTTCATCTATCTGTACAAACCCATTCTCTTCTTCTTCTCCCACCTTCTCCCCTGCTTTTCCGCTTTGTTTCAGGCCAACTCAAGGTGTCACGTGGACCGTGCCGAGGAGTGGATGGCACCAGGCCTTATGGTGTCTACGGTACCTGCAGGATAGGGCGACCTCCTGCAGTATCCTTATGGACATGCTGTTCAGACGTACCTGCAGGATACCAGAGGCCTGACCTTCCTGCAGTAAGCGCATCGGCCATGTTCAGTGGGACGACGATTTTCCCTAGCTCAGAGGGAAGAGAAGGAGCCAGAGGAATGCCTGAATCCGAGGCCGAAAGCTTGGAGGATTCAGAAGAGAGCCAGAATAAATCTATCATGATCCTCGTTAAAAAACATTTAAGGATACTGACGGGATTTCTAACTAGGACATGTCATGACATGGGCATTAGAGAGTAATGATCTGTAAATGGAGACCTAGCAATCTGGGGAGTGGAACAGAGTAAAGAGAGGCTTGAGAATGTGTCATCAAGTAGGCAGTTGGACACCAGGGGAACCGTTAAACTCCTCGTTAAACTAAACTTTATTAAGGCATTGGACTAGGGAGTTCTCTATAAGCGACTGGGGTATCTTCTATATTTTAATTAGATATCAAGTATCAAGTAGATTATAACCATGTAAAGTATATATTGTCAAGCCGTATTATGGGTAGTGATTAACTATGATCCGAAGCATCTGGATGTACTGATTAACCAGCACCTGGATTGTCTCTCTCCGATTCCATTGTCTATTAGGCTCTTATAAACCTGTCTTGTTGAATTCTTCTCAATAATCCCTTTTGTAAATAAAACAATAACATTGAATGAATTCTATAAATGAGGTCAGACCCCATGTGATTAATAATTAGAATTTGCTTACGTTTGAAACATGGATGAAGCAAAAATTATCTCACTATTAGACAGTGTAGAGAAGGAAGAAACATGATAAGGCCACATGATACATACACTTTGGGATACATTATACTTTATACTTTACTTTTAACTAAAAATGGCGACCTACCCGGGTAGGTACTTTGAGCCAAGTACGAATGAGAAATGAATGTAGGATAATTGTGGCGCGATCTTGTAGTCTTGTGTACAATGGCTGACATGATCCTTAGACAGGACTGTTAATTAATAGCCCAACAGCCGATGGCAACTAATGGAGCTACAGTTAAAGTGGAATCCGAACCACGGCCTCTGAATTACAAATTGGTCTAATTATGAGGATAGTCTTTGCGGATTAACGCAGTATTCAATAGTGCGGACGTTAATCCACACAAGAGAACACTACATCCACCGACCATCTCTCACAACTATCCACAATTCGTGACCTCCAAGTAGCTGGATTACAGGACGTCGCCACCGTCCCAGTCGGTGGCGAATAATTATTACATACAAAATAATTACTTTTGATTATTCTGTACTAAAGGCTATTATATTACAACTACAACTTAAAATGCTTGGACAACACAACAAAATATTGCTTAATGGTGTAGACCTTTATTTGTTATTTAATATCTATTTATTTGGTATCCACCAAAATATTGTTTATTTCTACCTAAATTTTGGTGTTAAAGAGCCGCCTATACGCCAAACAGTGTCACAATTTTCAGGCACACTCTGGCGGATTAACTGTCTTTTTCTTTGTTTGCAGATGATGCAGGCTTAATTATAGGCTTACACATGATCAAACGATTAGTTTGGTTTATCTCATATAAGTCATAATGTAATAGAAATTCCCTGAGGACACAGGTCTTCTGCTATGAGGGTATTTGGCTTTGTATGGAACGGACAGGGATCCAAAGGTACAAATTACAGATTTGTGGCAACCCATGAGTTTAGTTGGTAACTGCACAAAGGTTGTAATAGGCCTGCAGCTAGAGCAAGATTTTGCACTGATGAGTCACACAAAATTAAGAATTTATAGTATTTAAGACTCTGCTCTGATTGTATTAGTCAAATAATTACTTACCTGTGACTAAATAATTCATTATTAATTTGTTCATATCACTTCGATGCACACGAACGTTTTCTAGCTTATTCATCCACTCATCCCTTGTTATATTCTCTTGTTTATCAGTATAGCTCATGGATGTCAGACCCAATGAGCAGGACACAAATCTACAACATATTTAAGGGCTAGTCATTTGAATAACTACACAACAAACTGAAGATGTTAAGGTTTAACTAAAAGGCCAGATGAATACTACTTAGAGTCTAGTAACATTTATTTAATATGCTTATTTTTGTGTATTAGGTTGCCATATCACTAATAAAATTAATTTAATTTTTAAAGATTTTCAGTCAACATGAGTGTTTAGCAGCAGTAATATCAAAAATTTTTAAAAACATACTATTTATTTAACAACATATAATTTATTCAATCTAGAGTCTTCATTGTCCACAATAAAGGCCAATGGTCATCATGAACTAACTAAGCTAAATTATTTTGAATACCTATACAGAAACTGATTATTGTTAAAAGACAATAAGTAATGCACCCAGAACGACATAATCCAATTTATTACCTATTTTATACTACTATTACTATGCAGAAATAATCAACACAATGACACTAGATAGTAAGTCCAATAATCTGGTAAAATATGGATGTAATGTTTAGTCTTTCTAAATCTGAAGTTTCCAATTTCACCGTTCCCTTTTACTCAATTCTCCATCACCTGCTTGCTTGGTTTCAGCATGTCGTCAGTGTTGTCATTTTCACGCATTTGCATCGTTTCCATTTAACAAAAATTAAAGCCCCTTCCCCAAGAGAAAAATTCCTTTATACTATAAACCCAAATTCCAATTTTACCCACTGCTTTGCCGATCCACATTCCTAGTTTTATCCTCTTAATGGTGTCTGGATTTATTTCCTTATCAATGTCAAATATTGGATCAGAATATGAATAGTTGATATATTAACACCCATTTTAATCATTGCTAATATATAAAATACGGGTACAGGACGGTATCACAGAGAAATGTATTCACAGAAGATACTGTTAAAAAATACTGTAAATTACAATAAAGGAATATTTAATTTTATTTGATACAACAGTTTCAAACTTTCATTTTATCAAAATTGTTACCAGGAATTAGAGCTATTCCCATGGTGAGACTTAACGGAGGAGCCATTTTTTGTTTCGGGGGCTCAGATAACAAAAAACTCATTCGTTTGAAACTAACTACCGGTACTGAGGCTTATAATAATAAGCCTAAAAACCAGCCAATTCCCGAGCTTTCCCTCATTCATTTGTTCAAGGCCCAATAGACACATTGAATATAACCTTATTTATGAATAGTTTATGGCTATGAAAACCAATAATATAACCCTTCTCCCTTGTTAGCAGTCACTCATAATCTAGGATAATGGGCTTGGCATTCCAAGAGCTGTTGCAGAGGCTGTACCCAGGTTTTCACGAATGGTTCCTAGCTAGAGTGAGCATCAATTGTTTCTGGAGTAGTCGTGTCCTGCTATCAAATAAACCACCTCTCGTAGTTTGCTGGGCCGGGCTCTGTTCCGTGTTAGGGCTTGTACTCTCAAGTGTTCCCCCGGGTAAAGACTCCTTGCTGGGGGAAAAACTTTTGAGAGTTGTTAAGTGGGAATATGAAACCTCTAAGGATGTTGAGTGCCTGCGCCTTGATCTGAATTTGTTTGGGGGTTATTCTCATTTAATTTATCTTAGAATAAGACAGACTGTGCATTTCCTCTTTACTATTCCTTATGCATCCCTCCTTTCTGGTGGCTGTACGCAGTAATTCGCAGAAAGATATACCCAGCTGGCTTTGCTGGGACCTAGTTCTTAAGAATGTAACATATCTAATATCATTACTTATTATTATTACTATTAACTTACTGAAATGGTAACTTATTAATAAGGTAGGTATTTTAAGCCAAGTCTGAATGAGTGTAAGATGATTAGGGCGCGATTTTGTAATGTTGTTTGTGTACTTGTTACTGTAACTTCCTTATTTTGGTTATTACTAAGCATTTTGAATCACCACAAACAATGACTTTGAATCACTTTTGAATGATTTAATTTATAGAACAGTTCCTAAATCAATGGAAATTCGCTTGCTATGCAGGTCGGCTGCTACGGGGCCTTATATTCCTTATACTCCTATCACTTATATTCCTCCATCACCCTTTCCGCGCACAGGTCAATCAGCGGCGAGGACATAATACTGGTATGTGTTCGCTGAAGTCAATGTGGAAACCGGCTACCCACCTATGTGATATGGAATCATGTTATTTCGGTGTCTTTTGTTTTCTATCTTCGTAAAAATATTTTGTTTTCTGGTTCATGAAAATCCTCTTCCTATTTAGGTGTTACTAATATGTTACTAACATATAAAAGGTTTGCGTGATATAATAATTTTCTCTCTGATGTTTATAGGTATGTGTTAATACCACCATTCTTAGAGTTTTTCCTATCTCGCCAAATTCGTGAAAAATGATACGGCAATTGTTTAATTTTTACTGTATAACACAGTATTTTTCCGTTCTACTATTCGATTCAATGAGTCTTAGCCAATTTGTCATTTAAAAATTTCTTAACTATAACACTACCAAGTTAAAGCTGAGTATTTTTATCTCCCTTTGAAGACATTAATCAGTAATTTATGGACATTTTGTGATTCCCTTGCTCTTTTGTTGTCTATTAAAATTCTTTAAGAAATTGTTTTGACATGGATTTTTTTAGTTTTTTTAAATATTTAATTAAGTAAATATAGTATTTGCAGTTCACAGTTTGACTCTCTCCTGTCTCAGTTCAGATTCAAGTAATGGCTGCTATGGTTGGCAAAATCAGTTTTGTGGTCAAATTTTTATTGTTTTATCTGTGTATGTGAAGGATATTAAGTAGATTGACGGCTTCTTCAAGTAGATACTCATAATGGCTTCTGAAAGGTAATTTTTCATAAGGGAGCATTGTATACTTTAAATAAGCTTTTAGTTCAATCAATACGTGTGCAGAAGAATGGAGATTATATTTGGGCTAGGCCCTGTTAGATATTCACTGGATTTAAGACGAAGGAATTCATTCTATTGTAAGCCTAATGCCGAACCAAATACCTTCCATTCCTTCCATTTTATTTTTAGTTTAAATTAAGAAGTATTGTGTCAGTAATAGGTATTGGACAAGTTTAAGTGGTTGCTTAATATCTAACTAACTTGGTGGACATATTAGCAATGCTATCATTCATTAAAATCATTACTTACGAAAAGTATTGCCTGAATTTTGTTTGTTTAGTACATGATACTTTATATGGAGTTGATCATACATAATTTAACACGGTTATGACTAATTAATCTCTAACAACAATTTGGAACGGGTTTAAAAGTGAAAGTTTGGCCCATTCTCGTATAAGGCTGAATGAGACTATTGGATATTGACATTCTTACTGAAACCCTATTGGTGGTAATGCCAACCGAAACCCTTGGTCTGAGAGACCTCCATACCGTTTTTAAACCATATGGTTACAATTATGCTCTTATAAGTTTTGAAATCACATACAATAAGTAGTCATATAGGCCTAGGTCACAAAAATATAATCGTATGCCTATTTTTTTAGCAAGTTATAGTGATAATAGTAATATGAAGTATCCTAAGAATAAAATAGGTGCATATCGCTTGTGGGCCAAATTTTTATTTCCAAAATCCTTCATAGGAAAGACACCTTCCCTAACACCATAAAACAATTACTAACCTACTGTAACCATGTAAAAGAGTAAGTAATAAAAATAATATAAAAAAGAAAACATTGTATTAAACTTTTATATATATTTTAATGTACAAAACCCTCGGCACAGGAGACTGACAATTTGCACAAAGACGGATCGACAAGGTCCCGTGATGTCCCGAAACTAAACTAAAGGTTGTTTGGCTGCTAATGCTAATGGTGGTTTGGCTGGTTGAGGTGGTATGAAGGTATTGTATGATGGAAGGCACCGCTCAAACAGTTTTGCCAGTGGTAGAAAAACAAAAATCCCTTGGTGTCTCGTGTTTTGGTATAATTGTTGATTAAAATTACATTTCTAAATAGGCCTGTCTTAATAAGGCTATATTATATAACTAGCAGTAAGCCCGTCCTTTGTATGGTTTGTATGATTCAGTTTAAAGAAGAAAGATCATCATTACAAAATGTAAACCTGAAATCCTAAACAAATCAGTTCAAAAAAAAATAAATCACTACCCTGCTTTATTATTTAGCATTACTTTACAAATAAATAGATTAGAACATTAATACCATTATTATAATTAGTTATACGTTAAAATAACTTTTAATATAGTATGATTTCGAAATGGGTTTCAAATCAATGACCAATATAAACTAACTAATATTGATTTGACAGCTGTTTGTTTTTATTTCTATTAAATCTTTAAACTACAAAGACAGCTGATTATCATCAGTAGGTTATTCATTGAAAACTGGATCAAAATGCGAGTAATATCGCGTAAAAGTGGGTTTTTAAATGCTCGTCATTTACTTTTCAAGGGGCAGCGGGCGATTTCAAGCATTTATAAACTGGAATATAGAGAATACATGAAATAAGTTTCATTGTAATCAGTTCTCCCGTCTTTTCGGAGAAGACGGCGTAAAATGCCTCATGGAGCGTCACAGACAAACAGACAAAAATTGAGATAAGACCGGTTTCGGCTTCTCTAACGCACGAAAAGTAAAAATAACTAAAAAATTAATAATTCTGAGCAATGTACAGACAAAACTCTAATTTTATTTATATAGATTCATTTATTTGTATAAGTTAAAATGAAGGTAAAAAATAAGTGTTAATTATTTATGCTTATAGAATTATTGGCAATTCAAACTAACTCATCATCGATATCTCCATTTCACTTGTATTTTCTTCTCTAGATACCTCGAGCACTGAAAAACATACTTTTATACAGGTAGGTTTCACCGAGTTTTCTCTGCACCGAGTAAGGCTATAAATCCTATGCATATCAGAAATTCACTACGCCGAGGTTTCACAAAACCGAGTATGTTATAAAAATCAACTGTTTCATTACGCCGAGGTTTCACAAAACCGAGTACAGGGCTGAGCACCGTCCTCTCTAGAAGTGAGTTCTCACCAAGAGCTTGTCGGCCGCCCAGCCAATATAGCGCAGTATCATGCACTTTGAAGGCATTCACTGTCTGAAATCCATGTAAATGGCATGATTGATCTAATAACTTAAGCTACTTTATACTGTTTTAATATATTACACCAAAGTGATCAAATTGCCCATGGATGAACGTTAAAATAAAAATTATAGGAAATAGTAAACGAAAATAATTGTATGCTCCAAAGCAGAGAGAATTTGATTGTTTATTGGAAAGTTTTTCTTATTCAGAACAATTCAGTGTTTTCTTGCTTGTAAAAAATATTATTTATCAAAGACAATTTTCTGGAGATTACTATTATTCTCTGGAGATGATTGTATGCTCTGAAGCAGAAATAGTTTGATTGTTTATTTGAACAATTTGTATTTAGAACAATTCAGTTTTTTCTTGCCTGTAAAAAATATAACTTATCGCAATAACAAGCTAAAGTTATTGATTAAAGAAAATTTCAGAAAATTACTAATACCGTACAATTTTTTTGTAATCACAACCTCGTTTTTATGCTGTGTTATAAACTAAATTGGATATTGTCTAATTCTAATGGTAAAAGAGACATTTCAAATAATTAATCTCGGAAATACCGTACCCACAACTGTTAAAATGTTAACGTGAAAGGTGAAAAAATACTTAAAAGGTTTAATGTTATATAAAAAGTGTTTAATCTAAGAGAAAGAAGCTATGCATAACACACCTACTGTCGTAGGTGTTAATTAGGTGACCTACAGTCACCTAATTAACTGGCCTATTTTAGCCCTGCACACCGGACAACACAGTGGAAGGCGGATTCCCGTGTCCTCTAAGGATCCGTTCGATATAGTGACATTTAACGAAATGTCCGTTGACACCATTCGAACAGCACTGGCACACAGTCTGCATAACGCAGGTTTTGAAACCTCGGCGTAGTGAAATTTCGATATTTATATGATTTTTAGCCTTTATCGGCGTAGTGAAAACATGGTTTTGTGAAACGCTCCCTTCTATACTTCAAAGATAGAAAAATTACTTTATTTTGCAAGTTTATCTCAGTTTACAACTGGTTTGCACATACAACTGTTGTCATGTATAAATTCAAAAATAACATAGGCTAATTATATAAGAATGTAAAAAAGTTCTTAGACTTTTTTTAAAAGAAGAAATACTATCAATGTATTAGGTAATGAATTGTACATGGTAGGCGCAAAGAATGTGGAGTTCTTTCTTCCAAACTCATGGCAAATTCAAGAAACATGTAACCTGCCGACTGTCAAACGTAAGGTGTTGCTCTGAGACGTCACACTGGGTCAGCAACCTCTCACGGACATTGGAAGGTTTACCTGTGCTCAATTTTTTATGTATGAGGGTACTTGTCAGTATTTGTGAGACTCGTCCATCTTCATTATACTTGCGGCTTCTCTAAATTTTGTTATATGGTCTTGCTTTCTCAGCCATAAATAGATCTAATGGAAGTAATCTGCAGCCTCTGAATCTTTCAAAAATCTTTTTTGGTTCAACCATTTCCATCTACTGAAAAACAGTATTCAAAAGCTGAAAGGACTTACGATCTTGCAATTTTTATTTTCGATGGAGAACTGAACATTTGTTAGTTTTCAACTTAAACCCATGTTGAAGTTGAAAACTAACAAATGTTTTAGCTACTCCACACTCAGCTAGTGATTGAAGATCACTGTTCATAAAAATAAATGTGCTAGCCACAAATTACCTGTCATAAGTAGGTATAACTGACGATCATCTGCATATAAATGTATTTTACCATTTTGCACAGTGTTAGCTATATCTGCAGTATACAGATTAAATAAGACTGGTCCCAAGCAGCTTCGTTATGGGACACCCCGAAATTTAAGAAGGGGTTTTCTTATGGAGGATTAGCAAATTGATATATCTTCCTTATTTATATTTTTGTAATAAAACCTGTCATACAACTTTTGTGTTTAAGGTCTAATAATTTATGTCAAAAAATCCTAGTTGATATATATCTCACAGCAGCAAACCTATTCACTAATTTCTGATAATATATGAAGGTTAAGTAAATTGATACTTCCTTATTTATAAACATAATGTGATAACATTTATAGGATAAAAATTATTTATGCCTAAATTATTCATGTGCCTAAAAAGAGATTGTATATAATAACTGAATTAATAAGTAATGTAAAAGTAAAACTGTAGTAGTAGTATAAGTAGAAATGAGTTGACTATTGGGGAAATTTTTTGTAACTTGTGGCAGTAAACCTACTTACTCATTTCCCATGTAATTCTCATGGAAAATAAACAAATTTATACAACTTCCTCATTATTTAAACTTTTAGGATTAAACTTCCACGATGTACAGCTTCATTCAGTTAAAGTCTAGGTCTCTACTACGGTATGTTGAAAAATCTAAATACTTTCGTATCTCATGGCAACATATCCACTTGTGGATCCCAGGTTGACTGAATGTCCCTTAAATGCCATTGGCTGTTGAGCTATTAATTAACAGTCCTGTCTAAAGAACATGTCAGCCTTAGTCAGTAACAAGACTACAAGATCATACCTACACTAATTTCTTATTCATATTTGGCTTAAATACCTATTTGGGTAGGTTTCCTTTTTAGAAAGGTAATAAGGTACTGGTACTTTTTCCCATGTGATTCTTATGGAGAATAAGTAAATTGATATAACTTCCTTAAACAGCCTAACTTATGATTAAAAATATTCTTTCATGACAAGTAATTCCTAAAACAATGGAAATTTGCTTATTATGCAGGTCTGCTGCTACAGGAGAGTTTCAAACTATGCTATTGCTGTTGTGATCACCATTAAACTTGCTTAATGTATGGACAAATTAAGATAGTTTTGTTACATGATGGTGTAGGCTGCTAGTGTTTAATATGTTCATATGTTGATATAAATAAACAAATATAACCATGCTGTGATATTATAGTTAGTAAATTTATTGATAAAAACTGATTATTTTGTTTTAGAACAAATTTCTGATTTTGTAAATCTTCAATATAACAATGATACATTTAATTTATAACACTTAATGTTTGGAAATGCTAATATCAATTCTAGTTTGCCTCTTACACTTTTCAATGGTATGTTTATCTCAACCAACACGCTCACTAGAAAGACCCTATGACGAAGCGAATGACATTGTGAATCTCTTGCGGGAGCAGTGGATATCCAACAGTATAGAGATGCCAGTGGGCCGTTCTGTTGAGGAGAAGGATTCTGCTGTGAATAACGTAACAAGTTCTGAACATTCATCTAAGAACACAGATCTAACGGAAGAATCTACCATGCCTTCATTGGGATCAACCCATTCCACCGAACCTGGCCGAAGCACATCGCCAGAGGCCCACTCCACCACACATTCTGGTCACAGTCCGCACACAGCAAAAAACTTAACCTCTTTACAAAACATGGCTCTTCACCATATGACATTTCACCAATTATCTCCTAGTTTTAAACTAGTAAAGAAGAAAGTCATTACAATTGAGGAATTTGAAGAGGATGCAGATAAACAAAGCAAAAACTATAAGGTTTCAAAAGAAACAAAGGATTATGAAGATATGTTGAAGGAAGGAATTAGTGACATCAGTGTTTCAACTGTGGGTCATTAAAGAATGAACGAATGTCTAGTTAATATATAATAATAATTTTTACTAAACCAAGAAGTTGTGTTTATTGGTTTGTTGGGAAAGAGAATTTGTCATGTGAATTTGTTAAAAAAATACTAAAAACTGAATAACACAATTACATGTTAAAACACATATATAGAAACATAAATTGTATATTGTTTTTAAAACAATATGCAAAAAAGCTGAAGAGCTTAATGTGATTCAGGATTGTAACTTAGTTCGGTACTTTCATATCATACTGGCCACACCAATATGTTACATTGTATTTTCCTTCATCAGCGCTCTGCGGAGTTATATTAAGTTGATTAATCATATATACATACAGTAGAAACTCCCATATCCAACCTCCCGAAAACCAACCGTTCCGTCCGTCCGTTTATCTATGTTTCCCCCGCTCCCATCCGAGTGTGACAAAAAAAGACTTATTCTTTGATTAAATGTAAACATTTTTATTTTTCCATTATCATACATGACTTCATGTTTTAATTTATGTAATTATTTTTCTTCCTAGGGAATATGTTTAATTTGCTCCTCCTGATATTCAACTTTTAACTGTTCCGGCAATGGCATGGTCCCGTCATTGTTGGATATGTGAGGTTCTACTGTATATACATACTATAATAATATCAATAGCCCACCTAACTTAACTCTGCAGATGGTAGAATGACAGAATATAAATTGCCGATGTACAGGTTTGGTTAAATACAAAAATGCGGAAATCAAATACGGAATACGAAAATACCCTTAGTTTCAATATATTAAAATTAAAAATTACAGCAGAACCCCTCTATCCGCCACCTTCGGGACTGAGACAAAGGTATGAACCAAAAAAAAATGTTACACAGATATAAACAATATATTGACTGGAAAACATCCAGATGCACTAGAATATGTATACATTCCATAAGGAAAAGGGACAAATAAATTATGTACAGTAATTTTTTGGTTATACAACCACCGGAACAAAATAGGTCAAATGTTGTAAATTTGTCCAAATTTCATCGTATTGCTCAAATTATATGTATGTGGCGTAGTAGTAAATGTGATAACAAAAAATAGTCTGTTTCGTCATAATTACTTAACTAAGGGTAGATGATCAATATGGAGAACTGTATTATTTTTCCTACAAATACTGCAAAATGAATTTGTATGAATATTGAGCTTTGATAATAAATATCAGATAAACATTTCAAGATTTGTTGTTGCCGAAATTGCATTCTATGCAGAATAATAACCGTATTCTGATACTCGGTGTAACTTTCAATGATGATAGACCTATGCCTTGTATTTTAAAATGCGATATCTTGCTGGACTTTATTGTTACTGGAATACGTAGTTGATGAATCGAATAGTCATAATACCAATTCCTTGGACCGACTAATGATATTCTTGCATTCCAATAGGTCATGATTTGCTTAATTTCGTCATCTACTTCAACACTTTCAGTCGATCTAAGATGTAATGACGATACCATATCGCTGAGATCAAACAGAAAGTTTTGTTTTTCTTTCAGTTATAATGTTCGTTTTATACTGTCTATAGAAAAGTTAGGATATTAACGTAGTACCTATGTTGTACGTTAAGACGCCGAGTGAGATATAAAGTGTGGAAACAAGCAAGCGATACCAAACCAAAAACAGCGGCTCGACAGGCGTCCTAGGTGTCAGTGATTTTTTCAACTTTTTTTTATTTTTGGATTAATCTTTTTATTTGTTCTTTGCTTTGAACCATTGTTTGTCTTGCAGGTGGCCAGTCTTGTAGTAAACATTTCACTTAAACCTTTTAAAACTTTACACCTTTAAGAATATTTCCTTTTCCAATGACACTGGATGCAAAAGTTTTTTCCCTTGGAAATTTTTTATGCTATGGAAGTTGGATTACAGTTGACTTTCAAGTGCTTCTCCAAATAGTAATCTTCGCTTAACTAGTTGCTGATTTTTACTAGCAATAATAACTTTCACCTTAGTGTGAGGTTTCATGACAAACCGAAGGGTTTCTATTTTTAGTGATCCCTGACCACCCTTAATGGTTAGTGTAGCCTAGGAGGAGAAATTAAAATGAAGGATGGTCTTGTTGAGCTGTATTAGACATGACAAGTGTCGAAGCCTAACGCGGAGATTGTTTTAGGATGGAGTGGGTGGAGATTATAGAGCCTCGCACCAAGGAACACATGTATGCCAACCTTACAACAGGAGAGTGTGTCTGGGACCCTCCAAAGGGTGTGCCTGTGTAAGTATTGTAGAGCGTTATTCGTTGATGAAATTATCTTAGCGTATCACTAAAATAATTTTGATAGATTTCATATTGAATTCTAACTCTGTAGGGTGTCCACATTCTGGAAAGTCAGGGATAATCGTTGCAAGTCAGGAGGGGAAATGCGTCTTTGGCATATTGTAAAGTGTGACGTATGTGATTCAGTAACATGGGTAAACATGCTGTTTATCACATTAAAAAGGATCTAATAATTTAAAATATATGCAGGTTGAAAATTTACAGCCATTTTTTTAGTAAAAAAAAATGTGTCCGAGCTAACAACCGAGTACTTAAAATACATCAGATCCAAGAATTTTGAATTAAAAAGTTTCTCAAACGAGTTTAAAAACTTAGTATAAATAATTAATCACTCCATTGTTATCGGGTAATACATATCTATTTTCATATCTATTTGATTCATATTTTATTTTATTTTATTCACATTTATTTTTATATGTTTTTCTGTAATATAACTTATTTAGGCATTAATTTTTTCTAGTTTTCGCTAAATAATAATTTTCGAGTAAAGTTCGCTAGTCAGGGAAGTCAATGATAAATAGCCAGGGAACTAGGAAAGTCGTGAAATATTATTTTAAAACTACTAATCGTTAGTTAATGCAATGTATTACAACTTACAATAATTCTAACTAACATTTGTACATTGCCCAATATTAATTGTTTATGTTTTATTATAGTGTGGTACGTCTTCTTCAATAAAGAAAATGCTAAGTAAAGTGTTAGGCTTGTCTTTATACTGTGTAGTTAGATGACATGGGCTTAAATATTGGCCAAAATATATTGACCTCTGTGATATGACAGTCAATTGTTGTTCTACATTTGAACTTGTTCATGCCTTTAATTGCAGTAACGACTCAAGCTCAATTAACACCAGTTATCCTAATAAACAAGGATGATGTCACCATTCAGTGTTGTTTACCATCGATGAAATTTTCAAAAATTAACAAAAAATTTGATTTATGACTAATGTTGGCATAAATTAACACATTGAATCCAGGAGGCCGAATAGACTCGTTTTGTTTGGATACTGGGGGAATTTGACATTGATTAAATAATTTATAACATTTTTATTTCTAATTAACCCTTTATACTTATACAGTGGAACTCCAATCATCCGAACTCCGACTATCCGAATCGCCGATTATCTGAATCACTTTCAGAAAAAAAATTGTCCAAAAAGTGCGCTATTATTCTTTACCCCGCGAAGCCAGTGTTTGTGTGTAAAATGTAAGTACATTTTATTTATATTTAAGACATGTGAAAATATCATGTTTCTTACATTTAATTCAATAAAAAATAGTGCAATATCAAAATGTAGCTTTTTTTCTCTCTGATGGAAATTAAAAAAAAAACTCCGATTATCCGAATATTTGATTATCCGAATGGGTCCCGGTCCCCATTAATTCGGATAGTTGGAGTTCTACTGTACATAATTTTACAGATAAAATCAAGTGCTTTAAGAAAATGTAATACTTTACAGTTCTATTTTGTAATAACTTTTTGCAATTTTAACAGTAAAAACTAGTATGATTGCCAAAAACAAAAATAGCTACATTATACAAGAATTCATATATGATCAGCAAAATATTGACAGGGTGTGGCTGTTCAATACATACACCAACCACAACCAAGACCCCAAAGCGAGCCTTCCTGTAATAAAAAAATACATAAATGCCTACAAATAGATCATTCAAATATTTTAAAGAACACAATGCCAGCTGTTACAAAAATCCCAACTCAATTTGATCAAAACAGCTAAATGAAAATGAAACCTACAAAGGTTTATAGAATCTTTTTACTATTTACACAATACATGTTCCAAATAATTAACATGAGAAAAAAGGTATATAGGGTAGGAATTAAAAACATTGTTCAATATCTTGAGGCTCCAAATAAGGTAAATAAGGCCTAACTTCCATATATTTGTTTTGTGGAAAATTTCTACGGTTTTAGTTTTACCTACCACGGTTTTTATGTACAGGAAAAAGACTGACAACAACCAATGGTGGGAGCTGTTTGACCAGAACACGAGCAGATTCTACTATTATAATGCCACCTCGCAGAAGACTGTGTGGCACAGGCCCCAGAACTGTGATATCATACCCTTGGCTAAGTTACAGGTACCTTGTTTACTATTTTATTTAGAGGAAATTGTAGAAAAAGCTTTCTCAGTTTGATGCAGTTAACCCTTTCTTGGTCAAACGACGCAGATCAACTTGCGTGTGAATTGCCACTTCAGGTCAATTGACTTGTTTATCGATCCAGGAAGTTCTGCTTTCTAGCGGTTCTTTTAGGAACTGCCATGACTTGTCCTGTTGTCTAGCATGTTTCTTGACAACTATGTTAACTTTTAAAAGTGATCACAGGACATTGTTTGGATTATTTTAATTTTTTAGACTTCTTTACAAGTAGTTGGTTATCAATATTGGCGGAATGCGCTGCTACCATTAAGATTGTGCAAGATTGATAGACATAATGACTAATAAGTGTTACTCTTTATTATTAGGTAAATATGTAGTAAACAATTTCATAATAAAATCATTTCTATAAGTGGCATGCACTAATGTGACCGGGAGTGGGTTAAATTAATCCAACCTTAACCTACCTTATATTGAGTGAGATGGCTTACAAGGCTCTAGATTTGCTTACTTATTCATTATTGCCTTCTGCATCAATACTAGTGAGTTTATTTGACTGGGATGGTGGTGACGTCCTGTAATACAGCTACTTTGAGGTCACGAATATTGGATAGTTGTGAGCGATGGTCGGTGTGTGTAGTATTCTCTTGTGTGGAATAACGTCCACACAGTTGAATACTACTTTAATCCGTGAAGACCATCCTCATAATTAGACCAATTCGTAATTCAGAGGCCGTGGTTCGGATTTCACGTTAAACTGTAGGTCCATTAATTGCCATCGGGTGTTGAGATTAACAGCCCTGTCTAAGGAACATGTCAGCCTTAGTCAGTAACAAGACTACAAGATCGTGTCACAATCATCTTACACTCAATCCTCATTCATACTTGGCTTAAAATACCTACCTTGTAGTATGGTCGCCATTTCAATAATCGAATAGAATATTGTTGGTATGAATTAATACAAATAAATTTATTAACGTAATCTATTGCAAACTTCTTTGTGTGCTTGGTCCCAAAAATAATATATTTTTCATAAGGATCTAAAGTGTTACTGTTTAATCACAGTTAAAGTTAATAAAATAGCAAGGTTGAATAAGGCACTTTTCGTACAATTACGAACTAAATTTTTCGCCCTACTGAGCGTTATATTACTCAATACTGCGAAAACTAAATTTTTATACAATTTATTTACTTTTGCTCATAAAATGTATTCCACCTTTTCATGCTATTATAACAAACAGCTGATTCAGATTTCCTAGGGTGGAAAAATATCTTTTTTGACCTCGTCGCCTTTATGGAAACAACTGTTTCCAAGGAGTGTGACAAAAAAATATTTAAAAAATCTAAATAAAAACATAAAACTCCTAACATCTCAATAAAACGTTTTAAAACCATGTTGCCACATTCCTGACGAACGATGTACAGTTTGCTCAGGATATAATCCAAACAATGTTGCTTACTTATGTTTCCACGTAGTTTTTTTTTATCCTGTTAGGTGTGCTAGTTCATTTATTCTCCGATAGATAGCATTGGCTTTCTCTATAAAACTTTCTATTTATAACTATTCAATAGGGTCTGATGTTCCATGTTGATAGTAAATTATTGTCTCGTCCGTCTTACTTCGAACAAATTGTTCAGCGATTGCACTAAGGGATAAGAATACAATTTAATAATTCTTTTTTTCTAAAGATTTTGTTAATAACTATTTATTACTGAATGTAAACTGGAAATAAATTAGCCAAAACAGATACAAAAAAACCCTTTGGAATTGTGAAAAAGTATAGTGCAGTGATAATTTGTTTGGCTAATATTTAATATATACAGTAAACAGGGTAAAGAAATCAAAAAAATATTTATAAGTAACTGTTAAATCTATCAAGCTAATAGTGACTCGCAGTCACGGTAAAAAAGGCTCGATTTTAGTTCAGGCTGTAGGGCCTCGGCTGTCTCACAAAAATTCAGTCGAGAATGGGTTAGTGGTTAATACCTAGAACCTGCCACATGATTATTGGAATACAAGGATCACCAGGTACTCAAGGTATTATTATTAGCTGCTGAAGGCGGGGTTTATATTTCTTTATAGTAGCTACACTTAAGTAATCATCAATATTTTGTAGTAATTTTATCGACTATTTGACAGACACTGAAGCAAAACACGGAGCCCGTGGTGCAGGATGAAGCCGAGTCTAGTTCCAACAAGCCCAAAGAGTCTGTCGCAACACAGACGCCAGGCCGGTCCCGCACCCATCACACTCATACCACCAAGGTAAATTTAATGAGCTATCCTGTAAATGATCTTTTCTCACTGCTTAATTGACAATTTGGAGCCTGGAGCCACTAACGCTGGTTTAATACTGGGGCCTGCGGGTTTTATGGTAGTAAAACAAAAATTATTGTTAGTACATAATGTAACCCATAGATATTATATCATTATTATATTATTTTTATTATTAAATCGTTTGTTAAAAAATTGTAATTTATATAAATTACGGACATATGTATGAAAACAAAAATAGCTACGGAGGTTCATATGTACAGTAATTGGCTTTGTATGATATATTTTATAACATTCAAGGACACATATTGCAACAGAACGATTAGAAAGTAACCTATTTATAAGAAACATGAAATACGTCTCATTTGTTAAACAAATTGTAATTTTGACATGTACGTAAATTAAGGAAAAATTTATAAAAACAAAAATAGCTACAGAGGTTTTATGTAAAGGAATTGCTCTTTGTATATCATATAGGCCTAACATTAAAGGACTCATAATGCAACAGAAAGAATAGAAAGAAACATAAAATAATTGTTATATGATATTTGTCCAATATTTGTGTGAGTAATTTGTAAGTTTCGTCGTTTATTGTTTTGTCATCTTTATTGATAATCTCATCAAGCAATATTTCTCGAATTGTATCTATTTTCAATAGATCGTCATCCATATTGAGTTAATCACTAAGGACGGAAAACTAAAATAACTGACTATAAAACTAAACTATATAACAGTGGTGTAGCAATACGGTACAACAATAAAAACAAACTAGTGCGTAAACAGAAACAACTTGTACACAATACAGCTAGTTGCAACAGCTGTCTGCTCTGAGCGAGCAAGTGATACTTAGTTTGATAAATGTGTATTTTTTTTGTAAATATGCGGCAGACTAAAAGAAAACCTAAGACTTTCAAAGAATAATGACCAAAGAATACGTTATAAGTACCAAAACCTGAATGTACGCCAAAATTTTGTTGCTATGGAATGAAATATAAATAAGGCAGTCTGACTTAGAGTCGGGCGTTGGCTCCAAAGTGTTAATTACCAATCGAGACATTTATCATGAAATGCTCCAACACAATATCTTGCATGATTTCGAATCTTGATGATTTAATACTAGCTGACTACTAGCTGATGTTCTTCATATTGCATAACAGTAATGAAGTCGTGTTAACTTATAGATTAACTTAATTAAATTTTATTACATACATACATATCCTGTCCCGTTCCGATTATCTTCGGGTCTGGGTGTTCACTAGGCCTCTCCATCTTCTTCTGTCCTTCCACATTTCTTCTTCCTCCACATACTGCCATTGTACACCTCTTGCTTCTACATCCCGTTTCACCTCGTCGATCCACCTTCTTCTGGGTCTTCCTCTAGGTCTTCTTCCATTCATTTGCAGCTCGCTCATTCTCTTTGGGATTCTTACATCTTCCATTCTCTTTACGTGACCGAACCATCTCAATCTCGACTTCTCTACTCGTTCTCTCAAACTTTCTTCGACTATTCCTCCTCTCAGCTCTTCATTTCTCACTCTATCTAATCTTGTTTTACCTTTAATCCCTCTTATAAACTTCATTTCCCCTGCCTGAACCCTACTCCATTCCCTTTCTGTTATGTTCCAAACTTCTGCACCATAGGTAACTATCGGTATATAGTACGTTTTGTACTAATTAAATTTTATTAATGTAATAAATTCCATAATTTATTAAACATTTGAATATAGATTTAATAATGTAGAAACATAATTTCAATAGCATAAATTTTCATTTCTTAAAATACAGTGTCTGCATGGGCAGTAGACTCCAGAGTTCAAAATGCTGTTCGAAACATATTTCACAATTGAAACTGATTTAATTGAACTTGAAAGTGTACGAGTTACTTTAAGGTTTTCCTGTTACGCAGACCCAGGATGTTGTTGAGAGTGGTCGCCAATCGAGTGGCAGTGGCCGAGTGGCTACTGAGACTCAGACGCAGACCTCCCCGCCATCATCTCCCCGCACTTCCCGCCGATCCCACCACCACCATCACCACCACAGGTACGGAGGGGACACCATCACCAACACAATATTCATCATTTGTTTAAAGTCTAAATAATTTGAAATTCAATCAAATAAATTGTTTATTTGCTTTCCTAAACAGCTTTTGAATTTACATATGTCAGTTTTTCCTCCATGGGATGCAATTTTCAGGTTGGGTTAGTGTCTCAATGAATATGAATATAAAGTTTTGAAAATTCTGGTATAAAATATTGGATTCCCTAAATGTTGGTTTATTCTGGGATTTATTAGGTATTTACTATTGGTTATTCAAAGTTATGTGGATTATTAATTGTTACTTATGGGGTTTGGAAAAGAAAATTGTAGTTTTATAAGAACCTTTAATTATTAAAAAAGGAGGGACAACAAATTTTTCTATTTATTTGTGAACTAAATCATTTTATATGGGTTGTTATTATTCATATATACAAATTTATAAAATTTATACAACAAAGTAAGAGTGTATAAATAAGTGTGCAAAGAGTAAAAATAAGTTAACGTTTTTCTCTAGTAACAATCATACAATTTTTAAGAGAGGTCTTTTCTACTAAATTACCCTGAAATTAACATTAACATATATAATCAATAAACTGGCCTATTTAATAATGTAGGTTTCAACACAAATTGGCACAACTGAAACTTTTTTCACGTTTAACGTTTTGTTTTTGTTATTACGTCAAGACAAAAGTAGGAAAGCTGGACATTCAAGGCTTTAAAGCTAGGTGTTGGACACATTCAGTGAATATTTTTTAAGTAAGATTTTTTTTGTAAGTCTTTTTCTTCTTTCTTCGCCTTTAGACGGGACTGCCCTCTTTGTTGTTGGCAGCGTACGGTGACAAAATGAACTTTTTTTAATTTACCAAATTGTTTTTGCATTGTTTATGATAACTTAAATGTTGGAAGTTATTAACCCTTCAAGGCGGGAGCTTTTTAACACTTGTCAAACTGCAATGAAGAGTTAGACCTATTTAAAAAAATAATAAATGTGGTACCATATTACAATGTTTGCAGGCATCAGCATGTGTCACAGCAGACAACACAGCCGCAGCCAAGCCACACGCCCAGTCGTATGCCGTCCACAGGAGCGGCAGACAGGGATGGACGACCTCGGCGTGGCAGCCACGGTTCCTGGTATCATCGGACTACGCAGACACAGGTAGGGAAAGTTACAGTTGTAGGTAGCCAGGAAAAATTAATAAATATGTGTCATATTATGTAATATGTTACTTAATAATTTTGAAAACATTTTTATTGATTTTTCCTGATTTGTTCTTGGATAAGTGTGATTCCACTGTGATATTGTGAGTATCCGAGTCCGAAAATTATCCAGTCCGAACCCTAACTATCTGATCCAGAAAAAAATTTCACTATCCGCACATCTCTACACTATTAAGATTTAAGTGTGGAAGAATTTTGTCACATGCATATAATGTGAATAATGCCTAAGTAACCCTGTAATGAAGTAGAAAACTAATAGGGTATTTGATGAATGAGGAATATCTATTTAATTAATTAACCAGTTATTTAATTAATTCCAGTTTTAATTAATTAACTAACTTAATTAATTAATTTTAAACTATAAATCCTTATTTTTATGGTTTACCGATGTAAATACGCGAATACGTTCATTGTTTCATTAAGGAACCTCAAAGTTAACCAAAACTAATATATACAAATTAAACCAATAAGTAAATGTTAGGTGAATGGACAAAAAAAAAACAAAACACAATGCCTGCCAATAAATGCTATTTTTATGTTGGACACATTCAGTGAATATTTTTTAAGTAAGATTTTTTTTGTAAGTCTTTTTCTTTTTTCTTCGCCTTTAGACGGGACTGCCCTCTTTGTTGTTGGGAGCGTACGGTGACAAAATAAACTTTTTTTAATTTACCAAAGGTTTTTTGCATTGTTTATGATAACTTAAATGTTGCAAATTATTAACCCTTCAAGGCGGAAGCTTTTTAACACTTGTCAAACTGCAATGAAGAGTTAGACCTTTTCATATGTTTTAAAAATATTAAACGTGGTACCATACTATAATGTTTGCAGGCACCAGCATGTGTCGCAGCAGACGACACAGCCACAACCGAGCCACACGCCCAGCCGTATGCCGTCCACAGGAGCGGCAGACAGGGACGGGCGACCTCGGCGTGGTAGCCACGGCTCCTGGTATCATCGGACCACGCAGACACAGGTAGGGGAAGTTACAGTTGTAGGTAGCTAGGAAGTATGAATAAATAGGTGTCATATTATGTAATATGTTACTTAATAACTTTGAAAACATTTTTATTGATTTTCCTGATTCATTCTTGGATAAGTGTAATTCCACTGTGATATTGTGAGTCTGAGTCCGAAAATTATCCAATCTGAACCCTAACTATCTGATCCAGAAAAAAATTTCACTATCCGCACATCTCTACACTATTAAGATTTAAGTGTGGAAGAATTTTCAACCACGTCACATGCGTATAATGTGAATAATGCCTAAGTAACCCTGTAATGAAGTAGAAAACTAATATTTGATGAATGAGGAATATCTATCCAGTTTTAATTAATTAACTAACTTAATTAATTAATTTTAAACTATAAATCCTTATTTTTATGGTTTACCGATGTAAATACGCGAATACGTTCATTGTTTCATTAAGGAACCTCAAAGTTAACCAAAACTAATATATACAAATTAAACCAATAAGTAAATGTTAGGTGAATGGACAAAAAAAAACAAAACACAATGCCTGCCAAATAGTCTTTACCTTCATAAGCTCGCACTGGCGACAGATTGCCACTTTTTTATGTTTTAGCGCATATCAAGATCAGAAGCTCCAGCCCTGAATATATTCCTCCCCCACTTATGTGACAATGGGGTAGTATTTTATTCTTCTTTTCGTCGCTATTTCGGTCTCAGAGATGGTCGTTAGTTTACTGAGTCCTGATATGCGGCTATACTCTAAAATCTATTAGTGAAGGTCACTGCAGTGTTACATGCTACAAATGAAAAATTTGATGAAAATGTTGGTATAAAGTAGACTTAAAACCAAAAGCAATCTATAAGTTTAAAAAAATTTATTTCTTAAGCTAATGTATTTTGTTTTGATATCCTAATTTCATGTAGGTTGATAAATGTTATTGATTGAAATATCATTATAATATTATTTTAATGTCCTACATACCCACCTTTGTTACATATAAATGAGTGAAAACTACCTTCAATATCTACAAATTGCATTGGATGGAAAATTGCTGCTGCGCTAGCGGATGAAGGTTAAAATGAAGATAATATTTAATATTTTAAATATTCTCTTTACACTTTGATAATACATATGTTGCGGTTTCAGCAGACTGGTCCTGTGCAAGAGTCGGGACGATCGAGTGACTCTAGTTGTGTCTCGTTGAGTCGAAACTCTCTGGAATCCTCAGCAAAGCCCCTCGAGTCACCTAGCCATGTCGGTTTGAAACACTCTCCATCGAGCGGACTCACACTGTCAACCTCGACTCCTGTGCTGAAGAAGAAGCCTCTGAGCGATGCTAATGCTCAGTCCGAGCGACAGATTCCGGAGCGACGACCAGGCGGGGTGACAGTGCAGCGGAGTGCGTCCAACGCAGCTCACCTACCTGCCAAGCAGAAGAGCTTTGACATCGATATCAGTGAGTAGCTTGTGTGTACCGTACTTGCCAAATAAGACATATGATTATAACAAGTATTGACTTTCACCCTTGATTATAATTCAACTATAATTTACTTGGTTGTAAAGAATTCACAGAAATACATATAAAATTAATGTTGTTTATTAAAAATAAATAAGAGGAAATAAATACTTCCACTACCTTTTGGAATTTGGAGGTGTGTTTAGGTTTTAAACTTGTTATAGCATTATTAGTCTGATAATTATCCCTGTGAGGACCTTGCGGTGGTCAATGCAAGTGAAATTCTCCGATAGCGAGTGCCCTCGATTATGATGTTGAGGAAAACCAAAATCATCTGGATATGTGAACAGGGATGATAGGTGATGTGAATACAATTTGGACCTTGAGAAAGAGTTTTACGTTCTAACCCCAGTTGTACGAGACAACTGGGGCTAGAAAATTGTGTTATGCTGTCAAAATCAGACCCCTATAATGTTCAAGTCGTCTATGATTGGTAGAATAGAAATACTGTTTTGTATCACCTGTCACCTTGATTGACCGTGGTTTTAATTTAAACAGTTTTGTAACGCGAATTTCCCACAAGCGAGTGTGATTTCCTGACTTTTACTACTAAAAGATGCGCGGGAAAATGGCGCTACTGTTCGGTGACTGCCTGGGAATCACTCAGCTCGGTTGCTGGGTTAAATCCAGGGTCGAATCTTAAAACTCACAGTCGTAGCCAGCCTTATCCTACAAACTGAAATTAAAATAATAAAACAAGGAAATTCACTCTTGGGCGTAGGTTAATCTGCACTTACAAAAGCTAACAGAAGATTGGTCTTGACTATAAATACTTAAAAAGATAAAAAAATACAAATAAAAAAAAAGAAAACGGTTAGCTCCACCACGTGCTGTTTCCTGACCAGGTATGTTCCTGTTGGAACTGGTCCAACAACCAGGTTAAACCAGGAACTTAACGCTGTAAATTAAAACTAAATAAGAAATAAAATAAATAACAATAACTCGTCAAAACCAATCAATAGCTATCAGCGAAATCAAGTGAAACTTATTTCGATAATTATCAATCGTCACCAAGCACCACGGGCTTGGTTACTAGCGACTGGTGAGGGGCGGCTTAAAGGCCGGTCCTTAACACAACTTTAAATAATAAAGGAAATAAAGTTTAATGCCCTCAGCTTAACTAAACGTAATTATCGAATCGTAAATGCGGCCACGCTACCTGACTATCAAATCGTCGATGGATCCAGGTGAAACGCAGCACGAACGAAGTTGCACAGCACTGGACACACACACTCTTTAAGGGATCACCAACAAGTGCCGATCGTAGGCTTATCACACACCTTGGCCACCATTCCTGATAGAACAAAATTCGGGGCCCACATTTCCGGTCACACAGCTCCCGAAAGTTTACCAAAAAAAAGTAGCCATCTGGAAATGTTCTTCTTCTTCTCCAGGGAAACGTCTGCTGGAGAAGGACACCCGTCACTTGTCGTCTGCTGTCATGTTTCGTCAACATGCGTTTGAGGTTATGTCGGTGTTGCGAAGTATCGGTGTGTTTAATAAACCTTGTTGGTTTAATATATATTGCTATTAAATCGTCGTCACAGCAATGGGAACCCAGTTAAAATAAATATCCTTCAGTTTGAACCATCTTCCTTAGTTGTGCGTTTGTTTACCTAATCTAGGCTAGCCAGGCCTAGGACCACCCGAAGGTCGCACAACTCAACTGAAATCACCAGGTACCCATTAGGTTAGGCATATTTTATCCCCCCACAAAATAGGCTCGTTACAGTTTTGACTGTTTGAATGTTTAATCCTTGGATGTTGTAATTATGTTTAGTGATTGAACAATAAAATCCTGTTTCTGAATTATCTTTATTGAAATCCTTACTAAATAGGCTAATCAAAACTTGTGTCAGACAGTGTATATTCTCTATTTTACCAATCTTGATGTCTTCTGTCAGTACTGTACGGCTGTTTGTGATGTACAGGTGTGGGTGGAGGCTACAGTCTAGGCCATGAGAACCGCAACACAGGCAGCAGCGTGTCCAGGAACCGACCCACCCTGTCAAACAGTCAGTCCAACCAGCAGCTGTCCCGTAGCCGCAGTCAGACCACACCGCAGCCAGTTGTAAGTCACCTAGCAGGTCACAAGTCATAAGAAACTATATGCTTTTGTCAGTCGGCTAGCGAGAAAAGAGTAGTTGCAAAAGTGCTCCTAATTTAATTCAGTTGTAGAGATGAAATTATAAATTTTGTTTTGTTAGCTTAATCAGAGACGGAAAGCCAGATTATGACCATACACTTAATACAGAATTATAATAACACCGCTGTACAAAGAAAATATAAAAAAACCTGCTTGCGATCACTATGACAGTCATATGTCTCTTTTTTCATTCAAACTTAAAAGAAGTTACCATTCTTATTCATGGTGAAATCTTATTAATAAGTTGTTAGTTGAGCCAAAAAATGCAAATTACTTGTGCAGAGACCCCTTTTTGCTCAGAATTTAAAAAAATAGATCACTCTTGACTTTAAGTCTGCCTATTACCTCCAATCATGACCAATGTCAAAGCTGAGTTGTACAGTAGAGGTAATTCAACCAAGCTGCTGCTCAACCAGGGGTTTCTTACAATAAGTCCCTTGGTGTTGTTATTAATCTTACATTAATTCCAAAGTGTTAATCATTAATTAGAAACAAAATTCAGCCAATGAATGTCTCATACAACACTTGTCACTCATTAAGTAGGTCAAATTCATACTCAAGTAGTATTCTGGTTTAAATAAAGAGTTTTTCCCATAAATTAGTTTTACTTTTCTTAAATGTTTAAGACCATAACATTAATCTATTAGTGAAATGAAAGTCCCTTGGTGCTGTTATAAATCGTACATTAATTCCAAAGTGTTAATCATTAATTAGAAACAAAATTCAGCCAATGAATGTCTCATACAACACTTGTCACTCATTAAGCAGGTCAAATTCATACTCAAGTAGTATTCTGGTTTAAATAAGAGTTTTTCCCATAAATTAGTTTTACTTTTCTTAAATGTTTAAGACCATAACATTAATCTATTAGTGAAATGAAATATTTTCTATAGTAGTTTAAACATCTGCAATATGCAATCCTTTTTATCCCTGAAGGTAACTAGTTACAATTCTCTAGTTATGGGATTATCTCCAGGCCCCAGTCAAAGATATATTGTGAGTATTATCTCTTCATGTGGAGATTGTCTATTTTTTAGCGAATTTCCCATAGGGAAGAAGCTATTACCGTAGGTCTCATGGAGGATAAGGAAAAATTATTTTTTCACTTATTAACCAATATTTTTGGTTAAAACTTTATATTTAGCTTTATGTGGTTGGGACCCATACGTTTATGCTAAAAAATCACAGTGTATGTGTTTATCATGGCAGCAAACCTGCATACTCTTTCTCCATGTTAATCATATGGAGAATAGCCAAACTCCTTTATTTATGGACAGATGTTGATGAAAGTTGGTATAAATGTTAAAAATAAAATTTCTTGATGGTATAAATGCCTACTCTCAGTGTTTCTCATAGCAGCAAACCTGCTCACTCATTCCCATGTTAATCTTATGGAGAATAGGCAAATGATTCTCATGTTTATCGACAGATTTTCACCAAACTTGTCATATATTATTATATTATTGACTTGGAAATTCGCTGAGACGGGGATATTTAATTATATAGAAACACACGAATATGAACATTATGGAACACAAAGTTTTTTATTTATTAAAAAACACAAAATGTTAAAAACTGTTACACTGAGGAACAGACAACGTGAAGCGAATTGTGCGGAAGAGAAGTGCAGACTACCGGTCAAGTTGTATCAGTGTGTTGCTCTTGCTTTCCTAGTTAGTAGCAATGATTACATATTGCAGGTAGTTAAACCACTAAAGTAATCATCTGTAATCCGGAGGCTGTAATCTCAAAAATGAAATATTTTGTGTTCAGACCGCACCTCTATCCGTGTCTTCCACACTGTCCCTGGACCAGGAAGAGGAGGATTCCATGCATGAGAAGTACTTCTTGTCAGGAAACACTCAGCTGTCAAGTGGACGCAGATCTGTGGAGTCCACACCTCAGGTGAGTTCCTGCTTCTGTCGGGTGGTGCACGGGGATTGAGATCTGACACAAAATGTAACATCTGTTATGCCCACAAATTAGCTGTCACATCAATGATAGCCGCTGAAAGCAGCCCTGTCGTAACACAGTAGAACCTCCCTTCCTTATCATACTTTCCAATATTCAACCTAGTGTCCGACCATCTATCTATAATTTTCTCGCTCCCATTGTTGCTGAACCTGTCAAATCATAAAAGACTTTCTATCAAATGTGATAAGATATTGTCATTTTTCAGTTATTCAACATATCTTGATGTTTTAATTAATATTTTATTGGTACAATACAGTTTTATTAGAATACTGTATAGATGTTTTTCTAACTAGGGAATGAGTTTTATTTGATTCTCCTGATATCCAACTTCATGCCATACCATTTCCGACCCGTCATAATTAGATATGGAAGATTTACATTTCTATCCAAGGGTTCTTTTCTTAACCCTTTCAGGAGTATCGGTATTTCCGTTTTTACCGGTTTTTCACAAATACATGTACCCCGAGCAGTAGGCTGAAATTACATAAAAAGTAACTTTAGGAGTAAAAAAATAACCAAAAATAGGTTAATAGTGAATATAATTAGTTAAAAAAATAAATACTATTGATTCTAAATACTTGATTTGTGTGCCTAATTTGATATAAAGTACCCAATAACTAATAAATTTAGTAATTGGTAAATTAGTATTGGTAAAACTTACATATCAACAATTCCTCTTTGTGTGTAATATTTGAAGGCATATTCAAAAGTAGTTTGATCATGTAAATTTCAGAAAACTCATCAAGAACTAAACTGCTGCACTGCGCATACATGGTGCATTTTCTTTACTACAGCTGTGACAGACTTTACCTCTATCGTCCAATCAAGCACACACTCCATTATTTTACCAAATCAGCTGTGATGACTTTTTTACTTTAACCAATCCCACACTTCTCATTCAAGTTATGCATCAAACCATACCCGTACATTGTTACTCCTCAACTGGGTTATAGTCAGTACTTTTCAAAGGGTTAAATGAGATTCTTTTGGCGGGTCCAAAATCACTGCACTGGTTATTTTGCAGGCCCGAAGAAAACACCAACACCGCTGTCCGAAGCTGAGCCCTGATTACGCCAACCTCGCCAGCAGTGTCCCCCCTCCGCCCCCACAGTCCCGTCACTCCCACTCCTCCTCATCTAACTCCTCGACGTTGGCACCCGCCCACCGCCTGCAGCCCACACATCTCGTCACCAGGTATACTCTACATCATATTTATAATTCCCTTGTTTCACCAATTTTTTGCTTTCATTATGACAGTTTAGGATAAAAGCCTAACTAAATATACAAAATGTTTCACTTTTACTTACCCTTCCTTGTTTTTGTTAACCCTTCAACGCGAGACATTTTTATTACTATTATGGTACTTTTTTGGCGTGCACGACCTTTTTGTGCAGACTATTACTGAAACATATATTTCCTCACTATGAGACATCCTATTTACATGATTCTTGCAGTATATTGGAAGGTAATAACACTACAGGCTAGGCTATGTTACAGTCCACTTTCTACATTTTACAAATGACGAAAACGCACAAAACAAAAACTATATCTGGTTGATTATTGCAAAAATAAACCATAAAAAGTACTAATAAGTAACTACGAATACAATAACGGTCAAACTAAATGTAATCACTATTAATTCTCATTGTCACATCATTTTTATAACCAAAATAACTGAGAAACAAAACAATAACAAACAGCTGACGACAGTAAAATGAAAAATCAACAGCTGGTTTGATGCCTCACTCTAAACCGTCTCTGTCTCTCTCGTGTTGGTTGGAAACACATTCAATCAGCTGAAATTACTCATTGTACTGTCCTTAACGCCCTGAAAACTTAAAAGAGTCTAAATAGTTTAATAAACTGCCGAGGAACATCACATGATGGGTCTACATTGTGACTTATACTTCAAATCACACTGCGGGTGGCATTTGGCACACGTACAGTGAACGTGAACTTGATTACTAATATGACATGTCACAGTACGCTAGTTAGGAATCATGGACAGTAAATATCTTCTAACACGTATTAAACATCTGGAAGGGACGAGTGATTGGAATAGCAGTCACAGTTGTGAAATTTTTAATAATAAAGTAGTTATAGTTGCATGTGATTACTGTAACGATAGGTGGTTAGAAGCACCACAGAACTTATAGAACAACTCTTGTTTGCGTTAATTAAAGAAAGCATGTATTATAGTGGTATAGTTGTTTAGTTTTTATCCATTACCTAATATAGCGGGGCTTGCAAACAGAATTTTTCACAACTCTTGAGAGGGCTATTTTAGCCTGTAATACTGTTTAGATTGTTGTACTTGACTATTATTAGGTTGGATTAAGTTTATGACTTAAGTTAAACGGAAGTTTAGGAACCTTCCTTGAAAATTCTCATGTGAAATTCATCTTGTGAAATTGGATGTTATGAACCTCTAGTAATATTTGTACTTTGGACCTTTTGAAAGGGACGATTTATTAAAACCCTTAAGTGCAATTTTGATAGGTTAAAATTTGGTATTTTTTTCTGCACGAATATATTTGGTTGCAGCATCATGCTTAGTCATGTCTAGCAGACCTTAACGATCGTTGTAAATGTACTTTCCGCTTTCAGAGAGAGGGAAGCAGGGCTGTCCAGCAGTGATAATGAAAATGACTCAAGCTCGAGTGTGTCTTCTAGTCCGAGAACCCAACCTCTGCTCCATCCTGACGCCCCCACCAATGATCACAATGACAAAGGTAGTGAAAACAATCATAAAAAAACAATCAAGCAATTAAGAGCAATCAGAAGTCTTTATTTGAGGTGCACTGCTTGATGGAGCAACAATTGTTTCATAAGTACACACTATATTAAATTCCAGTGTAGTATGGACTTTTAATTTGAATAGTTGAACTATTCATTCAGTACTATTTTCCCAGTTATTATACAGAAGTACTTTTTCAATCTTAATATTTAGTACTTAATATTTTTCCTTTTTAGTTGTATGAATTTTTCAAATTTGCAATTCATTCCTTGTCTTGTTTAGTCAAAAAATCTTTATTCAATATGAACGTATACAGATCCATGTACATGAATAGTGTCATTACATTATTACATTACTCGTAGATCTCAAATAAAAACTTCTTATTTACAATAAATAAATGTGCAAGAAAGAACTACTAACACTAAGAGAACTTTAAAATAGTTTTTTAAGTAGTTGAAATTAAAGTGGTTGGTTAGTGCTTGAAACTATAAAAGCAGCTAAATTAAACAAAAACAATGGAATAAGTAATGATATTTAACCCTTTCAGTGTCATGGCCATTTTCATAATTCTTGTGCATAAAGTTTTGTGGCCTTTTTCATGAAAATGTAATATTTTCCAAGAAAGGTCATAAAACATTTAATTTAAGCAATATTAATGTAATTGAAGACAGTGTCATTCTCATTCTAGAGTTATTACATTTCACTGCAAAAAAAATCTTTTTCCCTGCCTTAAATGAAATTAAACTATAAAACAATATTTTACATGTTTTAAGAGCAATAAATTCTATGTTAAATTCATGCATAAATACATTACTATTGTTTTAAATTAAGAAACCAAGGAAATAAAAAAGAATGTTTTGTGTGTAACTGTTGGTTATAGTTTCTGCTGTGTTTACTGAAACTACTATTCACTTAAGTACAAATTGATATTTTTATACACTTAAGTGCTATGGTTATTGTTACTTATGGGAAAAAACTTAAAACAATTAAAAACAAACCACTATTGATAAAAGTGAACACAAACTAGGGTTCAATTGGCATTCACAATCAAAACAAATGCAGATTACACAGTCAACACTGCAACGTAGAACATGAGTTAGTAAACAACTGAAAATTTTGATTATCACTACTAACATCAAAACAGTAAGTGAATAAAGTACTTTCAGGTCGTGAATAAACTACTTTGAGGTTTTTTGAAGCCTTCTACATCAATACTAGTGAGTTTATTTGAATGGGACGGTGGCGACGTCCTGTAATCTAGCTACTCGGAGGTTATGAATAGTGAATAGTTGTGAGCGATGGTCGGTGGATGTAGTGTTCTCTTGTGTGGATTATCGTCCGCACTATTGAATACTACGTTAATCCGCAAACACCATCCTTTATAATGAAACCAATTTGAATTCAGAAGCTGTGGTTCGGATTCAAAGTTAAACTGTAGGTCCCTAAGTTGCCATCGGCTGTTGGGCTATAAATTAACAGTCCTGTCTAAGGAACTTGTTAGCCTTAGTCAGTAACAAGACTACAAGATCGCACCACAATCATCTTACACTCAATCCTCATTCATACTTGGCTTAAAATACCTACCTTGTGGTATGGTCGCCATTTAAATAATTTAATCTAATTTAATCTTAATAATTTATCACATCATAGCACTATATTAAAAAAATGGAACGACAGTCCGTGTTAACAGCACTTTTCAAGAATGTTTCCATCGATACGGAGCATGTCACACGGTACTAAAAGGATTAAGATAAAAAGATACAAAAGTTTAAAATGATTTTAAGTTTTAAAGAAAGTATGTTCAATTAATAAAATTTATGGTTTTCCAGTTTTGAAGCGGCCAACGTTCAATAGTCACCTAGAGGAGCGACATAATAACTCTCTCCACCAGAACAGACGGACGGTGATTAAGAACAACGGAAACCATGGACATGGCCACACACTGTGCACCAGGATAGACAACAAGACTGATGCGTCGCCCGTGTACTCTAACCAGCCGGCTGGGTTCATACTGGAGCCGGAGATGCAAGAACACTTGTTGCCGCTGCAGCAGTACATCCTCGAGCAGGCTAAACTCTCCGGTAAACTATGAAATCTTGCAAACTGTAATTAATAAAAAATTATGTGGTATATTTAATGTGTTGGATTTTTACTTGTCAGGTGGGTTTATTATTTATATATTACCAAGATCTTAAATAATAATACCTTGAATTATTAATGACAATATTTATTCAGATAGTTACATGTTCTTTTGATTGTTGAAAGGGACTCGCAATGGTGTTACATAAATAAATGTGGGGTAGGCCTAATGCCAAGAATAATTTAAATTAAAGCTCAATCTGTTTTACGATAATAAATCTGTATAAATGAAATTAGAGTTTTATCTGAACATTGCTCAGAATTATTAATTTTTTAGTTATTTTTACATTTTGTGCGTTACAGAAGCCGAAACCAATCTTATCTCAATTTGTGTCTGTTTTTCTGTGACGCTCCAGGAAGCATTTTGCGCCGTCTTCTCAGAAAAAAACGGGTGAACTGAAAATAATGAAACTTATTTCATGCATTCTCTACATTTCAGAGAATGTTTTTCAATGCTTGAAATTGTCCGCCCCTTGAAAAGTAAATAACAAGCATTTAAAAGCCCACGTTTTACGCGATATTAGTCACATTTTGCTTCAGTTTTCAATTATTAATACATGAACAGTACTGTTAATAATCAAATGTCTTTGTAGTTTAATGATTTAATAGAAAGAAAAACAAACAGCTGTCAAATCAATATTAGTTAGTTTATATTGGTCATTGATTTTAAACCCATTTCAAAATCAAATTAATAGTTACTACGTTAAAAGTTACTATATTAAAAAGTTATTTTAACCTGTAACTAATTATAATAATCGTATAAATGTTCTAATCTATTTAATTGTAAATTTATGCTAAATAATAAAGCTGGGTATTGATTTATTTTCTTTATATTGATTTGTTTAGGATTTCAGGATTACATTTTTATATGATAATTTTTCTTCTTTAAACTGAATCCTACAACCCGTACAAAGGACGGGCTTACTGCTAGTATATTTATAAAATTAAAATATGCATGGATTCAATCTCAGGAAGGGGCACTCGTGCTGGCAATTTCAACAGTGTTTAAAATTTAAATAATTATAGTGTTAAATACAAATTAACAAAATTAGGCCTATAGATTCTAAGTTATGGCATCAAAAGTAATGGTCCCATAAGGAAATTTTCAATTAGTTATTTTTACTGAATTTATTAATTATTTATATTGAATTTGAATGAGATTTAGATTGATAGTCTTCTTGTTGTTTAGAAATTAAATGATTTTAAAATGAACAGTTAATAAATTTGAAGTGTCTATACTCCTGGTATCTCTGGTTATACAAGATGAATGTTACCTATGAAATGATGTTACCTAAACGTTACCTATAAATGATCGTCTTTTTCACTCACTTCTAATAGCCGGGGGAATATTCCAGTAAAGGTGAATTTATTGTTGTAGTGAGCTACTATTCCTAACTATTTAATAACCTGAGAATGCAACTGCAGGTTACACTAGGAATTACAAAGTCTAGGCTATGTGACCTAATTAATTTAATTTTAACACAGGGAGTCCATGTAAATTCTCTTCTTTGAAGGCCTCTTGCTCACTGCTTCTCGTTAGTTTAGGCTATTGTTGGAGCACTTGGTATTTTTACAATGGTCACAAGTCACTGAAGAGTGCTCACCAGTGGAGTAATGGCAAATTTTCCAGTGTGGGAACACCGTTCCCACACGTTCCCTCACCTTTACACCACTGGTGCTCATACACCGGATATGTGTCAAATGAATAAGAATTTTTATTCCAGGTATCAGATTTTCTGTAGGATGTAGTTGGGTGGTAATTAAATTAATTCCTCAATCGAATGCATTAGATGGAATTTAGGCAGTCATATCAACGTAGGAAGGTACATCTGGTTTTTTTAATAAATATCAGTAGACACCTTTTCCTGGTTAATGTATTGGAAATAAGCCTCTGGCAACAAAACATTTTATTTGTACAAATTTTCCAGTGGTAGGACTAGAAATATCAATTTTGGTTTTGTTTCGTTTTTTGTAGCCTTTGTCCTGTATTTCACTGGAATATCCTCAATGATTCTATATCCTTGCTTATTTCACTGTAATGAAATAAAGTGAAGATCATTCAATTACTCCCTGAAGATGCCACAATAGTGGCAAAGTGCATTGCAGTGAAACATGCAATCTTCAAGGTCAAAGACCATCAAAAATGTAACGAAATAAATTTATAATTTATTCTCAAAGTCAATGTCAGAATAGGGTTAGTACGCTTCAGTAAAGCTGCACTGTAATCATAGTTAATTTTTTGTATACTCAATAAAACGGGATTTTTAGGGACCCGAAAGAGAGGAGACCAAAAGGAATAGTAAATATCGTAAAAAGTAAAAAGATGAATCCTATAATGAAGAAAATGGAGAAAGAGCACATGTGAGCTTTGAAAATGTTTTAAATAAAACGTCATACCAAAATGAAGGAAGACTATTGGTTTAAAACACTTTTTATAAGCTAGAATTGTGCCCTTTTTCCAGTTTCAGAATCTGTTACGTAATTTTACTTTTCCTTTCCTCCAGTTCTGTCGTGCATTTCAATATTTGTGACCTTGTGTAAATTCTCTTTTATCACTTTTTTAAATTATTTAAAATCGTGCAGGTGATTCAAAGTTGTTAGTTAGCTGTTAATGTTTTTAATCGTTTAAATGTATTTTGTGATAGCCTGATTGCGTAATATTTTTAACAAAATCTCTGAAATGCCAATTGCTAAACTAATTAATTCTTCAGTTAATATATAGGGGATTACAGAAAAGTAGCCTATTTAGTTTAACGAGTGAAATGTACCATTTTTAATTCTGCCCAGGTATTGCGTACAACTGCTCTCAGTCTCTTTACCTGACACGACCAACAGTGGTCTAGTTTTTCTATAACATTCTTATATTTCATTATCATGAATTAAAATCGTTTTTCAGGGGCCCTAGGAATAAATACACCGTTACCCTTGGAAACACAACACGCTTCGCTGAAACGGAAGAAAGATCCCCCTGCCCCGGCACCAGTCCTCTATTCACCCATCATGGAACGAGCAGAGGTGAGTTTGAAATTAGTTTCTATAAATCCTACGGGTTATTAGTCTTTATTCATTCAATACTCAGTAGTTGCCTTGAACAATTTATAGTTTTTTTCTATTTATTTTATTTAAAGTTATCACTATTCGTAAGTTTTTATTGTTGTACAATGTGAAAGATTATTTTGTACTTATTTGGTTTTATTGGGGGCAAGGCTGGAATTCATTTTTTTTTCGAACTAGAGGTGTGCGGATATCCGAAAATTTGGTTTGGAATCTTAATTCAGAACGTGTAACAAGTATCCGTTAAAATCTGATAAGTATCTGAATTTTTTTATTGACTGCGTAGCAAAATGAGCATTAAAACTAAGAACACACAATATTTTTTTAAAATTATTTTGGTGATAGGGAACATTTTTGGGAAAGTTTTGTAGTAGACAGCAAAATGACATAATTTGTTTCCTTTTGAAATACAAGAACGTTATTGGCAAGTCTGAGGTTTGAACATCATTCTTGGAATAAACTTCAATTATTGATTGACTTGTCAATCAATGAATTATTTGTATTAACATACTGAACAGTGTTCATACTTAATTAAAATTGCGCCTAAGTTTTTGAAGTGTATGATGTTTAAGGGTCAGATTTATCTTAACTACTCTGCCTGAAATTATAGATCCATATTTGATCAATCTTGTATGATAAGTGATGATTTAATTAATTGTGAATCCTATGGTTTGGCAAATGACCTAATAGAAAATAATTTAATACTGTATACAGAATCTTTTACATGTAAAAAATCATAGTTTATTGGATACATGTTTTTCCGCTGTTATTACGAGTATGAAATCCAAAAATTATTTGATCCGAACTCTTTACTATCACATTTTAATTTGAACTATCCGATCCAAAACATTCATTATCTGCACACCTTTACTTCAAACTATTGTTTGTGTGTTCTTTAAATCTGCCTTGTCAATTGAATTTTTGTATTAACCTGTAGTTCTATATGTAAATGTATTCTTACCATACTATTAAGTTGTTGGAAAATTTTTAAACTCTAACCACCATCAATCATTTCTACTTACTGATTATTTAATTTTAACCAAGTTTAAGGGTTTACCTATTTTCTGTCACATTGGAAAATGGTGTTTTCATTTTAATTTTAATATTTATTGGTTTACAGCTATTCTATTATTCATCCACCAACTAAACATGTTAATCCAAGTTTTTGAGATTCAAAAATAAATTAACCCTGGAGGATCCTTTACCGTTTGACCAGATTTAGAAAGAAGTCCATTTAAAGCTTATTTTGTGCCGTCGTATAAGTAATCAATCTTTGAGTAATTTAGACCAAAAACTGTGCAAAGCTTGTACATTGTTGGTTAATTTACTAGTAGATAACCTAACTGATTCCTTGTATTGTGGTTGGTCAACATGGCGGTGGACCAAATTTTATTGTTTTAAAATTGCTCAATCTTAAATTTTTGTAACTTATTTTTTGTGTGGAATGTATGGTAGAATTTTATCTTCAATGTGGTACTTAACTCAGTTAATTTCAAATCAATAAACAGTTTGGAAAACTATTAATTTCTTCTCAATAGTTTTTCCATCAAAACATTCTTTCAGCTTTCAGTTTGTCCTCCAATTTATTAGTATTTTTGTATTGTCAATGTAGAACTTTCTTTACATTCTTTTACAGTTATTTTTAGTTTTTATCTAATGTTTTATTTGGTTTTATGAAACAGTTTTTTGTTATTTTGCATGTAGAGAGTTGACTGCAGACGTCAGATTTCGTCCTCTCCTTGTGGGTCCGGGCCCCCTCCCTCTCCCCTCCCCTTGGTCACTCATTCCCTCCCATCATCCCCCTCCCCTCTCTCAGCATCTCTACAATATGAGCAGGTAAATTACTTGAGCCCCTGTCTCTTTTTTTATGTCTCATTTTTTTGGTAATTCTTTTTATCTCTATTTTCTAACCGTGCTTTTCGTCTTCAGTTATAAAACATCTTAATGCATGATAAAAATTAATATGTTTTTATGTACGAGGGTGTACCCAAAAGTAACTGGAATCATGCCGCCATAGTAGTACGTACGTCTGCCGCTACGTGTGTGTAATGTAGCTCATCCGGAAGTCAGTGCCGCTAGTGCCATCGCCGTAGGTGGACGCGTTTGTCTGCAGTGAGTCTTTTAGTGAACACTATTTCGCCATTTCGTTGTTTTTCGTTTCGGCGGATGTAAATGAACAACGTGCAGCTCTGAAGTTTAGTTTCTTGTTAGGGAAGAGTGCTGCAGATACCATTGTTATGTTGAAATCTCCTTACAAAGATGAAGCTTTTGGTAAAACTAAAGTAGACTAAAGTAAACTAAAAACTAAAGTAAAACTTTTAAAGTAAACTAAAGGATGTCCGTCCACTTCCAAAACTGACGAAAATGTTAAGAAGATGCGTGAGCGAACGACTGCAAATTGATCCCAGATTTTTTTTCTAAGATCAATACCATAACACCAAGATTTGTCACCAGTAATGATCTTAGAAAAAAAATCTGGATCAATTTGCAAGTGTTCTTTCATTGCTCGACAAGATTCCACTCGATATTCCTTTTCAAGTTTAGCCAAAACTCGAGGCCCAAACTTGGCAGCCACTTTTGTCATTTTCAAATCCTTACTCAAAATTCACTGGAAAGAGCTCCAACTAAGTTCAGATATCTCTGATAACTCGTCAATGGTCTGTCGTCGGTCTTCATACAAGAGCTTACGAATCTTCTCAACATTTTTGTCAGTTTTGGAAGTAGACGGACACCCTTCAAGGGATTTGTCAACATTTGACATGTCGCCAATTTTAAAACGCGAAAACCATTCGTATACTTTAGTTTTACCTAAAGCTTCATATTTGAAAGCAGTTTTCAACATAACAATTGTATCTGCGGCACTCTTCCCTAAAGAGAAATAAAATTTTAGAGCTGCGCGCTGTTCATTTACACCCGCCAAAACGAGTAAATGACGAAATGGTGAAACAGTGTTCACTAAAAAAAACTCACTGCAGACAAACACATCCACCTACGACGATGGCACTAGCAGGACTGACCTCCGGATGAGCTGCGCTACACACGTAGTGGCAGACATTCGTACTAAACAGGCCACACCTACATCAACGTCATTCCGGTTTCTTTTGGGTACACCCTTGTATGCCTAATTTACAAAGTTGTCATTTGGTGCTTGGGATAAAAACATTTCATTTTCTAATAATTATTGAGTATATTATTTTAGTCTATAGATTTTTATGTACATTCTTTCGCATTATAATATTCCCCTTGTTCGAGTGACTGATGAACTCTTTCCCCACACACAGGTTAACCTTTGTGGGGAAAATTTCCTTGTATTTATCTTATTGCATGTAAAAAAGTTTTGTATTTTTTTTATAAATAGGCCTATTCATTCATTAATTTAAATTAGGCTCTTAGGATATCCATAGGCTATTTTAAAATGTTTACATTTTTTTACTTTTAATGCTAGTTTACTACTATAAAATCATAAAAATGTGAAAGTATAAATTTCTCAAAATCCATTCTAACAATTTTGATTAAAATTTAATGTTTTATAAGGTCCCTAAATATTATGACACCACCTGTAAAATAATGGTTCTTGTCATGGGCTTTTAAATGTAAGGAAAAAATATTTTTCATGAATAATTTTTTTAATTTTCTGGCAAGAAGCTCAGTTTTTTTAGTTTTACTTATATATAAAGTTGATCATCTTTATTAAAACCAGCTCAAAAAGATAAACAAATCAGTACTTTAATTATTAGTCTATGAATTACGGTTCTAGAGAAAATTTAAATTTACTGTCTGCGGTAGACACAATATGTTGTGTGAAAGCGGCCAATGTTATTCTTATGGAGAATAGAAAAAATCAATGTAATTTTTATGAAACTTTTTACGTAGTGTAGGTTTACATTACTCCCCTCCCACTCCCAAAAAATCATTCAAAAAATTTGGTTTTACCTGGTGTAACCAAAGAGCATGCAGTATTTATTTAGAAGCCATCAAAGTTTTCTTCTATTATATTAGTAATTTGCTTATTTTAAATCCTGTGTTGTGTACTTCCCTTTCTTTCTTTATGAAAAAGAATTTGAATTAACTGTGATTATGTATAAACTACAGTAGAACCTCGATTAACCGTCACCCTTTTAACCGTCAGTCTCTGTTAACCGCCACCCCGCTAACGTAAACAAATTATGTTTCCACGTCAGCGCCGAGCCGGATTGTCTTTTGAGGCTCTATGATGAGTAGTGACGAATGTACTGTACACTTGCAATGTGCGTGAGTCATTGGCGGCAAGGGTAGTGACCCAGCTGGTTAATCCCTTACACTGTCTTCTGCATTCTACTGCTACTGTTGCATTTCAGTTCAGTATGGTGCTTGGCTACAGTGAACTGATGTTATTGCCGATTTCGAGTGCAATGCCTACTAGTGTTTTACGTGCTTTACCGTTTTTTGACAGTGTTGCTTATACGTAGTGTGTAATGCTCTTCTGTTATGGCTGAGAAACGGAAACGTAAAGTTTTGGGACTCGACAATAAACAATAAATTATTAAACGCTGGTGCTTCATCTCAGTAAAATAGAAACATGACCGCCTGAAAAGCTCGACGGGGAAAGAAACAAAAGAAAATGACGGATTATTTTAAAAACTAAGTACCGGTAACGTCAGTTTTGAGAGTAAAAGTACGAACATGTACAGTTGATATTCCATTGTTTTCTTAATAAATATTTTAATAAAGTATTTTTCACTTGAACTGACGTAGTTTTGTTTTTTCTCATTTAAAATAAATTCACATTAAGTAAATCATGAAAATTAATTAGGACTTACAATGGCGTCGTTATAACATGAAAGGCAGTGAATTGAGATGTTGCCACGCCAAACACTGTCTAGGTGCTAAGTTGTATTGGCGCTATTATTATTTCTGTTATCCATCTATTTGGTTATCCGTCATGGTCACGGTCCCGAGGGTGACGGTTAATCGAGGTTCTACTGTATGTGCAAAATGGATTAAAAATTACATTTGGTACGATTATTCATAAACAAATCAATCATCTAATTAAGAACTTTAAACTAATTTCTTCTTTACAATCTTTGTAATTATTGCATTCATTGTAAGCTACAGAACAAATATTGTTCAAGTTGTATTTATACTTAATTTTCTTCAAATTTTCAGCTGTCAAGGGTCGTCTTGAACAAAAAGTTGCCATCGGAAAGCGACATTGAAAAGTATGCTCAAGATAATCTAAACATTCACAAGAAAGGCCTCTTTAGGAAAAAATTCTCCATCAGAGATATGTTGTCATGGTCAAAAGTAAGTATCGAGGTTGTAGTGCTAACTTTTACATATATAAATTTATATAATCTACCATTCCGTTTATCTCCGGGTCTGGGTGTTCACTAGGCCTCTCCACCCTTTTCTGTCCCACTAAAATTCCTCTTTCTCCACATACTACCATTATGTTCAAGGTTCATCATTACACTATGGACTCACATGACGTTTATGTGTATTTTAGAATCAATTTGGTTTGATTCTAGAGTTATAGGAGGTTCCAGCAAAGTCGGTACAGAATATTGTACAGCCACCAGATAAAAAAAGTTATGAAGAAATAAGAATAAAAGTATAAGAAAGGAAATTTTGAGCATAAACACTCTACCTAATCCTCGGAGAAATTACAGAACCTTTAAACTAATTCATATCTGTATTCGGGATACAACGCCCTAAGAGAATGAGAGTATTGTGTGCGTTTGTGTATGAGAGTGCAACGTCTGATTTAACAGACGTTACCACATTTGAAATTATTTTTCCACGTCTTTTTTATTGGATATTGGCACTGAAAAGATTAACAAAGGTTTATTTATTTGATAATTTCACTGAATTATTTGTACCGTTATAGGATCCAATAAGGAAACCGATGCTGGTTTTGTCGGACAAGTCTCTTAAGAAGGATGCGGTGGACATGTTTAAACTGGTACAAATCTACATGAGCGACCGCAAGGCAAAGTTGGGAATGAGTCTGAACAGCGTTGCACTTGAAATCTGCAACCTGGGCTACAACAAACCTGCATTGCGCGACGAACTGTACATCCAGATATGCCGACAGACCACCGAGAACCCACGCAGGTTCGATTCCTTGATGGATCATATTTAGAAATTATGCAAGTATTTTTTGTTCTATGATTTTCATATTGAAAAGTTCTGGAGTTCTTTTCGACTGTAGGTGTTTGTCCTGCAAATCCAGAGACTCTTCTCCAAAGATCTCGAGACATTTTAAATTATTTTCCTAACAACAAAATATCTCTTGTGATTTGCATATGGATTTAACCTAGACTATTACTAAACTAAAACTAAAGCCTAAACGTTGCATTGTATGTGTAGCTAAAAACTAATATTTTAAGTTGATAAAGCTTAAATAATTATTGTTGTGTAGGGAATGCTTTTGAGGAAAAATATATTAACTAATATTATTCCACAGAGAAAGTCTTCGAAGAGGCTGGGAACTTTTGGCCATCTGTCTCTCCTTTTTCCCTCCATCACCGAAGTTTCAAACTTACCTGGATAGTTATATGAATAGGTAAGAAAGAATCTGTATTTTTTCTGTTAGTATTATTTATGTTTTTTATTAATTTTTTGTTATTATCTATCATTGAAATCTATGAAGTCTAAACTAAGGCACATAATTGTCCTGAAGTACGACAAAACCATACTAAGATTGTCCAGCAGGTTGTCGCACACTTCACCCACTTCGTCCACAGCACTTTGTAAACAGTCGTAAAGCTGTTCTTCTGTGTTGGCAAAATCACATTTTTCGGTAAAATTCCTACTTCCATTCATAACCAACCTGTCAATACTGTTGTTGACCACTGATATTTCACTCTCTAAGACAACTAAATTCGTTCGCAGAGTCTTCATCCACTTGTTCAAAGGGATGTCAACCGGAATGGATTTTCTTTCAACTAATTTCCATTTTTGACATTCAAGCAGCGTATTGATCTTTATAAAAATCACAACCATGTCACTAGATATGTTCTTGCTTTGTTGTTCATCCGTGAACATGTAGAACATATCAAGGTCGAACGCTTTCAACACTTGTTTGCTGACACTGTGGATGGTTAGTTGAGTATTTGTGAAGGTGTAATCTATGATGTAGTCTATTTCGTCAATCACATCCTGATACAAGTTATATTCAATTATCTGTAACAAAAAAATTGTTTAGCAAATGAATGACACTAATTTAATTTATAAGAAGCTAATTTAGCTTTTTACGTGTTTGTTAACACAGTAGACTCCCGATTATTCGTGGTAATGGGTGGTTGAGTGATCGTGTATAATCGAAATTGCAGATAAAGAAAACCTAACCTAAAAACACAGGAAATAGTTAAAAACGACTGTGAGAGCGAAATGTAAGTCCTTATCAACCTTTACTTGTTGTTAGGTTTCATAATGTGAAAGACATCAAGTAAAAGATTACCTTTTCGTAAACAAACAGTTTTGTAGACATTATTTTCACATCGGTAAAAAAAACAGTTCAATACGTGGGACAAGTGTATTAAGTCCATTATTGAGTTTTTTTAAAGGCATTTGATTTTATTATAACAATGGTGGACTGAATTTTCTAAGTACAATGAGATCGCACAGTCAAGTGTAATCTTCTTTTCCAAGTCCAACAGTCCCTTTGCGTAATGGCGGGTAGTTATGTATAATCGCCCTCCCAAGGCCAGGCGTGTCTCAGGCGGTAGCTATAATTAACCGAGGATGGACATATATGCGTTTAATTTCGCTTACCCTAGTTGTTAATATTTTTTTTATCGATCACGGATAAGCCGCAACGAGGTTAATCCGCTCGCGGATAATTGGAAATCTGCTGTATTGAGTTTGAACAGTAGGATACATATCATAATTTGTTGTCATTTTACTCAATCTAATTTTGATAGATCTAATTTGAACTAAGAAGTAAAGAGAACTAAAATAATTATGTCTTGCTACCTAAGCTGTAATACATTCTAGTAACGATGAAATGTGAATGGATTAAGCTGTAAATATTTCACAAACATTATTAAAAATCTTTATACAACTTTTAAAGATATAGTTATAAAGTCATGTAGTGACATTTAAAACGTCAACATTGGGGTGTTGTGTGTCACTTTTATTTTTGGAGTGACATTGCCGGAAGTTCCAAATCAGATGAGACACCCTCCAAAACCTACGGTTACCAATTTATCAATCTACTATATCCTTAGTTTAAATAATCAAATTAATAAAAAAAATTAAAAATGGTTTTTTACCATAGAAGTAGCGAGGGTGTTCTCGTTTACTGTAACATAAAGATAAGTATGTATCTTTTCTTAAAATATTAAGTATGAACAAAAACACAAAACATGCTCCCCTTAAACATAGAATTGTAAAAGAAGCAAAACAGATGTCCACTGCCATCCCAATTAAGCCTACGAACGCCGTCAACTTCCACCCAAGCCAGTCACCGTTTATTTAAGTTGGACCCTCCCTCCACTATACTGAATTGGAATTGCTCATGGTCAGGATTCAAACCCTAGCACTTCCGAAAGGCTTCCAATATTTCACTCGTCAGCTAGCGCCGTATACCTCTCAGCTACTCGCGCATAGTCGGAGAAAGCGCTTACTTGGATATAATCCATACTCTAGCGGCAGTACAATGAACTGCTTGAACAAGTTCCTGTATGAGCTCCCAGAGGGCAACAACGACAGATGCCTTCACCTGCTACCTCTTATTGAATACTTCGTGAATTACGACTTTGTCACTTCATGGGTTAAAAGTGTTATGCTTAAAACAAAATTAAAGTTCCATTCAGGAGGTCTTAAGACAATGAAACAAAGATACCTCAGAGCTGGTGTACATGAAAAAAAGGAGACAAATTTGTACTATTTTCTTCATTGTACGAATTCAGCCTGAAACAAAATGACTATGTTAATATATCTTATCTTTAACTTAATTATATCAAGGAATTTAATTTCCTTCCTAATATAATTTTTATATCAAATATCAATATAATTAATCCTATGTCATTTTTTATTGATTGTTGATACCCATACCACTAATAAGTATATGTAAATCTCGAAGTAAAAACACAATTTACTACCAAATAATTTAGGCATTGCCACATACCCTAATCTCAAAATCTTATACCCATCACATAGTCTAGTAGACTTAGGTTCCAAAAGTAACTAAATAATATAGTGGGACGGATGACTTTAACCACGAGAGACCAGAGAAATGATTAAAAATTAACCTAAACTAGTAGAACTTATGAAAAAATTGAAGGAGGTCTTATTAACAGCAAAAGAATTTACAGATAAATGTTTATTAATATTGAAATTCATGTAAGTTAAAATTATAACAACGTGTATAATATTGTTTATATAAGTATTATTTGCCCTTAAAATTTTTTAATTAAAAATAAGAAAAACACATTTGATACATATTTACAGTAAATAAATATATAAATATAAAGTATATAAATATTTACAACTAATTTACACTTTGCTACTTTGACTACTGTTAGTGTTCAAGGATTTCCTACTTATTTCCTTGTTTCGCTACACTTAATCCGTATTCTGCCTAATTCAAACCCCGCTACTACAGTTAGAGTTATGAATATTTAAAAGTATTATCTTTACAGCATTACTGCTTTTATCACCAACATGCAAGTCAGGATTTCATAGGAATGTTTTTGAATAAACATTTTACTTTAGTGTCCATTTTGGCCTGGTGATGTCCGGTATGACTGGATGAAATCGATCGAAAGTTTAACAACTTTTGTATATATTTACCGTTTGTATATAATTACAATAAAAGTGTTGGAAGACCTGAGTTTTTACTTCATCCTATAGTAAAACCAACACGTATAATGCTAATCAAGAAGTTATTAAACATATTAGACCTTGTGTGGTGTGATAAATAAATTCTAGTTAAAAATTAAAAAACATTTTTATTAATTTTTAAGTTTAGAATTATGAGAAGTTTTATTTGTATTAACTTATACATATATGAAATACACCTGATTCCCGGTAATACGACCCCTGATAAGCCGAACATCCAGCTAATCTGAACAACCTGATGGAGAAAAAGGTTACTGGGTTTCAATTAAAAACCAAGCAATTTGATCTGAATTATAACACTTCAATCAATAGCACGTTATCATTAAATATTACTTACATACTACCTACTTACTTTTTTGGACATAAGTATTCAGTTATCGTCTTTTGACGTAATAAAGAAATCCTGTTAGCCAATGCAAAGTTGTGCCATCATCTCATAAACATCAATTATGCGGATGTAGCTGTACACTGTTGCTCGAGATAGCGTATGGCGATGTCTAGCTACACTCACAGTAGATCACAATAGACTTGATTCTCGGTCCGACTCTTTATTGTCGCTTTTTCGCAAATTACTTTTCAAACATCTGAGTTCATCCCCAGCAATGACCGCGATCAGGAAAAAAGTAGGACTCTGGCGTAATTTAATTTAGTATTTATTTTAATTTCAAATTATAGAGATTACTATTCAATAAATACCTTAAATTAGATGTAAGTAGAATTGTAGTCTTGATCTTTTCATAATACAAACTTTCTGCAGCTAAATATGGACTGAAAGGAAAAACGTATGTTAATAGTAAACATTGCTTTTGAGATGGAGTACAACGTGAATTGAAACTACGTGATTTTTATTTCAAGAATAAACGAATAATAAGTGTTTGTGAATATTTCTATAAATTACATAACAAGTATTATTTTTAATTTTTACCTTCAATATTATCAAGGTTTTGTCTTAATCGCATAGCCTACCTAAAATTACCACAAAGGGTTAAAATCACATAATTTTTTAGTTCGTTGCAACTAATATACTTGTCTAAAAATATTTTGTACTACTGTTTTGTAGATTTTTTGACGTAGCCAATGAAATATTTTATGTGTGTTTTGATTGTAATAAATTAAATATTAGTTTTTAAATTTTAAAACTGATTGCTTTGCAATAAAATATTAAGGATGGGGTTTTTACCATTTAACACCGTATTTAAATGTGTACAAATAAGTTTTGCACGAAAAATGAAAGTTTAAACAATATACAAGTGACCATTATTGACATGTAACAATATACGGTAGAGTGAAAAATCTGTTTCTGCAAAAAGAAAATGATCAGTTTTATAGCTAGTGAACAAAGTACTGTGGTACTTACTTTATGGAGAGGCTGCTGCAGTGGTAGAGCTATGTTGACTTACCATGTGGCACACTCACGTATCAAGTTGTGAGTCTCACAGCTGTGAGTGTGTGTGCATACATATGATTACCATCACACTGGGCTGCCATTTCCATCACTAACATTCTCAACCTAAATTAGCTTTTGTTAACGTAGAAACAATAGTTGACCTGTCTAGTGTCAGTTGTATTTTCTCTCTAAGAGATTTTTTTCCTTTTTATAGATATGAATAGCGTGAAAATTCTTGGTTAAAAGTTATTAACTATTGTATCTGCTTGACAATTTTTTAAGTTATTAATTTGAATTCTACAGGTGAAAAATGATCATAGAAAATGTAATAAGGAAGAAGATTAAAATTAAAGTTTATTATAAAATTTAGGTCGGCAATTTTTTACAGTTCCACCATCCGTTTACCTATAAATAAGAATTTATTAATGAAAATTAAACAATGAACGTACAGAAAAATAAACGGTATCATTTATCAATTTTTTTAATAAAACTATTATATTCTTTAACCCTTTCTGTGCCAACATCCGTTTATACGGACGTTGGCAAAACATGCAAGAAGAGCCAGCGTCCGATTATACAGACATCCTAAAAAAAGAAATTTTTTTTTATATTTGTGTTAAAGATAAAAAATAAATTAAAATATAATTATTTGAGTTAAAATGTTACTCTAAATATTTTTGGCTGCAGTCCGCATCAACGTCTATTGTTTGTTTACTTGGTTAGTTAGCCGATAACCCTAAGCAATTTGAGGTTATTATTATTGTTTGTTTAGTTTCTTTTGTAATAATGAAGAGTATTGATTCATCTGTCAATGATAAAACAATGTGTTGTGACAGTAATTTTTCAATGAGTGATTTGAGTTGGAGTGATGAGTAGTCAAGTTTAGGCTTTGACAACACGGATAGTGATCCAGATTTCGATCCTGATAATAAGTGCTTTTAAAAATAATAATCATAATAATTTGAATCATTTACACAGCTATAGCCACAATTCAAATTCCATGTCTAATCTGTACGTATTTATTTTGGAGTGCGATTAATCTTTTCAGTATTACTTATGCAAAAACCAAAACTCACGATATTTTCTAAACTTATTACAAACACATTTTTGGAGATAAATTTTTAAACTTGTTGCTTATATGTACAAAACTAGTATACTTAAACAAAAACACTCAATTTTAAGCGCGAGGAATTTTCTACTAGCAATTTTTTTACTTCAAACTGAAAAATTAATTAAATATTATTTTAGTAATATTTTATTTTATGAATAAAAATATTAAGTAAATTTATTTTATTTGTTACATTTACCTAACTTATTTATGAACAAAACAAAATAAAAAGTATCCATTTTTATCAGTAAATAATGAACAACAACAAGAAAGAAGATAATGAAATCGGCAGAAAGGATTTCTGGTCTGTGTTAGTATCCTTACCCAGTTTTGGGATAAATACTATCCTGGAAGTTCTTCAGGCAGCAGGAACGTGTCCCAGGGCTAAACTTGCCCTAAAATTATCAAAGAGAACCAGGAGAATGATCTCGATGCCCTGCTGTTGAAAAACCGGCCTGACACCATCTAGACCCGGTGACTTAAAAGGACTAAGAGAGCCTATAGCCCACCTTCTCCTGCTGATGGTGACGATCCTGCTAGCGGCACCCCACCTGGTTGCACAGGCCCTCCTCGACGCTTTTATTCTCTAGAAGGACGCCCTGGGCGAACTGTGACAATCAATCCCAGTTTCCCGTGTCCTCAATGGTCTTGTGGCTGACCATGTCCACTGAGAAAGCACAAATTCTTCACGCAGCCTCCAGGGGGTCCTTTCCCAACGTGGGCAGCGGAAGAAAGTGTGTGCAATCCGGTGTACCCGTTTTGCTCATCCAATGCAGAGTTAAAATAGTCGTAGCCAGTCAGAAACTGAGTGAGGTAGTAATCTACCTGACCGTGAGGTTCCACCCACGGTTGAACCTACTTGATAGTTCGTCTAGTAAACGTTGAATATTGTTTAAAGGCGTAGAAAATAGCTGAGTGCCGTAACTGTATGTTATTATTATTGTATATTATATAAATGACCTCATCAAAACAATATTATTGTGATGAGTTTGTAATTTAATTTCTGTTTTCAGGCATCGAGATCCCAACTTCGACTTCCCAGAGGTGGGGAAGTGGCCGATTCATGTGCAGGTGAGCCACTACGCTAGTGTCGCGTGCAAGAGACTGGAGAGGGGTGGTGAGGGCGGCAAGAGGCCCCCTCGGAAGCCAACACTGGAGGAGATTGATCAGGCTAGGGTAAGTATTTTTATTGTTATTTTTATAATTACAGTAGAACCTTGCTGATTTAAATAAATAAATAAATATAATGGTCTTTATTAGCAAGCATTTCTCAGACAAAAAAATCTGTTTTTCAGAATAACTCTTGTTAAAAATTTTACAATCATAATACAGATCAAATAAACTTAGCATCTAAAAACATACAAAAGTGAAACTACAACATATTTACATTGGCCGTGCAGTTTAAAAAAGATTTTAAATTTCTTTTATATATGCTCAGAGTGTCGACGCATTTAATTTTTTGGGGGAGGGCATTATACATAGTAGGGCCAAAGTATGAGAAGCCCCGCCCACCCACTTCATGCCTGACTCTAGGAAAGTGCAGCAACTCATCCTGCCTCGTGCTGCGGTCGGAGACATCGCCCTAAACTTGAACCTCGATAATTCGAAAACCTCTACAAATTATAGATTTTGTCTGTTCCCTCAACCCTTCAAGCCCGGAATTTTAAGAGCTCTTCCAACACGGACGGCATTATTTTGGGATTTGGACCACCAAGGCCTACTACCTGCAAACCTTATTTGTAACTGATAACTGTTCATCCAACCACAATGAAATGTTATTGTCTATTTCAAACTAATATTTTATTGAAAACATCCAAAAATAACCTAGTTCTAAGCAGTACTCACAATGTCAGTTTACCATAAAAGGTCTTCTTGAAACAAATTTTCTCTACTGAATTTTAAGTTCTGGGAAATTCGCTCTACTCACACCAGCGTGCTGTGTGCGATCTCGTAATTGAATATAAATAGGTGCTATTGGGCTTTACAAAAATAGTTGAAAAGCAAATTACTATCTTGACGAATACAAGAGCAAATCTATAAAACAGTTACTAGGCCAATATTACTCTGTATGGTTCAGAAACATGGACAATGAAAATATGGAAAAATTAAGAATTATGAGAACTATCTGGAGGCAGATATAATAGTTGTAATTAAGTCAGGAAGGCTGATATGGGCAGGATGTGTGAATGAATAAGAGAGGAGAAGGAGAACTCACAAAATGGTATTGGAAGGAAAAAAGACCGGGGAGAAACAATTGGGCTGGTCGAAGTGACCAAGGTAGAGAGGGACATGAGGCATGTGGGGTGAAGATCAGATGAAGTACTGAAGAGAATGGAGGTGAATTGGTGGGGCCGAAACCCTCTTATGGTTTGAGTAAGTAAAAGGTGCAAATTCAACATAAAAATATCATCACCAAAAATATTGATCAAAATGCAGAACTGATTTGTAGTATTTTACTAATTAGACTGATTTTGTTACAGGCTTATGTAGATATGTTCTTATTTAAAACCAACTTAAAATTGTTCTCTTTCTTTTGAGTAGGTTATTGATTATTTTTAAATTGATATGTGATGTGTGCGTTGCAGTTGCAGATCTTCAGGCCGAGCATGTTCGGGTCCACGCTGCAGGAGGTGATGGGTCTGCAGAAGGAGAGGTTCCCTCACTACAAGCTGCCCTGGATACAGACCACGCTGTCGGAGGAGGTCTTGAGGCTGCAAGGCGCGCAGACCGAAGGAATATTTAGGTGACTAACTGGAAAAATGTCAGGAACACACTGGTTATAATTGTTTCAGACATTAGTTAATGCTAGTGGTATGCGAGTTTTCAAACTATGAATCTTTTTGAGTTGAATACAGTTGAACCTTGATAAATCGAATCCCAAGGGGAGAAAGGAAAACTTGGAATTATCGAGTATTTCAAATAAAAGAGGTTCGATTTATCAATGTTGATTTTCCTTTAAGTTTGATTTATAGAGGTTTCTATTCAGTGTGAACAATGAATGCAGTCAGTAGTTTAGGTAACTTCCAAATAACTTGTTTTGTACATTGTACATCACTATTATTTACTTGTTGTAAAAGTTATTACAGTACCGGTAATATACATTTACAGGATAAAGTTTAATAATGTATGTGTACTTCCTGAAACTCCTTGTCTGCCAGTATCACTATCCTACAGCTTATTTTCAACTCGTGCAGCAGCGAGTCGGGGAGAACTTGAGTTGGCCTCTCAATGTTGCGCGGTTCATTAACTTGTATCCTGCGCTGTACAATATCGTCTTGTGTGCGACCGGGAAAACTCTTTCACTGCGCTCAACATAAATCTTTATTGGCGTGAGTACTTTTTGAATCGCAACTGCGCCAGATTGCAGTTTTTATACACACGCTGTATAGTCTCGAAGCGTTTGTGATGGAGTCGCTTGTACGCGCGATGATCACCCCCATGCTTGGAACTGCAGTCTTTCATTTTTTCCATTCCATCTTCACAGTCACATCTTCCATCCGTAGATAAACAGTCATTGCGTGTTTATCTACGGCAGTAGTTATTTTCCTCATCTTTTTCTCCCGCCACATCTCTCCGGTCTCGTAGTACACACGTTCCGCCATCAACCTATGAAATACAAAGCCACCAGCGCCGTCCGCTGAGCAGGTGGCCCCCGGATCAACTGCTAAGTACTCGTACAGATTTATCGAGATGACGACCTTAGCAGCGTTACATGGCAAGATTTTCTCTGATTTGATGTTCTTCCTTGTTAATTTTCTTTTATTTTCACTGCTCTGTTTCAACATAGTCATAGACACAACTATATCGTGTGTTTGCACACTGTAGCTGAAATTCAAAGAGCAAGCGAAATAGCGTGGCAGGTACAGACGCGATTCCGCCTCACAGCCTGCCGTCCGAGGCTCGTTGAACTTTCTTCATGTGGACGGCATCGTGTTGCGGTGTGTACACTGCAATAGTTCTAACAGAGTGGTGCTGTCGTAGAGGACGCGCTTCAATCCGTGGCGGTACTGTGGGAACAATCTGAATCCTCGTCCCTTAATGTAGTTTGCGGCAGCGGCTATCCTCCACGTTCTTTGATGCCTTCGCCTACCTTGCGGCCTGCAATCGCCAAAACATCGGTACAAAACGCCAATAGTGACGCTTCATCACCCGGGCAATCGGCGGTTCCAGTGTCCGAGAATCTAACCACTCGTCTACCAGTGGATACGTAGCAGGCCTCGTGTGTCTTCTTATCATTCAAAATATAATTTATAAAAAACAATAAAAAAAGTAACGAAAAAGTAAACAAAATAAACAAAGATTTAGTCATAGGCCATCGCCATTTTGACATCAGGTGTATAGCGTCAGTCAGGTTATAAGAAAATAAAGCGATTGGCTGTTGACAAACTAAAAGCCAGTATATATTCATATCATATGAAATTGAAATCCCCTCCTTTTATTGATACCAGATACTATATAAATGAATAAATAGATTTACTACACAAGCCGGAAAAAATTTACACTGCAGTGTTTTTCACCACTTGGAGGTTAAAGAAAAAATAAAAGATTTTTATTCACCTACGTTGATGTACTGCAGTTAGGAGAGTGTGTAACAGCTGTCGGTCAATGCAGGGTATCGGCTGACGTGGACGAAGTGACGAGCCTCAAGATGCAGCTGGACAGGTGGGAGCGACCGACGGACTGGACGGACGCGCACACTCCTGCGTCCCTGCTCAAGCTGTGGTACCGCGAGCTGTACGAGCCACTCATCCCTGACAACATGTACCACGAGTGTATCCAGCATCACGACAACCCCATCCGAGCGATACAGATAGTCGACAGTCTTCCGGAGATCAACAGGCTCGTTTTGTCCTACCTCGTACGATTCCTTCAGGTATGCTAGCTCAGTGGTAATAGGGGTCGAACCCATAAACTACATGAGGTGCAGAATCACAACCATTGAGTTTACTAATAGTGTCAAAATTAGTTTTAATCTAGAATCGATGTTTGGAATCACCCAACTCTAGTATATACCTAAGGCCCCGGGTAAGTGACCTAAAATCTAGGTATTTATGTTTTGTTATTTATTTATAGGGTAAAGACAACTTTCCTTGCAATTCACGTGCTCTAAATATGAAAAAACAAATTTAAAAATTGTTAACAAGTCTATATTATGGGTTTGACAAATATTTTACTTCTTAAAAATATTCGATAAAAATACCCTAAATCCGGTAAAATTCAAGGGATATCTAGTTGTTTTTACATTCCATGCTCTCAGGGTGATGAAAAGGGTTTTAAAGTTTTGAATGTGTACTTCACAAGGAAAGCATTTTTATTAAATACCCTGAAGTATTTTTCCCTTATCTAAATGTTTTATTCTGGATGTATCAAACTAACACCAAGCAAGCTATTATTTATTTACTAACTATTAGAGTGGAAACTTTGAAAACCTAGATTTTCAACATTCTTAGAGACAATACTGTGAAACCTGTGTATTTAGTTACATTTTTCCCATTTTTAATAGCCTACTTTCAATATTAGGTCTGATTATCAGTTCCTTCCAATGTATCATAACTTAATGATACATAAAAGTTGTCCATTATGATGGAACATGGTATTTAGTCCATCCCATTACAGGAATATTTGAATGTATTCCAAATTTTTGAATAAATAAATATGATACTAATTTCATCGTCTGGTTTGTTCAGATATTCGCACGCAGCGAGGTGGTGCAGCAGACCAAGATGGACGCCAGCAACCTGGCGATGGTGATAGCGCCCAACTGTCTGCGCTGCACCTCACACGACCCTCGTGTCATCTTCGACAATGCGCGCAAGGAGATGGCGTTCATGCGCACCCTCATCCAGTACCTGGACACTAACTTTATCGAAGGAGTCGTATAGAATGGTATAAACCTAGCTTAAACATCCAAATTTTTTTGGTTCCCAGTCATATTTCATTCTTTGATAACAGAACAATGTTCAAACATGCTTAGTGTGACTTTAGGATCTTAATATACATATTTTCAAGTATTTTCATATATTTTTTTAAAACTTCTTCATCATTGGATTTGAGTTCCATAACTGGTATAACTGGATGAAGTCTCATATCTTATTCTATTTTCTATTAGTCAAGTTTTTAGTACATTACTCACCATCTATGTGGCTTTTCCAGAAAGTAAATACCGTTTTAGAAATAAACACATTGAATTTTTATTTAAACAAAATTTATTTCTTCAAGAAAGAGTATATCTTAAACTATTTTCCCACATTGTTTAGACATTTTTCATGAAAATACATGTTTTATTAATTTTGTATGAAAGATATTAAAATACTTGTGTTTGTTGTTGGCAAATACATGAAAAAAAATAAATTTTTGTACTCTATTTTATACTATATTTTAAAATATAATATAAAATGAAGTTATTAGACTGTGATTCTCTGTAGTTTTTTGCAGTCCCACTCCCTGAATTATGATTCTAGACAATCATGAAAATACATGTTTTATTAATCTTGTATGATAAGAATGATCTAATTAAGTGTGAATCTTTTTTGCTTTGTGTAAAATATATCCGATCTGTTTACTATTCCCATACCTCTCTGTGTAGTTATTTTTTTATTTGAATGTGAATTGCCAATAAACTGAGTTGTTTGTTTTCAGATGGTCGTAGTCTCCTTTGAACGACCAGACACTACAATTTGTGCCTGAGTTAAGCCATTAATACCAAAGTTAGCGAGTTAAGTATACAGTCTTATTTTTATGTAAATAAGAATAATCTCACGATGTAATATATTTTGTTTGTATTTAATTTGTTGTTTATCATTCTGTAAAGAATTAGTAATGTTTGTCAGACAAATATGTTTTAAGAGTTTAAGAAACTGTATAGCATTTGTACAATGCAAACCCCATGGGTCGAAATCTGTACACTGGATCTGATCGTTGCATTTCATTGACAGTGTAGAAGATATATCGAGTCGTCGCTCAATCCTTACTATCAGCGTTCATATTTTTTTTAGAACGTTACTATGCTACTAGTCAATAAATTGTTTAAAAATATTGTTGCGTCTCGCTTTGTCAAATTGAAATATGTATACCATTGTATTTATATTGGTATTTAAAGTTAAAAATCTAACCAGTTAGTAAGTTGTGCATACATAAATTATGTGTAAAAAATGACCCATTACTGTTAAAAAAATTCGAACTACATTAAGTATATGGTAAAAAGTCAATGTTGGCACAAACATTAGTGGATTTTATAATTGAGTTTGGTTATTCTCTTTAGTGTTTATTTAATTGACACAAAAGGAACAAGGGAATCTCTGTACTGGCTTCCCTCATTTCTTTCCTTCCAATACAGCAAGGTCTGTAAAGGGAAATAAGTGGCAGGGGAGTTCTACTGTACATCAAGTGATCTAAGGACAATACTTAAAAAATAATGCTATTTCAATCTAAACCTACCCAGTATTTTTTCAGTTATGATATTCCTGACATCTAAAACATCAATTGACTAACATTATACACCTTTTAAGTAGTACGAATATTAATCAAACGATGCACTTTGCTGATTGGTTATTTTATCACAAGTAACCCAGTAGAGCACAGTTTTACATTATATAGCCTGATATAATTTTATATTTTTAATATACATTAAAAATATTGTCACAAAAGCTTTATATAGGGACAGTTCTTTCAATATAAAATATTCCAGAAACATTTGTAAATGGAAGTTTTTTTGTATTTATTTTAGTGAATTTATGTTAATCAAACACTCAAATATTTTTATAGGTTTCCAAAAATGCTAAATAAGTTCCGAAATGTGTACAACACTAGCTAGTTGTATTTTTATATGGTACAGGTAGTATATTAATATAATATACTTTTAAATATAAGTTAAGGATTGAAAGGATTTCTTATTCTCTGTTACAGAATTTAATTTTTTTTCAACCTACACGAATAAATATATTTTCCTATATATTTAGCCTAAAATGATCTTTTTGTTTATTGGTTTTATTTATCCACAGCTTGTTATTGAATGTACACTATATAAAAGAACAATGATATATTTTCATTTACTGAAATAAAAAACCTTCTTTTGAGTGTTAGTTCATAACATATTAGTACCATAAAATAAATATACAATTTTCAAGTTAATTTTAAGGAGTAAACGTGTTTCAAAAACATCATATCAGTGAAATATCAATTTAGTAGAAGTTATATAAAGTATCTACAATTTTTTATTCTAATAAAATAGGTATTTAGTTGAAATATTTAAATTTTAAAAACATTTAGTATTTTGTCAATTATTTGAAACACTTGAAAAGTTATCGGTGAAAAATTGTGAAATAAGTAGGCCTAGGAGTTGAGCTGTTTGATTTGCAGTGTACATGTATATATTCACAGTTCCTGAGTAGCCAGGATAGGTGTAAATAGAAGAATACAATACGCTGCTTGTGTGGTATAGAGCTCATAGTAAATAATCTTTCAGAATTTACTCCCAGTAAACTATTGTTTATAACCTCAACATAATTAACATCTTTGCTTTAGCTTGTTTTTGTTGTTTGTACGTCATTCTTAGATTATTTAGCTCTTTATTTTTGTACCAAATGTATGTTAAGTTTGTTCGATTAACATTATTAAAAATGTTACTGATTTTTTACTAATATTTTTGTTATGTCAATTTTGGTTGATCACAAATGCTTTTAATCGTAAGTCAGTGAAGTGTTCAGAAACTTAAGAAAAAGGTTGTACAATTTAATAATATTGTTACTAGTAGACATGAACTATTTCCGCCGATTTAAGAATTTTTGTCGGAAAATGTTTAGGGTCCATGTAGCAAACATGTTTCTCAAAAATCTTTGCATGACTGTGGCATTAGCTAGAGATAGACACAAGTAGAGGAAAAACGTAGATGCGGGGTTATTCATAGGAATCCTTCTGTACTCCAAGGAGGAGAGGAAAGAAGTGCTCCTCTACTCCAAGGAGGAGAGGAAAGAAGTCCTCCTCTACTCCAAGGAGGAGAGGAAAGAAGTCCTCCTCTACTCCAAGGAGGAGAGGAAAGAAGTCCTCCTCTACTCCAAGGAGGAGAGGAAAGAAGTCCTCATCTACTCCAAGGAGGAGAGGAAAGAAGTCCTCATCTACTCCAAGGAGGAGAGGAAAGAAGTGCTCCTCTACTCCAAGGAGGAGAGGAAAGAAGTCCTCATCTACTCCAAGGAGGAGAGGAAAGAAGTGCTCCTCTACTCCAAGGAGGAGAGGAAAGAAGTCCTCATCTACTCCAAGGAGGAGAGGAAAGAAGTCCTCCTCTACTCCAAGGAGGAGAGGAAAGAAGTCCTCCTCTACTCCAAGGAGGAGAGGAAAGAAGTCCTCCTCTACTCCAAGGAGGAGAGGAAAGAAGTCCTCCTCTATTCCAAGGAGGAGAGGAAAGAAGTCCTCCTCTACTCCAAGGAGGAGAGGAAAGAAGTCCTCCTCTACTCCAAGGAGGAGAGGAAAGAAGTCCTCCTCTACTCCAAGGAGGAGAGGAAAGAAGTCCTCCTCTACTCCAAGGAGGAGAGGAAAGAAGTCCTCCTCTACTCCAAGGAGGAGAGGAAAGAAGTCCTTCTCTATTCCAAGGAGGAGAGGAAAGAAGTCCTCCTCTATTCCAAGGAGGAGAGGAAAGAAGTCCTGATATGCTAGGTTATTTGACAGTAAATCAAACATTAAGTTATTTTTAATTTAAATTTTTTTAGAATTACGTTCTTTGAATCTTTACAGTTGTTGAACATTTAAATTTATTTTCAGAAAGCCATTAGGCCAAGCTAAATTAATATAAAGAAAAGATTTACCTATCTGAAAACCCGTTATCTTGTTAGCTTATTCTATATCCTTTTGTTAGACACCTTGTGTGACCTCTTAAAATGATTTCTTATTAAAAAAATGTGTTTGCTTATGGGCCCTAAATTAAAAAGACTGTTTGCTGTGGATCTGAGTTATGTACCATAGATCAATACACATATAGCCTATACATAATAATATATACAGTATACATAGTAACAATTAAATTGTAAAAAACATTGTGATTGGACACTTTATATTGCAACCTATGAATATGTAAATTATAACAATGCTAAGAAGATAAGTTACTTAGCTAGCAGATCTGGTCCTGAGGTATGAAGGAGTGAGTGAGTTGGTCCAAAGTCAAAGTGATATTGTACCCACTGCCATGGCGTCTTCGTTGGATATTGTTTGGCCACTTGCATCATCGATCATCATTATTGTAGTCGACAATCCCACTGATTAATCTAATTTTTTACTTTTTTTATTTAGAAGTTACCAAACATGAGTTGTTTTACTTTTGTATTCAACTTAGGAAAAGCAACATATTTGTTTATAATAACTAATTTCAAAAATAAATATTGAGCATATTAAAGCACTGGTTTTTCTCATCAGCAACCTAGTTATAATTTTTTCTCTACTACAGTAGAATTAATTGCAACATAGGACTGGGCTGGGGCGGCCTATAAAGGAGTAAGTGGTAGCTAGGTCGTCTTGGGGTGGGAAAGCGTACTCTCTTTTCATGTGAAAGGAGTTAAATGCACCATCGAAAGGTGGAGGAGGGACTGAGCCTGCTAGGATGAGATCCCATGTTGTGATTGATTGTAATGTAACTGGATAGACCAAGGTGATGGCTATGACAGTTTCGTCAGTTTCTATTAACCCTACAACTGGTGGGTGGGTTTAAGCCTAAACTGAATGATACAATCATTATGTAACTCTCCTTGAAATAATCATGATAAAAAATACCCCCGTGGCAGCAGATCTGCGTACTCAGCGAATTTCCAAATCAATAATATAATAATAATAATATATGACAAGTTTTATAAAAATCTGTCCATAAACATGAGACTTATTTGCCTATTCTTCATAGAGAGATTAACATGGGAAAAGGTGTGCAGGTTAGCTGCTGTGAGGAACACTGAAAGTAGTCATTTCTACCATAAATAGTTTTTATCTTAGCATTTATACCAACTTTCATCAACATCTGTCCATAAGCTGATTCTAATGGTGAAATATAAAATTAGAAATTTTTAAAAATTACATGTGAAAAACGTAAAAACCCCATTTTGGGGTACAAAACCCCCCTAAACTACCCGTTCCCATTGACCGATATGTCTGGTTTACGAACTCGTCCCAGAATTTGTAGGAATACACGTCACTACCAAATTTGGTGTCCATCGGACCATTTGTACGAGAGTTATCGTGTTAACAGACATATATATATATATATAAAAATTTTAACGACTATTGTTTTTTGGACTCTGGGCACCTAAAGACGAAAAAATAACATGGTCCCGGGCTTAAGTCTTACCATGAGACCTACGGTAATAGCTTCTTCCCTATGGGAAATTCGCTAAAAACACAAAACATTTCCCCTTAACCGCGACGCATGTGTTTATCCATGCAACACCCTTGCCACGGCAACCGCGACACACGTGTTTAGACGGATTTGACATTTGACGTTCTCAGCTGTCTCATGAGTACAAGTCGTCTGCTAGTTTTTCTCAAGCTATGACTGTTACATTGACCATGACAAGTGACAGACCATTTGTTGCAGCATTCTAGTGGATTTTTATGTAACTGTCCATGCTACATGCTCAGCAGTATTAATGTCCCACTTTTGTGAAAAAAATCCAATACTACTGAATTGCGGCAGGGTTAACCATACAACAGTAAAAGAAGCAAAACAGGTGTCTACTGCAATCCCTTTTAACCAATTAAGACAAATTTCCAAATGCCATAAACTTCCACCCAATCAGGTCATTCTTTATTTAAGGTGGGCCCTCCCACTACTGTATCATACGTTTGCAAGCCAATGGGATTGCTCATGGTGGGGATTCGAACCCATGTGCGCCTCAACCGGATGAGCAAAGTACCACTGTCTGGAAAACCGTTTAAGTGGCTATGAAACATACCCTAGCGGCAGAGCACTGAATTGAATATGTAAATCCCAGTTTTAGCTCACAGGCTTCAAAGTTTAACAACAAAGCTCAAAGTTAACAAAATATAAGACACATGGCACCACTTCCCTGATGCTTGACCGTCACAAAAGCGATGGTTCCCAGTTGTTAGGTTAATGTACATATTTGGATTAGTAAACGAACAAAAGCTTTAGGGAGAGGGCTTTGGTAAAAAAAGATTGTTTTTTTAGCGAATTTCCCACTAGGCCCATTCAATTACTGTATTTCATTGAGATATAAGCCTGTACTGTTATTTTTTCTTCTTTAGAGTGCCTAGAGAAAGCTCATTTTTTTTAAATATATACATGCTTCTGTTGTTGATAACTTAGTGATGCGCAAATTTGTATAGACGTGTTTCCTACAATCTGCGGAAATTCGTCTCCATACAGGTCAATTTGAAGATAATTTGGATTCTGAGCTGTGGTTTTTTGTTCATTTTAACATGTTTTTTTATTTCAATATTTTATATTTCACGACATTAATACCCGAATATAAAAATCTAAAGCACAGTACATTGGTATGTACTCCAATGTTAAACTTTGGTTAAAATAATTTTTTCAACAATCAATTGTCTTTGATAAACATTGATACTATGCCTATTTTTAAATCTACAATTTAGTATAAAAAATAATTATCGAAGTTTTATCCATGGCCAATTGCTTCTTTTTTCCCAGATAATCATATGTGATAGGCAAACAACTCTTATTTATGGACAGATGTTGTGATTTGTATAAACAGTTTCAAAACTTTAATGGTAAAAACTTCTTCAGTGTTCCTCACAGCAGCTCCTGCAACACTCCCAATAAAAAACTCTCTAATACAGAATGTGCAAATGTTCACATGTTAACGTGAATATTTTTATAAAACTTGTCATATATTATTATTATTATATTATTGATTTGGAAATTCACTGAGTACCCAGATCTGCTGCGACGGGGGTATTTGAGTTCTTTTTAATTTACCATCAGATCAATACAATAATTTATAAAGATAATAATTACAACTAATAAATCTTGGAATTACTGAAACTTCAAGAAAGAGGTGGAAGAGAATACAACTGATTATGTTAACTGCAAATAATAACATATTTATTTTCATAACTTAGTAACTAAACATAAATTTTCAAATATTTACAAACATCTTTTTATACAATATTATCAGTCAGATAAACAACAATTAGACACGATTGCGTGACACATAACATTTCAACAACACTTCCAGTCATAGGCACAAGGAGTTGCAATCTTCGTCACAGCACCATTTTAGATAAGTTCGTTCATATGCAACTAATAAGGAAAAGTTATAGATTAGGAGGCACATTGAAAAATAGTATCCTAAAAATAACAATAGACAATAGTTAGCTGTCATCTACTAAGCCGGTAAAAAGAACCAAAAAGTGAACACAACTGGGTGAAATTTCCAAAGGTGTATTGTATGCACTCAACAAAGACAGTTTGAATTAATAAGATAACGAAGTATGTGGTAGGTAAAAAAAACCCAGAATTGAATCAGCTCACACATAAACTTTCATGGTGTTGGAGGAAACAAATCACTCGTACAATGACAATAGACATTTATCCCAGTAAGCTTTTTTGACACATTGCATCCACAAACAGTTTCATGCTGATTCCTAAGGTGAAATGTTCATATTTTTAATTACCTTCCTCAATGCACACATTACAATACTCTAAGCAGAATTGGATATTTTTTCACTAAATGGCTTGTGCCTTTACATAGGTTTATAATATAAGTGTACATAAATGAAAACAACCTCATAAAACTATAATATAACTGTATCATAAAAGTCAAAGTTGAAAAATTTCAGATTTCGTTATAAAAATTGCCTTGAAACTCTACAAAAGACTCTAAAAACTACTACAGTATTCATTCAAATGATACTGAAATGAAATGGCAACTAAATTATTCCATAAAATCATACCTAAATAGCTGGAATATAAAGTTTGGAGAAAAGAATCCCACATGCTCAAAATATAGTAATTTTCTTTCAGACTCGTATTTTGCCTACTTGGTATCTGTTATAAATCATACTTATCAAACCTTATTTTATCAGATTTGATATAATGGTTGCAACCTTTACAAGGTTTCAAGGTGAGTAATTAAAATTGTTTGTTATTTCAGTATTTTATTTTGAGCTTTTTAGTCACGCAGCAAATGTATGCAATAACGGAAACTATCAACATTTGAGCTAGGAAGCTTGGGAGAGGATTGCTTTGAAGTTAGTTTTGTAATTTTAAAAAAGGTACAAAATTTTGTCAAATCTTTACACATGGTGTGAAAGAAAGAGCAAACTTAAATCTTTGAGAAAATTAGACCAACCCATGGGTAAAAAAGTATTACATGGAGTCGAAAAGAAAACATATTTCGTAGATATCTATCACTCTATCAATAATTAAAAGAATTATCATTGTATGGAAGTAGTTTAATTTTTCTAATACAGAAGACAGCCTGTTGTCGGTTTTTGTAACCAGAGTTAATTTTGAATATAATGATCAGCGTAAGTCTGCTTTTCCAATCTATCTACATGGGATTGAAAACAGCTCCTATGAACTTAAAACCTGTTGATACAAACAGCAAATGCATTAACAAAAATGAAGGCAGTACAAGAATTCAAACATACATTAGTTAACCTTTGAACATTTTACGCACTTTACAATTTCCTAAGCAGTTGTAGTTATTTATAAATTTAGATTCCGGTTCATAGAAACATTTATTTATTTCCAAGTACAGTACTCTAATCATGAATAATTATTGAGAATAACCCTTATAACTAAGTTATTTAGTAATGACACTATTGAGTAAAAAAACTACAGGCCTAAGTTTGATTTTGTGACTGTATCAAACAACTTATCAACTTAATGTTCAAGTCAATTATTCATAAAATAATCCAAGTTATGTGAATAATAGACTTGGAGGTTGAAGAGAAAGTATATCTACAAGGAATTAACCATTAAAAAATAGTAATCTGGAGAAATCAGAGGAATAAAAATATTGTACTGGATACTCAGTATATATGACAGTAAAAAATAAACAAATTTGATCTGGGACATCATGGTACCGGTAATTTATAGTATTTATAACCAAAGTGTACTTTTGCATGTGGTGATTTTTAGATTTTACAGTCTTGGATCAAACAAAACCAAAACTTTTAACAATTTCCAAACTCTTCCTTTAACTTACTCAATAATTGTTGTGTCAGAGTTAAGCCTCTACCAAAATGCAAACTCAGGCAGGTACTGTCATAGATAACAATTTACACGTATATAGGTTAAGATAACAAGTAAAAAAACTCAGCAAGTGTCAACACAAATTTTCATTCCATATTTTGCAGCTGAATTTGATCTGAAATGATGATTACTGTTTATTTGTAATTCAAATCATTATTTCTTCAATATATCACTCATTCTAGGGACCAGAAACTTGTTAACAATTAAAACATGACACTTGCACCTTCCCAGGTTCAGTTCCTATCCGCAGCACAGATGGCCCATTTGGGTAGGTTTAGGTAGTTGGAAGGGGTGGGACTCCAGTCCGGAGGGTAGCAAGTGGTCTGGGGATGCTTCAGGGGCCTGGATATTGTCTGTTGGAAGTTGACGGATATTGTGACTGGGTGCAACACTAGGGAAGATAGGTTACTGTCCATGTTGCCTAGTTCGGCGAGGAATGGTGCGAGTATGTGATGGTCAACGGTGAGCGGGATGTAGAAGGAGCCCTTGGAATGCAACGCGAATATCGGCACTCCAGGAAGTGAGGAGTGAGCAGGCGGCGGCGAAGCGGGGCTTGTGGGCGGGTACTTGATCGGAGGCGGTGAGGGGATGGATGAGGTGTCACTTGGTCGCCTCCACTCGTCGGAACGACGCCGCTTCAGCGAGATTGGATGAGACTGCTCTGTGGATCCTGAATGTGAGTGTTCTGCACTGAATCGTTGCTTGATGTTGTTCTTGAACTTGTACAGGGACCCAGAGGAAGAGTGGTTGTCTGGAGGCAATGACGTTCCGTTCACAGAGTTGGAGGGGGAAGGAGGCTCCGGAACCAACTGTAATAATGCTGAATTAGTAACACTTCCTTCATAGTCTAGCAAGGTTTACTCGTAGAACACATATATTCAACTCAGTAAACTACATTGTTTATTTTTAGATATAGCTAGTTATATTTCACACTGAAAAATTTAATAAACAGAAGATTCGAGAATATGTCAGAAGAGAGGTGTTTTCTATTATTTGAAAATCACTGTACATCTATTTACATGCATTCCAAAATAATCTGAAGAGTTAAACCATATTCCATGCAGCATAATAGAGTTGAATTGACGTTTAAAAAAAATCATTTAGAAACACACCTGACTTCCACTCTCCAAATTCTGACAGTCCTGAAAAACCATCAAACGTACCGATAAATCAAAGGAATTAACTTAGAAAAAATTTTGTTAAAATGCTTCAACATTCATTTTAGGTCTTGAAAGAAATGAGGGTGGTTTTGTGTTTGATAGTCTAATAAGTTAAAATTTCAAGAATTTTTAAGGCTATTATGAAGTAGCCTGATAAGTTTGATGATAAGTGCTTTAATGAATACTAGGGACCAGCTGATTTATTTGTAAGAATAACCTATTCTAGTTGACAGACCGGTACAAATCCCAATGTCAAATTATATAAAAATATTTTAAGGAATTTTCTCTGAATTGAACCAGTCATCTTTAGGTTATGATGTAACAGTTATATAGCTGTACTCCAAGTGAATATCATTTGTCCCCAACATGGGAGGTTAGTGCAATAGTACCAGGTTACAGTGGTTAGGGCTCTAGGCCTGGCCGACCACAGATTTCGTACACATCAAGGGCCTAAAGGCAGAGCCAACCTCTGGACTTGGTACAGTCAGCTGACTGAATCCGTCTCATCCACCTTAACTATATCTTTCTTCACATCTCAATCGCATAATCCCTAATATGCATTGGTAAGCACAAAAACCTCGGTTGACGTTCCTGCAAGGTTTTTCCTATGAGTTGGGATTAGACTGGGACGGTGGCGACGTCCTGTAATCCAGCTACTTGGAGGTCACCAATTGTGGATAGTTGTGAGAGATGGTCGGTGGGTGTTCTCTTGTGTGGATTAATGTCCGCACTATTGAATACTGCGTTAATCCGCAAAGACCATCCTCATAATTAAGACTAGTTCGTAATTCAGAGGCCGTGGTTCGGATTCCACGTTAAACTGTAGGTCCCTTAGTTGCCATCGGCTGTTGGGCTATTAATTAACAGTCCTGTCTAAGGAACATGTCAGCCTTAGTCAGTAACAGGACTACAAGATCGCGCCACAATCATCCTACATTCATTTCTCATTCATACTTGGCTTAAAATCCCTGGGTAGGTCGCCATTTCAGTTAAAAGTAAAGTATAAAGACAAAGTAAGATCCTAGTCTCAAAATCCCTCTAACAACAACATGGTGACTTACCTCTCGCCTGTTCTGAGGGAGAGAGTTGCTTGTGAGGATGTCACGCAGTTGACTCGCGCTGTTGTAGAAGTTGTCTGCTGTAGCTCGCTCCCCTCCGTCACTGCTGGACCCGGAGCCTGAGCCCGAACTGCGTTCTTTGCTGCTGGAGCTCATATTCTCCTGGTGGACTCTGGGAACGTTTAATCCTCCTCCTGAAACACAAAGTGAATTGTTGATTTTGGAAAAGCTGGTTTGTAATAACAAAATATTCATTTTAAAACCTTCGCCATAAAAAACCTCTTCACATACAAAACAACGACTATAAAATATATCTGTTTGAGAAAAGAATATCAATATTTAAGTCTCAACAATAGTTAGTTTGCTTTGTTAAGTCATAATCTATCCACAATTACTTCCATGATCGAAAAAAAATTATTAACATTACTTATCAGATATCTCAAAGTTCTTTATAAGCCTAAGAACCAAAGTCTAAATGAAAATACATTGCTATCTTTTGGCTCTTATTCTCCTGAATTTATCAGTGAAAAAAGGCATGTAACCTATTTTTATTTTTAATCAGTACAAGATAACATTTTTATCAGATCATGCAATAAAACGAAATATTTTGAATAACCTTTACATTTATAAACCTATATTTGACAACAATGTAAAATCACCCACTTGTGTAATTTCGTGGCCGCTACTTTGGTCAACTTTTGCCTAATACTTTGATCATTGATACTACTGTCACTGTAAAGCATGGTGCTGTCGAATCATACTTTACCTTTTAATATTTTATCGCAGTGCCTCTGTAAATGTGATATGAGCTGCACGCAGAGTTTGTCCCCAGCAAACATGCCCTCGACCTCTACCAGGAAGTGCATCGTCTCCGACAGGCACTCGTGGTAACCGAGGCGGTAATGTTCTTCAATGATCTGTGATGAGCCGTTCACTTCTAGCAGCCTTACGTTCTCATGTGTTGGTAACACTGCTGCAGACACAGACTTCTTGACTATGGCTCTGCCGTTGGTCTCAGGAGGAGAGTAAGATTCTTCAGACTCGATGCTTTGATTGTGTTCCATTTCACAGTTGCCTGTGGAAAACGATTTAGTTTTATATGGATTTAAAGTACAGTAGAACCGACCATATAGGCCATGATCGGAACGGCCAAAAAGTCGGATTTGGGGAGGAGCATATTAAACACATTCCCTATGAGGAAAAATATAAATGTATCATTGTAATGAACCTTAACGTACATATATTATATCAACTAAAACATGAACACATGTATAATAACTGAAAAATAATATTTACTCGTATATGTAATCAAAGAATTAAGTCTTTTATGTTTTGTCACGCTCGGCAGCGACGGGAGTGTGGGAAATGTAGATAAACGGATGGATAGAACAGGCGGTTATCGGGAGGAGTCAGATATCGGAGGAGATTAAATGTTAGATCAAATATTATATTTCCAAATAAATTTGGCAATCATTAAGGACTCTTCTGCAGGAAAATGTGTAAAACTCAGACTTTTAAAATTTAAATCGTCCCTTTAATAATTATATTTTTAAACTTTAGAGTTATATAAAAAATATCTATTTAATCCCTTACAGATTACAAGGATTTTTTGGATCTTTCTGATTGAACTAAATAACTAAATTTCAACACCTGACAGACAGGTCAGACTCAGTGGTTTTACTAACCCAGAAACTAATTTGTAAAAATTGCAAAAGTGCTTTGAAAATTATGTTCACATAGATTCCTCTAGTAAGGTGCAACTCAGGAGTTTCTGAAGAGGCAAAAGAAAATATGTATATCCTACAGTAATTACATACAAAAATGTCCACTGTAGTGACTTTTATTTTTGGAGATGTTGGATACAAATAGAATGTATTCACAACCTCGATACTAAGCTTCTCCTCAACCATTACTCTTATCTTCAATTCACTATTAATAAGCTAAAATTCCTTCTATTATAACACATTGTTAGACAAAATCTATAGAGGAGTTGTACATTAACATTCTTTGTTATTTTTTAAACGAGTCATTGGTGGGGTCATCCTGTAATCCAGCTACTTAGAGGTCATGAATTGTGGATAGTTGTGAGCGATGGTTGGTGGATGTAGTGTTCTCTTGTGTGGATTAATGCTCGCACTAATACTATGTTAATCTACAAAGACCATTCTCCATGGTTCGGATTCCTCGTTAAACTGTAGGTCCCTTAGTTACCATTGGCTGTTGGGCTATTAATTAACAGTCCTGTCTAAGGATCATGTCAGCCTTAGTCAGTAACAAGACTCCACAATCATCTTACACTCAATCTTCATTCATTCTTGGCTTAAAATACCTACCTTGGTCGCCATTTTAATAATCTAATCTAATCTAACCTATTCACCTATAACCCTTAACTGCTGCTTGAGTTTCACCATGCTATTTGTGTTTGTGTAGATGTCAGACAAAATGTAGTTGGTGGTATGTTATGATGGACATGAACTATCGAAATTTTGATTCTTCGACACCCCTGAAGTCCACCAATTGTCAAAGAAAAAGGTTTACAGTACGCTTCTTATGTTATAATGACATGCACATTTTTGTTCTCACCTAAGTGGCAAGTGGAATGATGGTCTTGCAGATGTTTCATGTGTTTGATGGCCATCTCTATAATTTCAGTCTTCTCGATACGGCCGCGCCCCTTCTTCATGTAGTCTGCGGGAATGAGACGCGATAGGTCGGCGAGACAGTTGTTCATCCGATCCCTTCGTCGCTTCTCAATAATCCTGTGAGACATGGGGTCCTGTAACAAAACCAAACTGATTAGGAACAACATCTACAGGTAATACAACTATAATTTGTTACATGTTCATTTACAAAGACTATCCTCACCAGTTCGTAATTCAGATGCAAAGTTTTGGTTCGGATCCTATGTTCAACTGTATGTGATTGGGTGTTGGACGACTAATTAACAATCCTATCTAAGGAACATATCAGCCTTAGTCAGTTTATAACAAGACTACAAGATCGTTTCACATCCAAAAGGTCTAAAATTGAACTGTTGACCGTCAAATTAAGAAGTGAGCTACCCAGGTATATATATTTGCAAGACAGGTTTTAAAGAGTATATAATGAAGCTCTTCCTGACAGTTACTTATTATACTGGATGGTTCTTTCCAACAACATATATTTTTGGAGTAGGGTTTCACTTAACACATTCAGTGAATTAAATATGATATTGAAACACTCATAATTTTGAGCCATGGGACTGTCAGTATTTTTCAATGTTTTATTTTAATCATTCCGACAACAGCTTAATATTGTATCATAATATCAGAGTGTTGGGCCTTTTTCGATTTTAATAGGGGTAAAAAATGAAGAAAAAATTGCCAACTAAAATGATAACAATCTAAATATATAAAACAAAGTCGTGTTAGTTACACGCATTATAACTTGAGAACGGCTGGACCGATTTTAATGATCTTTGATTTTTTGGATTCGTCTCTGTTCCGGTCATGCTTTAGGCATATTCAGTTTCCATAAATTCAATTAGTTTCCATTTTATAGCGTTTTAAATTTCTAATGTTAACATTATGGGGAATAAGTTTGTTTACAAATTATCTACAATCAAAACATTTGATTTCTTAAACCAGCTGTTTGTTTACTCTCCGTTAGCAATATGCTTTACTATCCAATGCCATCTGAATCATTCATTAATGTAAAACTATGAAGTAAATATGTGCTGTACAAAATGAACAGCATTATTCGCCACGATAATAGTTTACGGTTTTGGAGGATTGTGTATTTATATTTTTATTTTCTGTCTGATTAAAGTCACGTGTTTATATGATAATTACAATGTTTATATTATTACGTTTATAATAATATCAGCTGTTGTATATATTTCCTAAAAAAGCCGTATTACAGTTAAGTTTCGTTTGGGTTTGGATTGGATTTGAAAATTGTGAATTAATCAACTCAGATTTATTTGTTTTATGGGAATGTTATTAATATGTTTTATCGTTTCAGTATTGTTATTCACTATGCAGCGACCCAGAATATATAACCTTTCACAATGAAGCCGTATTGCTATTCGACTTCAGAACATGGCCAATCTTAAAGTTAACACGTATTTACTGTGAGGCGTTACGAAGTTCGCCGGGTCAGCTAGTTTTTTATATAAAGATTTACTAATGCCATAATCTTCAGAGTCTTAAAAGCTACTCTACAACTTTCTATGAAATTTAGCTCGGCTAAGGCTCTTACAGCCCTCTACGCTTTATTACGGGTATTGTATCTATAGTTTGTTAAGATCAGTTAGATGTATTGAGACTTAATATGTCTGATTTGAAAATAAAAAGTATGAGAACTTTTAATAGGCTAAGCTGTTTGAAATAATTCTTAGAACTAGTTTGAGGTGACATACCAAAAATTTTTCTTTTCACGTTGATTTTATTTAAAAAAAATTATCCAAGGGATTGTACATGCTTAGAAAATTACGTTACTATGTTTATAATTATGTCTTTTTAATGTATTTTGCACAAATTCAGAGTATTCTGTGGTATTGTTCTATGGGGAGAAAGTTCATATTGCAACAAACTTTTTATCCAGCAAAAAAGCGTATTCAGGTTAATTTGTAACGTGCTTGGCCGAATATTTTGAAAACCTTTATTTGCCCGCCCTTATGTTTTAAAGCTTCTTTTTTAACTTTTAAGAATGTCGATATTGAAGTCAGAGCCAATGCATTAACCTGCGCATTAAACTGAAATCGATTGTAATATTGTAGGGTAAATTATACCAGACGTTGTAGAGCGCCGGAGAGAATACATCGGCAAATTATATACACAATTTATATTGCGTTCACCGTTTTGCAGGCGTTTATCCTGACTATTTCAATTTTGTGTGTTTAGTTGTAACTGTTCCAATGTAAACGGTTATCTTTCAATACAGATATCTAACACAGTAGGGATTTGCATCGAGGGTTTTTCCAAACTGAAGTGATAAACATCTAGAGTGTGTTTAATCAGTGTGGGTAATCGGTCCTGCGTGTCATCATCATCATCAGATCATCATCGTTGCAGCGCCGTCGTGGTCCAAATAAATTCATCACTCGATTCGTTACACTTCCGGTATTAACTATCAATTTTTACACAACTAACAATGTAATAATCTTCTAAACATCTATTACTATTAAAATTCACATATTTTAAACAGCCGCCACTTAAAATGTAGACTACAAAAACAAACAATGAATAACCAATTTTTACTTTCTCCCCTTATACATAGTATATGGAGAAAGTATTGTTTTCGTCAAAATTTTCGAATTTGAGTTGAGAGTGGATATATCCGTTTTGGGGTCCCCTGAATCCAAAAAAGTGGTTTTCGACGTGATGTCTGTCTGTGTGTGTGTGTGTCTGGATGTGTACAGAGCCACAGCCTACCCCGTTGGTCCGATTTAGATGAAATTCGGTATGTATGTGTATATGCACCGTATCTCCAGGCGTTTTTTTCATTTTTTTGAATTTTTTATTTTTAAGGGTAGTTCACCCCTAAAAACCCTTAAAAACGTGAAAAATCCAAATTTCTCAAAAACGGCTCTAACGATTTTGATTAAAATTTGATAGTTTATAGTGCACAGAGTACTAAATAATTTGACACCACCCGCATGCCTGTGAAAATTACGGTTCAAAAGTTTTCCATGAAACTTGGTATAAAGCGTAAGGTCAAATCACCCAACAAAACCAACGCAAAAGAGCTCGGTATTACAGGGGGAGGGGTTCCCCCATACAATTCGAACAGTTAATTTAATTTTGTCTCTCTTGTTTTTATCTTCAGAAATGGGATGATTATTTTTCAAACAATAAATTATTAAATCATATTTAGATTAACTTTGTAGAACATGATAGTTTTATTACAGATTATCTTTTTAAATTTACTTAAGGGAGAAAGTATGTGTCAGTCCACTGGTACCGTTTATTATTACTGTAATTAGTGTTTAGGCCTATTGCTATAAAGTACAAATGTTTATACTCAAAGTGTCTTGATTAATTAATAACGATTAAAAATCAACGTGAGATATGTATCTGTATTCAAGAGGTTTTTACAATTTTAGTGCGCTATTTCGATTTGCGTTTGTTTCATGGTCATTCGTTAACAATCTGAAAATTCAATTTAGGGAAAAAACAGGGAGTGTTTTGTAAGTTAGAAAGATTTTGCCATAAAATACAGATTTGTGAGGAAATGTCCATTTCTGTCACTTTGTTCTTGGAAATTAAGTAGTTTTAAGAGTGACGGCTGACTGTATGTATACGATCCATAAAAATGCCAATAATATTTCAATGAAAATTTAGTGTAAAGGTACTTTTAAAATTTTTTTAAAAATATCACCCACCGACATCCTCTAAATTAAACCAATTAGATTTTTAAATAAAGATTAAAACGGGTTTTATTAATATTTTACTATTCATAAAGCCACCGTAGAGTAGAAAACAGACGTTCTAATTGCATTGACGCAACCCTTTAACGCTCAAAAGAAACACTGAAAATTAATAGTCCATAGTATCCTTTCTGTGGCTATTAGAACACCTTTATTAAAATAAATAAAAGTAATATATTTTTAATTGTTATTGCTATTGCTAGACCTTTAAGTTTTAACATTTCTCGTAACGTTAGTTTTTATCAAATTACTTATACTTTAGACTACCCAGGTAGGTATTTTAATCCAAGTATGAATGAGAAATGAGTGTAGGATGATTGTGGCGCGATCTTGTAGTATTGTTACTGACTAAGGCTAACATGTTTCTTGGACAGAACTGTTAATTATTAGCCCAACAGTCAATTAAGGGACTTACAGTTTAACGTGGAAAACGAACCACGACCTCTGAATTACGAATTGGTCTAATTATGAGGATGGTCTTTGCGGATTAACGTGGTTTTCAATAGTGCGGACATCAATACACACAAGAGAACACTAAACTCACCGAAAATCGCTCACAACTATCCACAATTCGTGATTTCCCAGGGTTAATAATTGAATATTAAAAGTGTTATTTTGATTTCTCTGTGGAAGATATCTGTTTTATTGAATATTCTCAGTTTTAACAACATTTTTAATAGCCAAAATGTTTAAAATACTATGAAAACCAGCAAGTTTAATTTGTAAAAAAATTACCTCTTTAGCCAACACCTTCCTTTTGGAAAGCACGGTGGCCAACTTCTGAAAGTCCGTACTATGTAACGGCGGTGGTTCTCCAGCCATGAGTAGATGTCGCTCCAGTATAGTAGCGCTCTGGGTCACCATCGCGATACGCGGGAATGGTTATCACTAACTTTAACACCTGGCACTGAACGTTAACGCACTCTGTCGGCGACCACACCACACTAAACACTCTCGGCACGAGACTGGCTCAAGTGGCAGCAGAGCGCGCCATACTAGCGCTGCACCCTGGCGGCCGTTACCGTAACTACGACGCACGTTTCTCGCCTCGCGTTCCAGTCACGCGTCCTGTCACGCCGCCAACTGCCAACAGTCGTGCCCTCGTTATTTGCAGAACATCTCCGCTGAATCATCGCCATTTATACGTCTTGTCCAGGATTGGGAAATTAAGTTTATCCAGAATTAGTTTACGAAAGCGGTTGCACAACATATTGGGAATTATTATTTAGGCCTACCTATTCAGCCAATTATTTTACATTTAATTCGACTTTTCAACTACAGAATATAGTCAACTACAGAACGCTTCTAGAGGTGGAGGTGGATGAATTTCAAACAAACAGTATTAAGCCAAATTAGCAATCTACGAAAAATGTTTGTATTTACTTCCCTGTGGGAAATAGGTTAGATCATGGATATGTCTAAAGGGAATGTTTTTTCACTTCATCCAAACAGCTGTTCTAATGTTTCAAATTTTCGTCTAACAAATTGCTATCACCCCCTCCAAGCTAAGACGTATCCATGTCAAAATAAAACTATTACAGACATCTAAAAATAGTCAAAGTTTAAATTTTTAGTTTAATGATATGGATGAGTTGTTCATTTTAATTTCTTAGGTAGTAGTCGGTTCTAAACTTGTAAAATTTTACGGTGGATTTGATGATGGTCAGAATTTTCTGTTTGTGATGGCGAGGGTTTCAAGCACACTATAAAGACATAGTTCTAAACACTGCAATTACAATTAGTTTATAATTAGCAAATAATGTATTTTCCATAATTTACATGGTCTTACAAAATTTTAAAACTTATCGACCAGGTCATTTGTATTAAAAAAAACATGTATGCACCAGGATTCTTTTACGGCTTTTATATATTTTGGTTTATGGCAGGCATCTAATTTAGAAATATTTTCAGCCAGCAATGTGGTAACGTTTCTACTTGTAATCGTCTCCCTTTCTTTTAATTTTAATTTTGCTCAGTATAGACAATACATTTTACAGTAAATAGAAAATGAATGTGGGAAGATAAATTAAACGAATCAATTAATTAGTGTTACTTAAAACATCTTATACTTTTTATAGTCCTGTCCGAAAGGTTCAAATATGAACAGTATGTTTTCGTAGAATAAATTAAACAGACACGGAAATGTAAAATTGTAGAGATGAGCGGGACGTGTAGTAAGTAGTCAGTGCAGTCACCTCGTTGTGGACGCGTCGTGGCTGGCGTCACGTAGACACGTAGTCAAGCTCCACTCTCGCCTCTCAAGATGTGCCGCGGCGACGGACACAGACGTAATTATTCGGGCAAAAGTTTCCGGTTTCGCGGTCTATTTCCGGCGCACGTGCCGCTGTCGCAACACGTGAGCGACGCCGTTTGTGCAAACTCTGCGATCGCCGCACTCAGTGTGCTCAGCTTATCGCTAGCATTTGTAGGAAAAACAAATACTGGGACGGTGCGACGTCCTGTGATCTAGCTACTTGTATGTCACGAATTGTGGATAGTTGTGAGAGATGGTCGGTGGATGTGTGTTCTCTTGTGTGGATTAACGTCCGCACTATTGAATACTACATTAATCCGTAAAGATCATCCTCATAATTAGACCAATTCGTAATTCGGAGGCCGTGGTTCGGATTCCACGTTAAACTGTAGGCTCCTTTGATATCATTAACTGTTGGGCTATTACTTAACAGTCCTGTCTAAGGAACATGTCAGCCTTAGTCAGTAATAAGATCGCGTCACAATCATCTTACACACAATCCTCATTCATAATTGGCTTAAAATACCTACATTGTAGTATGGAGACCAATTCGTAATTCGGAGGCCGTGGTTCGGATTCCACGTTAAACTGTAGGCTCCTTTGATATCATTAACTGTTGGGCTATTACTTAACAGTCCTGTCTAAGGAACATGTCAGCCTTAGTCAGTAACAAGATCGCGTCACAATCATCTTACACACAATCCTCATTCATAATTGGCTTAAAATACCTACATTGTAGTATGGTTGCCATTTCAATGATCTAATCTAATCTAATCTAAATATGAAGACAGTAAAAGTATGATTTGACTATCACCATTGAAACCAGCTTAAAAAATTAGTAATTTGAATTATTTGTCGACAAACGGTTACAGAGAAAAGTTAAATTTACTGTCCAATATAAACGCTGTACGGTGTCTGAGAGTATCCAATGTTATTTTTATTCTTAAAAATTAATTTCTTCCCTATTTTCCAACAGTTTTCCATGAAACTTTGTATGAAGCGTAAAGTCAAATCACCCAAGAAAACCCACTAAAAAGCTTGGTATTACCGGTGGGAGGTTCTCCTCCCCATATAAGTCTTAACAATTAATTTAACTTAGTTTCTCTTGTTATTTTCAGAAATTTGATGATGTGTCAGTCCACTGATACCGTTTATTTTAATTTATTTGTTTAAAATTTCAGGTTTATATTTTGTTATGTATTTAATAAGTTGCTTCTAAACACTGAATATACAACCCATATAAAGTACGTGCTTCTGCTAGTAATCTATAATTGTTTACAATATGTTTTGATCATGTATTTAGAGATTAAAAAATTATACCCTTTTCATCGTAAATATAATCAATCTAGTTTGAACTATATTGATTTATATGGTCAACATAAGCCAGTAATCTCAAATACTAACCTTGATGTTGATTAATAGTTGACCCTAACATGTCTGAGCTATAAATGAAAACGGTCAGGTGTGACGTAATGATTGTTGCAGTGACCTACCACAATAGATAGCGCTAATGTGCCGTTTATATGGGTGTGACTGAACACTTAACTGCGGCTTAACTATTGAGCTAAATCAATGATATATCTACGACCGAATGTCATGATTTTATGGTTTCACAATAAGTCATCTAATATTTGTACTTATATTATGAGTAAGGCTTATACAGGGTGTCCATGAAAAACGTTTCAGAGCTTCGGTGAGTGATTGGGTACATTAAAAATAAGAAATATTTTCCAATGTATTTCATTTCCATGTATCAGTTTTGTATTTTTTCACAAAATATTTTAGGTTTCAAACATTTTCTAACGAAAATGTTTCGAATTTTGTATGTGTTTTTACACTAGTAAACTACTAAAAAAATAACTAGCATGATCCAAGCTCAAATTTCAAAATGGCGGTCATTTAAAATTTTAAAACTAAAATACTTTGAAAACGGTAAAAAATACAATGGCCGCCGTCCGATATCTGAGAAAATAAGCGTTTTATGCCATACCTCCATTGGAACTTTTTTCTTCCTTTTAATGTACCTAATCACTCACCGAAGTCCTGAAACGATTTTCATGGACACCCTGTAGAATGTGGTTTTGATTACCAGCCATCTCAGCCTAATGGAAAAGGTAGTTTTTTGGGTGGGGAGTTTGTACACGTTAAACTTTTACCAGCACAATTTAAATCGTTCGAAAAAACAATCAACAACTTTGCTCTATGTCAAATGGTTACTGAAATATAAAGGGTCAGTCAAAAGTGTAGTTCCCTTCTATAATGGTTGAATGGGTTGAAGTGAGGTCGACCAAACTTGGTATATATGCAAAATAATGAAATAAACATATTAATTACTGTTTTGCACCCCATAAATTGGGGTACTTTTTGACATTTTAAATTTTTTAGATGGAAACCCCATTAAGTAATACAATGTTTTAAAGTATTTTTAAAAGAAAATTAACTAGGGAAACTGTAGGTCTTTATCTTGAACCAATGGAAATCTGAATATTACGTTTATCTGTAAAGAAATCCGGTAAAAATGTGGTTCGGGTCTTATGTTCAACTGTAGGTCCCTTAAATTTCATTAGTTATTAGATAACATGTCTATCTAAAGAACATGCCAGCCTTAGTCAGTAACAAGACTACAAGATCGCGCCACAATCGTCTAACACTCATTTCACATCCATAACTTTGCTTAAAATACCTACCCGTGTAGGTCACCTTTTCAGAAAGGTAATAATAATAATAAGGGAATGTTTGAAATGGCAAGCTGAATTCTTATTGTTGTGGACAGTGTACCAGTGTCGCATGCAGAGAATGAGAAGCGATTGTTATGCGGAGAGGAAGTGTGTTTGTGTACGTGAGGCTTGCACGTTAACCTACACGTGATCTCGGCAGCCAACAGTCGAACATCCCGCCACGTTACGTCACGCTTTGCTGCGATCAGCTGACTTGATCAGCTGACTCTGCATCGCCTGCGCGGACATTGGCCTTGCACAACATTTTACTGTTGTCCTAACCTCAAATCAAACAGTTTACGGTGTCATGTAAGTGATAAATAAATTGTGATACGATAAATTGTTACCTAGTTAGGATTCCAGGACAAAAATATGACCACTTTTGGGGGTGTGGTAGAAGTTTTGGAAAATTTTGAAGCAAAATAGTTATTTCCAGGCAATTTCAGTAGTTAAAATATGAATGCAAACAAACATCTATTCTGCCAAGAATTTTTAATACGTCCTGAAGTATATCCTGAAGACGATTGAAGCAATAATAGGTTTTAAAGTTTTTTCGCGTTTTTAATGTGGTACTAATTGAGATTGAAAATAAAATTATAAAATAGTGACAGCTACACTTTTATGCTCTCATTTAATTGACTATTGAAAAATATGGACATTTATCTTTTTTAGGTTTATACAGTCGGAATAGGGTTGGGGGACTAAAATAGAATCCGTCCGTATTTACTCCAAGTCTATCCATTAGGAAAGACTGGGACGGTGGCGACGTCCTGTAATCCAGCTACTTGGAGGTCACGAATTGTGGATAGTTGTGAGAGATGGTCAGTGGACGTGGTGTTCTCTTGTGTGGATTAACGTCCACACTATTGAATACTACATTAATCCACAAAGACCATCCTCATAATTAGACCAATTCGTAATTCAGAGGCCGTGGTTCGGATTTCACGTTAAACTGTAGGTCCATTAGTTGCCATCGGCTGTTGGGCTATTAATTAACAGTCCTGTCTAAGGAACATGTCAGCCTTAGTCAGTAACAAGACTACAAGATCGCGCCACAATCATCCTACATTCATTCCTCATTCATACTTGGCTTAAAATACCTACCTGGGTAGGTCGCCATTTCAGTTAAAAAGTATAAAAAAAGTATGAAAAGTGTAATCCAGCTGATTGGAGGTCCCAAATTGTGGATAGTTTCATAAATATCCACAATTAGTCGATGGTAAGTGGGTGTTATATCCTCTTGTGTGGATTAACGTCCGTGCTACTGAAGACAAGACTACTAGACTTCGTTTATCCGCAAAGATAATCCTCATAATTTGACCAGTTCGTAAATGGTCAATGGTTTGTGTTTCACACTCCACGTTTAAACTGTAGGTCCCTATGATATCATTTACTGTTGGGGCTAAATTAACAGTGCTGTCTATGGAACATGTCAGCCTTAGTCAGTAACAAGACTATGAGATCGCGCCACAATCATCTCACACTTATTTCTTATTCATACTTGGTAAAATACCTACATAGGTAGGTCAGCAAAAATAGCAATGAATAATGATAATAATATATTACTAGTGTTTCTAAACAGTTCTATTTGTAACACGGTAAACAACGAGATGAAATTAGTTCTTCCCAAATCTCGATGGGTTTGCCTGGGTTATTTTTGGAAATAACTATTCTAAGTCTGGTGTTAAAGCCCCCTTAAGTAAAATCAATCGACTTCGAAACAACAACTGTTCGAAAAACAAATTTATCTGTTACGGATGTATATAGCAAGTTTCAATATCTCTTCCTAATGACAAAGACACGATAATTTAGTTTTGTCACGATGTCAATATGTAGGCCTAGTTACACTTATTTCCGGAAAAGAGAGGCCAAAAATACACCCAACACTTTCCTGTTTACAGCTTAGTCACTGATTTACACAGATGTGTAACAATACAAGCATCCAAGTTCAGATCCTAAATTTTCGTTTATCTAGGATTCAACTATCTATATATGAGATTTGTACATAGTACAAAGTAGAAAGTTTTGAAGCCCTGTTCATCTGGAAACACGTTTGTTATTTTTAATAAACAAATCAAACTCAAATAAGAAAATTTATAGATCAAATTTAGGTAATATACTTTTCTTTAAAAGTATTTACTTTAAATTCAAACATTTTAAAAATTATTTATAAACAGTTGGAGGGTATGACATTTCTTCATATTGTAACGTCATATTAGGCTATTAAAAGAGGCAGACGATTTTTGTATGCGATGTATTTTTTGAACACACAACACATTTACATATTTTGGAAAATACATTCATATTCAACTTAAGTGATTTAACATGAGAATGCGAACAAAGATTTAACATCTCCTAATGGAGGGCTAATATGCTTCACTTAACAAACAAAATTGAAGAAGCAAACATTACGAAACCAAGTTTTAAAAACAACACATTACACCGGAATGAGGAAAACCGTCCGAAGATAGATTTCCTCAAATGGATCTGGCGGGAGAGAGACACGTGACTATTATCAAGTCTGTGTTTCCGATAACAGGTGACCTTGGGCGTGAGTCAGCTGCTAGGTCAGTGCCGCCTGCTCTCTCTCTGTCTCTCTCGCGCGGGCGACCTCGGTACCGCCTGCCTGGGGGATATGTGCCGATGAAGATAGGCGATATGCACGCGATCTGGTGTCAGGGTCAACCATTGCTTGATTAATTAATAGCCGCTGTCCCCTTCTTGATAAAGTCGTTCTTCGTGTCTAGACTCTGGACTCGGTCACACGTGTAAAACGATTGACAGCGTCCAGCTGGTGCATTTGACAGGACCTGTACGAATGACAGTGTCAAGTTGGTGCATTTGACAGGACCTGTACGAATGACAGTGTCCAGTTGGTGCATTTGACAGGACCTGTACGAATGACAGTGTCCAGCTGGTGCATTTGACAGGACCTGTACGAATGACAGTGTCCAGCTGGTGCATTTGACAGGACCTGTACGAATGACAGTGTCCAGCTGGTGCATTTGACAGGACCTGTACGAATGACAGTGTCCAGCTGGTGCATTTGACAGGACCTGTACGAATGACAGTGTCCAGCTGGTGCATTTGACAGGACCTGTACGAATGACAGTGTCCAGCTGGTGCATTTGACAGGACCTGTACGAATGACAGTGTCCAGCTGGTGCATTTGACAGGACCTGTACGAATGACAGTGTCCAGCTGGTGCATTTGACAGGACCTGTACGAATGACAGTGTCCAGCTGGTGCATTTGACAGGACCTGTACGAATGACAGTGTCCAGCTGGTGCATTTGACAGGACCTGTACGAATGACAGTGTCCAGCTGGTGCATTTGACAGGACCTGTACGAATGACAGTGTCCAGCTGGTGCATTTGACAGGACCTGTACGAATGACAGTGTCCAGCTGGTGCATTTGACAGGACCTGTACGAATGACAGTGTCCAGCTGGTGCATTTGACAGGACCTGTACGAATGACAGTGTCCAGCTGGTGCATTTGACAGGACCTGTACGAATGACAGTGTCCAGCTGGTGCATTTGACAGGACCTGTACGAATGACAGTGTCCAGCTGGTGCATTTGACAGGACCTGTACGAATGACAGTGTCCAGTTGGTGCATTTGACAGGACCTGTACGAATGAGTGTCCAGCTGGTGCATTTGACAGGACCTGTACGAATGACAGTGTCCAGCTGGTGCATTTGACAGGACCTGTACGAATGACAGTGTCCAGCTGGTGCATTTGACAGGACCTGTACGAATGACAGTGTCCAGTTGGTGCATTTGACAGGACCTGTACGAATGACAGTGTCCAGTTGGTGCATTTGACAGGACCTGTACGTATGACAGTGTCAAGTTGGTGCATTTGACAAGACCTGTACGAATGAGTGTCCAGCTGGTACATTTGACAGGACCTGTACGAATGACAGTGTCCAGTTGGTGCATTTGACAGGACCTGTACGAATGAGTGTCCAGCTGGTGCATTTGACAGGACCTGTACGAATGAGCGTCCAGCTGGAGCATTTGACAGGACCTGTACGAATGACAGTGTCCAGCTGGTGCATTTGACAGGACCTGTACGAATGACAGTGTCAAGTTGGTGCATTTGACAGGACCTGTACGAATGACAGTGTCCAGCTGGTGCATTTGACAGGACCTGTACGAATGAGTGTCCATCTGGTGCATTTGACAGAATCTGTACGAATGAGAGTGTCCAGCTGAAGCATTTGATAGAACCTGTACGAATGAGAGTGTCCAGCTGGTGCATTTGACAGGACCTGTACGAATGAGAGTGTCCAGTTGGTGCATTTGACAAGACCTGTACGAATGAGTGTCCAGCTAGTGCATTTGACAAGACCTGTACGAATGAGTGTCCAGCTGGTGCATTTGCAGGACCTGTACGAATGAAATGTCCACTGGACATTTGACAGGGCCTGTACGAATTAATGTCCAGTTGTGCATTTGACAGGACCTGTATGAATGAAATGTCCACGTGCATTTGACAGGACCTGTACGAATGAAATTCCAGCTGGTGTTTACAGACTGTACGAATGAAATTCCAGCTTATTATTTTAAAATTTGTACTCATATTTTGACAGCAGAGAAAGAACTAGAGTGAACTAGAAAAATGGGTTTAGTTCAATGATCATTAAAAAATGAAGGTGTAATATGTAAACTGTAATCCTCTTATAATGTAAGTTTCTTACCCTTGACATCTTTTTCTTGTGGTAACTGTATTCATCGTCTTCACTGGTGGCGACGGTGGAAAAATTGAGGTTCCTGAAACAGAAATAAATGATTTACTTATTGCAAAAATTGCCCCGTGTTTAGATTAGATTATTGAAATGGCGACCATACTACAAGGTAGTTATTTTAAGCCAAGTATGAATGAGGATTGAGTGTAAGATGATTGTGACGCGATCTTGTAGTCTTGTTACTGACTAAGGCTGACATGCTCCTTAGACAGGACTGTTAATTAATAGCCCAACAGCCAATGGCAACTAAGGAACCTACAGTTTAACGTGGAATCCGAACCACAGCCTCTGAATTACGAATTGGTCTAATTATGTGGATGGTTTTTGCGGATTAACGCAGTGACCTTACAATTCGTGATCTTTCCGACATGGTTGGAACGAATGATGTACCGCATCCGGAAGGATGGTGTAAGTATTTAATTCCTCCAAGAGTAGAAACATTGAATAAATTCACAACCAAGTTTATTATTTTGTTTTTCAAAGAACCTTATGATGTTATTGGAACTCATCAAGGTGAGTTGAAAAAAAGTTTTATTTTTTTGTTTCCAATTGTTTATGAATCTCCTTTGATTCTGAAGATTTATTTGTTTTTATTTTTAATTTTTACAACTAGAAATATTTTAGATATATTTTTTCAACCTTGCGTGGACAATTTTTTCATAACAGAAAAAAATTTTCTGAACTCAAAAAATTTTTATTTTTTTGTTTTTGATTGTTTATTTATCTTTTTTGATTTCTGAAGATTTGTGTGTTTTATTTTAAATTTGGACAGCTAGAAATATTTTAAATATTTTTTTAACCTTGCATGGACGATTGTTTGTTACCAGGGAATATTTTTCTTCGTTTTCCGAAACTTTAACTGTTACAACGTACAACATATATCTCAGGAATTAAAGGCAGCCACTTAAAATTTTCACAGCAGTTTATTTGTACCCTTCAAACATCAGGTAGCAAATTCATAAAATTTTAACTGTTTAAACTCATATATGTAGCAAAAATCTTTTATAAAACATGAAAAAATATAACTTTTTTTAATCATAATTTTTTTTACTATAATACTGGTACATGACCTATAAAACTAGTACCAAAACGACAGAAAAAGTTTTAAGCATGTAGGCTTAACCAAAGCTGAGAAATATGTTCCTAAAATAGAAACATTTAACATAGGCTCTTCTAGATGGTTCAACACTCAAATAACAAACCAGGAATATACGAAAATAAAAATCTTTCTAGTTATTACACTTCGACGTCTCGTGGTACCAAAAACGTAAAAATATCCCGCGTGTTCAAGGACTTTTCCTTGTTTTTTCGCTCGTGGGTTGAAGAGTTAGGTGTTTACATCACGAGCAGGAAAAGAAAAGTCGTATAATCCCTGAAGTCGAGAAAGGAATTTAGTTTTGTCCCGCGAAACGTTGGAATGTTGTTGTCACTGGAAGGATTTTTGTTTCGTGTTTTTTTGTGTCGCGTTTTTGTTATTGACGAGTTTCACTCAAATTAAAAAGTGAGCGTGCCGACCGCAACAGATAAAATAAATATTTTATCTCTTTGAGTCATAATACAGTTAGATAACTATTTAAACTCAAAGAGAAAGAAGAATTGAGGAAAACTATTCATACTGAAAAACGATTAAGCTCACCAAAACAAACATCTACCAGCCAGAAAGCCATCACGACATAAAACAATCAAACTAAAAATAAATTCAAGGACACCGATAATCAATCGGAGAGTCAAGAAAACATGTTTTCCCGTTCTGAACGGTAGTGTGAACGTGTGATGTACGAGTCGTTGACTCCCACCGTCCCACCGTCACACGTGATACGGAGGGTCACGTGGTGTGGTGAACTGGTGACTGACGACCAGGTCAGTGGTCACTGGGCAAAGTGGGCAACGTGGCGTCGTGGCAGTCGCCACATCAGCAATGTCATCCCGCCATGGGTCAACAACACCGGATGTCTCCCTTATCCGGGTTTGAGAATTCATGACTAGCTCTGGAGAGGGGTGTTGGCAATTCGAACGACCAAAATTTGAAACTGTGACGTCATTTGGTTACTAACGTCTTATGGTTAGTGAAGTCATAGTTTGGTTTGCTTATGCTAACACCCCCTAGAGCTAAGAAATATTCCTGTCAAAAATATTAAACACCTATTTGGAACGTTTCAATAATACAGTATTTTTCTTTATCTGGTTTTTAGCAGTAATCTATAATGTAACCGCTAAGTGAATAGAAAAAGATTCTAATCGGGTGGATCACTGGACATTAAATACACCCGTAGCAGCACACCTACGTACTCAGCGAATTTCCAACTCAATAATATGACAATAATAATACAAGTATATGACATTTATCAATCAATACCTGTTCATAAATTAGAATATTTTTCCTATTCTCCGTAACATTGAAAAGAATATACCGGTTTGCTGCTTTGAATTTTTACCATAAACTGTTTTCATTTTGACTTTATACCAAGTTTTATCATAAATAAAGGAGTTTGCCTATTCTCCAAAAGATTAACATGGGAAAGAGTATGCAGGTTTGCTGCTGTGGGGAACACATAAACTATGATTTTTTAGCATGAACGTATGGATCCCAACCACATGAAGCTAAATACCAAGATTCATCCAAAAGTATTGGTTAATAAAGGAAAAATTAATTTTTCCTTATCCTTCTATAAGATAAGCATTGGAGCCCCTAAATACAACGTACTGTGTTTAGATTTTTTAATATGTCGGTAACCGTTGGAGATAGAGAAAAACTTTAAGGAACTAAATTGTGTAGTTTTTGAGCTGATTTTAATGATGGAAGATAAAATTTAAACTTTTAAAAATTACATGGGAAAAACGCAAAAACTGATTTTTGGGGTATAACCCCCCCAAACTACCCGTTCCGATTGACCGATCGGTGGGTGTTGTGTTCTCATGTGTGGATTAACGTCCCCATTATTGAATACTGCGTGAATCCGCAAAGACCATCCTCATAATCAAACCAGTTCGTAATTCTGAGTCAGTGGTTTGGATTCCACGTTAAACTGTAGGTCCCTTATGCAATTGACTGTTGGGCTAATAATTAACAGTTCTGTCGAAGGAACACGTCAGCTTTAGTCAGTAACAAGACTACAAGATCGCGCCACAACCTACACTCGTTTCTCATTCATTGGCTTAAAATACCTACCTTGTGGTGTGGTCGCTATTTTAAACATCTAATCTAATACCAAAATGTCCCATAGCAAAATTCTATTCAACCATTAAACTACAAAACAAGTTTTTCAATCATATTAAAACATCTTAGTCAAACATGTTACTGAAACATCCTGTTTACGATCGGGACGAATGAACAATAAGGAAAAGTCAAGAGACAAGTTATTGGTATGTGTGAGCCATCACGTATTCAGCACAAGAGGAAATGTTGAGAGTGCGTAGGTAAATTTGCATACAGTTTAGGACAATCTACATTTGGCGGATATACAGTTCACTTTATGCATCGCTTTAATTCGAAAATACCTGAACCAACTTATTGAGAGGGGATGCACAGCGGTAAAAAAACCCTGAGGTAAACCAAGCTGCTGTTGAACCTTACTCTTATTTTCAGGAGATAAAATGTCAATACAGATGCCTACTTATATCGTCGAATTATATTCCCCAATAACGTATACGAATCCCAAATAATTCTTGAATAAAAAATGAACTATGCGTGAATGCATGTGTAATTGAGGAAATAAAGTATTAGAATGGTATCGTAGTAAGTGTGGAACAAACATCGCCACCTACTGGGACAGTGGTGATGTCGTGTAATCCAGCTACTTGGAGGTCACGAATTGTGGATAGTTGTGAGCGATGGTCGGTGGGTGTAGTGTTCTCTTGTGTGGATTAACGTCCGCATTGAATACTACGAATCCGCAAAGACTATCCTCACAATAAGACCAATCCGTAATTCAGAGGCCGTGGTTCGGATTCCACGTTAATCTATAGGTCCATTAGTCACCATCGGTTGTTGGGCTATTATATAACAGTTCTGTCTAAGGAATATGTCAGCCTTAGTCCTCATTCATACTTGGCTTAAAATACCTGTCTTGTTGTATGGTCGCGATTTGAATAATTGAATAATTTGACCGGTGGGCAGTTCTAAGGAGGCAGCTTCTGCTGGAGATCAGAGAATTTTCGCCGGAGAAAAAATGGTGACATCTCTTGAGAACTGGACTCTCATCACGTCCTTCGTGGAGAAAGTTCTCAAGAGAAAGAAACTTGAAAATCCGTAACATCCTGGATCTTCCCTCAGAAGGCTAAATTTGAGTTGTAGTTCATTGAGCTTTAAATACAAGGCTCCACTTTGAGGTTCATGCCTTAATAGGTTATTCCGAAGTGGTCAACAGCCTGAGGCGGGGGGTTTTAGTTGGGAGCGAGTCCCACACACCGGGGAGTGCACCGTTCTCCTCCCTGATGGTGCATGAGAGCATTTCCCCTCGAGAAAAAAAGAAAAAAATGTAGTGTTCTCTTGTGTAGATTAACGTCCGCACTATTGAATACTACGTTAATCAGCAAAGACTATCCTCACAATAAGACCAATTCGTAATTCAGAGGCCGTGGTTTAGATTCCAAGTTAAACTGTAGGTCCATTAGTTGCCATTGGCTGTGCGGACGTTAATCCACACAAGAGAACACTACACCCACCGACCATCTCTAGCAACTATCCATAATTCGTGACCTCCAAGTAGCTGGATTACAGGACGTCACAGTGGTAGTCCCGGTTTGTAGCTAAAGTCAAAGCTTTTTTCACACACACTGATTTTGGATGGTTGGTAAAAATCGGTCGATATTTTATCGGTGAGGAGATGCTTGCACACACTAAATTTCCTTGGCCATATTATCAGTTGCTTGTTCAGTTCTGTTGTTGTTACAAAAAAGTATTCCTTCCTAGATCCTTAACACAGTGATGAATATTTAAGGCGAAATTTAAACCCACACTTATAGGAATTGAAATAGTTTATTTTTTGTAAAGACATATGTTACATAAGGTTTATGAATGACGTCTATATTTTGCGCCAGGAAATTTCCACTCATGAAGAAAAACAAGTTGATATTTATTACTTTGTTTATGTAAGTTGACCTAAAGTTAGCGTGAGCGTACAACATTCTCAACCTCTTGAGTGTTCAAAGAGATACTTCCATTTAGTTTGATCAATATCAATTCTCAGAGTGCACGAGTCCTGACAGCCAGGACACCTGGTATTGTTTAGAAACTCCAGAGAAGTTGTAGAATTTCGATGCTGAACTGTCAAGTATGAAGGTCCTTAACTCAATATAATCAAGATGTCCGTTTAGCTGTAGTTATTTCCATTATGTTCTTAAATCGTCCACTACCAGGGGCCTTCGGTATCTAGTAGAATAATCTTTTTGGAATATTGGAAAAATACCTGTTTATCAAATTTCCCTTCTAAAATGTGCATCACACTTTTCAGAGACTGGAGGACATGCTATAAATCAAATCAAATCAAATAAAATCCGTTTACTTATATAAAAACTATACAGTACTTGTATACAATTTAAATACCCCGTCGCAGCAGTCCTGCGTACTCAGCGAATTTCCAAATCAATAATTTAATATATGACAAGTTTTATAAAAATATGTCCATAAACGTGAGAATTATTAGCCTATTCTCCATAAGATTAACATAGGAAAGAGTGTGCATGTTAGCTGCTGTGAGGAACACTGAAAGAAGTCATTTCTACCATAAATAATTTTTATCTTAACATTTATACCAACTTTCATTAATATATGTCAATAAATAAAGGAGTTTGCTTATTCCCTATATGATTAATATGGGAAAAGAGTATGCAGGTTTGCTGCCATGATAAACATAAACTATGATTTTTAAGCATAAATGTATGGATCTCAACCACATGAAGCTAAATATCAAGTTTTATCCAAAAATATTGATTAATAAGTGAAATATTAATTTTTCCTTATCCTCCATAAGATTAACATTGGAGCTCCACAATAAAACGTACTGTGTTTAGATTTTTTAATATCTCGGTAACCGTTGGAGATAGAGAAAAACTTTAAGGAACTTAAATTGTGTAGTTTTTTAAGCTGATTCTAATGGTAAAAGATAAAATTTGAAATTTTTAAAAATTATATGGGAAAAACGCAAAAAACCCAGTTTTGGGGTACAAAACCCCCCAAACTACCCGTTCCGAAATTTACGTAGATAAATTTTAACGACTATTGTTTTTGGTCTCTAGGCACCTAATGAAGAAAAAATAACATGGTCCCGGGCTTAAGTACCATGAGACCTACGGTAATAGCTTCTTCCCTATGGGAAATTCGCTAAAACTATATAATGGAGTCTACGTCTCCTTGAAATATGCCAGAGGAGACGTATACGTATGTCCTTCAGTATCAACAGAGTATAAATTCATTATCATATTGACCTCACCCAGCAGCACTTGACGGCTACTTTGACCTAGACTGACCAGTTCCTTGGCACGACGCGGAGAAAGCAGCATTTACGAGAAACCGAAAGAAATTGTGCAAAGGTCGAAGGTGTGGCTACCTCATTAGCCTACCAGGGTGGCAAGGTAACTCCGCAAGGACGGGCATCAACAATGGTCCTCCGGCACCAGGCGACCATGACCCTCCATCCGCGCACTAGTCGTGTCGATCTACACCTGCGGCCGCGCTACTGACGAGGACTGTTTCGTCACTGAGCCTATATGGAACTCACGCCTCCAGTCTCAAGTGATAACATCTCCTAGCTACAAATCTCTTCTTCTGACAGACGTAACCGAACGCAGTATAGATTTGACCCACTTGATCTGTTCACTGAATTGGTTTTTTGGAATTCGTTATGGCAACCTTGACTGTCACACCTGTGCTGCAAAAGTATTTCAACACACAGTTCATATCTTTGGTCTAAACTGATAAAATCTTGGACGGATACAAATCTCAGCGGATTGATAGAAAATAATGCTCAAACCTGAGCATAAATTTACAAGTTGTTCTTGGAATTGACAATAAACGTCTGTTTTAATTTGCTTGTGTAACACTTTTAGGTTGTAAATTCGAGAAATACTGAGTGTAGTAGTTTTATGGTCATAGAGAACTAGATTATTAATCACCGAACATATATTGAGGCAAAGACAACGAAAAAATAATACTAGAGTAAACCACACGAAAATGGTCCGATGAGATCAGACAGCTGGTTCTCCCCTCATCCCTTCTTGACCAGCAGTGTTGCCATTTTTCATCTAGCCTATCAGCTGACGTAACCATGTGCTTTAATAGAATAGGGTGATTTGGCAACACTTAACTGACTCTCAACGGACCATTTTCATGCGTTTACTCTAGTCTTTTGAATATGATCAAACACTAAGGGATTGATGGTGTTACGCAATAGAACGAAATTAAAAAAAACTAACAAACAAAAATTGCATCTATAAATACATTGCTTATCTACCGTATTTTAGATATGACTAGCCAAAGTACCCGTTCTTCGCACGGGTAACATATTATAATATTAACATAATAATATTATAGATTATTGATAATTAAGAAATGTTATTAATTCATGAACGTCGAAAAATTTTAAATTTAGATTCCCCGCGCGATCCAGTCGCTGAAGGTTGCTCATAAAAAGCGGCTGATGGTCTCGCTTGAAAGTTGCAAAACGTATCTGGACCAGTGAGGAAAGTGGAGATAAAAACTGCGTATTCCTTGTACAGGTCGTGCAAGGTTAGAAGCTGCGCATGTCAGCCGGATGGGCCAAGGACCCTTCAGGAAAGTTCCACTCCCTTGTGGAACTTTCCTAAAGGGTTTGGAGGATTCTGGTTATAGACCTTTCCAACGACGTTGATAAGCATAGACTCTTTTTTGGAAATTTTGCTGTTAGAAATATTTATTTTATTTAAATCTTTGTTGACATCTATAATATTATAAAGAAGATGTGGTTTCTGTATGTTTGTTTGTGGGTTTGTTTGTGGGTTTGTTGTGGCAAGTAAATGCGAAAAATACTGAACCGACCGGTTTGAAATTTTACACAAAGGTAGATCTTAAACTCATGCAACACATAGGCATACTCATTTCCTTAAAATCCTATCGGGCTACGCCCTGTGAACGTCCTAAGTTTCAATGTTTACATTTTTAGAGAATGAAAACATAAAATTACTTGAATGTCAACAGCTGAGAACACTAAAATTTGACAGTTCGGGAAGAAGAAGATGAAAGAGCTGCCGTGACCGTCCTAGGTTTCAATGTTTACTTTTTCTAATGTCAACATCCGTTTGCACTATATTTTGACAGTTCGGGAAGAAGAAGAAATAAAGTTGATTTTTCAGATAAACTGCTGGATTGAAATTAGTGAATTATTTGAAATAGTGGAATGGTAGATTTTAAGTTTTTTCCGACGACTGTCTCTATTACATTAATCCTTATCCTCTCCTAATATTTGACAGATGTTACTTTGAAATGTTGTAGACACTCGTGTTTTGTCATTTTGTAAACAATGAAGAATTAATTAACAATAACTTAAATGTATCAGTAGAGCCTACATCCTTCAGCCTTTTTAACCCGTGCGAAGAACGGGTACTTTGGCTAGTAGAATTCTAATGAATGTTTAACAATTGATTTTTATTACGTGTGTTGTACTCGTGGTGAAAGCATACTGTTTGTAACCTGTCACCATACCTTTGGTAAAGAATCTTTAATACGTTTTTAGGTTTATGAGGATTAACAAGATATCACGAATACGCTACTACCCTATAATACGTTGCTAGTCAGGGAAATATGTGTTTACCGTAGAAGTGTGGTTGTTCCTGTGGAGTGTAGTGCGGATACACATCCATTTTGGTTAAGTGACGTATGATATTTTACGTCATACTTCCCTTACCTAACTTACTAGTAAACAAATAAAAAATCCTAAAAGCTGTTAAGCTTAAATGTTCTCACTGCTTAAAACCTTCCTTCGTGGCCTTAAGATTTAGAGGTTATGTTTGTGTTTTCACAATCAACTAATCATTGTCACTAGCTAAATTACCGGCACAGTAGTTCAGGGCTCTGGCCCAGTGAGTCAAAAGTTGCTGGATCGATACCAGCGGCCGGCGACTCCTGTCAGATCATGAGCGGTCACTTTAGACTAGCCCATGGGCCTAATGTCGCTTCCTCTGATTCATCGTACAGGTCTCTATGGTGATGGGCAGTTAAGGTTCGAAAAAATCTTTTTCCAATCAAAAAACTGGCACAGAAAGTTCATTAAAAGAGAGTGTTAAAGAGTGAAGTAAATTACACAGCATATTTTTAACGAATCTTTAGATTTATTTATGAACCAGCTGACACGGCGAACTTCGTAACGCTTAACAGAAAATACATGTTAACTTTAAGATTGGCCATGTTCTGAAGCTAAATAGCATTGCGGCTTCGTTGTGAAAGCTTTAAATATTCAACAGCTGATTATTATAATAAACCTAATATGTATAGACATTATAATTATTTATTTTACATGAAACATTTTTTAATCATACAGAAAATAAAAAAAATATAAATACAGTACATAATTCCCAAAAACCGTAACCTATTAACGTGGTGAATAACTCTGTTCATTTTGTACAGTACACATTTACTCCATAGTTTTACATTAATGAATAATTCAGATGCATTGGATAGTAAAGCATATTGCTAATGGAAAGTAAAACAACAGATGTAGCTTAAGAAATCAAATGTTTTTAGTGTAGAACATTTGTAAACAAACTTAGTCCCCATAAGGTTAACATTAGAAATTTAAAACGCTATAAAATGGAAACTAATTGAATTTATGGAAACTGAATATGCCTAAAGCATGACCGGAGCAGAGATGAATCCAAAAAATCAAAGATCATTAAAATCGGTCCAGCCATTCTCGAGTATAATGCGTATAACTAACACGACTTTGTTTTATATATTTAGATTTCAAGCAAGTTTAGGCGATTGTAGAATGTTTTTTGGGTACGTTTTGTAGGATGGGAATGGAAAAAGAAACTATGGTAAATGAATGGATAGAAATATCGATCAAAATGACAATGGTTGTGGTTGAATGGTGATGGTTGTATCGAGACAGTGGCGGGTGATGGCATACCTGTTGCCGGGTTGGGCAACAGTTGCGGCGTCATGTTACGTACCCGGGTCACGTGACGAAGTTTCTCTCACTTTCTCCTTGCGTCAACCACTTCCTCACTTTCCTCTCGCCTCCGCCCGTCGGGTATGTCGCGTGACCTCGTGATTAACGACATGGTGCGACGGAGCACCTTCCACGACGACGAGGGAATCCACGCGACACCAGACGCCAAGCTTGGAAGACCAATAGTTCATTTGTTAAAGCCTGATTCCGAAAGAATCCTGAGTCACCCTAGTGCGAAGAAAATGTAGAAATGGGTTTCTCATTTTGTGATGTAAGAGGGGTTTTCAATTTCTCAATCATTCATGGAGATTCCAGAAATGCTGTTGGCGAGAAACGACTCCCAATGAAGTTTTACATATTTTGAACATGGGATGCACAGAGAAATGAAATAAACTCTTTGATCGTACATTATCTCTATAATTATAATATCTCATGCACCAACCATATTTGCTTTAATAAAATATATTTAGTAACGTATAACAATAGGAATGTTACATTAGCAAATAAGCATTTGTAATCCAGTTAGAACAAAACTAACATTTGGCACAAACTATTTGGCTCATTCTTTTTATCAACATTTTTGCCAGAAAATACTCAAATCTCTAAGATTCAAAATCAGCCTTTACGCTTGTTAAGAATATCGATGCTTTCTGATCGTCGTTTGTCATTGCAAATAAGAGGGCTAGTACTGTTCTGTTTAGTTGAAATAACCAACAGTACTCCACCAAACTAGTGTAAATGAACTTACATCATGTGAGTATCATTATAGTGGATGACATCCCGTTTTATTCCATTCGCAGTTAAATATCTCCTTGCGTTTTCTTCACGCTCGTGAGCCAAGGAAGACAGGTTGTCTGTACTTGATTTACTCTTACAACAGCCACAAAATGCCTTGCGATAAACCGACGTTATTTCCTATCCTAAAGTGGCCATCAATTTCTCGTTAACCACACTTTTTCAGCCTTACTCTTCTCTGTAAATAGATCCTTCCTGCATTACAGGTGATGATAGATAACCACAGCTGAATCGTCCTGCATTGCAGATGATGTTGGGCAATGACATGTGAGTCATCCTGCATTGCAGATAATGTTGGATTATTACAGACGAGTTGTCCTGCATTGTACATAGTTTTTGGTAATCACATTAGTCATTCTGCATTGCAGATAATGTTGGATTATTACAGACGAGTTGTCCTGTATTGTACATAGTTTTTGGTAATCACATGAGTCATTCTGCATTGCAGATAATGTTGGATTATTACAGACGAGTTGTCCTGCATTGTACATAGTTTTTGGTAATCACATGAGTCATCCTGCATTGCAGATAATGTTGGATTATTACAGACGAGTTGTCCTGCATTGTACATAGTTTTTGGTAATCACATGAGACATTCTGCATTGCAGATAATGTTGGATTATCACAGACGAGTTGTCCTGCATTGTACATAATTTTTGGTAATCACACGAGTCATTCTGGATTGCAGATGATGTTGGGTAATCACATATGAGTCATTCTGGATTACAGATGATGTTGGGTAATCACATATGTGTCATTCTGCATTGCAGATAATGTTGGATTATCATAGACGAGTTGTCCTGCATTGCAGATAATGTTGGGTGATCACATGAGTCATCCTACATTGCAGATGATGTTGGGCAATCACGTATGAGTCATCCTGCATTGCAGATGATGTTGGGCAATCACATGAGTCATTCTGCATTGCAGATGATGTTGGGCAATGGCATATGAGTCATCCTGCATTGCAGATAATGTTGGATTATCACAGACGAGTTATCCTGCATTGAGGATAAATTTGGGTGGTCACATGAGTCATCCTGCATTGCGGATGATGTTGGGCAATCACACATGAGTCATCCTGCATTACAGATGATGTTGGATTGTCACGGACGAGTTGTCCTGCATTCCAGATAATTTTGGCTAATCACATAGTCCTGCATTGCAGATAGTGTTGGATTATCATAGACGAGTTGTCCTGCATTGTAGATGATGTTGGAAGATAATCTCACAGATAAATGCTCTTCATTGCAGATGACATTAGGTTAGTGTAGATGAGTCGTCTTATATCAAATATCAATTCAATGTCACATACCAGTAATATTTCATCACTGAACATGGTAGATCAATTAATCATACCGATTATTCTTGCGCTCTCCACATAAAATAAGCTATTGCTCAGTCATATCTTTGTTCTTCGCGTTGACACACGTTTTGTAAATGCATCACGTCTATCAATGTGAAGAATGTTCAACCTATCCTATTTGACACCAAAAAGGTGGCAGATAGTCCAAACATTTTGTTATAAGTCAATTGTTTTTGGTTGGTTCGGAAGCGTTGTAGATCAAGTTGTCGGATATCCGCCTGAGTTTGGACGAAATTTTGAAACGTAGAGTTACAATATCAAGTTATAAGTCGCCTTTACTTAACCTATTGAAAATTATAAATGATACACTGAAAGTGTAACAAATGATAAAAAACTTCAGTAAAATATTTTTCTAAGTAGATTCTTTTCTTTTTTTCTGTAGAAATATTTTGAATATTCCAATTAATTGATCGAATGAAACCACTTAACTCATACATTACTATGACGAATACTTAGGCTGGATTACATTACTATTTCATACATTACTATGAGTGTAAAAACGATCTCCTGTCGTGGTGCTTGAATATTTGCATAGTTTATTTTTCCAATCGCAATTGGGTTAGATTAGAAATTACTGTCTCATAAAAGAGATGATTCATTTCTGGGTTAGGTGCTAAATTATGTAAACTAGTGAAAGTTTCAAAGTGATGACGAAATTCACCGCAGTTGCTCATGACAGTCACGTATCCTCCTACTTGCCAAGTGAATGACGTCACGGTTGTATTTCGTCATCTATGACGTTATAATATCACGTGATGAGTCCATTTTACGTAAATACATGGAACAATTATTTTTCACTAAAAACTGCTGATTACTGTGAGTATTTTTAATTAATTTTAGAAAATTATTTGGGTATTGCGTAATCACAAAAATAACAAAATAAAGAGGATTGAATATAGATGCTCAGGAAAACTTTAAAACTGTAAAAACATCAAAATCTGTGTTACACCGTAAAAGCCTATACTGCATTATTTAAAGAGGCAAAACGTAAAAATCCTTAAACGTTTTTGTTTGTTTTAGAACGTCGTGATAGGGGTATAAACATACAATCGATAAATATCGAAAGTCTTGTAAATTAATTCGGTTGTTATGCGCATTGCGCAGTATGAATGGTTTGGTGTACGGTTGTAGGGTCGGACGTCAATGTAGGGCGCGTCACGTGACAAAGTAGGCCGAGGTTGTGACCTTCACCCACTCCCTCAAGGTCACCGCGGCCGCGCGCACCGTCGCACCGCACTGCTGATAACTGATGACTGCTCTGGTAATCAGCTGATTACACCCGTTATCAGTTCCGGTTGTTGGCTTACCACAAGCTGTCTAGTGTAAGTTATAAGAGCTTCACACCAAGTTTCGTGAGAAACTTTGGGAAAAATTAATTTTTTTAGTAATCTTCATAAGAAAAATTTTGGAAATTCTAACCCTAATTATTAAATATAATAATTATTATGTTTTTGAGCTGGCTTAGTGGTGACAGTCCAATTATTTTATACATTTGTTGTTTTCCGTAAAGTAGTAAATTAAACTTTTACATTTGAAAGCTCTTAACTTTTGAATCGTAATTTTTACAGGCATACGAGTTATATTAATTTGGGTCTTGAACACTATTAATCATGAAAGATTAATTTGAATTGTTTGTACCGATTTTGAAAAATTTGGGTTATAAGGGTTTTTAGGAATGCACTAACCTTAAAATTAAGGGAAACATGGGTCGGGATATGTCAAAATACTCCCTTGTACCAAATCTTTTAAGAATCGAATCATGTAATTTTGGTAGAAATCAGCCCGAAAACCACACTGTGGGATTTAAGGAGCCTTAAACGGATTTTTTCACTCTCAGCTCAAATTAAAAAATTGTTACGAAAACAATACGTTCTCCATATAGGGGTAGAAAGCAAATAGGCGGTGGCGTATCCTGTAATCCAACTACTTGGAGGTCACGAATTGTGGATAGTTGTGAGCGATGGTCGGTGCGTGTAGTGTTCTCTTGTATAGATTAACGTCCGCACTATTGAATACTACTACGTTCATCCGCAAAGACCATCCTCGTAAATGGACCAGTTTGTAATTCAGAGGTAAAAGTGGTTCGGATCCCATGTTAAATTGTGGGCCCCTTAGATATAATTTGCTATTAGGCTCTACAAACAACGCAGATATTCCGAGCACTTCTCAGCGTAAATTCTTACGCGATTAACGTAAAATACAACAAAACCTGTAGACGATGCGAGTGAACTTTATCGACTTTTTATCGATGTCTTTATCGAATGTTTTGGCGAATTTATCCGTACCGCTAATGACATGTCTAAGGAATATATCAGCCTTAATCAGTAACAAGACTTTAAGATCGTTCCACAATCATCGCACTTCATACTTCGCTCATTCTCATTCATACTTAGCTTGAAATTGAAATAACTACCTGAACAGGTCATCGTTTCAAAAGATAATACTGTAGTAATAACATTAATGGTTGATTTAATTTGATTTGACTACCTAAATACGTTCTTCCTTCATATGATAATCATATTCAGTTAAACTACTCAACCAAGGCTAAGTCGTGGTCTTATTAGTGCAATTATGTAGTTGTCTCGCCTTGTAACAGTTTGAAACACTTAATGTTTTTAAAACAAAAAAGGATGAGGGAAGTAAGAAGAGGAAAAGAATATTTAGGGACGATCTTAAGTTCCATATTAAATAATTATAATAGTTTGGATGACGAAAAATGCAAATTAAGTAACGTGGATGGTCCGCTATAAATGTATAACAGATTCCATCTCATTAGTCTAGCTTCAAGAGTTAGAAATTATTCGACAATGTTTCAAAAATAGTTGTTATGAATTAAAAACCCTCTCTTATCTGTCGTGAGATATATATTTTCAGCCTGACAAATAACTCCTGTATTTTACACGTTTCAGTTTTAGTTAGGGATGTTCTTAAAATTTTCATAAAATATTTATAAAATTAATTAGTACACTAAAGCCTCGTTTAATCGGTACTCGCTTTTCCGATATTGCGATTTTTGTGAAATGGTTCAGAAGGAAAAATTAAAAATGTTGCAGAAAAAGTGCAGTGCAATTTGCGACAGCCTGACGGCGCGGCAGTTTTGGTGGTTCAGGCTGTATTCGCTCGTCACTGCGCGGCGTTTTCAACACTACAGTCGTCCTAAATCGCCGACTTTTTTAAGTTTGCACTTCAACTTGTTTAAATACTTAAACACAAATTTGATCTTAATAAAAATTACAATTAGAGAAAAAATTACAGAAACAACTTTTAAATGTATAAGACTGAAGTTGTTCATTTAGCACTTTCTCCACAAAATCGCTAAAATGATCTATCCGAAAAAAGATTTTAGTGTACTTACATTTTCAAAGAATGAAAACATAAAATTACTTGAATGTCAACAGCTGTGAACACTAAAATTTGACAGTTCGGGAAGAAGAAGAAGAAAGAGCTGCCGTGACCGTCCTAGGTTTCAATGTTTACATTTTCTAATGACAACATCCGTTTGCACTATATTTTGACAGTTCGGGAATAAGAAGAAATAAAGTTGATTTTTCAGATAAACTGCTGGATCGAAATTAGTGAATTATTTGAAATAGTGGAATGGTAGATTTTAAGTTTTTTTTCCGACGACTGTCTCTATTACATTAATCCTTTTCCTCTCCCAATATTTGACAGTTGTTACTTTGAAATGTTGTAGACACTCGTGTTTTGTCATTTTGTAAACAATGAAGAATTAATTAACAATAACTTAAATGTATCAGTAGAGCCTACACCTTTCAGCCTTTTTAACCCGTGCGAAGAACGGGTACTTTGGCTAGTCTACTATAAGAATAGATGGGGGTTAAATTTCTGATAGTAAGACGGTAAATGAAATGTCAATGAGAAATTAAAAACATTTCACCTAATATCCACTTGTTCTACCAAATTCTTCATTAAAATGTGATATTTGAGAAAAATCGGTTATTTTTCTACACGAAACACATTTATATCCTGACAATAAAAATACCACGCATGAATGAAATCATGCATTCGTGGTTATTGGAGCTGAACAGTTTTTAACGAGAAATAGTTTTTTATCACAGTTTAAAACTTCAATTACATTCAACTTAATCATAAACCAATAATAATTAATTTAAAGTTGACAATAGTTTGTTTTATACAAGAACTTATCTTTGAGCATATTATGTAGAGCTTTTTTGTTTGTTCAGTTAAACCTTCTTGCATATCACGAGATTTTAATGGTGTAATAAAAATGAGCATAATGAATGTTACACAGGATTAGTAACTCTATGACATTTAAGTTTGCGACTCATATAAAGTGTGGGAATTCAGCAAAAACAAGTAGTAAAGGTGATCTTAAACGTCGCTAAATATGCGATGACCTGACTGTTAGAATATACGACCGCTGGAGTGAGATATCCTTTCACTTTCTCATTCTCATAAAATATTCCTTACAAGTAAAAATAACAATTGTAGTATTAAGGTATTTAAAGATTGTAAAGGTAGCGAAGATTGCTTAACTTAACTAAAAATAACTGCGAGTTGTAGAATGGATTCTATGAGATACTTGACTTTAAAATGTGGTCCACCGATTGTTATACAGTAGGTTTCATATTCATTAACCTACAGCATTAGACCCTACCCAAACATTATATACTCAGCATTATATCAGAACGAGATCAACGCAGCATGCTGGCGTGAGTAGAGCGAATTTCATAAAACTTATATTATTCCCATCATAATAATCGAATAGTACTAAGTATGCAAGTTTGCTGCAATAATGGGTTGTTTTAAACGTAAAGTACTCATACTAAGGTTGTTCACTAAGTTAAAACACATACAACAACTTATAGAATCATGCCAATAACTAATTAACCAATACTAATTTATATATTCTCCGTAAGAATTACATGGACAAAGAATACGTATGTTTGCTGCCGTAAGAAACGTTAAATTTGGGGTTTTATGGATGTATTTATAAAACTTAACTTTGATGGATTTGCATACCAAATTTTGGAGAATATTTAAGTAAATAAGTGAGTTATAGGTTTTGAGCTATTATATAAGACTAGCCAAAGTACCCGTTCTTCGCACAGATTAAAAATGCTGAAAGGTGTAGGAATTCTGATACATTTAAGTTATTGTCAATTAATTCTTCATTGTTTAAAAAATGACAAAACACGAGGTCTACAACATTTTAAAGAACATCTGTCAAATATTGGGAGAGGATAAAGATTAATGTATAGAGACAGTCATCGGAAAAAACTTGAAATCTACCATTCTACTATTTCAAATAATTCACTAATTTCGGTCCAGCAGTTTATCTGAAAAATCAACTTTATTTCTTCTTCTTCCCGAACTGTCAAAATATAGTGTAAACGGATGTTGTCATTAGAAAATGTAAATATTGACCTAGGACTCACGGCAGCTCTTTCTTCTTCTTCTTACTGTCAAATTATAGTGTTCACATGTTGAAACAAGTAATTTTATACTTTCTCATTCTTTGAAAATGTAAACATTGAAATTTAGGACGTTCATGTAGCCCGAGAGGATTTTAAGGGAACTAATATGCCTATGTGTTGCATGAGTTTAAGATCTACCTTTCTGTAAAATATTTCAAACCGGTCGGTTCAGTATTTTTCACATTTACTTGCCACAAAAAACCCACTAACAAACATACAGAAACCACCTCTTCTTTATAATATTATAGATTAACATTACACAATTTACTGGGTTTACCATTTTGAATATCTCAGTAACCAATTGTCGTAAAGTCGTGATTAAAAAAATATGTGTTTTTGTCAGCTAAAATTCAATGGTCAGAAGGAAATTAGATTTCATTTTGCGTATGAACGTGAAAGTCTAACTTTGTGCATGACGGGTTGGTTTTAAAAGTCTGATTTTGCTGTGATCGTTTATATATCCTTGGACACTTTGCAATTTTGCAAAAAAATCGTCTAAGCCAGACTGGTTTGAATCTTTCTGACTTTGGCCTAATCCTAAATTAGCTAGTTCCTCTAACAATTTTGATGCACCAAAATGTATCCTACTTATTCAACTCCTTTCCAAACAGGACCTAGGTTTTCTTGGTTTAATCCGCTTCACATTGTCACCTGCTTCTCCTAATAACTCTAGATTAACGGAATCAGTCACTGTTCTTAACACATTGCGAAAACTTTCAACATAAGACATTTAAGTTCATTTCTGTGCAACAAATCGAGTGTTTCCATAAAAACTACGCCATTAACAGTGGCATGGTTAAGAGTCTGCATCAGTGGTAGCCATCTTAGATTTTAGTCCCGTAAGAGCAATGTTAAATTCTGGAACATACCTTCACCTTGGCGTCTGTAGTGGCGTTAATTATCAAAGTATCGATGTAAAACTTTGGAAGTACATTGATGAGTTGTGGCTCAAGGGCATGACCTTTTCAATATGTTCAATATGTTTAAAAATTTAACTTGATATAAAAATCCATGAATGTTTTTGAATATTTTGTTTGTTTGTTTTGTTTTTACATCAAATTAAATTTTTGAACATATTGAAAAGGTCATACCCTTGAGCCACATCTCATCAATGCACTTCCAAAGTTTTACATTGATACTTTGAAAATTAACGCCACTAAAGACGCCAAAGTGAAGGTATGTTCCACCAGAATTTAACATTGCCCTTACGGGAATATTCAAGATGCCTACCACTGATGCAGACTCTTAAAGTGACACGACACTAAAACTGGCGCCACTGCTACATGCTAGTTAGTCTGCGATGCATCCACAGCATGGTCAGTGCAGTAGCCAAGGCCCAAGGTCTCGCCCTGGCGGAGACGGCGGTGGAAGACACGGAATGTCAAGGTTGCCGAAACAGAGCGGAGCACGACACGTCACGTGGGCTGGCTCAGGCAACACGTGACACGGTACTGCAACCGTTGCAGAGCAGCTGTTACTATGCAATAACCATCCATTAAAGTTCAGTTTAAGTTTTGGTACTAAAATAAATACATACCATTAGTTTAGCTAATGGATCTTTTATGTAATTACACATTAACTTTACAACAATATTTCTCTAACAAAGTTTCACGATCTGGAGAAAACAGTTATTTACTTTGGGAAATAGCTTAGATCATATACATATGATTGACTGGGACGGTGGCGACGTCCTGTAATCCAGCTACTTGGAGGTCACGAATTGTGGATAGTTGTGAGCGATGATCGGTGGATGTAGTGTTCTCTTGTGTGGATTAACGTCCGCACTATTGAATACTACGTTAATCCACAAAGACCATCCTCATAATTAGACCAATTCGTAATTCAGAGGTCGTGGTTCGGATTCCACGTTAAACTGTAGGTCCATTAGTTGCCATCGGCTGTTGGGCTATTAATTAACAGTCCTGTCTAAGGAACATGTCAGCCTTAGTCAGTAACAAGACTACAAGATCGCGCCACAATCATTCTACATTCATTACTCATTCATACTTGGCTTAAAATACCTACCTGGGTAGGTCGCCATTTCAGTTAAAAGTATTAAAGTATAAAAGTATTAAAGTATGGGGAATGCTAAAGGGAATAATTTCAGTTCGTCTAAACAGATGCCGTTATAACCATATGACGTAACTTAAGTTTCAAATTTAGGTCTGAATTAAGGTGTTGCATTGACTGTTTGGAAAAATATTTTTTGCATGGATATGTCTTAGCTAAGGGGGGGTGTTGTGATTTTTAAGATGAAAAGTATGTAACAGGTTTCCATAGAAACTACCAGAGCTATTGTATTGAATTTTCAATATAAAAGGAATAAGAACAGCTGTTAAGATGAACTGAAAACATTCTCTTTAACATTTCCATGATCTAACCAATTTCCCACAGGGAAGTAAATACAAACATTTATTTGACATGGATATGCCTTAGCTCTGGGGGGATTTTTTCAATTTGCGAGACCAAAATTTGAAACAGTGACGTAATTTGATTAGTGACATCATAGTTTGATTACAAGAACAGCTGTTTAGATGAACTGAAAACACTCCGTCCAGGTCAATTATTTTTTTCACAGGCACTCCTTTCCGATAGAGAGGTAAGAAAGAATTTCGTCCAATTCTAACTTTCTCTAGGCTTGAAGACCAAGTTTAACTGAGCGCCATGCTTCTACTAGTAGGAGAGAAAAGAAGAACCACGGTGATTGAAATTTCTACTAAACTCCAGTCAGTGAGCTAACCGATGGATTAAGGCTGAATATTGTGCACATACTAGCCAGAAATAAGGCATTGAGCTTTATTTCTAGCAATGACAAGCTGAATCTTATTCTTAAAGCCTGACACAGCAATGTGTCGACATTTCTTAATTTAAGTTTAAGTTTAATATATTTTTATTAACATCTGCTATTTCACTTGCTCCGGCCTGGTTCTGATTTGATTGTTTTAGCCACTCCAAGAGGTAATCCGTAATGACGTAACTTTAGTTTCAAATTTAGGTCTGACGAATTGCCAATAACCCCCCTGAACGAAGACATATCTGTGTCAAAAATATGGAGGTTATATTTTACAAAAAACAACGTGACAAAGTTTCACGACCTGGAGAAATTAACAGTTATTTCCTTTGGGAAATAGCTTAGATCATATAAATATGGTTAATGCTAAAGGGAATACCTTCAGTTCGTATAAACAGACGTCTTTAAAACCATATGACGTAACTTCCGTTTCAAATTTTGGTCTGATGGATTGCCAATAACCCCCCAGAGCTAAGACATATCTATGTCAAAATATGGAGGTTATACTTTACAAAAGCAACGTAAAATATCGTGTCTCACTCTTTCATGTTATTTGCACAAAAAATATCGTGAGAATACGACTGTATAAACTAAAACATTGGAAGCTCACAAATTCATTCTTTTTAATTAGCGAATTTCCTTTGGAGAAATGAGCTATTCAAAATATCTTCACGGTCGCCCGGGAACATAATAAGTTCAATTTGTTCAACCTGTTCCTTCATGTAATATCCAGGACAAGTTAGTTTGGGAATGCAGTCGGCCAACTGCACTTTAGGGGAGTTTTGTACCGCAAAATGCTTTTTTACATAATTTAGTAGACTTTTTGAGAATAGAAACTCCGAGCTCCTTATGCCCACTCTGTTTTATTTAAATAGAGTATAACTTTAACCCTTTCAGTGCCAACATCCGTATATACAGACGTCGGTAAAACGTGCAATAGGAGCCACCGTCTGTATATACGGACATCCTACAAAAAATTATATTTTTTCTATATTTGTCTTTACGATTAAAAAACACATTAAATGTAATTACTTAAGTTAAAATGTTGTTCTAAGTATTTGGTTGCAGTTCGCGTTAATGACTGTTGTTTGTTTACTAAACAAACAACAACAACTTGTTTAGTTAGCCGATAGACTTAAGAAATTTGAGGTTATTTTTATTGTTTGTTTGGTTTCTTTTGTAATAATGAAGTGTATAGATTCACCTGTCAATGATAAAACAATTCTTAGAGTTTTAAAAAGGTTACGGTAATTTTTCCATGAGTGATTTGAGTGGGAGTGATGAGTAGTCAAGTTTAGGCTTTGACAACATGGATAGTGATCCAGATTTTGATCCTGATAATCAGAATCTTTTAAAAATAATAATCAGAATAGTTTGAATCATTTTATTCATTTACACAGCTATAAACACAATTCAAATTCCATGTCTAATGTATACATATTTTGGAGGGCGATTAAACTTTTCAGTAACTTAAGCAAAAACCAAAACTCACGCATTTTCTAAATTAATCACAAAAACTTTAATTTTGAAGATAAATGTTAAAACCTTTTGCATATATGTACAAAACTAAGTATTTTTCAACAAAAACACTCAATTTTAATCGTAAGGAATTTTCTACTGGCAATTTTTTTACTTCAAACTGAAAAATGCATTATAAAATATTATTTTAAGCAATATTTTTCACGGTTTTTTATGAATAAAAATATTAAGTAAATTTATTTTATCTGTTTTAATTAACAAAACAAAACCAAAAGTATTCATTTTAATCAGTAAGTAATAAAATAATGAAAGTTTTTCTCAAACAGCTAAAAACTGCTTATTTTAACCTGACATTTCTTGCACACGCTATGGGCACTCAAAGGGTTACCCGTTATTTTAATATGAATAGTTATTTCTTCACTAAGAAAGTGGGATCTATGCAATCGCGAGACAACAATCGTCTTCAGATTACTAAGCAGCCACTGAAACTACTGATCGAATTAGAAGAATGAACTCTCCGCATTATCAGACAAGTATATGAAGGCGATATATGTGTTTTCGGGAAACCATTAGCTTAAATAAACACTGCGACAACAACCATCAGTCCGTCTGATGAGGTACACGTGATGTTGATGTCACCCGTGGTGGGTAGTGATGGGTGATGGGTGATGGGTGAAAATGAGCACTACCCACGTCAGCTGACCCAGATACCGTCGTCCCAGCGTGGGTTGGTTACGAGGGCATCCCGACACGGTTCCTAGTAAACCATCACTGCAATCATGTTTACCAATAAGGTCAATTACAGTTCACGATGTGACGTCACTTATACTCGACCAGTTTTATAGTTGGAGCTTTGAGCTGCGGTATGGCTACCCTCCACCAATTCGACCTAAGAGTAAACAGTAAACTGTTATGAGTAAACATAATGTTTACCCATCGAGTGACCACAGTCCGGACGTTCGTTCGGGTTGAGACACACTCGTCCGGTCGTGTCTACGACTGTGGTTTCCCTACTCCCGCACTGCTACCATTTAAATCCACCCTGCAAAACAAAGCCAAATATTCGTTTGGGCGTGGGACACAATCCCCGCTTTTTCTGGTCTTTGACTTCATCCATTACCTCAACCTGCAGAAAATAAATAAATCTTCCTAAAATCTAAACCCTCCTAACACAAAAACAAAGCCAGATATTCGTTTGGGCGTGGAATGCAAATCCCTGTTTTTTCCCTGGTCTTTGACTCCATCCCCGTCTACCCAAACCAACAGATAATAAATAAATAAACAAATCCATCCTAAACCCTGTTCATCACAATCTAACAAACAAAGCCAGACACTCGTTCGGACGAGAGCACCCTGTTCTCGGCTTAGCTTTGGTCTTTGTACTCAAATCGAAACCACTCATGCACCAACCATAACAAAAGAACCCGCAACAAAAACCTCATTCAACCCACAGACCTTACAAGTTGAAACCTTTTTTAGGCTAAGATTTAGTGAATTATAATAGCTGGATGGTTAGATCCACGAGGTTTGTGATTTATGGTTTGAAAGTCAGTTTTGATATATCAATAAAACTTAGTCAAATTTCCCCATAACTATCATTGGTTAAAGCAACAACTACATCGTTTTTCATGTTAATTCATCAAAAAAAATAAGGTGTTGCATTGACTGTTTGGAAAAATAATTTTGACATGGATATGTCTTATCTCTTGGGGTGTTGGAAATTTGCGAGACCAACATTTGATTAATGACGTCATAGTTTAGTTATAAGAACAGCTGTTTAGATGAACTGAAAACACTCCGTCCAGGTCAATTATTTTTTTTCACAGGCACTCCTTTCCGATAGAGAGGTAAGAAAGAATTTCGTCCAATTCTAACTTTCTCTAGGCTTGAAGACCAAGTTTAACTGAGCGCCATGCTCCTACTAGTAGGAGAGAAAAGAAGAACCACGGTGATTGAAGTTTCTACTAAACTCCAGAAAGTGAGCTAACTGATGGATTAAGGCTGAATATTGTGCACATACTAGCCAGAAATAAGACAATGAGCTTTATTTCTTGCAATGACAAGCTGAATCTTATTCTTAAAGCCTGACACAGCAATGCGTCGACATTTCTTAATTTAAGTTTATGTTTAATATATTTTTATTAACATCTGTTATTTCACTTGCTCCGGCCTTGTTCTGATTTGATTGTTTTAGCCACTCCGAGAGGTAATCAAGCAGCTACAGCGGTAAAACTAATGCTGTCATTCGCCCAATTGAAGTCCTTTCGCTGTATGTAAATTGCTCATACTAGACGGATGGGGGAAGGTGGGTTTAGTTTGGGTATACACCGCTTAACGGTGGGGTCACCACATAACCCTCGCAAGAGCGGGGGTACTCATAAATAGTTACTACCTGGAAAAAATTGATTATTTAAATGAATTTTTCACCATATTACTAAGAAAATAACTGTTTTAATATACGCTTTTCCTCTACATACTCTACCTGCCATGTAAAGCTGTACTTTACATGGCAGGTAGAGTACATTTTTTACATGTAAGTAAAGTTGTAAGTAAATATAGTATAGTAGTAATTATTTACTTACTACTATACTTACTTAAAATGATTTTTATTCTATTTCAGTATATAAACATATAAGTTTAGTGAAATGTATTTATATCTACCACATTCCAAAGTATAAATTCAATAAAAAATTAAACCTCGTTGTAAGATTACAATATTTTGTAGTCATTTACAAATAAAAAATTACCGAACCCGGTTACCTAGATAGCAAAAGTGTTTTCGTGGCCTATTTTTATTCGTCGGTGACGCCTGATTCAGGAGATCAATCGGAGCCCAGTGGGATGTCGGAAGTCGCCATAGCAACGACACAGCGATCTGACGTCAATGATCTGCCGAGATCCCAGCCCACAACGTGTCACTGTAGATAAACGTGACCCATATAGGAAGTGGCTGCGAAAATGTTCATGGAAAGGTTTTCTATCGTTGGTTGCGATATATTGATATTCGATGCGATAAATCAGATTTAAGTATATTAAAGTTTCACAAAAATGTGATTTGTGATGTAAGTTACAGTTAAGAGAATACTTTACGAACAAAAAACATATCTAAAGGAGAAAGTTTAATAGTGAGATATTTATTTTTTATGTTTAGTATTTTTAACTGAAATGGCGACCTACTCAAGTAGGTATTTTAAGCCAAGTAGCTTATGAATGAGAAATGAGTGTAGGATGATTGTAGCGCAATCTTGTAGTCTTGTTACTGACTAGAGCTGACATGTTCCTTAGACAGAAAAAGCCGATGGCAACTAAGAGATAAACAGTTTATCGTGGGATCCGAACCACGGCCTCTGAATTACGAATTGGTCTAGTTCTGAGGATGGTCTTTGGGGATTAACGTGGGGAATAGTGCGGACGTTAATCCACACAAGAGAACACTACTACCACCGACCATCGCGTACAACTATCCATAATTCGTGACCTCCAAGTAGCTGGATTACAGGACGTAGCCACCGCCCCAAATATGAATTAGAAATGAGTGTAAAATGATTGTGGCACGATTTTACTGCTACTCTTGTTAATGACTAAGGCTGAGATGTTCCTGAGAGAGGATTGTTAACCAATACCCCAAGAGCTTAACTTCCAATGATATCAACAATTTAACGTGGAATTTTAGCCATAATTTCACTTTTGAATTACGACTTGGTCTAATTATGAGGATGGTCTTTGCGGATAAAAGTAGTATCCAATAGTACGGACGTTAATCCACACCAGGGAAAATCGCATCCACCAACCGTCACTCATAACCATCCACAATTCGTGACCTTCAAGTAGCTACACGACGCTGACACACTTCGGTGCATATTAATGTATCTCTAGCAAATAATTACATAAATTGGTGAATCTTATGATAAAAGTAGCTCTTATCAAGGATGAACTGATAGTTATCTTATGTAATAGGCCAATAACAAAAGGTCTAGTATAGACCTGTCATAAAAAGTAATTGCTACAACGAACTGAACTGACCAAGACTGCTTTGTATTTTAATGGTCTAATGCTGCCAACTAAATCACATTAAGTGACTACGCTTTACTAAGACTGCATTGTTACAATATACTTGTCTACTACTACGAAGAGGGACGATCGGCAAGAACGACAGCCCTCACTGACTTACTGCCCCGATGTCACCGGTACCGCAGAGCACACCATCCTCTCCTGCGGCAGGTGGCACAACAGGGAGCATCTTTGTGTCCGAGGTTGGGCCTCTGAGCCCTGAGTCCTTCGTGGAGACAATGCTCCGTTCTGAAGAGAACTGGAACCGAATCGCCAGATTCACAGAGTATATATTAAAGGGCAAGAAGTCTGATTTGGATAGGCTTCATTAAAGTTTAGCTGTAGAAGTAGTTCCTAACGGGGCAGATACTATGGGATTAGCCTTGATAATGTGAAAAACGGTTTCAGGATATTCCTTTGGAGAAGAGGGGGAGTTTTTAGAGGGTGAGTCGCACACTACCGGTAGCTGCCGGCGTGCGTTAAGCATTTAAACCCCCTCAAAAAAAGAAAAAAAACTACGACAAGGGTAGGCCTACTGGTTTAACTCAACGTGTAATAGAGTGGAGTTGTGTGGAGTTGGATACATTTGATGATACCAGTCATTGATTTTAAATGCCCTTGAGTGATTTGGAATGATTTTAAATGGATTTTAAAGGACTCAATGTTGTAGAGGTTATTGATACTATTATTAGCGAATTTTCTATGGTAAAGTGAGCTATTCACATGGCCTGCAAGGTGATAGTTAAGCCCGGTACCATGATAAAAGTTCATAACTCAACCCCCTGAACACGTTGTGGAGGGTCATTCAAAATTTTATATGTAAGCATATCTATATGTTTACACGATTACGGCCGCAATTATTGTCTTATTATTATAAAATTTGGTGGAGTTGTTCCTTGCTGTAATATATTGGACGAGTTCGTTTGGAAACTCAATCGGACACATTAACTACACTCTCGGAGGTGTTTTGTACCCCAAAAATGGGGGTTGTAATTTATTTATGTATAATTTAAAAAATCAAATGTTTCTTTTTACCATTGAATTCAGTTTAAAACACACAATTTAATACGTTGAATCATAACTCTAGGACAATTGGTTACTGAGATATTTCAAGTCGTAAATACAGTACATTGGGCAATGTTAATGTTATGGAGAATAGCTGAAAATGTATAACCCACTAATTTACCTAAATATTTATATTACATATGTTTTCGCTTAGTGAACACCTTAATATAAGCACATTGCCATGTAAAACAGCCCCATTGCAGCAAACCTGCATACTCAGTATTATTTTATTACTATAATGCGAATAATATAAGTTCTATGAAAAGCGCTCTACTCACGCCAGCATGCTGCGTGTGATCTCGTTTTATTCTTATTGCGGGTTTTAAAGAACTTTTAATTAAAATAACAAAAAAAACAACTTTACAAAATTTTTATTGTTAAAAAGTTTTAATCTTATTAAATGAGGATATTAGGTGAACAGATAATCCGTAAGTGGAAAGCACTATGTTAGGTATACACCCACATGAGTTTTGAAATATAAATGAATTAATACTTTGTGAACTAGGCACAAAGTGTTGCCTATGTTTAGCTGTTGTTAATAGGTTAAAATAAAGATAATATACATAACTCAGTATATTTAAAAGTGTTTTTTGTAGGTTTCATTGATATCCTTAAAAATGGTAGAATGGGGTTACTGGTGGTTAGTCATTAAGTTTGGGTGTGGGTGAGATGGGTGGGTTTTGGTTTTTGATCAGTGTGGGAATGTGGTGTTGTGAGTATTCTTTGTTTTTAGTGTGATTGGTTTATGCGGTTTTGATAAGTTTTAAGGTACAAGGTTGTGGATGATTTTGATTAATTATTTTCGTTTCTGGTGGGTTTTATTGTTTTTATTTTTGTGTTTTTTTATTTTTGGTTTGTTTTTTTTGTGGGTAATTTATTTTGTTTTTTTTTGTTTTTTATTTTTTTTTTTTTTTTTTTTGTTTGTTTTTTTTTTTTTTTTTATTTTTGTTGATTTGGTTTGATTTTATTTGTTTTTGTACATTTTGGTTTTTTTTTGTTTTTTTTTTTTTTTATAAATTTTTTCTGTTTTTTTTTTTTTAGTTTATTTTTTTTTTTTTTGTTGTTTTTTTTTTACTATTCATTGTTTTCGATTTTTTTTTTTTTGTTTTTTTTTATTATAAATAATATGTTTGTTTTTTTTTTTAATTATCTGTGTGTTTTTTTCTAAATTTTTTTTTTTTAAATCTTTTATTAAATTTTTATGCATAATTTTTTTTTTTAATTTTTTTGAATATAATAAATTGTGTGATTTTTCTTTTAATGTTTTATAATCCATGTATCGTACGAGTTTTTGATGTTTTTAAATTTTGTTTTTTTTATGAATTTTTGTAAAAACAAAATTTATAGATTTGTTTGTGTGAAATATATTTATTTTATGTTAATTTTGATGAGTTCACCTGTACTTGTTTCACTTATGATCCTATAGGAAATATGTCAAAATAATAATAGAAATCATGTCGACAACTGTTAACTGGGCAAACTGCCTAGGCTGAGAAACTCTGCGAGTCAGTCGAGACCTTCATCATCCCACTTCATTGTTCAAGACAATTACATTCACGACCGACAGTTATATTCAATTTGAAGTAATTTTTACAATCCTAAATGCGTTTAAGCATTTTTCTTTATTACATGTTTTATGTGAAAGTACTTATTTGTCGCGTATCAATTTTCCACTTTTCTCCTCTGAATGAAGGTCTGCCACTTAAAATGCTGTAGAAAAAAATAACTAGTACTATTATCTAGTAGTGTACTTCTGAACACAATGAGCCACTTGAGTTTTTGATAGAATTAATTTGTAGCTTATGTCGCGGTTAGCGCCGCCTTCATATACGTCAGTCAACCTGGCACTTGGATTAGGTAAAGCAAATATTTAAACCCCTTTTAGTAATAATATTACATCTTATATTAAAAGTATTTATTGAAAAAATGTTTGTCTATACTTCCCTGTGGGAAATAAGTTAGATCATGGATATGTCTAAAGGGAATGTTTTCCAATTCATCTAAACAGCTGTTGTTATTCTTTTATATTAAAAATTCAATGCAATAGCCCTGGTAGTTTCTATGGAAACCTGTTACATATTTTTCATCTTAAAAATCACTAACACCCCCCAGAGATAATACATATCCATGTCAAAACTAGCAGTAAGCCCGTCCTTTGTACGGATTGTAGGATTCAGTTTAAAGAAACGATTATCATACCAAAATGTAAACCTGAAATCCTAAACAAATCAATACAAAGAAAATAAATCAATACCCAGCTTTATTATTTAGCATTACTTTATAATTAAATAGATTACAATTAAAATCTATACCATTATTATTATTAGTTATACATCAATATAACTTTTTAATATAGTATGATTTCGAAATGGGTTTAAAATCAATGACCAATATAAACTAACTAATATTGATTTGACAGCTGTTTGTTTTTATTTCTATTAAATCTTTAAACTACAAAGACAGCTGATTATTACCAGTAGGTTATTCATTGAAAACTGAAGCAAAATGCGACTAATATCGCGTAAAAAGTGGGTTTTTAAATACTCGTTATTTACTTTTCAAGGGGCGGCGGACGATTTCAAGCATTGAAAAACCTTCTCTGGAATGTAGAGAATGCATGAAATAAGTTTCATTGTTATCAGTTCTCCCGTTTTTTTCGGAGAAGACGGCGTAAAATGCCTTCTGGAGCGTCACAGACAGACAAACAGACACAAATTGAGATAAGGCTGGTTTCGGCTTCTCTAACGCAGAAAACGTAAAAATAACTAAAAAAATAATAATTGTGAGTAATGTACAGACAAAACTGTAGTTTTTTGTGCTTCAAAGGGGAAAAATAATTTTTGACATGGATATGTCCTAGCTCTGGGGGATATTATCAATTTTCGCGACCAAAATTTGAAACAGTGACGTGTTTTGGTTAGTGACGTAACTGTCCATCACCATAGGTCACACAGGTAGAAAGTGACCGCTCATGATCTGACAGGAGTCACCGGCCGTTGATAATTACCAAAATAGTGTACTGATTATCGGTTTTGAATGGTGGGACAAACGGCCCAGATGCGTGGTTGTCGGGTGAGTCCCTGACCTTCCCAACTGACCCAGCATTGATCCACAATGGCGGCGACGCGACTGGGAACAAAACTGCGTAGAAGTCACCACCCCTTAATGTTGACTCCACTCTCCAACCAATGTTCGGTTCAAACAAAAAACATGGGTTTTATCGATGTTCGATTTTCGAATGCTGTTTCGATTCGGTTTGATTCGTTCCTTTTCGTTTTTCATTTCGATTGTGCAATTTCATATTGGGATAGCACCTGTAAGGTTAAGTGTTTTTTTTATACAAATCCGAAGTTTAAAATAGATATTTTGTGGCAATGCATTATTAAAAGCAATTTTGTATAAAAAGAAATTCAGTCAACACTTCTTTTTAAAGCCCTAAATAAATTAGAGTGAATTTATTTTTATTCTAACCCACCTTAAGTTGTGCAAACTTAATACCGTTCGTGATATATGTTATACTTGAAAAACAAAAATGTTTAAATTATTATGGAGTTCAAATAGTATTGCTTAGGTTTATGGATATTTAAGTTGATTTTATGTAGAATCATAAGAAACAAAACTGCTAAACGATCTAATAGTTGTACTTAATTAATTGTAGTCGTCAAAAATTTGATAAAACCTCTATTCTGATTCAAGAACTTTACAAATGAGTAGATAAATTCTATTTCCTACTTATTTATAGGCTTTGTTAACTTGTAGAATACGCGTAAAATAATACGCGTAAAATAATGCACCATTTTAAACCGATTTCGTCGTTTGAAGCGTGAAAAAATTCTCCTCAGTTTTGCAATTAGGTTTTAGATTTGCAAAAAAGTTCTGTTGGGCAGCTCATAGTTACGTGTGCATTGCATAATCGTCTGTTTATGATGTTCGCCACAATTTTTCTCTACTTTTTGTTTGTTTGTAGGAGCTATTTCTGAGCGGTATATAGTTTCATTTACTAAAATGTAATCTGGAGGAACAGGTTTTAACATAACTGGGAAAAATAAATGCAACCATCTAAATGTTTACTTAGGCTGCGAGTGGCTCTGTGTAATCTATCAACATTGGTATTAAGTCTTAATATTGAACAAGGTGAGGGAAGTAAGTGAGGAATTAGTTTTCCCACGTGATTGTGGAACACGCTGTACATGACCCAGTAGGGACTGCGGTGAACGTAACGCTGTGTGGGAGAGTGCGGGGAGTCGCCCACGCGGCCCTCATGTTATCAACTCCCCTTATCGTCCCACCCCGTCCACCCTGGGGAAAATTAAAATCGAACTGATTAAATAGAATATTTCATTTTGAAAATTTTAAGTAGGAGACACGTACAAAGCCTAGGGTGTGACGTTACTGTCATTTATGCAGCTTTAGACCACATTAAAAAAGTTCAACAAAGTATGAGTTCGATATTAGTGAATGGGGAGGGAAAATAATGACACTATTTTATTGTATTTTAAAAACTCAAATAGCGGAGGATTTGTAATTATTTATTTAATTTTTTGGACTTTTCCTTCTGCGTCAAGTGTTAATTTATCAACAGGTATTGATTGATCAATCTTGTCACATACTTGTACTATTATTGTCATATTATTGATTTGGAAATTCGCTAAGTATGCAGGTATGCTGCGACGGGGGTATTTATATCTTGTAAAAATTTTATAAAGGTAATGGTTTTTTTGTTATTTAAATTAAAATATTTTTAACCACCGCCATCTTGAAAATATAAAAGAAAATTTAGGGCATCTGCTAGCCTAACGGTAACGTCTTGGACTTTGGTGTAAGAGGTGACGGGTTCGATCCCCGGTATGACCACAAAATTTAGATGGGAATTCCATTAGGAAAATAGCGTATTTCGAAATTGCATAGCTGATGATGAGCCTCTGACATGTTCCTTAGACAGGACTGTTAATTAATAGCCCAACAGCCGATGGCAACTAAGGGACCTACAGTTTAACGTGGAATCCGAACCACGGCCTCTGAACTACGAATTGGTCTAATTATGAGGATGGTCTTTGCGGATTAACGTAGTATTTAATAGTGCGGACGTTAATCCACACAAGAGAACACTACATCCTCCGACCATCGCTCACAACTATCCACAATTCGTGACCTCCAAGTAGCTGGATTACAGGATGACGCCACCATCCCAGTCCCCCAAAACAAACAATCCCAGTCGAAACAATTGTCGAATCTGCGACCTGACGACGACCAAACTGGCAAAAAGTGATGAAAAAGTCAATCTCGCTAGGGTAAATTAAATAACACACATGTACTGAAACCTGAGTTTTTTAAGGATGATATTCCTATAATTTTGAGAAAATGCGAAAGAAAAAAAATATTTACTTCCCTATGGGAAATAGGTTAGATTATGGATATGTCTTAAAGTAATGTTCTTTAGATATTTTTTACACATTCTGTGCATGATGTAAGCCATTGATCCAGATTAAAAACCTCTGAAAAAATTACTTCATCTGAAGAGCTGTTCTTAGGTAGTTTCTATAGAAACCTGTTACATATTTTCCATCTTAAAAATCACCATCACCCCCCCAGAGCTAAGAGATATCCATGTCAAAACCTTACTCATAGAAAAGGGTTCAATACATTACAAAGTAATTGTCAGATGTAAAGAGGAAGTTTGGTTGATATTTCGTTTAACCAAGTGGGAGGGCGCTAGGTGAGTCTTATTGAACACCAAGATGTGGGTCATACCGACACTCTCGCCCGTCTAACTTTAACCAAATAGTAAAGGTCAAAACTGACGTCAGATAGTATGATCTGGCCAAAACATAGTTTACGAGATTCCTCAGAAATACCGTTTTTTTCACTCACCCCTAATAAGAACAACGTTAAAATCAAATAATTGTCATACGGTGCTGGAAAACTTTAAACTTGTTTTTAAGGACATTATAATGTTTAACAATCCTATATGATTAGAATTTAAATTGTGTAATTTATGCAATGGATACATGATAAGCTATGTCTATTAAATAAATTAAAATTAAAATTAGCTTTACAAAAATATTTTTGAAAAACTGAATGACTGGGACGGTGGCGTGTCCTGTAATCCAGCTACTTGGAGGTCACGAATTGTGGATAGTTGTGAGAGATGGTCGATGGGTATAGTGTTCTCTTGTATGAGATCACATTGATGTTTTTTTTGAACACTGGTGCACTTTGGTTATATTTCCAGACCATTTGTTAAAATTTTTTACTTTGAAGGGTATTTTATCCCTAAAAATCTTTAATAAATACATATTTTTTTAAATTAGCTCTAACGATTTTGATTAAAATATCATGGCTTATAGTTATTATGGTCCCAAATAATATGACACCACCCTTATGTCTGTAAAAATAGTGGGTGAAAAGTTATGAGGTTTAAATGTAAAAAAATATACTTTTTTAATTTTTCGGTAAAATAATAGTGTTATAATATAATTTGACTGTTTCCATTATACTAAGTTTATATTTTGATTAAAAGTCTTTACACATATACATACATCTAAGTTACGTTATTTAGTTTTGTTTTGTAATTACAAATGGCAGCACTGATACTGGTCATCTTCTGTTCAAACTAAAAGATCGTTAATTTTTCATTTAATTCTAACAATACTCTCAAATACCGAACTACTCGTAGAAATAGTAATATTTTAAAATATATTAATAAATATAAATATCAACTAATAGCTTACTATTGTAATGTAGTATTTGACTTGCTATAATTGTAATGTTACAAACTTTACTGTTGGTTTTTTGTCAAACAACTTAACTTTACGTAATAAGTTTAGTTAGACTTTACTTTACCATTTGGTAACTTTCATGACTATTTTATTTGATTTCATTTAACTTATTATTTTCGCAATATTGTATTATATCCATTATTTCCCCATAGTTATTTTATTAATTAGTTTATACTCCTTTTTACAGACGAGTTCGAGTTCATAATAAGAAATATTGGGATCAGTACCTCACTTAAGACCAATAGTTATAAATTACTGAATAATTAGTTATGATCAATTTTGAAAGCCTTTGAATATATGTGTTATAATTTTGTTTAAAATAAAATATGATCTGTGGATGTTGGCATTATTCGAAATGGGCTATACCTATGAGACCTTAAGCTAAAGTTTTGGTTATACAATCTCATTAAATAATTATACATCCGACTGGCCACTGGGTGTAAACCATATGCTATTCTCCTACGGACCAGGAAGTAACAAGACTTTATGGTCGCGTTACAATCATCTTACAATCTGTCATTCATACTTGGCTTAAAATACTTACCTAGGTGACCATTTCAAAAGGTAAAAATAATAGGGATAGGTTCTAAGCTTAAATACAGTTTTTTTATGTTGTCGGCAGGTTGGTACGATCACGTTGCAGGGCACGCTTAACGAGTCGCACCTGGCGTCACTGCACCGCCACAGGTGCAAGCGCTAATATCAGCTGATTGTCGTATTCTGCGGTCACGTGTCAGCTGATCCAAGGTCACCCGCTCTCTCATCGACACCGATGTGAAAGTCCCACCAATGATAACGACATCTGTCAAACATAACTACGAAATTGTCGAAGCGAAAGGTTATATACAATCTGACTGCGATTGGTGTCTCACCTTAGACACACCTGTGACTGTCCATTAGATATTTATCACTTTCGAAGGAATTGACAGATGTATTGTTGTTAATATATAGTTTTTGCTTTCACTGTATTTACGATACTGTAATGTTCGATCAAGTGAGCATTAGAAAGAATAAAAAATATGTATGTAATAGGTAATTACTCTGGAATTATTGCAGTTGAATTTAATAAAATCTGAAAACCCTTATGGTAATTTATTTATTTAAAGAACATTTAATATAAAAACACTCCTAAAAACCTGCATACTCAGTACTATTCGATTCCTATGATGAAAATTTCGCTGTGTGAAAATGTGAAACTCATGCCAGCTGTAGCGTGCGATCTCATTATATCGATATAAATAAAATTAGAGTTTTGTCTGTACATTGCTCAGAATTATACATTTACAGTTATTTTTACGTTTGATGCGTTAGAGAAGCCGAAACAAGTCTTATCTCATTTTTTGTCTGTGACGCTCCAGAAGGCATTTTACGCCGTCTTCTCCGAAAAAAAACTGGAGAACTGATAACAATGAAGCTTATTTAATACATTCTCTACACTCCAGAAAAGGTTTTTAAAGGCTTGAAATTGTCCGCCGACCCTTGAAAAGTAAATAAAGAACATTTAAAACCGCGATATTGGTCGCTTTTGCTTCAGTTTCAAATGAATAACCTCCTGGAAATAATCAGCTGTCTTTTTAGTTTAAAGATTTAATAGAAAGAAAAACAAACAGCTGTCAAGTCAATATTAGTTTGTTTATATTGATCATTGATTTTAAACCCATTTCGAAATCATACTATGATAAAAAGTTATTTTAACGTATGGTTAATTACAATAATGATTTAATCGTCAAGTAACGCTAAATAATAAAGCTGGGTATTGATTTATTTTCTTTGAATTGATTTGTTAATGATTTCAGGTTTACATTTTGGTATGGTGATCTACCCGTACAAATGACGGGCTTACTGTTAGTATTAAAATAAAACACGTGTAAATAATTTCATCATAAAGATCTACCCAACGAGAACGCTACATATGTTGAACGATTGCAAAACATGATCGTGGCAAGTCAAACGTGTTTGCATATTTGATCAAGTCTGTCAATGCCAGATATTCAGAGAGATGAAGTCTTTGCCAAATGGTTTCCTCCGAAATAGAGGCCTACATTGACCCAGTTACCCAACACTGGCCGAATTTATGCAGACAACCTTTCAGACATTTGTTTGACAAAATACGTTCGTAACAAAATGGGAGCTATGAATGTTTCACAGTCACAAACGAACACTTCGATATCTACAGGACATTTTTATACGAATACCTTAAAAGAGGATTTATAGTTTTACACGTATATTATGATTACACGAATTACACTTCAGTTTTCTTGTGAATTTTGAACAAGTCCGAGGGCCAGGGACATCAGACATTTCTTATTTTCTGAGTAACAAAATCTATCGTACCAGAATATACCTCGAAGGCCTACATAGTACGTACTAGCTTGGTGGTAATTAGATTAGATTAGATTATTGAAATGGCGACCATACAACAAGGTAGGTATTTTAAGCCAAGTATGAATGAGAATTGAGTGTAAGATGATTGTGGCGCGGTCTTGTAGTCTTGTTACTGACTAAGGCTGACATGTTCCTTAGACAGGACTGTTAATTAATAGCCCAACAGCCGATGGCAACTAAGGGACATACAGTTTAACGTGGAATCCGAACCACGGCCTCTGAATTACGAATTGGTCTAATTATGTGGATGGTCTTTGTGGATTAACGCAGTATTCAATAGTGCGGACGTTAATCCACACAAGAGAACACTACACCCACCGACCATCGCTCACAACTATCCACAATTCGTGACCTACAAGTAGCTGGATTACAGGATGTCGCCACCATCCCAGTTACAGGTGCGAGGCGCTAAAGTTGCATAAAATACTGTCCACTTTTCTTAAAGTCCGAGTGCTGATTTTTACTTCCACCCTCATACGATCATATAAGGAGAGCGTACTGTTTTTGTCAGCATTTTGGAATTTGGGTTTCTAATAGATATATCAATTATACTGCCCCCTCAATAAAAAAATGGTTTTTAGAGTGATGTCTGTGTAAGTGTGTGTGGGGATGTGCAGAGGCGTAGAGATTAGTGTCCCCTGAATCGGAAGTAATTAGTCCCCCTCTGTGTGTGCAAGTAATTAAGAAAATTAAAAAAATAATTAAAAAAAGTAATTAGAAAAATAATTTTGTTACTAGCATTTAATTTTATAGAAAAACTAGCTGACCCGGCGAACTTCGTACCGATAATAATAAACATTTGATTCTTAATCATATCACATAATCACAAAAATTCGTTCTGACAAATATAATATCTATACAGTAATTAGATACCATTGAGTTCTTACTATTTTATGCTTGCTACTTTGGCTTGCTCAATGGTTCAAATCAAAACAGCTGCTGTTTATATCTTAAAAGGTAAGATACATATGTTGGAATCCAAAACAAAATTATTTACCCATAAGATTAACATGGGAACTTAAGAGATTTATGGGAAAATCGTCACAAAAACTATCAGACTTTCCTATTTTAGGCCTAAAGAACCAGTATACCGAATTTCAGCCTCCTAAGTGATCGGGAAGTGGGAGAATTAGTGATGAGTGAGTGAGTGAGGGCTTTGAATTTTATATATTATTTTATATATTAAGATTAACATATTCCTTTTTTGTACAAGGTATAAAGAAATATGTCGATAAAATAATATACAAAATATTTAATATACTCAATTTCTTAATTTATAATAATAGTGAAGTATTTAATTTTTGACTAGTAGCCTACCCATAACATACATTTCCCCATAACCCCTTATGACGTGCAAAACAACGTTTTTTCGTGAGAACATTCAGGTACTAACGAGGTACTAATGATTGGTGTGTAAAAAATCACATTTTGATGTGTAATGTGGGTAGGCTACTTTTTGTATATGAGGGTACTAACGATTTTTTTGAGAGAACAATCAGGTACTAACGATCTGTATTAATAGGTGGGTAAGCTAATTTGGGTAGGTCAACTTCAAAGACCTATGTATTAGATCGATTGACTAGAGGACTCTCCGAGGGTGTCGTTTATGTATGTAAGGCAGGCTGCTGATAGTAATTGATTTTTTACAGGGTGCCTGCCTTGACACACTGCAAGAACAATCCATCTTTATCGTCAGCATGCAGTATTGGTCAAGGTTGGTCAGTCTCCTATCTGTTACTCGTTGGTTGTTCTTACTTGGTGTTTGACTAATCATAAGGTAAGAACAACCCAACTGTAACAACCATGCTTAGGTCTGGTCAGTCCACTTTTCATATCACGTTGATTGTATGGAAAATTGTTGGTGAAAACCATTTTTATTAGTAAGTTAGTAAACATTGTTCAAAAAGGTATATGGAAACGTGGTACGAAGTTTGAAATCTGTACTACAAATCCTTTTTCATATGTGTATCTAAACGTTAGATTTTTACATGGGAGCGATAGGGACTAGAAGGTTACTTTAAGCCAAGTATGAATAAGATATGGGTGTAAGATGATTGTGGTGACCTTGTAGTCTTGTAAGCACATCCCTGCATTATCCATCAAGGTTGGTCAGTCTCCTATCTGTTTCTCTAAATGGTCTTACTCGATGTCTGACCACAAGCCTGACTACCACCCACGTGCAGCCACGGCCAAGGTTGATCAGTCTCCTTGCCATTGCTCACTGATATAGCCCACTACAAGTGGCCGTATCAGGTTTCTCTAGTAGCTGTAGCTGCGCAATCAAGAGCAAGGTTGCCGGTGTGTTGATCGTATCATAGTACAGCTATACAATACAAAACCGGTCAGGTTCCAGAGACAACGCGCGGGCACGCTAACGAACCTAATATATAATCACAATAAAGTAGGTCAATTCTAATAAATACTCTTGCTGTGAAAGACCATTTTGAACTATTTGAAAAGAGATTTAGGAGCTAAACTAAACTAAACTAAACTAAACTAAACTACGTGGAACTAAACGCTTCTCTTGATGGTGACACTTCAGTTTCTATGTAGTTTCTATGAAACTATATGGGCTAATGAAAGATCCATGACATTACTGCTGAAAAGAGTAGGTAAGATCGAGAGATTGTGGAATATTAGGGGATAAGAGAGAACCACGCTGATTTAGGGGTGGAAACTTTTATCCCTGAGTTTGAGACATTCGTGGTTCAAATTCTGTCCATCACCATTGGATTCGTGTAATGTGATGGTGCCACAACCTAGCGCTATAGTAGACATAATAACGACATAGGTCTGAAATCGGTTTAAGTTCGTTGAGGAGGCATTGTGCAGAAACCAATCAACGCCCAGAGAACGATCCAGTGTTGTTGCTTCATATTTTGGACCGCGAGTTGCACTCTCTTCACAAGACAAGGAAAATGTACACTCTTCTAATCCTACGTACTCACCTGTAATCCGTCTAAACACATTCCTATACTGTAATTAATTGAACCATAGGTTTAGTCTAACCAGCTGATCTCTTGAAAATGTGCACTTGAGAATCAAAGAATCCTCAGGATGAGAAAGGAGAAGTTAAAAAGTAAAGAGTGTGACTTACCCAGCGACTGAGTCACAGAAGCGGTAGAGGGTGGTTGCCTCCTCCTTGAACTGAGGGGTGGTAGCCCTGGAGTTGGCTGGTCCGTTGTTACTGTAACAGAAACGTTAAGGTCAGCTGGGGGGTACAGCAGATGAAAATTATGGGAACTGTATCACTTTTGTGAACTGAGGGGTGGTAGCCCTGGAGTTGGCTGGTCCGTTGTTACTGTAACAGAAACGTCAAGGTCAGCTGGGGAGTACAGCAGACGAAAATTATGGGAACTGTATCACTTTTGTGAACTGGGGAGTGGTAGCCCTGGAGTTGGCTGGTCCATTGTTACTGCAACAGAAACGTCAAGGTCAGATGAGGAGTACAGCAGACGACAATGATGGGAACTGTATCACTTTTGTGAACTGAGGAGTGGTAGCCCTGGAGTTGGCTGGTCCATTGTTACTGCAACAGAAACGTCAAGGTCAGCTGGGGGGTACAGCAGACGAAAATTATGGGAACTGTATCACTTTTGTGAACTGGGGAGTGGTAGCCCTGGAGTTGGCCGGGCCGTTGTTACTACAACAAAACCTTTAGGTCAGCTGGGGAGTACAGCAGACGAAAATGATGGGAACTATATCACTTTTGTGGAATCGGGAGTGGTAGCCCTGGAGTTGGCCAGTCCGTTGTTACTGCAACAAAAACGTTAAGGTCAGCTGGGGAGTACAGCAGACGACGATGATGGGAACTGTATCACTTTTGTGAACTGGGGAGTGGTAGCCCTGCAGTTGGCCAGTCCGTTGTTACTGCAACAAAAACGTCAAGGTCAGCTGAGGAGTACAGCAGACGACAATGGTGGGAACTGTATCACTTCTGTTGTGCCAAACTCAATGACAAGACGATTCCAGCAGCCCTGGCTGGAAGTTTTTTAACCTATGGTGAAGAAGAGATTCACCACCTGTGACTCAGGCTTGAGAAATATTATTCAAGGCCTCATTCCCAAAGTAGAGTCATCCAAACTCATCCTAATCGAAGAGGTCATTTGGGTAGCTGTACCGTCCATTCTCCATTTATTTATTATAGACTAGCAGTCAACCCGTAATTTTCACAGTTTGTGTGACCCATTGTGAAGAATCAATCTGGTCAATATTATGACTGAATATTTACGATAACTGAAATCAAAATAAGTACAAAAAGATTGTGAGCTCAGCACATAGAATTTGATTAAGACTCAAGAAGAAGATATCTACAGACAACTATCTCGTCTATTCTTTTTCGATATCGATACATAAATGTAAATAAAAATATTGATTTTGCCCAGTATTCGATTCCTTATAAAGTTAACCTCTGTAATCTTTTAAGTTAAATTTTAAGTTATCTATTCTTCATCATCGTCTTCACGCTCATTGTTTGCGAAATGGTTGATAAGTAGTAACACCCGAGTTCATTAAGTGCACACTATCTGTACAGTAGGAGGGGAGCAATAAACTAACCGTGAAGAAATAACCATAACATTTAAAGGGCAGCCGACTTGTATTTCATGTACTGTAATGAACCTCATGAGTATGCAAATGCTGAGCGGTATGAGTGTGTCGAATTTTATAGTTCGATTACAGGTTTATCGCAAGTCGATTGTTGTAGTCAAGTATTCGATTATCATAAATCATCGACAATCAAGGCCAGGACAATGGTAAACTGGAGAACCAGATCAATAAACAAAGTTCACATTTTTTGTGAATTTTTCTTCAATAAAGTAACAGGTGTTCAAAGAATGGAATCCTATTACATTAATTTAATATATATTCTACAGATCCTGCAAATCAATGCTAAATTTATTGTGATAATCAAACACACACGCACTGGTTTTCCTTGGCATGAAAACGTGTCGAGCGAGTTCAGTCTTTCCAACGCCAGAAATGTCTCAACTAAAGAGCTACAATACGTGAATCCAACGTACTTCTTTGACCACACAGGTTTACGAAATTTTCACCAAAAGTTACCTTTAATACAATTACTTTTGTTTCCATGTGGTTGATAGATTTGCCACTTAATTCATCCCAATAAAGAAAAACTAGTTAATTTTATAACAACGCATTTCTGCTTCATATACTCGTTGTCTACCTCTTATCAATGGTGTTAATCGAACTGATATTTAGTAAGTGAAGATACTTACGGGCACTAGACACCTACGTATTCTTTATCTCAGGAAAAACTTTTTTCAAAGATAAAATTATCAGGGGGCGGTCGGATTAGCACACGGTTTGTGGGTTCTGGCAAAGGGTTCAACTGGCACACTCTATAAGCCTTCAATAACGCTATGCGTCTCAATATGCGGCAGGCCTTCGAAGAGGCTGTGGTTTTAGTTTTCTGCGTGCTTCATCGTTCTTAATAATATGGCCAATTTACCGAGGAAGAGGCGATGGTGGGCTCAAGTCCATGGGGAAGGTTCTGGACGAAAGTTTTACGAGAATGACGCCTACAGAATTTGAAATTCTCCTAGGATTCGTTGGGCCAAAAATCTCAAACAAAAGTACGCGATACATAGCTTCAATTTCAGCAACCAAATTTTAACTAATCAAAACGTACTCCAAATTCACTAAAAATATTAAAATAACAAGTAACTAAATAACAGTGATCCGCACGATGTGAACCCTGACTGTGAACTATGCAGGGCAGTACCGGGTTGTATCCTGTATCTTGTCTACAGACAACACGCCCACACATGCAGACTTGAGAGAAAACATTTTTATCTTGCCTCCAGGTTTCCCGTTCGTTTGGGAAACAGAAAACATAGTTTATCGTGCCCAGAAACACACATACATGTCGGCCAACTGTTGACGGACAGTCGGGAGACATTCGGTAGAGTAGATGAAGACATCGTCTGATAAAAGAGAAAACACTAGAGAGACAGTTAGCCCACAATGTTTACGGAGACAGTCTCCTAGTATGCTTTTTTAAGCGGCTGTGCGAGTTGAACCCAAAGCCAGAACCCAAAAAATGTGTGCCAATTTGACTACGGTCAAACTATAAGTAGATAATGAGTTGGAAGACGTATCACCTTAGCAGCCATCGGAGTCTGAGTAAATAGCAACGGTACAAGAATACAACCTTGTGGAACACCAAAGTATGTGGGTATTTTTTGAGATATATTTTCTAAGATATTTCCACTTGTCTATTTCTCAAAAATATGTTTTTGGCGAATCGTATCGACATCCCCTCTTATTTAAATTAATGCAATAAACTATGCATCCATAGTACCTCGTTGCAGCTCTTTGTTGTATTATAGAATCGCTGTTTATCTGTTAGCTGTTTGATAGATTACAAACGAGTTAATGGCGAAAAAATAGTTAGAAACCGTTGAGGGGTTTAAATAAATAACGTTTTCTCCTATTATTGGTGGGTATCAGGTAACTAATGAATTCTAGTTTCGGTCCAGACCCGTGACGTCTGAGCGTGCCAAGAACCTGTTGCCAAGTCACGCTTACCAGGACTGCCAACGTACACGCGACGCAACATCTGTTCAGTTGGTATGACCGTCACGTAGACAACATGCATACGATAATAATCACGGGAACTGGACCTTGCGTTCGATGTGTAATAGATAATGACATCTGTAGAAGGTGGATCATGATTTTTTTCAGTAATTATTAAACTATTTAGAGGTTGTTGAGTTTTAATGTAACAAAAATCACGTTGAGATGGTGGAACATTGGGGCTGTTTAGTTCTAAAACCTTAAAAAATTTTACATCTATAAAGCTTAAAAAATTACAACTAAAAATTAATTAGGCCTACTAGTAAATTAAGTAACAATCAATTAAAACTGAGTATTTAAAAAGGTTCGTTTACAATAGCAGAATGTAATACGTGTGCACGAGAAAAAAATACCACGGTATTTTACCTATTGTTTATTGAAATGTTTGTATTTACTTCCCTGTGGGAAATAGGTTAGATCATGGATATGTCTAAAGGGAATGGTTTTAGTTCTTCTAAACAGCTGGTCTTATTCATTTATATTAAAAATTCAATTCAACAGTTCTAGTAGTTTCTATGGAAACCTGTTACATGTTTTCCATCTTAAAAATCGCCAACACCCCCCAGAGCTAAGACATATCCATGTCAAAATGTTTATACTATATAAAATACAGTTTACAGCGAATTTCTAATGAATTTATGCATTCTAAAACATACAAGACGTTGATTCACCCTGGACCGGCTGGGGTAGACCAGCATCTAACTTTTTGACATTGATAAACTCTGGTGGGGGAGGAGTGTTAGCAATTCGCGTCATACGAAAATTGTAACGGAAATGACGTGAGATGGTTATAAGAACAGCTGTTTAGATGATATAAATATCCATGACGTAAGCTATTTCCCAAAGGAAAGTAAATAAATCTTTTTCGGACTATAGTTGTTCGTGTTTGTGTGTGAATAAATTAATTATCGTGTGTATAAGTGTACGTTCATGCATACGTGTATTTTGTCAATTCTATACAGGCCCATTCTCGCACATTTATTTATATCATAAGTTCTCTTATGTTTATTTTTGTATCCATAACAACTCTTTTGTATATTTTGGTTTAATTTAATTTAATCAGAGGTGGGATGGCGTGGGGCCTAGCGCAGGCACGTGCTGAGATAGCGGGTCAAGGTCACTCCTCCTCACCGCGTCATCGTGTCCTTCCCCCCTCCCTCTCCCACCCTCCTCCCATCGCATGCCAACACTTAACAGTAATAATATTGTGACAAGTCACTCTGGCCTTGCAGTGGTTAGGATGTTAAAACAACCGATTACAAGTGAAAAAGGTATTTCAGCGACAAAACACGTTTGAAGCACGGTATCTTAAATCGATTATTTTGGTTTGGATACAAGGTCGGTGGTGTATCCTGTAATCAAGCTAATTGAAAGTCACGAATTGTGGATAGTTATAATCGATTGTTGGTGGATACGATATTCCCTGGTGTGGGTTAACGAACGTTATCGCCTGATAAGTTTATCCTCCAAGACAATCCTCTTAAATACCAGTTCGTAATTCAGAGACAAAATTTTGGTTGAGATTCCACGTTAAACTATAGGTTCCTTAGATGTCATTTGCTGTTGGACTATTAATTAACAGTACTGGGTAAGGAACATGACAGCTCTAGGTAGAAAGAAGAGTATAAGATCGCGCCATAATCATCTTACACTGAGTTATCATTCATACTGGGCTTAAAACACCTACCTGGGTAGTCGCTATAGTGAAAATAAAGTTGAACCACAGAGAATAGAGGTACAGCTTTTGGTCTCGACCGGATCGTTTTTACAAAAGTTATTGTGTTCGCATACATATAAAATATATCTGTGAACATATAAAATTTTTAACGACTACGGTTTTTGGCCTCTGGGCACCTAAAGACGAAAAATAACATGGTCTCGGGCTTAAGGAATGAGACCATAAGGAATGAGATATTAGGGTAGGTCTCATGGCAAGACTTAAGCTTAATATTTTATATGTATGTGAACACGATAACTCTTGTAAAAACTATCCGATCGAGACCAAAATTCATCCCAACCAAAATTTTGTCTCTGAATTACGAACTGGTTTTATTATGAGGATTGTCTTGGAGGATGAACTAGGCAGTAAATAACGTTCGTTAGCCCACACCAGGGAATATCGTATTCACCAACAATCGATTATAGCTATCCACAATTTGTGACTTTGCAAGTAGCTACGTTACAGGATACACCACCGACTGAAGTACAATAAAACAGACAGAAACCCATTTAAGAACCGTTTACTCAACATTCATGTGCGTTGTGAATTAATATAAAATTCTCGAACAGTAGCAGATGGTGTTTTTACACAGGGCCACGCCCTTATCAGCCAAGTGGCGTCGGACATTCCTGCGTGCTGCAGAGCTAGGACTACGGAATGCTGCATAGTCATGGAGGTGTCCTGGACCGTTATGTCGGAAGTGATCCAAGACCAGGGAATCGTGTGTTGCATAGTCATGCGACAACCTGGAACCGGATAGGCTGGTTACGCGCTACTTGTAAACACCATCTTGATGTAGGAGAGTTTTTATTACTCCTAGGGATTAAAAGAAGAATGAGGTATTGATTGGTATAAATTGCGATTTTTAATTACCTTTGCATTTCCATAACACTTTTTATCATACAATATGAATACATAAATATTAATTATTCGTATCTAATTATGTTTTGATGTGCAATTTCTAAGCGACGACTGGAGCAACTGTAGCCACGCGGCTGTGACTCATAGTGCTTCGTACGTAAGTAAAGGGAAGCTCTGTGTTGAGTGATTTTGAGGTTTTTTTCACAGCGAATAATAGATGCCACTAAACTTATTAAACTTATACGTCAACACCTTTTTTCAACTGTAAACACCCACTGTAAAGATACGAATGTCCGGTATAGATTAGATTAGATTATTGAATTGGCCATACCACAAGGTAGGTATTTTAAGCCAAGTATGAATGAGGATTGAGTGTAAGTTGATTGTAACGCGATTTTGTAGTCTTGTTACTGACTAAGGCTGAAATCTTCCTTAGACATGGCTGTTAATTAATAGCCCAACAGCCGATGGCAACTTAGGGATCTTCAGTTTAACGTGGAATCCAAACCACGGTCTCTGAAGTACGAATTGGTTTAATTATGAGGATGGTCTTAGCGGGTTAACGTAGTATTCAATAGTGCGGACGTTAATCAACGCAAGAGAACAATACATCCACCGACCATCTCTCACAACTATCCACAATTCGTGACCTCCAAGTAGCTGGATTACAGGACGTTGCCACCGTTCCAGTCAAATATAATGTTTGGAAAGAAAATAGACGGAAAATAGAATTAGGAATGGGTTAATAATACATTTAGTTACATGTGAATGGCACAGGGAATAAAGGGGCTGTGTCACAACACCTTAAATATTTAGAACTTGAATTATAAACTGTTCTTTCTCTATTTTAAAATGATAACATTATAGTTATATTCTTCAAAATTGTCATTATGAATTCATAGCATAGTTGTTGAAAAATATTTAAAATTAAATTAATTTATGTAAATATAAACTTAGTTCAGCGAATAAATGGGTTACAAACCCTAAACCTAGGCCTTTTATTCCCAAAACAATCTATATACCAATGCTCAAATAATGCCGTAACGTCCAAGACGCAACTGCTCGAGTCGCTCTTTAGGGACGAATCTGAAAATCCGAAAGATAAAAACTAAGATGGCAGATATATTCATTACATAAACTTTGTTCACGTTGCAACGCGATCAGAGCGTTGGCCCCACATGAACGATCTATTTCCATGATCCACGCATTGGTAAACACCACCCTGCACAGGGGCGAGAAAGCGTGACGTAACTGTGTTGCGAGGCACGTGGCGCCGTCACGCGGCGGATCCGGACATTATACAACGGCACATCACATGTCGCTGGATATGGCTGTCACCTTTCACACGGCACACGCGCATCTCGTTGCAGGTCTTTGATCTCGCATGTGTACAGTACAAAGGTCTACAGGTCTATGAACTTGAGTCAGATCACATAAAAGGTATTTTTAGTGGTGTGACTTTTAATAGAGAATAAAATAATGAAAAGTAACTTAAATTGATACAAAATATATTGTTAAACCGCAGTGTTATGGCATTAATTTTTGAAAATTGTCATTTGGACTTAACGATATCCCCGTAGTAAGTCAAATTATCGACCACCCTTTCCAGCATCTGGGGACGTAATCCATTAAGAACCCTACGAATGTTCACCTCCAAGTCATTTAGGGTCTGCATCGACTTGTGACTGAACAAATCCCCAAAGAAAGTAGTCTGTTGGTGTAATGCCACACGACCGTGGAGGTCAGTTAAGTCCCGTATACTTAGACTGGGACGGTGGCAACGTCCTGTAATCCAGCTACTTGGAGATCACGAATTGTCAATATCTGTGAGAGATGGTCGGTGTGTGTAGTGTCCTCTGATGTGGAATAACATCCGCACTATTGAATACTACGTTAATCCACAAAGACCAACATCATAATTATACCAATTCGTAATTCAGAGGCTGTGGTTCGAACTCCACGTTAAACTGTAGGTCCATTAGTTGCCATCGGCTGTTGGGCTATTAATTAACAGTCCTGTCTAAGGAACATGTCAGCCTTAGTCAGTCACAAGACTACAAGATCGCGCCACAATCATCTTACACTCAATCCTCATTCATACTTGGCTTAAAATACCTGACTTGTGGTAGGGTTGCCATTTCAATAATCTAATCCAAAAAATGTTTTAGTTTCCATCTTTATATCGGCTTAGTCCAAGTTATGCACTAACCTTACTACGATCAAAGTTCCAGATCTCGAAACGTCGTGAAATTTTACAAATCGTGATGGAAATTGTAAGCATTAAAACTCTAAATAAGATAATTCCACCATAATAAACAATGCACTTAATTATTGTAATATAATGGTGTTGAACCACACAGGATGAAAAATTATTGGGTACGTTAGGAAAATTATACATTATTCAACAGTCTATTTCATTAATCTCTATTTGTGTTTTATTCTAATGGTATGAAATTATTGGTCTGGGATTTCAAAAAAACTTAAACTCTTGTTCCATATAACGGAAAAAACGCGTGAAATAAGATTGTAACGAAAACTAATTAGTGATATTGAGAGAGCAATCAAGGGAATGATTGACCAGGTTTATGCAAACTACAGAGGATAAACATCCTGTAATTCCTCTATAATTGATCATGATTCCTTTAAAATATGAATTAAACGACGGAATCCAATAAAAATCACATTTAATTGGAAATGTTGAGCGGTCGTGCCGGAGGGTAATATTGCTTTCCTAACGAGAAAGACATTTAATCTTGTCGGGGCACAGGAGCAGGCATCTACGGGGTGCAGGACAACGTACGGTCAGGTATTTCCATGGGGACTTTCCCCACTGTTTTCCAGGCCGAGATCACTGCCATTATGGAATGTGCCAGAGACATCTTGATGCTGGGTCATGAGGGCCTTTCTATCAATATTTTCTCTGACAGTCAGGCGGCTCCTAGAGCTTTGGACTCGGTAGAGTTCAACTCTAGGGTTGTGTGGGACTGTTTTAGGCTTGTGTCCTGTGTAGGCAGACAAAATGAAGTCACCCTTTGTTAGGTTCCAGGGCACTCAGGGGTGGATGGTAACGAAGTGGCAGACGGGCTGGCCAATAGGGCTGCATCATCCCCCCTTTGTGGTCCTCAACCCTTCTGTGGTGTTTCCCGCGCTGCGGTTTTTCAGACTATCAATTCCTGGGCTAGGGATTGTCATAAGAAAAGATGGGCTGAACTTTCCCTGCATAGAGTTAGTAAGCTTAATCTTCGTTCTCCATCTCGTCAAGTTGCAAAGAGGTTCCTGAAACTTGGCAGGAAGGATGCCAAACTTGTCACAGGTATCGTCACTGGTCACGGTAATCTGAGGAAGCACCAACTACGCATGGGGGTCTTCAACGGCGACCCTCTGTGTAGGAAATGTCACCTGCAGGATGAAACTGCAGATCATCTACTCTTTGATTGTATAGAGCTGGTAGAGGTAAGGTCCTCCACTCTGGGCAATTTGGTAAGGGGTAGTTTTCTGCCTCCTGACGAGCTCGTCGACAGGCTGCTGCAGGTTTCCAGGTCTCTTCATCTAGAAGATTCCTGATTCTCCAGGAAAGAGAATTTTTAGGGGTGCGCAAAAAGCCGCTACGGCTGAAGCGCCTTGAAAAATCCGCCCCTTGGAATGAATGAAATGAATGAAAAAGACATTTAATTAACCAATTTAAGATTTTGTACTCAAACTAATGTAGATAAACCGAATAATGTAGATAAACTGTTTAGAAAGTACGGTGTGTTTATATACACGAATATTCATGTAATTTATTTTAATACATAAAGAGTTAAAATAATGAAATATTCGTTAATAAAATATTAGTTTGCATTAATTAAGATTGCAGATAAAATTTGAAAAAAAAACTACACCAATAGATGGACCGATTCCTAGAAAAACGTAAAAAATACACAGAAAAGAAGTAAACAAGTCTTGCCTAGCAGGAGTCAAAATAATACACATAAATGAGACATCCATGAGACCTACAATGCCTACAAAACTACAAACGTGCAGCTTTGTTCTGAATGAAAATTCTTTTAATCGATTGCTTATTCACTTTCTGTATACTTTTAATTTACTATTTTGTTCAGAATTAAATTTTCTACAAGTATTTTTAAGTTTTATCTGTTTGTTGGTAAAATTAATACAGTTATAATGGCCAAATGTAAAAATTTCTTTACTCCAATTTCATGCATTTTACATTAGTTTTCTCAAAAACTACTTAACTTGCCGTTCTGGGGTCTGTTTTATTCATTTTGTCACGTAAAATACCATAAGGAAAAATCGAAGTAGGTAAATTAAAGGAATTTACCAACTTATAATTTCAGAAAGCTCTTATTTAACCCAAGGTACTAAAATAAGTCACTAACTAAGCATTTCCGGAGCTATGTTTGTATATGTTTTTCATTGTTTTTACAAGTAGAATGAGCTCCCAAAGTTACCGCATATCTTCGTGAATCACCCTGTGGTTAATGACGTCATATGGTTATAAGGACAGTTGTTTAGAGGAACTGAACAATCCCTTTAGACATAACCATGACCTGAGTTATTCCCAAAGGAAAATAAATAGATTACATTAGATTACATTATTAAAATGACGACCATACAACAAGGTAGGTATTTTAAGCCAAGTATGAATGAGGATTGAGTGTATGATGATTGTGGCACGATCTTATAGTCTTGTTACTGACTAAAGCTGACATGTTCCTTAGATAGGACTGTTAATTAATAGACAACAGCAGATGGTAACTAAGGGACCTACAGTTTAACGTGGAATCCGAACCACGGCCTCTGAATTACGAATTGGTCTAATTATGAGGATGGTCTTTGCGGATTACCGTAGTATTCAATAGTGCGGACGTTAATCCACACAAGAGAACACTACACCCACCACAATTCGTGACCTCCAAGTAGCTGGATTACTGCACGACGCCACCGTCCCAGTCAAATGTAGTGTTCATTTCAGTAAATAGTTTATACTTTTGTTTAAATATTTTTGTAATGTTTGCATTGGTTTACTTTAGAAAGTTATTGTGAACCTCAAGGCACCGGCCACATTTGCGTCTACAGCAATAGAGATAGTCCTGTTAATAGTTCGTGTTGGAGGTCACGAATTGTGGATAGTTGTGAGAGATGGTCGGTGGATGTAGTGTTCTCTTGTGTGGATTACGTCCGCACTATTGAATACTACATCAATCCGCCAATACCATCCTCATAATTAGACCAATTCGTAATTCAGAGGCCGTGGTTCGGATTCCACGTTAAACTGTAGGTCCATTGATTGCCATCGGCTGTTGGGCTATTAATTAACAGTCCTGTCTAAGGAACATGTCAGCCTTAGTCAGTAACGAGACTACAAGATCGCGCCACAATCATCCTACATTCATTACTCATTCATACTTGGCTCAAAATACCTACCTGGGTAGGTCGCCATTTCAGTTAAAAGTAAAGTAAAACAGATAGTAGAAGCTATTATTGTGTTTATTGTACGTGCTAACAATGTACATCGTAATATGGAATGAACAACAACCGAATCGTGTTTTTATTCGATATTTTAAGCAATGACGCCTCACAAACAACCGCTATAACATAACATGTAGATCGGTAGCACGAGGTGTAAACACATTAATGTAACAGACTCGAACCGATGACGTCACGTTGAAGGGAACGTGATTCGGTCAACCACCTTGAGGTATACGAGTATTCTACGACCATCATTTGTCATCCAACTCGAACGTCATGCCGGCAAATATTTGTTTCACTAAAGGTTTTACTTTGTAATCTCAGACCCTAAAATCTAGATAGATTTTCATGTAATTAATATAGCTTACATAACATCAACTAACATGACGAAAAACCTTTTTTACATGAAAGCTATCATGAAAGTTTTGAGCAAAAATATTCCATTGTTCGCTTATATCTAATCTTACGTAAAAAATTCAAAACTGTACAATAACGCAGTTAATTACTTTCAATTGCATTATGTGGGTTAATATAAGAAAATCTGTCACAGTGAGGAATTCAATCAACAACGTAATTAATTTAAGATAGATTTGTACCTTTGAATATAAATAAGTAATAATTCTTATACAAAGTGGTTATAAAATCCCCCCACTATTTTTTTGTTAAATTTGTTACAAGAAATGAATAACCTTTGGAAAACCATACAAACTAAACCCAAAGTATCTTTTAAAGGTATCGAAAATTTAGCCCCTCAAAAATGGGAGTTTTTGGGGGCAACTCAAAATTTTCAAATGTAAAGCCCTTAGGTAAGGTACCTAAGGTTTAAGATGTAGGAGTCAACTTCCAAATTCCTTATGAGTGTTATTTAACAGATAAAACTCATTTTAAAGGTCTTGAAATTTAAAGACGATTGGTGAAAATTGTGGGTCTCTACCTCAATCCAGTACAAAGTGGCGGCATTTTGAACATTATGACCCTTAGTTTTTAAGCCCCTTCCCCTCTTGACTTTTGCTACAATTTACATTTAGAGTGATTTTCAATGATCGGATTAATGGTAATAGGTACATATTCTAACTTTTGCAGTGATTAAAAATGGTAGGAGGTACCTAAGGTCTAAAATGTAGGAGTTAAATTCTTCTTCTTGTGAGAAGCTATTGTCATGCGACATGTCAAATAGCACTCATAAGACATAGGGCACTCAAAATTGTCGATAACTTCAAAAGAAACTTTGAGTTAAGAGTTAATCTTGGATTGTAGTCCCGTAAGAGCAATGTTAAATTCTGGCGCCAATATATCTCCTTGACCTATTGTCATAAATTAACGGAAGACGTCAAATTAATGGTATTGCAGTCCTCCAGGGCACCACCTTTCAGAACTTAATAGAAAAAATAATAATGATTTATTCTGTAAAATATTCCTGGATTTTTTTATATCAAGTTAAATTTATTGAACATTTATAAAAGGTCATGCCCTTGAGCCACATCTCATCAATGTACTTCCAAAGTGTAACATTGGTACTTTGATAATTAACGCCACTACAAACACCAAAGTGAAGTATGTTCCGCCAGAATTTAACATTGCTCTTACGGGACTAAAATTCAAGATGGCTACCACTGATGCAGACTCTTAAGTTTGTATGGTTTCCTAAAGGTTAATTATATCTTCAAACAAATAAAAAAATAGGGGGAAGGGATTTAATAACAACCCTGTATATTTAACAAAATCACTCTTATGTTATTTTCTTTCAATAATTTTGTTGTCATCCAAAATAAATTCAATAATTAAAAGCTTTTGCCGTATATAGTAATAAACCTTGTTAAAATAATGTTTACGGGCTATTTATTGTATTCAGTGGATTCTAAGGTGATCTAAATAGTTTTACAACCCCTTTATGCATGCGTTTTCGAATGGACGTTTCTATTAATACACAGCTGTTCCATTGTTGTCCAATGCATTTAAGAACAGCCGTTTTATGGTCCGTTAGAAAACGCATGCATAAAACGGCTCTTACGTGTGGAAAGGCCGGAGTTTGGCTATATGATGAAATTTCACCGAAGCTCAGAATGTTTCTTCCAAGAAGAAACTATCTTGCTGTGTCACTTTATACCATCCCCAATAATTAGAGCAGTTCGTAATTCAGGGGTAAAAATGGTTCGGATCCCACGTTAAATTATTGGTCTTTTTGATGTCATCGGCTGTTGGGCTATTAATTAAAAGCCCTGTCTAAGTAACGTGTCATCCTTAGTCAGTAACAAGGCTACAATATCGAGCCACAATCATCTTACTCATTTCTTGGCTTAAAATACCTTCATGGTAGGTCGTAATTTCAATACCCCCGTGGCAGTAGACCTGCGTACTCAGCGAATTTCCAAATCAATAATATAATAATAATAATAATATATGAAAAGTTTGGTCAAAATCTGTCCATAAACATGAGAATTATTTGCCTATTCTCCATAAGATTAACATGGGAAAGAGTAAGCAGGTTTGCTGCTGTGAGGAACACTGAGAGTAGGCATTTATACCATAAAATTTTTCATTTTTAACATTTATACCAAGTTTTATCAACATATGTTCATAAATAAAGGTGTTTGCCTATTCTCTGCCATGATAAACACATAAGCTATGATTTTTAAGCATATATGGATGAACCTCAACCACATGAAGCTAAATATAAAGTTTTATCCAAAAATATCGGTTAATAAGTGAAATATTAATTTTTCCTTATTCTCCATAAGATTAACATTGGAGCCTCAAAATACAAGGTACTGTGATTTTTTTATATCTCAGTAAGATAGAGAAGATTGGAGATTGGAGAGATTAGAGAGATTAGAGAGATTGGAGATAGAGAAAAACTTTAAAGAACTAAATTGTGTAGTTTTTTAAGGTGATTCTAATAATGAAAGATAAAATTTGAAATTTTTAAAAATTACATGGATGACATGGGATAAACGCAAAACCCCATTTTTGAAACCCCCCCCCCGGTTGTACCCCAAAACTACCCGTTCCGATTGTCTGATATGTCTGGTTTACGAACTCGTCCGAGCAAATGCAGGAATACACGTCTCTACTAAAATTTGGTCTTGATCGGACCATTTTTACGATAGTTATAGTGTTCACAGACACACCCATATATGTATATACAAATTGTAACGACTATAGTTTTTGGTCTCTGGGCACCTAAACAAGAAAAAACATGGTCCCGGGCTTAACTCTTGCCATGAGACCTACGGTAATAGCTTCTTCCCTATGGGAAATTCACTAAAAGGCATTATTAATTAATAAATTCAGTAAATTAAACTACCGGTTACTTTAACGTTAATTAACGTGTAACACCAGTGGAATATTTCTTGACGTTTCTCTCTCGCCTCCGTTATAGCGCCAATGAATATTAACTCGCCGAGAGTAGAGCCACATTCTCGCAGTCTGAGATCACGTGATGTGCGGCGCGCCACGTGACCAGTCGCGCCTTCCGCTCCTAGTGTATATTAATAATAATAATAAATAAACGGTACCAGGGGACTGACACATACTTTCTCCCTTAGGTAAATTTAAAAAAGACAATCTGTAATAAAAATATCATGTACTACAAAGTTAATCTAAATATCATTTAATAATTTATTGTTTAAAAAATAATCATCCCATTTCTGAAAATAAAAACAAGAGAGACAAAGTTAGATTTATTGTTCGAATTGTATAGGGGAACCCCCCGCGGTAATACCAAGCTTTTTTGCGTTGGTTTTGTTGGGTGATTTGACCTTACGCTTCATACCAAGTTTCATGGAAAACGGTTGAAAAATAAGGAAGAAATTGATTTTTTATATTCTCCATAAGAATAACATTGGGCGCTTTCAGACAACGTACTGCGTTTATCATGGACAGTAAATTTAACTTTTCTCTGGAACCGTTAGTCGTAGACAAATAATTCAAAACACTAATTTGTTTAGTTTTTTAAGCTGGTTTCAATGGTACCAGTCAAGTCATACTTTACTTTTATTGTTTTCGCTGAAAATTAAAATATTTGATTTTTTCACATTTAAAAGCCAATAACTTTTGAACCATCATTTACAGACATGCGGGTGGTGTCAAATTATTTAGTACTCTGTGCACTATAAACTATCAAATTTTAATCAAAATCGTTAGAGCCGTTTTTGAGAAATTTGGATTTTTCACGTTTTTTAATAGTTTTTAGGGGTGAACTACCCTTAAAAATATAAAAATCCAAAAAAATTAAAAAAAAACCTGGAGATACGGTGAATATACACATACATACCAAATTTCATCTAAATCGGACCAACGGGGTAGGCTGTGGCTCTGTACACATCCAGACACACACACAGACAGACACACGGACGGACAGACATCACGTCGAAAACCACTTTTTTGGATTCAGGGGACCCCAAAACGGATATATCCACTCTCAACTCAAATTCGAAAATTTTGTCGAAAACAATACTTTCTCCATATACTATGTATAAAGGGAGAATGTTAGAAATCCGTTATTGCCGTACAATGTATGTAGGAGGACAATATCCAACAACCAATAGACCGCATAGCCTATGTCCCCTCGTCCAACCAGACCACCCGCTCCAAATATTACGTTTTTTTCTTATTTTTATAGGTGTCAGAATAGCTATTTGTGTAACAAGAGCACAAACATTCCCCTTACACATATTCATTATCATATTTCCCAAAGGGAAGTAAATACAATCATTATTTTTCTCAGGCAACATATAAGAAATTTGGTACCTTGAATTTTATTATTACTGAAAGAAATAAAAATTGACTAACTTTGTGGAATAGCTTGGACGATTGGCAACGCACGAGACTCGAGTGTCTGACTAGGAAAAAGTTGAATTATAACGTAAATGATAATCCACTGTTATTCAGTTGACATTGCAGTTGCTCTACAGATTTGTTTAATTAATAGACCAATCCCGTTGCAAGACTGGTTGCAATGCAGCCGTATCATTGTTGACCAAGTATGTGTATGTATTCACCGCACACCACGTGCCCTGTTATCTTAACACGCGACTTCCCCTCAAGGCTCAAGGACAGGAGAGTGGAGAATGGAAGTAGAATAATAAGTTCCTACGTCTCGTGAAGGAGTCGAAGAATCGTACACTGTATCACTTAATAGTTAATAACCTAACCTAACCTAACCTAACCAAACCTAAACTAACCTAACCTAACCTAAACTAACCTAACCTAACCTAAACTAACCTAACCTAACCTAAACTAACCTAACCTAACCTAACGACCCGTTTCATCGATATTTTGCATTGGTAAAATTTTTATGAAAGTTTTTCTCAAAAGACTTTTGGCGTTTGTGGGGGAAAACAAGATTTTATCACCTGCACAGTTTGGTTATACCAAAGATAATTCTACAGTTGATGCAATGAATAGTATAGTATCGTCAATCGTTGAATCACTCGATTCTGGAAAATTGACAACTGGTATTTTCTTTGATTTTACAAAGGCCTTCGACCTCATCGACCATTCAGTGTTGCTTTCCACACTGTGGAATTTGGGTGTGAGAGGTCTCAGTTACTCTTGGATTGACTGCTATTTAACGGGCAGAAGTCAAGTTGTTAAGTTATTGATTCCCGTAGTTTTTTGCGCAGAGACATTCTTCCTCAAAACATGTAATATGGGTGTTCCTCAAGGGTCGGTCCTTGGCCCTATTCTATTTATACTCTTGATAAATGATCTTCCTGGCTGTATTTCTAATTTGAAGATCAGCTTAATTTCCGATGATACCACTACTTGTCACTCAATAGATACTACTTGTCACCATGCCGACCATTTCCCTACGCTGGGCCAACGAAGATTGATTTTGGGGTTATCACCAGACACATATATATCCTCGTCCTTTGAAAACAATCGTTTGATATACTGTATATAATCTTCGTATCATTGTTATTACATTTTGAGATAGAAATCTTCACGGTTAGGTATTCTGAGGCAATTTTTTTTAATTTTAAATAAGAGGTGCGATCTTATAGTCTTGTTACTGACTAATGCCCAACAGCCCAACAGTCAATGTAATATGTAAGGGACCTACAGTTTAACGTGGAGTCAAAACCACTGCTTCTGAATTACGAACTGGTCAAATTATGAGGATGGTCTTTGCGGTTGTGACATAATAAACACCACCGATCATTGCTTATAACCATCCACAATTCGTGACCTCCAAGTAGCTGGATTACAGGACACGTCACCTTCCCAGTCAATACCTTACAATAATGTTATCTTCCTCAATCACACAGTTTCTGAAATATTGTGTCACATTTCTATTTCCTCCTCCTGGAGGAGAGGTTGAACCTTGGCTCTGGATCTCCCCCAGCCTCCGCTACGCCACGGATCTGTTCCCCGTGGCGTGACCCGCACGAGTTGGCCCAGGCTCAGGCTATTTGTGTCGTTGCGACTCGAGTAAACACCACGACGATTTGGCCACATCCAATTCTATCTGGCTATTTCTCGACGATAAAAATCAAACACGTAGCTTCTGAGAGAACAAAGTGTGTATTTTTGATATTTTTTATGTGTTCGATTTTTGATATTTGCAAACAAAAGTGATATGTTATTGAATTTACTATACAGATCTTTATGAAAACAGGGAAATAAATAGGCTCATTAGGATTAAATAAAATGCAAGGCAGTGAAACCTAAACGCATTACAGAACAGATCTTTGGTGATATTTGTGGATTATATACTACAGTAGATAGATAATTACATAATTTTTTGAAACCCCTTGTTTGATAAGGTACTTTACAGGGACTTTTATGTGTAATGGTAACCATTTTCTTCAAAAAAATATTAAATGGTCAAAACCAGATTTAGAAGACAGCCGAAGTATACTACGGGTTAATATGGTTAAAAGCAAAGTACCCCATGGAACAAGTAATTTCAAACGTTTTTAGGTTTTAGTTTAGTACTTTTTTCAATTCAAATCAAATCTTTATTTGCATAGAATACATTGGGTTCGTCATACAGGTGTACATTATACAACACGTATACAGATGTACTTTAAATGGTGGACCATGCCTTATTGAAATCATTTTCAGGATGATATTTGCGGATAGTGCGGACGTTAATCCATACCAGACAATATCCCATCCACCGATCATCGTACACAACTATCCACAATTCGTAACCTACAAGTACCTGGATTACAGGACACACTACCGTCCCTGTCTGATACTGTATCCAGTTGCCACTTAATGATCTGGCAAATGGTGCCAGATCATTTATAATATCATATCATATCTCATATCATATATTATATATATCATACATCAAGCTATCACATATCATAAAATCCATAATACTCACCTTTCCACTCATATTCACCTTAAAATATCCACCAAAGTTGGTCGGGGGTTTATCTATGAATATGAATTAGTGAGAGAAAACGTCTCAAACAATATAAAATCCACTTCTCCAACAATAGTTTAAAGGACATGAGTAAATGACAAACATCAGTATAGATTAGATTAGATCATTGAAATGGCAACCATACACAATGTAGGTAATTTAAGCCAAGTATGAATGAGGATTGAGTGTAAGATGATTGTGGCACGATCTTGTAGTCTTGTTACTGACATGTTCCTTAGACAGGACTGTTAATTAATAGCCCAACAGCCTATGGCAATTAAGAGTCTGCATCAGTGGTAGCCATCTTGGATTTTAGTCCCGTAAGAGCAATGTTAAATTCCGGCGGAACATACCTTCACTTTGGCGTCTGTAGTGGCGTTAATTATCAAAGTATTGATGTAAAACTTTGGAAGTACATTGATGAGATGTGGCTCAAGGGCATGACCTTTTCAATAAGTTCAAAAATTTAACTTTATATAAAAACAAAAATCCAGGAATATTCTGTTTTTGAATATTTTGTTTGTTTGTTAAAAGGTCACGCCCTTGAGCCACATCTCATCAATGTACTTCCAACGTTTTAATCAATACTTTGATAAATAACGCCACTACACACGCCAAAGTGAAGGTATGTTCCGCCAGAATTTAACATTGCCCTTATGGGACTAAAATTCAAGATGCCTACCACTGATGCAGACTCTTAAGGGACCTACAGTTTAACGTGGAATCCGAACCACGGCCTCTCAATTACGAATTGGTCGAATTATGAGGATGGTCTTTGTGGATTTACGTAGTACGGATGTTAGTCAACACAAGATAACACTACACCCACCGACCATCGCTCACAACTATCCACAATTCGTGACTTCCAAGTAGCTGGATTACAGAACGACTCCACTGTCCCAGTCAATTTATATATATAACCGATGCCAGCCACGACCATGGATTCCTCCTCTTCTAGACACCTCAACTCTAACGGTAGTCGGTTGTCTCCAAGCAGTATCCTCCTCAAGGTCGTCACAGCGGCCTCCTGCGACCCTGGAAAACACCCATCCCGCCTGGATCTGCGGATGTTAATGACCTAGTGACCGGCGTCGGGCGAGTGTCGAGGGAAGGTCACCGCCGGACCCTGACCTGGAACCTTCGGACTCCAAGGTGACGCACCGTCACTTGCCAAGGTCCACCCGGGACCGCCGTTGTCACGTTCCTGCCCGCGACTCAATACACCAGGGTATAAAAAGAGTTGCGAAAGGTGTGAAAGGGTTAGGGATGAAAGACCGGGTTGTTGCTCAACATAGTCACGTGAGTCCAGAGCAGGAGGAGAGCCGTCAATCATGAAGTAGCATTGCCGTGAGGAAATCTGGCTCAAAGACGAACCTGATGATAAATAAACTAGGACGGGTGGTTATTCTATTCATCAATGAACCGTTGTTACTAATAATTGACTTTTAGCGAATTTCTCATAGGGAAGAAGCTATTACCGTAGGTCTCATGGTAAGACTTAAGCCCGGTACCATGTTATTTTTTCTTCTCTAGGTGCCCAGAGACCAAAAACAATAGTCGTTAAAATTTTTATATATATGTGTCTGTGAACACGATAACTCTCGTAAAAATGGTCCGATCGAGACCAAATTTGGTAGAGACGTGTATTCCTACACACGATCGGGCGAGTTCGTAAACCAGACATATTGGTCAATGGGAACGGGTAGTTTGGGGGGGTTTTGTACCCCAAAATGGGTTTTTTTCATTTTTCACAAGTAATTTTTAAAAATTCATAATTTTATATTTCACCATTGGAATCAGCTTAAAAAACTACACAATTAAGTTCCTTAAAGTTTTTCTCTATCTCCAATGGTTACCGAGATATTAAAAAATCTAAACACAGTACGTTGTATTGTGGGGCTCCAATGTTAATCTTATGGAGGATAAGAAAAAATTAATATTTCCCATTTCAATTAATATTTTTAGATTAAAATTGGTATTTACCTTCATGTTGTTGATACCCACCCGTTTATGTTTAAAAATCATAGTTTATGTGTTTATCATGGCAGCAAACCTGCATACTCTTTTCCCATGTTAATCATATAGGGAATAGACAAACTCCTTTATTTATGGACAGATGTTGATAAAAGTTGGTATAAATGTTAAAAATAAAAATTATTTATGGTAGAAACACCTACTTTCAGTGTTCCTCACAGCAGCAAACCTGCACACTCTTTCCCATGTCAATCTTATGGAGAATAGACTAATAATTCTCATGTTTATGGACATATTTTTTGAAAACTTTATTATATTATTGATTTGGAAATTCGCTGAGTACGCAGGTCTGCTGCGACGGGGGTATTATTATTATATTTAATTGTTTATGGCCAACATTGGACCACTTTAGTGCATCTTTAGTTATAATAGCAACAAGTATCAATGTACTTGTTGCTATTATAACTACAAGTATCAAATAATTAATTACGAATAAAAGAATAATTACTGAATTAGTAAACACTAAAAATTAACACAAAAAGAGAATTACCATGTTTAAAACACATGAGACAACAATAATACATTTTCTTTCGCCCAACACTTCATTCATTGGTTATGATCTTGCTGTTCTCTCAGCCTCTGAATTTACCCCGTCTCTCTTTATTTTTATTTGTAAAGTGGCGTGTCTTCTGTCTTCTCTTTTAGATCATCCATTAAAATCTGTAAGGTCTCATGTTTCCCTTGGCTTCTGAGGTTCATCTAATGTAACTCTCTATCGTTTTAGATTTAAGATATTGGTCAGATAAAATCAGCCCTGATCGTAGATTCTAGGAGAACGCGAAACTGATGGAAAGTTTGATTATTTATAATCTTAAACAAGGTAAAGATTTCAAAGGCGTGACATGTTTATAGGCAGAGTATCGTGTGGTTACTGAAACGAGGTATATTGGATTCGACGAGTTAATTCAATAACAGTGGCGAATAAATTAATCGGAAATAGGTGAATTTTTACAGAAAACTTAATTTATTTATATAGTTTATACAGTAGTTCAACTTCCTCACAATTAGTAATTTATAATGCCTTTTTCTTTAATAGGTTTTGATTTTGATTCAGATTGGCAGAGAGACAATACCTTAATATATTGATTTCTTAAGTATTTTAACTCTCGTAAAAATGGTCCGATCGAGACCAAATTTGGTAGAGACGTGTATTCCTACAAATGCTCAGACGAGTTCGTAAACCAGACATATCGGTCAATGGGAACGGGTAGTTTAGGGGGGGTTTGTACCCCAAAAAGGGGTTTTTTGCGTTTTTCACATGTAATTTTTTAAAATTCATAATTTTATATTCCACCATTAGAATTAGCTTAAAAATCTACACAATTAAGTTCCTTAAAGTTTTTCTCTATCTCCAATGGTTACCGAGATATTAAAAAATCTAAACTCAGTACGTTGTATTGTCGGGCTCCAATGTTAATCTTATGGAGGATAGGGAAAAATCAATATTTCCCATATTAATCAATATTTTTGGATAAAACTTGATATTTAGCTTCATGTGGTCTATATGACCACATGATGGCTTGAGGTCTATCCATTTATGCTTAAAAATCATAGTTTATGTGTTTATCATGGCAGCAAACCTGCATACTCTTTTCCCATAGTAATCACATAGTGAATAGGCAAACTCCTTTATTTATGAACAGATGTTGATGAAAGTTGATATAAATGCTAAAAAAAATTATTTTTTTACGCTAGAAATACCTACTTTCAGCATTCCTCATAGCAGCAAACCTGCATACGCTTTCCCATGTTAATCTATGGAGAGTAGGCCAATAATACTCATATTTATTGACAGATAATGATCAAACTAGTCATATATTATTATTATGTTATTGATTTGGAAATTTGCTGAGTACGCAGGTCTGCTGTGACGGGGGTATTTTAGATGTATGACATGGCGAAAGTCAACAAACGAAAGGATTTCGTCTGCCCACTCGCAACAAGGTGATAAATAACCAAGCAATCATATGCTTTGGAGTTATTTTATCCACGAGCAGACATGAGAACTTGTACCGGTAGATGGAATTATGAAATCGGACCAGTACATAAACCTATGTCGCCGAAGTATTGCCCCAATCATGCAAATGAATCTAGTTCTAATTTTCCAACAAGATATTGCACCATGCCATACGTCTGTAAAGTGAAAGAGTTCTTAAAAATCAAACCATACTGGCATTTTCAAGGCCAGAGTATTCTCCCGATTTAAATTTAAAATCCTATGGACATATAAAAAATAAACTCGGGAAAATGGATTGCAGCAGAAAACTCACCTTATCAATCCACTAATTCAGGTCTAGTTTCATGAAAAAAATACACTGGAAGAATCAATACCAAATAGGGTAAATAAGCTGAATAAAAACAATGGCGGTCATATAAACTGATAATTGTACTAATTTACTAACTACATAATACAATTTGAAGGGAAACATTAAGTTTAAAAATTAGTGAAATAAAGAAGTACATTTCCTTTCCCGTACAGGATTAGATTATTTAAATGGCAAAATGGCGATGGATATAGGTAGTTTTAGACATAAAGTTAGTTATGTGTTCTTCTTATGGCACTAATATCCCACATGACAGCACTGATAACACAGAAGACGGAATATACAATAACTTGAGTACCGGTAGCTCATAAGATCGGAGATGTGGGATATGGAGTGTCAGGGTGGGGGTCAAGTGGAGGTTCGCTTTCCACACGTCATCGGTGTATCTAGATTGCCTACACGCGCCGTCAATACAGTTCCTTCCATTAATAGTTTGTTCTATTAAAAAAATACAAAACATTTCGTGTAATAATTTTTCGTTTTAAAAGTGAGTAAATTAAATTAAAATTTTAAGGTCATAGTATACAATTATTGAAGCTTTTATTCAAACAGTTGTTATTTTTTGAAAACGACTTAAACTTACAGTTAGCCATTACGAGTATTTAATGATTTTGCGAGCATCAAAGTTTTTTCTTTCATTCAGATACATCAATAACAAATAAACATGGGCTTTTTTTACTTATAAATCATGATTTCAGTATCCACAGGGATGAGACACCCATATAAATAGGGCGTCTTAATCAGATTGCGGATAAAAAAAATATTCAAAGGCTCTTAATCCCCATTCCAAAGAACTACGTACCATATAACTAAGAACTAGACAGCATGTTTATTAGTATATATAGTTTAGTTATTTTAAAATACAGAATGTCTTTGGTGTTCTCTACTTCAAATCTTTAAGTTTTGAAATGTTTAAAAAATTACGATCACTTAGGCGTTTTCTTATAAATTCAGTGTGAATATTTCGAATCTTTTTAACTTAAAACTTGTTTATAATGCATTTAAATATTTATATTATATAATGCATTTTTTATAATGTGTGTCTCATGCAAATCTCATTAGAAAGCTTGAAAAGTATGGTCTCGGGTAGAGTCCACTCAGGATAGTCAGATCTTATCTAGTCAACAGAAGACAGATAGTGGAGTGGAATGGGCTTAAGTTCTCTCCCAGAGCTATGATGTGTGGTGTACCCCAAGGCTTGGTGCTGGGCCCTCTCCTTTTTATTGTGATCATTTAATGATCTACATTATAATGTATCCGGAGGAGCTGTGTTTGCGGACGAAATGACTTCACTCAGTTCACACTAAGATGTTCTAGGGGCCGAATTAGCTGTTAGGGTCCTACTTGGCCTGGCATCTGGGTGATTCTTTGCGAATAAATTGGCACTCAATGAATCCAAGACTCAATTTTTGACTTTGTCCCGGATTGCACCATTATCTGGTCCAGTGAAACTCCTAGACTTCACCCTTGATCCTTGGCTAATCTAGAACTTGCACGTGGATGCTCTGGTTGTCAGACTGAGTCCTATTCCTTCTCAGAAAGCTGTCAAACGAACTAAAATCTGAGCATGTTAGGACAGACTTTGTTAAGCTATGGTAATAGACTATGGGGTCACTCTGCATACACACAAAAAGTACTGTTAATTAAGAAAAAAGTAATCAGAGCTCTTTTCAATGCATGGTACTTGGACCACTGTCGCCAATTGTTAAAGCCAATGGAATTTTAACTTGTATAATGTATATATTTATCAATGCCTGTTAGCAATTAGGGATAATATTGACTTGTATGAAGCCAATGGTGAAGTTCACACCCATATTACCAGAACTAACTGTGATATTTTCCTACCTAGACGCAGGATTTCAAAGGCTTTGAACTACTTTCTTGTCGTAGGGTTTAAGTTTTTCTATTTTCTACCAGTAGACGTTAGGCAACTGCCAAGCTCAAAATTTTTAAGCGTAATTAAGTCTTGGCTAGTGAAAAAATCCTTTACATGACATAATGGAATATTTTTATCTTGAAAAACCTGCACGAGGTAAATGACTGGAACGGTGGCGACGTCCTGTAATCCAGCTACATGGAGGTCACGAATTGTGGATAGTTGTGGGAGATGATCGATGGATGTGGTGTTCTCTTGTGTGGATTAACGTCCACACTATTGAATACTACGTTAATCCGCAAATCGTATCCTCATAATTATACCAATTCTTAATTAAGAGGCCGTGGTTTGGATTCCACGTTTAACTGTAGGTCCATTAGTTGCCCTCGGCTGTTGGGCTATTAATTAACAGTCCCATGGTTGCCATTTCAATGATCTAATAATCTAATCGATTGCTGCATGTGTATGAATACGTTCTATCAGTGTCCACTGCATGGATTTGGTATCTGCATGAGCATGTTATCTCGTGCATCGACTTATTTATTAGTATTGGGACGAAACCTTTTGTATTCAACAATTATACTTAGTGGCGGAATAAATGATTTGATGCACTTCATTTAGCAAAGCTCATTGTAACGATAACGCATACTAAGTTTTTTAAAAACTGGGAAGTTTTTTTGTGAATAGTGGAGAATATGCTGTCTCTTAAGAGTCTGCATCAGTGGTAGGCATCTTGAATTTTAGCCCCGTATGAGTAATGTTAAATTCTGGCTGAATATACCTTCACTTTGGCGTCTGTAGTGGCGTTAATTATCAAAGTATCAATGTAAAACTTTGGAAGTACATTGATGAGATGTGGCTCAAGGGCATGACCTTTTAATATGTTCAAAAATTTAACTTGATATAAAAACAAAAATCCAGGAATATTTTACAAAATAACTCATTATTATTATTTTATTGAGAGCGAAAATAAGAAGTTCTGTAAGGTGGTGCCCTGGAGGACTGTAATACCTTTAATTTGACACCTCTTCCGTTAATTTATGACAAAAGGTCAAGGAGATATAGGCGCCAGAATTTAACATTGCTCTTACGGGACTAAAATCCAAGATGGTCACCACTGATGCAGACTCTTAATAATCTACGCCAAATACGAACTACTTGAAATGGAACGCTCCATGGAAAACAAGGTCTCATGGCTCAAACTTCTTTAAAATGAAAGAAGTGAAGACCCATTAAGGGGAAGTTAATTAAATTGAACGCTTTCACTACATGGCCGAAAATTAAAGGTTAAACTTTAAACTCATATTATCGAATTACGTATAGCCTCTGAGACTTGGTTCGAAATACACCCGATTAGCCAGGGGACCATTATAGACGTGCGACACGTGTTGTGTTGGTATCCGTGAGTCAGCTGATGTCAGTGCTGCCAACATCACGCCCACGAGAACATATCGTGTTACCCCTCACGTGATTCATTGAAAACGACGTTTGTTAAATCAAGGAATAGATTTTTAGAATCTAGTAAATTTTACTGTCCCTTTCTAAGATAAATCTAATACTGTAACACCTATGTGTAAGTGGGGGTTCAAAATTTATACCAAACCACCGTGTATTATCAGATGTTATAGAGCTTGTGCCCACCTAGTGATGTTGCATATCTTTGTTACGCATCTAAGCTCTAATAATTTTGCATATTCGTGTTCATAATACTGATAAGCCAAGGCACACCTATCCATCTGAATAAGCCCTCTAACTGCAAAAATTGGCACTAATTGGACTACTGGGTTTGGACTACTAATTACACTTCAGACGACATAATTATTTACAAAAATGCAGATGTCACAATATCACTGTCCTTTAAGCAAATATTTGTTTACTTATATAAATACTACACAAACTATCTTGTACTATATGTCTAAATGTCTGTAAAATTACGCTCTATAAAATAGACTGATATTTTTAACTTTTGAAAATTTCTACCCAGGTCCCCTTAAAGATGCAACCTTAGAACTACAATACCCAGGCTAAATCCCGTTACTGGATGGTTCCCCTAGGAAAGCCTGTTTCAAGCTTGTCTGGGTTCCTGGTACTTAGGTATGAAACCGGGTCCTGAATTCATATTCTCGTATTCATATTCTGACAATTACGACTGTTAAATTTTACTTGAGAGTTTATTCATCCTCACGTGTGAATTGTGTTTTGTGACAAGACTTCAATACGCCGTCCCTAGAGAATTAATCGATGAGTGAGAGCCCAAAAACATATTAAGAATCTTTACGCTATAAAATATACCTTATATAAAATATGTCTCATTTAGCAATCTGCTTACGCAGACGGTAAGTTTTTAGAGTGAATGAAGGGTTGTTGTACATGGATCGCGCGGCTGAGTACGACTAGCGGAAACTCATATGGAACGGTTATCGCATGGGCCTTAACCTTTACACGGCTGCACTTCCTGACTCTGGGCCTTGTGGAACACCGTTCCGGGGCGGCTGTTCCTTCTGGTAGTCCTACTCCGCAGTCCCTACTGCCGGTAGTTCACCAGCTGTCACGACTTGTTGCAGCAGCTGTGAAATGGCCGCATCGCGTTTTAAGATTACGTGAACAGTGTAACTCTATTCAGTTACCCTTACCTTAAATTAATTGAGTACCTTAAAATACCTTTTTGAAATGGCGACCCAGGTAGGTATTTTAAGCCAAGTATGAATGAAAAACAAGTGTAGGATGATTTTGACGCGATCTTGTTGTCTTGTTACTGACTAAAGCTAACATGTTCCTTAGACAAAACTGTTAAATAATAGCCCAACAGTCAATAGCAGATCTAAGGGCACTACAGTTTAACGTGATTTCCGAACTACTGCCTCTGAATTTTATTACGAACTTGTCTAATTATGAGTATGTTCTTTGTGGATTAAAACAGTATTCAATAATGCGGACGCTAATCCACACAAGAGGACACTAAACCCACCGACCTTCGCTCACAACTATCCACAATTCGTGACCTCCAAGTAGCTGGATTACAGGACGTCGCCACCGTCCCAGTAGTTTTGGTACCCTCACTACAAGTCTCGCTGGCCGCAGGATTAAGGATTCAAACAAAATTTATTGTTATACAAATAGCACATTCCATCACCATCTCAAAATACTTTATAACTATGTTTTCTTGTGTAAGAAGACTTGTCCGAAGTTTTTTTTATTCATTGATTTATCGAGCTTATGTTATTATTTTTCACTACTCGTACTTGCGAGTTTATTCGTCACCGTTAAGAAAAATATGCTTCAAGTAGCTCAAAAACACGTTTTAGACTTAAAAAAAACTTCCCGTGAACCTCCACACTCCGTGTTTTACCAGGGAGTCTTCCACACACCCGCATCTATACCCCTAAAAGCGATCGCGCCTCAGCTTGCAGCACAAAGAAAACTTTGAAGTAAACTAATTGGCTGTCTGAGAAATTGTGAGAATTCCTGCACTAGATGAACATACAATTATAGTGGAATATATTTTCGTTTTATCCTGGAAAATCAAGATTACAGACTGGTTGTTCATCACAGTTAAACATATTATGATCTTGTGTAGCCCACTATGTTACCATTGAAACAGAAAAGGTTTTCATTATCTTATGGAATGATTTTAAATCATAATTTTCAATTTTCATCAGTCTAAAACCTTCAGAAATAATCGTAATATTCTGATATATTCTCACGGACACATCAAGTCTTCTATTTCCGAGCCAAGTATGAATGAGAAACGAGTGTAGGATGATTTTGGCGCGATCTTGTAGTCTTGTTACTGACTAAGGCTAACATGTTCCTTAGACAAAACTGTTAATTAATAGCCCAACAGTCAATAGCATATCTAAGGGTACTACAGTTTAACGTGATTTCCGAACTACTGCCTCTGAATTTTATTACGAACTTGTCTAATTATGAGTATGTTCTTTGTGGATTAAAGCAGTATTCAATAATGCGGACGCTAATCCACACAAGAGGACACTACACCCACCGACCTTCGCTCACAACTATCCACAATTCGTGACCTCCAAGTAGCTGGATTACAAGACGGCGCCACCGTCCCAGTAGTTTTGGAACCCTCACTACAAGTCTCGCTGGCCGCAGGATTTAGGCTTTTTTTGTTATTCAAATAGCATATGCCATGACAATTCTAAAATACATTATAACTATATTTCATAGTCCAAGAAGACTTTACTTAACTTTTTTTATTCATTGATATAATAAACTTATGTTATGATCATATTTTTAGTAAATTATTTGCGTTTATTGTATTGTTGATATGTTATATTTGTTTGCCTATGTAAATTTATAAAGTTGACATTTTCTATACGATGTACTAACGTTGTCAACTGCAAGAAATTTGACGGTTTAGCAAAATTTTAACTGTCAGTGTAGGGCCTACATTATTTATACACCGAGGGCGCCTATCCAATAACTCAAAATTGACCCGTTAAAAATCTTAAAGTCAACAACGTACATTCGAGCCGAAATCTACCAAAGAATTATCACACTCATTAACAACTCCTAAGAAAGATAGTTCAGTATGCCACTCCCACGTGTGTGGCCTCCCCTCTCATTGCAGACCAGCTTTTGATCATAAATTATTCGTTATCACAGATTAACTTTTCCGACTTCCATTCATTAAAGTATAATAATGTTATTGCCCAATCGTCTAGGTCGATTGTCTTTAAGTGTCAAGTTCATTATTACGCAAAAGTTCCAACATAAAATGTTCTCCTTCACAATCAAACAAATCGATCATCTGTGTTCCTAATTCTGGTGGTCGTTGATACTGTAAAGATCCGTTTAAGAAAGTGATCCAGTGTTAGGAAGAGGAAAAGGAGATAACGTTTAATTTTTCCATATTTAGACCTATTGATGTTTCATCAAAAGGTTTAGTAAATGTTAAAATAATAAATTATTTGCTACAGATTTGTATACTTTGGGCCTGTGCCCTTGTCGACGTGTGTAGTTTGTTTACAGCTCTGGAAGCGTCGAGACACGTCGCGAGTCCCCCCCCCCCTAGAGGCGCACGTTGGCCGCAACGTGACTCCCGATAACGCAGATAACGGCGTTTTGAGGACTTCCATAAATTTATATAAACTCGAGACAATAAATTCTACAAAATCACCATAGCCTCACTGTTCATGCTTTGAATAATAAATTGCCACTCACTTATCATATTTGCCTTGACTAGGTAAGGTCGATTCTTCCCAGAACGACAGCTGCTCCATGTCGTCGCGAGCAGGGGTGCCACATCGGTCCAGAGGGAACACTTCGCGGCGGGAAAACACTTTAGAACGTTGGACACCTTGCAATTGCTAAACTAACATTTGGAAACGGTAGCGTTTGTAAATTACGTTCACTCGTGTAGAGGTACACAGTGTTGGTGTGTGTAGTTCCTGCACCAGTCCGCGGGAGGCGCTGCTGTAGCGGTGACAGGGTTGCCAGGGTACCGGAGTGCACGATAATATCGTATATTGTAACTGCATCTTGCAGTTTTATCCGGTTAAAAGTTTATTTACATTTTAACACTCTACAAAACCGTTAGCAAAGCAATACTAAATTAATTTAGTGTTTAGTTCCGATTAGGATTGTATTGCTACATTTTTTAAAGTACAAATAATAACTGAATTTAATTAAATATATTTTTGTATTCTATCTGAGAAATCATATGTAGGACTGTAACGATAGTTAAATTACTTAACTATCGTTAGTGGTTATTTAACTAACATTTAAAAAAATATTTAAAAGACAAATTTTTACATCGAAACTGTAAATAAAAATTCAGTCTGCCTCCTTTTTGAAAACTGGAGACATAGCCAAAAAAGTATTATAATAAAACTTAAACCGGGGTCTCAAAGCAATAAAATTAAAAAACCAAAATTTACAGCTTAAACTCAATTTGTAGGAAACTATAGATAGTACAGTTCTTGAAAAAACAATTCATAGTACTTTTATTTATAAAACATACAAACAACAATGTAGTTTTTTTTATTGATTGACTATTACAAATGTAATATGATGTAATGGTTAAATCTATGATGTAATGGTACTCCACTAAATAGTAGAGTACCATTACATACTACTGGTAGTACTGAACGAAAATGATAGGCATAATAATAGATGAGAAGCTATCAGACCACAAAACGATATAGCTCTACTTCAACAATATTTACTGGGCAAATCATATAAGGAATACATGCGAATATTTTTCCAACAAAATATAAATTAAATTAGTTTTATTCGTCTTTTGATATATTACAGATATAATAGAGGCATTTTAAGCAGACCTAAAGTAAAACCAATTATTTTTAGAAAAAGTTTTTCTTTTCTTGGCACAAAACTTGACTTAGACGGTATTGAGTCATTATTTTTTGTTTTGGTTTAAAAGTTCATGTTGGATGGTTTATATATTGTACCTACTGAATTAAGTATTTAACTGTTTAACTAGTTAAATTGGACTCATGTTTTCTTATTTTCCTGAGTGGTAAATTAAGGCCTATTGTATTCCAATAGAATATTAGTTGTTTTTATTTTTTAGGTAATAGGATATTTTAGGTAATCAAGATTAATTTTTATTTTTCGTTTTATTGTACTATTGTACGTTTTATTGTATTGTGTTTTACTATTACCAGTAGATGGTTTATTGATAATTGAAAGAAAAATGCGATTAATATCGCGTAAAAAGTGGGGTTTTAAAGACATGTTATATACTTTTAATGGGGCGGTGGACAATTTTAAGCATTTAAAAACCTTCTCTGGAATGTATAGAATGTATGAAATTAGTTTTATTGTTATCAGTTCTCCCTTTTCCGGAGAAGACGGCGTAAAATGCCTCCTGGAGCGTCACAGACAAATTGAGATAAGACTTGTTTCGGCTTCTCTAACGCATGAAACGTAAAAATAACTAAAAATGAATAACTCTAAGTAATATACAGACTAAACTCAAATTTTATTTATATAGATAATCTTGTTTATAGTTTATGTTGTTTATTCAACTTAAATAAAGTATTGTGCATGCTGTATTTTTCTAGTAAAGTATAAATAATCTAATTCACTATTGATTCAAGCTATGTTTCAAGTAGGTTTTATTTTGTCTCGGGTAAAACGAATTAACTGAAAAAAACATTTATATCCTTAAACGGAGAAGGGCAGGGACGTGTGTGTATAACCATTTGCCTTTTTAGTTTTGGTAGACCCTTTTTGTGTTTTTGTAGGTAGTTCTAAAACACATTGTGTTAATTATGAAAATTGTGAAGTCTCAAATAAATCCATTTTGTCCCATAGGACAAAGAAAGATTCATATAAACTTCATAGGAATTATTGCACGAATATAAGTTTACTTTTGACAATAATATCTGATAACGTGGGAATATTTTTAGAAAATATCTGTTGATTTCATTTGTAATAAGTGTATTTTTCATTCAATTGTCTCATTAGTTAAACTAGTTTTCAATATTTTAGGAATGACTAGGGTATTCGTACATATTATCAGTCTAACTGTAGATCAATAACCGTTGGTAAAATTCGCTTCGGACATGACGTCAGAATCGCCCAAACTGTACCGGATGTGTAATGTAATTTATGCAGTGGGCTGCAAGGGGATAGACCTAATTCTTCCACCAGATATTCCTAGCAGACGACGCAAGGTGAATATGTAACGCTCACGTGTACCTCAGCATGACACTGTACGGCAATTTCTCGCCGGGATGTTGGCAGCAGGAGGGAATACCACGCCTCGTCCCACGTGAGCGGTGACGACACTGGTCACGTGCCATTCATGTGTCTCGGTCACGTGTTCCACAACGCGACTTTCCTACTCATCGACCGCCGCCTGCGATCTAGCGGCGAGCGCCGGAACCAGTACTTCCTTCCGTTGATTGCCGCTAGAGTTGTGCTTGGAATTTGCATTTGTTTTGAATACTGTACCCGTAGTGAATATTTTAAATAAACTGTGCCAGTTGACTGACACTTTAAAAACGAATTTTTTGTAACCATCCTTGCTACGATAAAGATGATTTATGGAGGATAAAAATGCCGATTAAAAAATTAAATTAATAATAAAAGAATTGTGTATAGATAATAATAGTTTGTTTAAAAATATTACGATGTGAAACATAAATTGTGACTAGTTGCAGGATGGAATGCATTGTATGTGTATTTTTTCTTGTAATAAAATCTTGAATCTACTGTTTATTATTTATTTTGTTTTTACTAGATATATTTTGACACATTCTCGCACACGGAATGCGTTTCCGTTAGGTTTTCATATTATAACCTAATTTGTATCAAAACTGTTGTGTACACATTTTTTGCACAAGCTTTTGATTTGCTTTTAGATAATAAAAATTAACTCACATAACTAAAAACTCTCCATGAAATACAATATCTACAATATTATTTGTACGACAATTTATTGCAAAAGTCGTTTTATAACTTTGACTGGAAACGTCATGGACGATTTATGGATTGAATTTAATTGTATATTCAAATGAATTCGCCTACATTTTCTCTATTTTGTTAAAAAAAAGCTCAACTGAATATTGTCGTTACATTAATAAAGCCCATCTTTGAATAAAATTGTATGAATAAAATAGAACCTATTCTACTACCTTTGGGGACCCTCAATGTCACAAAAATGGAATAAGAGCAATAACTTCCAACTTGTGAGTGTTTAAGTGAGTCTGTGCCCACTAAACTTCCAACCTTGTTCTCTGGACAACTGGTTCATTGTAATCTGTAGTACAGGGAACTCTGAACTCTGTAGTTCAGAGAACAAAGTTGGAAGTTGAATGAGCACAACCTCACTTACAACGAAAACAAAAAAACATGTCTTTAGTAAACTTCATAATGTCATAGATGAACGGATAGTAAAGTAGATAGTGCACGTTAATGTTAAGGATGAAGACGGTACATCATGCCGCCAATTGACGTAGTAGGTACTGCCAGAGAGGAACGGATTATAAGTATCCGTATCCTTTAGTATCCGTTCATCTATGGTACTGCCATCCTCAGATAGCGCTAGTGTCGCAAATGACACACCTGACGGCGTATACAGAGGTTTCACCGCTTTGATCCGACAGATGGAAACTTGTCCTGACGTGTGCGGTAAAGGCGCACGTCTGTTGTGCGAACAGCCTCTGCCCATATGAACGTCAATTATCACTGTGTAAATATTCTCTACTTTCGCAATTTGCAAATAATCATCATAAATACGAAGAAGAATGTTTGTGATATATTCTGCTGTGTTGTGATGCGTTATTCTGTGTTGTGATGTATTGTACTGTGTTGGGATGTTGTGTAGTGCTCTATTTTTTACGAACAATATATTGTAAAAGGGAAATATAATCTTGGATTGTCTCAGCTTGGTGTATTTAACAAGCTGTGCAACATCTATTTCTTAAGAACCCTGGAAAAGATAGTGAGGTGGCAACATAAATAAGGATCGCAGTTAATTCAAAATTTTAAATATATTTATAGGTATTTATATAGGTATGTAAGCATATGTATGCCACGACGATAACGTCCGCTATTATTGTGTGATTAATATAAAATTCCGTGAACTTGTTCCTTTCTCTAATATCTTGGACAAGTTCGTTTGGTAACACAAGCAGACTATATTAACTACAGTTTTGGGGGAGGTTTGTACCCCAAAAATGGTGTTTTTTTTAAAGAAACCTACTACTTATTTTTACCATTGGCTAAATCTGAAAACATGTAATTTAATATTTGAATCATAACTTTCATTTGCATGTTAGTCTATCTAGTTAGGTGTTATCAATACATCTACAAAAACCCCAAATGTTTCTTAAACCAGCAGTTTCTTATGACGTACTCGTTGTCCATGATTAATATAAGCACATTGCCATATAAACCAATCATTATTGCAGCAGAACTGCATACTCACACAGTTAACATACACCCATCAATTACTATGATGGGAATAACATAAGTTCTATGAAATTCGATCTACCCACCTCAGCGTGCTGCGTTAAGATTTAGTATAGTATCTTGGGTTATATTACAATATAAAATACCCCCGTCGCAGCAGACCTGCGTACTCAGATAATTTCCAAATAAATAATCTAATAACAATATTATATGTCAAGTTTTATAAATATCTGCCCATAAATATATGAGTTAGTTACTTGCCTATTCTTCATAAGATTAACATGGGAAAGAGTATGCCGGTTTGCCGCTGTGAGGAACACTGAAAGTAGGAATTTCTAGCATAAACAATTTTTATTTTGACCATTTATACCAAGTTTCATCAACATCTGTCAACAAATAAAGGAGTTTGCCTATTCCCTATATGATTAACATGGGAAAAGAGTATGCAGGTTAGCTGCCATGATAAATACATAAACTATGATTTTTAAGCATAAATGTGTGGATCTCAACCACATGAAGCTAAATATAAAGCTTTATCCAAAAATATTTGTTAATAAGTGAAATATTAATTTTTCCCTATCCTCCATAAGATTAACATTGGAGTCCCACAATACAACGTACTGTGTTTAGATTTTTAAATATCTCGGTAACCGTTGGAGATAGAGAAAAACTTTAAGGAGCTCAATTGTGTAGTTTTTTAAGCTGATTCCAATGGTGATAGATAAAATTTGAAATTTTAAAGAATTACATGGGAAAACGCAAAAAACCCATTTTTGGGGTACAACTCCCCCCCCCAAATTACCCGTTTCCATTGACCGATGATATGTCTGGTTTACGAACTCGTCCGAGCAAACGTAGGAATACACGTCTCTATCAAATTTGGTCTCGATCGGACCATTTTTACGAGAGTTATCGAGTTATCGAATATTGTTTTTGGTCTCTGGGCACCTAAATAAGAAAAATAACATGGTCCCGGGCTTAACTCTTGTCTTGAGACCTACGGTAATAGCTTATCCCCTGGGAAATTCGCTAAAAGGTCAATAACTGAATTACTTTCTATTTAACTAAAGAAAATTATAGAAAACATGAATAAAATGCATTCTTTATACTAGGTGTAATGAAACACTTTATTCAATTATCAACAGTAAATACTCTATATATTTTTCCTACTAAAAATGTTCTCAATGACTGCAAGAATGAACATTTTATTCATGCAATTATCCAGATCACCGCATCGTGGAAACTCTGCGACAGCGTAGACCCATCCCAAGATTCAAAATCCTTTACCAGACCTGTCTTTGATAGTACGTTGTAAAAATCGATTATATCTTGCAAGTCTATGTTTAATCGACTTCTTAGAAGAACTATGAACTCAACATCACCATCTTTTAAATGCTTATCTTTTAAAATCTTTTCCATTTTAGTGGCAAAGTATAAGGGTTTATTTGTTAATATCTGGATCATAAGTTTATAGATTTCTTCGATTTTCCCAAACTCTCTATAGCTGATGTCTTTGATCATAGATCCGGTTCCTTTGAGGTAATCATAAACCTTCATCGTTTTAATAATATGAGAAAATGATCGTTTGGTAAAGAGTTTTAAAAATCCACTCTTAATTTCTTTGACACGTTTAAAATCTACAGCATTTTTTAGCTTAAAAGCATCCATGAAAGCACTAATCCACGAGGCCCATTCGGTTATGACAATTGTACTCTCTCGTTCAACCTTAACCAGACTTTCAACGGTGTAAATATATTCCCTTGTCATTTCTCCAATTTCTAAGGACTCGCTCAATCTGGTGAAGAAATCCCCAAAACTATCGCCAAGACTATTATAAGCTTCAATGACACTTACGATGAGGCATCTAGGAAGTGAGGTCAACATTTCCACAATATTAATTCGACCTTGTTCTCTTTGATCTGGGATTTGTTGAATATCCATTGCGTATCTGAATTGCTTCGCCAGAAAAAGAGGCAGCGGTGTTGCTAAAACTCTCATCAACTTTTGGTAACGCGAGCCGATCTCTAGCCTGTCCTGAATCTTATCCCACAGTTCAATAGAATATTTCGCTTTAAAGGATGCTGCGATCATATTCCTTTCCAGTTCGGTGCTTTCAATCATTATTTCCGCAAGATCGCGTTTTTTTACCACCACACGAGTCCTGGTGAGCGCATCATGTAGCTCTTCGACGTCGGCTTCGGGGTCGAACGGCTCAGAGGGCGGCTTGATGACGGGTCTGCAGGTGCCCCACGGGCAAAGGTAACAGCGACCATACATGAGTACTGAAACACACGTCCACGGTGTTAGAGAGAACAAAAATGGTTTTCGAGCAATTCGATTGTTCAGTGTGACGTGCTTGTGTATCGTAAGTACGTGAATAGAGCCAACCACAATACAATTTGAACCATCCCTTCTTCTTTTCATTAGTAAAAATTCTGTCATTAAAATATCTTTTTGTGTTTAAAGTTTAAAAAATGTTTTTTGCTCTCAGTGACAATAGATACCACAATGATAATAATTATAGGAGGAGACTCAGAAATGCTGACTATCTTACAATACCAAGACCAAAAAATACATTTTTTTCTAAATCTTTTTCATTTTTTGCACCGAGAATTTTTAATATGACACCATGTATAGTTAAGAGTTTTCAAATGGTTTACATTTTTTTGTAAAAAATCTGAAAAAGTGGCTTTTTAGTTTGGAAGATGTTGATTTTTTGTTTAATGTAATGAGATAAAATATTAATTATAATGGCTAACCTTGGTATATATATGTATATATAGGAAGCTCTCGCTTTTTGTTAATTTTCTCTCTTAATGGCAAATTTATTTTGAGGAGATATATTATGTTTTCTTAGTTGTATATCTTTATCTGTTCGCTGTTATTATTTTAGATTATATTTAAGTGTAGAGAAGGAACCTCCAAACGGGCAATGCCTTGGAGGCCCTATATTTTTCTCTTTTGATCATGTAAACCATGCATGCTTATTTTCTATTTATTTTTGTTGGTTTGTTATACCTGTAATGCAAAATGTTATCTTATGTATTTAAAAAAGAGAAAAATAAACCATTCTTATTCTTATTCTTCTTAATAAAACTCAAATTAAAAAAAAAACAGCAACATTTCTTAAAATGTCTGTAACAATTTTTGAATTATTTTTCAAAATAAATATTGTTTGTTGATCTTAAAGTTCAAAACAATATGACGCAGCCACATGTCTCAGAATTAATAATTTTGCTATCCACTTTTTTCAGACCCGTATATATAGTAAAATTGATTTATCTTTATTGCCTGATAATATAATTTTCCAATGCACATTTCACCACTGGTTGTAGTGTCATCACAGGGTTAAAGTTTTAATGTCAATAAACACAACTAAAATCATTTACTGTCTATAATTTCATATGTGTAAAGTATTTTGATCAATAAGATGTGGTTTTATTTTCAATTTCGTTAATAGTTTTGAATAAGATTGCATTTAGAGTCTTCTTTCTATTTAGTAAACTGATTTGCAAAAATTGTGGATAAGTACAAACACGTACAAAACATACATACAATTACAAAATTTTGGCAATAACAAATTCAACAAATTCAACAAATTCTTAAAAACTATTATCACACCTTAAAGCTTATTGTTGTCATTTTACCCGAATTCAATGAACCTTAAAGTATATTAGAGAAAATAATTAATTTTTCTTCGTTGTCGTTAAGATATATACCGGTTGGAGAGGGAAAGGATTTGAAAATTTGTAAAATTTATCTTGGTATCGTACTTACGCTATGTCAACAAAAACTTAAAAATATCCCCGTCACAGCAGACCTGCGTACTCAGTGAATTTCCAAGACAATAATATAATAATAATAATATATGACAAGTTTTATAAAAATCTGCCCATAAACATGAGAATTATTTGCCTATTCTCCATAAGATTAACATGGAAAAGAGTGTGCAGGTTTGCTGCTGTGAGGAACACTGAAAGTAGGTGTTTCTAGCGTAAACAATTTATATTTTGACCATTTATATCAAGTTTCATTAACATCTGTCCACAAATAAAGGAGTTTACCTAAACTCTATATGATTAACATGGGAAAAGAGTATGCAGGTTAGCTGCCATGATAAACACATGAACTATGATTTTTGAGCATAAATGTATGGATCTCAACCACATGAAGCTAAGTATCAAGTTTCATAAAAAAATATTAGATATTTTAATATTAGTGAAACATTAATTTTTCCTTATCCTCCATAAGATTAACATTGGAGCCCCAGAATACAACGTTCCGTGTTTAGATTTTTTAATATCTCGGTAACCGTTGGAGATAGAGAAAAACTTTAAGGAAATAAATTGTGTAGTTTCTTAAGGTAATTCTAATGGTGAAATATAAAATTAGAAATTTTTAAAAATTACATGTGAAAAACGCAAAAACCCCATTTTGGGGTACAAAACCCTCCCAAACTACCCTTTCCGATTGTCCGATATGTCTGGTTTACGAACAAGTCCGAGCAAATGTAGGAATACACGTCTCTACCATATTTGGTCTAGATCGGACCGTTTTTACGAGAGTTATCGTGTTCACAGACACACACACACACACACACACACACACACACACACACACACACACACACACACACACACACACACACTATATATATAAATTTTAACCACTATTGTTTTTGGCCGCTAGGCACCTAAAGAAGAAAAAATAACACGGTCCTGGCTTAAGTCTTACCATGAGACCTACGGTATTAGCTTCTTCCCTATTGCACTCTTTCCTCTCCAACCATTATAAAAACTTAATACACCACCAGCTCCACTGGCTTGACTTGAGCTTAATCAGTTTTGAATTTTGCGTCAGTTTTGAAGATAACTTTATTCACTAACTAGTGTCTATTGTACTCTCTGTCCCTGTTATTAATCAATAAACCCATAAAAATGTACATACCTGGTGGAGGCCTTCGAAAAATTGAAAAAATTGATAAGGGGGAGAAATCTCCTTTCAAATCTCCTTCAACCCGCGATATTTTGCTTTGGAGTTGCATTATTAAGTCTACATTTCCAGGTGCTGTAAGTAGATATAAAAATTAGGAGGATGGCCCTTTGAGCAAAACAATTATATCGAATGCAACATTTGTTTTGGATTTGATTTTTTAGACAAAATAATTACCTCCTGGAATCACCACAAAGGTCGATTTGGTCTCAGGACACTTATATAAAACGTGGCTTAGAATTATCAAATACATTTCGTTGGAATGAATGATTTTTTGTTGAGTAATTATTAATTTAGATGTTAATATTGCTGTACTCGTTGTACAATACATATTTTATTGAACTTGGCGATAATGTTAGCAATAATGCCATCTTAAGAGTCTGCATCAGTGGTAGCCGTCTTGAATTTTAGTCCCGTAAGGGCAATGTTAAACTCTGGCGGAACATACCTTCGCTTTGGCGTCTGTAGTGGAGTTAATTATCAAAGTATCAATGTAAAACTTTGGAAGTACATTGATTAGATGTGGCTCAAGGGCATGACCTTTTCAATGTGTTTAATATGTTCAAAAATTTAACTTGATATAAAAACAAAAATGAAAGAATATTTTACAAATCATTATTATTTTTTTATTGAGAGCAAAAATAAGAAGTTCTGTAAGGTGGTGCCCTGGAGGACTGTAATACCTTTAATTTGACACCTCTTCCGTTAATTTATGACAATAGTTCAAGGAGATATAGGTGCCAGAATTTAGCATTGATCTTACGGGACTAAAATCCAAGATGGCTACCACTGATGCAGACTCTTAAGAGTCGTGTGCACATTATAAGTTCCACTTGTTGTAAGAATGTCTTAGCTACGAGGTCACTTCGTTTCAAATATTTACTTAAAATAATCGGTATCAATGGGCTTACTCATACTTTTTCATATAAATAAACTGAAAAACTTTAATAAAACTATAATTTTCTTAAAAGCTTTAAACACATATATCGTTTAAAAGTTTACTGTCTAAAGAATAATCATTCAATTTCTTAAACTAAAAACAAGATAAAACAAGTAAAAAGAAATTCTAGAATTTTCAAAGGACAAACTCCCTCCTGGACAAAACATAACACCCCCAGGTAGAAGAAAAACGTTTTGAGTGGGTTTAGTTGGGTGATGTGACCCTACTCCACAAACCACGTTTCATAAAAAGTATAGGACTATGCCATTGGAATGTCCTGTAATCCAGCTACTTGGAGGTCACGTATAATTCGTATCCACAAATTGTGGAGAGTTATGAGCGAGGGCCGGTACATAGGATATTCTCTGGTATGAATTATCGTCCACACTATTGAATACTACTTCATCCACAAACACCATCCCCATAATTAGACCAGTTCGTAATTTAGACGTAGTGGTTCGGACTCCACGTTAAATTGTGGGTCCCTTTGATTGACTCTTCGGCTATTAATTAATCGTTATGTCTAAGGAACATTTCAGCCTTAAACAGTAACAAGACTACAAAACCGCACCACAACCATCTTACACTCATTTCTCATTCATATTCGGCTTAAAATACCTACCTGGGTAGTTTGACACTTCAGTAACTACTTTCAGTAACTAACTATCTAGAGTTTATTATGACTTAAGACTCAACAGATTGATAGCTGATCAAAACTTTTACCTTGCAGCAGAACCACGAGTGCTATAAACACGTGGATGACGTTTTCCAAATTCATGTCTTTAAAATGTTTTATACGCTAAGCACCATTATTCAAAGACACCACCCAACTAGAAGAATGAGCCAGGTTCACAAATGTTTAACTAGCAATTTGTGACGCAGACTCGAGTATCTATCGTTATTAGCTAACAGTTTGGGCTCTTACGTAATAATGTTAACAATTACTATCCACAATAATGGTATGTTTCAGATTTTATGATTTTTAAAACTTGTTTTACATTGAAATTACAATGTGAGTGAGTTTAAAATTTGTACATTTTAATTACCATCCCCATAATTAGACCAGTTCGTAATTTAGACGTAGTGGTTCGGACTCCACGTTAAATTGTGGGTCCCTTTGATTGACTCTTCGGCTATTAATTAATCGTTATGTCTAAGGAACATTTCAGCCTTAAACAGTAACAAGACTACAAAACCGCACCACAACCATCTTACACTCATTTCTCATTCATATTCGGCTTAAATTACCTACCTGGGTAGTTTGACACTTCAGTAACTACTTTCAGTAACTACTTTCAGTAACTAACTATCTAGAGTTTATTATGACTTAAGACTCAACATGCTGATCAAAACTTTTACCTTGCAGCAGAACCACGAGTGCTATAAACACGTGGATGACGTTTTCCAAATTCATGTCTTTAAAATGTTTTATACGCTAAGCACCATTATTCAAAGACACCGCCCAACTAGAAGAATGAGCCAGGTTCACAAATGTTTAACTAGCAATTTGTGACGCAAACTCGAGTATCTATCGTTATTAGCTAACAGTTTTGGCTCTTACGTAATAATGTTGACAATTACTATCCACAATAATGGTATGTTTCAGATTTTATGATTTTTAAAACTTGTTTTACATTGAAATTACAATGTGAGTGAGTTTAAAATTTGTACATTTTAATTATCATACGTACTACAACTAATACAATATTAAGGTTGAATAACTATTATTCTTTATAAATACACATAAAAAAGTTCACTTTATAGAATACTAACCCGACGAAATTAGTAATGCCTAAATACGTGTTAATTTTAATATTGGACATGATCTGTCGAATAGCATTACGGCTTCGTTGTGAAAAATATTGAATACTCTGGGTCGTGGCACAGTGAATAACAATACTGAAACGATAAGACATATTAGTAAACATTCCTACAAAACAAATAAATCTGATTGGATTTATTCGCAATCTTAAAATCCGACCTAAACTCAAACTAAACCTAACTGTAATACGGCTTTTATAGGAAAGTTATATAAAAGCTGATTATTATAATAAACGTAATATTTATAAACATTGTAATTATTTTTATTCAGCCAACATACAGACACGTGACTTCTAGTTGGGAAGAAAATAAAAATACATAATCCCAAAATCCGTTAACTAATAACGTGGCTAACAAAGCTGTTCATTTTGTACAATACATATCTACTTCATAGTTTTACGTTAATGAATGATTCAGATGGAATTGGATAGTAAAGCATATTGCTAATGGAAAGTAAACCAACAGCTGTAGCTTGAGAAATCAAATGTTTTGATTTTAGAAAATCTGTAAACAAACTTATTTCCCAAAAGGTTAGTTATAAATTTAAAACACCATAAAATGGAAACTTATGGAGTTTTCGAAACATCTTTTCACTAAAAACTTATATAGAGCGACTTATAATTTAATGGCGATCGCATGAGTAGTCTGGCAACACGTAAAGGACATACATACCACATACATATATACATTTTTATATGTGGAGACTAGTGGAGCCTGATATAACCCTAATATTTTCAACATTAGTAACTCAGCCCTCCATACTTGCTCCATTTCCCGTTAACTTACTTACATTTATAGCAAATGTCACTCACTGGCCGATTTCTCAGCCCTTGCTACCTTGGATGTCTTGCTGGCCTAGTGGTTAGTCTTGGAGATCGATGGAAGAGGTCACGGGTTCAATCCACGGCTCCCAAATCCAAATGGGCTCTCGGTATGCCCATTTGGAATTGCTGCTTGACTCGATTTAAATTTATCTGTACATACTAGTTACCTATTTAAGAAAAACCCAAACATCTTCACTCGTGCAGTTGCTGGATACATATGAGATGGCTTTCTTACTGTTTTAATGCACTTTAATTCCATAATTAGAAGCAACAAAATGAAGCTAAATAATTATTGAGTCCATCTAAATTCGAGCCTTTTGACATGAATATGTCTTAGCCCTGGGGGGAGAGGGTATTTGCAACTTGTAAGATGAAATTTTGAAACATGTGTCCATAAAAACTACCAGTGCTATTGTATTGAATTGTTAATATATAAAAATAAGAACAGCTGTTTAGATGAACTGAAAACATTCCCTTTGAAAAATCCATAATATAACCTATTCCCCACAGGAAAGTAAATACAAACCTGCAATAATAACTAATACATAAATTGTAAATACAACATTTTATACAGTTTGTACTTTGGCTATTTTTAAATAATTATAATGTTTTTTACTATTTCACTACAGTTTTATAAACTTACTTTATGACTTAGTTTTAAGAATTAGGATATTTTATTATTTTCACAAAATAGCCAGTACGTACTAAACAAATAAGGCACAAGAAAAAATAAAATTACAGCTCAGCTATCTATTATTGTCTATGCAGGGTAATTTTTAAACTGGATAAATCAAATAAAGCAGTATGTTTGAGAAAAGTGAATATAATAATCTAATGAAATATAATTTGAAATAAGTTAAAAATCAATGATCAGTGTAAGCAAAGAAATTGATTTCAATGTGACAACTGAATATCTTTTTCTTTACATAAAGTAAAATTTTTGAAAAACTGTGTTTAAAGTATCACACAATTGGAATTTTTCTGAGTTAATGATTTAGTTTAGAAAGCTATGGGTAAATTTAAAAAATACAAAACATTTTTATAAAGATATATATTAGTGAAACAGCTTTATCAAGTAGGATGTTATCGTTTCCACGAAGATGTCGATAAGAATGCTAAATGTTGTGTTACAAAAAGGCAGATAAGACATTCACCAGTTAGATGGACTGACAAGATAACACAGATTTTGAGATAAAGTCTATTTAGATTTTTCCGTGTGTAAAACGTAAAAATGGCTTAAAATATCAACATTTCGTAAAAACATAACTCTAATTATATCTGGATTATATTTTTTATCATATGAAGGTATTTTTTCCGAAGGAGCCAAGTGCCGAATTTTAGGGTTTTTGTTATTTAATAAACAACATATTATTTGTTCAAAACATGGGTTATGGTTACATAAAAATTATCGTTGATAGTTTTCACTGGCTTTAATAGCATTATACAATGTGGAATGTAGAGAATGTATGAAATAAGTTTCATTGTTATCGGTACAACCGTGTTTTCGAAGAAGACGGCGTAAAATGCCTCCTGGAGCGTTGCAGACAAATTGAGATAAGACTTGTTTATTCGGCTTCTCTAACGCACGAAACGTAAAAATAACTAAACAATGAATAACTCTGCGCAATGTACAGACAAAACTCTAATTTTATTTATATAGATTAGACAGCGACTGAAAATTAACCATCCACCTAATTTCGTCAGCACTACTCTTGATAATATTATGCTGATTTTTTGGGAGTATTTCTGAAAGAGACAAACAAGGACGATCATTTCTTTATCACATTCCTATGATGTGGCGAGGGCCACTACTTGATTATCTTCAAAACTGCCTCATTGAAGCTCTGCGCTATGGGAGTGGTATCCCAAGTGTCAAAATCTTTTATCAATCCTTTCCCTGATATTCGGTTGTAACAATCAATGATATCTCGTAGGTCTATGTCCATACGGCCTCTGATTATAGCTATTAACTCAGCGTCACCCTCAACTGTCAACTTATGAACATTATTTAAAATTTTTCCTATGACATTGGCAAAGTAAAATGGTTTATTTGTTAAAAGCATCACCATCACTTTATAAATTTCCTTGCTAGTCCCCAAATTTATATTCATGTCTTCGTACAATGATTTAAAACCATAGTCACCCATTCTGAGAGTATTATACACCTTCATCGTCTCAATAATCTGTGGATAAGATCGTTCTGTGAATACTTCTAAAAACACTTGATTTAATTTTTCCATATCTTGGGATTGTATAGTTTTTTTCAACATGTAAGAATCTTTCAAAGCCATTCTCCACGAAACATGAACATTATCATTCCTTCCCCCCTTAGCCAGTTTTTCAATAACAGTAATGTACTCAACAGGCATTTTGGCGTTTTCTAAAGACTTGCGTAAATTGAAAAAGAAATCACCATTAAAACCGATTTTTTTGTTATAAGCATCAATGATTTTAGTGATGAGGCATCTAGGAAGTGAGGTCAACATTTCTACCATCGTAATTTGTCCTTGTTCACTTTTTTGTTGATCATATTGATCTTCCATCGCGTTTGCAAACTGTTCGGCAAAGAATAGAGGAAGTGGTGTCGCCAACGCACTCATCAACCTCTGGTATCGCGATATATCCATAAATTTACTCTGAATCCTATCCCTCAGTTCAAAGTGGGTCTGAGATCTATAGGCGTCTACTATAGCATTTCTTTGTGTTTCAGATCGATAGATCAATATATTTGCAAGAGCATCTTTATTGACCAAGCCTCGAATGCGGTTAAGATTTTTGAACAAGTCTGTAGCGTCGGCTACCTCGTTGAACCTTTTGTCAGACACTGGCTTGGTGGCTGGTCTGCAAGTGCCCCATGCACAGAGTGGGCAGCCGTCATAAATAGGACCTGAAACATACAGTATTATTATTACTTCATTTGAAATTGTAATAAACCCAGGTATTATTTAGATTTTTTATTGAGGACATTTTCCATCACGATTTTATGTAAAACAAAGTTTCACGACGTTTCGGGATCTGGAATCTGATCCCGTCTTCAGGTGAACTAATATCTAAAATATACCACAATTAATTAACATATAACCGGACCAAACCGGTATAAAGCTGAAAACATAAAAGTTTAAAGCAGTCAAAAAAACTTGCAAACAAACCATTCACTAACCATTACACACAAAAGAAACCAAACACGCTCGTCATGGAGACTCAAAGACATATCCTTTCTCTCCTTTCAGTTCCTTTCAGTTGAAAAGAGTGGGCGTGTCCCACCGGAACCGGAAACAAAATGGCCGCCGCCAAAACCCTAAATCCAGGCGAAACACGTCCAACAGTATTTATTATTTTATATTCAAATGCAAATCCTTCCTAATGTACATGAAAAAAGGTTTGGTTTCTTTTGTGTGTAATGGTTAGTGAATGGTTTGTTTGCAAGTTTTTTTACTGCTTTAAACTTTTATGTTTTCAGGTTTATACCGGTTTGGTCCGGATTATATGTTAATTAATTGTGCTATGTTTTAGATATTAGTTCACCTGAAGACGGGATCAGATTCCAGATCCCGAAACGTCGTGAAACTTTGTTTTACATAAAATCGTGATGGAAAATGTCCGCAATAAAAATCTAAATAATATCAATCCACCATCACCAATAATGAATTTCATTTTATTTGTAAGCCTCCTGAATTGGTGGATAATAAATAACAGGTTACTAACCTTAATATCCGTCGATCCAATTCAACTTGTCACTATTGTCTGTGACCCAGGGTTTCGAACTCACAGGTTCATTTTCAAACTAATGTCATTTTTCACTCCATTGGAGGTCGTTCCATTCTCTTTAAAACATCACATACACACATTTAGACAAACAGTACATTTAAAACATTTAAAACTTTAAAATTTAACAAACTTAGGTAATGTGTTTGCCGGCCGGTTTCCACTATCAAACTCAATTTGATAGATTTCCATTTTGATAGTGGAAACCGGCCGGTACTCATATTTGGTGGAAACATATTTGTACTCAGTATGTTCTTAACTTTAAAAAAGTAGTAATGTACATATAAAACATTTAAAACTTTAAAATTTCTTATAATGTGTTTGCGGTTTATATCAATCAATTTGTGTTTATTTTGATAGTGAATACACATTTAGTTTGTTAAATTTTAAAGTTTTAAATGTTTTAAATGTACTGTTTGTCTAAATGTGTGTATGTGATGTATTAAAGAGAATAGAACGACCTCCAATGGAGTGAAAAATGACATTAGTTTGAAAATGAACCTGTGAGTTCGAAACCCTGGGTCACAGACAATAGTGACAAGTTGAATTGGATCGACGGATATTAAGGTTAGTAACCTGTTATTTAATGAATTTCAAACAAAGAAACTCAGGTAGGTGTTTCCACATAGTTGACCGGTCAAATGTGTTTAACAGTGTTAATGTCCATATTTGCGTTTGTTTTTAAGCAGTCATGTATATTTCATACTTTTAAATTTTATAATCGAACTTGTCACGTTCGATGGGCAGATGTTGACAGTTAATCTTAGTGAAAACTAAATTCATATTTTGATACAATCAGGATTGACAATGCTAACGTTTTTTTAATATTTCTAAAGTGTATCTTGCAATCAAGGAGGCAATAATATGAATAAATTTTTAAATATAGTCAATTAAACGTTACTTATATTATGTAGACGGCATTGCCATCGCCGCGCCGTACGTAACATGGTAGGCAATTTGAATACAGCGGTCTTTTTGCGTTGGTTGTTCTGCAGGGGCTTGATCCCTGAATTATATCCGTTAAGTATATATTTCCTTAAATTTTAATTGGGAAAAGGTTACACCACCCTTTTCTTGAAACAAAGTTTATGCATTTGTACTCAGTATGTTCTTAACTTTAAAAAAGTAGTAATGTACTTTCGCAAACATATTATACAACATACAAAATACTTCAAATCATTTACGACCTATTGATCTATTACAGCTTAAAACTTTGTGTTGTGTAAAGTGAAGCATACTTCATTTGTATTTAATCAAAATATTTACAGTATCCTAAAGTTTAATAGAAATCAAATTTTTTTTTGTATTTAAGGTAGGCAATAACGGAGAAAGAATATATTTTCTTTATTTATTAGAGGGGTAGGATTTCATCATATACTAGGAAAAAGCCAATCCTTTGTTTGAAATATACATACGTTTCTTATGGGAGAAACAAGTTTGGGTTGATAAATTAAAAACTAAAATAAATATGGATAAGGCTTAAATTTGAAAGTTTGAATTTGCAATACCTTTAAAATACTATACTATTTGACATATGATGATTTTTAAAACTTTTGAGTTTTGGCTATGTACATATTTCCAAAAACAATATTTTGGAAAATTATTGTTTTCGAGATAGTATTTTAGTGTTGTATATCAGAATGAAGCTTTGCTCATAAGGAATGCAATTGTTTAATCATAGTAGAGTAATCTGCATTTTTAAGAAAAATAGAGTTTAAACAAAATTTTGATATTTTTTTAAGGACCGCCATTTTGAAACGAATCGAGATATTCAAAATATGATTGGGCCAAAATGTTTGTATTAGCGAGAGCTTTATATGATGCATAACATGATATATGTTTGTATTCATTATTTCTGACATTCGAACTAGTGGCTCTCATTTTCTAGAACAGCCTGTATTAAAAGAAAATTTAAAATATTTTAGCGTTATACCTCGGGGATGGTTTACATCATTGTAGGACCAACGGTTTGTCTGGAATCAATATTGGACATCTTACGTGAATCGCTCTGTATGTATATACTGACGTTGTCAATGTATGATTTCATATCTTAAGATAATAAAGACTTTGAAGAAAAAAATCACAAGAAAAAATTACCACAATTAATTTTACCAGCTGAAATAGTCTTAAAACGAATTAATCTAATAATATTTATAATCTAAATTAAGAACATTACTTGTAATAACCTTTTACATACCTGGTAGTAAATATTTTTCTCTCCACTTCGCACTTTGCAACGTGAACCTTCCACTTATTATCTCTACAATCTTCCGGAAAACTTCCATTAATAGGTTTCCATTAGCGGATGCTGTAATTACGAATAACCTGGATAAATTTGTCATTTGGATAAAATAACTATCAATTATAAAAATTTTTATGTACCTCTTAATCATAAACTTGTCACGTAATCCAGCTACTTGAGGTCACGAATTGTAAATACTGGTTAGCGATGGTTGGTGAATGCTTTATACTTCATACTTGTAACTGAAATAGCGACCTACCCAGGTAGGTATTTTAAGCCAAGTATGAATGAGGAATGAATGTAGGATGATTGTGGCGCGATCTTGTAGTCTTGTTACTGACTAAGGCTGACATGTTCCTTAGACAGGACTGTTAATTAATAGCCCAACAGCCGATGGCAAATAATGGACCTACCCACACCACGGCCTCTGAATTACGAATTGGTCTAATTATGAAGATGGTCTTTGTGGATTAACGCAGTATTCAATAGTGCGGACGTTAATCCTCACAATAGAACACTACATGAATGTGACATGTCAGCCTTAGTCAGTAACAAGACTACAAGATCGCGCCACAATCATCTTACACTCATTTCTCATTCATACTTGGCTTAAATTCCTACTTGGGTAGTTTGCCTTTCCAAACGGTAATCTATTCTTGAAAGTCTAAAGATAATAAACTAGTTTTGCAATAATCTTGATTTATTTCACTTGAATTACGAACGGTTCGAGTCTAAAAATTCAAACTGTAGATCAAGTTGAGACCTTTCTCATCTTATAGATTACAGTCTAGATGCTCTTTTTTGGAGCCAAACAAAACACTTCAGCTATCCTATGGTAGAAAATGACACTCCCTAAACTCAAAAGAGAGTCAATGAGAGTGAGGAAAAGGTATCATATAAGTAGAGAAGAAATGGCATAGGATAGGATCCTGTATTTTAGTTTAGTAAACTTCATAAATTCTGGAAATAAACTCGTATCCGAGTGTAGCTGCTATAATGTTCCGTTTGTAATTTAAAAAAAAAAATCATTTTGAAATCCATACTTGGTCTTCATACTACGTAGAGTCGAACTCAGCAATAGTGAAATGAAATATCCAGAATCGAACCGGTTCCCTCGGGTACGGCCCCAGCACTTTCCATCACCCAGTTCATCTGTATACGGAGTACATTAAGAGTCTGCATCAGTGGTAGCCATCTTGGGTTTTAGTCCCGTAAGAGCAATGTTAAATTCTGGCGCCTATATCTCCTTGACCTATTGTCATAAATTAACGGAAGAGGTGTCAAATTAAAGGTATTACAGTCCTCCAGGGCACCACCTTACAGAACTTCTTATCTTCGCTCTCAATAAAAAAATAATAATGATTTATTTTGTAAAATATTCCTGGATTTTTGTTTTTATATCACGTTAAATTTTTGAACATTTTGAAAAGGTCCTTGAGCCACATCTCATCAATGTACTTCCAAAGTTTTACATTGATACTTTGATAATTAACGCCACTACACACGCCAAAGTGAAGGTTGTTCCGCCAGAGTTTAACATTGCCCTTACGGTACTAAAATTCAAGATGCCTACCACTGATGCAGACTCTTAAGGCTTTATACTAGAAATATTTATAGCTAATGAATACTCTTACCTTGCAGCAGAACCACCAGGGCTATAAACACGTGGGCTACGTTTCCAAGACTCATGTCTTTACACTTTTTGTACTTTATGCACCATTATTCAAAACTTATCCACCCAACTAGAGAAATGAGCCAAGTTCACAGATGTTCGATTTGTGACGTAAAATATAATAGCTATTGTTATTAACCAACGGGTTTCATCTTACGTAATACTTTGAACCTAATAATCTACAAAAACACACACCGGACGAAATCGATCTCCAATTTAACACCTTTTGTATATATTTACAGTATTGTACATAGCTACTGTACAAGTGTAAATATATTAAGTAGTGTTAGAAAATGTGAAAAGACGAGAGGTTTTACTTCATCTCCATAATAATACCATTGGAGCGCTCAGACAACGTACTGCGTTTACTATGAACTGTAAATTCAACTTTTCTTTAGAAACCATTAGTCGTAAACTAATAATTCAAAATACTTATTTGCATTTTTTTAGTTTTTTTCTTTAAATAAAGGCAGTAAAACAATTTTTACAAATTCATCATCGTTGCCAGAAAAATTAAAAAACGAATTTTGACAATTAAATTCCCATAACTTTTGGACCATTAGTTGAAAATATGTGCTGATGGTGTCAAACTTTTTGAAACCTTAATAAACTAGGAAATTTTGATCGGAATCATCAGAGCAGATTTTTAAAATTAGATTGTTTTGTTTAATTTGCATATTTAATGTATTTTGTGAGTAAAATACTATAAAAATACTATAAAAATAACAAGTTTCATGGGGCACGGTTTAAAAATAAGGGATAAATATATTTTAATATGTTTTAATATTCTGCATAAGAATAACATTGGGTGTTCTCTCAGACAACGTGCTGCATTTACTATGGACTGTAAATTCAACTTTTTCAACTTATTCAACTTAGTCTACGTTTATCGTGGATATTAAAATTTAACTTTTCTCTGGAACTATTAGCCTTAGATTAATGATTAAACCCACTAATTTATTTAGTTCTTATTCCGATTTTAATGGTGATATTCAAATTATACTTTACCTTTATTGTTTTTGTAGAATCCTAAAAAAATAATTTTATTGACATTAGAAGCCTACAATTTTAAACAGTCTTTTCAGTCATGCGGATTAAACATAAACGACTAAATTTATATCAAAATCGTAAGAACCATTTTTTTAAATTAGTAATTTTACGGTTTAATGGTATTAGGGGTGAACTATCCTTAAAAATCCATAATTTATAAAATAAAAAAAATTCTGGAAATACTTACCAAATTTGATCTATCTCGTAACAACGGGGTAGGCACAGACATCACGTTAAAACCTCCTTTTTGGATTTAGGGGACCACAATACGGATATATCCACTCTCAACTCAAACTCGAAAATGTTATCGGAAACAATACTTTCTCCATATACTATCGTATAGGTGGGAGAAAGTACAAGGAAAATCTTTTGATAACTTTACTACTAGGGGCCTTCATTGAAGAGGGGTTCTGTCCTTTGCGTCTTACAATTACCAGCCAGTGACGTCACGACCCCTCAAAGCCACAACCACTACTCCGCCAACAGTGTTACCAACCTAATGTACGTCACTTACATCCATTATTGGAATCAATGTTACCAAAAATGGAGTCACTCTCATATAATTCAAAGCAGATATTACTTAAACACTTGTAACACAATGTGGTGAAAAGTCTCGCAACAGCTTAATATTTTTATCATTAATTATTATACTCAAATAAAACTTTGAAAATATAATTGGAATATAAAATACTATACTTTAATTTATTACCGACTATTAACCTTAGATGGGGAAGCCCACGAGGAGTCAGTACAAAATCTTACATGGAAGCATAGGTTGATATTTACGTCAACTTAGAGGTCATATTTAGCAGAGAACACTGTCGGAAACCCAACTTAAAAAGTACAACTGAGTCAAAAATTGCAGCCTTTTAAGGACTGCTTGAATTATAATTTTTATTGGCTCACAAGCGTTAAATATATTGGAGGTATTCGAGTAGGTAATAACGTTAAAGTTTTTTTTGCGCTCAATTAGATTAGTAAAATTTTACTATTGTAACTGTGAATGACTAAACATATTCAAAACTCATCAGCACTAAAAAATTCCAAGCCCTCTTTAAATGGATGCCATTTCCGAATCAGTCGTTCTTTTGATGTTGGGTTTGAGGCATTTTAATCTAATAGAATAAATAAAATAATTAAATTTACTATTAAATTAACAATTAGTTGGACTTTTCTACGCGTCTTGTGTTTAAAATCTACACAACGTTTCGAGATTTGGTTAAACTAACCCGTTTTCAAGTGCCTGACGATATTTACATTTATACAAACCAAGGGGTTATTTCTACATATATAAAAGAAATCGGTCAAAAAACACAATAAAAAATATAACTATAGAATTAAATAGTAAACAAAACACTCTACTTAGCCTACTTTTTTGGATCCACAAATAAAATGAGTCACTCAAACGGCTGTAGTAAAACATGATTATTATATGCTGCTTAGGGCAAATTTAAAATAGGTCAAGTTTTGCTTAAATAAATATTCAGCTCAAAGGACGTTTAAGACTTTATTTTTCCACTTGTTAACGTAAAGGTCTAAGGGTCAAGGTCAAAGGTCAATATAAGGTCAAAAGGTCACGGCGTGATAATCTTGACCACCGCTTCGCGGAATTTCTGAACCTCTTGAGCGCTGGCCCAGGACTCAAAATCCTTTTGCAATCCTCCCTTTGATTGTTTGTTATACTCATCTATTATATCTTTCAGGTCTATGTTTAAACGCCCTCTAATGAGGGCAATCAGCTGGTAGCCACCGTTGGCTGTTAATTTAGCCTCTCGTTTGAAAATTCTTTCTATTACATTGGCATAGTATAGAGGTTTGTTTGTTAATATTTTCATCATCAATTCATAGACGTCTTTACATTTCACCAAATACGTGTTAATATCTTCAATCACGGATTTAAATCCTTCGTCTTCGATTCTAAGATTCTCATACACATTCATCGTTTCTATAATCTGAGTGAAGGATCGTTTGGTAAACACTTCCGAAAATCGTTTATAAATTTTAATTGAATGGTTAGCTCTGACAGCTCTTTGTAACCTATATGCATCAACGAGAGCCTTTATCCAGGAACTTTTCATTCTTTGATCTCTCTTTTCATTCGCTAACCTCTCAATCAAAATACGGCTATCGTGTGGCATATCTGCTAAGAACTTATTTAAATCGGTCGTGAAGTCTGTACCTTCTGGTCTTTTCTTATAAGCATCTATGATTTGAATGATCAGGCACCTGGGAAGAGAGGTTAACATTTCTACTATAGCAGTTGGGTCTGGCTTTTGTTTATTTCGACCAGATGGAAGTTTTATCGTCATCGCGTCTGCAAACTGTTCCGCGAAGAAAAGATGCAGCGGCGTTGCCAGCGATCGCATCAGATTCTCATACGGTGGCATTGGCTGATTTCTAACATATGGTTTTATACGATCCCTAAGTTCCACTGAATAAGTTGTTTTGTAGGCATCCGCAATAGCATTTCTTTCTTGTTCAGATCGATGGATCAAGATGTTTGTGAGGTCGTCGTTTTCCCCCGATGGCTGGTTGATCGCATTGTCCAGTGCTTGAGCGTCTGACGTCGGGTTGAACGTCCCATACTCCAGCATTGTGACTGGATTGCAGTTGCCCCACGCACAAAGATTACAGCTGTGATATATAGTTCCTGTAAAACACGTCCAAACGTGTTAGAAAGTGCCACGTTATATGACGAGTAAAATAAACAACCAAAAACATTATCATTTACTAAAAAAATAGTTTGAAATAAACGTTAAATAAAGAGTATCGACGCCTGACACATACTTTCTCTGTTAAGAGTCTGCATCAATAGTAGCCATATTGGGTTTTAGTCCCGTAAGAGCAATGTTAAATTCTGGCGCCTATATCTCCTTGACCTATTGTCATAAATTAACGGAAGAGGTGTCAAATTAAAGGTATTACAGTCCTCCAGGGCACCATCTTACAGAACTTCTTATTTTCTCTCTCAATAAAAAATAATGATTTATTTTGTAAAATATTCTTGGATTTTGATTTTTATATCAATTTAAATTTTGAACATATTGAAAAGGCCATTCCCTTGAGCCACATATCATCAATGTACTTCCAAAGTTTGACATTGATACTTTGATAATTAACGCCACTACAGACGCCAAAGTGAATGTATGTTCCACCAAAAATTAACATTGCCCTTACGGGACTAAAATTCAAGATGCCTACCACTGATGCAGACTCTTAAGTAAATTTAAATAACATGGTCCCGGGCTTAAGTCTTACCATGAGACCTACGGTAATAGCATCTTCCCTATGGGAAATTCGGCAAAATGTCAATCTGTAATAAAATAATAATTTTCTTTAAATTGATCTAAATATCATTTAATAATTTATTGTTTGAAAAAGAATCATCCAATTTCAGAAACGATTACTATATAACTAGAGAAACAAGGTTAAATTGAATGTTAGAATATTATTTGGGGGGGGGAAGTAGTGATACCAAGCCAAGCTTTTATGAGTAGGTTTTGTTGGGTGGTGTGACCTCCAAGATTCATAGAAAACGATCGAGAAATAAGGAGGATTTTGGTTTTTTTTAATATTCTCCATAAGAATAACATTGGGCGCTTTCAGACAACGTACTGCGTTTATCATGGCATGGACAGTAAAAAAAATTAATTTTTTTCTGAAACCGTAGATAGTCGTAGAGTAATAAATAGATAAAATATTTGAATACATAATAATACACAGAAAAAATTTGTCTAATATTGCTCTAAACTGGGTATTCAAAGGCTTATTATTTTATTTTTACTGTGCGTGGGTTAGTTTAAAGTAAATACAAACCTTCTTCAAAAGGTAAAGAATAAGACAAAGTTTCATAGCTACGGGTGTTTCCTTTTTCACGAATGAGATGAACAGAAATGACTTGTTTAGCTTCACAGAAAGACAGAATGTCAGACAGGCAAATATCATAATTTCATTTCCAAAACTCTAATTTTAATACATTTTTTTGTTTTTGTTGTTATTTAGGTTTATATTCATTACAGGGACAGGACAGTATTTTATCATTTGTAAAATTCGTTTTCACGCTGTGTGTATAAGACCATATTTGAACCACTTTTGAGTATCAATTTTAAAACTTAGGTACACAATGTGGTTTATCATAGCCCACAAACATATACTTACCTGATGGCGCCTTGCGTAGCCACCATAAACAAGGGAAGGTGATATCGCCATGTGATATTGCTAGAAACTTCCGGTAAAACTCCCTCAGCAATCCTCCATATGCGGGTGCTGTAAATATGAATAAATACTAGATAATATTAATATATCAACTTCAATGAGCAATTGTTGCTATTTAATTTACTAAACACATCGGGACAATCATTCATATGAGTGGATCTCAACCTCGAGACGAAGCTTGGGGCTAAGTAGTTTTGAGTAGTTTCCCGATAGCTACCGGCTTGTGGTGAGCTTTTTAACCCCATCACAGAAAATTGTATTATTGTGGATTTAATTACTTTAGTCTGAAGAACTACGTCACGAAATCACCAGAAAGATTATTAGACATGATTCTGTCTATGAATACTTATTGTCATTTAACAACTAAGCCAATTGGATTATTAAATTACCAAACAATCTCTTATAAGATGTTATCACAGCATATACAGAATCTAAATATATAAAACAAAGTCGTGTTAGTTACACGCATTATAACTCGAGAACGGCTGGACCGATTTTAATGATCTTTGATTTTTTGGATTCGTCTCTGCTCCGGTCATGCTTTAGGCATATTCAGTTTCCATAAATTCAATTAGTTTCCAATTCATAGCGTTTTAAATTTCTAATGTTAACCTTATGGGGAATAAGTTTGTTTACAAATTATCTACAATCAAAACATTTGATTTCTTAAACCAGCTATTTGATTACTGTCCGTTAGCATTGTGCTTTACTATCCAATGCCATCTGAATCATTCATTAATGTAATACTATGAAGTAAATATGTGCTGTACAAAATGAACAGCATTATTCGCCACGTTAATAGTTCACGGTTTTTGGAAATCATGTACTGTGTTAGTTAACATGTATTTACTGTTAGGCGTTACTCACGTGTTTATATGTTTGCCAAATAAAAAATAATCAAAATGTTTATACATATTGAGTTTATTATAATAATCAGCTGTTGTATATTTAAATCTTTCACAACGAAGCCGCAATGCTAATTGACTTCAGGACATGGCCAATCTTAAAGCTAGTTAACATGTATTTACTGTTAGGCGTTACGAAGTTCGCCGGGTCAGCTAGTTAATAATAATAAGGAAACTATCCATACCTAAGAATTCAATATAGTCACGTAAGTGATTTGTACTGTATTTGATTGTACGATTTTTGAGGATGGGCAATGGAGATTTAGACATAATTGGGAACTAAGAGAATTATTTAAGGATCCGGATATTGTCGCTGAAGTACGGAGCAGAAGGTTGAGATGGGCAGGGCACATTCTAAGAAAAGACGACAACTCCCTATCGAAGAACGTCTTAAAGAACAACCCAAGGTAGAAGACCCCTTGGAAGACCGAAACTTAGATGGTTCGACCAAGTGGAGAAAGACCTAAGGAAGCTAGGGAGAAGGAAGGAAGATTCGAGAAGCAGAGATCTATGGAGGCAGTGTGTTGGAGAGGCCAAGTACCATCTAGGGTACCAGTGAGCACAACAGTAAGTAAGTAAGTAAGTGATTTGTACTACCTTACGTCCACATTTATCTAATCTTAGCAACAGGTCAATGAGAAATAGTGACTTCCAGAACCGAAACAGTTACCATCGGGTACAATCCAAGCACCTTCCATCACCCGGCAATCTATAACTATGGAGTACACAATGACTTTAGACTCAACAGATTAATAGCTAATGAATACTTTTACCTTGCAGCAGAACCACGAATGTTATAAACACGTGGATGACGTTTACCAGATTCATTTCTTCACACTTTTCGTTTGCACCATTATCCAAAGCGGCACCACCCTACTAGAGCAGTGAGACAGTTCCACAGATGTTTGACTAACAAGTTGTGACGCAAACTCTAATAGGTGTCGTTATTAACCAACAGTTTTGACTATTATGTAATACTTTCTACCTCTGAAATTCACAAATATCATTCAAGTTAGGATAGATTATTGATAGTATAAGTAAACACCCTCACCGCAGCAGACCTGCGTACTCAGAGAATTTTCAAATCAATAATAATATATAACATTAGAGAGTTATATTATAGAGTTTTCCTATCCTCCATGAGATTAACACGGGAAAGAGTATGCAGATTTGCTGCTGTGAGGAACACTGAAAGTAGGCATTTTTATTTTGACCATATACCAAATTTTATATAATTTTCTGTCCATAAATAAAGGAGTTTGCCTATTCTCTATGTGATTAACATAGAAAAAGAGTATGCAGGTTGGCTACTGATTTTAGCATGATACGAGGTTGAATGGACTTCAAACACATGAAGCTAAATACCAAGTTTCATCCAAAAATATTGGTTAGTAAGTGAAATATTATTCTTTTTATTATCCTCCAAAAGATTAACATTATACCCGAAAATACAACCAGATACAACGTACTGCGTATAATTTTTTTAATGTCTCTGTTACCATTGGAGATAGAGAAAACCCTTTAGAAATATATTTCGTAGTCTTCTGAACTTATTCTAGAGGCAAAAAATTGAAAAAATTTATAATTACATATGAAAAAAAATCAATTTTGGGGTACAACCCCCCCCCCAAAAGTAACCGTTCCGATTGAGCTAGATTACGAACCCGTCCAAGTAAATGTGGGAACACACATCTCTACCAAAGGTCTAATAGGGGTCATTTTTCCTCCTTTATCTTCTTATTAGATATAATAATATGACTAACATAAAGGGTTCATATGTTCATGTGAGAGTTGGGAAGGAGGCTTGCTTTTAACTAAATGTTTAAGGACTTTAAATTTAATTTATACTTCCGGAAATTCATGAAATTCTAACGATTCAAAATACTTTTTGGTAATTCAATTCATTCCAAAAATTAAATAATGTTTGTTTAAAAAAAACTGCTTCTCAGTTTCTGTCCTATAAAGTGGATACTCCTCAGCCTGGTCCGTTTTTGAAATATGTAATTAAGTTTTATAAAATATAAATCCTCAATGTTTCATTTTTTAATATTAGATAACTTCCAATTTGGGTTTCTTTTCTGCATTAAATATGATGATAAAGTTGAAAGTTTACCTCTTTTTAAAGTATTTTTCAACACTCAAAATAGGTATGAATACATCTTGTATGACTTTAATTAAGTGAAGCTTTTGCTATTCGTTCTATTGTTGTTAACCTATTGTTCAATGATTTATTGTTTTTTATTGTTAATAAGTATTTATCGTTTAATAATGATACATTATTTTAAATTAGCTGACCCGGCGAACTTTGTAACGGTAAATACGTGTTAACTTTCAGATTGGCCATTTTCTGAAGTCGAATAGCATTACGACTTCGTTGTGAAAAATTAGATTATAAACACGTGACTTTTAATGAGACAGAAAATAAAAAATATAAATATATAATCTCCAAAAACCGTATACTATTAACGTGGTGAATAAATCTGTTCATCTTTTACAGTGCACATTTACTTCATAATTTTACATTAATGAATGATTCAGATGGCATTGGATAGTAAAGCGTATTGCTAATGGAAAGTAAAACAACAGCTGTAGCTTTAGAAATCAAATGTTTTGATTGTAGATAATTTGTAAACAAACTTATATCCCATCAGGTTAACATTATAAATTTAAAACGCTATAACATCGAAACTAATTGAATTTATGGAAACTAAATATGCCTAAAGAATGACCGGATCAGAGACGAAAAATCAAAGATCATTAAAATTGGCCCAGCCGTGAACACGACTTTGTTTTAAATATTTAGACTAGATCATATAGCTGCATTTATTTATTGTTGAAACTGAAAACACGTACTCTATTTTTTAACTCTAGGTTAATTCGAATAAAATACCTTGTGGTCCTAGATCCAGCTTAAATAAATAAAGTTGCTATTCATTCATTCATCCCTACTTCCAGCAAGCGCTTGGTATCGGAGTTCCAACGAATCATTCATGAAAGTGATTGTTTCAGGAATTGTGCATGTGTCGCAGCCTCGGGAGAATTCTCCTGCAACCCTTATACATTTCAATCACTTTGCTCGCTGTCTCCTTGCTTGCTGCGACCCGTAGTTTTTAAATGATTTATTTTTCTATATATTTTTATTTGCTTTCATTTTCTATGCTTTCTTATATGTTCTGACCAAGTCAAGTTATAGAAAAGAGTCGACAAAAAAATAGAAATACGAGCTAATGAAAATGGCTAAAGAAAAAAATATTCTCAAAGTATCATAAAGTTTGCCTTTATATTTTCGAAATGACGGCGGTTAAAAATATTTTAATTTAAATAACAAAAGAACCATTAACTTTAAGAACCGCCGCCATTTTGAAAATATAAAAGCAAACTTAATGATACTTTGAGAATTTTTTTTCTCTTTGGCCAGTAAATATGTGTGCAAAGTTTGGTTTTTGTATCTTTAATAGTTCTTTATATATAAAGTTTTTTGTATAAAATACAAAATGGCGGCTAGCGGCTAAACGAAGGCAGCTTTTTCGACATATGTTTATAGGAAATTTTTTGTTTATTTTGATGACCCCTCATCCCTCGAAGTTTGTCCCCAACTTTAATGAACACCCTGTATACGGTTTGTATACAGTATATTTGACTGGGATGGTGGCGACATCCTGTAATCCAGCTACTTGGAGGTCACGAATTGTGGATAGTTGTGACAGATGGTCGGTGGATGTAGTGTTCTCTTGTGTGGATTAACGTCCGCACTATTGAATACTGCGTTAATCCGCAAAGACCATCCTCATAATTAGACCAATTCGTAATTCAGAGGTCGTGGTTCGGATTCCACGTTAAACTGTAGGTCAATTAGTTGCCATCGGCTGTTGGGCTATTAATTAACAGTCCTGTCTAAGGAACATGTCAGCCTTAGTCAGTAACAAGACTACAAGATCGCGCCACAATCATCCTACATTCATTCCTCATTCATACTTAATACCTAAGGCTTAAAATACCTACCAGGGTAGGTCGCCATTTCAGTTAAAAGTATAAAGTATATTTGTCTATAAAAGGTATATTTGTAACGCTTCTACGGGAAGTTGATCACCCACCTTGATGAAACGTTTTTCATTTTTCAATAAATTTTGAGTAGTATATATTTTTTTAGTTACACAGAACATGTGATTTATGAAATTGATTTGATGGAAAGAAATAACTGTTAGCTGAAAAAATTAAAGAATGAGCATACTGCTAGCCAAAGAAATAAAAAGGTAAGCTTGTCTACATTAAATTTGTCCTAATGTACTATTAGCAGTGCTCGTATTGGGTTTTCTCCAGTTTGGTCGTAGCTAAAAAGATTTTATAAACTTGAATCATGATTGTAATAAATGGTTGACAAATTAAGAAATTTTGTAATTTACATAACAATAACATCGGACACTCTGTAATACGTTTACCATTGACATTAGAAATAAAATTATTCAAAAATCAATACAGTAATTCAGTATTCTTATTTGTCTATTCTTTTAAGCTGGTTTTAATAGATAGTAAAACTTATTCTCTAACTTATTATTTGGCATACATACTTTCTCCCTTAAGTAATAAAAAAACTACAATCTTTAAAAAAACTATCATACACTTCAACGTTTATTTCAGTATCATTTAACAATTTATAATTACATACAGTTTCATATAGTTTTTCAAATTAATGACAAAAAATCAAGTTCAAATACTTGTCAGAGGTCTTTGGGGTCATAACCCACCCACCCGGCAATGCCTAACTTTCTTAAGTGGGGTTTGTTGGGCGATGTGACCCTATAATGCATACCAAGTTTCATTGAAAGTGGTTAAGAAATAAAGAAGAAACTGAATTTTCGATACTCTCCATAAAAATAAATTTGGGTGCTCTCAGATAACGTACGTTTCTCTGATTTTCTCTGGAATCGTTGGTCGTTTCGACTAACTATTCAGTATATTTATTAGTTTAGCTTGTGAGTGGTTCTAATGGAAATCGATTTATAAAATCCGTTTTGCTGGAAAATAAAAAAAATATTATGTGTCATTTAAAAACGTACAACCATTGATTTTATTAAATTCCAATAGCTGCAAACAATGAGTCGTAATCAACATCGTTAGAACGGATTTAGAGAAATTTGTTTTTTCGATTTTTTAACGGGTTTTAAGGGAAAACTACCATTAAAAATAAAAATTTCTAAAAGAGAAAAATGGTATGGATGTATGACCAAAGCACATCAGTGTAAGTACCGATTTTTAGAAACACGTAGAAACAATATTAGGACGTTCGACTGAACACAGGACTCTCTCCAGCCTCTCTAGGCTGGAGAGATGTCGTAGATGGTTTTGGTCCATGGTTCTCCAGACGGAAAACATTGTAGTGTTAGACAAACATTTCAAAAACCTCACAAGGACCATATCTGTAATAAAAACTTTCATTACTGGAACAATGAGAGTTGCCCACAAAGACTGCTTTTGTTACCAGCCAGACCCGAAGGCCCCGATGCCCCAATTACAAACAACCAATGAGATTTCTACTGATCAGTCACAGTATATTGGGAACTGAGATTTGTATTGGATTATAATTTTTGAGTTATTACAAATTTAATATAGTAGTTATAATTATTTTGAAATTCAATCTTTAATCTTCTTGAAATCGCATGATGTATTCGTGTGATTTTAACTCTTACGGAGATTCGTTTTCAAACGTTTTTCTCAAAGAAATTGAACTAACTAACTACAGTGAGATATATAACGGGGGCGAATTTGGTTGTGTTTAGGGTCCACAGACGTCAAAAACACTTTTCGTTGTGTGTGTAAATTTCCCCATCCTATTAAATTTTATCTGAATGAGGTTTTAGGAAGATGGTCGTACCTAATACTGAGTTTTATGAATTATTACGAGGCAATTAATTATCCAAACATTCAATTGAAACAATCCTTCCCACACTGATACCAGTGAACATACGAATAGGTTTTATCGTTAATTTATCACCATTTGGCGGGAAACCAATTGGTAATTACTCATATTTTGAGTTAATTTTATTGGATGATGCGACCTTTTCCTTGTTTTACCAAGTTTCATGAAAACCTGTTGAGAAATAAGGAAGATATGGATTTTTACTATAGTAATCTCCTTGAGAACAACATTTCTCTTAGACAACGTACTGAGTTTAATTTGGGCAGTAAATTTCACTCTTCTCTGTAACTCTTTCTCTATCTCTAAGTTGTGAAAAGGTAAAAAACATGTTTTCGATAAGAAATACATTGAAATGGTTTATTTCGAATTTCTTATATAAAGGCAGTTGTAACACAACGGGCTCTGTTTCTAGTCAAATAATTTGTACAGTTAAACAGTATTGATGTTTTTCATTCGTTTTCAATGAGAAATAGTTCAAAAACATTATTTTCAAGGGAGCTTCAGTGATTATTCTCAAAGAAAACTTCCCAAGGCTTCGTAATTAGCTTAGTTTAGTCGTTGGATTTTCACTAATTAAGTTGACTTATCAAACGTTTTTATGTTTCTTTGATTTATAGATTTTAATTAAATTAGACTTGATTTTAATTAGCTTTGTAACAATAATGTTTGAAGAAGATAATCTTTGTATCAATATAAACTAGAACCAAGTGAGGTAAAGGTCTCGCGAACAAAAATGATGACGTCATCGGCATTAAGAATGTTTGTAAAATTTAAAATGTAATAAAAAAATACTAAATGTGTCAAACTACCAAATGTTTGGCTGTAAGTTTGTTCCTGGAATTTAACTGTCATTATTTTAGATACCTCGATTGGACCAATCTTTGGGAAATTTTCTTCAATGTGTTTGTTCAAAATTCATATTCATTAACGTTTATCTAAATATTATTTATTAATTTATTGTTTCAAACATAATCATCCAATACCTGAAAATAACAACAAGAGAAACAAAATTAAATTAATTGTTAGAATTTCATGGGAGGACAACCCCACATGGGTTTCGCTGGGCAAATGCTGCATACCAAAATTCATGGAAAACGGTTGGAAAATAAAGAGGGCATTTATTTTTGAATATTCTCCAAAAGAATAACATTGGACGCTCACAGATATAGATTGTGTTTAGCAGAACGGATATTAAAATAATTTCTCTCTGGAACCATTAGTCATAGACTGATGATTCAAATATTAATTTGTTTAGTTTTTAAGCAGACTTTAATAGTAATGGTTAAATTATTTAATAAAATTAATGTTTCGCCGGAAAATAAAAAAGAATTTTAAAAGTCCTTTACCTTTAACACCCTGATGTGTTTAGGAATGTGGGTGGTATCATATGGTTTATCTTATAAAGGACTATAAATCATACATATTATATCAAAATCGACATAGCTATTTCTCATTAATTTTCATTTTACGTTTTTGGGGTAAAATACCCTTTAAATATAAAATTCAAAAATATAAAAAGTGCCCGAAATACCATTGAGTGTCCTTCATACCAAAATTCATGTAAACCGAAACAATATTCTTGTCTCTAGGCTTCTGCACATCCCCAAACACACACATACAGACATACATCACTCTAAAAACCATTTTTTTATTCAGGTGACTCTAAAATATACATCCACTAGAAACATAAATTTAAAAATCTGACGAAAACATTTAACTTCTCCTAATACCATCGTAAAGGAGAAAATAGCTCCGTTATGGAATAGCTGAGGTGAAATTGTCCAAATGTTTGTTCAAAAATTGTTTGTAGGAAACGTTGAAAACTTAACTTTAACTTTGAGACAGGCTACTGGAATATAATATAATGGAAGGTGAAAGGGTTAAAGAGGAGATAGGAAAGAGAGGGAGGGAATGGTTGAGGGATAATGCATACTCTTTTCCCATATTAATGAAAATAATGATTTATTCCTTCAATGAATACACATAAAACAAATGTAAAAAAGACTTAGGAATTATTACTGACCGGTTGCCAGTATTTGGTCAGTAATGTTCTTATCAACTTTATAGTATAAACTAAAAACAGTCTAGAGTTCGGACGGCACCACTTCACTGGTCACTGATAAGGCGTTGTGCTCCGCAGCGTCTGCATGTGCATGATGCTGAACAGGTTTGGGTCACTTACACAGGACACTAGCAACTAGGAGGACCCATAAAAATAAAGAAAAAACATAAATTGTATCTCCATCAGAATCCTTTAGGACTGCAACTTTTTCATACACTTTTTACACTTTTTTACACTTTTGCAAACTGTAATCATAAAGGGAATAGGCAAACTCCTTTATTTATGGACAGATGTTGATAAAACTTGGTATAAATGTTCAAAATTAAAATTGTTTATGCTAGAAATTCCTACTTTCAGTGTTCCTCACAGCGGCAAACCTACATATTCTTTTCCATGTTAATCGAGTGAAGAATAGGCAAATAACTAACTCATATATTTATCGACAGATATTTATAAAACTTGACATATAATAACATTATTAGATTATTTATTTGGAAATTCGCTGAGTACGCAGGTCTGCTGCGACGTGGGTATTTAATATTAGATAACTTCCAATTTGGGTTTCTTTTCAGCATTAAATATGAAATAAACGTTGAAAACTTTAACAATTACAGGGTGATGTTAACTTTTAGACGGGCTACTGTATATAGTATAATGGAAGGTGAAAGAGGATATAGGAAAGGGATGGGGGGGATGGTTGAGGGATAATGCATGCAGTTAAATGACCTGTAGCATAGATATCAGTTCATCAAATTGAGATACAGTACCTGTCAGATGTTGCTGAGAGATTAACTTATACATGGACCATAACGGATATAAATACTCAACTCAGGCTTCTAAGAAGTTTAATAAATAACAAATTAAAATCCCGTATATAGGGCTAGTAGAGTCTAGTTTTCAATATCCGTTGGTGAGAGTAAGTTTAAAAAAACGGCAAAAAAGATCAGTTTGAAATTTAAAAACACACCTCCTTCATTATGAAATATAAAGTATATCAAGTTGAAAAATGGAAAGTGTTCTTTTTAGCCGTTTAAAATACAGTATGTTTATTAAGTTGTGCTAAAACTTTTAGTGAAGCTTCTTATGTAAAATTAATATGGAAAAATGAGCAAAATTGCAATTCTTTGGTCAGTTTTCTTGAGTCTTACTCCAAACTGTTTTGTATCCCCTATAAAGTAACCGTATAACCGGTAAATAATCCCTATATTTAAACAACATCATTCCATCGTCTAAATTGCCACGTTTGAATAAGAGTTTTTTAGATCCCATTTTATATTTTATTATTTAGCGTTTTAAATCTATGGAAGTAGCTGGCTTTGAGAAAACGGCCAATGGCGTATCATTAAACCAAATTTGTCTTAAAATATTCAGATCTTTTTGTTAAATATATTTTGTTAATTGGGACCATACTCATTTAAACAAAGTGAGATTCATATAGAATCTCCCAGTTTCCGTATCCGCTGGAGACGTCACGTGCTAACGTCACGCTGCAACGTGGGCGTAAGCGTGACGCAACTGGTGTCACTCGCAGGCGTCCTGTCTGTCCATTGTGCGTAAAACACGCCCCATTGTTGGATCCTTTAGTGGCGGATGAGAAAGAGGTGGATACTTATAGGAAATACGAATAATAAAGTTATACTTTTCCACACCTTTTTGCATTAATTTGGGTAAAACGAACATAAAATAAAAAAGTAAGGTTTAATAATTATATTCATTCATATTTTTGTTTCGGACTAAACATTGTACTATTATATGCTCTGCTTCATTTTAGTAGTATATATATAATCTTTTATTGAGGCCGAAATATCAGGTTTTTTTATATATGTAATGTACTATGTCATTTCTACTATATTTTACCTTAAACTCTAAAAGAGAATAGAGACATAATTTAATACCCCTGTTGCAGCAGACCTGCATCCATATTGAATTTCCTTATCTTTAACAATAAGCTAGTTCAATACTAATTTAAAAATTTTTCACTTAAGTTTAGAAAAATACCTTAAAGTGTCTATAATTTAAAATTACAAAAAACTCTTAAAATGAGTTATCACTCAAGAAGGCTTCCATTTTAAAATTCGCCCAAAATCCCCCATTTTGGGGGCAGGTGCAAAACAGTGGTACAGACCAAAATGTCTGTTTTCAATACTTTGCAGGTATACAGGTTTGGTCAACATCACTTCACCTTAACCCTTAAGTTTTAACCATCATGGAAATGGTAACCTCAATTTTAACTGATCCTGAATAACTTAGTAACAGTTTTACACAGAGAAAAGATTCAAATAGCTGAAGTTCTGGGGGTTTAAACTGGTTCAAATGATGCTAAGACAGCCTGTATATGTTTAGAAATAAATTATCTGTAAAAATCAATAAAAGACAATTTTTTGGGGACAAACCCGATCTTACACACCCTTCGGTTAGAGCGATGTCCCTAATTTTTAAATAACTTATACTCAAAAACTATCCAGTACGAGTATGTAGCAAATTTGATAATGGACGGACCATTATTAAGAGAGTTATCGTGTCTCCTGACATACACACACACACACACACACACCCGCCCAGAAAACACACTCATCACAGGCGTATAAAAACTTTGACAATCCCTCTTCATGTGTACCTACTTGTGAAAAGCGATGTAATTATCTTGATAATTAAAATAATATTGTATAATTTGGTTTTATTTGTGGTTTAACGAAAGAATTTGCAGTTTTAGCGTATATTCTCTTCTCCCAGAGTGATGACGTAAATCTGTGTACGGGTAACTGGGACGAAACAGATATTCGTTTCTCCAGCGATCGTTTTTGCGCGGCTCTGATTGGCAGGCATTTTCAGTATTTAATGTCTCATAAACCTGAGATAACTCAGGTTCAATCATTGCCCTGTAACGATGTAGGCGGCACGTGGCTGCCCTCCTTCTGCTATTCGATTGCGTCCATAATACTGTTTCTGTCAATCTACAGGGTGTTTCAGAATTCCCTACCAATAGTGCATTGTTCCTGGGTAAGAAAAATATCTAAATATCATACTTAAATTGTCCGGAAGTCCTTAGTTACTCACACAGCGTCCATTTGGTTTTTTCACATATTATTTTTTTCTGAATAATGGTTAAACATACGGAATTGAAACTTTGCACAAACATTTATAACAATCAGACAAAGCTAGAAATAATTATGACAGTTTCTCAAATTCATAAAACAAAATGGTGGCCACATGAAATTTTATTTCTCAAATAACTCGTGAACCGTTATTTTAACAGAAAATTTACAATAATAATCTTTTTTAGGTAATTTAATTACAAACCAATTGACACCAAATTGTTTTAAATTAGTCAAATATTAACTGAGATATGGCAGCTTTAGTGATAGGTGATCCCTGGAGCTTAGTTTCAGTGCATGTTGAGGCATGAGACAAAGGTCTGCCACAACAATGCAACAGCCTCCGTCTGCTTACTGTCATTAAAATTCACACAAAACTTCCAAACTTTTTATATCAGCCGTGGTAAAAGTCAAAATACTCTTTTATCATGTTCCATGTTAGACCATGGACCATGTTACCATGTTAGACCTTTCTAAGGAACATGTCAGCCTTAGTCAGTAACAAGACTACAAGATCGCGCCACAATCATCCTACATTCATTCCTCATTCATACTTGGCTTAAAATACCTACCTCGGTAGATCTTCATTTAGTTCATTTAGTTAAAAGTATAAAAGTATTATTTAATGTACATTGGGGGGCCAACAACCCCCTGGATAACAGAAAACATTTTGAGTTAATTAAAAAAATGAAATAAGTGAAATAAGGAGGTTTTGAATTTTTGCCATAATAATATCCTTAAGAACAACGTTGGTCGAAGAAGTCGTACACTTATAGTTTAAAGGTTCAAATAATTCCATTTATTTCAACCTCAAATCTACGATTTTTTGGTTCATACGATTCTTTAGAGTTGTTGGTTTTTAATAATTCAATATTCTACAGTTAGAATGGTTGTGGTTAAATGATCTTATGAGTTTATTAATTTTTAGAGGAAAAATTGATATTTTTAACTCATAAAAGTCCATAGATTTTGAACCTTCATGGCCCTAAGGAGTATATAACCGTGAAGGTTTAGTGAATAATGATTAGGTCTTTAAAAGATAATTTTACTACTAACGCACTTAGTTATAGATGATGATGGTGTGTGTGGGTGGGCGTACGGTAAATATGTACATGTATATTTACCGTATATCCAGGCGTATTAGTTTTCTATTTTTATGAGTGGTTCTAAAACACTTTAAACATAAAACATTTCACATTATTCATAAATGGCTTTAATGATTTTAATTAAATTTAATAGTTTATAGTGCTTTGGGTCTTAAGCTATATGACTTCATCCGCATGTCTGTAAAAATGACAGTTTAAAAGTCATCGGATTTGAAATGTCCAAAATTACTCAATTTTTCAATTTCTGACTAAACGTTAAATTAAAAAAATAAAAATCCTTTTTTGTTTCGGTTGTCCCTATCTCCGCAATGTTAGTTTAACATAACTTTGAGGTATATTTTCTCAGTAACTAGGCAACATAATTGAACTAATTTTTTTAATTTATCCCTTATATACACCTCTTTCATGCCAGCATAGGACTTTAAAATAAGGCGACTATTTTTTCTTTTTTATTTTGAAAAAATCTTAAAAATTGTTTACTACTTAATTAAAATTGTATAAATAAGCCCATGGTAGTTTCCTATGTTCACATTAAAGGTAAATTTATAAGAAACAAAACTAAAAATTGAAATCTCTTATGCTGTTTAGGAGATAATGTACCTTTTGTGGGAAAACACGATTTTCGGAGAATTAGCTTTGTTTCAGTAACAGCTGGGCAACTGTTGCCAAGAAGGGCGTTACAAAAATGCCCGTAACTATGGTTACAGTTATCAGAAGTTAATAACTTTCGCTAAAATTATAGTAAAAAAATGCACTATAAAATAATTAGATAAAAAAGATGAAAATTATTTCGAAATAAACCACCGACACCCCTCAAAAGCTAAATAAATTCGTACCGGTGTTTTAAATCAATAGACTATTAGACTAAAGGGTCCAGATATAAGTTAAACCGTCTGTGGTAAACATAGTACGTTTTCTGAGGGGAACATAAACACAAAACACAACACGTTGTTTGAGGAGACCCAATGTCATTCTCTTTGTTGTTAAAGAAACTGTTTCCTCATTTTCTGACTCTCACCATTAAAAGATTACTAGCCAAAGTACCCGTTCTTCGCACGGGTTAAAAAGGTTGAAAGGTGTAGGCTCTACTGATATTTGTTACTGATACATAAGGTATTGTTTGTTAATTCTTCATTGTTTACAAAATGACAAAACACGAGTGTGTACATCATTTCAAAGTAACATCTGTTAAATATTGGGAGAGGATAAGGATTAATGTAATAGAGACAGTCGTCGGAAAAAAACTTAAAATCTAACATTCCACTATTTCAAATAATTCACTAATTTCGATCCAGCAGTTTATCTGAAAAATCAACTTTATTTCTTCTTCTTCCCGAACTGTCAAAATATAGTGCAAACGGATGTTGTCATTAGAAAATGTAAACATTGAAACCTAGGTCGGTCACGGCAGCTCTTTCTTCTTCTTCTTCCCGAACTGTCAAATTTTAGTGTTCACAGCTGTTGACATTCAAGTAATTTTATGTTTTCATTCTCTAAAAATGTAAACATTGAAACTTAGGACGTTCACAGGGTGTAGCCCGAGAGGATTTTAAGGAAATGAGTATGCCTATGTGTTGCATGAGTTTAAGATCTACCTTTGTGTAAAATTTCAAACTGTTTGGTTCAGTATTTTTTGCGTTTACTTGCCACAACAAACAAACATACAGACACCACCTCTTCTTTATAATATTATAGATTAATGGTGAAATGATGGTTATGAAAACTGTTATTCCAGAACTCGGTATCATTCAATTTGTAGTAAAAATCTGTTATTTTTACGTGGGCGATGTTACATTAAATGCTGGATACACTTTTTATGTAGAATAAAAAATATCCTTATCTGGAATAAATTCCTCTTGAAACAGGAGGTGGTTGAATCCACACTGCAGCTCGCCTTGGCTGATAGAATTCTTTGATCGTCGGACCGAAATGACCCTCGAAATCTCTTTGAGGGATTCTGTTACATTTGTGTAAGTGAAGTTCGTCTACGAATTGAATGTGGATATATCTCAAAGTAAAATTAAATACTCTAATTACGTCATGTGCAATATTCACACAATACTAACAAAGTTTGCAGTTTTTGCACTTTTACTACTTAAAAGTCTGCATCAGCGGTAGCCATCTTGGATTTAAGTCCCGTAAGAGCAATGTTAAATTCTGGCGCCTATATCTCCTTGACCTATTGTAATAAATTAACGGAAGAGGTGTCAAATTAAAGGTATTACAGTCCTCCAGGGCACCACCTTACAGAACTTCTTATTTTCGCACTCAATAAAAAAATAATAGTGATTTATTCTGTAAAATATTCCTGGATTTTTGTTTTTATATCAAGTTAAATTTTTGAACATATTAAAAGGTCATGCCCTTGAGCCACATCTCGTCAATGTACTTCCAAAGTTTTACATTGATACTTTGATAATTAACGCCACTACACACGCCAAAGTGAAGGTATGTTCCGCCAGAATTTAACATTGCCCTTACGGGACTAAAATTCAAGATGGCTACCACTGATGCAGACTCTTAATATATAAGGTGTAATATGGGACATATTAGCTTAGACACAATAAGTATTAAAATTTTATTTACAGCTTTGAATTCACTGCACCTCATAACTCAGTTCAGATTATTTATTACACATTTTATTTAGAAAAAGGTCTTCATATGTACGGGGGAGACTGTTTTACTCTCTCACTCCTTCCTACACGATAGTATACCTATGGAAAAGTATCGTTTTTGCAAACATTTTTTAATTTGAGTGGAAAAATATGGGTCTTTTAGCTACTTTTTGTCATGGATATGTCTTAGCTCTGGGGATGTTGGTATCATGGGAAAATATATAACAGGTTTCCATAGAAACCATCAGAGCTACTGTATTGAATTTTTAATATTGAAGAATAAGAACAGCTGTTTAGATGAAATGAAAACATTCGCTTTAGACATATCCATGATCTAACCTTGATCCCACAGGGAAGTAAATACATTTTGTACGTTGTCTTACGAGTAGCATATAGCCTCCCATCAAAATGTTTCTCTTCGTGGTAGCTACTATGTCTGGATGTTGGTAGAGGTTCTTCACTGTTCCTTACTTGGTGTTTAAAACTATAATTTGTTTTTTTAAATTTTTGCTTAAAAAATCTAAAATTTCTCATCTATGAAGCAGGATTGATGGAATTAGCGTTTCTTATATTCTCAGTTTAGTTGTTTTTGAAATTTGTTTCGCTCTTAGTATTTTTGATATAGAGCAGACGCATCCAAACTTCTAACTGTACTGTAACTGTTATTGAACCCACTTTAAATAAATAAATTATATCACAGTTTCCAAAGTTAAAACATTTACTATCTGTCGACTAGACAACTCAGATTTTAATCATTCCAGCTGCAATTCATCGCAAAGTAAACAGTCGACCTCATTATCGTTCGAACTATCGAACCTTGAACACGATCGTTAGCAATTATCGGTTTGGATTAACATTACAGTCCCAGGTGAGGCTAACGGTTGAAGGGTTGGGGAGGTTATGGCGGGTGTTCCCACCCCCTCCCCCACCCATCCCCACCACCCTTATCACCCGGACTACAACGTACAACTCTGAGACAGTTCACGCTCGTACAACGTCGCCTCTGCATCGCTGCTACTCGACACCACTTATCGTAAGTTGCAAAAGTTTTGAAATTTTAAAAGTTTTTTTTGTCACAACCATTAACAACGTGATTTTTACGGAATGTATGGATTAAGAGCAAGGTTATTACGACAAAATATTAACCGGACCGAAAATAAAATAAGAAAAAAATCATGATCAATTTTTGAGATAAATAATAAAACCCTACGTGATTTAACAAAACTACTATACCTCCAACCTAATATACGTTATGTTATAAAATTTCTCACTTATTGTAATAATAAGTGTTCGGGTGGTCAAAAAAATGGTGGTGGTAATAAAAATCCCTAATACTGTATAACCTAATATAAAAATAGATTGTTTCTGTAAGTAAACATTAGGTTTTACACTAAAACTAAAAAGTATTGCAGCTGTTATGTTCTCAATATGCTTGGTTACTTTATGATAAAACTGGTATATATATTCACCATTATAAATAACTAGTAATATTCTCTGAAAATTCAATTATTTTATGGAGATTGTAAGTTGTTATAAACACTAGAATATCACATAAAGTAAACTATTGAAAATAATAAGTGAAATAGTCAGAATAAAAATGTGAGTTGTATTATCAAAATGTGTTACATTTCAACTGGTGGATTAAAGTATGAAAATATATAATAAATAAAATCGTGCATCTGCGAAAACTGAATAGTGATTTGAACAACTGATGTGTCCACTACACCAGCCCCCACGAAGAAGATAAGATAAGATTAGATTAAATTATTGAAATGGCAACCATACCACAATGTAGGTATTTTAAGCCAAGTATGAATGAGGATTGAGTGTAAGATTATTGTGGTGCGATCTTGTAGTCTTGTTACTGGCAAGGCTGGCATGTTCCTTAGATAGGGCTGATAATTATTGCCAAACAGCCGATGGAATCTAAGGGACCTAGGGTTTAACGTTGAATCCGAACCACGGCCTCTGAATTACGAATTGGTCTAATTATGAGGATGGTCTTTGTGGAATAACGTAGTATTCAATAGTGCGGACGTTAATCCACACAAGAAACACTACACCCACCGACCACCGCTTAATTAAAACTATCCACAATACGTGACCTCCAAGTAGCTACTTTTTAATTTCTACTTTTTTAAATTCTACTTTTTAACTAAGATGGACTACGGACTCCAATAACTAAATTTAGAGTTTATTTTATCACTATTAACTTTAAAAAATCACTTATAACACGAGGTTATATAATTTAATCGAACAAATTATCATTAATTAATTAAAAATTAGAGTTCGCGAAGTATCACCATTTATTTCCAGCGGGTTTCTCATCCATCATAAAGTGTGTTTGAGTTAAAAAAAATGGAGATGGAAGTTTTATCAATTAAGAAGTTCCAGATTTAGCAAACAACTTTCATTTCTTAACCTACAAAAGATACAAATGCCCATCATAAATCTCGGCTAGCTTTAAATTTGCTATGCCATAAATAAATCTACAGGGACGGCTGAAGTTTTTGCGATAAATTTCTTCTTTTTCTGTCCAGTTGTGAAGAGCAAGGAAAGCGAAATCTTTTATTGGAACGAAGTCGTTCTAAACTCGACTCGCGAATAAATAATTTAATGAACAAAGTTTCTCTTCTATTTTACGCTTGTGAGATGTCTTTGTCTTTTTTGTTCCGCTTTATATTTTATTGGTTATAATGATTGAGGAAATGAAAGCTGTTTAGAAATAGGACACTTGATAGCAACACGATAGTCATGTATGAAATGAAGTCATTTCTTCATTTCAATTGTAAAACACAACAAATATAGTGATATCCAATAATAACCATAAGTATATTTTTCACAATTCAGTTAGGATACGTTCATTGATTGTAGATATTCCAAATAATTTCTCCCCTAAGTAAATAAAAAAATGTATAAATTAGTCACAATAACATAAACAAAAACTATTTCGTTTTTACTTAGCCCCTGGTAAAATGGTTTCAGATTTGATTAAATAGTCTAGACATGTTGAATATGTATACTTTTGGAACGAATAAAATAACTTAAACTTAACATTCTTCCATGGCTAGTAAGACAATGAACAACCAATTTAAGGCAATTATTTACTTCAAACAGGATAATGTTTATATATTATTAGATTTTTGGGAATTAAGTAAGTCTAGAAATGCATTCCTGTGGAGTACAGTACACCCCTTGTAAGTAGGAATTTACTAGGTTTGTAATTTTGTATACAATCAATTAAAGTTGTGAAAGATGGTCGGTGGATGTAGTATTCTCTTGTGTGGATTAACGTCCGCACTATTGAATACTGCGTTAATCCGCAAAGACCATCCTCATAATTAGACCAATTCGTAATTCAGAGGCCGAGTTTCGGATTCCACGTTAAACTGTAGGTCCCTTAGTTGCAATTGGCTGTAGGGCTATTATTTAACAGTCCCGTCTAAGGAACATGTCAGCCTTAGAACAAGACTACAAGATCGCGTCATAATCATCTTACACTCAATCCTCATACTTGGCTTAAAATGCCTACATTGTAGTATGGTTGCCATTTCAATGATCTAATCAAATCTAAACAGTAGAACAATAGTAAAAACAAATCTTAGAGAAGTCAAAATCAAACACAGACTCCTTAGAGTATTCACCTGCAACCAAATGTCACCCCGAGTCCACTGGACAAACCAAATCCTTCCTCCGGAATGTCTTTCTCTTTTTTGAACGATTACCTCCTCACCTAACAATAACCTTAGAATAAAGGAAGAAAGTGTTCTTCTCTCTATTCTTCACACCCCTCCTATAGATTTATATCATACTGAGTGTTCAAGCTCAACTCCAGAAGAGACAAGAATAGGCCACTCTATAAATGAGGCGAAAGTACTGGGACTGATTCTTTTCAAAACATTCAACATTCAGTTTTTAAGCCTGAATCTGTTATAACCAGTTGAAAGACTTACAATTTCGACATAGATATGACTAGGCTCTGGGGGAGGGGTGTTTCGTAAAAATGTATCGGAAGTGACGACATCTGATTATGAGAACAGCTGATTAAGGAGCTGAAAACCATAACCATCGAAATACCCATGGTTTAAGCTAATTCCAAAGAGAAGTAATTACAATTTTATTTAATACAGGGTGTAACTGAAATGCACCAACAAACTTTGGGATATTGTTTCTGGGGTCAAAAAAACCAAACATGTCCTGTAAACATATGGACTATCTCGCTCCGTTTTCTGTCTGTCGGTATGTATGTGTTTTTACGTAGCTTGCTGTAACTCTAGAACCATTTAAGGTACCAACTTTAAAATTGGTAAGTGTAACAGTACCAATGGGACCTTCATTTTTGCATAGTATCAAATTTCTATTTGGTGCCATTTCAAAATGGCGACCATTTCAATTTTTTAAAGCTCAATAACTCAAAAACCATAGAATTTCCAAAAACTAGCTAAAGGACAAAAATATGCAAAATTTGATTTTTTTAAAGAAAATTTAAAGTTTTAATAGAGTCATAATACAAATAACGGAGAAAAATGGGTTTTTCTTAAGCTACAACCGTCAATTTGAGCTTTAGTGGGCAATCTGGGTAAGTAGTAACATTACTGAAATTGAATTTTCTTTGTAATTGGTGCTATAACCTTAGTAATACTTAACAGCTTCTTAACTAAAATTAAATTTTGCATATTTTTTGCCCTTAAGCTAATTTTTGTAAACTCCATGGTTCTTGAGTTATCGAGCTTTGAAAAACTGAAATGGTCGCCATTTTGAAACGGTACCAAGTAGAAACTTGATACGATGCAAAAATTAAGTCCATATGTTTACGGGACATTTTTTGTTTGTTTTGACCTCAGGAACAATATCCCAAAGTTTGTCGGTGCATTTCAGTTACACCCTGGGTATAAACTTCCATTTTGATTCACTTAAGTTGTTTGATGTTTTTTTATAGATTGAGTAACTAATTGGTCTTAATGTGAAGGTCTGAGATGGTTGGTATTAAGTGTAATTGCGTAGAGAGACACAGGACGGATGTCAATAGATCAAGGTTACGGTAGGGAAATGTCACCAGGGGCCGGGGGCGGTCATAATACTTAGCTGCGTAGGGTGGTGAATCCTTTGTACTAAACCTTTCATTCACCTCATCACAACTACTGACATTCTTTGCCCTTAGATATACCCAACAATCGATATACTTGATGTATTAAACCTTTGCTAAAACATATAAATAACTTCTTGATTAGCGTTATACGTATTGGTTTTACTAGAGTGAAGTAAAAACTCACGTCTCCCAACACTACTAAATATATTTACAATTGTAATTACATACAAAAGTTGTTGAATTGGCGATCGATTTCGTCCAGTCACACAATTATACATTATCAGGCCCATACGGAGACTGTCTCCGTTAAGGTACGTACTGGGTATCAAACGTTAGATTAGATTATTGAAATGGCGACCATACTAGAAGGTAGGTATTTTAAGCCAAGTATGAATGAGGATTGAGTGTAAGATGATTGTGGTGCGATCTTGTAGTCTTGTTACTGACTAAGGCTGACATGTTCCATAGACAGAACTGTTAATTAATAGCCCAACAGTCAATGGCATATCTAAGAGACCTACAGTTTAACGTGGAGTCCGAACCACTGTCTCTGAATTACGAACTGGTCTAATTATGAGGATGGTCGTCGCGGATTAACGTAGTATTCAATAGTGCGGACGTTAATCCACACAAGAGAACACTACACCCACCGACCATCGCTCACAACTATCCACAATTCGTGACCTCCAAGTAGGTGGATCACAGAACGACGCCACCGTCCCAGTGTTATAGGCTAACAATAAAATCCAGATAAGGAGTAGTTACTGTATTACCATAATATGAACCTGAAATCTTAAACCAATTATTCATAAATAAAAATAAATTCTAGCTAAATTATATCCTCGTTCTCCACCAACCACACTTGTCCGGTAATCACATATTTCTCGAGTAGTAACCTAATTCGATTAAGTATCGAACTAGGTCATTCGAATATTTAATTCGGTTAAATATCGATCAGTAATGTTTTATAACCATTCCGATCCAACAATCGAAACAATCAATAGGTCAATCAGCGATGCCGGCGCCTCATATATTAATTGTGGAAGATGGAGGTCGGCCAACACTTTCTCAAAGTGACCGATATATTCTATTCGATTGTTGCGGGAGTTCACCGAACCTCCGTACAATTGGATACATGGATTCATTGATTATAAGGGCTCCAATGCTAATCTTATGGAGGATAAGGAAATATTAATAATCCCCTCATAAACCAATAGTTTTGGATGAAGATTTGTATTTAGCTTCATGTGGTTGGGATCCATACGTTTATGCTAAAAAATCCATAGTTTATGTATCTTCACAACAGCAAACCTGCATACTTTTCCCCATATCAATATTATGGAGAATAGGCAAACTCCTTTATTTATGTCCAGATTATGATAAAACTTTAAAAGTATCAACTATTACGTTACTAGAATACAAATATTTATACCCCAGTTGCAACAAATCTGAGTAGGGGAATAGCTAGTACCTAAGACATTTTGTTTTTAAATCCAAAATGACTTAATAGATTTTTTAGTAAGTTTGTTAATAAAATGAAAATTATTCTTACATTTATTATGATCTATAAGTTTACATATATTTGAAATTACGATCCTATTGCTTTGTTGGTAACGAACGCATCTGTTTGCACATACACAACGAAAGGAATCAGCTGTTGGCACAACAACTCTAAGAGAAAGCTCTTTTAAATTTGTTGTGTATAGTTTTTGAAAAAAACCTATTTTATTTCTTTTTAACATTGTATTCGGCTAAAAACAAACAATTTAGTATTTTGAATCTTGACTCTAGGTCAATTTGTTAATGGGATATTTAAAATAGTATACACAGTGCATGTTAATCTTAGGTAGAATAGTTAAAAATGAATAACTCATTTATTTACTTAAATACTCGTAAATATAAAAAAAGTCTGCAGAAAGCAAGTCACATTTTTATTTCTAATGTTAATCTTCCGGATGGGAATGCTAAAATATATTAATGAATTTATATCATATGATATATATGTTTTATTGACATTTACATGATTATAGCACCTCAGTTAAGTCCGACCATGCCGGTAATCGCTTCTCCTTTGTGGAAAATTTGCTAAAATTATTACTTAAGAAGTGGTTACTGGTATTTCTTTAAATAGTATACTACGAACGCGTGTTTTAGAGGTGTATATCAACAAGGTAGATGGCGTTTGAGTGATTATTTCCAATTAAGGACCGATGAGTTCCTGAGGTTCTCGAGAGAAAGTTACTACAGCAACCGTCGCCTAAGGGACGTTTATAATTTTGAATTTGAGCACTAACAGTTTTAGATTGAAACGCATTCATACATTTCAGTATTTTAGTAACTCACTTTTTAGTAATTTACTGTTTTTCTGAACATGCATACATTTTAAATAGTTTACTTTTATTTTAACCTCTAAAATTATGTTATTTAGATTTTTATTGCGGACATTTTCCATCACGATTTTATGTAAAAGAAGTTTTACGACGTTTCGGGATTTGGAATCTGATCCCGTACTCAGGTGAAATAATATCTAATACATAATACAATACTATATATTATTTCACCTATTATTATTATTATTATTTCCTGGCAACTTTTTTGGATATTATTTCACCTGAGGACGGGATCAGATTCCAGATCCCGAAATGTCGTGAAACTTTTTTACGTAAAGCCGTGATGGAAAATGTCCGCAAAAAATATTTTCTACAGGTTGAGCTATATCTCCTACAAGGACACAAGTTCTAAAAAATGTCCCTGCTCAGCATGGGATTTTAATTCCATAAGTACTTCGATTCATGCATTTTTGTTTTGTCAGCTTATCTATTTATTTAATTGATTGTGGTTCTTTTTTCTTATTATTGTTTTATAGTATATTCCTGTTAATTCGTTGTTGGTTGCTACATTGTGGTATTTGTTGTTTATAGTTTAATGATTTACCATTGTTTGTAGCTTGTTATCGTTGCAATTGCATAATCTATATTGTTTTGAAGTTCCCCCTTGGTGGCCAACCACAGTACATTTTTTTACAGACATTAAACTTTATATATGCTACATAATTGACCCCACCGACAATTTATACTTAACCAAGAACATGTAAAATTAAGCACGTAAAAATATATGACAGATAAATTAAAAGAAACATTCACAATTCTATGAAGAAAATGTTGTATTTTTCTTGCTCAGGAAATAAAATAAAAGGTTACAAGAACTTCGTAATTTCTCAAGCATGTCCTCGGAAGGAAGGTTTATAGGAGAAATCATCTTATCGCGTCAACCTTCGACTCCCTTCTATGATTTACGTTTTACTGGCCAACAGTGAGCGCCAAAGAATATTTTGGCAACCATTTCGATACATATTGGCTCGGAAAAGAATTATTGATGATAATATTTTGTTTGTTTGTCAAAACATGAATCACAAAATAGTTAAAAATATAAACCATTTTTATAAATGAATGTAATACTATTATATGGTACAATTATCCTGTACAAAACCTTGCGACGTTTATTGTATTAAACATTATCCACCTAGATAATTTCATATGTGGTATTAGACTGGGACGGTGGCGACGTCCTGTAATCCAGCTACTTGGAGGTCACGAATTGTGGATAGTTGTGAGAGATGACGGTGGTTGTGGTGTTCTCTTCTGTGGATTAACGTCCGCACTATTGAATACTACGTTAATCCACAAAGACCATCCTCATAATTAGACCAATTCGTAATTCAGAGGCCGTGGTTTGGATTCCACGTTAAACTGTAGGCCCATTAGTTGCCATCGGCTGCTGGGCTATTAATTAACAGTCCTGTCTAAGGAACATGTCAGCCTTAGTCAGTAACAAGACTACAGGATCGCGCCACAATCATCCTACATTCATCCCTCATCCATACTTGGCTTAAAATACCTACCTGGGTAGGTCGCCATTTCAGTTAAAAAAGTATAAAAAAGTATTAATTTATGATCATAATTTCTATACATAATTTATTGCTAGTATGGGATGAATAAATAGATTGCTTCTAGGCTAATACACGAGTGGAGAGTCCCCCTCATCGACTACACAGATTGTGTGGAAAAACATTCTTCTTCTTCTTCTTGAATAGCCTGTTCTCTGTAGATTTTGGTGATCACATTAGCGTAGATCACTGTATTCACTGCTGGTCTGACTAAAACACCGATTTCATTCCAGTAAATGTCCGTAAGTTTTGTAGCCATTGCATTTGTTCTGCCAAACTTCGTCCTGCTATTTTCCATTGTAGGAAGAGTTGGAAATTATGGATATATCCTAATACTTCAAATTAATGACGTGTTGCAAGTATTCTAGCTGTACATCAATGCTAAAACTCGCATTGTTTGAATTCTAATAAAACAAAAGAATGCGCCAAACTTTGTAATGATACAAGTATCATTACAAGTGACCCAAGTACACATACATAAATATCACATGGTAAGCTGTATACGATTTGCAAAAATATTTAGTTTATTATATTATGTTTTTTTGTGAAAACTGACTTATATGATATGCGGTTTAAAATAGTTGCATGTAATTAATACTTTAAACTCTGAATAACTTGTAAAATAACAAAATGATTTCATTTCAGAAACCCACATTTTCATTCCTAAAATGTTATTCTTTCGGATGCATATGCTATACTATATTTCTGAATTTATAACAGACACAACGAAAATCTACAGCGGACAAGTTTGTTGTGACGTTGGTTATTTTGTTTTCGTAGAATACATGAAAAGATTTTTGACAAGAGTAAATATTTTTTCTCGAACATTGTTGAATCAGATAAAATATATTTACAGCGGAAATGATTCCTGACGGCGTCAACTTCGTATCAGATTTTAACTTCCGGCAACCTGCAACTGATTTACACAAAGATTTGAAGACTACTGTATTGAATAAGGATACCTAATACTGTTAAAGTTTTTTACTTTGTCCCTTTATACATATATTAAATATTATATATAAAAATATTTTTTTAACTTCCCTGTGGGAAATAGGTTAGATTATGGATATGTCTAAGGGGAATGTTTTCAGATCATGTAAACAGCTGTTCTTATTCTTGTACATAAACAATTCAATACAATAGCTCTGGTAGTTTCTATGGAAACCTGTTACATATTTTCCGTCTTAAAAATCACCAACTTCCCCCCGAGCTAAGGCAAGTATCAAAAGGCCATGTCAAAAGTATTGTTTTCGTTAAAATGTTTGAATTTGAGTTGAGAGTGGTTTAAAAAAGGCTTAAAAATTATGGGCTTTTAAATGTAAAAAAACAATTTTTTAAGTTTCCCTCGAAACCACTAAAGGTAAATCATGATTTGACTACTACCATTAATACTGGCTTATGAAACTAAATAGTTTAGTATTTAGAATTATTTGTCTGCGACTAACGGTTCCAGAGAAAAGAAACTATATGCAGTGTGTTGTCTGAGAGCGTCAATGTTATTCTTACGTAGAATATTAAAATATAATTTTTTTCATTATTTTCTAACCTTTTTCCATGAATTGGTATGCAGCGTAAGGGCACATCGCCCAAAAAACCCCACTCAAAAAAGCTTTACATGATATTTGGATTAACTTTAAGGAATATTATATTTTTATTACAGATTGTCGTTTTTGAATTAACCTAAGGGAGAACGTCAAAAAGGTCAAATTGAATTTAGGGTTGCATATAAAGCCTCGGTTCGAGTTTTCAAAACAATCTGTGAAAGTCGAACGCGGATTGGTTGATCTAGCTTGCATTGCTATTACATGTTCAAACCCATCATCCTCGTGTTGCACCATACATATATATTGCGCAAATTCTCTTGGGATACTGCGTTTCCTAAGTTGAGGTTTATTGTACCTAATATAAAATATTTTACAGCAAAAAAATATTTCTGGATGAAATTAGTTCCCCACATGGGACTAAGCCTGTGGGTGGGGAACGAGTCCTTAAACTTCCGCCTATGAAAATCCTTAAAAACCTGAGACTATAAAAATAAATAACTAAGAAACTAATTTATGTTAACAAACAAATGACAAAATACACCGTCGCAGCAGATCTGCGTACTCAGCGAATTTCCAAATCAAATAATATAATATTATTCATATTGACAAGTTTATAAAAAAATCTGTCCATAAACATGAGACTTGTTTGCCTATTCTCCATAGAGAGATTAACATGGGAAAGAGTGTGCAGGTTAGCTGCTGTGAGGAACACTGAAAGTAGTCATTTCTACCATAAATAATTTTTATCTTAACATTTCTACCAAGTTTCGTCAACATCTGTCCATAAATAAAGGAGTTTGCCTATTCCCTAAATGATTAATATCGGAAAAGAGTATGAAGGTTTGCTGCCATGAGAAACACATAAACTATAATTTTTAAGTATAAACGGATAGATCTCAAAATGAAGCTAAATATCAAGTTTTATCCAAAAATATTGATTAATATGGGAAATATAAATTTTTCCCTATCCTCCATAAGATTAACATTGGAGCCCCACAATACAACGTACTGTGTTTAGATTTTTTAATATCTCGGTAACCGTTGGAGATAGAGAAAAACTTTAAGGACTTAATTGTGTAGTTTTTTAAGCTGATTCCAATGGTGAAATATAAAATTAGAAATATTTAAAAATTACATGTGAAAACACAAAAAACCCCATTTTGGGGTACAAAACCCCAAAACTACCCGTTCCCATTGACCGATATGTCTGGTTTACGAACTCGTCCGAGCATTTGTAGGAATACACGTCTCTACCAAATTTGGTCTTGATCACCATTTTATTTGTGTGCTAACAATCAAACATATTAAATAAACATATATTATATACTTTAACGGCTATTGTTTTTGGTCTCTGGGCACCTAAAGAAGAAAAAAAACATGGTGGGCTTAATTTGCCATGAGACCTATAATAGCATTCCCTATAAATTCAAAAAAAAAATACGTGAAAAATCCTATGCATGCATAAAATGGTATATGCTATGTTATTAAAAGAAAATATGTAAATAAAATGTTCCAACCTTAAACCCTACCAATGATCCATAAACAGTCACATAACTCAGAAAACACACGTACAAACAAACACACATACATATACACTAACACACACGCATACATAACATCACAAACACCACACACACAAACGTACTATTATCGCGCTTGATCATCTACAGAAAACAACCATTCTCACACAAACTAACCCTTGACTCCAGATAGCAATGCTTCTGGAGTCGACGCTATCTCGCACCTTGACCATCAGGCGGCTGTCAGCCGTCTGCCACACGGCCGTCAAAACTCTGTCCCTGCATGGCCCAGCTACGAGACGTCCTTAGTCAGTCAAGTCACCGTGGGACTGGCGACCAACTGACCGATTAACCCATTCACACAATCTTGCAGCCAATGAAAAAAAATAAAAAAATAATAAATAATGAATAATAAGAACTATACATACTGGGAGGTGAAAAACAATTAATTTGTTCTCGTCCTACTTCAATTAGCCATTTATCTACGATATTTTTATATGCAAAACGACTACATGGCAGAGGAGACTTAAGATTGTTCGGGAGGAAAAAATTAAATTAGCTAAATAAAAAGTTGACGTTGTTGTTGTTTTGGTTAATCTGGGGACGATAATGCCAGAGTTTAAAGCGGATCTTGCTAAGTAACCATGAGAAATTTAGTTAAAATTAGTTTGCCAAATGTTTTGAAAATATAAAATCAATGTTTCTATGTACAATTGACAGATGCTGAAAACTTTAAATTCATCAAAAAGAAGATAAGTAGGATAACGCCAATTTTTATTTAAAGCTGCTTTCATAATAGATTTCTTATTTCCAATTGTGATAGAATGCTTTAAAAACAGCCTCTCTGAGAACTAGGTAGACTAACCTTATCCTGCCTTTACGACATTTATAAATCTTCTTTTGTAGTGTACAGTATCCTACAATAAAGTCTATCTGGCTTTTCTGTATCATCCTTCTCACATCTCTATCGTATTTAATAAATACCATACTTACAAGTGATAGTTATGAATATATAAACACTGAGTACAAATTAGTTTTTAAACTACAAATTAAATGGGAACGGCGTCGATCAACTTGTTAATCATTGTTGTACATTTCACTTGAGTCGCGTTTCAATTACCGGAAAGATCAGCTGACGGCATTTCCGACACATCCGGGTTTTGATTAAAGAGGAGTGATCCAACATGATATGTGACATCGGTTTAATCCCACATTTGAGATGCAAATTGAACGCTCAGGAATTGTAAAACCCTAGCTGGTCGAGGGGAAGTCGGGTTATAATAAATATTCGTGAAAAGAATTAAACTTGTTAAAAAAGATAAATGGTTTACCGTTAATTTAATTTTAACAACTAAAAGCAAATAACAACAATGTTAACTAGATTTTTATTTTATGAAAAACGGATTTGAATATATTGACGTTTTAAAATCTTAAAATTGAGTAAAACATTACAATAGCTAAGTAATTATTTTACAAGTCATACTGACTCAATTTTAAGCCAAGAGACTTTCAATCTTTCTTAAACATTCTTGCCTACATATGGCAAGAATACATATGACTGGGATGGTGGCGTTATCCTGTTATCCAGCTACATGTAGGTCACGAATTGTGGATAGTTATGAGCGATGGTCGGTGGATGTAGTGTTCTCTTGAGTGGATTAACGTCCGCACTATTGAATACTACGTTAATCCGCAAAGACCATCCTCATTATTAGACCAGTTCGTAATTCAGAGGCCGTGGTTCGGATTCCACGTTAAACTGTAGGTCCCTTAGTTGCCATCGGATGTTGGGCTATTAATTAACAGTCCTGTCTAAGGAACATGTCAGCCTTAGTCAGTAACAAGACTACAAGATCGCGCCACAATCATCCTACACTCATTTCTCATTCATACTTGGCTTAAAATACCTACCTGGGTAGGTTGCCATTTAAATAATCTAAATCTAAATCTACATACTTGATAATTAACTGAAATAGGTTACAATACCTTCGTTCTTAAATTCTTTTCTTAGTCAGCAAATGACTAGTTTTTAGACTTATTGTCCCATTTTTAAGCCTTTGTTGGATCTTTGACGACTTGTGCAACCGACAAAACCGATTAAAAATAGGACCATTGAGTCTCAAATCTAGTTGTTTGTTGACTAAATAAAGAATTGAAGGACGAAGCTATTGTAAACTATTTTTCAATCTTTATAAAACTAAAAAATACTTGATTTTTTATGTAAATTTATTTTTGCGTCCAATCAAATAGGAGAAATGTTTATTTATTACGAATAACAAATTCTGGAACTGTATTGTAAAATAAACAAAATTGTCGACAAATGTTTCTAATTTGTTCTATGCAATTTTACACTACGTTATTGTACCTTTTTAATGTGGAAGTCCCTTTTGGCTACAGATCCATTACCCTTTATGTGTGTGTATAGGACGAGCCAAAAAGTATAGGGGTGAAGTGGACTGTCTGGTATAACGTAAATGTTTATTCATTTACGTAAACCGAAGGCATTTTTTAATCTTTGATTTAAAGAGTTTATCACTCCTAAAAAATTTAAAAAACCCAAATTTCTCAAAAATTATTCTAACGATTTTGATTGAAATTTGATAGTTTATAGTGGTGGGCTTTTAAATGTACAAAAAATAAATCGTTTTTAATTATCAGTGGAAACAATAAATGTAAAGTATCTATCACCGTTGAAACCAGGTTAAAAAATGCATTTTGAATTATTTGTCTACGACTAACGGTTCCAGAGAAAAATTTAGTGTCCATCATAAACACAGTAAACTGTCTAAGAGCTCCCAAATGTTATTCTTAAGGATTAGATTAGATTAGATTATTGAAATGACAACCTACCCAGGTAGGTATTTTAAGCCAAGTATGAATGAGAAATGAGTGTAGGATGATTGTGGCGCGATCTTGTAGTCTTGTTACTGACTAAGGCTGACATGTTCCTTAGACAGAACTGTTAATTAATAGCCCAACAGCCGATGGCAACTAAGGGACCTACAGTTTAACGTGGAATCCGAACCACGGCCTCTGAATTACGAACTGGTCTAATTATGAGGATGACCTTTTGCGGATTAACGTAGTATTCAATAGTGCGGACGTTAATCCACACAAGAGAACACTACACCCACCGACCATCGCTCATAACTATCCACAATTCGTGACCTCCAAGTAGCTGGATTACAGGATGACGCCACCATCCCAGTCTATTAAGGAAAAAAATGTTATAAGGAGAATATTATAAAACCAGTTATTGATCCCTTATTTCTCAACAGCTTTCCATGAAACTTGGTATGCAGCATAAGGTCAAATACACCCATCAAAACCCACTCAAAAAAGCTTTGTATTACCAGGGGGGTGGTCCTACCTATAAAATTCTTACAATTAATTTAAATTTCTCTCATTATTTTGAGCAATTGGATGATTATTTTTGAAACAATACATTATTAAATTTAGATAAACTTTAAAGAATATTTTTGAAATTTTTATTACAGATTATCGTTTCAAAATTTGCTTAAGGGATAAAGTATGTGTCAGTCCACTGATCCCGTTTATTTAACCCTAAGTTTAGTTTAGGGATAAGAGCATTTTCATAAAAATAAATTAACCTTAGTTTATTCTTGTTAGGGAAGGAGTGAATATTCCACCTTTGTTCTAAAACTGATCTAGATCAAGGCAGCCAATTAGCGGCCGGGAGGTCCTTAGTTTGATCTCTCTCAAGTTACATTCACAATATTTTATGGAATAATAAAAAATATTTAGAAATCTTGAAATACCGTCCTGTATTTTAGTTGTGTCCGTAATACTTCCTTCATGACACATTCATATTACTTTTCTGTTATTCATTACATCAACTTTACATCCGAACCAGAAACAGCGTATTTAAGGAAATTACTCACCCATATTTAACTCAGACATCTGCAAATATTGGAATAAACCCACCTTAATTGATTAAAACCATCGCCGCAACATCGTCACAGTACATTATTAACTTTGTTTATTCAAAACTTCCTGACCACCTTAAAAATCCGCACCTTTGCAGTTTTCTCACCAAAAAAAGTTAACCTTTGGTTATCAACAATTGGTAGGAATGAAGTGAAAAAATATTTCTCCTCGCAGTATTGGTCCGTGACAGGTGTGTGTGTGTGTGTGTGTGTGTGTGTGTGTATGTGTGTGTGTGTGTGTGTGTGTGTGTGTGTGTGTGTGTGTGTGTGTGTGTGTGTGTGTGTGTGTGTGTGTGTGTGTGAGTGTGTGTGTGTGAGTGAACGCGTGCGTGCGTGTAGTGTTTCTGTTTGAATTATTCTTCAATCATGCTAATAATCATAGAGTTAAAGATCGCCGGTCCATTTTCTCATGCATTGCTCTTATGATAAGCTGTTTTTTATTTATAAGTGGCCTACATAACTTAAGTTTTTCCCCTGTAGTATATTTTATTTTACTGGTACCTTATATAGTCAATAATTTAAATACTTTTATGTATTCCCTGACTGTGGAACTCGTCCCGCACACCCAGGCTTCTGCCCATGTGGGGGACTATATTTCATGGTTTTTTTTCTAATACCAGTTTAATAAATATTCTCTTTTTGAAATAAACAGTTTTCATTTCATAGAATAATTTTATTCGAAAAATATATGTGCTAAACTATTAACACGTTTATTCTTATATTATATTTCAACAACCACATCTGTTTTATCTGAGGGTGGGTTGACCTAAAATAAGATATAATTCCTCTTAGAACACTTATAAAATGTAGTTAGCTATTCATTCATATTCATGACTGCGATAGTCCTTTTTTACAAAACGACAAAAATTATTGATGAGGTTTTTTGTATTTTTATGCCGAAAAACAGGTAGAATGTGTAATGATGAGTGAAATAACAACGAATAGATTCAATGCCGTTTACTTTTGTTTTCGATAAAAATTATCTGATTCACTTTGTCGAAAATACTATGTATAGACGGAATCTTAATTTGCAATGAATATATTGTTGAAATTTTACTTCTCTCTGACATGAAAATTGAGGTTTTTTTGTTTTGTACACTTTTCCTTAGTTGAAACAATTTAACTTTTGATTTTTAAGGATAGTTTACTCCTTAAAAACCTCATAAAAAAGTAAATATCTAAATAAGTAGCTGTGAATATCAAACGGTTTAGTATAAAGTGTATGTTTTATAGAACTAATGGGCACAAAAAATGGGTAGTAACCTTATTTTACCTTTACCTTTTTTTATTTTACCTTTTTACCTTATTTCCCAAACGTTTAGAATGAATGTTGGTATAAAAATTGTGGTTGAACCGCACTCAATAAAAAGCCAATAAAATAAGGGGAAGTAGTTTTAAATGGATATGTCTTAGTTCTGGGGGGTGTTCGCAATTTGCGTGACCGACATTTGAAACAGTACGTCATGTGGTTAGTGACGTCATAGTTTGGCTATAAGAACAGCTGTTTAGATGATCTGAAAACATTCCCTTTGGACATATCCATGATCTAACCTATTTCCCACAGGGAAGTAAATACAAACATTTTTGTGGGGGGTTCAGGTATACCCCACCTACCTTTAAACAATTTAAAGTGAATAAAAAAATAAGTGAGTACACTTTTTACAATTGTTTTGGATTATTTTTTTCATTTCAATTGATTTCTTGGTTCTTTCTCAGGTCGGCCTATTGTTGAATTGTTACTTATTGTTTAGAAAATTACAATTGGAACATTTGGCATGTTTTGAAAGGAAACCACAAGAGTTAGCATGGCGGTAGCTATTAAAATTGTACAGGGTGAATATTTTAATTTCTTGATTGATTGATCTCAGGTTGGGCGAAGTCCGATGGAATCGAAGGGAGTCAATGATTGACCTCGCATCCCCTCCGACCGCAGAAGCCAACGGCATGTTTAATTATCTCATCCAAGACCCGATATCTCAGTAGATTCTGTACTGTGGCCCTCCCCAAAGACTACGCGAGAGCCAATCTTCATTCTATACCAAAGATTTTTTTATTTTCAAAGTAAAATTTATCTAGTTTCAAATCGAAACGTATAGGTACAACTTTGAACAATATCAGTGGGTGAATGTGATAATGGTTCCTCCATTTTTAGTGTATTTTAATTTTTTAATAATTTTTTAATGGCTATTAATTTATAAATACTGGATGTAGAAGAATCATAGATGGAAACAGACATCAGAAAAGGATAGGCATTAAGCAAATCAAATTAAATACAACTCATAGACAAAAAAACATTACATGCATACAACATAAAAACTAAAATCAAAACTGAGATAAACCAATAATAGAATGATAGTCAAAAATAATTATAAAATCATATAATTAGTGAAAACATACCAAAATGACAAAATTGTTTACATGATTTAATAAGCGATGATATTAGCAGAAAAATTAATTATGTGTGATCAAATCAAGCTTTGAATTTAAACCTTGCCATTTGTTATTCATTCTTTTAAAACCTCCATTGTATTTCAATTTTGTAATTTTAACTAAAAAAATTCAATTACTAATCTAATTTAGAATTTCTTCAACATTTTATAATACCGAACCACCCGTGTGGGTTGATATATTAAAATGTTATATGCTAGGTTTATTATGGTATCGAATATAGTTAATCGTGTAATTCTGTGAGATAGGATGTGGTGTGAAATTGACGAAACGTTCAATCATATAACTCCTGAAATCGTAGCTCAAAAGATTGATCAAAAACAAAAAGATTTTCGTTTTCGAACCAACCAATGTTTTTTGCATTGAAATTTTAAAGTTAAGTTCGTGGCATTGATTTTAGATCACTAAGACCTTCATTTTGATTTACATGCCACCCATGTCCTCCCCATAAGTGAAAATCATCCTCATAATTAGACCAATTCGTAATTCATAGACCGTGGTTCGGATTCCACGTTAAACTGTAGGTCCCTTAGTTGCCATCGGCTGTTGGGCTATTAATTAACAGTCCTGTCTAAGAAACATGTCAGCCTTAGTCAGTAACAAGACAACAAGATCGCGCCACAATCATCATACACTCAATCCTCATTCATACTTGGTTTAAAATACCTACCTGGGTAGGTTGCCATTTCAATAATCTAATCCAATCTACCCAATCTTCATGTACACAAAAAGTAGCTTACTATTATCAGTAATCAATTCAAATTTGGTTGTGATATCTCTTTTAGTTTTAAGGTTATAAAGACTATTGTAATCCTGTACGTTGTTTATTCCATCTACACCATCAGATGGAGTTGTCTGTTGGTGGGAGGGAGTTGTTTTGTCATAGTCAAAATACAGTCCACCATTTACAATATCCAACTCTTACTTTATACTATTATGCTCTAAAACAATCACTGCCCATACAAATATTTTTCTGTACAAGGATTTGTGATTTTTTGTGTTATTCGGGGGCTGGAAAAATCTGATTTTCGTCCTACAGCCCTTCAAAGTATTCATGTGATCGTAACGGACCTTTTTCGTAGCTGCAGTTAACGAAACAGCTGATTCAAGTTGTTTTAATTCTGTTTACATTGTTAATGAATGCAATCAATTTAATGATCGATGATACTATGGATAGATAAGTTAATTAATTATGTGTGATGGAAAACAATTAAAGAACAATTAAACAATTTTAATTAGTAGAAAACAATACCCCAAACCATCTGAAAATAAAATAATAATGGTTTGAAAATTCAAGGTTGTGGATTTTAAACCGGTGCCATTTTGTTTTGGATCATCCTCTTGAAAACCGGTTCCAGGCATTGTATTTAATTTTTTTTAACTAAAAAATTAAATTCAAAACAGAATCCTACTATTAATGCTAATTTAGAATTTCTCCAACATTTTATAATACCGAACCACCCGTTTGGGTCGATATTTTAAAATGTTATATGCTAGGTTTATTACGGTATCGAATATATTTCATCATGTAATTCTATAAAACAGAATGTGGTTTGAGATTGAAGAAACGTTAAATCATACAGGGTGTTTCAGAATTCCCTACCAATACTCTATGGCATTGATCTGGGTAAGAAAAATATATCTAAATATTATATTTAAATTGTCCGGAAGTCCTTAGTTACTCACACAGCCTCCATTTTGTTTTTTCCACTTATAATTTTTTTTCTAAATGATGGTTAAACGTACAGAATTGAAACTTTGCACAAACATTTATGACAACTAGACAAAACTACAAAAAATCATGATAATTTGTCAAATTCATAAAACAAAATGGCGGCCATTTAAAATTGTGTTTCTCAAATAACTCGTGAACCGTTAACTTAACGTTTACTTTCCATTAGCAATATGCTTTACTATGCTTTCCTGTGCTGTATAAAAAAGCTTCATTCACCACGTTAATAGTTTACGTTCTTCAGGAAGTATTTATATTTTTTATTTTCTGTCTGATTAAAAGTCACGTGGTAATATATCGCCAAAATAAAAAAATATTGCAACGCTTATACATATTACGTTTATTATAATAATCAGCTGTTATATATCTTTCCTATAAAATCCGTATTACAGTTAGTTTTGGTTTTGGTTTAGGTTGGATTAGAAAATTGTGAATCAATTCACTAAGATTTATTTGTTTTGTGGAAATGTAATTAGTATATGTTATCGTTTCAGTATTGTTATTCACTATGCCGCGAAACAGAATATCTACAGAATGAAGCCGTTATGCTATTCGACTTCAGAACATGGCCAATCTTAAAGTTAACTTGTATTTACTGTAAGGTACAAAGTTCGCCAGGTCAACTAGTATGTAATAAAATCAATTATAAACATTACTGAGAAGAGTTCTGTAGAATAGCATTTCTTATTTTATGATCGGAACAGGACAATAATTTATATAATCAGTGAAACTGTTTAGATTACATGTAATCGGAAAAGGTTAACCCCATGTTGGGGTTTTTACCTTCACTCATTTTGAGAATTGGATATACTCAATTCCAAGTTTATACATCCCATTTTCATTTACAAACAAGAAACATAATTTAACATTTTTATAGCGAAGTGAAAATTAGGTTAAACTTGATTTTAAATTTGGGCATACTAACACATACTAGATACGAATGGTAGTTTACAAAATAAAATTATAATATTTAATTATTTTAAAAGTTTTTATTTTTTACAAGAAAATCAAATTGATATGGATATGAATTACGTCCGGTAGGGAGGGGTGTTAGCAGATTTGTGGAACGCAAAAAGTGAAGCGGAACTGTTAAACGGAATTACCGTCACATGTTTATAAGAACAGCTATTTAGATGAACTGAAAACATTCCCTTTGACATACCCATGATCTAACCTATTTCCCTCGGGGAAGTAAATACAATAATTTTTTACAAGAATAAAGAATTACATAAATTAAAAACCATAATGTTTTTAACTAAAAGGAAAGGTATGTAAAAGTAACTGAATTCGGTAATGGAAATGGCTAGTGGATAAGGTTTTATTTTACCAATAATTCATTTGTGTCCTTTCTCTTTTTACAATATATATTGAAACAGTGAAGAGCATTCAGCCACCAACTGAAGCACTGTTTACAATCGTTTGTCATAAATTTGCATATTAAAAATGAGTTTTGCCAGGCTGCATTAATTTGAATAACAGAACGTCATTTACGAAGAATACAGTTTGACGAATGTCCGACCGGATGGCCCTCATTGATCCGGTCGTCGCCATTCATCATCCGTGGGATTAAGATGAAAATCAATGATCTACAGACTTTTATAAAATAACACTTCATTTGAGCAGCTATTTTAATTAATAATTTATATTATGAACTTCAATCACAAAGTAAAATGTAGAATATATTTTACAGAAAACCTTTAACTATTTATCTGTTAAATCATTTTTATATGCTTTGGGAAGGCAAATCCAAGTAATCTTGTAAGTAAATTCATTTTACTTTTATAATTCGAAACATAATTCTAACATTTTAATAGTGTGGTACAATTGACATAACCTTTTAATATGTACAAAAACAATAAACGAAATTGGTTAAAACTTTTTCTAATATTTTAGCCATAATATAATTAGTAAGGTTAGAAAATAGGTAGGTAAAATTAAAAAATAGCCTAAAATACAATATTTTTTTAGTTAAAAAATTGTATTACGAAAACTATATAATTAAATTGATGTAATAATTTCCATGCGATTTTTATTATTTACAATAGTTTCGTAAAAATTATTAAATTTACCTTACTCTTAAAGCCAAATATGACCTACGCTTATTGACACAATAGGGGCAACTCAGAGTTGAAATGGACTCTAAGAAATATCTGACATGAATCTTCTCTGAATCTACCATCTTCCTCAATCCCACCCCCAAACCTCACCGGATCCGGAACTGTTGACACCAGCTGATTGTTGTCTTCTCCGGCACCTCAGGCTAGGATATCTGTTTGCAGTGAGCCCAAATATATCTCAACAACAATCTCATAGTAAACCCCACAATTTGTACTTTGAAGTAAATTTTATTCAACGTTTTTTCAACATTTTTAATTTCACTCAAGTAATTTACTGAGATCAATACTAACATATTATTTATTGATCGTAATAAAAAATCAATAAAAACAAGTAATCAATAAAAAAACTTTATCAATCTTTGAAATAAATCGATTGTTGAATTATTTCATAATTTTTACATTAATTAAATGTACCTAAAACTATAATTTTTAATCCATCAACTTGACATAATCTCAAAATATAAATGTTAAATATTATCTACATCTTGAAAACCTCTTTAACGCTCAAAATCTCTTTTAGATGCTCGTTGAAATGCAAATATTCAAATATCATATTTGTTACTATTTCACCGAAAACTTCATTCATTGTTAATATTAAAATCCCTTATTTCCATAAGTGTAGAATACTTAATACCTTTTTTAAAGGCAGTAACTATTTATTTATTAATGTTAAAGTTGTTCTATTACATCTTACACTAACAAGTTTCTTACATGGTGCTAACAAAATCCCCCTTCCAGAGCTAAGACATATTCAAGTCAAATACTTGGGGGAATTAATAATATTATATAAAATTACAATTCTACCTATTACAATAGTACCTAATTATAAAAAATATGGATTTGTTATACAATTACAACCGTATTTAGACTTGTCATTTGGCCTCTATTGTGTAGTGTGAAGGTTTATCTGACACCGTTGTTGTTGCAAGTATACAATCAGATATGAGAGTTTATTCTATATCCGATTCCTCAAAGACTTTTAAGTAAAATTACTTAACTGGCAAAGTCGTAGTTCACGACGCATTTACATATTCAATAAAAAGTGGCAGGTGGAGGCATCTGTCGTCAGTTTAGTGAACTTGTTAGACACTAGCGCCTACGTGGCCGTGATGCCCTCTGGGGGCAAGCAACCGAACCTGCTCTCGTAGTGCACTAGACTGCCACCGGGCAGTCTGAACAGGCTAACTCGCTACGCTGACGAGCGTAACGTTCTAGCCATTCGGAAGTACTAGGGCTCGAATCCCGACCATGAGCAATCCCAATTTGGGTTGCAAATGTGTGGTATAGCGGAAAGGAGGGCCCACCTTAAATAAACGGTGGCCAGCTTGGGCGGAAGTTGACGGCATTTGTAGGCTTAGTTGGGATTGCAGTAGACACCTGTTTTGCTTTTGTGGTTAGTGGTTATAAGGGGGGCATGCTTTGTCTTGTCATTAGGCCTCTATTGTGTAGCGTGAAGGTTTATCTGACACCGTTGTTGTTCAAGTATAGAATCAGATATCAGAGTTTATTCTATATCCGATTCCTCAAAGACTTTTAAGTAAAACTACTTAAAATATTAATAATAAATAAAATTCAAAATTTTAACCAGACACGAAATATTTTTAGTGAAGCCTCCAAATCAATGGCTATAGAAATGTCGGATTTTTACTAAATTTACGCTAACGACACTTTACATGATCCATCATTAAAACGATTGATGATATATACCTCAGTTATATAAGCAAATATAATTTCACCAACGAAAACGTATCAAAACTAACAGTGTTTCCTAAACGTTTGGTTAAGTTGTGATCAAGTTAGGAGTGTCCCAAAGTAGTTCAGTGTTACAGAAGATTCTACAAACGGTCAGTTCTGACTGGTAGTTAAAACTGATCCTGTATATGCAATATTTGGACTACGCTCAGGCCAAAAAAATGTACTGCTGAACTCATATCAGACAAAAACGACCGTGTAGAGGTGATTATAGCCTTCATTTTAACAATCAGTTATAACTGTCAGTTCTAACTGACAGTTATAACTGATCATCTGTGGGGCTTGAGGTAAGAATTTTCACAAACAATGGAAAAGGATTTTTACTGCAGAGATTTTCCATCACGATTTTATTTAAAACACAGTTTCAGGACGCTTCGGGATCTGGAATCTGCTCCCGTCCTCAGGTGTTTGTAGACGTGTTTGGTTTCTTATGTGTGCAATGTTTAGTGAATGGTTTGTTTTACTTTCTCCCCTTATACATAGTATATGGAGAAAGAATTGTTTTCGTCAAAATTTTCGAATTTTAGTTGAGAGTGGATATATCCGTTTTGGGGTCCCCTGAATAAACGGGTTTTGGTGATGACGTCCGTCCTTGTGGTGTGTGTGAGTGTGTGTGTGTGCTTTTTGTGTGTGTGTGTGTGTGTGTGTGTGTGTCTGGATGTGTACAGTGCCACAGCCTACCCCATTTGTCCGATTTAGATGAAATTTGGCATGTATATATATAGTCACCGTATCTCCAGGCATTTTTTCATTTTTTTGAATTTTTGATTTTTAAGGGTAGTTCACCCCTAAAACCCTTAAAAAACGTGAAAAATCCAATTTTTCTCAAAAACGGCTCTAACGATTTTGATTAAAATTTGATAGTTTATAGTGCACAGAGCACTAAATAATTTGACACCACCCGCATGTCTGTAAAAATGACGGTTCAAAAGTTATGGGCTTTTTAATGTCAAAAAAATCAAAAAACAATAATTTCCTAAAAAAAATTGTGAACAAGTAAGGATTGCCCCAAAGTAGTTCAGTGATACAGAAGCTCCTACAAACGGTAAGTTCTGACTGGTAGTTAAAACTGATCCTGTGTATGCAATATTTGGACTACTCTCAGGCCAAAAAATGTACTGCTGAACTCATATAAGACAAAAACGACCGTGTAGAGGTGATTATAGCCTTCATTTTAACAATCAGTTCTAACTGTCAGTTCTAACTGACAGTTATGACTGATCATCTGTGGGGCTTGAGGTAAGAATTTTCACAAACAATGGAAAAGGATTTTTACTGCGAAGATTTTCCATCACGATTTTATGTAAAACACAGTTTCAGGACGTTTCGGGATCTGGAATCTGATCCCGTCCTCAGGTGTTTGTAGACGTGTTTGGTTTCTTATGTGTGCAATGTTTAGTGAATGGTTTGTTTTTTAAGTTTGACTGCTTTAAAATTTTATGTTTTCAGCTTTATACCGGTTTGGTCTGGATTATGTGTTAATTGTGTTATGTTTAAGATATTAGTTCACCTGAGGACGAAGTTAGATTCCAGATCCCGAAACGTCGTGAAACTTTGTTTTACATATGGAAAATGTAAAATATAATATAATGGAAAATGTCCGAAATAAAAATCTAAATAACATAAATCCACCATCACCAATAATAAATTTCAAACAAAGAATAGAAAATGAGTTTGATCATGTTTGCAGAAAAAATCTTTGCAGCAGACCTAAACACAATGAGTGCTCTTGATAGAAAAACAGATCAAAGTGATCACTGGTTGCTAGGTAAAGTTTTTCCAAAACAGTTTCTTCCAAAAATTCTACTCCATCACGCAGTCTCGCTCTTACATCTCCTGATTTTGGTGTTTCCGGGGCAAGGAAGGGAGGGATTAAAGTGATAAATTGTGGAACTAAACAACGAGGCAGGGATTTTCAGGGAGAAAAGGGAGAACTTTTGGGATGAAACCGTAGTTGCCAAAAGACTGTGGTCGAGGGCTAATTAGGGTTCCGTCCCTCGGTGGGGGCTTCACAGGGACATAAATACAATAATTTTTCATGGCTCCTCTACAACACTTGTACCTATTATAAACTCCATTTATTTTTTTATTTCAGCTGAGACAGTGCTAAAGTGTATTAAATCACACTTCTACACTAGCTTCCAATATGTAAGTAGAAATTCCTATAGAAACTGATAATTCTTTTATGTGATCGTTATCTGTTTTATAGTTGTCTATTAGTAATTTAGTAGTTGGTAGGGAAATGCAATTGAATTCGTTATTATTTTTTAAATGTTGTATATCAATGAATTTTGATATTACACAATAAAATCAGATAGCCACTACAGCGAGGCTAGTTTTAGAACATAAAACTTAAGTAAAATGGTTCGCACAGAAAATTTCTAAAAATACAAGAATGTAAATAACCTATAAAGTAAAATTAAAAAATAATTCAAATAACGGAATTACAAGAAATCCTTCCACGAATACAATGGATATGTTTAAAGCGAGGTTTGACACTCTTTTTAAAAATTAGGGAAAGCCATATTTTGGGCTATTTAAACTCTAATTAAAAAATCTTAAGCTCAGTACATCACCCTATACCTGAGACTTTCCGAACCTTCTAGAAGATACATCAATTAATAAACTAAATTTTGTGTCTTAACTGTTTGGGTCACGAGTAAAGAGATTATGTAGTTTGTATTTATAAACGTTTAACGGTATGAAACAAACAATAACACAAACTAAATTAATGCTGAATTCTTTTTCGATTAGGTATTTATATTCTGTATAATTTTAACTATATTTTAAATTTATTTCTACGATATATTATCTCTATAAATATCTCATCGCCAAACTGATTTTGAACAATACATAGTATTTTGTGAAATGTGAGAAAAACTCAAATAAGGTACTGAAGTATCTTTTCACCCAAGCTGTTTTAGAATATATTTAAGTTTTGATTTATTCAGTGCCGTTAAACATGGCCTTCCAAAAATTATAAAACACAATTGTCTCGTACGAATAAAATTGTTTTTATAAGCAAGAGTAGGAAATAAATAGGCCTATGGTGTTTTTAAGCTTATTTTACTGGTAAAAATGTGTATTAAAATTAGTTTTTTTATTTTATTAATACCAAATAATCCTCACACAAATATTAAAAATATACTAGTTCATTGGGAATTTGCATGGTAGCGTTCATACAGCTTTGAACATATTTTAATATAATATAAAGAGAATTGTAAGTGCCTATTAATAGCCGTATTTCGTGTAGGATATGTTTATTTGATATGTTATATATAAATAGGTCAAAATATTCAATTATAAAGGAAATACCTCAACATATAAGAGTTGAAATTCATTCAAACAATGATGGTACTATAGATGAATTGGTTAATCCTTAAAACATGTCCCTAAAAGGTAATATTAATTTGTCTTTACAAGACCATCAAAACATACACTCACAATGTAATATTTTATAATTAAATTTTGAAATGTTACGTTAGAAAAACATTAAAATTCCATAGAATTACCTTTAAATAAATTCAATCCAAATAATACAACAATTTTGAGTACTTTTAAAATTTTCATCGGGACGAGTATTTTTTCAGTGCAAAAAAGTCTTAGTTTAAAACTCAATTAATTATGTTAAATAAAACAGTTTATTGATTCTGAACCTCAGAGCTCTTGCAACTTCTGTCACTATTTTTATACCTCACCCTCTCCGTTCGAAGTTGAATAAAGTTTTACCTGACAACGTTGACAATTTTTAAATTTAGATCTCTCCCAACATCTTGTTCCGATAAATGTTGCCTTCCAACTTATTTATAGAGATTTTTATCAACTATAGCTTTATCAAAGTGAATTTTTTTAGAATATTGGGTAATCACAAATGACAAGAGTTTCTGGCGAAAACAATCTATCACTAAACAATGACGTTTTTATGAGGACTTATTGATGATTTAATGCGTCAAAAACATATATTTATTTTGAAATACACACCAGTCGTTGATTTTGTAGAGTAGAATAGCTAAAAGCATCTAAAATGAATCTGGTTCCAAAGTGAACGTTGTATAAATTATTAGATAATGTAACTAACCAATATAATTTTTTTTCGTATCCTAGAATACAAAATTTGATTACAACTAACAGGAAACAGTTTATTTGTAGTAAAAACAATCTAACCAAATTGTTTAAAGTTTTTCGCAACTAAAAATACTTCCTGAGGTTATCGAAATTTGTATATGTCTAACCAATCGACGTAGTTTCCTGAAAAGAAAACGAGAACAAAAAAAATAATTAGAGTAAATCAAACTAGAAAATGCTATAATTGTTGTAGAAAACCTACACTGGTAATCCCTTTTTATTTTCTCCTACTCACATAATATTATAAGGGAGTTTTGAGTAGATATATCTGTTAACGATTTCAATTAAAGATTTTTGGCTAGCTATGCTTAGAGCCACAATTATATGACAACACCTGCTTCACTATAAAAATGACGTGTCAAAATGAACGTTGTTTTGAATGTGAAAATAATTTATGAGACTTTCTGGTGAAACCATGAATGCATAAATAAATTTCATGCGGAGATGAAAATTCCGTATTTTGACCGTCGATAAAAGTTTGTTTTAAAGTGAAAGTGCACATAGTTTGTAAAAGTGGTAACCCTGCTCTGGCGAAACTTTTTGTTCAGCTTTGAGGGTGGCAGCCCTGCTTTGATGAATCACGTGACTTCCCCTGGATTTGCCGGCTTATGTGGAGCTTGAATCTCAGTAGCTTTGACGTTTTCGATGTCAAAATTGCCAAAGTCCGACTATAGAAATCTTTGAATTGATAAAGTTCATACAAATTTCTTCCAGGTTTTATTATAACGAATTGTAATAAGAAAATAATTATTATTGTGAGAAATTTTGGTCTAAAATATTAAAGAGTAATACTATTTTATTTAATTGGTTTTGTAGCGTTTTGAGTCCGTAAAATATTAATATTTCAGGCCCACACATACTTAAATATTAACGTGTGAAAGTAGAATTTCAGAATCATAATCTACGAAGTAATTTTATTCCCTAATTTATATTGCTCAGGTTGGTAAAGTCTTTCACTGAATTGAATTTTTATAAGCTTATCGGATTTAAACTTACGAATTCAAACTTGTATAAGGTTGGGCGATTATTTTATCAAGTAATAACTAACTGAAATGCGATGAAAAGAACCACCTTGATGAAATTTCGGCCCACGTGTCTTGGTTGTAGTGTTCCTGACAAAATCGAGTTATCCAATAATCTACTATATTCTCTGGTTTCGTTCAGCATTCAATATTAAACAGACAAGTCGTCTACATAGTCACAGAAATTGTCAAAATAAACATCCTCCATCCAAACAACCATGTTATTATCCCTCCATAAAACTCCCTTTTATCCTCCACTAGCTGACCCGGTGAACTTCGTAACGCCTAGCAGTAAATACATGTTAACTTTAAGATTGGCAATGTTCTGAAGTCGAATAGCATTACGGCTTCGTTATGAAAAATAAATAACTTTCCCACAAAACAAATAAATCTGATTGGATTGATTCGAAATGTTCTAATCCAACCTAAACCCAATCCAAACCCAACTGTATACAGCTTTTATAAGAAAGATATACAACAGCTGATTATTATAATAAAAGTAATATGTATAAACATTGTAATTATTTTTTATTTGGCCAACATATAAACACGTAACGTTTAATCAGACAGAAAAATATATGAATACATAATCCCCAAAAACCGAAAACTATGAACGCGGTGAATAATGCTGTTCATTTTGCTCAGCACATATTTACTTCATAGTTTTACATTAATGAATGATTCAGAAGGCATTGAATGGTAAAGTATATTGCTAATGGAAAGTAAACTAACAGCTGTAGCTTAAGAAATGAAATTTTTTATTTATAGAAAATTTGTAAACAAAATTACTCCCCATAAAGTTAGCATTAGAAATTTAAAATGCCGTAAAATGGAAACCTTTTCACTAAAACCTTCCTGGACACATAAGAGCAACTTCCTAAAATTTAATTGGGATCGGATGAGTAGTTTGGCAACGCATAATATACATATAGATATAAAGATATTGTAAAAAGTGTTCTTTTTACTAAAGTTTTATATTATTGAGGTTTTTTCACACTTTATCATTTTTTCAATTTAACAATACTAAATATGGTCCGTGCGTAAAGTGATAATACATAGTTAGAATTAGCCTTTTTAGCGAAATAGATTACTTTTAAATTACACTGTAAATTACTCAAATTATTACTAAAATAAGACTGCAGTAGACAATGGCGTATCCTGGAACCCTTACTATTTGAAGCTCACGAATTGTAGATAGTTGGAAGCGATGACCTGAGGCAGTATTATTCGCTCGTGTGGATTAACGTCCGCACTATTGAATACTACCTTCATTTGCAAAGACAATCTTCATAATTAGACCAGTTCATATTTCAAAGGCAAATTTGTGGTTCGGATTCTACGTTAAACTGTAGGTCCCAAATGTCATTGGTTGTTGTGCTATTAATTAATAGTCATGCCAGCCTTAGTCAGTAGCTAGACTAAAATATTGTGCCACAATCACCTTATACTTATTTATTATCTATACTTGGCTACAACATACCTACTTGGGTAGGTAATTATTTCATAAAGGTAATGTTATCTTTGTAAAATGATTTATGAGATAATATAATGAACGAAATATCATGAAGTGTAATTAGTATTCCACCACGTAACAATCTTCAACAATTACTTTGACGTCTTTGTTCATAGAGAACATTGTTTCAAGTGACTTCAACCACGCTAGGTTGACACTCTAACCAAGCGGAAATTTATTTGAGCGCAGTTGAGCGTAAAAATCCTTTGTAAATAGTGAGTAAAGACATTTTTTGGCGGTTTTACGTAAAAAAAGAACAGTGTTTATTGTTTTTGCTTTAAAAGATAGTTTTTACAACTCCCCCTATACATGGTATAAGGAGAAAGTATTGTTTTTGTCAGAATTTTCAAATTTAAGCTTTTGGTGGATATATAAATTCTAGTACCCCCTGAATCGAAAAAGTGGGTTTTAGAGTGTTATCTGCCTCCTGTGTGTGTTTGACTATTGGTTCTGTTTTCATGATGTTTGTAACAATCCACGATATCTGGGAGCATTTTTAGGGGTTTGAATTTTGATTTTAAAGGGTATGTATCCCCTTAAACACGTAAAACGAGAATTTCTAAAAAAGGCTCCAACGATAAAATGACACCACCCGCATTTCTCATCGGGGTTTAAATGTTATGGGATTTTAAAAATAAAAACGTCATTTTTTAAATTTTCTGGCTTAAAAAGAATTTGACTCAAACCATGAAAACCAGCTTAAGGACTAAACCAATTACTATTTCGAATCATTAGTCTTCAATTCACGGTTCCATAGAAAAGTTTAATTTACTGTCCGTGGTAGATGCAGTACGTTGTCTGAGGATGTCTCAACCGTTTTCCATGAAACTTGGTATGTAGGGTAGAGTCACTTCACCCTTCTAAACCCACTCAAAAAAGGATTAGTATCACCTAGTGGGGGGGAAATACATCCCCAAAAAATCTAAAAATTATTTTAAATAGTTTTCCTCTTGTTTTTAATTTAACGAATTGTATGATTATTTTTGAAATAATAAATCTATAATGGATATTTAGATAAACTACAAAGCTCATGAAGTTTTTTTAGTTATTGTATTTTTTATATTATTTTGACTTGAGGAAGAACCACTGATTCTGTTTATGAACTTTATGGTCAGGGTACAAGTATGAATTATTATATTAAATACAGTTGGTAGTATGCAATAGTGTATGTTCGTATCATTACTATCCAAATTGATTATTGAGCTAATGTGTGCACAAGAAAATCAATCCAAAATACAGTAGTTGATTTATTGAAATACACGTTTCACCTCTAGTCCATCAAGTACGTGCTCGTTGATCGTATAAGCTTTGCAAAATCAAACACATCACACCTGTAATATTCTACGCTGAAATGTGTTACTGGAACACGGCATCATTTTATATCTATATAAATAAAATTAGAGTTTTGTCTGTACATTGCTCAGAATTATACATTTTAGTTATTTTTACGTTTCATGCGTTAGAGAAGCCGAAAAAAGTCTTATCTCAATTTGTGTCTGTGACGCTCCAGGAGGCATTTTACGCCGTCTTCTCTAAAAAAAACTGGAGAACTGATAACAATGAAACTTATTTCATACATTTTCTACATTCCAGAGAAGGTTTTTAAACGCTTGAAATTGTCCGCTGACACTTGAAAAGGAAATAACGAGCATTTAAAAACCTACTTTACGCGATATTAGTCGCATTTCGCTTTCAATTATCAATGAACCTACTGGTAATAATCAGTTGTCTTTGTAGTTAAAAAATTTAATAAAAAGAACAAACAGCTGTTGCATCAATATTAGTGAGTTTATATTGGTCATTGATTTAAACGCATTTCGAAATCGTACAATTAAAAAGTTATTTTCACGTATAACTAATAATAATAATGGTATAAATGTTCTAATCTATTTAGTTGAAAAGTAATGCTAAATAATAAAGCTGGGTATTGATTTATTTTCTTCGTATTGGTTTATTTAGGAATTCAGGTTTACATTTTGGTATGATGATATTTCTTCTTTAAACTGAATCCTACAACCCGTACAAAGGACGGGCTTCCTGCTAGTATATCTGTAAAAGAGTATGTTTGTATATTTATTTGTATGTTTGAAGCTCATACGCTTGGACACCGATGGACGATTAGCTATGAAAATTGGTATACACTTAGATAAAATTTCATGGAGAAGTTTTGTGGATAATCAATTTTCGTGGAGAAACGCTCAATTGCGTTTCTCCCTAGAAGCTTAAAAAGGATCCCATACTGTGAGCCAGAACTTTGTTTACATTTCTTTTCAAAAGCTGATTGATTTACTCTGTTAGTTGAAAATATCCTCCCCAGATTGGAGCGTTTAATTTGGTTTTAAGAGTCTGCATCAGTGGTACCATCTTGGATTTTAGTTCCATAAGACCAATGTTAAATTCTGGCGCCTATATCTCCTTGACCAATTGTCATAAATTAACGGAAGAGGTGTTAAATAAAAGGTATTACAATCCTCCAGGGCAACACCTTACAGAAATTCTTATTTTCGCTCACAATAAAGAAATAATAATGATTTATTTTGTAAAATATTCCTGGATTTTTGTTTTTATATCAAGTTAAATTTTTGAACATATTAAAAGGTCATGCCCTTGAGCCACATCTAATCAATGTACTTCCAAAGTTTTACATTGATACTTTGATAATTAACACCACTACAGACGCCAAAGTGAAGGTATGTTCCGACAGAATTTAACATTGCTCTTACGGGACTAAAACTCAAGACGGCTACCACTGATGCAGACTCTTAAGGTTATGCGAGAGTCTAAACAGTTAAAATTGTTTAACTGTGACTTCTTCTTGCACATATTGCAAATAAAAAATAACACAGCAAGCGTATGAGGATAGTTTGAATTATTATTGAAATTTACTGTTCATAAGTGACATGCAAATATCCTTTTACCCATTATGTCTTAAACGTTTTCGGGGGTTTTATAGTTTTATTGTTCTGGAAATCTCCTATTGATTTTTTGTTTTTATTCAAAAATTCATTTTGGATTGAAAGGAACTGATTTTAAATTACTTTAGGAATATCTGTATGCAAATATTACTAAGTAGGCCGGGTCAATCACGTGGTATGTGACGTCATGTGGCTGACGTCACAGACAACAAATGAGGCGAGCCTGAGTCGGACTTGATCCCCGGATAAGGCGTCTTGGGTCTGCCAACTTGGCCAACCCCCCTTCACCCCCTCCCACAGCTTGCAACACAATCAGCTTCCTCACTGGTTTGATAAAAAATATAAATTAGTTTAATACCAGATGAACAGGTCTTAGCCAAATAAGAAATTTGGTGGTACTCCGTTTCTTATTTCTATTTTTCTCAGTTTCAAGTTTGGAACTACTCATACTTATTTGAGTAATATTTAATGTTTTTAGAATATTCGAATAGAATTTTTAATATGTATAGTTATAATTGTGTTGATATCATGATGATTTTCGAATATTTTCCAGGAAAAATAGCTAATATTTTGATAAAGGCCAGCAGTGAGCCCGTCAACGGGCAACACTGAATCAAATCAGTATTGTCAAGCAAGATACAGTACATATTGTTTTCACAATATGTAAACATGAATAATGAATGAATAAACTAAATAGTAATGAATGAGTGAATAATAATTCATAAAAACTAAATGCAAATAAAAATAAATCCTGTAATCAATTTTAACGTTAGTTTACAATTCAATTAGATTCAATTACCAAAACTTGTAGCACAATTAAAATTCGCTTTCCATCTAGACTATAGTTTAGTTTTAAAGAGGAATCAATGTTAAAATTCAACAAATTATTATTTAATTTTATTGTTCAGCTGTTGGTCATTTTTTAGAATTTAGGTGGTTTGAGCAACTATTTGTTGATTGCATCATAAATATGCTCTGGCATAATTTTTTCAAATTTTTACACACGAACGGATAGACATTACGTCGAAACCAACTTTTTTGTATTCAGGGAACCCCAAAACGGATATATCCACTCTTAACTCAAATTCGAAAATTTTGACGAAAACAATACTTTCTCCATATACTATGAATATAAGGGGAGAACGTAATAAAAAAAGTTGGTACACTACAGACATCTTTTTCAAAGCCAAATTTTTATTCCATAATCGTAGTCATTCTGGTAGTCAAAAATGTTTAAAACTATAAAAAAAAAGAAAAACAGCATTCTTATCTTAAACAGGTCATTTATAAAGCTTGCACGAAACGACCACATACGCGTTAAGAATAAGCAACACTAGCGGATTTCAGTTGTCCCTAACGTCGCTCCCACCGCCTTAAATCACTTATAAGGATCATATTTTCTGTAAAAGTTATAAAAATAAGTAAAATATATTTCTAATAATGCTCAAAATTAGGTTTTAAACAATACGTTTTTAAATTATGTTTCAATAAACATTAAAAAGTATGATAGTTTTATTTAAAGTTTTTAAATAATGTAGTTTTTAAATTTACTTAAAAGAGAAAGTATGTGTCAGCCAATTGAAATCGTTTATTTTATTTTATAGAACTTAACTTTTATAGTGTGTAGTAGTATTTTATAGTTAGTTTATCATTTTCTCATTTATGCTGTACTCCTAAGAATGTGTATTAATCTCGAGAATTTAGTTATATTAACTATTAGAAGTTATTGAACTATAGAAATTCATCTATGATAAATTTAGTAACTAATTTATCGATGGTCCATGGTACGTAGTAAGGTTTTTGCTTAAAACATTCAATGCTCAAAAAACATAAAAACCTTCAGTGCTGGGAAATGGAATATATGATTACTCTATGCACTTAAAGTCAAAATAATTTACAATTTGCAGGATTGTAAAAAAATACCTGTCATATGTTCAGAATAAAACTTTTCATACATTGACATAGATATGTCTTAGCTCTGAGATGGTGTTAGCAATTTGCGTGACCAAAATTTGAAACAGTTACGTCATATGGTTAGTGATGTCATAGTTTGGTTATGAGAACAGCTGTTTAGATGAACTGAAAACATTCCCTTTAGACATATAGATGATCTAACCTATTTCCCACAGGGAAGTAAATACAAACGGTTTTTAATATGTATAGAAAAAAGGGAAACGTTAACAAACTGAAAACATTATAACGAAAGTAGTACCTTTTAGAAATACTGTTTTACAATGTTATAAATAGCTATGTCGATGTTTAACAGTTCAAATATTAAAATACGTCGAGTAGACGGTATTGAGCATGTTGAAGGCGACGGATGATCATATTTACCCGAGCGAATCACCTGACTGAAGTTTCCCGTCGTGTTTGGCGTGTTCTCTTGACTTTGTCCAAAGTTAGATCCGATCGCGAACTCCAATTAGGGAGCTGAAACTTTGTCAAGATGCTTGTCTTGCGCCCGACCACCGAATCTCTGACATAACTGCGACCCTTATTTTATTAGCGAATTTCCCGTAGGGAAGAAGCTGTTACCGTAGGTCTCATGGCAAGACTTAAGCCCGGGACCATGTTATTTTTTCGTTTTTAGGTGCCCAGAGGCCAAAAACAATAGTCCTTAAAATTTGTATATATACATATATTTATTTATTCTTCATAAATGCCAAATGAAGATCAATTTTGGTAGAGACGTGTATTCCTACATTTTCTCTGACGAGTTCGTAATCCAGACATATCGGGCAATCAGAACGATTAGTTTGGGAGGGTTTTGAACTCAAAAATTGCGGGTTTTCCGTATGTAATTTCAAAAAATTACATATTTTTCATATTTCACCATTAGAATCAGATTAAAATACTGAATCTGAACTGAAACTTTGATATTTAAAGCATATATTAGTAATTTTTAAAGTTAAGAGTTGCCAGTTCTAGGGTTAAAAAACATAGTTTATGAGTTTATCATAGCATCTAACCTGCATACTCTTTTCCCATTTTAATCATATAGAGAATTGGCAAAGTCCTTTATTAATGGACATATGTTGATGAAACTTGGTATAAATGGTTAAAATAAAATTTGTTTACGCTAGACACACCTACTTTCAGTGTTCCTCTCAGCGGCAAACATGCATACTCTTTCCCATGTTAATCTTATGGAGAATAGGCAAATAACCCTCATATTTATCGACAGATATTGTTAAAACTTCTCATATATCATTAATACTATTATGTTATTAATTTGGAAATCCGGTGATTACGCAGGTTTGCTTCGATGGGGGTATTTTATTCTTACATGGTTGAGTTTTGACTCCATCATTTTTACGCACACCCATATGTTCTTGCTTCATTTGAATGTTATTAAGTATTAATTAATTTATTTATTTTCATTCCAACAGCATAAGCCACTATACAACTTGTACAATGTAATCTAGAATTGTTTAGTTCTAACATGCATGGATTTTAACAACAAATACTTTAATACTTTTCACTGAAATGTCATTTAGGTAGGTATTTTAAACCAAAGGTTAATAAGAAATGAGTAAAACATCTAGTAATCTGTAATGTTCAATAAATTTAATGCGTACACAAAGCGACAGAAATAGCAGAATAATAAATACTAATATAAAAACAAAGAGAATAAATTATATTAACAATCAAATCAATAAATAAGTACAACAATAATATAGGAATGATAATAGAAGTAACAAAATAAGAATTACAAAAATATTAACAATAGATCTTAAATAGGTACTGAATAGAATAGAGATTACAGCAAGCAAGTGACTATAAATTAGTGACTAGCATTAATAATAGTATAAAGAAAACCATATGGAATTTAAACTAATCATAAATTAAAGTGCAAGAAATTTTGAATTGAGCTCTGGTGAGAGAAAGACAACAATAATAAATAGCAAAAAACACAAATACAAGATGGTATCAGGAAATTACGAATGGCATGTATGACAATACATCGTTATATTTATCACTAAATATTTGGCGCATTACACTGCCATATACATTATTGCATGTAATATACTTATACATGCCCTAAATTAATCTTACAGAGGATAAACAAATTAACATAACTACCTTAGTATTTGTAATATTGTGATTATACTCAATACATATATTAATAATATCCAAACTAACTCAATATATTAAATACACATCGTACAAAATGTTTTCAACCTATTCCACTTTTTGTTTGAAATTCATTATTGGTGCTGGTGGATTGATGTTATTTAGATTTTTATTGCGGACATTTTCCATCATGATTTATGTAAAACAAAGTTTCACGACGTTTCGGGATCTGGAATCTGATCCCGTCCTTAGGTGAACTAATATCTAAAACATAACACAATTAACATATAATCCGGACCAAACCGGTATAAAGCTGAAAACATAAAAGTTTAAAGCAGTTGAAAAAACTTACAAACAAACCATTCACTAAACATTACACACAAAAGAAACCAAACACGTCCACTCGTCATGGAGACTCAAAGACAACTGAAAGGAGTGGGCGTGTCCCACCGGAATCGGAAACAAAATGGCCGCTGCAAAAACCTGAAATCCAGGTGAAATACGTCTAACAGATTTATTAATTATTAATATTTTATATTTAAATGCAAATCCTTCCTAATGTACATGAAAAATTACAGTACAAAGTTAATTTTTCAGAGCAAAAAACACATTATTTTTACACTTTTATACTTAAAACAAAAATCTAATGCCCCTTACGAGCTTTACTACGAGTAAAGCTCGCTTTTTAAATGTAAATTTGTTTTACATAAATCGTGATGGAAAATGTCCGCAATAAAAATCTATTTCACATACAGTGTGTTCCAGAAACGAATGGTGCCCAAAACATAAGTAAGGAGGTTCGCTTACCTCAAGCTAGCGTACTGTGTGTGATCTAACTTCATCTCGTATAGTTTTGTAGTTATAACAACGATTTGACTAGAACACATACAGTTCAATAATCAAACTTGACACGGATTAGATCATTCAATCTGATTGTATGACTGTTACCGCAACACATGGCTGTGATGTAATTATGAAATAAGGGTTGAAGTACGTGGTGTGCACAAGTAATTAATGTGGGACTGTTGGCACAATTAAGGTCACCAGGGTCACCCCGCGGTGGACGTGACAAGCTGCGAGTTGAGAGTGACCTCCACGAGGGCATAACCTCTCCCTCTCTAATTCTATTTAACAACAATTATGTTTTAACAATGCGGTCACGTTTCGAGTGAATTTGGATATACTGAATATTCATAAAATAATAACTATTCTAATATCGTTTTGTTGGACTTTTACAACGCGTCTGTGGTTAAGAGGTTATCTAAGAATAATTTTCATTTAATTGCTTTGTATATGTATTCTGTTTCGTGCTGTGTATGACAAGTAAATTTTACTATATGCAATAACTTATTTATACTTACCAAATTATCAGTTATTCTAATCTATTCTGTTAATAAATGTAAATTCTTTTGTAACCAATTGAAATGGATTGAGTTTTAGCTTCTCTAAAACGTTTTGTAGTTAAAAACACACGTTGGGAAAGTCTAACAAAAAATTAGAAAATTTAACCCTTACCAGGCGGCTGACGGCTTTAACCGTAGCACAGGAACACGGCCATATTTACTGTACTGTCGTTCGCGAAACAACCGAATGACCGAACAACCGAAACAACTTTTTATCTATAAGAGGCGGTTTCTGTCAGTGGACTGGCACATACTTCCTCTCCTAATTAAATTTAAAAAAGTACTACATATAATAAAATCATCATAGTCTTTAAAGTTTACCTAAAAATCATTTACAATTTATTGTTTCAAAAATTATCATCCACATTATTAAACTGAAAACAGAAAAGATTAATTGTTATCATTTTTAAGACATACTCTCTCCTGATAATAGCAAACTTTCTAGTGGGTTTTGTTAGGTGTGTGGCCTTACACTGCATGCCAAGTTTAGTTGGACAAAGTTAAGAAAGCACGAATTTCATTATTTAATATTCTCCAATAGGATCACATAAGGCGCTGTAAGACGACGTACTGCGTTTACCATAGATATTAATTAGCACTTTTCTCTAAAACCGTTTTTCGTATAATAATTATTCAACGAACTAATTTGTTCAGCTGCTTAATCCGGTTGTAATGGTGGTAGTAAAACTATTTGATAAAATAGTTGTTTCGTCAGAAAATTTAAAAAATGATTTTTTACATTCAAATGTCCATAAATTTTGAACCATAACTTTATTAGACATATGGGTGGTGTCATTTTTGCTCATAAAGTCCATAAAGATTACATAAGTTTCAACCACAGATTGTAGTGACGTTATCAGTGTTGTATTTGATTCAGCATCCCTATCGTCTGGAAAAGTCTGAGTTTTCAAGACTCAACAGTGCACTCTCCAAAAAATAACCATCAGAAATAAACTAACTAACTATTTAAAATTCAAACTATATTTGCTTAATAATTTGCTAAGCTCTTAGATATTATACTCATGTAATTTACTGATATAGCGTTTTCGTAGTGAGCTATGGTAACAATTGCGTCCACGATTTGGGTTTCCACAACTCCATGAACTTTAAACTTATGATCTTGTATCCTTGAAACTAAATTTTGTTTCTTAAAAAAATTAGAAATTTCTTGATTTTGGAACGTTTCATTTCTTCCTACGTAATTTTACTAAATACCAAAAACGTTGGCACTTATTAAACTAAGATTGTCTTGTATAGATACTTGACATTTTTCCTCTTTATACCCATAAGATAAAACAAATTAACTAAATCAATAATGCAGGGGAAAGGAGAGACTTCAACCCTGACAATGTTATTGGGACACGTCATTCTCCCTAGAGGACCATTGCCTTTCATTACTCTCACCCCTCTGGGACATGTGGGTTTCATCAAGGAAAAGTCTCTGAAAACTAGCACCTCATAATTGGCAACATCAACAGTTTTATCTTCATTTTTGCACATTATATGGAAATAATCGTGCAAATACCAGTGACATCAAATACGAGGTAGATCATCAGTGACAAGCCTTTGGATTCAAGAAGCAATTAATCTTCCTCAGCGATTTTTAAGTCCATAAAAATAGCCAGAGGGACTAATGAAGCTTAGTTTGTCAGTTTCGGTAATTTATCTCACCATTCTTTATAAACAGTACATCCAAATTTGATGAATTATAATTTCGTATTTATATTTTGTAATTTGGTGGCACAAAAACACGCATATCCTTTATTACATTCAGGTTACAAAGGGCTTTAATATCCCTATTATTATAACATAAATATCACCTGTTAAGCTCTATCTTAATCTATGCAACATTTATATAATTTCATTTTGTAAAATCAAAATTCTAGGTAATCAATATAGTAGCAAAATTAATAAATATTCAATAAACTGACACATTTTTTCTCACTTTAATAAAAGTAACTGATATAATTTAATAATTTTGTATAGTACATACGTTAAAACTAATAAGACTACACTACATACGAATTTGCGAATTTTACAGGACGGATATTATTCCCATCATAGTAATCGAATAGTACTGAGTATGGCAGTTTTGCTGCAATAAGGGTCGTTTTACATGGTAATGTGCTTATATTAAGGCTGTTCACTAAGTAAAAACACGTACAAAATTTAATTAAAATATGTCAATAGCTAAGTGAGTTATACAGGTTTATCTATTTTCTGTAAGAATTACATGGACAATGAATACGAAGATTTGCTATAAATTTAACACATTTTATATAAATGTCTTGAAGTGCAAAAGTACCTTATTCCTGTTTTTTTTTCAAAGAAACATATGAATCAGATTTATTCATTGTTTCCATATGATTCATTCTTAATATAAACATCAGCAGTTTTCTTCTTAGTCTTAGATCGGAAATGACACATTTTTTTTACTTTATCACATGTAGAGAAATCAAATATTTTCCAAACAGTATGACGAAAATAGTTTTTAGTGCAACAAGGTGTTAACGTGAAACTTTTTGCCCAAGAAAGAAACTGTTTCACCCACGGCGTAGCCGGGGACGAAAATTGCTTGAGGGGCAAAATGTACTATAATCCCGAACTCACTCAATATTTTCCTCAACCTACACAAATAACAATGGCCTTAACTTAATACTATATAATTTAAGTGGGCCTATTTATCTTCATGTTCCTTTGTTTCAAGAAGCTTAGTTTCAACGATGTTATTACTAAAACACAAAGCAAGCTATGAAAGAAATAACTATAGTATAGTCACAATTGAAAAATAAATTTTAGCATTTGTTTTATAGAACACAATAACAAACTTAAAACTCAATCTCCTAAATAAAAATCTTCACAGTCGGCCATTTTGTTTTTGACAAAATGGCCGATTTACAGAAGAATATCATGTACGCAAAGGACAGTTCTACCACAACAACGATGTTGCTCAATTAATTATCGATTTATCTATTGGAGTACGGAGTGTTTCCGGATCCTTCCTATGTTATTCTTCTTACTTTCCATCCCTTGGTGGCAGAGAGTCCCATGGGATAAAAAGTAGTACTTTATTACTCTATTCCAGAGAGTGAACTACGACTTTGCATAGTAGGTTGAAGAAAATATTGTTTTTTAAATAATAAAATATAGAATGATGAAATGGAATTGAGGCTCAAGCACTTAATTCCTCGCCAGTTGATAAAAGGCACGTGTCCAGGTAATTACTTGCAGCAACTTTGCAGTGTCAGTCTTCCTTTCATCGACAACTTTTCAAAGCTGCCAGCTTTAACTAAGCTCTTTCGTGTATTTAAAACATCATGGGCAGCCTAAAAAACAAAATACGTCTGGACTGAAACACCCTTTCTGCGTTAAGTAAACTTAAAAAGTTTCATACCTTTAGTAAACCTATCATATTCTATAGTTTTTTAGTAAGTTACCTTTAAACTACTTATTGTTTCAAAAATCATTAAATTTATTAAACCACTCCTGTTTTAAAAATTTTTGAAAAGTAACAAGTGTTCATGGGTTTTTGGGCTATGAAATCTTACCCCGAATAAAAATTTTCAAAGGAAATTATTGAGACGTAAGGAAGGAATTATTTTTTTGTATTTACCACAAAAAACATAGGGTGCTGTCAGACAACGTACTGTGCTTACCACAGAAAAGAGATTAAACTTTTTTCTGGAACTATCAGAGTAATAGTTATTATACCTGGAACTATTAGAACTATGAATAGTTAGTTATAGACTAATAAATACTTAATTGGTTACGTAATTGGTTGGTAGTTAATTGGTTAATCACCTAATAAACTGATTTGCAACATTTACAAGCTCGAAAATTAAAAAATAAGAAAGGGCCTAGTGATACGGTAAATATAAATAAACGAATATTTTTATTTAGAAATATTCATTAGTTAAATATCGTAATTTCAAGTTGTACAATCCTAAAAAACCATTACAAGCTATGTGAGATATTGATCAAATTTAAAAATAAATACTGAAATAACAAAAAGATTATCACACGAAATGATGTATATAATACATATATGTCTACAAATGCTACCCCAACAGGCGCTTTGCCCAATTTCGTCCAATATATATGTACATACAAAATTTTATTTAAAGTGGACCATCCGTATTTCCATACAAACATTACTACAACATAAAATCTTTCGGATTCATACGATTGTTTGATTGGTAGAAGGTAAAAGTATTTACGAATTAACGTGTTTCTCTATTATTGTGCCTTAAGAGTCTGCATCAGTCGTAGCCATCTTGGATTTTAGTCCCGTAAGAGCAATGTTAAATTCTGGCGCCTATATCTCCTTTACCTACAGTATTGTCATAAATTAACGGAAGAGGTGTCAAATTAAAGGCATTACAGTCCTACAGGGCACCATTTTACAGAACCTCTTATTTTCGCTATCAATAAAAAAATACTAATGATTTATTTTGTAAAATATTCCTGGATTTTCGTTTTTATATCAAGTTAAATTTTTGAACATATTAAAAGGTCATGCTATTGAGCCACATCTCATCAATGTACTTCCAAAGTTTTACATTGATACTTTGATAATTAACGCCACTACAGACGCCAAAGTGAAGGTATGTTCCGCCAGAATTTAACATTGCTCTTACGGGGCTAAAATCCAAGATGGCTACCACTGATGCAGACTCTTAAGTTATATATTTATTGGAAAATGCACAGTAAAATTTAGAACTTGTTATTTTTCGCAAGAGGTTTTCCTAAACAGTTTTTATTACAGCACAATCGATTTAGGCAATGTGAGTTACTTGGAACGTAATATATGTGAACAAACACGGAATTAGTTCCAACAATGAAAGTTTATAGAGGCGTCTGCTTCTGACGTATCCAGTCTATATGTAAATAGGTATTCGTTAATCATAGAATAACAGCAATTGTATTTGAATCAGTTTATTCCACAAATGCAATGATCATAAAATCATAGCTAAGGAAATCTACGATACTACTTAACGTTCATATGCTTAATGAGCCGTTTTTGTCGAGGAATAAATAAAACACGCTTTTTCTCGTTCCGGTTATTTTTATGGATCTAATAATTTGATTTATTTAAATTTTTGAAAGGACGTTAAAAACTAGTTTTCTTATTTTCAGACTGCCTATACACCCATGTAAGAAACAACTCTACTTTACAGATAAACGTTTTTATAAAATCTAATTATTTTTGTTATATTGATTCACTTAATGTTATGAGATTGTACTGTGTATATACGAGTATGTATTCCATTATATTAATATTACCTTTGACTATCTAGATTAGATTAGATTACCATTTAAAATGGCGACCTACCCAGGTAGGTATTTTAAGCCAAGTATGAATGGGAAATGAGTGTAAGATGATTGTGGCGCGATCTTGTAGTCTTGTTACTGACTAAGGCTGACGTGTTCCTTAGACAGCACTGTTAATTAATAGCCCAACAGCCGATGGCAACTAAGGGACCTACAGTTTAACGTGGAATCCGAACCACGGCCTCTGAATTACGAATTGGTCTAATTATGAGGATGGTATTCGCGGATTAACGTAGTATTCAATAGTGCGGACGTTAATCCACACAAGAGAACACTACACCCACCGACCATCACTCGCAACTATCCACAATTCGTGACCTCCAAGTAGCTGGATTACAGGAGGTCGCCATCATCCCAGTCTATCTATTACGCATTGACCCTGAGACTTTTCTTACCCTCCACGTCATAGATTTTTTTATGTCTTAGTATTATCCAAATGAAGGAGTAATAAGGTACACTATCATGTCGCTACTCTTATATTTGTGGCATGGGTATATTTAAGCTGTATATTTTCTTATTTCAAGATTTCACTCAGAAATTTTAAACATAAAATAGTATGTAGTTCCCATATTAAAGAAAATAACCAAATTTCCCTTTATTCCCTTTAATAGTTAACGTACCGAAAATTAAACTGTCTGATATAGAAGAGTACACAGTAGTGGTGTATAATACAAAATAACAAACATTGTGAATTTTTGCTGAACATAAACATACAAGTTTACACGTTTAATATAAAAAGTCAATGAACGCATATTTTGTAAAATAGTGAATTACTCTGGTTTATCGTGCAGATAATAATATTTCTATAAAATAATAATATTCAACGGGAGATAGCTTAAATGTAAATAGACCTTTTAAATAAAGAAAACAATGTACCTCATAAAGTATTTACCTACCTCCAGCAGTTGAGTTCAGGTTTTCATTTATTGTTTAGATGAAATCATATTGGTGCACGGATATAGCTCATGAATTTATTCGCTCTCTTTTCTAATATAATATTCATGATATTGGTGAAATAAATTAATTTTGGTTAATTTATGCTTTTTTATTTTGTTATTATCTACGGAAGGTTTTGAATAATGTTTTAATTATTTTAAAGAATCTTACTGGATATAAATATAGTATGTTTTAATATGAAGTTTAAGTTTTACATTATTTAATGATTTATCATTGACGGTGGGTTGAATTTTTAGAAATATTAGGTTTTTAAAAGGCCTATTTATCAAATATACTTACTTTTAAAATTACCTCCTCTTGGTACTATATCTATATAAATACATACAGTTTTCATAGTTTAGTTTCTTAAAAAACTTAAAATGAGTACTCAATGGGGCTTGAATTAATAAATTATGAAATGTAACGAAAATCTCTGTTTTGTGCCCGTCCCAATTTTTGGGACAGGCAATTGAAGTATTGATTACTAATTTAATGTAGTGTATGAGCCATTAGAAAGGTATTTCAAAACTATATAAACTATCGTTATACTTATTTGTGTTTACATAGTCTTATTTTGTTACTGATTTACTTAAATTTATTTATAGTTAGTGAAACATTTATAGTAAACAAGTAGAAGTCATGAAATGGATTTTTTATCGAATATCCTCCATAATATCTTATTAATATCTATTTTTATCTCTTAATTTCTCACTAGTTTTTTAAAATTTAATAATTTTTAATTTAATTTAATTTTTAATTAATAAGTTTTTTTCACTTGTAGTAAGATTTCCATAAATATTTTCCAAAGTAAAATACAATACACCAAATTATATATGTAACTATATCAAAAATATATACAATTTGTATATAAACAATAAAAAAATATAAACAATATATTTGATTTGTATCAAACTTAAGTTCAGAAAATAATCTTTTCTGAAGTTATTTAACGTATTTGACATTTTTGAAAATCATAAAAATAACAAATTCGATATGGTATTTCTTTTATAGTGTATTTATTTTCTTAAAAATCTCAGTTTATGTATTAAAAACATCACTATTCCACTAAAACACTACTACCAACATAAACGCACTTGAAAAAATAAATTTTATCATATTTCAGGAAATTCCATTAAGTTTATCATCAGAAAAAGTGGTGAATATGTAGCTTTTTCATAGATATTACAGCTTTTTCCGAAAAAATATAGGCAAGAGACCACGCGTACTAAAACAAAAATAATTGTGGATATCAACTTAATTTGTTACATAGTTTACCAGAAACAATTTAGTCACACCAACGTCTACCAACCTGTATATACAGTTCCTAGCCTAGCTAGGTCTTAGGAAATTTGCTGTAAGCGCAAAGCAGTGAAAATATTTGCAAGTAGGCGTATAAGCGAATGGCGTTCTCTTGCTCAGTTCGTTGACATAATCTGATTGCCAGTCCTTTACACGGCGGGATGAGAAAACCCCAGACGTCTGGCTATAAGATTGATTACTGCACCTTCGAAATAGACCACTCTTTCCATCTCTGAAAATTATAAAAAAGGTTTTCTTAAAATTCCAGAGGGCTAATAAAGTTTATTTCTCGCACATTACCTTAATACCTAAAACCTAATTAATCTTTTTCATGTCTCCTCATCAATTTTCCCCAGAATTCAAATGAGTTTAAAAAAATAATCGAAAAAATCAAACCGATCAATAGAGGAACAAATTTCAATTTTTGTATTTAGGATTTCCCAAGCTTATTAGTTAGAGCTTTGAAGCGGAAATTTGATTAAAATCTTATCCAATACGACACAGTTTCCAATGGTAATATGAAGAAATTCCGGTCTGTATTTGAAACATTAAAAACCTTTTATCCGTATTTCTAATTGCTCCCATCTCATTTCATATTTATACGATTGCAGTAATACTTGAAAATTGTCATATTTTTGTGTTTCGTATAATGAGAGAGTAAATAATTAATGACAAACTCTAACAATATCAAGTAATATTCATATTAAATATAGTGACTTAAGTGTTAAAAATGTGTAACTTATGAAATAATAAGTACGCACTTCATCACTTATCACTAGGACCTAAAGTGTCTTTTTTTATCCGAGGTTAAACTTAACAACCTATATCAGAAAATGAGGTTTTAAAATGAGTGAGGGTGAAATAGGCATTTTTTGTTAGAATGGTGAAATATTTTTCTCGTTTTGACTGCGCATTATTTAATATAATGCGCAGTAAAAACGATTTGTAAAAAAATGCACTTTATAGTTACTTGACCACTTTGGTCATGAAATGGCTTCCACTTTTTCATTGCTATTTCAAATGAACAGCTTTTTCAGATTTATTCCTTAGGAACTATTTAACATCCAAACATTAGCTGATTTCTTTATCGCCCTTGGAAGGAAATGACGTAATTTTTGACCTCCTCATATATATCAAAAAGAGCTGATTTTTTGGAAAAAGTATTTCATGATAAAAAGCTGAGCAGGTGTAACCTAAAATGTTAGGGGTTTAGCAATATTTTCTTTTGAACTGTTTTGTTCGTTTTTCTAATTTTACTAAAAAATATTCCAATGTTTTTATTAGAAAAACTAACTATTCTTTCCGGTTTAGCAAAAATTATCGTTCTAAACAAGTAGAAGAGTGGAAAGTGGTTCGTATATTCTCGACCATGTTTAAAACGCTTGGTAAATCAAATCTTGCACATCAAACTTAAGGTCTCAAATATGCAATAATTTACTTTCCTCTCTTGTTATCAAACAATATCCTATATCGCTTTAAAAACTATCGATAACTTAACATTTACATGCACGTATTTTTCATGTGTTCTTAATTTTAATAAAGATCACTTGATTGGGAAGAGAACTACCCAGTACAAGAAGAGATTATTTCGACCTGCAAAACATACAGGAAATTAGAAACTGTCGTTTTAGCAACATTGGGACGAAAATATTATTCTGTCCTCGGCATTATCCAACCGGATATCGTTACATCAACCATCCATATTTCAAAGTCCACCTCTGAGTTAGGCCTTTTGTGTATTTTATACCTATTGTCCCTCGGAAACAGAAACTGTGAGACGGAACGTTGTATAAGTTAACAATTCAAATTCAATTATCTTCTCTTATTACACAATGGTATCAAGGGCGAAATTAAGTTATACGTAAAATATTACTTTTTAAACTTAATTAATTACAAATTGAGACATACAGATTCTTAGTAAAAAATTAAATAATTCTCGTAAAGTACAGCTTCTTAGTAAATTAACTATTTTTTTTTAAATATTTCCAGCTAAAAATTATATTACCATACTTCCGTCTCGTCATCTGTCTCTAGACCATGCCGGGCCATTGTGAGCGGCTGAGGCTGCCATCGCTCGGCACCGAGAGTACCAGTAGTGGAGCCAGTTGTGCTGCCAGCAGTACTAATGTTGTATCATGTCTCTAGACCATGCCGGGCCATTGTGAGCGGCTGAGGCTGCCATCGCTCGGCACCGAGAGTACCAGTAGTGGGGCCAGTTGTGCTGCCAGCAGTACTAATGTTGTATCATGTCTCTAGACCATGCCGGGCCATTGTGAGCGGCTGAGGCTGCCATCGCTCGGCACCGAGAGTACCAGTAGTGGAGCCAGTTGTGCTGCCAGCAGTACTAATGTTGTATCATGTCTCTAGACCATGCCGGGCCATTGTGAGCGGCTGAGGCTGCCATCGCTCGGCACCGAGAGTACCAGTAGTGGGGCCAGTTGTGCTGCCAGCAGTACTAATGTTGTATCATGTCTCTAGACCATGCCGGGCCATTGTGAGCGGCTGAGGCTGCCATCGCTCGGCACCGAGAGTACCAGTAGTGGGGCCAGTTGTGCTGCCAGCAGTACTAATGTTGTATCATGTCTCTAGACCATGCCGGGCCATTGTGAGCGGCTGAGGCTGCCATCGCTCGGCACCGAGAGTACCAGTAGTGGGGCCAGTTGTGCTGCCAGCAGTACTAATGTTGTATCATGTCTCTAGACCATGCCGGGCCATTGTGAGCGGCTGAGGCTGCCATCGCTCGGCACCGAGAGTACCAGTAGTGGGGCCAGTTGTGCTGCCAGCAGTACTAATGTTGTATCATGTCTCTAGACCATGCCGGGCCATTGTGAGCGGCTGAGGCTGCCATCGCTCGGCACCGAGAGTACCAGTAGTGGGGCCAGTTGTGCTGCCAGCAGTACTAATGTTGTATCATGTCTCTAGACCATGCCGGGCCATTGTGAGCGGCTGAGGCTGCCATCGCTCGGCACCGAGAGTACCAGTAGTGGAGCCAGTTGTGCTGCCAGCAGTACTAATGTTGTATCATGTCTCTAGACCATGCCGGGCCATTGTGAGCGGCTGAGGCTGCCATCGCTCGGCACCGAGAGTACCAGTAGTGGGGCCAGTTGTGCTGCCAGCAGTACTGATGTTGTATGTCTCTAGACCATGCCGGGCCATTGTGAGCGGCTGAGGCTGCCATCGCTCGGCACCGAGAGTACCAGTAGTGGAGCCAGTTGTGCTGCCAGTAAGGAACATCGCCGTATTGTCGTCATGGGTTCCGCTCGTGTTGGCAAGAGTTCCATCATCTCACAGTTCCTTTACGACAGATTTCTTACCCGATACAGGGAAACTGTAGAAGAACTTCACAGAGGTTGGTAGTTCTATAATTTTTAAATTTTCTTCCAACTGTAGACAGACAGAGTTGTTCTTTAATAAACTTTTCTTGTTGCCATGGGTTCTATTAATTCACTGTCTGAGATTCATTCCTTGTCAGAAACCTATTGGAATATCCGGACATTAATTATCCAAAACCATTAGTCGCAACATAAAAATATTATTGTAAAAATATTGAATGAGAACATATAACAATATGTTATAAGGGGTTAGGATAAAGTATTACCTTAACCCCCTAAGTCGCTTAAAATAGCGTACATCCCTCTAGCATGGTAATTTGTCTCTCATGGGAATAATCACCCTCGTCCGGTGAACAACTATTTCTTGGAATAGTAACATGTAATAACAATTAACAATGGTGATATTGTAAATAATATATTATATACTACTACCGCATAACCTAATCTTTTATGTAATAAGGTAATGCTATTTATTTTATCGTAATTTTTACATGTATTCAACGTTTAATCCGTAGTATGATAAGTGTAACGTATGATAATTTGTTTTGAGAAATTTTCGAAAGGATTGCAATGATATCCTTAGCTTTGTTTAAGGCACATTCTTCATTATGTAATCTCTATTGCTATCATCCTAAGCATATTAAATATTAATACATTTTACATTCCACAATGTGTCTACCATAACAATTTTCCTTCTACCCTTTATCAGTGAATTTATCCCCTTACAGAAGAATAAGTTTGTAGAGTAATAGTTGATCGGATAGAAAGCTACGTTAAAATTAAAATTACGTTAAAATGGTTCGAAATCTTGCTCCAATTAGAGGAATCAAGGGAAGGTCCAGGGACGCCAACCGGTGTAGGCATTGGTCATATGTCCTTGGACAATGTCCCTATGGAAGCCTTTTGAGGAATGTCCGGCACAATAAAATAAGAACGCTGATTGCGGATGAATTTAGAAAAAAGTCATACGAAGTTCATGAAGAAATTACAGCAATAGCTACAAATGATTCAATCCGACGAAGTGACATTATTGTGCTGGACCATAAAAATAACAAGGGCTTCAAAATTGATCCAACGATTCGTTTTGAATCTAGCGAAAAACAGCCAGAAGAAGTGGACATTGAAAAAATCCAAATTTATACTTCAACAATTGAATTTTATAAAAATGAATACAAAATTCAAAATTTCTAGGTAATTGTTACAAAGAGAACAAAATCAAAATTGATGATAATTTCTTAGAAACGTTTTGGCCATCACCAAAATAAACTTTATCAAATTGCACTATTGGCAGTAAAACAATCAGCAATCATACTCAAAAATCATTTGTATAATTAAGAAAAAATATTTGTAAAAGTATTCTTTGTTTTTAAGCAACCTACAATGGTAGGAAGATGTAAATAATAAATAAATTTTCTCTCTCTGACTGTTATACGTTTTTGCAGTTGTGATTTTGAAGGGTCTATTTGGTTGACATTTCCCAATCTAGCCCACTTTTTCCTATATTGTCCAAACCGATGCACCACTACCTTGATCTGTCCCTAGGAGAGTACGAGCTCCAGGACGGGGCCTGTCTCACCCTCGACATCCTAGACACCTCGGGCGCCTACCAGTTCCCGGCCATGAGGGCACTCTCCGTCAACACGGCGGACGCCTTCATCCTTGTCTACTCGGTTGACGACGAGGACAGCTGGGAAGAGGTCAAGAAACTCAGAGACCAGGTCCGGAGATCAAATCTATATCTATTAAAGAGGATGTTTGTATATCTATCTATAATATTATAAAGAAGAGGTGGTTTCTGTATGTTTGTTTGTGGGTTTGTTTTGGCAAGTAAATGCGAAAAATACTGAACCGACCGGTTTGAAATTTTACACAAAGGTAGATCTTAAACTCATGCAACACATAGGCATACTCATTTCCTTAAAATCCTCTCGGGCTACGCCCCATGAACGTCCTAAATTTCAATGTTTACATTTTCAAAGAATGAAAACATAAAATTACTTGAATGTCAACAGCTGTGAACACTAAAATTTGACAGTTCGAGAAGAAGAAGAAGAAAGAGCTGCCGTGACCGTCCTAGGTTTCAATGTTTACTTTTTCTAATGACAACATCCGTTTGCACTACATTTTGACAGTTCGGGAAGAAGAAGAAATAAAGTTGATTTTTCAGATAAACTGCTGGATCGAAATTAGTGAATTATTTGTTCACTTGTAGTGGAATGGTAGATTTTAAGTTTTTTTCCGACGACTGTCTCTATTACATTAATCCTTATCCTCTCCCAATATTTGACAGATGTTACTTTGAAATGTTGTAGACACTCGTGTTTTGTCATTTTGTAAACAATGAAGAATTAATTAACAATAACTTAAATGTATCAGTAGAGCCTACACCTTTCAGTCTTTTTAACCCGTGCGAAGAACGGGTACTTTGGCTAGTAGTATTATAAATAAGAGGTGGTTTCTGCATGTTTGTTTGAAAAAAGCAACAGGGAATGTATCCTTTTACCTTTTAAGATCTACTACACCAGAACTTTAGCGAGGTACTATGACATATAGTACAGTACAAGTTAACTTTCACTCCAACACGATTTTGATAGAGATGTGGCGACTACATTAAAAGGTATTCTAATTACTATGGACAACAACCATGAGGGGCTTGGAGATTCAAAGATTCAAAAGAATCATTATTTTCAAGATTTCTACTGCCATTAATATGTGGTACGATGGGCAAAGTCAACAATTAAAAAAAATTAGCACAACGAGGTATATACAGGGTGTTCATCAAAGTCGGGCACAAACTTCGAGGGGTGATAGTACTCATCAAAATAAACAAAAAATCAGCCGCGTTGTGCCAGCTGAACTCCGCTTCTTAGCCACGGCCGCTCCGCGGTGGCGCGTGGGCCCTGTATTCTAACATTAAAAGTGCATTTTCTCGGTTATCCGTGGACGGATTTCGTTCATCAAAGTACCGTTCGATTTGAAATTAAAATTACAATCTTTTTTGTACCTTGTAAAATTCTATGAAGTTAATGGTTTTTTTGTTATTTTAATTAAAATATTTTTAACCACCGCCATTTTGAAAATATAAAAGAAAATTAAATGATACTTTGTAAATATTTTTCTCTTTAACCAATAAATATGTGTGCAAAGTTTGGTTTCTGTATCTTAAATATTTCTTGATATATATATAGTTTTTTGTAAAAAATACAAAATGGCGGCTAGCGGCTAAACGAAGGATTTTTCGACAAATGGTTATAGGTGATTTTTTGTTTATTTTGATGAGTACTATCCCCCTCGAAGTTTGTGCGCGACTTTAATGAACACCCTGTATAGTTCCAGGTGTTAACAATAAGCAGTAAAAACAAAAGAAAAAAGAAAGACTACCAGGAAGAGAAGGGAGACTTTGAAAAAGCTCAAAAAAAGAATTGGAGGAATTACCTGTTAGTTAATGGTGTAGATTATGACTTGGTTAGATTAGTATTGATTGAACTTATTGGTATGGATGGCTTCTTCATATTCCTGGAGACTATAGCAGGGATTTACTGACAACCAGTCCCTCAGGTTTGTTGACATACATTAAGTATGATATATAAATTTATGTTATAGAATCATATCTTTTGTACGTGATTTACACAACCATACTTGCGGAGTTTTTCGTCATTGATAAATAAAAATGTTTCCAGATACCTGAAAACACGTTTTTAGACTTTCCCGGGGAAACCAAAACCAATCTTTTTACTGGGGTATATTCCATAATGGACTCCATTCCCACCAAAGCGAACACCAGCCTTCTCTACTTGCGGCACTGAGAAAATTACAATATTAGGGCCTTATGGTGAAAAATTCCAGAAGTGATGCTTATAGATCCCATTCACTGGACGCTCACTTTGACCGGACAGTCATGCTCACCCACGCCAAACTCAACTAACTATTCGTCTCTATTTTGAACTCTGTTGGCTATGCTGTTCCGTTGAATTGCATATTTCTACAACTTTTTATCTAGTAATAACATATTTTATTCCTTACAGTTTTCAAGATCTTTATGTTTCGTCCTCTCTAAATTTAAATAATACTTTCCCAATTTAAATTTTACTTCAGAATGTTAAATTGTATTTTAAAATAAATTACTTTCTTCATTTTTTCATAAACTGTGCGGCTTATACATGATGTGTCTACGCACAGGCGACCAGCCTATGTAGTCACATTCCAATATGTTTTTTTAATAAAGGCTATAATTTAAAAAAATATATACAGAGTGTCCATGAAAAACGTTTCAGGACTTCGGTGAGTGATTGGGTATATTAAAAGGAAGAAAAAAGTTCCAATGTAGATATGGCCTAAACGTTTTTTTTCTCAGATATCCGCCATTTTGTATTTTTCACAAAATAGTTTTATTTTAAACATTTTTCAACGGATTATTTTCTAATTTGGTATGTGTTTTACACTATTAGACTACTATTATTAAAAAAATAACTAACATGATTCAAGCTCAAAATCCAAAATGGCGGCCATTTTAAGTTTTATCGTTAACAAAGTATTTCAGTTTTAAAATTTTAAATGTCAGCCATTTTGGATTTTAAGCTTGGATCGTGCTAGTTATTCTCTTAATAATATTATTTTAATAGGGTAAAACACATACCAAATTTTATAATAATCCGTTAAAAAATGTTTGAATTAAAAACAATTCTGTGGAAAATACAAAATGGCGGATATCTGAGAAAATAAGCATTTTTATGTTTTTTTTAGATTCATACAACTTTTCTTCATTGCAACCTCGCCTAATACAGGACTCCAGATAAAACATTCTAACCAATTATAACTAGGAAAAATGACACTACTTAGACAAGACCTCCAAACTAACCTGAACTGGAAGAGCCTCAGCGTGGGAGCAACATCCTATGGACAAGAAAACCTCATTGCCGCTGCAAAGAGGGGATAAAGACCTAGACAAGAAGCGATTCCCTCTGAATGGCTAGACCTAAACATTAAAAAAAAAGGGGACTTTGGATAGTTTTAATATCTAAATCCTAATGACACCACCATGCCTAGTTTTATGATATTTTAAAGTATTATTATTGACCAACAATGTTGGTCAATGATGAAGAATACAAGTATCAAGTAAGACGTCACTTCCGATTCGAATTTTGTTCTGAAGGATTGTCAACACCCCCCCTCCTTGGTTGCAGATCGTGGAGCGGCGAGGTCCCATGGTGCCCATCGTGATCGTCGGCAACAAGGCGGAGCTGGCGGAGAGAGCCATCTCGCGCGAGCAGGCTGAGGCGGTGGCCGTCTACGACTTCGAGTGCGGATACGTCGAGTGCTCCGCCAAGGAGAACCAGAACATCGTTCAGGTCTTCAAGGAGCTCTTGGTGCAAGCTAAGGTATCTACTTTGCTCCATTTGAATATTTTTACTCTTTAACCCTAGAACTGGCAAAGTCGTAATTCACGACGCATTTACATATTCAATAAGAAGTGGCAGGTGGAGGCATCTGTCGTAAGTTTAGTGAACTTGTTAGACACTAGCGCCTACGTGACCGTGTTGCCCTCTGGGGGCAAGCAACCGAACCTGCTCTCGTAGTGCACTAGCCTTCCACCGGGCATGTCTATAACCAAGTAAGCGCTTTCTACTCAAATGCACTTAGGGCTGAACCGCCTAACGCGCTACGCTGACGAGCGTAACGTTCTAGCCATTCGGAAGTGCTAGGGTTCGAATCCCGACCATGAGCAATTCCAATTTGGCTTGCAAATGTGTGGTATAGCGGAGAGGAGGGCCCACCTTAAATAAACGGTGGCCATAGAAACTACCAGGGCTATTGTATTAAATTTTTAATGTAAACGAATAAGAACAGCTGTTTAGATGAATTGAAAACCTTCCCTTTAGACATATCTATGATCTAACCTATTTCCCACAGGGGAGTAAGTACAAACATATTTTACGTAATAGGTCGCGTGGCGTACAAAGTTCCGCATACACTAATTTGGCATCTAAAGACATCTAAATTGTTAGTCTAAAATCATAATAAAAATTTGTTTATATGAATTCACTTATACTGTAAAACATGAGAATACTGTCTGTTATAATTCAATAGAATTATGCATGACATACCAACCATTCTTTTTACTGGGGTGTATTCCATACCAATGGATGTGTATCAACCTCCCACTAAAGCGATTACGTGCCACCCAGTCCCCGTCCAATCTAATCTAACCCTTTTATCAGATGACACTGCAATAGTATTGCAGCATTGCAGTGTGAAACTGCAATTTACGCGCTCCAGGCAGATAGAGACCTTTTGATGGACTGGTTTACAAATTAGAAATTTCACCGTTAAAATGGAACAAATTTTAGTGTTTTAGAAGTCGTGATTAAGGACGATGGCATAATTATTGGGATTTTTCAAAGACCATAGACCCTCTAGCCTATAATACATTTGGATTATATACTGGAGTATAACTCCTGCTGAATGTCTGTTCAATATTAATGTGCGGTCGAATATAAATAACAGATATCCCCACTCCGACTACCATGACAATCCTCTCCCTACTTTGTCATCTGTTCTACCTTCGGCAAAATAACAATGAGTTTACTGCAGAGAATTGACATATCAAGCTACTGAAACTATTATTATTGATTGCCTAAAAAATAGTTAGTTAAAATTTGCATTTTTAACGAATCTATTATGTATTGTTTCTTAATAAGAATAAAACTGTTGTGGTCTATATTTTGTTGGAAAGTTTTTGACATATCTTCTCTATATAAAATTGAATGTGTATGTATGTATGTCCTTTATGCGTTGCCAAACTACTCATCCGATCGCCATGAAATTTTAGGAAGCTGCTCTATATGTGTCCCGGTAGGTTTTATTGAAAAAATATTTTTGAAAACCCCATAAGTTTCCATTTTATGGCGTTTTAAATTTCTAATGTTAACCTTGTGGAGAGTAAGTTCGTTTACAAATTTTCTACAATGAAAACATTTGACACAGCTACAGCTGATTGGTTTACTTTCCATTAGCAATATGCTTTACTATGCAATGCCATCTGAATCATTCATTAATGTAAAACTTGCTTTATTCGCCACGTTAATAGTCTACGTTTTTGGGGTAATACAAATGTAAATATGTATTTATATTTTTATTTTCTGTCTGATTACGTTTATGATAATAATCAGCTGTTGTATATCTTTCCTATAAAAGTCGTATTACAGTCAGACTTTTGTTTGGGTTTGGATTGAATTTGAAAATTGTGAATTAATCCACTTAGATTTATTTGTTTTATGGGAATGTTATTAATATGTCTTATCGTTCAGTATTGTTATTCTCTATGCCACGACCCAGAATATATAACCTTTCACAATGAAGCCGTAATGCTATTTGACTTCAGAACATGGCCAATCTTAAAGTTAAAATGACGTATTTACTGTCAGGCGTTACGAAGTTCGCCGGGTCAGCTAGTTCTTAATATAATTTGCCCAGAAAATATTGCAGTGATAGATCGTTTTTCTGGTCTGATAGTTTTAAAAGCTATATCATTATAATTTTTGTTCAGTATGTATTCCGTCATACAAGATAGGCTATTAGTCACACCAAATATGAAGACCTTGGCTGACTGTAAACCAAACACATTCCGTTTAAAATTATTTAGGCCTATACTACATAGCATTATTAATTACAAAAAAATGACAGAAACTACTGAAGTAAGATATGTTTTCAGTGAACTCAAAATATCTAAGAAAACAGCTCTTTACAAACACCTGCTGTGTTTATAAACATTAAAATAGAAAAACCTGAATATAAAATCAATTGCACCCTATTGGATAGCAATAGATTATTTCCAGTAGAGCTGTATTGATAGAATGTCACGGTTGCACTTGGGGCGTAACACGGTTCAGCTTTTAACCTTTCACAGCACTACCTCATCATTCCTTCCTACTTAAACCACTCCAGTGGTGTATTGCAACTTTTAACAGAATACTCGATGTTATAGTGTTGCATTATTCTGAACCATCACTCTTCGACATGGCATGTTGGATTGAAGTTCGGGTGGATCTCCACATGCGTCTGAGTTCAGCACAAAAGTGTGCTGTCGGAAACACAGGGGTTGCCACCTCTGCTCTCATGTGGAGGTGTTTTAATGCTTTCAAAATTTTTCATTCAACCTTCATTGTACATTTTTACATCGATAAAGTGAACCTAAGTAGGTTGATCTCAGCTGTAGGTAATTATTAGATATTATTCGACTGGGACGGTGGCGTCGTCCTGTAATCCAGCTACTTGGAGGTCACGAATTGTGGATAGTTGTGAGCGATGGTCGGTGGGTGTGGTGTTCTCTTGTGTGAATTAACGTCCACACTATTGAATACTACTTTCATCCGCAAAAGACCATCCTCATAATTAGACCAATTCGTAATTCAGAGGCCGTGGTTCAGATTCCACGTTAAACTGTAGGTCCCTTAGTTGCAATCGGCTGTTGGGCTATTAATTAACAGTCCTGTCTAAGGAACATGTCAGCCTTAGTAAGTAATAAGACTACAAGATCGCGCCACAATCATCTTACACTCAATCCTCATTCATACTTGGCTTAAAATACTGTACCTACCTTGTGGTGTGGTCACCATTTCAATAATCTAATCTAATCTGAGCCTCATCACCGATTATTTAATACCTATTTTATGTATTTGATACGAAACAAACATTAAAAAAGTGAAAAACATCTTAAATATACTGATTATTAATAGCGTTATGGCACACGAAAGATCTATAATAAAAACAATCTTTTCTCCAAAGTCCTAAATATATCATTTAAATAATTTATTGTTTCAAAAATAATCATCCCATTTCTGAAAATAAAAACAAGAGAGACAAAGTTAAATTAATTGTTTGAATTGTATGGGGGGAAACACCCCCCCCCCCGGTAATACCAAGCTTTTTTGAGTTGGTTCTTTTGGGTGATTTGACCTTACACTTCATACCAAGTTTCATGGAAAACGGTTAAAAAATAAGGAAGAAATTGATTTTTGAATATTCTCCATAAGAATAACATTGGACGCTTTCAGACAACGTACTGTGTTTATCATGGACAGTAAATTTAACTTTTCTCTGGAACCGTTAGTCGTAGACAAATAATTCAAAATACTAATTTGTTTAGTTTTTTAAGCAGATTTTAATGGTGATAGTCACATTGTACTTTACTTTAATTGTTTTCGCTGAAAATTTAAAAATTTGATTTTTCTGACATTTAAAAGCCCATAACTTTTGAACCGTCATTTTTACAGACATGCGGGTGGTGTCAAATTATTTAGTACTCTGTGCACTATAAACTATGAAATTATAATCAAAATCGTTAGAGCCGTTTTTGAGAAATATGGATTTTTCACGTTTTTTAAGGGTTTTTAGGGGTGAACTACCCTTAAAAATCAAAAATTCAAAAAAATGAAAAAAACGCCTGGAGATACCGTGAATATATACATACATGCCAAATTTCATCTAAATCGGACCACATGTCAGCCTTAGTAAGTAATAAGACTACAAGATCACGCCACAATCATCTTACACTCAATCCTCATTCATACTTGGCTTAAAATACTGTACCTACCTTGTGGTGTGGTCACCATTTCAATAATCTAATCTAATCTGAGCCTCATCACCGATTATTTAATACCTATTTTATGTATTTGATACGAAACAAACATTAAAAAAGTGAAAAACATCCTAAATATACTGGATTTATCATTAATATAAAAAACGTTATGTAAACGTTTTCATCTTTCCATTTTTTTCTGCTCCACTTTATCCCATATTTTATGTCAAATCAATGGCCAAAACTTCTATGTTTAACTTCATGTAAGTCCACCCATATCGATGTCTTCTATTTGTTCTTTTCGTTATTACTTGAAACTTTTTCAATATTGTCTCCAGCCACTTGCTTCCTTTAATACTTCCTTTAAGGGAGACATATTATTTGATTAATATTAAGCTACAATAGCCCTTACTACTTTTTGTTCTACATGTACAGTATCTGTGTTTGCTGAAAATTCTAATTATAGGTAATTCCTTTTACATTTATTAATTTCCATCCCGTTTTTGCACTAGTATCCTTACCTCTCCATCTTTCCATCCTTGTCTATCCCTTCGATAAGTGTTGTCCTTAAATGGCTTCCTGGCTGTTTTATTGCATTTAAGAGGCCAAAATTGGGTTCAACAAAATTAAGTTGTTACAATATTGGTAAGTCTTTTCGCTATCTCTTGCACCTTTTGCCCCTCCTTTTCTCTTCAAGGATGAATGAACTTAAGAACTTAGATAACCAGTCTGAATCCCAGTATTGTTTGGTACACTCTAGATTTGTTTGGTGTTAGCTTCGTTCTTGTCTAGTTATTTGGCATTTGAGCATCACAGGGTCCTGAGTGCTGGATAGGCTTGAAAATGTTGTCCCTCCCTTCCGAGATGACCCAAAATGTCCTCTCCTGCCTTACCAACCGTCATGAATTCTTTCTTTCCGGTGACTGTACAAAAGATCAACTACGGCCTCCAGACTTGCTGGAGCCTCCTCCACTCGGGCACATCACAGGGTCCTATGTGCTAGATGGGCTTGAAATTGTTGTCTCTCCTTCCCTAGAAGACCCAGAATGTCCTCTTCTGCCTTACCTAACGTCCTGAATTCTTTTTTTCCGTTAGAGTCCAGAAGATCAACTATGGCCTCCAGACTTGCTGGAATCTCCTCCACTCGGGCATATCACCGTATCCTGAGTGCTGGACGGGCTTGAAAATTTTGTCTCTCCCTTCCTAGAAGACCCAGACTGTCCTCCACCTGCCTTACCAACCGTCATGAATTCTTTCTTTCTGGTGACTGTACAAAAGATCAACTATGGCCTCCAGGCTTGCTGGAAGGGGGAGCGCGCTGGTCTAGGGGTAGAGCGCGGGACTTTGGTGCCCAAGGTCCCGGGTTCAAATCCCGCCAATCACCAATGGCTTTTCGCTATATGATAATGCCGCAACCCAAACAGGGGTGCGCAAAAAGCCGCTACGGCTGAAGTGCCTTGGGAGTAATCCGCCCCATCCAAAAAAAGAAAGGCTTGCTGGAGCATCCTTCATTCAGGCATATCACCGTATCCCGAGTGCTAGATGGGCTTGAAAATATTGTCTCTCCCTTCCTAGAAGAGTCAGACTGTCCTCCACTTGCCTTACCAACCGTCATGAATTCTTTCTTTCCGGTGGCTGTACAAAAGATCAATTGTTAAGATCAAAAAATCTATTTCCTCCAGATGAGTGTTTACTCTGGTAATGACTGTGATACCCTCGGTTCCAGATCCACTACAACCTGAGTCCAGCTGTCAAGAGGCGACGGCAATCTCTCCCCAACTACGTGGGCAACGGCGGCTCCGGGTCGGTGAAGAACAAATACATGCTCAAGAGGAACTCCTGTTCTGTAGCCTAACTATCCCCTACGAACTGTATATATTGTTGTACATGGGCTGTATAAGTACATTTTATACTAATGTCTCGTAAAAATTTCTATGTTGCGGTTTCAATCAAAGAAAATTTAAATATATTTTAATTATTTATTTGTATTTTTATAAGCGCTGATTGAGGGTTAGAATATATCCAATTTGATAGGGCACAATAAAACGTATTGTGGAATAATGTATTTTACAATTTCTCGTTTTTCAAGAACGGTCTTGAATTTGTTTTAAAATAAGAATATGTATGAGATTTTTTTAAGGAATGTTAGGCTAACCTAAAAATTGTTAGCACTAGATGATGCTAGCTTAGAAAGTTGTTGTGATTTGAATAGAGAAATATTGATGAAGAGAGTAAGACGTTAGAGTAATGTTTTATATAACCTTGATGCACGAAGAGATTTTTTGATAAACTTAAAAGCAACTTTAAAACACTTAACTATTTTTTATTAATCTTTGAACAAATAGTACTGTAGTTGAATCCGCTCAGTGGATAAAATGTGAGATTCCATTCCAGATGGTAATTTTCTCTTCCAAAGTGCTTTTTTGTTTTTAATAAAAATACTAGCTTCCCTTAATGATTCTGAACAAGCACAATATTGTAATTTTCTTTCCGTACAAATATATTAATTTATCAAAAGTATTTTTTTCTATTAAAAAAACTCTATAGTGAAACTTTTAATGAGGCTGCGTATTAGATGAGGCTATGTTTAACTAAAGAAAATTGAAACAAAAGCACTGACTATTTTTAGTTGTTTGTTTACTGTGTTTCTGTAGTATTTCGTAGAAAATTGATTTTTAGCATTATTTAACACATTATTGTTTATATATTCACCTGTCCGGCTAAAATCTTTACTTCCTAAATGTATAACGTAGACACCAAAGATGTTGATAATACATACTTACGTAATATGCAATTTTAACTGAATATTAATGTGTAATATTGTCCTGAAATATGTATACAACTATAATGTAAAACCTATAACTGTTACAATTTAAATAAATTTATATTTATACGTTGATTTATGAATTTTTATACTTCCCAAAAAATTACTATAATTGTACTGTAAAAAGACGTTAAAGATTTTTACAGAATAACACACTGTATTAATGTATACAACAAATAAGTTTAGGGCAATGGTTATTATTTTGTAATCAGCTGTTTTGTAGTTACGTAATTACAGTAATTAAATTATGATTGGTATCTAAACGCGCGATTTATTAATCTTAAATTGGTTACGATGAACAGAAAGCGTGTTAGGAACATAGATGATAAATTTGAAACGTTTAACTTATTTCAAAATAAGGTTACAAAGTTTAACCCTAGAAGTGGTAAAGTCGAAATGTACGACGCATTTACAAATTCAATAAGAAGTGGCAGGTGGAGGCATCTGTCGTCAGTTTAGTGAACTTGTTAGACACTAGCGCCTACGTGACCGTGTTGTCCTCTGGGAGTAAGCAACCGAACCTGCTTACGAAGTGCACTATACTGCCACCGGGCATGTCTTATAACCAAGTAAGCGCTTTCTACTCCTATGCACTTATAGCTGAACCGGCTAAAGCGCTGCGCCAACGAGCGTAACTTGCAAAATGTGTGATATAGTGGAGTGGGGGGCCCACCTTAAATAAGTGGTGCCCGGCTTGGGTTGAAATTGACGACATTTGTAGGCTTAATTGGGATTACAGTGGACACCTGTTTTGCTTTTGTGGTTATTGGTTATACGGGGGGCATGTTTTATCATTTTTTATTTAACTTAATATTTCAAGAATATATTAGTAATTATTTTTATTTTACAGTTAAAAGTAAAAAATCTTACCACTTCTAGGGTTAAATGTGACAGTTTTTAGGAATCCACAAGTTGGAAAAATTACGAGGCTCACATTTTTATTGTAAAGAATTAAGAGAACATAAAGAGCTGAGGATGCCAAGAGAGATCTTAAGATGAGATATGCTTAAGAAATACAACTCAAAGTCCAGTCCTTAATTCAACATTAATTGATTATTAATTAATCTATTTCTATACATAATGTACAACATAACAACCTATCGATATTCTGTTCGAAAACGTACTACAACGATTGAATAAAAACTTTATATATAATTATTAAAATAGAGTCCTTTACATTTCCAACTGACCAAAAGTGAACCTGTACCTTTTTACGGAATACTGTAATATGTTAAGAATGCTTAATCTCATTATTTAGTGAATTCAAATACTTAGACTCAAAATATCACATGGATAGTGTAAAGAAAGATTTTTTAACTTTGGGAAATATAATTATTGCTCATGTATACTTTTTTTCTATGTAGGATTTTTGATGTACTAGAATTATCACTTTTAATATAAAATAATCTTAACACCTTATACACAAACAAATGCTCTACCAGAAAAATCCAAAATTTACAGCAGAAATAATCTTTCTTCTGAATTTATATCTTACCTCTTATTGGATTTTTAACTCATTCTAAATCCATTTTACATTTTTGTAGCAGTCGTGAGTTGTTATTGGAGGAGCCAGACTTTAATGCTAATTAAAGAGAAATGCTGTCAGACGTCCAAGGGCGAAGTCAAAGTATCAGGTTTTCCAAGGTCAACTAAACCTCCCGTTAATGAGAGGTGTCTTCCAACTCCGGTTTTCCTTGTTCTTTCGTTCATAAATATTAATAATGATTTGAAGTTAAGGAGAATCATCCCTGTTTTGGGCTATGCCAAAACCTACACCTGGCTAGACTAGATAGTATGAAAATAAATAGGTTATAAAGTTTAAATTAGGATTATAGAACCTAAAAATATAATTGTATTGATAATTAATAGTAATAAATTAATGTAGATAAATAAATACAATAAAAAGGCAATGAAAAATAATTAGATCAATTTATATAAGAAGATCTTTAAAGAATTTGTACAACCCTTCAGAGGATAAATAAATAATATTAATTCAAAACTATTTATTTGGTAATAGAATAAAATATGATTCAAGTAAAAAATATAAACAAATTTAAAATATGTGTATGAAAAAGATGAAACTATTTAGGCCTACATATTCGATTAACGAGGGAGTGGAATCTTACTACAAGTGGAAAAACAGGGAATTAAAGAAAATGGTGAGAAATAAAGAGATAATACCCCCGTCGTAGCAGACCTGCATACTTAGCGAATTTCCAAATCAATAATATAATAATAAATAATAATATATGACAAGTTTTATAAATATCTGTCAATAAATATGAGACCTAGTTATTTGCCTATTCTCCATGAGATTAACATAGGAAAGAGTGTGCAGGTTTGCTGCTCTGAGGAACATTGAAAGTATGCATATCTATCTTAAACCATTTTTATTTTGATCATTTCACTGTCACAAACATCTGTCCATAAATAAAGGAGTTTGTCTATTCTTCATATGATTAACATGGGAAAAGAGTATGCAGGTTAGCTGCGATGATAAACACATTAACTATGATTTTTAAGCATAAATTGGTTGATCTCAACCATATTAAGCAAAATATTAAGTTTCATCTAAAAATATAGATTGATAAGTGAAATATTAATTTTTCCTTATCCTCCTAAGATTAGTATTGGAGCCCCAAAACACAATGTACTGTGTTTAGATTTTTTAATATCTCTGTAACCGTTGGACAAAGAGCAAACATTTAAAGAACTAAATTGTGTAGTTTAAAATTGATACTAATGGTGAAAGATAACATTTCAAACTTTTTTAAATCGCATATGAAAAACGCAAAAAAACATTTTTGAGTACAAACCCCCCAAACTACTCGTTCCGATTGACCGATATGTCTGGTTTACGAACACGTTCGAGAAAATGAAATACATATCTCTACCAAATTTGGTATCAATAGGATTATGTTTACTAGACTTGTCGTGTTCACAGACACATAGGCGTATATAACATATAAAAATTTTAACGACCATTGTTTTTGGCCTCTGGGCACCTAAAAAATAAAAATAAACATGGTCTTGGGTTTAAGTCCTACAATGAGATCTACAATAGCTTCTTCCCTATTGGAAATTCGCTAAAATGCAAAAAATAACAGTATATAACATTCTTAGTAGGACCCCTCGTGACTATATCACGAAATTGAACATGCAATGCTCTGCAAAATGTAAACACTTTGTTATTTTTGTCAGAGTAGCATAATTTTGGTGTTGAAATAACCAGAAATTAACGTAGAACTAAAGAAATTTGGCATTAGGGTTGTGTCCAGTGTCCTTTATCGAATTGAAATCCTCATATTTATTACATTTAGTATAGAAAAAATACATTAATTAACTTCAAAAATATTCAATAGTAATGTCATCTGAACAAGATTCAATCCTAAATTTAGGTATATTAAAACCACATTAGTTCAGGGGTAAGTTAAGTTAGTTAAAATGAAAAAAAACTCTAGTTCATTTGTACTTATTTTTACATAGTTCCTCTGAATTTATACATCATAAGAGATTAACTACATTCGTGTGATAGCGAAATGAGAAATAACACGAAAGACATTAGAGTTGACGCTCCCATAAAATGCCATATAACGCGCGTTGACGCTGCCGTTAGCGATAACAACGATAACGTCTGCCACGTGGCTCCTCTACAGGGTGTCTCGCAATACGTGTACATGAATGAAAAAGCTACATTTTAGTCCCTTGGCTTCTGGTTGTTAATTATGCTTATTATACCATAGTCGGGTACGACAAATTGAAGTTTTCACAATGTTGGTAAATCGTTTGGCTGCCTTTAGACATATCCATGATTTAAACTATTTACCAACGGAAATGGAATATAGAATATATTTCTAACGACGCAACAAATGTTCACAATAATTTATCAGTACTACGCAATAAAACAATAAACTATGTTCTAAGATCACAATACCCCCGTCGCAGCAGACCTGCGTACTCAGAGAGTTTCCAAATCAATAATATAATAATAATAATATATGACAAGTTTGGTCAAAATCTGTCGATAAACATGAGAATTATTTGCCTATTCTCCATAAGATTAACATGGGAAAGAGTGAGCAGGTTTGCTGCTGTGAGGAACACTGAAAGTAGCCATTTACACCATAGATTTTATTAACATTTACCAACTTTAACATCTGCCCATAATTAAAGGAGTTTGCCTAATCTCCATATGATTAACATGAGAATCTCAACCACATGAAGCTAAATATCAAGTTTCATCCAAAAATATTAGATAATAAGTGAAAAAATTAATTTTTTCCTAATCCTCATAAGATTAACATTGGAGCCTCAAAATACAACGTACTGTTTTAGATTTTTTAAATCTCGGTAACGTTAAGATAGAAAAAACTTTAAGGAACTTAATTGTGTAGTTTTTTTAAGCTGATTCCAATGTGAAATAATAAATTTAGAATTATTAGAAAATACATGTTAAAAACGCAAAAAACCCCATTTTGGGGTACAAAACCCCCCCAAACTACCCGATCCCATTGACCGATATGTCTGGTTTACGAACTCGTCCGAGCATTTACGAATAAACGTCTTTACCGTTGGTCTCGATCGGACCATTTTTACGAGAGTTATCGTGTACAGAACAAGACACACAAAACACACACACACACACACATATAACACACACACACACACACATATATATATATATATATATATATATATAAATTTTAACGACTATTGTTTTTGGTCTCTGGGCACCTAAAGAAGAAAAAATAACATGGTCTCGGGCTTAACTCTTGCCATGAGACCTACGGTAATAGCTACTTCCCTATGGGAAATTCGCTAACAATGACTGGGACGGTGGCGTCCCTGTACTCCAGCTAGTTGGAGGTAACGAATTGAGGAGAGATGGTCGGTGGATGTAGTATTCTCTTGTGTGGATTAACGTCCGCACTATTGAATACTGTGTTAATCCGCAAAATACCATCCTCATAATTAGACCATTTCGTAATTCAGAGGCCGTGGTTCGGATTCCACGTTATTCTGTAGGCCCTTTATTTGCCATCGGCTGTTGGGCTACTAATTAACAGTCCTGTCTAAGGAACATGTCAGCCTTAGTCAGTAACAAGACTACAAGTTCGCACCACAATCATCTTACACTCAATCCTATTCAAGTATTCATACTAGGTTTACTTATCTTATCTAATGAAATGGAACAGTTTGAACATATTTATGACAGCATTTTAATTAAAAAGTCAATGTTTTCTTTTGTTACGAACAAAAGTTTTGATTTTTTGTAAATTAAACTAAACTATTGCATAGTATTAGTACTTGTGGAATATTATTAATTTTTTTAGAACCTAGGAAACTATAAGAATTTAAAAAAATGCAGAATAAGGTTTAGGCTTAGTTTTGTTTGTTCCTTAAAAAGTAAGAATAAGAAGTAGGAAAGTAGATCTATTGTTGTTTTAATGGAATTCAGACTAACACTGAAAAATATGATGAAACATATGATAAAAATATGATTACGTGTCAGTAAATTGTTAACGTCTATTTAATGTTCCATCGGTGACCCTTGACCTCTTACACAGAAACGTGAAACATTCTACGTCAGACTTGATGAGTGTACATGTTTTGGTTTTTCACACAAAAGTGTAATATAAGAGTATGATTTATTGAATGTCAGTCAGGCCGAGTGACCCAGATATCATACTCTCCGTTATACCTCGGTTAGGCATGTACCCTGTACCGGTATCTCCCAATTACTTGATGGTAAGTTACTCTTTGATTCTAGTTACTGAAAATTGATCATAATACATTGGTCTTTTAAAATTTTAAAACTTAAATACTTGGTTAACGGTAAAATTTAAAATGGCCGCCATTTTGGATTTTGAGCTTGGATCATGTTAGTTATTTTTTTAATAATAGTAGTCTACTAGTGTAAAACACACACCAAATTAGAAAATAATCCGTTGAAAAATGTTTAAAATAAAATTATTTTGTGAAAAATACAAAATGGCGGATATCTGAAAAAAATCGTTTTAGGCCATACCTCCATTGGAACTTTTATCTTCTGCACCCAATCACTCACCGAAGTCCTGCTCAGCTCAAAATAAAAAATGGTGGCCATTTTAAATTTTACCTTTAGCAAAGTATTTAAGTTTTAAAATTTTAAATGACCGCCATTTTGGATTTTGAGTTTGCATCATGCTAGTTACCTTTCTACCAACAGTAGTCTACTAGCTTAAACACGTACCAAATTTGAAAATAATCTGTTAAAAAATGTTTGAAATAAAAAATATTTTGTTGAAAATACAAAATGGTGGATATCTGAGAAAATAAGCGTTTTAGGTCATACCTGTCTCTATTGGTACCCAATCACTCACCGAAGTCCTGAAATGTTTTTCATGGACACTCTGTATATTGATTTAGTGTTTTATTATTTTGCAACCAATATTTACGTACTATATTATATTTGAAAAGTATCGTTAAATCAAATCATGAGTGTAGGATGTTATTGTCAGAAGTTTTATGATTCACACCTTCTGTATGTATCTATGTTATTGTCTCTGACAACGAAAACAGAGAAGGTTACGTAGTGTATGCTGTATATAACTATCCACATTGGCTCACACGTAAATATTTTGCAACTGTCTTTAAACCGGAGGATATTTTTATCCTAAGTTAATAATACCCAGACATAAATGAGAGTTAAAAAGCTTTTGCCCTGCAAGGATTACATAGGACTTCACTTAACACTCTCAGTCGCTTGCCTTTTTATTGTCACACAACACATTAAGAGGTCGCTAACCCCAGAAAGTCACATCCGGTGTTCGTATCAAGCATGTGTGTTTGGCAAATATATTATCTTAGTTAACCAAAGTACACGTAGACGGTCCTTGCCGTTGTAAGAACTGAGTACGGTGTCTTATATTTCCACTCCGTGGCCGTATTACCATAATCTATTGGATCTTACAATAATTCAACTCTTAACACGTACTTGCAGCCTAGATGGGGTTTGTGTAATAATTATACAGCATAACAAACAGTGCGAGTATATTTTATATCCACACCAGCTGAGCGAAGGAACAAAGACTGAGACGGTGGCGTCATCCTGTAATCCAGCTACTTGGAGGTCATGAATTGTGGATAGTTGTAAGCGATGGACGGTGGGTGTAGTGTTCTCTTGTTTGGATTAACGTCCGCACTATTGAATACTGCGTTAATCCATAAAGACCATCCTCGTAATTAGACCAATTCGTAATTCAGAGGCAATGGTTCGGATTCCACGTTAAACTGTAGGTCCCTTAGTTGCCATCGGCTGTTAATTAACAGTCCTGTCTAAGGAACATGTCAGCCTTAGTCAGTAACACGACTTCAAGATCGCGCCACAATCATCTTACACTCAATCCTCATTCATACTTGGCTTAAAATACCTACATTGTGGTATGGTTTACATTCAATGAGCTAATCTACTCTAACCTAAAAAGACTGTTAAAGAACATTTTTGTTTCTTAGTAAGGTATTATAAAGTTGCATACAGAGTTTCTGCAATACAATAAATTTGCCCTAGAATAATTTCTTCTGGCGCGCTGTAGTGCTCAACAATTAGTTGACGTGCAGGTACGTGTACAGTCAAGTACGAGAATTGTTGTTGTCATGATCGTTCCGGAGATAAATGTTCCAGCTTATGAGACAGGACCCAACGATAACTCTACTCTCATACTCTGTCCTTGCTGTCTCGCAAACCACGCAAATGCCAAGGTTTGCGAACTGATCTCTGTCGATCTGTTCACCGACCCCAAGAACCTCATAGTCTTATATTTTTATAATATTTTGCACTTTGCACTTGGTATTTGCACTGGCTTTGCACAAATATTTAATTTATTTTACTTTTGAAAAGCAAAACTGAACTGAACTGAAAAATTTCTTTATTGCTCATATGATACAAATAATCAGCACACTTTACAACATGGTTAACTTAAATTGTAACATTGTACCATATTACTAAATTAAGATAAAACTTAATATGGTATCTAAAAACTATGGTGAATACATACTAACTCAGAATTTACTCTAAATTTAAATCTAAACTATGGATACGGTACTTTTATTATTACTCTCTTTCCTTAGGCTACATAGTGTATAGAAAGAAGTATTTCTTCCTCAAAATTTTTCAATATGATCTGTGAGTAGAAATATCTATTTTGAAGATCCCTGAAAAAAATTACTTATGAATGTACGAGTATGTTTGTCTGTCCACACATCCAGAGACCATACCAAAGGGCCGGTTATAGTGAAATTTCAATTGAATCTAATACTTACTTTAGCAATTATAAGAGTGGATTACCTTATATTGATTTAGAACTTCTAATTTCAACCTAATGCCCCTGTAAACCGTATGTAGTATACGTATACAGTTCACTTCACTCATTTCGTTCTTCGAGCTAATAAAAGTTTCTTTAGTTATGATTTTAAAGCAAAATATTTAAAATTCGGCTGGTCAACAATAAAAAAAGCACAACACATTAAAAAGATGTGAAAAAACAACATTGTTTTACACCTTCAATTGCACAAAATATTCAAATTGTATCCTTCAGTTTTAATGATTTAATGGAACTTAAATTAGTCGACAAACTATTTTACCTTAAACAACATGTTTACAATCTTATTTAGTTTCCTATAAAAATATATATTTAAATTAAAAGACTCCATGACATAAATGTGAACTAAATTTGGAGCTTGGAAGTCATGAACTTCTTTAATTTTAATATTTCCCATTGTCCCTAGCATTTTGTTTCAACATTGTAAAAATGATTATGGATGGATTAAAGTTTATTTTTGGTTTGAATTTTCTAAATTTTATTTCAAATCCAACGACACCAAATTTGAGTAAATCAGATCATAAATAACGGAGAAGTCATTTGTTTGATTTTTTGTTAATATTATGCCTGGCTAACTGTTTTATGTATACGGCTTGTCAAAAATCCAGTATCAATATGCGGAAAGGTCAGTAGAGAGGTCAGGGACACCCTGTATAAGCTAAGTAAGCATATATGTAAGTAGGTATTCCCCAAAGGAAACCAAGAAGTGACAGATCAGCTGATCGAAGCTCTACAAATCATTGATTGCTCTTGGTTCAATTAAATCAGCTCTACCAATGCAATTAATTAACTGACAATGCAACTAGCATGTTCAGCTTATTTTAATTAGTTATTAGACATTTTCTAGATGGACAACAATAATCACTACTTGTCCATAACTGTAAAAACGACATAATTAATTCTCAATATATGATATTATTTTTTGACATGGATTTGTCGTAGGTTTGGGGGGGTGTTGGTGAGGTGTTGGCGATTTGTAAAATGGAAAATATGTAACAGGTTTCCATAGAAACCACCAGAGCTCTTCCAAAACACGCAGAACATGGTCTGCAAGTGCCAAGATCTTCCAAGATTAATAAATTAATCAAAGTATAAGCAGCAAGGTATTGAAGATTGTTAGAGTTTGGAATTAGACCCATTTAAAATTATTGGATTTACTTCCCTGTGGGAATTTGGTTAGATCATGGATAAGTCTAAAGGGAATGGTTTCAGTTTCCTAAACAGCTGTACTCATAACTATATTATGACGTCATTCTCCATATCTCCATATCATCACTGTTTGTAAAATATATTGTCTTTCCGAATAAATAAAATATATTTTTGAAATTTAAAAGCCCAGAACTTTTGAATCCAAACTTTTAAAAATATATGGGTGGTGTCACATTATTTTGTACCATAATAATAACCATAAAATGTTAATCAAAATTGTTAGAGCCGTTATTGTGCATTCTCCATGTACTATGAATATGACCATTAAAAATAATTTGAGACCAATATTAGTTTTTTTACGAGAAAAGCGCTGCTGATTAAAAACTACAGATAATTAATTAATTAAATTGTAAAAAAACTTACCAATACAAGAGTGAAACATAAATACAGTTACCCATGTCCCAACAAAATTGAACATACTGTATTTATCAAATACTTGCGTAATGTGTAACGTAAATTATAGCCAGCTAACAGTTGGTAACAGAGGTTATACAATATCTCGTGAGTAATACGTTGGAATCTCTTATACGAATTAAAATTCCGTTTAAAACTCACCCCCGTCACAGCAGCAGCCCTGCGTACTCAGCGAATTTCCAAATCTATATAAATAAAAATATAGTTTTGTCTTTACATTGCTCAGAATTATTCATTTTTTTAGTTATTTTTACTATTCGTGCGTTAGAGAAGCCGAAACCGGTCTTATCTCAATTTTTGTCTGTTTGTCTGTGACGCTACAGGAGGCATTTTACGCCGTCTTCTCCGAAAAAACTGGAGAACTGATTACAATTAAACTTATTTCATGTATTCTCTACATTTCAGAGACGGTTTGTAAATGCTTGAAATCGCCCGCCGCCCCTTGAAAAGTAAATAACGAGCATTTAAAACCCCACTTTTACGCGATATTACTCGCATTTTGATCCAGTTTTCAATGAATAACCTCCTGGTAATAATCAGCTGTCTTTGTAGTTTAAAAATTTAATAGGAATACAAACAAATAGCTGTCAAATCAATTATGTTAGTTTATATTGGTCATTGATTTGAAAACCATTTCGAAATCATACTATATTAAAAGGTCATTAACGTATAAGTAACTATAATAATGGTATAAATGTCCTAATCTATTTACTTGTAAATTAATGCTAAATAATAAAACTGGGTATTGATTTATTTTCTTTGTATTGATTTGTTTAGGATTTCAGGTTTACATTTTGGGATGATAATCTTTCTTCTTTAAACTGAGTCCTACAACCTGTACAAAGGACGGGCTTACTGCTAGTCAATAATATAATAATAATTTATGATTAAAATTATTATTTACCTTTTGGGTAGCCTAAGGTGTCAATCATTGTTTCCTCCTCCGAGACGTGTTTCGCATAAATTGCAATGCATCATCACTGGGTTTCAACTTCACCCACAATAGTGGAAGTCAACAAAGTAAAAACCGTGGGCAAAGTTGAGACCTATACGCTACTTATGATGTATCGTAATTGATGCTAAACACGTCTCGGAGGAGGAAACAATGATTGACACCTTAGGCTACCCAAAAGGTAAATAATAATTTTAATCAGTTAAACAGGTGCCGAGGCTAATTTCTACAATAACATATGACAATTTAATCAATATCTGTCGATAAATATGAAAATTATTTGCCTATTCTCCATAAGATTAACCATTTGAGTTTTTGTTAGTGTTCTATGAGAAAAGTAGTGAAGTACATTTATGTAGCATTTTCTCCCGATACAGTCGTCAGATCGGTAGCTGAGACAGGGGCGGAAGCGTGGGTGTAGAAGCAGACGCAATATCCTTTGACAATTTACAGGATTTTCACCTTTTCCAATCGTATTATTGGAGCGTAGAGTTGACGTTTCTTATTATTTTAAAATTGCTTTTCGAACGTCGAATAGTTGTTATCTGTCGTATTCAAACGTCAATACTTTATACGTTTTACTGAAACCACGATTTTCTCAGGTACGTATTTTAAGCTATATATGAATCAGAAAATTTTGTGAGATTACTGTGGGGCGATCTTGTAGTCTTGTTGCTGACCAAGTCTGGTATGTTTCTTAGACAGGACTATTAATTAATAGGCCAACAGCCATCTAAGTAGCTTGAATTACAGTACATTATCAGGGGTTTGGTCATTTTGACAGACTTGCGGGCTGTGTCATATTATTTGGTACTCTATGCTATCAAAATCTCTATAAACTATCCAATTTTAATCATAACTGTTAGAGCCATTCATGAGAAATTTGGGTTTCTGTATTTTTTAAAGTTTTTTAAAGGATAAACTACCCTTAAAAATAAAAAATTAAAAAAAATAAAAAAATACCTGGAGATACGGTGAATACGGTGAAATACATACATACCAAATTTCATCTGAATCCGACCAACGGCTGTGGCTCTGTACATATCCGGACAAACACACACACACGAACTGACAGACAACACGTCAAAATCCAAAACGAATATATCCACTCTCAACTAAAATTCTAAAATTTTGACGAAAACAATAGTTTCTTCATTATTATACTATACTATATAAGTGGGAGTAAGTAAAAAATAAGTTAGAAGTGGTGTTTTTATAAATAGACAAACCACATCCTATTAAATTTTTCGACTGAACCTTAAAATATAATAAATAATATAAATTGGTGTAAGTTAGATTACTGTATGTTTACAACAGGTAATTAAATAATTAAATATGTAAATGCAAATTTTCACATAAAACCCTATAGGTTTCAATTAAAATTCCTACAACAATACCAGAAGGCCATTGTACTGGAGATCAGATGACTATCAGAAACTTCCTCTCAATATTTGATCTGCCCGCGTCAGAGATCGATAGAAAGGAACAATATGTTAGGAATTTGCAATATTCTTTGAGACAGTGTCTTACCTTTTGTTCAGGTTTGCGAATGTATTGTTAATGAAAATCCCTACAGGTTGATGTGTTGTAGTTAAATAATTTGGAAATACCATTTTTTAGTTCAATCATTACTTTACACATAAGTTTCTGATGGCCAAGCGTTTTTCAGAAAAATAAATGAAGGAGTATTAGAAAAAATAAATCCAACGACGAAACTTTAACGACTTTGTTCAGTTAAGAATTGAGTTAAAATTGACCTAATCAATTTTTTATGTAATTTTCCTAGACTTATATAAAAAATGTACCGCGTCTGAGTTTCGGTGCTACACATATACTAAAATGGCCCCCTGACCCTTTCTTCATGATCACAGCGTTGCTATTGGTCTAAGTTCGATCAGTCTGATTGGTGGGTATCAAATTCCGGACAGGGGTATTGGATTCCACATCCAAAAGTTCCTTTAGGAAGCCTAAAGTTAACATTACTCGTCCCATGGTTTTCCTGTTGTGTTAAAGCTATTTCTGTAGAAGAATAACCAACTGAAACATAGAGAAATTCTCGGCCCGACTGGTTATTATTTTAATTTGCAGCTGATATGGGTGAAGTTTGTTTTCCTTGTAATATTAAAAACAAAACCTAATTTTCCTTAAAATATAAAACTAATATTGTGTTTAGACGTTTAAAATTTGAATAATGATGAATCAAGTTCTTGCGTTTCAGAAGTGTCCATAATTCTGTCAAAATGGAAATATTCTAGCGAGTGAATAAAGAATTTGTTTAATTATATCTAAGGTAATACTTCAAAATTTATGAGTGAAAGTGCTGATTCAGACGTCTCTGTGCCAAGTCTTTCATCTTATCCACCAGCTTTCGTATCTTTGATCACAACATTCATCAAGAGAGCTGAAGAAGCGGAGACCCGTGCTCACAAGGCTTTGGTGATTCTTAGGGCCAAGGACGACGAAGTGGTCCAGCTCCAACAAAGGATGGAAGTCCTGGAGAAAATAGCTTGCAGACTGGAAGAAGTGATGGTCCCTCCTCTGGAATTACCTAAATCGCCGTTGTCAACTGACCTAAGCAGCATTCACCCAAGAGACATCGACAAATCTTATCAACAACCGATAGATGATTCATACGAGAAAAATAATAAAGTAAAACAGGAGAGAGAGCCGTTGCATATTCAAGAACCTCACAACTGCTACGAAAAGTGTCAGCATCTGATAGATGGGCTGGAACGCTCCAACTGTCAGCTGAGAGAAGCTCTTGCTTCAGAGGGCCAACAGCGAGTGAAGGATCATGAGCAGTACGTGGCGGCCTTGGCCAAGGTGACCCAGACGTTCAAGGAGGTTCAAGAGAAATACGCTCATGATGGGGGTAGATGTGTGGAGGATAATAGCCTGAATCCTGGAAAATCTGATACGGCTGGAGGTGACGCTGTTGAGTCCATCAGGCACGGTAATGACATCATAAAAAATTTTTGTAAAAGTAAATTCGTCCCGTCTGAAAACATCACTTCAGAATTGGAGTGCAAATCAAAAATCTGCAACAAAACAGGTATTAAGCGCCACTCTAAACATAGATCAATGAACAGCGAAAAAAATACTACCAACATAAACTCAAAACGATCAATTAGCTCTGTATGTACGTTGAAATCACAAAGTAACTTGAAATTTAAACGTGTCCATATTTCCTCCCATTGCTTCCTAAACGCATTAAAAAAACAAAACAAGAAATTAAAAAATAGGTATTACAATGTGTGTGAAAAATTCACTGAAACTTTGAATTTATGTGGGAAACTGCAAAAAGAACTAGTTAATATTTCAAATAAAAATAGAACAAGGCCTAAAGTTGACTGTTGTGTACAATCTACACAAACAGAAGACATGTTGTTTTCAAAAAAACGACAAGATAAATTGGAATCATCTAGATCTACAAATATACTTCACGGCCGTTTAGAAGCTGCTGCTAAGGTCATGGCTAAACAATGTAAACAGATCCAAGACTTGCAAAAGCAACTAGGTGAAAGTCTTGCCCAAGTCGATTCTTTTCGGAAAAGACTGACAAGAGCCGAAACTACAGCAGCAGGCAAAGATGCATTAGTTGAAACAACCAAGAAGCAGCTTAAGGATTCAGAAAATAGAAACTTAGCTCTGTCACAAGAAGTGCAGCTGTTAAAAAACTGTTGCTCTCGTATTAAACAGGAGTTGACACTGAAGACCGAAGAGACCACCAAGATAAAAAAAGAAAAAGACTCTTGTGAGTCGGATTTCCAAGAAATGAAAATATCATTAGAAACTAAATTGCTGTCCCTTACGGCTGCTCTACAACAAAAAGAAAAGTACAACACCGAAATGACGACAGAGTTGCAGAACAAACTTTCTAAACTGAGGGAGCAGTTTCTGGGTCAAGTGACGGAAGCACGTGATCGTTTGGTGTCAGCGGATTTCAAGATCCAGGAGTTATACTTGGGGATAGAAACATTCCTGAAGCTGTTGTTCGCACTGAACACGCCGGAGCTGTCGCCGTCGTCACAGGCGCAGGCGGTCCAGGTGGCCAGCGACATCCTCCAGATCTCACAGACAGAGGTGCAGACCATCCTGCACTCCTCGCGGGGTGACGTGCGCGCCTCGCGGTGGATAAGGGAGTGTAACAGAATGGTGCGCGAGAAGGTATTTGCCAAGAACCTGGGAAACCTTCTTATTGATGCAGTTTTGGAAGCGAAAATAGCTTGATGCCATTGTGAATTCCTTCGTTCACTTGAAATGTTATCAAGGAATTTTTCCAAGGTCGTATATATAATGATTTAAAAATCTAAAGAGCTTCATTTTTGTTAAAAGGATTAATAACGACAAAGAATATATCTTTAATTTAATGCACTTTATCGTAGATTTTATTCAATATGATTTAACTGCGTATTTACATGCCTTAAAACAAGTAAGACATACCATTAATTTATCGTAGATTAATTCAAATATAGAAACTGCTCAGGTAAAAACGTGTATACTCGTAAATATTCAAACTACGAGTAGAATTTAGTCTAAATTATACTCGTAGCTCACAAAAATATGTATCCTTTTAGGGTATATCCAATTTAATATATTTTGGAGCCCTCCAATCTTTTAAGATATTGTTTCTGAGTTTATATAAAATCAAAATGTCATATTTAAATCTCCTAAATACTAATTGAATTTTTCCATCATAGTAATTAAGACATTTAACATTATAGGACAAGAATAACTAACTATGAAACTGACAAAATGTTACTAAAATAACTTTTTATACAATGCTTAAATTAGATGGTAGTAAGGTTTTATCTTAACCTAAAAACATTACCTCAAAGGGTTGGTAGAAATTTATAAGATTTACTGTCCAGTCATACAGTTAACAAAAAATAATATAAGTACAGTATATAGAGTAGAGTAGGAAACAAAAAAATATCAACGGAAAAATAACCAGACCACACCACTTTATGTAAAAAATCTAAATTTTTCCGTTGCAATATACTAGAAAATTTTTATTGTTGTTTCAGAGTTATTATGACACCACAAGAGAGACATTTACAGTGCCCTCGATGATAGATCACGTTTGACAACCACTTAGTTTAATAAATGCATGGTAATTTTGTTTTACTTTAATCCAATAACCGCGTCCTTTAGAACCAGGGCTGGTGCGATTCTGATGGAGCTCAGGAGGGAAACAAAAGATAAGGCCGTCTTCAAGAAAGTGCTCAAGACAGCGGTGGGGGATGCGGGGTCTGTGCGTCAACTTGAGCACAGGGTGGTCGAGGTCCGGGACCTGGACTCCTGTACTTCCGACCAGGAGGTGACTGAGGCGGTTAAAAACACTCTGATGCCTCGCTGCGGGAGTCGATGAAGTATTCCTGACAGCCAAGAACAGCACAGGGCTGAAAATGGCTGTTGTAGACCTTAAGTCACGGGGGGCCACTCAGCTCTTGAAGGCCGGAAAGCTGAAGGTAGACTGGGTCATCGGGAGGGTCCGGCTCCGGACCGTGGTCACCCGTTGTTTACAATGTTTCGGGTACAAGAACCAGTAGTCCGTCTGCAATGGACCTGATCGTAGAGGAAGCGGACTTTGTATCAAATGCGGAGAGCAGGGACATTTCAAGTCCGCCTGCACAGCAAAGGTTATGTGTTGCCTCTGTGCGGAGAAGAAGTACTTTCCTCTAGAGCTTATCCCCGGAACTCGTGCATGTCGCGTTTTTCGAGAGAGTCTTGATGACTCCCGGCAGCGGCAGAAATAGATAATGAAAATCCTGCATGGGAACCATCACAGGAGTGTACTGGCGAATCATTTCAGAGAAGCACCACTACCGAAACAGATCGGGGTGGTTTAGTGACACCCTCGGAATTTTCCAAAATTTCCAGCAGTTCCGGAATTTTCAGAAGCTGGGTCACGGTTACGGTGCCGGCAAAGGCTTTGTGTGGGTGAGGGGCAATCGGTTCACAGTCATGAGCTGTAATTTCACTCCGAACGACCGTTTTGCGGTGTTCCAAGCCAAGCTGAAGGTCCTTAAATCTTTATGAAGGCTTCTTGGTAGGAGTACCTGGAGGCAGTTTTCAGTCACCAGGGACTCCAACGCCAGGGCAGTCAAATGGGGCATGCCGGAGACTGGCACCAGAGGAAGCAAGATTCTAGAGTTTGCTGCCAGAACCGGACTCATCGTCGTTAATGAGGGCAACACCCCCACTTTCAGAAGACCAGGCTATAGGGGCACTATTCCTGACATCACCCTCTCAACGGAAAATGTCATGCCCTCGATTTCAGGCTGGAGGATTATAAAAGATTTCATGGTCAGTGATCATCAATACATTAAACCTTCATGTGGTCGTGCGGATGCCAACTTCCCACGCAAGCGCGTTACTCCCGTCATGTACGGTGGAAGTTTGCTAGACTCGACGCTGTGACTCTGTCGGCAGTGATCGAGGCCCATAAGGATGGTGTGTTGCTGTTCGAGGACCAGGCTGAAGTTGTAGCCGAGACCACAATGCAGCTCATCAGCCGAGCCTGCGATTCTTCCATGCCTTGGAGAAGAGCTCCCCGTCCAGGCAGAAAACCAGCCTACCGATGGACGGAAGAAATTTCAACACTTCTAAGGGCATGTCCACCATGCAGAAGGCGTCTTGCTTGAGTCAGAAGGGGTAATCCCATCGCGGGGGCTGCCACCGCCCTGGAACATCGGGAAGCAATGAATTCTCTGAAAAGAGAAGTAGAGAGAAGTGGGGAAAGCTCATCAGAGAGGAAGTGAATCGTAACCCCTGGAGCCTCTTATCAAAAAACCCTTACCAAATGATACCAAATTTGCATCTTTATGATTATGATTCATGTTCCTATACTTCTGGATATTGATTTTAACTAATGACTCACGCCCTATTAAAATAAAGTAGGCATAACGAGTCTACATTTTTTAACATTAGATAGGTAACCGGTACATTTTTCCTACTTTTTACTAAACATGTTACTGTCAATCTAAATATATAAAACAAAGTCGTGTTAGTTACACGCATTATAACTCGAGAACGGTTGGACCGATTTTAATGATCTTTGATTTTTCGGATTCGTCTCTGCTCCGGTCATGCTATAGGCATATTCAGTTTCTATTAATTCAATTAGTTTTCATTTTATAGCGTTTTAATTTTCTAATGTTAACATTGTGGGGAATAAGTTTGTTTACAAGTTATCTACAATCAAACCTTTGATTTCTTAAACCAGCTGATTGTTTACTGTCCGTTAGCAATATGCTTTACTATCCAATGCCATCTGAATCATTCATTAATGTAAAACTATGAAGTAAATATGTACTGTACAACATGAACAGCATTATTCGCCACGTTAATAGTTTACGGTTTTTGGGAATTATGAACTGTATTTATATTTCTTTATGTTCTGTATGATTAAAAATCACGTGTTTATATGTTTGCCAAATAAAAAATAATTACAATGTTTATACAAATTGAGTTTATTATAATAATCAGCTGTTATATATTTAAATCTTTCACAACGAAGCCGCAATGCTAATTGACTTCAGGACATAGCCAATCTTAAAGTTAACATGTATTTACTGTTAGGCGTTACGAAGTTCACCGGGTCAGCTAGTAGTTATATAAGCGAAGGTCTGTGAATGTGATTTGCACCATGCCAAGGTGTGAATTAATGTTCGTGTCATTGAATACTACGTTGATCCAAAAAGACCATCCTTATAACTAAACCAGTTCGTTATTCATAGGTGCAATTGCGTTTCGGGTCCCATGTAGCTTTTAGATGCCATTCGCTGTTGGGCTATGATGGGCTGATACAGTCATGTCTAAAGAACATGTCAGCCTTAGACAGTAACAAGGCTAACCGATCAAGCCATTGTAATCAATGCCTACATCACGGAACTTCATGCTATGCATTTTATACAACAGGGTATAATATTAGAAAGGCAGTGAATTGCTTGACAGTAAAGCTGTTGAACAGCTGTTACACAGAAATCAGCTGTTTTACTAATACAACAAGGGTGTCGTTCTGAGACTGACAGACGAGACAGAAGCTGTGCGTCTGCAAGTTTTCGGTGTTTGTGTTTTGAGTTGAATTTATTGCATTTTATCTGCAGAACTTTATCTTTATTTTACAAGCAGTCAATTTTAATTTGAACATGGCTTACCTTATAGCAATAAGACATTTTAGACTTCAAATTAGGTACTAAAATAAATAAGTCTATTATTCTAATTTTGGAGAGATCAACGTAAACCTGTTTCTGTCCGCTCTCGCTATGGCCGTGTTGGTTTTTGTTCTGTGGTTTGTAGCCAACTTGTCTGACTAAAGTGCATCCAAATTTAGTCGTTTTTTGTAGTTTCGGCTTTTTTAGTGTACGATCTCGCATCATAAAATAAATATGTTAAGATTTTTCACTTAATTTGTGGGTAATTTAATTCCTATATTCCATAAATAAACCCCCCTAAAACTATTTGTTCAAAAGAGTGAATAATAAATCACTGGGCTTAGGTTAGGGCTAATAAAAGTGTGCTAATGTAATTTAGTTAGATTATTATATCTCCTTCCAGTTGGGGGCTTCCAGTTATGAATTATTTTAGGCCCAACAAAAAATTACTATTACCCTATGTTTTATTGTAAATGAAACAAAATTAGTTTATGTTATTAATTAATCAGTAATTAGCTTATTGATAATATTGAGTGTCTTGTTAAAATGCTAATTTTAACCATGATTTACAAGTATTTTAAGATACCAGCTATAACTTGAGTAGGCTATTGCACTAGATTTCAGTTTTTATTTTCCAATTTGGTTTTACATTTCACATTAATATAAATTAAATTATAGAAAGAAAGTTTAAGTACGTAAGGTAAATTTGAAATACTGCGGCCATAAGGGTACCAGCTACTGGCTACTTAAATAATATTAATTTTTAATTATGGAAAGTGATATGCCTAGATCATATGCCCTGCCTATTTAAATATCTTGGTGGTAATGATGTAATAGTGGAAATGATCAATGTATTAGTGATATTTTAACACAATAAGTTTCTATAAGTATGCATTAAAGTGATATGATCTGAGTCCATAATTTGGTGTAAGGTCTGAGAGTAAATAGAGAATATCATTGTAGTGATACTTTTGTATTAAGCGATCCTATAAGATAGGCACTCAGGGTATAAGGGTTGACATGGGCAGGCCCTATATATTTTATATTCTTTATTCAATAGGGGTAAAAGTAATGATGGCTCTCACCGGTAATCTTTTTACATATTTTTATATGATGATTCTTTTGTAAACTAAGATCTGAGTGATACTTTTAATTGTATTCCTGTTAAAAGTTCATATTTACTTGGTCCCAAGGAACCACTATAAGCCAGCACTATAAGTGTATATACACAAGTGTACATATTCTTCAGTTCTATATAGACTGGCCCATATTATCGAATACAAAGGTGGAGTGAAAATATGATACCGCTAGGTTGCATAAGAGCAAAATATACATCACTTACTGCAGGTCTGCAGGGTTGAATATTTTCCTAATTCTGTGACCGGAAATTCTTCTAATTCTGTAATGAAATCATTTTAACTGTAACTTACAATTGGCTATGTTTAAAAATCATAGGTATTTTATGTCCAAGGACTTTGCGTTGAATGAACTAATAAGAATTAAAACTGTCCAATGCTTAATAAATCAAGACTTTCAGATTATCAAATGTTAGTTATCATTAACTACCTAATAATTGTTTAAAATAAATTGACAAAACTATGCAAACAATTTAGCTTTATTCTGGAAAATATAATAATCCTTCTAAAGTAAAGTTTTTAATCTCTTACTTAGAAACAGACCTGATTTCATAAATTTACTTTTAATTCTACCAAAACATTTTATTTTTTTAGGGCAAAATTAAAATGTTTACATAAACCCTTAAGGTCAGATTTGATTCACAAGTAGGCCTACCTCTTTTTAACCCTAATTTAATAAATTACGGTATTAGGCCAGTTAACTTGGATTATCTAGATTTTATTGCACTTTCTACATTCTTTGGTTGAAGCCTGTTTAATATGTTGACTGTGTAACACATCTTAGGTTTTGTTTATTATCCTTGATTTAATCTGATTATAAAAACTATCTATTTATACATTCCAACATAACTCCCCATAAAATACATGTTCACCTTCTTCATAATAACCAAGAAAAGGACTTATACTAGAAATATTAATACCAATCATAATTAAAAATTTCAAGGTTAATACGATAAATCTGAGGTACTTTCGTATTATACTGACCACACCTGTATGTCAGCGATGTATATTCTATTTGAGTATACTAGTCGAGTCGTGGTCATCTCTGCATCGATGGGTGTGTCAACTTTTTTTATGTGGCTGGCCAACTACTTTAAATTTATATGTGTGTGTTAAGTGTTTGTGTGAAAAATGTGTTATTTATTACCACAAGAATGACGAAGACATGTTCTGAAGCAACTTTGTGACGGATGTATGTTTGATGATGGGAATACATAGTTCCCAAAAATATTCGTATTTAAAGGACTGTTGGATTGAAGACGGCAGGTAGTGCAACCTTTAATATAACTATATTCCGTCATTCTGCAATCTGCAGAGTTAAGTTAGGTAAGGTTATTGATATTATTATTCTATGAATAGCTGTATATTATTAATAGCCAACCTTACGTAATTTCACAGAGCGCTGATGTAGTTTCGGGCGGCACAGACAAACGAACAAAGTATTATAAGTTCATTTTTTTATTTTTTTACGTCGATTCACATCACCTGACTAAAATAAACTCAAAAAGAAGTAGTAACAAACAAATTCACAATCGAAAATACAAATGAACAGTGAAGAAACTCTTGATCCATATGAAATAGTCGAGCATTTCAACCAGTTCTTTGCTAACATAGCTGACAAAACATTAACTCTAAACAGTCAGTACAAAAAAAGTTCACAAACAAATCTCGCACACCACCTACTTAGTAATTTTGGCTGAAACTAACAAAGAAGAAATCTCCTGTTCAGTCCAAAGTTTTAAACCCAAAACCTCTAGGGGTGTGGATGGCATCTCATTGAAGTTATTAAAGCAATGTTGTCAACCACTAGCCCCTCCTCTGGCATCAATAATCAACATGTCTTAAAGGTCAGGAATATTCCCTTTAGCACTAAATACAGGCAAAATATTTCCAAAGTTTAAAAGTGGAGACTCAACGCTGGCTAATAACGACAGACCTATCTCATTGATCTCATCCTTCTCCATAGTATTTGAACAAGTTGTGCTGAAAAGGATTATAGACCACTGTATACTTAATGAGATACTAACAGAAAATTAGAATGGCTTTTTATAGGCCGTTCAACAACAGAACTCATCATTGACCACATTGAGGAAAGAAATCTAGTCACAAGTATCATGCTGAATTTCAGCAAGGCATTTTATTGCCTTGGCCACAAACTAATCCTAAGAAAACTCAACAACTTGAGTATTAGGGGTACAGCCCTCAGCTGGTTCAAGAGTTACTTGGAACAACAGAGACATCTGGTTCAAATAAAACAAGAAGACAAAGGGCTGGTTCACATGGTGCGATCCACTCCATTACTGTAATCAGAGGCGTACCACAGGGGTCTGTTCTAGGCTCTGTAGTGTTGATCTTGTTAATAAATGACATGCCTAAACATCTGGAAGGGATCTGTAATACTCTAATATAATACTCTTCTGATGATAGGAATGATAGGAAAAGCTGTGAGTACAAATAATGTAGTTATTGTGGATGATACAACTCTCATCTCTGCAGGAACTTACACTGACCAACTTGCTGTATCATCCTACATTGCATTACACACAGCTTATCAGTACTGTCACACAAATGATGTAGTTATCAACATGACCAAAACAACCCAGCTAGCTTTTGGTATTAAGCGAGACTTAGTCCGGCTTTGCCAGATGTTGACATGAAGCCTGAGACGAAGTTCCTTGGAGTCACTATAGATGAAAGTATGTCATGGACACAGCATGTGGATGTCCTGTGCAAGAGATTAAACACAAATCTCTCGGAAAAAAACTCGGAATTAGTAAAAACAACTTACTTTCCACTTTTTGAATCACACATCCGATATGGAATATTTGTCTGGGGAGGAACAACTCAAGAGAATCTAAATCGAATAATTCTCCTCCAAAAGAAAGCAGTAAGAATACTTAGTGGTCTTGGACCTATTAACTCTTTCACAGAGGCTTTTAACAACTCCACATAATGACTGCAGTATTCCTGTACATCAGGGAGACAATACTGTATGTTTATGGGCTAAACTTACCAAGAATTTATGACCACCACAACTACACTACCCGGCATGCTACAAACTACGCATTTCCTCTTAACCATCTTATTCTGTTCGAGAGAAAACTGTAATAAAAACTTTTCAACCTCTTACCTGAAGAAATGAGGAATCTCTCGGGAAAGCAGCAGAAAACAACTCTAGATAACTTACTTACAGCAAGACCCTTTTACAACATGGAAGAATTCAAGAGTAAAAGGCTATGTGCCTAATTTTAAAAAAAGGTCTGTAAATTATTGACACTGTATATTTATTCACAAAACTGTAATAAAGAGTTTCTGTTATATTAACTTTATTTTCCCTCAATAGCTGTGTGGTCGGTATAGTATGAAGTACCTAATCTTATAAAATGCTACATCATGTCATTTTGTGGCTTGTGTAAGAACTCTGGGTCAGCAGATTTTTTACGGGTTTTGAGAAGCACTTCAAAATAATGAGTCCTGCCATACTGTAAATAAAACTGACTGATATGTTTTTAGATGTAACTAATGTACCATAAAAATCTTTATTAATGGCCTATGATCTGTGCATGGATCCTAACCAGTATGGTGTTCAGACTAAGGCAGCGTGTTCCAGTGTTTGCTGATCAAAACAAATTATAACCCTGTTTTTTTGGTGTCTGCGTAGATCATAGACATCTTGCACCCCTTGAGAACATATTCCTTGACTCACTCTCCTCATAATGAGATCAATTATGTGAGATGCTCTGTTGCACTCCTGGTATTTTTTTATTCAAACTTTAAGGAATTAAAATGGCTAAGTATGTTTTGTAAAAGCATATTGGTAACAGTTAAATACTGTCCAATAATTAGATGATGGATTAGAGATTGAGTTTCCTGTTGTAGGCCTTAGGCAAGCTTAGTCCTGCTAGAACTAACTGCCATCTAGTTCTGACTCCATTCAAAAATGTAGTCGAGTACATTGAGAGAGAGTGTGTGTATATGTGATTGATCAAAAATCATCAAGATATGACTTTTTTTGAGCCTCAAAGGGATCATCTCCTGGTGGATAATGCGCCGGAGGACCAGGCCTGTCGGCCAATGTTGAAAATAGATAAATATCACTTACTTGTAATATCTTGTTACATGAAAAAATACATACAAAGGGAAAAAAACTCACTTTATAGATTGAAAGACAAATTGAAATGTATTATTTGAAGAACATAAACAAATCACAACATTAGTCAACAACAATAAGAATGATTTAAAAAATTAAAAACATATGATCATAAAATCAGCTGCAAGGTTCAGTTGTCACAACCCGCCAATCTCCCTTGTTTTGGCTCAATACTGGGGGAATGCTCGACGCACGATCAAGATTTGACTAGCATCATTTTAAATCGAAAATATCAAGGATCTCAAAAAAAAAACATCTAAATTGTTCATGTAGACAACAAAAAATGATGATCACATTTTAAATTCTCTCTAGGATAGGAACTCTATTACGGAATAGGAGAGCCACAATCGAAAACACTGTTTCCGGTGAGGTTTCAACTTCAACATTCTAGTTTGACAATCCTCTGCAGAGTCTATCCTTGAAAGCAGTTTGATCGTTAGCGAAAATAGTGGAATGAATGGATAAGTAAGGTCCCAACAACGTTGTGGGAACATTGTGGAATGATAGGAAAAGCTGTGAGTTCAAATTATGTCCCAGATTTAAATCGGACAGTTAACTTTAAATTATCAAGATAATTGTGAAACCAGTTCAACATTGGCCCAGTTACACAATATACCTCATACTGGGTGTGAACGAGAGATTGCATCTGCCTGACTTTTATCATCAAAAGCCTTCAGCACCTGGATTTAAAATATGAGTAGGTTTGCGATTTTTGACCTTCCAGATCATAAACTGTGTTGCTTGACGATAGATTGCCTGACCTGAACATAGGCCTCAGTATGTCAATACCTAGACAGTATACCTTCCAGAACACTTGATAACCATATAGTGAGATTATCCACTGATCTATTAAAATATCCCTTGCCTTAAAATAGATACCGAAAAGAATTGCTGGAAAAATGACATGAGAATTTATGGAACAGAAATTGGAGTAATGGGCCCCAGCAAGCAAGCAGATTTTGTCTGGACCACAACTCTTCAAAAGATCAAGTTCAAAAAGCTTTTAACTTAACAGAACACACTGAGTCAAAATTCTTTCCATTACCACTTGTACCAAAACCGTTGGTTTCTCAGGCTCCATGTAATTTTTGTTTTGTTCTATTGGCAAAACTGTTAGAGCGGTGCCTTCCATCATGCTAATACCTTTCCACCTCTCCACTCGAATTAGCAGCAAAATCACTTTTTATTTAGTTTTGGGGCATCCCTTGACCTTGACAGTCCATCTTTGTGCGAATAGTCGGTCTCCCGCACCAAAGGATTGGTACATAAAAAACTCCATACACACAAATTGTATTTATTGTTTTCTTATCTTATATTATTATAATTACTATTTTACATGGTTTCTGGTATTTGAAAAGAGGTCTTTGCTTCCTGTGAGGATTTTAGAAATAAAAATTAGGTCTATAAGTTAAAGTAATGTACTGTTATTTTATATTACTATTTTCTCTATAAATTGTTAAGAAAAGCTAATTTAGTTCTTCAGCGTAATTTATATACTTGTTGACCTTTAAATACTTATTTTAAGTCATTTCAAAATTTATAAATGCATAATTGTAACCATATAGGTTAAAAACTGGTATAGGGGTCTCTCAGACCGAGGGTTTCAGTTGGCGTTACTACCAATAGGGTTTCGGTAAGAGTATTGAATATTAGCTTGTCATTGCCTTAGCCCAGCTGCCTGACAGCCGTGGTGGCCCCCTAAAGTATTATGAGGTCGGACGACTCAGAATTAGTGATCTCTTTTATTGATCTCAGCTTCTCTTTTGTCATTTTACCAAAATTATACAGTGCATTTTTTACTCATTTGGCTTAATACACTCATGGAGACCAATAATAATGAGGTTCTTTTATTTGAATCTTAAGGACCTCATATTTACTTCAGTTATTGATTCTGAGAACTGAACTGAATCACCTCCTAGAATTGTAGAATGATACTTTCCTTAGAACTGTGCAGTTCTATGGAAGCTGGTAGCTGTTTACATTATTTGTGCAGGTGAATGAAGGCAATTTTAAAAATCATTCGTTGTGGCGGAGTCCAGATCTGGCAGATCTAGATTAGGGTGAGCTGGAACTGTCATGTTAAGTAAAGTAAATCAAAACTAAAAATATGCATTCTTATGTTCCAGGGACGATGCTTACAAGTACTGCTGTTTATTTCTTTGATGAAGTCCCCCAAAAAGTTAGTAAGCCTCGTCAACATGTCAATTTCAAGTCGTCTTTGAGTTGCATATATTTAGTTTTAAAATGCAACAAGAAGGCCAACCAAAGTTCCTTAGATATCATCAGGGTAGTGTACGAGGTGTTGCCTTCAGTCCAAGGGTAAGAGTAAAACTATTCTATTTTTTAACGTAAAAATATTTGTATTGAAAATTTTAAACACTTGATTCCTAAACCCTTTTAGGATCCCTTGATAAGGGATCCTATTCATGATTCTGGTAGATAGTACTATGCAGATGAAGTAGAGATCAATAAATAAGTTGGACTTGGTCAATTTATAAATGGTTTTGTGTGTTTTTATGGAAGGGGGAGCAAGTGAGGCAATTTTGACAACATCAAACAGTATATCTAGGTCCTATCAAGGTTCTAAATAATGGTTTCATATTCTTACAGTAGAATTATTCTAGGTAGATGCTATGGTACCAAGTTGTTTTAAAATCTACCAAGAGACACAAATACAATAGTAATAGCTAATTGATGGGGGACAAATGAGAACATCTATCAATGTTACAGTAGGTTGTTTCGTAACAGAGTCGAAATTTCAATGTCTGTGTGTGTGTTGCAACAATGGAAGAACGGCTATAAGGATCAGTTTGAAATTCAAAATGTACAATTCTTCAACACATCTAATATCTTTAGTTTTAAGAATTTAAGTATTTACTAAGCTATTTATTTATAAATTTGTGTTAAAAATCATATGGAATTTCCTTTTGATGATTAACATGTAAGTAAATGTTAAAAGCTACAATTCGTCGAGAAGTTGAGTTGATTATGAGTATGTTCAATCATATTGAATATCACCTAGGTATCAGTCAGAGACTAGGTACAAAAAGTTCTAAAAAGTTAACATAACCATATGGCCTCTAGGATCGTTACCTGTTCTGCTCTGGTGCTTACGATGGTAAAGTTAACTTGTACTCAGCGCTGCGCATGGAACTGCTCATGTGCTACCAGATTACCACCATGACACTTGCACGAAACGTCAACGCTGTGCGATTTACGTCCGACGGTACAAGGGTAAGGAAATAATCTTTATTGATTGTTGAAGTTTTAGGAGGATTTGGAGACTGGGTTTTTATCCCAACCCACAGGAAAAATCCCTGTTTATAGTGCTTACTTACTGCTGTGGCTCCACAAATTTCATAAAATTAGTAGACCTACCTCTAATGTTTTTCATGACTTGATCAGACCATCTTAACTTCGGCCTTCCAAATGAACGCTTTCCCCTAGGTGTGGCATTCCATACTTCATCAACTGCTTTCCTTAGATAGAACTGTTAATTAATAGCCCAACAGTCATCTAAAGGACCTACAGTGTAACGTGGAATCCAAACCACTGCCTCTGAATTACGAACTGGTCTAATTATGAGTATGGTCTTTGCGGATTAACTCAGTATTCAATAGTGCGGACGTTAATCCACACAAGAGAACACTACACCCACCGACCATCACTCACAACTATCCACAATTCGTGACTTCCAAGTAGCTGGATTACAGGACGACACCACTGTCCCAGTCACTCACTCTCATGGGCTTCCAATAAAGGTGAGTGAAACAGGAAGAAACGGTGGGTGAGGATGGGTTTGGTCGGCTGATAAAACCAAGTCCTGTGGTTCCCTGCCCGGCAGGACCCCCAACGTTTAGGTCGACCTAACCAAGTTGAGAGGCAGGGCCCCATGCCTTGGTGGGCCCTTGATTTCTAGTGAATTTGGAGTCTCCAGCTAGGCCTTGAGCCCTAACCTAACCACTGGAACTTTGTACTCCTGCATTAACATATCATGGTGGAGGACAAACGATGTTCACTTGGAGCACAGCTATTTAACTGCCTCTGATTGTGACAACATTCCTTAATCCTCCGTGTGGCAGACTGGCATAAAATTAGTAGGCGACTTAAAATGCTGATTGATGTAGCCATGTTCTTTTTCATTTTAAGCAGTCTAAACTCTGATGAATGGGGATAATTCTTATATCAATTGAAAGATGGTAAATTTTTTATTTTGTGCACGCCAGTGGCATTTTTATGTTTTGATAACGGTCAGGTCTGTACTTAATCAATGTTGTTAGGAAATCATTAATTAGTACATGACATGATGGGTCCAGATTCGATTCTTCGATCATTCAGTTTTGAAGGCGGGTATTATAACCACTACACCACCCAGCCAGTTATTCCGGATATTAATTTTACTATGACAATAAGTCTTGTAGTATTAGTTTATCGATTCTATCAACAGATACTTCTGTGAGTAAAACACACACTAACTCATGACGTGCATTTTTTGGTTGCGAAATGAAGCAACATCAACAAATCACGTCTGGATTAATTTTCGTGTTTGACAAGAGTGGGTGGTACCACAACAAGCATGAAATAAGCTTTTATTAATAAATTATTTTGGATATAATATGCTCTAACAGCTGTTTGGGGATTTTAGACATTAGTCATGTTTTTATGTGAACGCAAAGTGGCAAAATTTTTTCAGTATTTTTATGTTTTAGCATCTTCAAATTGTCCTGTTTTTTAAAACAAAATAGATATGAATATGTATATGTTTGCATTAACATTCAATTTTATATGATTTATTTTAAATCGTATGCAAAATCCTCAAAATGAGCTTGCCACTCCCCACAACAGATGCAACAATTGGTCGCCACTCGGAGGGTTAATGTACCTCAGTATTGGTAACTAGGCTGACAAAGGACAGTTAGAGGGGTGTCTTTATTGGTAGCCTACTAATTCGTAATAATCACTTTGAACATCTTGAATCACCCATTAGGAAGTACAGTATAAGAGCTTACTTAATATTTTGTACCAGTTCACAGGACCTTTGTTGCAGTAGTAAGCCTGTAATGTAAAGGGTTTATGGGTGATGCAATCCTTATCAACCAAATTCCACTTAAATATCTGGAAAGGGGCTGAGATTCTGTGATAGGTAGAAGGTGTTTAACCTAACCGTAATTCTGATATTGTTAGATCCTCGCGGCAACAACAGCACGCCGCCTCGCAGTGGTGGATGTGGAGCGGGGTGAGCAGCTCCTAGCCTACGACAACTGTGCGTACGGAGGGAGGGAGCGGTCCGGCCTGGCTACTGACCCTGTATGCCCCAACATGGCAGTGTCGGTAGCCGTCAACGGCAAGGGACTCACCTTGCTTGATCTCCGCATGCCACTGCCTCTTGACTTTGTTTATGACGTAAGTGTAATTTGTTTGTCTTATGTTTATTGTAACATCGTAGAAACCTCACACAATACACTATAAACACTTATTCGTGTTTTGGCCTGATATATTACTTTTCAGTTGTCACTTCGCTTCTCAAGCTATTTATTGCAACAAATTTGTCATTTTTTCTAATTAACCTGCGGTCGCAATCACATGTGTTACGTGGATGGTCGAGGGGTTAGTGTCACCTCTTAGCTCACCTTTTCAAATGCCTTGTTAACGATTTAAATTTTACGAATTTTAAACAAATTATATCATACCTTTTTTGTTTACCTATTATTCTAACCTTTATTTATTCACAAAACTAAAATTAATTTATTTAACAGTAAAAAATTTTTAAAAACTCTCCAACTATGAATTTTTCAACAAATTAACTATTTTTACTTAATTATTTAAAACACTGGATGATATTAAAAAGACGTTTTGCTAATACTCAGAATATTATAATAATGACAAAATAATTAATATACAAAAAATAAATTTTTTTCCTAAATTTTAAGACCTTAAAGGCCTTTTCACTTATTGTTTACTGCACTGCAACTCGTCACAAAATAAAGGCGCAAGACAGACTGAAGGTCACATAACCTCCCCCACCATATCTCCTAACTACTGACACTCCTAAGGTCAGGTACTCTTGAGTTTCAGGCTGATATATCACAAGCTTCATAATTTGTAGAAAATTAAAATGAAAAGTGAGCGCTGCGCTCACCCCTGGACCATCTGCGGGTTAAATTAAATATAAAATTAATTTTCTCAAATATTGATATTGTGATAGAGCCTAAGATATAATGTGTTATTATTGTAATAATATTATGTGTTAAAAACATATCAGTAGGTTTTAAAAAAAGTAATTATTCCATTGGGTGAGTCCATTTAGAAGGTCTGGTGGAAATAATTTAGCAATGAGGAATGCAAAAACAACTATAAAACTACATAAAATCAAAACTACCGTTACATCAAATGGGGAAGTCAAGCTAACAAATGGCAAACAATTAGAATTTTGGACTAAATTTGTAACATAAAATTTAGTTTATGACCAATTCTATGAAATGATTTTAAGTGATTATGGATTACAGAGAAGTAGGCCTAATACCAAACACAAATTACGTAATTTCCAGTTGCACGAGAGTCAGATCCGAGATGTTTGCTTCCTGCACGGATCGTGGCCGTGGGCGCGGGGACACCAGTCGTCAATACTGACAGCCGGCCTTGAGGGAACCGTCAAAATATGCACGTTAGACGGAAGGGTGCTGCATAGCTTCTCCACAGGTCACTCCGTGAACACTGTCTGTCCCACGCCTGAGGTGTTCACACACTGTGCGGACGACGGCTTCACCAGTGAGTCAACATTACAATCATAGTTTCGAATGAAAATTATACAAAAGCACTAGGCTTTTACGAGAAAAGGAAACAAATCTGTAGGGCCTAGTATTACAGATATTAATAGTGTATAACGTTAATCCTTTCCACTGACATATAATAATAGCCGCTCCTCCGAACATTTTACGTCAGTGGATTGATTTGGAGAAAAACTTTTTAGTCCTTATAAGTGTAAAATTACAGATGTATTTAATAATCAGAACAAAACACCAAGATCACTCACTATTAACTTGATTGACGGGAGACAAAACTATTGTTGTCCTAAAAAAAAATCATAAAACCTCTACCTAGCTTTATCTGACGTTCCGTCAAAGAATTGTCATTTGAATTATTTGATGAAACTGATTAATTTCATATTAACCTTTAAACTTTATTATTGTAGGTTTGATCCTCAGTGGAGGAGAGTTGGTCTCATCCTATGTACCTGACTCAGGAATCCAAGAGCATCTCAAAGAACATAAAGAGATGCCTATTTGGAAACTTAAGTGAGTAATTCATTAATACTTTTTAGACATTAGAATAGTGTAAACATTAATCCACAGGATATAACATCCACAGGCCATTGTGGATACTATACACGTTATTATCCATTGTTAATGCACGTTATGTGCTCTCTTTGGGAACTATCCAGTGTTAGTAAATGACTGGGACGGTGGCGTCGTCCTGTAATCCAGCTAGTTTGGTGGGTGTAGTGTTTTCTTGTGTAGATTAACGTCCTCACTATTGAATACTACATTAATCCGCAAAGACCATCCTCATAACTAGACCAGTTCGTAATTTAGAGGCAGTTGTTCGGATTCCTTGTTAAACTGTAGGTCCCTTAGATATGCCATTTACTGTTGGGCTATTAATTAACAGTTCTGTCTAAGGAACATGTCAGCCTTAGTCATTACACTGATTTTACGTAGCGCTTTAAGGGTTAACAATAGGCTGCACAATCTGAGACCTCACATAAATCAAATAAATACTACGGAATATAATAAAAAGTGATATACAATGAAACCTCGATTTAACAAATTTCAAGGGACTAACAAAGATATACATTATATAGGGGTATTCTTAAAAACGAGTTTGTTAAATTGAGGTTGAATTTTGCCGAAATTCGTAATATAGGGGTTAGTCATAACCTCCAAATAAAGAATATTGAACGAGTCCAAGCTGTATTTAATTTTTAGGCATATGTTATTTTTGGTATACTGTATGTTTTAATGCTACAGATTGGCTTAACCAGCCATTACCTGTTTGAAAACCATTGCTCGGCCAATAGTTGAGCTTTTTCCTGAAGTACAGATCCCGAAACGTATACATTTTTTTGTAACGTATCAGTTCCCAAAATGAAACAAAAGTGTGCTGCAGAGTGAAGATGAATTTAGATTAGATCTAGTGTACTTTAAAGCTGGCAAGGATAGTGTTGTGATGTTGGTGCATGTGGCAGGTACACCTCGCAGGGTAGCATACTCTACTCTGCTTGTGACGGAGGAGTGCTCAGAAGGTACAGGAGGTACCCGGACCACCACCAGTACTTGGGAGAGGTGTACAAACACAAAGGCGACATCCAGGATCTGGACATCTCGCCTTACGATGAATGTATCCTTTGACAAAACCTTGCTCTCTCTCTTGATATCTATTACAAAAAGTTGATTATGTTTTCTAAATAATATAATTTGATACTGCAATTACCTTGTAAGTTGGTTACTCGTGATATATATCATACTTTTAATAGTTATAAAATATAGCACTGGGATGGTGGCGTCATCCTGTAATCCAGCTACTTGGAGGTCGCGAATTGTGGATAGTTGTGAGCGATGGTCGGTGGATGTAGTGTTCTCTTGTGTGGAATAACGTCCGCATTATTGAATACTATGTTAATCCACAAAGGCCATCCTCATAATTAGACCAGTTCTTAATTCAGAGGCTGTGGTTCGAATTCCACATTAAACTGTAGGTCCCTTAGTTGCCATCGGCTGTTGGGCTATTAATTAACAGTCCTGCCTAAGGAACATGTCAGCCTTAGTCAGTAACAAGACTACAAGATCGCGCCACAATCATCCTACACTCATTTCTCATTCATACTTGGCTTAAAATACTTACCTGGGTAGGTTGCCATTTCAATAATCTAAATCTAAATCTAGTCTTTAAAAAATCATAAAATCAAAAACATTACCAGTCTATATAACTACGTAGTGCATAGTATAGATGTGTACTATGCTACGCTAGAGTATGCTTTTTATAGCCAAAATAGCCTTTCTCAGACGGTGGTCCTTTTTTGTGTAATAGTTAGACCGTTGTGCTGATGAGTACAACGATTGAAGCCATTCGGAAGGACAAGGGTTTGAATCCCGACCATTTGCAATCCCTGTTTGGCTTGCAAATGTGTGGTATAGTGGAGAGGGGGGCACAGCTTCAATAAACGATGACCGGCTTGGGTAGAAGTTGACAAATTTGAAGGATTAATAGGATTGCAGACATGTTTTGCTTTTCGGTTAGCGGTTTAAATGTTTTATGTTGTTTTATAACTGTTTTACTTTTTTACAACTGTATGGTTAAAGGGGGCTTGTTTTATGTTTTTTTGTTTAAACTTTGTATTTTAAGAAGAGTTGCAGGGTCAAAGTAAAAACTAAAAAAAGCAAATTAAGCTCGGAAACTCCGCCACTCGAAGGGTTAAGGGAGCCGACTTTGAATTGTTGAGGATAAATTCTAATTTTAGAGGTAATTTTTCGAATTAAAGGAACAAAATTAGAATTCTAGAGGCTCAAGTAGAAAAAAATAAAAATTTTTAACATATGAAATATTTAGAGGTTAAATAACATCAAAGTATTTGAATTTATTTTTTTTTTAATATTAAACCCTCTCATATCCGGACCCTCAAATATCCGGATGTGATTTTGAAAGAATGCAAAAATTACTTTGGGAGGTCAATGTTTGTTAAACCAGTAGTCATGAACGATGTTTGTAGGCCGGTTAGTAGCGGGCAGGTCGCCAAACTTGATCCTTGTGGACAGCGTAATGTTCATAGCGGAGTGGGGAAACTAGTACCTAGTCAAACATATCTGTATTCTGTGCTACTGGTGCAGTTCACTGACCTACGAAACAAATATTACTATCATGTCCTAAAACAATAGCCAAAAGCCACGCATCACGTGATGTAGTGACAACACGCCTCCGTTTTATTTCACGTTTGTTTGCTTCAGTGATAGTCTTCCTTTAACTTTTTTTTTGTTTCGGTAGGTAGCTATTATGGCAAAAAAAAAAAATTGTCATTATGATGGAGGAAAAATTGTATTACTCTAGTACAGTACCGCTTTGTGCTGTATTACGTAATTTTTTGAGTTTTTATATTATTAAAGTGTTAGTATTACAACCAAAATTATTTTTTATTTAATATCCGGATGTTTTATTTCCCTCTCATATCCGTATTTTTGCTATCCCGATCGGCTCTCGCCACATTAGTCCGGATATGAGAGGGTTTACTGTATAAGAGGTTTTCTCAAGGGAACACAAAATCTATGAATCGTAGAGGTTTTAGAGTTACCGAGGTTTTAATTACTGAGATGCTACTGAACAGTGGTTGTTAAAACAAGGGACAGTACACATAACACTCATAGTTGCATTGAACTTTTCATCGTTTCCTTATCCAAACAACAGATATAATCACGGCGTCCAAGGACAAATCAGTGGGTGTGTTGAGGCTGGGAGCCCCGAACCACGGGTGGACTGAATACTGCGAGTTCACATGATACATCGTGCTGTGTCTCACAATCACAAGTGTAAAATTTGTACAAAGCTATTGAATTTTTTAATTGTTTGAGAATGACTAGGTTCGATCGCATAAAGGTCAGTTGGTTCTTATTTCATCATTTTACGTTTCACTGTTCACCAAAGACTGTTTACCTACTACATCTCATCTGATGATGTAAGTTTTTATTTAGTGGTAATTCTTAATCTTTGTGAATTTCTTTACATTTGATTTTTGAGGTAAGCATGTAACCTAATTTATTTAGTTATGTATGTGTAGATATTAAAAATATTATTTACTCTTAATGCCTTGAAGGTATAGAACCGTTCTTTGATTTTTAAAATAAATATAAATTTTTATGTAAGCTGTATTTAAAATTAGTTGAGCTACAATCGAGCATTTCACCATCTTGGCTTTCCCAGGCTAAAAACAGCCTTTATGTTGGAGCTGGCTGTGATAGCAGAGAAATTAAATGCCTATTTATTATTATTATTAAGTCCTAAAACCTAAAGGGAGAACACATCTACGAATCCAATTTGTCTTTTTTCTCACTTTTCATTTTTGGTCACAGAATTTCTTTTTTTTATTCTAAGAAACACATAGTAATTTAATTATTTTTAACATCGTTTATTGCCTGTATGTCCCCATCATCTCGTTTAGGAATGTGATGGGACTAAGATTTCAATAATTAATCTTTAATAAATACACTTTTTTTTTAATTTTAACCCTCCAACGGTTTTACCGTCGATTCATCGACGCCACCGTCGAAGGTTCACCGTCGATCAATCGACGGTAGGTAAGCTTTTACAAAAAGCAATGGTGTGAATACATTTTCGGTTAAAACTACATTGAATATAGTATCGTTGTTTTCTACAGATCATACGCTTTCCGCCGAGGTATGTTTCGTTTTGCTTACTCTATGCGTCAGAGTTCTATGTTAGTTAAAACATCGGTCTTCAGTTGCGCGGTTATGTCGCTTTGTTTACAATGGTGGCGTTACACGTTCTCGTCGCGTTTGTTTGTTCTGATGTTAATTTCACATTTTAAAATTGATAGCAGTGATTATGTGTATAAAACTATAATTTTTATTTTACTTATTAAATTTTTATAAACTTGGCTATCTTCAATTTTTGATTGGTATTTATTTTCTGTGTTTTGTGGGGGAGCAAACTTTGAAAAATCTTTTGAAAAAATTTTTTTATCAATTTTAATTGGATACACCCATCAAAACCAAGATAAAAATAAAACATGTTACTTTTATCTTATAGATAATTTAATGTAGATTAAAATGGTGTATAATATGTTATAGTTACTATATTTTTACTATTTTATGTGGAATTTTTAGTAAAAGCCTGCAAAAGCGCCAAAATGAGGTGAACCTCAAGGGGTCAAATAGTGAACCGTTGGAGGGTTAATACTTTAAAAAAAGTGTTACTCTTAAGAACTCAAGTGATTTAACATTGCCACAGTAACTGCCAGATGCTGCATCTTATTTGCCAAGAGGCTTGTAAGGAAGTCTAATTGTGTTGCATGATCTTTTAGAAACTTTACCCTTAGATTTCAAATCTAAATTATGATTTTTATTTATTATTTCAGCACTTTAATAGTATTATTTTTACATCAATAAAAATATAGTCTGCTTTTAATCTTAATAATCTTGAACTGAGTCTAGTTGAGACAGCAAAACATTTGGAGTAAGTAGTGGAATTTTGTTTATGTAAAAATAATCAAATGTTTAGTAATATAAAAATTGCTAAAATATACGTTAGATATTTTAAAAATATATTTACCTGAATAATGGTGTTACATTAAAATAAAAGTATCGATAGTCACTTTTTGCATCTTTTATGAAATGAAAAAGGAAAATCTACCTTCAGTTAAGTCTTAAATAGGTACTCTTGTTTCCCTCTTTACCACCAACTTATTGTTAATATCTTCATTTTTTAAGATAGATGATAGTGTTCAAATTAAATTTTCTGTTTTAATTTGGTACAAATCAATAGTTTTTTTTATTATCAGCAAACCTAAGCTCCCAAATAAAAAGTTAAAAATAGTTTTCACGAATTTCAGAATTTTTAAAATTTCGATGGATGGGGAATGGTACAAGCCCAGGTCTTTTTCCTATTTTGACCTGTTGTTATAAAACAATAAAAATTAATAGCCCATTAACAAAATGGCAACCGAGTTCAGATTTGAGCCTTGTGAGATTCAATGCAGTTACCTTCAGTTTTGAAGATGGGCACTATAACTACTCACCGAATTTTCCAACTTTATTTATCATTTTAAAGTATGTATTTTTCTTTTGATTTTAACATTGGCTCTAAAAATTGTTTTAAACTCTTGTTAAATATTTAAATCACAGAACAAGAAAATGTATTGGAAATCGAACATCTGAAAATATCAAAATCATCCATTCCAATGAGAATATTTTAATAACTTCTGTCATTAGAATGGTGAGTCACCTTTCTTCTGATGACTCCCTTAGAAAAAGTAATACTAACGATTTGGCATGTGAAACCGTCCAAGTCTGACCTAGAGGGAGTCAAGTCTAATTTTGTAATATTCCTTCATTGTAGGTTGTAAAAGTGTTGTGAACCTATGCCTAAGCGTAATTCTGCATGATGGTCATATTTCTTCTATGTATCTTTAATTCTTTACTTAATGGTTTTCTGAACCCTTACACAATTTTCATTTTAGAATATTTCTTTCATCAAGGAACATGTCTGCCTTAGTCAGTAACAAAACTACAAGATCGCGCCACAATCATCATTCATACTTGGCTTAAAATACCTACCTTGTGGTATGGTTGCCATTTTAATCTAATCTAATCATCGACGAACTTTACTTTTTACTATTTTGTAATTGGGTAAAAGAAATTTCTCTGCACTCAAGAAGTAGTAGATTCACCTACTAGATCTCTGCCAAGATAACTACCACTTCAAAAAATTATCTTCAGGTTTTGTAAGCTGTACTTAAATATTTATTTTCCAAAGGAAAAGCTACTTTTTCTCAATATAGTTAACCCTCTCTATTTTCCTCCGTTGTAATGAAGTAAATTACGGATGATATACATTAAAAGTAGTTGATAATTTATAAGTTGGTTTGTTTGTACTTTCTTCTTTGTGTACTTTCTTGAATTTTAAGTAAATTTGGAAAGTAACTGACTCTTTGCTAAAGAAATTAAATTCTGTGGAGTTGTAAAATAATGTATAAATATGACTTATATTATTGTACTTTAGTTAGTCATGAAACATAAAGCTATAAATGGAACATTTTTAGTAAATGTTTTAATTGTAAGTTTATAAACTATGTATGTTGTAAAAAATAAATGTAAAGGCTATTAATGATGCCACTAGTTTAAATGTCAAAATTCCACTCATAATTATCGTTCCATGGATAAACCACTGCCATTGAAAATACTAAGATAGTTTTGGTATTTCAAATCCTAAGTTTGTGATAGTTAAAATTATTTTCTGGAAATGTAATATATTATATATTAAATTTAAAATTATTTTCAGGTCAGTTAAATAATTCTAGATGACAAAATTGTGCAATATACTGTAGTGTAGTGAGTAAAGTTATAGTTTTACCAATCAATAAATGTGCTTTATAATATTTTGTAAGAATTAACAGTTTTATGACATTTGTAGTGATGTGCATCTCAAATTTTTATTAAATATTCTTAAACATCCATAGGATTTTCATTACCAGAATAATACTTGGTATCATACCTCATGTGTTCTAACTCAAAATGATATGTTTCTATTGTAAAGATGGCTGGAATTAATTCAATCACGGCTACGTGGACGCATTTGCAGTCCAGGTACTCATTAACCATCCTGATGGATGCATTTGCTGCCATTTAGTAGTGCATGTTTTCATGGCATATTACTGCTACAGGATAAGAGCTAGAACTTTGAAACTTGTGCCAGCACTAGTCAATAGTACATTATTTATCATGTTAGCATAGGCTGTCATGGATGGTGCTGCTACGGGCGCACAGTGGCAGCCCCAGGAACTGCTCGTCAGTGAGTCAGACAACTGGTTAAAAAAGCCTGAAACACATTCTTAATAGTATATACATAATCCAATACTATAATACGAGCAAGGTTTATATATATATATTTGCTCACGGATCTCGAAAACTGCACTAAGGAATTTCTTTAAATTTTGGAAGTAACTAATTTCCGAGTAGAAAATAAGTTCTAGATAGGTCTAATGTCCAGGAAAATTCGTGTTTTCTCGTAATATTAAGTTTAAAATCTAAAAATTTAACACTACGCTTATGGAGAATAAAATGTAAACAATACAAACCAAAACAGCTGTTTATAACCGTTTGACAGTTCTTGATTGAAGACGCCGGGGAACAATATGTGAATAGAGGTTTTTCATAAATATTTATTTTATGTATGTAATAAATGTAAAATTATCAGGTTACTAAACAATTTGTAAAAACTTAAGGGTAACATAACTGTGAGAAATAAAAGCAGGAAAGAGTATTTTCAAAATCTTCCGTGTTTTGATAGAAAACGTATTCGTTGTATTGCTTGAAGCCACTGTAACAAACCAAATAATTAGTGTAAATTAAATTTCTCTTTTGCTTTTCAATCCTCCGTTTCTAACAAAATCAGTTGATCACAGGCTAATAATAACTGTATGGATAATTAAACAGTAAATGATCTGCTAAAACAATTGAGGTTGACTAAAAGACGTTAAACGGCATTGCTCATTTGACAGACGCCGTAGCGTGTCGGCCTCAAGAATTAAAGGTCGCGAGTTCCATCCCCACCACTAGGCGCGATACTTTTTGTTCAGTGCTATATTAATTATGGTGTATTAAATCGGTTTTATTTCAACCACATAAATGTTTTCATTGAGGATTACATGTGTTTTAATTTTTCTAATTAATTTTTATAATACATGTCTTTTTCTATATGAGCAAAGCTCGGTCACCAGGTGAATTTAATACTTCACATCAAAAAACAGTAGAAAATTTGTTTTTATTACTTTTAGTGTGGCAAAACAGTGCTTTATCAAGCAATTGTCATCTTTTTTAGTACATTTGTTTTTTTTGTAATTTATAGTTTTTTGTAATTTTTTTCAAAAAATTAGTCGTCTGCAAACTATAGTTAATTTTTTTTTTTACATTTTATCCATTTCCAAAAACAGTAGGTGACAAAATCTTTTTCAGTCTTTCACATCAAACAAAATGGATTGAATTTAATGCCAACTCGAGTAGTATCCCTGAAAAGGTACCCGTAGAAAAAGAACGCATTTGGTGAAAGGCAAGATGCCGACAGCATTATAACGAAAATAATTTTTAAAAAGTTAAAATACGGAATTTACTTGGTTTGGAGTGTGTTTATTATTGATGTATCATTCAATCACATGATAACCAATGATGTTTTAATTTTAAAACATATTTACGCATGTATGTGCAGAAAAAATGAAACTAAATCCCTTCAAAAATTGATGAAAAACAAAAGGCATATTTTTTTCTTTATGTAAAATTGAATTTTACTCAGCATGTTTTTATGGTTACTTTATCAGTAATAAGATATTCGACTGTCATTGCATAACGAAAAATACTGAATATTCAAAAATTCTAATATGAAGACAATTCATACTAGTTAATAAAATATTAAAATTATTAATATAGTTAATCAAAAGTATAGACTATGTATAAAATTAGATGCAATTTGACATTTTTGTTTTATGTTAAATCAAATCTAAGTTTAAAAAAGAATATTGTAGCTGGTGTAATTGCATCGTAAAAATAAAATACTATGCAAAGAATTAATGAAACAAATTCCATAATTTGTTTATGTAATTGACAAGTATATTTAATAAAAGTCTATGGAATACAGGATAATTTCAAGTTAGAATGTCATTTTATGGGACCCTTGTTATCCTCATGAAGACTCATAAATAAACCACTGAACACTAAAATGGGCAAAAAAGATGAATGTGAAATGGTTTAAATAATTTTTATTACTTTGTATGGACCATTTACTAATAGCATGTAAATAGCACAACTGTATCCGTGTCAAAGTCCAACCAAATTATCCAGAATTTATCTGGCAACCTTTGGATTAGGAAGTGAGTAATGATTTATAGATGCTGACTGCAAGGATATTCAATAAATATACAAAATATTTTGTTTTACAGGTTATATTTTTATAACAAATAAAACATCTATTGCGCATTTAAAACAATACTTATTTTAAATTACAAAAATCGGAGACTTCACAAACTAAAAGTATGCGAAGGAAATATTTTACAAAGTATTAATTTGTTGTGATAATTTGTTCTCAATTACCACTAAATATCGTGCTTGACACTCTTTTATAGTAAAAATCACACCTTTATCAAGCTGCAAAAACTATGAAGTATGACACTTATTTCTGGTTTCTTTTTCAAAGATCTCAATAAATAATATCTAACATAATTCTCACTCTTAACAAAACACTACTTACATGGTAAATGCAACATATACAAAATTTTGTACGATATAGTCCATGACCAAATATTTTGAAATAGCCTAGCTTTATTTACAATTAGATAGATACTGGAAAGAAACAAAAATAATTACAAAAATCTGAACTTTGTTGTGAACTAACAAGTATTTAGGTGAGTTATCCTTATAAGTAATCAGTATAAAAGGCAGTCTACTCAGTTCACTTGTTCACACGACACACAACATCGGACATTGTCTTATAGTCTTTGAAAATTATCACTGTTCCACCATGAAGTCTTATAGTTCATCGTGATCATGGTCATGTTCCTATAAGAAAAACACAATTAGTTAATAATGCAGTAAAATGATAATAGCAATAACAAACGATTCCAAATGAAAAGGTGAAAGCATAATGGAGATAGTGTATGAATACAGTCCTTCAGTTAATAAAGTCTTGATTATTAACTGAAGAATTAGAGGGTTTGGGGATACAAAAAGAATCAGGAAAAATCAATATACAAATTTAGGGATACAGTATCAGTGACACAGAACGTTGAACATGAAGTTGAAAATACATAATTTGTATCCATTTTAAATGCAACTGAGGTTAGAATATAATTATTTTGCCTACAGTATTACACACATTTACTAACAGGTAAAAATTGAGGTTTCATCTCTAGCATCTTCAAAATTTCAAACACAATCCCAGTACTTGCTGTTCGAGGCAAGTATCACTGAAGGTTTTTGCGCAACATATGAACACATAAGTTTTCTAGTTTCAGGTCTTAACTTTTAATTATTTATTTGATTATTTTGATATAAAAGACTATTTCCTGAAACTAATTCTGATATTTGGAGATTTTGGGTACTAATACAATAATGGGGTAACAAATACACACCATTTCTGTCATTTCGTTCTTATTTTTACTAATATTATTACCACTTATTTAAGTTTAAAATTTGCAGATTGATGGGTGTTTTATGCTTTATAATAGTTCATTATATTCATTATATAAATGGGACTGAATGATGGTAACCAAGAGAATTGAGATGAAAAATATGATCCGATATTTAATGTCTTACCTCTCCCGTCTCTGGTTTGTCAGCCGCATCCTCATCATCATCTTCGTCATCATCGTCATCCTCCTCCGGTGTAACAGACTTCTTCTCCTCTTCTGCCTTTTTCCTCTCTTCCTCGTCCTGTTGTTCCTTCATTTTCTTTTCTCCCTCCTATGGAATATACAATATATTGAGTACAATATCCTTTTTCAGACATTGTTAATGACAATAAAAGTTATGCCTTTAAAATAAAAAGATAAAATTATGTGGTCGTAAATCACTCGATAACTCATAGCATCGTGCATTATAAATAAATATTTTACATTGCTTCAGGTAAAGCTCTAGTAAAATGGCAATTAAATAACTACACAAAAACTTAAACAATGAGAAATACCTACAGCTTAATACAGATAATACATATTGTTTAAAGATGTTTAATGTTCAAGTAACCTGACGGCTAGATGGTTTTGAATTAAGGATGAACTAAGATGCAAAATTTAAGGTCCAAATGCAATGTTGGAGCTTATTACTCGCTTAAGCGAAGTGGAGACCGATGCCTCTCGTTGTCTAATGAGGCAATTCAACCTTACATAAACCTTCCATGGTCATGTTTCCCTTCTTAATAGTAATGTCGTTGATATCCACCTCTAGATTATTTTAGTAAATTCAGGAAATTAAAATGTTGAGTGAACATGTATGTTTATCAATTTAACACGTTGACTGCTGGATTTCGTTTAGCGTGTATTGCTAAACTGTGCCAAGCAAATACACTAAAGCATCATCAAAGTACTGAATGGCCGCCACAGAGACAAAGCGCACCAAAATTTGTGGGAGAACATACAGAAACACGACTAACAGATCAAGGTTCTCAGTACGAAAAAAAGCCGGGTTGTTGACATCGCTCAAGGACGATATTTCCCGCCCCGCGCCAGCAGTGTCGTCACCGCCTCCCCGTGCAGCCAACGTGTTAAAGGAAGTGTTTAATTATGTACTAAAGTAGGATGATAACAAAATTCAAACAAAAAACAGTACAATTAATTCATAAAAACCTCTAGGTATCTTCAAAATGCTAAAGTAAAGTTAAAACAGAGAGAACTTACAAATCTTGTTTTCCAGATCTCATCGCCAACCTTCTTGGCATGCTCAGGGTCATCGGTAATGAGAACGTTGTTAAATATCGTGCCAGACTTGACTTGCCACAGATCGAACCCAATAGCACACAGCTCCTTCCTCAGATACAGCTCTGGGTCTGGCTTGTACTCAGGGTTGTCAATCTCTGGGTGGATCCAAGGTCCCTGAAGGCAAAATTATGGTTCATTAACAAAAAATTAAACAATTGGATAATCACTAATAGCCTACTATGTAACAGTACCAGTCTTCTGAAACTAGAATTAGGCTTGAAGCATTGTCAATTGCAATTGTAAAGAAACGTGGTTGAGTGACTAATATGACTAATATTGGATACCAATAAAATTTACCTGAAGACTAATAATTGTGATAGATGTATTTTATCTAACAAGCGGAAACGCCAAAATAAAATTTTGGGTTAAAAATAACCTGACCCCATGATGATTCATGTTTCATATAGTGATAATTTTCAAATGCCACTGTATAGACACAAAATTATGACAAGAACATAAAAATCTTCAGTATCACATAATATCAACACTTAAACTAGGTCTACTGCTATTCACATTAAAACCCTAAATTAAAATAAATTTTGGTAGGTGTACAGTATTTAATGGTAACAAATAATTCTATACACAAAAAAAATTATTTGCCTAGTATTTTAAGTATTCTAAAAAATTAGTTAATCCCTCATAAAAGTTTACTTAGTCTAGATCCAGTAGTGTGAACCAACCTTGTAGTTGGGGTTGTCAATTTGTTTGGGTGACCACGGTCCCTTGTAGTCAGGGTTGTCAATCATCGGTGCCTCCCACTCTCCGTCCATCTCATCATCCCAGTCCTCTGGCTTGGTGGCGTCCGGATCCGGGATGTGTTCTGGCTTCTCCCAGTCATCGGGCTTCTTGTCGTTGGGGTCATCAATGGTTGCCTTGTCATCCCAGTCCTCAGGCTTCTTGGCTTCTGGGTCCTTGATCTTCTTGGGAGGCAGGAAGTTCCAGTCGGCTTCCAAATCTCCGGATTCAACTTTTTCGTTGTCAATGAGCACCTAATATGCAATAAATAAATAAGACTTTTCAAGGAAAATTTATGGCACAGTTTATTCCACATAATATAGTAGCTTAGGGGTAAAACATTGACCTAATATGAACCCAGTGGACATGGTCTATTAGGACAAGAGCAGGCACCACTGGCTAACCTAAACAGCTAATTATTGAAATGCTGTCTTTAATTGCACCTTAAAGACTTTTTTAACACATGGGTAGTTGAAGACATATTGACCAAAAATTAATTAAGGTACTTATTTCCATTATAATCTGATGGTTTAAAATTATTGCTGAATTAAAGTTTTAAGTTAGGTGAGCAAGATAATATCATTTTGCTACCATTAACAAAACCACTAACCTCATAAGTGTTGTCTGGTTTAACGATCAGAGTGTACAAATGAGTGTATACATCATCCTTACATCTGATGTCCTTGTTAATCAGTAAATTTTCTCCTTTGTAGCTGAAGATTACATGCACTTTTTTTGTACCTGGACCGCAAATGTCAGGGCCTGTATGGAAAACATGTTTTTCAATTCATAGATAATTATATGAAACTGCAAATAAGTGTATGGTCTGTAATGGTTCCTTCAACAGTAAAAAAGCAAACCAAATTTGTTGATGTATTTTAAATTAACTCGTACCCCTGTTTTCAATTAACCCTTTCAGTGCCAGGTGTTACTCCCATAGCGTGTGCAAGAAATGCCAGGTTAAAATGAGCAGTTTTTAGCTGTTTGAGAAAAACTGTCATTGTTTTATTATTTATTGATGAAAATGGATACTTTTGGTTTTGTTTTGTTCATAAATAAGTTTGGTAAATGTAACAGATAAAATAAATATACTTAATATTTTCATTCATAAAATAAATTATGAAAAACGATTACTTAATTAATATTTTATAATGAATTTTTCAGTTTGAAGTAAAAAAATTGCCAGTAAAAAATTCCCCATGCTTAAAATTGAGTATTTTTGTTGAATTATACTTAGTTTTGTACATAAATGTAAAGAGTTTGAACATTTATCTTCAAAATAAAGTTTTTGTGATTATTTTAGAAAATATCGTGAGTTTTGGTTTTTCCATAAGTTACTGAAACTATTAATCACACTTCAAAATATTTTACATTAGACATGGAATTTGAACTTATTCTATAGCTGAGTAAATGAATGAAATGATTCAAACTATTCTGATTATTACTTTTAAGAGTTTCTGATTATCAGGATCAAAATCTGGATCACTGTCCGTGTTGTCAAAGCCTAAACATGACAACTCATTACTCCCACTCAAATTACTCATGGAAAAATTACTATCACCTTTTTAACACTCTAAGAATTGTTTTATCATTGACAGGTGAATCAATACATTTAATTTACAAAAGAAACTAAACAAACAATAATAATAACCTCCAACTCTAAGTCTCATTGCTACCTAAACAAGTAAACAAACAACAGAAGTTGATGTGGACTGCAGTCAAAAATACTTAGAATAACATTTTAACTTAAATAATTATATTTAATGTGCTCTTTATATCCTAAACACAAATATAAAAAAAATTTTGAAAAAATATAAAAAAATTTGTTGAAAAAATTTTTTTTTACGTCCGTATATACGGACGCTGGCTCTTCTTGCACGTTTTGCCGACGTCCGTGTATACGGACGTTGGCACTGAAAGGGTTAATATTTTACTAAGTTGAATAATTTACCAGCTAAATATTTCTACACAAAGAGATGTAGGTGTATTCAAGATAACTAGAACTATACAGAGAGGTACTGGTCACGTAAACAAAACCGCTGACCTCACTGGTACAGAAATGTTTATGTTTACACTCCAGCTGCCAGAAACTTCATACTGTCAAATGCCATGATGATTGATCCTAAAACACCTAATTGGTTACAAACAGTTTTTACAACTGGTTAAGATTTCAAACTATACAATGGCAAGAACCCTTTTATTTTATTTTACATAACAACTGGGCATTTTAAGACAGCTTAACACTTTAATTATAGAATTAATCATATTTTAGAAGTTAACCAAAATTTTAAATAGCCATTCTTCAGTTATTCATGTAATTAAACAATTATGTCACTGGTCGGAAATTACCATATATTTGGCGGGAAGTTTGCTTATGACCCATACTTCTCTGAATATTTCTAGTTACTTTGGGTGAAGTGAACAATTCTTCCTGAAAATTAGTCATTGCGGATAAACCACTGAAAATCTGAACAACATTATTATGGATGAGTTCACAATCACTTGCAACAAAACACGATAAAATAAACAACTAACTATTAACAAAACTACATAAAAATCTCACCAAACATAATTTCGTATGGAGTTTCTCCATGCATATCCTTTTGATCTAATGAGCAGTCAAACACTTTGACGTAGCCGCCTCCACAGTCAATGTTTTGTTCATGTTTCACAGAGAACTGAATGACAACTGGTTTGTCCTTATTGCTAAAGGGTGGGAACTTTCTTGACAGGGCATAAAACCTTGCATCTTGGGATGTCTGGATTCCTGAAACACAAAATACTTATTTGCACTTGTACCCTTGTAGCCTATAACACGTGCAAAGCTAAATCCTTTATTTTTTATTTTAATCTGAATAACCAAATCCTCCAGAAATTAATGACCATATCCAAATATCGTATTGAAATTTAAGTTGCATATAATGTAATAGGAAAAAAATTCATTTTACAAAATTAGAGAGTAAGTAGATTGACTGCCAAAATATATATTTTCTACCATAATATAAAAATACAAAAAAATTGGTCTTTCATGATGACTGTAAATAACAACAGCTTTATTTTTCTATATGACATTTGCTAGAGGAATAGACATGGGATTTATCTATCACACAACTATCAGTAAGTAACTTTTTTAATCACCACATTTTTTTAATGGTTAAAGCACTTACAATAACAAATAATGCACTAAAAGTAACTTTCAGACTCTAATATATTATGCTGTGCCTCGATTTAAAATATGAAGTTTCAAAACTATTTGATCATATACCTAAACTAGAAATGGAATTGGTCTCACCTTTGTCTTTCTCAGCATCATTGTAAAATTTACCGGACGACCACACAAACTTTCCGAACTCCTTTCCTGGATGCTCTGAATACACCCAATTATCTTCCCATGATTCTGAAAACAAATGTTGCTTGAATGTGAGAAATAATTCACATTAAAAGTTATTTTGAACCACCGCAACGATCTATGAAAAAACTAGACTTACAAAACACTAAAAGTGAAGTTTCTGTATACGAGATACACAGAAAAAGTAGTCACGGAATTTGGCGTCTATAGAATTTTGCTTTGTTTAATGGCATACACAAAAAACATAATCATGTTTGTTTTGCCTAAATCCTAGCAAACACATTGACATACAAAAAGGTCAAGTTCTTATTCATGCCATTTTGTTTGGCATGACAAATTTCGCCTTATTTTCCGTTCTATTGGATGAATATGAGACAATAATCTTTCCATTTTAATGGAACTACAACCTTTAGGACTTGGCACTTAACACCGTAGGTTATAAGAGGATAAAGATCATGGGCCCGAAAAAAATACAATATTTTCTGTTAAATTTTTTACTCAATTTAAATATGTTTTCTTTGCATAGTTAAATTGAAAGAAAATGGCAGCAACAGAAGTTGCGACAGCGGTTCAAAAAAATGAATATACATTTACTTCCCTTAGAAAATAGCTTAGAGCATGGATTTTGTCTAAAAAGAATATTCCTCAAAACAGCTGTCCTTGTAACCGTATTACGTCACTAACCTATTATGTCAACATAACAATTAAAGGTCTGACGGACCCTAGAGCTATGACATATTTATGTCAAAACTTCAGGTTAATAATATGTTTCCGTAGCAAGTCGGGTTCAGTCAGACGCAGTTGCTCTCAATATTTGGTGCAGGCAGTGTTTACTTATCTGACTATGTTTTCAAACGTTTTTATCGTTTTAATTAATTTTATAGTTTTTTTTGTTTTAGCAATATATAAGCCTAATGAATTTATGACAAAAGAAGAATTTGTCCAGAACATAATTAAAAAGCTTAAAAAATAATCTCTAATATCTTAGAGAGCTGGATAAGGGAAACCCTTGAGAGGTAAGAAGAAAATGACATCGAAAGAGAATAAATTTCTCATGTGCAAGCTAGAAATGCATTAGTTACAGTTGGCTGCACTGCACATTCAACAGCGACAAACTTCTACAGCTGTTGACTTCATGTTTGTAAAAAAGTATTCTAGAGACTATGCTTTCAACTTAAAGGAAAAAACAGAAGAAAATAGTAGACTATTTTGGTTCAAATGTACTTACTATAGTCAAGTTAAGTTTTTTTTTACACTACAGTGACTATAACTTAATTGATAGGAAGGTGAGTGATACCTACATTTCAACATTTTAGGTACAAAATAAATACAATTTCTACTAAACAGTTTTTAATTGATTTTCGACATCTTTTGCAGCTATTTTTGTACTATTCGATTTAACCCTCTACTGCACAGCATGTAGTTATATTGGGCTCAGTTGCACATACTCATCTAGAATGCTAGCACTATCACAGTGAAGAATGCACTATGATAACCACTTACTATTCATTGGTACTAGAACATATAACAAAAATGGTGTTTAGCCAGCAAAATACTAACATATAAAGGAAAGTGAATTTACTTTTTTTTTGGAAGGGGCGGATTACTACCAAGGCACTTCAGCCGTAGCGGCTTTTTGCGCACCCTTAGCGAAAAGCCATTGGTGATTGGCGGAATTTGAACCCGGGACCTTGGGCACCAAAGCCCCACGCCCTTCCCCTAGACCAGCGCGCTCCCAGGAAAGTGAATTTACACTTTTTAGATTTATTTATAGGCTAGGCTATTTGGTGACTATTTATATATTTTTTTTTCTTGTCAAAAATATCCCCCAGATTCCCTAAAATATCACCTAGAACCTTGATTCCAGCAGATTTCCAAGGTTGACTGGATGGTTTAAGGGTGTCATATTTTCGCCTAAAAAGTGTTTGAAAATGTCGGAAAGACGTTCCTCTGCAGAGTTATTCTTCTTAACCCTTAAAAGGTCGCAATGTAAATTACATAATAGATTATGGCATACAAAGTTCCACATACACAGCTTTTTAGTCTAAAATTGTTTTTACGTCAGGAAAATGGACAGTATCTTTATAACTAGCAATAAATATACTAATTGTTATCAACCTGCTGTCATTCATCTGCGGACAGATCTAATCCTTCCTGTCCAATGGTCTCTTCTTGGGTAGGTTCACTTTTTCACTTCCATTGTTGGTATTTAGCAAATTAATTGTCTTTTTAAGGGCCCTATACCAGATTCAGTAATTCTTTCCTCTTCTTGAACTCATTTTTTTGATATTGTTAATCAAAAAAAGCTAACATTTTCATTCTTTACTTTCCATTGTAAACTAAATATAACTAAATATCCATAAAAACTACCTTTCAAGATTGAATTGTGTATATGCAATATTGCTACAACGGTTTTTAAGTCTTTATTTGGAGCTGAAGGGAATTCCTATGCAATTTGATTTAATAATTTCCAGTTAGTGAAAAGTTGATTAGGTGTAGAACAATTCCTAGATATTCATCTACAAAATGTAACTACTTGAGCCAGTAAAACATTAATTAAGAAAAAGGACACGTATGAAAATCGGTAAGCTAAATTTCCGTCAGCCGACCTGATACTATTCTGTGACAACCGGCTCCCAATATAAACTAGAATCATAATCATATGTACTTACTGTCGTTGAAGTTTTCTTCAAAATGTACCTCGGCACTTATTTGCGATATCGCCAGAAAAGCTAATAATGCACCTAAGTACATTTTTGATCAAAAAATTGTCAAATCTACACAACCTACTCGAACAAGTGCCCCGATAAAATAAGTCGGCAAGAGAGAAAACTTCTCCAGCAACGGCAACTGAACGAGACAGATGGAATGTTCTCATTGGTGGAAGATTTCAACCAATAACAGTTTACCACGCTCAGAAAGTGTTTTAACAGAGAGGTATCGGTGCGCTGAAGATAAGTATAATATATTGGATATCATTCATTAGTTTAAAATTCTCTTCAGCAAAAGCCATAGAATATAAGAAGTTTATTTATCACTAATAATCTACATACACAAATAAAAAATACAATTTTTGTAAAATATACGGTGTTTTGTGGCAAGAGTAAATTATAGATACAGTATACAATTGTCACGTTATTTTGTATACTGGCACTAGTACTATATGCTTGTAGTAATAACATAGACTAAATATAATGGACAAAGGCTATTGATAGGACTTGTTTTGTACTGCTATAGGCCTACTCCGTCGAAGATAAATACTTTACTTAATTAACCCCATACACTCGGCCATTATGGGAGTAATTTATGTATGTACCTCGAACCAAAATGGAACAATTGATTATTTCTGGATATTTTTCTTGGACTGTCTGTCATGAGTGTCATGTTCTACCGTAGCCACACAAAGATTATTTAGATTATAGATAATACAAAAAAAGGTGCTGTAGCACCTACTTCTGCTGTGTACTAAAGCTCACTTAATTCCAGTTGTGTAGCTTTGACTGTAGCTCATTTTGAAATGTAAATACAAGCTTTAAATATACAGCTTTCTCTTCTATCTCTAGCTGGATAGATACAGTAACAATAGCTAATACTAATAAGGAGCTACAAGTATGGTAATGTAGTAAACTATATTCAAGCTTGAAACTTCCTGCTAGGTTCAAAGCTACACGTTTTACTGGTGGAAACACCAAGCTTAAGAAAAAAATATGCTCTCTAAGTAACAACTCCTTACCTGTATTCAAAATCCAGCCATAATGTTGTTGACAAGACTGGTATTCCAGCTTAGATTTAACTTCATACATTGAAAATAAATCAGGTTTTAAAATGTTGATGTATCTTTATATATGAGCCATTTAGAGATATGATGATAAAACCCGATAGTTAGATAGTACTGTATGTTTTATACGTCTACACCTAAGCAGTTATCCAACCTGTATCCCCACTTCGAACGATAGTGGAGGTACAAGAAGATAAACCATACTCTGTCCTTATATTTATAACAATGATAATAATATGGGATCTATATGTGTTCTTTATTGGCTATTTAATAATATTATAATAACAAAAAAGTAATGTATATATTCTATATATAGAAAATTAATAATTTTGTAACAACCAAAACCCCAGCTATGGTAATATAGCTGGGTTATATAGTATAATATAGCTGGTAATATATCTTTTAATAGGTATAAACCAAAGTGTAAGCCCATCCCTTTATTTTTCAACAATTAAAATTCACGTGGAAATTAGATTCCAAAAGTGCAAAAAAATTCGTCTATGTGCTACGAACATGATGTATATAGCGGGTGTTTGTCATTCGCCGTAAAAAGACTGCAACATGTTTTAGAAACTTTTGAAGGCGGTCAACGTGAAGTTTATAAATGCACTATGCAGCCATAGTTTGATCCAATGTATTCAGATAGTTTTTAATCGTTGGTCCGTAAACGCATGCGTAAAAAGGCTCGTATCATGCTACAGATTTTACTGAATTTTATATTGATTGTTGTCTTTACAAAGTAGAACAATGAAAACGGGAATTTTACAGTGTTTTACATTTCTATCAGTTGTATTTTATAGCAATCGCCGACATGCTTTTCGTCGACATTAACTAAAATTAAGTGGAAAGATAAGAATAATTACCTGTTGGTAGATAGAGGTTTGTTGCATATTGTCATTGCAGGCCTTATGGTTTACGAAGTAAATACAGTTTTGTACATATAACCTTACAATAGAAAGACCAGTATTATATTTTCATCATTGATTTTCATGTTTGAAAATCTAAGATTTAACGGCTTCAAAAATGATTACAATTTTCTTTAATGTCAAGAAAATTAAAAAACGTGATATTATTAATTTAATTTTTTAGGATTTCGTTCAATCCTGGCAGAGCAACATTATGACCAAACATAGTTATCATTCATCTTCGAATATTCTGATTCTGTACAGTAATAAATTAACAATCATATATTAGCATATATCGGGATAATATCAACTTATATGTTAACTGTGTACATAGTTCATACGATTCTCAAGCTTGAATCGTGTAAAAAGATTACTAAAATCATAGTCACTAAAAGATTAGACTAAATGGCACGGTAACCAAGTAACCAGCGAAAGAGGCTGCAAATTGTATTCGCATCACGTTGTGCCCCTTCGAAAAATGTAATTGTTGATCAATATAGATCATGACCCAGTATACTAAACGTATACTAAAAAGTATATATTTACAGTAATATTGGACTTTAATCTTTTTCCAAACGATTTTCTCTCGTACAACGCAGCACTTGTTTTTGTCGTTACCATGACAACCATTTGATAAACAAACGCTCGTTTCTGCTTACAGTTGCCTCTGCCCTTGCCTTGCCATATGTCCTTTTTAAGAAGACAAAAGTCCCATCCTCCCATGGTTCATGCCAGTCTTGTCAAAACAACTCAGTTTTTTCCCTCTCTCCATCACCAAAGAACCATTCCATTCAGTGAGACCAATTTATTTATTTTCAGACCAGGTTGATTTAAGTTATAGACATAGGCCATAATCACAAGTAGTTAGCCAAAATACCAAGGTAACAATAATATGCACACACTTAGACATAATAAAAACTACTGAAATCAAAAGTAGACTAAGCAAAACAAGTTAATAAAAAAAATAAATAGTCATTGCACAGTTATATTGTGTCTTAGGCAGTAGTTAGCAGTAGTAGGTAGAGTGAAAGTATTTGAGACATAACAAAAACTGAAAGCAAAACAAGTTTATGCATAATAAGCACAGTATTATATGGTGTCATTGATAGTATGCTTGGACCTTTTATGTGAGTAAGTAGATGATAACTTACATTTAAGTTTCTTAAGATTAAATATTTGTCATAATCTCTATTTCTTAGTATAGTCTTATGTATAGTTTTTGTATGTGCTTATACTGCAAGCAGTTACATGTGAGAAAATTTTAACCAAGGTGGTTTTTTCCAAGTAATTTTAAGTCAGATTTTTTAAAATTGAGGTGCCAGCTAATCCTCATGGAGCATGTCTGAAAAAGACTGTGTACAGACTTGCCTTGATAGGAGCGGGGGGGTGAGTCATGACAGGGGAGGAAAGAGTCCTGCATAACACTATAAGTCTGCGACTCACCATGCGACTGATTGTGTCGCTCTGCCAGCAAAGATTTTTCTCACCATGCAATTAACCCCGTTAGTGGAAATTCACAGATTTCGATGATTTACTAAACATATCACATTTTATCACTAAAAGATTAGACTAAATGGCACGGTAACCAAGTAACCAGCGAAAGAGGCTGCAAATTGTATTCGCATCACGTTGTGCCCCTTCGAAAAATGTAATTGTTGATCAATATAGATCATGACCCAGTATACTAAACGTATACTAAAAAGTATATATTTACAGTAATATTGGACTTTAATCTTTTTCCAAACGATTTTCTCTCGTACAACGCAGCACTTGTTTTTGTCGTTACCATGACAACCATTTGATAAACAAACGCCCGTTTCTGCTTACAGTTGCCTCTGCCCTTGCCTTGCCATATGTCCTTTTTAAGAAGACAAAAGTCCCATCCTCCCATGGTTCATGCCAGTCTTGTCAAAACAACTCAGTTTTTTCCCTCTCTCCATCACCAAAGAACCATTCCATTTAGTGAGACCAATTTATTTATTTTCAGACCAGGTTGATTTAAGTTATAGACATAGGCCATAATCACAAGTAGTTAGCCAAAATACCAAGGTAACAATAATATGCACACACTTAGACATAATAAAAACTACTGAAATCAAAAGTAGACTAAGCAAAACAAGTTAATAAAAAAAATAAATAGTCATTGCATAGTTATATTGTGTCTTAGGCAGTAGTTAGCAGTAGTAGGTAGAGTGAAAGTATTTGAGACATAACAAAAACTGAACGTAAAACAAGTTTATGCATAATAAGCACAGTATTATATGGTGTCATTGATAGTATGCTTGGACCTTTTATGTGAGTAAGTAGATGATAACTTACATTTAAGTTTCTTAAGATTAAATATTTGTCATAATCTCTATGTCTTAGTATAGTCTTATGTATAGTTTTTGTATGTGCTTATACTGCAAGCAGTTACATGTGAGAAAATTTTAACCAAGGTGGTTTTTTCCAAGTAATTTTAAGTCAGATTTTTTAAAATTGAGGTGCCAGCTAATCCTCATGGAGCATGTCTGAAAAAGACTGCGTACAGACTTGCCTTGATAGGAGCGGGGGGGTGAGTCATGACAGGGGAGGAAAGAGTCCTGCATAACACTATAAGTCTGCGACTCACCATGCGACTGATTGTGTCGCTCTGCCAGCAAAGATTTTTCTCACCATGCAATTAACCCCGTTAGTGGAAATTCACAGATTTCGATGATTTACTAAACCACTGTGAATGCACAAATTATTACATATAACTTTAATACTCAAAATAAAATTTATAGATCAAAGATTTCGTGTTGTCTCTCATTAGGCCTTTTTGTCAAATGAGGTCTAATATCCCAAATTTTTCACTGTTTTTGAAATTAGCAATTCGTAACACAACTGGTGAAACATCTACCAAAAATATCCAAAAACGCGAAGGAGCAAAGCTAAAAGGTGAATTTTTCCGCTACACTAATTATAAAATACCGCTACACTATTTATAAAATACTGCTACACTAAAAATAAAAAACCACTAAACTAAAAATCGATGTGAAGTCTGTAATGAACTCCTATGTAGGAACATATAAATAAAGTGAAATTAACCTGTGAGGATTGCTTTATTAGTGAAGGCTCATAAAACCATATTGTTACACAGTTCTTTGTTTGTTGTTATGGAGATTAATCATTGATTTAATAAAATCAACCATTGTTTTATTTAATGCATTATTATATTGTCTCTTATAGGTAGATAGTTAAATTTATGCTCTAGTTATTAATGATAAGGGGATGTACGTAAATATTGACATTTGAAGGGGGGTTAATAAATAGGTACCTTCATTTTTAATCCTATTGTGTACCATATTTTTACATTACTGTATAAAATCAAACACTTCATGTCGTAATGGCCTCTAAAAGGTTCTTATCTTCTTTCAGAAACTTAGAAAGTAAATCAGTTAATCCTCATGTTGTCATAGTCATAAAAAGTTGGATGATTTTATAATATAATTTATAATTTTTAGGTCAAATAATTATTCTTGAAAAATAGCCATATCAATGAATAGACTCAAAATTAATGATGCAAAAGAAAGGATTTTGAAGCTTAGAGAAAAATATTCCAAAAACATAAATGATGAGGGCTTGAAAAGCTCTTCAGAGAGTTTAATTTCTACAAAAAAAGAAGGCAGTGTTAGCTTTGAAAAGGAAAAGTTACCTTTTGAACAGGAGACTACATTTTCTGAGAAGCAAGATTTACATTATACAGCTCATACTCTATCAACTTTTGAAGGGGAATATGGTCATTTAGGGGATATAACCAAAGAAGATTTTGTACAGGAGGGGAAATTAAAAAGTACAGAAAAATTGCTTGAAGAAAAACATCCTTCTGAAAGCCACATACTTTTAGACCAGACAAATCAATTTGAACGTATATGTTTTATTCAGAGTTCAAGTGAGGAACTCAGTGTTATAGAAAGTGAATGTACTGAGAATAAATCTATTTCTGAAAATATCATCAGCTCAGTTGACACTTCAGATATAGATAAAAATTCACCAAATGAAGGTGACACAGAATTAGTAAAATTTACAGAAGATTCATCAAAACATAGTCCAACTGATAGTATTTCATCATGTAAATCTCTTTCAAAATCAGAGCCAAAAAATACTACCAAAGTATCTAGCATAACAGATTTAATACATACAGAGTCAGAGGCTGGAAATATTTCAAGTTATTTGGACAAGGCTGATAATACAGGTAGCTCTGTCAGTTTGGCTGAGCCATTGCGTCTGAACAGTAATAATTTATTAAGCAAGGTAAATTTTGAAAATAGTACAAGTACTGGTAAGTCATTTACAAGTATTTCAGAGAGAAAGTCGTCCTCAGAAGTAAAAAAATTGCTGGAATCTAAAGAAAACCCACTAAGGAGTTCTTCAGACGAAAAAGTAGATTCAGGTAAGAAGGCCAAAAGTAACTTTATTAGGCAGCAAAAGAAAAGTAAAAATAAGGAAGAGAATGTATCTGTAGAAATATTAGTCCAGAGTAAAAATTCAGATGAACAAGCAGTTTCAGATAAGAAGGCCAAAAGTAACCGTATTAAGCAGCAAAAGCATAGTACAAATAAGAAAGAGTATGTACCTGCAGAAAGATTACTCCAGAGTAAAATTTATCCTAGAGGTGTATTGATTCATGAGGTGCCAAATGCTGATCAAAATAGATGCATTGGTTATGCTAGTAAAAGTACAAATACTGATCCAGTCAAAGTGACATTATTGAGGAATGTGAGAAAACGGTCGCCTCGTGTTCATAAAACATGTACAGATCAACACTATGTGCGCAGAAAGAAAGTGGATCTTTTTTCAAAGCTAAATAAAAGACCATTCATTAAACCCTGCCTCTTGATTAACAAAAATGAAATGAAAAACTTGGAATCCCAAAGCCATTTAGACCAAGAATCTCAGCATGCTTTAAAGCATACTTTTACTGGAGATGTAATTTACAATTCCCCTGTGAATGCTTGTAATGGTAAGTTGATTTTATTCCTTAACACATTCTCCAAAACCAACCGGTTTTAGCAATGTTACTAAAATTTATTCAATATGGATTAAAAATTTACATTATAATACGTATTGGATAAGGTAAGGGTTTGATCATGAGCTAACGATCTGTTTTGCTACAATATTAAAAAACACCTTTGTATTGGCAACAGACGAAAAAATCTGCCAGCATATTGTTAGCCCTATACAACCCTATACAAAAAATTGGAAATGATTGGAATCTGGGGCATGGCTTGCTCTTGGTTTCAAAGTTATAATAAAACTATCATGTTCTCCAAGTTCATCTAATAAATATCATTTAATAATTTATTGTTTCAAAAATAATCATCCCATTTCTGAAAATAAAAACAAGAGAGACGTTTTAATTGTTTGAATTTTAAACTGGTAATACCAAGCTTTTTTGAGTTGTTCTTTTGTGATTTGAATTGCTTTATTTATTACTTACATTTGAGTTACGGAAAAGAATATTAGCATGGTTAAAAAATAAGAAAATTGATTTTTTAATATTCTCCATAAGAATAACATTGGACGCTTTCAGACAACGTACTGTGTTTATCATGGACAGTAAATTTAACTTTTCTCTGGAACCGTTAGTCGTAGACAAATAATTCAAAATACTAATTTGTTTAGTTTTTTAAGCTGGTTTCAATGGTACCAGTCAAGTTATACTTTACTTTTATTGTTTTCGCTGAAATATAAAAATTTGATTTTTTGACATTTAAAAGCCCATAACTTTTGAACCGTCATTTTTACAGACATGCGGGTGGTGTCAAATTATTTAGTGCTGTCACTATAAACTATCAAATTTTAATCAAAATCGTTAGAGCCGTTTTTGAGAAATTTGGATTTTTCACGTTTTTTAAGGGTTTTTAGGGGTGAACTACCCTTAAAAATCAAAAATTCAAAAAAATGAAAACACGCCTGGAGATACCGTGAATATATACATACATGCCAAATTTCATCTAAATCGGACCAACGGGGTAGGCTGTGGCACTGTACACATCCAGACACACACACACACACACACGGACAGACATCACGTCATAAACTTGGATTCAGAAACGGATATTCCCCCTCAACTAAATTATTAAAAACAATACTTTCTTTATTTTAAAAAAAAAAAAATTAAAAATTATTACTTTGCTCTTGGCAAATTAAATTGTCTGATTCCTATACCAAACTATTAAGTAGTATTTAAAGTTTTTTTTATTGTTACCAGCATCTGTCAATCTTTATTTGTTTTTGCTTGTGTTTGTATCAATCTTTAACTGTTTTGGCATTCCTCTTGTAGTACAAAATTATGAGTTTATTAAAATCTATCTTTAGGTCTGTTCTTGTATTCATTTCTATTACAATTTAATAAACTCAAAAAGATATTATGTATAAGTATTTTAGACTGGACTGATTTGATATTGATGACCCAGGAAGTGAAAACGTAGAAGATAATTGGATACACTGGTATTAGACTTTTCAAAATTCATTGGAGGAATGTGATTCCAAAACTTTGTAAGACAAGGTAAAATTGCGTCTTCTTGTCAATCATATTAGTCTGTCTGTCAAAAAAAATATTTCTGGAATTACCTCGTTTCATGAAGCAACTTATGTAAGTCCTTAAAACAGCCCTTATCGCACCAAATCTGCATACTCAATACTATTCAATTAATATATAGTGGGAATAATATTATAAGTTCTATGAAACTCACTTTACTCACACCAGCTTGCTGTATGCGATCTTGTTAACCTTCTGATGATGTATTAATTATTACAGTAGCATACGCCGAAACATTTTTTCCGGGGGAAAGATATATTATTAATTTGTTAGTCTATGTATCTACCAGGATTTATTTATACAATTTCGGGGAGGGGATATATTCTGATATTTTGGGTACGCTACTAATTATGGGTTCAGCAAATTTGCCACTAATTAAATTGATGTATATCAATCCACGGTTCACTGTTTGTTTCAATTTACTTAAAGGTCTGGAGTCAATTGTTAAAATAATCTTAAATAGGCTATGTTCCCATATAATTATTAATAAATATAATATGATGAATATTTTGCAGTATTAAATTGTGATGAAGTAATGTCATATTTGCTGAGGAGTCAAATTCAGCTCACAAGACATTTTATGGAAAGCCATCAACGCATGTACATGCAAGTATGCCAGACTGCACAAATGCTGAATGAAAACTATTCCCCAAGTCATTAAATTATTAAATACTGTATTTATTTTTCAAAATGCCAATTCTGTCATGAAATATATCCTTACTTTTATTTCTCCAAATGTAAATGTTTTTATTCCTATAGGCCAAACTATTATAATGTAGGTATTGTAAAGTTTTTGCATGGAATATTTTTAGAGTTAGTTTAATTTTCCTTTTTACTTTTGTATTCAGCTAAAATTCACACAATTTAATATTTTGAATCATAACTATAGGTTAATTGGTTACTGAGATATTTAAATTGGTAAACACAGTACATTGTGTAATGTTAATCTAATGGAGAATAGCTAAAAATCAATAACTCACTTATTTACATAAATATTTTTCCAAAACTTGATAGGCAGGTCCATCTAGCTATGTTTTATTAATATATTCATAAAAACCCCAAATTTTATGTTTCTTATGGCAGCGAACCTACATATTCATTATAGTTCTTACGGAGAATAGATAAATTGCTATAACTTGCATAATTTGACATAATTTGATAAAAAGCGTTTTTCTTAGTGAACAGCCTTAATAAAAGTACATTACCATATAAAAAACCCCTCCTTGCAGCAAACCTGCATACTCGGTACTATTCGATTAGAATGATGGGAATAATACAAGTTCTGTGAAATTCGCTCTACTCATGCCAGCGTGCTGCGTGCGATTTTGTTATTAACTCATAATTGATACAGATAGTTGGTTAGTGCCTGACTAACCAGATATTACACTCTCATTTACTACAGCAAATATTCTACTTCATACACTACCTTAAGTAATTTAGACTAAATCATGCACTAATTTTGTATTCTGATTTAAATTAATACTTTGAGGTATTATCTTATACAGTAAAAATAATGTTTGTATTTACTTCCCTGTGGGAAATAGGTTAGATCATGGATATGTGTAAAGGGAATGGTTTTAGTTCACTTAATCAGCTGATCTTATTCATTTATATTAAAAATTCAATACAACAGCTCTAGTAGTTTCTATGGAAACCTGTTACATGTTTTCCATCTTAAAAATCGCCAACACCCCCCCCAGAGCTAAGACTTATCCATGTCAACATGGTGGATTAATAACTGCAATGAGGAAGTTTAACCTAACTATTATAGCCAAATCTCTTGTCACAATACGTTAAATATTTTCATGTTTTGGAGTCATATTTATTTATGTTTTGGAGTATAGCCATCCACTGACACATTAAAATCAATTCCATCATTTCTTAAAAAAATTGTTTTGGAAGGGGTGGATTCTAAATTTTCCTTTATATCATTTGATTTTGTACACTGAATTATGATACTTGACCCATTTTATGTCTGCTGAAAGAATCTGCTAGAACATCCTTCTCAACTATGTTATTGATGATATTATCATATCCTCTTATGATTGGATGGTTGCCCAAATCGTGTACTGCAACCCTTGAAGCAGTACATTGGAAATGATTGCTGCAATAGGAATTACAAGAAACGGTATCAGTGGACCGACACATACTTTCTCTCTTAAGTAAATTTAAAAACGACAATTTGTATTAGAACTTTAAAGTTTATCTAAATATCATTTAACAATTTATTGTTTCAAAAATAATCATCCAATTTCTGAAAATAATAATAAGAAAAACAAAATTATATTAATTGTTAAAAGTTAAAAGAATTTTATGTGGGGAACTACCCTCAGTAATACCAAGCTTTTTTGAGTGGGTTTTGTTGGGTGATTTTTTTTGCATCATACCAAGTTTCATGGAAAATGGTTGGAAAATAAGAAAGAAATTGATTTTTCAATATTCTCCAAAAGAATGACATTAGGCACTCAGATAACGTACTGTGTTTATCATGTACAGTAAAATTAACAGAACTTTTCTCTGAAACCGTTAGCCTTAGACAAATAATTCAAAATACTAATTATTTAGTTTTTATGCTGGTTTTAATTGTGGTAGTCAAATAATACTTTACCTTAATTGTTTTTGCTGAAAATTAAAAAATAGATTTTTTCGACATATAAAAGCGTAATATTATTTAGTACTCTATGCACTATAAACTATCCAATTTTAATCAAAACTGTTTAAGACATTGTCAAGTAATTATGATTTTTCATGTTTTTAGGGGTGAAATACACTTAAAAAAATAAATAAATAATTTTCAAAAACACTTGGAGATACAGTGAATATATACATACATGCCAAATTGAATCTAAATCGGACAAATGGGGAAGGCTGTGGCTCTGTACACATCCAGACACACGTATATACACGTACACACACACACACACACACACATAGAAGGACAAACATCACGTCGAAACCCACTTTTTTTGGATTCAGGGCACCCCAAAATGGATACATCCACTCTCTCTCTCTCACACGCTTCTCTTCTCACTAATTCATCATTATCATGAAATTATCAAATTTAATGATAAAATATAGTGTACTAATTGTCTATAAAACATCATACCTCAAATTAGAGATTTGAGAGTGTTCAGTCATTGTACATTGTACTCTAGTGCAGTGCTGCTGTTGGTGGCCATAATTTAAACTACATGCTATCTCTGGTCTTGCAGGATATTGTTTGAGCTACTATCATGGCTTCTTCAAATGGCAATAATTGATCTGAAGTAGTAGGTCTCTATCCTGATTTAATCGATGAAATGTAGACATTACATTTTTTATACTTCCCCATACGATAGTATAAGTAGAAAGTGTTGTTTTTTCCGAATTTTTGGATTTGAGTTTTTGGCAGAAATATCCATTTTAGTGCCCCCTGAATTGAATATACCCCTGTCGCAGCATACCTGCGTACTCAGCGAATTTTCAAAGCAATATAATAATAATACCCCTGCCGCAGAAGACCTGCGTACTCATCAAATTTCCAAATCAATAATACATGACAAGTTTAATCAGTATCTGACGTTTTCTGGAGAATTCCTTAATTATTGCAATAAAATAAAAGTAACATGAACCTAAATTTTAGAATGTATCCCAATGTGTCTCAAGGAATAATATTTCAAAATAAACGGACTGACACATACTTTCTCCCTTAAGTAAATTAAATAAAAAAACTAAACTCTTTAATAAAACTATCATATTTTTTAACGTTCATTTAAACATAAAAAATCATTTAAACATTTGTTATTACAAAATATTATCCTGCAATTTCTTAAACTAACAATAAGAGATAACAAGCTAAAATGTTTGGTAGAAATTATTTTAGCACGATTCTCAATAAGAACTAGTCAGCTGCTATATGCCTTTATGTCCATAATTAATTGTATGATCATTTGTATAGGGTTATTATTGACATTAAATATGCAAACTTTTAAATTTTATTGGGTATGACTAAAGACTAAAAATATGTTGAAAAGTATGAACATGTATGAATCATTCAACTAATTATTTATTTAATAGCTTTATAATGAAGTATAATATAAGTATATATAAACGTGGGGGTTTATTGAAATATTTTTATTTGCAACTTATTTTTAACTGAGCCTTTATCCTAATGCAACTGATATAGAATAATATGAAAACAAGCTTGATGATTCCAAATGCACAACCAGTGAAAACAACGGAAATCTGATAAATGTAATGTCTTCCCATAACCATTCTCAGTGCATTACAACAGCTCTGATCGGATGTAGCTTTGTTATCATGCCAACTCTACTCAGTCTGGCAGAATCAATCATAACATTGATGTGTATGAGCCACTTTTACTTTTTATCTCAATAGTTGTATAAGCAGAAAGAGTAGACTATTGTTTATGAAAAAATCAATAATTTTGAGTTATTGAGAGAGGAAATACTAGTTTTGAGGCTTCTTTAATAAAAAAATGGATTCTCTGCCAGTCTATCTGTGCAACCAACTCAGAGTCTATACCAGATATCATCACTATGCAGCTCCTGAGACGACTTTTTGCGGCCTCGGTATTGTTGGAAATTAAAGAGTTACCAAAAATATTTTATGAAAAATGACAAAATACTTTGTAAATGGTAAAACCGTTTTCAAAGTTGTTATATGATATAATAAATCATTAGATTAGATTAGATTATTGAAATGGCGACCATACTACAAGGTAGGTATGTTAAGCCAAGTATGAATGAGGATTGAGTGTAAGATGATTGTGGCGCGATCTTGTAGTCTTGTTACTGACTAAGGCTGACATGTTCCTTAGACAGGACTGTTAATTAATAGCCCAACAGCCGATGGCAACTAAGGGACCTACAGTTTAACGTGGAATTTGAACCATGGCCTCTGAATTACGAATTGGTCTAATTATGAGGATGGTCTTTGCGGATTAATGTAGTATTCAAAAGTGCGACCATTAATCCACACAAGAGAACACCACACCCTCTGACCATCGCTCACAACTATCCACAATTCGTGACCTCCAAGTTGCTGGATTACAGGATGGCGCCACCGTCCCAGTCATGATTGATACAATAATATTTTATTCAAGTTATTTAACGCCACTTGTACTTGCAAGCTTTTTCATTAAGAATTTTCAAAAATTGTTCCAGGGTGGCCAAACCACCCCCTTTTTTCCTGGGACATATTTTATACCACTGGATATTTATTGTTTACCCACTACCCCACCAAAGCAATCACGAATTTGCTCTTTGAAAAATTCTAGTGAGGGTCCCTGGTCTATACCAATAGCATGCATGGTCTGATATTTTTGTGAAATTTTATTTCATGAACTGGATGGTACCTCAAAGCACCTCGTTAAATGTTAAATGATTATAGTACCTGATTCATCATCTGAAGGTTGCAGTTTGGATCCTGAGCAAGTACCTAATTAATTATGTTTTGAAATGGTAATCTACATTGCACAATGCAGGTGCTTAGTAATTATTAATGAATCAAATGGTCTTTGCCAGTGACAAAGCTATATATAGAGTTTTTAAAATTCATGATGGCGTTGTTTATTGAATTACTAATATTATTTCATTGGACTTTTCCAACATGTCTGTGTTTTCAACATGCATATTTTGTTAATGAATGGTTTCTTCATATTATATACTTTTTACGGCACACATACATTCATAAAATTTTGAAATATTCAGAATTATTGTACACTGTAAAGTGTTTTTGCACACAGTTGGTAATTTCTGTGCAATTGCTAATATTTACCAAAGAAGTTTTCCCAAAGTCTACTGAGTAGTAGTTGTAGTGTTCCAAGAAGTACTGAAACTATAGATGTTGTTTGCACCAGACAGTCAATTAATTTAATACTCCTATGTTCAGACAAATAATGTTATATTGTATTTGTATATAAAAAAAATGTATTCTTTTAAGTTTACAAATCACAAGATTAGCTCACTGTAATGGAGTAGTATTTTTAAATCGCTAGAAGTGTAGAATATAGCGTTTTATACACAGTTTAGTGTGCCATCTAGATTTGTATTACTTTTATCAAATTTAGGGTTTAGGCCTACCTTTTGAAATGGCGACCTACCTAGGTTTTAATCTAATGAATTATGATTGTGTTCTTGTAGTCTTTATACTGATGTTATACTGCACCCTCAAGGGCCCATGAAGCGCAATATAAAACCTCTCTTGGTAACATCCTTTCACAACGTGTTAAAAACAATGACGATAGTAAATTGTATACGATCGGATATGCTTTTTATAACACAACGCAGCAAGTGTGTACAGTATACTTTTTGATGGTGATAGTATGACACCTATGTGGGAGCCATGGGGAGTAAATTGAAAAACTTAAAGGTAAGTACAGGTTGATATGGAAATTAAACTAAAGGCATTAATATAAACTAGTATAAAACAATGCCACAAACCTGATCTCAAAATATTCATCTGAAACAAAATGGGAGTAAACCAGAGTCCTGGTAAATCCATACAACCTGATGGGGAAAAAGGTTACTGAGTTTAAATAAAAACCAAGTAATGTAAACTGAATTATCAAACTTTAATGTACAGCGGTATCACTAATTATACAGTACTCTAGTTTAAAAATAATTGAAGCTTATGAATTTAAAACTGCTGTCATTTTTTTGTGAATCAACCTTTTGAGATCTGGTTCTCTGCATTTTATTCCAATACCTACAATTCAATACCAAATTTCACCCCTACTTCTAATTTAGAACTTCCTCTAATTTTTTAGATCGACCCACAATTATGAAAATATTTTTAAAAGCAGCATAAATCAAATTTGGTGTAAAACTTTAAACATGTTTAATAAGTCAAAGACTAAACGGATTTCAAAAGGTCTATCGAAACCAAAAAAGGCGGTTTGAAGCTCATAACTTTCCATTTACAAACCACCGCCATTTTGTTTTGCATCAACATTTTAAGGTTAGGTTTGTGGCATTGATTTTAGTTCAACAATACCTTCAATTTGATGTAGGCTACATATCACACTATGCTTAACTTTAAGATTTTCAACTTATTAGAATGGGTACGACTAACTTTTGTAACTATCGCTAACCGTACAGCCTCGCGTTGATATTTTTCAGAGGTTACACTCCGTAGTGTGTTCGCCCCAAACCAGGTCAGCCAATGTTGGTGTTTTGGGCCGTTTAACCCAAGCGCCGCGCAGGGCTGTTATAAGTTATGTGGCGGAAAATTAAAGAGGGAGGCTTTGGAGAAATCGTGTGTTCCTCGGTAACTATATGTTTGTACAGCTTTACTAAACTGTCAAGAAATAAATAGTAAAATATAAAGCAAATATTCATTTTTTTAAACTTCAAACATTCATTAAAATGTTTGTATTTACTTCCCTATGGGGAATAGGTTAGATCATGAATATGTCTACGGAATTTTTCCAGTTCAACTAAACAGCTGTATAACCAAACTATGACATCACTAGCAAAATACCATCACTGTTCCAAATTTTGGTCTCGCAAATTGCCAACCCCCCAGAGCTGTCAAAATTGTGGGCTGATTTAATTAGACAGATAAAATACTGCAATTAATGTTTATGATTCTTTGACGGCATGGAAAATATTAAAAATTAATGAATTCTGTAAACTACATAAAATAATGCAGGTTATTACATATTTATCTATTTACATTGACATAAACTAATTAAAATTTAATAACCATAATCACAAACTCAAATAAATAGTAAAAAATGTTAGTTAATATAGTATTTAATGACATTATTGACACTTTTTGCTTTAAAACGAAATGCAGCGTACAATATGGCAACACCGCGGTCGCGTCCGTGTCCTATTGGCTAGAGCTCAACGGACTTCTTTCCTGGCGCTTACTGTAGACTACAAGATCGCGTCACAATCATCTTACAATCAATCCTCATTCATACTTGGCTTAAAATACCTACCTTGTAGTATGGTTGCCATTTCAATAATATAATCTGATCTAATCTAACCGGACTCGAACGGTAATCCTGCACTCGACTCGGTCTCTCGCGGAAACAGCTATATTCGTCCGATAAATTATTCTTTATCACACCAAAAGCTTTTTAAAATTTGATCAAATGAAATGAGAATACCCATAACAATAATTACTACCTTCCCTATTATGAAATATTTACTCTTTGTTCTAAGTTCTTTGAAAAACTCGTCTTTAATAAAGTAATCAAAGTTAAAATTATACAGTAGTTAACAAGAGAGAAATTCCTCCCCCAGAGAACAAGATTATTTCGAGACAAGGCCACGGATTATTGTGTGGAATTTCATAATTTAAAAAATGTTACCCCTTCATCATCGAAGGGAATTTAACATCAAAAGACTAATTCAAAGAATCGCTTAAAGAGCAATCTTAATGATATCATTGCGGCACCCGGCAACTAATGAAATTTCCCAAGTTTTCAATCTGCATCAAACAACTTTGAATCTTGTTATTAATTTCAGCAATTTATTTTAACTTGTAACTTTTAACTTAATTTTTTACGAATAAGGTTTAGTTAAATGTATCACAATTACTTAAAGACTATTTGAACTATATAAAAGTATATATAAACTACTAGAGCTGTTGTATTGAATTTTTAATATAAATGAATAAGAACAGCTGTTTAGATGAACTAAAACCATTCCCTTTAGGCATATCCATGATCTAACCTATTTCCCACAGGGAAGTAATTGCAAACATTTTTTACAGTACACATTTACTTCATAGTTTTACATTAATGAATGATTCAGATGGCATTGGATAGTAAAGCATATTGCTAATGGAAAGTAAACCAATCAGCTGTAGCTAAGAAATCAAATGTTTTCATTGTAGACAATTTGTAAACAAACTTACTCTCCATAAGGTTAACATTAGAAATTTAAAACGCCATAAAATGGAAACTTATGGGGTTTTCGAAAATATTTTTTCACTAAAACCTTCCCAGACACATGTAGAGCAACTTCCTAAAATTTCATGGCGATCGGATGAGTAGTTTGGCAACGCATAAAGGACATACAGACATACATACATTCAATTTTATATATAGAGATATCAAAGTTTCATTTATGAAAGGGATTCATGTATATGAATTAGAACAGTTTCATTGAGAATTTATTTACAGTTAAATATTATATCTAATCCCGTAGCAGCAGACCTGCGTACTCAGTACTTGAGATGACCCAATTTATGTTTGATCGTAGGATAAGCCATACACAAAATGTTATCACAGTATGTTATATTTAGGGAGTTATAATGTACGTATATGTGAAATTTTTGACATATATTAGTAGAACTTAATTGGGTGAAGCCTGATTGGTTGGTTGACCTGATTGCGTTATTCTTAGAGAGAATATTAAAAATAAATTTCTTCCTTTATTTCACGGTGACGTGTCCAGTAATCCAGCTACTTGAAGATCACGAATTGTGGATAGTTATGAGCGATGGTTAGTGGATGGGATATTCTTTGGTGTGGGTTCGCACAATCGAATACTAAGTCCATCTGCAAATACCATCCTCATAATTGGACCAGTTCGTGTTTCAGATGCAGTGGTTTGGATCATGCGAGGCGACATTGAATTTAATATTAGATTTTGTGAGGAAGTTAAACAATTTTGAGTTTTTATGATGACACTCGTGCAGATTACTGCAATAAAAGTGCACCAGACCTAGCCTGGCCATAATACAAAAATATTGATTGAAATTTCCAGGTAATTCTTTATTAATTAACAAAAAGAAAACGAAAAACAGTTTATGGTTACTGGGATCGGCTTGAAATTTGAAATATACGTCCTTTAACATCAGGAATTACGAGTTAAATTATGGGAAGTATTCATTTAGCCATTCATTAATAAATTTGTGAATTGCATGGAATACCTTATGGCGATTAACATGGGATAAACGTCAATAATCATACAGTTCATGACGTTGTTACTTTCAACAAATCGTTTTGCGCGAGGTTTGTTTTAAATGTTGTTAATTTTAACCAAAAAAGAATAAAATTTTTTAAATGTCCTGGATTAACATAATATCATAATCGTCACATCGGCCATTTTAGTTCTGTGTGAGTTTTAAGAACATGTTAGTTTTGAACAGTAATATATTTTCTCATTTTAAATGTTAGTAATAAGTTCAAAGAAATTAAAATATTTCTTACAGAAACTATTTGTGTCGTGATCTAATGTGACATGTTGAAATATTGCTATTTTGTAGTAAATCATATTGTGTACAGTAAACTGCTGTAAGTAATCTCATGCTATTGTAATGTTTCATAGAAGTGTATGTTTAGTAATGTAAAAACTTGCTATTTTGTGAACATAATATTTGAATGGTTTCTTTATTTGTTTTTAATCATGCTCCACATCTTTTTACTTTTTCAATGGTAATGTTTTGTTTTTTGTAAGTGTTTGTGTTAGTAATGCATCAAAGGATGTAGCCTATGCTATATTTTGTCTTCGTAATCTATAATATTATAAAGAAGAGGTGGTTTCTGTATGTTTGTTTGTGGGTTTGTGTGTTTGTGGGTTTGTTGTGGCAAGTGAACGCAAAAAATACTGAACCAAACAGTTTGACATTTTACACAAAGACAGATCTTAAACTCATGCAACACATAGGCATACTCATTTCCTTAAAATCCTCTCGAGCTACGCCCTGTGAACGTCCTAAGTTTCAATGTTTACATTTTTAGAAAATGAAAACATAAAATTACTTGAATGTCAACAGCTGTGAACACTAAAATTTGACAGTTCGAGAAGCAGAAGACATGGTTGCTGTAAATACCCTGGGATTCAATGTTTACAATTTTTAATGTCAACATCTGTTACTTTACATTTTGACAGTTCGGTAAGAAAAAGAAATAAAGTTAATTTTTACACATAAACTGCTGGATCGAAATTAGTGAATTATTAGTTCGAAATAGTGGAATGGTAGATTTTTAATTTTCTCCCGATGCCTGCCTCTATTACGTTAATGCTTATCCTCTCCCAATATTTGACATATGTTACTTTGTCATGTTTAGATATATACTTAGACACGTGTTTTGTCATTTTGTAAACAATAAAGAATTAATTATCAATAACCTAAATGTATCTGTAGAGCCTGCACCTCTCAGCCTTTTTTACCCGTGCGAAGAACGGGTACTTTGGCTAGTGTTTCTGAAATGTAACTGATACTGTGTGTGCTGATTGGACTATAACTCCCCACAATGCGAAACATATCCTCACACGATGGTGTTCTGTCACGTTTGGGCATGATAATGAGCAACACAATCCCCAGTGACATTTGTTATCTCCTCGTTATCAGGAAGCGACAGGGTGACAGACGACAAACCCCATTGATCTGGCCTTGCCCAGGTCATCCCTCTCTCTCTCTCTCTCTCTGCTCCAGGATTACACATAAATACCCCGATTTAAATATAGGTTAGACAAATGGTCAATAAAACGTACTGATTTTACACTATTACTCAGTTATTTTGTTTCTTATTTGTGTTATCAAATATACAGTATCAGTTTAACTAATGCATACCGAATACAATTAATAAATATTACAAATGCTAATTAGTAAAATTTTAACGACTATATTGTTATATACCATAAAATTTATTTTAATCATTTCCTTACAACAGATTTAAAGATTTTGGGTGAGATACCCGATAATCCCCACATCGACGAGGTATAATACACGTGTGTGTGTGTGTGTGGGTGTGTTATTGCGTAATGTGACCTTATGCTGCTTACTAGATTTTATGGAAAATGGTTTAGATATAAGAAAGATTTTTTTATTGTAAATTTGGGGAATTAAACTAAAAAAAATTTATTTTTTTAATTTTTTTTTGTTTTTGATTGTTTATTAATCTTTTTTCATTTCTAAAGATTTATATGTTTATATCTTTTAATTTGGACAACTAGAAGTATTTTAGATCTATTGTTCAAAAAAGCTTGCATGGCCAATTTTTTGATACCAGGAAATATTTTTCAGAACTAAAAAATTGTACTTTTTAATTTTTTTGTTTTTGATTGTTTATTAATCTCCTTTGATTTCTGAAGATTTCTGTGTTTTATTTTTAATTTGGATAACTAGACGCATTTTAAATATATTTTTTTAAACCTTGCATGGCCAATTGATGGTTTTCAGGCAAAAATCGTTTTACGAAACTTTAACTGTTACAACGTTAGGAACATATACGAGTATCTCAGGAACCATAAGGCAGCAACTTCAAATTTTCACAGCAGTTTCCTAATTTTAAACCTCAGGTAGCAGATTCATAAAATCTTAACTCATATATGTAACAAAAATCTTTCATAAGACATGAAAAAATACAACTTTTTTATCATAAAAATCTATCTACTATTGAAAACAATAATTCTGGTATAGGACCTATAAAACAAGTAAAAAAATAAATAGAAAAAAGTTTCGCCAAATGAGCCAAACCAAAGGTGAAAAATATGTTCCTAAAATATAAACATTTAACATTTCTTATGGACGGTTCAACTCCCCTTGACACGCGTATTTTACGTATTGATGACAAAACATTTACAAGTAAGAGTATGTTATCGAATTTCCATGAATCAGATACACTGAAATTACAAATATCGGAATTTCAAGAATGCCGTATATTTTTTCAGAGGAGCTTCTTCGTCCAAATAATTGAAGAAACTTTTTAAATCGATTTATTGGAAACCTGTCAGATAAGTTCCTACGTCAATGATGTTTATATGAGACTTGGCGTTATAACCTGGTTTCGAGGTTTTTATACCCTCCGGTTTTATAGGAACAATCATAGGTTTTAACTAGTTATTTATTGTAAAATACTTTTAATTTGACTCTGGTGCTTTTATTTTATTGTATTTTAGATGTGTTTTAAATTAATAATTAACACTTGTATTAATATTTAGGGTTCTTTGGATCAATATATCGTCGTTTGTTTTCATCCCTACAAATCAAATGGTATCTAGCAACAATTTACTATAACTGTTAGCTGTTGTAGTCTGACGTGCTACCACCTATGAGCGGATACTGGAACTAACTCACTAGGTTCGCCGTTGTGCTGCTAGAGAAGCTGTATACACCGACTAGCGCTTGCTCTGTCAGTGTACTTGGTGAACCAGTGGTCAAAACGTTTGTTGACAAGTGAAGCGTTGGAAGCCATTTGGAAGTTCTCGGATTATACGAATACCGACCGAGATCAATCCCAATTTGGCTTGTAAATGTGTGGTACACTTGTGAGTGTGTCCGGCCTCGGTGAAAGATTAGGGAATTTTTGGGAGATTTTTTTAGGAAATTTTTTTAGGGAACTTAATATAGTGGCATAGGGCCTTGGTTATGGAAATATTGAGATAAAGTAAGTTTTTTTGAACCACCTTTTTACTATCATTATTTCGAATGAAAACGGAAATGCCATTGATATAAATTAAAAACTAAATCGGCCCAAAAGTACTGCCCTGAATATAACTATACTCCAAAAGGTGCTCTTAAATTTTAACGTCGCAATTTTGTTGGACACAGTCGTTCGTCTGTAAGAAACGTTCCGTATGACATATTATAGGTGTAGATAAATTGTTCCCAAGTAAGTTTTAAAAATCACCTAAGCTTCCGTAAAGGAGGAAAACTTCTGAAGAAAAACATTCCAAAACAAAGCAACCTAGAAAAATAGTTGATGAGTGAAGAAAAGTTCAAATTTCTGTCCACAGTCCATCCTAGAAACTTTGATTTTTATTAAAAAAATATATTCATGAAATATTCAACTGATAATGTTGAGCATCTTATCATACAGCTTGAGTATCTGATGATACTAGCAAATGAATCAGCTGGCCTTTTTAAGTAACAAAAATCTGTAATAAAGTCCATAATACACATATTCATTTTAAATTACTCATACGTTTGTGTTGATGCCTTAAGTGAGAATGATGGAATGTTGTGCCTTTAAAATATTATAAAGCTTAATCCTTAAATATTCTGTTGAGATCCTCATAAAGGATAATTAATTTCGAATAGTTGTCAGACCCACGTATGACTTAGGAGTTAATTTTGTAGACTACTACACGTTATAATTGATGATTAGTTCAACTATAAAATTATTAGTAGACAAGGAGGTAAAAGCAGAAATTGATTTTTATGAGCGAAAAGAAAAACTCAACATCGGCTAATAGGAAAAGTTTTACAGCTTTAAACTTTTCGTCAAATGCCCTGTTGATGTTACATAATCCGTCTAATTTTTCAACAAAACATCCTCTATCAGAATATAAGCTAGCTATAATGTAAAACAATTATACATTTTACAATCATTAATAATTAGTGGTAAGATAATCCTCTGTCAAAAACAGTAAAGTTGAAATTTATAGAATATAAACTTTTAAAATTTGATTATGTACGTTATGAAAAAAATATTTATAATAGGCCTAGATACACACATATGTCAATTAAAAACGAATAGATAACTGTTACTTCTTATCTATGAAACAGTAAAAAAGTAAATTTGTTTAATTCTATGAATGTGCACTTAATGGAATAAGGTACAATACATTAAAAAGTGTTTAATATGCAAGTTATCAATCGATATTTTATATATTATAAGCTGCAACCAACCAAATAGTAATTACAACACTTGCTTGAGATACAAAGTTGCTTATCTACCTCGGAGGTATGCCCAAGTTCATGGTTGATTTAAGCACGTAATCATCGATTCAAAGCTGTAGCCAAGATATCTAGAGGTTTTACTTGTTTATACTTATTGCGTTTTTCCTATGTAATTAACAATTTAAATTTTATCTTTTACCATTAGAATCAGCCTAAAATACTACACAATTTAGTTCGTTAAAGTTTTTCTATTTCTCCAATGGTTACCGAGATATTAAAAAAATATAAAGAGAGTAGGTACGTTGTATTTTGGAGCTCCAATGTTAATCTTATGGAGGATAAGGAAAAATTAATATTTCACTTATCAATCATTATCTTTGGATTAAACTTGATATTTACCTTCATGTGGTTAAGATATATGATTTATGCTTAAAAACCATAGTGGTCAAAAAACAATTTTTTACGCTAGAAACGCCTACTTTTAGTGTTCCTCACAGCAGCAAACCTGCATACTCTCTTCCAAGTTAATCTGATGGAGAATAGACAAATAACTCTTGTATTTTTCAACAGATATTCATAAAACTTGTGTGTATTATTATTACATAATGTATTTAGAAATTTTCTGAGTACGCAGGTCTGCTGCAACGGGGGTACTTATTTATTATCTAGAATTTTTTAAGTGGCTAGATTTAGTCTTCCCAAAATATAGCGTACTCGTCTCGAGGTCGTACCCTAAATATGAGTACGTTATTTGGAATCTCACGAGAAACTACTTAAGGTTTTTATATGAATTCTCAAATTCGAAAGGAATATATCTGAAATCGAAACATAATCAAACTATTGGAAACTATCGGTAGGTGAATACGCAGGAATGCAGATAGCTCGGTGAATAAGTAGGTAAGCACATAGATAGGTGAGCTAGTTTTTGGTTATATACATAGGTAGTTACTTCTTGTATATGCAGCGTACGAGGGGGTACCCAAAAGTAACCGGAATTAGTCTGCCGAGGTCGGAGCTTTGGTAGTACGGGTGAGCGCCACTAGGGCGTGTCTAGTGCAACTCTTTGCCAGTTCAGTCCCGTGTGGGTCGTTGAGCTAGCACATTCTGTTCGTCTGTAGCGTCATTTTTTGCTGTAGCTGTTTCACTGTTGCTTCGTTTTTTATGATGGCAAGAACAACGCGCCGCTGTGAAATTTTGTTTTTTACTCGGTAAAACCGCTGCTGAAACTGTTTTAATGTTGAAAACTGCTTACAAAGATGATGCTTTGGGGAAAACTCAAGTGTATGACTGGTTTTCTTAATTTACAAATGGCGTCCTTTCGATTGATGACAAACCTCGTTCCAGACGTCCATCAACTGCCCGAATTGATGAAAATATAAAAAAATGCGAGAGCTTGTGCTCACAGACCGTCGACAGACAATTGATCAACTGTCAGAAATTTGTGCAATAACTTGGAGCTCGGTTCAGCGAACTTTAACTGAAGATTTAGGAATGAGACGCATTGCTGCCAAATTTGTTCCTCGGGCTCTGACTGAGAAGCAAAAATCGTGTCGAGTAAAACATGTCATGAACTGAAAGAACAGCTCAGAATCGATCCAGATTACCTTTCAAAGGTTACTGGTGATGAATCATGGAAAAACAAAATTTCACAGCGGCGCGTTGTTCAGTGAAACAGCTATAGCAAAAAATGACGCTACGGACGAACAGAATGAGCTAGCTCAACGACCCACACGGGACTGAACTGGCAAAGAGTTGCGCTAGACACGCCCTAGTGGCGCTCACCCGTACTACCAAAGCTCCGACCTCGGCAGACTAATTCCGGTTACTTTTGGGTACCCCCTCGTATATACTATGAAGTTACAATAGTACTGGTTTAACTTCTTACACTGTCTCCTTGCTCCGGAAGTTACGTCAAACAGTTGATCTCGGCTACATAAGAAGTCGTTGGGTCACGTAAGAGTCACTAGTGCGATCTGAAAACTCTAAACACTCTGCCTTGGCCAGAAGGTTACACAAACTCTCGTTTATATGTGGGTAGATGGATGAAGTAGATAAGCTAACAAAGACCCAATTAACTCATAGCTATTTTCGTGTTTTAACTACGTAGCTTATAAATGCTCTGACATTTTCCAACTAATTTTAATTAGTTCAAACAAGTTATGTAATAATTTCAAAGGGTTACAGCAAAATTAATCTCCGGGTTGGAAGAAGATTCTGCCTTTGTGTTTGGACAAAGGGTAGACAGTTTTCACCATCTCTGACATAAGTTTCCTCCACCCGACAAGTCACCAGGACATTTTCACGGTACAGAAAACAATTATTTTATAAGCTCAGAAACTATTAAATTTTTTTTCTCGGTCTACCTTAAAAGGTCTAATTTAATGGTGTCTTTTAAAAATAAAATATTTATTTTTAAGAGGAATAATCCAAATAAACTATTACAAACTGAATGCCTAATATACACATAAATTAAATGATAATCAATTAAATCAATTGAATTAGAAAAATAACTATTGTTATTTTTGACGTCTGTAAAAAAGAGTTATGGACTTACAAGTTGTGAAAAAATACAAACAAAAAATGGGTAAACGATAAATTTATTAAGTAATTCAACTATAATCATTAAAAACCAGCTCAAAAATTGAACAAATTATTTTGGAATTATTAGTCTTGCAGTTCGCGGTAAACACAGTACGTTGTCTAAGAATGCCCGATTTTATTCTTATGGAGGTAAGTATACGTACATCAGTATATTTCTAATTTCTCAACTGTATTTTTCAAACGCACACAAACATTTTTTATTATCTTGAGGGGGAAACTTTTCCCAACTCTTAACACTTGTAGGAAGAGGGTGCGGGAAAGATATTTTTGAGTATTTTTGAAACATACGGTGGCGACGTCCTGTAATCCAGCTACTTGGAGGTCACGAATTGTGGATAGTTGTGAGAGATGGTTGGTGGATGTAGTGCTCTCTTGTGTGGATTAACGTCCGCACTATTGAATACTACTTTCATCCACAAAGACCATCCTCATAATTAGACCAATTCGTAATTCAGAGGCCGTGGTTCGGATTCCACGTTAAACTGTAGGTCCCTAGTTGCCATCGGCTGTTGGGCTAATTATTAACCTGTCTAAGGAACATGTCAGCCTTAGTCAGTAACAAGACTACAAGATCGCGCCACAATCATCCTACATTCATTCCTCATTCATACTTGGCTTAAAATACCTACCTTGTGGTATGGTCGCAATTTCAGTTAAAAGTATAAAGTATTACATTTTTTATAAGCGTGTTGAAAAATGACAATCATACGAAATATAAGTAATTTTTACTTTACCTTTAGGGGGAAAAGCATGTTTTTGTCTGGTATTGTTCATTATTCTTTATTTTGTAAAAATATCAATAGTTGTGAAGACTCATACAAATGTAAAGTAAATGTAATAGCAATATAACTTAAGTAAAAATTCCCGACAGATAGCTTAAATAAAGGTAAATAAAGGCTTAAATTCCGGACATGTTTAGATTTTAACACCATCATCAACTTTAGGTACTGGTGAAGATAATTTGTCGTAGACATCGTAATGACATTTTTAGAAACATAAAAACATTGAAATACTAAATTCATTAAAAACTTTACAACAGGCCTGTTGACACGAAGTATCCAACCGCGCTAGTAGCTTGGGACAGACTTCAATGTCTTGAATGTTCCTTTAGTTTCTCAATGTTTTAGAATTTTTAGAAAATTTTCAAAAGGGAAGAAGCTATTACCGTAGGTTCCATGGCAAGACTTAAGCCCAGGACCATGCTTTTTCGTTTTGAGGTACTTGGAGGTCAAAAACAATAGTCGTTAAAAATTTATAAATTTTAAAAAAAGATCGAGACCAAATTCCTACATATTTACTGGGACGAGTTCATAATCCAGACATATTTGTCAATCGGAACGAGGGGGTTTCGTACCCCAAAAATAGGTTTTTGCGTTTCATATGTACTTTTAAATTTACCTTTACAATTAGAATCAGCTGAAAAACCTACATACTTAAGTATTTTACAGTTTTCCTCTATCTAGATCAGCTACCGAGATATGAAAAAATCTAAACACAGTACGTTGCATTTTGGGGCTTTGATGTTAATCTCATGGAAAATAAGGAAAAATTAATATTTTACTTATCGATCTAATTTTTTGGTGAAACTTGGTACTTAGCTTTAAGTGGTCGAGATCCATCTATTTATGCTTACAATGATAGTTTATGTGTTTATCATGGCAGAAAACCTGCACACTCTTTCCCATGTTAATCTTAAGGAGAATAGGCAAACTCCCTTTATTTATGGACAGATATTGATAAAACTTGGTATGGTAAATATATTTCGTAGAGTTCAACCAATTTTATCACTGACACAAAATAATTCCGCTTCAAAAGAATACTATTGCTTTTTATTTGACTAATCGACAAAAGGATTCGATTCAAGAGAAATGGATACAAAAGAGTCACAACTAAATTACTTAATACTTCTGTTTAATGTTGAACTTTTAATAACCTTTTATTAATTGAATGGAAGTCAACATCAAAGGAACAGTTTAAGGAATCGCAAAGGATGAGACTTAATTACAGACTTGTGGCTCAAGGCGCCAATTTAATTTCCTTGAATCTAAATGTGTGCAAACGTCTTTTGACTATTCTAATAAAATAAAAATAGTTAATATTAATGCTATTAAATGTTCGTAAAGTTGGATTATGAGAAAAGAAAAACAGAAAAAGACATGGCATTTGAAAACTAAATTCTGAGAAATGTGTAAATACAGTTTTTTGAGGAAGGATATGGCAATTAAGGCACAGTTGGGAACCGATACTAACGGAGTGGGAGATTGAGATGAGCAGGGCACATCTTAAGGAATGAAAATTTTAGGGAGGAGACCGAATCTGAGATGGTGGAACTAAATGAAAAAAATACCTGAGAAAACGGGTAAGAAAGAAGAACGCAAGAGATAGAAACCTTTGGAGGTAATGTATTGGGGAGGCAAATTGCAATTTGCGGTACCTGTGGCTGCAGCAGTAAGTAAGTAGTATTAGTGATAAGTTATTAGTAATAAATAAAACATCATGTATCAGATTAGATTATTTTAGATTCATAGTAAAATCGTGTGAATTGAAAAATTAATTTTTAGTGTTTTTTATCAAAAGTAATATGTTGGATGGTATTAGATACTAAAAGTGTTTCGCAATATTTACTTTTGGGAATTTAGATCATGGATATGTCTAAAGGGATTTAATTTTAAAGCTGTTTCACTTTTATATTAAAAATTCAAAACAATAGCCTTGGTAGTTTCTATGGAAACCTGTTGCATGTTTTCCATCTTAAAAATCGCCAACCCCCCCTTAGAGCTAAGACATATCCATGTCAAAAATCCTTGAATCCAAAAGTTTATAGAAATAGCATATTTAAGAGTTGCACTTACCTAAAGAATTTCTTTACATTATACTGTATGCATTATCTATATAAATAAAATTAGAATTTTGTCTGTAGCCTACATTACTCAGAACTATTAACTTTTCAGTTATTTTTCCGTTTTGTGCATTAGAGAAGCCTAAACAAGTCTAATCCCACTATTGTGCCCGTTTGCCTGTGACGCTCCAGGAGGCATTTTACGCCGTCTTCTCCTAAAAAACGTGAGAAGATAACAATGAAATTTATTTCATACATTCTGTACATTTTAGAGAAGGTTTTTTAATGTTTTTCATGCTTGAGCATTTAAAAACCGACTTTTTACGTGATATTAGTCACATTTTGCTTTCAGTTTTCAAAACCACCTACTGGTAATAATCAGCTGTCTTTATATTTTTTAACACTAAACGGTTTAAGCATTAGTCATTAAAGTTAATGGAAAGAAATACAAACAGCTGTAAAATTGAAATGAATATTAGTTTGTTTACATTGATCATTGATTTTAAATTAACGTCAAAATAATACTATATTAAAATATTATCTTGACGTATTACGAATTTTAATAATTATAAATATTTTCTGATCCAATCTAATTAATTTTGTCATGTTAATAAGGATCTTTTCCCCTTAAAACAGTACTGCTATTTCATAACTTTAATCTAACTCCATTTTAAATAAAAATAAATCTCGATTTAGGGATTCCGTCTCCTGATTGGTACAAAAGTTTGACATATCCATTCTGAAAAAAATTTTACCATTAACAAAATAAAGGAATAATAGAATTCACTTTTTGTTTATTAACGTAAGCTTAAAATTCCAAGATAGAGGTCAGATAAGAAGAAAATTAAATAGAAATTGAAAAAATGTTGGTATAGTATCGTTATTAAACTCCCTGCGGTGTCAGGAGACGGCTGGAGTTGAGCGAATCAGGTACAAATGACTGCGGCAACGTTTGTTTCATAAGTTTCAGCAGCGAAGTTTAACACTCCAAGTCACATACAATTTAGTTAAGAAGCTGCATTTTTACTCCCGTTACAGCAATAACAAGTTCACTCTTTGCTCATTTGTATTTTGATATTATTTAGATTTTTATTGCGGACATTTTCCATCACGATTTTATGTAAAACAAAGTTTCATGACGTTTCGAGATCTGGAATCTGATCCCGTCCTCAGGTGAATTAATATCTAAAACATAGCACAATTAATTAACATATAATCCGGACCAAACTGGTATGAAGCTGAAAACATAAAAGTTTAAAGCAGTAAAAAAAACTTACAAACAAACCATTCACTAACCATAACACACAAAAAAACCAAACACGTCCGCTCGTCACAGAGAATCAAAGTCAACTGAAAAATGGGCGTTTACCGGAAACGGAAACAAATACAAAAATAATCCAGGCGAAACACGTCCAACAGTATTTATTATTATTATTTTATATTCAAATGCAAATCCTTTCTAATATAAATGAGAAAATTGTAGTACAATGCTAACTTTACAGAGCAAAAACACACTATTTTTACAATTTTATGCTTAAAACAAAAATCTAATGCCCCTTACGAGCATACCATGAGATGCTACGAGTTAGCATACCATGAGAATTTTGTTTCGGATTTATATGAATATCATTTACAGATACTTTATTTTCCCTTTTTTTAAGTTCTTTGCTAAAATCAGCCACAAACAATCTAACTGAAGATTGACTATGGTTGGTCTGTAGTTTCATGTAGGAGGCTTCAATTAGCTTTTGAAAAAAATGAGGTTGGTGTATTATCTTAGCTTCTTCGAAATTCATTTGGTGATTTTCAGACCAGCAATGATGGGCAATTGTTTCATAAGTTTTTCGATTTTCTCTATGTTTTTATTCTAACGTTAATGATCTTTTTGACGCTTAATTTTCGGCCATTTTGTTTCCGGTTCCACACGATTCCACAGTTGTCTTTGAGTCTCCGTGACAGCGGACTTTTTTGTTTTGTGTGTAATGGTTAGTGAATGGTTTGTTTGTAAGTATGCTTTAAATTTTTTGTTTTCAGCTTCATACGGTTTGGTCCGGATATAAAGAATTAATTTATGTTAATCTCGAAACGATAATTTGTTTTACATAAAATCGTGATAAATGTCATAAAAATTAAATAAATAATCCACACCAATAAGAATAAAAATGAATGTTTTGTTTTATTTTTTACTTTTTCGTACAATTTACTCAGTATTCATAAAGAATACCCAATATTTATAATTATCGAATTGAATGACAAAATTCATTTTCAGTCCAAATTTAATGACTGTTTTTTTTATTGTACAACAACATCCATACTATTTTATAATATATTTTTATTTTATTCACTACCCTCCTTTTATGAGTAGTATGAATTTAATGAATCAATAGTAGTGTTGGATGTGATATGAATGGTTTGAAGTGATATGGTGATTGTTGGAGTGATGCAGTGGTATTTTGTTGATTTATTAGGAGTAGTATGTTATATTTTTAGTTTAGTCCTAAAACCCTTAAGAATCTGCAAACCTAAAATTTCTCAAAAATGGCTGTAAAAACTCACTTAAAAATTGATTGTTAGTAGTGCATAGAATACTAAATAATATAACACCACCTGCAATTTTGTAAAAATTACGATTTAAAAGATATGGGCTTTAATTTTTAAATTTTAAAATTTTCAGCAAAAATAATAAAGGTGAAGTATGATTTGACTACCACCATTACAACCAGCTTAAAAACTAAACAAATTAGTGTTTTGAATTATTTCTCTACGACTAATGGTGAAGATAAATATTAATTCACTTTCTATGGTAAACGCAGTATGTTGTCTGACAGCGCTCAATGTTATTCTAAAGGAGAACATTAAAAAATCAATTTCCTTCTTCCTTGTAACTTGGTATTCAGCATAATTTCATATACCCACAAAACCCACTCAACAAAGTACTATGCGAGTGGGTTCTCCCCCATAAAGTTAGAACAATTAATTTAACTTTGTTTCTCTGGTTGTTATTTTTGGAAATTAGATGTTTATTTTTGAAACAATCAACTATCAAAAATTATATAAATAAACTCTGAAGAATATGATAGTTTTATTACAGGTTAAAAAATTTAAGTTAAGGAAGGAAGTATGTGAAAGCCTACTGATACCGTTTATTTTTAGTTTTAGTACTACCCAGGACTACATTATCATCATACAACACTGAATTTACTTTATATAAAAAATATTTGATTACGAAATTTTTAAGTTTAACCAAAACTGGCACAAATTATTAGCTATTTCATTTGAACTTAGATCTATTTTTCAGGAGGTTATATTTTTCATTATAATAGAAACTATATTGAAACAAAGTTCATGGACGACGATTATTTAAATACACTTTGACTCAGCTGAAATACTATTTTTTTTAAAGTTGACTGTTATTTTTCCTGAATTTAGATCACACAGTAATATTCTTAACCAGTATTATAAGGTTCATTAGATATGCATCGGGGTATTTAGAACATATTTTTTCATACTACAACTGAAATAGATAAAAAAATACGAATAAAATAATATTATTTGATATAAAAGTTAAATTAAAGTGCAGGAAAGTCCTTAATGCGGGCGACTAAGCTGTTTGTCAACAGCTTAACAATGTATTATTTATCTAGGGAACAAAAAAAATTACCTCGATCAACTGATCCCACATGATTTATATCAGCTGATAGAGTCGAAGCTATCCTGATAACGCTTTGATAACACATGTCGACGAGGCTTGATACATTTGATAATAGAAAATCCTCTCTGAGCTTAACATTTTACTCTTTGTTTGCTGTACTGTATGTTTTTAATAAATTTGTAATAAACGAAGGGTTTGTTACAATAAAATAAATACCTTTTGACTTATTATTAGCGAATGCCCTACGGAAAAGTGAGCTGTTCACATGACCCGCATGGTCACAGTTGAACCCGGGGCCGTGATAAGACCCTCAATTCCCTGAACACGTTTTGGGTTGGGGTCAATCAAAATTTTATTATAATAAAACATTTTTCGTTATATTGTTTCAAAAACAGCTGTTTTAGATACATGTGTTGATGAGCAAAGTTGTTCTTTTCTTCGTAGCACTAAACCAATTATTATGATGTTTTTTTGAGTCCAAGGCCACAAAAGATCACTGTTGATACTTTTGATTCGAGGTCAGCTCTGACATAACCTAAACAACCAATCAGGAATGAAGAAAGAACTGCTACAACGTAAGTAACATAACAGCTGATTAGTCTAAAGCGAAAAAAATAGTCAACAGCTATTAATACTAGATCAGGTAATAATTTATGTTTTACGAGTTTTTTTCAATTTAATTTGCAGTACGAAGAAAATGTAGAAAAAGAAAAAACTTTATAGCTTTTAACAATAATAAAAACCTTTTTTTCACTTAGAGCTATGAAATGACAATCACGATTTATTAAATTTTATCAAACTTTATTTACAGTTTAGCTAATTTGAATACGTGTTTTGTTGTTTTCTCGCAAATATTCAAGTCGAAATTCCAGTTGTGACCAGACACGACGCAAAATCAAAAGATCTATTTCACCAAACTCTCTTCTCGTCCTTTCTCATAGTTCTTCTTTTTTGTCCACTTTTGTAGACAGGGTCCTTAAGACACCCTCAAACAAAAATGTCACATGACGTTATAGTATATCGTGACCTATGCACCACAGGCAATCAAACTGTTTGGGAATTTGTGATCCAAACAATCCCGAACAAACTTCTTTCATTGGATCACCGTTCAGTTGAAAAATTACATTTGGCTGTAGTTCTTCTAGTTGGGAAAAAGCAAAACCCCTCAATCATCAATGCAAATGATTCAATTGAAGTTGTTTTCTTGGAAGAAGAAAATTACACTATCGTGGAACAATCCACACAAAACATTCAGATCTTCGCTGTAACTGCTGTGCTGTTGATAAATATGGGGGTTCTCCGTTCCTTATATTCTAACTGGGACGGTGGCGTCGTCCTGTAATCCAGCTACTTGGAGGTCACGAATTGTGGATAGTTGTGAGAGATGGTCGGTGGATGCAGTGTTCTCTTGTGTGGATTAACATCCGCACTATTGAATACTACGTTAATCCACAAAGACCATCCTCATAATTAGACCAATTCGTAATTCAGAGGCCGTGGTTCGGACTACACGTTAAACTGTAGGTCCATTAGCTGCCATCGGCTGTTGGCTATTAATTAACAGTCCTGTCTAAGGAACATGTCAGCCTTAGTCAGTAACAAGACTAAAAGATCGCGCCACAATCATCCTACATTCATTCCTCATTCATACTTGGCTTAAAATACCTACCTGGGTAGGTCGCCATTTCAGTGAAAAGTACAAAGTATAACAATTTGCTTGTTAACTTTTCCTGATAAAAGAAACGTAGTATCGTTTTCATCTCAATTAATGTTCATCTTCGGCCAACTAAGTAGTAGAGTAACAGCAAATTCGTTTTGGAGGACCCTGTCATTTGCGTGATATCTTACAAAATTTCAAGTTTGTATGATCAAAATTTGAGGATTTTGTTTACAGTTTTATTTTCATGCACAACTCACGTCCCACATATCTCATGGATTTCTTTAGATCGTTCACAAATGTTTGTTACACACGTCGCACATTTTCATCACTAACACGGGGTCGACCGTTCTCTTTCTTGTGATGTTCACTACCAGTGTCCATAAACCTGTGAAAATCCCTCTAATTGTAGTTGGATTGAGGAGGATTCCTGTTTATCTTGTCTGAAATCTCCACTGAACAATAAAATCAGATTAAGTTTCAACTAGCCAAAGTAACTATTCGGTAAAAGAGGCTGAGAGCTGTACATATACATTTAAATTATTAATTAACTTTTATTGTTAACGAAATGACAAAACACGAGTATCCACAACATGACAAATTAACATGACATTATAATATATCTTTTACTTTCCCCCTTGTATGGAGTATATGGAGAAATTATTGTTTTCGTAAAATATTTTGGATTTGAGTTGAGAGTGGATATATCCGATATATAAGGATGAGGATAGGGTCGCCATTTCAATAATCTAATCTAATTAACGTAATAAAGGCAGGCATCGGAAACTCAAAATCTACTTTTCCCCTATTTTGATTTAATAATTCTATCACAAATTTCGATCCAGCAGTTTATCCGTAAAAAATGAACTAATCTTTCTTCTTCTTCCCGAACTGTCAAATTTTAGTGTCCACATCTGTTGATATTTAAGCAATGTTTATTTTGATATGCTTTGAAAATGTAAATATTGAAATTTCGGACGTTTCAATAGGTTCAAAGGGGATATAAAGGAAATTAATATGCCTATTAGTTGCATAAATTTAAGATCTACCATTATGCAATATTTCAAACCGGTCGTTTTAGTATTTTTTCGTTTACTTCCCACAACAAATAAAAAAACATACAGAAACCACATGTTCTTTATAATATTATAGATGAACAAATATATATATAGATATAGATGTATATGAACTCAAAAAATAGATGAACTCCACACACTTCCTTTTGACACGAACTTCGATTGCGTTTCTAATCAGAGTCTTCAATTATTTGTTTTTGTTTACTAGACAAGAATGTAAAACCATCAGCTGATCAAAACTCTTTGAGCTAATCTTTTATAGGCAATAGGAAACTTTCATGTACCAAGAGTAGGAGAACGTAAATATTGTACAGTTTTATATATACACCCTGTACTTTATAACGTATTCAGTTTCCAAATTCATTGATAAATGGCTGGATAATTTAAGGTAATAATAATATTATATATATGTATGTATTATGTGCATGCGAAAATATATGTTTTCTATTTTATTACTCTGTGGTAAACAAACAGCTGACAATGCAATAACGATGCATCACCAACCCCGTTATCAGCGGCCCGGCCGTGTATAAGCTCTTCCTGTGACATATGAGTTGTAATTATATCGCTCTCCCAGTTTAATAACTTGGCAGCGAATCAAATGGCTGCAAGCCTTTAGTTAATCAAGGTTAGTTCTCGTTCATAATACCTACTTTGGCTTATCTCTATATATAAAATTGTATGTATGTATGTATGTCCTTTATGCGTTGCCAAACTACTCATCCGATCGCCATTAAATTTTAGGAAGTTGCTCTATATGTGTCCGGGAAGGATTTAGTGAAAACATATTTTCGAAAACCCCATAAGTTTCTATTTTATGAAGTTTTAAATTTCTAATGTTAACCTTATGGAGGGTAAGTTTGTTTACAAATTTCCTACAATGAAAACATTTGATTTCTTAGCTACAGCTGATTGGTTTACTTTCCATTAGCAATATGCTTTACTATCCAACGCCGTCTGAATCATTCATTAATGTAAAACTATGAAGTAAATATGTGCTGTACAAATGAACAGCTTTATTCGCCACGTTAATAGTTTACGGTTTTGGAGGATTATGTATTTATATTTTTATTTTCTGTCTGATTAAAAGTCACGTTTATATGTTGGCCAAATAAAAAATAATTACATTGTTTATATATACATTACGTCTATTATAATAATCAGCTGTTGTATATATTTCCTATAAAAGCTGTATTATAGTTAGGTTTAGTTTGAGTTTGGATTGGATTTGAAAATTGTGAATTAATCCACTCAGATTTATTTGTTTTATGGGAATGTTATTAATATGTCTTATCGTTTCAGTATTGTTATTCATTATGCCGCGACCCAGAATATATAACCTTTCACAATGAAGCCGTAATGCTATTCGACTTCAGAATATGGCCAATCTTTAAGTTAACACGTATTTACTGTCAGGCGTTACGAAGTTTGCCGGGTCAACTAGTCCGAAATAAAACACATAAAAGCTTAGCTGTTGAAGTGCTATTTTCAGAGAAAGCAAAATTTAATTTTATAAATTAAGTTAATTATGTATGTAGTTTTTATAGGACTAAAATATTTAACAGTCTTTTCTTTGTTTGATAAAATAAAGTATGAACTAATTGTAGTTCAAAACATTATAGTGAGTATCTTTCTACACACGGTGAAATCAAACGTAAACGCAAAATAATCAGCTGATTTTTCAGTGTTGACGTTTAATTCTACCATTCGTTGCAAAAACTTTATATTAGTTCAGATTATATTCCACTGATAGTAAGCAAACATACAAAATCTCTGTTAGAGGTAATTGATGTTAAATAAAATAGGTGTTAGTAAATTGCTTTTTCCTAGTAAAATTAAAGCAATCTAACCTATTTGTTACCGAAACAAACTTTTTGTTTGATATTTTTTGCATTAGTTTAAGTTTGTATTCGAGCTCTGTATTACTTTTCACTTTTTAAATAATGAAAGTTTAACAATAAAGTTTCAAAAGCTAATGGCTCCGAAAGTTCATTGTAAAGAAAACATACTTTATCCTCAACCCCTAAGCTAATAATTTAACGCATGTTCATTGTTAGAAATATTTCTTATAAAGTAAACAATAACTTTTGTTCTTCTTTTATTACTTTATGTGTCACTAAAACTTTCTGGTAGGTAACCTATTATAAGATTATATGATATTAATCACCGAACAAAACCATAAGCTGTTTATGTATACAATTTTATAAATTATTGAATATTTAGAAAACATTAAAACATGATATTTTTATTACAATGTCAAATACTTATATGTTCAGTAGTGATTTATTACTTTTGTGCGTTAAAGAAAAAATCTTATCTCAATTTTTTATTGTTAGATTTTAGCAAAAAACAAAACTGTTATAAACTTATTTCATGATTTCTAAATTAAGTTTAAATGTTTATTGTCTTAAGTATCGAGCATTTAAAATTTTGATATTACTCGCATTTTGATTCAGTTTTCAGAATTAATGAATCTATTGATAATAGCTGTCTTTGTATTTTGATTAATAGAAATAAAAAACAATCAGCTGTCATATCCCATTAGTTAGTTTATATTGGTCATTGATTTAATTTGATTTCGAAATCATACTAAATAAACGTTATTTTAACGTATAACTAATTATAATAATTGTATAAATGTTCTAATCTATTTAATTGTAAAGTAATGCTAAATAATAAAGCTAGGTATCGATTTGTTTTCTTTGTATTGATTTGTTTAGGATTTCAGGTTTACATTTTGGTATGATTATCTTTCTTTATTTAAACCGAACCCTACAACCCGAACAAAGGACTGGCTTACTGCTAGTAAAGTATAAAATAATTGTAGCTCAAAACATTATCGTGAGTCTTTTTCCACAAACGGTGAGATCAAACATAAACGCAAAATAATCAGCTGATTTTTCAGTGTTTACGTTTAATTCTACTATTTGTTGCAAAAACTCTCTATTAGTTCAGATTATATTCCACTGATATTTAAGCAAACATACAAAATATCTGTTAGAGGTAATTGATGTTAAATAAAATAGGTGTTAATAAATTGTTTTTTCCTAGTAAAATTAAAGCAATCTAACCTATTTGTTATCGAAACTAAAATTTTTGTTTGCTATTTTTTGCATTAATTTAAGTTTAAATTCGAGCTCTGTATTACTTTTCACTTTTTAAATAATGAAAGTTTGATAATAAAGTTTCAATTGCTAATGGCTTTGAAAGTTCATTGTAAAGAAAACATACTTTATCCTCAACCCCTAAGCTAATAATTTTAAGGGATATTCATTGTTAGAAATATTTCTTATAAAATAATCAATAACTACGGTTCTTCTCTTATTATTTTATGAGTCACTAAATCTTTCTGGTAGGTAACCTATTATAAGATTATATGAGGGAAATAGATGTGATGAATGTAGTATTAGAAGTCGTGTTTGAAACTACCTTATTATACTAGAATGTGTCATTGTGAATTAAGCAATTTAAATTAGAAACAATATACAATATTATGTTGAATTAGTAATGACGCATATAATTTTTACTCAAGTTCAAAACTTTAAATCATCTGAATAAGTGCTCCGGATAGTATAAATTTAGTATTTATTAAACTCTATTTTAGAAATAAAAGTAATATTTTAATATATTTAGTAATTTAATATAGCATATAATACACATACACATAAAAATAAGTTTAAATGGAATTATATTTACGGTTAATTTAAAAGTAATTTGATTTATACGGAAAAGTAAATATACAGTAATAAATTAAAAAAACAATCAATTAATTGCACAAGATCGGTAAAACTTGCCCAAACATACAATGTAAACACTGAATTCATATAGCGTTGAACTCCTTCCAAAGAAAATTAATTTTCTGGTTGTGTTTAATCAAAGTGGTTTTCATTTCAATAAACGTTTTATAAACTGTTTACATAATTATTCCAAAAATTTTACAGTTATATTGGCAACACTGCGGATAAGCCAATGGAATGATTTTGTATTCAGCGTGTATTATAGATATGATAACCACGCTAGTAAATTATTAGTTTATAAATATTTGCACAGCCAGATTATATCACAGCATATCAGCCAGATTTGCAGACTGAATACCTGGATATGCATGTTTTGCGTTGTAGATAGAAACAATTTCTGAGAACGTTACTCAGTAGTTATTTTGCAATACTTGATTCTATATAATTAATTTCACACTCCCAGTAATTACCGAATGTTTGTGACATTTTATCTCTTGTAGTTACCAAATAGTTGTAAATTTAACGCCAACTAATTGCAACACAGAATCCACAAGAAAAACGAATACAACAATAAAGAATTAATTCACTGCAACTCTATATCTCGTTCATAAAAAGTATAATATATTATGAAAATGTTGATAAAAGATTAACATTGTTTTGTTATCAACATTATCCCTGTAGGTTCCATTACCTCCGTGAAGGAAAAATGGAAGAAAATTGACAAAAATTAATACTCGTTAAAACTGAGTACTTTTTAAGTATTGATGTATTAATATTTCCAACCTAACCTAAGCTACGGAATGTTTCTGGAATTCTGAACTAGTAGAAAAATCCCCTTTCTAAGTGATTAATATTTACATTTACATTATAAGGTTAGGTTTGCTTTAAGAGTTGAAATAAGTCAATAAACAATATAGCAATCTTGTTATTACAAATTAACCTAACCGTCCGTAGAACTAGATACTTCCTTTAAAAGATTTACTATATAAACTTTGACTGGTCTTTCCTTTGGCCTAAATACATCTTAATGAAAAAAGTAAAATATAATTCTCTTGAAAACGAAGGAGTTTCGTTAGCACCACACATCCCTTCGGAGAAGTTTTGTTGCCACCACACATCCCTTCGGATGAGTTTTGTTATCACCACAAATCCTTTCCGAGGAGTTTTGTTAGTACCACACATCCCTTCGGAGAAGTTTTGTTGCCACCACACATCCCTTCGGAGAAGTTTTCCCTTCCGAGGAGTTTTGTTAGCACCACATATCCCTTCGGAGGAGTTTCATTAGCACCACACATCCCTTCGGAGAAGTTTTGTTAGCACCACACATCCCTTCGGAGGAGTTTTGTTAGCACCACACATCCCTTCGGAGAAGTTTTGTTAGTACCACAAATCCCTTCGGATGAGTTTTGTTATCACCACAAATCCTTTCCGAGGAGTTTTGTTAGCACCACACATCCCTTCGGATGAGTTTTGTTATCACCACAAATTCTTTCCGAGGAGTTTTGTTAGCACCACACATCCCTTCGGAGGAGTTTTGTTAGCACCACACATCCCTTCGGAGGAGTTTTGTTAGCACCACACATCCCTTCGGAGGAGTTTTGTTAGCATCACACATCCCTTGGGAGGAGTTTTGTTGGCACCATACATCCCTTTGGATGAGTTTTGTTAGCACCACACATACTTTCGGATGAGTTTTTATATCACTACGTATCTCTTCGGAGGAGTTTTGTTACCACCACATATCTCTTCGGAGGAGTTTCAAATGTTTCGTTTATCAAAACTCAAGAATCGTTGGAAAATTAAAAAAAAAACAATCAAACTATTAGAAACTCAAGAAGATATTTAATATTTATTTGTCAGAAAAAAAGACATAATGACTTCCAAAAAAGTATGTTGGCCCTAATCTTCATTACGTTCAACTGACCTAGGTTATTTACCAATTAGGTATATTCTTTGCCCACAGTTCTCTATCCATCTAGGAAACTAATATGGACCGGTTTAAAAGTTTGAACCGTCATGAGTTTGTGTTAACGTTTTTATACGAGAACTTTCTAAACGTTTGAAACTACCCTCTTCCACACTCTTTTATTAGTGTCCAAACAGTTTTTACACTCGTGCAGTTTATAAAATGTATTTATTTTTATATTTACAGAAAGTTAATGTATTAGTTTTACTAAGACTGTATGGCACAACCAAAAGATAACAAAAATATTTATTATTAAAAATAAATCATGATTTTTTCAGGGTAAGTTTTATTTTTTATTTTACTACATCGTACTATACTATTACCATTTGCGCAATCATAGGGTATTATTCTTGATACATATATAAAATTAGACTTTAGTTAAACTTGTTGTGTAATGCTGAGAGAACACTAAAACGCAGTCCCAAAAATGTGAAAGAAAAATTGGGGACTAAAATACCGCAGTTCCCTTATACCTTTTATACTTTTAATTGAAATGTCAACCTACCCAGGTAGGTGTTTTAAGCCAAGTATGAATGCAAAATGAGTGTAAGATGATTGTGGCGCGATCTTGTAGTCTTGTTACTGACTAAGGAAGACATGTTCCTTAGCTAGAACTGTTAATTAATAGCTTAACATTCGATGGAATATCTACAGTTTAACTTGGAGTCCGAACCACTACCTCTAAACTACGAACTGGTCCATTTATGAGGATGGTCTTTAAGGATTAAGTAGTATTCAATAGTGCGGACGTTAATCCACAAAAGAGAACACTACACCCACCGACTATCGCTCATAACTTATCCACAATTCGTTAACTGGATTACAGGACTTGCCACCATGTCCGTGTTAGTTGATTTTTGAAATTTTTAATACAACACAAACAATAACAGCACACATTGTTGGATGACCGTTGTATTGGAGGGGTCTATTTTTTCACCTCAAAATTTGTTAATTCAATATTAAATGTAATGTTCGAAGAATAGATTTCATACTTTAAATCGTGGGTTGAATATATGCAAGCCAGCCGCTGCCATATTGTCTTAGGGTTGTCAAAATTGGAGAGCACGATTAACTAATTGTTCCGGTTGTCCACGATGGATTCATCAGGTTTTAAAACATTTTATTGCTTACGGTTAATCAAATTCTGTTATGAACTTGACAATCAGAAAGTAAAGGTCTTTTAACTCTTATAATTTATAATTCCATGTGCCACCCATTGATCGAGAAAAGGAATTCCAAGAAAAGCTGCAAATCAGCCCATACATCAGCCAGCATCCATTGGTAGATTGAAGCCACTGAATTGCAAATTTTTCCTCGGAGCTCTTGCGGTATTCGAGGAATCGGTCAAACTTATGAAGAATATGTCCAATAATCTACAAACTGGGGTTTTATGAGCTCTTTTTAAAGTGCTAGTGTCAGTTTAAAGTAATAAAACCTTCTCAAAAAGGTATAGAATAATAAAAATAAGTTTCATCATTGTAGGTAGGTTTATTTTCATGGAGAAGACGAACACAAATACCTTTTCAGTATTACAGAAAACTACAGACAGACAGACGAAAATTGTTGAGATAAGACCTATTTCTGCTTTTCTGAGTAATTATGAAACGTGGAAATTACCAAAAATATCATGATTTCAAGCAATGCATAAAACAATTTCTAATTTTATTTATATACGAGCTACGAGTACTTATTATTAATTTTTTATGTGTTATTTAATGAAGAAAATATGTGTCAGCTAAGTGACATCGTTTATTCTTATATAAGTAAAAAATCTTGAATTTTATTGTCACAGAAAGCTAAAGTCTTAAATCTGTTTTTAACGCTTGGCATCCGTCCAGTTTAATCCAACTCAACGTCAGGTAAGATTTTGCTGGAACGTTCTCTCTTGTCAGGCTGTTTGTGTTGACAAATACATTCTTAACAATACGCTTTTAATTTAGTTATCTTGGATGTTTGCTCTTTGTTGCCATGTGAATGTCTCTTAAGGAAAACTTAGACAACTACTTGATGAGGATGGATAATATACTGTAAAATATACAGACAAAAATATGAGAAATTGGTAAACACAGAACGGTACGTTTTGGATTTTGGAACCATAATCTTATGGAGGGTAAATAAATTAATATAAAAGCCTTATTATTTGCAACATTTTGATAAACTTAGTATACATCTTCCCTGATTAAAAACGACGACAGTATGTTTAAAATTGCAGTTATTTTGTTCCACGTAGCAACACACCTTCTGTACTCTTTTCCCATTTCATTCTAATTCAAAAATGAATTTTGTAACCATACTACAATGTAAATGATTGTGGTGTGCTCTTGTAGTCTTGTTACTGATTAAGGCTACAGGTCTGTTAATTAAATAGCTCAACAGTTAATGGCAACTAATGGACCTACAGTTTAACGTGGAATCCGAACCACGGCCTCTGAATCACGAATTGGTATAATTTATGAGAATGACCTTCGGATTTACGTAGTATTCAATAGTGCGGACGTTAATCCACACAAGAGAACACTACACCAACCGACCATCGCTCATAACTATCCACAATTCGTGACCTCCAAGTAGCTGGTCAATCCAGTTATGTATCAATCTATTAGTTCCACACAATCAACTATGGTGATTATTTTATTTCTGATATATATTTCATATAATCGAAATTTATTATGTTATTTTTTTGAAAAAATGTTAACTAATTCAAACATTTCCCGACAAACTCACTTATAATTCTTAAATATTCCCTATTTGTAAAATTCATATTAAAATAATGAATGGAAGTTAAAGGAAGTTCTTGAACGAACGCTGAACTTATTTGTATTTAATTAAATAACTTTAAAATAGAAAGTCTTCTCTGTCCATATATCACAAGACTCTCTCTTTCATTATTATCTTAACTGAAATAGTCAACTTCCTTACTCCTACTGACCTAGATTGATTGCAAAAATATTTAGACTTGGAAATCAATTATCCTAATTAAAATTGAGTTTTAAAATACTTAGTTTAAATTTTCAATTAATTAGTTTAATATTTATTTAATTTTAATGTCCCATGATCCTAAAAATGAACAAAAAGAGGGATGAAGATTTATCCAAACATTTTTTTTAAAGAGGGTACTACGCCCCTAAATATATCTTAAAATTTTGAAATATAAATGAATATTTTTATAAACCTATTGTGAGTGTCTTTCATTTAAATTTCACAGTTTTTAGTTCTACGTGTCTCAAATAGTATGACACCAACAAAATGTGGTTGAAAAGCTATAGGGTTTTAAATATAAAAACTCAAGTTCATTTTATTTTATAGTGTAAGGGTATCTAATTTTATTTTCAATTTAATTAATTTGTAAATTCCGTCAAGCAGTTCAAAAAGAATTCAATATTTTTAGAAAATTTTTCGGAGATCAGCCTCAGACGCTTGTGAAGCTGTTTAGGCGAAGACATAGCTATAAAAATGGTTAAAATATACAAAATTTAATGGTTTGTGTATTTTAAATGCTATTTTTATGATTATATCTCCAAAGATTAGATTGGATTATATTCGAAAAACAGCTTTACAAGTATCTGAAGCTGACAGCTCAGGGGCTAAAACATTGATATTGTTTATATTTTTTCCCAAATTTGTAATTAATTTCTTTATTGGTTAACACAATTAAATATAGTTTATTAACAATTTGATCAAGAATTAATATGTTATTAGCTGTGATAAAGGTTTGTGAAACAAGGCAAAATTGAGATCTCTAAGCATAGAAATTTTAAATGCGAAAACATTACAAGATAAATTTAGTACTAGCGGTAAGCCTGTCATTTGTACGGGTTGTAGGATTCAGTTTAAAGAAGAAAGATTATCCACACCAAAATGTAAACCTGAAATCTTAAATAAATCAACACAAAGAAAATAAATCAATACCCAGCTTTATTATTTAACATTAATTTACAATTAATTAGATTAGAAAATTTATACCATTATTTTATTATAATTAGTTATACGTTTACAAAACTTTTCAATATAGTATGATTTCGAAATGGGTTTAAAATAAATGACCAATATAAATTTACTAATATTGATTCAACAGCTGTTTCTTTTTATATCTATATATAAAATACAAGACATGTATTGATATTCCTTTATCATTGAAAACTGAATCAAAATAGGAAGCTCTACAATTGGTTTTAGTGAAAAATATTTTCGAAAACATCATAAGTTTCCATTTCATGGCGTTTTAAAATTTTAATGTTAATTAAGAGTAAACAAAATGTTATGAAACCATTTGATTTCTTAGCTAGCTGATTGGTTTACTTTCCATTGTGATTTACTATCCAATGCCATCTGAATCATTCATTAATGTAAAACTATAAAGTAAATGTGCACTGTAAAAAATAAACAGCTTTATTCACCACGTTAATAGTTTTGTGATATGTAATTTATATTTTCATTTTCTGTCAAAAATCACATTTATAAGATAATTAAAATGTATAATTACGTTAAATAATAATCAGCTGTTTGTATATCTCCTATAAAACATTACAAGGTTTGGTTTATATCGATTGAAATTGTGAAAACCACTCAGATTTATTTGTTTTATATGAATGTTATTAATATAACAAAGTTTCAGTATTGTTATTTCTATTAAATATCTTCACAATGTAGTATTGATTGACTCTCAGCATGGAAATAAATTAACATGTATTACTGTCAGCGTTCTTAGCTAGTTATTGGATAAACTCAAAGATGATAATTACCAGTAGGTATTCATTGAAAACTGTCAAAAAGAGATAAAATTGTAAAATGTTTAATGCTGAAACGATTTAAGCTTTACAAACCTTCTCTGGAATGTAGAGAACACTGAAAATAAGTTTCATTGTAATCAGTTCTCCCGTTTTTCCGGAGAAGACGCCGTAAAATGCCTACTGGAGCGTCACAGACACACAGACAAAAATTGAGATAAGACCGGTTTCGGCTTCTCTAACGTACGATAAGTAAAAATGAATAATTCTGAGCAATGTACAGACAAAACTCTAATTTTATTTATATAGATAACAATATAAGCTATAAATTGCAACCAATATTAGTTCGATTGTGCCTGGAAACAGCATTACACAGCTTTGAAGCGAAGCAGCGTGGAAAGATGAAGCTGTATTGTGGACCCGCCAAGCCCTAGCAAGATGATACGTATCATGATTGTCCCCCGGTTTTCAATTTTCTACTCCTATACTTGCACGGCTGACGGGGTTCAGCTCCTTGCGGCCATTTCATGGTTGTTTCCCAATATTGCTGATCAGTGTATTTTACCCTCAAGTGAACTTCTTGAACAGTTCTATTTCATGTTTTATACTTAGCTTATTCTTGTAAAGCATTTATTTGTCGGGACTACTCATCGATGATGATTTTTTTTACAGTTGGCTTACTTTTTGATGTCAAAATACCCCCGTCACAGCAGACCTGCGTACTCAGCGAATTTCCACCTCAATGATTTGGCAATAATAATATAAGTGTATGAAAAGATTGATAAATCAATACGTGTTGATAAATTAGAGTATTTGCCTATTCTCCGTAACATTAACGTGGGGAAGAGTATGCAGGTTTGCTGCTTTGAGGAACACTGAAAGTAGGCATTTTTACCATAATCTATTTTTACTTTGACCATATACCAAGTTTATCCTTACCTGGATATAAATAAAGGAGTTTGCCTATTCTCCATAAGATTAACATGGGAAAGAATATGCAGGTTTGCAGCTGTGAGAAACACATGAACTATGATTTTTTAGCATAAACGTATGGACCCCAACTACATGAAACTAAATACAAAATTTCATAAAAAAACATAACAAATGAAAGAAAAGAAAACAAAAATAACATGGTAACGGGCCCCCAAATAACCCCCGTCGCAGCAGACCTGCGTACTCAGTGAATTTCCAAATCAATAATATAATAATAATAATATATGACATGTTTTATCAAAATTTGTCGACAAACGTGACAATTATTTGCCTATTCTCCATAAGATTAACATGGGAAAGAGTGTGCAGGTTTGCTGCTGTGACAGATACTGAAAATAGGCATTTCTACCACAAACAATTTTTATTTTTAACATGTATACCAACTTTCATCAACATTTGTCAATAAAGAAAGGAGTTTGCCTATTCCCTATATGATTAACAATGGAAAAGAGTATGCAGGTTTGCTGCTATGATAAACACATACAATATGAATTTTAAGCATTTGAAGCATACGATCTCAACCACATGAAGGTAAATACCAGGTTTAATCCAATAATATTGATTGAGAAGTGAAATATTAATTATTCTTTATCCTCCATAAGATTAAAATTGGAGCCATAAAATACAATGTACTGTGTTTAGATTTTTTAATATCTCGGTAACCGTTTTAGATAGAGAAAAACTTTAAAGAACCAAATTGTGTAGCTTTTAAAGCTGATCCTAATGGTGAAAGAAAAAATTTTTAAAATTACATATTAAAAACGCTAAAAACCCAATTTTTCAGTACAACCCCCCCCCAAACTACCCGTTCCCATTGATCGATATGTCTGGTTTACGAACTCATCCGAGCAAATGTAGGAATACACGTCTCTACCAAATTTAGTCTCGACCAGACAATTTTTACGAGAGTTATCGTTTTCACAGCATATATATAAATTTTAACGACTATTGTTTTTGGACTCTGGGCACCTAAAGACGTAAAAATAACATGGTCTCGTGCTTAAGTCTTGCCATGAGACCTACGGTAATAGCTTCTTCCCTATGGGAAATTCGCTAAAACAAGTACAATGAATTACTTTTAAAATATGAACTTTAAAGCGATTTAAGGCACGGGCGCAAAATGGAAACGTTTATGCGAAGTGAAGTCACAACGTCACGTCGCGTAAAAGAAGGGAAAAGTTTAAATGAAAAGGGTTCCCTCGTTCAAAGGCAGTCTCAAATACTCAGAAGCTGACCGTGCGAGTTCTAACTTTTCGTTGCTACATTTCGCCCAGTGAATAATATTGGTGGAAATCACATTGTGCGACTAAAGACCTTATCCATATCTAACTCATATGTTCTCTTGTTCGGTGTCTAATTTATTTTACTTCCTAATGGTTTTGTTCGCTATTTTTTATGACTTCAATATTACCAGTACTTACAGTTAACAAATTAATGAAAATTAGATTTATATCGTGATCCTGAAAGAATTCTGATTTTCGGTACGGTAATAGAGGGTGGGCAAAAGTCGCTAGTGGCTGAAGTGGCTTGGGTATCTCCGGAAAAACCTTAGAAACTACAATACTGCACAAATACTCAAAAATATTAACTTTGCTTTAACTACAGCATTTCAACGATTACAGTGACTGGGATGGTGACGTCATCCTGTAATCCAGCTACTTGGAGGTCACGAATTGTGGATAGTTGTGAGTGATGGTCGGTGGATGTGGTGTTCTGTCGTGTGGATTAACGTCCGCACTATTGAATACTACTGTAATCCGCAAAGACCATCCTCATAATTAGACCAATTCGTAATTCAGAGGCCGTGGTTCGGATTCCACGTTAAACTTTAGGTCCCTTAGTTGCCATCGGCTGTTGGGCTATTAATTAACAGTCCTGTCTAAGGAACATGTCAGCCTTAGTCAGTAACAAGACAACAAGATCGCGCCACAATAATCTTACATTCAATCCTCATTCATACTTGGCTTAAAATACCTACCTTGTGGTATGGTTGCCATTTCAAATAATCTAATCTAATCTAATTGATGGTACAGTATTCTTTTTAATAGTACCGAGAGTCTGAAATTTGCTTGGATAGGACAACATTGTCTCTTTTTTTATTCTTTAAAAAGTTTCTTTTAAACTAACTGTGGACTGAGACAATATACTTTTTTCCTATAAGTAAATTTAAACACGCAAGTAAATTAAATTGATTGTTAAGCTGATTGTTAGAGCTTGATGGGACAGCACCCCCCAAAATGGGAATATCAAGGTTTTTGGACATGTCTTAGCTCTGGAGGGGGTGTTAAGTGTTAGTGATTTTTTAGATGGAAAATATATAACAGGTTTCCATAGAGACTATTAGAGCTGTTGTACTGAATTTTTAATATAAAAGAATAAGAACAGCTGTTTAGATGAACTGTTAAACATTCCCTTTAGACACATCCATGATCTAATCTATTTCCCAAAGGGAAGTAAATACAAACATTTTTTGAGTGGGGTTTTTTGGGTGATATAACCTTACGCTGCATACCAAGTTTCATGGAAAACTGTTGTAATTTTTTTTAATTTTTACCATTAGAATAACATTGGGCGGTCTCAGACAACGTTCTGCGACACTAAATTTAACTTCTCTCTGGAACCGTTAGTCGTAAACTATTAATTATAAATAATAATTTATTCAGTTTTTAAGCTGATTTTAGTTGTGGTAGACAAATTACAAATTATACTTTACCCTTGTTATTTTCGTGGAAAACTTAAAACACTGATTTTTTCAGGAGATCTTTCAAGTATGCTAAATTAGTATTCTGCGCTCGATGGAAAAGTAAGAAAATACAACTACTTTTCAGGTGCTGAAACATCGATACATCCCCTATTTAGCTATAGCCATGGGGAGATATGGAAATATCTTTGTAACAAGAAAGCCAGAAGCTATAGAGTCAAAGGGCTTTAACCTTCAGTTACACGTCCTTTTTGAATTAACCTCTGTAAACAAATTACATATACCCTGATACAAAAGTTCCCCAAATCTACCCAGCGTGTTTTTCGTGGATTATCAAGGGACAGAAATACCAATGAAAATTTAATCCAACTCGTCACAACTAAATAAATAAAAATTTGCCGTCCAATGGCGGCGCTGCTGCGATGTCGACGTCAGGCAATCAGCAAATGTGACGTAGACGTAACGTCACCGTCATAGCCAATATCGGCGTTTCTATCAAGTGGATGTTTCAATTTTACAATCTTCTACCAGTCAAATACAGGCTTTCACAATGTTTGAATTCCCACTAAATTGATTAAACTGAAATATTTGATAAAAGGTTTCTTATAACACATAATTTTTGATACTGTGGACTAAATCGTACTGAGTTTCACCCAGAAAATATTGATATTTTTATATACCCTGGTTTCATAAATAGTTTTATGGTAAAACTACACTGATACGTATTGTAGCAAATTAAATTCAGGGCTATTCAAAATGTGAACCCTACGTCATGACGGGCAAACATAAACTTAACATCATCCAAAAGAGGCAATTTCAAAGTGTTCGACCATACTTTTGTATCAAAAACCTTATCACAACAATAGGCAGCTATTTTGTTTTACCATCAGTTGCTAGTAAAATGGTGAGTTTTGAGACGATGTTTGCTGTACAATCCCTATCACACATCACAAATATCACACATCACAAACATCACACATTTCACACCTCACACATTTCACACACCCACAAATGCTATTGTGATGTGAGATATTTGTGATGTGGGATTTGTAATTTGTGATGTGTGATATTTGTTATATTTGTGATGTGTTTATTAACAACAACTTTATTAAATTAAAGGTAGAAGCTTTTTTGAGAGTATGGGGTGGATAATTTAATATGATATATTTTTATTTTTGAAGTAATTGATTTTGTAAAATAGTTTCGTTTTAAAATATTTTCTACAAACTTTAATAAAACAGTGTAATTTTAGATAGTTATTAGTAGTTAGTTGATAGTAATTTGCCATTTTTGTAACCGTCTGTTCATACTTAAAATTTCAGTGGAATAAAGTTTTTTTTTATTGTAATAGGGCCTACTCGTATAAATAAAAAATTTTATGTAAATACATTTCTCTATGAAATGTTGCCATTATTGAAGTTTGTCGAGCACGAATAGGATGAATAGAACCGCTTTTATTCGTTACACTTAATAAAATATCCTCAATTAAAGTTCTTCGTTGTTAACACCTTTTCCTGGAATGTGTTTACAAGATAACAGAAGCAAAAAGGCAGATTATTGCTGGTAATTTTACAGGTGATGACAACAGAGCATCAAACATAGGAGGTGACAAAGAAGATTGGAGGTACGGCTTAACAAGATTGGCAGGAAACTTTGCTGGTAAATTGGTCGTTTACAAAGGCTAAACTTTTGTTGAAATATTCCTCTGTACCTTATTGCTTTCATAAAAGTCTGATCAGACTCTATTAAATTTAAATTGTTTGAAATCCCTGATAATATTATTTAGGGAGTATTAATTTTCCGTAACTGTGGATATTATTTGAACAAAAGAATAAGCAATAGAATAAATATTATTGATATATTTACCTATATAATACATCTGGAAGGGTCAAGTTCATTTGTTTGTTGCCAAATAAAATTCTTTACCGAGTAAATGTTGAGTTGAAATGTAGCAGAGAATAGTCGAATAGCCTTCTCGTACAGCATGTTTAATTTTGGAAACCCTACTGAATAGAAATATATTTCCAATGCAATTCATAGCAGCATTTGTCATTACAGTAGAACATCAATTATCCGGACATCACTTATCCGGATTATCAGTTATCCGGACATCACTTATCCGGATTATCAGTTATCCGGACATCACTTATCCGGATTATCAATTATCCGGACATCACTTATCCGGATTATCAGTTATCCGGACACCATACGGTAGAAATACCGTACGTACTTTTGTTAATTGTCAGCCTTTACTCCTACTCATCCGTTTTGAACGAATTAAACAACTTTATACTTTATTTAACTTTTAACAGAAATGGCACCTAACCAGTTAGGTATTTTAGGCCAAGTATGAATGAGAAATGAAAGCAATATGACTGTGGTACCATCTGGCAGAACTGTTAATTAGTAGCCCAACAGTCCATGGCATATCTAAGGGACTTACGATGAGGAAATTCGCTGAGGATACAGGTCTTCTTTGAATGGGCTATTTATATTATTCATACAGTAGATAAATTTGGTTAGATTTGATTGTACCCACATAAACTAAAGTGGAGGAAAAAGGGTTTTAATTTCACCCAGGGTTATTGGCAAGGCACAAAGAACATCTTTACCCTGTGTTACATCGGTGTCAAACTTTTTCAATTAAACCTGCTTATAATTTAAAACTTCAGTCGATTATCGTCTACCTGGGTTGACAATTTTTATTGTACGCTTTAATTAAAGTAGTTTAATAAGGAAAATTGTATGAATAAATTTTATCATGAACAATATTTTTAATTTTATATTTTTGTTACCAAATCACAGAAAAATACGCAAGATATGGGGTTTCCTTTTTAATAAAGTTTCTACAGTTCCTCTGTATACATTAAAAGCAAAAAGAGGACACTATATAAATTCATAAATGGTATCCTTTGATTTGTTTAGGAAAGTAATTGTGTAGTAATTACTTGTAATTGTTGGGTGAGGTAAGAATATTTGATAAATTCCGCTAGTTTTGACAGTTTCGAAGAAGCAATAACAATAAAACCTAACGTGGGGTATTTGAAAACTCGACATAATGTATATTACACTGGACTAATAGGGTTTTCTCTGATAAATTTTAATATGTGCTTTGCTTCAAGCAACTTAAGCAATGAATAAGTACTCTGAATATACTTGGGTGAGAATTATATTCAGCTACAAACAAATAAACTTTATTTTTCCAAATATATTAGTAAATATTTGAAATGTATGCTTATAAGTTATGGTTTAATTGTAGCTTAATAAACTTGACATTTGTTAAACGATTTATTTAATACGATACTTATTATCATAAATAAAATCTTCTTCGTGACACAAACACTGTTAAAAACTCTGAAATGTAAGTATCTCAGAATGTGGGTCGCTTTCTATGTTATAAAATTTATACGACTCACATAACCCGGCACCACAATAAACATTCTGTAAAAGCTAAATCCTCTTTTTTAGTATTATGAGTACTTGAGTTTTGAGTACTTTTACCTTTTTCTGGTATAAAAAGCGTTAAGTGATTTATTGACCATAAATGTGATTTTGGCACACAGCAACAGTTTGTGTGAATGCATATCTGCTGATTGCTTTTATTTTCATAACAATGAGATTGCGGTTTTTCTGTTTAAAATTTAGATTTATAATGTAGCATTTTATTTCATAAAAGAGAGATTAATCAATTACATTCTGGTTGATTTTTTTGTAGAATGTGAGTAATAAATTAAATAATTGTCTACAAAATATTTTAAAAATTACCAACAGCAAGATATTTCTTAATTTTAGTAAATTTCTCCACAATTTGTTGGTGTAAATGTCGTTTTTATACATAGCTATCTATTTATTTTTTTAACGGTGTGACAAAAGGAAACGCCATTATAGTTAATTAAATGTAAATGTTTGTGTAAATGTGTGTAGTCAATATTGGCAATGTATTTTAAAGGTCTCTGGGGAAAAGTTGCTTTCAACTTCACAGGATAATTAATAACTGAGTTATAATGCTATGAAATAATTATAATTCATATGTTAAGTATTATCATCGATACGTCTTAGCTCTTGGAAGGGGGTGTTAGTAATTTGAACGACCAAAATTTGAAACATAACAACAGCTCTTTAGATGAACAGAAAGCATTCATTTTAGACGTATCCATTATCTAACCTATTTCTCACAGGGAAGTAAATGCAAACATATTTTTGAATAATTATCTACTGGGACAATGTAATTTTTTCAAATAAGGTTGAAACGATCAAACTATATTTGTAGGGTTTAAAATGAAATTAAATTTATATTTTAGTTGATTTTGTGAAAGAAGTAGGGCTTTTACAATGGTCGGTATAAAATTCCTAGTCCCGGGATCAAGCTGGTTTCATTTAGAGGTACTCCAGATCCCAAAAGCATGGTGTTTTTAGTATTATGGGTGTTTAGGCTTTATTTAGTATCTCGTTTCTGAAAATTTAGTTATAAACCTTTCATAGTCCGTTTAGAAATGGGCAATTGAAAATTATTGATAGCTTTGATGAGGGTTTGTTTAGGAGACTCTTCTAATAGAAACTTCAAAATTTGTAGCAGCAAAAACATTTTGAGAAAAGTGGATGAAGATCGAAGAAGATGAACGAAGGAAGAAGCAAGGACATGAACACAAGAACAGAGACACTGAAAGCAAAAGAAACACATGGAACAGAATGCCTGAAGTTGTTGAAGAATTACAATTAGGACAATTGGCTTTGGAAACACAATGGGAATAGGTTAGGTTAGGTTTGGACTCAGGTTAATCCCCAAAAACATGAAGAAAGAAATGAAGGAGGGAGAGTAAAATTCGTTTGGAAGGCAGCTTGTTTGGGATTGGATAAATGCAACAGGAAACATAGATGTTAATTGGTTTGGTTGTTGATTCGCTGGTGGAGGCTAGTATATGTATAAACTATTAGTTTGTTTTGTTTGAATGTTAGTAGAGGTTGATAGTTCATACAAACAACATTAACGACACTACTAACGAGTATACTGCAATGCGTCTAATTTAACTTTAACTCTACAGAAATCCTTACCAGACAATTGATTCTTACCTGACAAAAATAGAATATGGTTGGTAGACCATATTTCTTCCTCTATGGAAACAAGAGAGCAAGGACCGTAAAATTATTCATGAGTATGTTAATACACACCGTTTATACAGCGGGTAGCAGCACACTCCTTTTACTAGCTATCCTGTCTTTGTATCCGTGTTTCTTCCCAGAATGCTTTAAGATTAAAAATGTGATAAGCTTTTTACTTTATTTACTCATTAATATTATTTTAGAATGATAGTTTGAAAAAAGAAAAGATTGTTCAGTGTTATGTTGAAAATTAAAAAAACCCTATTACTATCTTAGATTTTTAGAGAACCATATTTTTCATTAATTTAGAAAATTTATTTTAGCAAAAATATGTACTCATACTTTTAAAAAGGTCGTTACCATGAACATAATATATTATTCACTCTATATGTATATACCGTAAATGTTTTTTTAAAACTTGTGTGCGTTTTACGAGTAATCTGTTTGACGTTAATCTTTAATTTACCAAATGTCTGGCACCTATGTTAATTTTGTAGTTTTAAAAGGATTTAGGGTGAGAAATACTTCTTGTTTCAGTAAATGATTGAATTAAATTTCTAGTCTGTCTCTACGGTGCTCAAAACTCGCATTATAGCGGGCTCTACGTATATCCTATATATACCCAATGTGGATGCGAAAGGGTTGTTATATAAAAATTATTTATACATTGAGGTTCGATGTATCGAACTAACTTGATGTCTAAACTGCTCTGAGTTCCATTGTGGCCTAGAACGCCACTATTAATGCAAACTACGCAAACCCAATACTAACTTATAGCGTACAAATGCTAGGGTACAAATCATTTGGTAAGGAACAATAGTTTGTTCATTAACTTTTGAACATTTTTATTGCCAATATATTTTTAATTTAGGGTTTAGTAGGTGAAACGTTTTACATAGAGGTTTTTGAGTGAAAATATCCGTATATAAGTGGTAACAAAATTCGACATATAAAGTTTTTTGCAAAGGCAAAAAACCCTCGATTGTTTGAAATCGAATTAAAATAGTTATGATTGAAAACATCGATATTTTACTGCTTTGCGTTTAGACAGGAAATTCCAATTTCTAAGTCGAGCGTGGAATCGATTTGAATGAACGTTCGTTTTCTAGTTAGTCTGTGTTCAATTTTTTTCAAGGTTATTCGTTCTCAAGAGAGTGCATTTTTGTTTCAGCCAGTATGGCAAAAGGTAAACTTCTATCTCACTCAGTTCCTGACAGGGCATGGTTATTTATGCCTGTATCTGCACCGAATGGATAAAGTAGACTCCTCTAGGTGCAGATACTGTGATGTGTACCCACCTTTGCATGCGTTCCTTTGTAGTATGGCAAAATGTTGTTTATAACTGTAAAAATGTTTGATTCAACAAAAATAAATTCATAAATTTGAATGTTTAAATTCATTAAATTTGTAAAAAGTACTTATGTATTATTCTGTAATTGTGTATTACTGTAATAACGATTACATTATGTTATTAATATGAGCTTAATTATGAGATTTAGTAATTATGTTTTGACGTTGATATGTCTAAGCTCTGGGGAGGGGGTGTTAGAAGTTAACGTGACGCAAAAGTGTTAAGAAATTGACGTCATATAGTCATATGAGAGCAGCTGTTAAGAAATACTAAAAACATTCCCTTCAGACATATTCCTGATCCAACCTATTTCTTTACAGGGTAGTAAATACTGTACCAACATTTCATTAATTATAAAGGTTTGAACTTAACACGTCTTCATCCAATAAAACTATTTATTTTATTATTTCGAAAGCCTAGACACCTAGATAGTTAAATAATCACTTACCAAATGAATGTGTCGTGATTGTTCAAAAAATATTTTTTAAATGTTTAACCTTATCGAACACAAACGATGGAAAATCTATTGTGTTATGTGATACCTGTTTCGTCGGCTGATGATGGTCTGTTAAAAGACCGAAACCGGTTCCTGTAAGGAATTTTAACAAATTGACACCTGAAGGGCAGATGCCATTCATTTGGTAAGTGATTATTTATTTACTTTAATTTTAACGTTGTCATTTTTGACATGGATATGTCTTAGCTCTGGGGGGTGTTGGTGATTTTTAAGATGGAAAACATGTAACAGGTTTCCATAGAAACTACCAGAAATATTGTATTGAATTTAAATATAAAAGAATAAGAACAGCTGTTTAGATGAACTAAAAATATCCCCTTTAGACATATCCATGATCTAACCTATTTCCCACAGGGAAATAAATGCAAACATTTTTCCATTGCCATTTTAAACGTTACGATAGGAAACGGTCGTTTTTACTACTCAACGTTGACCTGTTGTTTATTTATTAATAACTGAAGTACAAACATTAACTGGATCCAAAGTAACTTTAGATTATAATACATCTTGAAATTAAACGAAAGATATAATAGCTCAGATGTTCACCCAGTTCCACAGACCATTTTAACGACGAAATTCGTATTTGAGAGCGTTTTCCTGGATCATTGTAGTTCAGTGGGCTGACGCACTTGGGTTACTGTGACAGCTGATGTTCAGGATCAAACTGTTGAGACCACTTTCCTCTCTAACCAGTCAGCTGACTGACAGGACGTCCGTTCATGTTTATCAGCTGGTCCATGTAACCTAGAAATAATGGGGAATAAGGGTCATGTAAAGAAAACTGATGACGTCAGTAGTGTCAAGAATATTATACGGTATTGGAATTTTAGAGATGATGATTTTAAAAATATTTATCAATTTGGTAAACGCATTTTTTACAATCATAGTTGTTTTTCTTAAACCTGAGGTTTTAGTACTTTCGAGTTCTGTGTTTTGCCAAAATATCGTGCTCTGTATGTTGAATGGATTTTGTAACCATGTTTAATTATTGTTTTAATTATAAAATAAAATCAAAATTTCAAACTCATGCTATTCTGAATCTACTAATAATTCACGTGAAACCATGGAAATGTGAAGTAACAACCAGGATACCTGTTACTCGTGTCTATTTCCAAACAAATAACACTAATTAATCAGGCACTAAGAGATTAAAAATTACCTTTTCGCTCTTTTTTTACGTAATTATTTTAAGAATAATATTATTCAATATGTATTTAACAAATACTTTTATTGAACCTTGTTCCAATTACCATTGGAAACATGGCCATTTCAGGATGTTATTCGTAGTGTTTTAGTAATTTAATAAAAAATTATTAATTGGCATGTTTGAAATTACTTGTAGATTTAAAACGGTCAAAATAAATAAATTTAATTTAATTCAAATCGAGACAAAATTCAAAGAGGGAAATCCTATTTGAAGATCAGGTTTTAGAGTAGAATTTAATTTATAGGATCTCAACCATGAACATGAAGCATTATATGATAGCAAATACATAGCTATAAAATAAAGAACATATTTTTGAAATTTACAAAAAGTAATATAACAAAATGAAAGTTTCGTTTGTTTCATTGCCTGGAATTGTGAGGTTTTTTTGCTAAATTTTTAAGTTTTATAATCCCGAAACTAGTATTATCTCAATTTATGTGTCTCTGTAACGCTTTATAAGTTTTATATAGAACATGTCTTTGAGATCTATTAAAGTGTTTGAACTGAAATAAATAATCAACTGTTAAATTTAAATCAATATTAGTTTGTTTACATTGAATCAAATCGAACATTCCTTTATTGCCGTTCAACTTAGCATTAGTAAGCGTCAAAATGTATACATAAAATTGTGGTAAATAAAAAAAAGACCTAAACAAAATTATGAAAAAAATTTCTTAACGCTAATTTCTTTATAATTTGAAACTTATTTAATTTGTAATTGAAAAAATTTCATATAGTTGAAAAATGGCTAAAAAAGATTAGAGCTATGTTATTTCACTATTTTTGCAGTATAATGTTTTGTTGTTTTTCTTTTTTCCCTCAAAAAGTCAAAATAGATCTTACAACTAGAAATTTTAATGTTTAAAGATCCAATTTATTTTAAGAAAATAATATATAATTTAAAACTAATTGAGTTTAGATTATATTTTCCATTTAAATTATTAGTTGATAATTTTAAGTTTAGTTCAATATTTCCTCAGCATAATATCTTCCTTCGAAACATTATCATACAATACATACAGAGGACGAGCTTACCTCAAGTGTGCATAAACAGTTACGTCTCTGGTGCCTAAGTACATACTGAATGTTTGGCGGGATGTTTTTGATCAAAATAACTGTAGTAGTTCCCTTATACTACAGTAGTACTAAATAATATATGAATTATAAGATAATAAGTTAAAAAAATATTATATACTTGTTTACTAGTACTACAGAATCATTAAAATTCATAATGGCGTTGGTTATGAATTATGCAATATCTTTATTGGATCTTCACAATGCGTCTGTGTTTTAAACTACACAACGTTTCTGAAGGATGAGAAATTCCTACCGTTTTCAAGTGATTACCTAATAACTTAGTTTGAGAATTGGAAGTTTTAAGTCACACCTTTAAGTTGTATCTTAAACTTTCAATTTTTAATGTAGATTATTAGGCAATCACATGAAAACGGGAGGAGTTTCTGCACATCCAGAAACGTTGTGTGGTTAAATACACAGACTGGTTGAATTAGTCTAATAAAAGATATTGAATAGATTAGTTTTCAAGCGAAACAATTTTAACGTAATTAAAGTTCTCTGAATTAAGTGCACCTCGATGATTCAGTTTCGTTGAGTATTCCATAGTATTAAAGTTATAAAATCTTTAATACGATGCATTTTCTAATGAAAACCTCAGTAGCAAACATTTTTATCAATTGGAACTTAAAACACTTTTGAAACAATTTGGTTTTGTTTTGAATTTTGTTTGTTAAGTTTAAGAAAATTCTTAGTAGCTTATCGCTTTGGGTTGGGAATGCTTCGGAAGTTTTTCATAGTTTTAATGAGTATATTTTAGTAGTAATTGATTAATTAAGTGGACACATCTATGTTATAAGGTTAGATGTCACATTGCACCCTTTTCACCTTCTTGTCCTCAATCGACACCTGTAGGTAAGTCAAGTTAGTTGCTACCTAAGAATTCATAACTGTGGTAGTTTCAGAGAAATACACTAGTAAAAGGCTTTTTGCATCAATAATCCAAATTGTTGCTAAAGAACACAAGTATGAAACCAAATATCTCATATGGATTCCAAAACAATTTATAGTGAAACAATAGTGCTTCTGTTAGATCATATTATATCCTGTTTCAGTGTGAAAAGGATTAAAATTTCCGAAACATGATTCTCAGACATGAGAGCATAATTTGAAAATTAGGCTAATTTCTATTCGGGTTTATCTGTCAAAGTCCACAAAAAATACTATGTGATTTACCATTGTTTCATATACATAAATAAATTAGAGTATTGTCTGCAAACATTCTATACCGTTGAGAGAAGGCTTTTGTAAATATCATACATTTACTTCCCTTTGATTAATTGCTTAAGATATGTCTAAAGGGAATGTTTTCTGTTCCTCTAAACCGCTTTCCTTAAAACAAAATGACGTCATTAGCCATCAATATCAATATCAATAAAGAGCTCTCAAAAACCTGATTTCGGTGGTTTCAATAGTTTACTTAATATAAAGAAATACAGAAATAAACAGCTGTCGAATAAAAATAAAAATTAGTTTCTTTTCTTATATTCAGTTTTGCCAATGGCAGGCTCAGCTAAAGTTATGCAGCCTCTAAGTTCACTATTTTTTATGAAAATTCACATTTAAATTTTGTTGCCACTCGGGGATCGAACTCGTCACCTCTTGCACCAACGTCCAAGACGCTATCCTTTAGGCTTACAGATGACCTAATATAAGTTTCCTTACGTTGATAAATTTTGTTTGTTTAAAAAACCTAACTGGACATCACCTAGGGCTTGTGTGGTGAACTAATTTCAAACATATCTAAAAACTATAATATATTAAAATGTACGTATACCGAAATTTACTTACGAAACAAAACTTCCAGTTTGATCTAATTTAAAATTATGCTAAATTTCTACCTAAAAAAATTTTCGTTTTTTATTTGTTTAAAATGTCATTTACTTGATTTAGCCGCAATAATAAGCATCTTTAAACTAAATACTGAGTTCTCTTCTTAAAATTTCGTAAAAAAGGTGCAGGCTTTCTGGTAGTACAGTATATCATATTTTCAAATAAGATAAGACACTGTTTAACAAACTAGCACCCGTTATTTTTTTTTTAATTCTGTGAAAATACTTGACAGTTATACAATTTACCTTTAGTTCCCAAAAGAACTTCATATTCAATCAGATTATCAATCAAGATCAATATTTCGTTAAGACTAGACAGAGACAGAAATATTCTCCAGACCTAAACCTTTGATCGACCTAAAGCACTTTTTGCTCGTTATCTAATGTACAGGGGTTTTTACAGACTCTATTTGCTTTCTCCCTTATACATAGCATATGGAGAAAGTATTGATTTTGTCAAAACATTAAAATTCGAGTAGTTTCCGGATCCGTTTTTTTCTGTCTGTATACAGACCACGAGATCACAATGATGGATTTTTCAAAATAGGCACACGGGTTCACTTTGGCTAGCTCCAGACTTTTTTATTTTCAACTTTTGATTTTTAAATGTCGTTTATAAAACTAACAATTGTAATATCAGTGGAAATATTTTTAATAAATAAAAAAACAATTTAATTATTTTTGTAATTTAGATTAATATTTTTTAAAATTATTAAAACATTTTTTATTTTTTGTTTTTATTTATTAATTATCAATTTATAATAATAAAGTAAAAAAATAGTTTATTCTTAAAAATTTCTTAAAAAGTCTGGTTTATGTAGTAATTATTTTCAAATAAGATAAGACAAATAAACAAAATCAAGTTATTTTTTTAATTCTAATACAGTTATACAATTTACTTTAGTTCCCAAAATTTAAATATTTGATTTTTTTCAATCAAAGATAACTTTTAACCGTCGAGAGACGTGACAGAAATATTCTCCAGACCTAAACCTTTTATCAAATTTTTGCACTTTTTTTGAGTTACAGTTTTTACAGACTCTTTGCTTCTCCCTTAAAAAATATTTTGTCAAAAAATAGCCGAGATCCGTTTTTTGTCAAATATTTGTCGTTTGATTTCCTCCAAACAAATAGGACACAAACACGGCGACTAGATTTTTATTTCAAACGATTTTTAAATGTCGTTTACTCCTAAAAACTCCTACAATTGTGAAAATGCATATTTCTCAAAATCCGTTACAACGATTTTGATTGCAAATTCAGTTGTGGAAAATTTATGAAACTTTTCCATCCAGTGAAGTCAACATCACAGCGACTAGTGTTTGGTGATACTTGGCCAACTACTGCCTCCAGCTCTTTTCGCTCTTCCACAGAAGAAGAAGGTATACTTAGTTTATCTATAATATTATAAAGAAGAGGTGGTTTCTGTATGTTTGTTTGTGGGTTTGTTGTGGCAAGTAAATGCGAAAAATACTGAACCGACCGGTTTGAAATTTTACAGAAAGGAAGATCTTAAACTCATGCAACACATAGGCATATTAGTTCCCTTAAAATCCCCTCGGGATACGCCCCATGAACGTCCTAAATTTCAATGTTTACATTTTCAAAGAATGAAAACATAAAATTACTTGAATGTCAACAGCTGTGAACACTAAAATTTGACAGTTCGGGAAGAAGAAGAAGAAAGAGCTGCCGTGACCGTCCTAGGTTTCAATGTTTACATTTTCTAATGACAACATCCGTTTGCACTATATTTTGACAGTTCGGGAAGAAGAAGAAATAAAGTTGATTTTTCAGATAAACTGCTGGATCGAAATTAGTGAATTATTTGAAATAGTGGAATGGTAGATTTTAAGTTTTTTTCCGACGACCGTCTCTATTACATTAATCCTTATTCTCTCCCAATATTTGACAGATGTTACTTTGAAATGTTGTAGACACTCGTGTTCTGTCATTTTGTAAACAATGAAGAATTAATTAACAATAACTTAAATGTATCAGTAGAGCCTACACCTTTCAGCCTTTTTTTAACCCGTGCGAAGAACGGGTACTTTGGCTAGTTATTAATAAGAGGCCATATATAGTATCAGTTAATTGACACATACTTTTTCCAGTAAGAAAACTAAACACTGCTTAACTTTAATAAAACTATCATTTTCTTAAATGTTTATTTTAGTGCCATTTGAAAATGTATTGTTTCAATTAAAACCATCCAATTTCTTAAACTAACAATGAGGGAAAACAAGTCAAGATAAATGATAGAACTTTTTGTGGACATAACCCCTCTCCAGTTTGTACAAAATTTATTTTTGTATCTATTATATAGAGTGATTTAACAAATTGGAATGCAAATTGAGTTGTGGAAAATTTATGAAACTTTTCCATCTAGTGTTGCAATTTATTTTTTATTAGCCTCTCAAGCAATTTCCCCATGACAAACAAGAGTGCTATTGGCCTTTAACTCTCAGCAAAATGGGGATTTTTGCTAGGTCTACTGATAAGAATTATTTTATGCTCCTTCCAGGTACTAAAAATATTATTTGAGATCCACAATTTATTCAGAATAGATAGCAATACAGTACGTGAGAAATTTGTGAGAAATCCTAAACAATCAATACAAAGAAAATAAATTAATACCCTGGTTTATTATTTAGCATTACTTAACATTTAAATAGTATAACATTTTTATGCCAATATTAAAATTAGTTATATGTTAAAATAACTTTTTACTATAGTATAACTTTGATATGGGTTTAAAATCAATGACCAATATAAACTAACTAATATTGAGTTTAATTTGACAGCTGTTTGTTTGTCTTCCTAGTAAATCATTAAACTACAAAGACATCTGATTATTACCAGTAGGTGATTCATTTAAAACTGAAAGCAAAATGCGACTAATATTTTGAAATAAGTGGGTTTTTAAATGTTCGTGACTTTTCAAGAGGCAGTGGACAATTTCAAGCATTGAAAATCCTACTCTGGAATGTAGAGAATGCATAGAATAAGTTTTATTGTTATCAGTTCTCCCGTTTTTCGAGGAAGACGACGTACAATGCTTCCTGGAACGTCACAGACAGACAAATAGACGGATACAAATTGAGATAAGACTTGTTTCGGCTTTTCTAACGCATGAAACGTGAAAATAACTAAAAATGAATAACTCTGAGTAAGAAAATTAATTTATAAAACCATGTGAGAGGTTTAAGGAATTATAAATTTCCCAGATTATAATGATCCCACATGATGATTCAGTATGCATTAATTGAGTGACAAATAACATAGGAGTCATGACTATTCATGAACAGTCCCCAGGCATCAATTTCGTGCTACAATAGACATGAGCGGTGATGGTTATCGATTGTTTATTTAAATTACAATTTTGATGTACCGTAGTTTTTAAAGATTGTTTTAATAAACAGAAAGATAAATTAACTCAATTGTTGCATTGTTGAAATCAAGGATTGTTAACTGTGTGTTAATTAGATTTATAGGTTGATGGATTTAATTTTTTCGTTTTTGTGTTACAGTAAAGCAGTGAGTTGAAGAGGTGTATCAATATTAAAGTGTGAAGAAACGATGTAATTTATAAAAGACAATCAAGAGGGAATCCAATTGACTTGTTTCAGTTTCTAAGAAGGAGTTCCAATAACGATCAAACACGGAGAGTCAGAGAGGAAATGAAGAAACTCCTGGAATTCTTGAACAAGACAGATTACTGTAACGACATAGTTGCAAATCAAACTGAACTTTAAATACTTTAAAATTTTTAAAAATTCTCTAGTTTTCTTTGTATGAAAACTAAAAAATCTTTTTTTTATCAATTAGAAAAGGTTTTAAACTTTTTGCATTTAAATTCTCTTTTCTAAGGCCAGATTTCACAAAATTCACGCTAACGATGGTTTTGATAATCCCCTGTTAAATAAAACCCCCCGATTAGATAAAACCTCAGTTAAGCAAATCTAATTTAATTGATTACACGACCAAACTAACCTGTTTATGAAGGAAGAACTTTTAAGATCAATGGAATAAGAATTTGATCATGTCGGGGGAAAGAATCTTTGCTGTGAATGAATGAAAAAAGCCTCTCTAACATTTGTCTCTTGACTGACAAACAGTATAACGAGATAACATATCTAGAGATATGTCTTTAACCACTAAAAACATCAGGGGATAGCTGAAAAAAGGCAATCGTCAAACATTTCTTTTATCCTCCTAGATTAGTAGTAATAAACAAAAACATTTCTTACAAATACCAATACTTATGTTCTTCATCTAGGATTATGTATTTCTATACTATCTTAAAATTAATAATAATATGTTATTTAGACTTTTATTGAGGACATTTTCCACATAAATATATGTAAAACAAAGTTTCACGACGTTTCGGGATCTGGAATCTGATCCCGTCCTCAGGTGAACTTAAATCTAAAACGTAACAAATCGACAGATAATCCGGACTAAGCCGGTATAAAGCTGAAAACATAAAAGTTTAAAGCAGTCTAAAAACTTACAAACAAACCATTCACCAACCATTTCACACATAAAAAACAAAACACCTCCACTCGTCACGGAGACTCAAAGACAACATAACAACATCACCAATAATGAATTTCAAACAAAGGAATAATTATATGATTCAAAATACCTACTAAAAGAACAAACGATTTATTTATATAAACAGCAGACGACATTCAGCGACTTCAACTCGACATAAAACGAAACTCTACTTCTTAAGAGATATACCTAAAGAATGGATATTCAGATTAAGCGGTGAAAATTGACCATCTAATGATATAACAACGAGTTAGTCTAAACTAGTTCAAGTGAAATTTCGTAAAAAAACGTAATACGTAATAAAATGTGTGAACTATTTTCGTAGTTTTGGTAGGCTTAATTTGTAACTTGAGTTGGTAAACGTAGTTTAAAATTTAAATTCAACATGTATAAAACGCTGTTTTATAAGCTATGTATAATTTAGGCTAAATATATTTTCCTAATCCAAATTTCTCATTACTAACTACCAAGCAAAACTTATGTTGACCAAATAGTTTGGTGTTCGAGAATGATGTGCTTGTAAATTGGAATAGTTCTGCATGCGTAGACATTACATAACATCGGATACAATGTGTGGGAAGCATTAGCATTCTATAGTTTCTGTTCATCAACCACTTCAAAGTCCATTATACTAAATTGAGGTCGTTTCACCTTAAAAACATACCTTAGAAGTGATTCCTAGAATTCATGTATTGAAGGGAGGCAGCAGATCTCGGCACCGGTGCCGTCCATCTCAAACAAACCATAACTATAAATCATCATTTCAAAGCTAAATAATTTAGCTTTGCCAAATACGAGTCAACTTGGGATTCTTTCAGAAATTTTTTGAAACAAAAAAACTATCGGAACATTTTGAATAGGTCGTTTTTAAATAGTTTTTATTATGTGAAACAATTAATGTGAAAACTAAAGGAAATTCAAAACGACATGAAAAAATCTGAGAAAATGTTGTTAGTTAATTTCTACTTTTATACTGCTTAAGATTTAACTTATCTTACATTTCGGTGTGGCAGTCATAGCTGAGTGGGTAGAGTACTGGCCTACCACCCAAAAAACCCGAGTTCAATTCCCGGTCATGACACATGAAATATAATTTCTCAGACTGCCACCGTGCTTCGGAAGGCACGTTAAGCCGTTGGTCCCGGCTACATAAGTAGTCGTTAGGTCACGTTAGAGGCAGTAGTGCGACCTGAAAACTCTAACAGACGTTGGCCAGAAGGTTACACGAAACTTTACTTTACTTTTACATCTCGGTTACAGTGAAAATTGAAATACTAAATACATTTAATTAATAAAATACTCGATAGATTTTATTTCACGTTAAACACTCATAAAGCAGGTCGGTGTATCATATCAAATTATTACTACACCATATTACATTATACAAACACACACTATATTATACATCCTATATCATAAATTGTTCATCACATTATAGTTTGAGGTTTTAATACTGTACTATATACACATTTTTTGTATATATTGACTTCTAAATGGGTTATTCTCAACAATATCGTAGATAAAAGAATACCACTGTTTTGGTAAAAATATCATTTTTTAAATAAAAACTTTTTACAAACAGTTTCAAAACATTTTGTTGTTTTATAATGAAGTTTTATGAAAATACACTAAAATGTGGAAACAGCACATTGTTTATAGCTAACAAGGTAGGCTTTGTAAGCTAAACTTGTAAATGAAACAAAAGAAGCTTTAGTTAGGATCCCTGGTACATGCCACTGGTACAAAGCCAAACAGCTACACATTTTCTTTGCAGTCTGATATTGAAATACATTTTTATTAGTAACGATTTTTACTTTAAATATCAAAACTCTGATGAGGCATTTTATTTGTTAACAGCGAATATATATCGATTATAATATACTATTCAGATTTCTTGATCAATATGTAATGATTTCAAAAACGATTGTTAAAATAACGTTTTATAACTCGTGTTGTCATCGATAAGCCTCCAAGGTGAAATTTATTTATCAAGTACCTCATTTCTATAAAAATATAAAAATACATATATTAAATAAATAAATACACGACAAAAGCTACCAAAGTCACAAGGAAAATACTTTTTCGTCCTACTGCCTCAAAAACAGCTGTTTTAGATACATGTGTTGAAGAGCAAAAGTTTTTATTTTTCTTTCTGGGACTAAACCTATTATTATGAAGATTTTTGAGTTCTAGGCTTCGAAAGATCATTGTTGATGATACTTTCGATTCGACTTCATCATTCGATTGTAAATAATCGATAAAGTAACTACAACAATCACTATAGACTTGTGTATTTTGGACGTTCCGAATATAGATTGTAAAAATGGTAATCGAATATTAAATCTAGCTATCGAATGGTTGAGGTCGTGCTATCGATAATTATAACTAACACTGACATAACCTAAACAACCAATTAAGAATCAAGAAAGAACTGCTACAACGTCAGTAACATAACAGCAAATTAGTTTAACCCTCCAAGTGCTAGGACTTGATTTTAAATTTTAAATTTTTATGCAAATCTTCTTAAAATACTAAGTTTACACAAAACATGACCCCCCTTATAACCACTAACCATAAAAGCAAAACAGTTGTCCTCTGCAATCCCAACTAAGCATGAAAATGCCATCCGTTTCCACCCAAGCCGGTCACCGTTTATTTAAGGTGGGTCCTCCACTCCACTATACCACACATTTTCAAGGCAAATTGGGATTGCTTGAGGTCGGGATTCGAACCCTCGTCCCCCGAATGGCTTCAACCGTTGTACTCGTCAGCACAACCACTAGACCAAAAGGACCACTGTCTGAGAAAGCGCTTGTTTGGCTATAAAAACATACTCTAGCGAAAAACTAACGAACTCAAGCAGCAGAACAGGGAATGCACGAGTAGTTGTATGTATTAGCTCACAGATGGCAGCACCGTGACAGTAATTGTTGACTTCGATAGCCCTATACAATAATTGTACCTCGCTGACATCTCACGGTGAGATGTTAGCAGTTGAAGGGTTAAAGCGACAAAAATGGTCGACAACTATTGATACTAAATCAGGTTATAATTTATGTTTTACATGTTTGTTCCATTTTATTTGCAGTATGACGAAAAATAGTTTATCACACGGCCAAAAATTGGCTTTTTGATTAATACTCGCACATTAACAGCCTCGGCGTTAAACTTTTGCTCGTACCAAAAACGACCATTTTTGCCCTATCGATTAAATATACTAATTCTTTCTGCTAAAGGCTGGCTAGGTTTGAAACACGCAGCCTTAAACTATACTTTGTTTTATTTGTTTAGTTTAATTTGATAGTTTTCTTCTATTTACAAATCATTTTTCAAAATTTCCATTACTTCCCGGTACATTTTTTCATCTATACATGCTAATGCCGAGCGAAGATTTCCAAATTGTATCAAGGCGTTATTTAGACTTAATTCTCTGCTCTCCTTGTAGATAAGGGCCCTTTCAAACTTAAGGTGTTACATTTATTCACCATAAATGTAAAATTGTTAGACACTTTTGCATAAAATACCTTTTTTCATATAAATAGTGTTTTATTCACTTTCGATACAATATCTATGTATCTCATAATAATCTCATTAATGTAACAGTTTTGTAGTCATATTTAAATGGATTAATTTCAAATAAAAAATATATATTTTTCTTCAAAGTGTTCATGTGATAACTATATCATTTTGTATATTTTAATACCAAATCAGAATTTATTCATAACTCCAAACGGGTATTATTTGAATAAAACTACGCTGTATTATAAATAAATAGAACATGTAACCCAAATAATCCAGACTTTGTTCCGAATCTATTGGTATTTACATTTTGAGTTATATTGCGATATGAGCTTGCGGTATGTTTAGAATGTTCGCTGCAGAGCAAAATACAGATTCATGGTTTATATTATCCCAAGATGTTTCATTTTGAATATTTAGAGTATATTATAGCTTTAAACTAAACATAAGTATTAAAAATAATTGGTAAGCACTTATAAAACCCTATCGTACTTCTTATTATTTCATTTAAAGTACAAGAAGTTTAAAGTGTTTCTGTGAAGTTGTAACTAACGTATTTATCGAGTAGCTACTCAGTTTGAACTTAATTTTAATTTTAGAAGATACGATTTTGCTTTTAAAATCTCAAAATATATTTTTATTAGGTATAAAACCCCTTTGTAAATAACACTCAGATCAATATTAATTTCCATACAACAATTCATCCCTTAGCTATATGACTAAGTGACTATTTAGATTTTTTTGGGACATAACACATCCCCCAGTTTATGCGAAATATCTTTTTGTATCCACTTTGTTGGGCGATAAGATCGTACATTAACCAAGGCTTATGGAAAACCGTTCAGAAATAAGGAATATAGTGATTTATTAATTACCTCCATAAGAATAACATTGAGTGGCCTCAGAAAACGTACTGCGTTTACCACGGACAGTAATTTAACTTTTCTTTGGAACCGTTAGTCAAAATGACTAATGATTGAAAATATTAAATTTGTTTAGTTTTTGAGCTGGTTTCGATGGAGATAGTCAAACTATTTTACAAATTTTGACGGAAATAATATTTTCTCCATATACTATGTAAAAGGGGGAGAAAGAAAAATTTATATTTATACTCGTATTAATTAGGGAAAATGTGTTGTTGGTTTTAGAAGTATTAATGTAAATAAACTATATCACATCGATAAAGAACAAGGCTTCATGAAAGCAATATGGGAAGAATTCAATATTCAAGGAGTATAAAGGAATGCCATACGAGAGTATCGAACACTTAAGACTTTTATTTGAGTCATTCCTAGCATATATTGCCAAGCAGGCTCGGCTCTTATTATTGAGTCTAAACATGTGGGAAGCCTTTTGCGACTGATTTTTATGTGCTGTGTTTATGTTCAAGTATATATATTATATTAATGTAAATTCCTCCCAATCAGAAAATTGAAGAAACATACAATCAGAGCTATTTTTTTAGTCAACTTTGAATTCGATAAGGTTTTTATTGAACATTAAAATAATCATTTTGACTGGGACGATGGCAACGTCATGTAATCCAACTACTTGGAGGTCATGAGTTGTGGATGATTGTGAGTGATGGTCGGTGGATTCAGTGTTTTTTGTGTGGATTAACGTCCACACTAGAGAATTCTGCGTTATCCGCAAATACCATCCTCATAATTAGACCAGATCCTAATTCAGATACCGTATTTCGGATTACACGTTAAACAGTAGGTCCTTAGTTGCCATTGGCTTCATCTTATACTCAATCTTCATTCATACTTGGCTTGAAATACCCACCTTGTGGTATGGTCGCCATTTCAATAATCTAATCGAATCTAATCTAATAATAAGTAATAATCCTAGGGTCTAGTTTACTTACAGCCTTAATATCAGACGTAATTTCTTTTATCTCGAAGAATATTTTAATTTGTAAACTTTGTAAAATTATTTATACCAAACATTCCATGTTAGTATGAGTACCAAAATAATTGTGGTACTTAAACATCAGTTTAAAATATTTAGAAAATTTAGACAAAAATATTTGCATACCATTTAGAGTCTATTACAACATTTCACCTGATATTACAATATATTACAACCTGTGAGCTTAGTTTTGCCTTCTAAATGTTGTTGGTATTAATTTTGATATGCCTTTAAAATTGCTTGTATGAAAGGCTCAACCATCTCAACAAACGGTCGCATCTCTTTGAAACTCAGCCAAGCGTTAACTTAATAAATGAACACGTTATTTCCTCGAGAACTAACAAGGGAGAATAAGACGCATGAAAAAATAATTTTGAACACAGCTATGGGATACCTTATTGATGAATAATTGAACAATTATTATTAAATCAGTTTAGTATAGGATTTGGACAAAAACATTTACAATACACGTAAATAAAATTATAGTTTTGCTTGTAAATCACTTGGAATTATGGTATGATTATTTTTATGTTTTATGCCCTCAATAAACCAATCTGGGTTCATCTCAGTTTCTTACTGCGCTCTGTGGAGTTAAGTTCAAGTTTAAGTTATTTATTGAGCATGTTCACATGGTACAATGTTTATGCTACGTCATAAAAAATAGTAAATAAAAAGTTATTTCTTAAAGACAGTTTACATAAATAACAAATATATCTGTCTTACATCCAACTAAAGATAAAATACCTTTACACTGTAACATGAAATATCAGTAAATGCTTCTCTATAAACATGTCATAATCGTGTTCCTTTTTTAGAAACAGTGGCAGACTGTTACACAATTTTATAGCGGAGTGTTTTAAATGTTTCTGAAAAACGAGGTGGAGTGTGGAGGTATACCGAGAAAATTTCTAGTTTTGCTTCTCGTTTCATAACTGAGCTTAGGAAGAAAATATTGAAAGTGTGAAATATTTTTATGAAGCAATGACATCGTTTCAAGAATATAAATAGAAGAAAAGTGAGAATTTTTGTTTATAAAGAAATGCTTAAATGAATTGTGTTCAAATGTAAAATCCATTAAAGTGGTTTAAAAGAAAGAAATGTCCAGCTGTAATGAAAATCAAGATCAGTTGGTTTATATCGAATTTTACTAGAGTAAACCGCACGAAAGTAGTCTGATGAGGTCTTGGACAGCTGGTTCCCCCCTCAACCACTCTTGACCAGCCGTGTTGCCATTTTTCATTTAGCCTATCAGCTGACGTAACCATATGCTATAATAGAATAGGATGATTTGGCAACACCGCACTGGTTTACTCTAGTGATAAAATGTTAAAATTTTATCTAGTTTAAAATGACTACTAAATAATTGAGTGCAGAATTTCTTTTTAATTTTGTTTAATATTTTGTCATAATAATAAGTATTTAATTTCTTAAAAATTGCAACCCATGCAAAAGACCTGCATGCTGCTAGTATAACATGAAAATGTTTCCATTCAGTTTTTATATTTAATATGGAGCCGTCCTAGAGAAGGGATTAAGATTTTACTGTCAAAGGTTTATGTTGTGCTGTGGTAAGGTCATATATACATGGTTTATGATATGACTCAGAAGAAATGCATCCCGGATACTCATATATCTCTGAGAGCACTTAAAGAAATTTATGAACAACATAAATTTTTTTTATGAAAAATTAAACTTCACCTAAACCAAATTAAGTTAGCTAAGATATATACTTTAAATTTGTCATGTAAAAAGCTCTGTAACTAAGAATTAAACTGAAAACATCTATACACAATAGTTATATACCTTAATTACTAACAAAAATACTATTGAAAAATAATGTTGTATTTAAATTCGCAATTTTAATTTTACATGGTTGCATATACGCGTTAACTTTTAATGTATTTTCATTATAAAATCACTCTTTAATCCTTAATGGAGGAGAAATGAGTCCAGTTCTGCATTTTAATCTGGAAAGAGGCATAGAATTAGTAATACAAGTATTAAAATGGCTTAACCCCTGTTTAGGTTTTTTTAATGTCTAGCATTTTAGCGAATTTACCACAGAGAAGAAGCTATTACCATGGGTCTCATTACAAGAGATTTTTCATATGTAATTGAAAACAACATCTTTTACCATTAGAATCAGCTCAAAAATCTACACAATCTAGTATATTAAAGGTTTACTCTATCTTCAATGGTTACCGAGATATTAAAAAAAATAAACACAGTACGTTGTATTTTATAGCTACCATGTTTTATGGAGAACAGGAAAAAATTAATATTTCAATTACTAACATATATTTTTGGATGAAACGTGGTATTTAGCTTCATGTGGTTGAGATCCATTTATTTATGCTTCAAAATCATAGTTCATGTCTCTATCATGGCAGCTAACCTGCATAATCTTTTCCCATGTTAATCATATAAAGATTAGGCAAAATATTTTGTTTATAGATGGACGTAAAACTTGGTAAATGGTCAAAATAAAAATTGTTTGTGGTAGAAATGCCTACTTTCAGTGTCCCTCATAATCTTTCCCATGTTAATCTTATGGAGAATAAACAAACTATAATTTATCGACGGATATTGATAAAATTTGTAATTTATTTTTATTGATTTGGAAATTCGCTGAGTAGGTAGGTGTGCTGCAACGGGGTGTTTTTAATTTTAATTTTAACAAAGGAAATTTATAATTGTAGAAATTGAATAATTAAAAGTGTTTTGTCGTAATTTTTTATTATTTTTTGTTTTATTTTTTAATATTTTGTATTTTTGAGTATTTTTTAATACGCTCATATATTTTTTATCGAGAACGCTAGATCATTAGGTATTATTATTTAATACATTCAATATACATTTTACAGAATCGTATCCATTAGACAAAGACATATTGGAGCAAAGATTGTGCTCAATTTTAATCTATTCACCACGCAAGATTCAATTGTTTAAGGGACAATTAAAATAAGCGATGAGAGGTCTAATAGGCAGTATTAACGCTGGCCATCAGCGGGACGGGCTGGATGCCTGTCTTTAACTGATGACTTTAATTATGGAAATCCCAAGCCCTCAGAGGCTCATAAACCAAACTGCCCGATTAATTTTATTGTTTATTACCATAAATTCTCCTCCACAGTATTATTTCTACAGCGACGTTTATTAATAATCATTTTGTTTGAAAATCACCGTTTATTTACTGCTTTGTAAATAAGGGTTAAACATTAAATTTGGATCCATACGAAAAAGTTTACTCCTAGAATTTCCAATACATTACAAGAACCTATCCAGGTAGGTATTTTAAGCAAAGTATAAATAAGAAGTAAGTGTAAGATTATTGTGGTGAGATCTTGTAGTCTTTTTACTGACATTTTCCTAATTAATAGCCCAAAAACCAATGACATCTATGGGATCTAAGGGATGCTTATCGTGGGATCCGAAACACATTTGCATCTGAATTACGAAGTGGTCTAATAATGAGGATGGTCCTTTAGATTAACATAGTATCTTTGACTATCCATTATGAAATAATCCATTAACAATTTTATATATTAACCGAAATAGCTTTAAAAGCGTCAATTAAATTAAGTTTTAACACATAATACATAAACCATCACAAATATTATATAATGTTTGAAAGAAAATAAAACACAAAAATTTTATAACTTTATACTCTTTCAAAGGGTGGTTTGAAATAACACACGTGCGAAAACAAGTTTAAATAATGTTTAATAAAAGAAACTTCAGGATTCCTCAACTACAGTTGGGAAATAGACTAAGCTTTATTTATGCCCAACACAAATAGTTAATGTTTCTCTTAATTTATCAAAGTTTGTGTTTAAGTAAACTGAGATATCACTTTTCATAATCTACTATTCCAATGAGGAATACATACATGTGATACATTGGATTTTTACCGTCATGGTGCTGCCATCTGCGAGCTAATACTTGCAACTACTACTCTTGTAGTTCCGTGTTCTGTCGCTTGATGCACGGTGGCTGGACCGGTTAGAGCGCTACGCTGACGAGTGTAACGTTCTAGCCATTCGGAAGTGCAAGGATTCGAATCCCGACCATGAGTAATCCCAATATGGCTTAAAAGTGCGTGGTATAGTGGAGTGGAGGGCTCACCTTAAATAAATGGTGACCGGCTTGGGTAGAAGTTAACAAAATTTGTAGGCTTGTAGTGGACACCTATTTTGCTTTTATGGTTAGTGTGTTAATAGTTATACAAGTTGTTTTAAATTTAAACTCAACAGCACAAGACAACAGATTAGGTAACGGTGAATCAGAAAAATATATGATAGGGAATAAACAGGAAAACAGTTATTTCGATGAATTTTGAATTTCACAAACAAGATTTCAGAGCCTCACAACAGTAGTCTAGTGCTCTTTCAATATCCTTAGATTTTGCCAAAAGAAGCAAAGAATAAGAGTGTTTATGAAACATTTTGTATTTTACAATGTTTATAATTATTTTTTTCATTATAATTTTTCAAAACAATTATAACAATAATTATTATTTGTCAAAATATTGCAGAGCAGCTTCATCAAAGGATTCGTGTAAATCTATCGTATATCGTACTTTTTATAAAGAGCATATTTTTTAAAACATTTTCAACTTATTATTTAATCGTACTCATGAAAGAGGAATTAATTGAGCTATTTTAAAACAAATAATTTCTCTCTAAGCCAATAGCTTGTAATGAATACAGCATTTCTTAAGTTTCCCTTCTAACCTCAAGAAACAGTATTGGAAGATTAATGTCAACTTTAATCGATAATAAGTTTTTAAAAACCACACTAAACTGTGCATTTCTCAGCTTTCTTACAATAAAAAGAAATCCGCTATATAAATATAACAATATCTGGAGAAACGTCTCTAGAGGTTCTGGGAATACGAACATTAAATTTTCAAGGCTTCTTAAGTAACCAACTTACGAGCGAGCCTCATCTGAAAGTATGTTCTCGAGTTTGGAATTGACTTCTCAACTTGGATAATTTGCTAGTAATGTTTTGACTTTGCCACATCATATTTTGTAGAGTTTCCCAGAACTTGGGCTAGTTATAAAATTAGTTACGATTTAATAAAAGATTCATTTGTGTGATATTATATCTGTTTTGGTCTACACATAATATATTTAAACAGTAAAATTGTGTCAACTTCAACACATTTATGCTATTCATAAGAAATAATTTTAAAGTTATGATAGTATATAAATGTACGAATGTTTTTACACATTGTTAGAAGATCAGGCTACAATACGAAATATTTTATACTAGCTGACCCGGCGAACTTCGTAACGCCTAACAGTAAAATACATGTTAACTTTAAGATTGGCCATGTCCTGAAGTCAATTAGCATTGTGGCTTCGTTGTGAAAGCTATAAATATACAACAGCTGATTGTAATATTTAATTATGTTATAATGTAAACATTGTAATTATTTAGCAAACATACAAACACGTGACTTTTAATTATACAGATAATAAAGAAATATAAATACAGTACATAATTCCCAAAAACCGTAAACTATTAACGTGGCGAATAATGCTGTTCATTTTGTACAGCGCATATTTACTTCATAGTTTTACATTAATGAATGTTTCAGATGGCATTAGTTAGTAAAGCATACTGCTAACGGACAGTAAACAAACAGTTGGTTTAAGAAATCAAATGTTTTGATTGTAGATAATTTGTAAAAAAACTTAGTCCCCTTAAGGTTAACATTAGAAATTTAAAACGCTATAAAATGGTAACTAATGGAATTTATGGAAACTGAATACACCTAAAGCATGACCGGAGCAGAGACGAATCCAAAAAATTAAAGATCATTAAAATCGGTCCAGCCGTTCTCGAGTTTAATGCGTGTAATTAACACGACTTTGTTTTATATATTTAGATATCAAAGTACAGGGAGACCGAGCGTCGGATATAACAAAACATGTAGATTGTAGATAATTACAGATTCTGAATACATTATCGCTTTGGAAGTCTGCCGAGTTTCATTTTTTAATTCTAAAATCTATTCTCAAAAAACTTACACACTAACATTTTTTAAATTCACATATTCTTTAAATATACTATTTTAAGGACCGGGAGACTAACAGGCATAATTTCTCGATATCTCTTCCGGTCATTATATTTTTAACGACATAAAAACTGTTGAAACAATGCTTTAGTAAAACTGGAATAAAATGTTTTCCGGTCATTCGATATTTTTAAAGTTGGGTGTCATACCCTATATCCCTATACAGAGTTAAGTAAAGCACAATGAAGTATAAGAATGTGTGTATTTACTTCCCTGTGGGAAATAGGTTAGATAGTGGATATGTGTAAAGGGAATGTTTTCAGTTCATCTAAACAGCTGTTCTTATAACCAAATTCAATACAATAACTCCGGTAGTTTCTATGTTAACGGGATTGGTGAACTTTCGCTGCACTTTTTGCGTTATTAACTTTTTACGATAAACAAATCAGCTAACACCCCCCCCCCAGATCTTAGACAAATCAATGTCGAAATTTAAATTTTATAAAAAGATTTACAGTATACAGTATCTTTCAACAACGTATTAGTGTAAAAATAAAAATGCAGCATACTTATGTGAAAAAACCTATTTGTTAGTAGAAATTAATTTCTATGAAAATAATATTTCCTTGTTTAGCTTATTACGGATAATTCTTAGGAGTTCCAAAAACTGTTTTTTCATATTGTCGATGTTTTCAAACCATATTGCTTCCAGCAAGGCTAGAAGACAAGAGCATATTTGCTTAGGATCAGATGATACTGAAGCCTATATTCGCAGGAAAATTGTGAGTTCCATCTATCGGAATTAAATATAGCAAGATATGGATATCTATATAAAATTTATTCGTTTAATATGAACGAAAAATGTTTTTGTTTTTTAGATTTTAGAATATTTTGTTCCTATTATAGCAAAATATAACGACTTACTGTGACGATTGTAATCTATAAGCTCGTAGTTTATCCATATGTATCACATAAAATTTTCCACTCATATAAATCAGTCAATACCGAAAATAAAAGTGTATATGAGATATTATTTTTTAATTTATAACATTATATCATAGTAAGGTTATTTTTATTCTAATACTAGCTGATCCGGTGAACTTCGTAACGCCTTACATACATGTTAACTTTAAGATCGGCCATGTCCTGAAGTCAATTAGCATTGCGGCTTCCTTGTGAAAGCTTTTACAACAGCTGATTATTATAATAAACTCAATATGTATAAACCTTGTTATTATTTTTAATTTGGCAAACATATAAACACGTGACTTTTAATCATACAGAAAATAAAGAAATATAAATACAGAACATAATTCCAAAAACCGTAAAGTATTAACGTGGTGAATTTGTACAGTACACATTTACTCCATAGGTTTACATTAATGAATGATTCAGATGGCATTGGATAGTAAAGCATATTGTTAATGGAAAGTAAAACAACAGCTGTAGCTTAAGAAATCAAATGTTTTTATTGTAGAACATTTATAAACAAACTTAGACCCCATAAGGTTAACATTAGAAAATTAAAACGGTATAAAATGGAAACTAATTGAATTTATGGAAACTGAATATGCCTAAAGCATGACCGGAGCAGAGACGAATCCAAAAAATCTAAGATCATTAAAATCGGTCCAGCCGTTCTCTAGTTATAATGCGTGTAACTAACACGACTTTGTTTGATATATTTAGATTAAAATAGCCAGATGTATTTTACAGTTATGCGTTTAAAAGAAGGGACGTTCAATGTGGACTACACGAGTTAGTCTTCCAAAAATCGTAAGTTATCCCTTCTTACACAGATAAATGCTAAAAGAAATCATCTAAATAACTACTAATAACTATAAATTTATCATAACTGAACCAATTGATCGTACTACCTTCAATTCGACAAGAAAAACAACAATAATGTTATTTGTTTCAACAATGTTTTGATTTTTTCTACTAAAATGTTTTACACTTCCGAGAAGATTGTCACAAGGTTCCTTAATTTAAGATACGTTCAATGTGATGAGGTAAATAGTTCTCAAAATGTGCTTTAAGAAGTTTGATTTAAATTTCATAGTTAATAGCTTTTAAGATCCAAAATAATTTGACACCACCTGTATGTCTGTGAAAGTAATAGTTCAAAAGTGGTCTCATAAATGTAGAAAAAGATTTAATTTTCTGGCAAAACATCAAATTTGTAAAATATTTTGACTACCACCAATGAAACCAGCTCAAAAACTAAACAAATTAATGTTTTAAATAATTATCTGTCAAAGAGTGCTCAATGTTATTTTTATGGAGAATATTAGAAAATCAATTTATTCGTTATTTCTCAAATATATTCCATTAAAATTGGTATGATGCGTAATGTTAGATCACTCAATAAACCCTCTGAAAAAGGTTTGGTATTACCTGGAGGATGGGGTGTTGCCCCAAAAAATTTAATAAATAATTAAATTTATTTCGTTTTAAGAAATTGGATGATTATTTTTGGAACATTAAATTTTAAATTATCTCTATATATAAAATTGAATGTATGTCTGTCTGCATGTATGTATGTATGTCCTTTATGCGTTGCCAAACTACTCATCCGATCGCCATGAAATTTTAGGAAGTTGCTCTATATGTGTCCGGGAAGGTTTTAGTGAAAAAATATTTTCGAAAACCCCATAAGTTTCCATTTTATGGCGTTTTAAATTTCTAATGTTAACCTTATGGAGAGTAAGTTGGTTTACAAAATGTCTACAATGAAAACATTTGATTTCTTAGCTACAGCTGATTGGTTTACTTTCCATTAGCAACATGCTTTACTATCCAATGCCATCTGAATCATTCATTAATGTAAAACTATGAAGTAAATGTGTACTGTAAAAAATAAACAGCTTTATTCACCACGTTAATAGTTTTGGGGTTTTGGGGGATTATGTAATTTATATTTTCATTTTCTGTCTGATTAAAATCACGTGTTTATTTGATAATTAAAATGTTTATATTATTACGTTTATTATAATAATCAGCTGTTGTATATCTTTCCTATAAAAGCCGTATTACAGTTAGGTTTCGTTTTGGTTTGGATTGGATTTGAAAATTGTGAATTAATACACTCTCAGATTTATTTGTTTTATGGGAATGATATTAATATGTTTTATCGTTTCAGTATTGTTGTTCACTAGGCCGCGACCCAGAATATATAACCTTTCACAATGAAGCCGTATTGCTATTCGACTTCAAACATGGCCAATCTTAAAGTTAACATGTATTTACAGTCAGGCGTTACGAAGTTCGCCGGGTCAGCTAGTATTTAGATAAAATTTAAAGAATTTGATTTTAATAAAGGCACTAGTTATATATAACTAAGGGATGAAATATGCGACCGTCCAATACCGTTTGTTTTACTTTCACATGAAATACGTAAAAAATTGTTCTGTACAGCATAAAACATATACATAATGTATACATTTATACATGTAAACCGTGTTTTACTTTTTAACCAATAAAAGTAACTTAATATTTCATGGTTAAAAAACTCGTACACTTTATTTAGTAAAATGACGACGTATCAGCACAATTCTTGGAGGGACCGTAAAACTCTATATCAGGAATGTAATAAACATACAGCAGCTCCCACTCAACGTCTAATCCCCAAGGATACGCTATTGTTGACGGATTTTATCTGGATATTTCTTTGGCGCAGAAAGAACATTTAATACACGTGAAATCTTGAGAATGTTCTTTTCTAAAAAGCATGTTACTTGTCTCCTTTATCAAGCCTGAACTTTTTTAAGGATGTTAATGAAATAAATTGTACTTTTTGAACTGAGAAATACTAACTATAGTGCAATCGTATTTATGTCATGTTCACCTTTACAAAAATTGGTTATTTTTATTTCTCTATGATATTGTTCGTGACTGCTAACCATTTTATCCAATTCGCTATTGTAATTATTTACGAATATAAATAATTTTAAGAATTACTGATATACCATATGTTAGGAAAAACCGCATCAAAGTTTTATTTCCCTGTGGGAAATAGGTTAGATTATGGATATGTCTGAAGGAAATGTTTCCAGTTCATCCGAACAATTTTTTTATACTTTTACGTTAAAATTTCAATATAATAGCTCTGGAAGTTTCCATGGAAACCTGTTACATATTTTCCATCTTAAAAATCACCAACACCCCCCAAAGCATAGACAAATCCATGTCAAAATGTTTGTAATGTATTTACATTTCTGTAGGAATAAGGTTAGATCATGGATATGTCTAAAGGGAATGTTTCCAGTTCTGTATTTTTACACTTTCAATGGTTTTAGGAGTTAACTACCTTAAGAAATAAAAAAAATATTTAAATGTTCTAGATATATAGCCAAAGTGTACCCTTTCACCTAATTTCAATAACAATTTTACGACCAGTGTGGTCTTTGCACACAGACAGACCGTTCAAAACCACATTTTTGGCCTCAAGGAGCTTCAAAACGGATATATCTACTCCATATTCAAATTCAAAAAGTTTGATTTAAACAATACTTCCTTCATATACTAGGTATAAAGGGAGGAAGTAAAACATGAAAAAGAAATTACACCTTTACCAGCAGAGCTGCATAATCGGATTTCCATTGGTTTTTGGTTCTTGTCATGACACAAACTAAGCTTAATTATACGTTGTAGCATTTTATTTATTCGTCTTTAGAATAACATGACAGAAGTGTAAGTAGGTTTGCTATCGTGAGGAACAAAAGAATTAAGATTTTCCACATATAATAATAGACTTTCATTAGATGTTGATGTATACCAAGTTTAATCAAATAATGAGAAAGTTTTTTCAGTATGTGTTCATCCTTAAGAAAACGTAGGGAATGATTAAGAAGGTTTCCAGCCACAAGGTTAAAAAATGTTAGATTTTCAGCAAAAATGTTTATATCTTAGTTATATGAAGCTACACACCGAGTTTTTTTACACTATTTTAAGTAATTAGTGTTATGTCACTTTAATTTACTCGTAAGATTAAAATTGGATAAAAAACAAAGTACTGTGTTTATTAGTTTCTGAATCTCATTAACAGATTCATGTAAATAGGAAATATTGAAGTTACTTAATTGTTTGTTTTGAGCTAATTATAAAGGTGTTCATGCAATGATTATACAAACTATACAGAAAACCTCCAATTTTAAGGTACCCCCATTGGATTAACTAGTTGGGCTAGTGTTTTAACTTAAGCTACAACCATTCTTTACAAATAAATAGAAAGTTTAATTTTGATCTGCTCATATTTACGACAATAATTTTCGTTCCCACGGACATACATACATTATTTATTACATGTTTAGTTTTAAATGAATGGTATTTTTGGTGTCTGTGAACCCCAAAATAATAAAAATTGGTCAATGATTTAGGTCTAGCGAAGCATACATGAGGACTACGGCAATAACAATTTTTTCGTTGAAAATTTACTAAAAACACACATTGGGTAGGCTATTTAATTTAAACAATAAAATTATTTTCAAAAAGACTTCTAATGAAATTATGGTAACAAGGGCTAGCAAAATTAAACTCTTTCAACATCCATTTAAGTGAATACTACATTAAATACTGGGATGATGGCGTCATTCTATAATTCAGCTACTTGGAGGCCACTAATTGTGGATAGTTATGAGCGATGGTCGGTGGCTGTGGTGTTCTCTTGTGTGGAGTAACGTCCGCACTATTGAATATTACGTTAATCCGCAAAGACCATCCTTATGATTACACCAATTCGTAATTCAGAGGCAGTGGTTCGTTAAACTGTAGGTCCCTTAGTTGCCATCGGCTGTTGGGCTATTAATCAACAGTCCTGCCTAAGGAACATGTCAGATGTAGTCAGTAACAACACTACAAGATCGCGCCACATTCATCATACACTCAATCCTCATTCATACTGGATTAAAATACCTACCTTGCGGTATGGTCGCCATCTCAATACTCTAATCTAATCTAATTATTTTGAATTTACACAGAAATTCTGAGAAAATCATTATCAGAGGCGAGGAGTGCTCGTCTATATTGTGGCCACCAACAGATGTTGATTATCACATACCTTCTAGGCATTTGATTCACAGCCAAGCAGACTGGTGACGTTCCATAATAACCATCGTCTATTGTTTTGTTAACCTTAAATATAGTTAATATTATGTAACTTATAAGTTTATATGTAGTTATTAACCCCTCTGGTGTTCCAAGATCGATATTAGATGTAGATTTTGGTTTATTTATAACGTTTTAATCTAATACATCAGGCATTTGAGTAAAACTTCAAATTTTACACTAATACAGTAAAAGTGTAGGAAGGTATTCCACCACAAAAACAATATCGATATTAAAAATAATCGTAATACATTTCGTTACTAGCCTAGACACTTACTAAGACTTTTTCAGTCGTAGGGTAGTAGGGATACGAATTTCATATCGAATAATCAAATTTAAAAAATACATTTTTTACAAACATTAAGATTTTATCTATCTCCTAAAAATTATAGAAATTCAGTTTGGATTAATATAATACTGCTAATATAACCTTTTAAAATACTAAGTAATTTTGGTTACTATTTACGAAACAACAAAGTTTTTATTGATTCATAATACAAACTGAAAGACAGGTGAATGTATGTAGGTATGTGCACCAGTGCACTATGCTTAATGAATTAAATTAAAAATCTTAGCTATCTTGAAGACAGAATTGAGTACTATAGGGAAGTAAAGGCAAAGTATAGTACTTTTTGGACCTAATTGTGGCTTTCAGCTCCTGATGGACTTTACTGAATATATTTTCAGTTTAAAATGCTCTAAAGTATAAATAAATAAACAGAATGCCTCTTGACAAATAACATGTGTCCGGCTCTTCACAATCGAGAATCAACACCACGTTCATTGTCAGTAATTTCGCATAGCAAACATTATCTGAAAATGCAAATAAGAGAATAAATGTTGATTCCAGGGCTACTGGATGTATGGTTAGGGATATTGTTTATGTATATTGTAGACAAAAAATTTCTAGCTACGTATATTCATATGATAAAAATTACAATTCTGTCTATTTATTTCTTGTAATTTTTTCAAAACTTATTTTTCGTTATTTTTACGTTTTACGACCAAGAAAAAGCTGAAATGGGTTTTATCTCAAATTATGTGTGTCTACCTCTCTATAATGCTAAACAATATGCCCATTTTTACTATTCTATATTAAAAACCATCATTAAAAATATACTATATTAAAATGTTATCTTAAAGTATAACAAATTTTGAGACTAATAATGATTAATATTTTCAATATTATCTCATTGTGAATTAATGTTACAAAATTTAGATAAGATGTTTTATTTTTATACCTTTATTTAAGACTAGCAGTAAGCCCGTCATTTGTACGGGTTGTTGGATTCAGTTTAAAGAAGAAAGATCATCACACCAAAATGTAAATATGAAATCCTAAACAAATCAGTACAAAGAAAATAAATCAATACCCAGCTTTATTATTTAGTATTACTTTACAATTAAATAGATTAGAACATTTATACCATTATTATAATTAGTTATACGTTAAAATAACTTTTTAATATAGTATGATTTCGAAATGGGTTTAAAATCAATGACCAATATAAACTAACTAATATTGATTTGACACCTGTTTCTTTTAATATCTATTAAATCTTTAAACTACAAAGACAGATGATTATTACCAGTAGGTTATTCATTGAAAACTGAATCAAAATGCGAGTAATATCGCTAAAAGTGCGTTTTTAAATGCTCGTTATTTATTTTTCAAGGGACGGTGGTCGATTTTAAGCATTCACAAACCTTTTCTGAAATGTAGAGAATACATTAAATAAGTTTCTTTGTAATCAGTTCTCCCGTTTTTTCGGAGACAAAGATTTCTCACAGACAAAATTGAGATAAGACCGGTTTCGGCTTTTCTAACGCACGAAAAGTAAAAATAACTAAAGAATGAATAATTCTGAGCGATGTACAGACAAAACTCTTATTTTATTTTAACATCAGGTTTAATTATATCATTATAATGGACATGTTATCCCTATTACCTTTTTATACAACCCAAAGTCAATATAATGAATTATTACAGAGCCACATCTTACTTTAGTGAACGTTAATTTTTTAGGCATTCTTCAGTAGAGAGGAAGTAGTTGATGGCTCTCAAGTGTGTTGAACGGTGCTCTGCTCTCTAATGCTAAGATAGTTTCCTCCAACCTCCAACTGTTACACTTACAACAGCTTATGTCTAATACTCTGCATTCAACGCAATAAGCTACCCAAGACGAACTCCAAACAATCTTGATCCTTTCTTTTCAGACATTGATTGGTTATTTACACAGTGCTAACCCATTTATCAAACACATGTGTAAATATAAACTGTATATACAGTTTTGAAACACGTTTAATAGGTCAGGGGTTAGGGTAGACATGAAAATTTGGAAAAAATTACTTTTAATTCTATAAATTATTTTTAACGACTGGATAATTACGGGGATACAAAAGAAATCTGTTTAAAATGTTTTTGGTGTAAAAGTATTTAACTTAAAATGGTTTGAACTAGTGATTATGAGGGCAAAATCTACATAGCAATGAAAATATAACAAAATAAATTATTTAGTTTCACGAAAAACTATAAAAAATACAATTATCGTAATTAGAAAATTATCTTAAAAGGAGATAAGTGCCTTAATTTGGCTAAACGATCAGAAAACTAATCAGAAAGGAATTTAAGTTTGGAAATGCATTACGAACTTTTTGAAAATAGTTTAGGCCTTAATAGGTAACTAATAAAGTATTTTATAAACGTACACTTAATGGTTAGGAATGTTTTAGCTATAATCACAAGACTTCCAGAAGTAGCTAAAAAACATAAACATTTGTTTTCAAGGTTTATTGTGTGACAGAGACCACCTGGCCAGTTAAAGCAATTGTTTCGCTACTTAGAGTAGGGGACATTTACTTTAAAATCTTCAATAACAAAAATTTTACTATTATTGAACAAAGCTGTTTTTGTTTCGAGCTGTATAATATTTTCCTTATCCAATACTATAATACGAGCAAGGTTTGTATATATATATTTGCACACGGATCTCGAAAACGGCGCCGAGGAATTTCTTTAAATTTTGGAAATAACTAATTTCCGAGTAGAAAATAAGTTCTAGATAGGTCTAATGTCCAGGAAAATTCGTGTTTTTTGTATTTTAAGTTTATCTAAAAAAAAATTTAACATTACGCTTATGGAGAATAAAATGTAAACAATACAAACCAAAACAGCTGTTTATAACCGTTTGACAGTTCTTGATTGAAGACTGCGGGGAACAATATAGAGGTTATGCATTAATATTTATTTTATGAATTAAATAAATGCAAAATTATCAGGTTACTAAACAATTTGTAAAAACTTAAGGATAACATTAGCTGTGTGAAATAAAAGCAGAAAAAAGTATTTCCAAAATCTTCCGTGGTTTTGATAGAAAAACGTTTTTGTATTTTGTAGCTGTAACAAAACAATTAATTTATGTAAATTAAAAACGCTTTTCAATCCTCATTCCGTTTATAACAAAATCAGTTGATCACAGGCTAATAATTATGGATAATTAGAATAAATGATCGGCTTTGGCTAAAAGACAAACGGCATCGCTCAAGACTAACGTCATTGTTGTCGGCCCAAGAACTATAGGCCAGTTAAACGATACTTTTTTTCAGTGCTATATTAATTATGGTGTATTAAATCGGTTTTATTTCAACCACATAACTGTTTTCATTGGGCAGTAAATTTGTTTTAATTTTGCTAATTACTGTAAAAAAAACATTTTTTATATTATTGAAAAATCGGTCACTATAATTATAAAATACGCTAAACAATTATGATGTGAATATTTTATACTATTTACTATCTGAAATTCAATTTTATAGCATTTGTTTTGACTGTGATAGTTGGCTGTCTAGCTATTTACTATTCATTTTTTTAATAAAATATATGAAACATACATACATACTTTTATAAATAACGAAAAACCTAGTTTAGCAAAAGAATTTATAAAACCCCCTTTGAAAAATTTTTGGCGGCCAATTTTGACACTTGCAACACTATTGTATTTACGGATTTCCATATTATAATATTTATCGTAGATAGCTTGTACAGACATTATCAGCTGTGCCAACGCATGCAAGATCGACATACTGATCTCAGCTGTAACTGGATAGTTAGCTTGTAGTGCAATTGTCAGCTGTGCCTAAGCATGTAAACATTGACCCACTTATATCAGCTGTGACGGAATAGTTTTAGCTAGTCCTGACATTCTCTTTAGCGCCTTAAAAAAATTAAAACTTTATTCTCAGTCGTAATGGTTCCTTTAGCCCATTCTTAATTTTAATATAAAAAATAAAATAATTGAAATTTAAATTCTATTTTTGTTATTACAAACGATCTGAAATAATATTTGCATTTTTGATTGATAGTTGGCTGGTAGCTATTTACTATTCATTTTTTAATAAAATATATGAAACATACATACATACTTTTATAAATAGCCAAAAACTTAGTTTAGCAAAAGAATTATAAAATTTGAAAATTTTTTTGGCGCAATTTTACACTCGCAACACTATTTTGAACTATACAAGTTATACTTCTAAATGCTTTACATTATAGAATATTATTTTTTATTATAATATTTCGTAGATAGCTTGTACAGACATTATCAGCTGTGCGCATGCAAGATCGACAAATGATCTCAGCTGTAACTGGATATTAGCTGTAGTGCAATTCAGCTGTGCCTAAATGTAAAACATTGATACTTATAATTTGACAAATATTAGTCCTGAATTTTTATGTATAAAATAAACGTTTTTGAATGTTTTTAGCCTTAAAAATAAAAAATAAAAAATTGAAATTTAATTCTATACGTTATAAAAAAAACATTGTTACAAAAAATTTTTTGTTTTTGGAATCCCACGTTAAAATTTTTAAATTAAGTAAAAATTATAAATAAAAATTTAAATTTGTTTAAATAACATGAATGTAAAAACGTGTTTCAAATATTGCTTGAGACAACCAATTTTATTTATTATAACAATTTTTTTTATTAAGTTTTTTATTTTAACTTTTACTCAAATAACTAACAAACAATATTTTAAATTTTTTTTTTAACTTAAATTTTATACTTATTTAATTAATTTATAAAAATTTAATTTTCATATCAAAAATATTTTTTAGAATTTGTTTTTAGTTTTATAATTTTTTTTAAAAACTGTTATTTTATACAAACAAAACGTAAATAATGTAACAATAAAAAGAGATATTTTATGGACAGATTTGTAAAATTTAAAATTTAAGTTATTTATGGTGAGAATACTTTAGCTAAGCAAAACCTGACATTCTTTTATGTAATTTATTAAAAACTTATAATTCTCATGTAATTAATTTTTTTTTAACTTTATCATAAATTTTAATATAAAAAATAAAATAATTGAAATTTAAATTCTATTTTTGTTATTACAAACGCTAACGTTGTTATTACAAAGTCTTCTTTAGAGTTAAATAGGGCTGTAAATGTGTATATGCGTGTGTCTGTTTTAATCACAAATTAAAGGAAGAATGTAGCTTTTTAAGTTAACACAATATACAGCGGTATTGTTGTCAGGAAGCTGTTTCAACAGCAAACATGGAAATGGTTTCTGTAATGTACCGTATTCAGTATCATTCAAATATATTTTGTGTTCTATACCTCAACAAAGTAGCATTTTTTTACAATCCATCTTAATTTTCACTATTTCCCTGGTCTATAACTGGTTTAACTCTAGAACAAATGAATAACAAAAGCCGTTAACTACAGTTAAATACTGAGCTTAAAAATAACTAGTATGGGTATTTTAAACGTTATTATAATATCAGTTATTTTCACAACAATACTTTACGTAATAGATTCCCCAATTTCAAAGACGACCTGGTTCAATAACTTAGTTTTTAAAACAGATAAAACATACCAAGGACGTGTAATACCGATGGTTGGAACTATTTTCCAGGCGATAGATTCCACCGCCACGTCAGGCCAGCGGGTCTATACATCAGGGGGAGTTTGGCAGCATAAGGCGTTAATGTTACAGCACATCCAGCTGCTACATGGCGTATGCTACTCACACTCTCTTTGCTTTTATAAAGCGGAATTTGTATCAACTGCAAAACTTTTATCGGTCGGTAGCTTACGAGCGATGGTCGGTTGTTGTAGTGTTCTCTTGTGTGGATTAACGTCCGCACTATTGAATACTACGTTAATCCACTAAGACCTCACAATTAGACCAGTCCATAATTCAGAGGCCATGGTTCGGACTCCACGTTAAACTGTAGGTTGCTTAGATATGTAATTGACTGTTAAGCTGTTATTTAGCAGTTCGGTCTAAAAAACGTCTCCTTCCTGTCTAAGGAACATGTCCTTCCTGTATAAGGAACATGTCCTTCCTGTCTAAGGAACATGTCCTTCCTGGATAAGGAACATGTCCTTCCTGTCTAAGGAACATGTCCTTCCTGTCCAAGGAACATGTCCTTCCTGTCTAAGGAACATGTCCTTCCTGTCTAAGGAACATGTCCTTCCTGTCTAAGGAACATGTCCTTCCTGTCTAAGGAACATGTCCTTCCTGTCCAAGGAACATGTCCTTCCTGTCCAAGGAACATGTCCTTCCTGTCTAAGGAACATGTCCTTCCTGTCCAAGGAACATGTCCTTCCTGTCTAAGGAACATGTCCTTCCTGTCCAAGGAACATGTCCTTCCTGTCTAAGGAACATGTCCTTCCTGTCCAAGGAACATGTCCTTCCTGTCCAAGGAACATGTCCTTCCTGTCTAAGGAACATGTCCTTCCTGTCTAAGGAACATGTCCTTCCTGTCTAAGGAACATGTCCTTCCTGTCTAAGGAACATGTCCTTCCTGTCTAAGGAACATGTCCTTCCTGTCCAAGGAACATGTCCTTCCTGTCTTAGGAAAATGTCCTTCCTGTCTAAGAAACATGTCCTTCCTGTCAATGAAACATGTCCTTCTTGTCAATGGAACGTGTCCTTCCTGTCCAAGGAACATGTCCTTCCTGTCCAAGGAACATGTCCTTCCTGTCTTAGGAAAATGTCCTTCCTGTCTAAGAAACATGTCCTTCCTGTCAATGGAACATGTCCTTCCTGTCTAAGGAACATGTCCTTCCTGTCTATGGAACCATCCCCTTCCTATCTAAGGAACATGTCCTTCCTGTCTAAGGAACATGTCCTACCGGACTAAAACCGGACTGGCTTAGTCTGGATGATGTAATAATTGTGTTATGTTTTATGTGTTGTTTAGTGTTACGTTTATTTGTTATGTGCTATGTAATTGTGTTATGTTAGTGTTAGTATGCTTTAGTGTAGTAATAGTGTAGTTAGTGTAGTTTAGTGTAGTTATGTTATGTATTAGTTCACCTGAGGACGGGATCAGATTCCAGATCCCGAAACGTCGTGAAAATTTTGTCTTACATAAAATCTTGATGGAAAATGTCCTCAATATAAACCTAAACAACATAAATCCACTATCACTAATAATGAATTTCAAACAAAAAAATTTAATATGGTTTACAAAGTGAATGCACAGCTACATTACACATGGTTACCCAGATCCGTTGATCGAGCAAATCACCGCGGGCCACCCTTTGATGTCGGGTGATTGTAATAATCTCATTAACAGCTGCAGGATGTGCTGCGTTAATTACACCAGATCACCGCCTCTCCGTACCAGGAGGAGGAAACATCAGAGAATCACGATCGGCAACTGTAATCTGTCATTGGAGACAGTATTGGTTATACAGAGCTTAACCCTCCAAGAACTAAGACTATTTAATTTTTTTATTTTTATGCAACTTTTTCAAAATACTAAGTATACACAAAAAACACTAAACATGCCCCCCTTGTAACCACTAAATATAACAGCAAAACCACTCCACTATACCACCTATTTGCAAGCCAAATTGGGATTGCTCATGGTCGGGATTTACACCCTAGCACTTCCAAATGGCTAGAACGTCACACTCGTCAGCGCAGCACTCTAGCCGGTGCAACCACCAGTGCTATAAAGCTTACTCTATCGGCAAAATAACGAACTCAAGCGTCAGAACAGGGAACTACACGAGTAGTTGCATGTATTAGCTCGCAGATGGCAGCACCGTGACGGTAATTGTTGACTTCGATAGCGCTATACAATTGCACCTCGCTGACATCTCACAGTGATATACTAACACTTGGAGGGTTAAACAATAAAGTTAAGTAAAATACATGGTATCAGTGCACCATACCACCTCCCTTACACAGTAAACTAAATATGCATACCTTAAATAACACTATTGCGTTAATTAATAATTATTTAAAAATATCAGTTAACAATTTTATCATTCAATTATTTCTTACACAAACCCTCATGCTATGTTAAAACGTTTGGGTGATACCAAAAAACGCCCCCTTCGAGGAAAATAAGCTGAACACCAATTTTCATGAAAAAGAAAACAGTTGAAAAATAGTGTTTTTGGTTATCGCAATAAGAATAACATTGGGTGCTCTTATAAAACGTACTGCGTCAACGTTGTCACATTTACAATGTTGAAGTAAATTAACTTGTACCTGTAAAAACTATCGGTAGGCTAAAAATTCAAAAAAATTCAAGCTGGTTTTAATAATCACGATCAAATTATTGAATTAATGCATTGCTCATATGGAAAAACACATTCAAAATTACATACATTTTTGAATGTGAATTTTAAAAACATACAGGTGCTGTCATATTAATTTGAGACTTCTATCACTAAAGACCATAAAAGTTTTTTCAAAATTGTTAGAGGGATTTTGAAAAAAAATAGATGTTTACTTTTTTAACGCCTTTTTGGGGGGTGAACTGCCCTTAAAAATGGCCTGGAGATGTATTTAAAGTGCATCATTGTACTGAATTGCATAAAAATTTGAACAATATAAGAGTCTTGGGGTATATTCTTAGACATGTTTCAATGGATATTTGAACTCAAATTTGAAGATTTCGATGAAAATAATACTTCCACCATATACGAAGGAAAGGGTGAGGGAAGTAATGATATATTTTAGTCATACTGCCACAAAAAGAGTCGATTTCAATATTTGTTGCAGTGCTAAGCTATTGCTTTTTGTCCAGAGATAAAAAATGAGCGGATCTCGTGGTCATCAGCTTTTTGCTTTACAATTTCATAAAAATGGTTAACGTTGTGGTACGTGTTTCATTTTTGGAGTCAATTTATTGTTATCGTTTGTTGCGGAGTTTACTAACCGATAGTTCATATAATTTATCACGTTAAGTGTTTCTCCACGAATATTATTACTCTCTAAATAAGCACAATCGGAAAATCTGATGAGTTTTGATTCTTATAAAGATAAATCCTATTTGAGACCGATCTTTTAATTAAACTCTATTTATAAAAATATCACTTCTGTAGTATAATTACATGATAAGATTAGATTATTGAAATGGCAACCTCACCACAAGTTAGGTATTTTAAGTCAATTAGGAACGAGCATTGAGTGTATAATAATTGTGAAATATTGTAGTCTTGTTACTGACTAAGGCTGACATGTTCCTTAGACAGGACTGTTAATTAATAGCCCAACAGCCGATGGCAACTAAGGGACCTACATACTAACGTGGAATATGAAACACGTCCTCTGAATTACGAATTGGACTAATTATGAGGATGGTATTTCGGATTAACACAGTATTCAATAGTGTGGACGTTAATCCACATAAGAGAACACTACATCCACTGACCATCTCTCACAACTCGTGACTTCCAAGTAGCTGGTTTACACGACGTCACCATCGTCCCAATTAATTGAAGTTTGACGAAAATATACATCACTAAAGAGTAATGAAATAAATCAAGAAATCCATCCTTAGAAAAACCTTTTTGGAAAATTATATAAAGTTTGAACCGTTAGGCTGTATTTAACTAACTGTGTGGAGATGAGGCTATATTTAATTTACAACGAACTTGATCAAAACTTTCTCAAAAGCTTAAAATGCCTGAGGCTTTGGATGAATACAAAATATACAAACTTCACATGCAACTCATCGCACTTACAACTCCGGCCCTACTAAGTAATTGCTGTGATCATCCCAAAATGTGTAGGGGTATATTAATCTTTTCCATTACCTGATCACAATAGCTTGACTGAACAAAAACAAAAGATCTGCACCTTCGAGAAGGTGAGGCCATTTGTTACAGAGACAAATGCTTGTTTTCTTGCTAATAGCTTGTTAAATAGCTTTTGGGCTAAGGACTGTATTAGCTGTATAACATGTTATCTTACACATCGGAATAAAGTTTTATAATCAAAATCAGTAAAAATTACCATAGACTATTAGAAAAAATATAAATATTTAGTACTTTTTCGTTTTGAAATCTATAAAAAAAAACAATTATGTTTTAAACAGGATTATGCTGTCTACAACAACCAAGTATGTATGAAGCTATATTGCCATGTATTTAAACAAAATCCTTGGAGACCATTTTGTTTTACTGATTCAAAAACAGCTGTTAGATACATTCATTGAAGAGCAAAAATTGTACTTTTTCTTCCTAGGACTATACCAATTATGAAGATTTTTGAGTCTTAGGCCACAAAAGATCATTATTGATGATACATACTTTTGATTCGCGGTTAACATTCGATTGTAATTAATCGATGAAGTAACTTCAACAACCAATATCGATTTTTTTGTGTTTTCGGACGTTTCAGATATCAATAGTGAAACTGGTAATCGATTAAAGCCTAATCGAGTGGTTGAGATCAATAATAATAACTAACAATTACATGGCCCAAACAACCAATCAGAAATAAAGAAAGAACTGCTACAACGTAAGTAACATAACAGCTGATTGGTCTAAAGCGACAGAAATGATCAACATCAATAATTGATACTAAATCAGGTAATAATTTATTTTTTACGAGTTTGTTTCATTTTATTTGCAGTATGACGAAAAATATAGTTCATCACGGCCCAAAATTGGCTTTTTGATATATACTCACACATTTAACAGCCTCGGCTGTTAAAATTGTGTTTGTGTCAAAAACGCCCGTGATTAAAAATATACTATTATTAGTGCTTTTCAAAAATTGGTTACTGAAATATGGAAATTTGTGCACATAGTACGTTGTGTTATAGAGCGTCAATATTGATATTATGGAGAAAATGCAAACTAGATGCTTCTTTTATTATTTGAAATTTTGTAATACAATTTGATATACAAATAGTTTAGTATGCCAATACATATAAATATAATTAACACCTAATAGTACATGTATTTTAGTTATTAATGTATCTTAAAATATAAATGTTTACATATAAATTAACGTATACTATATCTCTTAAACAACAAACTGAACTTTATTGGAAATTTTTAGAGTACGCATGTCTGTTGCTTCGGGGGTGTTTAAACACATGGTAGTTGTAAACATAGGAACAGATATGACCATTTTGCTCCAACTTGATTAGTAAACCAACAGTATGTTAACCATCTCCAGGACAATGATCATATGTGACGTTAATAATCATGTTCATCTCACTTTAATGAGAACTTGGCATTGCATTACATAACAGACATACCTTCACGACTTTGCTGATCACATTGCTTCAGGATGAGGAACATTCCGCCATAAAGTTACAGATAAACTTGTAATGAAATATATAACCTATATCACCTTCACAAGGGTAGGCGTCACTGAACATGTTGACCAAAAGATATACATAGGAATTTCAGGAACACATTCCTCAATTCACGGATGATGTAGGTCCATAACATTTTGTCTATAGGATCTAATGTTGTCTATTTAAACTAGTAAAATCATTGATTTGTATACAAATAATCAATCTCTATGTATAAAAATGAATGTACGCAAACAGGGTGTTCATTAAAGTCGGTGACAAACGTTGGGGGTTGATAAAACTCATCAAAATAAACAAAAAACTTCCTATAAACACATGTCGAAAAATCCTTCGTTTAGCCGCTAGCCGCCAATTTGTGTTTTTTAAAAATACGTTATATATCGAGAACTATTTAAGATACAGAAACCAAACTTTGCACACATATTTATTGGCCAAAGAGAAAATATTTGAAAAGTATCATTTCGTTTGCTTTAATATTTTAAAAATGGTGGCGGTTAAAAATCTTTTAGTTCAAATAACAAAAAAACATTAACTTTATAAATTTTTACATGAGATAAAATATATAAGCAAACTAAATGATACTTTGAAAATATTTCTCTTTTTGGCCAATAAATATGTGAGCAAAGTTTGGTTTCTGTATCTTATATGGTTCTTGTTATAAAACGTTTTATGTATAAAAACAAAATGGCGGCTAGCGGCTAAACAAAGGATTTTTCGACATATGGTTATGGGAAGTTTTTTGTTTATTTCTATGAGTACTACCACCCCTCGAAGTTTGTCCCCGACTTTAATGAACACCCTGTATATGTATGTCATTTATGTGATCGGAACTACTCCGATCCGATCGCCATGAAATTTTAGAAAGACGCCCTATATGTGTCCGGGAAGGTTTTAGTAAAAAGAATTTTCAGAAACTCCTTAAGTTTCTATTTTATATTGTTTTAAATTCCTAATGTTAACCTTATGTAAGTTTGTTTACAAATTTTCTACAATAAAAACATTTAATCTCTTAACCTACAGCTGTTGGTTTACTTTCCATTAACAATAAATATGCTTTACTATTCAATGTAGTCTGAATTATTTATTGTAAATATCCTGCCACTGATTTCGATTAAGTAACCTTTGGCCTATTCGATCCCCCTGATCTACCGGTATGATTGACTTAGGTTACATTTCATAACCTAGCTTCGTACTTGTACAACCACTAAATACAAACTATTCTACTTAAACCGAGCTCTTCGACCTATTTAACATGAAGGAATAGTAAGTATGACTGGGACGGTGGCGTCATCCTGTAATCCAGCTACTTGGAGGTCACGAATTGTGGATAGTTGTGAGCGGTGGTCGGTGGGTATGGTGTTTTCTTGTGTTGCTTAACGTCCACACTACTGAATACTACGTTAATTCGCAAGACCATCCTCATAATTAAACCAATTCGTAATTCAGAGGCAGTAGTTCGGATTCCACGTTAAACGTAGGTTCCTTAGTTGCTATTGGCTGTTAGGCTATTAATTAACAGTCCTGTCTAAGGAACATGTCAGCCTTAGTCAGTAACAAGTCTACAAGATCGCGCCACAATCATCTTACAATCAACTCTCATTCATACTTGGCTTAAAATACCTACCTTATGGTACGGTCGCCATTTCAATAATCTAATCTGATCTAATCATAATTAGACCAATTCGTAATTCAGAGGCCGTGGTTCGGATTCCACGCCAAGCTGTAGGTCCCTTAGTTGCCATCGGCTGTTACGCTATTAATTAACAATCCTGTCTATGGAACATGTCAGCCATAGTCTACTACAAGACTACAAGATCGCGACACAATCATCTTACACTCGATCCTCATTTATAATTAGCATAAATTCCCTTGTGGTATGGTCACCATTTCAATAATCTAATTTAAGTAAAGCTGTGCTAATCGTGAAAGATATCTGATATTAAGCAAATATTGATTATATTTTAGGTATAACTATTGTTAAGTATATGGAAATATGTTGTCCATACAGATTGGATTGGAAAGCAATTAAATTTAATATTCAGTGAAATATAGATGTTAACGACTAATTGCATAGCATTATTGAAGCGACCGCTGAGAATCAAGAGAGTTACGATGCAATATCGCCCATGTCGCGTGTTTGCAGAGCTGAACAGGGTTTCATACTTTGTTTGGTCCATAATAACTGAAATTGTTGGCCCAGCTTCCGGGCTCCCAAGCCATGTGTTCCGGAAGTTGGGGATAAAAATTAAACATTTTCAGCTATTCGGAAATGATTTTTTATCACTTTACGGTGTGGTTCTCTGGATGATAAATGTTTTATTTTGTCCCATGGTTATTGGGTTAAATTTATATCCATAACTCCTTTTTAATTGATGCAATTATGTTGTCCATGGTCCTGTTGTGTAGCCTAATCGTAAACGTTTTAAAATACAGTTACCAAATATTTATAAAGTATTTACTTATAAAAGGCATTAAATTGAAACAAACACGTTCAAATTTTTTTTTAATATTTATTGATTGTATTCATATGTTTAAAACGAATAAATATATAACAATTACTTTATTTTTTGTTTGTAAAACATAAGTGAACTGGTTAGTTAATTCCTAAATAAAAAAATAAACTGAAAACTGCAAGATAAAAAATGTCTGACGGATATAATTGCAAATATATATAGCTAACATTAAGATGTGATCGGTATAGACTATTATTAAAATACAGTACCAAAACATGTACTGAATCAGGATAACGTACTGGACTCGTAACCCGTAAGTTTCTGGGTCGAAACCAGGAGCGGGCGACTTCTGTCAGATCACAAGCATGACCTCTGTATAGCATAATATGTCACTTAAGGCCTTACAAGAATCTATGTGGATAGAATTGTGGATAGTTGTGAGCGATGGTCGGTGGATGTAGTGTTCCCTTGCGTGGATTAACGCACTATTGAATACTACGTTAATCCGCAAAGACTATCCTCATAATTAGACCAATTCGTAATTCAGAGGCAGTAGTTCGGATTCCACGTTAAACTGTAGGTCTCTTAGTTGCCATCGGCTGTTGGGCTAGTAATTAAAAGTCTTGTATAAGGAACATGTCAGCCTTAGTCAGTTACAAGACTACAAGATCGCGCCACTATCATTCTACACTCATTTCACATCCATACTTGGCTTAAAATACCTATCTGGGTGGTTGCCATTTAAATAATCCAATCAAATCTAATCTAATTTAATTGTTTTGACATTTAAAATTTCCTTTCCTATATATTACCATGCTCAAAATATATAATATACACAAACATAGTACAATATTTTCATAAAAAAATATTTCAGCTATGTTTTGCTGCTTAGAATTATTGTAAATAAATTAAACAGTCGGAACAATTATATTCCGCTTCATATTTTATCTGTTGACATGTCATAAGCAAACATAGTGGCTATTCCAATTATATCCGGTCCAACAATGTTTAAACAGTCCAGCAAACATGTGCGAAAATTGAAATATTATTGGATCACTATTATCTTGGAGTTAAAATCATGTCCAAAATGTTCTCCACCAAGATAAAAGTTTACGTTATTTTAGATGGAACAAAATTTGATCAGTTTTGCCTGTCACTGGAATAGTAATTTCTACTTTATTCCCTTCTCCAAAAAATATTAGTGTACGTGTACGTAGGCTATGAAATCCAGCTATTTAAAAGCTTTATTCAACGTATTTTGAGTGATTTTTAACAAACTCTACACAGTTAAAATGCATTTTGAAAGATTATTTCCCATCTCGTCACCTAGAAAAATAATATTTATTAATTTATCCAGAAGATACACAACCGGTTCAGGAAAAATTCAAAACAGCCGTATAAAAAATACAATGAATTAATTACATTAAAGAAAGGGTACATTAAAAATGTTTGTATTTACTTCCCTGTGGGAAATAGGTTAGATCATGGATATGTTTAAAGGCAATGGTTTAAGTTCATCTAAACAGCTGTTCTTATTCTTTTATATTTAAAATTCAATACAATAGTTCTGGTAGTTTCTATGGGAACCTGTTACATGTTTTCCATCTTAAAAATCACCAACACCCCCAAAAGCTAAGACGCATCCATGTCAAAATTATCTTGGCTTAACAAAATGATACAATGATACATACGAATTAGATCTATAGTACAAGCTTGTTACTAGATGTACAATAAAATACCGTATGATTAAAATTATAACATACAAATTCAGGGACCATTATATAGTACATTAACAAAGAATGGGTAGCAAAAAAGGACGGAAACTAGAAAACTATTTGTTTTAGTTCAAGATTAAGATTGGAACAGAAAACATCTACAGATCTATGCGCATTCAACAACCAAAAGGCTTTAAATATAATGAAATTATTATTATTAAATAATTAGTGTTACAACGAAGAGCAAAAAAACCTTTTTCATATGTATTTTTAATAAGGTTTGTCATAATGAGCTCCCTTCATATCATATTTTTTCTTAGATTAATCTATTAATCATAAATATTGTGTTAAGTTTCAAGTCAACAATCACTTTCTGAAATGTGATGCAATCGTTTGGAATTCCACCCCAAACAAAATGAAAAATAAATAAGATGTCAAAGAGAGTAAAACGATAATACACAGTTACTAAAACGCTTTGGTATTTTCTGATTATAAATAAATTAGTATTAATGTTATAATATTTTTAAATGAATTTCAAAATCACTGAAATAACAGTAAATGCATGGTATCGTTCAATAACCTAATTAGTTAATGGCTTTTTAATTTGCATGGATTAGAATAAAATACGAGAGAATCTCGGTTGGGAACATTTTAACCTAAATATTTTCCAATCCAAGTAACGAGGTCATCTTCTATTGTTAATTAATGATCAGACTGATCTCTGATCCAATCATCACTAACGATGTAGATCAAGAGATTCGACTAACAATAATCAAGTGATTTATGTTCTATTTATACCGAAAATCCAAATTGTACTTTTGATTACGTAACGAAAATGGAAAAATAACATTTGCTGTTTATTATTTTTTGTTAACCATTATTTCTAATTTTAAAAATGTTAATGATAAAAGTTGATCCATAAAACTTAATATTTTTCATACGGAAATTTCTCAGCTGTTATATTATCCATTGTTGAGTTCATTGTTGCAGACAGCTGTTGTTTGACTAATGCCATTTTGAGGTTAGTTACCTTAGATTATTAGTGCAAGTGTATTTTTAGTTTAAGTGTTTTAGTGGGTTTTGAGGACAATCAGAGAAGATATGTCACTGTAAATTTAGCTCGCTATGTGGCGATGATTAGCGAATACGTTCCCGATTTTGCTTTTTAGGAGATAGCTTCCAATGCAGACGAAGAGCTGTAAGAATTATATGAAAATAGACAGGTATCATACCAAAAAACTGGTCAATCGAGATGACGAGGAGTAAGTAAGTAAGCTTACCAAAGCTTTCTGGTTTCAGCAGATAGATAATTTAAATGTACTGGTAAATTTTAAGAAAATAAAATTTAGTACATTTTCAGCTATGCAAGAAAATGAACAGAATCTATTAATTAATTGTTTTTTTCTGGAGCAAGTTTCATATACAAAATTTCTAAGTCTTGGTACAGATCAAAACACAAATTGGGACCATCATATTGACATCGTATGCGAAAAGATCTCTTCTGGTTTGTATACTGATGAGGACAATGTCAAAAACTAGGGTAAACAGAGTACTTTAAAAACTATTTATTATTCATTGATTCACCCATATAACCTTTGGGATAGTTGTGTATGGAGCAACACCTTTTCATAACTTGAATAGAATTTTTATTCATTTTTTTTATTTTAAAATGGTCTCAGTAAAAGACCACTCTAAAAATGTTTGTGTTATAAGAAGTTTTTCCAGAATATGTTTTGAACTAATTATGCATATTAAAAACAATCTATCAAGCTTCAAAACTTTGGACTTAACTGTTCGCTATTCCACAACAAATTGGTATGATTGGTATTGATTTAATTATTTTTTGCAAATTATACAGACGGGGTGCAATAAAATTGTAAGATTTAACACCAAATATAACTTATTTACTAAATTATAATACTTTATTGGACCCCACGTGTATCATCGACTGCCAAAAATAATTAAAACAATACAGGATTATACAAAATTTCTCAAAGACTTAACAAGGTTTTTGAGATCACTTAGATACGTAGAATATATTTTACAAAATGCCTCCTAAATGTAAAAATGCTTCGTACTCTGTTATTATTTGTATCATGGAGTATACAAATTTAATATTTTTACCAACCATGTTACTTAAAAACAAAGATAAAATGTATGAATGCGTTTCCAATGTAGAATATGAAGAACGAAAAAAGTAAACATCAAAATACTATTATGAACTACACCTCCTACGGAAACTTTACTAAAAGATTCTTTTAAGGTTTAAAGAGGTGTTTTACTTTGTTACAACCTTTATTTAGAAAATCTTTTAACTACGCACTAAGATAGTAGGGAACTTTGTAAATACAATAAATAAATATCATTTTCTTTTAATAATGCTTGTTAAAAGTTTCATCAGGTCATTTAATACCTTAAATGTAATGAAGAAAGTAATATTAAATATTTTGAGAAAACAGTTATAACGGAAAGTGGAAATAAAAAGGGCGCGAAACATTTGGACTTGACAGTTAACAGATGTTTGGACATATTGGAAGAGTGTTCCTCGGTGAATAGCTTTCAACAGCAAGGGACTTTCCTAAAAGTGGAACTGTTTTAGAGTAAACTGGGAGGCTGTAGGTTTGATACATGCTATTTCGTCGTGTTTTGTAAATATCTGTTGTATCTTAATCCTTTATAGGTGTAAAACAATTAATTAGTATAAGTTGAATACATTTGGTTTATAAGAAATATCATCGTATTCCGTAGAACCTTGTAAACGGTGATGTAAATTTTACTAGAAGATTTTTTAAGAGGGTTTCGGACTCTTTGAAAAAAATGTCATCGATTTTCCTGTTTTATATCTGATTTCATTAAATACATATTTGGCTTTAATTTAAGGACCTTGTTTGATAGATTCTGATCACAAGAAAAAACTCTATAGACTTTTTGTAAAGCTCTGTATTGCTTGATCCGTACCTAAGGTCAGACTTAATACACTGCTTTTTTACAACTTTTTCTTAGGCACTTTAAGAAATATCTCACTATAAAAAATTCTTATTCTAAAGTAATAAGCTTTAAACCCAGTATTGGATTTTTGAATACGTGTTTTGTTAATTTGTTATATAATATTTTTAATGGGAAAAACATGGTAAAAAGTAAAATTTAAAGTAAAAATTATTAGTTTCATGTATTTTACAAAACCCTACATTCGGTTTGAAGACAAAAACATGTATTTTTAAATAAATAAAAAACGAAGTATGTAGCTTTTGTGGTTTCTCTGATAAAGGTACATAAAGTTGTCAAATTTAACATGGAGAAGATACAAGGGCCCAACTCCCCTTAATTAACCATTTTTTTTTAAATTTAAAAATCGTTTATTAAAATTTTGTTTTGCACCAGGCTCATATAAAATCAAAGTTCCTATGCGTATTTATTAAATAAGATTCCTTCTAGACAAGAATATGTCTAATCTCCGTGGGGGAGGGGGTGTGATTGTAATTTGCGAGACGCCAAAAGTGTAACGAAAGTGACCGGATATTTTTTTGTTTATGGTAAACATATGTTTGATATCCATATAATTAAATTAGAGTTCTGTCTTTACATTTCTCAGAGTTATTAGTCTTTTAGTTATTTTTACGTTTCATGCGTTAGAGAAGCCAAAACAAGTCTTATCTTATTTTGTGTCTGTTATCTGTGACGCTTCTGGAGGTATTTTAGGCCGTCTTCTCCGAAAAAACGGGATAACTGATAACAATGAAACTTATTTCATGCATTCTCTACATTCCAGAGAAGGTTTTTAAATTATTTAAATTATCCGCCGCCCCTTGAAAAGTAAATAACGAGCATGTAAAAACCCACTTTTACACGATATTAGTCGCATTTTGCTTTCAGTGTTCAATTAATCTCCTACTGGTAATAACCAGATTTAATGGAAAGAAAAACAAATAGCTATCGAATTAAAATCAATATTAGTTAGTTTATATTGGTCATTGATTTCAAAATAGTACTATCATAAAAAGTCTACAGATTTCAGGTTATTTTGGTATGATAATCTTTCTTCTTTTACCGAACCGTACAACCCGCACAAAGGACTTACTGCTATTTTTGTAATAAAATCCTTCAGATAGTAAAATGTTAGGTAATATTGCGTAGGTAATGAAGCTGCTAGAGGAACTGTAATGATTATTGGAAACATTTTTTATTCAAAATTTGTGTTTTATTTAATTTTATCAACTTAAAGTGATGTTTAAGAAACTATACTGTACATGTAAACATAGTAGCTAAAACGGTCGATCTTAATTTTGTTCAGGAAACATCTAGGTCACAAAAAGCGGCCCTTAGACATATACACGATCTAATCTATTACCACAAGGAAGTTTTTACTCCAAGAAGTAAGCAGCAAAACCAACTTGCTTTCCCTAAACTTAAAATTAACTAGTATACGTTCTCAACATATAATTACCAAGAACTAGTATTTTGTAGGAGGGAAATGTTCACATGTGATAAAAAAACAATATCATAAGTGTAGAATATTTCTAGATAATATTCAAATTGAATTTGTACCTAGATTGCGTTGTAGGAGTCAGGGAGTCCCATGCAGATATTGTGACCGTTGGCAAATGTTTATTAAAGCATGCCTCCCAGACATTTGATTCACAGCCAAGTTATTAAACTGAGAGAGCGATATAATTACAAAACACACATAGTCCCAGATAACTTGTAGCATTTCGCATGTGCCATCATTATATAGTGTCACTATTAATGTTTATTAATATCTCTCGGGTATAAAACTTGGATCTGACGGACTCTTATTTTGCTAATTTATTTGATTAAACTGGTAACTATTAAAGATAAATTGATATCCTCTTCATGATTTTATCAGGAGATACAAAATCCATATATGTACAGGGCACTTTTATACAAACAAATTACTTCGTAGTATATTTTGTTAAAAAAATTAATAGGAAATATCACAGTAATGTGTACTTTATACAACACTAAACTTAGTTAGCTAGTTACTGAAGTGGTCACTTTTCATGGCAAATCGTCCAACGGTGTGAAAGTGCATAGCCATAGGAGTGCATCAACTTGAAATATACAGAGTATCTCACCTAAAGTGAATCAATAGCCAACACTATGCATATGACAACAAATTTCTTACGGGGGAATCCCCTTTATTTTTTTAGTGGATTTTAAAATTAATTTTTGAATTCGAAACATATGGCCACCATTTTTCAATATAGCCGACAACTTGAAAATTTCTCATGGACCATCCTATATTTTATGGGAGAGTCCTTTATAAATATAGAAGAGAGGCAAATTACGAACAACTTATTTTTTTGTTAGTTAGCTAGTGAAATGGTGATCTACCCAAGGAGGTATATTAAGCCAAGTATGAATGAGAAATAGTGTAAGATGATTGTGGCGCGATCTTGTAGTCTAACAAGACTACAAGATCGCGCCAAAATCATTAGTAACAATTAACTAAGGCTGAATGTTCCTTAGATAGAACTGTTAACTATTGATAGCCCATGGCATATCTAAGGGATTGTATGTAATCTGGCAAAAGCTACAAATAAGATTATTCAATGAAAATATAAATGATAGTTTTTCAAAGTTTACTGTAAATACTTATTTGAGATCATTGACAGATGTACCTTGTCCTAATTTAACCTGAAATCAAATCAGGTCAAACCTTTACGGAAAGGTTTTTCAAATTTTCTCTGATTAAATTGTAAATTGTTGTTGTCTGTAAAGTTTACTGTATAGATGGACCTGCACACAGGGATGTTAACTAATTGAATTTAAACTAAGCGACAATACCGTATATTTAATTTAGATTTAACAGCCAAATTAGTGCAAATTAACTACATTTAAGTTCATTCAAATTAGTTTCATTGACTGTTCAAATGTGTTTCGTGTAATTTGGATTTATTTTGTTACAAAGGAAATTAACTGTTATTAGTAGGAAGTAACTGGAGTAACGTTTTATAGTTAAAAACATAGATGCATTAAAAAAAGTCTTAACAATAATACGAGAACAAAATACGATAAGTGAATAAATGTTTTTTTTAATTGTAAAACGTTTTAAAAGTTAATTTGAAACGTAAGTTACCTTTAAATTTGTTGACTTAAGAAGGATTAAAATAATTTATAATTTAATTTAGGGTACTACTTATGGTACTGTACTACCAAAATTTTAATACTAACTCATCATATTTCTTCGATTTAAATTAGGAATCAGGGATATGATTTATTTATGACAAAATATTTTTCTGTACAGCGTTTATCTATTGTTCAGGTAAATTTTATTTTAATACAATATTATGAGTATTTAAGGTAAATCTGAGTTTATAACAATATTGTCTGTGACTTCATTATTCACATTCTATTAGTCTTGTCTTGATTATTTTGTAGACATAATGTTAGATTTGTATTCGTATGTTACCCAAATAGAATATGTAGAAATAATAGTACATGTTTTGAATGAAATTAATCTTTACTTATCTTACCCTTAGAGAGAGAAAGTTAGGATACTTACTATACTTTTATAGTAAGTATTTTATTGATAGGATTTAATGAATTCCATTAATAAAAATCACTTTAAACATAGATATTAGAAAAATTAGGAGGAAAGAGACATTTCAACCACACTTTATAAAGAATTATAATGCCTAATTATTTATGATTGATGTTCTGTTGGATTTAGGCTACTTTTACACGAACATTGAAGAGAAATATTGAATAGAAAAATTATAAAACGTCAACTCTAGGACATACATATTTAAATAAAGATTATACGTACTCTCGTGCAGTTTGAGATTCTCTTTGTTGTTCTAGGAAACAAGGTAGTTTAAAGTGGTACACGAACAAAAATAACATCCGATTTTTTTTATTCAAACAACACACAAAGAATACAAATGAAGATCCATTTGCATTTTGTATTTGGCCAGCTCATTGGATTAAGTCATTTTAACAAGGTTCTTTTTTATAAAAGGTAAAAATTTAAGGAGTGATAAAAACACGTTTATAGGGTAATTTCCTCTACATGAATATGTTATGGGTATTAAGGATTAAGAAAGTTAAGGATATTAGGAAATATTTTTAATTTCTTAAGAACCACTTAACATTTACTGGATTGAATATATAATATTCATACACGATTATTCAATTTGTTTGTAGTGTTTGTCTAGTAAATATGGTATTGGATTCTCCTGTGAGTTAATGATAAATAAAATAAAATTGCTCTATGTAACTATTTGCCTGGGGTTATTTCATTAGCTGCCATTTCATTGACTTCTTGGAGGTCACGAATTGTGGATAGTTGTGGGAGATGGTTGGTGGGTGTAGTGTTTTCTTGTGTGGATTAATGTCCGCACTATTGAATACCACGTTAATCCGCAAAGAAATCCTCATAATTAGACCAATTCGTAATTCAGAGGCCGTGGTTCGGATTCCCCGTTAATCTGTAGGTCCATTAGTTGCCATCGGCTGTTGGGCTATTAATTAACAGTCCTGTCTAAGGAACATGTCAGCCTTAGTCAGTAACAAGACTACAAGATCGCGCCACAATCATCTTACACTCAATCCTCATTCATACTTGGCTTAAAATACCTACATTGTAGTATGGTTGCCATTTCAATGATCTAATCTAATCTAATAGTTTTTAGTCATGAAGCATTGATTTTTAAATTCACACATAACAATGGCAGCAATAAAGACCCCCGGTTGCACTGAAAGATTGTTTATTGCCCCCTCCACTGCAATAATATATTTAAAAAACATTTTCCACCTGAGCTTAGCGAGGCAGTTTAGGTGGGGGAGGGGGCGTGATGCTAGAAAGATGCAATAAAGGCCTTCCTCTAAACTATCTACTAACTTCTGACTTAGATCACTAATGCCGACTCAACCTAATAGAATTTTGTATTTAGTCGAAACTGTGGTCTAGCGTAATTAAGAAGACAGCGAGAACTGCTGATGCAACCCGCATGACAATGTAGAAATAGAAGATATATTGGCCTAAGTTAGTAGAGCATTTGATTGATTGGTTGATATAAGTCCCAGCTTACTATTGTTGTCTATTGTTAATACAAGTAATAACGTTCGGCCATAGGTCAACCCTCGTAAACTCGAAGCACCGAAGATCGGATCTTAACTATAACAACGAGTGAACTGAACAGAGATAATTCATTATTGAGGCATATGTCACGACCTTTCATTTACTGCATGAACGCCTGGATGAACAGTGTTTGGCCTAAATGATGCCCATTATAAAAATAAAGTACTATTTAATTTTTAAATAACCTTTTTAACACTTCAGTCACGATTCAAACACCTGCTATACTCATACGTAAAATGATTAATACATACGTTACGTATTGATTGAAGTCAATGGTTAATAATTTTTTTAAATAAATAGATGCCGTATTAACATTCAAATAATCCATTCTCCTTGAAAACTCTTACCTTTCTGCCTTATTATTATTATTTTAGTACATCGAGTCCAATAAATAAATCAACCGTATCGTTCCGCAATTCAACTATAAATTAAGGAAGGCTCTCCATAATCTAAAATGATATGTTACCTCAGAGGACCGGATGTTTGTCACGAGTCGCCGGATGTGACATTTTTATTACTCTTCGCGTAACTACAAACAATACTTTAGATTTCTCTAGTAGTGCTAGAGGGTTAGTTAGTTATTTAAATGGTAACCTGTCGAGACACGCCACCGTCCCAGTCTATGATGGCTATGACGATAGATCTACACATTCTTTGTATCATGATGTATATAAATAAATATTTAATTCAGCTCTCTAAATAAATGGCGATGGTTCATGCGCAATTATGTTTTAAGCTTATTTTAGTAATTTATTGACAATGGGTATACTATCATAAATACTTTTATGATAGGCAGGACGGCCCGTCAAGTGTTCTTGATGGACTGGGGTCTCGACAAAATCTAAAACACCCCTGGCCAAGTCTCGTGGGCCCCCTTAGGGCGCGGGCCCCACACGTGGGCCCTGAAGGCCCCGTTGCTGCCACTGCTAACTAATATAACCACCCATATGACCAGGCCAGTCACCTCCACACGTGCAAATAAGTTAATTTAAGCCATCGTTGTCACAAATCTTAGTTTTCATACATTTTATTTAAAATTTGTTTAACAATTAAGGGTTTCTGATTAACCTGAGGTATCTTTAAAATCCTACAGGCGTTGACTTATTTTAACATTAAAAAAATCCATAATCTAATCTGATATAAGACTTAAACTCAAAATTTAAAAAAGTACCTCGATAAATAACAAAAAAGTTCCAGAAAAATCCAAAATACGTAAAATCTAAAGGAGTCACCTTAAATGCTCTGGGGACCAGAACTGACTATTGTAATGACATTTTGCCCTTCAACTTCAGACTCGACCAAAGTGCTCAGAGGTCAGACCCAGTTACCTCAGTTTGGTTGGGACTAATTTACATTCATCAGTATCAATAGTAAAGGTAACGAAATTGAACATTTTTATTGTTCTCAAAAGAAATAGCTAATGTTTTATTTCTTACAGTTTATCTTTGTATTTAAATATTAAAATTAGGATTCCTTTGGGAAATAAATATAACTTATCTAATACCCCATCTTAATTACAATTATATCAGTAGAGAATTTAACATTTACAAATGCATTTTAATGCGTACACCTGAATTTATAGTGTTTTACATAGTAATATTTGCAAAAAAGCACTAATGAAAATTCAATTGTTTTTCACAAACTTATGTTGTATTTATTTAATTTCATTCCAAGCGTACAACCCCCTTATCAAGGTAAAATATATTTATTATATTTTTAACTTTACCAATATATATTTTCTTAAATTACATCTGGTTTTAACTAATATTTTAGTTTGATTTGGGTCTAATCACTAAGTATGAACATACATTAAGCTCAATTTTTGTTACTTAACTTTTTCATTTTACTTAATACTCTTAAATATTAGTTTCGGTAAACAAGGTAACATTGAGGAAGTGTTACAACTTATGATAAGTTAACCCTCCAAGTGCCAAATGCCAAGTATACACAAAAACACAAAACATGCCCCCTTATAATCACTAACCATAAAAGCAAAACAGGTGTTCACTACAATCCGAATTAAGCCTACAAATGCCGTCAACTTCCACCCAACCCGGTGACCGTTTATTTAAGGTGGGCCCTCCGCTCCACTATACCACACATTTTCAAGCCAAATTGGAATTGCTCATGGTCAGGCTACACTTCCAAATGGTAAGAACTCGTCAGCGCAGCGCTCTAACCGGTCCAGTCACCAGTGCATAGGAGTAGAACGCATACTCTAGTGGCAAAATAACGAACTCAAGCGTCTGAACAGGATACTACAGGAGTAGTTGCATGTATTAGCTCGCAGATGGCAGCACCGTGACGCTAATTATTTTTGACTTCGATAGCGTTGTACAATTGTAGTTTAAAGTGCGGAAGTAGAAATGTTACTAACCGATAGTAACCAAATAGTTCATTGTTATTCGTACAACAATTCGAATTTCTAAGTTAAAAGATCATCTTCAGGTCATAAAACCATGTAAAATTTTCGTCCTAAAGACATGTCAAGACTATATAAAACACAAAAACATTAAGTTCACAAAAGACAGTTATTACGCATATTTAATTAAGTTCCCAAACATATTCTTCGTTCGCGTGCCTTCCGGCGATGGACTCCGATTGAGGAAGTGACCTCATATTATTAAATAAATAATTATTTAATCTAAATATATAAAACAAAGTCGTGTTAGTTACACGCATTATAACTCGAGAACGGCTGGACCGATTTTAATGATCTTTGAATTTTTTGATTCGTCTCTGCTCCGGTCATGTTTTAGGCATATTCAGTTTCCATAAATTCAATTGGTTTCCATTATATGGCGTTTTAAATTTCTAATGTTAACCTTATGGAGAATAAGTTTGTTTACAAATTATCTACAATCAAAACATTTGATTTCTTAAACCAGCTGTTTGTTTACTGTCCGTTAGCAATATGCTTTACTATCCAATGCCATCTGAATCATTCATTATTGTAAAACTATGAAGTAAATGTGTACTGTACAAAATGAACAGATTTATTCATCACGTTAATAGTTAATGTTCTGTCTGATTAAAAGTTATAATTATGTTGGCCAAATAAAAAATAATTACGGTGTTTATACATATTACGTTTGTTATAATAATCAGCTGTTGTATATCTTTCCTATAAAAGCCGTACTACAGTATGGTTTTTGTTTTGATTAGAAAAATTGTGAATCAATCCACTCAGATTTATTTGTATTGTGGGAATGTTAGTAATATGTCTTATCGTTTCAGTATTGTTATTAACTATGCCGCGACCCAGAATATCTAATTTTTCACAACGAAGTCGTATTGATATTCGACTTTCGAACATGGCCAATCTAAAAGTTAACACGTATTTACTGTTAGGTGGTACGAAGTTCGCCGGGTCAGCTAGTAATTAAATATATGTGATAGTTCTCTTTTGTGAACTTTACGTTTTAAACATTCTTGGCGTGTCTTTATAACGAAAATTTTAACTAATTGTATGACCTGAAGATAAAGTTTTGAGTTCAAATATGAATAGTCTAATGAATAAGAACTAACTGTTTGGACGGATAAGGTTCGTAACCTAGTTAATTGTCAGTTCAGAATAAAAAACGATTAAAAAATTTTACATACGTTCTTAAATGATGGTGGCTTGGGTAATAAATTATATCGATTTTAATAGTACTGTAGGTTTAGGTTACGTTACCATTGCCATTTATAATCTAAATAAATAAGATTAGAGTTTTGTCTGTACATTGCTCAGAATTTTTTCTTATTATTGTTACGTTTAGTGCATTAGAGAAGCCTGAACCAGTTTTATTTCAATTTTTGAATGTTTGTGTGTGACGCTCCAGGAGTCTTTTCACGCCGTCTTCTCCGAAAAACCGGGATGACTGATATCAATGAAACTTACTTCATACATTCTCTACATTCTAAAGAAGGGTTTTAAATGCTTGAAATTGTGCACCGCCCCTTTAAAAAAATAACGAGCATTTAAATCCCCACGTTTAGGCGATATCAGTCCCATTTTGTTTCATTTTTTAATGAATAACCTACTGGTAATAATCAGCTGTCTTTGTAGTTTAAAGATTTAATAGGTATAAACACAAACAGCTGTCAAATCAATATTCATTAGTTTATATTCGTCATTGATTTTAAACCCATTTCGAAATCATACTCCAATAAAAAGTTATTTTAGCGTATAATTAATTATAATAATGGTATAAATGTTCTAATCTATTGAATTGTTAAGTAATGCGAAATATTAAAGCTGGGTATTGATTTGTTTTATTTGTGCTGTTTTGTATAATAATTCAGGTTTACAATTTGCACTTAACACTTCTACACTTACACTTCTTTACACTTACTGCTAGTTTATTTATATAATTATTTCAAAGTGTATATCGGCTATTACATGAGGGAGGAGAGCAAGCTAAGCGTAATATGCAAGTGCTGCGTAAGGACTAACAAAGGATACGCATAACATTGCCGCAACCCTGCTAATAAATATGCCTGGAGCCAAAATGTGTTCTCACTCACTAACATGCTCTGTTGCAAGACCAAAGGCATTTAAACTACTGTAATCATATCTACACAGCCTCATAAATACGCCTCATATATTATTCCGAATTCATGTTTCTATTTCTGGATATTGATTTTTAACTACCCATCGACTGATTGTAATCTCGATTTTTATCGAGAACTAGCCAAAGTACCCGTTCTTCGCACGGGTTAAAAAGGCTGAAAGGTTTAGGCTCTACTGATACATTTAAGTTATTGTTAATTAATTCTTCATTGTTTACAAAATGACAAAACACGAGTGTCTACAACATTTCAAAGTAACATCCGTCAAATATTGGGAGAGGATAAGGATTAATGTAATAGAGACAGTCGTCGGAAAAAAACTTAAAATCTACCATTCCGCTATTTCAAATAATTCACTAATTTCGATCCAGCAGTTTATCTGAAAAATCAACTTTATTTCTTCTTCTTCCCGAACTGTCAAAATATAGTGCAAACGGATGTTGTCATTAGAAAATGTAAACATCGAAACCTAGGACGGTCACGGCAGCTCTTTCTTCTTCTTCTTCCCGAACTGTCAAATTTTAGTGTTCACAGCTTTTGACATTCAAGTAATTTTAAGTTTTCATTCTCTAAAAATGTAAACATTGAAACTTAGGACGTTCACAGGGCGTAGCCCGAGAGGATTTTAAGGAAATGAGTATGCCTATGTGTTGCATGAGTTTAAGATCTACCTTTGTGTAAAATTTCAAACCAGTCGGTTCAGTATTTTTCGCATTTACTTGCCACAACAAACCCACAACCCCACAAACAAACATACAGACACCACCTCTTCTTTATAATATTATAGATGACCTGATGATGATGTGACTGTCGTCACTAAACCAGTAGTCTACACGCTACTAAAGAGGATATTAAAAATGTAAAAAATCCTATTAATTAATATATAATATTATTAAATATATGGAATTTAGATGCGTAACTTGAAATACTTTGGATTAATTAAATAATTAATAATATTGATAAAACTTCTAATTTTGAGCCGTCAAAATATCTTAATAAAAGGTTTCAAACTTCAATAACATTCCAAAAGTATCAAAGTTTAAGTTTTAATTACGCCCAACCCTTAGCCACAGGCTGCTTTGAGCTTACGCTATCCATAAGATCCTTTATCCTCTATATTCATATTACAATCAAATAAAGTTTAAATGTGTATGTTAAATCTATATTTTATATTAGTGTCGCAGTGATATACAGAAAAGATTAATTAGGTTTAGATTGACTGGCAAATATGAAACATAATTTTATAATTATTATTACCTATCTGAATTGGTGGCCTTTACAGGTATTTTAAGCCAAAATATATTTGTAAGAAATGAGTGTATTCATGTGGGATTGAAGCATTAAAACATAATGAAAACAATCAAAACAGACAACATCATATTACACTAGAGTACTTTTTATGTTTTTACAGCCTGGTAAATGTACATACTCGCACGCACGCACACGCACACGCAAACACACCCACACACACACACACACGCACACACACACACACACACACACACACACACACACACACACACACACACACACACACACACACACACACACACACATATACAAACACAAAATCTTATTTCATGTGTTCTCTACATTCCAGAGAATATTTGTAAATGTTTGAAATCGCCCGCCGCCCCTTGCATTTAAAAACCCACTTTAACGTGATATTAATCGCATTTTGATTCAGTTTTCAATGAATTACCTACTGGTAATAATCAGCTGTCTTTACAGTTTAAACATTTAATAGAAATAAAAACAAACAGCTGTCAAATCAAAATTAGTTAGTTTATATTGGTAATATACCTAAAACCGATCTCGAAATCATACTATATTTAAAAGTTATTTTAACGTATAACTAATTCAAATTATAGTATAAATTTTCTTAGGTATTTGTTTATTGTAAATTAATGCTAAATAATAAAGCTGGGCATTGATTTATTTCCTTTGTAGTGATTTGTTTAGAGAATGCATGAAATAAGTTTCACTGTTATCAATTTTCACGTTTTCGACATGGATATGTCTTAGCTCTGGGGGTGGGGGGGTGTTGGTGATTTTTACAATGAACAATATGTAACAGGTTTCCATAGAAACTACTAGAACTATTGTATTGAATATTTAATATCAAAGAATTAGAACAGCTGTTCTGATGAACTCAAAAAACATTTCCTTTATACATATTCATGACCTAGCCTATTTCCCACAGGGAAGGGTATACAAACATTTTTCGGAGAAGATGGCGTAAAATGCCTCCTGGAGCCTCACAGACAAACAGACACAAATTGAGATATGACTTGGTTCGGCTTCTGTAAGGCACGAAACGTAAAAATACATAAAAAATGAACAACTCTGAGCAATGTACAGACAAAAACTCTAATTATAAAAAATAGATATACAGATATTTTTTAAATATAATGTTATAGTTACCAGATATATAAATATCAATATATCAATGAAGCGTATTTGCTAATGCAAATTTGTTCATATAGTTATCGTTTTTGTACTTATTTTGTATATATAAAGTTCCCTACTTTTTGTTGGATTTGTAGACATTTTTTTCTAAATTTTATACAAGAATACTGCTTATAATTTATAGGTAGTTTTGAACTAAGTACACTCGAATTTGTATATACAGTGTAAAATTTCACAAAACTACATCCAATATGATGGAAACTTCTAGTAAATCAATATTATACTTCTAATAACTTACACCTAACATTTTTATGTTACATAAATATTTGGTATGGAAATTATAGAGCATGCAAAACAGTAACAACATGTTTTTACAATCGGGTTGTATGTGCAGAACATCCAGTACACCTTGTGGAACATTAACCTAGACTATTGCAACTGTCGATGATCGTTTGGATGTATTATGGCAGTGCACATAATAATACATGTTCCACATACTGTTATAATGGAGCCTCATAACATCCACCATAACAATACATTGTTGTTCGCATGATAATCAACTATTATAATTTAAGTTTTTTCATTACGAATGGATAAATCTACTCAATGAATTATATGTGAGTTTGGCGGCGGCCATTTTGTTTCCGGTTCCGGTGGGACACGCCCATTCCTTTCAGTGGTCTTTGAGTCTCCGTGACGAGCGGACGTGTTTGGTTTCTTTTGTGTGTAATGGTTAGTGTATGGTTCGTTTGTAAGTTTTTTTTGACTGCTTTAAACTTTTATGTTTTCAGCTTTATACCGGTTTGGTCCGGATTATATGTTAATTAATTGTGCTATGTTTTAGATATTAGTTCACCTGAGGACGGGATCAGATTCCAGATCCCGAAACGTCGTGAAACTTTGTTTTACATAATATCGTGATGGAAAATGTCCGCAATAAGAATCTAAATAATATGTGAGTTAATGTTGAGATTTGAAAATCAAAAATTATTTTCCTAAATATAAACTTTTCTAAATGATTGATAATTTATTTTTGATTTAACTATCCAACCGATAGTTTCATGTAAGTTACATTAAAGATTATATAATAAAATGTATCTAATAATAATTTTTACAACAGTTATAATTAAATATACAAAATACTTTAAGATGAAAAAATAATTAGTTACAATTAGGCACACTATAATTAAAAAGCCTTGCGCTCCAGTTGGTCTATAGAGTACTGAGAATCGTTTTGAATTGTTTTAATTATTTTTCGTCTGACAATAAAACTTTGATTACCTCATTCAAGCTGAGTCATATTTATATTAGTGTGAAAAATGATTTGTATTTACTTCCCTGTGGGAAATAGGTTAGATCATGGATGTGTCTAAAGGGAATGGTTCCAGTTCATCTAAACAGCTGTTCTTATTTTTTTATATTAAAAATTCAATACAATAGCTCTGGTAGTTTCTAAGGAAAGCTGTTACATGTTTTCCATCTTAAAAATCGCCAACAACCCCCACCCACAGTGGTAAGACATATCCATGTCAAAACAAAACTAATGAAAAATAAATTTTTGAAAGAGGAAATTGTTATTTTAGGCCAACTTTCTAGCAGGAAAATTACTTCTTTATCAATTGATACGGAAATAATTGCTTTGCATACTTTATGCCCCTAGGAATATAAAAATGCAATACGCTGTGGGCACCCCAACACAATAGAATACATAAAACTGTATATAACGTCTATGAGTTTTCATTCTAAGTTTTTATACTGTAATAAGTTTTTATATATGATATTAAATAAGAAATAGTTTTTGCTCTGAATCATAAATATGCTGTATGAAAATTATACCGTAGATTTTTATTTTACAATAAACTATTATTTCAATCCATAGTTTCTAAAATGTAAAATAATATAAAAATAAATCATAAAATAATATTATAACGCTTATAATAATTATAAATTTTAGAAAAAGTATTATTTATCACACATGTATCGAGCGAAGTAAAAAAATACTTTGAATAGTATAGTATGTAAAAAATAAAACTTAAAGTTCCTTAAAAATCGTGAAAATTAAATTGTTCACCCGACAGGAAAATACTGATTGGTGCATTCTCCAACAGTCATAAACTGGGAGAAATGTTTCCTCTACCGAGGAAGAAATTAGATCTTCTTAACTTTCAGTCCATTAAGTTTACAACTAAATATTTTCAACGTCAATATTTTTTCAATTAAATAATTCCTGAGCTAAATGAAACAAACACAACTCAACGATAATATATTTAAAAATCATACTGATCTTATCTATAATATTATAAAGAAGAGGTGGTTTCTGTATGTTTGTTTGTGGGTTAGTGGGTTTGTTTGTGGGTTTGTTGTGGCAAGTAAATGCGAAAAATACTGAACCGACCGGTTTGAAATTTTACACAAAGGTAGATCTTAAACTCATGCAACACATAGGCATACTCATTTCCTTAAAATCCTCTCGGGCTACGCCCTGTGAACGTCCTAATTTTCAATGTTTACATTTTTAGAGAATGAAACCATAAAATTACTTGAATGTCAACAGCTGTGAACACTAAAATTTGACAGTTCGAGAAGCAGAAGACATGGTTGCTGTAAATACCCTGGGATTCAATGTTTACAGTTTTTAATGTCAACATCCGTTTACTTTACATTTTGACAGTTCGGGAAGAAGAAGAAATAAAGTTGATTTTTCAGATAAACTGCTGGATCGAAATTAGTGAATTATTTGAAATAGTGGAATGGAAGGTTTTAAGTTTTTTCCGACGACTGTCTCTATTACATTAATCCTTATCCTCTCCCAATATTTGACAGATGTTACTTTGAAATGTTGTAGACACTCGTGTTTTGTCATTTTGTAAACAATGAAGAATTAATTAACAATAACTTAAATGTATCAGTAGAGCCTACACCTTTCAGCCTTTTTAACCCGTGCGAAGAACGGGTACTTTGGCTAGTACTTTATAAATTAGTTTCAAATAAAACGTTATGAAAATATTAATTTCTTATAAATTTAAATAGAATATACGCAACAACGGATTTCTAATCACGAAGATATTTGGGTCGTGGTTAGTGTGGTGGAAGCGTCTCGGGTCTTACGCTCTTGGTTTCATAAATATCAAATTAAATATTCCCGAGTTTTGAAACTTCTAAGTTTATAATATCTCTTATATAACATTCACGATTGAAGGATACTGTTTATCCACCAAACCTAAAGCAGTTTTAATTAGGTTATAATGTATATAGTAACATAAATTTACATTTTTGTGGTAGTTCCCTAAATTTCCTTTACATAATTAAATAAATGTAAGTTTTCTAATAGATCATTATTTATGTGTATTGAGTTTCATAAAGAATTTAGTGCTAACAAAATCCTCAGAATAAAGCTTACAGTTCTTTTTTAGTTCGAGAGAAAATAAAATTCAATAATGCAACAGAGTAAATGTTATTCTGAGGCAAATAATGCTTCCAGCTGATGATTGCACAATGTTTTTGGACATAAAATATCAATAAAGCCTTTCCATAGAGGAAAAAATGATTAGAAAATTTACATTTGATAACATTTACATAACAGATTTTTGAATGAGGTGTAGGTATAATATTTTTCAAATATATTATTCTACCATTTTATAGCAGCCAATTAGGGAAATATAAATATTGAATTTAGAAATTATCTCACAACCAGGTATTTAAATTAAACACTGAAAAATCTGTAAAATTCTGTATATTGAAAATTAGTATTCCTTTTATAATAGTAACTGGTCTTACTGTAAAATAATAGAACAGTCTTACTTGATTTCTACTGGATTTAACTTGATCTTAGCTGAACAATGGTTATTGGAATCCTTAAATCCTTGAATTTTTTAAATCAGAATCGAACGATCCGAAAATAACCTCGAGAAGGCTGTTTTATGTTTGCAAACAATACAATTAAAATAATACTAAAGTATTTCACATAATAATCCTAATCATCTTGGATTTAAGATCCCAAAATCGTATAAAAGAATATATACAAATCAAACATGTGGCAACATAATTAATCTCGATTATTTCATCAATTATAAACTTCCTACATAAAAATAACTTTTAAAACATTTGCCTTAATACTTCAATTGATTGATAATAATTTTATACATTTTAATTAAATACATTAAATAATACTTTCTTTACTTACAATTTCTACATACAGCCATTTCATTTTAACCATCAGCTTCAAGTGATTAAGTTAGTGAAAATTTTATTTAACATAAGCCAACTTCCTACTTCCAGGAGTACCAACCTGAATAATCGTAAGTATTTATCTAACTTACTTCAATATATATAAATATACATATAATTTATTTCTTTTTTTGTAATGTTAATTTCAATAATAATAAAAATGTTTGTATTTACTTCCCTGTGGGAAATTATATCATGGATATGTCTAAAGGTAATGTTTTCACTTCATCTAAACAGCTGTTCTTATTCTTTTATATTAAAAATCAATAAAATAGCTCTGGTGGTTTCTATGGAAACCTGTTACATGTTTTCCATCTTAAAAATCGCAAACACCCCCCCAGAGCTAAGACATATCCATGTCAAAATATCCTGTATAATAGTTAATTTAAATTAAATTATGGTTATCTTTAAAGAACAAGTGTCATTTGATTTTTTTTATTTAAATTTAAATATATTCATAATTATTAAAAAAATACGTAACAAATAAAACATATTTGATGCAATATAATGAAGCCTGCACTCTAAAACAAGTATAATGGTAATATGAACACCGTAACTGGCACATGGGACTTATCAGCTGCATTACCAAAACCACATTGCGCTAACATTTGAATATTTGATTTACATTTCATGTTGCAATACGTTCTGTGGCTGCTTGCTCGTCTTGTTGATACATTAACTGAACATTGCACTTGAGAGTCACTAATGACTATCAGACAGGCGAAGGGTTAATTAATATAGATTTAGAAAACCATAAATTATTCGTTATTTGTTAAAACTATTTACGTTTATTGCTTCTCGATCAAAATTCTTGTTTTATTTCCCAATTCACATTTTCCTACTGGATATGGCACCATTACAAAGTCAAAATTTCAATAAACACTATTAAGATAATTTACTGTTCATAATTCCATATGAGAACAGAGTCTATATAAATGTGTATGGTTGTATTTTCAATTTGGTTAATAATTTTTAATAATATTTAGATAGTCTTCTTTCTTGTTTAATAAATTGTTGTTGCTAAAATGTTGGTTGTGTTTGTATGGTTTCTTGAATTTTTACAATTAATTTGGATTCAATGTTGTTTAAAATTCCTATAGATTCTGAAAACATTATTTGGTGGGTTTCATTGTTATTGTTGTCATTGTTGTTGTTGTTGTTTAAGGTGTTTGGCTTTACGGGGACGGTGTCCACGATGACGCTTTTCACACGTTCTTCCGGTGTGACCGGTGGGCTGTTCTAAGAAGGCAGCTTCTGCTGGAGATCGGAGAATTTTCGCCGGAGACCGCAGTAGAAAAAATGGTAACATCTCTTGAGAACTGGACTCATCATGTCTCATCACGTCCTTCGTGGAGAAAGTTCTCAAGAGAAAGGAACTTGAAGACCCGTAACATCCTGGATCTTGCCTCAGAAGGCTAAATTGGAGTTGTAGTTCATTGAGCTTTAAATACGAAGCTCCACTTTGAGGTTCATGCCTTAATAGGTTATTCTGAAGTGGTCAACAGCCTGAGGTGGGGGTTTTAGTTGGGTGCAAGTCCCACACACCGGGGAGTGCACCGTTCTCCTCCCTGATGATACATTAGAGCATTTCCCCTCGAGAGAAAAAACGTGTTTGGCTTCGATTGAAGTGAGATTTTTGTGAAGGCTGGTGTTATGTACCTTAAATATTTAGGAGAAGGATTTGTGTAGCCTATATATTGTTTTTTGCATGGCGATTCCTATGTGATTTTATAAAAACCTTTCTTATTTTCGGGGTTTTGGTTTCATTATTGGCAACTTTTTGGAGTTCGGTATCGTGATGGCTTCCATTTTGTATGCCAGGGTATATCCTGCTTTTATAAAAATATTTTACCAATCTATTCTGTGGTATTGTCTGTATATTTTATGGTGACATATTTAGGTTTGGTATTAGAGAGAGAGTTGTCATAGAATATTTTATGTTTAATTTTTAACCCATATTTTTATGGGATTATTATATATAAACCTATGAAGGTTTGTAATTTTGCACCCGTACATTGTAAACAAAATATATCAAATTGAAGAAACAAACAAATTACATACATTTTTGTTTGAAATTTAAGTTAATTATATTTTTAATTGATAATGTAAATATTTTGAACTGGGAGAGATGATGGAAAGTATTTTAATATCAACATATCTGAAAATACAGTGATGGCATGTTGTAAAGGTTGTGCAGTGTCCTTTATATAAAGTGTATTGTGTATAGTTTTAAACCAAAAGTAATTTGAGACCTAGATCTTAAATGCTTGAAATATTCACATTTTGTTTTTTAATCTAAATAGTTACATCACTACTTAAGATTAAAATTAAATCATTTTAATTTGAAAACCAAAATAATACTTTATTTAAAAAATCAACAATTTGAACTATTTTACATAAGACAATTTGTACATTCTAGTTTAAAGGCGATATACTAGTAGATTCTGGGATAAATTATTCAAAGAAAACACTTAATGACTCAAAAAGTGACCAAGCTATGCAACTTTTAAGTATGTTTAGGGGTTCTGAAACTCTTAATGTTAATTACAATCATTACTGTGACAATTTTTAAAGTGTTCTATTTTAGAGAAATTTGGTCTGCCCTTTAACACTGGAATTAAATCATGAAACCATTAATTAAATTTAAAATCATTAAAATTGCCTTAAAGACATTTCTGTGAACTGTAACTCTGATACAGATCAGCAGATAGCACTTCTGGGTCTAAACATTACATTGAAGATAACCTTGGTATATCAGTGTTTATAATAATTAGTATATTAGCCAATTTTTAGGTTACATCCATATTCATGATTTAAATAGACAATGAGCTTCTCTCCTGTCCTTGGCAGTAAAAATAAAAAAAAATGGATGAGTGATTATGCCTCTTAAGCAGTTTGTTTAGCATAGTTTTAATGTAAAAATAAAATTGGCCTCAATTACCAACCAAACACCTTCGTAAAACAAAAAGAAATATATTGCTTAAGTGGAATGGAAAATTGAAAGTGACTGTAAATTTCTAAATATTTTTAAGCTGAAGTAGGAATATAGAAAAGTTAATAAAAACTCAAATTATTGAAAAGTTAAAACAATTTGAATTTTTTATAGTACAGGGTTTAACTTTGTTTGGAGATAGAGTACTAATTTTATATAGTTAAAGGAAATTACCAACAAATTTCACAACTTGAAGCTCTTCTAATGTTTGACGACCTAACAACTCCAGAGCACAACTAAATTAAGGAGATAATTAAATTAAGGAGATGATTAAATTAAGGTCTGAACTTTCTCTGTATCACCCGCTAACCACTTACCGCGCTTAGAGATGTCTATGACCCCATTGTGTTTCTACATCAAATTGTATTGTATTGTATATCACTTAACTATTTTCACTCCAAAATCCTATACAATAAGAGATCTTATTAACAAAGGTAGTCTTATATAAATATAAAAATTATTTTAACTACGAAAAAGGCAAACTATAGTGTCTGGTAAGTGTAGTACATTCGAAAGTTTAAATTTGTTTGCTTGCAATAAATCTAAAATGAAGGATGTATGAGATGTATTTAATGATGATTTAAAAATGAATAAAGGAATTTAAAGATAAGATGAAAACATAACTTGAATTATCTCAAAGTATTTAAAACGTTTTTTTAAATATGAACCAGCTAGCTCAACGCGTATAAGGAAACTATTGTAGAATATAATCGGTGAACATAAATGATGTTGAACAGCAAAAAGGACCCTTGACGTTTGAAAGGAATATTTCATATAGAATATATTCATAACACTTTGGCATCAGAAAGAACATTACGAGATGAGATATCGCTAAAAAGACGTATTGTTTAGTGTGATTTAAGTTTGTGTTTGTGTTAATAATGTGAATAAAATAGTTTTAATTATTACGGGAAAAAGAAAAAACGTATATTTCATTTTATATTTAAAATTTTTTTGACAAATATTTGTGTATACCAGCTTCAAATAGTTTTTGTAATTTTGCATTTTGTAATGCATGGTGGAAAAACAAAATTATTTTTTTATTTTTATTCTTTAAAGTTTACCGATACATTAATTAAAACCAAACACAATCAATTTCACACAACACACAATTTCACAATTTCTTAAAACTAACCATTGTTGATAGTGAAATTATTAAAAAAAATGTTAACCACATAAAAACTGAATTTTCCTTAAGACATTTGTATTTTCAAAATTTTTAAAGGTTTGTAGGGGTAAACTACCATTAAAATCAAATCAAATTAAAGAAATAACAATTGGCTTGGATATTCGAAAAAAAGTGTCAAACATTTTATAAACATCGGCTGGTTAGTGTGGTGCGAAATTTGTATACAGACACATTTTTTTATTCAGGGATCCTCAAAACGGATATATATCTACACTCAACTCTAATTCGGAAATTTTTACGAAGACGAAAAAAATACTTTATCCATATACTATGTATAGGGCAGAATGTAAAAACAATTATGTAATGATTTTATAAATTCTAATTCACTTGATGTACCTAATCGGCCGGTTGCAGTTATTAAATAAATACAGTAAATATGCATGGTCAAATCATCGTTGATATGCGCGGATTCAGTCACCAACTACGTGTGGTGGTGGCGAACGATTCACATATTCTTCAGTATTTATTGCGTGTGTCTGTCAACAGATATTGCCACAACACGTCACCGCGCGGCCACCGCATTACAACCCGAGAATACATCACACTTTGTGGCGACAGCTCCCAATGTTTTCGACGGATAAAAATGACTGAGAGCTACTCTTTTTATACGATAAATCTCACAATTTTTCAAAATCTATTCAACTTTACTAAACTCATGTAACAACCATTTTGAAACAAAGTAAAAATACTGAATTTGTCTGAAAATAATGTCAATTACTTAAGGATTAAATTGAAAATAGGCAATTTAAAATCACAGTACTTGCTATCTTCGAAATTACGTGTAATTTTTTACATATTTTATATCGGTTATAATATAGATTAAATATAAAAAAATTAGGTATTACAATACTAATCTATTTCCAGCTGAATTTAAAACCAAAAAATCTGTTACGGTCATATCGTTTGTAACTCTCGTTTGTACTTTCAATTACTATAAATATAACTGTGTAATTTTGTTTGAAATTACCCAAATATTTTCAATTTATTACCTTACATTGTATTTTATACATCCAAATATTGTCAATTTTTAAATATTTTTATTCAAATCTGATTGACGTGAATAAGAAATTTATAAATAAAGAATCATGTTTAGTAAGACTTTGATTTTATTTTCAATTCATAGTAGAAGGGTTTAATGCATAATACTGTAGAAATTTTACTCATTTTGGTATTTTGAGCTCTGAAACATTTGAAAGGTCTCTGTTGTAAAAGATGACAAAACAGTTATCTATTTAAATTTGTAAGCCTACCAAAACTTACAAAAATTAGTGAGATTTTCTATCACCTCTCAAATGTTAGACTACTTCGTATCACTAACATAATTAATCAATCAAAAGCAAGAGGATCGTGAATTTTATCTCGTGTCACTAATGTTTATGTTATTTTGGACAACATGAGGTATAAAATCAGCTCAAGTAAATTACAATCAGAATATCACCTCCCCTGTTGCTTTATAACAGAATAATTCTTTTTTAACGTATCAAATAATATTAAATGTTAATAAAGTGTTGTGTGAATTTCTGAGTTGGTTACTTATTTCAATTACCATCGCGTCTCCCTTTGTAGTTAAAATCATCTATCCATTATTGAAAGAAAAACCATTATGAGCTGTACTTAACTGTAAACAAAAAATAAATTAATTAACGTAAATTTTGTCAATAAAAAGGCTAAACATCAATATTGATGTAATATGATGTGATCGATTTGAACTCGTCTAATTTAATCATGATTATTTTTTCGTTCACGCCTTTCCGGTGGGGGGGGGGGGGGGGGGGGGGGGGGGGGGGGGGGGGGGGGGGGGGGGGGGGGGGGGGGGGGGGGGGGGGGGGGGGGGGGGGGGGGGGGGGGGGGGGGGGGGGGGGGGCGTCTTAATAGATTTTACGAGGACCAGTGCAAGCCCAGGTCTTAATACTGCCTACGTTGACCCGTTCTTAGAAAGTATTATTAATTAATAGCCTTCCACAACGGTTCTGATTTCTAATTCTTCGACTATTTTTATATTATAGTCTCTATATTATAGGCTATTTTTATATTATATTATAGGTTCATAGTGATATGATTTCCATGACCTTTTCGATTTGTCATTTAAATATTAATATCTCACGAACAAATACCTTTTACATAATAAGAGATATAAAATCCTGTGTAATAAGAGAATAAAGTTTTTTGCTAAAAATATTGTTTAACATTTCGCTTTATCTTTTTTTTAGCTTTTGGCATAAGAGTAATTGCATTGTACTAACATAAAGCAGAAGAGGAAAATTTTCTTTAAAAGTTTTCAGCTTTGGCGTCTTGACTACAGGAATAACACCATAGTGCAGGTATATGTAGCGAGTTCTACATATAATACAGAAATGTTCATTACATCTAAATATTAAACAGCCTATATATTATAATAATAAAAATATCACCATCAACTAAATAAAATACTTTAGCCGGAAAAAGTAAATAGATCTTAATGGAAAAAGAATTATTTATCAAGTCGAAGAAGGAAAAAGGACAGTGATTAGATAAACCTTTCTTTAGACCACTGCGGAAAAGCTACCCTTTAGTACTAAAGGGATCTTAATTACATAAACCAATTTGCCTTCAAAGAGAACGTGTTTCATGCATTAGGAAAACGGTAAGGCCCGTTCTAAGGATTAAGCTAATTTGTGTACATTAGATATATCTTTAAACATATCTAAGTAAGGCTTTTATTTTTCTAATGTTCTTTCTGACAAAAAAGATGTAAAGTAACAATTGATGTATAAAACTTAAAGGTGCATGTATTATGTATGTCCTTGCGTTGCCAACTACTCATGTATGAAATTTAGGAAGTTGCTCTACATGTGGGAAGGTTAAGGATTTATTGTACATCAGTTTCCAGTTATGGTTAACTAATGTACTGGAGAGTAATTATACTTTGCAATGAAAACATTTGATTTCTTAACATATTTACTTTCCTAAAAATATGTTTTACTATCTAATTTTGAATCATTATTAATGTTAAACTATAAATAAAGTGTACTTTGAACATATTATTTATTCGACTGTTTTACTTATATGTATTTATATTTTAGTGTCTGTAAAGTCAACCTGTTTATATGATAATACTGGTTTATAATTACGTTATTAAATAATCAGACTGTTGAAATCTCCTATAAAAGCCGTATACAGTTAGTTTCGTTTGGGTTTGGATTTGGATTTGCATTTTTCAACCACTCAGATTTATTTCTATGGAATGTTTTAATATGTTTTATCGTTTCAGTATTGTTAATTATGCCGCGACCCATTAACCTTTTAAGTATGCTATTTCACTTCAGAACATAATCTTAAATAACATGTGTTTACTGTGATCAGTTCTCAGCTAGTTAGTTTATAAAACTTATGATTTAAAAGTTTGTAAACAATTAAAATGTAAATATTTTGTAAAACACTGGATTAAGATTTAACGAATTATACAGTGTAGTTACAAACCTATAATTAATATCCGTTTTTCTTATTTCATAACTTAACATTGGTTTAAAAACATTAATAAAAACGAAAACGAAATTAAATTTTTTATTATACTTTATGAAACTATTACATTTAATAGCACACATTATTAACATAATGATGTCGCTTGTACAGAATCAACATAACGTTCCATTTAGACCTCTACATTAGGCGGGTGGGAGCAGTCATTTCCCTGCAACAGGGGGATGTAAACATGCAAATGTTTCGGTCAATGTTCTGTAACTCCCTTCAACTACCTCGTTGTCCGCATTCAACACGTTTATCCATGTCGATAACATAGCAACATAGAGTATATTGTATTGTAACACTGTAAATACAGGGTTATTGACAATTACTGTATTTCATTATTTAATAACCCTGTATATACACCTGGTACATTTATGGGTGGAGTTAAGAGGGGCATAAGGGAGCATTGACCCCCAAAGCTTTTGTTAAAATATGTATATTTTTATCATAAATAGTATTTGTCAAAATTTGAGCTTTACAATTCGAAAGAATTACAAACCTTAGATTAGATTAGATTATTGAAATGGTGACCGTTCAACATGGTAGGTATTTTAAGCCAAGTATGAATGAGGATTGAAAGTAAGATAATTTGGCGCGATCTTGTAGTCTTGTTACTGACTAAGACTGACATGTTCTTTAGACAGAACTAATTAATAGCCCAAAAGCTGATGGCAACTAATGGACATACAGTTTAACGTCCAAACCACGGCCTCTGAATTACGAGTTGGTCTAATTAAGAGAATAGTCTTTACGGATTAACGTAGTATTCAATAGTGCGGACGTTAATCAACCCAAGAGAACAATACACCCACCGAGCATCGCTCACAACTATCCTCAATTCGTGACCTCCAAGTAGCTGGATTACAGGACGACGCCACCGTCCCAGTCATTAGGTATTCAAGGCAGGCAAATTGTATGAAAACTAAATACAAATTATATTAGCAGTAAGTAATCCAAAAATCCTTTGGTACAATAATAAAGACTAAGACTATTGTCACTTTAATATCAACGTCGAAATTATGATCGATCCCTAAATCGTTGTTTTCTAAATATTAAATTTTCTTCTTTACCTCTTGATTCCAACACAATAAAACTGCTTTTCCCTGTATTTTCAAAATCTTTCCCGTACTCAATAAAGATATATTCAATATCCCCTGTTTTTTTTTCGCCCGCACCTTAACAAATGACCCTTAACACAATTATAAACCTTTTGATTTGCACAAACTACTTTCATTTTTGAAACAGACTTTCTACCTGGTGGGGTTTTAAACAGACGCTACTCTACAGTAGCCTATTAAATTTTATCTAGTTAAAGCACATAAAAGGCCTTCTCAATGTTAATATTCTCCCTTTTTAAAATAAAAAGGGTTACAACAATGAGCCAACAATCTCCTGATGTAGTAAATCTTTAGTTCATGAGCTACCCATTAGTGCCAACATTACGCGTGCAAATTATTCTGTTTCAATGTTATAGCTTTTTAAAAGTGTATACTTCTTTTGTAATAATACAGTATATTAATTTACTTCTGGTAAATTTAATATAAATAATATTCTTCAAATATTACCGTGATTCTTACAATTGGTACACATATTCAAATATTATATCTAAGAAAAGAATATTGAATTTAAAAGTTAACACAATAATTATAGTTACAGATTATAAAAAAAGAAACACAAAACATATTACATAAAAAGCTTCCACAAAATTTCTAAATTAAATGTAATTTTTTATTAAATGTAGTTACATTTAATACAATATCTGTGTCGTGTTAAGTGTATGTGTACAGGCTTTAAGTTTTAAAGTTTATTTTTATCTCCGATAAAAATGCGGGAATAAAAATATCATGTTTTTTAGAGCTGTGAATGAATGCATGTACCTTATTTCACTTTACTAAAATTAAACTCCAACTATATGTTGGCAGAAGGGTCAAAACTATTAAGTTTAAATTGATTCATACAGTCATACTGTATTTATAAAAAGACTATAAAATATCTTTCATTATATATTAAATATATACATGGATATTTACCTAAGCTCTTTAACGGGGGTGTGTTAGTAGTTAGCGAGACGAAAAAATGTAACGGAAGTTACGTCATATGGTTATGAGAAAAATTGTTTAGAGGGACTGAAAAATCCCTTTATAAATATTCATGAACTAAGCTATATTCCAAAGAGATTAAAAATATTTACTTTTATACCTCTATGTAAACATTAAATTTTTATCTAAATGTGATGTTTTAAAACAAAAAAGGGATCAAAAATTATTTTGTATTTTAAAAATAGTTTATACGTAATTTAGACAAATGTAAAGGTAAAAATTCACTCTCCAAATTGAATATTGCGAGATCCAGCGTGAGAGAGGTGGCCGGCAGTGACGCGAGTGATCACTGATCAGCTGGTATTTGACAGCTGATTTGACATCGTTGTCAACTCGTACGTCTCTAATGACTTGCCACCATTCACCAGTGATTAAACACCCAAAACCACCCAAACCAGGGATCAAGATTAAAGTCATCGTCTGACTAGATTTTTAGGTGTAGCTTCGCGTTGTCAATAATATTTTAATGAATCATTATCACTTTTCTTGACCAGAACATTGTAAGATATATGTTTCAGTTTTTCTACACTTTTAAAATTATTAACTCTATTACCTTTTTATTAACTTTTTGAAATGATGATTAGATTAGATTAGATTACCATTTGAAATGGCGACCTACCCAGGTAGGTATTTTAAGCCAAGTATGAATGAGAAATGATCGTGGGATGATTGTGGCGCGATCTTGTAGTCTTGTTACTGACTAAGGCTGACATGTTCCTTATACAGGACTGTTAATTAATAGCCCAACAGCCAATGGCAACTAAGGGACCTAGAGTTTAACGTGGAATTCGAACCACGCCCTCTAAATTACTAATTGGTCTAATTATGAGGATGGTCTTTATGGATTAACGTAGTATTCAATAGTGCGGACGTTAATCCACACAAGAGAACACTACACCCACCGACCATCGCTCACATCTATCCACAATGCGTGACTTTCAAGTAGTTGGATTAAATGACGTCACCACAGTTAGTCTATTCCAGAAACATATCATCATTAGTTATTTAAAAGTAAACAAAATCAGGCAACAACCATCTTACACGCATTACTCAGTGATACTTGGCTAAAATGCCTATCTGGATAGTTCACCATTTTAGAAAGGTAATGGTAAGGACTTTAGCGGAAATGATAAAAGTAATAATAATGAATATCTAGGCTCAGTTCTTAATTTGGCAGCCTTTTATCTGTGTCTGTTACGGGAAAACTAGGATTATTGGTGGGAAATCCCTCCCATTGCCAACAGTGAGATGAGATATATTGAGTCGAACTCCTTAACTGTACTGAAACAGTTGACGTGATCCGATAGGTCAAAGGTCTCGGGGAACAACGAAGTCATTCGATAAGGGTTCAAGCCAAGATCCCCGCGGCTACATAGTGGGCAACCCTTACTCAAGTTCTTCACAAGTTCCAAACTGTAGTCTATTCTCCAGAGATTATGCCTAAACCATTATCTCTCTGTTTAATATTAAGGATTATTCTACAATATTATATTAATAACGCTTTATAATATCAGTTAATGAATATTTCATTGATTTATTATTAAAATTAATACATTAAAATATTACTGAACAAAGTTACGTCTTCAATTTTTCAATTAATCAATCGTGAAAAATCGGATAGCTCAAGATGCCTTACATGAAAAAATTATCATTTACATTCTAACTTGGTACTTATCTGCGTATCAGAGCTGAATTTGTTAATAAATAATGTTTTTCAGGGTATAATAGGTCCGAAACATTATATCTCCTTTAGGCCAATGATTTGTGTATTGTTTTCTTGGAAAAAGTTAAATTTTTCAGTAATATTATATCATATACTGAATTTTGAAAAAAATAGTATTCGGGTAACCAAAATTTGGCAAAAAATATTTATTTTTGTATGTTGTAAATGTTCTGCGATTTACATTATTGCAATGTAAATGTTGCAATTTAAAAGAGCTTCATTATACTGAATAGGAACAATAATGATTAATTATAAATAATTTTAGTTAATCATTAAATATGGAATAGTACCTAAAAGTTTTATATTTTTAAAACTGATTCACCAAGAATCTATGTTAAATACTTTAAGCGCAAACTTAATTTATTAATTGAAAGGATGTATTAGTCTTCGTTAAGAACAGCTGACTTTATAACTCTTAAACTAATCTCATTATGTTGATCTAACTTTAGCGTTACTATCCGACTGTTTAACTTTGTGTACAGAAACTCAAATAGTTTCAAAATGTTTTCCCAATTAAGTTGCAACATATTTATTTCATCCAAGCTTTACAGAATTTCATTAATTTGTCAAACCATTTGTTTTTGTCAGATCTGTAGCTATTGTGTGGTGTTATTAATGTGGCTATAAATTATTATTCCTCATGAAAGCAGGGTTATATGGTATCAATAGCCTTGTATTTTTATTAAGTATCATGAACATACGGCTCCGTTCTATATTTCAGACTGAAAGACCTTATTTTGTTTTTTGAGTTAAAATAATGAGTAAAGGGTTACTTTAGTTATTAATTAGCAATTCAATCATTTGAAATTTCTAATGAAATAAATTAATGGCCCTTCTTTTATTTCCTCACGAAGATTACACGTGGGTCTATACCATTTTAAATATTGATACTACCAGGTTTTTGTGTAAACAAAACGGATTATTGTGCCAAACAGCAAAGATTTAACTTAAGACTTTGAAGGACCACATGACATTTTGGTCCTTAGCCAACGCCCGAGCCTCTCCTTCATGTCTGGCATATATCCAGAATAACTGCACATTGTATATTATAATTCCTAGCAGTTTCCCACATTTTTTACCTACTTTATTTAAAATACTAGCTGATCCGGTGGCCTTTGTACCTTATAAGAGTAGATCTAAATCAACCTAAACCGAAACCAAACCTAACTGAATAAACTTTTTTGAAGAGAAGATTAAATTTTCTGAAAGATAATTATTTTTTATTTAATACTTAATCGTATTCTAACATCGCGTAATCTAACATTCAATAATTGTTACACTCTTGCAAAACAAGAAAACATCTATCAGCACACAATCAGCTGTTAATAAAATATTTAAGTTAGTCAAAAAGCATCAAGCCTTTCCTTCACATGCTTAACATCTACAAATTTTACAGCCCAGTGGGGTTTAGCCCTGAGGGTGAATACAAATTGTTTGTAATTACTTCCTTGTGGGATATTGGTTATGTCATGGACATGTCTAAAGGGTATTTTTCTAAATGTCTAAACAGCTGTTCTTATAATCAAACTATAACGGCAAAATTACGTCACTGTTTCAAATTTTGGTCTCACAAATTGCCCTCACTGGGTGGGAGCAGAGCTAGGACATATCAATGTCAAAACTGAACATGCCTATATGTTACTTGGAGCAGAGACGAATCCAAAAAAGCATAGATCATTAAAATCAGTCCAGCCGTTCTCGAGTTATAAATGGTAAAATTAATAAAACTTTGTTTTATATATTTAGATTTATTGTTAACACTTGGATTGGTACTTTAGGTAAAATGTGTAAGCTGATAATGGCTATAAACTAGGTTATAATAAACGCCTGTGATAAACGTCTTGCTGAGTTAACGAGGCTCGCAGCTGTTTAAAGCTCTTAAACGATTAAAACTCAATGAAGCTGTTCTTAACCCATTACCATTAAACCCTTTAACTCATCCAAGGGCTTCATTAAAACCTTAAAAATTGTGTACATTGTTACTCCGTTGTCTTGTAAAGTCATTTACAGTGGTTGCTACAACGAGTTATGTTTGTATACTCGTACTTAATAAACAAACAATCTAAAATGTGTGACTTATTTTAAATCAACTTTATATAATTTGTATGTACATTAAAGTGTAATAAAACCTTCCACTACGTAACTTATCTTAAATGTTCATTGAATATCATACACGCATTAAAAACGATATCATAAAATCGAAAGATTTATTTATCCCTCTAAAGGTAATATAATGATGACATATTTTTCAAATAATTATAAAACCCAAAATTCTCTTGAACAAAATAAATGTATTTTTAAAAATATTCATGAAAGATTTTTCTCAATGTCTCTAAATATTATTCAGTGGGTTTATTAGATGATATGACCGTACCCTGCGTATCAAGTTTTCAAGAAAAAGGTTGAGAAATAAGAAATTTACTTTGAATATTCTCAAAGAAAATATTTTTGGGCGCTCTCAGACGACGTACTGCGTTTACCAGTAACAGTAAATTCAAATTTTCTCAGGAGTCGTTAGTCATAGACTATTAACTTGAGCTGGTTTTAATGGTAAAATAAATTTATCAATTTATTGTTTTGTGAGATGATGTCAGAAAATGTTTTTTTTTGAAATTTGGTTGTTCTCAACTTTTGAACTGACATTTTTAAAACATCTAGATAGTGACATATTAACGTTTGAATATAAATAATTCGTTGGAGCCAAATAAAAAACACAAAAATCTTTTTTTTAAATCTTAGACAGTGGATATACACATACATACTCATTTTACCTAAATTGGACCAATAAATAATATATTTTCTGTGACCCTGTACACATCTACACGCATACGCATTCGCACACGCACACACACACACACATATATATACATATATACATATATATAATATATATATATATATATACACATATATATATATATATATATAAACTTTAACGACTATTGTTTTTGGACTCTGGGCACCTAAAGACGAAAAAATAACATGGTCTCGGGCTTAAGTCTTACCATGAGACCTACGGTAATAGCTTCTTCCCTATGGGAAATTCACTAAAAAAAACTTCTTGTTTGTGGAAACAAACAAACATCATTTGTATGTACGAACATTGAACATTCCCATTGTAACAGAAACCTACACGTGTTAGGCTGTCTACATGCAAATGTCTGGTCAATGCTGCAAGACCACTTAACTCAGCTACTCAGCTGATTGTATTAAAGTCTTGAATCACGTATCACTTAGTACAATACCCAAACACAAGGTAATACCAATGAATCTCTTAAATTAACCTTCAAAATAGCATGTATGTGTGTCGTCTTTATTTTTAATTTTCGTAACATTATTGCAGAGTAATTATTTACGTTGTTAAATTATGTAAGACACTGCTTTAATGCTAGAACCGCCCACTGGACTGTATCTTCTCTATATCACACTAACTAATGGACATAGAGGAAATGAAATATTTTACTGAGCTTATTAGGTAGCTTATAGGCTGGTAACTGTTTTGGGTTTAATGAATTTAATGAAGAAACCTCCCGGAATCCCATTTTGCGGTAAAAGTCCGAGAAATTATCCTGTACTCATGAGAAAAAGAAACTAATTTAGATATGACCATTTTACCAGAGTTATGTTCACGGAATTACACAGAAATATAAATATAATGTATATATACAGTTTCTAATGAATGGTACTTTTGGTAACTAGGGTGAAAAACAAAAAAGAATGGTTTTTTGATTGATATTTTTTCGTAGCAAAAAATATATTTGTCTAATCGTGTATGTCTTGACATTTTTTACCCTTCAAAAACTTGTTGAACTTTTATCAGTATTGAAGAATGTTTCAGTCGGATGTAGATTTATAGCTGTTCTCCAGTATACGTCGTATGTTCCCTACTATGGAGGATGATCGGGAGTACAAGGTTCGAATTTTTTGAGCTCGAGGCCTGTCTGGGGATCCTCAGAATTTTGATCCTCCTTTTCTTCTATCTCACTTCTCCTCCCCCCCACAGTAACTCTCTTTTACTCTTAGTAGTGGGTCACTTTTCCTCTATCTCATTAACTTTCTGAAACGGAGACCTAAAATTAGAGTAAAATATTTTGGTGCGATCTTGTACATGTAACATGATCTTGTAACAGAACAGCCCAATGACCGTCTCTTAAGTCCCTTATAGTTATGAACTTGTCAAATAATGAGGATGGTTTGTGGATGAATGAGCTATTCAATAATGCGGACGTTAACCCACACCAGGGAAACCCCGTTCATTGGCTAGCTAAATAAGCCTCAGTTGACGAAAACCAGCAGGAGTCTTCTTGTTGGTTGGGATAAGATACCGGCCTCTAAATCCGCATAATAAAAACAGCATATCACCAATAGCATCAACATTGAACGCCCTATACCCTATGACCTTAATAATCTTAATAATTTTAATACAACAGATTCAAAAATAAGCAGATATAAAAAGAACATAAGTAACAGGAAAACTTGAGATTATTTTCAAATAACAATAGCTGTCTATATAAAACTTTAATACAGGAAAACCCGCACGTTTGGGACTTGCATACACTGAGATTTTCCTACAACAAAACATAAGAGAGCTATCCCTTTCATAGAGAGATTTTACACAAAAGACGAATTTTCTTTCTTTGATCACTGTCACACAGACTGTATTGGTCCTTCACGTATGTAGGACATGGGCTGAAAGATAAGAACGAAATATTATACTAATATGTATATTAAACATTTTTCTTTACTGGAAATGTAATGTTTTATTTTTTCAATTTTCTAATACCATACCTAATTACATTTACGAAATATTTTCATTGAAAGATTAACCTCATATACTTTCTAAGTAAGTAGATAAGTTTGGAATATAATTAAACGTTGAAATTCAACAGACATAACTAAAAATATACTGAATAAGGTTTTCATAAGTCAATAATTTGTCACTTCTAGTAAAATGAGATAAAAAGGGTAAAAGAAAGATTATGTATGCTCTATGAAACTAATTTCAAATATAACAATAAAGTTAATGTTTTCATTGTGCTCATTTACATGCAATTTTATGTAAGTTGAGCCTTGTTTTACTACATACATCTCCTTACTTGACACGTCAACCACTGTTTGTATTTACGAAGTAACACACATTCATTTAAGTTTAACCGTAAGTAAATTTCTCGACCTTTATAAAGATTTTTATTTTTTACATATATGTATGCATTAATCTGCGAACACGATAACCCTCGTAAAAATGGTCCGATCGAGACCAAATTTGGTCAAATGTGTATTCCTACATTTACACGGACAAGTTCGTAATAGAAATATCTTAGAGTTTACCATTAGACTTGGCCTACTTTAAACTTTCCTCTGTCTCTAATTGCTACCGAGATATTAAAATAAGTCTAAACACAGTACGTTGTATTTTGGGGCTCCAATGTTCATCTTATGGAGGATAAGGTAAATTAATGTTTCACTCATAAACATATATTTTTGCATGACACCTAGTATTCAGATTCAGCTGGTTGAGATCCATACATTTAAACTAAAAAAAATTATAATTTTTATTTTGTTTATCGTATGCTAACCTGCATACACCTTCACCGTGTTAATCATATACAGAATTGGCAAACTCTTTTATTAATGGACAGGTGTTAATAAAACTTGGTGTTTGGACAAAATAAATATTGTTTATGGTAAAAATGCCTACTTTCAGTGAACCTCACAGCAGCAAACCTGCACACTCGTTCGCATGTAAATCTTATGGAGAATAGGCAAACTCTAATTGATTAATAGTTATCGATAAAACTTGTCATATATTATTATTGACACATTTATAAGCCTTGTTGTGAAAATTTATAATACTGCTTTGTATAATTATGCTTTGGAAATCTTAGTATTTAAATTATTATTTAAGTTATTTGGTTACTAGGACCAATTTTGTCAATATTATTCAATATATTGCTGTTTTATATGTTCTCATTTTTTAATCTACGTTCAAGTAATATAAAAATATGTGTGTGGTATTATTGTTTAATGAATGCGAAACCAATCAAACTCAAATAATGTTCGTCAAGGTTTGGACGATGTGTTAAATTACAATGTGGAGAGTGAATTACAATGCAAAGATTGATCAGTGGTTGATCAAAGGCAAAACCAGAGCAATCACAACCAATCACCTGACAGGTCGTGGCGTTTAATCTCAGCTGATTACGGAATTAAAACAGCTGGCAACTAAAGCGGGTCACACTTTTTGACCTGTCGTCAATAGCCAAACCTAAAAGCAATACCTTTTATTACGGTCCTGTTTTTTCAGGAAATATTAAATCCTCTGAATCGTGGCATTGTTTATAATAATACCCGCGTAATCCTAATTTTTAAAAACAAATTACAAAACCATACTGAAAATGACGTATAATGACGTTAGCTGTACACTGGCGAAAATAAAAGAACACAAAATCAGCTGTTAATAAAATGCATATTAACATTGATGTAGGCACAGGACAAAAATATCTGCATAGAAAGAAAACATCACATCCTCATAAGCTTAACGTATACAAACTTTATAGGCCAGTGGGGCAGCACTAAGGTTAAGTACAAAACTGAATGATATGCCTACTCGTTTCAGAGACGAATCCAAAAAATTAAAGATCATTTAAATTGGTTTCTGCCGTTCTCGAGTTACAAATGGTGTAACTAACACGACTTTGTTTCATATATTTTGATGAATTTATTAGTTAAAAGAGAAAAATTATTAACATTTTGACTTTTGTAACTTCCAGGGTTATGTTGAAAGCGGTAGCCTTCTTGCCCTTATATCTGAGCAGGTTATTCACCCAGCTGTTGGCATTGGTACGGTGGCGGGGGACAATGTATAGAGGTATAAGGAACATATGTTTTCGATATGTGTATTCTAATTTGTACTAGGTTGAATTTTATGATCATTTAACCAGCACTTGAAATTATTTAAATATGCTGTATATATGTACAGTTTTTATATGTTTATATGTGTAGCTTTGTATGTTATTTGAACATTTTAGTTGCCTTTAGTCCACATGTTGTGTGAGCCTGGTCCCTCTGTTAAGACGACTTCTCTTAACATCTGGCAGCGTATCTGTAAATCTTTCTGAGGATGTTCTCAAGAGATAGAAATAAAATAAGATTATCACTACCTAATATTTTTTTAACGATTAATATTCCCTCATGAGAAAGTAAATAGGAGAAGTTCCAGCATTGTTGGCTTCCCATGCAAAATTCCGTCTTGACCTAATACTAAGTTCCTAATAAGTTCCTCCAAGGGAAAAATCAGCTGAGGAGGAGGATTTTAGTCGGCGTAAGTTCCATGCAACGAGTAGTGTGTCATATTCTTCCCTGAAGGTACATAATAGCATTTTTCCTAAAAAAATATTGCTTAAACTGTGAGTAAAGTCTTATTGCGTACTCTTATGTAAGGCGATAATAACCAAAACTATATACTTATCCATTTATACTTAATGATATGTGATTTTCTAATATTCATATTTGACGATAGACATTTCAACAATTTTGAAGACAAATGTTCATTTACCTTATTAGTAATAACATTGGGGGTGTCTTGCTAGCCTAGTGGTTAGCGTCTTGGACTTCGGTACAAGAGGTCACGGGTTCAAATCCCGGGATTCCAATTTGAGTATGACCGATTTCCTAAAAAGCGTTTGTGTACAATCTCTCTATGACTATAATATAAATATGCCTCTGACGTTGAAAGAACAAAAAAAAGTTTGATAATAATATAAACTGCTAAATAACGTAAATGGTTTATTTTCTTTACTATAAAAATTAAATAAGCTTGGAAGGTATTAAATTTGTCTTAAGATTAATTTTTTCGGCAAAATTTAGTATGTTTGAGTATTTTTACAGTTTACAATGTTTGTCTATATAGTTTTGATTAGATTATTGCATAATGAAATGAAATTGAAGTTAATGTTTTTCATTAAACTATTATCTTCTTCCTGCGACTAAATTTAATTAAAACAAAGTAACAGAAAACCCAGAAAATCCTTTAAGAGGTTTAGGAAAGCTTAGTTATATTATCAGCAGCAGATTAACTTTCATACAATGAAGGGAATGAGAAGTAAAACTGTACTGTAATGCTGATATCAGGGTAATTTGAAAAGAAACATTAGAAAATTAGTTATTAAAAACTCGAATTATCACTATGATTGAATCCTCAATATGTAATGAATAACTACAGAAATAATTAATTAATTTACAATATATTCACCCAACATATTCACATCGTTTCTGTTATTTAGTTTAACTGTATTAAAAAGTTTACGTAATGTATTTATGTAAACCAATTTGTTATTTTACTGCAATTATTTTCTTACATAAATTAACCCTACTGGGAGCGTTATTACATAAATTGGATCTATAAATAACAGCTTTAAAAGGGTTATATGTAAATAATAAACACACACTTATATTTATTAGTCCGTAACACATAAATACATTTTGCTAAAAAATAATTGTCAAGTCAAAAAGTAAAATAAATATTCAAAATATGACCATTTTTTCCTTTTATTTACTGATAATCTTTGACCGTTATTTATCTCTAGAGACCTGACTATGATAAAAACATTTATTTTGAGTGTTTTTAATATTTTATAGCAAAAGTGTAAATTGATATTTTTAATCTATTCATTTTGACATCAAGTTGTAGGTATTTAGGTTATTAAAAATAAGAGAAATCTTTAAATATTGTTAATGACCAAAAGCTCAGTTTCGACGTCTTGAAACAGGAAAAAATTACTTTTGAATAATCGATTCTTCACGCTGTGAGATTACATGAATGTGATAAGTAAAGATTTCTAAAAATTAATTACCACAGTTTACGTATTTATTTTATTATTTAGGACTAAAATAAAATATGTATTTAAAAAAATCCCTTTTAAACAAACTTAAAACTTAGTATTAAGTAAAAATATCGAACAAAAAAATTACAATAAACTTTATTGTATAGTTAAAATGGCAGTAAAGATAATGAAATTAGAGTGGATTAGAACCCAGGCCTATGAGTTGGAAGCTGTATTAGTGGTTTCTCAGTATTAAAAAATAATGAATAAAAGTATGGTACATAATTTGATGACTGAAAAATAAATTTCCCTCTGCTGTAAACAATTGTTTTCTTGACTTTAACTGAACTACGTTAGCTCAAAACTAAAGAAGAAAAATACATTTACGTAATCTTAATAAAATTATGAAGAAAAATAGAAAACAAATGCAAGGAAAAGCTTAATTTTTCAGTTAGGTAATTATTAAATTTACCTTGTTCTGAACCATATTAGTACAATGATGAGGAAAAGTCAATCATTGTTGTAACGACAACAGAAAGCTCTGTAATAGTTAACAGAGCTCTGACCATTGATTAGCCGATGATCACGTGGTTATTCCCGTCACAATTAGGCGGTGATTTTACAAAGGAAATGACGGGCTAATTCAAGCCATCACGCTCCACAGCCTGGTCAATTTACTCCCAAAACATCAAAGGGCACGATAAACATGGAGTAGATTTTCTGCTTACTAATATATAATACAGGGAGTGTTAATTTATTTTGTATTTTATCTACCAACTATATTTAACATAAGAAGGCAATTCGTAAAAACACATTATTAACCCTAGAAGTGGTAAAGTCGTAATTCACGACGCATTTACAAATTCAATAAGAAGTGACAGGTGGAAGCACTCTTCGTCAATTTAGTGAACTAAATTGAACACGGTCGCCTTCGTGATAGTGTTGCCCACTGGGGGCAAGTAACCGAACCTGCTCACGCAGTTCACTAAACTGCCAGTAGGGCATGTCTTATAGCCAAGTAAGCGCTCTCTCCTCCTATTCGCAGTGGCTGTATTGGTTCGGACACCATGTTAAATTGTAGGTTCCTTTATATACACTAACTGTTGGGCTATTAATTAACAGTCCTGTCTAAGGAACCCGTCAGCCTTAGACAGTAAAAAGACTAAACGATTACGCCACAATCTCACACTCATTTCTCCCACATACATGGCTTAAAATAAAAACCTGAATAAGATTTGACTAAGAGCATTAAATCTACAATGACATGAAACAATAGAGAGATCATTAGCATATACACAGGGAAAAATTAACATATATATCATTTAATAAAATTTAAAACATTATCGGTCCAAGGAACGGTCCTTGTCGTACTCCGTACTTAATTTCTAAACTTTCTGATCTTTAACGCCTAACCTCTATAAATTATAGTTGAAGATAATTTAATTATTTCACTGCTACTATAAAACTTCAGCCAAATTCATGTAGTTTGTTGCTACCGTATTTTTCCACAGGACCTATAGAGATTTGTTTTATGTAGGCCTATAAAATGTTAAGAAAAGCTTGAAATTATTCGTGTAGAGACTTAAAACACAGTAAAACACTATTCCAGTCACTTAAACAAACATTTACCCATTTATTTCCTCTATTAACTAATAGCCCAATGAACAAATACAATGAAATATATAAATATGTTCAGTAAAACAAAACTATTTTATTTGAACTGAAATGTCCTTTATCAAACCAGGACATGTATTATGCATTCGTTGGAAAAAAATTAATTTTTTAATCCATCGCACAACCCGTCACAGTGTGACTAGAGTTTAGAGGCATAAAAACGTGGTAATCCAGAACAGAGGCGCCCAAAACACAACATGTAACATTGTTTCTCCATCACCGCCTGCCTTTGATGTTGGTGATCAAAGTCTCGGGTAATCTCATTTCTAGCTTTTGACCCATACCTGTGCACCATCAGTTCTGCTGAAATAATATTTTATGTGTTTGTGGGAATAGTGTGAGGGAATTTTAAATTAGTACATTAAGAGCAAAATAACTGACTGTACTTTTTGTGCTTTAGCATGTTGGTACTCTTGTGAACACCGTGCATTGTAAATTAAAAGAATAATTATTTTTTTGCTACACGTTACAACATTACAAGAACTTATATTCTGCCTAGTTTCCCATAAAAAATCATATTACTATTGTTAGTTTGATGATTAAAATAATATACTTTAATATATCCTAACTAAAAATAAGAAAACTTATTTGTAAAAACTTAAAACAATAGCTTACTAACATTAATAGTAAACTAGTGAAAAGTGGTGTTCGAGTAAAACGCTTAAACAAACAAAAATAAATGAAACAAGGAAGATTGAAATGTAAATATAATGTTTATCAACTGCGATGGTATAAAAGTGACCTCACATTTCCTGCTTGGTTCTTTTATGGCCCAATTTGACTAATTTCGAAGGCTCAATCCATCTCAAATCCTCAGGTTGGTAGTGTCATAGATGAACGGATAGTAAAGTAGATAGTGCACGCCCATGTTAAGGATGAAGACGGTACATCGTACCGCCAATTGACGTAGTAGGTACTGCCATCCTCAGATAGCGCTAGTGTCGCAAATGACACACCTGACGGCGTCACAGAGGCCTAGTTCACCGCTAGATCCGACAGATGGCAACACTTGTCCTGAGATTTTATCGTCTTCACTAAGTCCCATAAGGTGCCTCCTCTCCTTATAATCCGTTCCTCTCTGGTAGTGTCTATTGGTATCTTTAGTTTTTTGTCTAGGTTAAGTTCCTAAGTGTAAGAATATTTGCTTTTCAACATTTTATTTTCTAGCTGTAGATTTAGTGTCTAGGTTCTGTGTCGTTGCCTGGATATAACCTTTTTTATCACTTAGTAGTCTTTAAAGCTCACGGGTCAAAATGATAAACTGCTTGAGCGTCTTCAGAATCGGTTTAATCTAAATACTCATTTGGTAACTATTATTCAATGCTTATACAACATTATCTCTCTTTGTAAGTTATTCCCGATCTTAGACATCAATGGAAGAATGATATCTATCTAACTAGTATTACCAAATGCAGTTAAATTTCATTTCCAAAAAATACGTCACTTTATAAACCCATTCCGAACAAATACTTGTGTTATTTGTTCAGTTGAAGATATTCTCAACCAGATGTTTTACTTTTTCAATATTTAACACGGTAATTTATAAGTTTACCAAAAAAGTAATGTAAAATACAAATAAGATGTATTCATTGAGACTCAAAAGTGGTTTTAATACACAAATATTTCTTTATTAGGAGGATAAACAATCATTATTCAGTAATACGTGAAAAATGACACATGTTTTGTATGGTTTTTAACATCAAATACCACAGTTATCTAAATAGGAAAGTTTATTTCAAGATATCAAATAATTTACACCTTATTTTTTTATAAATTACAGTAGAACACATGTTACTACAATTAACATAAACTTTTTCTGCAATATTCAAAAGGACAAAGATTAACAATTTGTAATTTTACTGTTCTTAATCTACAATACGTCAAAGGCTTACTGATTGTCTTCATTTCTTTTGACAAAGTATCCTTTGACAAGTAATTGAAATTGTTTCTCAAACGAAACGTTCATTACGAATTCTTGGGACTTTTGTGTTTTAAGATCCAGCATTGATAGAGTTATTTATTTAAGGGAAATCATTCTTGGGGTAACTCATTTCGTTTTTAAGGTTTTAAAACAAAAATGTCGCTGAAAATGAAGTTTTAAAAATCAAACAATTTATTATGCACTCTTTTCAACTTGTTTATTTGGCATGTAAAAAACATTGAATCCGATTTTTTTTTCTTTTTACAATACTTGAACAGTGTAATACGAACCACAGGTTTATATGAGAAATATGCAATGTATTTGCCTTTTGGCAGCGCCTAATCTCTGATCCATCAAAGTTCTAACTTATTATTCCCTATGGGAATCATAGACATGCGTAATAATTTATCTATGGTTTCAATCTTTGAAGGTAATTGTCAGATTCTAGGATGTCAGAACGTCTTGATATAATTTTAAGCCCCAAGTAAAACTGGGTTTCCAATTCTGATATTATTTTGCTATTTAGATTTTTATGACGGATATTTTCCATCACGGTTTTAATTAAAACAAAGTTTTAAGAAATGATCTGCAATCTATGTTCCTGAATACGTTAAAACATAACACAATTAGTACATAATGACTAAAGATAAAGCTGAAAACAAACAATAACGTTAACACAAATGTAATGATATGTAAAATACTTGAGGTCATAAATTGTGTATATTTGAATAACATAGTGTTTCTTGAGTAAAATCCACACTGTTGAATACTATGTTAATCAGGAAACACCATTCTCATAACATAATGTTAATTCTTAATTAAGGCAGTGTTCGGTTCCACGTTAATTGTAGGTCCATTAGCTGTAAAATGGCATTAATTAATGGTCCTGTCTAAAAGACATGTCAACCTGGCAGTCAAGACTACAATATCGCGCCACAATCATCCTACACTCATGGCAATAGATTTTTAAAAGTAGCTTAGCAGCTATGATTAAAGAGACAATTATGATGTGATTGAGGTAGAAAAGATGTTTTTACTGATAAAATTGTTGTTACGTGTGACAGATCGGGCTACAGTAAATCTATATTTTTACATTTTATATTCTTTTACTATAACATCATTAATAAATTAGACATTTATTTATAAGTTATTCACGATAAATTAAAAATTATGTTTCATCAAATACTGTTTTTTCTACTGAGTATAGCTATTGAGATGTTTTCATTTTACAAATGTTAGCTTCTGAATTGCGTTAAACCAGTTTAAATATTTTTTAAATTTAAAAGAAAACAATGTTAATATTGCTTTCATAAAGGTCATTTGTAAAAAGAATTGCACATTATTGTACTCATATTCTATCCTCATGTCTATCAGGATGATGTAAAACTATTATCATTGTATTGGAATTATTGCTATGATAATTTAGAACACAATTATTAGGATTTCTTTGTAATTCGTTGGCAAACTAAAATTTTTCGGTAGGAAAAATGTTTATAATTTTTGCAGTCATTTTATCCATCTAAACAAAAACTATATATTTCAATTATGCGCTATTTTAATTATATATTAAATTGTATTTTTGTTTCAATACGTTTTTGTTTTCTATTAAGTGCAAGTAAGCAGGAGTTAATAGGATTATTCCTTACCCACGAGGAGATGTATAACCTCTATATGGACACTTCTTGATTTTTACGATTCTTTTGTCTTTTGGTTTTTATGGTGAACAATATAATGGAAATAAATTAACAGAATTAAATTAAACCATAATCTATAAAATAATTTATTAAATAATCCTAAACAATGTATATTAAATAATATTACTTCCGCAGTTTACACTAACGTAAATGAAATTACCGTTAAGTTCAAAGCCTAGTTGAAAAGAGTTGAAAAATCAAAAACAGCTTAATGTTTTCGTTGATATTTCCAGTCCTACAATAAAGCCAAACCTTTTATTATACATTCTATAATTTTATACATAATTGGATTGCCATTTTATATTTTTGAAACAATTTTATTATATTTCTGAAATGATCCTCTTACAAATGATTTAGAAAAATTGGTGTAAAGTTCGTGTATCCATTGTCCTTTTTCCATCCATTAAATTAACCTGTGGCTGATGACATGATAAGCTTCCCTGAGCTTATAAAAAGAAGTTTTGACTGTGTCGTGTTATTTTCATTCAATTAAATTTACCCCCATGCAGAAGAATAACAAAATACTACGAAAAAGTGGATTAACAAACTGTAATCTTATTTGAGTGAAAATTCTTTAATATTGCTTCCAAAATGTACAAACGTAATATTCTGCAACATCCTTCCTCAGGACCGCTTCAGGGGGTTTCACACATTTTTCAGATCCTTTACTTTTAATTAACTCCCAACAAAAATATTTTAACGGTTAATATTTGTGAAGTTTCACTTAAACCTTATTAAAACATCCACACAAAGACAACACTTTCTGTATACAAATAACGAATACTCTCTGAATAAAGTTCTATTAATATTTATCATATTTATTACATCGTAATTATCACTATACAAAACCACTTTAATTTAGTTTTTCCATAATTTATGTAAATTGATGAGATAAAGAAGTTTCTTCCGAGTAATTGTGAGTTCATAAATAGCCAAAGAGGTTTATACGTTTGTTTTTCCATCACAGCTGTTTATGCAACCATCTTGAAACTTTACACAACCTTAAAAGTACGTTTTAAAAATACTAAGGTAAAATTAAAGCTCCCAAACCCTTTTAGGAACAAAATAGTGGCATATTGAAAATGTTACTTTTGAAACATAAAAAATTGTGCTTTAGGCTTTTTAAAATATTTTTATCGGCACATATAATGGAATAAGGCCTTTTAACGAGGGAAATAGAACATTGCTTCTCCCTTAAGGAAAATTTGCTTAAGCCTTTAAAGGAGAGTCAAAAATTGTTCAAACTGTGACCCATCTATAGCAACAAACTGATAACGGCACTTAACCTAACGCTTTACAAAGAGCATTTAATCTGAGTAATCTTTTTGACTTAAGTTAGTTTTTGTAAATTCCAAGTTTTTGAGCTATTGAGCTTTGCAAAATTTTAATTGTCACCATTTTGAAATGGTACAAAATAGAAGTTTAATACTATGCAAAAAATTAGTTTCTATTAGTACTCATACACTTACCAAATTTGAAGTTGGTGCCTTTGTGGTTCTAGAGTTATAGCAAGCTACGTAAAAAACACATACATACCGACAGACGGAAAATGGAGCGAGATAGTCCATATGTTCATGGGATATTTTTTGTTAGTTTTGATCTCGAGAACAATATCTCAAAGTTTGTCACAGCATTTCAGTTACACTCTGTATGGTTTGATTGATATTTTATAATAATTGTGTTTAATGATTTTCCATAATTCTTTGGTTAAAACGCTACTTGAATGCAGAACCATTGCTTATTTCTGTATCCTGATACACAAACCACTATTTAGTTATTACATCACATTAGGGAACAACATAATGGGGAAAACAGAGCGTAAAAGGGAAGCTCGGTCTTTGTGTCATTTGCTTTTACTGTAAGCGTTTGTTCTCCACTCTTCGCAGTTAGCTTCCATTCTGCAAAAGATTTTTCATTTAATCTTGTAAAATGACGAGGGATAAGATATTATAATTACAGATAAGAGAACAGAATCAAATATCTGTGAACAGGTCAGGTCCTATAAGTTTTACTCCAAAAACACAAAATAGTATTAAATCTATATTTGATTGACATATACAAGAACTCCATTACTATAAAAACATAAACATTAAAATTCAACTAGAGTATGTTTATCCAGATAAAAAACAAGTCTCATTACCAGGGTATATTACTTGTACAGTACCAATAAAAATATATAACGTAAAAAATCATTTAATTTCTTAAACCCCACCCCTTCTGACAAGTTTTTTAGAGCTGTTAGAAATCTTGGGGGTAAACCCCCCCATGAGGTAATATCAAAGTGGGTTTTATTGGGTGATGTCACCCTATGCTTTATACTACGTTTCATGGAAAATTATCGTATAAAAGGAAGAAATTTACGGTTTAGTACTCTCTGTTAGAATCACGTTGAGTGGTCTTAGATAACGTACTGCGTTTACCACGGATTGTAAATTTTTAGCTGGTTTTATTGGTGGTTTTAATGTAACCAATATTGAGTTAACAACGGAGAGGCTTAAAAGTTTGAATTTATATTACCTATTGCTACTTAATGATTATGATACTTAATTTATATTACTTATATTGCACTAATATTATTCCACTAATAATTGATGTACCATCTGTAATGTATAATATAGTCTAAAGTACATAGGTACTAAAGACTATTTTAACAATTGTCAATTACCAATTTAACAAATTTAGCGTAAAAAACAGTCTTACTACTTTACTTACAGACCTCGTATACTATTGTATGTAAGATAAAAGTCAGAACCAACATAAAGGTTGCCTTGTTAATGTTACATATTTGGCCTGGTAATAAAGAGGTAATTTATCTTGACTTTTTGTGTTAAAATATCATTTTTACCCGATTTTACTCTAGGAAACTCTCGTTCAACCTTTTCATTGAAAATAGTACACGATTAATGAAGAATTCCCTTATTGGTAATATAATCGGACGAGTCTCAATTATTTGAAAATAAATTGAACGAGAATAATGCCGTAGTCCGAAAAATTATCGTAAAAACAGTTATATGATACAAATATTCTTTGTGCTATGGCTACCAAACCATTCCTTTTCAGGGTGATTTTATACATTCCTACAAGGGACTAGAGTTTGAGTTCCAGAAGTAAGACCAACCCTTATTACTTAATTAACAAAAGCAAACACCCGTGTGATCAAACATTCTTTGGAAGAACTAAATGTTATGCAAACAGTGTTGATTAGAAATCTGAAACTTAAACAGCAAACTAAACATCTGTAACCCAATGAGTTCTCGAATTGTGATAATAACTTTACTAGAGCGTTCATGTTGTTTATTAATTTGGGTAAAGTTTGAGCATAAAATCAACTTTAGAATTAATTGACTTTCATTTAATTATGATATTGAGGTTTATTTACTCTGTTGTTATCAATTATTGTATTTAAATACGATTGCTATCTATACAGGGTGTCTTCAAGACCCGTCAACAAACTTCAAATAATTATTCAATAAACCCCCCCCCCCCCCCCCCCAAATTTAATACACTAAAACTTTTCCCCCCCCCCCCCCCCCCCCCCCCCCCCCCCCCCCCTATCCTTTTTCCCCCCCTTTTCCCTTATCAAAATAAGCAAAAACTATAAAGGACGTATGTCCTAAAATGCATACTTACCCAGATAACTACCATTTTGTATATTCACAAAATATTTTATATCTCATTTTTCAATCGATTGTTTTGTGATTTGGTGTGTATCTTGACATAATAAAGACCCAATTTATAAAAGAAAAATGTTTGTATTTACTTCCCTGTGGGAAATAGATTAGATCATGGATATGTCTAAAGGTAATGTTCTCACCTCATCTAAATAGCTGTTCTTATTCTTTTATATTAAAAATTCAATTCAATAGTTCTGATGGTTTCTATGGAAACCTGTTACATAGTTTCCATCTTAAAAATCACCTCTGAGTAAGTATGCACTTTAGGATATGCATTAGGACACTGTTAGGTTTAGGGGTTAAACCATTTTTATAAAATATCTATCTCTATCTTATCTTTTCACCATTTTTTCCTGAGTCCAAAGTTTTGAGCGATATAGTTGAGATAGTTTTCAAAAAAGAAAACACAATCTCCCATACTTAAACATTCATTCATACAACAAACTATCAAAATATAAACAGAGACTAATATTTGACTTATATTTGTCCATGAAAATGATTTTTGAAGTACCACCTTGTGTACACACAGAAATGGAAGTCGAGCTAGAATCCCCGATGGGACCAATCTGTTTGTTCACTGTAGATATCTTGACAATATATCTTGGGAGCGCTTCAGGGCTGCGTCATTTCCCATCTTACGATCTATCAGCTGTTGAGCTAGTGAGCTCGAATAGGCTTTCGGAAACAATACACACCGTCACTTGGGAGTCGCAACTGCCTATCAACCTTGTCGATCGACAACATCCACGCGGCCCGCAGGGAGTCTCGTGATGGAGCCGATAAGAATAGTATCTGTGCATGTGAGATCAGCTCATTATTACAACTGTTTATTGTTTTTGTTTTTGTTCTAGAGAGAATTTTGCTGTTTAACTATCTACCATGGCTAAGGTGATAAAAAATGTGATTTGTTTTTATGTATGACTAAAGTATATTTATTTGATTCATAATTTAAAGAGTGTCTGATGTAACAACATGCTGTTTCAGCAACATAACGTTTTTGATCATGACAACTACCAGTACTAGGTTTTCAGATTTGACTAAGCAGTATGACGGAAGTGGAGATTTTAGTGAGTGGCTAAAAAGTTAAAATTGGTATGTAAACTACAACAACTTTAAGATTTGCAAACGGTCCTTCCTTAATTTTTATCAGCACGTGCATTCGCTGTTTATGACGGGCTACCAGAAAATATCAAAAGTGACTATGGAACTCTCACCAATGTATTATTACAGGCCTTTTCAGCAGACAGATTCCAAGCTTACGCAGAGTTTACCGTTAAGCGTCTGCTCCCTGGTGAGTTACTAGATGTTTATGCTTCCAATCTAAAGAGGCTGGCTAGATTAGTAGATCCTTTTGTATCAGATGGATGGATTAAGAGCGCACTAATAGATGGGCTGCCAGAGAATATACAAAACCAATTGAAAGCTGTTGTCTTCAAAGTATGGGGTTGTCATATGTAATGGCGAGAGCTAGGAGTGTTTTGGGCAGTGAGTTGAACTTTGGAGCAGTTACACACACAAACTCGAATGGTTTTAAACGTAATAGACAGGGAGGAAATTAATGTTTGACATGCTTTGCTGTGATCATGCCACATCGGGGACATCTGCCGAGTTGGTGTTGGCACCACTGGGGCGTGTGTATGTGAGATCAGCTGTGTGTGAGTGTCTGATTTAACAACAATATCCATATAGCAATATTGTGAAACAGTTGAAGAGAGAATGTTTACGTATAACCAATTTTAAACACATTTTCCCGTCACCAATTCAAAATTTGACGTTGTAGAGACTTTGCTTTTGACTATTTTACCACGACCAGATTGTCTGTTTTAATTTTGTCTAGAGGACGTAGTCATTTTTAAAATGAAATGACATTAAAAACAACATTACCTCATTATCTAATATTTCCTTATGTTTGAGATAATGACAACAATATTCTCTGGACTGATATAAATATCAAACCAACAGATTACGGCATGAATAACGTGTGCCTTTAATTCAACCAATGTTGAACTAATGGAGAATCTAATCTAAGACCGGGTTGGTGGCGACGTCCTGTAATCCAGCTACTCGGAGGCACGAATTGTGGATAGTTGTGAGCGATGGTCGGTGGGTGTAGTGTTCTCTTGTGTGGATTTCGTCCGCATAGTTGAATACTGCGTTAATCCGCAAATAACATACTCATAATTAGACCAATTCGCAATTTAGAGGCCGTGGTTTGGATTCCACGTTAAACTGTAGGTCCCTTAGCTGTCATTGACTGTTGGGCTATTAATTAACAGTATTGTCTAAGGAACATGTCAGCCTTAGTCAGTAACAAAACTACAAGATCGCGCCATAATCATCCTACACTCAATCCTCATTCATACTTGGCTTAAAATACCTACTTTGTGGTATGGTCACCATTTCAATAATCTGATCTAATCCTATTTTTAATCCATATTAAGGGAAACGACGAGATTACAAGACAACTCACAGATACCTGTTTATAAGGAAATAAACAGGGAAAAATCACATGAAAGTCGTTTCATAAACGAAAGGGAATGTTTTCAGTTCATATAAACTAAAATTCTTCCATATTTAAAATTCTACAAACGGAAGTCTGTTTCAATTTTGCATCTAACAAATGCCACCCCACACCCAGAGCTAAGACATATCCATGTCAAAGTATTATATGATAGAAACAGTTTTTAGTTAACCGTAATATTATTTAAATATAAAATAACTATTTATTATTTTAATTTACATTATGAAACAAAAGACGTTTAATGTTTCATTTTCATTTAGATCTAAGAACTCTCTTATAAAATTACATATAACATTTTTAACTACTTATTTTGATTTTTAAACTTAATTTTTATTTAGTCACACCTATTCTCCTACTATAGTAGTAAGTAGTAAGTACGCATAAACAACCATAAAAAAGTTTTGAATGGTTAAATAATTTTATTTAAAAGGGTAAATTTAAAAACATAAAGTGAGTGTAGCTGTTTTTTACTCATTTTCGTATGAAACCAGAATGGTAATACCATAAAAAGCCTTGATAACAAACAAACGGCTCCGGGCTACGCTTTGATGGTTGTATTCAAACAAACAGGAAAATCTTTGAAATTTGCATTCATCATAAAGATCAAGGGGATAAATTCTTGTGTTTTATGTTAAAAGTCCCATTGATTGGAAGGTGGAATGGAAAATATAAGCATATTTTAAATCTACAAAATAGTTTTAGCGTTAAGTTGTTTATTTAAACATCATTAAAAAATTATTGACCATCAAATATGATATACAATTAATTGTAGGATATTTATCATACAGGCGACAATTGTGGAAAACGTTCAATCATAGTCTTTTTAATCTTTTAATATTGACTATGTATAAAAAGCCAAGTATGATGAAATTCTTTGTAGTTTTGAATTTTTATGTAGTTCCTCGGTGCGCTTTTGGCTCTTAGGATATTATGAATAACCCACTTCCATGGTATCGAATATAATTTATACTGAAACAATAATAGCATATTTTTTGATAAAAAAATTAGATTTTGTGCGAATAAAGTCTCAAAAAACTGAAACATTGGTAAATAAAGTATAGACTAATATTAGTATCTAGAGGACGTAGTCATTTTTAAAATAAAATGATATTAAAAACAACATTACCTCATTATCCAATATTTCCTTATGTTTGAGATAATGACAACAATAGTCTCTGGACTGATATAAATATCAAATCACCATATTACGGCATGAATAACGTGTGCCTTTAATTCAACCAATGTTGAACTAATGGAGAATCTAATCTAAGACCGGGTTGGTGGCGACGTCCTGTAATCCAGCTACTCGGAGGCACGAATTGTGGATAGTTGTGAGCGATGGTCGGTGAGTGTAGTGTTCTCTTGTGTGGATTACGTCCGCATAGTTGAATACTGCGTTAATCAGCAAAGAACATCCTCATAATTAGACCAAATCGTAATTTAGAGGCCGTGGTTCGAATTCCACGTTAAACTGTAGGTCCCTTAGCTGTCATTGACTGTTGGGCTATTAATTAACAGTCCTGTCTAAGGAACATGTCAGCCTTAGTCAGTAACAAGACTACAAGATCGCGCCACAATCATCTTACACTCAATCTTCATTCATACTTGGCTTAAAATACCTACTTTGTGGTATGGTCACCATTTCAATAATCTAATCTAATCTTATTTTTAATCCATATTAAGGGAACGATGAGATTACAAGACAACTCACAGATACCTGTTTATAAGGAAATAAACAGGGAAAAATCACATGAAAGTCGTTTCATAAACGAAAGGGAATATTTTCAGTTCATATAAACTAAAATTCTTCCATATTTAAAATTCTACAAACGGAAGTCTGTTTCAATTTTTCATCTAACAAATGCCACCCCCCACCCAGAGCTAAGACATATCCATGTCAAAGTAATATGTGATAGAAACAGTTTTTAGTTAACCGTAATATTATTTAAATATAAAATAACTATTTATTATTTGAATTTACATTATGAAAGAAAAGACGTTTAATGTTTCATTTTCATTTAGATCTAAGAGCTCTCTTATAAAATTACATATAACATTTTTAACTACTTATTTTGATTTTTAAACTTAATTTTTATTTAGTCACACCTATTCTCCTACTATAGTAGTAAGTAGTAAGTACGCATAAACAACCATAAAAAAGTTTTGAATGGTTAAATAATTTTATTTAAAAGGGTAAATTTAAAAACATAAAGTGAGTGTAGCTGTTTTTTACTCATTTTCGTATGAAACCAGAATGGTAATACCATAAAAAGCCTTGATAACAAATAAACGGCTCCGGGCTACGCTTTGATGGTTGTATTCAAACAAACAGGAAAATCTTTGAAATTTGCATTCATCATAATGATCAAGGGGATAAATTCTTGTGTTTTATGTAAAAAGTCCCATTGATTGGAAGGTGGAGTGGAAAATATAAGCATATTCTAAATCTACAAAATAGTTTTAACGTTAAGTTGTTTATTTTAACATCATGATTGACCATCAAATATGATATACAATTAATTGTAGGATATTTATCATACAGGCGACAATTGTGGAAAACGTTCAATCATAGTCTTTTTAATCTTTTAATATTGACTATGTATAAAAAGCCAAGTATGATGAAATTCTTTGTAGTTTTGAATTTTTATGTAGTTCCTCGGTGCACCTTTGGCTCTTAGGATATTATGAATAGCCCACTTCCATGGTATCGAATATAATTTATACTGAAACAATAATAGCATATTTTTTGATAAAACAAATTAGATTTTGTGCGAACAAAGTCTCAAAAAACTGAAATATTGGTAAATAAAATATAGACTAATATTAGTAGTTTATTGGAATTATTGATAAGTGATTTAGTAAGACTAAAAATCTTTAAATTTTAACTATAATTTTTCCTCTCTTGAATACAGTAAGTACTAAAGTACTATTGTACATGAAATTTTATGACTTTTTTAGTGTGATAGGATTAAAAGTAGAACCTCATTTCTCATGGACTAAAGTAATTCTAACATATAATAACATAGAAAGGATCAGGAAACACTGCATACACAAATATATATTTGAGTGTCAGCCATTTTGTTTGTTGTCATTTACTGAAATAAAATGTGCTGTGGCAGCAAAGAATCATATGAAGGTACATAACTAGTTCATAGCTATTGTTATATGTGTAGATTGAGGAAACTTGTTGTTGTTGAACTGAATTAACCTTTCAGAGTTAAAATACTTTGGATGTATGAAATAAAACCATTTCAAGTAGTTCTTAAGTAGTTCTAATTCCATAAATATAATATTTAAGTTGATAACTAATTGTTTTTTTTTGTTTGAGTAGTTTTAATTTGATTAATTGTTTAACACCGTAGATTGTTGAAAATCATACAATATGAATACATAACATTAAACTTCTATAACCATCAGTTTTCATTTTATTAATGTACAAGTTAAATGCTAGAAGACTTTGTAATAAGAATTGAAACATATAACTTTCAACGAGCATGTCTGTCGTTAAAGGAATGAGTTCTAAAAAGCGTTGTAACGGAGCTTGTACCAATATTGTGTTTGTTTTGTAACATCGACTCTGCAAACCCCAGGGGCTATATTATCGTACTTCTTTAAGAAATTGGAACATTTTTACGTTATAATAGAATATTTAAATCACATTTATAAACTTTACTAGTTACTTATATACTTTACTGGTGAACTTCGTAACGCCTAACAGTAAATACATGTTAACTTTAAGATTGGCCATGTTCTGAAGTCGAACAATTCACTAACCGTTTTGGAAAGAGAGGTATGTAAAATTTAAATACATACAAAATTCCTTTATCACAATGTTAATATTCGCTCATTGTAATATTAATCCACACAAACAGGGAGTGTGAATTTTGAGGTACACAGAAAAATAAATGAATGAAGAAGTTGTGTGTTATTCCAGAACTTGTCAGTTATTGTCTTGCTCATTTCGCTTTCCTAGACTATCGATGAAGGTTTCTGCCCGACGTTGAATAAACACTCGTCCTATCAAAATATCACTACCACTTCTCCGGGTTGCCAGACTGTTATTGGTTTGCTTTACATCAAGTCCTACATGCTGCGTAAATAAAGTTCTGTTTGTACAGTAAGTGAAATTCATAAATAGTTTGTTAACTTTTGTGTAAGTAGGGAATTAATTCATAGAAAACGTCAATTAGTTCACCTTTTAAAATAAAAAATTACATTTTATACAGACATTTGATAATACAGTAATTAGATTTGATTCAATTATTGAAATGGCGTCCATAATATTTAAATTTTTAAAAATAATTTTAAGCCAAGTATGATTGAGGATTGAATGTAAGATGATTGTGGCGCGATCTTGTTACTGACTAAGGCTGACATATTTCTTAGACAGGACTGTTAATTAATAGCCCAACAGCCGATGTCAATTAATAGACCTACAGTTTAAAGTGGAGTCCGAACCACGGCCTCTGAATTACGAATTGGTCTAATCATGAGGATGACCATTGGGGATTAATACAGTATTCAATAGTGCGGACTTTGATCCACACAAGACAACACTACACTCACCGACCATCGCACACAACTATCCTAAATTCGTGACCTCCAAGTAGCTGGATTTACAGGACGTCGCCACCGCCCAGTCTTTATTAGGTGGTATTTCGTCTAGTTAGTCTTATTAGTTGTTTTAGCTATTAACATGTAGACCACTGCAACGTCTAGGGTCATGTTGAAATGAATTGGTAATTAATTTTTACAGATGCTTTTAAAACACTAAGTACCTGGTGACCGAGCTTTGCTCGTATAGAATAAGACATGTATTATAAAAATTAATTAGAAAAATTAAAACACATTTATTACTCAATGAAAACATTTATGTGGTTGAAATAAAACCGATTTAATACACCATAATTAATATAGCACTGAACAAAATGTATCGCCCCTGGTGGGGATGGAACTCGCGGCCTATAGTGAGGCCGACACGCTACAACTTGGCTACTACGTTAGTGAATTGAGCGATGCCGTTTAACGGCTTTTAGCCAAAGCCGATCATTTACTGTTTAATTATCCATACCGTTATTATTAGCCTGTGATCAACTGATTTTGTTATAAACGGAATGAGGATTGAAGAGCAAAAGAGAAATTTAATTTACATCAATTAATTGGTTTGTTACAGTGGCTTCAAGCAATACAACGAATACGTTTTCTATCAAAACACGGAAGATTTTGGAAATACTTTTTCTGCTTTTATTTCGCACAGCTATGTTATCCTTAAGTTTTTACAAATTGTTTAGTAACCTGATAATTTTGCATTTATTTAATTCATAAAATAAATATTAATGCATAACCTCTATATTGTTCCCCGCAGTCTTCAATCAAGAACTGTCAAACGGTTATAAACAGTTGTTTGGGTTTGTATTGTTTACATTTTATTCTCCATAAGCGTAATGTTAAATTTTTAGATTTTAAACTTAATATTACAGTAAAACACGAATTTTCCTGGACATTAGACCTATCTAGAACTTATTTTCTACTCGGAAATTAGTTATTTCCAAAATTTAAAGAAATTCCTCGGTGCCGTTTTCGAGATCCGTGTGCAAATATATATATATACAAACCTTGCTCGTATTATAGTATTGGATAACGGTCATAAGGGGTCATTTAACAGTTCACATTGGCAAAATTACTTTGACATGTAATAAATGTATTAATTGGTAAAAATAGAAAAATGGTTGACATTTAGACCATTGTAACTTCCAGAATCATGTTAAAATTGGTAGCTTATTTTTCTTCCCTCTTATATGCTATGGTATTATAACGGTCATAAGGGGTCATTTAACAGTTCACATTGGCAAAATTACTATTACATGTAATAAATGTATTAATTGGTAAAAATAGAAAAATGGTTGACATTTAGACCATTGTAACTTCCAGAATCATGTTAAAATTGGTAGCTTATTTTTCTTCCCTCTTATATGCTATGGTATTAGAAGGTTGATTTAGATATTTTTGGTTCTGATTTTTTTTTTAAATTGTTAGCCTTCTTGCCCTTAAATCTGAACTGGTTATTCGGCCAGCTGTTGGTATTGGTTGAGGGCAGTGCATGTAGGATTGAGAAAAATTTGTTGTTGATATTATTATATTTGAATGTAATGTAGGTGGTTATTTATATATATGTTTTTATTTTGTATATTTTTTATATATTTGTTTTTTTACTATTAGTATTAATTTAATTTGTTATTTTTTGCTTTTCCAATATTTTATAACATTGGTAGAAGCTTAATGTTTACTTCAAACTGACCCACTTTCTATTAAAATAATGCAATGGAGCTCTCAAAACCCCAGTTGTACTGATGTTACAAACATATCTTCTAAGTTTTACTGTACATGTAATACTGACATGAAAATGACCAACAGTTAAATTACATTAGTATTAGTTTGTTTACATTTATAATTAAATCTAGTATAAATATAAAACTGAGTAAAATATTATTTCACATATAAAACATTCAATGAAAATTGTGATTTTTCTAATAATTAAATCTAATTTTTCCAATTTACAATAAATAAAAAGTAAACAAGCTGAGAATTTCTTTCTGATTTTATTTATTGATTTATGATTTATGGTTAATATATTGTCACAATAAAATACACCTTGCTTCCTAACACTGATTAATTTAATTAGTAAAAAGGACGGACGTCATTAATGTAATTCTGCAATTTAAGAAGAAAGTAAAATAATCATGTTTTTTGAAAGCCATTAATTACTTTAAACTGACCCATTTCCTGTTAAAAGTGTTTGTACTTCCCTGTGGGAAATAGGTTAGATCATGGATATGTCTAAATGGAATAGTCTCAGTTCATTTAAACAGCTGTTCTTATTCTTTTATGTTAATAATTAAATGCTGGTAGTTTCAATGGAAACCTGTTACATGTTTTCCATCTTAAAAATCACCAACAGCCCCCAGAGCTAAGACATATCCATGTCAAAAAATTACTTCTGGAAATAATTTAGACGATTTTGTAGTAGGTCTACATTTGGTACGATAAAAATATTTTTCAAGGATGGTTCCTAAAATTATTACTGTATTTAATATTGAAAATGTTTACTTTAATAAACGGTTAAGGTATTAGGAAAAAGAAATACCTGGAAAATATTTTTATTTCATACTACTGACTCAATAAAATGTTTAACTCAATACTCATTTCCAGCCTCAAATTATACCTGCTTAAAGAATAGCTTGAAAACTACTACTTTTATATTTTAGAAAATTAATGTAAAATAAACAGAGAAGTATTCACAATGTTATGAACATTTCGCTCCTGACTTGTCTCAGTGTCTTATCGCGGTGTCGTGGCAGTCCCAGATTAAGATGATAATGTGATTAAACTCCAGCGCTTCCAGGTAACATAATTACGTCATTCCACTCATGGGATATTTGATAGACTGTACCCCTGCACCCCCATCGTAATCAAATCTTGGTTTGTGTTTTTGTGGTGACGAATTGAGAATAATGTATTACTATCTAATTTATTATTATTAATAACTAGCAGTAAACCCGTCCTTTGAACGGGTTGTAGGATTGAGTTTTAAGAAGAAAGATCATTATACCAAAATATAAACCTGAAATCCTAAACAAATCAGTACAAAGAAAATAAATCAATACCCAGCTTTATTATTTAGCATTAACTTACAAATAAATAGATTAAAACATTTATACCATTACTATAATTAGTTATACGTTAAAATAACTTTATATTATAGTATGATTTCAAAATGGGTTTAAAATCAATAACCAATATAAACTAATAATATTGATTTGATAGCTGTTTGTTTTTGTTTCTATTAAATCTTTAAACTACAAAGACAGCTGATTATTACCAGTAGGAGGTTCACTGATAATTGAAAGCAAAATGAGACTAATATCACGTAAAAATTGGGTTTTAATATGATCGTTATTTACTTTTCAAGGGGCGGAGGACAAGCATTGGAAAACCTTCTCTGGAATTTAGACAATGCATGAAATACGTTTTATTGTTATCGGTTCTCCCGTTTTATTCGGAGAAGACGGCGTACAATGCCTCCTGGAGCGTCAAGACAAACAGACACAAATTGAGATAAGACTTTTGTTTCGGCTTCTCTAACGCAAGAAACGTAAAAAATAACTGAAAAATGAATAACTCTCAGCAATGTACAGACAAAACTCTAATTTTATTTATATAGATGTAAGCGATTCCATCATACATCCTCGATTGTATCAAAGTAAATATTAATCATAGGATTAATTCATATTAGGTTTAGGGATTAGGCCTAGAGTAATATAGAGTAATACCAAGGCCTGACTCAGTGGCTGAGTGGGGTTAGTGTTTGCCTTCGAAACTGAAGGTTGCAAATTGAAACCCGCAATGGTTCAATCTGGACCCAGTTGGCATTTCGTCAGTGGCTAATAGTTTATGATGCTTCCTAACGATAGGTCTACTTTAAGTACAATACCAGGAATACCAGGGTTTAGACCATTTGCCATGAAACGTTAAAAAATACAATGAGACGTAAAAATACAAAAATAACCAAATATGAAAAACAAAGGGTGATTAAAAAAGAGAGTTTGGATAGCTCGTAGAAAATCAAATTTTAAACGTTTAGATAATTACTTGCATAACTATACGGGAGAATTCTTTAAGCTTTTCTTGAAAATATTTACAAATGGTTCAATATGTGCAACACGAAAGCTATCAACATTAAGTCAAATTCTGACCACACACGACTAAGCATCTGACGGTCAACTGTAGCAAGAGAAAACGATGTTAAAGATCCTAGATATCAACGAGAAGCGGTAGAAAAATCTGTCTCAAACACATCCCCACAAGAAATAGTCGCAGGTTGTTGGATCCGGTCTACGAGGATACGGCTGAAACACAGTGTAATCCTCACTTTTGTCGTCTGGGACGATGTGCATCCAGATACTCTCTGACGTCTAAGTGCCATCTTCTACTGAAATTAAGATACAACTATCTTCAGGTCTTTTCCGTTAATTCACCACCACCAGATTTTTACCTTAGCATTCCCTATTCGCCTATTCCCTGGGACGGTGGAGTCATCCTGTAATCCAGCTACTTGGTAACGAATTGTGGGTAGTTGTGAGCGATGGTCGGTGGGTGTAGTGTTCTCTTGTGAAGATTGACGTCCACACTATTGAATACTACGTTAATCCACAAAGACAATCCACATTATTATACCAGTTCGTAATTCAGAGGCAGTGGTTCGGATTCCAAGTTAAACAGTAGGTCCCTTAAATATGCCATTGACTTTTGGGTAGGTGGGTGTATTGGTTTATATTAACGTCCACACTATTGTTAATTACGTTTTATTGTTATTGCTATATTTTATTGTTAAATACGTTAATTTTCAAAGACTATCCTCATTATTTGACCAGTTCGTAATTCAGAGGCAGTGGTTCGGATTCCAAGTTAAACTGTAGGTCCTTTAGATATGCCATTGACTGTAAGGCCATAAATTAACAGTTCTCTTTAAGGAACATGTCAGCCTTAGTCAGTAATAAGACTACAAGATCGTGCCACAATCATCCTATACTCGTTTATAGTTAATACTTGGTTTAAAATACCTACCTTTTGTCATTTAAATACTCTTATCTAAGCTTAATAAAAGTAATTTTCAAACCAAGCTGTAATAAATTATTTTTTATTGAAAATTAATTAAAAAATAAATGTTTATGGAGTTAAAACTATTAATATGAAAATGTATCTCTGGATCAAAGAGCTGAGCATACTCTTAGTTCTTGAATTTTGAAGGAAATTTTGTTTAATGATATCCTTTCATTCGAGTATGTTGGGACATATAACGCACCCTTAAACCTTTCAAGTGGTACCATGTCATTCATAGAGGTTTCCTGAGCAAGATTCCAACAAAAGCAGGTGAATAATTTATTTTACATTGCATAGCTAAAAAGAAGCAGGATAATATATTATTTAAAATAAATAGTTTTAAACCAAATTACTACACCTACTTCATAAATATTTCTAAAATTCCATATCCAATTATAGAAAATAGAATCGTTATTGTTATAATTCATAACAAAATTATTTTAGTCAAATTACAAATGTTAATATAAAATTCCCAATAAGAAGTTAGATTATATTGAATTGCCAGAAGTTAAACAAAAAGCCATTATCAGAATATCTTATTCAAACTAGTTGATTGAAGAGACGCTGGTTCAGTTAAAGTCGGACAAGGTTTATTCAGAAATTGGAAAGTAAACCTCTAATATACTTTGTAAACAATATAACGTTTTACAATATTATGTAAATAAAAATCTGAGAATTTATTAGCATAATTGAAATAAGATTTCTTAAAACATTTATCACGTATTTTTTTACGTTTTACTTCTTAGATTACATAACAATTTTTATGTGTTAGTTTCCAGTAAATGCTCCCATTAATTAATTTATTACCAAAATATAATTAATTACGGTTATTTCATTAATAATGTCATTGAAAAATAAATTAACGTTTTTTTATAAAATTTACAACGCACTGTTAAAACAAAAATGTAATTACTGTAAAATATATGATCAATTTCAAACACATGTAACTTAAATTTCATAATAACAGAAAGCAGAGAGTAATAGAGAAATTAAAAGGTCACATTCTTTTTCATTTGAAGACACAAATACATGATATGTTCCAACATTTAAGTCGAAAAAATTTTATGGTTTGGATTTTTTAAGCTATACCAAAATAATTTTCACATTATGTGAATGGTTCACATTCTTTATTATTCCCAGATTTAACCTGTCACCACATAGTTTATAAATTGTGTTTGAATTAAAGTTAGAGCCATAAAATATAGTAAATCGTCAATATGTTAGCTTGGTTTATGGAGGCCTCATAAGTTTACAGTTAGTTAAAATGCTTATATATTTAATGCTTCATAAATAACTAGCTACTGTGACACCCATTCTTCACATGGGTAAAAAAACTGAGAATTGTACTTGTAAATGGAAATGATAAAAAATAACGTAATAAAAGACAGACATTGGGAAAAAACTTAAAATCTACCATTTTTGGCAATACTAATCTAAATCCAGCGTTTTATCTGTAAAAATAAATTTTCTTTCTTCTTCTTCCCGAACTATCAAAATGTAGTGTACACAGCTGTGTTCACATTCACGAAATTTTATGTTGATATCCTTTTAACGTGTAATTATTAAAACTTAAGACGTTCATGGGGTGTAGCCCGAGGGAATTTTAAGTAAATGAATAAGCCTATAAGTTGTATGAGTTTCAGATCTACCTTTGTGTAAAATTTAAAACCGGTCGGTTCAGTATTTTTCGCGTTTAGTTTCCACAACATTCAAACCAACAAACATACAGAAACTACCTCTTTGTAATATTATAGATTGTAAACTATTATATAGCCAGTAGCAATGCTACAAACAAAAAGTCGAATGTTATTGAGTTTTGAGATGGATATGTCTTAGATTGGGGTAGGGGTTTGTTGGCAATTTGTGCTACGAAAATATGAAACAGTGACGTCATTTGGTTAACCAAACTATGACGTCACTAACAATGCGACGTCATAGTTTGGTTATAAGAACAACTGTTTGGATGAACTAAAAACATTCCCTTTAGACATATCCTACGGTAATATCTTCTTCTTTATGGGAAATCCGCTAAAATGATTCTATTGACTTGCTTGTGGGAAATTGGTTAGATCATTGATGTCAAAAGAATATTTTCAGTTCCTCTAAAAAGCTGTCTTATAGCCTTATGACGTTTCAAATTATGGTCGTTCAAATTGTCAACACCCCTTCCCCCAGAGCTAAGACATATCAATGTCAAATACTAGAACACAACTAACTACTAATTGACTTAATATCACATTGACAATACAATGGATATCTGGCTTTCACCCAGAAAGCCCGGCTTCGATTACCGGAATAAAATTTTAGGACTGGGACGGTGGCGACATCCTGTAATCCATCTACTTCGAGGTCACGAATTGTGGATATTTGTAAACGATGGTCTGGGGGTGTGGTGTTCTCTTGTGTAGATTGACGTCTGCACTATTGAATACTACGTTATCTTCAAAGACCATCCTCATAATTAGACCATTTCGTAGTTCAGAGTCCGTGATTGGGGTTCCACGTAATTGTAGATACCTTAGTTGCCATTGGCTGTTGGGCTATTAATTAATAGTCATGTCATAGTCAGTAACAAGACTACAAGATCGCACCACAATCATCTTACACTCAATCCTCATTCATACTTGGCTTAAATACCTTGGTTGCCATTTCAATAATCTAATCTAACGTTTAATAAATAACCAAAGTTATTTATGTTTTAATTTTACTTATCAATTTTTAATAAATCACAATATCTTATCATAGAGATCTCGTTTGATAAACGGATTTAAATTTTTGATTAACAATTTTTACCAGCTAATGTTAATGCGTACTGGAAGTGAAGCTTGGCCCTAGATGCAAAACTCTGCTTATATACAGATATAGCCGATCGGATTCATCAATATTCCTGCAGCACTCAGCACAGAGGAGCAATCTTGCAGCCTTTGTAGCCCTTCATCACGATTCAACGCCATTGAGACTGGAGGCGTCGCGTTTAGCATTGCCACAATAGAGCTCAACTCATGCATAGTAGGGGTGTTTCTCCGCAGAGCGATCTACCTTGACTGCGTTTTAACGAAGTAAAGGGGTCGGTGAATTGACAGAATGAAATTAGATTAGATTAGATTATTGAAATGGCAACTATACTACAATATAGGTATTTTAAGCCAAGTATGAATGAGGATTGAGTGTAAGATTATTGTGGAGCGATCTTGTAGTCTTGTTACTGACTAAGGCTGACGTGTTCCTTAGACAGAACTGTTAATTAATAGCCAAACAGCCGATGGAAACTAAAGGACCCACGGTTTAATGTGGAATCCATAACCACGACCTCTGAATTACGAATTTGTCTTATTATGAGGATGGTCTTTGTGGATTTACGCAGTATTCAACTGTGCGGACGTTAATCCACACCCACCGAGCATCACTCACAAGTATCCACAATTCGTGGACTCCAAGTAGCTGGATTACAGGACGTCGCCACCGTCCCTGTTGTATAATAATATGTTTTTGAAATAATATATATGTTTTTACTTTTTAGGGAACCTGTCAGTAGAATGAATAATTGGTCTTATTGTAGCTGTTATGTGAATCCTGGCAAAGTCTTTAACGGATCTTCGACACCTATGGTGTCATTGTCACATTTTTAAACTTAAAACTTTTTGTAGGGTTATTTCTTGATTAAAACACTTATAGCTTTTTAGTCCTATGTTAGACCTGCCTCATAAATTCTAAATGATACGTGATGTGATGATGATATGTGATATGTGTGGCTATTGATATGTGATAAATAAGTGAAAAATGATTAAATACAGAAACACGGGAAACAAGGAATCGAATAAATATGTTCACTTTGGAAAATCTGTCCTTTTTCCAAGGAATAAAATTCTCTAAGAAGGTGGGGTTTAGTCTGTGTAGAGAAATTAATTAAAATATTAATGTAAAGATCGTAGGGCTATGAGGATATTGTCGGGATTTTGCGTTAGTATGTGAGGAGCGTGTCGTGGAAGGTCCTTTAATCACTTTAATACCTCCACGGATCCCTTCCTAAACTGTGCACACATCAGCTGTTTTGTTCGTACACGTTAAATTTATAGAAATAGTTTTACTTCCTAAAAATGTCCTTCATTTCTTTGTTTGAAATTCATTATTGGTGATGGTGGATTGATGTTATTTAGATTCTAATTCAGAGGCCGTGGTTCGGATTCCACGTTAAACTGTAGGTCCATTAGTTGCCATCGGCTGTTGGGCTATTAATTAACAGGCCTGTCAAAGGAACATGTCAGCCTTAGTCAGTAACATAACTACAAGATCGCGCCACAATCATCTTAAATTCAAACCTCATTCATACTTGGCATTAAATACCTACATTGTAGTATGGCTGCCATTTCAATGATCTAATCTAATCTAATACCTACCTGGATAGGACTAGACTCTAGTTTACTCAGATTTGGTCAGATCAGATTCCAGATCCCGAAACGTCGTGAAACTTTGTTTTACATAAAATCGTGATGGAAAATGTCCCCAATAAAAGACTCCTAGATAAAATCTCCTTCAGTTCAACGTAGGCAATATTTCTCAATTGACCAACTATGAATTTTACAGAACACAGTTTTCATCACATGAAACTCCTTTACAAGTTTATAATTCTTTTTATTTTATTTATAAGATGAATTAATTCTACTGAGGTGACTCAATTGCAAAAATTTCAATTAATTAATCTGTTAAATAAATAGCCACAGTTGTATGCCAAAAACAGCCTTTTGTACAAGTTAAGGTGTGTATACAACAACAACAAAAAATTATTATAAGTAATAAAATGCTACGATAGTAAGACTATAAAACTATAAAGTAATAAACCTATCTAAAAGGATCAAAAATAAATCCAAACTATAATCGAACAAACAAATTTAATCCTTAAATAAATGTGACAACTTTAAAGGTATGAAAAATGATGAATTGTAATATTGAGTAGTGTGAGTGGTAGAGGTTTAGTAATATTAATACATATTTAAACCAACAAAAGTGACTTCTCTGTGGAGGGTAAGGAGACTTTAATGTTTTGGTTCGTTTAACACTGTCAGACCCAAGGCTTCTAACAAGAGAATTATGAGTTATGTAGTAGAAAAAGGTTCTTTTGATATGAAAGTTCTTCCTTGAGGACTTTTTTCAATGTCAATTTGTTAAAAATGTGAAAAATTTAACGGAAATATGGAGTAATTTTTTAAAATAATGTAAATGGAATAAAAAACCCATCATAAAAGACTTGAATCCTTAGAAAAATCTCCTCAAGTTGAATAATAACCTAGCTATATTATGCAAAGGTTATTTTTAAAATATTTCATCCTAGGTAAAAAATGTCACAGGGCTAAGATAGGTCTGTAAAAAGATTCCATGATTATTTTTACTTTTGAAAGGCTCCAAATGTTTAACGAGTAATACCTTAATGATATTCAATTAAAAGTTAAATTTTGTAGGGTGTTACCCCAAACAACTATGGTGTTATCACGACCTATTTAGGTTGTAGTTTCAAATCCCACTTGTGGCATTTAGGAGAGAAAATGAAATCTCCCAGGTTAACCCAGCCCTGTGAAGCAATTGGGAAGATACTACTTCAGTGGCGCATTCTGGTGTAGAAAGGAAGCACCAACACGTTAAAGAATGCGCTATGCCGGTGTTATCATTATCCACATGCCATTTACAACGTATAAAAAAATATACAAAGAATATCATGGCTAGAAGGCGAAATTCTTTTAAGTGAGTGCCCTAGGAGTCCTATCCAGGTAGGTTTTAGATTAGATTAGATTAGATTACATCATTGAAATGGCAACCATACTACAATGTAGGTATTTAAAGCCAAGTATGAATGAGGTTCGAATGTAAGATGATTGTGGCGCGATCTTGTAGTCTTGTTACTGACTAAGGCTGACATGTTCCTTTGAAAGGACTGTTAATTAATAGCCCAACAGCCGATGGCAACTAATGGACCTACAGTTTAACGTGGAATCCGAACCACGGACTTTGATTTACGAAATGGACTAATTATGAGGATGGTCTTTGCGGATTAACGTAGTATTTAATAGTGCGAACGTTAATCCACACAAGAGAACACTATACTCACCGACCATCGCTCACAACTATCCACAATTCGTGACCTCCAAGTAGCTGGATTACAGGACGTCGCCACCGTCCCAGTATTTTAAGCCAAGTATGATTTATGAAGTGTAAGATAATTGTGGCACGATATTATAGTCATTTTACTGACAAAGGCTGACATGTTCCTTAGATAGGACTGTGAATTAATCAATCTAAAGTCAATGACACCTATGCGACCTACACCCTCTGAACTACGAACTGGTCTAATTATGAGGATGATCTTTGCGGATTCTATAGTGTGGACGTTAATCCGCACAAGAGAACACTATACCCATCGAACATCGCTTATCCACAATCTGTGACCTCCCAGTAGCTGGATTACACGAAATCACATCGTTCCTGTGAATAATATAAAACCTAAAATAGTGTAATAGCCTAACATTCTATAAGAGATGTACTGATATTTATGGATATTATTTGTTTTTAAAAGTAGCTTACGTGATGTGGTTAGTTTATGCGGGTTTTTATATTCTCCGCAAATCGTCATTTGCAAGAGGACGCTGACGGTCGCGGCTCGCAAAACTAAGGACGCTAAGCGCTTTACACAGTCATGTGTTATAGGATTTTACTATGCAAGCGGATTTATGTATTTCGTTCTCCATTTAATACCATCATATAAAAGCTTCGCGAAAGTAAATATAGCCAAAGATTTATCAGTACTGTGGTCTTTGTTTCATTAAAAATTTAAGTATTTTTATCTATTTAAAACATATTACGAAATAACATTTTCATTGAATATTTAGTTCCAGTTGATATATAGTTTGAGACCGTATAAAAAGTTCCAATTGTAAGACATAGACCTAGAAACCGAAAGCAATAGTTCTTAAAATAAAATAGTCATGAGGAATTGTGAAAATCATAAAGAATTTGACCCTTATAAAAGTAAAGTAGGAAAAAGTATTTTTTTCTAAGCCAAAAACTAAGAAGATTACGTAATATTATTTTGACTAGACATACAATTTATGTAAAACTTATTTAATAAATATTTTAAATTTTGAAAATTGAATATTCAGAGGCAAGCAAGTGTGTATAAATATTTCCTAGTATACACAAATAATTTTATTAAAATCATTCTGGGTACACAAAAATTGATTTCAGCTATTTTATGTAAGGAAATGTATCAAATTGAGTCTCGAAATAGAGATCAAATCATCAGAAATGCCTCTCTGCTGAAGCCATCTAACAGCCGTCTAAGTTGTAAGTTGGTGCAAACTTCGCCGACAAATATTGAGTGTGAGTTTCATTGCAATGTGGCAGGTAGCGATTAGGTTACTGGAATAACTCAATTATACCGTTCTTTATGTAAACTTCCATATTATTTATACTTTATTTTCAGTCTTATATCGTATTAACTTATTGTTAGTTAATTCATTAAATACAAATACCTTGGAATATGCGCTTTCCTATTTGAATTTAACCATAAATAATAAAAAACTGAAGACGAAACTGAGTATGTAAATACTTATGGAGGCACTGACCTAGTAGGCCCAAGTGAAAGTTACTAGATCCGGTAGATTATATTAGATTATTGAAATAGCGACCATAACAAGATAGGCATTTTATGCTAAGTATGAATGAGGATTGAGTGTAAGATGATTGTGGCACGATCTTGTAGTCTTGTTACTGACTAAGGTTGACATGTTCCTTAGACAGGACTGTTAATTAATAGCCCAACAGCCTATGGTGACTAAGGGACCTACAGTTTAACGTGGAATCCAAACCATGGCCTCTGAATTACCTTTTAATTACCTGAATTACCTGGATTACTGGCAACGTCCTGTAATCCAGCTACTTGGAAGTTCAATTGTGGATTGTTGTGAGAGATAGTGGGTGGCTGTAGTGTTCTCTTGTGAGTATTAACGTCCGCACTATTGAATACTACGTTAATCAGAAGATATCTTCCTCATAATTAGACCAATTCGTAATTCAAAGGCCGTGGTTCGGATTCTACGTTAAACTGTAGGTCCATTACTTGCCATCGGCTGTCGGGCCAATTAACAGTCCTGTCTAAGGAACAAGTCAGCCTTAATCAGTAACAAGACTACAAGATCGCGCCACAATCATCCTACACTCTTTTCTCATTCATACTTGGCTTAAAATACCTACATTGTAGTATGGTTGCCATTTCAATGATCTAATCTAATCTAATCTTTTCAGTTAAAAGTATAAAAGCATCCTGAGTGCCCGTAGCTTCCTAGGGTGTTAATTATATTAGGTAATCTTAGCTCAAAATCTTCCGAGAAATACCCATATTGTGTTCCGTACTTAACTTATAAGCCAGTTCCCAACTTTAAAAACATTGTAAAATTGTCAATACCGAATTTCGGTCATAATTTCAGTTATAAACTATTGTTTAGAAAAATCAAATATCTTAAACTTCAAATGACGCTAAATTCAATTATGTGACGAAACGGATGCATTAGTCTTCGTTAAGAACAGTTGACTTAATAACTCTCAGAGTAATCCCGTTATGCCGATCCAACTTTCTCAGTCGCCTGAGGCGCAATCCTCGCTATCGGGCTTAACGCAAATGGAGTGCTCACACCTCAACCACACTCGTACACGTTTCACTCTTTATAGTCAAACTAGTTTTATACATACCGAGTTTTTATTGCGGACATTTTCCATCACGATTTTATGTAAAACAAAGTTTCACGACGTTTCGTGATCTGGAATCTGATCCCGTCCTCAGGTGAACTAATATCTAAAACATAAAACAATTAACGCATAATCCGGACCAAACCCAAGACTCAAAGACAACTAAGTCTCCGTGACGAGTGGACGTGTTTGGTTTCTTATGTGTGTAATGGTTAGTGAATGGTTTGTTTTTGAGTTTGTTGACTGCTTTAAGCTTTTATGTTTTCAGCTTTATACCGGTTTTGTTCAGATTATGTGTTAATTGTGTAGGTATGAGTTCGCCTGAGGACGGGATCAGATTCCAGATCCCGAAACGTCGTGAACCTTTGTTTTACATAAACTCGTGATGTTCGCAATAAAAATCTAAATAACATAATCCACTATCCCTAATAATGAATTTCAAACAAAGGACATACCGGGTATCCCACAAAGAGGTCTCTATTTTTGATTTAGTTTGACGGACGTGTGTATCGCGCTACGGACCTGGGACTCAACAGTCTAATACATATGTGCAAAAGAAATACCCTTGAGTATCAATTAATCCTAAAACGTTAGGACAAAAAGGTGGGATATAAAATAAATAGTACATTTTCGTTAAAATAGCTTTATGGCACCTGATGGTTGTTCCGCAAAGCGTGTGGCTGTTTTATATTTCGTTGCTATTAGTGCATTGCTATCAAATAGATTTAATTTATTTATTAGTTACTTATATCTTTAACTCCCTAACGTTGTTTAGTACTTAGTAACATCGTTAAAATTCAGTAATTATGTTGTAACACTTAAGCAAATTTAAATATTAGTAAGAGCCAATGCCACAATCGTTATATGTATCGATTGTACCAAGCATTCATTGAAATAATACTATTGAAAACACTAAACTTTCAAATGGCTGCCAAGCTGTAAAAATAAAAACATCAATTACATTATTTGTTATATCATCATCTTAATCCATAACCATTAGCTACGTGGTACTTGCAAAGTCCTAGGAGAAGTTAAACTGTTCACAGTGGAACCTATTTAGTAAGATCCTGTATAAGTCGACATTTTGAAAATTCCCGAAACCTTCAATACTTTCAATGCTAAAACACCTATAATTGAGATATAAATTGGGAAAAAAATCCTTGTTTACAAGAATTTTGAGTCGCCTATGACTAGTCTTATACAGCGAATCTTTTGCTCAAAACCTCTATAAGACGTAGTTCCCACACGGTTGACCTCCATAGCAAGTATTTAAAAAAACCGTGACTCAGATGCATGTTCAAATATGAGACCTCTATAAGATTAGTAGATTATTGAAATGGCAACCATACCACGAGGTAGGTATTTTAAGCAAATCATAAATGAGGATTGAGTGTAAGATGATTGTGGTGCGATCTTGTTGTCTTGTTACTAATTAAGGCTGACATATTCCTTAGAGAGGACTGTTAATTAAAAGCCCAACAGCCGATAGCAACTAAGGGACTTACAGTTTAACGTGGAATCCGAACCACGGACTCTGATTTACAAATTGGTCTAATTGTGAGGCTTGTCTTTGCGGATTAACGTCCTATTCAATAGTGCGGACGTTAATCCACACAATTCGTGACCTCCAAGTAGCTGGATTACAGGACGTTGCCACCATCCCAGTCCATAAAGCAGTGATAAAAACCAGGATAAAAACAACCTTCTTAATACAATTACTTCCAGAAGAAAATTTTCCCCGATCCCATAAGATTCTTTTTATCGAGGACTTTATACTGTAAATCGATAAAACGCTGGAAACAATGGATTTTTTTAAAATACGTAGCATGCAAGTTTACCTTATTTTAAAGGTTTATAAAGATCCGAACTAATCCACCTATTTCTGTAGAGTCACATTAATATAATTAAGGAGTTCACGGGTCCTTTGGTACAGAAAAATAATCATATGTTTATTTAAAAGTAAACCAATTACGTATTTTATAATTTTAAAGGCTTTAAAAGACTAAAAACATCCATATAGAATGAGAAGTTTACATCGAAGCTACCGTGTTTTAGCTAATTGATACAATGTCATATGTTTTATACTTTGTTTCAAAACTTTTAACGAGCTCTGTTTTACTTTATTTATTGTGAAAAACTGTTTTAAATAACCTGCAGACATTATAACAGTATCTTTTAGAGTGATAGGTTAATAAATGAAGTTGTCTTCAGAGGAAAAAGATAGGTGACTATTGATAGGTCAACTACTAACAAGGTACAAGATTGTCTATGATGATTTTTTAGCTTTATTGTTGCTTAACTAAGACAAGGGATAGATCAATTTCAATTAATAGTTCGGGTATCTTGTTGAGAAATATTATCTGTTACACTTTTTTGGATTGGTTTTATAAGTATTTTGCATTTTGTATACTTAGATGAGTAATTCAGAGTCAAATAAAAATGACTGTGAAGTAGTATAACTATATTTGTTAAAGTAATTGCATTCCAAATTGTTTACCAAGAAGTAATAAATATTTAACAATTTAATAAATTAATCTACTTCATATGATCAGGCTCAGAGGAGCACACCAGTGATATCCAACAGTTAATGATTTAAAACTTATTAAATATTGCGATATACCATTTTATGGAGGGTGAAGATATCTAATTTTGTAACACTAAATTGTTAAAGGGAATGGAAGATATTTGGTATATTATCTATGGGATTCACCTGAAACAATAACCAGGTTAAGTTTTAAAAAATATACCTAACAATTAAATTCACGGTAAAAATAATTAAGCTTTAAACTCCAACATCTGACAACCACTGGATTAAGTTTTAAAGTGAAAGCTACGATTCACGTTATTAAAAAAATTAACTTTTAGTTCCAGAAAAACAAAAACAAAGTCACTCAGAGAAATTCGTCTTTGACATCATAAAGTAATCTGGATTGTCGCCAGACGTGACGCCGGAGTTGAGGGTTGGACTCTCTCCAAAATGTTTTCTGAACCTTCCTCGTCAATCTGGAGATAAGCAGTTTGGCTAGAAGTTATAATAAATTACCGTAAGATAGAACAAGTACCAAAGATTAGTTAAAGAGAATAATTCGTCTGTCCAACGCCAAATATATGTAGCCTAGCCTTTTTTAGGGAAACCCTGAAATAAGATACCAAATGAAATAAAAGATTTTAGTATTCCCTTCCTTGGTGAAATGATTTTTTTGTGTAAAAATAATGACACAATGATTGTTAAAAGATTATCCTCTAAATGAGCTCAAACAATTGTGGTTTTAAAGTTTGCTGTTTTAGCAATCAAATGCTACATTCACATACACAAACTCAATAAAATTAGGTAGCTCTAAAAATACAAAAAACGTACCCAGGAAGGTATTTTAAGTCCAAGTGTGAGTAAAGAATAAGTGGTTGTGTGTGGTGGTATAATGGGTGTGACACGCACTTGTAGTCTTGTTACTGACTAAGGCTGACGTGCACCTTCGACAGGACTGTAAAAGTCAAACAGCCAATGGTATCTAAGGGACCTACAGTTTAACGTGGGATCCGAACTACTTTTGCCTCTGAACTATGAGGATGGTCTTTGAGGATGAACGTAGTATTCAGTGCTGCAGGCGTAAATCCCCACAAGAGAAGATCACATTCAACAACCGCTTATAACTATCCACAATTGGCGACCTCCAAGTATCTTAATTATGGGTCACGCTACCAATTTTAACACGTAAAATTCACCCAACAATTTTTATAGACCCCTCTCCAACCGTGAACATAGCCGTGATTTGATCAAAAGTTCACCACGTCAGTAGACTACTTCGGCGTTTAGTTACACAAAATAAGTACAGTACGCTAACAATGGATTGATTGGCCGAATACCTCTTGTTGAGGTTTTTACGTGAAAAAAATCTGTAGCTTTAATTGACAAGGTAATTCTTTTATTTTTGATTGTCATTTTAACATGTCAAAGGTCAGACCTCACGGATGAAAAAAACAGTTTTCCTAATTGTTGTGTATGTCAAAATTGTATATTTATCGTCGACATGATTAACAATTGAGGTTATGCACTGTTTATTGTATCAATAAGTAAGTAACTGGTTGTTGTTATAACTAAATTTACAAATCACGAATGGTACAGTGTTACAGATTTTAAAAGGGTAATGAGACATTAACATTTTAAGTTTGATTTATGAACACCAGAAACGCTTCACAAATGAGACCTAGTCCGTTTAATATTACCAGATTAGACAGTATTTGATTAAGTTTAAAGAAAATACAATTATACTGCAGACAAATCCGCTTTTCACTAATAGATATTGGTAGCTTGAAAGAGGCTTTAAGTCGCTCTCAAGCGCTGATCCCATTTCACCTGACTGAAATGGGTCATTAAAATTATCATTTCTACATTTGTTTTGCTGGAACAGTAAATCTCTAGAAAGGAATTGAATAAAAACCGCAATTAATAAAAAACTAAAAATCTATATTTTTTACCCGATTGGATAAAAATGCACACAGTGTAAGATTAACGCTTACAACATTGGGTCCCTTTTTTCTTTCCTCAAAAAATATATTTTATTAGTTTTTTGACGTAACATTGATTCCTTAGCGATGTCAATCCTGTTGATTACTAAGCATAAATAGTTTCAAGGTTTCATAGCCTGATTAAATGCTGAATAAAACGAGTCAAAACCCATCAATGGAACTTTTTTCATTATAAATTAAAGATAGTCTGCATTACCCATAAAGATTTAAATAGCACACTTATATCAACATTTAATAGTATAAACAGTTTTGGCTTTCCAGCCTTTTTGCGGTAATTGTCTGCTAAAAGGTTTCTCCCAAAACCATAACCATATGACAAATAGAATCGTGTGGAATACAGGGGTATTGATCTGTTATATGTATATTAAGGTAGTTAGCGAGCGTTTAATAATTCATTTAAATCTAAAGTCTGATCACACCGTGATCAAAGCCGTGAGCCACAGAGCAATCTCGTCCAATCAGGAAACGCGTTCCAGCGTGCATCTGTTTGATCCAGACCGGCCAGCGACATATCACACTCGGTAAAATAACTATTCACTTTAAATCTCACTTGTTCATGCCATTTTATTTTAGCTATAGAAAATATATTTATATTATCTATTAAATTATTGACTTTAACCAGTTATTTATTATTATACTTTACACTTTATACTTTTAACTGAAATGGCGACCTACCCAGGTAGGTATTTTAAGCCAAGTATGAATGAGGATGGAGTGTAAGATGATTGTGGAGCTATCTTGTAGTCTTGTTACTGACTAAGGCTGACATGTTCCTTAGACAGGACTGTTAATTAATAGCCCAACAGCCGATGGCAACTAAGGGACCTACAGTTTAACGTGGAATCCGAACCATGGCCTCTGAATTACGAATTGGTCTAATTATATGGATAGTCTTTGCGGATTAACATAGTAACCAAAAGTGCGGACGTTAATCCACACAAAGGAACACCACATCCACCGACCATCACTCACAACTATCCACAATTCGTGACCTCTAAGTAGCTGGATTACAGGACGTCGCCACCCGCAGGAAGGATTCCCCACTCAAAGGAAATGACTCATTCATCTTTACTTTTTAGGGAATATCTGCCTGGAAGACATTTGGAGACGCACGTCCATTTTAAGCACGCGTTGTATGTGTACATAACCATTGCTGTTTTTTATTTCAACAACTTGCGTAGTTGGAACAATTAATTGGAACGAATGTTTAAACAATTGGAACAAAAATTAGGGCCAGATGTTTTTTGGTTTGAGAAAATGGAAGATAAATCATAATGGGATGGTATAAAAGGACTTCCTAAAATCCAGCTGCTTGGATGTCACGAATTGTGGATAGTTGCGAGCGATGGTTGTTGGTTTAGTGTTCTCTTGTGTGGATTAACATCCGCAATATTGAATATTACGTTAATCCGCAAAGACCATCCTCATAATTAGACCAATTCGTAGTTCAGAGGCTGTGGTTCGGATTCCACGTTAATCTGTAGGTCCCTTAGCTGCCATTGACTGTTGGGCTATTAATTAACAGTCCTGTCCAAGGAACATGTCAGCCTTAATCAGTAACAGGACTACAAGATCATGTTACAATCATCTTACACTCAATCCTCACTCATACTTGGCTTAAAATACCTACCTTGTAGTATGGTTACCATTTAAATAATCTAATATAATCCAATTTAATCTGAATATAAGTTAGACCAAGAATGTGTGATAGCTAAAGTAAGATCAGAAGAGGAAATTAGTGCGAAAATCCACCTTGCGTGAAGCCATGTGATAAACTGATACCTGGTCAGTGACCGAAAAGGGAAGTCAGCTCCATCCCATATCAAGGAAGAGTCCCAAACTTCAAACTGTAAATTTACTTTATAAAAATCGTTACTTCTTAAAAGCAACACTAAATGTAGAGTTATATTTTTGAAACATTATTGCATTGTTGAAGTCCTAGTATATCAAACTGTGCCTTCTATGTACAGTGTACCTGGTAAAGATTAATATAAGATTAAGATTAAGTTAAAACATTACAATTGACGTCATTTGTTTGTTCTCTGTGAAAAACTCTTCCATCGGTGGGATGTATCTCAGCGGAGTATTCGGCAGGTAAAGGGACTCAGGAAGGTTATTTCAGGCTTCAAGAGGTTGGGAGCAAGGGCTTCTAGTATTTCGGGCTGTCTTTGTACAACGAACCTCCAGACAGCACAAAACTCTTATTAAACTGTACATTTAAGCAAAGTCAAAATATTTTTGGTAAATAGTTTTAATTTGTACAGTTCTGTTATTTTTACTATTTATTCATCTATTGCAAAAATTATTATTTTTGATATTTTTTCTTTTATTTTTACCACGGTATTTCTAATGTATTTTATGACAAAACTTAATCCAAAAAAATGTTGTCAAAATTTAGATTTGCTTGAAAAAGGCATTTTATTTTTGTTTATTATTCATTAATACTTTAAAGTTTACACTTGTTGGAAAATATAATTACTGTCACATGTGTTGTCTTTTATTTAGTCATAAAATAAAATAATCTTAACATAAGAAATTATGAATTCAGAATGATTTCCGACCATACTTATTTTACGTAACTAAATTAACAGTACATAAAACATAGTAATACCTAATTTGTAACTATGACAGTTGACTAGATCTCACAAAAAATATTATTTCAGCAGAACTGATGGTGCACAGGTATGGGTCAAAAGCTAGAAATGAGATTATCCGAGACTTTGATCACCAACATCAAAGGCAGGCGGTGATGGAGAAACAATGTTACATTTTTTTGGGCTCCTCTGTTCTGGATTATCACGTTTTCATGTTTCAAAGGTCGCTCGTAATAGTCTGTGATGTTTTAATCATATATTGAATACTTTACCTTAATATTAGATTAGATTAGATAAGATTAGATTATTTGAAATGGCGACCATCATACCACAAGGTAGGTATTTTAAGCCAAGTATGAGTGAGGATGAAATGTAAGATGATTGTGGTGCGTTCTTGTAGTCTTGTTACTGACTAAGGCTGACATGTTCCTTAGACAGGACTGTTAATTAATAGTCCAACAGCCGATGGCAACTAAGGGACCTACAGTTTAACGTGGAATCCGAACCACGTATATGTTATTTATAAATATGTTATTTATTCAAGTTATCAACCACATTGTATTTTTTGTAGGTCATAGAATACATTTAGTCTCAATTCAAGTTGTAGGTAGATAGTAGTAAGCCAAATCTTACTCACTAACTGATCACAGTTTCTCAAAAGCTACATTGCTTTGGAGCTTCAAATTTGGTACACAGATTCTATTTAAGGTCTAGAGACGTACTAAGAAAGGATTTTTTTGAAAAAACCAAAAGGCCTCTGCTCTACACAGGTTCAAAGTACCCATTTCAACCTCATGGGGAGTAAATTTGTTTACAATTTTCTACAATAAAAACATTTGATTTCTAAAGCTACAGCTGTTGGTTTACCTTCCATTAGCAATGTGAACTGTTATTTAGTACCTTCTGTATCAATCGTCAATTTAAAACTACCAATTCCTACCAACTACCAATTAATAATCACTGCATAATATAAACAGTTTTACATGCCACGTGAATACTTCACCTAAACAGCTATTATTATGTTTCAAATTTTGGTCTTACAATGTCAAAACTGGGCGAGTTACCATTAAACTCGAATTCAACCCGAAGAGAGATTGCATGTCACATTGAGATACCTCATATGTCATATGAAATATGTCATAATAAACGTGCTTGAGTGACACTTTTATTTTGGTAGAAGGAAATATAAAATATACAATTAAATTGCTTTTGCAACATTTCAGATTTATGTTGCTAACATTTTGAAAATAAAGGGTTTATCTTGTTTACAAATAAATCTAGGTTAGTATAAAAAAGAAAATATTAAATTAGATTATTATTTTCAACCCTCCGAGTAGCAGACCGACATACAACGTCGATTGCAGGTTGTTGTGGGAAGTGGCAGGTGACATAAAATGTCGATTGATGTAACATTTTTTACTATCACATGTCAGCAATTCTAAAATCTGATGGATGGGGATATTTTTTGAATTAAAAGGTTATGGAGGTTTATTTTATTACGACAATAAGTTTTTTGCATTAGTATATAGATTTTATCAGCAGTTAATTATGTGAGTAAAACACGCACTAACTCACGACCGGAATTTTTGACTGCAAAATCGACGAAATCAAGCAACTTCAACAAATTACATCTGAATTAATTTTCGTGTTTGACGAGAGCAGGTGGTACCAATGCAACAAGCATGAAATCCGCTTTAATTCAATACATTTTATATGGAAATGAATTTCATGATTTCCTAAGGATTGATAGGCAGGACAGTATAAGAGATCATTTAAAAAATCATAATTTCCTTTGTTTACACCATATTATTAACAAGTGGGGTTTATTAAAGGCACGGACAATCCGTATTCTGTAAAATAAACAATTTTATATTCTCTTCCAAGGTTATAATTTTTATACCAAGGTGGTGTAAATGCACAAGGTGCATGGTGTACAACAGCACCATGCACCTTTAAATCTTTTACCCTTAAATTTGTAAGATTTGGTCCAATTTTCTTGCCATAAAGATCAAAGAATGATGGAAGACATATTGAACGACATATATTCGCACGTCAAATTGTACAATTTGATATTCGCGAAGTGGTGAATACTTTAAAATTTTTCAATTTTATAAAATATTTACCCTGCTGTTTTTTTACCTTCAAATTTTCTGTTTATTCTCAAAAAATATGGATTTGAATGCATGTGTTTGCATTAAAAATTAGGTTTTATATGATTTTTTTAATAGTCTGCAAATCCTCAAAATGAACTTGCCAATGAAAATTGGTCCGCCACTCGAAGGAACACAGCAAAAAACAGATAATGAATAGTAATTATAATATTTAAAATTGGATAAATTAAATTATTCAATATTACGTTTCATTAATATTGTTGGAAAATAATAAAGTTGAATTCTGAAAACACTTCTTGGTTTTGTGGAACCCCTGTGAGGTACTATCAGTATTTGAAATTAAATAATATTATTTAATTTTATTATTTTTGGTAGTAATTAAATTATAAAATAATTGTTGGTGATGGCGTGCACTCATATGATGACTCCGATATCCATTGAATACATTTGCCGATATCGTAGAATGAATATACTATATATTCGAACACAAGAGCAAAAATCCTCAGTCCGATAAGCAGGTTGTCTGAAACCAGAATGAACAATTCGTTCCGGTAAAAATCTGCACGCAGGCAGTCGACTCAGAAAACCAGCATGCATTATTGACGTATCCCATGTCAGTAACAAGACTATAAGATCGCACAACATTCATATGTTACCCATTTCTCACTCATACTTGCCTGAAAATACCTCTCTTAGTAGGTTGCAATTTCAAAAAGTGAATAAAAAAGGTTATACAACAACATAAAATAGGAAAAAATGTTTAAATAAAACATTAAAACATAAAAATGCCAAAGAGTGGGTGAAAACTGGAAAATTAAAAAATACACCTTTCAATAAAAGTGATAATGATTCATATAAATGTTTTTGACAACACGAAGCTACACCTAAATATCTAGACATGCTCTGACTTAAATCTACTAATCCACGGTTTGGGTGGTTTTGGGAGTTTAATCAATGGTGAATGGTGCAAGTCATTACAGACGGATCTAATAGGAACGTCTGAGTTGACAACGACGTCAAATCAGCTGTCAAATACCAGCTGATCAGTGATCACTCACGTCACTGTTGTGATATTGAATTTTGAGTAATTTTACACTTAAATTCGTCAAAATTATGTTTAAACTATTTTTTATCTCTATATTAAAAATGAACGTATGTGTATATGTACTTTATATATTGCGAACTACTCATCCGATTGCCATGAAATTTTAGGAAGTTATACAGGGTGTTCATTAAAGCTGGGGACAAACTACGAGGGGTGATAGTACTCATCAAAATAAACAAAAAATGTCCTATAAACATATGTCGAAAATCCTTCGTTTAGCCGCTAGCCGCCATTTTGTATTTTATACAAAAAACTTTATATATAAAGAGCTATTTAAGATACAGAAACCAAACTTTGCATACATATTTATTGGCCAAAGAGAAAAATATTCTCAAAGTATCATTACGTTTGCTTTTATATTTTCAAAATGGCGACGGTTCTTAAAGTTAATGGTTTTTTGGTATTTAAATTAAAATATTTTTAACCGCCGTAATTTTGAAAATATAAAAGCAAACTTAATGATAATTTGAGAATATTTTTTCTTTAGCCATTAAATATGTGTGCGAAGTTTGGTTTCTGTATCTTAAATAATTATTTATATATAACGTTTTTTGTATAAAATACAAAATGGCGGCTAGCGGCTAAACGAAGGATTTTTCAACATATGTTTATTAGAAATGTTTTGTTTATTTTGATGAGTACTATCACCCCTCTAAGTTTGTCCCCAACTTTAATGAACACCCTGTATATGTGTCCAGGAAGGTTTTAGTGAAAAATGGTTTTGGAAAACTCCATAACTTCCATTTTATAGCGTTTTAAATTTCTAATGTTAACCTTATGGGGACTAAGTCTAAAACATTTGATTTTTTGTTGAGCTACAGATGTTGGTTTTACTTTCCATTAGCAATATACTCTACTATCCAATTCCATCTGAATCATGCACTAATGTAAAACTATGAAGTAAATATGTGCTGTACAAAATGAACAGCATTACTCGCCACAATAGTTAACAATTTTGGGGGAATACGTATTTATATTATTTATTTTCTGTCTGATTAAAAGCCACGTGTTTAAATGTTGGCCAAATAAAAAATAATTACAATGTTTATACATATAACGTTTATCATAATAATCAGCTGTTGTATATATTTCCTATAAAAACCGTATTACAGGTAGGGTTGGTTTGGGTTTAGGTTGGATTTATTGTGATTTAATCCACAAAGATTTATTTGGTTTTGGGAATGTTAATATTTTGTCTTATCGTTTCAGTGTTGTTATTCACTATGCCGCGACCCAGAATATCTAATATTAACAACAAAGCCGTAATGCTATTTGACTTCAGAAAATGTCCAATATTAAAGTTGTGTATTTACTGTTAGACGTTCCGAAGTTCGTCGGGTCAGCTAGTACAAAATAAATTTTTTCGAACAAGTCAGCCTTAGTCAGTAACATCACAACGAGATCGTGCTACAATAATTATTACAAACTCATTTCTCATTCCTACTTGGATACCCGGATAAGTCACCATTTCAGTGAAAATTCTATAGTATGACATATTTAAAATGAGATAATTTACAATGAATACGTGCAATGAAGCATGATGATGATGACGAGGAGAGGTGACTGCATCACAGCCCTTTGAGGGTTCATTACTGTAATTGCTGTGTTTAATGAGAGGCTGAACGCCTCGTTTGTGCGACTCATTAGTTCATTTGTTATAATTCAAACTAACAGTAAGGTTACAACTGCCTATTTCACCGTTCCCAGTTTAATATGTACGGGAAATATACCAGTGACAAAGTTTAAAAATTAAAACATATTATTGTAAAAAGTTACAGATATGAGGAGAGGGTAAAATGCCTATGTAAATTATGTGAAACTATTTAATCGTCCTATATATTAGCTACGTACTTTATATTTTCTATATTTTTTTAACTATTTTAATCATGAGGTTACTGATTCGTTGTTGAAGAAAACATAAAATAAGGTTTTGTTATATTTCAGTAATGGACATACTCGAACCTACTTTTGTTCATTTAGCTATCAATGAATTAAGACCATAACACTGCCTTTTCCTTAAATTCATCTTTAAATGCCTACCCGATTTAGTTGATGTCTTATATATAACTAGCTGACCCGGCGAACTTCGTAACGCCTCACAGTAAACACATGTTAACTTTAAGATTGGCCATGTTCTGAAGTCAAATAGCAATACGGCTTCATTGTGAAAGGTTATATATTCTGGGTCGCTGCATAGTGAATAACAATACTGAAACGATAAAACATATTAATAACATTCCCATAAAACAAATAAATCTGAGTGGATTAATTCACAATTTTCAAATCCAATCAAAACCCAAACGAAACCTAACTGTAATACGGCTTTTATAGGAAACATATACAACAGCTGATTATTATAATAAACGTAATATTATAAACATTGCAATTATTATATAAACACGTGACTTTAATCAGACAGAAAATAAAAATATAAATACTTAATCCCCCAAAACCGTTAACTATTAACGTGGTGAATAAAGCTGTTCATTTTTTACAGTACACATTTACTTCATAGTTTAACATTCATGAATGATTCAGATGGCATTGGATAGTAAAGCATATGGTATTGCTAATGGAAAGTAAACCAATCAGCTGTAGCTAAGAAATCAAATGTTTTCATTGTAGACAATTTGTAAACAAACTTACTCTCCATAAGGTTAACATTAGAAATTTAAAACGCCATAAAATGGAAACTTATGGGGTTTTCGAAAAATTTTTTTCACTAAAACCTTCCCGGACACATATAGAGCAACTTCCTAAAATTTCATGGCGATCGGATGAGTAGTTTGGCAACGCATAAAGGACATACAGACAGACATACATTCAATTTTATATATAGAGATTATTAATATGAGCTCTTTAAATTCATTCCTTCAGCTCTTATTCTTTTTATTTTTGAGTGGAGGGCGAGAGTGGAAGTGCAATGAATTAAATTATGTAAAGCTTTTCTGCCTACAAAGATTACCTGATTTACTGGGATCTTAAGTAATAACCTAAAATACTCCCTCACAGCAGACCTACGTATTCAGTGAAGTATGATCAATATCCATCAATAAATAAGTTTGATCATTCTCCATAGCATTAACATGGGAAATAGTATGTAGGTTTTCTCTTGTGAGGAACACTGAAAGTAGGTATTCTTAGCATAAAAAATACCTTTATCTTGTCCATATACCAAGTTATATCAACATCTGTCCATAAATAAAAGTTTCTGCCCGTTTTCCATAAGGTTAGGATGGAAAAGAGTATGCTCTGCTGTAAGGAACACTATAAGTAGGCATTTATAGCATAAACATTTTTTGACATGGATATGTCTTAGGTCTGGGGGGGTGTTGGTGATTTTTAAGATGGAAAACATGTAACAGGTTTCCATAGAAAATAAAGAGCTATTGTATTGAATTTTAAATATAAAATAATAAGAACAGCTGTTAAGATGAACTGAGACCATTCCCTTTAGACATATCCATGATCTAACCTACTTCCCACAGGGAAGTAAATACAAACGTTTTTATACTGACCCGTTACACTTTAATTGTTCTAAGGCCTGCTATTCTCCTCTGAGAGTTATTTTATCATACACAACAGAAACAATAATTTATTAGGACAAAATAATTAAAAATCTTTGAGTCTGAGGAGCACCCGCCACAAATGCACTACCCACACAAAATACGTGATTAGACTGATGATAAGTTAGCATTTTGATAAGTCATGTTTAAAGAATTTATTTTCAAAACCATACATCCATAATCTAGATTATTAACAAATATCCTAAAATATCCAAGTCCTGTAGAAGTTCGCTTGGTTAATAATTTTGTTTTCACATCCCTACTTTGAGAATTTTTTGTTTTGCTTGTTTATACTAAGAGTAGATACATTTCTATGAATAAACTAAGTAACCTACTAAAATTTTAAACAGAAAAATAAGCTTCAACTTATAATTATATAAATTTTATTAATACAATAAAAAAATCAAAACAAACAAACATCTAAATAAGATATGTATTAACTTTTAAGATATGTTTGTACAGAAATTTTTTAGAAGAATACAATAACACAGTATCAGAGCTCTATGGTAGAATTAGAAGGAAGATTTGAGAAAAAACGTAATTTCTTCATAACTATAACATCCCAAAATTATTCACCTACCTAATTATTTGGCCGGTAATTTAGTTTCAAATCAATACATTACCTGAAATTTTATGACCGGTTATAAAACAATTCATAATGATAATAATGAAAAACTTACAAATCCGTTCTAAAAAGGTCTTTAAAATTCTGTGAAATTTTTTTCCATACAGTTTTTTACATTTGAACATTACGAAATGCAATTAGGTCTAGTAAATTTAGTTTATGTAGCTAAGTACATCGTACTGAATTTGTTCAGGAAAATTTAAACTATATTGCGCCTAAACATGTTTATGAGAACTTGGTATTGACAGGGTGGAAATCCTTAATCCCTTTTAAAGTAAAGAAATCTCGCACGTAGTTTATTTTGATTTCAGTTGAGAGAGATTAATTAAGTTGTCGCCCCAAGCTGGTGCCAACTGATGGGCTTTCTTGTTCCCCTCAATTCCTCCACTCATGTGCGCCTCCGACTTGTTTCTTTTAGCAAAAAATTCTAGTGTTTATAACCAGCAGGTTTTAATTTTCAGTCAGATTTTGAGAGTCTAGATTAAATACTTCTCGTCGTCATTGAGTGTAAATAAATTACGTCACTAGAACCAAAAGTGTCACTTCTTCAACCATAGTAAATGAAAAAGGACGAAAGAGACTCGGTTAATCCGAGCTATCAACTATATTAAGTCTTATTGAACATTATAAAAAGCAAAATACAGCAAAAATGTTTGTATCTACTTCCTTGTGGGAAATAGGTTAGATTTATTTATTTACAATTTAATTGTTTACAACAGAGAAATAGAATCTCCAATAACAGTAAACAATATTATAACGAAATAACAATTCAAACAGCACTCTCGTACAGTGTCCATCTTCCACTTAAAATAACTAAAAAATAAAACAATAATGAGTAGTATATGTAACATTTAGAATATATAACATGTCAGGGGAATGACATAACATTCTTCACAATAATAACATTGCTTATCTACTGGTGGTTAGATAGCAAAGTGGCAACCCTTTCCTTAAATTTGTGCTCACTCAGATAAAAAATGTCATTTCAGGATTCAGGGCAACAATATTATTGTAGTTTCTAAGCATATTATTCAAAGAGGAGTTCATAATATAACTTGTACGACAATGTCTCAGAGAAAATAGGATATTTGATCTTCTATAATATGTTGGTGTGTAAAAATCAATCATCTGAAGAGTAAAACTATCGTTAACTACGCCGGTAACTATTTTTCTTAGGTATAAAATTTAAGCCAATTCTCTCTTAACGCCCAGACATTGAACATCAAATAAAATACAGAGATCCTTATAATGTATGTCAAGCGTGTAGAAATTAAATTTTTTGTAAAACAAATAGCGTAGGAAACGTTTCTAAATATTTTCAATTAGAGCAGAATATAAATTATAAAAAGATCATAGATCATGGATATGTCTAAAAGTAATGGTCTCATCATTGAAACAGCTGTTCTTATTCTTTTATATTAAAAATTCAATACTGGTAGTTTCTATGGAAAACTGTTACATGTTTTCCATCTTAAAAATCACCAACACCCCCCAAAGCTGAGACATATCCATGTCAAAATAAAATAATTACATTGTATTGACTTGCTTTTCTCATGAATTGGCTTCCACATTGTTCTTCCTATTTCAAACAAACAACTTTTCAGATTTATTCATTATTTTTGGTCACGCCTTTCTCGGTTATGACCTAAACATCAGCTTTTATCAGATGTTTTATCATAGGACGTAATAGTAATATTTCGTCACTAGAGTAAACCACACGAAAGTAGTCCGATGAGGTCTTGGACAGCTGGTTCCCCCCCACCCCCTTGCCAAGCAGTGATGCCATTTTTCATTTAGCCTATCAGCTGACCTAACCATATGCTATAATAGAATATGGCGAGTTGGCAACACCGCACTGACTCTCATCGGACTACTCTAGTGCGGAAAGAAGCTGTTGGTGCGCGATAGAGTTTCAAGTACAAGGTAAAACCGAGTACTTTAATTCTATCAAGCACCGATAAAACACTTTTGGATTACGAACAGTACTTTTCTTCATATCACCTTTTAAACTGTCCAATATAAATTTTACAATATACCCATGTTTAAATTTTTCACACAAGTACATCTTGTTTTTCACATCAGTTTTTAAACTCCTTATATTCATTTTCATACTGCATTCTCGAATTTTTAGTTAACAACTGTTTCGTTAGTTCATTTGCACTTTTCAAACACATTACTTGATTCATTTATCTTAATTAGATTTAAAAGTTTAATTTTAAAACAAAAAATAATATGTAAGGAAATTACATATATTTGTTATTGTTTCGTTAGTTTATATTGCTAGAAATATCAGCTGTTTGGCTTTGAAACAAAGAAATTAGTAAATAAGTATATAGCTGCGCTCCTAGTGTCAATTTATGGAAACCTACTTTCCGCACTCGTGCCTTTTACAGTTTTTCCGTTATCTTATAATATTATAAAGAAGAGGTGGTTTCTGTATGTTTGTGGGTTTGTGGGTTTGGGTGTTTGTGGGTTTGTTGTGGCAAGTGAACGCAAAAAATACTGAACCAAACAGTTTGAAATTTTACACAAAGACAGATCTTAAACTCATGCAACACATAGGCATACTCATTTTAAAATCCGTCGGCTACGGAAGTAAAGATCTAATGTTTACATTTTAAAATGAAAACATAAAATTCTGAATGTCAACAGCTGAGAACACTAAAATTTGACTGTTCAAAACAAAGACATGTTCTGTAATACCTAGATTCAATGTTTAAATTTTATGTCAACATATACATTTAATTTTTGACAGTTCAAAAAAAAAAATAATTTAATTTTTACATACTGGATCGAAATTAGTGAATTATTAGTTCAAAATAGTAAATAGATTTTAATTTTTAATTTATTATTAATAGTTATTTAATAATAAAATATGTTACTTTGTTATGTTTAAATATTACTTAATTTTTTTGTCATTTTGAAACAATAAAAATAAAATATCAATAATTTAAATGTTTTGTAGTTACATTATTTTTTTCTGCGTACATTTTAGTATTTTAATAAATATGCTATTGATTAGTTTCCATCACAGCTGACAGATCGGAAATAGCAGTTTATTGGAATGTTATGATGAGAATAGTTTTTTTAACCCCTTTATATGCATGGAAAACACCTAAATCCAAGCAATATAAAAAAAATTAAATAGACTGCACATTTTTAACTTCAATTAAGAGGATAGTAAAGATAACAATATAGTTCAGTTGTATGGCCAAAATGGTAAGTCGAACAATTTCTTCCATATTTAATCATAGTGATAGTGTTCAAAAAATCATGTCAACAATGATCTCTGAGAAAAAAACTTTTAAACGGTTATTATCAGAATAGAATTTCAGTTCTTCAAGGTCTTCCAAAATAAAACCAACAAATAACATCTAAGTAATGGATGGGCAATATATAACATGTATTTCAACACCTTGTTGACAGTTTCGACATGTGTTGACAAATGGCTTTACAAAAGGGAGTTAAAGTTATTAATGAATAAAGATTTCTTTGTTCATAAAGTTGTTAAAATTATTAAATTAAATTTTTATAAAATAAAATTGTTATATTTGATTCATATTTCAAATTAAAATATCTATAATTTTTCGTAGTTCCAATTTCAAATTTTTAATCGTTTTGAGTACACAATGTACTTTAACCCTTTTCTAGTACAGAGTGTTTGGAGGAAATAATTTATATACATAGAATACAGTCTTTCCTAGTAGATTATTAGACTTTGATCAATAGTGGAAATAATAATTTTTTACAGAGATATTTTTATTTGCGTTTTTATTTGAATGGAATTATAAAATAAATAAGTTTGATTTAAAACATGTTTATTGTTTATTCTAACATAATAGCTACTGTAATTAATGAATTGTGAGATTTGTGTTACAATAAAAGTAACATATTAGTTATAAATAACACAACAAATACAAAATAATGATGTGCTTTGTTAGCGGTATGAAAAAGTCACAAAGCAGAAACCGCTGTAGGTTAATACGCGCTGTGGATTATTTGGAGCCATACGCCGGAATTTACTTCGTTTGCTTTTTAGTGAAACATATTTGATATGTTGATTCGAGTTTTAACGTATAAATAGAACACGCATTTCATTCTAGACATATGTTTATAGAATATAACGTGAATATATTATTGCATATATTATAGAATATATTCGTGGTGCCAATTGTTTTGTTAAATATTTATAGCTGTATTTTTGATCACGGAAATCATATATAATTCTGTGGAATGTTATTTTTGTGCGTTTCAAATAGTGTTGAGTGATTTAGCTCTGTCATTATAAATCGGTCACTGATTATTTCTCAACTGTGGCAATACTTAATAGGAATTATTTTTAGTATCTATCAACAAAGATATTTCATCCAATAATGTCAAAATTTGAATTCGTCTACTTTTAAGGGACAGAGTGAAAAACATTTCAAAAATACTTCATCATGCATAATATCTAGCCACTAAATAGCACATACATAATTGTATACAATATATATCATAATTATTTAGTATTTGAAAATGTCTAGGAATAAAATTGTTGTGTATTTAAATAAATGGTAGCATAACAACCTAAATTCAGACTTCGATGGAGATTTTCATTATTAATATATCTGCTTTTAAGTGTTTTATTAATAAAATTATAATTTTATTAGTTTATTTGACCTTTTCATGAAGTTTTAATTCATTTACCAAAGCGACCAAAGAGAGCTGTATTCAAATATTGGGGAAACTTTACATCTTTCAATAATATCTATCTAAAAATACTACAACTTGTATTATGTAGATATTTATTGTGGACATTTTTCATCACGACGTAATGTAAAACAAAGTTTCAAAACGTTTCGGAATCTTAAATCTAATCCCGTCCTCAGGCGAACTAATGTCTAAAACATAACACAATTAACACATAATCCAGACTAAACCGGTTAAAGCTGAAAAAAGTTCACAGTGGTCAAAAAATCTACGAACAAACCATTCTTTAACAACTAAACACATTGGAAAAAAATACGTCCACTCGTCATGGAGTCTGAAAGACAACTCCAGTTGTCGGTACGTCAGTGTCCAGTTGTCTTTGAGTCTCCGTGACGAGTGGAGCTGTGATACATTGATTATATTACATTGGAAGGAAAATAACGAGAGATATATGACATAGCATGCGCGTCATAACCTGATTTAAGATAGATTTGGGAGATTTACCTTTAATAACCCACAAAAATGGTTATACAAACAGAAAAATGTCACTCATATTATGTAAAAATTGTATTCTTTTGCTTTCAGATTTAAAAACATTCTCACAGCCATATAGTCCTGGTCAAAGGTGCCATAGCAACACAAAGACCAGCCACTGTCGGCTGAGTTGTGACATTCGCAACGTTCCATGGTAAGTCCAGACAGCTATTGTCTCTCCAACCCTCTTATATTTGTTAGTTTCCTCGCAAAAAGAAGAAAACTTCTTTCTTTTCAGTTGTTTTTCACGCTGAATTTAATTTGTATTTTTCCTTCATTATATGACTTATACCAAGAATCTTATGTACCTACGTAACTAAATACCTACCTACCTTTCTACCTATCTACGTACCTATCTACCTACGTAACTACGTCCCTACCTACGTAACTGCCTACCTTCGTACTTACCTACCTACGCACCTACATACCTACGAACCTACATATCTACGTATCTTCATGCCTACGTAATAACCTACCTACGAAACCACGTCCCTACTGACTTACCTACGTATATACGTTATTGCACACCTACCTACCTACGTAACTGCGTACCTTCGTACCTAACTACCTACGCACCTACATACCTACCCACGTACCTACGTCCCTACTCATCTACCTACGTATATACATTATTACACACCTATATATCTACGTACCCACATACCTACGTACTTCGTAATCACGTCCCTACCTACTTACCTACCTACGTATCTGCGTGGCTACACACCTACCTACCTACGTAACTGCCTTTTTACTTGCTTACTTACGCACCTACATACCTACGTACCGACGTCCTTATGTTACGTTTTACTCTGTCTGTACTCCCGTTAATAGTATGAATTTACATTTTCCATTCATAATTTAGGTCAGGTTTAAAGAAATATGTTTGTATGTTATATTTTTCGTGATAATACTTCCCAACCAAATCAAAGTTTGTTATAAAGCAAAAACTTACTATATATTGTTCAAAATCTTAATAGTCATTTCTGATGTGATAACAGAGATGATCACACTGCGTATAAATATTAATCAAAATAATATGGAAAACCAATCATTTAAAAAAACATTTAATATAACCTATGAATTCCAATGTATCAAAATGTAAACATGTTCAACGTTCAAGGAAAATAATATGTATAGTTATTTTTTATATAGTAAAATATTTTAATCAAAAACACCATCAGCTTTAAACTGGTTAGTGATGGATCAGGATTGCCTTATTTAGATGTCATAAACAACAAACTATTTTGATGAAGGTGTCGTTACGGACAATGTAAATAAATATCTTTCAGTAATCTAGTCAGTTTTTTATTACCCAATTTGTCAAAAATATTGATGTTTATATTTAAAAATACTAAAAAACTGAGTTATTGAAACTGTATCCAGGGACACAGTTTTTCTTTGTAAATAGAATAGCCGTTTCATAACCTTTTCAAGTGATAGAGAAAGGAAAAATTGAATTCTAAGAAGGCCGTAACGAAGTTTGTAACAGTATAGTGTTTACATTATACGTTGCGTATAGGCATAAGCGTGTAAGGGCCCTTAGGGACCGTTCCCAACTGTGTTGTCTTTATGAAAACAAGCCGTGGGAATGTACTCGTTCGAGCTTTGGTAGCTCGGGGAAAATAATCTAAATACAGAAATATAACAAACAAATTCATTTTTATTTGTATTTTTTGGCTGTAATTGCGGCAAATATTTACTGCGCGATGTTTTTTTTATTGTACAGTTAACAATATGAATAAATAAGAAATAGATAAATAATAATGGGTGAAAAATAAGAGATTTATTATCCTCTACAGTAGAAAAGACAATGGGAGTCATCGATAATTACATTCTACGTTAAAAATATATCAATAACTAGTGCATGCCACACTAAAAAATAACTTGCCACTGTAAAAACACTAATTAATACTTGAAATTTCTTTAATAAGGGTTTACATTAAAAGTTAATAGCTAAAAAATAAAGTTGGTATTTTAAAAATAAATTAAATGAGTTCACATCAAAAGAGTTTCCTGTTAAGGAAAGTTTTTTTGGAGACGAATTTTCTGATTATTCATCACAATGTGACCGTGTTAGATATGGTGTGTTAAAGTAACAATTAAATATAAACGCTAACATTTTTCATAATCAAATACATATACGTAGATCTGCAATATATTCTCAGTAATTAACATACGATGCACATCGAATTACCTTATTGTATTCAAAGTATTTTTAGTGTGTAGGAATGAGTTGTGTTCTGGGTTTCCCTTGGGTAAAAAACAATCAGCTATAAGATAGGAAAATAAAAAGCAATATTGTTCTTACAAAGCCGATTTCCAGACGATTTCTGAGCTTCCAGAAATGATATGATACCATACTGACCTTTCTGCAGATTCTTTCCATCCAATTTCACATTTCCGACCATTCTAAAATCAAACTGATGAACTCAATCCATTTTCACACAGCTCAAATGTAATACTAAATAAATAGATTGAGTTTACATCTGAAGAGTTTCCTGTTTAAGGGAATAGTTTTTGAACAAAAGCTACTGACTATTCTTCGTGAAGTGACGAAGTTTTTCCCTTGTTGAATACATAGCAAATTTTCTGAATGAAATTACTAATACTGAAGACAAAGGTTAACGTATTTCAAAATAAATAACATACGTATAGGCATGCAATATTCTTTGGAAAACATTGTTTATGAATCGATGATATTATTTTAATTATTTTTTGTAAATAGTATAGCTTAGTAAAATTAGCAAATGGAGAGTACGGGACAATTTAACTGAGAAACTATAGGCGTGCTGAGAAAAAAAAAATTACGCACAGTAGTAACACACAAATAAAAAGATGTTGTTACTCACCATTGTTCCAATAGTTTATTACAAAATAATCTGCGTAGAAAGCTGGATATTATGTGTACAACGGAGGTCTATTTTTTGTACCATGTCGGCAGTGATGAACGCTATTAACCATGTCACTGAAACAATAGGGTCACAGATGTTAAAAAACACTGAAGAAGATCTCACTTGAGATTTCATAAATTTCGCGACGACACAGATAAAGAACAATTAAAGCACTATTAATTATTATTGTTACTTTGAGACAAATAACTTGAGTAGAGGATGCATTACCAAATAATGAAACAAAGATTGTATAAAATATACGAGCGACTTCGCAACGTCACTCCGAAGATTGAGTAAAACATTTAGAGGGATATACTGAATTTTCACTAAATACATTTAAAATGACATAGTAAATAGTCAATATTTTATCAACAAAATCAGATTTCTTCATGTAATATAGTTATGTGAAACGTTTTGTTAAAATATCTGAATTGTTTTGAAAATTAAGATTATTCTATTTGAAGTACATACAAAGTATTTGATATGAATTATTTCTTGAAAAATACATGATAAAAAGGTGTCGTATTTTAAAAATAAATAAACTAAAATTATGCAAATTCGCATATGATACAGATTTGATTATATTTTTATATAAAATCATATTTTGAATGTGTTGTGTCCTGAGCTTATGAGATCCATTAAGTATGATACCATAAACTACAAGACAGGAAAATACAAAAGTGTATTTTTCCTACAAAGACGATTTCCAGATATTTCTGAGCTTGAAATGATACCATACCCTACCTTTCTGCAGATCCTTTCTATCCCATCTCAAATTGCCATATATTCAAATCATCTCAGCTCAAATGTGATACTTTTTACTGTGTACAATATTTTTGTGTACACATTGTCTACAGTTGTGTCATTTCATTTCCCAAATAACTGTTACAATGTTTAATAATATTCACTCTTGGGAAAATAATGTATATTTATTCAATTTGCATAAAATTTACAGTAGATTAAAGTAAAAAGATTCTTAATTGTAAATGAGAAACTCAAATGCTATACATATGTTGTATTATTAATAATATAACTCCGGTCAACATACTGATTTCCTCCTCAAAGTCACCTTTGTGTCAAACGTATAATGAGTAATTAAAATTCTATATAGTACCACGCTTCGCACGTCCCTGAAGGATAAGATAAAAGAACAAGGAATTCGCTCGGGGATAATTTTTATAAAACTTGGCTCAGAGTTCCTACATTTTATTAAGTTTTATTAGTTCATCTTAATATTTTTGCATGAAAATGCAAGCTATTTCTGTGAATTCCTTGACAGTTCTAAAGTTGTTATGAGTTTAATGATAATAATGTAATTTATAAATTTTGATGTTACAATTAATCAAAACTGTAACAGAAGTTCATTGATGTTAGTTATTCATTAGGTCCAAAATGTATCACTATTTTGAAATAATTTTCATAAATTGAGTCAATTTTGTATTTTGATGTAAGCCTTATTAAAACTAGATAGGTTCCTCCTTATGTTACAGTATGAGACTCAACAGACTTTATAGATTTTACATACCATTAAAAAAACGATTCATTATTTTTCAGTTGTAAAATAAATTTTACAACTGAAACTTTATAAATATAACGAAACGATTTTGAAAATACATGACAGTTGAAATTACGAGTAGTTTTTTGTTGGTAAAAGCATTGTGAAATATTTATACCTCAGTTTCAATCCTAAATTGTTCACGAAGTAAAAAAAACATAAACCCTACATTTTTATCTAACAAAACATACAAGGATTATCCTTAGGCCCATATCATTTAGTTGAAAAGGAGACACATAAAAAGAACCCGGCTGGTTGATGGAAAGCTGAGATTGTGGCCAGTGTAGGTATCAAATGACTTGTGTGCGTTCTATCCTTCCAGGAAGTCACACCTTTACTGAAGGACATTTCCAGTTTCAATCATCCTTTCCATTTCTATAAATGAAATAAATAGTCAATAATATCTACGTAGTAAAATAGTTTACTGTAAATAAAAATTAAGTATTAATCCCTAAACACAATTGATCGTATAAAGATCCAAAAATACTATGTAATTTATTTATTTTCAACTTGAAATGCCCACAACCATGGACCTTGTCTCTGTGTGTTTATTAAGACAGCCAGGTGGCATAGGCTAGCTAGTAAGATGTGATCGCTTATGATCTGGCAGGACTCACCGGACACTGGTTTCGGTCCAGCAACCTTTGACTTACTAGGCCATTACTTATCAGTCTGCATCAGTGGTAGCCATCTTGGATTTTAGTCCCATAAGAGCAATGTTAAATTCTGGCGCCTATATCTCCTTGACCTATTGTCATAAATTAACGGAAGAGGTGTCAAATTAAAGGTATTACAGTCCTCCAGGGCCCCACTTTACAGAACTTCTTATTTTCGCTCTCAATAAAAAAAATATTTTGTAGAATATTTCTGGATTTTTGTTTTTATATCAAGTTAAATTTTTGAACATATTAAAAAGTCATGCCCTTAAGCCACATCTCATCAATGTACTTCCAAAGTTTTACATTGATACTTTGATAATTAACGCCACTACAGACGCCAAAGTGAAGGTATGTTCCGCCAGAATTTAACATTGATCTTACGGGACTAAAATCCAAGATGGCTACCACTGATGCAGTCTCTTAACCCCTGAGCTATAATGCTGATATATTGTATCAACTATAGCATGTCTGCAAAACAAACAAAATTTTTCTAAATTTGCTTAATGTTGACTATGACATGGATGTGTTTATGCGCTGGGAACCTCCCCCCCCCAGAGCTTAAAAATCCAAAAATCTGCTAACAACCTCGTTAGCACATTTTTGGAGGTAAAATGTGCAGCGGAAGTTTTTTTCCGTCATATGGTTATAAGAAAAGCTGTTTAGATTAATTGAAAACATTCCCTTTAGTCATATCCTATCTCCTAGATCTAACCTATTCCCACAGGGAAGTTAATACAATCATTTTTAAATATTTTGGTATTAATATTAGCGACAAACCTTTGTTCGTGTTTCAAATTGCTTAAAAACGCATGAATATAGGATAAATAATGAACTTTTAAACTCTGTTGACTATGCTTTCATGAACGAAAGGATGAATTTGTTTTCACATCACTAATGTGTAAACTGATAAATCAAGCGAACCGCTCGAACCCTGTCGCCCTATTGTTGTATAAAAACAATATGATGATTAATGGCTATGCCGAAGGCTTCCTACAGCATTTATTCAGCATAATTCGTGAGGATATTACAGATTTGATTTTAAATTAATCGACTTCACCAGTACACCACTTTGGTACTGACTGGTAGGTTTCCAGGATAATCTTATAAAAATTGTCTTAAATTAGATTTCTAACGGATTTAAGTGTACAATTAAAATCTGACTTTGTAATATTAAATATTTTATTCAGCTTCTATGTCCAATTTAAAATATGGAGTGGTAATAACTGTGGAGAAAATAAAACAATGCCGTCGTTCATTTTGTTTGTAGTTCTATCATAGTTATATGACTCCAGGGTATTATTGGTTTTGCTTTTAATTAAAAAAATAAATCGGATGTTGTATGGTACTAATTAAATATTTGTACTAATTTTGCTTTCAGTCGATTTACGATTTCAAAACTTAATCATTATTAAAAATTAAAAAGTAGGGGATCTAAAGTAGGCAAAAAAGGGGATCTTTAGATACAAAAATATTTTAGAACAGAATAATGGATGTTTTGTATAAGTATCTATGGATATTTGATAGAGCACTTAATGGTTTAGTTTTTAGCTACATATAAAAAAAACTTTAGAGAAAATACAACCAGTTTTGAACTGTAAAATATCAGTTTACTAAAATGATTATAATTTGTCTTAAAATGACTATAATTTTTCTTAAACGTTAATTGACAGAGCACATCAATAAGTCAAATGTTTTTTTAGTATTACCTTTTTAGTAGTACTTATCGCATATCTATAAAAAGAGTCCCTTAATTGGTAATCTATAAATACAATTGATAGTGATCACCCTAACAAAATTTAATTACTTTGATGTATGATAAAAATGTACAAAAGTATGATCACGACCACTGGCTATACCCAACATTTAAAATGGTTAAAAAACTGCGGATCGTCGATCTACGAAGTCACAGGTTTAAATCCTGCTATTCACCAATAGCTTTAGCTGTGTTATTATGCCACATCAGGAAGTTTAGCTATAAGGAAACTGTAAAACTATTCACAGTGAGAGACTATCACTGGCAAGAGAAACAGAAGAAAAGATATAATAGGAAAAGGAGGATGGGAAGAATGTTAAACAAGTTAAGTCTGTTCTAATTTATTAACCGGTAATACAAGTATATTTGAAATGTTTATATAAATTGTAATTATTGAAAATTGAAACAAAATACTTGAATGTACGTACGTTATTTGTTACTTGAAAGTATATAAATTTAAACTTAAAATTATACTATTTGCTACAATATGTATGATTTCTGACTGAAACACAAAGTATATTCGATAAAATAACAGAACTAAAGGAAAATACATTTCGGTTTAGTGTAACATATGTTTGCTTTTTGTGATTACCATTAGGGCTTTAAATGTTAGTTGGAACATTTATATTTCTACACCTAAATATTATGTATGTATTTCCGAGATATATTATGTTACTCTAATGAAGTAGGTAATTATAAAGGACAAAAGAATATTTAAACAAATCTCTAAGCAAAATAATATTTGTATTCATATAAGTAGAAATTAACTTCGGACTTCCTCGATCAAAAAACGGCAAAATAAATTTGCTTTCACTGAAACCAGGTGAAATAAAATCAGCAATAAATAAGTGATGTTTTGGGGAAGTTGGCTCTGGGAAACTCTTGAGCTGAGATTGTGTCCAATAAAAGAAAAGTTTTATATTGCGATTGGGACTTATCTGACACTTTCCGACGATCATAAGTAAACCCGCTTCGTATTCTGAGTCTTAAAGACAAAACTTGTAAATCTTGGAAATATAAATATGGTTTACAACTAAGAAAAATAGTTATGGTTTATGGTTTTTACTAACAAAAATTAATCTGTACAAATATATTCATATACTCAATATTTATTTGTTTTGGAAACCATCATATTTTCACTTCAATAAATAAACTTTTACAATAAATGTACTGTTTATTTTATATGTCAACAATGAAACAATAACAATATCTAACGTTGAAAAATATTTACCAGTGAACCGCCTGATTTCTTAGAAACGTGTTGTTTTTAGATAAACTTCAACATTAAAAATATTATATTTAATAACATATAATGTTTTACAGGGATAAATAGTTGTTATTTTATAACGTTGCGTTTTTAAGCCTTTTGAAAAGTAACAATTAAAAACTATTTTGCAATAAAAGTGTTAAGTTTTAAGAAATCATGAGTAATTACAGAAGAGAAGCCAATTATCACAAATCATTATGTGGTTGAGATAATCAGGCTTTCTAGTGTATATAATCAAACTTAAATAGTTTACTACTAAAATCCACAATCAATTGAGTAATCCTAGAAAAAAACTAAAAATTTTGGTATGCTTTGTGTAAATGGTCTGTACCTAAAAGAAAAATAACTATACTTAATTATTCAATATATTTTATTTGACATTTCCAACGCGTCTGTGTTTTCAACTACACAACGTTTCTGTAGATGGAGAAACTCCTCCCGTTTTCAAGTGATCACCTAATAATTTACATTCTAATTTGAAAGTTCCAGTTTAAGATATTAATTATATCGTGTTCTCAATACTACTATACTTATGTACCATGAATAATACAAAAATTATATTGTTAACGCAACAAATAACCACAACACTCTGACTCCGTGCTAGCGAAGCGACAAAATAGCGTGCGCTCAGAACGAAAGTTGAAGCACGACTCTCCCCACCACTGTTTTATTTTAATCTACAGCACTGTTAAATTAATTTTACATTACCACTTATACAACTTCAATAATATACAATAACGTTTTGGAACATAAAAATTCAATTATCATTTATTGACGTAACAAAGATAACCTGTTATTTAGATTTTTATTGCGGACATTTTCCATAACGATTTTATGAAAACAAAGTTTCACGACGTTTCGGGATCTGGAATCTGATCCCTTCCTCAGTTGAACTAATATCTAAAACATAGCACAATATGCGGCACAATTTTTTGCGGCGGCCATTTTGTTTCCGGTTCCATATTGTGCTATGTTTTAGATATTAGTTCACCTGAGGGCGGGATCAGATTCCAGATCCCGAAACGTCGTGAAACATTGTTTTACATAAAATCGTGATGGAAAATGTCCGCAATAAAAATCTAAATAACATCCATCCACCATCACCAATAATAAATTTCAAACAAAGAAAAGATAACCTGTTAGTCATTATAGAGTTGCGCCATCGTCTCATAACACAAACATCAAGCATCCAGATTTAGCAGTACACTGTTGCTCAAGATAACCTTGGGCAATGCCTATACTCCCAGTGCATCACAATAGATTCGTTTCTTAAGAGTCTGCATCATTGGTAGCCATCTTGAATTTTAGTCCCGTAAGAGCAATGTTAAATTCTGGCAGAACATACCTTCATTTTGGCGTCTGTAGTGGCGTTAATTATCAAAGTATCAATGTAAAACTTTGGAAGCACATTGTTGAGACGTGGCTTAAGGGCATGACCTTTTAATTTGTTCCAAAATTTAGCTTGATATAAAATAAAAAATCCTGGAATATTTTTACAAAATAAATCATTATTTTTTTATTGAGAGTGAAAATAAGAAGTTCTGTAAAGTGGTGCCCTGGAGGACTGTAATACCTTTAAAAATTTGACACCTCTTCCGTTAATTTATGGCAATAGGTTAAGGAGATATAGGTGCCAGAATTTAACATTGCTCTTACGGGACTAAAATCCAAAATGGCTACCACTGATGCAGACTCTTAAGGTCCGACTCTTTATCATCGCTTTTCGGTGAACTACTTTTCGAACATTTGAGTTCATCTCCAGCAATGACCGCGATCGTGTAAAAGTAGGCCTACAACCGGCAAACGCCTCTGCAGGAACACTTTTGATTAGGTTCAGGCGAAACGTGCAATGGACAATCCTATATATCAACTGTAGTAAGACCTAAGCTAATTATTTCTCTAAATACGTTCAGGTCTAAAATAATGAATGGACTTTATTAGTACTTACTTTTAATGAGCTTTACACTGCACCTTTGGATAATCCGAACAGGGTTTGGTCCCAATTAGTTTGGATTACCGGGATTCTAGTGTAGTTATATTAAGGTCATTAAGGCCAAAATTGGATAATTGATGGTTTAATTAACTGAAGTATAACAATCGATTGAATATCGTACAGTATAGTAATAAGGAAACTAATTAAAATATGGAGTTCAATAAAGATATTTGTTATCAGTAACAAAAAGTTGTTATAAGTATTTATTGTCACTGAAACACTTAGTGCCGTGGTAGAGGACGCGGGAAGCTAGTTAAATATTTGTTATGCCACCATGTTAACAATGCAGCACCTTTTACCGGAGTTCCGAAAACAAACTGCTGTTTACAGACCTCTCGTATGTGACCACGCGAAACCTCTGTACAAGTGGAGCTACGATTATTAAATTACTTGTCCACCAGTAAAGAAGGATTTTTATTTACGACTAGCAGAAGGCCTGCCTTTCGTACGTGTTGTAGGATTCAGTTTAAAGAAAAGATCATTTTACGAAAATGTAAACTTGAAATCGTAAACAAATCAGTTTAAATAAAATAAATTAATACCCAGATTTATTATTTAACATTAATTTACAATTAAACTATTATTATAATTAGTAAACCTTTAAACTACAAATCCAGCTGAATATTACCAGTAGGAGGTTCATTGATAAGCAAAATGCGACTAATATCGCGTAAAAAGTGAGGTTTAAAATGCTCGTGATTTACTCTCTAAGGGGTGGCGAATAATTTCAAGCTTTGAAAACCCTTCTCTGGAATGTAGAGAATGCATGAAAAAAGTTTCATTGTTATCAGTTCTTCCGAAGATCATTTTATTGATAAAACAGCGTAAAATGCCTCCTGGAGCGACACAGTCAAGCAGACACAAATTGAGATAAGACTGGTTTCGACTTCTCTAACGCACGAAACGTAAAAATGAGTACTCTGAACAGTGTACAGACAAAACTTTAATATTATTAATGTAGATAATGTTCCGTATTCTAGATTTAAATCCTTGAGTAGTGGTCAATAAGGGAAATACTCTTGAATACAAAACTAAAGACTAAAAAGACACACCAGTATAAAGTATAATTTTCATCATACTATCCGGAAAACAGCCATGTTTTAGTTTTCTAACTCGTCTGTAAAATCACTATTTTTGGGTACTTTCAAAGGAACAGAATAAACGGATTTAAGCTACTATAGAACAAACCTAATTTTATAGTGGAATAATAATATCTAGTATAAAACTATACTATTAACTATTACTGTAATGAATCATTTTAAGTTATTAAAATTTTTACATAAATAGTTTAGCTGAGCTTTTCTTTCCATTTAAGCAAATTTATTTTCATTATTAGGTTCATATTTCATCATAATAGTATCTTGTTTTCAAGAAAATAAAATAAAAATGACATCATGAATGATATAATCATCATTGAATGACAAAATCCATTAAATGAACGGACCTTTTGCTGGTTTAGTATTAAATGTATATATAAATGAAACGCTTTTTATGTGTTTTTAACATTTTCATCTTAAGATCGTGGTAGTGATGAAAACTCAAATTTAACTACAAAATGCGAGTACGTTATTCCAATGTCATTTATCTTAGATGAAAATTGAAATTTAATTAAAATAAATTAAACGAATATTAGGAATTAGAATATAAGGTTGAATATAATGGACAACTAGCATCGCCTGTTGGGGCTTGCTTCGATGTACAACACAGATTAATTAGGTTTATGTTAGCTGGAAAATATGGAACATAACTATTATTACCTTTCTGCAATGGTGGCCTTTACAGGTATTTTAATCCAATTTTTCATATGTAAAATATTGAGATAGACATTTTCATTTTACACCACGGTGCCTTTCATCATTTTACAACCTAGAAAATACAAGCATTCGCACGCATACACAAAAAATCAATCAAATATTCGTTAACTGGATATTCTATTTACAATGTGTTTTTCAAAATACAAAACAATAAGTAAAAACTATATGAGTATAAAACTAACATCAAAATGATTTTTTTTAGTGCCTGTCACTCATGGCAGTAAATATCTTTAGCCTATTTGCAGCAGAACAATTTGAAGCCTCGTATCAAAAATCCAAGCGGCAAGATGGAACGTCTTTTCAATCAATATGCATAATGCCCAAAATCGGTAAAATATTAACGTGACGAATAAACTTTCCATTTCGTGTAGTACATATTTACTCTATAGTTTTACATCAAGGAATGATTCAGACGGCATTGGATGGTGAAGCATATTGCTGATTGTTTACAGTTGAAAAAATGAGTTTAAGGAGAGATGTCATAAATAATGGCCCATTATCTCAGGAACTATAATATGAAATAAATTTTCCCAGCTTTTAACAGTGTTTGTGAATATAGCTATAAATACACCCTACCAAATTCAGGTAAAAATTAAAATAATTCACAAAAATTCCTTTTTTATACAAAAATATAATTTTTAAGTGTAATTTTCAAATTATCTAAACTAATTCTGCTCTGGTACATGCATGGTAGCAACTTAAATATATTGTAAAAATTTCAAGTGCATACCTTAAGTAATTACAAAAAAGGGGTCCTGTATGAAGAAAAAATTGACTTCCGGAAAACACTAAAACCGTGGTGGTGGTCAGGTTGCCTAGCACAATATAACTTCAAATATTTTTCTCCCAGAATAATAAATGCAAATAAATACATATTATATATTTTTATTATCACAACTAGCTGGCCCAGCGAACTTCGTAACACCTAACAGAAAAGACATGTTAACGTTAAGATTGGCCATGTTCTGAAGCTAAATAGCATTGCGGCTTAGTTGTGAAAGCTTTAAATATTCAACAGCTGATTATTATAATAAACCTAATATGTATAAACATTGTGATTATTTTATTTAGCAAACATATAAACACGTTACTTTTAATCACACAGAAAATAAAAAATATAAATTCAGTACATAATTCCCAAAAATCGTAAACTATTGACGTGGCGAACAATGCTGTTCATTTGGTACAGCACATATTTACTTCATAGTTTTACATTAATGAATGTATATGGCATTGGATAGTAAAGCATATTGCTAACTGAGAGTAAACCAACAGCTGTTTTAAGAAATCAAATGTTTTTATTGTAGAACATTTGTAAACAAACTTAGTCCCCATAAGGTTAACATTAGAAATTTAAAACGCTATAAGATGAAAACTAATTGGAAACTGAATATGCCTAAAGCATGACCGGAGCAGAGACGAATAAAAAAAATCAAAGATCATTAAAATCGGTCCAGCCGTTCTCGAGTTATAAGACCTGAAACTAACACGACTTTGTTTTATATATTTAGATGATCCAAATAATAATAAAACGCAAAAAAATATTTAAATTTCTTTCTAAAATTCAGGTTAACGCCAAAATCGTGGTATTAGAGAGGATCGTCAAAAGAGAAATTTCCCATTTAAATAAGAAAGACTAAAAAACTCATTCGTGGAACAACAGACTATATATGCCGATGTTATGTACAGTAAAGAAGGAGCGCAGCTGGTGTTTAAGGAACGTAAGGTGCTACAACCCAAACAAAAAGGGACTGTTTTACATATGAATAGTGGTCTCGTAACAATAAAGCATCCGTATGCAGCGCGGGGCCTCACATTCCAGCGAGAATATTTACTCTTTTTCAACATTTAAAAATGTAATACTCGTGTAACTTGTTTATATATTTTGTGGAAATGAGAAAGTAATGCTAATACACTGGTGAAGCCCTGCAGTGTGGAACACACGGGCTACTAAAAACTTCCTATGTCCCTGAAGACTAGCCTGAAACGAATTGTGGATAGTTGTGAGCGTTGGTCGGTGTGTGTGGTGTTCTCTTGCGTAGATTAATGTCCGTACTATTGAATACTACGTTAATCCGCAAAGACCATCCCCATAATTAGACAATTCGTTATTTAGAGGCCATGGTTTGGATTCCACGTCAAACTGTAGGTTTATTAGTTGCCATCGGCTGTTGGGCTATTAATCACAGTCCTGCCTAAGGAACATGTCAGCCTTAGTCAGTAACAAGACTACAAGATCGCACCACAATCATCTTACACTCAATCCTCATTCATACTTGGCTTAAAATACCTACATTGTAGTATGGTTGCCATTTCAATGATCTAATCTAATCTATACCTGAGATATAGACTGGATGTATTGTTTGATGCAGTTACAGATCTCCTCTCCTAGCTCCAACTATGTTGTGAGAATGGATTCTATCCCCGTTGAAAGTAGACACACACTGCATATGTTTTTCAAGGTGAATTGTGCAATGAGTGTCTAAAACAAGGGAAAGGCACGTACATGTATATCTGGTGACGTTGCCTATCTTACAAAAATAGTAACAAAAGTACCCATGATCCAGTAGGTATTGATCACAAAGAAATCTACCTCGTGGTTCTGCAATTCCAACCACAGTTGGATATCTGGGATGAGCTTGTAAGTTCTTAAACTTGTACAACTAATGATGAAAGCTGTGATCGCCCTCTTCGAAGAGGAAGACTAAGGAAGACTAAGGATCACTACTTGTCTCGGTCTTGTAGTGGTGGATAGTTTATATATCCCTCGCAATATGAGGATAATCATCACTGCTAATTGCATTAGGCAGGTGCCATCCCCAATACACCTCAATGATGGACCGATAAAATAGTTTGTACTACAACTAAAAGTCAATAGTTAAGTAGAGAGGAAACATGCATTCTTCAACAGGATTAATTCTTCTTAAAGACTAGTGTATAAGTTGTAGTTTATGTCATTTATTGAAAAATCCCGCATTTTGGGATTACTTGTGTGGCGTCCGCCATTTGCATGAGGTGATGGCGAACCCTGGGCATCCCTGTAAATCACCACACTGTCTTCAGAAGTACAAAAAAATTATTTACACACTGTTTGTTAAATTTATGCTGATGTGTACACTTGGGAAGGATGGAGAACAAACTTAAGGATTAAGTGATATACAAGCTATGTAATGATTTGAGGCCATCAGTGGCGAAAAGAGGTAAAGCCGAGAAAAAATGAAAATACCTGATAGAAAGAGTCAAAACGCACAGTTCACTCTGAGAGAACCGATGCTTGAGGAGTCACAAAGGATCCTGGGAAATTTTATTGATAAATAACATAACAAAGTTTTCGCGGCTTTTTTGCCCCCAAAATAAAATATTCACGGCTTCCACTTCTCTGAACGAAAACCAAAATGCTAATATAAATTACAAATTGAATAATAAATGTTTTTTCAATACTGAACCCCACTAGTCCAACGGTACGTCCAAAACAAAGTAGTAGTAAGTAAAAGTAAAAATTTTTCTATGTTCCTTCATAAAAGGTTTTTACATAGGCGGAATGCTGATGTACGAACCCATACGGAAACAGTGTGGGACTCACACCCACTAGATTAGATTAGATTATTTAAATGGCGACCATACTACAAGGTAGGTATTTTAAGCCAAGTACGAATGAGGATTGAGTGTAAAATGATTGTGGCACGATCTTGTAGTCTACCGAACAAACGATGGCAATAACCAAGGGACCTACAGTTTAACGTGGAATCTGAACCACGGCCTCTAAATTACGAATTGGTCTAATTATGGGGATGGTCTTTGCGGATTAACGTAGTATTCAATAGTGTGGACGTTAATCCACACAATAGAATACTACATCCACCAACCATCGCTCACAACTATCCACAATTCGTGACCTTTGAGTAGCTGGATTACAGGATGACACCACCATCCCAGTCTAAACTCCTTATGGGCCGTAAGAGCCAGACCGGAATCGTTTTTGGATGACTTCATTTATGGACCGCTTGTCTTGCGTCCAATGGACCACGTTTCAGGACTTCAGGAAAACCTCAATCACCCAGTCCCTCCTCCCTTTTAGTGTGGAGAACCAAATGAACTGAGAAAACCTCTGCAATATTATCAGCAGTCAAATATCACAGCAGAGACAAGCTGCTGTTTTTATTCTATGAAACGCTTGCATTAGAAGAATGCGTCATTCTTGAGGCTACGTGCTGTGCAAACACGTGGTATGAAAATAATTTCATATCATAAATGTAACCAGAAGTGTAAATCAGGTATTTTAATTATATAGCCTAAAGATAAAACAATCTAAACCAGCATGCACATATTGTTGATATCAGTTAAAATAATAAAACTAAAAAAAATTAATGTATTCGAATAAAAAATCCAAATAAAACATTGGTCGTATTGATTTACGGTTGGGCCAGAACCGTGAAGCTCCAATTTCAAACGCAAACATGGTTATTGGAACGTTTTATTCAATATGCTACAGCCAAAGGTTGGTACTCAAAGCAAATGTATTTACATTACATATTATTATAGTAACAAGATTGTTTTCATTTTGTTAACAGTTCGTTAAAAATTTGGTTTGTATCGATTTTAAAACCACTGCTTTAGATTTTCTAGAATTCTAAACTGATATTACAGTGATTTTACCAAAATATTACCAATGAAAATGAATTAATCCTTTACTTATTTTTTACCCTTACTAAATTAGTTTTCTTACTTGAAAACAATTAAAATATTTTTAAGTAAATAAAACAATAAAAGTAAATCAGTAAAATGCATAATTTACTGTGTATAAATAAATATACGTGATTTTTTTGATTGAAATTTCCAATTTTACCTTCAATTTTAATCTAAATTGTTATAGTAATGGTTTAAATTGTTTGGTAGTTTTTTCTAGGTTATTCTATACATTTTATTTCGAACACAATATAAATTAATAATGGCTTCTATGTTATTATAAGTAGAAAATGTGCATAATATATGTACATGCATTGTTAGAAATCTTATTCAATTTACTCCAATTACATATTTCGTTATGAACACCAAACGTTTTACAAGCTAAAACTCAGCTTAAAACATTTAAATGAGCTAAAACTAACGAGAAAACTTTTTGATTAACTATGTTTTCCCTTACTACATTAAATATCGGTACCGATTATTAAAAAAAGTCTACAGAGCACTGTCACGGTACTCCTACTGAATAAAAGTTGTAATGTACCTATTGGTCATTAGAAGATACTGTGTACCATTAGCCGTTGGGTATATTTTGCAGCAGTAAGATACAGATTTTTGGCTTATGTTTGCTAATATTTAATACCTATTTGGAGATTTATAGCTACCTATCGTAGTGTATGGTGTGTGAATTACATGTTTTGTGTTAATGTACGTGCATGAAATATTATGGATACCGCACGATATTTTAATTTAAAAATGGTACTAGGCCTATGGTGAATGTTAAATGGAAGGTGTTAGGAATTTACCACGAGCTTGATCGTAGCCATCCTGTCCAAAACCAAGTAAGCTTTATTGGTGGGAAAATTGGATTATATCTAGGCTAGCCTATTGGGTTGTCTTGCTGGTATAACTTAAAATTACAATGACAAATTAATGTGGTGAATTTTGCTAACGCATTGACTTGGTGCAAGTCCATGCATAACTTAAAAAGTGTTGAAATACTAAATTGGTAATAAATACTTAATCGGCGTGTAGAAATCTTTGTTCAAATTCCAGGACTCCCTCAAGCGGCACCCGAGACGCGATCCTCTGTGGTGTTTGACCTTATTCTGATTGGAAGAGATAAAATTTTAAATTCGTAAAAATTACATGTAAAAACCGCAAAATCCCATTTTAGGGTACAAACCTCCCCCCCTTAAATACATTTTCCGATTACCCTATAAGTGTGGTTTACAAACTCGTCTGAGTGAATGTAGAAATACACGTCTCTACTGAATTTGGTCTCGATCGGACCATTTTTACGAGAGTTACCGTGTTAGACACGCACACACACACACACACACACACACACACACACATACATACATACAAAATTTTTTTACGATTTAACCTGAGTAGCTTTTCATAAGAAACATAGAAGTTGACACATGCATCTTAAACTTCAGGTAACTCAATATTTTAAACTACAACAAAACCTAGGTTATGTATTTATTCAGTGAATCCAATCATTGAATAAAAATTATAGAAAAAATAACAGGGCGGGACTTTAGACCACCATTTTTATTTACACTTAAATAAATTGGTTTACAATTAAATATATCGATTGTGTGTTGTATTACGATAGTGTTCGTTGAAAAAATGACCTCAACCCAGGTAAATTTAAAATAATTATAAGAGACATCTTTTTTTAGCTTGTGATAAAAATGTCCATATGATAAGAATACGCTGAAATCGTTGTTCAGCATACTTAAGTCGCAACAAAGACGTTTCTACGGTCCAAAAGTTTCAGTCTCAAAGTACAGTTTGATTGTCAAAACATAACTCTGAAACAGCTGCATAACTCTCGGAGTCAAAACTTGGTTTTGACCCTCAAGCCATGTAACAACGGGCAAAGGACAAACAGTCATGTTTATTGGGATTAGATCGGTATTCTAGTCTACCTCAAGGTTTTGGAAAATCTAATATTTCCGAATAATTGATACATAGAAATTTCATTAGATTAGATGATTTAAATGGCGAGTATACCACAAGGTAAGTATATTAAGCCAAGTATGAATCAGGATTGAGTATAGGATGATTGTGGCGCGATCTTGTAGTCTTGTTACTGACTAAATATGACATGTTCCTTAGACAGGACTACTAATAAATAGCAAAACAGTCAACGGCATATCAAAGATCCCTTAGATATACTGTTTAACATGGAGTCCGAACCACTGTCTCTGTACTACGAACTGATCTAATAATGAAGACGGTATTTGCGGATTAATGTAATATTCAATAGTGTGTTAATCCACACAAGAGAACACTACACCCACCGACCATCGCTCACAAGTATCCACAATTTGTTACCTCCAAGTGGCTGGATTACAGGACTACGCCACCGTTCATTATCTCCCCTTCAACAAAATATATGTAAAGTATTTTTTCGTTAAAATTTTTGAATTCTGAAATGAGAGTGGATATATTCGTGTAGAGACACCCTGAATCCAAAAAAGGTTTTCGTACTGATGTCTGTCTGTCTATGTACGTACAGAGCTCGAGACTCTGACCGTCCGATTTTCATGAAATTAGGTATTTAAGTTAATTTAGGCTATACCACCAGACTATTTTTTCTATTTTTAAGGGTAGTTTTCTCCTAAACCTTTAATAATGAGACAAAAAGTTTTTCTAACATTCCGCTTCAGCAGTTTTGATTAAAATTTCCAATAAGGCCAAATAAAAATGGTTTATTGGCCTCAAAGAATGTGTCACCAATAAACACCAATAACATGCATTTTATTACTTTAAATAAAATCTCTGATAATATTTATATTCTTAGTGATGGTATTTAATTGATTGTTCAAGCTTTATCACTTCATACGACTTATGGCCCCTAAAATGTCTACCGACAGTAACTGACCGTAAAGAATACTACGTCCATGAACCGACACAAGGTAGAATGTCGATACGTCAGGTAATGTGCCAAGTTTACATTAGGGAACTTAAATTGAGTTATCAAGTTATGTGAGCTATAAGGGCTTACGGAATACGCTGATTACTAAAGATATAACACGACAACTGTCACTCGTTATGATATTAAAAACTTATTTTGTTTTAATTAGATTAGCTAAAACAAAATTTAAAATACAATTGAAGTTTTAATGAAACATAGACTAAATGGATTTTCTGCTAAGAAACCATGTCACAATCACATTTTTGGTTATTTTTGAAATTCAAGATAAATAGCAAGAGATGAAAAAATTGGGGATAATTTTGCCTATTTCCTTTTATTTATTTTAATTTTATTTAAATTATCTGATATAAATTTGTTGTCTAGTAAAAGTATGTTTTTTTATATTTATCATTTCGATCTATTACTTTTGAGTTGAATTAGTTCCTGGGTATTTATATTTTATAATTATAATATTAACTCATTTTTTTATTATAAGGGCTTAAGCGAATCCTAAAAACTCATTCCTATCTTTTATTGCACTTAGAGTATTTTAACACAACAAATCAAAACAACCAGTAACAGGGGTGCGCAAAAAGTCACATGGCTATCTTGCTGAGGGAAAACTGTTCCCTGTTATGTAATTCAGGTATATGTAACAATTATTGACTTTTTTATCTCTAGGAACCTCAAAACGAAAAATTAACGTGGTCCCGGGCTTAGATCTTGTCATGAGACCTACGGTTCTTACCTATTGGAAGTTCGCTAAAAGTATGTTAAATACTTTATCTCTATATAAACCTTGCAAAAAACTTGTTCCAAATAACAGACACAAAATGCATGTGAATTAATTAACAGTACTTGAGTAATTATGAGTATTATTACATAACGAACACATTTCACGTGACACAGTTATAACTACGTCTGGCAGGCGGTGCTATGTTGTCATGGAGCCGACTTACTTTGTCGTCGTGTTGATCTCGTTGATGGTAGTTATCATTAATTCATTAATATACTGTATCAGTAACTGTATAGTTTTTACTATTGTCAAGAAGAAAATACACAGGTATACATACTGACAGGATAATTATATTTCAAAAAATAAATATGGCGCTTTGAGTAGTCTTAACATTTAGAATTTAATATTACACTAGGATTGTTAAAAGATGTACACAAAGGTTTTGACTAGAAACTTAGATCTATAATAAAGCCTGTTTTAAAATAACTACCTTAACTAACCTCTTTATTAATTGGATGGTTTAAAACTTGTTAACGACTGTTTGAGTTCATTTTAAAAACACGATAAAGTATTCTTTTCATATGTAATATTATGTTGAAACTGTTCACTAGATATTTTATTCTTTGAAATACCTCAAAAACTTACTATCAATGTGAATAGACCTTGCTAGAATGATATGAGAAAAGAAACATCTTTGGGCTTAAATAAAGTGGGAGTATTAAGATTAGTTTAGATTATTGAAATATCTACCCTGGTAGGTATTTTAAGCCAAGTATGAATGAGAGTAGTTGATTGTAGGATGATTGTGGTGCGATCTTGTAGTCTTGTTACTGACTAAGGCTGACATGTTCCGTAGACAGGACAGTTAATTAATAGCTCAACTCAGCCGATGGCAACTAAGGGACGTCCTCGGAATTACGAATTGGTCTAATTATGAGGATAGTCTTTGTAGACTAATGTGGTATTCCATAGTGCGGACGTTAATCCACATAAGAGAACATTACACCCACCGACCATTGCTCAAAACTATCCACAATTCGTGACCTCCAATTAGCTGGATTACGGGACGTCACCAACGTCCCAGTCAAATATGGAGGTTTGAGAGACAGACAATGATGGGATACTCGTATATGAGGCTTTCTATTTGTTGCAATAAAATTATAGAGAGGTTTGAGTGACAAATAGTGCGGATCTATGAGTCATAACAGTTGTGGAAGTGAAATATTTAACTGAATCAAATAAATGGACATTCTTCGCAGAAGATAAATATTATATTATGTGACACGAGCTGACTAAGGAGCGTGTGAATGACACACATGTCTACGTATTTTATAATAGTTTTCAACCAGCAAAACTCCATGCACATATTGCCAGGAGTTATCTTTCCTCTCAACAGCATAATAGTATTTAAGATTCTGCTACGTTGCATGTAAGAGTAAAATGAAATAAGCAGATTCAAAATATTCTGGAGGGCTTGAAACAATGAAACAGTGAAACGGCATCTGTGTGACTTACCATTTATTATTTATTAAAAGAAATTAAAGTCCTGATAGGAGATCTAAAGGTTTGAACTAACAACTCATGAAAGTAATGAATTTTTTAATATTTTTAGGTGAAGCCTAGCGTATGCGTAGTAGGTAAGTGTGGAGTGTGCTTATTGGGTACTTTTTAAATGTTATAAAATAAATTATTACACTTTTTGGCTATAGATATTATATTATATTCATATCGTAGAACTTTCTTGTAATTTTTCAAACATCATGTAATAATTTGAAAATTTTTGATCAACAAAATAAGTTACACAAAGAAATTATAAAAACTACGACCATGGGTAAATTTTTGTTTTTACCAATGATCTTTTAACAAATGTAAGACTATTATATTAATGCTATATTATCATTAGATCATAAGATAAATCATTATTATTACCCAAAGACAATGTTACAATATGTAGTTATAAACAAACACGGAAAAACACGGCTAGTCCCTATTCACAACTGCGTCGTTTGCGGGGTCTGAGAGCCAACGCGGTGTACAGAATCAGTTCGGAGTTTATAATACATACCTCTATATATAAAAATGTATGTATGCATGTCCTTTATGCGTTGCCAAACTACTCATCCGACTATCATTATATATTAGGAAGTTTTTCTATATGTGTCCGGGAAGGTTTTCATAAAACATTCTGGAAAACTGCATAAGTTTTCATTTTATGGTGTTTTAAATTTCGAATGCTGACCTAATGGGGGAGTTCGCTTGAAAGTGTTCTACAATCAAAATTTTTGATTTTTTATGCTACAGCTGTTGATGTAGTTTCCATTATCAATACTATCCAATATCATCTGAAACATTCACTAATGTAAAACTATGAAATAAATGTGTGCTGTACAAAATGAACAGCTGTATTCGCCACGTTAATAATGAAGGGTTTTAGAGATTATGTATTTATATTTTCTGTCTGGTTAAAAGTCACGTATTTATATGTTGGGTAAATAAAAGTAAGTACAATGTTTATACATATTACGTTTACTAAAATAAACAGCTGTTGTAGATGTTTTAGAATAAAGTAAAAACTCACGTCTTCACTTAATATATTTACACTTAAATATATACAAAAGTTGTTAAATTAGCGATCGATTTCGTCCAGTTACACCGAACATCATCAGGCCCAAATGGACACTGCAAGAAACAAGATGGCGTCCCTGCTTAAATACTATTGGTGACCGGAAGTTCCTGTCATGGCGTCATAGGTAGCATTTATTGGCTGGCTGAGTTCCGGAAATAGATTTTTATACGTTCTTGCAGAATCAACATGTATTTGTCCATTTATTAATTTTGTTTTATTTTTACTCTTTTCTTTATAAATGAATAACTCTTTGCATGCATTCATTCCTTTTCCTTTTTTACAAGTTTTGATCATCTGAAAGTCTTCATCGATTGTTGTTTTATAGTAAGTGTTTTTCGATGTTTGATATCTCCGGTTTTCTATTCTTCCATGCTGATTTATGATTTTTATATCTTTTTAATTAATTAATGTAAAGTGACATAAACTAATAGATTTTCAGATTTTGCAAAGACTGTGTTATAAATGAATATTGTTAGTATTGGGGTATTGTGCTCCAAAATAGATCAGATGCTATTTTAGTAAATAATTAAAATCTATTTCTTTCATCAATACGATTTTCTGTGACCATATAATGTGATAGTAGAGATGTAAAGTGAAACTGGTGGATTTTCAGATCTTGTGCCGATCCAAGGGAACGAGATTGACTGCGAGAACTGGAAGATGGGCGAAACTCACAAGCTGGCTACTTGGAAAGACTTTTCCACCGAAGCACCTAAACCAATGGAGGAATCCAACTTCGAAGTGCAAAAAGTTGTGTGTAACAAGAGTTTCTTTAATACTTATGAAGCATGGATTTTCAAGGGGAAAATTCGTTTAAAGGCAATAAACCTCAGAGGCAGTTCAGAGGTCGATTTCAATTCACTTGACGTAAAACAATTGAAGAATCAAATCGTGGTTGTGATGGACTCAATGGAAGATAAGGAATTCGAGATTGTGTACTTCATTCCCCACAGGATTAGCTCTAGTGACAGTCACTGTCTGAGAGAAAAGTTTAAAAGGAAAAACGGGATCTATCAGTCAAAGAACATGTTTCCTGCAAGTCAGGATATCTGTGAAAAAATGTTCCCGAAGAAAAGCTTGGATAGTGGAAAAAATCATTTTGTAAACCACGTTAAAAACCTGTTGCGTACTTATTTGACCGGTTCAAATACATACATACAAATGTTTCTCGATTTTCTTGAAATGATTTTAAACAAAATTACGGGATTTTTCAAAAGATCAAATTAGAAAGACATTTCCAGGATATAAATGAGCCCAATATAGTTTTCCTTTTAACTCTAACATGGTGAAATTTTTTAGATTCTTTCATAAGTATAGTGCTAAGTATGATGATGGATAGTTGTTTGTTTATGGTTATATATTACTTATTACTGGACACAATTTTCTTTTTTAATTTTACTATTAATAAATGGTCCTTGAAAATGAATGAGCCGGTCTTTATGATACATCATACTCTCCCTCAACTCATGTTCATATCCAAATACCCATGAATACTTTAATTTTAGACCAATTGATTTTTAAGTTTTATATTTTTTTACAATCACCATTATTAGCATTACCATCACTGTATTTTTAGAAATAAGCATTTAATATTTAAATTAAATTCAATCTAATAATGCATAATGCTTCCATACAACAAAAAAGCTATTTTTAAGTCACATTAAAATATATTTATTTTAAAGCTTTAGTTTTTACATCAGCTTTAGCTATATACATGAGTTGTATACAATACTACAAGTCAGTGGGAATGAAAATAATTAAGAAAATAATAATTTAATAAAAATGTATTTTTTAAATCTATTAGGTCCCCGTGATTTCTAATATATAGCAATGAAATATTGCATTTTGTTGTTCATTTGTTCATAGAAAAAGGACTTTTCTAAGATATAAAGGTTTTAAACTTTTATGAAGCTGTAATCTTTAGTCTTTGAAATTCACATGATATAATTTATTTTTGGGCCATGTCATTGTAGGATTAATATTTTATTTAAGTTAATGTTACTAGTTTTCCTGCAATTTTCAATTCCATAAAAATTTTGTTTGTTAATGCAAAGTATACAGATTTCTATACATCTAAGCTATGTGTCAAAGATAATCCTTTTGTTATATAAATGTGCTGCTTTGTACATCTAAGAGTACTAGCCCTCACAAGAAAATTTAGTTTCTTAAAAAAACTACTTTTTATAGATATTTCGTCCCAGGTCTTTTAATTTGCAAGTAAAATAAGTGATTTGGTTTGATATACATTATAAAATAAATGTGTTACACTCATATATATGCATAAAACTTTTATTGAGTCGTCACAAAAATTTTAATAGACAATAAAACGTGCAATTAAATCCGATACTAAGTATTGGCTATAGGTTCATAATTGCCCAAGTTTGTATTACAATTGCTACAGTAAATTAGTTTCCACCCGTTATTATGTGGTTTGCCAATTGTATTTTGTATAAGTGAATCAAGTGGCTTTGCTATTTTATGGTACAGTATTCTGTTTCCAAGATTCTGTCGTACTTATTAGCTAGAAGAGTTTTTTACAACGTTTCTCATATTTATAATGAAGATAATTTTACAAATCAAAAAATAATAACAGATAATTTTAGCAGTTGGAAGTAATTTAAAAGAAATTGCATGAGTTACTACATAGAAATAATGTATAAATTGCATTTAATCTTACCATCGTAAATTAAATATGTTTGAAAGATTTTAGATACAGTATCACCTGTTTGTAAATTTAGTAATATAAATTTAGATTTTTCAAAATCATACAAAAGCCAGTTTAAAATACTTAAAGCTCAGTAAATAACCAAAATTATTTTTATAAATCGTTTTATAGCTCTTCGGGTATTTTTAGGTGGATGGCTAGAATATAGTAATATTAAGAGAAAATTGTATCCTAGAGGGGTCAGATTTATTAAAGATATTTTGTATCAATATTTTGCCATTTTTGTGGCCTCTGTATAGAATACAAGGCAGATCGAAACCGCAAGTGTTGCTACACTTGAAGTGTCGTAAAATTAAAGTCATTTAATTCAGTAAAAGCAGTTATTTTTAAAAATAATTAGTCAATAAGACATAATCCATAAAGAAGAACAAGCTAAACTACTAATTTTCTTCCTTGGTGGAAAAATTTAAATGTAATTATAATTTTAAATACATATAAGTTACCATAACGTTTTGAAAATGTGAAGTTTGAAAATTGACTTTAAATTTATACAAGTTTACCAAAACTCTACTTAACAAGACTGGTGCAAAAATTGTGTGTATCGTCAATTAATAGTAATTGAGTAGTGATTATTATAATAGTATAAAGAACACATTTCATAGCATGACGCAGTTTATCATCTGGCAGATGGAGCTGTGTTAATATGGGTCCGGTTTACTTCGTCGTGTTCATCTTGCTTTTGGTATTTTCTTTTCATAACTTATATTAATTATAAACCTTATACATACGTATTCTATAACGAAACTAACTATATTATTTTACGAACTATTAGTTCTAACGAAGCTCAAAGAAATAGATACAATATTTCTGTTTTTAAATCCTTGATACAACCGTAAATTATATCACATTTACTATTTCATAATTCCTAAATCAAATAAACCATTTCTAAGTACGAGAATATATCGTAACCTAAGATTATAAATGTTCAAAAATATATTGTTAAAGCCATTTTCTTATAGATAATGCATTGCAGATCTAAATACACTAGTTAAGTAACCCAAATTACCTGTCGTTAGTGAACAATATTTTGAACAACCTTTAATTCGTAAATAGTGAAGAAGACTTTTAAAGTGGTAAGCTGTTGTAGAACTTCCAGAAAAAATTAGTTTTAGATATTTTTCAGTTTTTTAAAAATAAGGATTCTAAGCTAGCAGAACAATAGTGGTTTAGATGTATTTTGAATTCATAAAAAGTTTAAGGATTTCTCAATGAAAACAGTATTTTTCATAAACAGTATGGGTTTTATATTGTTCTACAGATATGTTACATTTTGAAAAAAATGAAAAATTTCTAGTTTGTATACATTTTTATCATTCTAATTACACGCGAGGATTATTTATGTAGTTTATTACTCGTTCTGAAATGAGGTGTAGCTTTACCTCACGAAAAATGGTAACCGATTTGCATGTTAGCTTTCTAGAAGGATTTAAGACATAAACCTTCAGTAAGTATGAACCTTTGCACTGTGGTAGTGAAGTAATTCACCTTCGGACACTCGCTTATTGAAGGCCTCAAAGATATCCATGTTATTTTAAGACGCTCCCAAAAACTTTTGAATACGTGCCACATTTATATTAGCTTTGAAGCTTATTTGCAACAGTGTGTAGAAACTTGCAAGCATTTTCATCTTATTTCTTAACAGATCTGAGATGATCCACTAACCATAAAAGCAAAATAGGTGTCCACTGCAATCCCAATTAAGCCTACAAATTCCGTCAACTTCCACCCAAGCCGGTCACCGTATATTTAAGGTGGGTCCTCCTCTCCACTATACCACACGTTTGCAAGCCCAATTGGGATTGCTCATGGTCAGGATTCAAACCCTCGTCCCTCCGAATGGCTTCAACTGTTGTACTCGTCAGCACAACAGTCTAACCACTACACTACAAAGGGCCACCGTCTGAGAAAGCACTTATTTGGCTATAAAAGCATACTGTAGTGGCAAAACAACGAACTCAAGCGTCAGAGTAGGGAACTACACGAGTAGTTGTGTGTATTAGCACATTCAGTATGTATGAACCATTGCATTGTGGTAGTGAAGTAATTCACCTACGACACAGTATTAGACACTCGCTTATTGAAGGCCTCAAAGATATCCTAGTTCTGTTGAGATGCTCCCAAAAGCTTTTGAATACGTGCCACATTTATATTAGCTTTGAAGCTTATTTGCAACAGTGTATAAGAATTTGCAAGTATTTTCTTCTTACTTCTTAACAGATCTGAGATGATCTCAATGAGTGGCCAAAGTCAGGTGCTTTGGATGTTAGGCACGGTGTTGCGAAGGGATCCAAATTAGACCCATTCTATTTGTTATGATGATGCAGTTCTAGGTGATGCACTTCTTTATGTGGATCATAAAAGCATAAAGGTAGGACAAATGATGACGCATTACTGTAGTTAGGTGGGGTCTTCTACGGGTCGGGAGTGAATAGGTTGAATCTAAACGACATCAAACCCAAAAACTGGTGCAGTCTTAATAAAGGGAACTACTTTTAAAATGCAGCTATTTAGCTTCAATACTGACTCCGATTCGACTTGGAAAAGTCACAAATATAATATACAAGCTGGTTCAAGTTCTTTCCTTGCTCGTAATATAGTCTAGGACTTACCGGTGAGTACCTACATAACATTTGTGGCTATGTGGCAGATATAGCTGAGTGGGTAGAGTACTGGCCTACCACCCAAGAAAACCGGGTTCAACTCCCGGTCATGACACATGAAATTTAATTTCTCAGACTGCTTCGGAACTGCCACCGTGCTTCGGAAGGCACGTTAAGCCGTTGGTCCCGGCTACATAAGTAGTCGTTAGGTCACGTTACAGGCAGTATTCCGACCTGAAAACTCTAACATTAGACCTTGGCCAGAAGGTTACACGGAACTTTACCTACATAACGTATACTTTCTTCCAACTTCTCCTAGCATATGGGCCACTCTGTGGAGCCCAGTACAATGTCTAGCTTCATAAAAATACTGTAGAGATTACCTTTCTATCAGACTTGAGAAGTCATTTTAAACATTTCATATGTATAGTTTCCTCTTTTCACTTTCACCTAGGCTTTCCTACTTTACGTTCTACGATAGAAGCCCTCTAAGGAAAGATAACTTCCCCTCTTTGGGATGATATTGTTTAATATTCTGTCAAATGTCGTGGGAAGATGATGCCAAAAGATTCAAGATGGTCTCAGAGGGTTGCAATCAATCTGTATATCGAGCAACGATGTCTGTGTAACTTACTTTCCATAAAAAAATTAGCCATATCAAATGTTAGATTTACAAGGCATAAGTTAGCTAATACTAGCAATCCATGAAAATTTTAATTATTTTTTTATTTTTAGGTGAAGCCTAGTTTATGCATAATTGGTAAGTATATTCTCTATTACTGCAATAGGAAAATATTACTTTGACATGAATAATAGCATTAGTACACTTTAATAAAAATAAAAGTATCCTCATTATATTATTTTCACCAAGGCTCTATTATTCCACAATTTGTTCTGCTATCCCTTGATTTAACCGAAACTAAAGTTTTGAAATTGTTCTCTTAAATTGTACTTGTGATGGTGGATATGAATTTTCACATGTTGATTATAAAGTTGAAATATAACTCATAATATACATCAACAAATTATAGTTCACTATTTTTCAGGTAAGCTTAGTTATACATTAAATTATTTTGATTGCCTCCGACATATTAATATAAAGATTCATAAGAATTCATATGTTGGTTATGTATGAATATCATTGTGATCTAAAAGACTTGTCCCCGAATAGATCATTTGTTTTCAGAGAAATAACGTTTAGTAGTTGAAGTCTCGTACTGTGTTGAGTGTGATTTCTCCATGATGATTAATTGTATTGTGATAGAACTAAATGGATTTTCAGCAATCGAACCAATCAAGGGAAACGACATTCCTTGCCTTAGTTGGAAGAAGAGAGAATCTCACAAGATAGCTACAAGGAAATATTTTTCCGAATCATCTATGCCAATAGAGGAATCCAACTTTGAAGTAGTAAAGATTGTGTGCGATGAAGCCTTCCAAGAATCTTATAAAGCATTGATATTTAAAGGGTCTATTCCTTTCAAGACACTGAATCTTAATGTCAAGACGGAGAATGACTTCAATTCAATGAATATAAATCAACTAAAGGATCAAATTGTGGTTGTGATGAACTCACCAGAAAATAAAAAGTTCGAGATGGTATATTCGATCCCTCCCAAGAAAGGATCTAGTGACAGTCGGTGTCTGAGACAAGGGTTTAGGATAACCAACAACAGGTTATATCACGAGGAAAATACATTTCCTGGGAGTACGGAAATTTGTGAAACACTTTTTCCAAATAAAGAAATGGGTAGCAGAGACAACCATGTCAAAAATCATGATGAAAATCATGTTGAAGAGGATATTCAAAGTTCTATTGAAAAGGGTTCGGGAAGATATAATGGAATTCATAATGAAAAGGAGTTTGAAAGTCAAAATGAAATGCATTTTGAAAATCAAATTGAACCCCACTCTGAAGAGCAGAATGGTACATTTTTAACAAATTTAAATTCCAACATCAAGAAGCTTATAGGTTTACCTGGCAGGATGATAAAATTAATATGGAATTAATCAACAGTCTAATTATCTAGACGTTTTGAGAATCTCGATTTTCCCAACATAGTGTATACCATCCACTTACTACATGTTCATCATTTGCTATAACAGCTTTTTTTATCTAAAACAGTGGATGTTTATGCTACACTTACTCAAATAGCATTAAAATTGTTGAAAATGAGTTTGAAAATATATGAATACAATTTTAAATAATTAAATATAAATTTATTTTAAAACCATTTTAATTCTATAATAATAGTTTCAAAAAATATTTTTACAAGTTGTGTGTACTCATATCAGTATTGGTTTTGATACAAGTTTAAACACTTTTAAAATTGCCGGTAAACACGTTTAACATGAGTTCTTTGACCCTATTTTAATATAAGTATTAATATGGGTTAAAACCTTTTTAAATTGGTGTTGATGTAGATTTTATAGCTTATTTGAAAGTTGTTTTTAAATTAATTGGTTTATACAATTTAAAACTGAAAAAATTATAACTGATCTCAAAGAATTTTAATACATTTTTAATAATTTATGACAGTTTGTCTTGTGTTTTTAATCTGATTCTTAAACATTTTAGCATAAAATTTAGTTAATGTAGGTGTAAACGTGTTAGTGAACTTCCTATGGGAAATTCGATAAAATTATCTATTTTACTTAATAACCTACAGTAATACCTTCTTCCCCATAGGAAAGAATGTATTAATGTAGGTCTTATGGCAAGAGTAAAGCCCTGGACCATACTAATTTTTTCGTAATTTGTAAGGCATTTAATATTCTAATTTTACTATCACCTAAATTTGGTTAAGGATAAAGGAATCTGAAAAAGTAGCACATCAATTAAGTTTCCCGTGGACCCACAATATGTATAGCTATTGGCATGTACTAAAATAAATCAAAAATTTGTTGTCTTAACTGCCTAGCAATTCTTCAATTATCTTTTAAAAATGGAAATATAATTAAAACGTTTTAAAACAAGTAGACACATTTTTTTACAAAAAAAAACTTTTCTCAAGTTTAGGTTCTCTACCAAGATAGAAAATTAACATTTTGTTTCATGTATATATTTTAATCATGATATTTTAAAGGAGCAGATGTGGCCAAAAAGCAGTGGCCTGGCGAAAGCTCCAAGACCGACTGAATAGACCAAAACCATCGCATCTTGGCTGTCCCAAAACGCAATAAAAAGTCGAAAGAAAAATTAATATTTTCCTCGTTTTATTCTATTATATTTAATAAATATTTCCCTTGTTTAACGAAATGCTTTTCCGTATGTATACACCTTATCAAATTTTCTCACAGCTCATAACACTATTGGTTAATTTAGTTTTAAAGTTGTTTGTGTTTGAAGATTTGAAATCAATTTGAACAGTATTCAATAAATTTTAAAGTAATATATAACTTTTTGTACTGTTTGATGACTGGTTTTAACAATTAATTTTAAAAATTATGATACAGGTTTATACAAATTTAAAGTTTATTTTCGTATGAGTTTCGCAAAGAATTTATTATACGATTTAAACTTACTTTTAAAATGTTTTAAAATAAGTTTAAAGGGCCCGGCACACATTTCAGGGCCCAAATTGAGTTTTTTATATAAATAAAGCTATTATAATCACAGGTGTTAATTTTGTAAACACTAAATTTATAAAACCTGACACTGCACTCTTTTATGCCCTCTGCGTCGGAGCCTTCTTTTATAGAAAGTTTTATTACAATGTTTATTACAAAGTCTGTACGTAACATACAAACATCTTTTATATAATATGATGTATATACATTTATGTAGTTTTGAGTGCAGTTTTTGTACATGTATTTACGCGTCATTAAATTAATCTCTCTAATATGTTCAAGTTTTAAAAGAGTGCAACTCTGTTATCCCAACCAACAGCCACTATTCGACAGCACACTTGGCCATTCCGACATCGCAAGTGTTGACTGATGTCACAGCTATCTATCAATGTTGATCGAACAGCAACCTCCATTTCCCTTGTTGACACCTAAACATTGCTTCCATCCGAACGTAACAACCGAATAATCAAAACAACCGAATGATCGGGTTCGTATTTAATTTTTAACGAAACCTTCCCGCAATAGTAACAATGTATGATGTAAGTAGAATTTAATCCATGTGCAAAGCTAATCTTTCAGATAAGCAATGGCATAACTTTGCGATTCAAAGTGATTTACGAGTAGATATAAGGACTGCATATTCAATTGCAATTCCATTTCAACAAGATACAATCCTTTTCAAAAATTTCGTCATCTATTTGAGTTTTGTCTGTACATTGCTCAGAATTATTAATTTTTTAGTTATTTTTACTTTTCGTGCGTTAAAGAAGCCGAAACCGGTCTTATCTCTATATTTTGTCTGTGACGCTCCATGAGGCATTTTACGCCGTCTTCTCCGAAAAAAACGAGAGAACTGATTACAATGAAACTTATTTCATGTATTCTCTACATTCCAGAGAAGGTTTATAAATGCTTGAAATCGCCCGCCGCCCCTTGAAAAGTAAATAACGAGCATTTAAAAACCCACTTTTACGCGATATTAGTCGCATTTTGATCCAGTTTTCAATGAATAACCTACTGATAATAATCAGCTGTCTTTGTAGTTTAAAGATTTAATAGAAATAAAAACAAACAGCTGTCAAATCAATATTAGTTAGTTTATATTGGTCATTGATTTTAAACCCATTTCGTAATCATACTACATTAAAAAGTTATTTTAACGTATAAATAATTATAATAATGGTATTAATGTTCTAATCTATTTAATTGTAAAGTAATGCTAAATAATAAAGCTGGGTATTGATTTTTTGAGCTGATTTGTTGAGGATTTCAGGTTTACATTTTGGTATGATGATCTTTCTTCTTTAAACTGAATCCTACAAACCGTACAAAGGACGGGCTTACTGCTAGTTTAAAATAAAGCTACAGATCAATGACATTTTAAAATATGACAAGTTATCTATACATAAGAGATGAATAGCTTAATGGTAATGCAATTTGACCTGAAAATGAACCAGTATGTTCAAAACCTAGTAGTCTATAAACTACTTTGAATCTCATGGAAGGAACAGCTTATTTTATTTTGACCGGGACGGTGGTGACGTCCTGTAATCCATTTACGTGGAGGTCACGAATTGTGGATAGTTGTTGTGAGAATGGTCGGTGAATGTAGTGTTTGTTATCTTGTGTGCATTAACGTCCGCACTATTGAATCCAATACTATAATACGAGCAAGGTTTGTATATATATTTGCACACGGATCTCGAAAACGGCATCGAGGAATTTCTTTAAATTTTGGAAATAACTAATTTCCGAGTAGAAAATAAGTTCTAGATAGGTCTAATGTCCAGGAAAATTCGTGTTTTACTGTAATATTAAGTTTAAAATCTAAAAATTTAACATTACGCTTATGGAGAATAAAATGTAAACAATACAAACCAAAACAGCTGTTTATAACCGTTTGACAGTTCTCGATTGAAGACTGCGGGGAACAATATAGAGGTTATGCATTAATATTTATTTTATGAATTAAATAAACGCAAAATTATCAGGTTACTAAACAATTTGTAAAAACTTAGGGATAACATAGCTGTGCGAAATAAAAGCAGAAAAAAGTATTTCCAAAATCCTCCGTGTTTTGATAAAAAACGTATTCGTTGTATTGCTTGAAGCCACTGTAACAAACCAATTAATTGATGTAAGTTAAATTTCTCTTTTGCTTTTCAATCCTCATTCCGTTTGTAACAAAATCAGTTGATCACAGGCTAATAATAACGGTATGGATAATTAAACAGTAAATGATCGGCTTTGGCTAAAAGACGTTAAACGGCATCGCTCAATTGACTAATGTCGTAGCCGAGTTGTAGCGTGTCGGCCTCAAGAACTATAGGCCGCGAGTTCCATCCCCATCAGGGCCAGGGGCGATACTTTTTGTTCAGTGCTATATTAATTATGGTTTATTAAATAGGTTTTATTTCAACCACATAAATGTCTTCATTGGGCAGTAAATTTGTTTTAATGTTGCTAATTAACTTGTAAAAACATGTCTTATTCTATCCGAGCAAAGCTCGGTCACCAGGTACTACTACGTTAATCAGCTAAGACCATACTCATAATTAGACCAATTTGTAATTCAGAGGCCGTGGATTGGATTCCACGTTAAACTGTAGGTCCATTAGTTGCCATCGGCTGTAGGGATATTAATTAACAGTCCCGTCTGAGGAACATGTCAGCATTAGTCCATAATAAGACTACAAGATTGTGCCACAATCATCTTACACTCAATCCTCATTCATACTTGGCTTAAAATACCTACATTATAGCATGGTTGCCATTTCAATGATCTAATCTAATTTAATAATAAAAACAGAAGCTGGAAATATATTTACTATTGCAAACTAAACAAACTAATTTTTTGTTAATTTTTAAAGTAAATTAACCCCTATTTTTCTCTTGTAGATACTAGTAACAACCATAAACATTTATGACGTCATGTTTTGTTGGAATTAATTTTACACGCAATACCTAATTATTTATGAAACCACGTTCTCGAACTTTGGAGGCCTCGCCACAGAAACCTAACTGAAAGTTTTGAGGATGTTAATAATTGGAGATTCTCTTACACATTGTTACGATTTAGTTTCGTAAATAGTCGGCTTCTAAATTATAGAACTTTATAAATTTAATCAGTCGGTTACTCTTAAGATTAGATAGTCAAACATAATGTCTATAAATGTAAAATATTTTTGTGATTTTTTATAAAACGAGTTATAGAAAAAAAAACTAATTCCACAGACACAAACTGGCTTAGAAAGCATTTCAAACATTTTAAGTTTAAAAACTGGGACGAGTCCTTTGTAATAAATGATTTATACGGGAAATGCCGATTGTAAAATTGCAAATAAAAGAGTTCTCGCTGGGCAGTTTGCCTTTTCATAGAGCTTAACCATTCAATATTCTCTGGTGAAAATCGACCGTAAACTGAGTGATATGAGGTTTTGATGACCCTTCTATTACCCGGTCCCCTAGCCCATCGTCATCGATGTGTTTTTTATTTTGCGTAATCTTTCAGTTATAACCATAATGATCAAAATATTGATCTATTTTGTTATTAATAACTAGCAGTACGCCCGTCCTTTGTACGGGTTGTAAGATTTAGTTTAAAGAAGAAAGATTATCATACCAAAATGTAAACCTAAAATCCTAATCAAATCAAAACAAATATAATAAATTAATACCCTGGTTTATTATTTAGCATTACCTTACAATTAAATAAATATTTTATAATATATTTATAATGACGAGTCCATAATAAATAGAACGACTCTGTAGTAGCACTTGATGCCGTTTAGGTAAAAAATGTAGTGGATACATATATGGATATCCATCTGACTGGGACGGTGGCGACGTCCTGTAATCCTGCAACTTGGAGGTCACGAATTGTGGATAGTTGTGAGTGATGGCGGTGGTTGTAGTATTCTCTTGTGTGTATTAACATCCGCACTATTAAATAATACGTTAATCCACAAAGACCATCCTCATAATTAGACCAATTGGTAATTCAGAGGCCGTGTTTCGGATTCCACGTTAAACTGTAGGTTTATTAGTTGTCATCATCTGTTGGGCTATTAACTAACAGTCCTGTCTAAGGACCATGTCAGCCTTAGTCAGTAACAAGACTACAAGATCGCGCCACAATCATTCTACATTCATTCCTCATTCATACTTGGCTTTAAATATAGACCTGGGCAGGTCGCCATTTCAGTTAAAAGTATGAAGTATAATGTATATGTGAACTGTGATAAGACATAGGACTAAGTTACTCGATTTAAATACACAGTTTGGTTATAATATAATGGATTAATGGATCTTTACACTGTATTTCAGTACAATCTGAACAATATGTTAACCAAATTCGGCCCCAATTAGTTTGGATTATTCGAACTCTGGTGTAAATTGAACTAATAGGTTTCCATCGCATAGTCCATTTAGGTTGTACTGGACGTGCAATTTCGTAGGTTGACGGCCAACAGAGGTATTGGGGTTCCTATAAACCGTTGACCACTCAATATTCCACGGCGCCGAACTGCGAATGCGGCATCGTTAGCAGCAGCTGTCGTATTGATGACTTGGCATGCCTCACCCTCCGAAACACCTCATCACACCTCATTTTTCACAGATTGGTTTTACAAAACTAGTGTACAATCGACTACATTAAATCATTATACAATGATGGTCATTCCACTCATCTATGCTGACAACTACAAAAAACAAAATATCCTGAAGCAATTACCACATGAATCAAGAACTTTATTGACCATTAAATAACATAACTGTTCATACTTGGTACCTACATCATACTTTTAATTGAAATAGCAACCTATCCAGTTAGGTATTTTAAGTAAAGTATGAATGGGAAATGAGTGTAGGATGAATTTGACACGATCTTGTAGTGTTACTAACTAAGGCTGACAATTTCATTAGACAGAACTCTCAATTAATAGCTCAAAGGTCAATGGTATATCTAAGGGACCTACAGTTTAACCTCTGAGTTACTAGCTGGTCTAATTATGAGGATGGCCTTTACGGATTAACGTAGTATTCAATAGTGCGGACATTAATCCATACAACCACTGATCATCACTCACAGCTATCCATTATTCGTGATCACCAAGTAGCTGGATTACAGGACGTCGCCTCAGTACCAGTCATTTTCCTACAATAGGCTTCATAAATAAAAACTTAATATGTCACTAGTAATATAGTAAATAAAAACATTAACATGGACGTACATTATAGTTCAGTTTAGCACAAACCAATTTAACATATTTAAACACTCCAGTCAGACTGGGTCGGTGGAGTCGTTCTGTAATCCAGCTACTTGGAGGTCACGAATTGTGGATAGTTGTGAGCGATGGTCAGTGGGTGTAGTATTCTATTATGTATATGAACGTCCGCACTGTTGAATACTACGTAAATCAGGAAAGAACATCTTAATCAGACCAATTGGTCATTCAGGGTCCGTGATTCAACGTTAAACTGTAGGTCCCTTAGTTGTCATCGGCTGTTGGGCTAGAGTTTTCTAAATATATAATGCCATTGATTATTAATTATTCAATATCCGTTATTGGACTTTTCCAACGTTACTGTGTTATTAACTATACAACGTTTCTGGAGGTGGAAAACTCCTCCCTTTTTCAAGTCGTGCTCTAACTTTCGTTCTGAGTGCTCGCTATCTTGTGACGCCACGCTTACTCGGATGTGGAGTTTTGTGTTTGTTTGTTGCGTTATCAATATCGTTTTTGTGTTGTGAATGATAGTTAAGTTTAGTATTATTGGCAATATGATATAAATTAATGTCTGTGACTTTAAACATAAAATTCATTTAATCACTTGAAAACGGGAGGAGTTCCACCACCTCCAGAAACGTTTTGTAGTTAAAAAGACAGACGCGCAGAGAAGTCTAATAAAAAAGACTGGGATGGTGGCGTCATCCTGTAATCCAGCTATTTGGAGGTCACAAATTGTGGATAGTTGTGAGAGATGGTCGGTGGGTGTGGTGATCTGTTGTGTGAATTAACGTCCACACTATTGAATACTACGTTAATCCGCAAAAACCATAATCATAATTAGACCAATTCGTAATTCAGAGGCCGTGGTTCGGATTCCACGTTAAACTGTAGGTCCCTTAGTTGCCATCGGCTGTTGGGCTATTAATTAACAGTCCTGTCTAAGGAACATGTCAGCCTTAGTCAGTAACACGACTACAAGATCGCGCCACAATCATCTTACATTCAATCCTCATTCATACTTGGCTTAAAATACCTACCTTGTGGTATGGTTGCCATTTCAAATAATCTAATCTAAAGACATTGTATACGGAATAATACAAATAGTTTATGTACAGATGAGAGTGACGAATAAACAAAAAACTGTTCCTAACCTTAAGTTTCTAGTGTCTTCAACTAGAACTCCTGTAGTGATAATCACTAATTACTTTTTTAATCCGATTTGAAAACCTCATCAGATACTTTAGCAGGTATGGTATAAAAGTTGGTACGTGACCTCCAGGTGAGGTAAATTATGACCCAATAACACAGCGCACAACCCTAATGTCCCGGCGGGGCACAGCTTGATTAAACTTCCCTTTATATTAATAGAATAGTGTCTAGACACTGATGTTCATTTAACACTTTTTATACTGTCATTATACATTTACTACATGTCCTTATATTTTATTCAAAATTTAAACATTTCAATCGTATAAGTATTAGTAATAAGAATTTTAAATTAACAATACATTTTTTCCCCTTAATATTTTATTAGTTCATAATTATTACACAGGGTGGTTTTTAAGCCCCCTACTTTTTCTAAAGCTCGTTAAAACTGTTAGATATTTAATTAATTAATTAATCAATTACCAATTTTAAAGGAGTCAGGCAACCCTTGAATTACGAGGATACAACACAGCTAAACAGCCTTTAAAATCCTAAACCATTAAATTACAATAAATTAATTAACAACCAAATTAAAAATTTTAAATAGTTCTGGCAAACATTGAATCACGAGGCAACCTTGTTAAAACTGAGACTCAAAGCTTTTAAAATGTCACAGTAACAATAATTACACTAAAAAATAATCTCTTACTATTCTTAACGCTGTCGAAAGAATTCGTTACAGTTTTACTATGTTTTAAAAAGGAACAGCTGGTAATCTTGAAGTGAGCTGACTTCCTTTCTCACTAGAATACAGAAAAAGCTTTACTCATTCAACTTATAAATTGAACCTTTACGCATTCGTATCAGTACAGTATAACAATATTTACTAAGATGTTTGCTATTTGCTTAATATGAAATCATGGACTGACTATTTCACATTTTGTGTATTTTTAGTACCATAATAACACATGTTTAATGGAGATATCCTAACCTAAAGTTCAGAAAGGTAGTTACTTGTTAACGTGCACCTATACAAACTTTAAAGTTATATACCTAACAATAAAATACAACACGCAATACAAATATATTACTACACTTAATGAAGATAGTATAAAATCAAGGAATTTATTACAGTTTTAGTATATTTTCAAAACGAACAGCTGATAAAATTGAAATCAGCTGTCTTTTTAGTCGTCACAAAAAAAACTTTACCCTTTAAACTTCAATTAGAAGATTACGTCTTCACAGCAGTCTCACAAAAACAAGGATACATATTTCTATTTTTGTAACTTGATAAGAAGTAAAATTTCAATAAAATTAGTGAAAAAATGCAATTAAAAGCGTAAGGCAGCGAGGCTAGCAGGTGAGGGAGCTCGTGTGAGGCTAGACGTGAGAGAAATCATAACTCACGAGGTCAAATCTTGGCTCGCACTAGTGCAACGTGACTAGCCTGCCTCCTTCTGGATGATTGAAAGGTTAATTGAGGAGTTTCAACTTCCTTTTATGGAAAATAATATCTATTATCTCATATTTTACGTTTTAAAGGATGGGTTTTCCCCACGATGGTGGGAAAATATGGAAAAATTTGTGTGTTATTCCATTTTTTGTGTCCAAAAAAATTGCGTAGTAGTTCAATAGTTTGCGTTAATTTTATGACGTTGTTATAAGTGTTATGTTCAAAGATAGCATGTGCTATAAATCTACTTGGATCTCACGACTTGTAGATAGTTATGAGAAAAGGTTGGTGAATTTGATATTCTCTGGTGTGGATTAACGGCTGCCCAATTAAATACTACGTTCATCTGCAAAAGCTACCCTCATAATTATGCCAGTTCGTAGTTCAGGACAAAATTGTGTTTTAGGTCTCACGTTAACTGTAGATTCTTTAGAAACCATTTGCTGCAGGGCTATTAATTAACAGTTCTGTCTAAACATGACAGACTTATTCAGCAACAAGACTCCAAAATCGCGCTACAATTATCTTACCCTCATTCATACTTGTCCTAAAGTATCTACCTGGGTTCTTCGTCATTTCAAAAATGGTAATAAGGTAAGTTAGTACGTTTATTCGCTGAACTAATATTATTACAATGTATTAAGACGAGACCAGTGTTGTATTAGATGAAACAAAGTGTCCGTATCACCCTTTAGACATTTAGTTATAGCCACTAAGACGTAATAAATAATCAAAAATTGTCATAGTTAACAGGAAACAAACGTAATTGCCAGAAGAACAAGGCTATTCAATTAAAATAGTAAATTTTACTGCACGTGAAATTTAAACTATTTGGTTGCACAAACTTTAATTTCGTGTAACCAAATTATAAATTAAATTTTAAAAAGGGTAGTCATTATCTGCAGTTTTACTTATACATTTTTAATGTACGAATAATTATAACGAAATAATATAATAAATATAAAACTTAGGAGGTTCGGCGAACTACAGGGTAGGTCATTATCACATCAGCGGATGTGAAAGCCTGCATCAGCGAATGTCGTCGTGTGCAGCTGGCAATATGCAAATACTTAAACGATCGTACCGGCTCCGAATACTCCATGTTTTATTGAATGACGACGGATGAGATGAGACACTAACTTCATTCTACCTCTGTAGAAATGAGGGGTACTTGGTGTAAGACAAAAGACACAGAGTAAGTAATTAAATTACAAGGAGTAGAAATTGCGACTGCATTTTCGTTAGGGTATCACCAGTAGTAATTTAAATTTTTCTCAAACTAATTTTTTGAAGAATGGTCCTTGAGTGACGTACATTTTACATTCTGATGACCAAAAATACGAAACATTACTTGTTTACAGGGTATAAGTTGGTACATCGTCATAATTGTAATATGAGTATATTAAAAATTTTACTATAGGCGACGTGATGTGTTTGAAAAGAATAAAATTTGTAACATATATTTAAAACTATTGTGCAACTATAACGCATTACATAATGCATTACAGTTCCTTAATACTCAAATTTGTTTAGTATGATTAGTTGTAAATATAAAAATATGTGATGGACATAAACTATGGATCCTGAATATAGTCCGACGTCAAATTAATGTTAAAAATAGATTCATACTTGTCCAAAAACATCCTAGGTTCTTCGTCATTTCAAAAATGGTAATAAGGTAAGTTAGTACGTTTATTCGCTGAACTAATATTATTACAATGTATTAAGACGAGACCAGTGTTGTATTAGATGAAACAAAGTGTCCGTATCACCCTTTAGACATTTAGTTATAGCCACTAAGACGTAAGAAATAATCAAAGCTTGTCATAGTTAACAGGAAACAAACATAATTGCCAGAAGAACAAGGCTATTCAATTAAAATAGTAAATTTTACTGCACGTGAAATTTAAACTATTTGGTTGCACAAACTTTAATTTCGTGTAACCAAATTATAAATTAAATTTAAAAAAAGGTAGTCATTATAATCTGCAGTTTTACTTATACATTTTTAATGTACGAATAATTATAACGAAATAATATAATAAATATAAAAGTAGGTTCGGTGAACTACAGGGTAGGTAATTATCACATCAGCGGATGTGAAAGTCTGCATCAGCGAATGTCGTCGTGTGCAGCTGGCAATATGCAAATACTTAAACGATCGTACCGGCTCCGAATACTCCATGTTTTATTGAATGACGACGGATGAGATGAGACACTAACTTCATTCTACCTCTGTAGAAATAGATGAGGGGTACTTGGTGTAAGACAAAAGACACAGAGTAAATAATTAAATTACAAGGAGTAGAAATTGCGACTTTTTGTTTGGGTATCACCAGTAATAATTTAAATTTTTCTCAAACTAATTTTTTAAAGAATGGTCCTTGAGCGACGTACATTTTACATTCTGGTGACCAAAAATACGAAACATTACTTGTTTACAGGGTATAAGTCGGTACATCGTCATAATGTTAATATGAGTAAATAAAAAATTTAACAATAGGCGACGTGATATGTTTGAAAAGAATACAATTTGGCTCAACATATATTTAAAACTATTGTGCAACTATAACGCATTACATAATGCATTACAGTTCCTTAATACTCAAATTTGTTTAGTATGATTAGTTGGTGAACCGATAAATATAACTATATGTGATGGACATAAACTATGGATCCTGAATATAGTCCGACGTCAATTTAATGTTAAAAATAGCTTTTTGTTACTAGTGGGGTATCTACTATTACAAAACAATTCAGATTATACTACTTGTTAAATGTCCCACTTATTCCACAGTTTGAAAACTTTATGACGATGTATTATTGGAATTTTTTGTTTTTTAAATATAATCTGAGAGGTATTTTTTGTAGGATTTAAATCATAGTAATAGATGTTGTTAAGGTTTATAGTATGGTCTTTCAGTATAATCTGTTAGTAGTCTTTTCAAAGAAATCACTTACATAAAAGTGACAATATTATGACTGCCGATGTATTTACAGTATGGTAACGGATGAGCCAAAAAATCTGTATTTCAAAATGCACTTGTTCGAGAATAAAAATTAGTACACTAGTATAGTAAGTAAAAATAAGTGCACTAGTTGGTGTAAATTTCTAAATCTTTGTTACCTCATATTGTAACATATATTTAATTGTTGTTGGGAAATGCAGTATTTATTATTAATATTATCATTATATGATCTGGGAATCATAAAAATAGTGTCTCGTTAAAATTTTTTGTAAAACAGACACTGTGGTCTAGATGTAATAAAAGTTTCCCTACCCTCCTGAAACCAGATTTCAGCTTCAGTGACGACTCCTGAATTGGAGTTACAGCTCTCACTGTCTTCAAAATAAAGGGCGTGATTGAAAAATGTTTCAACCACGAAATAAAGATTATGCATTTGTCACTGATGATCTAATGTCACTAACCTCAAAATGTTATTAAACATCAGCTGTCTACAACAATGAACTCTATCGATAATACAATAGCTGAGCAATCGCTGTATTAAAATTATCAGGTGTTTATAGCTCACTCGGTATTAATGTAGAGGAAAATTATAACGGTCTATTTAAAATAGCACAACCTCTTTTATAAAAGTTGACTCACAGATACAACAATAAAGTATTATATCCGAAGTTTATTTTTCAATGTCTGAACTTTTCAACTATAAAGTTTAGTTTGGTTATCTCATCTCAACCAGCAGACGGAAACTGTCTAAAGTTTTCTATTATTTCTCTTCCGACCAATGCACCATTTATGCAAAACATCATAAATACATAATGGAATTAAAAGAGTGAAGTTCTAAGCATATAAAATAACAAGATGTGATTAATATTAACTTAATTGCTAACATCCCAAACTGATTGTATTGAGTTTTGTGAATTAGTAAGTATGGATTTATATTAGAAACCAAATGCATATGCTTATTTTTTAGACCTTAAATAGAAATAAATACTTAAATATATATAAAAATATAAAAATACCAAGCATAAAAAAAAACACAAAACTTTATAAATAATTTAATATAATTGTACTGTCAATGCAAATGATTGTATTGATTGTGAATAAAGAAGCACTAATTTTGTAATTAAAAATGCATATTTTATTTAAGCTTAAATAAGAAATGAAATATTAATACATATAAATTAAAACAAGATAAGTAATAAAATTTTAATATTTTCATTGCATGGTTGCGTAAATGAAGCATTTGCATTACCAAGTGGAAAATAAGTCACTAATTTAAACTGTCAACTTATAAAATGGAGTATTTTTTAATTAGCTTAAACAAATCATAATGTAAACAAATTAATTTTTTAAGCCGATTAAATCTCTGTATTAATCACTTTTAACTAGAGCTCTATACTTCAATTTATATCAAAATCTCCTTCAAATATGATAGAATAATAGAAAATATTATATTCTAATTCTTGTTTTCTCGAAAAGCCCTACTTCCAGTAATACTGTTGCCTTTTTATCATTGCACATAGAAATTGAAATTGAAATTGCCTATTTATTACTTTTCTAGGGTATAAATCATAAAGTTAAAACCATAACTCAAAATTATGTGTGGGAAAAACTCTGAATATATTTACACAGATTATTCTAGAGTCTTTTATTCTTTACTTCAGGTAGTTCTAAGAATTTTCACATATACAATATCGGAAATTAGAATGTGTCTGCTGCAATTTTAACAAAATACTTTTATAACGTTTACAGCATTTAATGAACATATTTTTAATACCTACAAAAGCTTAGTTTAGTACTTAAAAAGTTCCATTAAATGAGGAGTGAAAATGGACGGAAAGGCGTGAAGCACATTTAACGCCTTTAAGAAAAATTGCGTTACAATAAAAACGATGGAACTTCGATATTGACAGTTAGATGAGGAAACTTTTCCAATAGCTTATTATTTGGTCGAACAAGCTTTCATTCTTCTGTTTATCAGAAGAGAAATAAATGTTTTAATGGACTAGTAATTTGTATTATTTTCAAATTCAAACGAAACGTAAAAATCCTTTTGCAAAAATATGGTTCTAAATATTAATCCAACTAGCATTACCAGATGTTTGAGTAAATTTTGTTTACTAAAGAGTATTATCGATAGAAAATTCTAAATAAAACTGTTATTTTTTAAGCTTATGATTTTCACAAAATATTTTGTATAAAATAGTCTTGTTGCATACACTCTATAGATAGTAAAATTGCAAAAATAGTTTTAAATTCTAAAATTGAAAACCGAAAGATGGTAATGTTGTTAATTTGTGGAGTTATTGAAAGTCGAAAACTAGTGAGAGTGTTTATAATGAATGTGAGTAATTCAGACACGCAAGCTTTGTTACTAACAAAGACAAGGAGGTACATTAATCAGTGCAACTGACAGCTCAGTTTGTATAGACATACATACAGGGTGTTATAAAAGTCCGAAATAGTTTAGTAAGTGTTTTAACCATTATTAATAAAACAGTATTAAAACAAAAATCTTTAATAAAATTATCAGGTTATTGACAGTTAATCTAAATATCATTTAATAGTATATTGATTAAAAATAATCATTTAACTTTTGAAAATAATCACAATAGTTATCAAGTTAATTTTATTTTTAGATTTTTTCAGGGAAAACCCCTCCTCTCCACCCACGGTAGTACTAAGCTTCATTGAGTGGACTTTTTTGGGTAAAATGATCTTACACTGCATACTAAAGTTCGTGAAAAACTGTTAGAAAATAAGGAAGAAATTGAATTTTTAATTCTCCTTTAGAATAACATTGGGTGCTCTCAGACAACGTACTGCGTTTACGATGGACAGTAAATTAAACGTTGAACAATTAATTGAAGAATAATAATTCAAAATACAGTACATATTTGTTTAGTTTTTTACCTCATTTGAATGGTGGTAGTCAAATAATTGCATTTTACTTTTATTGTTTTCGAGGAAAAAAAATTATTTTTTACATAATGAAATGTCCATAACTTTTTAACTGTCATTTGTACAGACTTTCCAGTGTTATCGTATCATTTATTACTCCTATTATGAAATACAAAATTTTGATCGAAACCATTATAAAAATTTTTGAGAAATTTTCTTTTTTCACATTTTAAGGGTTTTTATGGGGGGATTTACCCTTCAAATGATAGATCCTGGTTGACGTTTTAAAATCATATGTGTTTATCCACTGTATCATATTGTATAGGACACCTGATTAGTCTATACATTTATAACACTTTTTTATTATTCTGTTTTACCAATGGCAGGCTCAGCTTAAGCTATGCAGCCTCGAAGTACACTATATTCCTTGGAATTCCCATCTAAATTTTGTGGCCATCCCGGGGATCGAACCCGTCACCTCTTGCACCGAAGTCCAAGACGCTAACCTTTTTGAGATTTTATGGAATTGACGAATAACTAATTTTCCAACAGGAACACTCACCCACGTCATTATCTTCAGTACACTACCAACAGAACACTAATTACCGCAATTAATTACAACTACATGTAGACCACAGTTGGCCCATACAGAGATGATTAGTCGCCAAGGTGCTATGTAAGTCCACCTTCCAGTGACAACTAATTCATTGTGTTATTTACAAACAATTCACTTCATTGGTTTCATTAGGGAAAAGATTTTCAATAATTTTCATACTATATTACAAATATTTTTCTAAAAGCCTAATAGAAAAAATTACTGATTTAGCATTCGAAAACATAAGTTTAAAATCATAGCTTTGAAATTTTATTTTAACTCTTTTACATACCCTATTGTATTTTTACAAATGTTTTTTACCATAAGAAATGATACATATTCTAATAAATACATAGATCTCGAGTAAAAATTATGGAATATCTCACCTCAGCAGATGGACGTGTCAAAAGCAATATCCCCTTATTTGTATCCAATTTCGACTGACAAAAAACTTGGTCCGATCTTTCTTGCTTGAATGGAATGCAATAAGGCAGTTCTTTTACTGAAAAGTCATTAAGTGACTCTGTAACATAAGGAAGCGCTTTTAATAAAATCCTTAAACAGAAAACCTTTTGTCAGAGAAAAGAAAACGGGAAACACTTTTAATTGGATCTTTCAGAGAAAAACTGGACAACCAACGTGCATCACAAAGGTGATGAAATAAATCAGTTTAATAATTTAAAAATTTTGTTCTCAAACTTCTATCAACTCAAGGAAAGAAAATGAAAAAGTTTTTATTGATACAAAATATAACCTAAAATTATAAATAAATAAACAAAATAAATTTTCGGTTAAGTTTTTAAGCAAAATCTTATTTGAAACTTATAATTCTTTTTAAGATAAAAGTCAAATAAAATAGCGACGAAAATATTTTTAGGTTTTAGAAATATTCACAAGTTTTGGAAATCAATTAGATTAAATTAGAAAATTTTAAGCATCAGTAAAACATGTTATACGTACAGAGAGCAATAATAATTACTACAAGGCAATTGTTATAAAAGTTTAAAATTAATGATCGATGTTATCTTTAATAGTCTAAAACAAACACTGTCCGCACTATTTCCCATTTTTCACTATTTTCTATTTTCAAAAGGTTCATAGTTTTCCTCTTATTATACGGGGCGTTTGTCCAGGAGACTTTGATTGGAGATGTCCTCAAGGCAGGAAAAATCCAGGTTTCGACTTATAGCTCTTCAAAGTGTCGTAATATATGTAAATGTTATCGTTTAGGGTCTTTTTTATAGTTGAAAACAAAAAAATAAAGTGCTGATTCAGGTTGTTTTTATTTTCGTAGTAAAATCGAACAATGTATGTTTTATTTTTAGGGTAGGTTGAAAAATGTTTTAATGAATACTGATATTTAGTTAGGACTATTCAGAAAACACTATAAAAACACTAAAATTAAGTTTCATTTATTTTTAATTTTGCCCATAAACCTTCTATTTTAATATACGTTTTTTCGATCTCAGCAAAGGTCACGGTCTCCCAAGATTTACGATTAAAGATCAAACATTATTGTTTAAAAATATCGAATATTAAAGATTAAACGGTCAAGATCAAAGATTAAAGATTAAAAATTGAAGATTACAGACTGAATACTGTTTTAGATTTTAGAACTTTTGGATTTTGGATTTTAAATTTTGGATTTTAGATTTTAAGTTTTAGATTTTGGATTATAGATTTTAGATTTTAGATCTTAGATCTTAGATTTTTGATTTTAGATCTAATCTTAAATCTTGAATCCTGAATCCTGAATCTTTAATCTAAGATCTAAGATAAGATTTTAGATCTTAGATATTAGATTGAAGATTAATGATTCAGGATTCAAGATTTAAGATTAGATCTAAAATCTGAAATAAGAAGATCTATGATAAGATTTTAGATCTTAGATCTTAGTTCTCAGATCTTAGTTCTCATATCTTAATTCTCAGATCTTAGTTCTTGGTTCTTAGATCTTAGATCTTAGATCTTAGACCATAGATCTTATATTGAAGATTAATGATTCAGGATTTAGGATTTATTTATTTCCAAAAAATAAAAATACAGCTATAGGTAAATTTTTATATATGCGTTTGAACTGATATTGAGTTTAAATCTTTGAATAATTTGAAATAGTTTTCCTCACAAGACTGTTGATTTTGTATGTAAGAAAAAGTCTAACATCTAATACGTATTCTCTCACATCTCGGCGTCAACATTCACTGGAAACGAATTATTAATAGTTATGATAAGGACTATACAATGAATGTAAAAAATACGAGAGAAAAATTCTGAACATTTCCAGAATAAAAGTAGCAACCATTAGAACACTCGAAGTCACACTACTAGCTCCTTATTGAAATTAAACTTAATCAAGGAAAATAAGAAGCATGTCAGCTGTTGAGTAGCCATTCCTCAAGCCTCCGCTTGTAAACAGAGACTGACCTCATCAGCAGTAGTAATTTAAATTATTAGATTTCTGTATCATTAGTGTGCTAAATAGAAAGAATTAAACAAAGTTTACCTAAAGGTTAGGCTAGGAATATTGAAACAATAATTTGATTCGTTTTAAGTTTTAATACTGGGATGGTGGCGTCATCCTGTAATCCAGCTACTTGGAGGTCACGAATTGTGGATAGTTGTGAGCGATGGTCGGTGGGTGTAGTGTTCTGTTGTGTGGATTAACGTCCGCTCTATTGAGTACTACGTTAATCCGCAAAGACCATCCTCATAATTAGACCAATTCGTAATTTAGAGGCCGTGGTTCGGATTCCACGTTAAACTGTAGGTCCCTTAGTTGCCATCGGCTGTTGGGCTATTAATTAACAGTCCTGTCTAAGGAACATGTCAGCCTTAGTCAGTAACAAGACTACAAGATCGCGCCACAATCATCGTACATTCAATACTCATTCATACTTGGCTTAAAATACCTACCTTTTGGTATGGTCGCCATTTAAATAATATAATCTAATCTAATACCTGTGTTTAGTTGCTTTAAAAATGTGATATTTATTTTCCTCATTATCAAGGCTTTCAAATAAAGCTGTATAATATTCAAACAGGAACTTCCGGTACTGTAAACTAAAATAAATGACGATATTTATTTTAATTTGACAGCTGGTTATTGTTTTACTTTTAACCGTAGAAAAATGTCTCCAATATCTAACTAATTAATTTAATCGTACCTGATTTAAAAAAGGGATTTCGAAAGCTCATTATTTTATTTTGATAGGGAATGAATCCACTTAAAGTATATCAATCAGTATACTATAAAGATGAAAGTAAGTTTTGGGAGCTTTAATTTTCCCATTACAAAAGCGTTGCAAATATACCTTGTTTAGTTTTCAAAAAAATTATAGGCAGATTGACAGTTTAACATTAATTATTGAGACAAAAACCTTTCCTGCTTTTTTTGGGACATGAAATATAAAAACATATCATATTTCCGGGGAGCGTTTATAATTTCATACAAATAGATACCGAATTCAGCAATATAGTACATAAATATTGGTAGAGAAAGAATAAAGTAAGTCAAATTATTGGACGAACCAAACCAAGGGTTGTTTCACAAAACAGTGATGAATGATCTGGAAGAGGCGAAGGGCCTATTTGAAAATTGTTCATGAGTTGTTAAAACCAGTGAATATAGTGATTTATTATCCACCAAGATACGCTCTCAACAATTAATTAATAAATTTTGTCCTATTGTTAGTTCAAAACCATTATATTCTACTTTAGCATTATTATCCTAATTATTTATTTCTAAAATAAAAAGACGTTACTTGTTAGTTATATATTGTTTATTGTTACATTTTAAATAGAATGTATAAATAAATACAAGAGTGGTTCATCAAAAATATTTTCCCATCTGTTTCTTTTTCGTCTTTTCATTCAACCAGGATGCCAAGTTCTTATTTTAGTTTTCGTAAAAAATGTAAACTTAAAGTTACAGTTTACTAAAAACTTAATGTAAACTTGAACTCAAGTGCAAATGCTAGAAAACATGTACACACATTTATCAAGAAATTATTAATGATTATGTCTGAGGAGTAGTGAGTATATTTCATCAGCATTTTCATCATAGTATTATCTTAAAATCAATAGTTTAAAGGATTTATAACTGTGCTATTGACAAAATATGCGTTGTTCTCATTTGCAACCTGATTCTTTGTTTTTATTTTTTTAATGTCAAAATATTCTCTTCATCTATTCTTGCTATATTCAATCCTACTTTTACTTTGAAACCTTTAAATTTATTTGATATTCACTTCGTCCCAATAAGGTTATGCTCAAGGTAAGCTATCTAGTAAATATTTCCATTTATTCATATACATACATTTAACATACCCTAATACTTTGAGAATAAATCGTATAATTATTGATTGTTTTATATTTTATTTCAAATAATTTCCAACCTTTCATAACCTATCAGCAGTCGTCTGCGCATAATTCAAATCAGGCACGGCTGATTTATTTGGCTCAACCAACCCACGCTAATCTTGAGCTACGATAAGAAAGAATATTATATCTATCTATAGTATTATAAAGAAGAGGTGGTGTCTGTATGTTTGTTTGTGGGTTTGTTGTGGCAAGTGAATGCGAAAAATACTGAACCGACCGGTTTGAAATTTTAGGCAAAGGTAGATCTTAAACTCATGCAACACATAGGCATACTCATTTCCTTAAAATCCTCTCGGGCTACGCCCTGTGAACGTCCTAAGTTTCAATGTTTACATTTTTAGAGAATGAAAACATAAAATTACTTGAATGTCAACAGCTGTGAATACTAAAATCTGACAGTTCGAGAAGAAGGAGAAGAAGAAGAAAGAGCTGCCGTGACCGTCCTAGGTTTCAATGTTTACATTTTCTAATGACAACATCCGTTTGCACTATATTTTGACAGTTTGGGAAGAAGAAGAAATAAAGTTGATTTTCAGATAAACTGCTGGATCGAAATTAGTGAATTATTTGAAATAGCGGAATGGTAGATTTTAAGTTTTTTTCCGACGACTGTCTCTATTACATTAATCCTTATCCTCTCCCAATATTTGTTGTAGACACTCCTGTTTTGTCATTTTGTAAACAATGAAGAATTAATTAACAATACCTTAAATGTATCAGTAGAGCCTACACCTTTTAGCCTTTTTAGCCCGTGCGAAGAACGGGTACTTTGGCATTTAAATATCATTATTATTAATGTTTAATAAAAAAAATGAAATATCTATAGAAAAAAAAATAAAAATCTAATAAAATAAAAAAAACAGAAAGACTGAAAAAAAAAAATAGTCCAGTAAATAAAAATAAAACGAAAAATGTTATATTAAAAAATACATTATCAATACATAAAAAATTTTAAAAAAAAACAATAAAAAAAAAAAAAAAAATAAAAAAAAAAAAATAAAAAAATAATTAAAATAAAAAATAAAAAAGAAAATAAAATAAAAAAAAAAAAGATTTAATTAAATATTAAGAAAAAAAAAAATAAAAAAAAAATTATTTAAAAAAATAAAAACATAAAAAAGACAAAAATAAATAAAATAATAAATAAATAATGAGAAAATTAATAAATAAAGAAAGTAAATGGATATTGAACAGGTAAATAATGAAAAAAGCGCTAATGTTTTAATTGAATCATAAAAAATGTGAAGATTAAAATGATAAAATAAAAAAAGATTTTTTTTTAAAACTAAAGGTTGTTTTAAAAACATCAGAAAATAGTTTAATTTAAAAATACAGAATTAAACAAATTATTAGTTATATTGAATGATGTTGTAATGGCGACGAACAATAGTAGTTTGACTCATGTCGTTGAAATATCAATACTCGTTTTAACGTATTTTTGTTTTTATATGGAAAAAAAACGTACGATTTTTTTATTTTTGCAAATTTTATTTAGATAAAAACATAAATTAGTAATAATTAGCTAATTAAAATAAATTAATTACAGAATACAATCCTAAATCTGACATGGATTTTAAATGTTTATTAAAGTTTTTATTTCAAAATCAAGAGCTTCGTAGTATATTGTACTGAAGGATTGAAATCAAACTTTTAGAGATTGTTTAATAATTTTATTACTATTTTACAGTTGATTGTTTTGAAAACTAATATACAAGGTTTGATTTGAACAGGTAAATAATGAAAATAGCGCTAATGTTTTAATTGAAGTCATAATTGAATATCTACAAAAGATCTTTGATTAAACTGCTTTTAAGGTTGAAGTGTTTTACTTAGAAATGGAAGCAGCGTCAACAAAATAGTTGTTGAGCGCACTATTGAATTGAAATTCTATCAGGAGGTGCTTTTAAATCGCATTTTATCCAGGAGTCTTGGAAGACACTTGACGTGACGTGTGCAGAAGTTATTAGCCTAGTTAGATTATTGAATGTGAGGGCTGTTGTAATGGCGACGAAGCCATCGCGTGCCTCAGGCTGACTCGCGACAACTCTCTAATGACTCGTGTCGTCATTACAGGATAGAATATCATACTTACGCTCGTCTAGTAACGTATCTTTGTTTATTTTATATGGTAGTACCAAATGAGCGATATTTCCTCGTAGAATTAAACATGCATTAAATTAGTTAATTAGCTACATAAAAACACATTTATTACGTACTCAAATTTACAGGTTACATTTAAAAAAATTTTATAATTACCATATTAATAGTAAGTTTATGACACTTGGAAACATATATTTATTGTTTAAACTTATTTCCATACTTCTTTATATATTATTTGTGGAGTAAAATCGTTTTCGTTTCAATAACACTAGATTAGATTATTGATATGGCAACCATACTACAAGGTAGGTATTTTAAGCCAATATGAATTATTGAGTGTAAGAAAATGTGCGATATTGTAGTCTTGTTACTGATTAAGCTGATATAAACTGTTAATCAATAGCCCAACAGCCGATGGCAACTAATGGACCTAGTGTGGAATCCGAACCATCTGAATCATTGGTTAATTATGAGGATATTTTTTATTAAATATTATTCAATATTTAATCATGGAACACTACATACCGACCAGCTCACAACTATCCACAAATCCATTTAGTAGCTGGATTTAGGATACATAGTAAAAATTTCAACTAGAGCGAACCATGCATTAAAAACCAAGCACCTTTGCTATACATACATTTATGTATTTATTTTGTACCGTTCTCAACATATCTCTTTCTTTCAAATTTAACATTGTTTCACCATTGCATTATTTGACATTAAAATCAGCCTTAAATATCCGTTGTATGAATTTTATTTGAACTATTGTACAGGTTTCATTACAAAAATGGAATATGTTGTCCAATAAAAATATATTATTTTACGTGTGCCAGCAGACCTATAAACCTATTTATCTTGTTCCTTGAGAGCCTTTTTGCATCAACTGATTCTGTTCTCATTCTATAAAATACTGTGCTATTTATTTCCTTAAAAAGAGTTTTTATTGGATTTGGACCAACTCGTTATTCATACCTAAATCCTACATAAATCCTATTGTTTATTATATGTGACAATAGTTGAATACGTATTTTAACGTGAGTAAAAACATTATATTTTATTTAGTGAAATGTTTTCGTAAAAAGTTGTACACTTTTCTTTCAATTGTGTTCACTCAATATATATGACATTGCAGTCTTGATATCAATTTTCCGTTCGACCTACTTTGTTTAATGTATTTTACTTCGGTACAGTATCGGGTAACCATCTGCCACAAACTAGATTCAACTTTTTATGTACCGTAACTGAGATGAATACATACGTAAGTAATTTTACTGTACATACACTACTGTTAGCAGTAAATTACTAAACTGTATAAACTATTGTGTAAGCGACAACAATGCTACGACCGATTTAAAAACTTTTCTTTAAGTTGGGTGGTCTTTTTAGTTTTCTAACATAGTTGAATTTTTATATTAACTTCAGTAATTGTATAAACTATATTTTACGACGTTATATACCGGGTGTGCCATAAAGAGGCTTAAACGTTAGTTTTTAATCACTAAGCCATTTATGCTACGACCATCTTGAAACTTATAAAGTATGTTTTAAAAATACTCTGGTAAAATTTTCAGCTAAAAGTTTTACTTTAAAAAAATAAAAGTTGTGTTTTGGGCTTTGTTAAATATTTTTATCGTCACGAAGATATGGTTAAAATAAGAATAAATAATTGATTCCTGCCATCATTAAGACATTAAAAGTAACATAAGCAGTTGTTCAAACAAACAAATTTATTACGATACTTTTTCGAGAAAATATTTTCATTTTTAATTTGGAATTATCTCCGTGGTGGAGACTCATAATGCATTACATTAAACTATTATTCTTTATTATGACTCCTGAACTGTTTTTCAAAGTATTAACATACCTTGTGCCATCTTTTCTGTTATGTTCATCTTGTTAGAGGACGATGGGCATTTCAAAGCTTAAGCTCCATCTTCTAGTTCATGGATACATTTAATTCCTCATAATGTTTTGTCAAAACATAAATTAAACATTAAAACATATATAAACCTAAGTTTCGCTAATTTAAAGTTATAAAAAACATTTTCAATAGATCCAGACTGAAATACGCATCGTCCTATAAAAAAATTAACAGAACTGACAAGACATAAAGGTACGTTAACCTATATAATTCATTATAAGTTGTCAAAACCTCGGAGCCATGCTGAAAAGGTAGGTTATTAGACCATATTTCACTTAGTGCTTGGCTTCTGGGCTCTAGTTTTATTACCTGTTAGGCGAGAGTAATGTAAATTTAAAGGTGGTTCACTTCTTGATATATCGTTTTACTTTCTTCACCCACACATCCTCTCATTTACATAATTTTCATAGTTTTGTAATTATAAACAAGGAACTGAACTTATAAGGAATTACAAGGATGTAACTGTTTTCAATTTGGGAGCAAATAAAAATAAATTCCCATTAAAATACTTCTAATATATTTTCTAATTCTTCAACTCGAGTGATTAGGCTACTTATATTTGTGTCTAGATTACATCTAACTAAAATGGTAATATTTTTACAAACCTTTTATATTATATTTAAAAGAGTGTATTTAATTTGAATGGTCCCACCAGAGCACAAATTAATATCACTTAGAAATTATTGCATTTACAGTATTAATGAAAGTAGATAACCAATAATACCGTTCATATATTGTATTATACATTTTTTTATTATAAAAAGAATTTGTAATATTTGAGTTTTCATACTGATACTATCCACATGTATCATATCCTTGTACATTAAAAATGACATTACTTGAGAATTAATCGTCAGCAAAGGAAACATAATACACATAAACATTTATATTCTTGCATTTACAGCAATGCAGAGAAAAGAAAATTGCACGAGGGAACTATTGCTACGTCGTACTCGAGCCCATAAAAACAATAGCCCTCCGGGGACTATTGCAGGGTAATAATATTTTGAAACATACTATGGGTATTTTGTTAAAATAACTACATAGTCACCACTGTACTGTCTGATTTCTTTTACTATGAAGGTAACAGTTTTAGTTTTTATAAATCGTTATAAATTTTTTAAACTCAAATACTGATGTTAAACTGGTATTTAGACAAATTCAATAGTAAAAAGCTGTTTTGACAATAAAAATCCTCATAATTAGACCAGTTCGTAATTTAGAGGGAAAAGTCATTCGGATTCTACGTTAAACTGTAGGTCCTTTATATTCCATTAGCTGTTGGGCAAACAGTCTTGTCTAAGGAACATGTCAGCCTTAGTCAGAAACAAGACTACAGGATCACGCCACAAACATTTTACAATCATTTCTCATTCATAGTTGGTTTAAAGTATCTACCTGGTCACCATTTCAAATGGTAATCTAATCCAATAATAATACTAATTTTATACTTTATACTTTACTTTATACTTTTAACTGAAATGGCGACTCGATAGTCTTTTTACTGACTAAGGCTGACATGTTCCTTAGACAGGACTGTTGATTAATAGCCCAACAGCAGATGGCAACTAATGGACCTACAGTTTAACGTGGAATCCTAATCACGGTCTCTGAATTACAAATTGGTCTAATTATGAGGATGGTATTTGTGGATTAACGTAGTATTTGTGGATTCAATAGTGCGCACGTTAATCCACACAAGATAACACTACACCCACCGACCATCTCCCACAACTTTCGTTCCTAATTTGCATATATTAACATTATAATTGGTACAGGACAAACGTACATTTTAATTATAAATAAATTACTTGTAGTTGTATTTGATTTAGTTTCAAAAGTGACCTCAGAACCAAAGGTGGGAGAGTTTGAACATCAACGTCACAGTTCTGTGATCCCTTCCTCAGCCTCTGCCTTAAAGCCAATTATGTGGTCCCCTAAGATGTCTTGTACTTAGCAACTCCTTAATACAGTTTAATCAGATTTAACCCTCTTGTTCTGAATTTAGAATAAAAATGTTGCAATTTTAAACCCTCCAGGTGATTTTAACTAGGTGAAAACTAATTAGAATCGTGTTTAAAACATAATACAACGGAAATTTCACCACCATATGGGATTAATTAACTAATTATTATTAACTAAAATGACTCATCAAGACGAAAAAGTACTTTTTTGATACCAAAAAGGCTTAAAATCTTCAATAATTAATATGGAAGTTGATTTCTGTTTTATACTTTATTCAAGCTACATAAATCTAAAAAGAACATTGGGAATATGTTGATTTTTACACTAAATGAGCAGGGACCGATTTTAAGTAGTTCTTAAAGGGTTAAATATGTTAAAAGCTGCTGTTATATCTTAAATTTAGATACATAAAGTTAATCCAAAACAAAAATTATTTTTCATGAGTAGCAAATCTTCTTCAAACAAGCCGCGAAAGAGACAATTAAATGAAGAATCCAACAAAATTATGAAAAATCTTATTTGTTTGTTTTAATCAAAACTAAACGCATCCTGTTAATGACGTATCGAAGTTATGTATTTGTAACGGTTTCGCCTGAAATATCCTGCAAACGGCTTTCATATCCTGTCACTGTTTCTGCCACGCATCAGTTCCTTAAAACGGTTGTTTGAATAACGCTCCACCTGTCACACAAATAAAATAAAGTTACGTTAACGCTAAACACAATATTCGAGAATATATTTTTCTACAAAGAAATAAATTTAACTTTTCTCTGATTTAGGGGCATGGAAATTTATTTATTGCTATCATCTATATAAATAAAGTTAGAGTTTTGTCTGTACATTGCTCAGAGCTATTAACTTTTTAGTTATTTTTACGTTTCGTGCGTTAGAGAATCTAAAACAAGTCTTATCTCAATTTGTGTATGTTTGTCTGTGACGCTCCAGGAGGCATTTTACGTCGTCTTCTCCAAGAAAAAAGGGGAGAACTGATAACAATTAAACTTATTTCAATAGATAAATAAGAATGGATAAATCTTTATTGAAATTTTTGTATATTACTCCTTGATGATGGAGTAATAAAACTCTGAAACGTAAGACAATAGCTTAACGAATGTTCAGAAGGTATAAACCCTTTTGTTTATTTTTTACCCGTAGCTACAGTCATAATTTCAGTCAAACTTCCTATGTGACCTTGGCTCAAAACAATTTCAATTCAACTTTTTAATGACAATTGTCGAATTCATGTTACAATTTTCCTATATAATAAATCTTCTTTACTATTTTTAAAGCAAGTCACTCGTAGGAATGTTACTTAACCATTGGGTTGTTGGACGTTTATTTCCACCTCAAATATTCCCCTCTCTATGTGTTGTTTCATATCAACTGAGAACACATGAGTTCACCATCCAGATGACGCTCGTATTGTAACACACAATAAATGTGCTGCGGCCACTCGACCATGCCCAATGGCTTCAGTGGTTCGGAAACTGTTTGTGTAATGGGATCTTTGTGTCTGTACAACACTGGGGGTTGCCTTGTTTTGATGTGTATCTTTATGTTCAAGTCCATGTTATTTATATTGTTATAGTGGGCATTTTCCATCATGAATAGGTAAAAAAATTCTCAACGTTTCCGGATCTGGAATCTGACCTTGTCTTCAGGTGTTAAAGTACTCAGTGAACAGTGTGTGTGTGTGTGTGTGTGTGTGTGTGTGTGTGTGTGTGTGTGTGTGTGTGTGTGTGTGTGTGTGTGTGTGGGCGCGCGCGCGCGTGTGTGTCTCTTATCTCTTAACCTATAAAGTTACAAGATAGGTGTACAGCTCACCTGAGGACGGGATCAGATTCCAGATCCCGAAACGTCAAGAAATTCTATTTTACTTATCGTGTTGGAAAATATACGCAATAATACTCTAAATAACATAAACCCTCATCAACAAAAAGATATTTAAAGATAGAGTTAAAGATATTTTAAAGGCCACTCTTTTAGGTTCGTAACAAAAAAACAAAGAAAATGAACACACAAACAAATTCAAAAATTTAAAGACCTCTAGGCTAACACTATCTTATACTGTGGTTGGAACAAAAACCAAAACAAAATATTTCGTCATGTTGCTCCAAAAACGACCGCTGTTAATGTATACTTTCGGGGTCGAAAGTAGTCCTTTCCCACCCTAGGGAGTGAAAGAGTAATCTAATAACCTCGAAATCACAATGGTCCCTAATGCAATGTTGAACAAATGAAAACGGTAAGTTATTAAATCGAAAGAAATAATCAGTTATTAGTATTGATTGAAATTATGAAACACTGACAGACAATCAGGAGGCAAATAATTAACTCTTTCCTTTTTTTAAATATTAATCTCAATACTTTGTAAAGATTGAAGAAAAATGCAGCTCATAAAACAGTTCAAATTAGAACCTTGATTGACCTGACCTTGAGTTTGACCAAAAATCATCTTTGTCAAACATTTTAACTAACTATACTATATTCAATTTAAACTTTAAAGCTGTACGTTTTGTAAAGATCCGAAAATTCACATCAACATAAGTATTTAAAATTCAGGTTAAAGCGTTGGTCTTTATAATATTTTCATAAAAACCATTTATGAATTATAATTTACTATTAAATTAAATTGGTCCTCCATTAAACCTTTTTTGAATTCTATTCATTGAAACTTTGTGGCGAATAAAATGAAGTAGGTCGAATGGAAAATTGCTTTAAAGAAAGTAATGACAAAGTCATATTGAATGAGTCCAACTCGATTGAACTTCTGTTAACATTGTTTTGTCCTAAACGTTTAACTGGTTTTGTCAACTTTACCGTTGCATTTATTTATATTGTATACAATTTTGTTGAACAGTGTATGACGTTTAACCCCAAGCTATTTTCATCTCTTAATTTCAGTTTTAAGAAAATATTTCCTGGTTATGCATTTATTCTGAACCTAATTTTGACTACAAATCATAATCACCTTGCCCCCTAGAATACCACAAGATCCTTAAAACTACTTTTCCAATAATTTACTTAGTGCATATTTGGCGTATGATAGCATTGTCACTTTTTCTTAATTATTTTAACATGACGTTATTTACTTTTTTTAAGATTTTCTTGTGAACATTTTTTTATTTACTTCCCTGTGGGAAATAGGTTAGATCATGGATATGTCTAAATAAGGGAATGTTTTTAGTTCATCTTAACATTTGTTGTTATTCTTTGTATTAAAAATTCAATACATTACCTCTAATGGTTTCTATGGAAACCTGTTACATATTCTCCATCTTAAAAATCGCCAACACCTCCCCAGAGCTAAGACATATCCATGTCAAAAAACATTTTAAGCCAATGAGTATTTATTGACTCGTCTAAGGAGAAACAAAAACCTCCAATACAACAAAAATCTCTAAAAACGTTTTAAGATTTACGTTGGAAAGATCCTTAGCAAGACGTTTTATTGACAGAATAGGAAAAGAAGGCTCCAGTAAAACTGGCAAGGCTTAGTGACCATAGTCACTTGATGTTGTGGGCTGCCTCAAAAGGATACATGAGGATCGATAAGTTTGGGTCACTACAGTGCTACAGTAATTAAGAGAAACACAACTGATCTGAATTCCGTATTGTATATAATTAGGGTTAACTAAAAACCGTCTGTACCTATTTTACTTCTGTCATTAATATTTTCGGGTATTATGTCAGAGATATTTCACTGAGTCAAATAGAGGTGATTTTTACAAACGATTTTTATGAAAGCAGTTAAAGTCAAATGCGTATCCCAAATTTTAAACCCTTAAAGTCTTACATCTGAGTTTAAGATGCTAGCTACTAGACTGGCAAGACCGAAACGTAAAAAAAACTTAACAGCCGGTAATGTTTTTTATAAACGTTTAACAAAACTCGTTCCTACCCAGAACCAACGTACGTACGTGACAATTTTGTTTTATAACTTCAAGCGGCTGTCCGTTTCCAATCATAGTAATTATTTCCCAACGGACAGTTATTGTACGAGAATCACTCGCCATTACACTGATTGATACGTCACGTTGTCTTACGCAACGATCTAAAATATATTTATTGAGAATCCAAACTCATTAAGTACAATTAATATTTTGAATAAGCTACTAAATCTTTTACAAATAATATTTATTAAACAGGTGTTTATTAAATTACACCTAAAGTGCTGTGACAGGTAAAATTCCTTTACCTCTATGTTTACAATCCTATTGGATTTATTCTCTGTTTAATTTCCCTAAAGTCTTCCTCCAGCATAACATGGCATTTTCTCGTACAGCAATTATCTAAGGTGATGTAAAACAATTTTCATACCTGTTGTTATATTTTCAATGTACTGTACTTTTAATAGTTCAACCAAACTTTTTTACCTTGAAAATAAATCTTAGCTATAACTCAGTGACTCTACATAAGCCTTAACCTATTCTATATGTCTCTTCTTGAAGGATGAACGTTTTAAATACAAAGGTTTCTATTGATATTTTTAATATTTTCGCATTAATTTTAAGAGACACATTTTAGATTTAGTCCTTTAAGAACGATGTATTAGATTAGATTAGATTATCATTTGAAATGGCGACCTACCCAGGTAGGTATTTTAAGCCAAGTATGAATGATAAATGATTGTGGGGTGATTGTGGCGCGATCTTGTAGTCATGTTACTGACTAAGGCTGACATGTTCCTTAGACAGAACTGTTAATTAATAGCCCAACAGCCGATGGGAACTAAGGGACCTACAGTTTAACGTGGAATCCAAACCATGGCCTCTGAATTACGAATTGGTCTAATTATGAGGATGGTATTTGCGGATTAACGTAGTATTCAATAGTGCGGACGTTAATCCACACAAGAGAACACTACACTCACCGACCATCGCTAATAACTATCCACAATTATTTTGTAAGAGAATTAATATCCACACGATAGTCGTAATAAGATGGTATATGACTGGCAATTTAACGTTGAATTGTTTACACGTCCTGACAAAAAATCAACGAAACATATTTATCTTACAATTATTTCAGCTTTAATAGTTTTATACCTTAACCTTTATTGCTACAATATTACATTTCTACTTCATGCTAAGTTGGATTCTTAAGCTGATAAGACTTAATAAGGTTATACGTTTTCTAATTTAATTTATGAAGTCACACCGTGTATTGAGGACGAAATTGAGGAAGTGAAAAAATATATTTAACTTTATAAACAGTCTATACTATAATCTGAGTAAGTTTGAAAATACAAAATATTTCAGTAACATTAAAGTCACACAGAGTAGAGGTGATGAAACTGCAGGCAGATGTATGTGCTTGGTTAAGACTCTATCGCAGCACAATAACTGCAGGTGGAACCGAGACAATGACAATACAAACGTTATTGTCTGGTTTATCTAGCAGCGGAATGTCCCAGTATAGCCACGAGCCAATGGTAGGTCGCTTATCTACTGAAACACACCTTCTATTTCTGACATTGCCGTATCGAAAATGTCATTCCATACACAATACTCCATGGCTACTGCAATAAACAACAAGTGCATATGAGTTAACCCTAAGAATACACAAAAAACACAAAACATACCCCCCTTATAACCACTAACCTTAAAAGCAAAATAGGTGTCCACTGCAATCCCAACTTCCACCCAAGCCGGACATCGTTTATTTAAGGTGGGCCCTCCACTCCTCTATACCACACATTTGCAAGCCAAATTGGGATTGCTCATGGTCGGGATTCAAACCCTCGTCTCTCCGAATGGCTTCAACTGTTGTACTCGTCAGCACAACGGTCTAACCACTACACTACAAAGGACCACCGTCTGAGAAAGCACTTATTTGGCTATAAAAGCATACTCTAGCGGCAAAATAACGAACTCAAGCGTCAGAACAGGGAACTACACGAGTAGTTGCATGTATTAGCTCGCAGATGGCAGCACCGTGACGGTAATTGTTGACTTCGATAGCACTATACAATTGCACCTCGCTGATATCTCACAGTGAGATGTTAGCACTTGGAGGGTTAAAAACCTGAACATCATAGTTATTGAGTTTAATAACAAATTTACTTGCTCTTGGTCTTGGTGAAGAGGTAAGAATATTCAGACATTACAATATTATAGTTATTAAAGCACATGCTGGAGTTACATGATTTTGATTGGCCGGACATGTCGTGAGGAGGCAGTATTGGTCATTGTTAAAGGTGGTAGAAGAGAGGTAGCTAAGTAGTTAGTTATTAGTGAAATGGTGACCTACCAATGTACGTGTTTTAAGCCATGTATAAATGAGAAATGAGTGTAAGATGATTGTAGCGCGATCTTGTTGTCTTGTTACTGACTAAGGCTGGAATGAGAACTGTTAATTTATAACCCAACAGTCAATGGCTTATATAAGGGACTGGAGTTACACGTGGAGTTAAACCACTGCCTCAGAATTACGAACTAGATTGATTATGAGGATATTCAATAGTGTGACGTTAATCCACACAAGAGAATATCACATCCACCAACCATCGGTCACAACTATCCACAATTCGTGACCTCCAAAGAGCTGGAATATAGGGCACGCCAATGTCCCAGTTCAACATAGATAGACTGGGACGGTGGTGACGTCCTGTAATCCAGCTACTTGGAGGTCACGAATTGTGGATAGTTGTGAGCGATGACGGTGGATGTAGTGTTCTCTTGTGTGGATTAACGTCCGCACTATTGAATACTACCTCAATCCGCAAAAGACTATCCTCATAATTAGACGAATTCGTAATTCAGAGGCCATGTTCCGGATTCCATGTTAAGCTGTAGCTCCCTTAGTTGCCATCGGCTGTTGGGCTATTAATTAACAGTCCTGTCTAAGGAACATGTCAGCCTTAGTCAGTAACAAGACTACAAGATCGCGCCACAATCATCTTACAGTCAATTCTCATTCATACTTGGTTTAAAATACCTACATTGTGTATGGTTGCCATTTCAATGCTCTAATCTAATCATATCAACTGCGCATGTGACAGTTTAGACATGTTAAATAATTATCATACTAACAGTAAAGGTCCTTTTACAGTATCATTGTCAATAAAGTAAACCCTTGGAGCAAACATGTCTCCCTTGACATATTGCATCCGTACAATAACAAATAGAACAGCGCATGCTTCATCCAATATTTGCTCATTACAAGCTTTTACCCGAGGTAGCCGAAGGGAAGTGGCGTGAAGTGGATCTTGCTCTAAAGCACTCAGACATCGTCGTTCGCCTCCAGAGAAACTATATTGAGTTACATCCTCACTCTATCCTTACACACTTTTCGTCTTCCTTCAGATGTATCCATATAATAATTATATACAACCAAATTTACTATTCTTTGACTTCAATAAACGTGCTTTAACTATTTCTAGTAGTTTTATGGACCATTTTGAGGAATACGTTTTTCGTAGGGTACATTAATTAGTTTGGCTTAATTAATTAGAATGGTTTAATCGTGAAACGATTCCTAAAGGAGTGATTTTTTAATTTTTTTAATGGTTCCCAAGTTTAGTGTGTAGCTTGACGTTCAATTTGCAGTATTGATAGTATTTTTTTATAAAAATGTATTCATTTATGAGCAAAAAAAGTGAAATAGATTTCGCTAATACATTTCAGCAGATACATATGCAATAGTAGGTTACATTTTACACATAACAATAAAAATAATGCATCATACGTAAATAAATGGACCAACACATATTATCTCCCCTAAGTAAATTTAAAATAAAACTACAATTTTTAATAAAAATATCGTACTCCATGCAGATTATTGAAATATTACTTAAAATGTATTATTACAAACATAGCGAAAGACAAGACATCGCACATCTGCGTTCACCACGGCCATAACATATAACTTTTCAGGTACCTTTAGTAGTAAGCCTGACCATAAATACTAATTTATTTAGTTTTTTTCAGTTGGTTCTGATGGTAATAGTAATATCGTCTTATAAAGTTATTGTTTTGGAAACAAATTAAAGAACAACTTACATTTAGACTAGATTATTGTAATGGCAACCTACACAGGTAGGTATTTTAAGCCAAGTATGTATGAGAAATGAGTGTAGGAAGGTTGTGGCGCGATCTTGTAGTCTTGTTAACGTGGAATCTGAACCACGACCCCTGAATTACGAGTTGGCCTAATTATGAGGATGGTCTTTGTGCATTAACGTAGTATTCAATAGTGCGGACGTTAATCCACACAAGAGAACACTAAACCCATCGACCATCGCTCACAACTATCCACAATTCGTGACCTCCAAGTAGTTGGATTACAGGACGTCGCCACTGTCTCAGTCTGTGGCATTTTCTATGGACATTTAAAAGCCCATAAGCTTTAAACAAATAGTTCCATAGACTTACTATTTTGTGGGTGGCCCCATATTATTTGGCACCTTATTACCTATAAACGAAGTTGTAATGAAAATCGCAAGAGCGGTTTTTGAGAAATTTATTATTATTGAAATTTATTATTATTTATTTATTATTATTACTATTGAAATTTATTTATTATTATTATTGAAATTTATTTATTATTTATTATTATTATAATTATTGAGGATTTTTACGGGTCAATTACTTATTTTTTTCATTTCTTGTACATTTTTTATTATTATGTTCTATTATGGTCAGGTTTTTTGGCCTAGAGACATGGCCAAAGTGCACTTGTGTACCACTTTTTTTTAAAGTCTCAAAACTGATATACAGTATTCACACTCAACTCAAATTAAAAAATTATACATAAACAACTCTTTATCCATTTTAGGGAAAAATTAAAAATATACTTTAGTAATAATAATTTTAAATTTACAGTAAATATAAAAATAAGTAGTTGAAAATTTCAGTAGAATATGTGCACACATGCAATAGTATTTTAAAAACGCTATTTTTAACAATTCTAAGCAGAGAAACAAAATGAAAACTCATGATCATCTAATAATAAGAAGAAACAACAGCCTTTTTGGGTTCTCATACGAGGCTCCACCTTGATGTAATACCTTAATAGGTTCTTCCAAAGTGGGAATGACGCTGATTGGGTGAGTTTCAGTGTTTCGCAATTCCCACACCTGGGAGTGTGCCGTTTTTCCTCTCTGATAGTACATGATAACTTTTATCCTAAAAAGCAGAAAAAATCATGCAATTTAATATATAAAACAAACAAATGCTTATAAAAATCAAAATTGACATCAAAATATATGTTCATGAAAAAAGAGAGACACGATACAGCCATAGAAAAATTATCTATCAGACCTAAATATATTACTGAGCTATGAGCGTGCTTAAATAAGCCACAATTCAAAAATTAATAAGCGGAGAAAGTCAAAAATAATTAATAAGCTAAAAAACAATTTTAGCATGGTCTTTTTGATTCATTTTCACTTAACTTTTCCAATGTTTACCGATGCAAGATGGCTTTATCAAGTTCGTTTGAAAAAATTGCATTTTAAAAATTTTAATCCAAAATAATTACATGGGTTCATAAATTTTACGATTATGTTTGAAAAAGACGGCAACAATATCTCTTGTCTAAGGTTATATAAAATTAAAAAAGAAATAAAATTAAAGATAGATAAATTTTATTGTTTTTTAATATTCTAAAAGCAGTGTATTATCTTTACAAGATTACCATCATAAAACTATGCTTAGTCTAAAAAATGACATTTCTTAGCCAAATTCTATTCAGAAGTTTACTTTATATATGGTTTTTAGCGAATTTCCCATAGGGAAGAAGCTATTACCGTAGGTCTCATGGTGAGACTTAAGCCCGGGACCATGTTATTTTTTCTTCTTTAGGTGCCCAGAGACCAAAAACAATAGTCGTTAAAATATATATATATATATATATATATATATATATATGTATGTGTGTGTGTGTGTGTGTGTGTGTGTGTGTGTGTGTGTCTGTGAACACGATAACTCTCGTAAAAATGGTCCGATCGAGACCAAATTTGGTAGTAACGTGTATTCCTACAAATGCTCGGACGAGTTCGTAAACCAGACATATCGGTCAATGGGAACGGGTAGTTTGGGGGGGGGTTTGTACCCCAAAATGGGGTTTTATGCGTTTTTCACATGTAATTTTTAAAATTTTCTAATTTTATATTTCTCCATTGGAATTAGCTTAAAAAACTACACAATTAAGTTCCTTAAAGTTTTTCTCTATCTCCAACGGTTACCGAGATATTAAAAAATCTAAACACAGTACGTTGTAGTGTGGGGCTCCAATCTCCAATCTTATGGAGGATAGGGAAAAATTAATATTTCCCATATCAATCAATATTTTTGGATAAAACTTGATATTAGCTTCATGTGGTCGAGATCTATCCATTTATGCTTAAAAATCATAGTTTTATGTGTTAATCCTGGCAGCAAACCTGTATACTCTTTTCCCATATTAATCATATAGGGAATAGGCAAACGCCTTTATTTATAGACAGATGTTGATGAAAGTTGGTATAAATGTTAAGATAAAAATAATTTATGGTAGAAATGACTACTATCAGTGTTCCTCACAGCAGCTAACCTGCACACTCTTTCCCATGTTAATCTTATGGAGAATAGGCAAATAATTCACAATGTTATGGACAGATTTTTATAAAACTTGTCATATATTATTATTATATTATTGATTTGGAAATTCGCTGAGTACGCAGGTCTGCTGCGACGGAGGTATATTGTTTAATTTAGTATCTGGAATCCACAAATGTTGGCGCCATTAATGTTTCAGCGAGCCCTGATTGTATGGTGTAGATAATCTACCAGGTACACAGACCACCAACAGCTCACTAATTGTCTGTGCAATTAATTACCTTACCATGTACCAAGTGCCTGAGGAGTGACCTCTTGACTGGTCTGATTATTGCCATTAGTAAGGTTATTTCTTATGAGATAGTTTTATAGCAAGTAATAATCCACTTATTTAGTATCTCATAATTTAATATTTGTATACGCACTTGGCAACACGATCAAACGATGGAATCGTCAACACGACGGTTACACAGAATATACAAGCAGCTCCTAGTTATTTGGCACACGTCACTGTCACTACGTCATTATTAGTCTTGGCTGATTTTGTTATGAGGGATGTAGATTAACCATGACAGGATGTATGTAGCTTTGTCTAAGCTTATGTTAACTTGACAGAACCGGTTAGCATAATGGTAAAAAGCCTAACAAAGCTAAAATATTAATCCAAGAACGTCGAAATGATAGAACTAATTAAGAAACAACAACCACAGTAAAAAAACTCTAAAGTTAAATTTAGACCAATATTTTTCTTTAAAATTAACTGGAACTATAATAGTTCTAAATATAATAAGCTATCAGTGGACTGACACATACTTTCTCCCTTAAGTAAATTTTAAGACGACAATCTGTAATGGGGAAGACCCCCCTTCCCCTCGGAATAACAAGCTTTTTTGAGTGAGTTTTGTTGAGTGATCTGGCCTCACGCTACATACCAAGTTTCATGGAAAATGATTTGGAAACAATGGATAAATTGATTTTTTATATGTATTCTCAATAAGAATAACATTGGGCGCTGTCAAGCAACGTACTGTGTTAATCAAGGACAGTTAGTTTAACTTTTCTCTGAAACTGTTATTCTTAAACAAATTAAGCAAGATAGGTATTAATTTGTTTAGTTTTTGAGCTGGTTTCAATGGTGGTGGTCAAATTATACTTTGCATTTATTGTTTTCGTGGGGATTTTGAAAAAATGATTTGTTGACACTTTAAAACCTATAATCTTTGAGCCGTCAATTATATAGACATGCGGATAGTGGCATATTATTTGGCATTCTAAGCACTATAAAAAGGTTTATAGGGAAAAAGGATTATAGGGGTGAACTAACCTTAAAAATCTAAAAATATAACAATATGAAGAAAACCTGAAGATACCGTGAATATATGAACACATAAATTTTTTTCTAAATCGGACTAACGGGGCAAGCTATGAAGGTACAATAACCCTATATATCACGTATAACACCATCAAAAAATTATCTTGTCAAGGCCTGCAAAGTGCGGGAGACGCTCTAGGCAGTTCTGCCAAAGTTTTGACACTGACAGTCTGTCAGCCAAGTTTCGACAACTTAGTTAAACTTTGAGACCAAAAAGGTTAACACTGACAAGTATTTATCATTCTATTGATTGAAGTCCATTCATTTAATATGCAAGGATGTTAAATGGTATGTTTTGTACTTAAACTACCATAGGCTAAAAACATCTCCTTCGGATAAAAACTTGTAAAACATTAACATTTAATTTATATCCAATACTGTAATACGAGCAAGGTTTGTATAAATATAGCAGAAAATAAGTTCTAGATAGGTCTAATGTCCAGGAAAATTCAAGTTTTCCTGTAATATTAAGTTTAAAATTTAAAAAATTAACTTTAAGCTTGTGGAGAATCAGATGTAAACAATACAAATCAAAACATCTGTATAAAAACGTCTTATTGACAGTTGTTGATTGAAGATGGTGATGAACAATATGTGAATAGAGGTTTTGCATGAATATTCATTTTATGTATTAATGTATGTATAAATAAAAAATTATCAAATTAGTGAACAATTTGTAAAAGCTAAAGGAGGAAATAACTGGGCGAAATAATATCAGAGAAAAGTATTTCCAAATTCCTTCCTGTTTTGATAGAAAACTTATTCATTATATTGCTTGAAGCCAATGTACAAAACCAATTGGAGTAAATTAAATATCTCTTTTGTTTTTCAATCCTCACTCCATATCTAACACAATCAGTTGATAATGGGCTAATAATAACTGTATGGATAAATAAACAGTATAATAAATAACATTGGAGATTGTATAAAGGTTTGCTGCTATAAATAATACTGAGAGTAGGCATTTTTACCAAAATCCATTTTTGACCATATACCAAGTTTTATCAACACTGGTATGTCCATAAACAATGGAGTTTGTCTATTCTCTAGCTATACGATTAACTTGGGAAAAGAGAAAAGGTTGGCTCCTGTGATAAACTGAACTGAAAAATTTCTCATTTATTTATATACCATGATTTTTAAGCATATATTGAATAAAAACATTTTAAAGACTATCTCTTTTGTCTCTAGCTACCTCAAAACAAATTAAACATAATGATTATTGTCGGATGATAGCACTTTGATCGTTTAATTACTGTTGTATTTAGTTAAGGTAAGTTAAACACTCAGTTGCAAATCTTGGTTTGATTGGATTCGTTATCGTAATTGGATTAGTTTTGCCATGAGGACGCTTGCCTCAATCAATTGCCGGCGACCAACGCCTGCAAATATGTCATTAAACTATTTATACTCTATACCGTCATCCGGGTTACTTTCATCCAAATCAGGAAACGATTTAAAGACTAAGGGAAATTTTAAAATTTAACCTACTCAATATGGGAGTTTTAATTTTATGTAGTTGGTACACCTGTTATTTCTCATTACTCCTTAATATTTCTATTCCTGCTTTATTGTAGGCTGAGTTTAAGTGAATGTTAAAATGTTAATATTTTGTTTTTAAAGTGCAAAAGTGTGGTATAGCGGAGAGGAGGGTCCACCTTAAATAAACGGTGGCCATAGAAACTACCAGAGTTATTGTATTGAATTTTTAATATAAAAGAATAAGAACAGCTGTTTAGATGAACTGAAAACATTCCCTTTAGACATATCCATGATCTAACTTCCCACAGGGAAGTAAATACAAATATTTATCTCAAGTTTTACACCTCCAAAATTTATTGTACTCACTTGATCTGGTGAATGATTTTTCATGTAAGTTCAATCATATCTTATTTGTAGTTAGTTTATTAACAACGTTTTGCAGTTAAAGTTACAATTAACTGTTAATTTATATTCTATTCTAGAACACATGATATTCCAGTAGAAATTTCTTTTTTGAAGAATAAAGCTATTTTAAAACGAAATGACTCATTTTAACATAGATATGTCTAAGCTCTAGGGAGGGGGGTGTTAGCGGATTTGTGGAACGCAAAAGTGCAGTGGAAGTGTTTAAACATAAGTGCCGTTATATGGTTATAGGAACAGCTGTTTAGATGAATTGAAAATATTCCCCTTTTTAAAGGAAATGTTCTGACCATGATCTAACCTATACCACAGGGAAGTAAATACAATAATTGTTTCTGAGGTTTTCTGTTGAACGCAAAAAGTCAGATTTGGAGGTTGAAAATTTAGGTTGATTGTGTGTATTTGCGCCATTTACTGATGTTCAATACTACACTATCCCTATATATATATTTAATGTGCGGATCTCCATAAAGCTTTTTAAACCTAATTGTATAAGTAGTTTTAAAAAACAGTTTTGTGTGCTGATATAAATGAAGTCACATTTTTGTGAGCTAAAATGTTTCTTTAATTTTATTTATTTAAGTTAGAGTACCTATTTCAACTATTATTTTCGACATGTATATTTCTTAGCTCTGGGGGTGATAGCAATTTGCGCTACCAAAATTTGAAACAGTGACGTCATTTGGTTAGTGACGTCATATAGTAGTTTGGTTATAAGAACAGCTGTTTAGATTAACTAGAAACATTCCCCTTAGACATATCCATTATTTAAACCTATTTACCACAGGGAAGTAATCACAAAATTATTTATACGTAATATTTTACTAGACGACTCTAAAAGAATTTTGTTCCTAAGGGTTGTAAAAAATTTCTCTATTGCACAATGGATGAAAATATTATCCGTAACCATTTGAAATGGAGAAGTAATTTTTGTGATTCGGCAACAAACCTCTTTGAGATGGATCGTGAACAGAATAGCTAATATAAGAAAGTTAGCAAACTGACACCTGAGATAATTCTTGTCTCCTATCTTCAGATAATTGACTTTTCGTCTTGGATTTTTTCTTTAATTTCTTATTGAACATTTCTGTTATTGTTTAAATAATCCTAAATAACAGTTCCAGATTTTCGATTCCGGATCAACTCATCATTTTATAATTAGGGTTTCAATTAATTACAGATCTTATAACGAGTTAATGTTAAAAAGTAACAAGACCACCTGGGTCTAACCATTCCCCATCACTTTAAAATGCGACAGGTGTTTATAATACATGAAATAAAATTAAAATAAACAGTAATTATGAATTTTGTTTCTGTATTGAACTTAAAAATCAAGATTGAAAAAATAAGGTTACCAGTTTTTTGCGTTATATACTTCACTAACTCAATAAAGAATATTTTTCCACAAAAATGTGCATCTTTTGAGAAAATGATACATAGTGAACAGGAATCCTTAATTTTTTCTATATAAGTTAATAACAAAATATAATTCATGATTTAGACAAAAATAACTGAAAACACTTTGCGTTAGATTCCGGAGGATAGTAATTTTTAACATTAATAAATACAGGGTGTTCATTAAAGTTGGGGACAAACTTCGAGGGGTGATAGTACTCATCAAAATAAACAAAAAATTTCCTATAAACATATGTCGAAAAATCCTTCGTTTAGCCGCTAGCCACCATTTTGTATTTTATACCAAAAACTTTATATATAAAGAACTATTTAAGATAAAGAAACCAAACTTTGCACACATACTTATTGGCCAAAGAGAAAAATATTCTCAAAGGTTCTTAAAGTTAATGGTTTTCTTGTTATTTAAATTAAAACATTTTTAAGCGCCATAATTTTTCTTTAAGAATAAGGCTTTTTCTTTAGCCATTAAATATGTGTGCGAAGTTTGGTTTCTGTATCTTAAGTAATTATTTATATATAACGTTTTTTGTATAAAATACAAAATGGCGGCTAGCGGCTAAACGAAGGATTTTTCGACATATGTTTATTAGAAATTTTCCGTTTATTTTGATGAGTACTATCACCCCTCGAAGTTTGTCCCCAACTTTAATGAACACCCTGTATAAATAATATACGTTTCTTAATTATTTATTCCGTGCCTCCACTCCGGCTGGTAAAATTGAAGTTTCACGACGTTTCAGGATCCAAAGTCTGGTCCTGTCCTCAGGTGATAAAAAAATAACAAGCGATAATAGTCACGCACATACGAAACGAAACACGACAAAGGCTTAAAGGCTCTAGAAGAATTAACTGGAGCTTTCCCGGGCGTGTTCTTGGAGCTTGGTGACGCTAGCACCAGGAAAAAATGTCCACGGAAAAACCTGAAACAGACAAATAGACAAATTTTTATTAGCACATATTATTTGTTTACAATAAATGCTCACAAATTTGGTGTTTAGTCAAAATGTTTGCTATGAACTAAATCTAAAATAAAACTCAAGAAGTTCCAAAAACAAGAAACGAAAAATCTCAAAACTCAGTACAGTAAGTTGTCTCACTTATGAAAGCATTTCAAAAACTCCTATAATAAAAAGGATTTTCAATTAGATATACGTTTAAAGATTTCCTAAAACAAGAGAGTTTATTTTGGCTGGAAATATATAAAGGTAAGTTGTTAAACATCTTTATTCCTGCTTATAAAGGACTCTTTTCGAAAGCTGCTGTCTTGTGTTTTAGAAAGGATAATTTATCTCTATTCTCGTGTTGTGACTATGGCAATCTCGAGTTTTTGAAAATTTTTCGGAATTTTTGTAAGTTAATGTCAGAAGTTCTAGCAGGTAAAGAGATGGAGCAGTCATGATTTGGTTTTCTTTAAAAAGCTGTTTACATGAGTGCCGAGACGAAAAGATGTAACAAATACAAGACGTGAGTGTGTTCTTTTTCGACTTTTTTATTATCTAATGTCTATTACAAGCCCTACTACGAGCTAGGATACCAAAGAACTTTCTTTCATATTACTATTATTTTATTTACTTAAACTTTGTTTTCCCTATCCCTAAGTTCTTTGTTAAGAATTAGCAGAAAACTGGTGCGTGACTAGCCATTAACTGCGAAATTATGAAGACACTCTCATTTGATTTCAATGCAACCAGTTGTTGGTCATTGTTGGATGACGTAGTCAACATAATCGCGGAGCAGGCTGCACAACAAACTGTGGAGGAAGAAAAACGCACCTTTACTGTCCTGATTTCAACTGAAAATTGGCTGATTGGTTGGTCCAATACTTTTATGTATGAAGATTCAATTAGTTTTCTTTTAAAAGAATTGGGTTCTCGTTGTAAACTTGATATTTTCAAAATCAATTTAATGATTTTCAGACTCGAAATGGTGGAAAATTTTCTACTCGTAAACTAAACCATTCCTCGTGTTTTCTCTGTGTTCTTCACTTACTAGAATGTCTAATAATATTTTTATTTCACCCTAGTAGAGCCAAGAAGAAATAATGCAGTTTATTCTATAAATGCAGTTTTTAAAACTTCGAGAGCTAGTTTTTACAAGACTGTCTAAGTTTATTCATAGTTTTCAACACAGTTATAATTTTGAGTTTCTAATCTACTTGTATTATTTTTTCCAACAATCCAAGATAAACAAAATAAGGTGTTTTTTTATTATTATTTTCAGATACATTTTGTTCACTATACGAGATTTGCACTGTATTACGGTCGATTAAATACGATCAAACAAAACGTATATATACGTAAAAACCTAAATATTAAGCTTTTTAAAGACTGACATTATAATGGTTTTCCTATTTTCAATTACTATGAATGTCAAACAAATAATTACTTTTTTGGTAAAGAAGTTTCAAATATATTTGTTTAGTTAAGCTCGCTCTTTGTGAATACCTGATATCTGATCCGTGATTCGAGGAACAGGATCTTGCCAAAAGCATATCCCGAAGGTGTGGCAGGATATGAAAACCCAACATTTGAAACATTTCCAATGATCAGTCAAAGTACAAAACATTTACAATAAGTTTTAAAAACAAAGAGAACATCATTTTGAGAGCAGCCATTCATTAATATATATTTTTTCATTGAAAACTTTATAGGTGAATTGATTTTTTTTATTTTAAAAGTGCAATTGATAAAAATCTTATTTTATTGTTCACTTTTATCTAAATAAAATTAATTGAAGTACATTATTCAGTTTCTTTAACAAAATTGGTTAAGGTGTCATTGGTTTTCAGTTTTGTAAGTTCTTGAGTTGATTAAACATTAATAGTTTATTGCATATTGACATAGGTTTCCATGAAACCTAAATACCAAATATATTTATTTATTTAGGTCACAGGTTAACGTGGAGTACAAACTCTGAATTACAAACTGGTCAAATTTTCAGGATGGTCTTTGCAGATTAACGTAGTATTCAATAGTGCGGACGTTAATCCACACAAGAGAACACCACACCCACCGACCATCGCTTACAAGTATCCACAATTTGTGACCTCCAAGTAGCTGGATTACTGGACACACCACGCTCTCTGAACTAAATAGATAAACTCTGTAAAATCTTTCTTCCCTCAAGACCATAAATAAATAAATAATTACCATTAAACAAGGACCCTAAGCTAATTTTTGTTTCCTAATTATATTTAAAACATATATTTTTCCAATTTATAGTTTGATCATTCCATTTCAAAGCATTTATCTTAGTAGATCTAGGAAAATATAGTTTTTTTATTAACTTCATATCAGTTACTTTTATACCGAATTGATTGGAAAATGTTTTGTATTATCTTCAAAACACTCTGTATAGTAAAACAATTTATTCATACGGCTACTTCGAAACAAACAACAAGCATACAACAACTTCAATAGACGTAGTTTGCTTTGTTCTTAAATAGTCTGCAGTACTTCCGCTATGTTGTATATTAATGCCGTAAAACCAATATTGTAAAAGCTCTCAAAGGAAACTTCCTTTGTTCAAATACAAAATTTAAGATTAGAACACTTCAGATCAGTTTTAAATCAGATTATTATTATGGGTGTTTAAAAACAAAATGGTTTATATACTGTATTTATCGGTGATATAAACTCTTATGGATCAATAGTTTACCATTTATCCACTAAGTAAATGGATATTTCAAGTTCTAAAAAGATAAATCGGACACACTATATGGGTACTTTATAATTTCCTTTTAAATAATACCAATTATATGGTTTTATAATACAAAATTACGCCACCGTATATTTTTTCATAAAAAGGAATTCAAATAATCTACCTAATTAGAAAGTCAATTTTCTCACTAACCCATTGCATAAATATTAAACTATACTTATAAACGAACCTAAATGTGATATATTCCAAAAACATGTTTGTATTTACTTCCCTGTAAGAAATACATTAGATCATAGATATGTCTAAAGGGAATATTTCCGTTCATGTAAACAGCTGTTTTTCTAACCAAACAATGACGTCACTAACTGAATGACACCACTGTTTCAAATTATGGTCTCGCAAATTGTCAACAATCCCCAGAGCTAGGACCTATCCATATTAATAATTAATAGCATTTTACCATATAAATGAGATCGCTAATAGATAGATGTCTTTAAGATGAAAATATTCTGTTTGTAAACTAATAAACATTTTTCATAATTCGTGTTTGAAGTTAAGCGTTTCAGAGTCTTTAAAATTACTCTAACGGGAATAAGAATCAAAGATGTTGGAAGTAATACAGACTCTTACGGCTACGACCTAAAAATATCAATTATTGTGAAATTAATTATATAGTAAATTTTGTACAAGATATAAAACAGCTGTGTTAATACCGCAGGTTAACATAAATACTAAAAGTTAACCTCAAAGAGAATAACAGAGGAAACATTAAACCGAGACTGCTGGTAGCTTGTCCCACGGGAATGGGGAATTAAGCTCCATTACAGACCTTCAGTGGGTCAATTTGAAACTATGTTTGTAATAAGTCATAACATTACTTCTGTTTTGTTTTCACCTCCGTTTTTTTAATCCTGCTCATGACTCGATTCATTAAATCTGCTATTATTTTTGTTTATCATGTTTGTGGCTGAAACATTCGTTGCACTGAAATGTGTTACGTCATATTTTTCAGTGTGTGAACCACAATAGCACTATTGTTTGCTACTTTGGTCAAAATAGTGTGCTTTCAAAAGAATAGTAAATTTCATCACTTGGACCAAAAATGGGAGTTTTTTATTCGAGCTCACGTTTATCAGCCGAGGCTGTTAAATGTTCCAGTATACATCATAAAGCCAACTTTGGGCCTTGTGATGCACTATATTTTTCGTCATACTGCAAATAAAATTAAACAAACTTGTAAAACATAAATTATTACCTGATTTGGTATCATATTTCGACCATTTTTGTCGCTTTAGACTAATCAGCTGTTATGTTACTTACGTTGCAGAAATCTTAAATATTTAGTACACTAGGCCTATTTTTGTGATAACTGTTTTGGAGCGGTGGTGCTACCAATCACCATGGCCAAGTTGTCGTTATAAAGTCATTAGAATGTAGTTTTGTCATCAATTAAAAAAAAGTTAGAAAATTAACCGTGGACATGGAAAATAATGGGGTCAAAGTCGTGATTTTCCCCATAAACTTAATATGGAGGTAAATACCGACGATTGAGAAATCAGCTTTTTATTTAAGGAAGTGGTTAAATAAATAAATCAAATCTGACAGTTAAACATGGTTCTTTCTTTTTTCGATTAATGAAGACATCATCGTACACCTGGCAATAAAACGCCAGTTTTTATTTGCACAAAACCAGAACATAACCAAAATGAAAATCTGTTGGGAAAATCTGAACTTAGTTTCTAAACATAGTTATTTTGGACAGGTTGTCTCCTTGACAGCGCACGATTTCGTGCGCTAGGTATGCTAGTTCTTTCTTGATTCCCGATTGGCTTTTTTAAGTTATGTCAGTTATTATTGTCGACAGTTTGATTTAATAGTCGATTATACATAATAAATAAATATAGTAATAATATAATAAATATACAGTTTCCCAATCAACATCCGGAACGTATACACAAAAAATCTATAGTGATTGTTGAAGTTACTTTATGGACTATTTACAATCGAATGTTAACCTCGAATTAAAAGTATTATACAAAATTATCTTTTGTGGCCTAGGGCTAAAAACAATTATCATAATAAATAGGTTTCGTCCAAGGAAGAAAAAGAACAACTTTTTCTTTTCAACACATGTATCTAAAACAGCTGTTTTTAAAGTAGTATGACGAAGAAGTTCTTTATTGATATAACGGTTAAAAAAAGTCAAGATGTGTCACAATTCTTGATAGATTGTGGATATCAAACCGCCTGACCGGTTGTAAGTTCAAGAAATATATGAATTTGTAATTATAAAATCGATAAAATATTTATTTGCCTGAAGTTGTTTAGATATATACTGTATGTCTGAAGAAAATGTTTTCAGATACTCTAAACAGCTGTTCTCAAAACCACATAAGGACACTTTCTTCACTCTTTGAGCGTTTTGGAAAATTGTTAGCACCCCCTCAGAGCTTGGCCGTGTCCATGTAAAAAATTGTAAGCATTTATATGACCCATATAAATAAAATACGCAATTTTTGATGCTTTGTGCGAAGGTAAGAAATCGAATTATTCATCATACATTTCTAGTGAAAGTAAAATTTTATAAATCCAACAGTTAGCTCATAAAAGGGTATAGAGACAAAACTGTTATGTACCAAAATCAAATACGATTCATTTTCTAAGATAAAAATAGTAGATAGATGACAAGGTACGATCAAATATACGCAAATACGTGTAAAAGATGTTCACAGTAAAATCAGGGCGACACAAAACATATTGTAGCTAATAAGTTTCAAAATAGCTGATGAGTTTGAAAATAGAAAATAGATGTTATCATGCATTAAAATACGATTTTAACTATATAATCAAAATAATTTTAAACTTTTGAAGAACATGGAACTGGGGCAGATTGAAGTCGGAAGCAAGACAGAACAATTCAAATTTGAGTGGACAAGTTTAACCAATTTCCGATAAAGAAAAGAATGGAAATATTAAAATTCCAGAAATATTCAAACGAATTAAAAGTTCTGTATTTGATATTGTAAAACCACACAGCAAATAAGTTTGAAGATTAAATCTTTAGTGATCGGTAATTGAGAGATTACAAATTACCATTTTAATTGAAAAATAACGTTGATGCTTCTCGTAATGGAATCCCCAATTCGGATTTAACATTTACAAAATTCAACAGCAACAAACAGTGCTTACATAGTAGATTGAATTTTAGAATACGTTTTAGGAAATCATTAACAAACATCGGACGTTTTAGTGGTCAAACTTAAATGGCTTGAAGTGTTTTTACTACATAGTTTATTTTATAGTGTTTGTGAAGTAGCTAGCTTCTCCAAAGAGATAAATTTAAAACGTAACTTTTGATATACTTAAATGCTGTTTTCTTTCATTACTATAATGTTACTGTTTTCATCATTCTGCCCACTAGAAAATAGGTTAGATAATAGATTAAAGGGAATGTTTTCAGTTCACCTTAACAGATGTTCTTATTCTTTTATATTATTAAAAACTCAATACAATAACTCTGGTAGTTTATATGGAAACCTGTTACATATTTCCCATCTTAAAGATCACCAACATCCTCCCAGAGCTAATACATATCCATGTCAAAATTAATTGAAATCGTTATGAAAGTTCAAATCTATCAAAAAGAAAGAATGAAAGATGTGAAAAGAAAGATATGAAAGATCAATCTTGGGGTGGGAGTGATGTGTTTGGTATTTCCATAAGTTTTCTGAGCTTTCTTCTATGGACTGTTGTTCTTTGTTACTCCTCTGTTCTTGAAGGAAAGTTTAATTTAAATAAATGCAAAGTATTAAACCTAAAAAATTATACAAAAATCATACAAATTATTACACATTTTACTTAAACAACTCAAAATCTACACAATACCTGATCTGTTTTTAGCTCTATATTTTTTGTGGAAACACATTGATATAGTTAAAACAGATCGATCAGAGAATTCAGAAGATGTTTCATCAGTAAATGTGATGAGTCCTTCTAATGTCCGTGAGGAGAGCTTGGTTAGTTCCAAACATAACCACTGGAGCAGAATCACTGACGTTCTCTAAGGAATCGTTCAATAACTGAACTGCGTTCATATTTAAGTCCAACTTAGATAATTAACTCACGTTTTAGTTTAATTTTACCTTGGTTTTTTGTTATTGCAACTAAGTAGCAGTAAGCTCACGGTAAATCTAAATAATTTCACGACTCATGTTTTTCACAGTCATGCTTCATATAGGCGAAAAATATGTTTCTTTTCAGTGTGTTTTCAAAATTTGTTTTTAAAGTCCGCTAGTCTGTAGATCTACTAAAATGTTATTATTTAAACAACCTATTAAAACAGGTTTGTAGTGGCAAGCCTGTATAGATGGTCTCTGGGAAGACCAAGACTGAGTTGGAGAAACCTAGTCCCGGATGATAGGGAGTGGTAGAATAAGTGACAGAAGCTAAAACAAATAACGGAAGCGTGTCGTTAGTGAGGCTAAAAACTATCTTGGATTTTTATGACTACAGGAGTTTATGTAAGCTTTACAGACTAATAATTACAAAAATTCATGAACTCGAAAAAATGTTTTGCAATTATATGGAATTTATACAAAATGTAACCATAATCAATCTTTCAATATTATTTTTAATCAATCTTAACAAATCTTTTTTGCACAATCACGACACATATTTGCAAATAATGATAAAATAAAATAAAATAAATAAATAAAAAAATTTAAAAAATGAACTTTTTTCCATTTTTTGTAAATATATGTGTCGTGATTGTGAAAAAAAGATTTGTTTTTTGAAATGTTTCATCTTATCGAATACCAATGATATAAAAAAATATATTGTGTTATGTGCTACCTGTTTCCTCGGCTGATGATGGTCTGTTAAAAGACCAAAACCGGTTCCTGTAAGGAACTTTAATAAATTGACACCTGAAGGGCAGATGTCATTAATTTGGTAAGTGATTATATAATTTTATTAAGACCTAACCTCTTTTACGACAGTTATCGTGTATATGGACTCACACACACACTTATGAACAAACGAATAATGTTTTTAGAAACTCAAAACGAAAAATCATTCCACAGCTGGAATCATCTGGGGTACGGTAATAGCACAATATATTTTTTGAAATATTTTGCTTTGTTAAAAACTACTTAGAGACTTTTTATATACTAGATATATATTATTCATTATAGGTTACATAAAATACACTTGTTAAGATCGACAGTTGATGAATAGTACTGTTTTTGTTTCTTTAGGTATACCTAAATAATGTAAATCATGAAACATGCACACATTTGAACATGAATGTTAAACATGTAACAAAAAAATGTTTTTTTTTATTTCAGAAGGAAATTATAATTAGTTACAATATGTTTAGTGAACCTAACAGAACAAGATAAGATTAGTTAAGCTAGAAAATAATAGTGTAGTCGTTAGGTAATGTTTGTGGTTAACAACAAATTTTAATTTGTTTATAAATGTTTTTACCGAACATTGTGACTAAAATATTGAAGCATTAAACGTATTTAAATCCTTTACTACTTACTCATTGTGTATTCATTTTACGATTACTAAATTTACTTGAATTACTTACTTGATACCTTACTTTAGTTGTCAAGGTGAATCTACAGAATGATTGTCATATTTTTGTTTTAAATGCCGTAGTTAAGACATTCCTTAAGACAACAAGACTCCGGCGTATTTTACACAAATGTAGACATGTCATAAAACCATGTTAAACTGTGACAGGTAAAATCTTTATTCTTTTACTTACCTTTTACTCAACTCTCAAGAGCCACTTTTATTTATAAAAGATTACTCTTTAACCTTTTCTTTTAGGGGGTTTAAATGCTTACCGCACGCTTGCAGCTGACAGGAGTGTAGGACTCACACCCACTAAAAACTCCCCTCATCTCTAAATAGGACTTCTTGACCTTCAAGATATACTCAGCGAAGCTGGCACTCTATACTACGGGTAGTATAAAGTAAATCTCAAATTAGTTTTACTCTTCACAATAGTTTACTAATTAAAAATTGTTACCAAAATTTGTTTTAGTGTCACTTCAACTCAGATCGATGCAGTCAACTGTGTTCTAACTGGATATTCTTTTTTTGTGAGCAATTGTGTGGAGTTCATACAACATACAAGATACAGTCATACATACAAAACTGGACGAAATCCAAGAGCAATATTTTTCTAATAAATTGTCTAATTAGTTTGTCATGTTTTACAGCTTGATTTTGAAACCAAACCATGAAACAGTTAAACCTTTTTATTTTTAATTTATTCTAGCGTATCTTCTTAATGACCATTCAGCCTTGCAGTAAACTATTCTATTCAATATGCTCATCTAAATTTTGTGGACATCCCGGGGATCGATCTGACACCTCTTGTACCGAAGTCAAAGACGTTAATTGTTAAACCAACAGACGACCACAACAGCTAAACTTTCAATCACCCATAACAGGTGAAATATGTTTCCGATGGCTCAAGCGTTTTGAATCAGGTGTCACAAAAGATTAGTAATTTTAATTTTACTCAGTTTACAAAGTAGATTCTAAAAATATTCTGGTGAAATTTTTGATCCCTAACCTTCAAAGAAACAAATTTGTGGCATATTAAAATACTCCAGTCGCAGCAGACCTGCGTACTCAGCGAATTTCCAAATCAATAATATAATAATAATAAGAATATAGGACAAGTTTGGTCAAAATCTGTTGATAAACATGAGAATTATTTGCCTATTCTCCATAAGATTAACATGGAAAAGAGTGTGCAGGTTTGCTGCTGTGAGGAACACTGAAAGTAGTAATTTCTACCATAAATAATTTTTATCTTAACATTTATACCAACTTTCATCAACATCTGTCCATAAATAAAGGAGTTTGCCTATTCCCTATATGATTAACATGGGAAAAGAGGATGCAGGTTTGCTGCCATGATAAACAATTAAACTATGATTTTTAAGCATAATTTGATGAAACTCAACCACATGAAGCTAAATATAAAGTTTTATCTAAAAATATTGGTTAATAAGTGAAATATTAATTTTTCCTTATCCTCCATAAGATTAACATTGGAGCCCCAAAATACAACGTACTGTGTTTAGATTTTTTATTATCTCGGTAACCGTTGGAGATAGAGAAAAACTTTAAGGAACTTAACTGTGTAGTTTTTAAGTTAATTCCAATGGTGAAATATAAAATTAGAAAATTTTAAAAATTACTTGTGAAAAACGCAAAAACCCCATTTTGGGGTACAAACCCCTCCAAACTACCCATTCCCATTGACCGATATGTCTGGTTTACGAACTCGTCCGAGCATTTGTAGAAATACACGTCTCTACCAAATTTAGTCTCGATCGGACAATTTTTACGAGAGTTATCGTGTATTGTTTTGGACTCTGGGCACCTAAAGACGAAAAAATAATATGGTCCCGAGCTTAAGTCTTACCATGAGACCTACGGTAATAGCTTCTTCCCTATAGGAAATTCGCTAAAACGATACTTTAAAAACATTTAACATGGTGTTTTAGGTTTTATAAAATATTTTTATCGTTACATTCTAGGGCAATATGACTGAGAATAGTTATGAATGTCTTGCCTCATTTGACGTTACCAGAAATGGATCAAGTAATCTTCCAACAAGATCGGTAACATTTAAACGTCTCTATATTTCATTCATAAATCATATCAAGCAATTACTAAATGACAACCTACATGACAGTTGGATTGGTCGTGGAGTTGATTTTTTAGATTGGTCACCCTTCCCTGGAAGAAAAAGTTTATACCTATAGCTTCAATAATTATGAACTAAAACGATCAATAGAAGAGGAACTTCTCCGGCGCGGAGTTTCGTTGTAAGAGCCAGCGATTTTACACTCATTTGTCACTTAAATTTGGCTTAAAATACCTACCTTGTGGTAGAGTCACCATTTCAATGACCTAATCTAATCTAATCTGATCTAATCTAATCTAACGCATATGATCTGCGAGTCATCAGGTAATACATTAAAGGACAGATAAAAATCCTGATCAAGTTTCAACACGACAGTCGGCTCTTACATACAATGAATTTGTAAAGAAACAATTCATGGAAACTAATTAGTATACAGCATTCTTTATTTTTCCAAATTTATTACGAGTTAAATTAACAATATTCATACAACTGAGACTTATTATTATAAATTAAATTTATATCTTTCCATATGATAATTTATTGAAGAAAGTCCTTTTAGAATAATGACCACAATGTTTGGAAGATTAGCAAATAACACATAGTCTTGTCATTTTCTGGAAAATATTTTTATGGTTAGTGATTATCTTGACAGCCTCATTAAACCTTTTTATAGAAGTTTGGTTCTTAGTATTATTAAACATTGCCTTAAACTAGTACTAAAATTATTAAAACTGTATTAGTACTCATTAAACGTTTCAGTTAGTTGATCGATGCCAAATATAAGGGTTTAGTACACATTAGTACTCCTAGACTACCGGGTACAACTTTTGAATACTACACAAACTTATTTGAAAAATATAATTATTGTGGAATTGTAGAGTGGAGGGTTTGGAGTAATTGGGTCAAATATTACTTGGCCAATAGACCGTATGGCATGACGTTAAGAGGAAAATATCAACCGCCTCATTGATCTGTTTGGAACATACTTTTTTAAATTTGTACATGCCAGAATTATATGACTTTATACATAGCTGCACCCTTAATTTGTATGGTGATGAGGTTGCTACTCATCCTATTTAGATTAGATTAGATTAGATTAGATTATTGAAATGGCGACCATACCACAAGGTAGGTATTTTAAGCCAAGTATGAATGAGAGTTGATTGTAAGATGATTGTGGCGCGATCTTGTAGTCTTGTTACTGACTAAGGCTGATATGTTCCTTAGACAGGACTGTTAATTAATAGCCCAACAGCCGATGGCAACTAAGGGACTTACAGTTTAACGTGGAATCCGAACCACGACCTCTGAATTACGAATTGGTCTAATTATGAGGATGGTCTTTGCGGATTAACGTAGCTTTCAATAGTGCGGACGTTAATCCACACAAGAGAACACTACGTCCACCGACCATCACTCACAACTACCCACAATTCGTGACCTCCAAGTAGCTGGATTACAGGATGACGCCACCATCCCAGTCTATTTGCCTGTCTTTGCTCATTATGCAAAGGTAATAATTAACACAAACTATGACGTAATTTCAATCTAATAGCTTGCAACATAAAAGTATATTTATTTACTTTTTTTATATTATAATCGTGGGTTTGCTTATTGTTGTATGTTTATTTGGTCAGTAATTTAGTATCTTTACAGCTTGGTGTTTGAGGTCGAATCTTTTGACTCTAATAGGAGATACTGCTTCGTTAGGACGAGATCTGGAATCTGCACGTTTCATCAAGGCTGCACTGTAAGCCAAGAGGTCCTTTATCTATCTTGGATCTTGGTCCTATCTTGGTTGACTTCAGTGACGGGTGACTTTCCGACGTAGTCTCCTAATAATGAGCTAAACAGTTTCAGGCTTCGGAGCTGAGGGGGGTTAGCGAGTCCTGCACTCCTATGAGATGCATTTGATCCTCTTTGTACAAAAAATAACTATTGCATCTTTAGCAATTACAATGTTTATCATATAGCATATCTCACTTGATAGTGCTACTTTAAAACTTTGATGTTTTTAAAAGTTTATCTTACATTAAAATTATCTTAAAAATGTTGAGCACTTAATTTAATTGATAAATTATGTTTCTTACCTTAAAATTTTTATTTATGGCATAAAATCTAGTTGGGGATCTGCTAGTTGGTATGAACCTTTATGAATTAGCACACTTACAGCCATTTATCCTTTCATAGTTATTTTAAAATCTTTAGTTTACCATTCGATACATTTGCCACCAAGAAAAAAAAAGATGCTGGAACAATGTCCACTGCAGCAGTTGCTATTGTAGTGACACTGAAACGGAACACAACATTAAATAAGTGATTTGAATAATCAACCGTTGAACAATAAACGCTAGTTTTATTGTGTTTTGGAAGTGTAACATCCCATCTTATCTGATAGGCAAGATGAAAGCTTTTTAGTTTCTCCAGTTTCACTTAGTCTCATCTAGTCATTCTTCCTCCACCCTCATAGAATCATCTTTAAAACATCTTTCTATATAATGAGTGGAACTTAAGTACGTTTTAGAGTTTTTATTTTGTTTAACCCTAAGAACTGTCAAGTCGTTTCCCTTTTAACTGTACCGTTCACTAAATTATGTATATCTTCTTAAAATATTAAGTATAAACAAAAAAAAACATAAAAATGTCCCTTTGTCAGCGCAGCGCTCTAACCGGTCCAGCCACCAGTGCATAGGAGTAGAAAGTGTTTATTTACTTTTATAAGACACATATTGTGGCAGTTTATTGAACTGCGTAAGCAGGTTCGGTAGCTTACCCCCAGAGGACAACACTGTCACGAAGGCGCAGGTGACTAACAAGTTCACTAAATTGTCGACAGATGCCTCCACTGCCACTTCTTATTGAATTTTGTATATGCGTCCTGAATTACGACTTTCCCAGTTCTAGGGTTGAAACGGAATCATAAAAACCACGTGTATGAAAGGAATGTAAAATACATTGGATAGTGTCTATAAAAACGTAAAATGATTAATTTAGATGTTTTATAACTTATTCTATTACAGCAAGTAAGGGATCACCTATACCAGTTATTGTGTTTAGAACCTTGCTGTTCATTTTTTACCCCCAACTGTTCATTACAATATGTCTCTGCTGTGAATTGAATACGGCAAGGTACCGCAATGGTGTGAGTCACACAGGCTAGCCAGAGGTGACCGGTTATGATCTGACAGGAGTCACAGAGGTTAGCCAGAGGTGACTGGTTATGATCTGACAGGAGTCACAGAGGTTAGCCAGAGGTGACCGGTTATGATCTGACAGGAGTCACAGAGGTTAGCCAGAGGTGACTGGTTATGATCTGACAGGAGTCACAGAGGTTAGCCAGAGGTGACCGGTTATGATCTGACAGGAGTCACAGAGGTTAGCCAGAGGTGACCGGTTATGATCTGACAGGAGTCACAGAGGTTAGCCAGAGGTGACCGGTTATGATCTGACAGGAGTCACAGAGGTTAGCCAGAGGTGACCGGTTATGATCTGACAGGAGTCACAGAGGTTAGCCAGAGGTGACCGGTTATGATCTGACAGGAGTCACAGAGGTTAGCCAGAGGTGACCGGTTATGATCTGACAGGAGTCACAGAGGTTAGCCAGAGGTGACCGGTTATGATCTGACAGGAGTCACAGAGGTTAGCCAGAGGTGACCGGTTATGATCTGACAGGAGTCACAGAGGTTAGCCAGAGGTGACCGGTTATGATCTGACAGGAGTCACAGAGGTTAGCCAGAGGTGACCGGTTATGATCTGACAGGAGTCACAGAGGTTAGCCAGAGGTGACCGGTTATGATCTGACAGGAGTCACAGAGGTTAGCCAGAGGTGACCGGTTATGATCTGACAGGAGTCACAGAGGTTAGCCAGAGGTGACCGGTTATGATCTGACAGGAGTCACAGAGGTTAGCCAGAGGTGACCGGTTATGATCTGACAGGAGTCACAGAGGTTAGCCAGAGGTGACCGGTTATGATCTGACAGGAGTCACAGAGGTTAGCCAGAGGTGACCGGTTATGATCTGACAGGAGTCACAGAGGTTAGCCAGAGGTGACCGGTTATGATCTGACAGGAGTCACAGAGGTTAGCCAGAGGTGACCGGTTATGATCTGACAGGAGTCACAGAGGTTAGCCAGAGGTGACCGGTTATGATCTGACAGGAGTCACAGAGGTTAGCCAGAGGTGACCGGTTATGATCTGACAGGAGTCACAGAGGTTAGCCAGAGGTGACCGGTTATGATCTGACAGGAGTCACAGAGGCTAGCCAGAGGTCACCGGTTATGATCTGACAGGAGTCACAGAGGTTAGCCAGAGGTGACCGGTTATGATCTGACAGGAGTCACAGAGGTTAGCCAGAGGTGACCGGTTATGATCTGACAGGAGTAACAGAGGTTAGCCAGAGGTCACCGGTTATGATCTGACAGGAGTCACAGAGGTTAGCCAGAGGTGTCCGGTTATGATCTGACAGGAGTCACAGAGGTTAGCGAGAGGTGACCGGTTATGATCTGACAGGAGTCACAGAGGTTAGCCAGAGGTGACCGGTTATGATCTGACAGGAGTCACAGAGGTTAGCGAGAGGTCACCGGTTATGATCTGACAGGAGTCACAGAGGTTAGCCAGAGGTGACCGGTTATGATCTGACAGGAGTCACAGAGGTTAGCGAGAGGTGACCGGTTATGATCTGACAGGAGTCACAGAGGTTAGCCAGAGGTGACCGGTTATGATCTGACAGGAGTCACAGAGGTTAGCGAGAGGTGACCGGTTATGATTTCTAATAATCACAGAGGTTAGCCAGAGGTCACCGGTTATGATTTGACAGGAGTCACAGAGGCTAGCCAGAGGTCACCGGTTATGATCTGACAGGAGTCACAGAGGTTAGCCAGAGGTCACCGGTTATGATCTGACAGGAGTCACAGAGGTTAGCCAGAGGTGACCGGTTATGATCTGACAGGAGTCACAGAGGTTAGCGAGAGGTGACCGGTTATGATCTGACAGGAGTCACAGAGGTTAGCCAGAGGTGACCGGTTATGATCTGACAGGAGTCGTCAGTCACTGTGAAGTTTTGAACCAGCCAGTGTGTTACCCCTGGCTAATGTGTCAGTAAATCACTAATAATCATTCAAAATATATAATAACTTTTTAAAATAAATTTAACATCAAAACTAGACCAGGTAAGTTTCCAACGTAGAATACATCCAGTACAATATTACAACTACAACTGCAAAACAGTGCACAACTGCACAAAAGTGTAGTAAAACTACACTATTTCTATTCACATATTCTTACAAAGCTTTAATTTATCTCCTAAAACTTTTAGAAAACATATAGTAATCTAAGTACCTTATGTTCTAGTTGAAAACAGCCCCGCATTAGTGTTTGAAGATATTGAGAGCAGGCCAAGGACAGAAAGTGTACCAGAAAAAAAATTATAAATAAATACATTTAAAGAATATATTAAACAAAATTGGAATTCAAACTTGATATTATAATTAGATTATTGGAAACATTTGTAAGATAAAGCCTAATGTTTTCTTTATAATTCAATAAGTCGTTAAATGCATCATAAACCAATTTTTAATTGAAAAGAAGCTATTTGGTTTTCAGTAATACGTTATTAGTATGTAATTAGTTATTATATAGTGAAATGTGATTGGTGCTTATGGTATCTCGTTTCAATTTAAAGATATAATTATTATTATGAAATTATATTATAGTAAACAAAAAGTAATTTCATTATGTTGTTCTAAGTGTCAAAACTGTGAGGGAACTATGAAGGGATTTATACTTTGATCAGTAAAGACACCGATGTTTGAAATTCTTCAACCACCTTTCAAGTAATGAATGATGTGTAAATATTTAAATAACCGAACTGAAAAAGAATAAATAAAAGCGTACACTTCTTCGTTTGAAGTCTTGATGGGGTTGCTGCTTCAACCCCAACCAGCTCTCTATCTTTCGTTTCATCACCAAACTGACAGAACTTTTTGCAACAGCTAAACATATCTAACATGTCTTGACGTCATTTCGGCATTTACGAAAAATTAAAAGGATAATAACAATAAAAAACAAATAACTAAAGTATTATAAACTTATCGGAGTCGGTTTTCAATTACAGTAGAATTGACTACAACATAGGATAGGAACCGGTTTGTAATCGGTGAGGTAGGCAACCAATCAGTGACAAGAAAACGGTTCAGTGTTGCCAATTCATCCCATAGAGGTATTTTAAGTCAAGTATGAATGAGGATTGAGTGTAAGATGATTGTGGCGCGATCTTAAAGTCCTGTTACTGACCAAGGCTGACATGTTCCTTAAACAGAACTGTTAATGGTAGCCAATGGCATATCTAAGGGACCTATAGTTTAACGTGGAATCCGAACCATGGCCTCTGAATTAGAATTGATCCAATTATGAGGATGGTATTTTTGGATTAACGTAGTATTCAACTGTGCGGACGTTAATCCACACAAGAGAACCTACATCCACCGATCATCGCTCCCAACTATCCACAATTCGTGACCTATAAGTAGCTGGATTACAGGACGTCGCCACCGTCCCAGTGGTAAGGTTTAGTCGCTTCTCCACAGTTAGTCCGTGCGTCTCTCTGCCTTCGCGAGGCTGTAGAAATGTATGATCTTCCACCTGAACGTATAACCTTACTGCCGCTTTCTACCCAGAATGACACCAAATGAAGCTCTATTTTGTAATTAATTCTTCTATAGTGAAGTCTATCTGTTTTTCACATCACGTAAGCAACGATTTGAAAATATAAAACAATGAAATCCATCATCAAAGGTTTTTTTACAGTTTGAAGTTAAATTACAGTTTAAAGGAAGAAAGTAAAACAAAATCCTTATAGCAACAAGCGTGCATTAGTGGAAATAATGATATGGAAAGTCCATTCAAAAGGGAAGGGCCATGTACCATAAGAACTTAAAAGACGATGATGTAATGACGAATAATGAACATTTATTGAACCAGGTGTAAGAGAATTTATCACTTAAAACAATAGTATGACAACCTTTGTATTCGTAATCTGGAAAGGTTAACGAAGTAGTTTTTAATTGTTGAAAGCTGTGCAAAACTAGGGAAATATATAGTGATTAGCTGGAAGAAATAGAAATGAAAATGAGAGTTTACTTCTTACTTTGAATACCCACTTACGTTTACACCGACTTAATGTAAATTATAGAGTTAAATGGTTAAATTCCTCTATTATTATACAGCCAACCAGAGTACAATATACTATTCTATTTGTTAACCTCTTGTGTTTGCGTTTTATTAATAGTCAAGAGATTTCTTCTGTTAGTAGGTTTCTGAAGCATCCAAAACAACTGTTTAGCAAACTGGCCAGTTCTTAATTGCAAAAAGGAGTTTCAGACTGAACTATTATGCAACGCTGTGCGCAATGCTCCTTGTAAATATGAGAAGGCATCAATTCTTGATCCAAACTCATAGTTGTTATTTGTTTAATTCATTTATTTTTTATACACGCTAACCCTAACCAACCATACTGAATCAAACAAATTTTTAATGTTGGCACTAACATTTCTTATCTGGTGAAGAGTTCCTTTATTAGAAATGATCGTCTTTAATCCCTGTGGGAAATAGGTTAGATAGGGGATATGTTCGGTTCCTCTCTAAACACATTTCCTCTTAATCATAAGACGTCAATAAGCATAATACTTATAGTTATACTTTTAACTCAAATGGCGACCTACCCAGGTAGGTATTTTAAGCCAAGTATGAATGAGGAATGAATGTAGGATGATTGTGGCGCGATCTTGTAGTCTTGTTACTGACTACTGACATGTTCCTTAGACAGGACTGTTAATTAATAGCCTAACAGTCGATGGCAACTAATGGACCTACAGTTTAACGTGGATTCCGAACCACGGCCTCTGAATTACGAATTGGTCCAATTATGAGGATGGTCTTTTTGGATTAACGTAGTATTCAATAGTGCGGACGTAAATCCACACAAGAGAACACTACATTCCGACCATCTCTCACAACTATCTACAATTTGTGACCTCCAAGTAGCTGGATTACAGGACGTCGCCACCGGCCCAGTATAGGTGACTGTTTCAATTTTTCGTCTGACGAATTAATTGTCAATACCCCCCAGAGATAAGATATATTCACGTCAACAAAGAACCACCTGAAACCTATACTGATAAAAAGCTATAAGACAATGGGTGTAAATGTGTTCATATTTTATACAACAAAAATTTCTATAAAAATTACTCATAAAAATAATATATTGTAATCATATACTGACCATCTTGTATATTCTAATCACATAAAATGCTATGGGACTTTACATGTTTTAAAAAGTGGTTTATATTTATTGCAATTAAAAATAATATAAAATTAGTTTAACAATGCAATTGTTTTGTTTCGGACTGTGCTGATGCAAAAATATATTCCACTACGTCTCTGTACTGTACTGCCCAATGTAAAAGTGAACAATGGATTGTATAAATTGAATTCTTGGACTAAATATAATTTGATGTTTAGTCTTCGAACAATGAGTAAAATGCATAAAATGAAAAGAATGATAATTTCAAACAGTATTATATTAACTTTATGAATTGGTCGAATTCTGAAATGAAGAATGCAAAAAGTCTTTTTATCGAAGGAAATTTGAAAAATCCTCCTCCAATACAAACGGTTTATTTTCTAAATGTGTGTACCATTATTTAAAGGTTTCATGAATCTAAAACTTATCATTACGTTACTGCTTAAACAAATTATATAATATTTCATAACTATTTTTTACAAATGAAATAAATAGAAAAATTCAACATTTAATTTTGGGTCAAACGTCCTTGTTAATATAATATATTTTATATTTAGCAATGGTGGCTCACAGGGTGCATTATATAGAGGTGAAAAGGTGATTGCTGGAGGCAATAATTTTCATAAATATCAACAAATCACTTTAATGCATGGATATAAATATTTTTTAATGCACTTTACGAAATATCAGTACGCAATGAAATAGTTTGAAAGAAGTTTATATTTATGTTTATATGACGTTATCTATTCCGGTGTGATTTTTTCCGTGTTTCGGTTCCTTCTTTTTTTCTTCACATTTTCCATGGAAGAGAAAAATAAAATTGGAACAAACTTCACTGCAGCAGTCGTGGTTATGGAAGCACTGAAATCATATGAATTTCGTATGAACATCATATTTCAATCATAAACGTAATAGTGAAGATAAACTATATTATACAGTATAATGATACACACAGGTTAATATCATAAAGTTTTGAGAAAATATTAACCTTTTTTTGTTACTTATAATCACTTTTTTCCAAATCTGAGTAACCCAGCTTAAGTATATTCTGAGGTAGGCTTATTGGATATCTTTCAATTATCAAACACACTGTCAGTTAACATAGCATTTCTTAATTATTTCTTTTGGTAGTTATTCATTATTACATTTAAAAACTTGAGGAGTAATTTTATTGATCTAAAAATTAAGATTTTTTACAATTTTATCAAACTAACAGTTTTCCTTATCTACGGCAAAAAATTTAAACCCTCACCATCTTAGAAATGATGCAGGAAAATTACTAAAAATTTTATACTTGGTACTTAATAGATATTTTGACTTAGTATATTCTATTACAGACAAATCTAACTTAATATAAAATAAGCACAAAAAACTGTGAACACATATTTTAGCTAATTTTTAACGATTATATGGACATGAGATGCTAATCCTACAAAATCAGTCCAGGAACATTTTGGGCATAAATCCATAAATAGTAATTTGAAAGATAGGTTGTGGCAAAGAGACACATGTCATCTCCATAAGCATCCATTGTTGAGCATCCAAAATGTATGCAATAATAGACACTGTACAGTAATTCATACCTTTTCTCCGACCTCCAAACAGGGCTTATGGTCTAGTGAGACTTCCTCAGACCAAGTGCTAGTCAAAAATAGCATATAAGCTAATAAACCTACTAAAAGTTGAATTTTCATCATAAACAGTAAAAGATGCAAATGATTTAAACTGCAGAAGTGTATGTGTAAAAGATTTCTTTGATAGGAAAAATAATTTTATATTCTAAATCAAAAACAATAGAGAGTAAAACGTAGATATATTTTAATTACCGTACAGTTGAGTTAAACAAAAGGCAGTTGTTTAGATGCAAATATGAGTAATTATTTTAATTATTATTATTACTGTACAGTAATTAGCTTTACATTACAAAAAATGTAGATAATTTTACCAATTGAATCCTCACACTAGATTTTATAAGTAGAATATCTGAGGGAAGATTACATTTATAGTATAACTAGCTGACCCGGCGTACTTTGTAACGCCTCACAGTAAACACATGTTAACTTTAAGATTGGCCATGTTCTGAAGTCGAATAGCAATACGGCTTCATTGTGAAAGGTTATATATTCTGGGTCGCTGCATAGTGAATAACAATACTGAAACGATAAATATAATATCATTCCCATAAAACAAATAAATCTGAGTGGATTAATTCACAATTTTCAAATCCAATCCAAACCCAAACGAACCCTAACTGTAATACGGCTTTTATAGGAAAGATATACAACAGCTGATTATTATAATAAACGTAATAATATAAACATTGTAATTATCATATAAACACGTGACTTTAATCAGACAGAAAATAAAAATATAAATACATAATCCCCCAAAACCGTTAACTATTAACGTGGTGAATAAAGCTGTTCATTTTTTACAGTACACATTTACTTCATAGTTTAACATTAATGAATGATTCAGATGGCATTGGATAGTAAAGCATACGGTATTGCTAATGGAAAGTAAACCAATCAGCTGTAGCTAAGAAATCAAATGTTTTCATTGTAGACAATTTGTAAACAAACTTACTCTCTATAAGTTAACATTAGAAATTTAAAACGCCATAAAATTGAAACTTATGGGGTTTTCGAAAATATTTTTTCACTAAAACCTTCCCGGACACATATAGAGCAACTTCCTAAAATTTCATGGCGATCGGATGAGTAGTTTGGCAACGCATAAAGGACATACATACATACAGACAGACATACATTAAATTTTATATATAGAGATTATTGATATTTGAAGAGATTAATTTAAGCTTCGGTATTGATTATTGAAATCTTTTGTGAAGCTGTTTGTATTCGTGTGGGCTGAGTCCTCAATTAATTTAAATTAATTTTAATTCTTAAATAATTAGAGACTTTTTAAATAGTTATTGTAATTTTAAGACCATGATGAGTCTTATCTTCATATAAATATTTGACCTAAGTTAATGTTTTTATAATAATCATATGATCATAGTTTTAAGTGTTTCTAGAAGTATAAAACTCAAAACAATTGTTTATGTACAAAAAACTAGAGTTAAGTAATGTTTCGAGAAATATGCTATTTTCTGTTACAGAGTATTCTCTCTTAAAAATACATGACATAACAAGAGTGAAAAGTTTAAAAACTATGCTCTTTTCAAGGATAAAGTCCTCGAAATCAGACTGAAGTATTGAACCAAAAATAATAAAACAACTTTTCATAATACTTAAAAACTTGGTGACAATAATAGTCATATTTAAACAAAGCTAAATGATAGTGAAATATCGACACATGCACAGGGATGAAATAAAAAATGTCATGAAGCCTCAAAACAGTAGTTCCCTTCACCCAGGTTTAAAAGCTTATTTTTGCAAATTTTTCAGTAGCAGTTTTCAGAAGAAACCTAGATAGTATTTTTCAGTAGTAGGAAATAATATCCCGATTATGTTTTTAACAATTTGACTTATAAAGTAATAGTGAGAAATAAAATTCCAAATATTTTGGAACAAAACAAAGTAGTAGTTTTAACATCATGCATTTTATAGTGACAACGCTATAATTAAGCTTTTGACTAAACAGTGTCAAGCTTTTAAAAGACATTTTAGAAATAAATTGAATTAAAATGAGGAAACTTGAAAAGATATCAAATTTTATGTCTTCAATAAAGAATAATACCTTTAAAAGATGCCTGTCAGGGTTTTTAATTAATTGTATTATTACTATTTCTAACAAAAACCAATTAACTTAATAAATATTTACTATATTTTTTTGATTTTAATATATAAAACAATTGTTTTATTAATTAAGCTAATGATAATTTGGTCCCTTCACCAAATTATATTTCTATTATAAAGCATTTTTATAGCCTATTGTCTTTTAATTAAATTAGTTAATTATAGATTTTCAATATATCCTAAAAATATGAAACTTTTTTATCTTTGAGTTCTTACACGATGGATAAGCTGCTTTTTATTTTAGTTTTTGCAGCACTATCTTCGTATTCCTTGGCTAATAATGGTGTATTTGACGTTACTCAATGTTTTGAGATAGGAGACGAGGTAAAAGATAAGAATAAGTCAATGTGATTATTTATTATGGGGTTCTATGTTCATATTTAAACCATTTAAATGACATACTCAACTACTGTTTGATTATTCTCAATTGTTAAACTGATATACTTCACGCTAAACTATTTAACTATTTACAACCCCAACATACTTTATATTATTTTATTATATTTATACTACTTGTAATCCACTACTACTATCTTAATTTGTTTATTATTTCATTTAAAATAATAGTACAGTAGTAGATATCCATATAATCATAGTATGAGTGAAATATTGGCGTCCATTTCGTGTCGTAATATTTACTATGATATATAACAAGGACACTAGAAGACACGCGAGAAATTACTAGAAGTTACTATTTAATGTAAATAGTATTTGGAAGTAATTAAGTCAGAATCATAGTGCATTATTTACTCATTATTTACATCATTATTTATCATTATTTACATTCGTTTCACTGACGTCAAATGTTTTAGCGAATTTCCCATAAGAAAAAGGTTATAACCGTAGGTCTCATAGCAAGACTTATGCCCGGGACCATGTTATTTTTCGTCTTTAGGTGCCCAGAGGCAAAAAAGCAACAGCTTAAAGAACTACATAATTTAGTTCCTTAAAGTTTTTCTCTATCTCCAACGGTTACCGATATATTAAAAATCTAAACACAGTACTTTGTATTTCGGAGCTCCAAAGTTAATTTTATGGAGGATAAAGAAAAAAATAATATTTCGCTTATCAATTACAATATTTTTGGATTATACTTGGTATTTACCTTCATGTGGTTGAGACCTATCCATTTATAATTAAAAATCATAGTTGATGTGTATATCATGGCAGCTAACTTGCATACTCTTTTCCAATTTTAATAATATAGAGAACAGGCAAACTCCTTCATTTATGGACAGATGTTTATGAAACTTAGTATAAATGGTCAAAATAAAAACTGTTTATACTAGAAATTCCTACTTTCAGTGTTCCTCACAGCAGCAAACTTGCATAGCCTTTCCCGTGTCAATCTTATGGAGAATAGGCAAATAACTATCATACTGTATTTAACGACATATATTGATAAAACTTGTCATATATCATTATTATTATTATATTATTGATTTGGAAACTCGCTGAGTACGCAGGTCTGCTGTGACGGTCTTATTTTTGTTTATCCGTTGTTTACCATGACTGTTCTAGTAGTAACCATGATGTATAAGCAAATTGTTTCCAGACACATCATCTGGAATACTAAAGAAGACATCGTGTAAATATATATGGCTCATTCGATAGTGTGAGGGTGAGGTAGCGATATATTCTGTTTGAATTATAAAATTTCCAGTCAGATTTTATTATAACTTCCCCTAATAATGCGTTTGCTTATCCGTATTTTCACTTCTCGTGTCTCAAACACAGATCTCTAGTCCATTTGAGTGAGCCAAATTGTTAATACGGTTTGTATTGTATTGTATTATACCACATTATCAAATCACTAGTACAAACTCACTTTAGTTACTGTAGTTCAGTGAATGACACCAGCTCAGGCGGATGTGTTTCAGCGGTTTCAGAACTATTGTTTGATATATCTTCACGGTCTGTGAGGCGTTCAACGTCATATTACCTTGAGCATAATATTCTAAAATTAAAATCTCAAACATAGCAATATATCATTTGATTTGTTTTATAAATTTCAGAAAAAGTGGCTCTAAAATAGTTTATAACAGATTTTAAATTTGTGTCTTGGGTGCGTCAAAAATTTCACATTCCCCTTCGATTGCTTTATTGCGTTTACCTTACCTTAGATTAGATTATTTAAAATGGTGACCGTACCACGAGGTAGGTATTTTAAGCCTAGTATGATTGTAGTGTTGTTACTGACTAAGGCTAACATGTTCCTTAGACAGGACTGTTAATCAATAGCCCAACAAGACCAGCCCGATGACAACTAAGGGACTTACAGTTTAACGTTGAATCCGAACCACGGCCCCTGAATTACGAATTGGTCTAATTATGAGGATGGTCTTTGCGGATTAACGTAGTATTCAATAGTGCGGACGTTAATACACACAACAGAACACCACACCCATCGAACATCGCTCACAACTATCCACAATTCGTGACCTCCAAGTAGCTGGATTACAGGATGACGCCATTACCTCAGTCACGCTACCACATAATAAGACAGGGTTTTTGACACGGATATGTCTTAGCTCTGGGGAGGTGGGTGTTGGTGATTTTTAAGATGTAAAATATGTAACAGGTTTCCATAGAAACTACCAGAGCTATTTTATTGAATTTTTAGTATAAAAGAATAAGATGAGCTGTTTATATATACTGAAAACATTCCCTTTAGACATATCCATGATCTAGCCTATTTCCCAGGGAGGTAAATACAAACTTTTTTCACCACCACTTGCCATTTCTGGAATACCATACCCATGCAGATCAATTGTCTCAAAGGACTTCCTAAATTTGTGGTGACATTGAAAACCCACATTGATAAAATAAGGGATCGCGCTGGTCTAGGGGTAGAGCGCGGGGTTTTGGTGCCCAAGGTCCCGGGTTCAAATCCCGCCAATCACCAATGGCTTTTCCAGTAAAGGGTCGTGTGACACTAGCTTTACCAGCGTGTAAGTAAAGAATTTTCATTTTATTTCATTCATTTTATCATCTGAAACTTCATCTTCAATCGCTATTGTTGCAAATATTTTGTTTTAATGTCTAGTTTTAGTACCACGCAATAAGCTAATTTGATAAAATATTCCCTACAGGGTATTTAAAACACGATATTTATAAGTTTTTGTTTTGTTTTAGTGCTATTACAACGATGACTGCTGCAGTAGATATTGTTCTAACGCCGTTTTTTTCTTAGCCGGTAAATGCACTCTAAAGTGAGGATAACGAAGTGGAAACAGTAACCATACAATGTAAGAAAAAATGTCATTGAATAATTGTTTGTATACTTGGATTTTGTTTATTCCTCTTTCACTATCGAGTAATGCATTATTTGTTTCAATGAGCACCTTTAAAAATTGATTGTCTTCAAATGGGGATAAGTAAACGTACAAAATCTGTCATATATCTACTGTTATGTTTATCGTATTGGTTTTTAGGTACTAAAACATTAATTGCGTGTTTTTCTTTTGTAATTAAGTCAATAGTTAGTGTCATAAACACCCAAGTACACTAAATCTACGTGCTTCCTAGCTTATCCAAGAAAAATTACTACACTTATTGCTTATAGTAAAATAACTGTGATTATACTCCTATCTTAAAACTAGTGATAAAATAGCTTGATTTATTTCCTTTTAACACTTGCTAGTTTAAAATAAAATTCACAATTCCTTGGTCTATGACTTCTGAACAACCCCGTTTAAGTTAAGATCCTTTTTTAAATTCAGTTATTATTATTAGTTAATTTTCTAAAAAACTAGGTTGTACACAACGTGATCCTAGAGAACAAAAATTGTAGACGGAATAAAATTGCTTTCTACAAAGCTGGATCGTAATGTCCATGCTGGTTGCAAAGTTTTACGCACATTCAAAATGGAAGGGAAAGAGCACTAGCAAGGTTGTGTAAATTGATGTTCAGTTGAAAATTTTGATAAATTATATGTAACGTTTGAATCAACAGGACTCAGTTTGTAGGATAAAAATCGCATCACAATTATTGCATATTCTAATCTAAGGAGGTGGGATTTAAAAAAATTGTAAGAGGAGTGTATATTTTTCAGTTATGTAATAGAATTGCTAAAGGTTTTAATCACTATACATTTTATTAGAAGAAGATCCTTTCGTCATCATCCTATTTTTGTTTTCATTTACATTCCTATATGATTTCTGCACATTCACCAGGAATGAAAAATATCGTATTCGAACAAATATTACTGCAGCAGTCACGGTTATAGTGACACTGAAAAACAAAAAAAGGTCTCAATATAGTAAACAAATAGTTTGAACAAAGATCACTGCAGCAAACACTGTTAAAGTGGCACTGAAAAACAAAAAAGATCTCAATATAGTAAACAAATAGTTTGAACAAATTATCAGCAAAACTGTTAAAGTGGCGCTGAAAAACAAAAAGGTCTCAATATAGTAAACAATAGTTTGAACAAATATCACTGCAGCAACACTGTTTGTGGCACTGAAAAACAAAAAGGTCTCAATATAGTAAACAAATAGTTTGAACAAATATCACTGCAGCAGTCACGGTTATAGTGACACTGAAAAACAAAAAAAGGTCTCAATATAGTAAACAAATAGTTTTAGCAAAGATTACCACATCAGACACTGTTAAAGTGGCACTGAAAAACAAAAAAGATCTCAATATAGTAAACAAATAGTTTGAACAAATATCACTGCAGCAAACACTGTTAAAGTGGCACTGAAAAACAAAAAAGGTCTCAATATAGTAAACAAATAGTTTGAACAAATATCACTGCAGCAAACACTGTTAAAGTGGCACTGAAAAACAAAAAAAGGTCTCAATATAGTAAACAAATAGTTTGAACAAATATCACTGCAGCAAACACTGTTAAAGTGGCACTGAAAAACAAAAAAAGGTCTCAATATAGTAAACAAATAGTTTTAGCAAAGATTACCACATCAGACACTGTTAAAGTGGCACTGAAAAACAAAAAAAGGTCTCAATATAGTAAACAAATAGTTTGAACAAATATCACTGCAGCAAACACTGTTAAAGTGGCACTGAAAAACAAAAAAGGTCTCAATATAGTAAACAAATAGTTTGAACAAATATCACTGCAGCAAACACTGTTAAAGTGGCACTGAAAAACAAAAAAGGTCTCAATATAGTAAACAAATAGTTTTAGCAAAGATTATCACAGCAGACACTGTTAAAGTGGACTGAAAAACAAAAAAGGACTCAATATAGTAAACAAATAGTTTAAACAATGATCACTGTATCAGTCACTGAAATAACACTTGTGTTTTAAGAAAGTGTAGATAAATCTTTTGTATATAATACAAAATATAATTGTGGTATAATATAATTGGTATAATTGTGTTCCCTTCAAAACAAATGTAAAAAACAAGAAATAGTATTTTTATTTGTTATTTAAAGAATTAAATGCCAGTATCAAACTAAATCTTTTATATCTTACCGTAAAAGTAATTTTGTATTAATTATTTACATAATGCCAATAGTTTTATTATATACAATATATAACACTATACACTAATACACAATACACAATACAATATATTATACTTTTAGATTTACCAGTCTTTAGTAATTTTTTTAAATAGCTATTAACATGTTTAATGCTGTGATCGAATTTGCAATTTTTTCCCAAAATGTTTTCGAAGGAAATTCAAATTCAGTTTATTTGTACCAAATATTTTACTCAATATAAGATATAGTCAATATATAAAACTTAATTATGGACGCCTATGTTCGTTCGCAGCCCCAAGCAAGAGTTTTAGTGATGAATCCTGCGTGCGCCCATAGGCGTCCTTGCATGAATCAATTGCTACAAAGACATATATATGTTTTAAAATAAATAGTGAAACATTTACATTAGGAAAAAACGAAAATAAAAGGTTACACTGCAAGAGGCTGTGGTTCGGATTCCACGTTAAACTGTAGGTCCATTAGTTCCCATCGGCTGTTGGGCTATTAATTTTCAGCCCTGCCAAAGGAACATTTCAGCCTTAGTCAGTAACAAGACTACAAGATCTCGCCACAATCATCTTACACCCAATCCTCATTCATACTTGCTTAAAATACCTACATTGTAGTATGGTTGCCATTTCAATGATCTAATCTATTAAAAAGAATAGTCATAAGAAATGCTACAATGTTCATCTACGCATTCATTTCCAATTCATACTTGGCTTAAATGTAGGTCACCTTTTCAATTCAAAGTATTACATTAAAGTACTGTGACAATGCCTAATGGATATCCTAAAGGAAATTCCCAAAAAATGAAACAATTGACATTCAATCCTTGAAATCATCGTTATAATGCATAAACCATGAATCTTTTTACTTTTGATTGTAAATAGAAAGAGTGAATATCAATTATTATTATAGCTAAGAAAATTACCTTCGCATCCCGCTTAAAACAGCTCCTGATGCTGTTTCCAACACCTTGAGACCACACAAAACACAGCATTGCCATCAACAGTATTATGTTGACACTAAAGGCCATGCTATTTAAAATTTTTATTTAGGCCTTTCGTCTTATCATGAAATGAACGCATTTCGTGAAATTGACGTTTAAAATGAGCATTTATAGACAAACACAATGCATCATAAATCAAACGTATATACGAGTCGTAAACAGTTGGTAACATGTACGCGAGGGGGAACCAAAATGTGATCTTAAATACCTTCTTGAGTTTACAATAATGAAATTTATTCGTGGTGTATATGAGTTTTTGGCAGTGGAGATTTTGATGGAATTAATAGGGGCAATGCCCTCAGAATTCTTGAAATTTTTTGAATTTGTATTACCATTCTTAAAACTTCAGTTATAATTTTTATATACAGAAATATTTTGATAGGGATTTCTCTGGTTTTATACTACGGTAGTTTTAAGTCAAAACTTCTTTTACTCTACAGGGTGTTTCAGAATTCCCTACCAATACTCTAGGGCATTGTTCCTGGGTAAGAAGCATATCTAAATATCATATTTAAATTGTCCGGAAGTCTTTAGTTACTCACACAGCCTCCATTTTGTTTTTTCACTTATAATTTTTTTTCTAAATAATGGTTAAACGTACGGAATTGAAACTTTGCACAAACATTTATGACGGCTAGACAAAACTACAAAAAAATCATGACGATTTCTCAATTTCATAAAACAAAATGGCGGCCATTTAAAACTTTGTTTCTCAAATAACTCGTGAACCGTTGATTTAACAGAGAATTTACAAGAATGACGATTTTTAGGTAATTTAATTACAAATCGATTGACCCCAAATTGTTTTCAATTAAATAAATATTAACTGAGATATTGCAGCTTTAGTGATAGGTGACCGCTAGAGCTTAGTTGCAGTGCATGTAAAGGCATGCGACTAAAGTCTGCCACAACAATGCAACAGTCTCACTTGTAGTTTTGTCTAGTCATCATAAATGTTTGTGCAAAGTTTCAATTCCGTACGTTTAACCATTATTTAGAAAAAAAATTATAAGTGAAAAAACAAAATGGAGGCTGTGTGAGTAACTAAGGACTTCCGGACAATTTAAATATGATATTTAGATATGTTTCTTACCCAGGAACAATGCCCTAGAGTATTGGTAGGGAATTTTGAAACACCCTGTATTTTTAGACTATATTAAGGCAAAAACTTGTAAATTAACTCCGTCCCGCCAACGTGTAACCTCTAACTCCGTCCATGGTTTTTGGCAACAATTAAAATAATAAATGATATATAAAACATTACAAAAACGAAAAAGCCGTTATTACCCATTAAAGCTTGTTAATAAAAACACATTCTGAACTTTTGAATGGTTAGGTCATTAAAACTAAGTATACTCTCCTAGAAATGAAAAAATACTTTTTGGTGACTATTAATCTTTTGTAGCGACACCAAATGGTGATTCTTTTGGGGAAACTTATTTTAATTTTGTACGAGGTATGTTTGAAAGATAAGTTCAATTTGGTTGGAGACACTAGTAGTTCGTATGTATACCGCAATGAGCATGTGCGACATGCACCAGCATACTTTGGGAACATCTGTGCACCGTTTCCGATCTGTAGCTAACCTGCATGGTTTTTATGTGCTTTCAAAATGTTAGAGATTAACAACTCACCTACTTAGTGATGCTATTTTGTCACGAATGGACCTGTCTGCTGCAGAAGTTTATTGACAGATTTAGGAAGGTACGTTGATACTGTACTGTCAATAGTGACAGCATAGGGCGTAACTGACTAAGAGAATTCGTAGCCGTGACAACGTCCATAATGTCAACCACTCCGGTAGCCCTTCTTTGATCACAGATGATGTGGTAGCTTCGATTGAAACAGGGATTCATGAGAGCAAACTCTTTTTAATAACAGGTCTCTAAATGAATTTTCTGATGAGTCAAGATCCGTGCTTATAATATTGTTTTAAACACCAAAAGTTAAGGAAACTGTGCTCCCATTGTATACCTCCTAAAAAAAGCAATTCCACAAAAAATAAAGATTTTACTGTACAGATAAGCTTAAAAAGTTTGATAGCACTGTACAAAACCGTAAAGGTTGGCTATAGGGCTAAAAATGAGCACAGTTGCTCCCGAGAAATGCCGGTACACGACACACACACTTATTCCGACACACGCACGAAATATTGGTGTGTACAACAAAAATAAGTTACTATAGGAACCTCGTATAGGGCTCATCTTGTGAAAAATCATTTTCAATCTATTCTATTCAACAACGTACATAAAAAAGGTTATACACAGGCACAGAACTTTAGACCATTGGGAACTCAAATAAAAATGTTCATAAAAATATAAACAATATGAAAAATACGCTGGATACATAAAAAATAAACATTCGAAACTATTGGAAAGATTTTATGACCCCCAATTTAACAATATTTTGACCAACTTTCAATAGATAATAATATACTTTGCAGATGTAAGCGAAACAAACATATTGAAAATTCACTGAACGATATGACAGCTGTTTCTACATAACAAAATGTGACTTTGACGAATGTTTCCACAACATTCTACCGACACGGATGGAGTGTTTGTTTACGTTGGGTCATCGTCAGAAACATGATAAACTTCATTATCCTGTACATTTATAATAGAACATAAACGTTTATGTAAGCTAATACAAACCATGATTAAATTTTATTTAAATCAAATAAATAATTATTAATCTCATATTTGACTTGAAAATCGATTTCAACATAAATTTTTTAATTTGGAAAGTCTCAAAACCGTGTAAGAGTGCTAAAATTGAGGGGCTCTGTGGGAAAATCTATAACTTAAAATATCACTCCTGTCAATATTCAATGTACTATAAAAATTATTCTATTATGTATTTAAAACAATGTATTAAATTATTAATGTGTTTTAGATAATAGTTTATCATCTATCAACTTCTCTGCAAACGAATGCACAATGTATAAATAAACAGTATCAATGGACTAAAACAAACACTCTCCCTTTAATATATTTTTAAAAAACTACAGGTCTAATTAAGCTATCATCTTCTTTAATTTTTACTGAAATATCGTATTAAAATTTATTATTACAAAAATAACCATCCAATATCTATCAAAAACCTGAGAAAATCGGTTACAATAATGTTTTGAGAATTTTTTGGGGGTCTGACTTCTCCATCCTAATTCCAAACATTTTTATGTGTTTTGTTGGGCATAAGACCCTATACTGCATAAAAAGTGTTGAAAAATAAGTAGTCAATTTATTTTCAACAATTATAAATAATAGTGAAATTTGGCACTCTCTTTTTTAATTGGTAAAGTACTTAAATATTCAGCAAATTATCCACCTAATAGACATAAACCACCTCTACCTGTTACTCGCTATCTAAAGGGAGATTAAAATTTTTTCTACTCTTTAACTTGCAAAAGAATCAGCTGTGTTGCAGAAATCGCATCACTCATTTTCTGATTATTAACGGATTTTTTACATGAATATGTCTTAGCTATGGGGACACCAATTTTTACCACCGAAATTTGAAACAGTCACGTCATTGCGTTAGTGACGTTATATAGTTAGTTACGCCATAAGAACAGTTTGGTTCTTAAAAAAGCCATTTTATGAAAATAATAATAAAATTGAAAATGTTAGTTAGTTTTGCATTATTGAGATTAATATAATTCACAATATGATAAATATGGTTCGTCTCTAAAACCAAAAGTGTATTTTAAACCTAGTAAAATAATTTTAGTATAAAACATACAAAGAAACATTTAGCTTTAAAAAGGGTAAAACCATGTTCACTAAACCGATAGTTATTTGAGCAGAAGTGTAAAAGTGGCGGGGGAGAAAATTACAAAAACCAAGTAAAGAATAGTTTATTGCAAGATTTTTATTATGTGCAGCATACATAGGAAGTAAATTCATATGGGAGAAACTATTTTGTTTCTATGTTTTGGAGCCCAACAATGACTCGGGGGCGCACGTGCCAGAAACCAAAAATAAATAATTTGTGCAAATATTACTACAGCATTCATCGTTGGAGTAACACTGAAACAATCCATATTTGTTAACTTTTTTATTTATACTGTCTATTTAATGGTAACAAATTTGTTCAAAACTGTAACAAGAATATAAATATAGGCACTGTAAAAACATATCTATATATACCCGTCAAAGTAGACGTACTCTACGTACTCAGTAAATTTCTAAATCAACAATGTGAGAGTAATAATATATGGGACTTGTTATTAATATCTGTCGATAAATAAGAGTTTCCCTATTTTCCATAAGATTATCATGAAAAAGAGCGTGCAGGTCTGCTGCTGTGAGGAAAACAGGTTTTTTACAATAAAAACATCCGAATTTAACCATAAACCGTGTTTCATCAACTTCTGTCCAAAAATAAAGGAGTTGCCTAATTAACATGCTGGTTAGCTGCCATGATAAAAATAAAAACTATAATTTTTAAGCATCATTTGATGGATCTCTATTACATGAAGCAGAATACTAAATTTCGCCCAAGGGAGATAAGGCTAACCATCGGAGATAGGGCTAAGCTTTAATATACTAAATTGTGTAGTTCTTTGAGCTAATTTAATGGGTAAAGATAATATTTAATATTTTTTAAATTAATTATGAAAAAACGAAAATGGGGATACATCCTCACCGTTCCACCGATGTATCTGGATTATAAACTAATCCGTGTTAATGTAGGAATACACATCTCTACGAAATTTTGTCTCTATCGGACATTTTTTAATAGCTATTTACCTTTTTTTGTAACATAAAACAAGACTAATACAAGAATAAAATTAATATACTTATATGGAAATGGGTATTTCCATGAAGAATGCATAGCTTAGAGTCGATTATTATATTAGGTAGGTTGGACAACCTCAAATACACTAAAACGTCAGAAATAACATAGCCATATAAAAGTCAATCATACCCTCATTCCTAAGATTCTACAATCTTTTGAATCCTTTAGTGACTTTAGAAATTTTTGGATGGAATTCATTTTAAAATATGTTTAAAACGCCTTAGACGTAAACGTACAATGGTGTAGGTTTATGATAGAGCGTAAATACAATATAATATAAAAGATTTTATTACATTGCATGTAAATTAATTCTTGGGATATCAAATTATCATTTTAAGTTTTAAATTTACTCAGTTTACTGGTGTAAAGTAAATATATATAGTAAAGTTTTTCTGGTGGAAAAATAATAACGACTTATTATTCGTATTTACATGATTCTGTATTCCGTTTTTTTTCAATTCAGAATAGAGAAACTACTTCGTCATTTAAATTACAATGGTACAAGTTAACACACATGTGATTACTTACACAGGCTTTAATAAGTTCAATCCGCCAACAACACAAATAAATAAGGAAAAAGTTTAAAAACCACGACAAAAAACCTTAGTCAACTTCCAAACATACTCACAGAGACATAGATTCAAGCTGCACATTTGATTCGTGACTTGGTTAAAATTTATGTAGGCTCGAAACAAACAGCGTTGCCAACTTTACTGATTGTTTTCGAAAACAACTTTTACTACTTTCACGAAAGTAAACTTTTCTAATAACTTAAGAATCATCGCATCAATGTGCTTAAAAGTTTCCAATACTGTTTATTGGAAAAATGTTGTTTACACGTTTTGACATGTCTTAGCTGTGGGGGAGGTGTTGAAATTTGTGAGACCAAAATTTTAAACGGTGATGTCATATGGCTATAACGACAGCTGTTTGGAGAAACTGAAAACATCCCCTTTGACATATCAATGATCTAACCTATTTCCCACAGGGAAGTAAATACAACCATTTTTTTGTTTTCATTGTTTAGGTCAAGAGAGGCAGACTGGAAGGACCGGCTGGGGGAGATTTTTTTCTATACCTTATATCTATATCATTTGGTGTGATTTCACATTCAGAGTAATTTTATAGTTTCACATCTTCTGTGAAACTGTAAGTAAACTGAATGTAGTTTCACAGGAGATGTGTAATCACACCAAATGATGTAGATAAAATATTGGATATGAAAAAAGGATCACTTTTGACAGATCAGATTCAATGTCCAAGATTTACTTTCTATGTTATTATTATGGGGAAAACGTGCCTATTCTGAAACGTAAACAATGAATTTTCTGTTTTAATCAAATGTAACGTTACGATTGTTAAAAATAAATAGTTCACTGTCGTATGTGCATTTATTTTGGTCCATTTGTCTGATGATAAAAATAATGGGACGGTAGCGACGTCCTGTAATCCAGCTACTTGGAGTTCACGAATTGTGGATATTTGTGAGCGATGGTCGGGGGTTGTAGTGTTCTCTTGTGTTCATTAACATCCGCACAGTTGAATACTATATTAATCCGCGAAGACCATCCTCAAAATTAGACCAATTCGTAATTCAGAGGCTGTAATGGATTCCACGTTAAACTGTAGGTCCATTAGTTGCCATCGGCTGTTGGGCTATTAATTAACAGTCCTGTATAAGGAATATCAGCCTTAGTCAGTAACAAGACTACAAGATCGCGCCATAATCAGCTTACATTCAATTCTCATTCATACTTGGCTTAAAATACCTACATTGTAGTACAGTCACCATTTCAATAATCTCACTACGTGAATATTCAAGCGTACTATAAGTTTGCAAAACTCATTCACAAATTTGTCCAAATGTTTAATCGGTTGGTCAAACTTTGCTGAGAGCAAATCCAAATGAACCTAAAAGAGACATTTCAATAGTAAACGTTCGTAAAAGGGTTTACTGTGAATCGAAAGTTTTGGTACGGGATAAAATCACCGATTCTCGTGAAAGGGTGGCGAGGTCCGGGTCGTAATTCAACCCTCATGTTGATAGCGCGTCGGACCGTCGGACCTTCCTAGTATTATATTCCTTATCTTACCTTCATTACTCATATTTCCTCATATTTTGCAAACCAAAAGAAGCCTAACCAAACCAAAGAGGGTTTATTAAACAATCTTTTTCAACAGTGATGTGATTTTCTAAAATTTTATTCTGTCAAAATTTAATTTTTTACTTGCATGAATCTCGTACTTTGTACGGGTTGTATGATTTAGTGTTAAGAATAAATATACTTATCATCATTAAAAAAATATAAAGCTGAAATCACAAACCAATAAAAACAAAGAAAAAATATGTATCAATAATTAAAATACGTCAAGACACCAATTTTATTTGGTATAGTTTAAAAATAGGTTTGAACAAATCAATGATCAGTGTAAACAAACAAATGTTGATTTGAATTGGACAGCTGTTGGCTATTTTGTTCTGTGAAATCACTTATACGGATAAAATAACCTGGAAAACTTTAAAATAATTATTTATGCAACAAGTGTGTAAAGTGCCACCTCACTGCTTCTAATAGAAATGTTTCTGGAATTGTTTCTCTTGAGTGTAGCAGAACACTTTGCACATAAGTTGCATATTAAATTTTTCTACATCTCCCAAATATGCATTAAGTGATACAATTTATATGCCAAGCCGTACTTAACCTATAAATTTTTATCGAACTGCATATATTACATTAATTTAGAATAGTTTGTAGAAGTGATTATAACATTTGCGTATAGACATGGTATGTACTTTATGGTAGAATGTTCAACGAACTACTGAATTTGTATTCAACCCTAATATTGGATCAAAATACACTAGAGTAAACCGCACGAAAATGGTCCAATGAGGTCTTGGACAGCTGGTCTCCCCTCACCCATTCTTGCCCAGCAGTGTTGCCATTTTTCATTTAGCCCATCAGCTGACCTAACCATATGCTAAAATAGAATAGGGCGGTTTGGCAACTCCACACTGACTCTCATCAGTCTACTTTTGTGCGGTTTACTCTAGTAATTGAGTTGTAGATAGTCGAACGTAGCTTCTGCTCCTCACACGCTTCCCCACTCTTCCTTCAAAAGCTGCTCCTCGCTCGGTAAAAGCCTGTTTTTAGCTGCTAGTCGGGTACAACAACAATATGTTAGTGTTGTTAACATATAATACTGCCAACTTAAGTCATGCCTTAATACCACCGCTCTTTTAGTAAATGCATATGGTTTATTTAATATTTCGTGTTTAGAAGTTCTACTAAACTGGGTATTAGTTGTTAAATACGAGTATATGAGTACAATACATTTTATAATTTTATTTTAAAGAATTACTTGCTCCATTTTATAATTTTCTTTTTCGCACATCCACTATGTACACTTTGTATTTCATTCTTCTTTTAAGTCTCTTTTGTATTTTTTACTCATAGTTTGTAATACTGAAATGATTAATCGAGTGCAGCTAGATTCCCCAAAGTGAATTTTTCCATTGTCTATTTATATGTATCAGTTAAAAATACTGGATAAAGTGGTCAACTTACATTCCATGTCTATATATTGTACTGTGTTTTTTAAAGAAATAAATTCATTATTTCATTATTAGTATATATCTTTTTACCAAAATCATAAGTGTACGTTGTTTTGCGGCGAAACGTTTTTTATAAATATTTATAATCATTTCTCCCCATAATTGTCTTCACACATTTTTCCACATGTATTTTTTCACAAATACAAATTAATAAACCCTTTCAAAAAACATGAAGTATTATAAATAATTTCAAAGAGTTTTGCAACTATCCTATTAATTAAATGCATTCATTTATTAAAGAATATAATTAAAATATGGTGATTATTGAAAACAAATTGTTTATGCTGATTATCGTATAATCAATTATAATCCTGATTCATTTAATTGAATATTCTATTTAGTTATGTGCCCATTAAGCAATGCAATATTATAGTGGTATGGATTACTATGGCCAAAGTCTAGCTTGTAATTGGATTAAGTATAATAGGTTAATTTAAATGTTTACACTAGTTACAGATTGTTAAATAACTAAAGGAAACGCACTAAAATTAAATATAATTGCAAAAACAAGAATCTCTAGTAATTAATTGCATACGTAGATAAACACTTGTGTGCTTTGGACATGTTTGCGAATGAAGGAAAGGGTACGTTTGAAAAAAGTGTTTTCTGTGAAAAATATACTGTTAAAGAAAAATAATTGAGAACTCTCGTTTGAAAATTTTACTTCTGCCTTACTTTTTTTGGCTCTAAACTCTCTCGTGCTACTAATTTATAAATGAAATATGTTAAAGGTTTATTTAAGTAGTATTCAATATTCAATGCATAATTATATTTTGGTTTTGGTAAGTAAGTAAAAATATAGGAATAGAGTAATATAATGAAACCTTAACCTGTATAACATATACCTTTGGGGTTAATATGTACAAGGTTGTCTACTTTATATGTATATATATATCATTTGGACAAAAGGAGAGAGGACATTTATGCATTAATAACCCCCACGTCAGAGTAGACTTTCGTACTCAGCGAATTTACATTTCTTTATGCATTTTTTGTTGCACAACACCAGGTTATATAATTAAAGCGACAGCAAAAAAAGCTAGAGTAAGAACTGAAAAATAAACTTAATTTGTCAAGAATATGTATTTTTGATTTACGATAGTGAACAACTTTAAACATTCTATTCTAATTTTTTGAAATTTAAATTCAATTCATTGTAAATATATTTAAAAACTTTATTAATTATTAAAATAGTGTTTAAAGGTATTTCAAATATTTTAATAATTAATTGGCGTGAGTTTTACCCACTGTATATAAACTACGAAAGATAACATTTATCACTTTATTATTAGTTTATTTATTGACTGCTTAGAAGTTGACACTGGATTCACATAGTTGATTTTGTCAACGGTCATAATGTAAACAAAAATATAATTAATTGATTAGCCAAGTATGTCAAAAGCATAACACAGATAACGGTAATGAATTTGAAACGTTAGATATCTTGATATTCTACACAAAGCTATGATATGAAGACCATACTGTTCAATTTTCAATCTGCACTTATTGGTTCAGTAAAATACTGGATTTTGGGATATATTTTGTGAAAGAATATAGAAAAGATCCATTTTTGGAAAAAGGTGCTCCTTAACGACTGGTTTATGTCCAATTTATATACTTTAACCCTTTTAGTTTAATTCACTAAACTGTGTGCGATATTGTTTACATTTTCTTTTTAAGACTCGTACAAAATAAAGTACTTGAATACTAATATAAGAGTCAGTTCAACAAATATTGGTTTTTAAATCCCGTTCGATAGAAATTGTTGCTTATAAAACTAAAATCTCCATTGTTAAACAGGATAAATAAATCAGCCATGTTCAAAAGCACAAGAAAATAGTATATTAAATAGGTAATTATCATAAACTCTGATAAGTATCAATTAGTATGATAAAGCTTAATAATAAACAACATAGTTCATTAGACAAATCATAAAGTTAATACTACTGATCTCATCTGAAACACAAAAATAACAAATCTATCATATTTTTACTTGTATCCAGTAATTGACACCTATCAAATAAAATGTTTCTAGGTTAAAATATTTCAGACGAGATCAGCTGATGTTCGTTACTACTGAATAGCACATATACGAATACAATAGTAGACAATATATTCCAAAATATGGTTAGATATGTGATCTATGGCACAGATGAATATTAAAAATAGTTTTTCACAAAGTCCAACGCTTGGATCACGAAGTGAAGCACCGAAGAAGGAGTAGTAACATGGCAGCGAAGGCGGTAGAGGGTTCAACCATCGCACCGCCGCTGTCTTCGGCTGGACAAAACAAAGTTATGCCTCAATCATCTGTTAACTCATTGAAATACCATATATAGGGTGATTGATATAAGTGTGCCAGCTGTTTTATTCGAAGATTATTTACACACACTCAAACCTTACGAGGACCTGGATCAAACTCACAAAGATAAGCTTTCGTTTCAGATCAAACCACCGCTATCTGACAAAAGGCGCAGGTTACTGGTTTTGATTCAGCACACTGGGACCTTTTTAACCTTTTTAATTATCTGTACTTGGATTGTAAACCATACTTGGATTGGACTGGGACGGTGGCGACGTCCTGTAATCCAGTTACTTGGAGGTCACGAATTGTGGATAGTTGTGAGAGATGGTCGGTGGATGTAGTGCTCTCTTGTGTGGATTAACGTCCGCACTATTGAATACTACGTTTATCCACAAAGACCATCCTCATAATTAGACCATTTCGTAATTCAGAGGCCGTGGTTCGGATTCCACGTTAAACTGTAGGTCCATTAGTTGCCATCGGCTGTTGGGCTATTAATTAACAGTCCTGTCTAAGGAACATGTCAGCCTTAGTCAGTAACAAGACTACAAGATCGTGCCACAATCATCCTACATTCATTTCTCATTCATACTTGGATTAAAATATCTACCTTGTGGTATGGTCGCCATTTCAGTTAAAAGTATAAAGTATAAAGCATTTCAACAAATTTCAAGTTAGTCAAGATACTTACTGTATGTAAAATCTTGCATTTTAAAAGAAATGGAAAGATGGAGTATGAACTACCTATATGGTTAGGTAGGATATTGATAGTTTGAACAACCTAAAAACCAACCCAAAGCAAGGACGGGAAACCCCGTCATGGATTTACACACACTTAAACATTACGAGTACCTAGGTTAAACTCACAAAGATAAACTTCAGTTTCAGATTACACCTCCCTAAACATGCTTGCTTCCTCTAAGATACCTAGTTCCTTTGTCTTCCTACATTATGTTGTGTTAAAATAGTATATTTACTGTTAGCTGGGATCTGTTCTACAGTCACTCACTAAAGTTATTTGCTAAAAAGAGAGCTATGTATGTAGTATATTTCATAATTTAATATATTTTGTGTAATATTGTGTACTTGAAATGAATTTCGACTTAAAATTACCACCCAGATTTACATGGCTTGATACTTAACTACAACGTTCCTAATTTTTATTTTATTGGCTATTTCAGACCACGAGTTATGTTTTGTCTTGGTTTATTTCCACCTAAAATGCATGGGTGGTGGCACTTTATTTACCATTGTAAGTCAAGTTTGTTGTACCTTTTATAAACATAGACGTTCAAAAATAAAAAAATATCTCAAATAAACCTAGGTTAACTGAAAGGAGACTGTTATTCCAAATATTAGTTACTTCATAGCGTCATTGTATAGTTGTAAAACAAGTCAAAAGTTATTTTACTACTGCTAGTACGTACGCACTTTTTTTGCTGAAATAGGAAAATACTACCAAACTCATCATAGTGCATAAAATATAGCAAAAAACCTGGAGCAATATAGTATACTCAAAATTAATAATGTAATTAAATTGAAAATAGCCTCGTTTAACTGGCAACACAAAGCAAACAATGTTATTCTATTAGAAGTTAATTTCTGTCATAACCAAACCTGGACAACGTAGTGGATCACATCAGGGAATTCCTCTACCATGAAATATAATTTACAAACCATTCTCTTATTTGTGTTCATCTCATGTTTTCAAATCTTATCCAGAGATGACAATTCGTTCATGATCTAAAAACGCTCACTTCAAGTATAGTTCAACATAATGTGTAATAAAAAATTAGTTAATTCTTCAGTGACAAAATATCCTTAATTATTTGAAAAACGTTTTATTTTATTAAATTAAGAATCTGTTAACACTTACCTATCCAAGCCAGTGCTCTCCCTGCAACATAACCAAATTAATTTATTAATTTGGCAATCAATCAATGAGAAAATTAAATAATGAATTTTACATTGTTGAGTAAATTTTTCAATTATAGAATGATATGTATATTATTACTAATATTAAATAGCATATGAAATTAATACCTGCTTATTTTTAAACGTTCAATGTATTATAAAACGTTCAATGAAGAAAACCTTTGCTAAAAATAAAAATGTAAACGTAGTATGATTGAAAATTTAAAGTTTAACTCCATTCCTATGCCATAAAATAGTTATATCAAATTCACGCAATCAACCTAGGAGAAAAATCTCATTCAAGGAATGAAATTTCCTAGAATACATACGGTATTGAAAATATTTTGTAATTAATAGAAAAAATAAAAGATCATCAACTCAAAGGTTAGCCAAAATTAGCATATTTCGACATAGTTAATTTGTACACTAATGTACCTGTACAGGAAACATTTTAAATATCACACCAAAATCTTCATAAAAATTCCAAATTGTCCACAGAAGCAATAGATAAATTGGTTGCATTAACAGGATTGGTTTTACACCAGAAATATTTTAGGTTTCAGGACAAATTGTATATTTAAAAGGAATGTTTTGCAATAGGGCATATTTAAATTGCCCTCTCTCCAGCATTTCAGCTGTAAAGTTTTTGAGCCATGTCAAGAATACATATTTATTTACAACATCAACCCAGTATAAGGATAAAATAATATTACAACATATATTTGTACAATATTTTACATATTGAACGTTTTGCGTGAATCAAGGAACATTATAGGTATTCTTTAAATTTGTATATTTAGTGTTCCTTGAACAATCCTTTCAACTTCCTCTGTATCGACTATTGAATTAGACTTTATATAATGATACGATCACTGAAGCCACACAAACTAGTAACCTTCCTAGGATATCAAATGCGCAATGTATTCTAATTCAATTTAATTTTAACAAAGTAATTGAAACAGAATCTCTACATTCATTTCAGTTGGTTGTTTTCAATCACTTCCGAGAATAAATATTAAATTGTAATTTTTTATGGCAATATTTACTTCCTAATTGATTTTGAATTTTTATACCTTCATAATAAGTCAGTTTTAAATTTCACAAAAAATAAAATAGTAATTTCTGGGTGTTTTATTGAAGACATTTAACTTTATAATTTTATCTTATACAATGTATACCGTTGAAGATAGGTCCTACCCTTTTTTGGGTAGGACCTTTTGGCTTTTCAATTTCTTCCAAGTCATAATGCACTTTCAATGCCCAATCATAATTATATAGCATAATAAGAGTCTCAAAACTGCCACTATTTCACAACTATTTTTTAAAGATTGGGAATCCACCAAGTGACAGTAAACGCGTCATGGCGCACATTAATTTCGGCTTTTCCAAAAATTTAAATTGTTACACTCATGTAACATTTTTCTCTAGAAGTATTTGAAAATATCACTATGCCATTTTATGGCGTTTTCATATCCTTATAACCAAGAATTCAACTTGACATATTGGAAAATTTCAAATGGAGTATATAGTGTGTATTTTAAGTGTAGCTTTTCCCCTACAAGCAGAAAAATATCTTACTCTATCTTACATGGTTTAAAAAAAATGCATTTCGTTGACTTAGAGCTATAAACTCGTATACAGCCGTTTAAATTCCTCTTATAAATTTAAATTGAAGTGACACTTCCATCCATAACTTGTACATGAACAACCAATTTACAAGAATTTACTTTTAAGTCACAAAAAATTAATGTCGAAAAGGAGGAATGAGGAAGGAGGGCGGAAAGAGAGAGAAATAAATATATTGTGTATATATTTTGTTACGCAACAGTTTGTCCATACCTGGATAGTAGTGCATCAGCTTCCTACGCACGTAAGTCGTCTCTGGGATGCTGAGTTCACAGTCAATGATGACCGGCGAGTTGAGCTCTTCGTCGTGGAGGAACCCTGTAATGGTGACGTCATAGACGCCGTCATGTGACACAGACACCAGGCTCGCTGACGTCATCAGAGTCCTATCACAGTTCATTGATTTACAACTTCCTTTTCATAGAATGGTTTTCTTTACATTAAACCTTTAGATTTGTCTATATATTTATTTTATCAGAAAGCAGGATCGCAGAAGCAGGATAAGTGTAGTGTAACATTTGACATGAACCACATATCTTGAATTGAATTTTCCCTTATTTGGACTTATTTGAATGTTTTTAAGCCTGTTTACTCAACTAACATTACAGAGAGTTAGGTTTATATGTGTTTATTACTTTGTCTTTTTTAGTATTTTTTCAGTGCAAATAATAATTGTTTTTGAAACAGATTGGTAGTGTGTCTAATATGATGATTTTGGAACTTAAGAACGCTTGGAGTTATTAACCAAAATGTAAATAAACAACCTTTAGAGAGGCATATTTGTTACATATTATCAAACATCGATCCTTAGTCGGGTTTAAGATGTAACATAACATAAGAAAACATAACAAACTTACTGTCAATATATACATTTTACCAAATGTGTCTTTTTAAAGTTCTTTTCTGTTGAATTACTTTATTAGTGACTATATTTTATAGACTTTCATAGCTAGATGATTTATATGTATTTTGAGGTACCATATCTAATAAAAGTTGTTTAGTTTTTGAGAGAGCACTGGTCTAGGGACAGTGCGCTGGAATTACATCTCTAAGATCTCAGTTTCAAATATTGTCAACCATCAATTCCTATTCGCTATGTGATAATGTCCTTCTAGGTCTATCCAGAAGAAATGTCTAGGGTTCTGAGTGGTGGGCAGGAATGTCCTGGGATAAGAATGTGGACATAATTAAAACAATATTTAGTATTAAAGGTTTAGTTAATACGTGATTGCATTAAACAATAGCTTGGCTTGGGTATGAGCACCCTCAAAAAAGAGGCAACCCAATTATTAACCTAATCCAGCCAGAAAATATAAGGGTACGCCCCATGAAACCCTCTACATTTGTCAAGGCACACGCTATGAGTGTACATCTCCTCAGCACATGTCCAGACTACTTCAAATAGTGTCATCTTTCCTCCTAGGCACCACTTCTAGGTGGAAAGTAATCCTTAGTAGAACATCTTTCTTCAAGAATTTGGGTGATACTTTTTGTTTGGACCCGGAACAAATGTAAAAAAAGCACCACGAAGAATTATCAAGAAGAAAAGTGATGGGGAAGACCATCCCACTAGACTAGATAGACAAAGGACTAAAGGAGTATCGTTGTGATATCCTAGCTTTAATTATTAAATTTTACTCATAAAAAAGTAAAGACTGTATGTTGACCTGACGAAGGAAAAATTAAAAATAATACATGTTTACTTCACTAAGAAGTAAACATGTTTTCAAATATACTTTAAAAACAGGTATTTCACGCTTACATTTTCTTGATGTCATTTCCCTTGTAGAGGACCATCTTGGGCTCTGGGAACACCCCGAGAGCTCGACAGGACACATTCACCCCTTGTAACTCCGTCTTGGTCTGGAACACTTCTATCTTCCTCTCTGGTGCTGGGAACAAAAAAATTCGCAGATGTTTACATCAAAACTTGGTTTACGTATTTTCAAAATTATATTTTTTTAATTATTTTACAGTTTTATCATTATTTTTTTAAATTCAAGTGTATTGCATGCACTTTCATTTAGCGTGCAAAATAAAAAGGAATTAATGCAATAGATTTTTATATTTCATATTTGAGGTTCCAAGATAAGTAAAGTTGTAAAGACAAAAATATATAAGTGGTGTAAAATATAACTGGTAGCATGGCTGCTCTTTTTTCTTCTCCCCAAAATGTCAAATTTTAGTGTCCACAGCTGTTGAAATTTAAATAAGTTAATGTGCCAGTACATATCCTTTGAAAAAATAAATATTAAAACCTAGGACGGTAATGGGGAGCCTAAGGGTATTTTAAGGAAATGAATGTGCCAATAATTTGCATCAGTTTAAGATCTACCTTTGTTTAAAATATAAAACTTGTTGGTTCAGTATTTTGGGTATTTTTTTACTTCCCACAACAAACAAATAAACATGCAGAAACCACCTTTTCTTTATCAGTAGATGGATATATAGACAACATCACTTCCGTTTCAAATTTTGGTCTAACGAACTACTAATCCCCCAGGGCTAAGACGAATCAATTTAGATTTAATTTTACTGATAATATAATATGAGTTAAGTAACGGAGATGACAAATTGGTTCGATTGAAACCCAATAAGAGGGTGGTACAGGGCTGGCTGGCATCAATGTAGGTGTCGGGTAGCGGCTATGCTGGTTGGCACCACGCCACAGGTCCGATGACAAATCACTTATCTCATGATGGATTGAGGCTCGGTTACCAGCTAATGCTGTTGGATCACGTTACTGTCTAATCCATCCCGATAACGCATTCTGTACGAATTAATACTTTTCAGTATATCTGTGTCAAATTTGTCTATCATTTGTTTAATGTACGCGTGCATTTAAGAGTCTGCATCAGTGGTAGCCATCTTGGATTTTAGTCCCGTAAGAGCAATGTTAAATTCTGGCGCCTATATCTCCTTGACCTATTGTCATAAATAAACGGAAGAGGTGTCAAATTAAAATTATTACAGTCCTCTAGGGCACCACCTTACAGAACTTCTTTTTTCGCTCTCGATAAAAAAATAATAATGATTTATTTTCCTGGATTTTTGTTTTTATATCAAGTTAAATTTTTGAACATATTGAACATATTGAAAAGGTCATGCCCTTGAGCCACATCTCATCAATATACTTCCAAAGTTTTACATTGATACTTTGATAATTAACGCCACTACACACGCCAAAGTGAAGGTATGTTCCACCAGAATTTAACATTGCCCTTACGGGACTAAAATTCAAGATGCCTACTACTGATGCAGACTCTTAACTCGTGTTTCAGGTCATTACGTTGTTGAAAGGAGTAACACATAGTGCGTATAACTGAAAAATAGCTTTCGCCAGTTGTAGGCCTCCCCACTGTGGGTGATCTCGTTCTCACAGTACGAAAGACGCTTTACAAGCGTTACAGAAAAACAGTCAGACAGGCTTTTATAGGTTATGAAACGTGAACCAAAAATATCACAACTAAAATAATAATGATAAGTGCCTTTATTGTTCAAGCAATTTTCTTTAAATAACAGATTTTAAAAATAACTTTCGTCAACACAATTAAAAACTAAATAATATAAGAGTTTGGTCTTAATCTAGTCATTCAAACAATGAGAGCTTTTTAGACTAAACAAACATAAGTGCAAACCTCGCGACTTATCCTCGGGTGAAGGAGCCTGTCCTGCCTGACGCAAAGCGACATCGGGGAGAGTAGAGGTACTGAGGCTCTCCCTGAAAGGTGACACACGGTCACTGCGGCTAAGGCAGAACACAAACCTGATGGCGCTGTTCAAAACCTTCTGTATCCTCCCCATATTCTTTTTCGAGATACTATTGCTATAAGCAGGATCAGTTTTGAAATACTGATAGAATCAGAGACTGCATAAGCTAAACTTTTGCTGCCTCTGGCAATAACTTCTGATCAATTCCATGTACAGAGAAAACTCTAATTTTATTTATATAGAGTCTACTACAAGACATAAAAAATGAGAAACCCTCTTGTGGAGAATCCCACTTATGTTAAAGCTGAAGTAGAGTTTTTCTTGAGTGATAGATAGGCCTACCGTAGACAAGCATGCGTTTGATCATGAAGTCCTCCTCGTGGAAGGTGGACACGGCACACTTGTACTCTCCTGACAGCTCGGTGGTGGGCTGCAGGATGTAGAGGGCGCGGTGGGCGGTGCCGTTGTGTTGAGAGGCCCTGTACTCAAGGTTGAGGCGACCCTTGAGCATGCCCAGGTCCTGAAACAGCAAGTATAAAACTCATACACCAACTACTTGTGCTCTAATATGCTCATTAAACTAGAACATTTACATTATAGGCCAGTTCGTAATTTAGAGGAAAAAAGGTTTGGATTTCACGTTAAACTGTACGTCCCTTAGATTAAACTCATCTAAAACTCATTTTTCATTCATACTTGGCTTAAAATACTTCCCTTACTTACTTAATAATTTCAAAAGGCTACTTTAGTCTATGACCTCACCACTCACCGTTCCAGTGGCAGTAAATTATTCCGTAGGAGGACGCGTGCATCCAGAAAAGATTGGGCCTCCCAATCAAATTAATCTTTATTTCGCACAAAAAAAACTGAAAATAGCGTTACAAACAGGAATATATAATGAAACTAAATTCAAAATGCTGTAAGAACTAAAATGCAACTGAAAAGCATTTCAATTCGATCGGCAACTTAAAAAATCTTTCAGAGTGTAGGAATCTTGTCCTAAGAGTATGCGTTTGACCGCTCTCCCAGATTTTTCTTTGTCCTGCTCCACTTTAAAGGGCTTAGGCAACACATTGAAAAATCTATATTATAAAACAGGTGTATCTCAAAGAATCTCCTGTGTTTAGTTCCTTAGTCCTGTTAGTTAATATTGTTTTTTTTGTCTGAGAGTGTACTGCATTGAATGTAACTTCGTTTGATACAGATGATAATTTATTTTTAAAAATGACTTAAGAATAGAATAGAGAACTCAGTACGTTTATGGATGGACATGTGAAAATATTGAATTCCTTGAAGAGAGGTTTGTAAGAAGCACGACGGGATATTCTTAAGGCTGCTCTTAGGGTTTTTTCTCGGAAGTTGGAAGTCAAAATTTATTCGTACGCTCTCGCAGCCCCGGATTGCCAGCAAATACGACAGTAATGGGTAAATCAGTCCATATTAGACACTCAAGGCTACACGAGAGTCGGTAAGCTTCGAAAGATCTCTAATCACAAAAAATCCTGTGCTGATTCTTCTGGATATGAGCTCTATGGTCTTGAAAATTGAGCTGCCTGTCTAAGACCAAACCAAGAAACCTAGCATCGCTGCAAGAAGAGATCTTCTTCGTCATCCATCAAAACAGTCAGTCCTGCTGAATATAACTTCTACTATCTGGCTCAGGATGTAGCCGCCAATCTTCAGATTATGAAGCGGATACTATAACCACTAGACCATCAATTTTTCCTTTCACTTTTTAGATCATCATTAAGATTCTTAGTCACCTGCGGCTTCTGTCCAGGGATCCACTGGTAGACGGGCGCAGGACTGTTGTTGTAGAACCACTTGACCACCAGCCCCGACGTCGGCTGGAGCTCCTCTGGACGAAGGGAGTACTCACAGTCCAGCAGTGCGTGGTCGCTGCCATTCTGCACCTCTGGCGGCACCAACAGCCCCGTGATCTGAACACCTTCTATTTCTGGAAGATAAAATACCGTCACCTGAGTTAAAGCAGGCCTACAGTCATGTGCGAATTAATCTGAACAGTATGGTAAATTTGCGTTATTAGTGTTGGGTATCCTGCAGATGTGTTTGTGTTATTTTCACATGTGATTCATTGTTAAAACAAAAAGTTATGGGCTTTTAAATGTCAAAAAAATAATTTTTTTTTAAATATTCAGCGAAAACAATAAAAGTAAAGTATAACTAGACTGGTACCATTGAAAACAGCTTAAAAAAACTAAACAATTTAGTATTTTGAATTATTTGTCTACGACTAACGGTTCCAGAAAAAAAAGTTAAATTTACTGCCCACGATAAATGCAGTACGTTGTCTGAAAGTGCCCAATGTTATTCTTATGGAGATTATAAAAAAATCAATTTCTTCCTTACTTTCCAACCGTTTTCCATGAAACTTGGTATGAAGTGTAAGGTCAAATCACTGAACAAAACCAGCTCAAAAAAGCTTGGTATTACGGGGGGGGGGTTCCCCCATGCAATTTAGACAATAAATTATTAAATGATGTTTAGAATAACTTTGTAGAACATGATAGTTTTATTACAGATTGTCTTTTTAAATTTACTTAAGGGAGAAACTATGTGTCAGTCCACTGGTACCGTTTATTTATTTATTTATTTAGGATATTACCTCGGTTCTTAGTTTTCAAACATTTTGGAAACAATATCCAGTTTTCCAACATCACCTTGCACCTTGTCATGCTTCCAAGGCAGTAAGGCAATTTAAGGATGAGCATGGTATTTAATGCTTGTAGTGGCCTGGATACTCACTAGCCATGAATCCCATAGAAAATCTCTGGGCAATTTGCAAGATAAGATTGAGGAAGAAGGATTGCACAACAAAAAAAAGATGGTTTCGTCACCTATTCAAGTAAGGTTCTGAGACCATGATGTACAATTAATGTGCAAAAAGGTTTGTTGGCTCAATACAGAAATATTTGAAATGCTTATTCAAGCAAAAGTAGATCACACCAAGTACTAAATTTGTTTGCCAGAAACTATGTAATTAAGCTAATAGATGTATACATTTAACTGGAATTCGTGTTGTTCAGATTAATTTGCACATGGCTGTACTCTTTCAAATTTCATAAGAGGTATACGGTTACACTGAGAAATTAACATATTTACATCCCTTTAGAAAACAGTTTAGATTTGTGTAATGGGAATGTTTTCAGTTCCTCCAAACAGTTGTCCTTATAACCTTATAATAAAACATTTTTGTAATTAAGCGTTCTTCAATATCTCTAATGGTTTAGAAACTATGTGAACAGAAAGCTCTTCAGTTGCATTAGTTCTTAAAGCGTGTTTAATCAAAGTTAATAAAATGTTAGATACTAGGTAAAAACCTCATATCAAAAAATCAAAACTTAAAGTCCTCGTAGCTTCTAGACAATTAGAGATATTGAAAAAGATCTTATAACAAAATTTCTTATTTTAAAGTGTAAAACTCAAAAACAAAATAAAATACAGAGTGTTCCATAAGACATTTTTAAGTTATCCGTCATTTTGGAAAATGGTGACCACATTGAAAAAATCTTATATTTTATTCCTGTCGTGTAATTAAAAAGTTAGCTGTTTTGTTCATAAAAAAACTCACTATGTATACATAAAGAACAAATAGAAAATACTTCTTTTGCAACAGACCTGTATCCAAAACTAATTTCCATTGGTTTAAGAACCACTTGTTATGACAGAAACTATTTTCTATGATAGAGCCACATTGACATAAGGAAGCTATACAATTTGCTTACTCTGATACTTTAGTATTAGCCGGATGTCACCGTTGTGATACTTCGTAATATACGGGATATTGCCGACATACAGCGCTCTGCGGAGATAAGTTAGGTTCTTTGCTGATATTTTTATATCGTTAATAATATTTTATACTACCAATAACCAACCTACCCTGAATCCATAGGGAACTATATATCTGTGACCAAGTAGCATTCGGCTAATACCAAAGTACCCTTACTCCTTATCAGAATAATATGGGCTAAGAGTGAGTAAGTTTGCTACTATGAGGAATACAATAATTTACATTTTTCAACGTATACCAGCAATAAACCTCCACTAGGTGAAGCTGGATACAAAATTTAATCTCAACATTTCAAATAATAAGCAAGCTATAAATGTTTACTTCCTTTATTCAAAGTGAAGGTAACATTATAGCTCCAAAAGACAACGTACAACATATATTTTTACCAGTTTTTGTTTCTCAGTAACTTATCAACATAGAAAAAAGATTGATATCACTGATAGTATTTGTTCTTGAGCTGATTCAATTTTGTTGTTTAAAACTATTTTTTTTACAAATTACATGTAAAACTCCCCAAACCAGTAATATTTTCTACTAAAACTTTTTTACGTATTTTTAACTAAAATTTTTTAACGTATGTATTGATTTTATTTTGATGAGTATAATAAAATAAAAAGAAATTATATAATTGCGTACAGTAACAAGAAGAAAACAATTAAAAGATTCGCTACTAGCACAAAAGGTTCAGCATTCCCTTTGTCTTATAATTGAGGAAACTAATAAGTAAAATACATTTTCTCTATTATCACAGTTTAAACTTAGCTGAACTAATATTATCACAATCAAAGAAACCTGAGGAAATACGAAGAGACAGGACAATCGATAAGTGCAGTAGTAGGGTTGCACTCATGGTCACTGGCGCAGTGGTGACGTAGGAGGTAGCATTGCGCAAGGTGGACACAGGAACCAGTGACGTCACTCGCAGCCCAGCCAATCACAACGTGTCATTTCCGGGGGCAGCTTCACCACCTGCACACCCCATTGTTGACGGATCTGCAAGTAAAACGTGAATTTACGTATATTAAAACCGTTATATTGGATGGTTCGATTCTGTTGAATGAAAAGGTTCCTACAAAATCTATTAAGTACTACGAAATGAGACGATTATTAAACCATCGATTAACCGAACCAGCAATTATCCGAACCCTTGAACCGTTTAAAAAATAAAAATAACTGCAAAATTAGCAAATACCTCTCTACATAGATATGTTTAAATGCATAATGCTATTTACTATTTATAGTACGGGGACTTTTAGAGTTAATATTATGTTTAAAGTACAATTTATTTATAAACTGTGCCACTAATATTGTACCTCCATTTTAAAATATACACAATAAATAATAACTTTTAGTATATTCGTTTTTTTATATATTTTGTTTTGATAAAAAGTTAACTGCATGTGTGACCTTGAGCAGTCATCTATTCCCTCTGACAATTGGAACTGTCAGTATAGTGACAGCAAAATTCGGCTAAACAAATTTTTTATTGATTTTTTCCCCGATGCTATTGGAGTGCAGGTGCACTCCACGCGAGTATCCGTGTTACATTTTTTTCACTGAGTGACATAAGTCGTGGATTTATTTCACGTAGTTAACATTTTTTTTATGAAAACTTCATACTGTGTGCATGTATTGAATAATGAATGGACAATGGACAACCAAGAACAGTTGTTTTGGTGTTGGCTAGCTAAAACGGAAGATGATGAGTGTCATCGGTGTGAAGGTGATAACTTGATTGAAATAGATAATATTGCGTTGTAAATAATTATCTAACGTTTTAAATAATTCTTCAATGCAGCAATATTTATTTTTTTTTGTAAAAGCTAAATTTTTTAGTGTAACAAATGGGTCTACCTTGATAATGAAAAGTTCCTAGAATGTTGTCATATGTTTTGCTTCAACGTTGTTTAAAAAAATTATCTAACCATTTTTAAAATAATTTTTCAATGCACCAATATTTATTTATTGTATTGTAAAAATTTGAAATAGGTCTAATATATGTTTTATAACATACCAATCATATTTATGTGTTATATGTTTTATTTAACATAAATGAATACATCGTTAAAGATAATTAATCATTAAAATACAAAACACAAAAATTTATATTTTAGTATATTCGTTTTTAAAAATAAGGTATTTATGAAATAAAGTATAGTTATCTTCTAAGTACACATTACGATTATTTAGCATGGGTATAATTGATTGGGCATTTTACATTGAACGTTTTTTTTAGTTTGATTATACAAACCTTCACTCACTTCCAATTATTACAAGCTAATCTATTTTCTACTCTTTCTACTGTATGTTGTTTTTCTTAGAGAAATTTCTGGAATGGAACAGGTAAATATTGGTGAGTATAAAATTGACAGAATGCTTCCTCCTTACCTCCTTAGGGGGTTTGCCACTTGTAATCGGATAAAAATTTAAAAATTGAAAATAATTTTAGTTAGTTATCGTTTGAGGAAGAATGGAAATTAGAACTTCAGTAATGCAAACAAGAGGTACTCGCCGTAAACCTGACTACTTATTTAATCTACCAATAGAGCTCAGGTAACTGCCTCGGAGATCCCTCAGTGTTTAGTCAGAGTTCATTCCAGTGGGAATGCACTACTCTGTCCATCAGGCCTTTAGAGTCCGTAAATGATAGAATTGGTCTAAAGCTGTGTTCATCCACCATTATAGCTTTTGCATCCGAGTTATGCCTATGCTCTATGACGTATTACGTAATTATTTATGGAAATCTTTATACACAAAACAATGATTAAAGATATGAATAAACCATTGGCTTTATGATTGGTTTTAACCAGTTAAGAGATCAAAATTGGGCACATTAAGAAGAAGTTGTTGAATTACTGGTATATCTTTTGGTCATCTAATGTGACGGGCATCCTTGCTTGTATCTCTGGGGTAAGCCTAAACACCCAGACTTTATGACATGAAGCCTAGTTATTCACAAAATCATGCCAACCACTTACTGGGTAGTCCTTTGGCTATAACCAGGCCAAATCATTGGTTCATTGATGTATCTCCTGGGTGTTTAATTGCCTACCACCAGCTGATCCTAATCATCTAGTCTGACCAGAATCCTCAAGGAGTAGTGTATCTCCTATATTCACCTGGAAGGAATGCACTAGAGGAAAAAAAACTTGACATGGTCTCGTAGTTTTTCTGTAGAAGGATGTACTATGCCGAACGCTCCAAGGAGCAGGTACTTTCCTTTCCAGGGAGACGGAAGTCCTAGAAGAAATTTGTATGAAGCCTTTTTGGGTACAGGTCGTATAATCCAGCTACTTGGAGGTCACGAATTGTGGATAGTTGTGAGCGATGGTCGGTGAATGTAGTGTTCTCTTGTATTAAGGTCCACACTATTGATTATAACGTTCGTAAAAGCCATCCAGTTCGTCATTCGGAGACAGTGGTTCGGATTCCATGTTAAACTGTAGGTCCTTAGGTATGCCAACGGCACTGAGCTGTTAATTAACAGTTCTATCTAAGCAAAGTGTCTGAATCTAACTCATTCATACTTGGCTTAAAATACCTACCTTGATTGCCATTTCACAAATTAACTAACCAATCTGTAGTAATTTTTACTTCTCTGAAAATTAAGTAGCCGAACTATAATCGTTATAAGTTACCTAATGTTCAAAACACTATGATTTAAGGTAGTCATGTCCTACGTCTCCCATTCTGATGATCCCTAAGGTGGCTTTACACTATTCTGCAGGAAGACTTGTCAATCGAGCTTTGCTGAGGTTTCCTTATCCTCCAGAATCTAATTTCAAACGTCTTTGAAAAATAACACTAAGGAGTGTTGTATGACTTAAGTTTTAAAAATATCCCCATTTTATTTACACAAAGCGTCAATATATGGAACGTTATACAGTTTAATTAGCACTCTACATTTAAGTAAGGTGTGCCATGTGACAATACGTAATAGGTCAAAATAGGAAAGAGTTCTCCAAGAGCATTTCTTTAAAATTATAGGATTAATCAAAGGAAATAATGATAAGATTGCTCTTTATTTTTTGTCAAAGGTATAGGTTATCAAATACCACGTACTAAATTGTTCTGCTTACTATTCAAACTAAGCATCTTTCCTTGAGGGACGAAAATTCAGTGTAAAGTACTAAAATATTCAGCAAATTATCTACCTAATAGATATAACTCATCTACCTGTAAACCCCCTAGCTAACAGGGAGTTTAAGATTTTTTCTACTCTTTAACCTGCAAAAGGATCAGCTGTGTTGCAAAAATTGCATCTTTCATTTACTGATTATTAGCTGTGGAAGTGTGTTGGAAATTTTGAAACAGTGACGCCATAGTTTCATTATAAGAACAGCTGCTTATATAAACTGAAAACATTCCCTTTTTCCACAGGGAAATTAATACAAACATTTATTAATCTACTCTCCACGTGGATGAGAATTCCCTTTTTTGTTATTTTTATCACCAGACACTTTTTAGAAACAGTATAACCCCATAGTATTTTCTCTCCAGAAATTCAGAAGTATAATATTTAATTATTCACTACGTCATTATAAATTCTGTGAGAATTTTCAAGCTCAATATAATTCTCTGGAGAAAACAGTATTAACGACCGTTGCGGTGAATTCTGTGTTACTCGACGATTTATATTGTGAAATGGATATGTACGTTAGATATACAAAGCAAATCTAATGCAGTTGTCAAGTGGTACGTTCTGATTTCTACGCGAGTTTTATAAAAAAATGCCGTTATTTTACAATTGAAATCCATCAAGAGAATAATAAAGTACTAACATAAAACTATCAAGGGGTTTCGCTTAATCTGCATTATTATTGAACGGTCCGTTTAATCACTAAAAGGATCAATATTTAATTCTCATGAGCAACGATGATTTAGTAATCCATTTCCCTAATTCCAGCATAATTTGCAATTCGAGCGTTGTAGCAGCGTTTGCTGTTTTGGCGATGTTTCATTTCCAGTATAATTGGAAAATAACATTCACGCATCGGATACCGGACATCGCTGGCTTCGCAAATGCGGATTAAATATTTCACTATCGCCGCGCGGCTTACGATGGCTTTGGCGAAAATACGTCTGGGAAAAACCAAACCGTTCGTCGAATAGTTTGGAGAGAATTTACGTCTAGCATTTCATGATTAGATCATTGAAATGGCAACCATCCTAAAATGTAGGTATTTTAAGCCAAGTATGAATGAGGATTGAGTGTAAGATGATTGTGGCGCGATCTTGTAGTCTTGTTACTGACTAAAGCTGACATGTTTCTTAGACAGGACTGTTAATAGTCCAACAGCCGATGGCAACTAAGGGACCTACAGTTTAACGTGGAATCCGAACGACTGCTTCTGAATTACGAATTTGTCTAAATTATATATCTGAATTAAGAATTTTTTTCGAGACAAATATTTACAATCAGTTTTCTATCCTTGTGAATAATTAAAGAACGATTAACTTGCAAGTAATAAAAATCTAAAGAAGTGGCTTCATATTAATAGTTATTGCAGAACCGTTTTAAAATTACGTAGTTAAGAACTAATAAAATAAATGCGCTGTGATTTTTATCCATCCCAATGTTTAACTACGTACGTACAAATACACATGTTATACTGATTTAAACTTTTATTGGTTTCAATTTAGTAATCTTTGACTAAAACATCACTAAATTTTGTTTAATTTTTGTATCAAATCGATTACGACCATAAAGGTAGGTATTTTAAGCGAAGTATGTATGAGGATTGAATGTAAGATGATTGTGGTTGGATCTTGTAGTTTTGTTACTGACTAAGGATGACATGTTCCTTAGACAGGACTGTTAAGTAATAGCCCAACAGGCAATTTTAGGGACCTACAGTTTAACGTGGAATCCAAACCACTGCCTCTGAATTACGGGTTAGTCTAATTATGCGGATGGTCTTTGTGGATTAACGTAGTATTCAATAGTGCGGACGTTAATCCACACAAAAGAACACTACACCCACCGACCATCGCTCACAACTATCCACAGTTCGTGACTTCCTAGTAGCTGGATTACAGGACGTCGCCACCATCCCAGATATGGCGAATATTATCGATAAAATTTAATCAATTATCGATTAATTTATGGTATTATCGATTTATAATCTGACAGTCACCGGTATGATCCTGAGCTAACTCTAAACACACATTGTGATGGTTCAATATTGGACTAAGTTGGCTTTGTTTATTAGGCTATTAATCAATGATCCTGACAAAGCTAGATATTTCATTAAATGTAATACACCCACCTTCCACTCACATAGTAGCCTTAAAAACCCCACTAGAGTGGCTTGGAGTCTTATTTATTAATGAATCATTATGAATATGAATGATTTAAAAAAACTTAGTTTTATTCAAATAGTTATCAGTAATAACTGTCACAAAAACAGACAGCTATAACGTCCATAGAAGTACAGCATTAATATATTAAATGCTCATATAATCATATAACTAAAACTTGAATATAATAATTATTCTCAGCGCACAATTTTCTTACTCATTGAATCTGTGTTTATTATTTTAAAACTATAAAGGAAATTCTTTGCTTCTTATTTTCTTCTAAATCTAAAGTTTTATTTTCTATAGCTACTGAACTACAAAATTATTTTGCTCATTATTTTTGATGTGTTGTTTTGAGTAAAATAGGATAGTTATAGTGCTATTTACGAAATGTATATATACGGGGTTAATCATAGGTGTCCAATATTGATTTCAGACAAACCGTTGGTCCTACAATGATAAAATCCTATTAAATCAACCCAAAAATAACCATGACACACATAAGAAACATAGCACACATTTTACTCGTCACAGAGACTCAAAGACAACGTTGTCTTTGAGTCTCTTGTAATGGTTAGTGAATGATATTTTTTGTAAGTTTTTGATAGCTTTAATCTTTTTTGTTTTCAGCTTTATACCGGATTACGTGTTAATTGTGCTATGTTTTAGATATTAGGTCGCCTGAGGACGGAGTCGGATCCCAGATCCCGAAACGTCGTGAAACTTTGCTTTGCATGAAATCGTGATGGAAAATGTCCGCAATAAAAATATAAATAACAGTATTATAGTGTTGCATATCATAATAAAGCTTAGCTTATAAGGAATGCAATGGTTTAATGGAGTAGTGTGATCTGAATTTTTAAGAAAAATAGAGGTTTTTCAAAAAAATTGGATTTGTTTTCCTAAAAGTGCCGCCATTTTGAAACGATTTGAAATATTCAAAATCTAATTACACCAAAATGTTCGTATTAGCAAGAGCTTTAATATGATGCTTAACATGACATATGTTCCTATTTGATATTTCCAAGAATCGGACTACTGCTCCTTTTTCTGAAACACCCTGTATTAAAAAACAATTTAAAAATATATTTACGTTATTCTATTTCACCATTGTAGGACAAACGGTTTGTCTGGAATCAATATTGGACATCTTACGTGATTCACCCTGTATGTAGATTTGTACTTAAAATTCTTTCGTCTTAGCTCTAAGACATAGATTTATGTCGTCAGGCAAATCCACGCTGGTAAAACTTATGGAAGTAATATAAACTACTTAATTGTTTGTGGTCATAAACATTCAGGCTATTGGGGGATGCAACTACATATTAGACTACATAACAATAAATAATACAGCCATTTTGTTGCCATTTTGTGGCTGATAACAATTTTTTATTTGTTATTGTTTTAGATAAATATAGAAATAAATGTTTAAGCTTCTCCATGTCCTAAAATACAGCTGGATGATACTAAACCAATTAACGTTCTACACAAAAGTTAAAGGTCATTCATGCGTTAATTAAAAAAGTTAGGCAGTTAACCTTTTCAGAGCATACTTCCCAGTCATACTGTAAATTGTTTCTTTATAAAGAGACTACTTAATTAAACACAGATATATTTTTATTTATAATCTCAAAGTAGTTAATAATTGATTTTAAGATAATATCTATTAGCTCCCCAAGAGTGTATGTACTCCTATGTATAAATTCAGAAGATACATTATAATTTTATCAGTGTGATTTCGTATTTTTAGCAATTCACGATCGTCATTAGTGTTATGATATGATATGATAATATGATAGTTATGCTTCAGGGTTTGGGCTTTCTACGGTAGATGTGGTTTGGATTCCCTGATAGAGCTTTAAATAAACCGTGTAGTGAACTGACTCATATTTTATCCTTTTAAAAGTGAACTCATAATAATCTCTATATATAAAATTGAATGTATGTCTGTCTGTATGTATGTATGTATGTATGTATGTCCTTTATGCGTTGCCAAACTACTCATCCGATCGCCATGAAATTTTAGGAAGTTGCTCAATATGTGTCCGGGAAGGTTTTAGTGAAAAAATATTTTCGAAAACCCCATAAGTTTCCATTTTATGGCGTTTTAAATTTCTAATGTTAACCTTATGGAGAGTAAGTTTGTTTACAAATTGTCTACAATGAAAACATTTGATTTCTTAGCTACAGCTGATTGGTTTACTTTCCATTAGCAATACCGTATGCTTTACTATCCAATGCCATCTGAATCATTCATTAAGGTTAAAGTATGAAGTAAATGTGTACTGTAAAAAATGAACAGCTTTATTCACCAAGTTAATAGTTAACGGTTTTGGGGGATTATGTATTTATATTTTTATTTTCTGTCTGATTAAAGTCACGTGTTTATATGATAATTACAATGTTTATATTATTAGGTTTATTATAATAATCAGCTGTTGTATATCTTTCCTATAAAAGCCGTATTACAGTTAGGTTTCGTTTGGGTTTGGATTGGATTTGAAATTGTGAATTAATCCACTCAGATTTATTTGTTTTATGGGAATGATATTAATATGTTTTATCGTTTCAGTATTGTTATTCACTATGCAGCGACCCAGAATATATAACCTTTCACAATGAAGCCGTATTGCTATCCGACTTCAGAACATGGCCAATCTTAAAGTTAACATGTGTTTACTGAGAGGCGTTACGAAGTTCGCCGGGTCAGCTAGTACTTCATAATACATTGAATGAACTACAAACTATGATTAAATGCTTACTAAAAATAACGTTTTTAACAAAAATAAAATTTCTTACAAATTGCCCTAATATTTGCTTAAGTCATCTTCCAACTACAAGTAGAGAAAATCACATTTACCCACCGCCATCTCCCACGTAATAAGACATTTTTAGCAGGTTTTATCACTGATGTAACCTTGTGTAGAATACCAGATTTCGTTAAGAAAAACCGGTTGAGAAAAAGAAGAAATTGATTTCTGGTGATTGTAATGATTTAAATCATGATATTTTAACAAAGTCGTTAAAGTAGATTTCAAGAAATTTGGATTTATCATATTTTTAAGGGGTTTAGAGGGTAAATAATTCTTAAAAGTCCAAAATTAAATTAAATTAATAATGGTTTCGAAAGTAAATTATGGCAAAAGTGTGCCCTACGAAATTTCATCAATATCGAACCATCGGTGCGGTATTGTACATAATACAACTAAATTTTCGGTTTGGAAGCCACAAAATAGATACCACCTATCTCTAAATTAAAACTCAAAATTCTTGATGATAATAATTTTTCTACAAAATAAAATGGAGAAAAATTGAAAAGGATATTGGCAGTGATAATATAAAAAAAATACTGTCGGATAAAAGTGTTTAGTGTTATAAAACACGCGTTAGGAGTAAATACTTTTGAACAACACTTTACACCGAACAAAAACTGTAACAAAATATAAAAGTGTATCTCGAGTGGGGAAGTTAATTTCCTTTAAACAAAGTCGTATCCGCCGGGAGCATTGTAAATGGTCATTTGTCTCTCTGGAGATTGCAGTTTGTTTAATTAATAATTAGCCATTATCTAGACTTTCCGGTTGTTTACAAAAACATTAGCTTCCTTCATTCGAAAGTTACCATTCCTTCAGGAATACTTGTTACTCTATTACATGTTTCATACTTATAAAAAATACTATATCCGTTTTATCTGAATCATAAAAATTTCACTAATGTCAGATGTTGTGATCAGATTTTACTTAATAAACGCAAATACTTTTTTTATTTGGGTAGTGTTTTACTCGTCGTGTTGATCATTCAAGTATTTTTTTCGTCAAAATTTTCGAATTTTGGATGGAAGTGGATATATTCGTTTTGAGGCTCCCTGAGTATAAAAGGGGGGTTTCCGACTTATGTCTGTCAGTATAACTAAAAGCTTAAATTTAATATAATGTGCCACATCGATATCAACCGCAATTATTGTCTGATTATTATAAAATCTGGTTGAGTTAATCATTTCTGTAATATTTTTGACTATTTCGTTTCGCAACTCAATCAGACTACATTCACAACACTTTTAAGTGGGGGGATTCGTACCCCAAAAATAGGTTTTCCATTATTAAATATTTAATTTTTCTATTTACCATTGGATTCAGGTAAGAAACATACATTTAAGTATTATAACCATAACTCTAGGTCAATTGGCTGCTAAGGTATTCAAAATGGTAATCGCTGTAAGTTATTTACTTAAATATTCTTCCAAAATGTGATATGTTCGTCCGTCTAGTTAAGTTTTGTCAACTCAGCGAACCTACGTACTCATTGTCTGTGTAGTTATAATAAAGAATAGATAAAATTTGTATAACTCGCTTATTTATTGACGTAATTAATACATTTTAATATGTGTTTTTACTTATTTAACAGCCTTAATATAAGCATATTACCATTTAAAGCAACCCTTAATGCAGCAAACCTGCATACTCAGTACTATTTGATTACCATGATGGGAATTATATAAGTTCTACTCAATCCAGCGTTCTGCGTGGGACCTCGTTCATATTATTAACATCAATATGGATTCACTAAAAGGTGTTCTAGACAACATTATGCATATTTATGACCAACAGCCTTTCACGGAAACTAATCCAAAATTAATCTAGAATTAATTAACGTTTCAGAATGTTAAATTGATCCATATCGTCAGTAGAAGCTTTCAATTACTTATGTAAACGTTTATATCACACGTAATGTATAACAGTCGCTAAAAGAGTACTAAAGGCTCCAATTATTACTTTTACAATTAACATCTGATTGTTGTAATTAATAAGTACAAATATTCCTCAGAAATAATTTTAAGTAAACAAATATTAATGGATTAAAACACCTGTAAAATAAATACTTAAACTTTCATTAAATGAGGTTATGTTACTTTTTAAAAGATCGTTTTATTCAAAACGTTAGTTAAAATATTTGACTGATTGAAATTCATCAGAATCCTGATAGAAAACTTTTGTATTTACTTTCCTGTGGGAAATAGATATGTCTAGAATGAATGTTTTCAGTTCATCTAAACAGCTGATCTTATAAACAAAAGTTCAATACAATAGCTCTGGTAGTTTCTATAGAAGCGGGATTTAAAAATTTCCGCTTCATTTTCGCGTTATACAAATCTGCTAACGCCCCCCAGAGTTTATACATATCTACGTAAAAAGATTTTTAAATAGATTTGAACGGACTTTGTGTACGAAATTTGTCCCATTTAACAATGAGGTCTGACTTGGCTAGGTGATCTCAGTTATAAACTATATTGTATCCACGTTATCCACATGAGTACGGATGAACATCAACTTGAAAGCCCTCTCCATAACTTATTGGACCAGAAAATTTGCATACACTGTAGAAACGCAATACGATGGAAATTCCACCAAATGAATGCAGCCAATTAAGAAACCTTCAGCCAAACAATCAATCACTGTTCTATTGGCGCATGGATTTGGCCTTTCAGAAATTATTCAGATTTCAATATCAGTTCGTGTATCAGATTTTCAAGAGAAAAATTAATATTCATAATTTGACCTTTTTGCTTTTCATCTTAATACATACTAACTTACATAGTGAAATTATTATTATGAAAAATATTAATAATTTGAGTTAAAAGTGGATATATCCGTTTTGAGGCTCCCTAAATCCAAAAAAGTAGTTTTCGGACTAATGTTTAACTCAACAACATTTTTTATTTTTTTTTATTTTGTATTTTTAAGGATAGTTTTAAGGACCTCTAAACCCCCTTAAAAATGTGAAAAATGCAAATTTCTCAAAATTTGCTCTAACATTTTTGTATATAATTTCAGGGTTTATGGCTTGACGTATGATGGCCCCTTAAGGTTTCAAATAATATATCACCGCCCAAATGCCTCTACAACTAATGGTTCAAAGGTTATTAGCTTTTAAATTGAAATAAAAATCTTTTTGAAATATTCTGGCAATACGATAAATTTATTAAACAATTTGACAACTCTATCCAAGGCCAAAAAAGCGAAACAAAATAGTATTTTTAATTATTAATTAGTATACGAGTAACAGTGTCAGAGAGAAGTTCAATCTAATGTTCATGGTAAACCCAGTTTTCTGAGCACCCAATGTTATTCTTATGGAGGATATTAAAATTTCAATTTCTTCCTTATTTCTCAACCATTTTCAACTTAGTAAGCGTAAGGTCTTACAACAAACATATAACAATAAATTTAACTTATTTTCTTTTGTTGTTGGTTTAAGAAATCGGATGATTATTTTTAAAACAAAAGAAAATTTAAATGATGGATAAACCTTAAAGAAACTTTAAACTTTCATGGTTTTAGTAAAGGTTTTAGTTTTTAATTTAGTTAAAGGAGAATGTATATGTCAGTCCAAAGGTGCCATTTATTATATTTTTGTTACTTCTAAAATCCCAAGTAATTGGTAAATTGGAACTGTATGCATGGTATGAAAAGAAATTAGTTTTTGTTACCAAAATTATATACCAGTAGTCTATTCATTTTCGTATAAAATGTAAGCTTCAAAAGTATCCACGGCATGGAATTAGGCGCGAATTTCTCCTCGTTGGGAGAGGCTGTTATTGCCTTTCAAACAATTCATCACCCAACATTCTTCTAATACCAACTCTCTCGTTACTTACTGTAGTACTAAACTCCCACTACCCAATACATTCCCAATACTCACACAATACATTCCCAATACTCACACAATACATTAACACCAATTCCATTTATAATTTACTGGTACGCCTGAATTACTCTGGTTTGGATATTAGGTGACTAAAATGGTCATAACTTTAAATGCTTGAGTTACACAATAGATTTTCCATTGGGGTTATTGTCAGAATATAGATTTCATTAAGATTATATTAAATTATTGAAATAGTGACCATACTAAAAATAACTTATGATTGTTGATTTGAATGAATGTAATGATTTTCTGTAGTCTTTTACTGACTAATGACATGTTCCTTAGAAACTAAATATAAACAGCGATGGCAATTAATGGACCTACAGTTTAACGTTAATCCGAACTAATCTGAATTCGAATTGGTCTAATTATGAAATGGCATAGTATTCAACCGTGCGGACGTTAATCCACACAAAAGAACGCTACACCCACCGACCATCGCTCACAACTATCCACAATTCGTCACCTTCAAGTATCTGAATTACAGAACGACGCCACCGTTCCAGTCTGCACATTGATCTAGTTAGGAAAACCCAATAGCTATTAAAAAAGTCTCTTATCCTTTTTGTAAACCATGATGACTTAAAATTTTAGTAGCAGATGGCAAAGCTTAACTCATTTGGCCCAAAATAGTTAAAACCTTTTTTCCTAGTTTCTAATATTGTTCAGGGCAAATTTAATAGCACAATGCAAATGCAAATGTAATGTGTGTAGTGTAGTCCTGCAGAGAACTGCGTAGGTTGACTTCAGAACCTTTTGATCGATGGTACCTTTACACTCGATCTATGCTCGCTAATATGATCAAATTTCTGACCGATCGTAGTGCTCTGTTCTGCAAACTAGTAAGAACCATCTAATTTTCCTGTGTTAGGCAATTAGGAAATATTTGAAGAACATAGTTAATTGCCAGAAATATTTTTGCTCTGACAAGTTTTAGGTTTCAATCTGAAAGTCACATTTTTACGCATGCTTTATACTTACTTTATACTTTTAACTGAAATGGCGACCTACCCAGGTAGGTATTTTAAGCCAAGTATGAGTGTTGAGGAATGAATGTAGGATGATTGTGGTGCGATCTTGTAGTCTTGTTACTGACTAAGGCTGACATGTTCCTTAGACAGGACTAAATTAATAGCCCAACAGCCGATGGCAATTAATGGACCTACAGTTTAACGTGGAATCCGAACTAACACCTCTGAATTACGAATTGGTCTAATTATGAGAATGGAACATAGTATTCAACTGTGCGGACGTTAATCCACACAAGAGAACGCTACACCCACCGACCATCGCTCACAACTATCCACAATTCGTGACCTTCAAGTATCTGAATTACAGGACGACGCCACCGTTCCAGTCAAATGGATTGAATATGCTGGGAAAAATCAAGTTGGGAATCAAAAGTAACCCCCAAGAATCGTTAAAGTGTTACATGAAGCCAAAGGTCTGCCGTCTACAAAAAAAATCAAAAGTCAAAATTTCTCCTCCTGGATTTTTTACACAAAGAAACATTGTTAATCATTAGTACAGAGGATTTATTAGAGTTCAATATTGAAGAGTATGTTCATCTGACCATCTCTTGATACTCTCTAAAACGGCTCTAAATCGCACAGCTTCCGCTGTATCCGAAGGTCTGCAGGATAACAACAACTGTGAATCACACAGTACTAAGATTCAGACTGGGTATCCAGGCTCTAAAGTTGCATGTCCTTAAAGAGACAAGATGGGGCATAAGGTTGCAAGTGAATATGTCACTTTGGATGGGCAAAAGAACTACAGAACATTATTATGGACTCTAAGATTAAATTATAAGATAAAATTATGGACTCTTAAGTGCAAAAAACACAAATAAAGTCATTCATGGGATCAAGAGGTATTAAAATAACCTAGTTATTGTAATTTTTTACTTTAATAGAAGACCTAGATTTAATGTAGCATTATTACTTGACTTACACAAGTAAAAGATATAATTATTTTAAAATTATCCAGAACGTCATTAATAACAAGGAATAATTAAATTTAAATTACACTTTGTGTTATATTTTTAGACAGGTTTGTTACCATATATGCATACAAATGTTGAATGAGAAAATTTTAAACCTGTTGGGAACAGCAAAATATCACAGAAACCTTAGGTTATCATGAAAAAAGTATTCCTTACAGAGATACTTATTACAAAACAGACACGATGTTCAAAAAATTTTACAGTAAAATGGAAACTTAACTAATTATGAACTTTATAGGGATTAATTAGATTAATTATATACAAAGATAAAATAGGATCTATACAAGTACATGTGTGCTCTTTATACTAGCTGGAAAAGGATTATAAAATATGAATCAATCCATAGGGAAGTAGCTATTACCGTAGGTCTCATGGCAAGAGTTAAGCCCGAGACCATGTTATTTTTTCTTCTTTAGGTGCCCAGAGACCAAAAACAATAGTCGTTAAAATTTTTATATATATATATATATATATATGTATATATATATATATATATATAAATATATATATTATATATGTATTATATAAAAATATATTATATATGGTGTCTGTGAACACGATAACTCTCGTAAAAATGGTCCGATCGAGACCAAATTTGGTAGAGACGTGTATTCCTACAAATGCTCGGACGAGTTCGTAAACCAGACATATCGGTCAATGGGAACGGGTAGTTTGGGGGGGTGTTGTACCCCAAAATGGGGTTTTTTGTGTTTTTCACATGTAATTTTTAAAAATTTCTAATTTCATATTTCACCATTAGAATCAGCTTAAAAAACTACACAATTAAGTTCCTTAAAGTTTTTCTCTATCTTCAACGGTTACCGAGATATAAAAAAATCTAAACACAGTACGTTGTATTTTGAGGCTCCAATGTTAATCTTATGGAGGATTAGGAAAAATTAATTTTTCACTTATTATCTAATATTTTTGGATGAAACTTGATATTTAGCTTCATATGGTTGAGATCCAAACATTTGTGCTAAAAAACCATAGTTTATGTGTTTATCATGGCAGCAAACCTGCATACTCTTTTCCCATGTTAATCATATGGAGATTAGGCAAACTCCTTTATTTATGGACAGATGTTGATGAAAGTTGGTATAAATGTTAAAAATAAAATTTTTGATGGTATAAATGGCAACTTTCAGTGTTCCTCACAGCAGCAAACCTACTCACTCTTTCCCATTTTAATCTTATGGAGAATAGGCAAATAATTCTCATGTTTATTACAGATTTGACCAAACTTGTCATATAAAAATTATATTATAATATGTTTGGAAATTTGATTCATTTGCGATATTTCTTTATACGTTATATTTACAATCAATCAGCATACCTATTAAATCAAGTAGAGTAATGGTCAGTTAAATTAAAGAGTTATGTATTTTGAATTTTCAAAAAGTATCATACAATAAGAACCAAATGATTATTTCAGAAGTAGAAAAATGTTTCCCAACGTGGCTAACGTGGTGAGTATTCAGGAATAGTGTTGCACAGCTGTTTTGGTGTGATATCACCGCCACACGTGAGTGACTGCTTTACAATACTTTTGTCCCTTCTGTATTGGCTTACTTTCAATACTACATACTTCAACAAAACATATCCAATAATAATCCAAAAAATAAATCATCTTTCCATTAAAATATATTTTTTAATATTAAAAAACACTGTTATTAAATATTAATTTTACCAATAGTTTATCATGCCATAAAATATAAATTTACAAAAGAAAAAGTTCATGTAGTTATGTAAATTATAATTAACAGCTTTAAGTGAAATCTTTGTCAAAATTTAAGTTCACATTCGAAAAACGGCAATAACAGAAATAAGTAAGCAATGTATGAAACAACAATAAAGTACGATATGTATGAACATTATACATGGCATGACAAAGTATATATTACACACATAAGTTACAGATGAAAGATATTTTCAATATGTTTTACTTAGTAATTAGTATTCTCTAAATACAAATCACAAAAAAATCATGTATTTTCAATCATTTATTAATTTCAATTACTGCTGTTCAGAGAGTATTTACTATATTCACATGATTATTTTTAAAAATCTAAAAAACTTGCAAACTATTCATAAAATTATTTAAAACAATTTTAGAAATAGCTATAGTGATCCATTTTAGAATATGCTTTCATTTAATTACCTAATTAAATATAAAACTATACATATTTTGGATTATCAATATATTCGAAACTGGTTGATATGTTCAGTAAATGTGCGTGTCATATAAATAAATAAAATTAGACTTTTGTCTGTACATTGCTCAGAGTTATTACTTTTTAGTTATTTTTACGTTTTGTACGTTAGAGAAGCCGAAAAAGTCTTATCTCAATTTGCGTCTGTTTGTCTGTGTGTCAGTTTATCTATGCCACCATGAGACATTTTACGCCGTCTTCTCCGAAAAATCGGGAGAACTGATAACAATGAAACTAATTTCGTGCATTCTCTACATTCCTGGTAGCGAGGTTTTACATTCCTACTGGGAATAATCAGTTGTCTAACATTTAATAAAAAGAAAATCAAACAGCTTTCAAATCAATTTTAGTTATTTTACATTGGTCATTAATTTAACACCAATTTCGAAATCATACTATATTAAAAAGCTATTTTAACGTATACTAATTATATGAATGGTTTAATTGACAAGTATTGCTAAGTAACAAAGCTGGATATTGATTTATTTTCTTTGTACTTTAGTATTTCAGATTTACATTTTGGTATGATAATTCTTATTCTTTAAACTGAATCCCACAATCCGTACAAAGGACGGGATTATTGCTAGTACTATATATTTATTATACCTTTACAGTTTTTATTACGAAATTATATTTGTTAACTTCAAAAGATTTATCCCGTTAAGTTAATAAACAATGTTAGCAAACAATGTCGACATAGACGATGGTTGAACACGAAGGAAGGTATCATTCTTGGCAAATCAATAGAAACAATGAACCATCCGATAATTTTAACAAGGACGTCTTACGTCTCTCTTGGCGCTCGACCCATATAATATTAAATAAATACGGGACATTGAAATAACAATATTGGTCATGGACTTTGTACAGGTGAAGTACAGTAAATACAATTGACATTCTTAAATTTTGTCGGATGGTTATACGACACTAAATCCTGTTGTTAATTAGGTCCAATTAATTAGACATTCAAGTACGTGTTTTCACACGTATTATATCTTCTAATTCTCTTTCCCCCCCACCCCATTGTGTTAACTGCACAAAAAAAGTATTATACTCGTATTGCCATAATCAATGATCATTATGCGAAATTTTGTAAAGTTGAAAATAATCACCATTGGTGAAAAACCTTGTGCGAATATTTGGTTCATAATAACAATGGAATACTCTCAATATAACGTAGTAACAAAAAATGTTTGTATATACTTCCCTGAAGAAATGGTGTTTAGATCATGGATATGTCTAAAGGCAATGTTTTCAGTTAATCTAAACAGCTGTTCTTATAACCAAACAATGACATCACTAACCATTTGATATCACTAAACACTGTTTCAAATTTTGGTCTTTCAAATCACCAACACCCTGCCTTACCTTTGGGGGTATATTTAAGACATTTTCACGTCAAAAATGTATGTTTTCCCTGTTGGAAAGCTTAGATCATGGATAAGTCTGAAGTCAATATTTTCACTTCATCTAAACAGCTGTTTTTATTATTTTGTATTTAAAAATCAATACAGTAACTGGTAGTTTCTATGGAAACCTGTTACATATTTTCCATCTTTCAAACAAATTACTATTTAGAATTATTTGTCTACGACTAACGGTTCCAGAGAAAAATTGAGCTATCCTTCCCATGGTAAACGCAGTACGTTGTCTTAGAGTGTCCAATTTCATTATAAAGGAGAATACTAAAAAATCAATTTCTTCATTATTTCCAAACGTTTTCCATAAAATTTAGTATGCAGCTTAAGGTGACATTATCCAACAAAATCACTTAAAAAATCTTGGTATTAGAGGGTGGGGAAGGTTGCCTCCCCCATAAAATTCAAACAACTAATTTAATTTTTTTTCTTATTGGTATTGTTAATCATCCAATCTCTAAGATTCGATGATTATTTTTTAAACAATAGATTATTAAATTATATTTAGATAAACTTTACAGCTTTAATGTTTAACGTGGGAACACAACATGCAGGTTAGCCTGCATACTCTTTTTCCATGATATAGATAATAGACAAACTCCTTTATTTATGAACAGATGTTGATAAAACTAGCTATATCATAAAAAAAATGTTCCAATTTACTTCCCTATGGTAATCAGGTTAAATCATGGATATATCTAACCTACATGTTTTAAGTTCGTCTAAACTGCTGTTCCTATAACCACACTATGACGTCACTAACCAAATGACGTCACTGTTTCAAATTTTGGTCACGAACATTACCAATGACCCCTGAGCTAGGGACATGTCCATGTCAAAATCTATATGCACAAGCTATTTCATTTTTTTCTATGCGTAAATGAAATTAAATCGTAATTCGTAAGCTAACTTAGATTGAAAATTATTGATATTTACACATAATTTAGTTCTTTGAATAAAAATGGTTATCTTGGAAAGAGTGTGATTGGAATAGTCGTCATGGACATTGAGATCTGTTTACGTATCACGTCTTAGATGTGGGACAATCCAATCTATTGTTCTACAGATTGGAATTATACTAAAGTACTTGTTTGTGCTGTCTAAGTGATACGAGGACTATAAGAATAAACCCATTCTTTTGTTTATATCAAGTAAAACATTCCTCAATTCCAAATTTAAAGAAAAATTACAAAATATGTCTTCACTGCGGAACTTAAATCTAAACAATAACCCTTAGTTTTATGCCTACCAAACGTGATATTTTTGCACAAATTTATATTGTTAACCAAGAATAATAAACTATGATCATCGATATTGTATAATATTTTTGTTTAATTACAATCGTTTAGTTAGATCTTAAACAGTGCCAGAATTCTTACTTGTTGATAAATAGAAAACTAAAATGAACATCGGGAAGACTATGAAAAACAGATTTTTCGGTTGAAAAGACACAACTCGCAATCCGCTACAGAAGACGCCAGTGGTTATAATCATGCAGATTTTTGCCAACAATGTCGTTGGGAGAGGGGGAGGGTTGGGGAGGGGAAAAGTTCAATTTCCATTGCAGCTCCACAATACCCAGCATCTGTGCAAGATAATATGCTTCAATTGTTCACTTTATAGGAATTGCGGATTAAAAGTAAACAATTTACCTTTTTTTCTAACCGTCGTACCTTCTACTTTTCCATCGTCGTACATTATACACTAATATTTTATCAAACAACAACTTATAACTAATGTGTAAATTACAGTAACATATATGATAAAATCCACTGCTAACATGTATTGTATAAATCAGTAGTGGTAATATTATTAAATATAGTCAGAGTGAGATTACTTTATTTCTATCTCGTATGTATATAAAAATAGTGTTTTTCTGTTATAATTAATAAAAATTGTATTTTATTTTTGATTTTTTGTTTGTATAGTTAAAATTAGATCCAATCCTAATCAAATAAAACATGTGCTGATTATATTGACAAAAACTAAGAATATTTAATGTTGACTTTAATGTCAATATTATATATTTATTACTATAAATAAAATTAATATTTAATTTCTTTCACATTTCAAATTTTCTCACGGAATTTTATAAAATGTTAAGAATTCGTGGAAAATCGAAAAACATGTAACTGATGGATATCCTAAGAGTAAAACAAGCTCAGTGGTTTTATTTTTCAAACGTGATAATACAATGTTTAATTTTCAAAATTAATTCTATCCATATTTATCAACAGCACGCAACGTTTACTTACTTCCCATGAACGGTATCCCAACACGAAGGTACACGGCCGATCGTAGCGCCTGCCGTCCACTGACTGCCACCCGCCCGACACGACTGCCCCCTCCACCGTCGCCACCCAACCATCCCCACCACCCACTCGAAGCGACTCGCGCGCATTCTACAGGTGGTTGCTGTAACTGTATTATCGCGCCTGCCGGACAACGCTGTACCTATCGTCAAGTTTGATTATGTTCGATGTTCGCTATTCATCCGCAGTTGTCACGTGACCTGGCCCAACTAACGACAGAATTGTTTGTGTTTCTCTGTCGGGCTTGGTTTGATTACCGGACTCAGGTCCCTTTATGTTTCCGTTTTTGATTATAGACCCGCCTAAACTAATAGGGAACCGAAGCACGTGTGCTGTGCAATTATTGGGGTTGCCACAGGAATAGATTTTATGGTCTAGTAATTGTGTTATAACAGTAACCAGACTCCATGTTACTAATCTCATTACTGTATCTAGTTATCTCTCATTTCATTTTTCATGTCTTTGAACCTTGATGAAAACACATTGGTGAACATTATTTAAATTCTTTGTTTGAAATTCATCATTGGTGATAGTGGATTTATGTCCGCAATAATAATTTAAATAACATTATATAAATTATTAGTGATTAACGCTATTAAAACCTAAACGATATAAGGATAAATATGACTTAATATTTACAAAGATATTTTATAAAAATTTAAAAACTGTAAATAACATTGTAAATTGCATTTTAATACATTATTAGTATTTAGTTACGTCCAATGACAAATAATTATTACAAATCCTTAATTTTACAAATTAATTGGAATTACTAAGTCTAAGCTAAACTTATATTACTAACATCTAAATACTCGTACATGAAACAAAGTCGTGTTAGCTACACATTTATAACTCTAGAACGACTAGACCGATTTTAATGATCTTAGTTTTTAATAAATTAGTTTCTCTGCTCCAACAGGCTTTATGCATATTCAGTTTTGTATTTAACCTAAGGACTAAGCCCCACTGACCTGTAAATTTTGTATTATATCATGGTTATGAGAATAAGACGTGATGCATTTTGATCATATGAATACATCAATATCGTGAATATTTTATTAACAGCTGATTTTATGTTGCTTTATTTTCACCAGTTGACAGCTAACGTCATTGTGCGTCATTTTTGGCGAATGTTTGAGATTGTTTTAAAAAAATATATAAGTTATAAATTACTGGTTGGTTTGTTTGTCCTAGTGTAAATAATAATTGTTGTTTGTTTTATGCTGGTTACGTTATTGGATGTTAGATTATGAGAGTATTATTATAAACAATGCCGTGATTCGGAAAATTTAATCTTTCCTATAAAAGCCGTATTGCAGTTAGGTTTGGGTTTAAGTTGGATGGATAACTGTGAATCAATCCACTTAACCACTAGCCAAGAAAATTTTATATAGCCAACTAAGTAGCGGTTTTGACGGATTTTACAAAACACTCAGAACAATTTTGCCACTTAACACTTTACTCGAAATATTAAAAATTAATAATGGGGTTGGCTATTAATTATCCAATATATTTTATTAAACATTTCCAACGTGTCTGTGTTTTTAACTACTCAACGTTTCTGGAGGTGGAGAAATTCCTTCCGTTTTCAAGTGAGTACAGTACCTCATAGTTTATATTAAAAATCGAATATTTAAAGTTACAGATATTAATTATATCACGTTGTCAATAATAGTTCATTGTTTGCATTTTTATTCTGCATTTCTATCATGCACAGCAATCCAATCGTTCTAAGCGCACGCTATCTTATGGTTATTTGTTGCGTTATCAATATAGTTTTTAGTTTTGCACCAACTCTAGTTCTGAGCGCACGCTATCTTGTGTTGCCCCGCCAGCTCAGAGGCGAAGTGTTTGTTGCGTTATCAAAATAGTTTTTGTGTTGTGCATGATAGACAAGTATATTACAGTACTATAGACAGGTAATATTATTGACAACATCATATAATTAATATCTGTAACTTGTAAATTATTAGGTAATCACTTGAAAACGGGAGGAGTTTCTCCACCTCCAGAGCGTTGAGTAGTTAAAAACACAGACGCGTTGGAAAAGTCCAATAAAAGATATTGAATAGCTTTACTTGGAATAGAACCTATAATAAGAAGTAAAATCATAGTTTCTCATTAATTTAAGCTATAAAAACCGATAATAGCATTCGTAAAGAGTATTCATACCAAAAATGGAATGCGAAACATTAATGTATTTAATACATCAATAAGCCAATGAGTACATACTTCAAAAGCTAAGCGCTTGATTATAGATTAAGTGCATTTGTTTCTCAATGTGAAACTACTTGTGATCCTTATTATATTTGTGTAAATGGTCCTGGGTAAACTAAAGAGGTGTCAGAAGACTGGAAACAACACAGACGGTCTTGAGAGTTGTTGATAATCCTGGCGAGATTGCCTCTAGCGGAAAATAGCCTCACGGGGGTAAACAACGTCAGAAATTCAGTTTTATCTTGTATTTGGCTTGTTGTGCGAAGATTCCCTTGGATTTACTTGGAATTGCCTCAGGATTTCTCACACTTCAACTCTCACTAGGATAAAAACCATGTTACTGCATAGCGTTGTTCACTGTTTGTAAACTGGTCTATCCTTCTCTTTTATTTAGCCTACTTAGCCTACTGAATCTTCAACCTTACTGTCTTAGTGTAATAGTTTTAACCTAACTCCACGGAGAAATTAAATAGTGGTTGTAAAATTTACACCTATTCATTACCAATTAACCTTAATGCTTATTTTCTTCTTTTATTGAAATTAACTATATTAGATTAGATTAGATTATTTGAAATGGTGACCATACCACAAGGTAGGTATTTTAAGCCAAGTATGAATGAGGATTGAATGTAAGATGATTGTGGCGCGATCTTGTAGTCTTGTTACTGACTAAGGCTGACATGTTCCTTACACAAGACTGTTAATTAATAGCCCAACAGCCGATGGCAACTAAGGGACCTACAGTTTAACGTGGAATCCGAACCACGGCCTCTGAATTACGAATTGGTCTAATTATGTGGATGGTCTTTGCGGATTAACGTAGTACTCAATAGTGCGGACGTTAATCCACACAACAGAACACCACATCCACCGACCATCGCTCACAACTATCCACAATTCGTGACCTCCAAGTAGCTGGATTACAGGATGACATTTCATTTCATTTATTCATTTCGGTCTAAGGTTTTCCCTATTTTTTTACGCAGTACATTAAATCGTAAATAACGATTAGAGTGTTGAATTTAAAGAAAAATAAAATACATTTAATATTAAACATAATATTAACTACAACTTCAATGTTAAATCTTTCATATTATTAACATTATTTCCCATTAAATAGCACAGAACAACAGGTCTTGCATAATGTTTAGTTAACACAATATAAGTGATGATAAAGAGATAACTTTAATTACAAGAGGTTGTTTCTATTCAATGAATAATAAAAGCTCAAACAGCTCGGAACGGTTGTCGTAATTACAAGTTGGTTTCCTTTCTAAGTTGAACAGCTTTGTTTAAGCTTCAACTTTTATCATTCATTATTATTAGTAACTAAATTAATGTTTATAAAGTACATCTACTTGAGTTAGTTCGACTAAACTAACAGAGTATCTTAAATAAGTTAAATTATTGCGCAAAATTAACTATAAAAGAATCTCTAACATTTAATTAATAATACATTAAGTTCCTTGGCGGTATATAAATATTAACTGAAGTTAACTAATTGTTTACTTTGGTTAATATTTTTATAGATTATAGAAAAATTATAATCAATACATTTTTATGTTTATATTGACACATCTTATTTGAATAATACAATATTAGGAAAGAGAATCGACAAGTTATTAACTTAAAGAAAATCATAAATGTACAATCAAGATTTATTTTTATTGTTTTACCAATAAAAGCAAGTTGGATTAAGGAGAAACATACTCTTTGGGACAGGATCACCTTTCTTCTTCATTCGGATTATCGTAAGCCTGAAATACAATTGTCTAACGTTGGCACAATAGATGTGAAGTTTACTATTCTACTTTTTTAGTATAATCACTAGGATAGCTGCCAACACCGTTATCCACTTGCGTCCTGAAATTATTCAATATTTAATTCAACCCCTAGGATAGCTGCCAACACCGTTATCCACTTGCGTCCTGAAATTATTCAATATTTAATTCAACCCCTAGGATAGCTGCCAACACCGTTATCCACTTGCGTCCTGAAATTATTCAATATTTAATTCAACCCCTAGGATAGCTGCCAACACCGTTATCCACTTGCGTCCTGAAATTATTCAATATTTAATTCAACCCCTAGGATAGCTGCCAACACCGTTATCCACTTGCGTCCTGAAATTATTCAATATTTAATTCAACCCTTAGGATAGCTGCCAACTTTCATCCGCTAGTTTCATTTCCACACGTCCTGATCTTATTGGTTCTATAATTTAACCCCTAGGTTGGGATGGTGGTGACATCCTGTAATCCAGCTACTTGGAGGTCACGAATTGTGGATAGTTGTGACAGATGGTCGGTGGATGTAGTGTTCTCTTGTGTGGATTAACGTCCGCACTATTGAATACTGCGTTAATCCGCAAAAAAGACCATCCTCATAATTAGACCAATTCGTAATTCAGAGGTCGTAGTTCGGATTCCACGTTAAACTGTAGGTCCATTAGTTGCCATCGGCTGTTGGGCTATTAATTAACAGTCCTGTCTAAGGAACATGTCAGCCTTAGTCAGTAACAAGACTACAAGATCGTGCCACAATCATCCTACATTCATTCCTCATTCATACTTGGCATAAAATACCTACCAGGTTAAGTCGCCATTTCAGTTAAAAGTATAAAGTATAAAGTATAGCTGCCAACACTGGCATCCACTAGTTTCATTTCCACACGTCCTGATCTTATTGTTTCTATAATTAAACCCCTAGGATAGCTGCCAATACTTTCATCCACTAGTTTCATTTCCACACGTCCTGCTCTTATTGGTTCTATGATTAAACCTCTAGGATAGCTGCCAACACTGTCATCCCCTAGTTTCATTTCCACACGTCCTGATCTTATTGTTTCTATAATTAAACCCCTAGGATAGCTGCCAATACTTTCATCCACTAGTTTCATTTCCACACGTCCTGCTCTTATTGGTTCTATAGCTCAACCCCTAGGATAGCTGCCAACACTGTCATCCGCTAGTTTCATTTCCACACGTCCTGATCTTATTGGTTCTATAATTCAACCCCTAGGATAGCTGCCAACTTTCATTCACTAGTTTCATTTCCACACGTCCTGCTCTTATTGGTTCTATAACTCAACCCCTAGGATAGCTGCCAACACTGTCATCCACTAGTTTCATTTCCACACGTCCTGATCTTATTGGTTCTATAACTCAACCCCTAGGATAGCTGCCAACACTGTCATCCACTAGTTTCATTTCCACACGTCCTGATCTTATTGGTTCTATAACTCAACCCCTAGGATAGCTGCCAACACTGTCATCCACTAGTTTCATTTCCACACGTCCTGATCTTATTGGTTCTATAACTCAACCCCTAGGATAGCTGCCAACTTTCATCCACTAGTTTCATTTCCACACGTCCTGATCTTATTGGTTCTATAACTCAACCCCTAGGATAGCTGCCAACTTTCATCCACTAGTTTCATTTCCACACGTCCTGATCTTATTGGTTCTATAATTTAACTCCCAGGATAGCTGGCAACTTTCATCCGCTAGTTTCATTTCCACACGTCCTGATCTTATTGGTTCTATAATTAAACCCCTAGGATAGCTGCCAACACTGTCATTCACTAGTTTCATTTCCACACGTCCTGATCTTATTGGTTCTATAACTCAACCCCTAGGATAGCTGCCAACACTGTTATCCACTAGTTTCATTTCCACACGTCCTGATCTTATTGTTTCTATAACTCAACCCCTAGGATAGCTAAGTTAAAATCAAAATCCGAAACAGAAATTTTATTTTCAAAATTTACTCAAGTAGTATTTTTATAAACATTCACGTATCATAAAATAATGTTAAATTTTTGTATATATGTTTTGCTTGCTAAACTGTAGTTAGTGTATCCTTAATAGACAATGAAGAAACTATTTTACATAAAGCTACTTCAAAGTGAAAACTAAAAGCTCGCAAACCGCAATTCCATGAGTGGATTATGCTGAGTCAAGAAACTGTTGTTTAAATGCAGATTTACATATATTTGCCTTACTAAACTTTTCATTAGGATGTAATCCCTTAAATTACCCTTATTTTATTATTTTTAAATGTTTATACACCTTTTGTATGATTGTATAGATCAATATCTATGATTTTACGCTCGGAAAATTAAATTAAACTACTTTTTTAAATACTGTATATAATTATTGTTTGATAGATGGCATTCATAATTTGTAAACGGAATCAATGCAAAACCATAATACATGAAACAAAATTTGTCTACAAATGTATTTAAATATAAACCCCTTATAAAATTTCTAACTAAAGATTCATTGAAAAAAAGAGTATAAGTGAGTTTTAGTTTTCTAAAACTTTGCTTTCTTTTTTCAATTAGATTTACTTTAGCATGAATGAACTGAATAAGCAGTTACATTCACTAACGTACTAATTTATAGCTATATATTGTATATACAAATCAATTTTATTTCACGTCATTTTTTATGAACCTTATTTAATTGATTTGTCACATTAATGAATTTATTAATAAAATTAAATTTTACTTTTGCCAATATATTTCATATAATCTATTGGTTCATTAATAAAATACATGAATATTTATACTAGTCAATATTTAACCAAAGTTTTAATTTGCATAATTCATAAAAGTAACATATTTTTTATTTCCAAAGACAATTTTTTCAAAGATGATTTTAAGGACCAACAAGTATTTGTTATATAATATAAATGATTTACTAGCTTTAATTTTTTGTTTTTTAATTATTGTCACATTTATTAATTATTTTACTTTCCAAACAGTTTATTAAATTATTTAAATTATTTTTTCAAAAACTATATCTTAAATTAAAAAAATTTACTTTTAATTTTTAACATAACATATTTAAAAAATAGTAATAATTTATAAATTATTAATACTGTTTATAGAATTATTAAACATTTTCTGTTTAATAATCAGAAATAATTTTTCAAATTTATCTTCATCCTGACTTTATAATAAACTTACTGTTAATTATTTTTTGCACTGTTTATAAATTTTATGTATGAACTATATATACAATTTCATATAGATATTTGTTTTTTAAAAGAAACGCAATTTTTTAATAAAATATTATTACATTTTTTCTACATAATAATGCAAAATTCATAAAAAATACAATGAAAATACATTTGAAAATATATTCACTTATTTTAAAATTATTAAATTATAAAAATAACATAAAGTATTTTTCAATCTATAATTTTCTATTTAATCAGATAAAACAGAGAATATAACATGAAAAAAGTTAGATTATTAACATATTATATTTTACAATACATTAATAATATGTAATTTTGTATTGGATTAATAATATTGTATCTAATTACAATTTAATTTTCAAAAGTGTTTAAATTTCAATAAATAAATTTCATTTTTCTATTTATTTTTTTTGTTTTTTATTTTTTTTTTTTTTTTTTTTTATTGTTATTTTTTATTTATTATTTGTTTTGTTTTTTTTTTTATTTAAGTTATAAGACTAGATTTTAAATAATATAATATTTATAAATACTATTAAATAATTTTAATAATTCATCTGTATCCTTAATATTTATTTAAAATTAATCAAATTAAAGTTTGAAAATCAGCTATTTGTCAGACAAAATAATGTAGCAATGATTTACATATTAAATAATTCATCTATCTATATAAGATCGTACAATACAAATTTTATATATTTTTTTATTAAACTTCATTAATATACTATATAAATAAAATACAATAATAAAACTTTTAAATAAAGTTATTAATAATAATATCCGAACAAAAATAGTGTCAAATTAAGCATAAAAAAATAAATTAAAACCACAAAATTTTAAAGAATGTATTAACTATATTTGTACTCCAATAGCTTATTACAGGATCTAAAAACATTTAAATCATGATAAAATTTTTATGCAATTTTTAAATCTCTATTAATAACTAAGTACATTTTGTTTTTAACAGTATTAGAACTGTGAACAATGTTGTTTTTTCCAGAAATAAAGTGTAAAGCATTAAATAATATCTAAACAAATACGAATAAATTTTTAATAAAATTTTTCAATTTCTAAACCGAATTATATTTCATCTAAAAAGTTACATAAAATATTTATAGCATAAAACATTTTTATAACAAAAAACAATTTATAATAAATTTTTTTACATTTAATTTTTAGAAATATTTGTTAATACATTTTTAAAATTTATACAATAAATAAAAATAGACATTTAAATGTATTTTTATAAATTTTAACAAATAATTTTATTTTTTCATTAAATATTCCGATTTAGTTAATTCATAACTAAACAGTTTATTTTTTGATTATTTAATCAATAAAATTCAAATAACTCAAATAATATTTACACAAAACTTTTTATTTTTTTTGATTTGAAAATTTATATTAAGAATTAATATTTATTTTTATACATTAAATAATTTAAAAAAATTAATATGTAATCAATGTAATAATGTTTAAAAACCTTTTAGTTTAGATGCATATTTCCCCCTTTGCTTACACTCTAAATTAGACTATTACCATTTAAAGATACTAAAACATTTTTAATTCAATAAATATTAGAAATTGTTCGTTAAGATTTTATTACTATAGCCTATTCACTGGGTGAATTTATCAAGCTTAATAGGAACATAAATACTAGTTCTTTTTAATGTACTAAAGTTATATATACAGTGTGAATCACGTAAAGTGTCCAATATTGATTCCAGACAAACCGTTGGTCCTACAATGATGAAATTAAAATTATTTTCACTAAACCAACCCCAAGGAATAACGTAAAAATATTTTCATATTTTAACAGAGTGTTCCAGAAAATGAGGGTCACTAATTCGAATCTCGGAAATAATAAATACAAACACATGTTATTTTGTGAGTCGTATTTACAAATACAAACATTTCAATTGTTTACCTAACATTAAATAAAATTTTATCAACAGGGAAAATTAACTCCAAGTTAAACAATGGCATTCGTTTCTTATGGGAGAAAGAAGTTTTTCGTTGACAATTCGAAAACTAAAATAGATATGGATAAGGTTTAAATTAGAAAGTTGCTTGGATTTGCAATAGCTTTCGAATTATATGCTATTTTACATAGGACGAACATGAGAAAAATATGTGATTTTTTTTAGTTCTGGCTATGTAAATATTTTTTTAAACTAATTGTTTTCAAAAGTTTTGTTTTCGACATAGTATTGTAGAGCTGCATATCAGAATAAAGCTTAGCTTATAAGAAATCAGAGTAGAGAAATCAGAATTTTTTTAAATACAGCGTTCTCAAAATTTTTTTTTACTAAAAGGGCCGTTATTTTGAAACAAATCGAGATATTCTAAATCTGATTGCTCCAAATTGTTTGTATTAGCAAGAGCTTTAAGATTATACATAACATGACATATTTATGTATTCGATGTTTGTCTGGAATCAATATTGGACACCAATACTACAGTTACTATAAAGATTTATAGTAACTGTAGTATTATTAATATACAGAGAAATTGTAGTATCTACTACAATTTCTGTTTATCTACATGTTACAGATAGATTAAACACTTATTAATTTTCTATATGAAAGTTCATGAATTCATTTTTCACAGTAAATAATAATTGGTATCAATAAGGTAGTGTTTCAGTAATAATACGTCCATCACGACAGGTTACCTAATGTTTTATGCTCAATTTGCCAATGTTTTTCAGTTGGATTACCATTGCGGAAAGCAATTTTCTCCCCATTGAATAATAAAAACCTCAATTGGATGAAGCAGAAATGTTGTAATCAACGGAAGTCCTATATTTTGATCAATTCTAAAATATGAAAACATCATAAATGACTCATTCATACAATTGTTTGTCTGCGTAAATAAACTATTTGACTAATAGTTTTTACTTTGGTGAAAATGTAGATTAGTTTAATTTAAAATCATTTGATTTGATTTTGATCAACAGCTTAATTTATAAGTGGCTATAAGTATTTTTTATTAACTATAGTTATTAATTTTGGTATTATTTTTTTCTTTATTGCCATTATTTTTTCTATTTGTTTCTAAATGTAGTTGCCAAATAAAATATATTTTCAAGCCAGCCCAAAATATTAGTTGAATCTTTCCTCAGACTCTTCAAATATATTAAAGAACACCCAAAGTTATATAAAGGTATTTTCACAGACACGTAACTCGTCCTTCGTAAATCAAAGCTTCATAAGAATATTTGAAAGAACAGTACTGAAGTCAGGTCATTTATGTTATTATTAGAGTGCAATTTAATATAATTGTGGAATTCATTTAACTTCAAAAGGTTTAATAAACTTTGTTTTAATAAACAACCCCAATAGTGCATGATAATTTGATTGCTAGCGGTTCAATTTTCCTAGAATATACAAATCATATCGTCACAGTATTACGGTTCATATTATATAAATTTTCTCAAATATTTATATCCTTTACCTCAGTTTTCTTTTGCTTTGTAATATCAGTAAAAAATTAATTTCAATTTCGCACTCTTTATTCTAATTTCGTTTTATCAAAATGTTTATGAATAGGTTTTAAATTTAATGTAGGTTTAAAATATATGAATCTATTTTTTTTAATTTTAAAAATATCTAAACCAAAACGGATTCGTTCAAAGTTTAGAAATCAGTCGGGCACCAAATTAATGGTCTAACGCAGGTTTTTGAGCCGGGGTAAAGATTGCAACTTTACTCTTTGGTCAGACATCGGTGTCTTGTGAAACTTTAAAGCCGACTGACCACAAGGGCTGAATAAACCATTCCTCAATCAGAGGGGTGGTGTGGATTGATTGTGTGGTGAGAGAAACAGTGAAATCTCGAACGCTTCTGGTCACTTGTACGCCTGTTTATGACCTTATTGAAAATTTCTACTCATAAGTTCGCTGATTTTCTCTTAATCATTTCTAGGTGATATTATTTTATAATTACAAATCATACTTTCTATTTTTATTTCTGTACTGTATATTAATGTCCATACATTCAACCGTCTTTTTGACTTGTAATAAACGCGATAAATGTGTTTCACTTTGCTGTAATAAATTAATTAGAAAACTTATTTTAAAATATTGAAGGCATACAAGTACATGTGTTTATTATTTCAGAGTTCTTCAGACAAATTTACCCTATTTATTTCAGAGTTTTATTACGACATCATTATAGTATTAAGTGTAAAAATGGCAGTGAAAAATAAATTGCAAAACTGTTTCCTCATACTTTTTTCTATGATTTTATTTCCAAGACATTAGGTACATCATATGCAATTTGGAAAAATATTTTTGTTACTTCCTTGTGCGAAATAGGTTAAATCATGAATATTTGTGATGGATTTTTTCAATTCCTCTAAACAGTTGTTCTTATAACCAAATAACGTCACAGTTTTTTAAATTTTGGTCCAACGGATTGCCAATGCTCCTCCCCAGAGCTGTGACATATCCATGACAAAACTAAATTAATGATCATACTGAAAATTACTGATAACTGAGTGACTATGTGAAAAAATATCTGTTAGACAATCGATTAAAAACTTGGGTAAGCAATAATTGAATACCATTAGTTAGTTTTTAAAATTGTGTATTAATCATTATTTATACAGAAATTAAAACCTTACAGCTGAAAGATACCTTCACTGGTACTTTCAAAATCAATTAACAACATAGCTACATTTAGTTTAATTCCAAACATGATTATCATTTTCATTAGGATTTCGATTAACTACTCCTTTTTAGAACAGGTAAACTAGAGAGTAGAAGAAATTTAGTCTTAAACATTGTGTTAAAATTAATCCAGTTTAAGTAAAAATTGAACAAAAATAAATTAAGTAAGCTAATAATTTTATTTTTAAATGTCTCGTAAAATGTACTGAGATCTCATTCGATAGCTGCTGAAGCAATCTCTGTAAGAGGGGAAATAAAATGCAAAGTGAAACATAGCTTGGTCGTAGGTTGGCAGCCCTGATCGATACAACCGTTTGTGGTAACTTATCACCCCAAACGAACCCCAGGCTGTAGTACGATACCAGCTGTTAAAACACACATCCATCTCGTGGTGTTGCGATTAAAATATCGATACATCTAGTAAACGCGACCATTCGGTGTAACAGATGTGTTTCGAGGGGAGGAAATTCGTTAACAATATTTAAATAAAAATAGATTTTTGTTTATAAGTTTTGATAATTTTTACCCTAAAAATTTGGATTTGGTGTTACCTTAATTTCTGTTTGCGTCTCTATATTCCTGCAGGTATTTGTTTTTCATTTTCTTAGTAAACATTAGGGTACCCACTTTGATGAAACGTTTTCCAAAATTCTATACCTTTTTGAGAAGGTTCTGGAAAGAGTAATAAGCATATGTAAATACGTAATAAATGGATAACATTAAAAATATTTATAAATGGGTAGCAAATAGATATGCGGAGTTAACCATTTTAGCTAGCTCAGTTGTCTTTGAGTCTCCATAACGAGTGGACGTGTTTGGTTTCTTTTGTGTGTAATGGTTAGTGAATGGTTTGTTCGTAAGTTTTTTTGACTGCTTTAAACTTTTATGTTTTCAGCTTTTTACCAGATTATATGTTAATTAATTGTGCTATGTTTTAGATATTAGTTCACCTGAGGACGGGATCAGATTTCAGATCCCGAAACGTCGTGAAACTTTGTTTTACATAAATTCGTGATGAAAAATGTCCGCAATAAAAATCTAAATAACATCAATCCACCATCACCAATAATGAATTTCAAACAAAGAATAGCTCATTTATTAAACTCAATGGAATACCTACAGCTAGTCCGTACACACGTGTCCCTCGAAAACTGTTCTTATGTTTCAAATTTTGGTATTACAAATACACACACACCCCCCTCCCCAGAGCTAAGACATATCCTTCTCAAAATGTTTGCATTAAATTCCCTGTGGTTATATCATGAATATTTCTAAAGACGATGTTTTCAGTTTATCTATCCAGCTGTTCTTATTCTTACAGTATATATTAAAATTCAATACAATAGCTCTGTTACACAAAACATTCCCCCAGAGCTTAGACATATCCATGTCAAAATTAATACTTGATACTTTTAATACCTTTCATAACTGTATAGTTTTGTTCATTCTACGTAGTAAACCATTCCAATGTACCAGCATATCTATTGATATTCTGGAGTGCTAATTATGTCCCGAAACACTTTTACTGCCGATCGCTGACACATAATGTAGTTTATAGCTTTTATCATTCCCATTAATTATCCTAATATAATTTTAAATTACCCTGAACGATTCCCTCAGCATTGCGAAGGAAATATCCTCTTTGATATCCCGGCATAAAGGCAGCAAATGCCTTCCCCGCTATGAGAGCGGTTGTTAAGATTATATCTGTTATACGACTGCGCTTGTTAGGCTGAATTCAATATTCTTCAAAGCCTCTTTGCCTGGACGAAAATTGAAAAACTATCGTAATTAGAGGTCAAAATTATCTTACTCGTCAAGTTTCAAAGGTCCCATTAGTATTTTTGTCCTTCTATTGTTTCAAAGGTAACAAAGCGAAAATTGGTGGAAATATTACAAAATATTGTAGGTGTTGGGTTTTGATTAATCCTTAAAATATTTGAGGTTATAATTTACTAGTGAAAAATGTGTATTTACTTCCCTACGGGAATTAGGTTAGATCATTGATGTGTCTAAAGGGAATGTTTTAAGTTCATCTAAACAGCTGTTCTTATATATTTAAAATTCAATACAATAGTTCTGGTAGTTTCTATGGAAACCTGTTACATGTTTCCCATCTTAAAAATCACCAAACCCCCCTCCCAGAGCTAAGACATGTCCATGTCAAAAGGTTATGTAATGTGTAAAACTCGTTTAAAAATGCATTGTAGTTTATCAAGATAAAAGAAAGGAGTAGTTTTAAATTTAAGAATAAATTTAGTACTTAATGTGTTTCTAAATAATTTTTCGTATATTTCAACAGTAAAACTATTTATATAACAGATAATGTTAATGGTATTTGCATTATGATAACAATTTAATACTTCAAATTGTCACATTTTAATATATAATACACTTTCATAAAGATGCTATTTTAGCTGAACTTTTTTGGTGATCTGACAGAAGGTGCATGTGTTATGTGTTTACTAATCTCTATATATAAAATTGAATGTATGTATGTATGTATGTATGTATGTATGTCTGTATGTCCTTTATACGTTGCCAAACTACTCATCCGATCGCCATGAAATTTTAGGAAGTTGCTCTACATGTGTCCGGGAAGGTTTTAGTGAAAAAATATTTTCAAAAATCCCATAAGTTTCCATTTTATGGCGTTTTAAATTTCTAATGTTAACCTTATAGAGAGTAAGTTTGTTTACAAATTGTCTACAATGAAAACATTTGATTTCTTAGCTACAGCTGATTGGTTTACTTTCCATTAGCAATATGCTTTACTATCCAATGCCATCTGAATCATTCATTAATGTAAAACTATGAAGTAAATGTGTTCTGTAAAAAATAAACAGCTTTATTCACCATGTTAATAGTTTACGGTTTTGGGGGATTATATATTTATATTTTCATTTTCTGTCTGATTAAAATCACGTGTTTATATGATAAATAAAATGTTTATATTATTACATTTATTATAATAATCAGCTGTTGTATATCTTTCCTATAAAAGCCGTATTACAGTTAGGTTTAGTTTGGGTTTTGGATTCTATTTGAAAATTGTGAATTAATCCACTCAGATTTATTTGTTTTGTGGGAATGTTATTAATATGTCTTATCGTTTCAGTATTGTTATTCTCTATGCCGCGACCCAGAATATATAACCTTTCACAATGAAGCCGTGTTGCTATTCGATTTCAGAACATGGCCAAACTTAAAGTTAACATGTATTTACTGTCAGGCGTTACGAAGTTCGCCGGGTCAGCTAGTAAAATATAATTTCACATAATGATACTCTAGTCCTGTATGTTTATGGTACTACAATAATAAATTAAACTATAACAGTAAATTTTAGTTTTTGAGTTCTCAAATGGGCAATCCACAGCCATGATGAATTTAGAAAGCTTTCTTGATGACAAAAACTCCATAAATGAGTAAGGCTCAAAACCAGTTACATTGAACAAGTTTAGTTGAAGAATGCCACTTGTTCAACGTATCTGCACTGATTGAAGCCATGTTTTATTCAGAGTCCATGGCTGGCCAGTCTTAAAAGTTTCACAATACTCGCCCGGACCAACTTTAAAGCTACGTTATTTGTGACGTGTTTCCAAATACTTTAGGGCGTATACAAAATATTCCCTCAGATTGTAGCTTGTCCAAATAGTAAAAATACGTTAAATTGTAGATTATTTTTAACTTTATTTTTGAAATAATAGTATTCATACCTTTTTCACGTAACCTATGTGACATTTTGACGTGTGGAAAAATCTAAATACAGTACTACAGAAAATTATTTTTAAGCCACATTTTTAATCCAATTATCTTATAAAATTTGTAATTTTGAAGGTTTAATTTTTTTATGATCCATAACAATAGAATAGTTATTCTAAAAAGGTCACTCAGGAAGCTTTCAAGCGACACTACCGCCGACCTAGCGGATTTCAGTTGTCCCAGACGCCGCTTGCACCACCTTAAGAGTCTGCATCAGTTGTAGGCATCTTGAATTATAGTCCCATAAGGGCAATGTTAAATTCTGGCGGAACATACCTTCACTTTGGCGTCTGTAGTGGTGTTAATTATCAAAGTATCAATGTAAAACTTTGGAAGTACATTGATGAGATGTGGCTAAAGGGCATGACCTTTTCAAAGTGTTAAAAAATTTAACTTGATATAAAAACAAAATATAGGAAAAAACAGAATTATTTTACAAAATAAATCATTATTATTTTTTTATTGAGAGCGAAAATAAGAAGTTCTGTAAGGTGGTGCCTTGGAGGACTGTAATACCTTTAATTTGACACCTCTTCCGTTAATTTATGCCAATAGGTCAAGGAGATATAGGCGCCAGAATTTAACATTGCACTTACGGGAATAAAACCCAAGATGGCTACCACTGATGCAGACCCTTAAAGGAGTGTGGTGCATTAAGAAACATAGTTATGTTGCTGACACATATTCCAGGAAATAATATAAAGAACAAAGTGAGCTGGGTACAAAATTGGAATGATATTTTATTCAGGTTTGACCTAATGACCTTCGCGTTGTGACCACTTTGACCACCCGTGTTCATACAATATCCCCTTTTCTAGTTTGCTGTTGGTTAATCAAAGGATCATTACGAGCATTATTATTCAGTGACCCAAATCCACAAAACTCTGGAAGGGTTTTCAGGTCACGTTCTTGTTTTGCATAATCTCAACTCCGATCGAAAACACTCATTAATATGTCAGAATCTATTATATTCTGTTTCTCTTGAACATTTTATATCTATTTTTATTTTAAAATATAAAATTGACTTTTTAGTAATGATAATTATTTTACATTTCACTTAATACAGGGCCATCCAAAAAGAATTAAACCGTTTTAGGGTTATCAGAATCTTCGAAAGCAAAAAAAATTAAATTCTTCAGAAAATGGCTGTTAGAGTAGTTGCTGGCGTTCGTCGAAGAGAGTCTTGTATCCAAGATTCTTACATTACCTATTATTTTTATGTTTCAAACTCTAATTTTTTCAACAGCCCCGTATTTTCCAGCCACTTGTTCCACAGTCTAAAGACTGCCTTAGAAATGCCACCAAATCAAATATCCTTGTCTATCGAGCATCCTTTTTTTTAGGCGCCACAACTATTATAACGCAATTACATTGTATTATGCTCTCCCTCATCATAAGGTGTAAATGATTTTTATTGTTTTAAAAGCAAACTCAAGGTCTTTCTTACTGAAAAATGTTTTTATTCTGTTAGACTTTACTAAAAATAGACAATTGTAGTGTATGGATGTGATCAATTTTGTAATTCGTTTTAATTTGTTTTGACGAAAACCAATGCATGTATATCTTTTTATGGCGATAAAGTATATTTGATTTAATTACACTTTGGACACACTTTTTACACTTGTATACAATAATCGAAGTATAATCGAAAAAATGAAATAAACATTACCATTAGAAAGAGAACCTTACACATTTTTTTAGTGATCAAAAATCTTCTATTTGTGCCCCCACGAGTCACATAACAGACATTTATTTATATAGTCAAGTTCTATTCAGACTTATAATTTTGACATATGAGCTTCGACCTTAAAGTTCTACTAGGGATGACCTTTTTGATTTGCACAAACTACTAGATATGCCCACTGATAGTATACTATAATTCGTAGTACTGCGGTTTTATTTTTGTAAGTGTAACGGTTCCTGAGTTATGTGTCTTCAAACTTTGTAAAGCTAAAATTACTGAAAATCATAAAAAACTAATGTAATAATTCCTTTTGGGGATTTTAAGGAATTTTTAAATTGCAGAATAAGTAAAATTTTCTATACTACAACTAAATCTCAAGAAATCCAAAGAAAAAGATCCAAAGAAAAAATGGCGGCAGTTTTAAATCTCCCACAAACATTATAAAATAAAGTTATAGATATCACATAATTGTTTTTTTCAGTGCCTTTGTACAATTTCAGTATTTTTTGTTGGATATTATTGGAAGAGGAAATTCTAAAGAACAAAAATATAGTAAAAGCTTAAAAAATTAATTTTGGCTGATTTACGGCTACCCTTAAAGTAAAACGAGTAAGAATACTGAGCCAAATCAATGCCAACATTAAAATTACTATTTTTTTACTTTTTCATTTGCAAAAGTGTATACCGTACTTCTTTTTGAATATCACTGAGTTATATCACATATTTATTTATTTTTACGTTTCTCATATGGGTTTATGTCAGGCTATTAATTCTTTAACTTAAAAGTATAATTGTGAACAACCAAGAGGAAAATTATGTTCCCAAGCCAAATTTTAAGGGATTCAAAGTCCGCTTGGTTGGCGGGAAATTTCACACATCACAGCCTCTGCTTTGATGTCTAGTTAGGGTTCGTGAGCTAAAGGTATTTGAAGCAAACTCTCTTTTGTAAAACCTTCCATTAAGGGTGGTTAAATTGTTACAATTTTACCTTAAAGCTATTTTGTTGAGCACAAAATACCACACAATAGTTTTTCACAAATGTTATTTTATTACATATCTTTTTATGACCTTCCTGTGCTTGATTTTAGTCTTGGAGCTAGTCGCTAAAACTATCTGAGATTGTTTTACCGGACTATAAACTGATCGGAAAATATAATGACAGTGGTTGTCTGATTGTGTATATATAAACACAACCTCTAACTAATTAATCCAGAAAGAAATATTTGTTTCCTACAAGCGCTCGATAACAGGCATATTTCGCATTGCTGGCAGAACGTATAAGCAGAACATTTCCACACTAGGGTGGATAAGTTCTCATATCCACCCTAGGGAGGATAAGTAACCGGCCAATCACATGCGCGGAACGCTCCAAATCTGTATAAACTAACCAATATCTTGCGCTAAGCGCTCAGTCAGCTGATAGATGGTAGTCGTTTTACAAAACTAACTTCCGGTTTTGTGAAATGAAACTAAGTTTACCGGAAACCTTAAAGTTATGTTTACAAACCTTCTAAATTACTTTTGTATTGTAGGAAAATCTTGTGTGTAATACGAGTGCAAACTGTCATGGCCACCCTCGAAGTTTTGGTAACACTCAGCTGACGCTTCGTGCTGCCATAAGATTCTCTTAGAACATATAACGGATTTTGACAAATTTTGTTAGTTTGGTGATTCCACACTCGACTTCAACTCGCATAATAACAACAACATTCGTCTGGTAAATACTTCCCGGACTGGTAACGTCATACTTCTTGGAAAACAGCTGTTTCCATAGATTTTATGTGCTCAATAAAGACGTATTTTACATCAGCTGATGGACGGACAAAATCAGCTGATATAATGGAGATATAGTTGCGATAGGCAATGCAATGAATACATCTTTATCATATGTTTGTAATAAAATAAAAAAGATAGAAGCAGATGTAAGAAGAACAAATTTCAAAAGTAAATAAATTAAAAACGTCAGGTTTTTACAAAATATTTTTATTTCGTCCTCGTTAATTGTTTAGCCCCTAGGCCCTAGTTACGAAGTATGGCACTTTTGTTAATTATATTTGTAAAATAGGTTTCTTAAAACTCTGTTGTCATATTTCAAAATTAATTATACGTAACTAAAACAAAGAGAAGCAAGAGTAACGTAAACAAAATTAAACACGACATTGGTATCAAGAATGTTTAAGTTTGCTTTATTCAATTTGTGATTTTATTTAACAAAAACTTAACTGATGTTAACCTAAAGGCTATGCTTAGGTATGGACGTCCTAGATTTCCACAATGCTATTGTTTTATAGTGAAGTACTGGTAATTATTGTGAACATTTGATGTGTTGTTGAAAATTAATTACATTCTTCTTCTTTATTATTTTAGTTACATTAAGTTATATTATTAAAGCTATTACCGCTCTCTTTTAAACGTGTTACTGACCTAAGTGAAATTTTTAATAGAATATGTACTAAACAGTTTTTTAAAGACATTTAAAATGAGTAAAATTGAAAAATATATTAGCTATATAAATCGGGATCTCTTTAAGATAATTTTCTATGACGATGTTCTCAGCAGAATTGACACCTGACAGCGAGTCTTTATTAAAGATTTATGGACGTACTTACGAAGTGCTTCTTACTCTCTTCATCCCCGTCAATGACATGGAGTAATGGTTGATGGGATATGCAGACCTACATCTTCTTACTCTATTCATCCGCTCCTGTATAATAGGAGGAAGCCATTGTGGAAGTGACACGTGATATATAGCCCATATGGATCTGGATTAAGTCGGCTCACCTGTTATCATTTTTTGTACTTTGTTTGTGACTTTTGCAGTCAGCAACATAATAGAATTTAAGGTAATGCTGTCAAATCTTTAAAAATTAGAATAATACTATGAAGATAGATAAAAAATAAACAAGCTCTTGATTTTCTCTACGGAAGAGGATAAGTGATAAATAAAATAGTTACAGTTAGAGAAAATAATTTTTTAAACTTTTATTTTTTATATGGTGCAATACTTTAAAGCACTACCTCCAAATGGAGTAGCATAAGAATAAAAAATGGCATGCAAAAATGTTTGTATTTACTTCCCTGTGGAAAATAGGTTAAATCATGGATACGTCTAGAGGGAATGTTTTCACTTAATCTAAACAGCTGTCCTTACTCTTTATATTAAAAATTCAGTACAATAGCTCTGGTGGTTTCTATGGAAACCTGTTGCGTATTTTCCATCTTTCAAAAATCACTAACACCCCTCCACAGCTGACATATCCATGTTAAAAATGAGTTTTGGGCCTACTGGTTCAAAAACAGAATCGGTACATAAAACAGACAAAAAACTATCTACAAATTAGTCAATTAAGTCTCTACTCTGTCTACGTCGTAGTTTTCGTGTACCGTGGTCTTGAGAGTTAAATTAGATTAGATTGGATCATTGAACATCAACCATACTACAATGTAGGTATTTTAAGCCAAGTATATGAATGAGAATGAAATGTAAGATGATTGTGGCGCGATCTTGTAGTCTTGTTACAGCCTAAGGCTGACATGTTCCTTAGACAGGACTGTTAATTAAAAGCCCAACAGCCGATGGCAACTAATGGACCTACAGTTTAACGTGGAATCCGAACCACGGCCTCTGAATTACGAATTTGTCTAATTATGAGGATGGTCTTTGCGGATTAACGTAGTATTCAATAGTGGGGACGTTAATCCACACAAGAGAACACTACATCCACCGACCATCGCTCACAACTATCCACAATTTATGACCTGAGGGTGTTTGAGTGATGGTATATGATAGATTTACTTGGTAATTACCATTGAAATGCACATATTTATATCCATTCTATAACCTAATGACGCACAACTGATGGCCTCGACACCAACATACATAGAAAATTGTTTATTAATAAAATTAATAATTAAAATTGGTTTAATTTTTCTGACAGAAAATTCTCCCAATATTTGACATATGTTACTTTGAAATGTTGTAGACACTCGTGTTTTGTCATTTTGTAAACAATTAAGAATTAATTAACAATACCTTAAATGTATCAGTAGAGCCTACACCTTTCAGCCTTTTTAGCCCGTGCGAAGAACGGGTACTTAGGCTAGTATTTATATACAGTTTCGGTGTACTACTTATCCAAATATTATCCGCTGGAGAAATTCCTTTAGTGATATTGTCTTGCTAATTCTCCAGGGGAAACAAGAGCTTAAGTGTAATTTCCCAAGGCAACTAAATAAGTTAATAGTCCAGGGAGTCTGTTGCTCGAAATGTTTACTGACCGGTCTCGAGAGTTAGGTTTTGGAATTTGTATTCTATTCAGATACATCTGAAAAATATGGAGCGAATATTGCAGGTACTACAAGTGTTTTTAACTGAATTCTTTCGATTTGTGTAATTATATAGCCTAATTATCTGCAACTACCTTATAGTCTTTATTGTTTGTTAACTTTGTTGTTTTAACATATTAATCATCATTCGTGTCACCACATTTTTAAATACTTAATTCATGGAACTTTATAAAAAATAGCCAAAAACATTTTATCAATTCATTAAATCTTATACACGTCTAACATTGTGGTGCGTATAGTGATTAATGAGAACTGTTAAAACATGTAATTTGTAAATATAAAAACAAGTTGAATGACAGTGAGGCACAGCTACTTACCACCCTCCCAAAGACGACGTCATGGTTGAAGCATTCTATTTTGGAAGTCTTAAAACTCTTCCAAAGCGGGACTTCCACCCAGGGGCGTGTCAAGACGATCATGTAGCTAGAAGAAAGAAGTTGGTCTAGAAGTTGGTTGAATTTTTCTAATGGTTGGGGTAGCTGGGGATGTACCCGTTTCAGGCTGCGTAATATGTATGAACATTATAATTATTTTTAATTTGACCAACAAATAAACGCTTCATATTTAGTCATAAATTATAATCCCTAAAATACGTACTTATAAAAATTATATTTATGAAGTAATTAGATACCGTATGTACTATTTTATGCTTGCTTATTTGGCTTGCTCAATGGTTCAAATAAAAACAGCTGCTGTTCAATACTTTAAAACAACACATCCAAAACAAAATTATTTCCACATGCGATTAAAATGGGAACTTCGAAGGTGTAAAGGGTAGAGATTTATGGAAAAATCATCGGAAAAGCTATTAGACTATCCTATTTTAGGCCTAAAGAACCAGTATACCAAATTCCAGCCTCCTAAATAATTTGGAAGTGGGAGAATTAGTGATACGTGAGTCAATGAGGGCTTTGACGTTTATCACTGTAATTCATCAAAAGTATGTTTTATACAATAACGGGGTTCTTCAAAACTAGTTATTTATCACGCAATAGTATTATCAAACTGTATTTAATAAAATATAGAATTTGGTATCTGATTTCTAAGAAAATTAAATTTAGAATTTTATATGAGTACAGTAGTAGACAAGTAGTGATATAGTTTTAGGATTGCAGAATAATGTGGCCTTTACCATCATGAAATGGATAATTTTAAACTACCAGTTATAATTGTGGATAGTTATGAGTGATGGTCGGTGGATGTAGTGCTCTCTTGTGTGGATTAACGTCCGCACTATTGAATACTACGTTAATCCGCAAAAACCATCCTCATAATTAGACCAGTTCGTAATTCAGAGGCAGTGGTTTGGATTGCACGTTAAACTGTAGGTCCCTTAGATATGCAATTTACTGTTGGGCTATTAATTAACAGTTCTGTCAAAGGAACATGTCAGCCTTAGTCAGTAACAAGACTACAAGATTGCGCCACAAACATCCTGCACTCGTTTCTTATTCATACTTGGCTTAAAATACCTACCTTGTGGTATGGTCACCATTTCAATAATCTACTCCAATCTAATCTATCAAAATATTTATTCTATCATATTAGCATTTTGAAATCTTATAACTCACGATTGGAAAAACATAGGAATATACCAATTTGAGAACTTTGGTAATGTCTTAAGCCAATCTAAGAGAGAAATCAAAAGTGTATTTCCCAGACCGGTCTCCCCACAGACAGGCTGTGATTGCTAAGGGGACCTCCGTCCGGCCACTGAGTGACCGACCCTCGCTCAGATCAGGGTTTTCATCAAATAATATTTTTAAACTATTTCCTCACATGCATTTCATTGTATCCGTAATTCTGACACATATTCAAACACACAATGAAAATCTAATACATCACTACTTATTACAAAATAATTATCAATATTCTCTCGGTCGCTTGCTTACTACAATATGAAAAATGTAGAGAAGATTCATTCCCTCTCTCACACTAAGGTAGTAAAAACATTTTTGAGTTGGATTAATTGAGTGATTTAACCTTTCCTTCCTTAACTACATTCCATGTTTCGTGAAAACCCGGTTTAGAGATAAGGAAAACAATAACTTTTTAGTAATACCCATTAAAATAAAATTTAGTGTTCTAGGACAACAGACTATTTTTATGCACAGTGAATTTAACTTTTCGCCAGAACTGTTAGTTTAGACTAATACTAGCAGTAAGCCCATCCTTTGTACTAGTTGTAGGGTTCGCTAAAGAAGAAAGATTATTATACCAAAAAGTAAATCTGAAATCCTAAACAAATCAATACAAAGAAAATAAATAAATACCCAGCTTTATTATGTAGCATTACATTTCAATTAAATAGATTAGAACATGTTTATACCATTATTAAAATTAGTTAGTACGTTAAAATAGCTTTTTAATATAGTATGCTTTTGAAATGGTTTTAAAATCAATGACCAATATATACTTACTAATATTGATTTTATTTTGACAGCTGTTTGCTTTTATTCCTATTAAATCATTACACTACAAAGACAGCTGATTATTACAAGTAGGTGATTCATTGAAAACTGAAAGCAAAATGCGACTAATATCGTGTAAAAGTGGGTTTTTAAATGCTCGTTATTTACTTTTCAAGGGGCGGCGGACAGTTTTAAGCATTAAAAAACCTTCTCTGGAATGTATAGAATACATGAAATAAGTTTCATTGTCATCAGGTCTCCCTTTTTTTTTTAGAGAAGACGGCTTAAAATGCCTCCTGGATCGTCACAGACAAACAGACCAACACATTTGTTTTAAATTAGGATATTCCTAGATCTGATTATAAATGTTTATTCGTTTATACTGTATCCACTTTCCATAGACTAAAATTAAAACTTAAATCTGCATTATTGCTATGAAAGGTTTTAAACAATATACCATATTACACAATATAATCAACATTGGAAGCTTGAGTTTAACTACACTGCAGAACTTTCGCGACAGTGCACAGTTAGATCTGTTTTCTCTAGTTCGGCTACATCAAGTTAAGCGGTGAGATTTGGGTTGATTGTGTTTCTATATCGACTAACTTAAATTTAAGAAAGAAAATTAGTTTCCATGTTTGTTTGAAACACATTGCATTTTTATGTCATGGTTAAATATTGATAAATTGTTAATTACAAAATTGTAGGTTTGATTTGTACCGTATTTAAAAATAATTAAAAACTATATATATATATATAAATTGTCATTTAAGTTCTAATAAGGAGGCCGGTTAAGATAGCCAAGTAGTTTTGTTCAATCTTGTTGTAGGATGACTCACTATTGTAAACCCTAAAGAATGATTCTGATTGGATGTTGGATTCACAGGGTCCAAGCAGACTGTAACTTGAATCCTGTAACCCACCGAAGTTATAAATAGAGGTGCAGAGCCATGTGCTCCTCCTTTTTTAGTTCAGACTCAGTAGTGATTGGTTTTAAAAATGTCAATTAGTAATGTTACCTACTAAATTTTCAAGTGCCCCAATATTTGGGTAAGTCATTATTATTAGCTTTCTGAAGGGTATTTTCCTTTTAAAATGATATAAATAATAAATAATTAACTGAATTGTTTTTTTAGGGCTTATGGTACTTATGGTACTCATGGTACTTATGTAATTTATGTAAATGGAATAAAATAAAGGAAGAATTATTAGGTGTCTTAACCGGCATTAAAGGATTATTTTCAAATGCAAGATTTTATTAAAAGAAATGTAATGAAGCTCAAGAGTGTGTTATTTACTTTTTATTAACCAAAACTAAAAAATTTACACGTGTATCAAACCCAACTGGTACAGATTAATTTTGTAGTAAAAACAAAAGGACCTATAGTAAATTTGTCTCTAAGGAAGCTCTCTTTGGGGAATTCATGTATGCTCTATTTATCGTAGGAGGGAAAATAAATGTGAAAATTTGTAAATTGAAATGTACATTTTGAAGATAAAAGCGAAATAGGGCATACAATGGTCAAAACAGCATGTTCCTCTGCTCTTAACCAATTAAACGCATGTAACAAAACGTAATACACATTTTAGAAGGAAAACTTTGAAAAAGAAATCAGGCACATGGCCAGATAAATTGCTTTACTGCAAATGTAAATTTTAATTTTCCACGATGAACAAAGAAAATATTAAAATTTCAGAAATTTCCTCTATATATGCAGAATTACCATTACTAGTAATAATGTTACGATCTTATAAAATCAAATACTTAAAACCTTTTTTATTTCGTAAATAAAGGGATGTGTTCAAAAGTCTCAAAATAGCTTAATTTAACAATAAACAGAGAACAGTTCAGACTTTGGATGAGGAAATTTGTAAAAATATTTTTAATAATAATGAAAACGTCTTTATAAATGTAACGTCCTTGTTTTATTATTTTATTTACGTTTCATTATTTGCCCATCCTTTTATTTTCATCCATCCAGTAAGATTCGGGTCATCATAGTGAAATAAACATAAAAGTTAGCTAATGAAACATTTGATGGTTCATTTTAGCTGACATTGGTAATAATAAAACCAATGTTGTTTGTTGGTAGTGTACAGTTACGAGCTGATGTATTTACTCTCGTTGGAAGTTAACGATGTTTGTTCAGGTTATTTTACCCTTTAACCATTGTTCAGACATATTTGATTTAGGAAAATTAAATCAACCAGATTTGGATTGGACTGCACGTGGAGTTCCACGTACAGACAAATATCAAGTTTTCAGATTTGTTTGTTTTTTTCATTCATCACCAGCTATTATACTTAAGTTACAATTAACTTCTTTGCTCTAATCCAATACTATAATACGAGCAAGGTTTGTATTTTATTTATATATTTGCACAAGGATCCAAAACAAGGAATTTCTTTAAATTTTGGAAATAACTAATTTTGTGGAAAAAGCTAGATAGGTCTAATGTCAGAAAATTCTGTTTTACTGTAGTCATTTTAAGTTTAAATCTAAAATTTAACATTGCTTATGGAGAATAAATGTAAACATTACAAACCAAAAAATGTTTTAACCGTTTGACAGTTCTTGATAATAACAATATAGTCTACATTAATATTTTTTTTATGAATTAAATATCAAAATTATCAGGTTACTAAACAATTTGTAATTAAGATAACATATGTGCGAAATAAAGCAGAAAAAAAGTATTAAAATCTTGTGTTTAGAGAAAACGTATCGTTGTATTTAAAATGTAACAAACCAATTAATTATGTAAATTAAATTCTCTTTTGTTTTCAATCATCATTTGTTTTTAACAAAATCAGTTGATCGGCTAATAATAACGGTATGGATAATAAACAGTAATAATAAACAGTAAATGATGGCTTGGTAAAAAGACGTTAACATGAATTATAAGTCGTAAAGTTGTAGCGTGTCGGCCTCAAGATAACCGCGAGTTAGACCGCGATACTTTTTGTTCAGTGCTATATTAATTATGGTGTATTAAATCGGTTTTATTTCAACCACATAAATTTTTCATATAATTGTTTTATATTTTTTAATTAATTGTATTTTTTCATTCTATCAGCAAAGCTCTACCAGGTACTGTTATATTATTTTACAAAGTTCAAAAAATTCATCAAACAAATCAAAACTGTCTTTTTGATCCTAATTGATCCCAATTCTTCAGGGTTGTTTTAAACCATTATATGTCTACGTTGGTTGATTAAAGTGTGATTGGCGAAACAGGAGGAGTCAGTGTAGGTGAGATAAAAAACAGTTACTTAATACTGCAAAATTCTGACACGGTAATGATTATGTCAATACTTCTTCATACTTCATACAGGACTGTTAATTAATAGCCCAACAGTTAATGGCATCTACGAGACCTACAGTTTAACGTGGCATCCGAACCACAAATTTGCCTTTGATACACGAACTGGTCTAATTATGAGGATAGGATTTGCGGGAGAACGTGGTATGTAGTAGACGTAATGGTTAATTCCCATCCACAAACCATCAATTATAATTATGTACAATCCATGACCTCCGAGTATTTGCATTTCAGTACACGCTACCACCCTTATTCTAATGATTTTCAGGTATTTGTCAGGTATATTTCTTGTTTTAAAATACGTTAACCACTGGCTAATAAGAACTGATTACGTGAATGACAACGTCAACACTGTTTGTTTTCATAGCAGCCTTTGACACCTGTTGATTTTGGCCGAGGTATCTAGAGTGATAAAAAGAAGTACAGAATGCGGCTACATTTGCAAACCAAATTGGGATTGCCCATAGTCGGGATTCGAGCCCTCTTCCCTGGGAATGGCTTCAACCGTTGTACTCGTCAGCACAACGGTCTAAGCACTACACCAAAAGGACCACCGTCTGAGAAAGAGCTTATTTGGCTATAAAATCATACTCTAGCGGCAACCAACGAACTCACGCAGCAGCATAATTATAATCATCTCCATACATTCATGCAGTCTGTGAAAAAGTACAATCTTACAATAAATCTATCTCGGACCATGTTATCCATCCTGACCCAGAAAGGCTGAAACCTCTTTCATTTATTTATTTTATTTATTTATTTATTTCAATTACATTGTTTACATAATGGCCTCGATAAGTGAAACAAATACTTAACATCGAGGACCATGTTAACTTAAATACTATCAATAAATTTAAAAAACAACAATTGTACTGTAATAATTACAAAAATTGAGCTTATCCAAAATATTAATATGTGGCATGAGGTGGGCTTAAAGGCTGTAACTACAGAAAAAAGTGGCAAAATATTCCTGTACATATATAGTGTATAAAGAAAAGAAAAATGTATTGAAATGGTTATTAATTTGCCACAGCCACCTACATCAAATTTCACTCTCTCTCACACACACCCAATCACAGTTGAAACTTGAAAAATCAACCCTAACCACAAAGTAGTTGACATGACATGACAATTTTACAGAGTTTACTTAATGCATATTCATCAAGAACAAATACAACACAACCTGATGGCTTACATTAAATAAATCATTTAGGAGAAATATGATCCTATCCTATGTGGAATGATTTTTCCTAGGCCTATATTTGATGTTGTGACTAGTGAAACTGATTTACTAATATCTAACAATTTTTTATCTAACAACCAATAGTAATTTCTGTGTGTTGGTGAGTAACTAAAAACTAATTCCTATGTGGTGGTTGGTAACTAACAATTTAAACTAAAACCACTTTCCTAATGTGTAAGAAGTAGTGAGTGCAGTTTACCTCCATCAGAATATCAATACATATACATGATCAGAACATCATACAAAAAGAGAGATAATTGGATGTAATCATGCCCAACCAATATCACACAGAATAAAAAGAGAAAGAGTAAATATTACTTCAGCTTATAGGTAGTTATGGCAACACTAGGCTAGAGCAGCAAGGAGGATGGGCCATACATAGCTGCAAGATTCAACTCAATTGAACAGTTAAACTATATGTAAAACTAGTTGACCCGGCGAACTTCGTAACGCCTCACAGTAAACACATGTTAACTTTAAGATTGGCCATGTTCTGAAGTAGAATAGCATTACGGCTTCATTGTGAAAGGTTATATATTCTGGGTCGCTGCATAGTAAATAACAATACTGAAATGATAAAACATATTAATAACATTCCCATAAAACAAATAAATCTGAGTGGATTAATTCACAATTTTCAAATCCAATCCAAACCCAAACGAAACCTAACTGTAATACGGCTTTTATAGGAAAGATATACAACAGCTGATTATTATAATAAACGTAATATTATAAACATTGTAATTATCATATAAACACGTGACTTTAATCAGACAGAAAATAAAAATATAAATACATAATCCCCAAAAACCGTAAACTATTAACGTGGTGAATAAAGCTGTTCATTTTTTACAGTACACATTTACTTCATAGTTTAACATTAATGAATGATTCAGATGGCATTGGATAGTAAAGCTAATGGAAAGTAAACCAATCAGCTGTAGCTAAGAAATCAAATGTTTTCATTGTAGACATTTTGTAAACAAACTTACTCTCCATAAGGTTAACATTAGAAATTTAAAACGTCATAAAATGGAAACTTATGGGGTTTTCGAAAATATTTTTTCACTAAAACCTTCCCGGACACATGTAGAGCAACTTCCTAAAATTTCATGGCGATCGGATGAGTAGTTTGGCAACGCATAAAGGACATACAGACAGACAGACATACATTCAATTTTATATATAGAGATGTAACAACAGCAAAATAATTTAGGCTTTTTCAACAACAATAGGCCAGAACATAGATCAACAATAACAATATTTCAGTTTTAAATCAAATAAAAATTAAAGATGCCAACAAGTATAGGCCTTCCAACTGACACAAACTGTTGGCACTTTTCTATAGGCCTAGCTGTTTCTAGGCAGGACTTAGAGACTTCAGATTTTAATCCTAATAATATATTCTTTCTATAACTCTACACTCATAAGCAAGTTATAGACTAATATTTTAAATTTATTGAAATTTGGCTCATTGTAAATATAATTTGGAAGTTGATTAAATAAGGAAGGAACTATATGCTAAGGTATGTTGTTTGGGACTCCCAACTTCATTCATTCTGATCGCGGTTCGTCTTTTATGTCTGCTGAACTGAAACGGTTTCTTACAAATCATGGAGTATCTACAAGCAGAACAACTGCCTACAACCCTCAAGGGAATGGTCAAACAGAACGGTACAACGGAGTGGTCTGGAGAACAATACTACTGGCTTTAAAGCCAGTAGTATTGTTCTCCGTAGTATTTGTTCTCCAGCAGTTGGTCTTTAAAGACCAAAGGCCTTGAAATGAATCGATGGGAATCTGTGGTAGGTGAAGCGCTACATGCAATACGTTCTCTGTTATGTACCTCCACTAATGAAACTCCACATGAGCGCATGTTTAGGCACCCACGAAGAGGATCCTGTGGCTCTTCATTGCCGACCTGGCTGTCATCTCCTGGAACAGTTTTCATGAAAAAGTCCAACACTTCATCAAAGTATGAGCCCCAGATAGAAGAAGTAACTCTTTTAGAAGCTAACCCAAACTATGCATACGTAAGGATGCGCAACGGTAATGACGAGTTTCTCTTCGTCAACTGGCTCCCAAAGGGGATGAGCAAGTAAAAGCACGACAGCTGCAACAAAATATACAGAGACAGTCAACATACGACATGTAATCACAATCTCAACATTGCCTAAGCGATGATGAAGACTTTCCAGATTTGTTTGATCACCAAGAACGAGAAACACAGGAAACAAGACCACAAACCCCAGAATCGCGGAAATCTCAAGAAAATGTAACGGAGACAGTACCAACAGCTCAACGTCCGACAAGAGCAAGAAAATTACCAACCCATTTTAAAGACTATGAAATTTCTTCTTCGAGGCGGGAAAATGATATAATACAATTCCTTTTACCTGTTTGCAATTATTAATATTTATATCATATGTTTCAAATGTCAACTGTTTTGTTTATATTCTTTATTATTCACAATTCAACTCCATGTAATGTTTAGTCGAATAAAGCCAGATTTCTCCTGGTAATCAGCATAGTATTTATTATTTCACACGTATAATTTTTGAAAAAGGTTAATTTTTATTTTTTACCTTTAATTTTGTACTTTGAATCATGAATCTAGGTCAATTGGTTACTGAGATGGATCCATCTAAATCTTAATCTTAATCTATCCATCTTAATCTTAAATACCACAGTGGGTTTATTTTCGTTTTTGAGTTTATAACCTCCGGTTTACAGATAATTAATTAGTACAGTATCCACTCTTTAAAATACTATAGGTTTGTTTTCCTCGTTGTCTTAATACAAGCATATTACCATGTAAAACGACCCTTATTGCAGCAAATCTGCATACTCAGTGCTATTCGATTATTATGATGGTAATAATACATAAGATGTATGACATTCTCTCTACTCACGCCAGCGTGCTACGTGCGATCTCGTTTGTAGCTGCATAGTCCGTGACAAATTTTCCTCAAATCTATTTATCTCCCATTGCACTTTGTTTAAAAAATCTATTTTGCACCTAAGGTGTAGCTCCCAAGTGGTCACTGCGATGATATACGATTGCTCCGGTAGCAATATGTATTAGTGATAGTTTTCCTTGTAGCTCAGTGAGGTCCCTGTGTGCAGCTGATCGATGACGTCATTACTACCAACTTATCACCACCGAGGTGTACATGGCTAGGCGATAAGCGACTACTCCTTCGGAATACTTCTACCACTGAGTTCAGCAGTTTTGATTTTGCTGATAAAAAATATTATACCACTAGATTATCGGTTATCTTGATGATAATACAGTTTAATTTAGTTGCAAGGGTTACACCTGGTATTGGTCCAAATACCAGGAGTCGAAAAAAGCGGCTCCAATGTTAATCTTATGGAGTAGTTGAGATCTATCCATTTATTTCAAAAAATCATAATTTATATGTTTACCATGGCAGCTAACCTGCATACTCTTTTCCCCATGTTAATCATGTAGTGAATAGGCAAACCCGTTTATTTATGGATAAATGTTGATGACACTTTGTATTAATGGTCAAAATGAAAGTTGTTAATGCTATAAACGCCTACTTTCAGTGTTGCTCATATCAGTAAACCTGCATACTCTTTCCCACGTTAATTTTATGGCCACGTTAACGGGCGAATAACTCTCATACTTATCGACAGATATTGAAAAAAACTTGTCTTCTATTATTATTATATTCATTTAGAAATTCGCGGAGTACGCAGGTCTGCTGCGACGGGGGTATTTCGTTTTTTGTTGTTAGTCTTCTTCTTAGTTAAACACCGAAAAATACTATAGTAAAATTTAAAATGCTGAGGCATATTCGGTGTAGGTAATTATTCCAGGATTATTAGTCTGTTAATTGCAGAAACTTTAACCTGGTTGGAAAAGTTTTTTTAGTATCATTTCGTAGCTGTAACAATGCTTCTAGTTTATTACCCATTAGTATTTTTTACAGAGGCATTTTACATTGTCTGAGATGATATTAGATTGAATCAATCATCATTGCTTAAGGAAAGTCTTTAAAATAACTTTGTGGTGTTTTCGCTGTTTTGCCACTCTTAAAAACGAGGTAGTTTTAAGTTGACTCAATATTTTAAAATGTAACCCCATTGAGTGCAAATTAATTATAAAAGGTGTATCTACTTATACCAACCAAGTAACCAGAGAACCATTTTAGAAATCTCATAGAAGTTTCGCACTTTAGTTTAAAGATAAGATTAGATTAGATTATTGAAATGGTGACCTACCACAAGGTAGGTATTTTAACCAAGTATGAATGATTTTAAAGATATGCCTTGAATATCTAACTGATTGGAGATATGGAGATTCACTGAAGATTAATGTCTGCTTCGACGGGCGTATTTTTAAAACGTTTAAAACAGGTTTTTATACATTTTAATCTAACAACTCTGAACGAAAAGAAGGAGGACGACATTGTGTAGAGTCTGGTCACGTGTTCGCGTCATCTCTCTCGCTACCAAGATATAGATTATGATCCTTGCATGTCAAACAGTGAGGTCTCATGTAGGGCGTGTCTCTGATAACATGATCTCCCTCCTCACATTTGGACAAATGGATCTCTGACTCACCCAAGGGTTTCAGGGGATTTACTATTCGTAATTGGATAAAAACTCTTTCTTTTGTTTCTATATATGTACAACATTTTATTCAAAATTTTAAAATATACTTCAACTATGTTACTTAATTTTTTAGTGGCGTAATTAAAGTTTTCCCAAACTTTTACAAATCACAACCTAATCTTACAGCGCTGATTATGATTATCAGAAAGTAGATTTTTCCATTGTTTTCAGGACTTAAATCTGATATTCTTAGAAAAACGTTAAATTTAGGTGGATGAAACTTTTGGTACGTATTAACTGTTATATTTTAAATATTTTATTGTATTTTGAATGTTATTGAACTATTTGTTTTCTACAAATTAAATATTAAAGAAAACAAAGATTTAATTTAATTTAATTTTTAAATTTAGACATTTTTTCCTTCTTTTAAAACGCAATGATAAAAATTCATAAATTTTTATTCTACCTAAATGTTATAGCAAACTGATCAATTTTAAGTAAAAATTGTTAAGAAAATATAAATTTTAAAAACATTACCATATTTTTAGAGAATTACTATTTTTTATCAAAAATTAAAAAACAAAAAATGTTGTATCATTGTTGGGTCTCTAGGGATACACAACTGTAAATTTTTTTACAGCTATTAAATCCCTTAAATAAAATATAAGGGGGGTAAACTAGCTTAAAACATCTGGTTTTGACAAAAAAATGCTGTTTATACAATTTTTAACCTATGGTATCTTAGGACATTTCAAGCACGTATCCAGGTACAAAATCATACAAAATATATTTTTAACGTAAGAGTTATTAGGAAAAATAGTTAAAAAGTCATAACAAATAGAGTTACATTTTTACATATTAATGTTTGTTTGTATTTATTTTTATCTCCATTAGTTAAGTAGTTAAGCAGTTAGAGTAGTTAAGTATCTCCGTTAGTTAAATTTCATATCATTCTTTTTCTTATGCTTAGGACTTTGGTCTAAACTGGAAGTAAAACTATAAAATTAAAATTAGTTTACTGGTTGCCTTTTAAAATAATGAAAAACATTAATTTATGTTTTCATTTTTAATTTATTTTTACATTACCACATCTACCGCTATATTCATTCTAGTTTAGACTATGGTTACTATAAGAATTTTCTTGTGAAAATTTGGTTAAACCAGTTTAGGAGATATAATAAACAGTAAATACTATTTATTAGTTATGTCAAAATAAATTGTGTAAGCTTTAAACTGCAGGCGTTAATTTTGTGTGTGTTAAACTGTTATTCTGTAAAAACGAGAGAGTTTTATTAACTAAACAATGTTATAAACATTAAGTGTATATGATGAGCATGTGTAAGCTGTTCGCGTGCATGTGATATCAGTCTCTTTTTGGAATGGGAGCTTTGTATATGGGTTTGGAAGTGCTAATTAAATTACCGAACCTTGAATAAAATGGGGAATCCAAATGTACAAATGGTTTTTAATTAAGTAAACAATTAATTCAATAACTATACTAATCTCTCTCTCTCTGATTTTTTCATAGATAATAACCCTAATTAATGTATGTTTTTAATTTGATATTGGTTTTTCTAATATTTTTTTATATATTCTAATATATTAGCATTACTATCCTGTTTTTATTCGTTAATTTATTGACGTGTCATATGTCTAAGTAAATTTTATTTCACAAAATGAATAGGTCTGAATTAGTGTCGAGCTCGCTTCAAAGCAGTTACGTCTGATCTCGTCCCTGCTGTCAGAACCATTCGTGATCGGTATGGACAGGTTGCATATCACAGGGGTTCCATAACTGTATCATATACGTTAAGCCCGATAGTTCAGGATACTGGGCAAAATATTCATTAGTTGCAACAAAAAAGATTATAAAAGAAATAATTATGAAGAAGTATAGAAAGGAAACGTCCGTTCTAATCGATATTACCTATGCGGTCTTTATTTGTCTATAAAATAAATATTAAAGGTTTGTTTATATCAGGAGAGAAATTGTACAAAACAGCATTATTGGTTATACTGAGAATTTGAGAAGCTAACTCATGGTAGTCCCAAGACCTTTCAGGGGAGTTTAGAAAAAATCATGTGATTACCATGCACTTAGGCTTTTTAATAACTTTAAAGTAAATGAAATAGTTATTTGTGCAACTAAGGATTAAGGTGAAACGTTTAGTCATCAACAATTTCCTTGGGGATAAAAAGGACTGTATCCCATTGATATTGATATTGATATTGATATTGGTATTGATATTGATTGATATTGATATTGATATTGATATCGATATTATATTGATTGTATTGATATTGAGATTGATATTGATAGTTATTGTTATTGATATTGATATTTGATATTGATATTGATATTGATAAGATATTGATATTGATATTGATATGTTATTGATATTGATATTGATATTGATATGATATTGATATTGATATTGATATGATATTGATGTTGATATTGATATTGATATTGATATTGATATTGATATTGATATTGAATTGATATTGATATTGATATTGATATTGATTGATATGATATTGTTATTGATATTGATATTGATATTGATATTGATATTGATATTGATATTGATATTGATATTGATATTGATATTGATATTGATATTGATATTGATATTGATATTGATATTGACATTGAAAACGATAAACAAATATTAAAATAAAATTTGTATAAATAATTAAATTTGTATAAATAATAAAAATTAAATAAAATAAAATAAGTTAAATATTTGTTGAAGCTAAATGATTGTCAAGTGAGATGTTGGCTCATAACCATATAGTTATTTTCAGATCTCACCAAGGCGCATCTTTTGGCACACTTTTTTCTGAAAAATATTCAGCCAAAATTATTGTGCAAAAAACCTGACCGTTTTATAACAGTGGGACTTGGCGCATGTGAATGTGGTTTTATTTTGCATAAAAATGGTGTTGTATAATATCAGGCCGTAGATTGAATATGAATAAGGGTCATGAAATTGTCCCAAAAACCATGCATTGTAACAATTGTAATTAAGCAATATAAAACATGTTGGTTTGATTGCCGTCAAACAATGAAGAACTTGACTACAACATCAACCCTACTTAGTGGCATAATTTTTCATTTTCTTGTTATATGTAGCTGAGTACAAGTGAGTGTGGATACATGTGTGATGCATGTGCATGTATATACTTTTTCTAATATTAAGATTAAAAACAATCCTTATAGCTGGTGTCAGAGTGTTCAACCTGATAACGTTATAGATTTTTTTATCCCTCGTGAAAGAGTTATTATAATCACTATAAATTTCTACTACTAAACTGCAACTAAATTTTCTGCTTAAAATTGATTGAAAGGAATAAGTGAAAAGTAAGAATACGAGATAGAGGTGGTTTTTATAAATATGAATTATAAAGTTTTTAGTTGAAAGAGTGTTCTTGAGTTTTATGTGTAAGGACTTTAAGTAGGTCATGGATTAATAGTATATAGATGATACTGAAAATTAATTACATGTAAATGCATATGTTTGATGACATGATATACAATTGTGTTGTATTATTAAAACTCTGTAATATGTGTTTTGTGAAATTTGGTTTATTTTTATGAAATGATGTTGTATAGCATCATACATAGATCGGTAATGAATAAATATTTTTTTATAAAATTGTCAATCTTGTATGTGTCAGTGTTATGTACCGCATCGATACCCTGTAAGATCTTGTGAAATATTTATTTATTTAATGAAATGATGTTGTGCCCAGTACTTGGTAATGAATAATGGATTTTTACAAATTGATTGCTCTGATGCTCCCATAAGTAAATGAAAAAAGTGTCGATGGGCTTTTAATCACCTATTGTATCTATTGTTGTATTTACATTGTATGTAATTTTAAAAAATTAATTTTTATTTCACCATTGGAATCAGCTTAAAAAACTACACAATTAAGTTCCTTAAAGTTTTTCTCTATCTTCAACGGTTACCGAGACATTAAAAAACCTATACACAGTACGTTGTATTGTGGGGCTCCAATGTTAATCTTATGTAAGGAAAAATTAATATTTCCTTTTAATCATATTTTTGGATAAATTGATATTTAACTTTATGTGGTTGAGATCTACATTTATGCTTAAAAAATCATATATATGTGTTTATATAGCAAACCTGCATACTCTTTTATAAATCATATAATACAAACTCCTTTATTTATGTACAGATGTTGATGAAAGTTGGTATAAATGTTAAGATAAAAATTATTCATGGTAGAAATGACTTCTTTCAGTGTTCCACAGTAGCTAACCTGCACACTCTTTCCCATGTTAATCTTATGGAGAATAGGCAAATAACTCTCACGTTTATGGACAGATTTTTTATAAAACTTGTCATATATTATTGATTTGGAAATTCGCTGAGTACGCAGGTCTGCTGCGACGGGGGTATTTTAAATTCACATTCTTCCTATATACATGGAACATTACAACTTAACTTAACAGAGCGAGAACACATTTTTTTACAGTTTTATACTTACTTATAAAACAATACTTATGTTAAAAAATAACATAATGCCTTTTACGAGCTTTGCTTCGAGTTAGCATAACGTGAGAATTTTGTTTCGGATTCATACTAATACTACAGCCAGATACTTAATCAGAGATACTTTTGGTATCCTCAATTCAATTAGCGCATCACCTCACAGCAAGATTTTGTATGTAGATGTGATCTATAAGCGGATTTACATCGATGAGATGGTTTTTATGAGGAGAACAATATACCACGTAGAGAAATGCTGGGCAAGAGTAGACACAACGCCCGCCAATGTATTGGCCGCCCTCGAGTCTAACCTAATTGATTACATTGATTGGTCATTTATTTTGCTCAAACGAATCTAGTTTTAGTCCGTTCCTCTTGGATCCATTTACCAATTTACAATACATTTCTCTACCTCAAACGTTAATAAAATAAAATACATAGAGATGCTGTATCAAAATATATTATAATTCTACGTTCTGTTATGGTAAAATTATTGTATTCAAGTAATTTTTTCATTCAAGAAAAGTATTTTACACGACTGTTTTCTCGCTTTAATCCTCATAAAAATTCAAAACTCTCAGTCTAAAATACCTATTTTCATTTCTTTTATATATATAATATATATATATTTATAAATATTTTTTGGTAAATACTCTATTTAATATTAAATAATTAGCATAACTTAGCATTTTTTTTTGTTTGAGATTATTTTATTTATACACATGAGACTTAATCCATTACAATGGTTTATTAAGAACATAAATGTAAATAAAATTTTATAAATGTCATATGGAATGTTTCTTATTTTTCTATTTGATTAGATTGTATGTGGTCAACATTGAATTTAAAATTTTTGTTTCTTTTTTCCTTGAATGTAGATGTTTTTCTTCTTTAACATTTAATTGTCACGTTGTTTTTCAATCCAGTATATAATTTTCTGTCAGTATTTGTATTGTTCTATTTATTAAATGTTCTCAAATATATACATGTATTTTTTTTATTTAATCTTTTTCTTTAAATACTTGTTTAAAATGTTCATATTTTCCAAATGTAATATCTGAAATACAGATTACCTCAATTATACTACGTAAAACTTCAGTTAATAGCAAACATTAAGTCACCACAGGTGGTGGTAATTTAAATAATAACGAATTGGTTTTAAATTCTAATTATCTAAACAGGGTTTGTGATTGTATAGCTTTTCATTATGGTACTAAGCTTAGAATTATGCAAGTATTTTATTCCTGTGTGATTAAACACATACATCAACATTCCATTAACCAAAAACCTTTCATAAACAAAACAAAACATTTCCCCATTTCCATTTCTTCAGATCCATTGAAAGAAAGGTATTTTAAACCATAATTTTGCTCTTTAAAGATCCAGAGGTTATCCACAATGAAAAAAAACATTTCTCTCCCTCTCAGTATCTCCTTGAAGCAAAACATTTGGCTTCACTTTTCTCTCTCACACTTGAGAGTCGGTTCATGGCTGAGCCAGTCAGACTTAATGGACGCTGTAGATGATGAAATGTCATTTATATATTGTAATAACCAATTTACTACATTATAATTGAGGATATTTATGAGCGATATTCGGTGGTTGTAGTGTTCTCTTGTGTAGATTAACGTCCACACCATAATTAGACCAGTTCGTAATTCAGAGGCGTTCAGATTCCACGTAAAACTGTAGGTCCCTTAGTTGCCATCGGCTGTTGGGCTATTAAAGTCCTGTCTAAGGAACATATCAGCCTTGGACAGTAACAAGACTATAAGATCACACCACATTCATTTTACACTCAATCCACATTCAAACTTAGCTTAAAATACCTACCTTTTCGTATGGTCGCCATTTTAACTGCGGATTGAGGAAATCGGTTGCATTTGATTTAAATACAACCAGTAGTTAGTCATTGTTGGGCGTCGCAGTTAACTTAATTACGGAACACGCTGTGCAACATACTGCGCAGGTACGAAAACGTTTTTTTTACAAAATATATACTAAAAAAATCTAAAACCCTATTCTATCAATGTAAATATAAATTGTATAATGTTTAATTTAGCAGCAAATATTTCAATACAGTATAATTCAATCCATCTGTTCATTTCAATAGACCATTTTCAATAATTTTAAATAGTGAATACTCCTTTAATACAAACCGATTCGTTTAGTCGTTTCTTATAATTTCGATACACCGATAGTACAATGCGATAGTATCATCGATCTTGAACATTATCACCTGTCGTAACCCGTATTCAACAACTGTAGAGTATATTTTAGCAAGTATCATTAGCTCTATTCAAATTTAAGCTTAGCCTTGAAGCTCAGAGGTGCGTTAAGCGTAAATACACAGGGTTCAGTGAGTCCCCAAAGCTTCTGTGCACGTGGTATGTCAGGCCCGAGACTTTGTCAATTAGTGTTTTTGCGACGCAGCGAAAGCAGAGAAATAAAAAAAACTGTTCAGTTTATTAAAGAATATTACGTCACCTTTTCACTTCATTTACAAATTAAAATAAAATTTAATATAAAAATACAGCAAAATTAAAAATAGGTTCATACACTTGTTTCCACATCACAAACCCTTACGGAGACTCAATCTAATTAAAATATTTTTAATTATAAAGGTTTAAATTTTTTCTAATAATTAAATAGCTGATGTTTTTCTGGGTATTTTAAGGTGAATATGCTGGAAGATTAAGTGTAAAGTATTTAATTACTTGTGCTTTGTTTCTTACAAAAATCTCTATATTATAAAATATAATATGAGGTATAATAAAAAACTGTGAATATATATTATATTATATATATGTGTGTATTTTTTTTCTTAGGATGATTAATTAATCAATAGCACAAGAACAAAGTACACCAGTGGTGACGAACCTTAAAAATTATAAAGAGTTTTACTAGATTTAAACCAACGACCATGAGAACATATTGCGGGCACTACGACTAAATGAGTCAGCCAGCGTTACGATGTCATATCGCACGAGAGGTTCATATGACAGCACGAAGCGTCAGCTGAGTGTTGTCAGAACTTCGAGGGCGGCCATGACAGTTTGCACTCGTATTACACACAAGATTTTTCTTACTATAAAAAAGTGATTTAGGTTATGTTTGATTTTCCCGTTGGGATAAATGTAAACATAACTTTTGTTTCCGGTAACCTTAGTTTCATTGTGCAAATCCGTAAGTTAGTGTTGTAGGAACTGCGACAGTCTATCAGCTGACTGAGCGCTTAGCGCATGCTATTGGTTAGTTTCATATAGATTTGGAGCGTTCCGCGCATGTGATTGGCCGGTTACTTTGCCGCACTAGGGTGGCAATGAAATTATATCCACCCTAGTGCGGGAATGTACAACTTATACGTTCTGCCAACAGTGCGAAATGTGTCTGTTATCGCGCGTTTGTAGGAAAAAATAATGATGATATTTAGTTACAGTATGTGTTCATTTATTTAACAGATCAAATCAAATATGATTTTATAGAAATCAAATAATTTTTTGTTTAATCGTCTCTATAAACCCTATAAGACTTACTTCCACGGCAAGATCGAATTTGTGCGAAAACGTATACTCGAATAATGCTATTCTTAGGTAAAATATAATCAACGGATTGTATATTTTTAAATAATTTGAAAAAATTAAATACGTGTACAGGCTTAGAGTAAAAATGTTTATCTTCCATTTCCAGTATTTTTCTTAAAAATCGTACAGGTAACAAAATGACTTTATTGAAAATCAAATTTAAAAACTGAATTATAGCAAATAAATTTAAACAGTTTAGAAAATAAATAGTGAATATATAGATTAAAGAATGGGAGATACATCATGAGGTTTAGTGTCATTGGCCCCACATAGAGCAGGACTGGTGGAGAGAGGTTGCTGTCTACTGCATTATGAAAGGATATCTGTCTCCGCACAAGATATGACAGAGCTGCAGCTGTATAATGCTGATCCATAGCACAGTCCCTTTCAATTTAAGTATTGTATTTGAGTGCAATGAAATCTTGAAATATCATTTCCATTGTTTCTCGTACTCTAAAAAATTAATTTCTTATTCCTAGTTCAATCAATACAAGTTTGTCAAATTACCACACATATATGGTAGTGCATGCAGTAATAAAACATTTTAGTTTAGATTTACGACATGGATATGTCTTAGCTCTGGGGGATGTTGGTGATTTTAAGATGGAAAATATGTAACAGGTTTCCATAGAAACTACTTGAACTATTGTATTGAATTTTTAATATAAAAGAATAAGAACAGCTGTTTATATGAACTGAAAACATTCCCTTTACACATATGCATGATCTAACCTATTTCCCACAGGTAAGTAAATACAAACATTTACATTCTGAGAGCTATAACTACTACTAAGAAATATGTTTTATTTTGTCTATAACTTATTGAATGCTTAATATTTTTGAAGTTATACATTTCATGTTCAATGTTTCTCTCAATCTATATAGTATGTCAATGATACTTTGTATTTTAACTTAAACGTTTATGTATGTTATAAAAAATAATCAATCTCCTTAAATAATGACAACGGCTTCATAAGCATCATTTGTATTTTATAGCTTTATGTTGCTCAAAACCTATTATCTTTGACTATGGATATTTTAACCCATTGTCAATGCTACTACATTGAAAACTAAAAGTAAAAAATCCAGAATGTTCCGTATTCAATGATTTTTTATCCTAAATAGCAGTATCAATACTCAATAGTATAAACTTTAATTAATAAAACGTAAAGTAAATATACAAATATAGTTATGAAAAAACTTCTCAATGCGTCTGTTTGATGAGTAATAAAATATTTTTCATAAATATATTTCATTATTGAGTTTTATTGGTTTACCTTAAATATAACTAGTTATTCTGTAGGAAGACTTTCCATCAACACGGCGTAGAATGTTGTGAAAACTTTATACAAAGTGTCATTGTGAGACTATGATGGATGGAGGAGGGTTTTCCTGCTCCAACAAACTCTTTCATCTATCGTTTCTTGCATTTAAATTTTTTAGTTAAAGGTACTACCATCAACGAGAATTAATTGTCACCATTGCAAAGATTTTTTTCGTAAATAACTCATTGATTATTAATATAATGCTTTTATAATCACACAGCTTCTTTTATCACATTTTTTCCAACATAATGGGCTGTTCAATACATAGCTTTGCTTTGGAAAGTTACTATATATTAGTGTTACCAAATGTTTTATTCATATGCAAAACTTTAAATTACCATCAATCGTTGCTGATACATTTCTAACACTGTTATTAAATAATAAGTTTATCACGCTACAAAATTAGGTTATACCAGATTTTATCAGTGTGACTAATTACTCTATTTAATTAATAAGATTAAAATATATACTTTTGAAATGTTTTAACACTAAACTATTGTCAATCTAGGTTATGTTCAGACCTTGTTAGAAACTAGCTTTTAAAGATTATAAAGTTAAAGGTAACGTAAATCCTGATGTGGTAAATTTCGTTTGGCCAAATAGGAAAATGATTTTACTATTAGAACACTCGTGATTGTCCTTATAGATGTTATCACTGGCAAAATGTAATTTTTGATCTTGAACCGTTATTATTTATCAGCTGTGGTGACGCTTTTAATTTACGTAAGTGCGTGTTAAGTGATGGCTGTATCGAGGTTGAAGACGTCCACAACAGCTGTCATTAATCACAACGCCCCTCAGCTGAGCCTACTCTGCTGCTAGAGACACAGGCTCCCAGCTGATCATTGAAACGTCAAGAAAGACCAGTGAGTATTTAGTCTCCTTCCGATATATTAAGGTATTCTAAAACTCTCTCCTTTAAATGTGCTAGTGAACTTTTATCATAACATCTATGAAGAATTTCAACTATCGCGTCACTGTTTGATCTAATCAATGATTTGAAGTAGATCAGTAACTGTTTCCAAACACTTTTCATTAGTCCAGCCAACACGTGTGGTTTCACCACTGTTTGATTTACGTTCATTACAGACATTGTGATTATAGTAACGGCCATACATCGAACACGTGTAGTTTGACAACAGCTTGATTTACGGACCGGGACCGGCCAACACGTGTGGTATGGCAACAGCTTGATTTACGGACCGGCCAACACGTGTGGTATGGCAACAGCTTGATTTACGAACCGGCTAACACGTGTGGTATGGCAACAGCTTGATTTACGGACCGGCTAACACGTGTGGTATGGCAACAGCTTTATTTATTGACCGTTCAACACATTTTTGTATGGCAACAGCTTGATTTACGGACCGGCCAACACGTGTGGTATGGCAACAGCTTGATTTACGGACCGGCCAACACGTGTGGTATGGCAACAGCTTGATTTACGGACCGGCTAACACGTGTGGTATGGCAACAGCTTGATTTACGGACCGGCCAACACGTGTGGTATGGCAACAGCTTGATTTACGGAGCCAACATGTGGTATGGCAACAGCTTGATTTACGGACACAACACGTGTGGTATGGCAACAGCTTGATTTACGGACCGGCCAACACGTGTGGTATGGCAACAGCTTGATTTACGGACCGGCCAACACGTGTGGTATGGCAACAGCTTGATTTACGGACCGGCCAACACGTGTGGTATGGCAACAGCTTGATTTACGGACCGGCCAACACGTGTGGTATGGCAACAGCTTGATTTACGGACCGGCAAACGTGTGGTATGGCAACAGCTTGATTTACGGACCGGCCAACACGTGTGGTATGGCAACAGCTTGATTTACGGACCGGCCAACACGTGTGGTATGGCAACAGCTTGATTTACGGACCGGCCAACACGTGTGGTATGGCAACAGCTTGATTTACGGACCAGCTAACACATGTGGTATGGCAACAGCTTGATTTACGGATAGGCCAACACGTGTGGTATGGCAACAGCTTGATTTACAGACCGGCCAACACGTGTGGTTTGGCAACAGCTTGATTTACGGACAGCCAACACGTGTGGTATGGCAACAGCTTGATTTACGGACCGGCCAACACGTGTGGTATGGCAACAGCTTGATTTACGGACCGGCCAACACGTGTGGTATGGCAACAGCTTGATTTACGGACCGGCCAACACGTGTGGTATGGCAACAGCTTGATTTACGGACCGGCCAACACGTTAGGCAACAGCTTGATTTGCAGACCGGCCAACACGTGTGGTTTGGCAACAGCTTGATTTACGGACCGGCCAACACGTGTGGTATGGCAACAGCTTGATTTGCAGACCGGCCAACACGTGTGGTTTGGCAACAGCTTGATTTGCAGACCAGCCAACATATCTTGTCTATGTAATTTCACATATCCTAAAATAAATTTCAAAATATCTACTCACCCGTAATATATTGGAAACTTACTTGTTATAATTATTTACATATAACTAAATTGTACAATTCATCCGGATTTTATTTACTTATTCAAGAAAATCACTCACTTATTGATAAAAAACGCTACCGTATACAATGATAAACTAAATTACCCTTTACGTATTTTATCTAAAATAGGCAAAAATAAAATATCGAAATAGCTAAATATGCAATGGTGTTAGATAAATACAGGCCAGACAAGTTAAAATTGCCATCATTTACTGCAAATTGAACGATTACATACCAGAATGAGCCTATTTGTGTCGTGGTTCACTGCTTATGCTTGATATAAATCAAGCCAACCCTTCATCCCTTCAGTTATATACAAAAATGAATTGGAGAGAAAATCACCAAACCACAGGAAAATCACTTTAGGCTAATATCTTAACAATAGAGGCCTATTTTTGTCCACACCAGCTTTTAAAGATAGGAACAAATAAAGTAATAAAATATATTCATCTACACTGACAAACAATTTATTATATAAAAAATAGTTGTCAGATCATGGATGTGTCGAAAGGGAATGTTTTCAGTCCATCTAAACAGCTGTTGTAACCAAAAACTCAATACAATAGCTATGGTAGTTTCTATGGAAACGGGATCCAAACAATTCCGCTGCACATTTTGCATTTTACAAATTTGCTAACTCCTCCCTGCAGAGCTTAGATTTATCCATTTCAAAGTAATGAATGATAAACACTATGTTTAGAAAATAATAAACATTTATAAGTTACTTAAAAGATTAGAAAACTTAAAAACGATAGCTCTTATAAAACTTTAGAAACTTTTAGAATGTAAAGATGCAGTAGGGCTGCAATGTATAAAGCCGCCGTGATATGATTGTGAGGTCGGAGGAAGATATATTTGTGACAGAGACACGTGATGTGAATGCGTCATACAGTTGCTTCCTTCCTCGTACAATACACAAGGATACATGTCCAAAAAATTAGTTGACAAACAAAATGTCTGTCTTGTAGGAACGATAATATGAATTTAAAAACAGACATTAACAAATACTTATAATAACTTCATTAGACGATTAAATAATCGTCTAATGATACTTCATCCAATACTACTTCCTTCCTTTTGATTGTGCTATTCTCTCGGATTCTGAATTATTCAATAATGATGATATCATTTGTGTCTTATCTCGTTTTTCGATTTGGTAATACAAGAGAACTCAGTAGGGAGGTGACAGTAATCCCGTGTGATGGATGGAGCGTCGTCGGATCAATGCAGTCTCCTTCGTAACGCTGCTAATACTTCATCTTCTCTTGGATAACTCAACCGAGTATGTCGTGGTAGTATAAAGCAATGTGAGGGAGACCTGTGAGAATGTGACAGTGATCCCGTGTGATGGATGGAGCGTCGTCGGATCAATGCAGTCTCCTTCGTAACGCTGCTAATACTTCATCTTCTCTTGGATAACTCAACCGAGTATGTCGTGGTAGTATAAAGCAGTGTGAGAGACCTGTGAGAATGTGACAGTGATCCCGTGTGATGGATGGAGCGTCGTCGGATCAATGCAGTCTCCTTCGTAACGCTGCTAATACTTCATCTTCTCTTGGATAACTCAACCGAGTATGTCGTGGTAGTATAAAGCAGTGTGAGAGAGACCTGTGAGAATGTGACAGTGATCCCGTGTGATGGATGGAGCGTCGTCTGATCAATGCAGTCTCCTTCGTAACGCTCCTAATACTTCATCTTCTCTTGGATAACTCATACGAGTATGTGGTGTTAGTATACAGCAGTGTGAGAGAGACCTGTGAGGAGGTGACAGTAATCCCGTGTGATGGATGGAGCGTCGTCGGATCAATGCAGTCTCCTTCGTAACGCTGCTAATACTTCATCTTCTCTTGGATTACTCAACCAAGTATGTCGTGGTAGTATAAATCAGGGTGGGAGAGGTCAGAGAGGAGGTGACAATGATCCCGGATGATGTATGCGATTATTTTAATAAAGAAAACACGTTTTTTGAAAGTGAAGTTATATAAGTAATTATAAAACATGATATTGCCATATTACTAAAAAAATGATTTATTTGCACGAGAGTAGCACACAAAAATTAATGTAAATTTCCAACTATGATTCAGTAAACATTTTTTCTGCTTTTTTTCTTAGACGAAGATTTAAATATAAGTTTAAAAGAATATTTCCATTTTTTCATCTATAAAAAACCACATTCTTCTATCGGACATTTAATTTTTATTGATTTTATTCCACTCTTATATCTACCACATGATTGATTTTTTTATAAATACTTAATTACATAAAAATGTATCCCTATTATTATTTTTTTCAACTTTCACATTCTAGAACCAAAACATTCAAACCTTTCATAACATTTCAGAAACAATTTTCGTAGACTTTTAATTTCTATGGTTAAGCTATTTTATTTTTAAGATTTTTAAAATTATTTTTTTATAGACACTTTTTTTAGTTACTAAACTAATCATCAAGTTGACGTTATCATAATTGTTACAAAAATATGTTAAGGCAAAACAGACATTAGATAAATCAATTTTATTAAAACTTAACAGTAATTATTTTTAATATTTAAGTTAATATTCACAATAATAGGGGATGCAGTTTATCAAACTGACTACCTTTTTAGCCATGCACTAAATTCTCTACTCTAAATTCCAAATTCCGATCTACTAAATTTGCGAGTTCTTGTAAAAGAGACTTTAGCTATCCAAGTAACCAAAAATTTGTTTTGTCTGCAATGTTAACATTAACTTTTAAAAATCAGTTTAAAAAAATTTTTAGAATTTACGGTCATGTTTCATGTATTTACCAATATCATTAAATCAGTTTAATATATCTGTTTTAGCATAGGGAAAAAAGTTCTCCCAGCGATTGTAATACAATTTCTGTTTTCTGTCGATTGGAGGACATTATTGATTGCCTGTCTTTCACAGCGGTTGGCTGTGGTCATCTGTCCACACAATATCTCAGCCCTCTGCTCAAAGAAACCTGACTGATTGTTTCTGAGATTGATATCTGAATTTTACAAATCGTATGTTCGATTCTTTCATTTCGTTAATTAAAGAAAAGCAATTTTATTCAGTCTGGTAAGTAATGTCATTGCATAGTAGAATTAATTTGTATTTAACTTCGTATTGGGCACTTCATATTGTACACTCTAGAGTATATCAGAACACATCTGAAGTGTAGGAAGGTAGCGGCATAGATAACACCGTGTCCTAGATACCAGTCCCTAGAGCGTGGGGTAGATTGTGTTGGGGGATCTTGATAAACTATCTCTATTCCGAGGGCACTTCACATTTACAATTTATGTTCAATACTTACAATGTTCACAATTTACACCTGTGTGGTTGAGAAAACTATTACAAATAAATATCTAGGAAATATAAAAAATGTTTTCAGTTCCTCTAAACAACTATTATAATATATGACGAATTTCAAATTTTATATGCACGGTAGTATCCGTGTCAAATAAACGGTATCAGTGGACTGACTAATATTTTCTTTCTTGAGTAAATTTAAAAACGACTTAACTTTATATGTAGCTTTACATTGCATGCAGTGTAAGAGTTTCATGGTAAAAGGTTGAGAAATAAGTAAGAAATTGTTTTTTTTTTAATTCTCCATAAGACTAACTATGTGCACTCTACGACAACGTACTGCGTTTACCACTGAGAGTAATCTTGATTTTTCTCTGAAAATTATGCTTTACCCTTATTGTTGATATGAAAAACTAAATATTTTATACAGTATGATGAATTCAGTATTTTCGCGACTCCTACACGCATATATACTAATTACTATCTGAGCAACTTCGTGTAACAGAAAATACATGTTAACTTTAAGATTGAATGTTCTGAAGTCAATTACATCGTTCGTTGTGAAAGCTTTAAATATTCAACAGCTGATTATTAAATAATATGTATAAAACATTGTAATTATTTTATTTAAATTCAAAAGCTAACTATTACACAAATAATGCTGTTCATTTTGTACAGCACATATTTACTTCTCTTAGTCATTAATAATGATTCTTTCATTGGATAGTAAAGCATATTGCTGGAGAGTAAACCAACATGTTTTAAGAAATCAGAATGTTTTGATTTTGAAAATTTGTAAACAAACTTATTTTAGTTAACATTAGAAATTTAAAACGCATAAAAAGATTAATTAATTTATAAACTGAAAATGAAAAGCATGACTAACGCACTAAAAAATCAAAGATCATTAAAATCGGTCCAGCCGTTCTCGAGTTATAATGCGTGTAACTAACACGACTTTGTTTTATATAATTAGAAGATATATCCTAGATAGATTATATAAATATAAACAGTTTTTCTTACATCCCTTTTATACATTATGGATTTGCCCTTACATCAAAAGCTAAACGAAATACATTTTAAAAGACATGAAGAAACTTATGACACTTTTTACACAGATACTGCGACAATTCTTCATGACACTAGAATGCCCACCGAACGGTTGGAACCTAGCTGTCTAGAGGAGCGTTTTTATGAGCAGAATATATAGTTTTTCTAAAAGGTCAATAGTAATGTTATTAATTACAGTTATTTTTTAATTTTTAATTTTTCTGGAACAGGTGTTGTAAATCAAGAGCGTGTTAATGCAAACCATAATCATATTTTGGAACACATTAAGTATAAGTTTCGATCAAACGAACATTTCCACCAATTTTCTTCCAGTTAGAATACAATATTAACTCAAAGGAGAAATAAATATGTATATTTTGGTAGACTAATTCACATATTTATATTTAACAGCTCAATATTACACTCACAAAAATCAAAGATCAAAAATGTATAGGTATACCTATTCTTTGGGGCATATAACAATAATATTTGAACATGTATATAATAGAATATTTTTATGTAAAATGCAAAAATTTAAAAATAAACATTTTTTAATCTAACATTAATTTTTTTAACAAGTAACAAAAAATAAAAATAAATTTCTTAAAGCCAATTTCAGACAGACAATCTTCAAAAACATTTACAAACCAAACCGCCCTACGTTCTCGAGGGTACAGAATTTTTTTTTTTTACTAAACAATAAATAATAAACAGTATATCTTTTATGTTTACAAACATATTACCCTTTGCTCGTATAGAATAAGACATATTATAAAAATAATTAGAAAAATTAAAAACATGATTAATCAATGGAAACAATTTGTAACTCGCGGCCAATTTACCATACGCTACAATGGCTAGACGTTAGTCAATTGAGCGATGCGTTTAACTCTTTTAAAAGGTAATTTACTGTTTAATTATCCATATTTTATATTTTCAATATGTATAAACAAATAACAAAAAATTTAATTTACCACAATTAATTTTTTTACAGTGGCTCGCATAATACGAATGTTTTCTATCAAAAAAGATAACTCTGCTATTTCACATATGTTATCCTATAAAAATATAGTACAAATAATCATTTATTTAATCTAAAATAATATTAATCATAATATTGTTCCTATCTTCTTCAAAATAAATATAAACAATGTTTTCTTATTGTTTACATTTTATTCTCCATAAAACTAATAAATTTTTAGATTTTAAAACTTTTTTAGAAAACCAATTTTCTACACAGAAATCGACATTTTCTACCAAACTATTTCCAAAATTTAAAAACACCCTAATCAATCAAATAAGTATAAAGATATTAAATAATAATACAAACCTTATCGTATTTTGTGGTAGCCGTTTACAAACATATATGTACAAACAACTCACCTCTAACTGAATAAACTATCTGTACATAATTAAACATACTAAAACAAAACTATTAACTATACACTATCTGAAAAACGTGACTCTATCATTGATCTAAACCAATAACACGATGTTCTCACAGTTTAACAGCAGATATCGCACATGGCACTGGTAGTTTTATCTGTGCACGTGTCAGAAACGTGACCATCAACCGCAACTGACGTCACAGTGCAGAACCGATGCGTCGTCTGCTAGAGTTCATAACTTTGGCTTCATTTATTTCCAACCGGTTAAAAATGTTGATAAATACTATGAGGTATTTGTAACTTTTAGTAATTAGTTTTTGTTACCAAATTTTTAGAATTTTTTCTTGAAAAATGGATAGAAAATAATTCGAAGATCTCCCAAAAAAATAAATTATCAAGTATAAATTGTAAACCACATCACGCGCAAAGAATACATACATTATGTTTTTATTTTTGACGCCGATGCTACTATAGTATTTTTAGCAACGTTTTAAATATTTGGAAAAGCCCTTCCATACCTAGTTACTAACTAATGTCCATTTATAATTAGGTGATTTATTATATTTTTCGTGTTTTTCATTTAAATTTCATTTTACTTGTATCAGTCTTTTTTCATTTTTCTTCTTATTAAAACTCTCCTTCTTTATTATAAAACACTGATTAGATTAGGTCATTGAAATGGCAACCATACTACAATGTAGGTATTTTAAGCCAAGTATGAATGAGGATTGAGTGTATGATTGTGGCGCGATCTTGTAGTCTTGTTTCTGACTAAGGCTGACATGTTCCTTAGACAGGACTGTTAATTAATAGCCCAACAGCCGATGGCAACTAAGGGAGCTACAGTTTAACGTGGAAAATGAACCATGGCCGCTGAATTACGAATTGGTGTGATTATGAGGATTTTCTTTTCGCGGATTATCATAGTATCCAATCCGTGACCTCCACGTAGCTGGATTACAGGACGCCGCCACCGTATGTATAAGTTCCAGAGTCTTTTAACATGGATATGTTCAAGCTCCGAGGTAGGGTGATAGGAATTCTCGTTATGCGACAATTATAAAGGAAGTGACGTTATATGGTCATGAGATCAGCGTGTTAGTTGAACAAAAAACCCCTTTAGAAATATCCATAATCAGAGCTTTCCCCTATTTCACGAGGTATGAATGGACCCAGTTCAAAAATGTTAATTGCCTCACATATGAGTGTTTAACAGTTATTTTGTGTACTTTCTACACCAGTGGCTTTTTAAAAACTATTTTGATATAAAACCAAACAAAACCTTATCGTGCTATTAATAAAAATGTCAAATGGGTCCAAATTTGAACCAGAGACCCTTGCATTATGAGGTTAGAACGTTACCACTGAATAATCAGCAAATTAACTCAGCTAAATGAGTAACGTTTGCAAACGATTTCGTTATAACCCTCAAGAATACTGGGACGGTGACAACGTCCTGTAATCCAGCTACTTAGAGGTCACGAATTGTGGATAGTTGTGAGAGATGGTCGGTGGATGTAGTGTTCTCTTGTGTGGATTAACGTCCGCACTATTGAATACTGCGTTAATCCGCAAAAACCATCCTCATAGACCAATTCGTAATTCACAGCCCGTGGTTCGGATTCCACGTTAAACTGTAGGTCGATTAGTTGCCATCGGCTGTTGGGCTATTAATTAACAGTCCTGTCTAAGGAACATGTCAGCCTTAGTCAGTATCAAGACTACAAGATCGCGCCACAATCATCTTACATTCATTTCTCATTCATACTTGGCTTAAAATACCTACATTGTGTATGGTTGCCATTTCAGTTAAAAGTATTAAGAACACAATGCGTATAGCCAGGAGTCGCCACCAACGACCAGCCGCGGGTGAAACTGGCTTTATATTATTCCGGGGTCGGAAGAAGACACATCTCGCTCACGTGACGAGAATATGACTGTCCTCTCTGTTCTGCTGTTTTACTTTCTTTTCATATTATTATGCTAAAAATAACAATGACTCAATGTTTTCCGAAAATATATACGAAATATTTACTCTCTATTACTTCTATCATGAGTTTAGAAATTAGGTATACAATTATTTGTAAGATTGTTGCATGATATATTTATATTATTCTCATTTCATATCAGGGGATAGGCATGGGTATGTCCAAGCTCTGGGTTGGGGGGTGGAGCAATTTTTCTATTCAAAAATATGTAACGGAAGTCACGTCATTAATTACCTAAAAAAATAAAACGTTAGTTATATTCTTAGAAACCCCAGTGCTTATTAGAAAAAGTTCTTATTTTAAATCTATTACTAATTGTTGAAGCGGTCATAGCATCCTAACTTGTAGCTGAACATTGTTCCTTCAATTTCATCTACCATAAATAATAAACAAAAGAATTTAACTGGTTTATATACTGAAATAGGTTATTTATTGAATAAAATGGATGGAGTACCGATGGATAAGTCTCTGACCTCAAAAATCCATGAAGTGAGTTTTTTACAAAATTTTCTATAACTCTTCGACTGTTTCATTTCAAGTGGTAATGTATTAAATAATTTACCACTGGAATAAATAAAGCTTATTCTAAATAAAACTTTTTTAACTTTACCCAGCCTGATTAAGTGAAACGATGATTGAAATTAAAATTTTAAATTACTTGATAACCTCTAAAAGCCAAACTTTAAAGCAAATTATTGATAAGATACTCCTCAAAGTTGGTTACAAACCTCTTACCACCAATACCTTAACTGGTGGCAAGCACAGCTCATTACACATCCATTAAATACGGTCTTTGAATTATGAACTGGTCTAATTATGAGGATTTTCTTTGCGGTTTATCGTAGTATTCAATAGTGCGGACGTTAATCCACACAAAAGAACAATACAATCGCTCACAACTATGCACAATTCGTGACCTCCAAGTAGCTGTATTACAGGACGTCGCCACCGTTAAAAATGTTTGTATTTACTTCCCTGTAGAAAATAGGTTAAATCATGTACATGTCTAAAGGGAATCATCTAAATAGTTGTTCTCGTTATTTATATTACAAATTCAATACAATAGTGGTAGTGTAGTTTCTGTGGAAACCTGTTACATATTTTCCATCTTACAAATCACCAAGAGCTAAGACGTATCCATGTCAAAACGTCATAATAGCTTATATTACTTACTTACTGCTGTGGCCACTGGTACCCTAGATGGTACTTGGCCTCTCCAACACACTGCCTCCATAGATCTCTGCTTCTCGAATCTTCCTTCCTTCTCCCTAGCTTCCTTAGGTCTTTCTCCACTTGGTCGAACCATAGCTTATATTACGTCATTATAAATTGAAAACTGGACATAATATAGCCTACACCATACTTGAAACGTTTTATGGTTTTACACCCAATGTACACTACCGTACAAGGATTATTCGTAAAAAATTTACAAACCTCGTTTCCAATATTGTTTGTTACTTCTTTTAAACAGAATTTTTTCCAAATACATCTCTAAAGCATTATGAAAACCACAGTAGTGTTCTATTCTATTATATTCTGGAGTTTACCATTCTGGGACAGTATAATCACTTAGGGTGGTAATTAATTATCACATGTAACATACCTCACGACGCTTCTCTACATACGACGCTACGCTTTGTGTGCTATGATCACCTTGGGAAATACATATCCTGTGACAGTCAGAGCTATATGCGATGTTGACACACTACAACATATGTAGCACATTTGATATTCGCCTTTAAATCAAATATTATACGCTAAATTAAGACGATACCTTAGAATAAGTTACATTGATGTTTCAAAGAGCTTTGCTGATGTATTAAACTAAATATAGAACTATGAAGTTAGATTTATTACAAATACTTTGTATTTATTTTGATTTACCAATGCATATCTAACAGTCACGAAAGGTTTAACAGAGACAGTCATAACTAAGTGGTTTGAGAATTGGTTTACAATCCAAAAACCCCAAAGTCGATTTCCGGTAATGACACGTATGAAATTTGTATCTCAGACTAACACCACACTTCGGAAGGCACGCCCCTGGTCTGTCTATATTAGTGGTCACCTCAAAACTCTGACACTAGACTTTGGCCAGAAGATCACACGAAACTTACCTACTTTAAGTTCACTTATTACTTTTTGGATTTTATGTTCTGATTTTTGAAACTCAAAACCAAAAGCTTATACTCTCATGTCACGCTGTAATTTCGGTATACACCGAGGTAAACCTCTTGATAATATTTTTTCTTTTTTATTTTCAAACCAAATTATATAATTGTTTTACTTTCAATAACAGACCAGCTGAGCTATACCAATAAATTTGTAAGTGTGTGTTTGTTATTTTTGTCAACTTACCATTTTCGTACGCCGGGTGAATACGTTTTTAAAGAGCTTTTTAGAGGGATCAAAATTTAGAGGGCTATTTTTCTATTTTTGTTACAGAATAAAAATACACACTCTACCTACTGAAATGTAGCTCTTATGAAGATACGTTAAATCATAAAACTCTATTCTTAAAATAAGTTATAATTATAATCCTGCATCAGCTGCTTCAGCTAGCTACAGAAGTGGTAGTGCCTACTTTATAATCTAAAGGTCACTCGTTCGATTCTTAAGGAAAATATTGATACAATTTTTGGATGTTTCTATATTGGACCCAGTTTTCTTTGTTCATTGGACTATTAATTAATGGTGCTGATAAAGGAATCAGCTGAACTTTGTCAGTAACTAAGTTAATTATCAAATTAATTACACTCTCCGTTCACTCATCTCTTCTAAAAATACCTTACTTGTTTGGGTTGATGTCTCATAAATAATATTAAATTAAGAGGGTAACAATGGGTCATTTCAACCATCAGAAACACAACTCACTAATTCAATAACAAAGCGCCTGAAAAGTGGCAAACGCAATTTGAAAGCTGTATTCAAATTGCCTACCTTGTTCTACGGCGCAGCGTTTGGTTTTGAACCTGACATTGTCATTATATTATGAACAGTACAGTAAAGTACATCCACGATAATGAAACCGTAATAAACTGGAATTGTATTTCAGAAACCAATGAGTGAAAACTAAATTAGTTGTTGGCCTATGACCCACTTAAAATTTAATAATATAGATCCATAATATTTTATAAACCCATAATAATACTTCTTTAATTGAAAATTATTAAGATCTGGGGTTGGTCGTATTACAAAACATGTTTACGTTTTACGAAAAATTAAAATACGGATAAGATGGATCCATAAAAGTTGGAGCTACATAAAAGAGAGAACTCTTTTGCATTCTCCTCAAGAACTTGTTTTCCATTCTTGTTGTTCTATGACGCTAGACGTGAAGATAAATGTATTTATTTTTTTAGGATGGCGTTTGAGTTGTAGGCTTACTTCATTCTCATACTAAGGATTTCAATGTTAAACTATCGATAGTATCGGAATCGATAATCGATAATAATTACAACATGAACATCTGAAAGACCATCCGCTAGTTGTTTATAATTGCTCGAACGAGATAGAAGCAACTCTTTCCTCTGTTAAATCTATGGTTTGCACATTTAATTTGTAAAATAATAAACTCACTCAAATTTCAATCTCAGCAAGGAAATTGGTTGTAACGCTTAAACTCGTACGAAAAGCATCGCTTTTACTTCCTCTCCTTATGTATATGGAGAAAATATATTTTCGTCAAAATGTTTGAATTTGAGTTAAGAGTGGAAATATCCGTTTTGGGGTCCCATGTAACCAAAAAGTTGGTTTCGACGTGTATCTGTCCGTCCGTGTGTCTGTCTGTCTTTGTTACTGGATGTGATTGACTGGGACGGTGGCGACGTCCTGTAATCCAGCTACTTGGAGGTCACGAATAATTGTGGATAGTTGTGAAGATCTATGTGGTGTTCTCATTGTGTATAACGTCGCACTATAATACTACGTTAATCCACTCACCATCCATAATTCCAATCGTAATTATGGTTGTACGTTATAAATAAATTTAGTTCCTTATGTTGGAGATTAATATCGTCAAAATGTCAGCCTTGAGTTTACAAGTGGAAATATCCGTTTTTCCTCATTTATACTTGGTTTCCGTCCGTGTGTCTGTCTGTCTTTGTTACTGGATGTGTACAGAGCCACAGCCTGCAGTAGCTACAAGGGTAGTTAAGGGTAGTTCACCACTAAAACCCTTATAAAGGTGAAAAATCTAAATTTCTCAAAAACTGTTTTAACAATTTTGATAAAAAGTTACGGTTTATAGTACTTAAATAACTAAATAGTATGACACCACCCACATATCTGTAAAAGTTACGGTTCTAAAGCTGTGTGTTTTTAAATGTAAAAAATCATTTTTTTAATATTACACGGAATCAATAAATGTAAAGTATTATTTTACTGCCACCATTGAAATCAGCTTAAAAACTATACAAATTAGAATTTTAAATTATTTATTTTTCTACGATTCTAGAGAAAAGCTAAATTTACTGAACATGATAAACAAAGTACGTTGTCTGAGGGCGAACAATGTTGTTCTATGGGGAATATTAAAAAATAAATATCTTCTTTATTTCCCAACCGTTTTCAATGAACCCTGGTATGCAGCGTAAGGCCAAATTACCCAACAAAATCCACCCAAAAAAGCGTTGAATTATTGGAAGGGGGTCCTGTCATAAAATTCTAACAACTAATTTAACTTTGTTTCTCTTGTTGCTTCTACGTGCCCTCCGGATTCTAAATAACCGCACCCGCCCCTGCTCCACTTCCACCCTAGCAACCCTATACTCATCCATAATCCGTCCAGTCATCACCTACGCCCATCCTCTACTACTTACCGCCCCAGACCGACTCCTTTCCAGCCTGGAAGCCACCGAGAGAAGGGCACTACGCCTGGCTTCTCTTTCCCCCCCTGGGCCCGCAATGCCTCGGTATACGACGCCCACTCCATCCCACCCCTCCGTGACTTCCTCCATCACCTCAACACAAAGTACCTCGACCGAGCCCGAACCTCTGACATCCTACAACCCTTCTTCGATCCTTATTTCACCGACCGTCCTAGCCTCACCATCCACCACCTAGCCAACCTCCCACCATAGCTTAATGTGTTCCTAAACCGAAACCATCCATTCACTGACCATAACCACAGTACCCGCAACCAAAACCTCACTCAACCCGCAACCAAAACCTAACCTCAAAACCTATCCTTGGCTGAAGAGGACGTAGTCCTATAACAGCCGTAGTGGGCCTTCAGCCCACTGAAACCTCACAATCCATCCATCCATCCTTGTAGCTATTTATTTTCGGAAATTGGATGATTATTTTTGAAACAATAAATTATTAAAATATATTTAGATAAACTTTATAGAATATCATAGTTTTGTTACAGATTTTCGTTTTTAAATTTACTTCAGGGAAAACGTATATTTCAGACAACTGATTCCTTTTATTGACACTTGTAATGAAATATATGAAATCCGTTGTTTTACAAATAACTAATTTGACGTTTTGTTCATCCTACGAAAATAAATCAGCTGATTTTTAGGTCATCAGTAATGAATAAATCTGAATCAGCTGTTTGTCTGAAATAGCATTAAAAATGTTGAAGCCACTTTAGGAACAAATCTGTAAGGTAAATACATTATATTTCTTTTATTTTTTTAGTATTAAACCTACAATGTCTAAATAAGAATAAAATTTAGTTTGTTACTCTGACCAAAAGTTTATTTTTTCATCGTCGCTCAATTTTGACGTTTTCAGTGGTTAAACTTGACTTTGGATGAAAAATTGATACTTTGAATTTTAATGACGAAACGTTCTAAAATCGACAAAAGTTAATTGGGTGTAATATAAATAAAACTAACAAAATACATTACACAATAGTTTCTCAATTATAATTTCTATATAATAATTATTTAGTACTAATAATAATTCTAGCGTGAAAAAGAGTTAAATAGAGTCGTTTGTTATATTTCATGATCAACGGCATCCAGAATTTTATAATGACTACTATTTAATTTGATTGCAATTAACAGGCAAATATATTCTTTGTAGTTACTGATAGAGAAGTGCCAGAAGCTATGGCTTAAGTGGTAATGTAATTCGAGTCATATCACTGTTGCAAATGGCTGCCAAAAATGAAGGGCTGCGAGCCAGCACCACCAAAATATCAGTCTGGGGATTTAGAGAGACTTATATCCTCTGAGGTCTTTGTTAGCAACGTCGCGGTTCATTTAATTGTGTCATTTTTTGCAGAAATATTACTTCATATATTGTAAATCCTTACTTTACAATATATTTCACACTTATAACATTACGTAACCTAATAGGTACCTACTAGATCGGATTGGATTATTGAAATGGCAACCATAAGGTAGGTATTTTAGACCAAGTATGAATGAGAAGCGAGTAGTTTGTGTATTTCTACGCCATAGGCATTTTTAACGTTTTGATGGGGAACGGTCCAAACCCCGGTCTTGTTACTACCTAACGTCGTCCTGTTGTTAGGAAGCATCATTAATTAATAGCCCAATGACAAATGGCGACTGGGTCCAGATTCGACCCTTGCGGGATTCGATCCGGCGACCCTCAGTTTTGAAGACAGGCATTATAAACCACCCAGCCAGTCAAACCACTATCATCTAGAGTGTAGGATGATTGTGGCACGATCTTGTAGTCTTGTTCCTGACTAAGGCTGACTAAGGCCTTAGATATTACTGTTAATTAATTGCCCAACAATCAATGGCATATCTAAGGGAATCCGAACCACTGCCTCCAAATTACGAACTGGTCTAATTATGAGGATTGTCTTTGCTGATTAAAACTTAGTATTCAATAGTGCAGACGTTAATCTACACAAGAGAACACTACACCCACCGACGATCGCTAACAACTATCCACAATTTGTGACCTCCAAGTAGCTGGATTAGATACAGGATGACGCCATCGTTACAGTCAAGGGAATAACTATTGTCTTGTTTAAATAATTTTAATATCTAGTGATGGTCAAACTAAAATTAGCTATGAATAAAACATTAAAATACTTCTAACAAAAAATCCTCGTGGGATTTAGAAGTTTTTTTGTTAAAAACCCAAAATTTAAATTGTGCTTATCCCTTATACTATATACAATAAATCTCTAAAATTAGTCAAAACTTAAGGGTTAGCCTATTTGGTTAAAGTTGCACAACTAGTTGGTGGAAGAACCGGCAATGCGGGCGAAGTTCTCGACATGGATACAAACTGGCATTGACGCTGACCACCACAAGAACTCTGGCTTCTTATCTAAGCCACTTAGTTTTAGCTCATGGGTATTAAGAGCTTGTGTTGCTACTTGAACTTGCTTCTTGTTTTGGTAACTGGAAGACAGTAATACAGTACAGTTATAGCTTACTTTATTAAACACCCTTAGACACTTAATCAAAGAAATAATATCTTTTATAGTTAAAATCTAGTTTTTATCTTTTGTTACTCTTTTACACTCAAAATACTCTTACTTTCATCTAAAATGTTTAGGGAAATCACAATCATGGGGCACATTTAAGAGTTTGTACTTTAATTAGGTTTTGTAAAGTAAAATACTACTAATATGTGTGGGAAAATAAAGTAAGAAATCTCTTCACCCTTAATTTATATATCTTAATATATAAATATATCTACTAAGTATAATTCTAATAGTAACATCGAGTGCTTGGCTGTCTGGAAATATCATATTTTCAGCTTTGTTAGCAATTAGGCGAGAGTTTTGCTCTGAGAATACCCCCTCCCTAGACGAGAATTCGAAGGTACAAAAAATGTTTACCACAGCCTCTTTACATCCTAAGACATTGGATTCCCGCTCACCATTTGGTTCAAAAACATAAATTAGAATAATATGTAGATGATTATCTCGTTTATTATGTGGAAAAATTTTGTATGCCATGGAATCTTCACTTTTTTGCCTCTGTGAAATTTTAAGGTTGGTAGCTTTTAAGGTATCCACAAAGGAAATCCAACATTTTGAAGGATAATGATCACAAGTTTAATTAAAAATGTAGTACTGTATATGTTAAAATGAGCATCACTAGTTGTCCTGAACAGGTGTAAACGAATTTTTTTCCTGCATTTATATTAATTATATATTAATTAATAGCCCAATGAACAAACGTACATTAACTGGCCACGGTGTTGAACCATAAAAAACAGTGACCTTTTAATTAAGAAGCAGATACCAAAACAACTGAACCACCTAACCAGTTTTTGAGAGTAATTCGTACTTAAAATTCACTACTTTTATATTAATAAAAATTATTTTTGAACACTAAATAGTAGTTTTGTGGAAACACATTGATGTCAACCTGAGAGAAATATTGAATGAATCATAATCATACCCAGTAGGACAGGGGAGTGTTCCAGATAACTTCCCAAAGAGGCAATAAGTTTGGCTTTACTAAAGTTATGATCCCGGCCAGTGCTATCTCTGGGCTTTATTTTCTGTGAAGCCGCAGGGTCAAAGTAGGTGTCGGACTCTGACACTGCAGTTTAAAAATCCACATCTCGTATTTTTATCTTCATTTTGTATTAAAAACGTTTTGCTTATACACTTTTTTACTGCGTACACATTTTTCACAGGTCGATTCAAGACTTCAATATGCTAACCAATGCTGGGGCCAAAAATGTTAAACTTACTTTGAAAAATTAAGAACTCCACAAAATATTTTTTTAGAATACTAAAAACCATTAGATTATTAAAATGGTGACCATACTACAAGGTAGGTATTTTAAGCAAGTATGAATGAGAATTGAGTGTAAGATGATTGTGGCGCGATCTTGTAGTCTTGTTACTGACTGAGGTTGACATGTTCCTTAGACAGGACTGTTAATTAATTGCCCAACAGCCGATGGCAACTAAGGGATCTACAGTTTAACGTGGAATCCGAACCACGGCCTCTGAATTACGAATTGGTCTAATTATATGGATGGTCTTTGCGGATTAACATAGTATCCAATAGTGCGGACGTTAATCCACACAAGAGAACACTACACGCACCGACCATCACTCGCAACTATCCACAATTCGTGACCTCCAAGTAGCTGGATTACAGGATGTCGCCACCATCCTAACGTAACCATTTACTTCCATTGTTCTTAGAGCTTAAAATACTACCAGTTCTACACATGGATCTTTTCAAAGTTTTAAGACTAACGTCCGAAGTGGAAACACTGAGACGTTTAATCAGATATATTTTAGGCCAACTAGACGTTACTATCAAGGGTTATTATAGGTACCGAGAGAAACCAAATTCAAAATACTAATTTGTTTATATTTAAGCTAGTTTCAATGGTGTTTCTGGTAATTGGTTGAAATATCTGGGTCCGTTCTACTGATAAGAATGTCTTATAATTTCAACCAATTTTCAGAAACACCATTGAAACTAGCTTAAAAAATAAAAAAGTTAGTATTTTTAATTTATTTGTCTACGAATAACGGTTCCAGAGAAAAGTTAAATTTACTGTCCATGATAAAAATAGTATGTTGACTGAGAGCGCCCAATGTTATTCTTATGGAAAATATTAATTAATTTTTTCTACCTTATTTCCCAGATGCTTTCCATGAAACTTGGTATGCTGCGTAAGGTCACATTACCCAACTAAAACACTAAAAAACTTTGTACTACGTGGGAGGGGGGGTTCTTTCCCTTAAAATTTTAACAATTAATTAAACTTTGTTTCTCTTGTTGTTATTTTCAGTTATTGGATTACTATTTTTGAAACAATAAATTATAAAATGATAGATAAACTTGAAAGAATATCATAGTTTCATTATAGATTGTCATTTTTAAATTTACTTAAGCGAAAAGGTGTGTGATAGTACACTGATACCGTTTATTTGACATGGATATGTCTTAGCTCTGAGGCTGATTGGCAACCCGTCAGACCAAAATTTGAAACGGTGACATAGTATAGATATAAGGACAGTTGTTAAGAGGAACTGGAAATATTCCCTTAAGACATATCCATGATCTAACTTATTTCCCACATAGAAGTAAGTACAACAATTTTTTACGTTAATAATTGATTTTAAATTTATTTATAAATGTATAGCATAATGTTATCTTAACTTAATGAATTTTAGTAATCATGCATATTTTCCTATTTTATCTAATTTATTTAATATACTGTAAACAAATGCACTGATAATTCTTTTATATTTATTAGCAGGTTCATATTTTGTCTAGATAATAAATATAATACTATTCCACACAGAGCAATACAATCCGTTCAAGGACGGATCTACTACTAGTTCGTAATTAATCTTGTAAGTGTGAGTGTGTTGCATGATAAAAACGAATTGGAATCTATACAGTCTATATTGTATTTTAATAGGGAACTGTCTAAACCCTGTTCTGTTTCTACATAAATTCAACTGAAGTAGGTAATTAATTAATAACCTAAATAACAAATGGCGACTGGTCTGGAATCGAGCTGGCAAACTCTGGATTAAAGTTTGAGGTTATGTTACGTCCGAACTAACCAGCTATTTTAAATGAGTATTGTAACTATATCCCTAAAAATGGTTGTACATTATGATTTATTACTTAACCAAGCTTACAAGATTATTTAAAATTGAATAAAATTTTTTATAAAAATAATTAATACTGAGTTTAAAGATAGTTTTTGACTATGAATGAACAACAATAACCTTCCAACTGGAAAACGGTGGACTAAACCGCTCCTCCATGCTGCCCAAACTTATCGCTGCTCAGGAGAACAATTTTAGAAAGTTATTGCTCCTTCCTCCATCCGTGTTTATTATACACTGGTGGATTCCAGAAAACACTGTTTGTGGCTGCTACTGTGTTTATAAAATATTTTTACATATATTTTCAAACAAAAATACATCTAAATATAGTATTGAATATAAACCACCTTAAAACCCTTTTATGTATTTTTTGTTTTTGTATGGCCGGTTAAAAGCCGGTTAAGTTTTGTGACATGCGTCTCAATTTTTTCGTCTTAGTTTTGTTTACTTGGATATGTCTTAGCTCTGAGGGAGTGTTGGCGATTTTGAAGTTGGAAAACATGTAACAGGTTTCCAAAGAAACTTCAGAGCTACTGTATTTAATTTTTAATATAAAAGAATAAGAACAGCTGTTTAGATGAACTGACCCATTCCCTTTAGACATATCCATGATCTAACCTATTTCCCAGAGGGAAGTAAATACAAACATTTTGACATGGATATGTCTTAGCTCTTGGGGGGTGTTGGCGATTTTTAAGATGGAAAACATGTAACAGGTTTCCGTAGAAACTCCTGAGCTATTGTATTTAATTTTTAATATAAAAGAATAAGGACAGCTGTTTAGATGAACTGAACCATTCCCTTTAGACATATCCATGATCTAACCTATTTCCCACAGGGAAGTAAATACAAACATTTTTATCTTGCGTCTCAAGTTTTTTCGGATAGCTCGATTTTTCTCGTGCTTCGTTTTTTGTCATTCGTCTCGATTTATTTCGTGTCTTTCTTTTTTTCTTTGCATGTCTCGAATTTTTGGTCGTGCGTTACAATTTTTCTCATTTTTCTCAAATTTTCTGTCGATATTTTTCATAGTGTAAAGATTCTCTAAAAATTAGTCAAAATCCCTTCTAACTTCTTAAATTCGCAAATTAATACCTTAGTATTTATTACTTCCATTATGCCAATACAGAAGACAACTTCATCAACGAGTTCGTGAAATTGTCTACACTGCCGTTTGACTTCGGAACGTGTGTTTATCCTTGGTATTTTTAAATACGTCTTAACGAGTTACCGTGTACTTTGGTTTTCAAAAATGCGTTTCAAAAAACACTGACGTATTTTATAAGTTTGACAGCTGTAAAAGACGGACAATAAAACGCTTATTTGTTCCAATACATTGGCAAACGTCTGTTTTTATCGACGTCGAAAACGCTTGCATAAAAGAGCTATGAGAGCATCTATACGAGACAGTTCCCTGCAAAGGGGTGATATAGAGATCAGACAAGGGCGAAACGTCACCCACCACGTGTAATGTATTGCGTCCTTTGAGCGGGACTGGAACTGACGTCACCACATGTTGCTGCATTCTATACCTTTGATTAAACATTAAACATGTGGATTTCGCCATTATTTTATATTCACCACCATAAATTATTCATCCAGTCATAAATTTGCTTGTATCCTTTTATTAATATTTTGTACACGTTATTTCCTTATTGTGGCAGTCACAGCTGAGTGGGTTGAGTTCACCACCAAAAAACTCCGGGTTCGATTCCCGGTCTAGACATATGAAATTTAATTTCTCTACCGCCGTGCTTTGGAAGGCTTATTAAGTAGTCGTAAGGTCACGTGAGAATGCAACCTGAAAACTTTAAAAGATTTTAAACTTTTCGAAGGGACAAAAAAACATTTTCGTCTTCAATTTATTGTCACAGTAGTGACTATGTCAAAGTAATACTGTGGTACCAAAGATGGACATTTCATTGGGATGGTAAAGATCTATAAGTCTATAAATCTATAAGCTGTTCCCTGTTTTAGGCAAACTATTCTTTAACCACTTATCCACAGCTGTGAGGGATTTTCATTTTCCAAGGTTTAAGCTATTGGTCAGAGACTGACTCCTGGATTGTTTATTTTATGAACTAGTTAAATTGAGTCCCCTGCCTGGCTTGAAATGAATGATATTTTTACTTTTATTCTGTTTTTGCATGTTTTATAATGTAAACATTATCTACATGAGCTATTGCCTGGTTTGTACAATTCTAAGTTTATTTATTTCGTGTCTGTTGTTTTATCCTGCATGTTGGGCTTATTTAAGCTTTAGGTCCTAAATCTATATTACCTTGTTTATAGTGCATGCTGCACACTTAATCCATTTAAACTCTCCGTAAAGCATGATTTTGACAAGCAAGATTAACTTTTAATTTTTACTAGCTAATTTTATATACTGAAAGATGAAATGAAATCATTGTATCATTGAATCAAACAACAGTGAAATGTAGGGCGAGCTTTTGGAGCATTTTAGACCAAAGCATGTAGTTCAATGGCTTTTTTCAAAGAAGATAAATGACATGAATAACATATTTAGGTTCTTTAATCACCTGATAGTTCCACAACAGCCTTTTGCACGAGCAATTCAAAATAGATATCACAAAAAATTTATAATTTTAAACTGGGTTAACTCCCGGATGACTCTCCTCCTAAATTCTCCTTTAAAAAATCAAAAGGGTTGCTGCTCCTAACATATTATAGTCTTCTCTTCTCCCTTCAAAAGTCAATGGGAAGACTTTTTGATACTTTATTTTGACTAATTTCACTCAAGTTGTGATCTACACAAGTAGGTATTTTATATCAAATGAATTTCAATGATAAATGAGTGATAGATGAGTGTGGCACGATCTTGTAGTATTGGTACTAAGGCTGATATTCTCCTTAAATAGCCAATGGCATCGGTGGTCCTACTACAGTTTAGAATGGGATATGAACCAAAATGTTTACCGCTGAGCTACGAATTGGTATAATTATGAAAATGGACTTTGCGGCTTCAATAGTGCGGAATTTAATTCACTCCAGGGAATATGGCATCCATAGGACATTGCTTATAACTGTCTACAATTCGCAACCTCAAAGACTATAGCTTTTAGCGAATTTCCCATAGGGAAGAAGCTATTGCCGTAGGTCTCATGGCAAGACTTAAGCCCGGGACCATGTTATTTTTTTGTCTTTAGGTGCCCAGAGCCCAAAAGCAATAGTCGTTAAAATTTATATAACTCTGGTAAAAATGGTCCGATCGAGACCAAATTTGGTAGAAACGTGTATTTCTACATTTGCTCGGACGAGTTCGTAATCCAGACATATCGGGGGGTTTTGTACCCCAAAAATGGGGTCTTTGCGTTTTTCCATGTAATTTACAAATTTTATCTTTTACCATTAGAATTGGCTCAAAAAACTACACAATTTTGTTCCTTAAAGTTTTTCTCTATCTCTAATGGTTACCGAGATATTAAAAAATCTAAAAACAGTACATTGTATTTAAGGGCTCCAATGCTAATCTTATGGAGGATGAGGAAAAATTAATATTTCCCTTACTAATCAATAGTTTTGGATGAAACTTTGTATTTAGCTTCATGTGGTTGGGACCCATACGTTTATGCTAAAAAAATCATGGTTTATATGTTCCTCACAGCAGCAAACCTGTATACTCTTTCCCATGTTAATGTTATGGAGAATAGGCAAACTCCGTTATATATGTCCAGATAATGATGATATGGTCAGATTAAAAATCGTTTGTGTTAAAAATGCCTACTTTTACTGTTCCTCAAAGCAGCAAACCTGCATACTCTTTCCCATGTTAATGTTACAGAGAATAGGCAAATACTCTAATTTATCAACAGGTATTGATTGATCTTGTCACATACTTGTACTATTATTGTCATGTTATTGATTTTGAAATTCGCTGAGTACGCAGGTCTACTTCGACGGGGTTATTTAAGATGGTCCATAGTTCTAATGAGGTAGAAGTTTTCAGGGATTGAGTCCAAAAGAACCGGGGTTTAAATGAGAAAATTTTCAAAAGATGCGGTCAAACCTGTCTTGTTATGCAAATCCATGTCGAATCTTCCGTTTTGTAAACATGTTCTGGGCTGTTTTTTTTTTTAATGAAGTATAGTTTTACGTTGTTTGTTTTCGAATGTAATAAAACAAATACTTGAAGAGCAATAGGTTTTAAAAACACGAAAAGACAGAAATCGTGAATAGTAATTTTTAGTAAAAGAAACCAATGTAATCTTTTTCAGTGCACAGTCGCGTTTCACATTTCGAAGCCGAGCTCGGAAATACGATTTATTCATTCGCTCTTCAACCATATTTACCTTCAATACACTCCAAGGGAAGTGTATTTAGTTTGAATAGTAAATTTTATGAAGAATCAACGCTAAATCTTTCACACAAAACTAGGTTATAGTTTTCTAAATTCGATGCATTTGGAGTTTCGTTTATGGTGTAAAGCATCAAAAGATTAGAAATCCTATTTCTTCTCGGATGTTTTACTCTCTCTTATAACTGTGTGCAGTAAAATTGTTTAATCATAGTGCACTTATGAAAATTATTGATCATCATTAATGCTGAGTACTGAAATAGTATATTTTATCACTAGGACTGAAAAAGGGTTTTTTTGATACGAACACAAGTTTAATTAAAACAGCCGATGCGTGCCGAGGCTGTTAAATGTGCGAGTATATATCAAAAAGCCAATTCTAGGCCATGTGATGCACTATATTTTACGTCATACTGCAAATAAAATTAAATAAACTCGTAAAACATAAATTATTACCGGATTTAGTATCAATAGTTGTCGATAATTTTAGTCGCTTTAGACTAATCAGCTGTTATGTTACCTACGTTGTAGCAGTTCTTTCTTCATTCCCGATTGGTTGATTAGGCTATGTCAGTTGTTATTATTATCTACAGTAAAGTTTGATCTCAACCATTTGACAGTGTTCCATTTGATATTTAATTATCAGTTTCACAATCGATATCGAACGTCTGAAGTACACAAAAAATCGATAGGGATTTTTGCAGTTACTTTATCGATTATTTTCAATCGAACACAGAGCTTAAATCAAAAGTATCATAAACTAGCTGACCCGGCGAACTTCGTAACGCCTAACAGAAAATACATGTTAACTTTAAGATTAGCCATGTTCTGAAGTCAATTAGCATTGCGGCTTCGTTGTGAAAGCTTTAAATATTCAGCAGCTGATTATTATAACAAACCTAATATGTCTAAACATTGTAATTATTTTATTTGGCAAACATATAAACACGTGACTTTTAATCATACAGAAAATAAAAAAATATAAATACAGTAAATAGCCTAATTCCCAAAAACCGTAACCTATTAACGTGGCGAGTTAGAAAATACACTCCAACTACATAGTTTTACATTAATGAATGATTCATATGGCATTGGATAGTAAAGCATATTGCTAACGGAGAGTAAACCAACAGCTGTTTTAAGAAATCATATGTTTTTATTGTAGAACATTTGTAAACAAACTTAGTCCCCATAAGGTTAACATTAGAAATTTAAAACGCTATAAAATGGAAACTAATTAAATTTATGGAAACTGAATATGCCTAAAGCATGAACGGAGCAGAGACGAATCCAAAAAATCAAAGATCATTAAAATCGGTCCAGCCGTTCTCGAGTTATAATGCATGTAACTAACATGACTTTGTTTTATATATTTAGATAATGATCTTTTGCAGCCTAGGACTCAAATAAATCATCATAATAATAGGTTTAGTCCTAGGAAGAAAAAGAACATCATTTGCTCTTCAACACATGTATCTAAAACAGCTGTTTTAGAAGCAGCATGACGAAAAATAGTTCTTAAGTATAATATGTTATGTTCAGTGACCAAATTACCTATGCTTGCATGAAGGTATTTTATCCTGTCCCTGCGTTGTGGTTCTATCACAAAAACGATTAATTGACAAAGCTTTACCTTTAGCTTCCACCAGAGAAATTTCACGCTCCCTAAAAGTCCTTTGCTGAGTAATTGAGCCCTGCAAATTTACGCTTAACGCTTTCTCGACACAATGAGTTTTCCGCTTAAAGGGAAAATTCCTATAACTAATAGTTTACATGATTTCATTTAGTACGAAAGTAGTTAATTTTAATTTGTGTTTAAAATTGTTTAGAACGCAATCATTCAGTCTCTGTGATTAATATCAACTTTCAACTTTTGTATTTATCTTTTGAAAATGTACTACAACCAAGACTAACACTATGACTTGGCAAGATGACTATGACTATGACTATGACTATGACTATGACTATGACTATGACTATGACTATGACTATGACTATGACTATGACTATGACTATGACTATGACTATGACTATGACTATGACTATGACTATGACTATGACTATGACTATGACTATGACTATGACTATGACTATGACTACAACCAAGACTATGACTATGACTATGACAGGACTATGACTATGATTAAGACTATGACTATGACTATGACTATGACTATGACTATGACTATGACTATGACTATGACTATGACTTTGACTATACTATGACTATGACTATTCTATGTAATATATGACTATGACTAATGACAATGACTAACTAAACAAACTATGACTATGACTATGATTGAAATGACTATGACTAAATATGATTACTATGACTATGAAAACTATGTAAGACTATTACTATGACTATGACTATGATTATGATTTACTATGACTATGACTATGATTGATGAAGACTAATAAGGACTATGTAATTGACTATGATATGACTAATTATACTACAACAATCACTATGACTTAATGTATTACGTTATTTACTTTCTTAATTACTATTAATTACTATCTAGATATCAAATATACTACTATTCTTCTCTAAACAAACTGCTACTGTGACGTCAGTAATATAACAGCTGATTAGTCTAATACGACAAAAATGGTCGACAACTTAATACTTTAAATCAGGTAATTGTTATACGAGCTTGTTTAATTTTATTTGCAGTATGACGAAAAATATAGTTCATCACACGGCCCAAAATTGGCTTTTAGATATATACTCACACATTTAAAAGCCACGGCACGCTTCGGCTGTTAAACTTGTGCTCGTTTCAAAAACGTCCGTTTTTTTCCAAGTGATGAAATCTATAATATTATAAAGAAGAGATGGTTTCTGTATGTTTGTTTGTGGGTTTGTTGTGGCAAGTAAATGCGAAAAATACTGAACCGACCGGTTTGAAATTTTACACAAAGGTAGATCTTAAACTCATGCAACACATAGGCATACTCATTTCCTTAAAATCCTCTCGGGCTACGCCCTGTGAACGTCCTAAGTTTCAATGTTTACATTTTTAGAGAATGAAAACATAAAATTACTTGAATGTCAACAGCTGTGAATTCTAAAATTTGACAGTTCGAGAAGAAGGAGAAGAAGAAGAAAGAGCTGCCGTGACCGTCCTAGGTTTCAATGTTTACATTTTCTAATGACAACATCCGTTTGCACTATATTTTGACAGTTCGGGAAGAAGAAGAAATAAAGTTGATTTTTTGATAAACTGCTGGATCGAAATTAGTGAATTATTTGAAATAGCGGAATTGTAGATTTTAAGTTTTTTCCGACGACTGTCTCTATTACATTAATCCTTATCATCTCCCAATATTTGACATATGTTACTTTGAAATGTTGTAGACACTCCTGTTTTGTCATTTTGTAAACAATGAAGAATTAATTAACAATACCTTAAATGTATCAGTAGAGCCTACACCTTTCAGCCTTTTTAGCCCGTGCGAAGAACGGGTACTTTGGCTAGTATACTATATTTCTATCACCCCTCTATTTCACAGTCATTTCATCTCTTTCAATTCAAATTTTTATCTAATTTCCTTGATTTGAAGAGATTTTCCCCCACCCAGTTTTCTTCTTAATCCATAAAATCCTAATATCAATTAATATACTATTGTTAAATTAGAAAAATAAAACCTCTCAGAAAGAGAAATGGTCTGAGCAACTGTAAATTCAACAATATTAACAATATCAGAGAAAACGTTGTTAAGAGATAAGGCTCGTAGGAGATCATAAGTCGGGCAAAGCCAAAGTTATTGCCTCTTTGGGGCTTTATCTGTTAGAAATGATTGGCCCATTCTTTCAGTTATGGTCATTGTTTATTTTACGCCCCGGTTGAAACTAAATTGAGTTAACTAAAACACAGCTATTTAGGTTCATTCTGTTCGGATGGATTTCAAAATAAAACCAGCTTAGATTTAATTGAAGGTTAATTTGTTGTGGGTAGCAGATTCTGATGTAATAATCTTCAGTTTTACGAGCTACAAATCTGTGCATGGGTGTAATCAAAATAACGAGTATCCCGACATTGAGTTTAATTAGTGGTACTCAACTTTCAAAAGTGCAACAAGGTTTCGGCCCTAGAGCTTTGGTGAGCCTAATGGTTAACGAAAGCGGTCCTTAAGACCATTAACAAAGTTTTTATAATACCGTATTGTTAAGTATTGTTTGTTTGAAATTCATGATAACGATGGATATTTAATTATGTATTCTACAATTAATTTGACTTTTCCTATCGCTCTTGTGTTTTAAACTACACAACGTTTCTGGAGGTGGAAAAACTCATCCCGTTTTCAAGTGATGGAGAAAAAGGTGGAGCATAACTGCCCCCACCACCGTTCCAGCGGTGGCAACCTTCGTGTGTGCCCGCCAGGAGTGCTAGTAGTGACGTCATCAGTAACGTTTGCCAAACTACCTAAAATTAAAGAATTACAAACTGGTTCCGTTCTTTAATTTTAGGTAGGTTGGCAAACGTGACCGATGACGTCACCACTACCTTTCCTAACGGGCACACATCTTTTGTTCCTCACTCATACTAACTTGTGTCGCCCCGCTAGCTCTGAGGCGGAGTTCTGTGTTATTTGTTGCTTTATAAATATAAAGTTTTGTGTTGTGAATGATAGGTAAGTATAGTATTATTCACAACATGATATAATTAATATCTGTAACTTAAATATTCCATTTTTAATGTAATTTATTGGGTAATGCCTTGAAAACGGGAGGAATTTCCCTACCTCCAGAAACGTTGTGTAGTTTGAAACACAAAAATGGTAGGAAAAGACAAATTAATTGTAAAATGAATTATTGTTAGGTATGTTTGCATGAATAAAACAAACCCAAAAACAGCAAATCGAAAAAGTAATGCGTATTAAACTAATTTAGATTCTTCGCAATCCTAACCGATATATAGATGTGTTGTCTTAAACATTTTAAACATCTCTATAAATTTTATAGAGTTATTTTTTTATTCTTAGTTTGATCTTTAGATTCGTGTTAAAGGCAACACAATTTATTATCAATGTTTCTTATGTTACAAAGGTTTTATTTTATTTTTATTCAACGCGTGGTTGCATACCGAATGTACTATTTCTAACTTAGAAGAAAATTATGTGTAGCCAAAATTCAGTCCTTATATACATTTAGTCTTTTAAGAGTCTTCAGGACCTATACCATCTTGAATCTTTACTCCTGAAAGGGCAATGTAAAAACCCTCCAATATATTCCTCACCTATAACATAAATTTTTAAATTAAAACACATCTGACTAGAGACCTAACAGTGATTTTACAATTTTTTATTTTTGATGACACAACTGTTCTAAAAAACTAGTAGGCATAAATTATTAGTCATAAAAAGATATATTTCTATGAAAAGGATTTGATGAATGTGGTGACGTTACAACGTTCGAGAGGATGTTAAAAGTATGAAGTGAATTCTCTAACCATTCTTCTACGCAGCAAAAACACGCTTGTAGTTCAAAAACAAAAACTCAGATCCTTATAAATTCACACCCTGTACAGCTGATCCGTTTCGCGAATGGCCTTCGTTGCGGGAAACAAGCAGGTAATGAATTGGAGCTTCCTCTTTCTCAACTTAATTAATTGCCGAGTTTGTCCGCTATTCACTCTTTTGAAGTTGAAATACATTTTACCTCAATCCAATCAAATTCGGGTTTTCACTTAGTTTTAGTTTAATTAAAGGTTATAATATCAACTTAAAACTTTAAAGTAACCAATGCTAACTATTTTACTTTAAGAAGACTTTATAAATATATTGCACAGATTCATTTTTTCCATTTAGGTGAAAAATTAACACTAGAAAACCCTTTTCACTAAAATATAACTTAGTTATTTTTCAGTTTTTTTAGGGAGGATGGAGAATAGTTATGCCTGACACGGGCGGCCAACGTATAGTTTAGAAATGCACTTTATATTGTGAGACAAAAAACTTGGGACTACTCTCTAAAATTACTCTCTTCATCATTAGCAGCCTAGAAAGTGTTTATTATAATTAAATCTGAATAGACAGCTACATTCGCAATATAGTATGTGTTAAATAGTTCAATTTAGTTTACATACAAAACATTAATAAACAGCATTAGATTAGATTAGATTAGATTATTGAAATGACGACTGAGTGTAAGATGATTGTGGTGCGATCTTGTAGTCTTTTTACTGACTAAGGCTGACATGTTCCTTAGACAGGACTGTTAATTAAAAGCCCAATAGCCGATGGCAACTAAGGGATCTATAGTTTAACGTGGAATCCGAAGCACGGCCTCTGAATTACGAATTGGTCTAATTAAAAGGATGGTCTTTGCGGATTAACGTATTATTCAATAGTCTATTGATGAATAGTGTGGACGTTAATCCACACCGACCATCGCTCACAACTATCCACAATTCGTGACCTCCAAGTAGCTGGATTACAGGACGACGCCACCGTCCCGGACTGTATGGTAAAAACACTATTTTAGTGCCCGGTTCAATTGTTACGACACTGTATTTTGTTGAGTTTAAAAAACGTAAAGCATGCAGGGCGATGGGGCCAGGGGCTGCAGGGCTGTACATCGCGGGCTCGAATGGGTGAATTATCCCCCACGAGATTAGCTGGGATTTATTACCAACGAGCTTTATGCGAACAGGGATTCCCGATACAGTTTTACTGTTCCATCCTTCCTTCCTTTTCAATGCTTAGTTTTAGACAAAAGTATACATGCATAAAATTTACTAAAACTATTTATAATGTAAAATAAAAATTGTTAAAGTACACGTGTAAAATTCTGTAGAAGAATTTTCAATTCATAATTATTTGAAGATGAAAACTTTAGGATGAGAGAGAAACTTGGCTGGAAATAGTTCGTATAAGAAATGTTAGGAATAAAATTATTTTAAAATGGGAAAGTTTGAATTTGGGTTTCTGGAATGGAAATTGAACAAAATCTACATTAGTTGTATTTGTAAAAGAAAAAATAAAATTATAATAAAGTTGACTGTAAACACATTTACCTTGATTTATTTTATTTAGGCTATCGGCATATTCAGTTTTGTATTTAACCTTAGGGCTAAGCCCCACTGGCCTGTAAAGCTTGTATATGTTAAGCCTATGAAGAAAAGACGTGATTTTTATCATATGCATACATAAACAATGTGAATATTTTATTAACAACAGATTTTGTGTTGCTTTATTTTCACCAGTTGACAGCTAAAGTCATTATTCGTCCTTATCTGCGTATGTTTGGAACTATCTAGAGTGTAACTATAATTTATATGTTTTTGTTTTGTGCAAGTGTAATTATTGAATGTTAGATTATGCGTCTAATCTTTCACAACAAAGCTATTTGACTTCGGAACGTGGCGAATTAATCAACTGAAGAAGAACCTGCTAGGCGGTACGAATTTCGCCGGGTCAGCTAGTTTATCATAAATTAGCAACTGTCCGCCATCGTGAATTTATGATCTACAAAAAACGTGAAGGTGGCAAACACCTGTTTTGTATTGAGTATGATAAACCGAAAAACATGGTATTCACCTGTAGATCAACATGGAATACTTATTGACACACTTTTCTAAGTTTTATCCTACTATTGTATCATAATATATGATTACAAGGACATACATCCCCATATTTTGAAGCTAATTTCATTATTATAATGGAGAAACATTACTGTACTATTCAAAAACCCTATTGACAGTTAATAAACGTGATTTTAAAAATTTTAAGGTATAAAAAATTCAAATTAATCTTATGAACAATATAAGATAATGAAAGAAGCCTTTCTTGTCAAATGTAGGAAGACGGATTGGAGAAGGCACGGGTAGAATTTCTTCCTTGTCACAAGCAGTGTTGAAGAATGATTGTTTCTGAAACAGGGGAGATCAAAGATACATAGAGTATCGCATTTTCTTAGAACACGTATATCTTTTTTAGCTCTGAAACTGTAAGAAACCTGTGGCAATTTTATATAAACTGTGTTTTCAATACATACCGTTCGGGATTGATTTAATAACTTAATATTTCACGGACCAAATGGACCGTATTTAATTTAATTAAATCAGAATGATTGACATCCAGATTGCAACGGTGGCTAAACCTGAAACCATAATCTGTTCATGAATAGATCAGATTAGATTAGATCATTGAAATGGCAACCATACTACAATGTAGGTATTTTAGGCCAAGTATGAATGAGGATTGAGTGTAAGATGATTGTGATTTTGTAGTCTTGTTACTGACGAAAATCCACACAAGAGAACATTACCGACAATCGCTCACAACTATCCACAATTCGTGACCTCCAAGTAGCTGGATTACAGGACACGCCACCATCCCAGTTCATTGACCAGGCTGAGGAGATGGAGATGATGACAGGTGGTAATTTCAATGCTTATAACTAGCATTGAAATTATAACGTACAACAAATAAATGAAATGCCCTAAAACTACTATGTATGAATCCACTCTACTATGGATCCACAAAGACCATCCTCATAATTAGACCAATTCGTAATTCAGAGGCCGTGGTTCGAATTCCACGTTAAACTGTAGGTCCCTTAGTTGCCATCGGCTAAATAGTCAGTAACAAGACTACAAGATTGCACCACAATCATCTTATACTCAATCCTCATGCATACTTGCCTTAAAATACCTACCATGTGGTATGGTCACCAATTTAATTGCTATAATTAATAATTGCTATCGCTCATTATACATGTTGATTACTACGTATTTGAAACACATATTTTTTAAATATAAGCTTTATTTACAATATTTTTATGAGGAAAACAATAAGTAAATCTGAGATACATTGTATAAATATGAGGTAGAATTTGCTCACTAACAAACCCAAACATGGAACATGATAACTATCTTTGAGTACGAGGAGTCAGGAAGTCCAGGAAGTTGTGACGTTTTAGTCTGTAGGTGTTATTACTGATGTTTAAAAAGGTTGAGTGACAGATGATCTGGGTGATTGATCTAATTTTGATAGATAATTTCCACTAAAATGATTGACTTCATTCAGGACAAGGGGGATGGAGGTATCTCTTTATAGAGAGTGTAATGGGACGGTGGCGACGTCCTGTAATCCAGCTACTTGGGGGTCACGAATTCTTGGAATGTGAGAGATGGTCGGTGGATGTAGTGTTCTCTTGTGTGGATTAACGTCCGCACTATTGAATACTATGTTAATCCACAAAGACCATCCTCATAATTAGACCAATTCTTAATTCAGAGGCCGTGGTTCGGATTCCACATTAAACTGTAGGTCCATTAGTTGTCATCGGCTGTTGGGTTATTAATTAACAGTCCTGTCTAAGGAACATGTCAGCCTTAGTCAGTAACAAGACTACAAGATCGCGCCACAATCATCATACATTCATTCCTCATTCATACTTGGCTTAAAATACCTACCTGGGTAACTCGTCATTTCAGTTAAAAAAGTATAAAAAGTAGATAACAATCCATGGTATTAGGGACATTTAAAAGTATTTTACCCTAAAAAGCACCCAAAAAAGTAAAATTAAAGTTTATCAAAATTTTCTCAAATTATTATGATGAAAATTATATGTTTTATGGTTCTTTATGAGATTAACAAAGTGAAACCACCTGCATTTCTCAAAATAATTTATTTGACTACTACGTTTGAAACCAGCTTAAAAACTAAACAAGTAAGTATTATGAATTATTTGTCTACGACTAACGGTTTCAGAGAAGAGTGAAATTTACTGTCCATGATAAACGCAGTACGTTGTCTGAGAGCGCCCAATGTTGTTCTTATCCAGAATAAAATAAAAAATATGTACTTATTTCACATCCATTTTAAGGTCACGTCTCTCAGAATCCCCACTCAAAAAAGCTGGGTATTACCGGGGGAGAGTCTCCCCCTTATAAAGTTTTAAAATTAATTTAACTTTGTTTCTTTTATAGTTATTTTCAGAAATTGGATGATTATTTTTGACAATTTAAACAATAACTTATTAAAAGCTTTTTAAATAACCTTTAAAGAATATGAATATGAGTTTTTAAATTTAATTACGTGAGAAAGTATGTATTAGTCCACTTATACCGTTTTTTCAGCTCGGCTACCAGCTCTCATATTTAATATTTTTCTGGAGATAAAGTAGGATAAATCATGTGAAAAGTAAAAGTTATATTTTGAAAAGTCTGAAGGTGGGGGTTGAGGAGGAGCTGTAACTAGGCCTTGAAATGGTTAGTTTATACATATATCCTTTAACATAATTTACTAGCTGACCCGGCGAACTTCGTAACGCCTAACAGAAAATACATGTTAACTTTAAGATCGGCCGTGTTCTGAAGTCAAATTAAATAGCATTGAGGCTTCGTTGTGAAAGCTTTAAATATTCAACAGCTGATTATTACAATAAACCTAATATGTATAAACATTGTAATTATTTTTATTTGTCAAACATATAAACACGTGACTTTTAATCATACAGAAAATTAAAAACTATAAATACAGTACATAATTCCCAATATCCGTAAACTATTAACGTGGCGAATAATGCTGTTCATTTTGTACAGTACACATTTACTCCATAGTTTTACATTAATGAATGATTCAGATGGCATTGGATAGTAAAGCATATTGCTAATGGAAAGTAAAACAACAGCTGGTTTAAGAAATCAAATGGTTTGATTGTAGATAATTTGTAAACAAACTTAGACCCCATAAGGTTAACATTAGAAATTTAAAACGCTATAAAATGGAAACTAATTGAATTTATGGAAACTGAATATGCCTAAAGCATGACCGGAGCAGAGACGAATCCAAAAAATCAAAGATCATTAAAATCGGTCCAGCCGTTCTCGAGTTATAATGCGTGTAACTAACACGACTTTGTTTTATATATTGAGATATAATATAACAATAAATTTAACGGTAAATTTCGGTAAGACGGTGAATTTGACCTCAAATGAAAAAGTGGCTTTTTAGGTCCTAATATATTATTCTGGTTATCTATGGATTAAAAGCAAAGGAGTAATCCGGTAACGGGAATGGGGCGTTTTGCGTTTGCATAAAACGCATCGCGATAAATGAAGGTTGATCTCAGCGAAAGATCTCGCTCTGGTCGCCCTGAATCTAGCTCCCTCAACCCCCGCCTTCAGCTTTCTTAACATACAACTTTTACTTTCCACATAATTTATCCTACTTCAGCTCCAGAAAAATGTTAGAAATTTTTAGGACATCCGTACACAGCTTATAACATGGAGACAACAACATAATACAAAGGCACATAACATAGAGGAATATCACAAGGCCTTCCACCAATAACACCTGAGGTGAGGTGAGAAATATTTTCATCCCTTCATGACGACCTCACATTTTGTGATGTGTTTTCTGCCTTTTTTATGTTTATTCTCAATGCAAAGGTGGATTAACTTATCAATTAAGTTTTGTTTGTTTGTTTTTTTAGAAAATAGTTGTGTTAAGATAGACAAAGCTTTTATCTTTTGAGAATCATATTCAACTCTTACAAAAACATATGAGAACTTTAATTTTCAGGCCGCTTTAGATCCATTGACGTAACCTAACGAATATGATCTACTTTATAGTCGGGATCAAAGGCTTAGCGTGCCTTTCCAGGCACGGTTAAAAAACATAAAACATGTAACATAATTTATAACATAAGTTAATAATTTACATTAAACGTATTTAAATAAGAGTATATTGGATATATAAAAAAACCTTCCAATGAAACAAGTCATAGATTAGATTAGATTAGATTATTTAAATTACGACCACACTACAATGTAGGTATTTTAAACCAAGTATGAATGAGGATTGAGTGTAAGATGATTGTGGCGCGATCTTGTAGTCTTGTTACTGACTAAGGCTGACATGTTCCTTAGACAGGACTGTTAATTAAGAGACCAACAGCCGATGGCAACTAAGGGAACTACAGTTTCATAAATAATATATAAATGTTTAAAGTCAATATGATACTGTTTCCGAATTAAAATTCATAAAAATAGATAAGTTTGTATTATGAGATGGTAAAATACGTTTCTTTGTGACCAAAAGTAGTCAAAACTGCAAAATAAGACTAAATCTAATCTTCAGGAATAAAATCATCAGCAGCAAATATTTATTATTTAAAAAAAGTCTGAGACAGAATGTTTTATGAAGATCTGGTTTTGAAAGGCGCTAAGGTCAAAAAATATCGATGTCACTGACTGCCTAGCCTCATGCTAGAAACGCGTGGTCCGTTCCAAATTGAGAACATTAAGACTAATTAACTTATTGCATTAAGTAGACATGAAACGTGGTACAAAATAATCAATAGATATGTTGACTATGCAGATCCAAATCGGTACGAGAATTCCATTGTTTTCTCGGAATACCATTAACTTAAGTCAAACAGACTGAGCTAACTACATAAGAGATAGCGTCAACTTTCCAAGACTAACAACGAAGTTTACAGCATACGTTCTTTGTTTCTAGGAAGGATACTTTGTTTCCGGGAAATATTTCTTGTTTGTCAATACGTTTTCCATTAACATACATGTAATCAAAAAATAAAATAAACGGTACCAGTGAACTGCGTACACTTATAAAAGTAAAAAAAAAAATTTTTATAAAAAACTGTCTAAACTAAATTATTTGTATTTTATAAATACATAAAATTAGGTAACTCGTAAACCTAAAATAAGCTTTTTTGAGCTGTTTTTTATTTATTTATACCATTTCATACATTTATAAATAAAATTTGTTTTTATATTAATAGAAAATAAATTCTTTGCTGCCTTTCATACATGATTTTTCATAAATATTTCAACATACATAATTAATATATTTTTTTTATTTTTATTTAAATTTAATTTACCTACCTCATAAAATTAATATAATAGTTGTATGTTTTTCTTTTAAAATTAAATTGTTGATACCATTTTTACAGATTCGTGAGTACAATATTTTTTTTTATTTATTGTTTCATATATTATTATTATATAAAAATATATAAATTTATTATTTATGAATTTAACGTAGTTTTTTTCCAAAATCAAAAAAAAAAAAAACATGTTGAATTTCCATAAATAATATTTTTATGGGATTTACGTTAAATAAAAACGTTTTTGATAAATTGAAAATATAAACAATAATTTTTGTTTGTTAAAACATTATGATAAAATATATTATACGAAATAAAAATAATATGTGTTATGTCTATAATTTTTGTACTTAACAAAATATTCGTAAAGTATTTATATATAAATATAAAGTTATTCATTATTTAATATACTTATACCTACGACAAAGAATTAAATGAAGTAGTTTTCGAAACTGCTCACTTAGTACAGAACACCTAGGCAATAAATCTTCGCTAATCTGACTTCAGACTGATTCATTCATGAATTTCCCTTATTTTATTTCAAGAGATAAACCCCATATGCATTTATCTTGTTATTTTTATAAGATAATTTAATTTACCTACTCTTTCCGTTAATAGACCATAAAAAGTGTACTGTACATCTGTGTCTTTTCAGAAAATTAAAACATTTGTTGAGATAAACATTATAAATACTTTGTTATTTCTTACAGTGAACCTCAATAACACATCCATTCTTTATTTAATTGATCCTACATATCCTCATTAATTATAATACATTATAAAGGGCATGAATTATAGTAATAGAGTATTGTTGTCATACTAAATTACGTAAATGTTTTTATACTGTAATGGAACTATTTGACTACACTATTATTAATCATGAAAAATAACTATTTAGGATATGGTAAGCAATATCTCTTAGCTGAGTAATTCAAATGGAAGCTACCACGAGATGAAGTCTGTTTGGGGTTTGAACAGCTCTCCCTTTATCGAACGATGTTATCTGTCAAGGTAAGTGACAAGTGTGATACGATAAATATATCGATATATGGTTGGGCCTATGCATAAATGGTGTTCATAAAATAATAAATATCGATCGATATGTGGTATTATTTGTCTGTAATAGCTTATATACTCCTCAATGTTTCAAACAAAATGTACAAGTAGCTGAGACATTTATAAATAACAATCAATTTATAAAATTAAGTACGATAAGCTAAAATTACAGGTAATCTTAGCATATGATGCAACCAATACATTAGCTTTATAGACTCCATAGTCCTCCATAAGAACTTTACTAAGGTGTTTAATGTTTACACTAAATATTTAAAGTATGTTGCTATAATGATCTTTGTATAGTTATAAACCTACAAAAAATACCCTGGTCCTCTTATTAATTAATTAAAAATACTGTTTTGATACTAAACAAATATTATTTTATTTTCTCTGCAATAACTAACATGTATGATGCATTAAATTTAAAGCTATAATCTTTCGATTTCTTATAATATAAAACCACTTGTTAAAACTTTTAAATATCCTAAGTTAAATTTACCGATTGTATATTATTTGAACACTCTTAGTTAACGAAATGGCAAAATAATAACGTTGTTCTTGAAAGGAATCAACTTAGCACAAAGCACTTGAGCAATAAATTCTTCCTAATCTGACTCCAGTCTCTAATTCATTCATGAATATCTCTTGTTTTTCCTGAGATAAAACAAGGTGCGCTTTTGTGTTCCTTATAAAAATGAGATTTATATGCTGACTACTTCGCCCTACTCAGCAACTGTTGCGGGGGAATATTTATGTACAACTGTCTTTTTCTATGAAAAACTTTTAATCATACTGCTACAAAAACAACAATATATAATATATGCTTTATGGGTCAAAAATAATTATTTCCATTTCAGGGAAAGAAAGAGTCAGCTGATGTCAAGGCTATCAGCTGTTTGTTGTTACAAAGTAGAATGGGTGAAAATAAATGCATGATAATGGAATGTTATTAATAGTATAAGTGATAAAATCGGTTATTAGTATCAAATGGAATACATGACAGGCTGTCAGCTGATTGTTTACAAATAATTGTAAGGACAATGTGAAATCAAATATTTCGTCTGTAAAGTCTTTGGTTTTGACATGGATATGTCGTAGATCTGAGGTGGGGGTTAATGATTTTTAAGATGGAAAATATGTAACAGGTTTCCATAGAAACTAACAAAGCTATTGTATTGAATTTTTAATATAAAAGAATAAGAACAGCTGTTTAGATGAACTGGAAACATTACCTTTTAGACATATAAATATCCATGATCTAACCTATTTTCCACAGGGAAGTAAATACAAACATTTTTACAGTAGGTTATATCAATTGATCTCTTCTCCATAAGAATTACATGGAAAATGAGTACGTAGGTTTGCCACCTCTCTCCCAATTGTTTTCAATTTTAACGTTTGAAACGTTAGTATATTTTTCTCAGTCATTAGTTTTTCAATAAGAATTTATATATCAAAAGTTGTTTTTTCTACATTAAGTGGGGCTGAACTTGGCAATGTTTGAGCTGTATTAACAACCGCTAAAAGAATAAAAGGCCAACCACATTACAGATATTTTAGTGAAATTGTTATTTAATACCTAATGGTTTCTTATTTTAATTAATTAAGAGCTTATTTATACGGTTAAAATGAATTATACTCATATAATTTTATCTTAACCTTCCAGAAATGTTTGTGGAATTAATCAACCAATATTTGTGATCAAAAATATGAACACGGATTGTGTGTTTATAAATTATTTTATTTACACTAAAAAAATCTATAAATTTCTTATAAAAAAGCTATACATTCTAAATCTTTTCAAAGTTGGTCCACATCAACGTCGATAAACAAAGGCTCTCTCTCAGGGTTGTCCCTCTGGGTGACGGTACCTCCACACAGCTCCTTCCGGATCTGGAAGAAGGATTTACCTTTTGTTTCCGGTGCATAGAGATAGAAATACACGCAACCACCGAGACACGCTAAGGCATAGAGGTAAAAATTGGCAAACATTCCAAAATCGTGTATTATCGGCTCGTAGATGGACAACAAGACGAAGACGAGAACCGTCATGTTGATGGTGCTGAGACTGGACGCGACTCCTCGGGTGGTCGACCGGAACAGCTCAGAGGTGTACGCGATGCTGACGGGGTTCAGTCCGGAGCAGTAGAGGCCGGAGTAGAGGATGATTGAGACCGGAGGAAGCCAACTCCAGCCGCTGACGTCTACCGAGGTCTGGGTGAGAAAGTAGAAGTAAGTTCCCGTACATAAGTGGCACACTAGAGAGCCGAAGCATGAGATCAGCAAGAGAGGTCTACGGCCCACGCTGTCGGAGAGGAAGGTGCTGACTATGCTGCCCGCTAACATGACGACTCCCAGGGTGATGGTGATGTTGTCTGAGGAGAACCTCAGGTCCGGGATGTGCTCGAAGATGTGTGTGGCGTACACAGTGATCACAGAGTTGCCGCTCACAATCCTCACGGTGATAATCACCAGCAGTATTGCCAACCCCTTCCGGTCCACGCCGGTCCCCACCAACTCTCTGAACGACGCCGGCTTCCTACTCACCTCCAAGTTCATCTTCATTTCCTCTATTTCTCTCCTGATCGCGTCCACTGAGCCGTCCCGGAAGTACAGGAGAGAACGAGTGGCTTTCTCTTCGTTGCACTGGAGGAGGTAGAAGGCTGGGGTCTCGGGTTGCCAGAGGAACGCCAGGCAGAAGGGGATGTTTAGGAGCATGGTGAAGTACGTGAAGCCGGTGAAGGTCATGTGCGGGCCCACGGCGTACTCTAGGAGGAACCCCAGCCACCAGATACTGGTGAACATGGAGGTAATGGACCCGCGCTCATTAGGACTGGCTATCTCCCCCAGGTAGACCGGCGCCGTTGTGCATACTATGCCGATCGTGAACCCCTGGATGAATCTAGAAACATGCGTGGAAACATTTTTGGTATTATATAATTTGAACACGATTTCTCTAAAAATAACCATAAATAAACTAAATAATCTTACTAAGTTAGAGCGTTTTCATGAATTCAGCTTGTGGCTTCACACAAAAACTATTTACAAACAAATCTAAAAATATAATTTTTCGTAATAGCTATTCGAAAATAAAGTTTTCAAGAAGCATACCATCCTGTATTATCTTACTACATTCATAACTTTTCTGATAATAAAAAGTTTACCTAAGTAAGTCACCACTCACACCACAAGAAATGTATATGCTAAAACAAAACCTTTACGATTCACACAAAAACCATTTACAAACAAGACCAATAATTTTTCGTAATAGCTATTCGAAAATAAAGTTTTCCAGAAGTATACCATCAATAATAACTTTTCTGATAACACCTAAGTAACTCTACACTCATTCCACAAGAAATGTATGTATATGCCTTTTCTAATAGTTGAAAATTATTCATCGGCTTTTATTAATCAATTTACTTTACCTGATCAGACTTGATTTCAACATTTTATTAATATTGTTTAGCACCCAAAATTAAATTTTCCCCTGTGGGGTTCTTTAGAAAAGTCTACAATGAGAGGTAAATGTGAAGGTAGTTTTTTCTAATGTTATGAACTACTGGCTTTTGGTCTTCTAACATTGTCAATGTTAAAAGTTTCCATGTGCATTTTCTCTATACCCTACTATTGGGGAGGTGTTGCTAGTTCTATCCTGGGAGAAGTCTTGAGACAATAATTGTGTGAAGGTTCGATATTACACCCAGCTACCTTTGGTTAGTGGGATATCAATTAATGGTCCTGGCAAATGAATCAGCTGGTCTTGGCGAGTAGCAAGCCTATCATACTCATCCTTCATTAATATTCATCTTAAGAGTCTGCATCAGTGGTAGCCATCTTGGATTTTAGTCCTGTAAGAGCAATGTTAAATTCTGGCGCCTATATCTCCTTGACCTATTGTCATAAATTAACGGAAGAGGTGTCAAATTAAAGGTATTACAGTCCTCCAGGGCACCACCTTACAGAACTTCTTATTTTCGCTCTCAATAAAAAAATAATAATGATTTATTTTGTAAAATATTCCTAAATGTTTGTTTTTTATATCAAGTTAAATTTTTGAACATATTGAATATATTGAAAAGGTCATTCCCTTGAGCCACATCTCATCAATGTACTTCCAAAGTTTTACATTTATACCTTTATCATTAACACCGCTACACACGCCAAAGTGAAGGTATGTTCCGCCAGAATTTAACATTGCTCTTACGGGACTAAAATTCAAGATGGCTACCACTGATGCAGACTCTTAAAATACCTACCAGAAGGTTGTCACTGACAGTGTTAGATTAGGAAGCTTCCGCAAAGTTGTACTGCAACCATTTTTGACCTATTTTACATCCAGTGGAAGTAAAGGATTCATAAAGATCAGTAAGGCAGGAGATGACAGTCTGAGTCACCCAGGAAGGGAGAAGCAACAACTGCAAGCCCGAACATCTCCCAGGACTCAGAGTCATACTCGAGTGAAAGGTAACCCAACAACCATAAAGCAGACATTAATCTATCATAGAGTGAACCAACCAATACTAGGATCCAAGTTCTAAGGTTGCAGGCCCTTAAAAAGATGGAATCAAAGGTGTAAGAGAAGCTGTTCACTTTTGATAACCAAAATATTTGCCAATATTGTAACAACTTTATTTTGTACCCAATTATGGCTTCTGAAGTGTAGCCAAACAGTCAAGAAGCCATTTAGAGCGACCAGAGTGGAGCAGTATGAATATTTTATAAACCTTCCACCTTCCAGCAATACAATGAATTACGTGTGTGCATTTTACTATATTGGCAAAAGAGCTACAGTGGCGGTACCTGGCGACTGCAAGGCTGAGAGCTGTTGGGCAGTAGAGCACGAGTGTCCAGCTGAGCATGAAAAGAGGAGCCGAAGAGAGCAGCACCATCTTGCGGCCGACATGGTTACTAAGCAGGCCTGCCGGTAGAGGACTCAGCAGGCAGCCAAGTTCGATCACACTGCACACACGACCACAACGACACGTTATTGTGGATAGGTAAAGGTTATAGAGTTTATTAAATGCACTACGTATATTATTCAAATTGCATTCAAGACGTTTCGGCGTCTCGTTTCTGATCCAGTAAGTTAAGCCCTAGTTAGTAAAATGACGACATACCCAGGTTGGTATTTTAAGCCAAGGAAGAATGGAGAAATGAATGTAAGATGATTGTGGCAAGATCTTGTAGTCTTGTTACTGACTAAGTCTGACATGTTCCTTAGACAGGACTGTTAATTAATAGCATAATATTCAATGACATATCTAAGGGACATACAGTTTAGCATTGAGTCCGAACCACTTTCTCTGAATTACGAACTGGTCTAATTATGAGGATGGTTTTTGTGGATTACAGCATATTCAATAGTGCGGGCGTTAATCCACACAAGAGGACACTACACTCACCGACCCTCACTCACAACTACCCACAATTCGTGACCTTCGAGTATCTGGATTACAGGACACGCCATGGTCCCAGATCAAATAAATCATGACAGGATTAGTGGGCCTACATAATCCGGACGAAGCCGGTTAATAGCTAAAAAGAAATAACGTTTAAAACAGGCAAAAAATTGCCAAGCAATAAAAGTAAAAAAATCTAGAGCACATAGAACAAAGCACGGCCGTTTCTGATAATCCACCTCTATCACGTATCTTGGGAAATAAGTATGTTTGCTGCCGTGGGAAATGTTAAAATTAAGATTTTGATACATATATGTAGACCTTGATTGTATGAAGCTGTATACCAGGTTTTATGAAAATATTTCTAATAATAAGGAAAATAATTGAATAGCCTTCATAAAAACATTATGGAGAATGAAGTTTGCTGCCATAAGGGACATGAAAAATAATATTTTCCAACATGCTCTATTAGAATTTATATGTATGAAGCTGAATACCAAGTATTATCACAATATTTCGTGTAATAAGCCTGGTAAAAATTTTAGCTCCAAAAGACAACGGACTGTTTGTCAGTTCGTATACCTCAGAAACCTTTTGAAATAGCGTGAAGGTCCACAAACTAGATTTTTTAATTATAAATCAATAATTTATTGTTTGTTAATAAACTATATGTAAAAACCATTATTTTAGGGTACAAACACCCTAAACCAATTTTCCTGGATTTCGAACTCATGATTTATTTATTTTAACGCTAAAACACATTATTTTACAATCCAATTACATTGCAGCATTATACATATAAATATTATGTAACCCTGCATTTTGTATTGTTGTAACACAAAATGCAGGGTTTCGTTATTAGAAATTAAAGATTATTCCGCAGTTGTGAAACGATCGTAAAACTTTATTATTCATTAGCTAGAAGCAGGTTAGAATACTGCTTGGTGGTCTGGGTGCCTAGTCACGTCACTGCAATCAATAAAACTTAAATAATTCAGAATGAACTATTTCTTCGTCATTTATTTGCAAGAAACTTAATGTTTATTGCCCGTGGGATTTTGCCAAGGAAATGGATATGTCTATGAGTTGCATGAGTTTAAGATCTACCTTTGTGTATAATTTCAAACCGGTTGGTTCAGTATTTTTCGCGGTAACTTGCCACAACAAATCCACAAACAACAATACAGAAACCATTTCTTCTTTATAATATTGTAGACTAGCAGTAGGCCCGTCCTTTGTATGGGTTGTAGCATTCAGTTTAAAGAAGAAAGATCATCATACCAAAATGTAAACCTGAAATCCTAAACAAATATCAATACAAAGAAAATAAATCAATACCCAGCTTATTATTTAGCATTACTTTACAATTCAATGGATTAAAACATTTATACCATTATTATTATTAGTTAATACGTAAAATAACATTTTAAAATAGTATGATTTTGAAATGGGTTTAAATGAATGACCAATATAAACTAACTAATATTGATTCAACAGCTGTTTGTTTTCTTTCTATTAAATCTTTAAGCTACAAAGACAGCTGATATTTGATGTTTTCATTGAATAAACCAGTAGGTTTTTTATTGAAAACTGAATCAATTTTTTTATTTTTAACGAGGTTTTTAAAAGCTCGTTATTTGCTTTTCATTGGGCGGCGGGCGATTTCAAGCATTGAAAAACCTTCTCTAGAATGAAGAGAATACATGAAATAAGTTACATTTTAATCAGTTCTCCCATTTTTTTGGAGAATACGGCGTAAAATGCCTCCTGGAGCGTCACAGACAAACAGACAAAAATTGAGATAAGACCGGTATCGGCTTCTCTAACGCACAAAAAGTAAAAATAACTAAAAAATAAATAATTCTGAGCAATGTACAGACAAAACTTTAATTTTATATATATAGATTTAGTGTGTCAAAGAGCGTTCATTGGTTACCTGATGACCCATGTCAGCTGTGAGGGAGAGAGAGGCAGCTCGCTGGACGGAGACAGCAGACGAGGTAGCAGCGGTGTGGTGTAGCTGTAGCATGTGGCTGACGTCAGCGCGCTCAGGCATGCTGCAACAGCCAAAAACAAAAGAACAGTAAAAACAAGGGATCCCAGGGATATATCCTAGGGTTATACCATGGATCTACCTCAGAGGTCTACCCCAGGAATCTACAAAAGGGATCCCAGAATCTATCCGAGGGATCCACGGGATTAACCTTAAGGATCCACCCAAAGAATTTCAGGGATCCATCTCAGGGATTCGAGGGATTTACCCCAGGCATCCCATGAATTTACCAGAGGAATCTCAGGGATTTACCCCAAGAATCCCAGGGATTTACCCAAGGTATCATAGGGATATACCTGAGGGATCCCAGGGGTCCTAGGGAGTTACCCCAAGGGATCCAAGAATCTACCGCAGGGATCCCAGGAATTTACCCGAAGGATCCACCGAAAGGAACTCAGGGATCTACCCAAGGGACCCCATTGATATACCCGAGGGATCCTAGGGAATTACCCCCAGGGACCTACCACATGGATTCCAGAAACTACCCCGGGGATCCCAGGGATTTACCCCAAGGATCCACCCGAGGGATCCGAGGGATCTTCCCCAGGGATGTCAGGGATCAATCACCCCTCAAGGCTAGTAACACATCTAGACAAATCCGAACTAAAATAATAAAACCTAATACTGCAGTTTTAATATACAGCGATTAATGAAGAAACGAACAGATTTTAAAGACGTGTTTGACTAGTACAAATTAAGAAAAATGTTTTTCCTAAAACCACCCTAGGGTGGATATGATCTCACATCCACCCTGGAGCGGATAAGTAACCGGCCAATCAAATGTGCGGAACGCTCCAAATCTATATGAAACTAACCAATAGCAAGCGCTAAGCGCTCAGTCAGCTGATAGACGGTAGTCGTTCCTACAACAATAACTTCCGTTTTTACGCAATGAAACAGGGGTACCGGAAACCTAGAAGTTATGTTAACATTTATACCAACGGGAAAATAAAAAAATCAAAATATTTGTCATTAAAATATTAGTTTTAAATGTATTAATTTTTTAATCCTCAATATATCACTATTTAAAGTCAATACTGTGTTTTGTTTCAAAATAATTAAAAGCGTGGAATATTTTTGGCCATCAACCATTACAAAAACATTCATTAAATGTATTGCATAAAATATCAAATACGATAGCTAAAATATCTTGTATATTTCCCATTTTGGAGTTAATGAACAAATTACGAACTTTCCTGGCAGACTAGGTTTTGAGGTATTCATTAAAATTCATCATAAATTATTTACGTCTTGAGTGTGAATAAATGTGAGGTTTTAAAATTAACATAACCCAAAATGGTAGACAAAATTGTGAAAATGAATTATTTTTATCAAACAAAACATTATGGTGATTATAAAACAGTTTTAATTAATTTTTAATTAGTCATATTTAATCAAGTGACATTTAAACCTTACTAAAACCTTTAATTTTCTTGATCAATAACAATAATTACATTTTTTATGATAACAAAACATAAACTCAGTAAAAATATCAATTAAATTAAATTAGAACTATTTTAGTATCTAATTTTATGTTTCAAAGCCCTGTATTTATAGTATTCGTGAATTTCATTTCTTTTCAATATTTCCTTTAAAACATAATTTAATTACAACTAAAGGGTGTCCGTAGTTGCTCCTTCAATTGCGGCTACTCTACCCGCACATCAGAAGTGGTTTGCGGTGTGCAGCCAGAAAGCGGAACGGCGTTTCTGTTTAACTTCAAAGGACAACGGGAAACTTTGTGATAATATGTTTTTAGAAAACAAAATAAATTACATTAAATCAGCTTAACGAAAATAAACTACTTAAAACAAGATAGCATAAAAGTATTATTGTAAAATTGTTACAGATTTACAAATCATACAGATTTCAGATTTGCAATGACATACGTGTTTATCTATATGTTTGCATCGTCTGGGAAACCAATATACCGTTTAACTTGGACCATGAAACTCGTAGAAATACGTAGACGTAAAACTTATCTAATATTTCGAGTATCAAGTACGATGTACTTAGTTCACACTACCTATTATCAACTAGTAAGTACATAGTAATAGTTATGTACTTAGTGTTTTCGTCAAATATTGAACTATTAATCACTTTAAGCTCCTATATTACTAAAATTAATCAAATAGAGTTGTTAACTACCATTCCTTGTCTTCATTTGATAAACATTTACCTTGGTAAATTTTAAATTAAGGGGCTATTGATAATACATATGCTTAAACAAGCTATACTCATACCTTGCATAATATATGTAAGTTATTGGATTTAATTTTAAGATCGTTAAAAGATTATTAAAATACTAAATAATACATTTAGGGAGTGAATGAAAAGTAATTGTTTGAGAAGTTATGAGAAAGATACGAGGGGTTGGTTTTAGGTACTTTTGATTTTTCCTAATCCTACACTTATTTTTATTGTGGAAACGGTTTTTGTGTTAACGTTATATTTTAGGAAAAATAAAAAAGATTAGAAAGAGTAAAATAAACACAGTAACTCCAATATAAAAATATATACTTTGCAAGCACTTCAACACACCTCCGAGGCTTGCCAATCATTTACAAATTTTATATTTTAGCTATTTTAAACAACTTTGATTTTAAACCGACAAAACATTACAACTGCAATAATCGAATATATCACGCTTAGATATTTTAACAAGGGTAAATGGATTTTAATTACTTTTCGGTAAAAGAAATATTTATAGGTACACGTAAGATAGCTAGAATTTACACTGTAAGGGCAAAACAAAACAAATGACGTCAGTGAACCAAATGTAAATAATCCATCCTATAAAACATATGATTCTGACTCAATTAACTGTAAAATACTTTAAAAAATGTATTTACTTTCGATTCACTGACGTAGTAAACGTGGGTACAACAAAGATTTAATTTGATAACATACGAAAATTACCCACACACAGTTCATTGTTCTTAAACACGCAGGGAACTTAGAAAATCTTTACAGGTAAATTCACTCGAATATAGGTAAAACAAACTGTATCCAATCACCAGTTGCAACAAAATATTTATAATACAGTCCTAATTTTCACTGAAATGGCGACATACCCAGGTAGGTATTTTAAGATTTTAAGTCGAGTATGAATGAGAAATGAGTGTAAGATGATTGTGACACAATCTTGTTACTGACTAAGGCTGACATGATTTTTTAATATCCAATGCCATCCAAGGGCACTACAGTTTAACGTGAAACCCAAACGACAATTTGTGCTTAAAAATCCCAAATTAGTCTAATTATTAAGATGTTATTTGTAGTATTCATTAGTGCGGATGTTAATCAACACCAGAGAATACCACACCCACACACACTATCCACAATTCACAACAACTAACTATCCACAATTTGGAACGGACGGTGGCGACGTCCTGTAATCCAGCTACTTGGAGGTCACGAATTGTGGATAGTTGTGAGAGATGGTCGGTGGATGTAGTGTTCTCTTGTGTGGATTAACGTCCGCACTATTGAATACTACTTTAATCCGCAAAGACCATCCTCATAATTAGACCAATTCGTAATTCAGAGGTCGTGGTTCGGATTCCACGTTAAACTGTAGGTCCATTAGTTGCCATCGGCTGTTGGGCTATTAATTAACAGTCCTGTCTAAGGAACATGTCAGCCTTAGTCAGTAACAAGACTACAAGATCGCGCCACAATCATCCTACACTCATTTCTCATTCATACTTGGCTTAAAATACCTACCTGGGTAGGTCGCCATTTCAGTTAAAAGTATAAAAAAGTATAAAGTATTAATATTATTACAAATATATGATAGTAAACACAAGATTTACCCGCAAATCCTGCCACATATTGGTTGAGCAGGCCCCGCGACATACAGGCAGTCGGAGGCATGGCGACTAGGCACAGACACTATCATCACACTATTTGACTATGATACCAGGCTGTCGCTACTGCCTTTGCTTTATGGTGTACGACCTCAGTCACCGATGCGGTATGTTTGTTTGTTTACTCGCTGTTTTAGGTATTGTTAACTACAATCGTTCGATACGTTCAATTCCATTATAGGTTTGTTTTGTCAATTTTGTCGCTACGGTAGTACAACTGGTATTGTGACTTACCCTGTAATCCATCTTCTTAGAAGTCACGAATTGTTCATGAGCGATTTTCGGTGGATGTGATATTCTCTCATCCTCATAATTATACCGGTTTGTAGATCAGAGGAAAAAATGTGGTTCGGATCCCACGTTGAACTCTAGGCCCCTCTAGGATTAGATTATTGAAATGGTAACCATACTACAAGGTAGGTATTTTAAGCCAAGTATGAATGAGAGTTGAGTGTAAAATGATTGTGGCGCGATCTTGTAGTCTTGTTACTGACTAAGGCTGAAATGTTCCTTTGACAGGACTGTTAATTAATAGCCTAACAGCCGATGGCAACTAAGGGACCTACAGTTTAACGTGGAATCCGAACCACGGCCTCTGAATTACGAATTGGTCTAATTATGTGGATGGTCTTTGCGGATTAAATCAGTATTCAATAATGCGGACGTTAATCCACACAAGAGATTAACACACAACTATTCACAATTCGTGACTTCCAAGTAGCTGGATTACAGGACGACGCCACCGTCCCAGTCATTGGCTGTTGGGCTATTTAGTTAACAGTCTATGAAAAATGTTATCCTTAGTCAGTAACAAGACTACAAGAGCTCGCCACAGCCATCTTTCACTCATTTCTCATTCATACTTGGCTTAAAATACCTACTTGGGTTGATCGTCATTGAAGAAAGGTAATAAATATAATAATAAGAGCCTGATAACTATGGAATTTTCATGATTTTTTAAAATCTGTTACATCTTTATTACATTACTTAACATTCTGTTATGGTATAACGGTATCATAATATTATATAAACTGATAAAAATTTTGTATGTATTATTTTTTTAATAATGATGCTACATTTTAATATAAACTCAAACAAGAACATACAGTTATATGTATATTGTACATACATGTACAACTGGTGTATGTATGTTGTTTGTTTTATAGACCTGTAAGAATTTATAACTGTATTCTGTTTAAACTGTGCAAAAAAGAGTACCACAACTGCAAAACCAAATAATCTTGTAGCTATTGTGCCTTTGTATGCACATAACGTATGTATGTCAATACATGTACATTAGTAAAGAAATCTTTATTTGCCTAGAAACTCAAACTGGGTATAGGATTACTATGTTTTAACATGGAAGTGTCTTAGCTCTGTGGGGGTGTTGGCAAATTGCGAGACCAAAATTTGAAACAGTGCCGTCATATGGCTATAACGACAGCTGTTAGCTCTGGGGGGAGGAGAGTAAATACATTATTTTTGACATGGGTTATCAAAGCTCTGGGGGGTATAAGCAGATTTGTGGAACGCAAAAGGCGTAGTAAAAGTGTTGAATGGAACTACCGTCATAACCTATTTCCCACAGCGAAGTAAATACAATCATTTTGTTGCAGCTAATAACAAATACCCACGTCACAGCAGATCTGCGTATGCAGAAAATTTCTAAATCAATAACATAATAATAATAATATATGAGAAGTTTTATCATTATCTGTCAATAAATATGAGAGTTATTTGGCTATTCTCCATAAGATTTACATGGGAAAGAGTGTGCAGGTTTGCTGCAGTGAGGAATGCTGAAAGTAGATGTTTCTAGCGTAAACAATTTATATTTTGACCATTCATACCAAGTTTCATCAACATCTGTCGACAAATAAAGGAGATTACCTAATCTCCATATGATTGACATGGGAAAAGAGTATGCAGGTTAGCTGCCATGATAAACACATAAACTATGATTTTTATGCATAAATGGTTGGATCCCAAACACATGAAGCTAAATATCAAGTTTAATTCAAAAATATTGGTTAGTAAGTGAAGTATTAATTTTGCCTTATCCTCCATAAGATTAGCATTGGAGCCCCAAAATACAACGTACTGTGTTTAGATGTTTTAATATCTCAGTAACCGCTGTAGATAGAGAAAATCTTTAGGAACTTAATTGTTTAGTTTTTTAAGCTGATTCTAATGAAGAAAGATAAAATTAGAAATATTTTAAAATTACATGGGAAAAACGCAGTAAACCCATTTTTGGAGTACTAAAGACGAAAAAATAACATGGTCCCGGGCTTAAGTCTTACCATGAGACCTACGGTAATAGCTTTTTCCCTATGGGAAATTCGCTAAAAGTATTATTATCAAAGTATCAGCGATTGTTAGCACAAAAAGTAATATACGTACAGTATAAGTAGCGGAAGTGGTATCCCCTCCCCACAGTAGACCGGCTCTCCTATTGCATAATATCTCATATTTTCTAATCCTCGGGCAGAATTTAGAGTCACGGGTTGTCATGTGAGCAATAATTAAATAGGCCCGGTTAGTTATAACTGGATGTTGGCGAAGGAGCGTTTATGCCAATGATAGCCCTCTTTCACAAGCTTCCATTCTGAGAGAGCTGAAAATTGATTTATGTCAATGAACTAACTTAATTGATTTTACGCAAATGACCATAAACTAGTTTCTTGTAGAAATGCACCTTTCAAGTTTCATGATTAAAATATGACCACAGACACAGAAATATATATTTTTACAGCTGTTTTCTGTCTGAATATAAAATAATTATCAGTTCAAATAGTAGTTTTACAATGCAAGGTAATTGTAACTATAACAATAATTATTAATTTAAAATAATTACTTTCTTTTGGGGATATAAAGTTAGTTAGTTATTATTTTTATTTGTTAGTCTTACTTTTCAGTTTTTGTCTAAGAAAAAAAAATGATTTACAATAAAATAGTTTAAGTGTATTCCATTAAGAATTCGTAATATCCGTTATTCGTAGCAGAGGCTAGTTGATAAGTTTATTAACAGCTCCTATCTATGATTCATGTAGTTCATAACCATCAGTTATCAGATTAGCCAGATAAATAAAATTAAAATAAAATACCTAGTCATAACAATATACCTACCTTTTATCATTTCTCATTTAATAAAAAAACCTACCTTAGGTATAATAAAAATATAAGAAATAAGTATTGTACAAAAAGAATTTATTTATTTAAGATCTTGAAATAATTAAAGTTCCTTAAAAATTTTATATACACATTTCATGCATATAGTAAAGTCCGTAAAACTTCTTCATTTTAACTTTAAAATATATAATCTATTTTTATTAAAATAGTGACCTTACTTTTAACAGATAACCTTAAGAATCATCGTATTACTTTAGACGATAATACAACATATTAAAATAAAATTATAAAACAATAAACAATAAAATGTAGATTAATACATATTCTTCAAAACAATACTGAAACGATAAGACATATTAATAACATTCCCAAAAACAAATAAATCTGAGTGGATTGATTCACAATTTTCTAATCCAACCTAAACCCAAACCAAACATAACTGTAAAACGGCTTTTATAGGAAAGATTAAATTTTCTAAATCGCGGCATTGTTTATAATAATACTCGCGTAATTTAACAGGTTAATTGGTTAATTTGGTTAATACCACTCGCACAAAACAAAAAAATATAACTAATAATTACACTGGGACAAACAAACCAAACAGTAATCTAATCATTTTTTTTAACAACTACAAACATTCCCTGAAAATGACGCACAATGACGTCAGCTATATAGATATACAACAGCTGTTTATTACAATAAACGTAATATGTATAAACATTTTAATTATTTTTTTAGTTGGCCTACATATAAACACGTGACTTTTAATCAGACAGAAAAAATATATAAATACATAATCCCCAAAACCGTAAATTATTAACATGTTGAACAAAGCTGTTCATTTTGGACAGCACATATTTACTTCATAGTTTTACATTAATGAATGATTCAGATGGCATTGGATAGTAAAGCATATTGCTAATGGAAAGTAAATCAACAGTTGTAGCTTAAGAAATCAAATTGTAGACAATTTGTAGACTTAAAACGCCATAAAATGGAAACTTATGGATTTTTCGAAAATTGTTTTCAATAAAATCTTCCCAGACACATATAGGGACAATTCTTAAAACTTCATGGCGATTGCTGTGTAGTTTGGCAACACATAAAAGACATACATTGATTTTATATAGAGATGTAGTAATCTTTAGATATCAACCTATATTTAATCCAATCAAAATTTAATTCTCAGTCAAAACAAGTTCCTGAAGTATAAATTCCCCTAATCAATCACACGTAAACTTATTAACCTCAAGTATATGTCGAAAAAAATCCTTATTTGAGGTAATTCCAAGTCTCATGGTCTTATAACCCTGGATTCACTCTTCCTCCAATCTAATAGATCTAGTCGTAGATAATAACTACAACTTATTTGAGTTGAGATTGAATATTATCAGTTTTTAGGTTCCCTGAATCCAAACAAGTTGTTTTCGGGCTTATGTCCGTCTGTCTGTCTGTGTACAAACCCCGAGACTACAATGATCGTCGTTCCATTTTTTTTAAATTTTGAACACGGGTAAACTTTGACCAGCGTGATCGGAATGACGGGTCAGCAAAAGTTATCTAAGTGCGCGAACATGAGACCTAAAATGTCACTGACCTGGAGTTATCGTCTGCCGTTCACTTTCCCGCCAGTACTAGTTTCCCTCCGTTATCGCAAACCCATCGCCGCCCGTCCCACGTAACACCCCAGCTGATTATTCTACGCCCCAGAATTAATTGAACGTGCTCTTTCCAATGAATGATTTTGTAGATCAGTAATTTAGGACATGTTTATATAACGGACAGCGTTGTTAACCATGGAACCATCCAACCGTTAAAAATAACGTTCACATGTAGAAAATACTGCTTTCAGTGTAGTGGCTGTGAATATAACACATCAGTACTCCAAAAATAAATATATAAGTATTAATCCTAACCAAAGATGCTGCACAAATTACTTCACAACTAAAAATTATCATTATCATAATACGTTCTAAATGTTTCATTAATTGAGCGTAATTTTCACAGAGCAATTTAAATGATTGCCTTTCATTGAGAACTTGGTCAACTTGAAGATAAAATACATGGTACTGACGTATTATTACTACCTTATAATCTCTTCTTAATGGCGACCTATCTGTGCAAGTATTTTAAGCCAAGTATGAATGAGAAATGAGTGTAAAATAATTGTAGCGCGATCTTATAGTCTTGTTACTGACTAAGGCTGACATGTTCCTTAGACAGGACTGTTAATTAATTAATAGCCCAATAGCAAGTGACATCTAGTGGACCTGCGGTTTAACGTGGGTTTCAACCACAATTTTGTCTCTGAATTACGAACTGGTCCAATTATGAGGATATTCTATAGCCGGGGGACACCCTTATACGGCGCGCTGAGGCAGCTATGTTTGTTTTGATTAACATAAATAAAAAATCAGTATGAGTTTCCGCAGTTTATCTCGAATATATACCAGATGCAAATTTTGTCATACTTTCTCCCAGGTAAGGCCATTATGAAACACGAACATAATTGTACTTAACATATTTTCGCACTGTGACGATGATGTAAGTTAGGTTAGTTATTGATGGTATAGTAAAATCTAATACTGGCTTCAATTGATCGCGTAGCGCGTTTGTTTTGATAACCAAAACAAACTGCCACAGAACGAGGGCCTCTTGTCCTCCAGCCAATACGTAAGTACCAAATCGATATAAAAGCTGGCCAAATATGTCTAGTTGGTCTTGTAGATTATTTTTATTGGATTGTCGTTTTATCGATTGTACACTGACAATCATGTAAAACAAACTGTACAATATACATCTTTACATTGAACATGGCCAATGTTCCTGTAAACAAATTCACTGTCCTGAATTAACATAAGATACTTATGAGCGATGTCCTTGTACGGATTGGATTAATTCTCTTTGTGCAGTATTATTTACTGAAAACCTACGTTAAACCATCAACGACCTAATCCTCATAATTAGACCAACTTCCGTAAATAACTAAGGCCGTTCTCCCCCCGGTTCTATTGGCAACGCATAAAAGACATAGGTCCATTGACATTGCCAGACAGGCTGATGAGGATTAATCTATACCAATTCCACTGTACAATTAACTGCTGAGGCAATGTCAGCCTTTGTTTTGACTTAACATACAATAACTACAAATCTGCGCCATAGTTTTCCACTCATTTTATCATTCAATAATATACGCAGTATGCAAATTAAAATTATGTCATTTCATAAAGGTAAGGCGCTCTAACCCATAATCTAAATCTAATCTAATTCAGTTACACTGAAGGTTACGAAATTGTGGATACTAATGAGACGATTACTCGGTGTAGGATCTAAATCTCTTCTTAATTGACGCGTACCGCACTATTGTTTAATGTATTTTAAGCCATCTCATTAAACAAAGCAGTAAAATAATAGGTTAGTCTTGTTTACTGACGTAATTAACCTTCGCACTGTTGAAAACTATGTACTCCCACAAAGACCATTCACACTTTGATAGATCCTATTTGTCATTTTGGAATTGTTGGTTATACACCACCAATCATGTCCTTCTGAAAATACCTACCTGGGTAGCTCTACATTTCAAAAGGTACTCTAACCATACATGTTGTACTTGGAGGTCACAAATTATCGATAGTTATAAGTGATGGTCGGTGGATTGGATATTCTCTTGTGTGGATTAACGTCCGCACTTTTTAATGTTACGTTCCTCCACAAAAAATCTCTATATATAAAATTGAATGTGTGTATGTCCTTTATGCGTTGCCAAACTACTCATCCGATCGCCATGAAACTTTAGGAAGTTCATCTATGTGTGTCCGGGAAGGTTTTACGTGAAAAAATAATTTCGAAAACACCCTAAGTGTACATATGGCGTTTTAAATTTCTAATTTTAACCTTATGGAGAGTAAGTTTGTTTACAAATTTTCTACAATGAAAAACATTTTATTTCTTACCTACAGCTGATTGGTTTACTTTCCATTAGCAATGCTTTACCCAATACCATCTGAATCATTCATTAATGTAAAACTATGAAGTAAATATGTGCTGCACAAAATGAAAAGCTTTATTCGTATTAATAGTTTACAGTTTTGGGGGATTATGTATTTATATTTTTATTTTCTGTCTGATTAAAAGTCACGTGTTTATATGTTAGCCAAATAAAAATAATGACAACGTTTATATATATTACATTTATTATAATAATCAGCTGTTGTATATCTTTCCTATAAAAGCCGTATTACAGTCAGGTTTGGTTTGGGTTTGGATTGGATTTGAAAATTGTGAATAAATCCACTCAGATTTATTTGTTTTATGGGAATGTTATTAATATGTCTTATCGTTTCAGTATTGTTATTCACTATGCCGCGACCTAGAATATATAACCTTTCACAATGAAGCCGTAATGCTATTCGACTTCAGAACATGGCCAATCTTATAGTTAACATTGATTTACTGTCAGGCGTTACGAAGTTCGCCGGGTCAGCTAGTATTCTATAAATATATGTATATTTTTCCTAATTTAATTAAATTTCAAAATAACTTTTCCAATTCTTTAAATTTATTGCTTTTTATTGGTAAACTTATGACTTATAATCATATTTTTGCAGGTTATTTAAGGTCACTCATACTCTCAGGATTCTTTGTCATTGTTAAAGAAAGAAGGAAAAGCTTAAAAACATAGTTTTATGCTTTAATTTTTATAAGATTTCTCGGCGGAGGCCCTCCTGTAGCTTTTTTCTGGGGGTTATTATTCTATACCCCTGGATGTATACCACCCTCAAAACCGATCACAAGCCACCATTGCTTGCGACCCTAGGGAAAATTCTATGTAACCAATCTTAGTGAGGATCATGATCTACCGTATCATATTTCACAAAGTTTCCGTCATTCTTCGTTTATTGTCAAGTACTGTGTGTTAGTTTTTCGTTTGTTTCTTCGTCAGAGGCGTTTTATCATTCAATATAAACTATAGTAAACAGCCCTTTTTGGAAAGCGGGTCCAAAAGGGCGTGCCTGGATTTGAACGCGAGAACTCTTGTACTGACCACTATAAAGACAACCTAAATTCACAGTTTCATCACCCGTAGTTAAGATCCGTAATGACCGTTTCCAGGCGGTCTCCCACGCGCGCGCTCCACAGACCCTCGCCACGTCCGACATCCTACGATAATTAGTTCTATTCATTACAGGAAGGTTCTGGAACCTGGGTGTGACCAGTGACTGCTGCAAGGCGTATCATTAGATGCACTTGCACGCAGAACATCGTTTCCACGGTAGCTAGCGATTATTCCAGTCAGAACTGCTAGTGCAGTTACATCGATCGCTATCTTATAATTTCTAAACTATTTATTCACGATTTAATTATTTTATGTTTTAATGTTTATCATATCTACATCAGCTGGAAATATTTTAAATGGTTCGTTCGCTACTGGAGGTCATCAGTTCAATCCTGAGAACAGTCTTGATACAATTTGTGACGGTTACAGGGTAGTTTCTTTTCGTAATTAAGCTATTAACTAATGATCCTTAGTTAGTTAAACGTTTGAATTTACGCCAAAGTTATCTAAAGTAAAATAAACGGTACCAGTGGACTGACACATACTTTCTCCCTTAAGTAAATTTAAAAAAAGACAATCTGTAATAAAACTATCATGTTCTACAAAGTAATTCTAAATATCATTTAATAATTTATTGTTCAAATTGTATGGGGGAACCCCCCCCCCCCCGGTAATACCAAGCTTTTTTGAGCTGGTTTTGTTCGGTGATTTGACCTTACACTTCCTACCAGGTTTCATGGAAAACGGTTGGAAAGTAAGGAAGAAATTGATTTTTTTATATTTTCCATAAGAATAACATTGGGCGCTTTCAGACAACGTACTGCGTTTATCTTGGACACTAAATTTAACTTTTCTCTGGAACCGTTAGTCGTAGACAAATAATTCAAAATACTAATTTGTTTAGTTTTTTAAGCTGGTTTCAATGGTACCAGTCAAGTTATACTTTACTTTTATTGTTTTCGCTGAAAATTTAAAAATTTGATTTTTTTGACATTTAAAAGCCCATAACTTTTGAACCGTCATTTTTACAGACATGCGGGTGGTGTCAAATTATTTAGTGCTCTGTGCACTATAAACTATCAAATTTTAATCAAAATCGTTAGAGCCGTTTTTGAGAAAATTGGATTTTTCACGTTTTTTAAGGGTTTTTAGGGGTGAACTACCCTTAAAAATCAAAAATTCAAAAAAATGAAAAAAACGCCTGGAGATACGGTGACTATATATATACATGCCAAATTTCATCTAAATCGGACAAACGGGGTAGGCTGTGGCACTGTACACATCCAGACACACACACACACACACACACACACACACACACACACACACACACACACACACACGGACGGACAGACATCACGCCAAAACCCACTTTTTTGGATTCAGGGGACCTCAAAACGGATATATCCACCCTCAACTCAAATTCGAAAATTTTGACGAAAACAATACTTTCTCCATATACTATGTATAAGGGGAGAAAGTAAAAGTCTTAAAATTACCTGTCAAAAACCACCATAACATATAGGGAGTTCTGTTAGAAAGATTCAAGTTGTCGGCCATATTTTTCGGATTCGAAATCAATTTTTTAACTATCTAAAAATAAAAGAGAGTCCCCCATATGAATTTTACTGTCATTTGCATAGAAAGGTATCTATTTATTCACTTTAGGTGAGACGCCCGGTATTTTAAAATAACTGTGAAACATGTAATGTTTTGGGGGGATTCAAAATTTGCATTCACTAGTTCTGAGTACTCAAAGAAATCGTTTTAAAAATTAAAAGAACGTTTACTATACATAACCCTGAGTAATTATCCAATTAAAATAGTTTTCAAATACTTTCTAGTATTTCACTCCCTTTGTTGGGTTGTCTGTCGAAGTTGTCTCACAAAACAGGCAAGTTGTCCCATCAAGTACAGAGCTATTACAGCCTTGCTACTTGTAATGACTCTTAACTGTGTTATAAAGTTTGACCTTCAAGGAGGTAAAAAAACATTACGCCTGTATTTCCCTCCGAACAAAAAAAACACAATAATTATTCACAAAATTGTTTGCAATATAGAAAATTTAAATTATTATTATGTAGTTTACATGTTTAACATTGCGAGGTCATAATTTCTCAAATCTATTCCAACATATGTTAGAACAATTGTATACGATAATTTGTTTGTGACTAGCAAGTCGTTCCCTCGTACGGGGAGTATAGTTTAGTATTAAGAAAAAAGATACTTATTAATATTACAAAATGTTAACCTGAAATTGTAGAGTTATAAATAAAAAGAAAAAGAAATTCAAAGCTCAAATATTTTCAGTTAGTTTTAAACTAGAAGGATTAGATAAGTTTTATTGATGGTAAAATTCGTTATTCGTCAATATAGCATGTTATTATAGTTTTAAAATCCTTTATGAATATAAACAAGCTAATATTGTAATTAATTTCACAGCTAGTTATTTATTTCTTTTAAATCACTTATGTAGATCACATGTTCAATATAACTTAGACATTTGTCAAGTATCGCTCAAAAATGAGATTTTGAGAGAAAAATATTTTTAGCACGGTCTGGAGGGAGTATTGGCCATTCGTTAGAACAAAATTTGAAACGGAAGTGACGTCATATGGATATAAGGACATTAGTTTAGAGTAAAATAGAACATAAATTTACTATTATATCCAAATCATATAAAGAGTTATTTAGAGATTGGAAAGGAAATACCATGAAAGGGATAGGATTTATATTTTACTACTCCCTCGCATAATCAGATTGGTCAATAAACTATAAAAACTGTTATTCAATATCCTAGAGTAGTTAAAACCGGGTTTGTTAAAGAAACTAGTTCTATGCACTTGTATGTAATAGAAGCCACTGAAATGTCTCCAAGTTTTTATTTCTTGGTTGCAGTTTTCTCTGAAACCCTATCTCAAGCCGATCATGTTCAACCTAGTTTGTATCCAACTTCCGTTTCTTCCTGTATTTTTTATCACGTCATTTAATGTTTTATATTATTTATATTTTAATAGTCCAATTGAAATTCATTAATTTGAAATTCAAGGGAAATACAATTAAATTCAGTTTGAATTATCGGGAGATTAAAATATTAGGGTTAGCGTTATTACAATTCTAATTGCAGAGGTTTAATTCGGAAGTTGGAACTGTAGAGATTAACCGAAAATAAAATTTGAATCATTTATTTTTTTTTCTTTGAACTTATTCTAAAATATGTCTGTTATTTACTCCCCTGTGGGAAATAGGTTAGATCACGGATACGTCTAAAGGGAATGTTTTAAGTTCGTCTGAACAGCTGTTCTAATTTGTTTATATTAAAAATTCAATACAATAGTTCTGGTAGTCTCTAAAGAAACCTGTTACATTTTTTCCATCTTAGAAATCACCAACACACCACCAAGAGCTAAGACATATCCATGTAAAAAATATTCACTAGAGAGTAAAATAAATACGATAGCACACAAAAAATCGAACTTTTTACAACAGGATAACTGTAACCAATGATATTATATACTAGCAGTAAGCCCGTCCTTTGTACGGTTTGTAGGATTTAGTTTAAAGAAGAAAGATTATCATACCAAAATGTAAACCTGAAATCCTAAACAAATCAGTAAAAAGAAAATAAATTAATACCCAGCTTTATTATTTATCATTACTTTACAATGAAATAGATTAGAACATTTATACCACTATTATAATTAGTTATACATTGAAATAGCTTTTTAATATAGTATGATTTCGAAATGGGTTTAAAATCAATGACCAATATAAACTAGCTAATATTGATTTGTCAGCTGTTTGTTTTTATTTCTATTAAATCTTTAAACTACAAAGACAGCTGATTACTACCAGTAGGTTATTCATTTAAAACTGAATCAAAATGCCAGGAATATCGCGTAAAAGTGGGTTTTCAAATGCTCGTAAATCACTTTTCAAGGGGTGGCGGGCGATTTAAAGCATTTACAAACATTCTCTGGAATGTAGAGAATACATGAAATAAGTTCCATTGTAATCAGTTCTCCCGTTTTTTTTTTCAGAGAAGACGGCGTAAAATGCCTCCTGGAGCGTCACAGACAAACAGACAATCAGACAAAAAGACAAAAATTGAGATAAGGCCGGTTTCGGCTTTTCTAACGCATGAAAAGTAAAAATAACTAAAAAATGAATAATTCTTAGCAATATATAGACAAAACCGTAATTTTATTTATATAGATAGATTTACAAATGCTGCAATGAAGCAAATAAAACAATGACTCTGATGACCCTTGTTGACCTTGATGACCCTTGATGACCCATGAAGGAATTGTGGAAACGCACCGTTCATGTTTCTACTGGATTTTTATGTTACTTTTTATAAATTACTTCGAATTTCATATGCTTATGGGAGCAAACCTCATATTAATTGTAGATATTCACTTCGAAAGGGTTTCAAATGAAATGAACTTAATTCGAATTATAGAGGCGGAGGTACTAACAGATTCGACTTTAAGAGGTTGAATTATGCGTCAAAATACTTCTTGTCCGAATATATTGTTTGGAATATTAGACTTTCCGAAGAGAACAGACGAAATTTTTGAACTGTAGAGGTTTTTGAATTATCTAGGTTCTACTATAACCAGTTTCAGGGTTGCACTCTATAACAGTATTCTCCGATATCATAGTGGTAACGTCCTCGTCTCGTTATGGAGGGTTCACGGTTCGATTCCGGACCCTGTAGTTTTATTTAAAAATAAACTTTATCAGTTGACTGAATTTCTACCTCAGTTAAATTTAAAAACGGCAATCTGTAATAAAACTATCATATTCTTTAAAGTTTATCTAAATATCATTGAATTGTTTCAAAATAATCATTAAATTTCTAAAAATAACTAGAAATAATTAATTAATAGAATTTTGTTGGGGGTCTACACCCCCCTTCGTTATTCCTGGGTTATTGTGTTGGGCGATGTGACCTTACGCTGCATACCAAGTTTCACGGAAAACGGTTGGGAAATAAGGACAAAATTACTTTTAATGTTCTCCTTTAGATTTTTTGGGGGGTCTACAACCCCCCTCTGTCGTAATACCAAGCTTTATTGGGTTATTTCGTTGGGTAATGTGACCTTATGCTGCATAACAAGTTGCATAGAGAACGGTTGAGAAATTAGAAAGAAATTAATTTTTAATATTCTCCTTTAGGTTAAGATTGGACCGCTCAGACAACGTACTGCGTTAATCATGGACAGTAAATTTAACTTTTCTCTGGAACCATTATTCGTAGATAAATAATACCTAATTCTAATTTGTTTAGTTTTTTCAAGCTGGTTTCAATGGTGGTAGTCAAATTATACTTTACCTGTATTTTTTCACGGAGAAAACTTTTAGAAAATAAGTAAAAATAATTTTTGAGACATTTTCATTTTAACGTGTTTTAAGGGTTTTAGCGGTGAAATTCCCTTAAAATAAAAAATGTTGAAAAAATCAAAAAAAATATGTTCGAGATACCGTTCATTGTAACCTCTAAACTAAATTTCATGGAAATCTGACCAATAGTCTCGTCTCTAGGCTTCTGCCTAACAATACTGTCTCCGCTATCGTACAGGGGGAGAAAGTAAAGTAGCCTATGTTAGGTAGTAAAAAGACCAGCCAGGAGTTGGACTGTTTCCTATCAAAGCGTTAAAAAATGTCACTGGCGTTATTTAACATCTCTATATATAAAATTGAATGTATGTCTGTCTGTATGTATGTATGTCCTTTATGCGTTGCCAAACTACTCATCCGATCGCCATGAAATTTTAGGAAGTTGCTCTATATGTGTCCGGGAAGGTTTTAATGAAAAAATATTTTCGAAAACCCCATAAGTTTCCATTTTATGGCGTTTTAAATTTCTAATGTTAACCTTATGGAGAGTAAGTTTGTTTACAAAATGTCTACAATGAAAACATTTGATTTCTTAGCTACAGCTGATTGGTTTACTTTCCATTAGCAATTGCTTTACTATCCAATGCCATCTGAATCATTCATTAATGTTAAACTATGAAGTAAATGTGTATTGTAAAAAATGAACAGTTTTATTCGCCACGTTAATAGTTTACGGTTTTGGGGGATTATGTATTTATATTTTTAACTTCTGTCTGATTAAAGTCACGTGTTTATATGATAATTACAATGTTTATATTATTACGTTTATTATAGTAATCAGCTGTTTCATATCATTCTTATAAAAGCCGTATTACAGTTAGGTTTCGTTTGGGTTTGGATTGGATTTGAAAATTGTGAATTAATCCACTCAGATTTATTTGTTTTATGGGAATGTTATTAATATGTTTTATCGTTTCAGTATTGTTATTCACTATGCAGCGACCCAGAATATATAACCTTTCACAATGAAGCCGTGTTGCTATTCGACTTCAGAACATGGCCAATCTTAAAGTTAACATGTGTTTACTGTGAGGCGTTACGAAGTTCGCCGGGTCAGCTAGTTTAACATAAAGATTTCTTTTAGGATTTACAAAAATAATTTACAAGAGATACTTATAATTTTTAAGAGTTCCCTACAACGTTAGAACCCTCTTCTTCATCTGATATAAAGAACGTTATCTTTACGTACTTTCCACTAATGTAAAGTTAACTACTGTATTTATAGAAACTGAAATTGTAAGTATTCTGATGTGCTCGGGTTCAATCATTGACGTACAATCATCCAAAAATCTCGTTGAATAACAGTAAAAGGTTACATTTATATTAAAAGAAGTCACGCCATTGCTTATTTAAATTCTATTAAGCTCTCTAAATAATTTCAGCAACTAAAATTTTATTTAAGGTTAAATGGGGGACTATATTATTTATAATTTAAATATAATACCCTTCATTAAATACAGATATTTGAAATTATTTTTTAATTAATTAATACGTGACGGTATTTCACGGAATGAGTCAACGCATGTATTAGATACATAATTTATCACAATTGATGATATTACATACTAATCAGTACGAAAATATGGGTTTATTTTATGCAGCAAACATGTAAACAAATACATTATTCATGTTTCATAAGACCTTTCTGCCACATGACGCGATCTATCTTACTCAAATACACGTCATGTTTATCCCTTTAAGCAAAATATCAATGAAAATGTTATTTATTATATGTTACGGTTTATTTCAGTTGATCAACAGTGTTTTAGAACTCTTTTCCAACCTTTTGAGATATTTTTCTTAGGTCAGTATAAAATTTGAATAATTAATTTTAAAATAATTACATTTAAATCGTCCGGAAGTCCTCAGTTACGAAGCCACTAATTAGTTTTTTCAACGTAAAACTTTTAGATTTTGAATACATTCTAACAATAATTTGAAAGAATACAACACTAAAAAATATCAAAAGTGTTATAACGTAAGAGTCAAATTGCGACCATTTACAAACTGACATGAATATGTCTTAGCTCTGGGGGGATAGCATTTTGCGAGACCAAAATTAGAAACAGTGACGTCATTTGGTTAGTGATGTCATAGTTTGGTTATAAAAACAGCTGTTTAGATGAACTGAAATCATTCCCTTTAGACATATTCATGATCTAATCTATTTCCCACAGGGAAGTAAATACAAACATATTTTAACCTGGGGATAACTTTTAAAAATTGTATTCTTATCAACTTTTATAATGGGTACAAACTTTTTTCAGATTTTTTTTTATTTAAATAACCAATAAATAAACATAATAGTATATTTCATCTCTAGGAGAAAAACTATTTTGATACGAGCCAAGGCTGTTAAATGTGAGAGTATATATCAAAAAGCCAATTTTGGGCCGAGTGATGAACTATATTGTATTTTTCGTAACTGCAAGTAAAATCAAACAAACTCGAAAAACATAAATTAGGTCTATTACCTGATTTAGAGGTTCAACAGATGTTATCGACAATTTTTTTCGCTTTAGACTAATCAGCTGTTATGTTACTTACGTGGTAGCAGTTCTTTCTTGATTCCTGATTGGTTGTTTAGAGTATGTCAGTTATTATTGTCGATATTTTGATTTCAACCATTCGATAATTCGATTTAGTAGTCGATTACTAGTTTTATAAACGATATCCGGAACGTCCGAAATACACAAAAAATCTATAGTCATCTTCGACATTTTGACAAGTCTCACCAACAATGATCTTTTACAGCTTAGGACCCAAAAAATCATCACAATGAAAGGTTTAGTCCTCGGAAGAAAAAGAACGACTATTTCTCTTGTATCGAAAACACCTGTTTTTGAAGCAGTATGACGAAAAAGTTTTTGGTCATACTATACAGTTGGAGTATGTCAACTATTCATACTAGAATACCTTTTTACTACTTGCTTTGTATGTTTTATATTATTAAATGTCACAAACAACAATAAGGCAGAAACAAAATAATTATACACAAAATGTACAAAAACATTTTTTCGAAATACTCATTACGTCAGTAAATACATATTCAATAAGGCTGCTAGAGTATTATTAATAGCAGACAGTTCGCATAAAAGCTGTGCAGCAAGTTGTCAAAGGCATTTAAAATCTTAAAGCATGAATCTCTCCACTACCGGCAGAGGTCGTTGAAGGCATGACCCCGACCCCGGACGCTCCTAAAACATTCCGAAGTCTGTGTTGCAGGGATTGGTCAGCTGTGTCCAGCTTTCGCCGCCATTAACATCAGTAAAAGGTAAAATATCAGTTGGAGACTCTCTACTGGAATACGCAATAGGCATACTGTAAAAGAGATAAAATGACAACGATCTTTTTTATTATTTCTACCTATAACACCAGAAAATCCAAAATGGAACTCATCTAAATTTCTGTACATATGTGTGTTTGTTTCTCTGTCTGTCATTCTGACCACTAAATGAAATGTGGAGCAGCTGGTAATAATATTATTTCAGATAATGAGGAAAAAATAGACCTCCAGATTATTTACATGTTGATGATTTCTTTCCGTAGGTTTTATAATTTACTATCTAATAAGAACGTAAATAAAGAATGGTTGATTTTAGATTATTGACATGGATATGTCTAAGCTCTGGGGGTGTGTTAGTGATTTTAAGGATGGAAAATATGTAACAGGTTTTCATAAAAACTACCAGAGCAATTGTATTGGATTTTTAACATAAAAAAATAAGAAAAGCTGTTTAGATGAACTAAAAATATTCTATTTCGGCATATCCATGATCTAACCTATTTCCCACAGGGAAGTAAATACAACCATTTTTAACACAGATTGGTTAAGGATGTTAGTGAAACTAACAGTTTAAAATACTTACTTAACTAATTTAACTTAAAACCTTATGTAAACTCACCCACTAGAATGACCTTCTCGTCTAGGATATTGAATAACAAGTTTTTATAGCTTTCAGTTTGTATTGAATTAATTTTTTAGTGGGTTTAAGATAATTTAGTAAAATGATATTTTTAATCGGCAACTTTTCTAATTGTGTATAGCAATAGATTAAGTAAAGATAATTTAAAGTAGATATAAAGTAATGAAATATTATTCTGTATGTAGTATTCTGTAACTAGTTAAAACTAATCTAGCAGTATTTTTTATTTAATCTATAAAATAAAATTAGAGTTTCGTCTGTAAATTGCTGAAAAATATGATATTTTTATTATTTTTACGTTTAATAACTCATAAAAGCTGGAATACGTCTTTGAAGAAATTGTTCCATTTTTGTGTGCATTACTTTAATGCTTAACAAGATATTTTTGTAACACTTTTCCAAGAAAACGAAAGCTCCTACAATTATGAAACCTATTTCCATTATTCCATACCTTTTGGAGAAGGTTTGTGTCTACTTTACACTGACTCACACCATATTGAAATAAAATAATGAGGTCACAAAACCCCATTTCTGATCGATATTATACACCTTTTCCTTTTTTTACAGAATTATATCGGCGACATTTAAATTTCAAAAATGTTCTACCACGAACAACGGAGCAAAAGAAGAATTCTTCCCAAGCTTTTTGAGAAAGCGGTACAAGTCCAAATTGGCATGCCGAGATACGAACCCGTGACCTCTTGAACCAGAACTCAAAACGCTAACCACTAGTGGTGACATCCTGTAATCCAGCTACTTGGAGGTCACGAATTGTGGATAGTTATGAGCGAAAGTCGGTGGGTGTAGTGTTCTCTATTGTGAATTAACGTACGCACTATTGAATACTACGTTAATCCGCAAAGACCATCCTCTTAATTAGACCAGTTCGTAATTCAGAGGCAGTGGTTCGGATTCAACGTTAAACTATAGGTCCCTTAGTTGCCATCGGCTGTTGGGCTATTAATTAACAGTCCTGCCTAAGGAACATGTCAGCCTTAGTCAGTAACAAGACTACAAGATCGCGTCACAATCATCATACACTCAATCCTCATTCAAACTTTGCTTAAAATACCTACCTTGTGGTATGGTCGCCATTTCAATAATCTAATCTAATCTATCAACACTCCCTTTACATCTTACCTTCCTGCTGCACATGGTAGGCAGTCTCTCATCCGTGAACGAATCGCATGTCAGTGGAGAGCTATCAAATAAAGTCTGACACTAAAATTGTACGTGTTGAACACCTTTTGCTAACCATAATGAATTGACCAAACAGAAATTTAAGTTTTCTACAAGCAGAATTTTACAAGCAGATGTGCAATCCGATTAATCCCCTAGATGAAAGTTTCCTTCCTCTCTATCCGTGTGTGGGGGTCCATTATAACGGCTATAAGGAAATGTCAGGAAATATTCCAGCGCTTGCTCAGTCTGCACTAGTCTTTCCTCCGTGAACGGCGTGGTTCTGACAGACGTTAAACATGTGACCTCATCGTTTGTGTCAACTTCCAACTGGACGAGTGATAGTTTGAGTGAGTCATGTGTTTCCTTGTGGAGCTTTAGTGTCAACATAGACTTGACAGTTTTATAAGGTATGTATATATTAACTGTACTGAATGTGTTCAATAAATTAACTCTTTTTTGGGAAAATGGGACTAGTTTCAAGTTGGTTCTTCATTATAACCGGTTTGGCTGGTTGAAATCTACGACATTGTTAGTCTACTTGTTTGTATATATTTTAATTAGTAATATCACTAAATCTACGACATTGTTTTTAGTCAACTTGTATGTAAAATTTATAATTAGTAATTTGATTATATTAGTATATTTTTTTTATTAAATACCCTGTTGTGTAAAATTTAGTATCAGTACAAAAAAAGTATGAGTATATAATTAAATAAAAAACATTTTTTCTGCTCCATCCATGATTCCATCCAAGTCGACGTTTAGGTAGTTCTTAACAAGTCGAAGGCAATTAAGAATTCGTTTCCAACCTGGTTTCGAACCGTGTTAGTAGGTGGTGTCGTTTTTGAAAATGGCCAATGATATTAACAACAAAAATAAGTAATTCCATTGATATCGAATAATTTGGTTTAAAACCACGTTATAGGCCCCTAATACAGCATAAAACAAAAAATTAACCTACCCCCGTACAGAAGACCAATCATCTTCAAATTTAGTCATGTTTAATAATAAACTATCTAAACTAGTCAAAGTTTATTTTAAAAATATTTCTATCGAGTGAAAAAATTACACTGGGTTGAAATGACGACCTATAGTTTTTAATTAGTTAATTTAAAAAAATAACAAATACAATAATAAATAATAATAAAAGGAGTTTGCACCCTATTCCCCATAAGATTAACCAGGGAAATAGATTATTCTGAATATTGATGCTATTTTGAGGAACACTAATACATGAAGATTTTACCATACACTATTTATTTTGACCATAAGTGTTATCAATATATGTCCATAAACAAATGAGTTTGCCCGTTCTCCATAACATTAAAAAGTAAAGAGTATGCAGGTTTGCTGCTGTGAGGAACAATGAAAGTAGTCATTTCTACCATAAACTATTTTTATTTTGACCATATACTACGTTTCATCAACATATGTCCATAAATAAAGGGGTTTGCCTATTTTCTATATGATTTGGAAAAGAGTATGCAGGTTAGCTGCCGTGATAAACACATAAACTATGATTTTTAATCATAAATATATGGATTCAAACTACGTGAAGCCAAATACCAATTTTTAATCCAAAAATATAGGTTTACAAGTAAAATATTAATGTTTTCTTATCCTCCATTAGTGAATACAAATGGTAAACTGTTTACATTTTAAATTTGTGTAGTTCATAACATTTATTTTTTTATTCATATACAGTTAAGCTGAAAAATGCCACACAGTTTTATGTATAAGTATTTTTGTTTTAATCTGCGTCATCAGGTTATTTTGTATCTGTAGTATGTGTAAAATAATTTCAACAACAATAATATCTTGGATGGTCTGTCAGGTGAGTATATAGAGGAAGAATTTGGAGAATTCAGAGAAGCAGATCGAGTACTACAAATAATTTTTAATCCAGTGTAAGGCCAATGTATAAAAGAGAAGATAAAGCAAAGTTTGTAGAATTAGCACGAATTTTTATCTCAGGAAAAGATACACCCAAAATCAATCCAGACAGTCTTATCTGTTTTTAATTCTGAGTATATCCGGAATAAATCACCATCGATCCCTTCATTTTCCCAAGTACAAGATTAGTCTAGTTGAAGTAGAATGAATCTAGAGTAAAAATCCGCAAAGTAAAATCCGACCACAAATTGAAAGAAACCTTTCATAAATGGTGACCTACTTAGTTTGAATGATAAATGAGAGTAAGATGATTGTGGCGTGATCTTGTAGTCTTGTAAGGCTGACTGCCCTTAAACTGGACTTTTATTTAATAGCAAAACAGTCAATGATATCTAAGGATTACAGGACACGCCACCGTCACAGGCTGTGTATAGTTTTAGGACCAGACAAAGGCACAAACTTAGATGTTCTAAATAAAAGTCTTTTAAAAACCGGAAGTAAGCTATCCCTCCTTCAGTTGTTACAGAGTTATGTGTAATTATTGTTTTCATTTGTGCTTTGAGTCAGCAGCCCTCTGTGTAGCATGTCCCTTCAATTCTAATTGTTCTTTTGGTTATGCTTTGTTGTAGATGGGTGCTAAGTTGCCCTTTCAATTAAAAAAAAAGAAAACAAGGTACTGCTTATTTTTATCTGGAATTGATATTGTTCTTAACTAATTGTTTGAAATTTATATTCTTATTACAAATCAATTATTTTTGGTTATGAAGGAAATGTTGTTAGTTAGCCTACTCTGTTGTCATATTGGAAATTATATTTTGTTTACATATGTAAACATGTTGACATGTCATCTCAAAATTTTGAAATTTGATATTAATATTTACACCAGTCGTAAAAGGTTAATGAATTAGTAAATAAATATTATGACAACTTTTTATTAATAAGGTACAGCCCGTTGGAGGGTGCGGAGAAGAAACTAGTTACATGTCGGCCACACACACCACACCGACGCTTCGTGGTCAGTAAAGCGTGAGGTTCGGCAGCAAGTTCCGGTTCCTGGGAACTGGTTCTAATCAGCAACACCACTTTCACAGTGGCATGGTGACGTCAGAGGAGGCTAGGTAGAGGAGTTAGCTAGCACAATTGGAAATCTACACTTTTCGGCATTTTAACGTATTCATAGAAAACTGTTCAAACCACGGTCTTCATTCTATCTAACGTCGACCTGTTGTTAGGAAGCATCATTAATTGTCCAATTTCGAAAGGTCAACTAGATCCGAACCTTTCGAAACGGGGGAGTTTTGAAGTCGGGTACCATAACCACTCAACCACACAGCCAGTTTGCTATAAGATACAGAGGGGTTGGCATATATTTCGTCACAGTACCCAACACCCTTGCCACAGCAAACTTCCATGCTCAGTGGGCTTACATATTTTTAAAAATAACCTATCCAAACCACTCAAGGCTTATTTTTTTAAAAAATTCACCTAAGTGTTAAAATTCCACGAGATTTTGAAAATTCCACATATTGACATTGCCCCACTAAGTTAAGAATAACGTATCGATGGGGTCTATTGTATACAGAGTTGTTTTAAAGTTCCTTCTCTTACCTTTTTTCTAAAATTTATATTTAAAGTGTTTTCCAACTATTGTATTTATCAAATAGGTACATACACTAACTTTGCAGTACTTTAGATAAAATTGGGAGTTTTCTGAAGTTCAAAATGTAGGAGTCAACTTTAAAATACTTTACTTAAATACTTAAACTTGTCTTCTGACATATCAAATTCATTATCTCTAGGATGCAGGAGTCGACACTGGGTTTCCATCAGAAGCTTGTCATACGACATATCAAATAACACTGCCTTTCCCTTCTGAAAACAGTTGTGCAATCGAAATTCAAAAAGTTCCAACCGTTTAAAATATATCCATAGGTGTAGGTTATAGGAGTCCTTGTAAGGCCTTGTTTTCAAATTATTTTTTGTGGGACGAAGACCCAACCACTTTGTGGTTATTTTAGGTGAATTTAAGGATGAGTGTAATTTTATGGCCTACTGTTAAAGTCCAGATTTACGTGCCAGGATAATTAATAGAAAAACTCAACTAGGTCCAGTTTCAACCCATCGTACAATTGTGTCAAGAATTTGCTCAGGATAGAACCGGTGACTTCAGACTAAAAAGAGGTTACTACAACCAGCTAACCAGTTATGCTGAACCACGGACAACCACAGGATTATTACATACTAACCAAAGAACCCGTTCTTCGCACGGTTATAAAAGGCTGGGAGGTGTACCGATACATTTAAATTGTTGTTAATTAATTTTATATTATTTACAAAATGACAAAACACGATGTCTACAACGAAGGCATCAAGAGAAATCTTTAACCTACCATTCTACTATTTCGATTTAATCATTCGATCACTAATTTTGATTCAGCAATTTAGTTGTAAAACTGAACTTTCTTTCTTATTCTTCCCGAACTATCAAAATTTTAGTGTCCACAGCTGTTGACATTTAAGTAATTTTATGTTGGTATCCTTTGAAAATGTAAAAATTGAAACGTTGGACGTTCATGGGGCGTAGCTCGAGGGGATTTTAAGGAAATAAATATGCCTATGAGTTGCATGAGTTTAATTGGCTGGATGGTGTTGTAGTTGTAATACCCGCCTTCAAAACTGAAGGTCGCCGGATCGATTGAATACTACGTTAATCCGCAAAGACCATCCTCATAATTAGACCAATGCAGATGCCGTGGTTCGTATTCCACGTTAAACCACATGTTCCTTAGATGCCACTTGCTATTGGGCTATTAATTAATTAACAGTCCTGTCTAAGGAACATGTCAGCCTAAGTCAGTAACAAGACTACAAGACCGCGCCACAACCATCTTACACTCAATACTCATTCATACTTGGCTTAAAATACCTACATTGTAGTATGGTTGCCATTTCAATGATTTAATCTAATCTAATCCCGCAAGGGTTGCCATTTGTCATTGGGCTTTTAATTAATTATCGGTGCTACCTAACAACAGGTCGACGTTAGGTAGTAACAAGACCGGGGTTTGGGGTTCCCAACATAACGTTAAAAAATGCCTCTGGCGTAGAAATACAAAAATCTACCTTTGTGTAAAATTTCAAACCGGTCGGTTCAGTATTTTTCGCGTTTACTTTCCACAAAAAACAAACAAACCTAAACCACCTCTTCTTTATTGTATTATAGATATCGAGTCTCTAAAAAAACTAGTATTGTCGTTGCACTTAGCCTAGGTTGTAGGCCTACAATAACACCGTGGAGGGGGCTCCGTCGCAGACGACCGCGAACTGTTCAGTCTTGTGCGGCACTTCTTGCGGAGGAGATCACGCTTTCAAGTAAGTAATTAAGCGTTCCTTACTAACGACTGTGATTATTAGCTACGTTCACTATCATATTCACCAGAATATTCACTTACTACAGTAGAACTCCAATTATCCGAATCACTTTTAGAAAAATACGCGAAATTTTAACTTAAATTTAATGAAAACGTATGAAGACAGCCAAAAAACTAACACTGACAGGTATGCTCAATATACCCCCATCGCAGCAGACCTGCGTACTCAAATAGTATAATAATATTAATGATATTTGACAAGTTTTATCTTTTGTATTCTTCAGAAGATCAACATGGAAAAGAGTATGCAGGTTTGCTGCTGTGAGGAACACTGAAAGTAGGCATTTCTAGCATAAAAAATTTTATTTTGACCATTTATACCAAGTTTCATAAACATCTGACTATAAATAAAGGAGTTTGTTTATTCTCTATGTGTTAACAATGGAAAAAGAGTATGCAGGTTAGCTGCCATGATAAACACATAAACTATGATTTTTAAGCATAAATGGCATCCAAAAATATAGATTGATAAGTGAAATATTAATTTTTCCCTTATCCGAATATTTGATTAACCGAATGGTGTCCGGTACAAATTAATTCTGATAGTTGGAGTTCTGCTGTACTGACATATCAAGACACAACAATACATTTATCTCTATGACACTTTTTTCAGTATGTTTATACTTAAGGTTATTAATTTCTCTTTTTGGGAGAATTGTTCACTGTAATACGACGAACTTAATAGTTTAAACATTCTTGGGTGGATTTGTTTGACTTAAATAAACTATTTATTACGCAACGTTTTTCTCCTATAGTAAGATTTGGAACGTGTATTTAGTACACATGAACTAGGTTTATTTTGACATGGATATGTCTTAGCTCAGGAGTGTTGTTGGTGATTTTTAATATGGAAACCATGTAACAGGTTTCCATAGAAACTACCAGAGCTATTTGTATTGAATTTGAATTTAAAAGAATAAGAACAGCTGTTGAGACGAACTGAAAACATTCCTTTTGGACATATCCATGATCTAACCTATTTCCCACAGGGAAGTAAATACAAACATTTATTTTAGGGATGTTTACATAAGTTAAGATAAAACAAAATTTTATCAAAATATCCTAATTATTCTTTTTTCTTCTTTTTAACCTCAAATGACCATCAGTATAGGCCTAGGGCGTGTACTTTGAATTAAAGACAGCAAGGTATTGTAGCAACAATATTCCCATGGGCAAGCCAGAGGTGACTGTCATGATTTGACTGACAGGAGTCTCTGTGTGCTGGTTTCGATCCAGCAACCTTTGACTTACTGGGCCAGAGCTTTGCCCTTGAGCTATCGCTCTGGTGAAAGCAAGTTGTTTAGATTTACTTAATGATCGATAGAAATAACGTATGAGTGAGTAAAGTAATTTCCACTACCAAGAGAGGCAACAATGATAATTTTTCTTTAGTATAGCTTAAACTAATAAAAAGATTTTAAGTATTATATTATTTAAAATGAATTTTAATTTATACCTTAAATCAGCTGCAAATAATCATGTTGATAAGAATGTGATAGTTCTGTGAGGAAATTAAAGTATGCTATATGTGGATAGATAAATAAAATGTGAAATTAATAAAGTGTAATGGAAAAAAATGTTTGTATTTACTTCCCTGTGGGAAATAGGATAGATCATGGATATGTCAAAAGGGAATGCTTTCAGTTTATCTAAACAGCTGTTCTTATTCTTTTATTTTTAAAATTCAATACAATAGTACTAGTAGTTTCTATGGAAACCTGTTACATGTTTTCCATCTTAAAAATCACCAACACCCCCTCAGAGCTAAGACATATCCATGTCAAAAATGTTTTCTTTACAACCGTTAAACAAATTGTTTCTATATGAATCAAAACATTTATCAAATTTTATTTACAAAAACTGACTACCTATATGTTATGGAGTAGAGTGATTGATATCTTTATTTACATTTTTATTCTGGTCCCTCAATATGTTCTATTTAAACTAACATTTTACGAGTATATGATAACTCACTGTGATTGAATCGAACGATTTATATATTTAATTATAATTAAATATTTCAAGGGTTTCACTGTATTCACTTATTTTGGTGTAAATTGTCATCTAACACATTCTCCTTAAACATTTTATATTCAACAAAACCTTTCAAAATATGAGGCAAGTGTTCATAAGTTACAATACCACCTCTGGACCAAACGTACCTACGTAATATAATGTAATCATACATTTTATAAGCATAAATATTTAATCTGTAACACTATCCTCATTATCATTAGAGTCATAACAATGACAAAATACTTTTAATACATCGTTGCACAATTTTAGTGGACTTTTCTGTGACTCGTGTAGTTGCGTTTTTGTTCAGTTTTAAATTTTAAAACAGCTGTTCTTATAACCAAACTATGACGTCACTAACCAAATGACTGTTTCAAATTTTGGTATCGCATATTGGTAATCATGGTCTTCAAGTAACGACTCCCCGTCTAGGTAAACTATATTTCACTATCAATACGATTTAATGCAAATAAATTGATAAATAAAAAACCCAGAATATATAGAGGTAAGTCGAGATTTTAAACCTTTTGAATATGCATTTTTATTTTCAAACACTAATTTTGGAGTATCAGTTTACTGTGGCAATTTATCAAACTGTTGTGAAAGTTTCACTCAAAGTGTGTCCATTTGAGGCGTGGCATTTGCCAGGAGTTGAAAACTTTTAAGCTGACCTGGTGACATTTAGTGTACTGGTTATAATGGTGGAACATTTAGGCCGGAATCCGAACGCCTTATAAAGCTCGGCAGATCATCAAATAAATATCGAATACTGTATATATATATTGACTGGGACGGTGGCGTCGTTCTGTAATCCAGCTACTTGGAGGTCACGAATTGTGGATAGTTGTGAGCGATTGTAGGTGTGTGTAGTGTTCTCTTGTGTGGATTAATGTCTGCACTGTTGAATACTACGTTAATCCGTAAAGACCATACTCATAATTAAACCAGTTAGTAATTCAGGAGCAGTGATATGGATTCCACGTTAAACTGCAGGTCCCTTAGTAGCCATCGGATGTTGGGCTATTAATTAACAGTCCTGTCTAAGGAACATGTCATCCTTAGTCAGTAACAAGACCACAAGATCGCGCCACAACCATCTTACACTCATCCTCATTCATATTTGGCCTTCTGGTATAGTCGCCATTTCAATAATCTAATCTAAGATCAAAACATTTCTGTGACATTTTTTCTACCTGTAATTCCTGAGCATAACGTCATTTAGAAAAGTATTGTAATGTTAATCGACCTCCCGGATTAGAATTTAAATTTATTCATCTAGTCAGGGGATACATGATAAACTGTTGCAAAAAATCTGATTCACAAAAAACATGTCAAACAGGTTTTAAACTATTCCGATGTGTCTTAATTATATCGTTCTGTTTGAAGAGAGGTGCGTTTAGAGACTAAAATATTGCTCTTAACCCTCCAAGTGCTATGACTATTTAAATTTTGTTATTTTTATGCAAATCTTCATAAAATACCCAGCATACACAAAAAAAACACAAAACATGCCCCCCCCCTTATAACCACTAACCATAAAAGCAAAATAGGTGTCCACTGCAATCCCAATTAAGGCTACAAATGCCGTCAACTTCCACCCAAGCCGGTCACCGTTTATTTAAGGTGGGCCCTCCACGCCACTATACCACTCATGGTCGGGATTCGAACCCTAGCACTTCCGAATGGCTAGAACGTTACGCTCGTCAGCGTAGCGCGTTAGCCACCACGGCCATCCAGTGCCTAGGAAAAGAAAGCGCTTATTTGGCTATAAAAGCATACTCTAGCGGCAAAGTAACGAACTCAAGCGTCAGAATAGGGAACTACAGAGTAGTTGCATGTATTAGCTCGCAGATGGCAGCACCGTGACAGTAATTTTTTACTTCTATAGCACTATACAATTGCACCTCGCTGACATCTCACAGTGAGATGTTAGCACCTGGAGGGTTAAGGGTGTTCATAATTCAGAGGAAGTGGTTTGGATTCCACATTAAACTGTAAGTCCCTTAGTTGCCATCGTCTACAGTTCTGTCTTAGGGACATGTCATCCTTAGACTACAAGATCGCGCCACAATCATCTTACACTCAATCCTCATTCATACTTAGCTTAAATACCTACATTGTAGTATGGTTGCCATTTCAATAATCTAATCTAATTACGCGACCGCTTGAACCTACAATAATTTTCAAATTCAAATAGATTTTTTTAATTATTTTCTTTTTTTACAATTTAGTTGAAAACGTCTCTAAAACATGGGTTTCTCACAAAATATCAAATTCTCTACAAAAAAATTTTACTTATCAAATCAACATTTTTATATTTAATATTTCAAAAAATCATAGACAAAGTAAATAAACCCCTCCACCAAGAAATTTCGCAACGATTTTGAAGTATTATACGATTTTCAATTGGTTTTCCATATGTGTGAAGTTTATTTATCAATTTAAACCTAAGTTTTGTGGAAGTGAAGCTATTATTTCTATTCCACGGTTTGTTAAGTGTCAGCCCCGGGTTTTAGTATAATTTAACTTAAATTTATAAAACATTATCATATGAAGGATTTAGTCAGATGTTGGTGTTGGGATGCTTTAAGTATTAAGTTGAAAATACTTCTGCACGTCATTTCCTTATTTACTTCCGTCATTATTAGGATAACCCTTTTTAATTTGAATACGTAGAAAAACATGACATTAATAGCAAAAAAATCAAAAAAGATTAGCCACAACTCCGTTAGCAATAAGTATATCAGTTTCATCAGGAATAAATTTTGGTATTTTGAAATTTTATATAGCAAAAATAGTTAGGATAATTATTTAGTGCATAACCAGGAATAGACTAGACAGTGAAAGCAATCATGAATACTGAAATCTAAGTATAGTATGGTCAATCTTATTGAAGACTAGCCAAAGTACCCGTTCTTCGCACGGGCTAAAAAGGCTGAAAGGTGTAGGCTCTACTGATACATTTAAGGTATTGTTAGTTAATTCTTCATTGTTTACAAAATGACAAAACAGGAATGTCTACAACATTTCAAAGTAACATATGACAAATATTGGGAGAGGATAAGGATTAATGTAATAGAGACAGTCGTCGAAAAAAAACTTAAAATCTACCATTCCGCTATTTCAAATAATTCACTAATTTCGATCCAGCAGTTTATCTGAAATATCAACTTTATTTATTCTTCTTCCCGAACTGTCAAAATATAGTGCAAACGGATGTTGTCATTAGAAAAAGTAAACATTGAAACCTAGGACGGTCACGGCAGCTCTTTCTTCTTCTTCTCCTTCTTCTCGAACTGTCAAATTTTAGTGTTCACAGCTGTTGACATTCAAGTAATTTTATGTTTTCATTCTCTAAAAATGTAAACATTGAAACTTAGGACGTTCACAGGGCGTAGCCCGAGAGGATTTTAAGGAAATGAGTATGCCTATATGTTGCATGAGTTTAAGATCTACCTTTGTGTAAAATTTCAAACCGGTCGGTTCAGTATTTTTCGCATTTACTTGCCACAACAAACCCACAAACAAACCCACAAACACACAAACCCACAAACAAACATACAGAAACCACCTCTTCTTTATAATATTATAGATTATTTACCGTTAAGAGTTAAGCTTCATCAAGAATCACGACATCTTGGAGGCGTGCCCAGAAGTGGATTTTCAATGAAATTTATTAAACTTTCTCCACAATCCCAGACAATAAACCATACATTTGATGATCAATTCATCAGATTGTTTGTTTGAAGTTTAACTACGAAGTCATTACGAAAGCCAACGACAACCTTACAAAGTGACCAAGTTGCCAGGTGAAATCTTTCCCTGCAATCCTAGATACATACATTTACATTCGAGTCACGTCCCACCAGCCTTGGCATGTGATAATATTCTTACTGAGTGTCCAGCTCTACATAAATAAAATTAGAGTTTTGTCTTAACATTCCTTGGAAATATAATATTTTTTATATTTTTGGTCTGTCTGTAGCGCTACATAAAGTATTTTTAATACTTCTCCTTGAAAACGAGACCACCCATTATGATGAAACGTATTTGCATTATTCTATACCTTCTGGAGAAGCCTTTTATTTACCTTAAACTGACCCACTAAATATAAGAATAAATTAACTGTCCCTCAAAAGTTCAGTAATGAGCAAAACTATTTTTGTGATCGGATGTTTTTTACTATTGAAATGTCACGAGATAAAGAAATAATCAACTGTCAAATTAAAATCAATATTATTTAGACATGGATATGTCTTAGCTCTGGGGGGGTGTTGGTGATTTTTAAGATGGAAAACATGTAACAGGTTTCCATAGAAACCACCAGAATTATTGTATTAAATTTTAAATATAAAAGAATAAGAACAGCTGTTTAGATGAACTGAAAGCATTCACTTTAGACATATCCATAATCTAACCTATTTCCCACTGGGAAGTAAATACAAACATTTTTACAATGAATATTGACTTGAAACTTATTCCAAAACTACTGTATACTATATTAAAATGTTATCTTAACGTGAATAAAATTGTCTAATGATACTCATAACACTAATAATAAAAATAGCTGAGATTAATATTTGTAACAATAAGTATTTTGATTCACTGATTCATACAACCCGAACGAAGAATGCACTAACTGCTGATTTTAATTTTATTGGCATTTTTTGGACGTATAAATTGTTTGATATCTTCCTTCCGATACAAAAGAATTAATTAACGTTCTTAATTAACTAACTTTATACAGATTATTGTTCTAGAAAATTACACTAAATGTTTGGACACAATATGGATAAATTAAAAATATACTGGGTGTCCCACGAAAAGGTCCCTTTTTTGAGTTGGTGTGACGGACGTGTGGTTCGCGCTACGGATCTGGGACTCAACAGTCCTAACATACACATGTGCAAAAGAAATACCCCCGAGTATCGTTTAGTTCTGACACATTAGGACAAAATGGCGGGATATTACAGAAATAGAACCTTTTCATTAAAATAGTTTATTTGCCTATAAGTGTTACAACATAGTTACTGAATTTTAACGATGTTACTAAGCACTAAACAACGTTAGGGAATTAAAGATATAAGTAACTCATAAATAAATTAAGATTTACTGTCATAACATTGCGACAGACGATGAACTAATGAGGTTGATTGAAGAGGAACTGTTGTTGATACCTCGAGAGTTGTTCCGCAAAGCGTATGACTTTTCTATTTCGTTGCTATCAGTGCATTGCGATCGATGGACATAAAGTTTGAATAAGGTTTATCGATTAAAGAGATATAATTTATTAATAGGGGCCTTTACGTGGGAAACCCGGTATACACACAATTCCCCCCTTATTTTTTAACTATGTAAAAAAAGTAAACGCTTAAAAAATTAACACTTAAAATCGGGCTGTCCCATCATTAAACAATACAAATTACTTTATCGACAGTGAGGTAATGATTGTCGACTACAGTCATTAGCTTTAGTAACCACGTCTAATATCACCTTACAATTGTTAAAACAAAGTAACTTTTTGATTCAACTCCACGTTATTGCCACGAGTAATGTTCCTAATTTGAGTCAGGATAATGACATCACGAGAGGCCTTGGTTGAGACTCGAGACGAGGAAAACTTAAGTCACTAGTTTTTAAACTGTTCGTTCTCTTTAATTCAAACATAGAAGAAAGTAACAGAATGCAAAACAGAGGTATTTTCTATTTCTATACTTCTTCAATGAAGATTAACATAAATCTATATAAATGAAATTAGAGTTTTGTCTGTACATTGCTCAGAATTAAACATTTTTTAGTTATTTTTACGTTTTATGCATTAGAGAAGCCGATACAAGTCTTATCTCAATGTGTGTCTGATCGTCCGTCTGTGACGCTCCAGGAGGCATTTTACGCAGTATTTTCCGAAAAACGGGAGAACTGATGACAATGAAACTTATTTCATGCATTCTCTACATTCCAGAGAAGGTTTTTCAATGCTTGAAATCGTCCGTCGCCCCTTGAAAAGTGAATAACGAGTATTTAAAATCCCACTTTTTACACGGTATTATTCACATTTTGCTTCAGTTTTCAATAAATAAACTACTGGTAGTAATCAGCTGTCTTTGTAGTTTAAAGATTTAATAGAAAGAAAAACAAACAGCTGTCAAATCAAATTAGTTAGTTTATATTGGTTATTTTAAACCCATTACGAAATCATACTATATTAAAAAGTTATTTTAACGTATAACTAATTATAATCATGGTACAAATGTTCTAATCTATTTAATTGTAATGTTTTCTTTGTATTGATTTGTTTGGGATTTCAGGTTTACATTTTGGTATGATGATCTTTCTTCTTTAAACTGAATCCTACAATCCGTACAAAAGACGGGCTTACTGCTAGTGTAATATAAATGAGTGATAATTTCTAGAGGGTTCAGCCCCTAGAACTTCAGATCTTAGGAACTTCATTTTAAGAATGATAACTTCTAATTATAATAACCCCGGTCTTTTTACGGTATATTATCATGCTAACAGAAAACTGCTCATAACTACTTGAATTTCACAATATATGTCCCTCTTCTCTTTCTTCACCTACTTTTATCGCTTCAAGAAGCTCAGCTAATGAATTTGTTTCCGTTTCATGAAGCCTTCCGAATCACTTCAATTACTTAATTAGTGGTTTAAATTCCTGCTGTCACGTGATTTACATTATCACAGTTTCACGCAAGGGTATTCCTCAGGTGTACTAGGGCGTCAAATTCATCCAATGGAATTCGTCAATTTGCTCATTAATATAAACAAAGACAACAAAAAACTGGCTGGATGGCACAGTGGTTATGGTACCCGCCTTCAAAACTAAAGATTGCTGGATTGAATCTGAATCCAGTTGTCATTTCGTTATTGAGTTAATAAATTATGTTTACTAACTACATGTCGACGTTAGATGACAAGATCGTGGTTTAATAATGTAGGCTGATTTAGGATAGTAAATGGCAAGGATATGTCTAAATTCTGGGGGGTGAAGTATTGGCAATCCGTCACACAAAAATTTGAAACGGAAATGATGTCATTTAGTTATAAGGACAGCTGTTTAGAGGAACTGAAAACATTCCCTTTGACATATCCAAGATCTAAGCTACTTCCCAAATAGACGTTAATACATTGAGTTTGGACCGTTCCCCTTCGTTAAAAAGACTTAGAGGGATACAAAACAATAAACTACAAATATCATAACATTTTCTAACTATATAAAAATTAGTGTTTTGAATTTACTTCCCTGTGGGAAATAGATTAGCTCTTGGATAGGTCTAAAGGGAGTTTTTTCAGTTCTCTAAACAGCTGTTCTCATAAACATATGACGTCACTTCCGTTTCAAATTTTGGTCTGACGGATTGCCAATACCCTCCTATCCGTGTCAGAAACAAAACAAAATAAATAAACAATCTCACGAACAATATTCCGAGAGTGTCAACTACGATGTATATTAGTACCGGCATTATACACGAGAAGCGTACGAGAATTTGCGTACACTTATTTATTCGTTGTAGTTGTGTTTGTGTTCTCGTGGTTTACGATTATGAGTAAATGGACGAATTGTGCGTACCCTGTACCACCTGGAAGACACCCAATGTGTTGAAACTACGGTAGTGCAAAACTACATCAAGAATAACGTGGCAGTAAGGCATTTAAACGATTTATTTGCTTCCGTTTACAAGTAGACCTTAAAAACTCCTGGTTACCTTGACATTTTCCGGCTAATGAGTTGCGAAACAGCTCAACCTTATTGAGAGTTAAACAGCGACGTGACTTTCTTATCGCAACAATGTTTTAATCTGTCAATGGCGATGACTCGAGTCATTTAGAGTGTGCAAGTAATGGGGCCCTAGTCACTAATAACATGCATTTGTGCAGACAATTAAGACGTGATATTAGACTATGTGATAGTGCTGATAATGAACAATACGTACGTTAATCCGGAAATACCATGCCAATAATTAGACCAGTTCGTAATTCAGAGGCAGTGGTTCGGACTGACAAAGAATACGTACGTTAATCCGGAAATACCATGCCAATAATTAGACCAGTTCGTAATTCAGAGGCAGTGGTTCGGACTGACAAAGAATACGTACGTTAATCCGGAAATACCATGCCAATAATTAGACCAGTTCGTAATTCAGAGGCAGTGGTTCGGACTGACAAAGAATACGTACGTTAATCCGGAAATACCATGCCAATAATTAGACCAGTTCGTAATTCAGAGGCAGTGGTTCGGACTGACAATGAATACGTGCGTTAATCCGGAAATACCATGCCAATAATTAGACCAGTTCGTAATTCAGAAGCCGTGGTTCGGATTCCACGTTAAACTGTAGGTCCCTTAGTTGCCATCGGCTGTTGGGCTATTAATTAACAGTTCTGTTTAAAAATGTCAGCCTTAGTCAGTAACAAGACTACAAGATAGCGCCACAATCATCTTACACTCAATCCTCATTCATACTTGGCTTAAATACCTACCTTGTGGTGTCTTCGCCATTTCAATAATCTAATCTAATCTAATCACGATTTTTAACCGAATTGTTTTACGTTTATAGAGTACTTTTCTCAACAAATTTATTATTTTCAAAAATATATAAAAATCATCAGAAACAAGGGGTACGTTTTAAAATTCATCTTGTGTTGTTTCCTTTCATGGAAAATCATCGTGATAAACTTTGAAAAACTGCAGTAGTAATAAGCAATTATTGGGAACCTTCAAGGTAAACCAGAAAATAAATACAGCTTACATGACAGAGCGTAGACGTGCCGTTAAAGTTGCAGGATTAGACCGATAATACTGGTACTAAGTTCAAGTACATAAGTAGCTTCAAGATGCTAGAGACTTAAAACGAAAACCATTGGTTGAACAACGTATACAAAACAATAATAATACTAAAATTACCTGGGTTTCTTATAGCTTTATTTTCTTGACTTTTAATATTATTTTCGCACCAACTTTTTTCATACAACCATCTCTCTATATTTTTAAAAACTCAGCACCATTTTCTATTATATTTGTTGTAATTAATTTAATTTTCAGATATTTTTAGTCGTTTTTCATAAAAAGATTTGTTTTGAGGATAATCGAGGTTACGAAATAATTAATTACAATTTTAATATTAAATAAAATTCGTTTTATTAATTCGGTTAGTGACAATAAATGTTTTTTTCATAACAGTTTCAATTCAGTTTACTTATGTTACATAGGTTTGAAATAACTATCCTAAGCTTGGTTAATGATAGTTATACACACCAAATAATGAATTAACATTTTTGTTTTCTTTGAACTATTGAAATAAAATAATGATCTCTCAAAACCGGTTTAGAGCAATATTAGTTTTACTAGACATTTAAAATAAAACCTATTTTTATCATTTCACTAAAGATACAAACATTGAATTTCAATTAAAATTAATTCTAAATAAGATTTTTTGCGTATTCAGGTTAATATTTCGTTATAATAATAATCATCTTGGTTCTTACCACTGACTGATACCACCCATAAAAAGGAATTACTGGAAGCTATTTTATGCAAATTTTTATGAAACATAAATTATTATGACCATTTAAAATATAAACTTCAAATCAAAACTGAGAAAAATCCCATCAAAAGCAACGTGTAAAAGAAGCCTCAGAACAAAACCACGCTAATATAGCCGTAACCAATAAACATACAACCGGAACACAGACGTTCCAGAGATGATTGTATTCGAACAATGGGCAGTAACAGGGCTCCATCCTCGGGCCATAGTACTTAGTCTGTCCGCGCGCACGTTGGCTTACCATAACTGACGATGGTGGCTGGACACACCTTTCACCCTCCTGCAGAAAATCTTTATTTTTATTGGTCTACAATTATCTTTCTCTTTCTCCATAGCTTTATTTTCTTCTGTTGTTATTTTCCTCCCGGTCTCAACAAGTCCGTTTTTCATTCGCTCACGGTATATACCCAGCGGCCTATCGGATGTATAAATTATTTAATGAGATTGTATAGCCAAAACTCTAGCTCAAGGTCTCATAGGTATAGCCCATTTCGAATAATGCCAACATTCACAGATCATATTGTATTTTATTTTACACAAAAATTATAACACATATATTCGGTGGCTTTCAAAATTGATTTTTTTTGTAAAAGTCTAACTAAACTTATTATGTAAAGTTAAATTAAAGTTAAGTTGTTTGAATCAAAACCAACAGTAAAGTTTGTAAACATTAACAATTCAATGGCAAGTTCAATACCTACATTACAATAGTAAGCTATTAGTTAACATTTATATTTATTATTTATTTTATATAGCTTAAAACTTCGTAACGACTAGTTTTCACATGTACTTTGAGAGTTTAGCTTCATGTTTGAAATTGAATAGCACGATCGGCTTTAAATTTTTAGTGAGGGGTTTCACCAGTATCAGTGCTACCATTTAGTAAAAACTAATACTGAAACGATAAAACATATTAATATTGCATATTGTAAAAAAAAACTCTGAGTGGATATAATTCAACATATAAACTCACGGCCATATCAAAACTCAACGGAAACCTAACTGTAATACGGCTTTTATAGGAAAGATATACAACAGCTGATTATTATAATAAACGTAATAATATAAACATTGTAATTATCATATAAACACGTGACTTTAATTAGACAGAAATTTAAATACATAATAAATAAAACCGTAAACTAATGTAACGTGGGGTGAATAAGGCAGTTTCATTTTTACAATTAAGACATTTCAAAATGGTTATAGTTTAACATTAAAATGAATGATTAGATGGCATTGGATAGTAAAAAGCTAATGGAAAGGTTTGAAACCAATTCATTTAGCTAGTTTAATCAAATGTTTTCATTGTAGACAATTTGTAAACAAACTTAATTATAATTAATAGAAATTTAAAGCATAAAATGAAAAATAGTTTTTCAAAATACCAACTTACCAACATAAAGCATCCTTAAACAATTCAATGGCAATAATTTGGCAATACATATAAAATTACAGTAAGTAACATTACATTCAATATTTATTATATATTTAAAAATCTTAAATTTTTACGAGTATTTCCGTATTTGAGAGTAGAATCAGAATTAAATGACAAATTAACGATCTTTAAGTTTGAACAGAAGATGACCAGTATCAGTGCTGCCATTTGTAAAAACTAAACTAAACTAAATAACGTAACTTAGATATATGCATATGTGTAAAAAAACTCTTATATAATCAACATATAAACTCACGGCCATATCACGTTATACTCACGTTATATCAACATATAACGACGATTATAAGTCCTATTATATCCTTTATATGGATTATTGATTACATCATACATTGACATGGATATGTGTTAGCTCTGGAGGATGGGGGCATTGGTAATCCTTTAGACCAAAATTTGAAACGGAAGTGACATTATATAAGTATAGATATAAGAACAGTGGTTTAGGGAAACTGAAAACATTCCCTCTAAATTTATAATCTAAGCTATTTCCTGAAGGGAAGTAAATATATTTTTTACTTTTACTTTTTAATAATTCTCAAATTTTCTTCAACTTTAAAGGCATTAAGACTATTGATTTGAGCTCTCATATTCTTGTAATACTTTTCAAACTGGAGGCACTTCATTTTTTGTGAACTGAACATTATAGAGAATATTAGAATATTAGAGAATGATATTGATTGAAATTGTTTTTAATTCTTTATTGAGATAATTTTTGCGTGTGTAAGAATACGGGAATAAGTTGTATTCTGTTTTTACTGAATTTGCTACCAACAAAAGTAACTTGAACGGTGGGTTCTAATGATGACTTTTTTATATGTCGATTGATGGAGTGAATAAAACAGCTTATGTTTTCTATAAGAACTAAATACTAAGTCTTTCAGCTTGGTTAAAGTAAAACGTTGAAGAAGGAATCAGTGAAATTGGTATATTAAACAAGGTAAGGTTGTAACAATATTTTATTTAGTTTTAATACTTCGAATAGTACATACGAACCCCTTTTGATTTATATTTTATTTCATAGGTAGATAGACAGTTGTAGGTGAGCATCACCAAATAGACTATAGTGAAGCCGGATCTCAAGGAAATATTACGTAGATAAGTATAGGCTACACTACAACTCTCCAACAGGTATAAAGCTGACTGTGCACGCTTAATAATACCCCGACAAGCAAACATGCAACCTCAGCGAATCTCTCGATCTTAAATAATAATTTAACAAAGCCATTCAAGGCTTGTTTTAAAAATATTTTAAGTACTTAAGAACGAAAATTCCACTGGATTGAAGTAAAGACCTAAAGTCTCCATTGTTAAATAACTTGTAAAAATGTCTGTAAAATTCGTTATCACTTGATCTGGCTTCAATTAAAAAGTTTTATTTGCCCCCAAACAACCCCCAACGTTGAGGGCAAGTGTAAAGGAGTAATATTATGTTACAAGCAGTAGCGAAAATTGTATTTTCATAATTTTGCAGGTATACTATGTTTGGTCAGTCTAATTTCACCCATTTAATCGTTATAGAAAAGTTAAAGTCTACAATTTTGTCTACTCCTTTATATCTCAGATACGGCTTGAAATAGAGCAAAGATTCATATTACTAAATGGTTTGTTTTTAACTGATTTTAATTGTACTAAGAGAATAAAAATTTGTACAATACAACTGTAGCATAAAAATCCATACCACCTCCCCATTTACAAGCACGAAGCAAAATTTCATGAATATCGGATTGTTTTAACAAAAGTTATAGTATCTACGGATATAAACACACAGAAATAAATATATATTAAATTTATATTTGGATGAATGATGTTTTGATATCTTTAATTTCTCTTTTTGGACCACAAAATGAATCGCGTCTAGTTCTAACCTGGCAAATTTCCGACAGGAAATTTGCCAGACGCAGTTGCAGCCACAGTTAACCCATTTACAACTAAATTTTGAAGAGTATAGGAGCCTCTTTTAGTTATGCTTGACCACACTTGTACACATCTCACGGGTTGTAATATGTGAAACCATAAGAACCAGAATAAATCCATAGCCTAGCCTAAAAATATCCCCACCTAATCTCCCTCCATGAGTATTTATGCCTTCTCTACCTACTGATACAATGACAGCATCGAAAACATATGCTGAAAATTGAATAAATGAAGACGGAATTTTGTAAGATAATTTGACTGGCCCTATACCTAGTAAGGTCAACCAGGACGCGGGATATGTATGTATGAAAAGCACAGTAAAACATAAAAAGTGTTGATAAAACTGAGTGGCAACACTGAGGATTTAACCCAGTGACATCACTGTCTTATGTCTGAGGCCACCAACTGATCCCTGACTCGCCTCTCACGTTAAATAATTACGTTAAAATTGCATTATTCCATTTCATTATGGTCCATTAGAATTTTAGAACAAGTCATGTAACATATGAGTAATTATAGACTGGTACTGTATAAGGTGAGGCTTGTAGCGCCAGAGTCGAAGAAAGTGACTTGCTATTTACCAATGCCAGTTCACTTGACTAATCCATTTGATGTACTCAAGGTCAACCCACTTATTATTTCCCAATGTTGCTGTTTTTACTAATAGCTAGAGATCTGCATTAAGGTTTTCATTGTTTTATGGAGCAAAAACATGAAGCAAATAAAAAATATTTAATAGGTGATGTTTTTTAACCTATTTATTTTACAAATTATTGGACTTTTCCTATAACTCTTGTGTTTTAAACTACACAACGTTTCTGGAATGGAGAAACTCCTCCCGTTTTCAAGTGATTTTCTAATAATTTACAGATATCAATTATATCATGTTGTCAATAATACTATACTTACCTATCATGCACAACATAAAAGGTAATAGGTAAGTGTAGTATCATTGACAACATGGTATAATTAGTATCTGTAACTTCAACATTCAATTTTTTAAATGTAAATTATGAGAAATCGCTTGAAAACGGGGGAGTTTCTCCAACTCCAGAAACGTTGTGTAGTTTAAAAAACAAGAGCGATAGGAAAATTTCAATAATTTGTAAAATAAATTATTAAATATCCATCACTATCATGAACTTTAAACCGTTTTTAACCTTATTATTGAACTAAAGTTCGGTGGAGCTAACTCGGATAAATCAGGAAACTTGTAGCATTCATGACATTAGTAAAAGAAAGTTAGGTTTAAATTAAACGTTAAGTCAATTTCTATGTGTTACACTTCACATTGAAACTAGAATTTAATTTTTAGACTTAATGATATATCCTCATTAATAATTGCTAAAAAAATGTTTGTATTTACTTCCCTATGGGAAATAGGTTAGATCATGGATATGTCTGAAGGGAATGTTTTCAGTTCGTCTAAACAGCTGTTCTTATTCATTTATATTAAAAATTCAATACAGTGGCTCTGGTAGTTTCTATGGAAACGTGTTACATATTTTCCATCTTAAAAATCACCAACATCCACCACCCCAGAGCTAAGACATATCCATGTCAAAAAGTTAATTTTATAAAAGTATGTACAAGGATCAATTAATTACTGTTATGCCCAGTCAGGCCAACACACGGCGAAATTGTGATTTCATATCTGGGTGAGATTACTCGTCAGCTGTTAAACGTGTTGCGGTTGGTAACCCTGTAATGACATCTGTTGGGGTTTCTCGTACTTGAATTAACACATCTGAGACAAAATAGGAATTTATATTAACTTTCCAGGCGTTGGGTATACAGTACATTGACTATGACTGTAAAATTAATTTTGTAAACAACTCTTTGCAATTTAATTAAAATGTTAGAATCATAATTTAGATTACAATAAAATATTTTTTAATTCTGTATCTAAATTGGTATCCCGAAGTGTCATTCTAGATGTCCTTTGAACAATTGAGAAATGAAAAGAAGAGAAATTAAAATTGAGAATAGTTACATACTCTGGTTATAGGAATCAATTTTAACCGCTAATTGATTAATGAACGAATTCTCACTGTTTTAGCTTGTTTGGTACATGTTAAATTAAATCTTGGCTCAGTCTCTTTAACAGGTGATACACATCCACAGAGTTGTCACTTTACCCTAACTAGCAATAAGATTAATTTTCCCAATGCCAGACTAACCAAAACTCAAAAATCATACCCTTATGTTGGTCTGAAAATGTTTAATAAGCTACCTCCGAAACCTCACCTTGTTACACTTAAGTCTGTCTAGTTAGAACATCCTTTTTGTATCCTAGAAAAGTTTATCAATCTTCCGGACGTAAGTATAAGTATCAAAAATTTGGACTAGAATCAGTGATTTTATTTGTTTAATTGTTTCATTGGCTTATTCTAAATCAAAACATATTGTTACCGTTTAATTATAAAATTTATTTCATTTCATTTTGTAAGATATTCACTATTCTACTATGTACCTTTGCACTATTGCAACAATTGTGCCAACAAAGGCATCCAGTTATTAATTTACAGCCTCCATACATTTACTGAGCGGCTTATTCATGTATGACGTCGACTATACAAATATTTGTAATTTTTTGTAATAAATTTTTATTCTGGAGTCAGTTATATAACTGGACTTAAATTATGACTGGGACGGTGGCGATGTCCTGTAATCCAGCTACTTGGAGGTCAAGAATTGTGGATAGATATGTGCGATGTTCAGCGGGTGTAGTGTTCTTTTGTGTAGATTAACGTCCGCACAATTGAATACTCCGTTAATCCGCAAAGACCACCCTCATAATTAGACCGATTCGTAATTCAGAGGCCGTGGTTCGGATTCCATGTTAAACTGTAGGTCCTTTAGTTACCATCGGCTGTTGGGCTATTAATTAACAGTCCTGTCTAAGGAACATGTCAGCCTTAGTCAGTAACAAGACTACAAGATCGCGCCACAATCATCTTACACTCAATCCTTATTCATACATATTTGGCTTAAAATACCTACCTTGTGGTATGGTCACCATTTCAATAATCTAATCTAAAGTGAACATCATTTGTTCTCCACCAGATGAGATTACTACACTATTGAATACTCACGTTTATCCGCATTGACCAACCTCATAATTAGACCAATGCGTAATTCAGAGGCAGTGGTTCGGACCCCACGTTAAACTGTAGGTCCCTTAGATATGCCACTGTAGGGCTATTAATTGAGAGTTCTGTCCAAGGAACATTAGTCAGTAACAAGACTACAAGATCGCGCTACAATCATCCTACATTCATTTCTGATTCATACTTGGCTTAAAATACCTACCTTGTGGTAGGGTCACCATTCCGATGATCTCATCTAATCTTATCAAGTTGCAGTGATTAGAGCACGTAGACTAGATGGAGATCCTAGATTTCCTATGGATGAAAGGCCTGGCAGGGCGGAGGGTTTGCCTCTGGACCTGGTACAGTCCTTACTCACCTGACATTCTCATCCATCTCACTCCATTATCGTCGGCCCATCGGAGGCGTCGATAATAGGAGTGCTCACTTTCCTTCCGGTGGCAAGCACAATAAACCTCGGTTGACGAGCATTCGCAGGATTTCTGTGGGTTTGAATGAGATCCAGGTCTGCAAATCCTCCTAAAACAACATCAACTTACATTGGTACTTTTTTAAATTGAACTTTCATAATAGGTTTTAGAAAAATAGTATAAAAATTCTAACAGAAGTACTAATTAGAGAAGCGAGAAAAGTAGGTTTGCAAATAGATGAAAATAAAACCAACTACATGAAAATAAGTAGGCAATTATGAAACGATTCTATTAGATAACATAACGGGGATGTCGTGAAAGATTATATCTTCTAGATGGCGGCATTTTTTATAATAATTCTCGCTTAGTTAGATTAGATTAGATTAGATCATTGAAATGGCAACCATACTACAATGTAGGTATTTTAAGCCAAATATGAATGAGGATTGAATGTAAGATGATTGTGGCGCGATCTTGTAGTCTTGTTACTGACTAAGGCTGACATGTTCCTTAGACAGGACTGTTAATTAATAGCCCAACAGCCGATGGCAACTAATGGACCTACAGTTTAACGTGGAATCCGAATCACGGCCTCTGAATTACGAATTGGTCTAATTATGAGGATTGTCTTTACGGATTTACGTAGTATTGAATAGTGCGTACGTTAATCAACAAAAGAGAACACCACATCCACCGACCATTTCTTACAACTATCCACAATTCGTGACCTCCAAGTAGCTGGATTACAGGACGCCGCCACCGTCCCAGTCAAATTAATTTAACAATAATTAACTACGTTTATTTACAATTCATTGTAATTACGTTCAATTACACTCATTATTAAACTCGTACAAAACAAAATAACAATCATTACACTGGAACAAACTAGTCAGTCAGTAATCTAACCAACCAGTTTAAATTCTTATTTTAAAAACAACCACAAACATTCACTGGAAATGACGCACAATGCCTTAGATGACGACTAGAAATAATAAAGCAACACAAAATCAGCTGTTAATAAATATTCACATTATTGATGTATGCATATGATCAAATTATATAACGCCTTTTTCTCATAAGCTTAGCATATATAAGCTTTACAGGCCAGTGAGGCTTAGCCCTAAGGTTAAATACAGAACTGAATATACCTATACCCTACTCGGAGCAGAGACGAATCCAAAAAGTCAATAATCATTCAAATCGGTCCAGCCGTTCTCGAGTTATACATAAATGGTATAACTAACACGACTTTGTTTTATATACTCGTATTTAAATTATTTGAAACATGATTAAAAATCTCAGATTTACCGTCTGTCATGGACAGCCGAACAGGCATTCATTCCTTCGCCAAAATCAAATCTAGATTTACGAGCTCCGCCGCTGCCTCTCCAAGAGAAAGCGACTATGCCTCGCAGCTGTTCCACGGCATTAAAAACTAACCTGTAATTTGGAGTTAGCCACCCACAAAATATGAGTTGACTTAACATGATAATCTATGCTTATTTCAAAGCATATTTTGTACTTTCCCAAAAATATGTTTAACCTAACCTTTCAAACATGTGAACGGGTCCACCAGATATTACCAGAATTAGCAATTCCAATGTTTTATAAAATATTTCAGCGTATATGTTATTTCCAAAAGAACTAGTAATTAGGACTAGAAAACATCCTTACAGTTCACCAAAAAAATAAAACTTTCGGACAAATATTAAATAGAAATTTTTTGGAATTGGTAAAAAATAACTTAAGGTCGCAACAACAGGTATATAGATACAAAGGGTATTATAGAATCACTCATTTAAGATACAATTTTTGTTCCACAATCTACTTCTACAGAGACGATTAATTTTGCTGCTCATAAATACAAAATAAGTAGCCTAAAATATTCGTTGTATGCATATTACTGTAACCCTCGTTACATACTTTATCTCTAATATATACTGAACTGACACAATCAGTTCGGTAATTTGTTATCGGATCTCTCAACCGTTTCGAAACAAGGAATGTCATCTTTCCGCTACATTATTTAAATCAGTTCAATCGCAGTGTTGCAAGCCTGTCCGGCCGCTCCGGTCCAGAAGACGGCGCCGTAAACAAACTAGGTAACGATCAGCTGATCGATTGCAACAGCTGGTTCACCTTCAAAACGGATTCTATATCAACCAGTGTGACCACCTTTAAAGTAATATATCTTTTACTGGCACTAATATGCGGAGGTTTCACGAACTTTCAACGTTGGGACACTCAAAGACCTCTAGTGTTTGAGACAAAACAAAAGAACCGCCATTCGTCATATACAATTCTAAAAATAGCCTACTACATTCTTCTATATTCTGTTTGTGCATATGACATGCGTCGGTTCAAAGTTCAAAGATTTCGATTGTTAAAAACATATGGAAACTGTTTTCATATATCTAAATATATAAAACAAAATAGTTACACCATTTATAGATCGAGAACAACTGGACCGATTTTAATGATCATTGATTTTTTTGATTCGTCTCTGCTCCGATTAGGCTATAAGTTTATTCAATTTCGTGTTTACACATAAGGCTAAGCCCCACTGGCCTATAAAGTTTGTATATGTTAAGCTTATTAAGGAAAGACGTGATACATTTTTATCATATGTATATATGAATAATGTGAATATTTCATTAACAGCTGATTTTGTGTTGCTTTATTTTCACTTGTTGACAGCTAACGTCGATGTGCGTGACTTCCAGCGAATGTTTGTGATTTTTGACATGGATATGTCTTAGCTCTAGGGGGGTGTTGGTGATTTTTAAGATGGAAAACATGTAACAGGTTTCCATAGAAACTACCAGAGCTATTTTTTTGAATTTTTAATATATGAGAATAAGAACAGCTGTTTAGATTAACTGAGACCATTCCCTTTAGACGAATCCATGATCTAACATATTTCCCACAAGGAAGTAGATACAAACATTTTTTTAAATAAGCTTTTATATATTACTGGTTGATTAGTTTGTTCCAGTCAATTATGACTTGTTTTTGTTTTGTTTTGCAAGTTTTAGAATGTAATCTAACGTAATCTATAATATTATAAAGAAGAGGTGGTTTCTGTATGTTTGTTTGTGGGTTTGTTTGTGGGTTTGTTGTGGCAAGTAAATGCGAAAAATACTGAACCGACCGGTTTGAAATTTTACACAAAGGTAGATCTTAAACTCATGCAACACATAGGCATACTCATTTCCTTAAAATCCTCTCGGGCTACGCCCTGTGAACGTCCTAAGTTTCAATGTTTACATTTTTAGAGAATGAAAACATAAAATTACTTGAATGTCAACAGCTGTGAACACTAAAATTTGACAGTTCGGGAAGAAGAAGAAGAGCTGCCGTGACCGTCCTAGGTTTCAATGTTTACATTTTCTAATGACAACATCCGTTTGCACTATTTTTGACAGTTCGGGAAGAAGAAGAAATAAAGTTGATTTTTCAGATAAACTGCTGGATCGAAATTAGTGAATTATTTGAAATAGCGGAATGGTAGATTTTAAGTTTTTTTCCGACGACTGTCTCTATTACATTAATCCTTATCCTCTCCCAATATTTGACAGATGTTACTTTGAAAGGTTGTAGACACTCGTATTTTGTAAACAATGAAGAATTAATTAACAACTAGCGTACCTGGCGCACGAAATCGTGCGCTGTCAAGGAGACAATCTGTCCACCAATGCGTGAAGGCACTCAATCTTAAGTGTTACTATTTAAAAAAAATCAAGTCAATTTAATTATGATAAAAATTATTTTATTAATAAACCTTATAAAATTTCTCTATAAACAATATTCCGAGTATAAATACGGTTGTCTCGACGAAGTCGGCCTTGGTGTTTTCCATCTTTTATAGACTTTGAATCCATCAAATGATCGGGCTCTACTTGCTGCGACATATAGTTGGCCGTGACCAAACACCGATTCTGGGAGAACTACTCCAACCTTACCCAAATATTGGCCCTGAGATTTGTTAATGGTCATAGCAAATGCCACAATAATCGGGAACTGTGTGTGCTGGAAACTGAACGGTAACAGGGTATCGCCTTCCAGTCTCCATTATGTCGAACGTTTAGCTTTTTTTCATAGGTCACCAATGTGTGTTCTTTGAAAAACTGTTACTTCCGTTGCGTCGAGCTGTAAACATCAACTCACGTAATGTTTGTCTCCGAGTGTTTCTATTTACTCATCAACTGCACAATATATAACTACATTATAATAACTATACTTAGAAACCAAGTTTAGATTTTCCCAACAGATTTTCATTTTGGTTATGTTTTGGTTTTGTGTAAATAAAAACTGGTGTTTTATTGCCAGCTGTACGATGATGTCTTCATTAAACGAAAAAAAGAAAGAACCATGTTGAACAGCCAGATTTAATTTGTTTATTTAACCACTTCCTTAAATAAACAGCTGATTTCTCGATCGTCGGTGTTTACTTCTATATTAAGTTTATGGAGAAAATCGCGACTTTGACCCCATTATTTTCCATGTCCACGGTGAATTTTCAAATTTTTTTTAATTGATGGCAAAACTACATGCTAAGACCTTTACAACAACACCTTGGACATGGTGAATAAGGGAGAAAGTATGTGTCAGTCCACTGGTACCGTTTATTTTAAATAAGCATTTATATATTACTGGTTGATTAGTTTGTTCCAGTGAAATTATGAGTTGTTTTTTGTTTGTTTTGTGCGAGATTTAGAATGTAATCTAACGTAATTGTAAATAAACGAAATTAATGAATGTTAGATTAAGCGAGAATTGCTATAAACAATGCCGTCACCCAGAAGATCTAATCATTCACGACATACCCATAATGCTATTCGACACATTGCGTTACAACGCTCTGAAGAAGAACTAGGAATCGCACGAGAATACCACCGTGGTGGCATGACCCGACTTCTTTTAAACATGATGAAATTAAATATATTAAAAAATAAAATCCAATTAAGTTAATCTAAAAGATAACAAGTCATGCATTACTCTTATGTGGTACGAAGTTCGCCGGGCCAGATAGTCAAATATATACATAATAGATCTAATATGTTTTGGTCATCTTTTTAGCCGTTTTTTAATCAATCATACATACATTAACTAGTATTTATTAATCCTTATTTCGAAATTAATACATTCTCTTGAAATTCTCATTTACGACTGTATTGCACTAGAAACTGTATAGTACAGTAATAATTCTAAATTTTGTCATTTTTTCAGTTTAAATAACATCTATTATTACAACATAATAATTTAAATCGTACATTTAGTGTTTATTGAGGATTACGTCAGACCGAACAAGAGTTATATGTGAAATGGAATTATTCTCTTCTTATAATATTCATATTGATTGGTTTTTCTACGGTAATACCGTAGTACTACCATACTATAAGTAGTTAAATTGTATTAGAACCAGATTGCATAGCAGTTAGGGTTTCAGTAAATTACATAATTAGAAAGTACCATAAAGTTTAACCCTACTTATACTTGCTTTTAACTGATATGGCGACCTACCCAGGTAGGTATTTTAAGCCAAGTATGAATGAGGAATGAATGTAGGATAATAATAATAATAATAATGTTAGTCTTGTTAATAACTAAGTCTAGTTTCCTTAGACAGACTGTTAATTAATAGTCAACAAGCCGATGGCAACTAATCCTTCAAGTTTAACGTGGAAATCCGAACCAGGCCAACTGAATTACGAATTGGTCTAAATTATGGAGGATTCTTTGTGGATTAATCGTAGTATTCAATAGTGCGGATCGTTAATCACACAAGAGATGTACAATACCGACCATACTCTCACAAATCCACAATTCGTGCACCTCTCTCCAAGTAGCGATTACAGGAACGAGCACCGTACCCAGTCACACGTACAGGAGACTAAATTTAATGTTTAAATTTTTTCTATTAATCATATTATATGAGATTTTTTAATGATTTTTAATTAATCTATAATATAATAATTTTTTATAATTATAATAAATGTTATAAAATTGTTAAAATAATATAAATTTTAATACAGGTTTATAGTATTTGTTTAATTAATGAGGCGATTTTTTTAATTATATTTTTTGTAATATTTAATTTTTGATTTAAATTTAACGAGCTAATTTTACATATATAGATAATTATTTATGGTTTACTAATTAATTATAGTTTTTTTTATTTTTATTTTGGTGTAAAATCATTTTACTTGAGCTTTTAATTTCACTGAGTAAAATCTTTTGAAAGATTTATTTATTTACATATAAACACACGACTACAGGTTAACAACCTCACACCCAACGACCGTCTTGCTTCATCCCAGGAGCGTGTTAAACCTGAGGATATTGTAGTTGCTATCCTTGGCCGGCAGGGGCGCTGCTGTTTGATGCGGTGGAAAGTCGTCAGTCGTGGTTCGTGGTTCGACCGCGTGGTTGTCCGAGGTTTTCGTTCACAATACAAACAATACAACATTTCCGCTAGTTTTATCGTAACTAATCTGAACATTTTGTGATTTATTTGCTAGAATAATTTTTGAAGTTTTCTAGCAATTTATGAGTTTACTCTTTCTCTAGGTTTCGGACGGGCACCCAAGTCAGGTCTTCTGCATTGATAACATCACGTGAGTTATTTTATGACCTATGTAAATACAAACTAACCGAATGAAAATAATTTTAAATTGTGTTGCCAAGTGAACTTAGTGACTGTGCTAGAATAACTGAACAACTGTTTTAAGAGCGATCTTTAGATATGTCTTATATCCAAAATACTTTCTTCTTTTAAAAGATATGTTTTAGTCAATGTTTTAATTTAAACCATAAGTTGTTTTTTCATTTAACGACATCACACGCTGCACGCTGGCGTGAGTAGAGCGAACTTCACAGAACTTATATTATTACCATCATAGTAATTTAATAGTACCGAGTATGCAGGTTTGCTGCAATAAGGGTTGGTTTACATGGTAATGTGCTTAAGGCTGTTCACTAAGTAAACACACATAGAACATTTTATCAAATCATATCAATAGCTTAGCGAGTAATACCAATTTATCTATTGTGCGTCATTTTCAGAGACTAGAATGTTAATGTGGAATGTTATTAATATGTCTTATCGTTTGTTTATTGTAATTAACCATACCACGACCCAGAATATCTAATCTTTCACAACGAAGCCGTAATGCTATTCGACTTTAGAACAGTTAACATGTATTTACTGTTTGGAGTTACGAAGTTCGCCGGGTCAGCTGTTATAGCTAACTAAGCTATAAAACCCTAATTTTCTGTTTACAATTATTAATTTAAAGCATTTGTCTATGACATCTTTTATAAACAAAGTTTAGTTTATTTTAAACCAAAATATAACCTAATTGTTACTAATTGATTTTTGTACTTTTGATTGTTTTTTTTAAATCATTCAAACACATTTATAGTTGAATGATATAGTAAATTTGCTCTTTATTTCCATAAGCTTTAATTTCTAGCCTTAAATATAAATCCTATCATTAAATTGTCCCCTTCATAAAATATAAAGTTTGTCAAAAGAATGAAAAATTAAATCTATAATGGTAAACATTTGTATTGATCTTATATAGGCCTGATTTTCTAATTCAGCTTTTCCCCTATATTAGAAAACATATGTTTTATATCGATTAAAGTTAGTACTAAAACTCTTTGATGATTCTCAAAGTAAGGAAGCTAATGGAGAATACATTCACTGTTTATTCAGATTAGAAAACATGTTTCAGGGGTCTGATTACAAATCCGCTTAAGATTTGTGTTCTAATAATGGGGAAAAGTATCTATGACGTCTTAATACATAAATCCATATCTCTATCACAAACAGCTGATTTAAACAAAGACTACTGCTGGCATTTACATATTTCATTCCACAAACAAATAGATTCCTTGGTAATGCGAATATTGACAATTCCAAGTCTCCAGTTAAAGGTTCCCTAAGATGCTAAGATGGTGGCATAATTTAGGGAGTTAAAAAGTACGTTTTTGTCACAACAGTCTTTTCTTCTTGATTAAATAAATGTGTTGTAGATATTGAGTTTTAACAATTTTAGAACAACCTAACTGTTCACCATTCTGTAGTAAATTTTAAATATTTCTTATAATAAAAAGTTACAATTTTAATACTTAAATAATATAAACAAAAACCTAAATAGACTGGGAAGGTGGCGTTTACTGTAATCCAGGTACTTGTAGTTCTGGAATTGTGGATAGTTATAAGCCGTGGTCAATGGATGTATTATTCTGTGGTCCAAATGAACGTCCGCACTATTGAATACTGCGTTCATCTGCATAGACAACCCTCATAAGTTCCTTGGTTCAAAGACGAATTTGTGGTTCGAATCCAACGATAAACTCTAGGACCTTGGATACCATTGGGCAATTAATTAACAGTCCTGTCTAAGGAACATATCAGATTAGATTAGATCATTGAAATGGACACCATACTACAATGTAGTTATTTTAAGCCAAGTATGAATGAGGATTCAGTGCAAGATGATTGTGGCGCGATCTTGTAGTCTTGTTACTGACTAAGGCTGACATGTTCCTTAGACGGAACTGCTAATCAATAGCCCAACAGCCGATGGCAACTAATGGACCTACAGTTTAACGTGGAATCCGAACCACTGCCTCTGAATTACGAATTGGTCTAATTATGTGGATGGTCTTCGCGGATTAACATAGTATTCCACTGTGCGGACATTAATTCACACAAGAGAACACTATACCCAAACATAATATTTTAGTAAATTAAATGGAAACCCCCAAAAATCTCATTTTGGTGTACAAAAATCCCCCAAACCTATGTCTGGTTTTCAAACTCATTCGAATAAATTCAGGATCACACATATCTGTTGTTTGGTTTGGACCATTTTGACGAGAGTTATCATGTTTACAGATGTATGTATATATTTTCCAGCTATTTTTTTTGCCTCAAAACGAAAATATCTTATCATGACGCCTACGGTAATAGCTCGTTACCCACGAGAAATTTGGTATACATTGACTGACATCAAAATAAATATATAACCATTGCCCAGCGTGAACTGTGTAGAATTATTCGCGAAATGTAAATTTCTCCTGTATACTGTGATGCGGAAACCGGTGACCTTGACAAGGGAAAGTGGAGTCGCTGGCCTGCTTCCACCACACTAACAGACCATAAAAATTTAGTATCACATTCCAAGCCAATAAAGATAACCTGTTCCACTTGTTCCATTAAGAGTAGTATTAATACCATTAAAACATTAATAGGACAAGATGTCCATAAAGGGGCAACCCCAGCCACGATTGTGTAAACAAGGTCAAACGAATCATCATATTTAAGAATGCAGGCGAACTATTTTTTTATAGAAAATACCATTTTCCTACAACCGCACGATAACAAACACATTTCGCACTGTTGGCAGAACGTATTAGTAGTACATTCCCGCACTAGGGGGATATGATCTCATATCCCCCCTAGTGCGGCAAAGTAACCGGCCAATCACATCCGTGGAACGCTCAAAATCTATATACAGTAAAACTAACCAATAGCATGCGCTACGCGCTCAGTCAGCTGATAGACGTTAGTCGTTTTTACAACACTAACTTCCGGTTTTGCGCAGTGAAATTGAGGTTACCGGAAACCTAAAAGTTATGTTTACATTTATCCCAGCTGGAAAATCAAACATAACCTAAATTATTTTTTTATTCTACGAAAAGTCTTGTGTGTAATACGATTGCAAACAGTCATGGCCGCCCTCGAAGTTCTAGCAACACTCAGCTTAAGCTGAACCTCTCGTGCGATATGACATCGTTTGCGCTCTAGTTACACAAATAGCTATAAGAGTAAAATTTCCATCCTCATCAAGTTACATTTACTGCTCATAATTAATGGGATGAAACAGAGGATTCTCCTTGGCGCATTTACGCTCATTTATACTTCCTTAGCAATTTTATTAATTCCATAGCGGAACTGAGTGTTCCTGTGGGAACGACCGTTGAACAGCTGACTTTTACTACTTCAGGAATCAAAATGTAGTATGCTAAAGAGAAGCTATACTAATAGTAGGGACTCGAGTACTTGTAGGCTCTTTGTCTCTCTTGGATCGTCATAATTCCCGATTGACTCCTGACTGGTCGTGAACATACGACCAGAATACATCATGATATTTTTATTTAGCCTGTCTTCCTGGGAGGTACCCAGTAGTGCTTGTAGTGGCAGTAGTACTCACAGGTAATCTTGTGAGCTCCCTGGGATAGACTCTTACCTTGTTTATTGGCCTCAGGAGAGGGGACTTTGGTTGGAGCGTGAATTCTCTTATGGTGTTCTTTGGCACCACGAACCCTAACGAATGTTTGGATTTATTAAGATTTATAGAATTATTATGTAGACTCTATGTTCAACCTTTCGAGTTTTTATATAAATCTCTTCCTTCCTACGGCTGTACAATATTTCAGAAAAAAATAGGTATCTGGATTTTTGCTGAGACTTGCTAATACTGTACTTCAAAATATAACATGTTTGCAAATAGTTTCTAAGAAACATAAACTATAAAGTTATTGCGAAACATTCCTCTACATCTTAAACCGATCTTCCAAGAAATACATATATTTTATAGCTTAATCGTTTGAAGAGGTTTACATTGCGCTCTGTAGTGACTGATCAAAATTGAATGACGTTAAAACAGTCATCTGTAGTACTATGGACATTACTTTACGTAACCATCCGTGGCCACTTTCGGTAATAAGCGGGCTAGGAGGTTCAGTTACATGTCGCAACCTCCGTGAGCGGTGGACAAGTGACGTCAACACTACCTCAACAGTCCCAGCGTCGTGACGTGGTAAAGCTTCAAGCATCTCTCCAGAGCGTAGTTATATATCTGGTCTCAGCCCATATGTGTCTCTACCTTCAGCTATCCTAGCCTCATCCTCGGCGCCATAGAATAGCTCTAATCTCAGGGCCGAAACTACAACTTGAGTCTCAACGACTTAGTTACACCGCTATCTTAAACACAACGTCTCTTCTTCTTCTTTAACAAACACCATATGTACTCAAATTTTCAGCATCAGCGCAATAAATAGGTTCGCAGATAGCTTTATTAACATGAACCCAGTGAACCCAGTGCTATGGGTTCACAGATAGCCTTACCCCAAGTGCTATAGGTTCACAGATAGCCTTACCCCCAGTGCTATAGGTTCACAGATAGCCTTACCCCCAGTGCTATAGGTTCACAGATAGCCTTACCCCCAGTGCTATAGGTTCACAGATAACCTTACCCCTAGTGCTATAGGTTCACAGATAACCTTACCCCCAACGCAACTCTCTGTGTTCTTTATGTGTTCTCTGTACTATGGGCTCTCTGTTGCCTATAGGGCAACTGAGAGTCTTACCCCCAGTGCTATAGGTTCACATTCTATAGCACCCTATAGAGCCTATAACTTTACCCCTGGCTCCATATTTACACCGATGGCCCTACTCCCAATACCATAGGTTCACCTGTACCACCTTTCTCAGTATTAATTGTACCCTCATTCACAGCGCTATAAATATAACCAAGTGTCCAGTACCAGGGGTGTATCGCCTGGTACTGGACACTGACCAGTACTGGTACTGGTAGGCAATACACACCTAGTACTGGACACTGACCATCCCCAAAACACCAATATTCTCTCCACGAGTTTCGTTACTGGCTGCAATCACCTTTCGCGCAATAAGAGTGCTTATTATATTGGGTTAAATGTGAACTTTCTACAGCTTTCATTTCCACAGCGATGGAATCATGCGTATGAAATTGATGGCTCACAAAGGTTTCATTATCCTTGTGTTGCTGGTGTGTACAGTGAAAGACGGTTCATTTCAAATGTATAACTATACATTACCGTTATCTTTTTATATTTATCGTTATCTTTTACTGTAATGTGTTTAAACAAAGCTGCACTACTAACCTCCTTTTAGGTCTTTGCCAAATGAGATCGTTCTAACGAAAGTCTGTCGAGATATACAGGGTGTTTCCGAATTCCCTACCAATACTTTAAGGCATTGTTCCTGGGTAAGAAACATGTCTAAATATTATATTTAAATTGTCCGGAAGTCCTTAGTTATTCACACAGCCTTCATTTTGTTTTTTTTCACTTATAATTTTTTTTCTGAATACGGGTTGAACGTACAAAATTGAAACTTTGCATAAACATACATAGCAAATAGACAAAGCTACAAAAACATCATGACAATTTCTCAAATTCATAAAACAAAATGGCGGCCATTTAAAATTTTGTTTCTCAAATAACTCGTGAACCGTTGATTTAACAGAAAATCTACATGAATTATAACACATGGTTATTTTAGATTACTTCAAACAATAATAAAATGCCACATAGCCCTCTTAGTCTTGGCATAAGTTTAGAATAACTGTAGAGGAACTGACTACAATGAATAAAATAATAACATTTTCAGGCAAAATTAAAATCAGATGTTTAGTTTGTAAAAAAGTATTTTGACTCTTACCACAGCTGATATAAAATATTTGGGAGTTCTGTGTGAATTTTGATGACAGTAAGCAGTCGGAGGCTGTTGCATTGTTGTGGCAAATTTTAGTCGCATTCCTTGACATGCACTGCAACTAAGCTCTAGCGGTCACCTATCACTAAAGCTACCATATCTCAGTTAATATGTGTTTAATTTAAAACAATTTGATGTCAATCGATTTGTAATTACATTACCTTATAAAAGTTATTCATGTAAATTTTCTGTTAAATTAATGGTTCACGAGTTATTTGAGAAACAAAGTTTTAAATGGCCGCCATTTTGTTTTATGAATTTGAGAAATTGTCATAATGTTTTTGTAGCTTTGTCTATTTGCCATAAATGTTTATGCAAAGTTTCAATTTCATACGTTAAACCATTATTCATAAAAAAAATTGTAAGTGAAAAAACAAAATGGAGGCTGTGTGAATAACTAAGGACTTCCGGACGATTTAAATATGATATTTAGATATGTTTCTTACCCAGGAACAATGCCCTAGAGTATTGGTAGGGAATTCTGATACACCGTGTATACAAGTGCGTTTTACTACTAAGCTGTTTTAGAAAACTGTTTAAATGATCGCCCAAAACAACGTCCATGAATTTATAGCTAGGGAATACAGAAAACTCTGAAGCTCTTAAAATAATTTAAATTGAATGGTTTATCTCGTACAGACCTATATTGTCACTCGCGTTCAATACACCGATCCACTCTGCTAGTGGGTATATTAAGGCGAATATGAATGAAATGAATTTGATGACACAATGAAATGTGTAATCATGTGGCTTTATATGTAGCTTTTCCAAAAAAAAGTTGATTTATTTCCCAGGATCATTAACTAACGGCCTGTTAGTTAATGATCAAGGACAGCTGGGTTCAGTATCGAAGAGGTTTATTGGTGTACTTAACCGGTTGGGTGGTTAAGTGATTATAGAACGCTCATAATCTGGAGATCACTGGTTCAAGTTTGACACAAGTGTGAAAAAGTTCTTGGGCTATAAATCAATTATACTTGCAAACTAATCAGCTGTTCTTTGTCAGTCACAGAGCTTACTTACTTACTTGATACTGGTTGCGTATTTTTACAGCTCGCGTCGTCTCTCCGCCCCCAGCTTCCACATCTTTCTTTCGGTGCAATCGCCGATTTGAATGCCTCTTCGCCATTGCCTCTTGAATTCCCATCTGCCAACTTCGTCTGGGTCGTCCTCTTTTCTTCAACCATTGCAGAATCCATTCCAACACTTGCCATGGGAGTTGGCCCTCCTCCATCCGATTTACATGGCCAAACCAGACTAATTGCCTCTTTTGTACCTCGTCCACTATATCTCCTTCAACTTCCATTTCCCTTCGTATGTCCTCGTTCCTCACCCTGTCCAATCTTGTCCTCCTTCAACTTCTCCTCAGCATATCCATCTCCATAGCCAACAACCTCCCCACATTCCTCTGCTTTAGGTCTCAAACTTCTGAGCCATATAGTAGTACACTTTACACCATAGACTTATAAATTCTCTTTTTAGTTTTCTTTGAGACACCTCTATCCCGCCAAACAAAATTGGAGGCTCTTGTTATTTTCTTCCCTCTCTGAATTCTATTCTCCACCTCTCCATCTCTCCACAAAATGAAAAGATAGAAGATAGAGTAAAATCAAAGAAGATAAAATAGTAATAATAGTAGAGTATGGTGGAAAAAAATAAAGATTAAATATAAGATAAAATAAAGATAAAATAAAATAAAATAAAATAAAATTAGAAATAAAGATGAAATGAAATAGAAATAAATAAAGATAAAATAAAGATGTATTGATAAAACTTAACTAGATGGACTTGTGTACCAAATTTTGGAAGAGTATTTCAGTAAATAAGTTTATTATTGATTTTTAGCTATTCTCAATAAGATTAACATTGCACAATGTACTGTGTTTACCATTTTAAATATCTCACTAATAAATTGTGTGTTTTTTAGCTGAATCCAATGGTATAACGAAAATTTAATTTTTTTTTCAAAAATATACAAAAATAAATTGATAACCCCATTTAGGGACTTAAAACCCCTCCAAAAGTGTGGTTATAATATTGTGACAATAATTACGGCCGTTATCGTGTCGACACGTATGCTTATATCAAATTTTGAACGACTCCCCCCCCCCAAAACGTGTTCAGGAGTTTGAGTTGTGAACTTCTATAATGGTCCCGGGCTTAACTGTCACCATGTGGGTCATGCGGATTGCTCACTTTTTCATAGGAAGTTCGCTAAAAAGGTGAATTTAAGAAAATATGAGTCCAAAGTTAGATGGCAGCTATACCAATTAACTCCTGGGTTGGACCCTCAGACCCACGCAGTTGGGTCAGTGTCTCAATAATAAGAATAGGAACCATCTCAAAATGTTAGGACTTTTCTCAAGGTCAAACCGATGACCTTCAGGTTATGAAGCGCGTCCTACTCGTATAACAGCTGACTCACCCAGCCAGTTACGTACACCATTAAACTTCTTACTGCAGTTTCACGCTTCACATGGTGATATTACTCGTATTTACGTTACTCTTAAGTCAGTCAAGTTCAGCATTGTGGTTACATAAGTTCAAGATGGCAACATGACTTTCCAGATGACAAATCGCTGTTTAAGCCTTGACTCGGTGTTCACGGTCGATCGTAAAATTGTAGCTTGCATCCTTCACTGCATCCGACTCTGTATTTAGCGAGGTTGCCGGGACGCTTAAACGGCTTGGATGTCTGTCGTTGGCGTTTACTGCTGAAACGGAGGCCTGCATGAAGGGACTACATTGACCTAAAGACATATATAGGTGCTAATACCGTACTGTTATACCGAGATTTACAAGGGTTAGACTGTGCGTGATTCGAGCGAAGAGGTAGTAGGTTAGTACTAAGACTGTGACCGTGGCGTATCCTGTAATCCAGCTACTTGGACGTTACGGATTGTGGATAGTTATGAGAAATGGTTGTTGGATGTTACATCCTCTGGTGTGGATTAACGTCAACAGTATTGAATACTATGTTCATCCGCAAAGACCATATCATAATTAGACCAGTTCGTAATTCAGGAACAAAAGTGGTTCGGATCCCACGTTTGAACCAACTGTATGTTCCATAGATTTCATCGGCTAATAATTAAAATATTGTCTTAAAATACATATCTGGATACGTCACCATTTCAAAAGGTAATAATAATAATAAGGTTAAACTAAGACTTCTTAAGAGCTTAAAACACTTAAGATTAAGAGCTTAAGGTTCTGGACTTTCTGTGTATTCCTCACTCACTTCCTATAAGAACAGTGTTAAATGACTGGGACGGTGGCGATGTCCTGTAATCCAGCTACTCGGAGGTCGCGAATTGTGGATGTAACCAATGGTTGGTGGGTGTAGTGTTCTCTTGAGTGGATTAACGTCTGAACTATTGAATACTACTTTAATCCGCAAAGACCATCCTCATGATTAGATTAATTCGTAATTCAGAGGTCGTGATTCCTCGTTAAACGGTAGGTCCCTTAGTTGCCATCGGCTGTTGGGCTATTAATTAACAGTCCTGTCGGAACATTTCAGCCTTAGTCAGTAACAAGACGACAAGATCGCGCCACCATCATCTTACATAGTCGCCATTTCAATAATCTAATCTAATCAAAATCAAAACGTTTCTGTGACATTTTTTCTACCAGTAATTCCTGATCACAGTGTCATTTAGAAGAATAATGTAATGTTAAACGGCCTCCCTGATTATAATTTAAATTTATTCATCTATTCAGGGGATACATGATAAACTGTTGCAAAAAATAGGATTCACAAAAAACATGTCAAACAGGTTTTAAACTATTCCGATGTGTCTTAATTATATCGTTCTGTTTGAAGAGAGGCTCGTTTAGAGCCTAAATTATCGCTCTTAAGGATGTAAATATCTAAGATTGGAAAACTCGTTTGCAGAGTAGGATGCTGGGAACAGTAAAAAGTATTATTCTTTCAAGTGTTGGATAGTATTGTTTCTCAGATCAGTTATTAAATCTGTCCTACCTCACCTACAGCGTGTTTCGGGGTACGGGTGAATTTGTGAATTGGTTCCTTGTAGAGAAAATGTAAAGAAATGAGGTTAGGACTGTTTACTGGACATTTTTGGTTTTGATGAAAGGAACTGGTTGAAAAAGTGTGTCCCATCTATCCCAAAACACCCTTTACATGAATATAAATATTCCACAAACGCGCGTTCTCGTCAGCGTCAAAACATCTTCGGACCATCGCAGCTCTCACCTGAGGAACGTCGCAACATTACCCAGTGTGTGAACTTCCGGTAGAGCTAGTCGTTGGATGCACTTCCGTTAGCTGCACTTCCGTCTCCTGAACTGGAAATCTCGTTAGTTACTGGAACTGTTAGTTGTTGGAACTCGCGTAGCAAAATAAACCGTGAAAGTTGCGCAACGGACCAGACTAATTACTCTGACACGAGAAAGCTATCTCGGTAACGAGTTGAAACTAGTTCAAATGTTCGAAAAGTTCCACCGTTACATGTGTGATTGCATAAGTGTTGATGTTCAACAATAATAGTCTAAATAACAAGTTATAAATGCATAAGAAACTTTATTTTAAAAACCGATAGTACTTTTCATGAAATTCTCATACTCAAATTCAGCTATGTGGTGCTAGTGAGCTATCAGTATGTAAATGATCCTCTAGTTTTGTTACCTTGTCCCTTTTCGATCAACCGCTTTCATCGTTTGTGTTTGATAACGCTACGGAAGACCATTTTACGTTTTACAAACATCACGCATCACGTTGATTTACAAAATATATTCTGCTGATTCAAAGTTTTATTAACGCATGATAAATCCTAACAAATTTAAGTATTTTTACTTCGTCTTTCATAATTCTGGTGTCGTACTTGGTGTTGACTGGGACGGTGTCCTGTAATCCAGCTACTTAGAGTACACGAATTGTGGATAGTTATGAACGATGGTGAGTGGATGTGATGTGTGGTGTAGATTATCAAAATTATCGTCCACACTATTGAAGACTGTTTCATCCACAAAGACTATCCGTAAATTAAACCAGTTCGTGATTCAGAGGCAAGATTGTGATTCGGATCCCACGTTAACCTGTAGGTAGGTCTCTTAGATTCCATTGGCTGATGGGAAGTCCTGTCTAAGGAGCTTGTCAGCCTTAACAAGACTACAAGATTGCGCTACAATCGAATGGGTCCCCCGGAAAACGGTTCAAACGACAAAAACCTAGTTTCGAATTATCAAACGTAGAACGTTGATTTGACCATGAAGTCTTAACGGAGCGTGCTAAATCTGACAAGACAAAATTAGGGCTGCAAACTCAAATGTCTTCAAACCCAAATATACCTTTGTGTAGTTCGTGGCGTCTAGAACCTTTTCCACTAAATATCTTCGTTTTACAAATTTTGTCACTCGGAACGTGTTCCAAGGAACCCATTCGTAAGATTATCAATCTTTCGTTCATTTTTCATTCATCCTTGGCTTAAAATACCTTCCTGGATAGATATTCATTTCAGAAAGGTTACCTTAAAATTCTGTGCAGATTGACAGTTATAATTTTATTATAAATATCTATATTCGAAATGAAAATAACAATAATCTTTGAAAATATAAACAATTTACGAGTTTCATTCTTCACTTTTTAACAAATTTTAAGAATATTTTTGTTATATTTAAATTTGTAAATTAAGTATGATTAATAAACGATGTGGAGGAAATTAATGATTCGAAGTGTCTTTAATTTGGGATGGTTCTTGAATAAGTTTCTACGTTATTCCCTTTGATGGTGTGTACATACCAGAGGTTCGTGATAGAGTACGGAGAGTATGAAGTCATGGAAATGCTTCGCTCACCGCCACGCCGATGGTGTTGGAGTGACCTTCAGTCCTTCACCTTGAAGGGAAAGTCTTTCTCAGTCAATCGTACTCGAGATCTCCCTCTGGCGGTATTCAACAACGGTCGAGAGTCTTGAATGGTCCTCGATCAGCATCCGTTCATACAGTCTCTTGGACGTGTTTCTCTATCGATTGATAAAATATTCCAAGTGCTTCTTACATAAGCCGCAAGCTTGTGCTCTACCTTCTCACAACAGTAGCTATAATTATAGTAAAAAACATATGCAGACTCTTCGAAGAAAAATAATAAAGCAAATAAAAAATATTTAATAGGTTAGGTTTTTCAACCTATTTATTTATTTTTTACCTATTTTTTAACGTTTCTGGAGGTGGAGAAACACCTCCCGTTTTCAAGTGATTACCTATTAATTTACATTAAAAATATAATGTTAAGTTATATAGATTAATTATATCATGTTCTCAATAATACGTATAATAATACTATTATTGTCAACATGATTATTGATTATATATAAATTACTAGGTAATCACTTGAAAACGGGAGGAGTTTCTCCACCTCCAGAAACGTTGTATAGTTTAAAACACAAGAGCGATAGGAAAAGTCCAATTAATTGTAAAATAAATAATCAAATTGGTTATAGCCTACATTTACATATACACATATATACATACATACTGGTATTTTAAGACGTACTGAGGGTAAGACTAATATTTATTAATTGGTAAAAACTACCAAATTTATACCAAGTTTCTTTTATTGCATATTTTCTGGTTGGAATGTCAACCTTACATCAGCTTTTTGCAACTAATGTACCTATTATAAATTGCACAACAAAAGACTTAAGTCCTGAATCCAATCGGTGTAATTTTGGCCACGAGGTGAGACCTATATCAATAACCAATCCATTATTGGCGTAAGAATATATCTCGAGATCTGAAAAACTACGAGAATTAATTTCACCAAGAGCTTCAAATATTTTCAGAACCTTTAATTGTTAATTGATTGGTGAGTTTCTGTGTGTCATGAATTTTAATGATTAGGTTAGATTATTGAAATGGCGACTATACCACAATGTAGGTATTTTAAGCCAAGTATGAATGAGGATTGAGTGTAAGATGATTTTGGCGCAATCTTTTAGTCTTGTTACTAACTAAGGCTGACATGTTCCTTAGATAGGACTGTTAATTAATAGCCCAACAGCCGATGGCAACTAAGGGACCTGCAGTTTAACGTGGAATCCGAACCACTGCCTCTGAATTACGAATTGGTCTAACCATGAGGATGGTCTTTTGTGGATTAACGTAGTATTCAATAGTGCGGACGTTAATCCACACAAGAGAACACAGCACCCACCGACCATTGCAGGATGACACCACTATCACAGTCTAACCAATTACTTCAAATCAAATTAAATCCATTTATTTCAATAAAATTGTTCAGTACTCAATACCGCAAGTAGAAAAGAAAATCCTCATAGATCCCAAAACAATGAGTCGTTTGATCAAAATCACTTTCGCTCTGTCTATTTCACCAACAACCGGTTATGGTGTATTGCAAGCCTAGTCCAGAACCAAGGAATGCTGTGTTACCCAAAGAGAAGAATCAACAATTCTTCCTGGATACTTGTTAAATCTTTTTCCGTCTTAAAGAAAGAATGCAGTTGTATATATTGCAGCTCCAGTCTTATGTAACTACCGCAAATCGTGCGTACAAATAGTGTGGTACAGTAACTTTCTGTTCGAGCTCGTTCTGTATATAGTCTAGGAGTGTCGCTCTTGTCAGACATTCCTCACGACCTCATAAACCTTTCTTGTCATCGACTCTATTATTATACTTATACTTTACTTTTAACTGAAATGGCGACCATACCACAATGTAGGTATTTTAAGCCAAGTATGAATGAGGATTGAGTGTAAGATGATTGTGGCGCGATCTTGTAGTCTTGTTACTGACTAAGGCTGACATGTTCCTTAGACAGGACTGTTAATTAATAGCCCAACAGCCGATGGCAACTAATGGACCTGCAGTTTAACGTGGAATCCGAACCACTGCCTCTGAATTACGAATTGGTCTAATTATGAGGATGGTCTTTTGTGGATTAACGTAGTATTCAATAGTGCGGACGTTAATCCACACAAGAGAACACTACACCCACCGACCATCCCAACTATCCACGATTCGTGACCTCCAAGTAGCTGGATTACAGGACGTCGCACCGTCCCCAGTGTTATTGTGTACGAGAACATTTTAATTAATGACGAAGCTCAATTTTCCCCTGTATTTAGTCCCTTCTCCCATCTCGAAATGAAAAATTCTGGCTCAGTTTCCATTTATATTTTACCCATTATGACTGTTCTTTGTTTGAAATTCATTATTGGTGATGGTGGATTTATGTTATTGAGATTTTTATTGCGGATATTTTCCATCACGATTTTAACAAAGTTTCACCGTCTTAAAGAAAGAATGCAGTTGTATATATTGCAGCTCCAGTCTTATGTAACTACCGCAAATCGTGCGTACAAATAGTGTGGTACAGTAACTTTCTGTTCGAGCTCGTTCTGTATATAGTCTAGGAGTGTCGCTCTTGTCAGACATTCCTCACGACCTCATAAACCTTTCTTGTCATCGACTCTATTATTATACTTATACTTTACTTTTAACTGAAATGGCGACCTACCCAGGTAGGTATTTTAAGCCAAGTATAAATGAGGAATGAATGTAGGATGATTGTGGCGCGATCTTGTAGTCTTGTTACTGACTAAGGCTGACATGTTCCTTAGACAGGACTGTTAATTAATAGCCCAACAGCCGATGGCAACTAATGGACCTACAGTTTAACGTGGAATCCGAACCACGGCCTCTGAATTACGAATTGGTCTAATTATGAGGATGGTCTTTGTGGATTAACGTAGTATTGAATAGTGCGGACGTTAATCCACACAAGAGAACACTACACCCACCGACCATCTCTCACAACTATCCACAATTCGTGACCTCCAAGTAGCTGGATTACAGGACGTCGCCACCGTCCCAGTGTTATTGTGTACGAGAACATTTTAATTAATGACGAAGCTCAATTTTCCCCTGTATTTAGTCCCTTCTCCCATCTCGAAATGAAAAATTCTGGCTCAGTTTCCATTTATATTTTACCCATTATGACTGTTCTTTGTTTGAAATTCATTATTGGTGATGGTGGATTTATGTTATAAGGCGTAAAAGCTAAAAACAAAAAAGTTTAAAGCAGTCAAAAACTTTACAAACAAACCATTCACTAACCATTACACACATAAGAAACATAACAAGCCCACTCTTCACGAAGACTAAAAGACAACCCACAGTCAGACAGTTGTCTTTTTACCATTTAATTTGAATAAATGGTGGTTTCTATGGAAATCTGTTACATATTTTCCATCTTAAAAATCATTAACACCTCCCAGATCTAAGACATAACATTTCAAAATTTGTTAATGATTCAATTCTTGACCCAGTTGTCAAGTTATTAAGAGTTCAATGAGTTAAATTAATGATCCTGGTGAATGAATCAGCTGATATTTGTCAGAAATCTATAATATTATAAAGAAATGGTCTAATGTTTGTTAATGTTTTGTTTTGTGGTTTGTTGTGGCAATAACGCAAAAATACTGAACAAACAGTTGAAATTACACAAAACAGATCTTAACTCATCAACACATGGCATACTCATTTCCTTAATTCTCGTATTGAATAGTATGTACATTTTTAAAAATGAAAACATAAATTACTTGAATGTCACAGCTGTGAATACTAAAATTTGACAGTTCGAAAGCAGAAAATTTCTGACCCTATTATGTTACATTTTAATGTACAACCATTATTTACTTTTCAGTTAAATATGTTTAATTTTTTATAAAAGTGTCGAATTAAAATTATTTTAATAGTGGATGGTATTTAAATTTTTCGACGCTATTACTAATCTTATCCTCTCCCAATATTTGACATGTTACTAATTGTCATGTTTAAAATATCTTAGCACAAAAATTGAACCAAAATAAATTTTAACAAAAAATAAACAATGAACACATAAGGTTTACCAAAGCCTCTGGCAGCTGTAATTGTTTAAAAATTTTTTTTATCTTTGGCTATATTTCCATAAAAATCAATTAGACCAAATAACATTTCAAATCTTCTTAACAGTTGTATTGTCAAGTTTACTGGTTGAAACCAACAACTGTCAAATTATGTCATATTCATAATATTAGTTATAGCATTATTTGTTCCTATTTTTCACAATTTTTAACGCCTCAAAATATAATTAGTTTAAATATTACAACTAGTGAAACTATTTAAATAGCTTACGTACAATAATCCTATGGAACTTTGTAAAACCATTCGAAAATAATTTAGAGTTTTAAAGATTTAAGAAGTCACCTAACGCCACTTAGGAGATTCAATGTGATCGAAAAAACTATCGAAATGTTTATAATTTTTCGTAAATCAATTGCAAAATTTTTAAACAGGTGTAGAACCGCTTTTAAAATTTCTATGTTGTTTGACCAAGAGTGTCCAAATGAGAATATGAGCAGCTCATGAGGCATGCAAGGTTGTGAAATCTAGCGCCTCGTTCCAGCGTAGAAAGTTCCCGTAAATGTTTTATATGGTGAGTTAACGATGATGTGGGACTGCCCGCTCTCTGGAGTTGGCACCTGGACTGGGCAGCACGTGCCTCAGAATGGTGGGTTCGGGAGTTGTTACTTATCTATACAAATAAAATTAGAGTTTTGTCTGTACATTGCTCAGAATTATTCATTTTTTAGTTTTTTTTTACTTTTCGTGCGTTAGAGAAGCCGAAACCGGTCTTATCTCAATTTTTGTCTGTTTGTCGGTTTGTCTGTTTGTCTGTGACGCTCCAGGAGGCATTTACGCCGTCTTCTCCGAAAAAACGGGAGAACTAATTACAATGAAACTTATTTCATGTATTCTCTACATTCCAGAGAAGGTTTGTAAATGCTTTAAATCGCCCGCCGCCCCTTGAAAAGTAAATAACGAGCATTTAAAAACCCACTTTTACGCGATATTACTCGCATTTTGATTCAGTTATCAATGAATAACCTACTGGTTATAATCAGCTGTCTTTGTAGTTTAAAGATTTAATAGAAATAAAAACAAACAGCTGTCAAATCAATATTAGTTAGTTTATATTGGTCATTGATTTTAAACCCATTTCGAAATCATACTATATTAAAAAGCTATTTTAACGTATAACTAATTAAAATAATGGTATAAATGTTCTAATTGTAAAGTAATGCTAAATAATAAAGCTGGGTATTGATTTATTTTCATTGTACTGCTTTGTTTAGGATTTCAGGTTTACATTTTGGTATGATATAATCTTTCTTTTTTAAACTAAATCCTACAACCCGTACACAGGACGGGCTTACTGCTAGTCTATAATATTATTAAAAAATGGTTTGTGTTTTTGTTTATATGTCTATTGTGGAAACTAACCGCGAAAAATACTGAACCGACTGTTTTGAAATGTTACAAAAATATTAAACTCTGCAACTCATAATCATATTCATTTCCTTAAAATCCCCTCGGGCTACGCCCCGTGAACGTCCTAGGTTTCAATGATTACATTTTCAAACCAACATAAAATTACTTGAGTGTGAACAGCTGTGGAAACTAAAATTTGGCAGTTCGCGAAGAAGAAGAAGAAAGTCCATATTTACTGATAAACTGCAGGATCAAATTAGTATTGCCGAGAACGGTAGATTTTACATTTTCTCCCGATGACTGTCGCTATTACGTTATTCCTCTTCCTAAACAGCTGTTAGGCTATTTTGTGATTTTGTAAACACCTGTGTAATAATTATTTGATGTCATGTTTAGTATAAAATACGATTTGTAAATATCTGTTTTAATGTGAATAGTACCTCTCAGCCTTAATTTCCCTTGTGAAGAACGGGTACTTTAGCTAGTAATTCAATAAAAATTTTAATTATAATTAGCACTGAAATCAGCTAAAAAACATACAGTTTGGTATTTTGATTTTTTACTCCTTTTTAATCAGTTGCTGCATATAGAAACCGGTAAACACAGTACGGTAGGTTAGTTTTTCCAGCCATACTGTTGATCTTAGTAGAGTGACATTTACATTAAATCCTTTGTAATATTTTGATAAGACGTAGTATACATATTAATCTACTTAAGGTAAGCTCACCCAATTGGTTATAATAATTAATTTATTACTGCTATATATTTCATATTATTGAATCTTGCTATGTTTAAATCATAAATTTATTGACATATTCGCTTTTAATTTCTCTTAGAATAATGGATCTTTAATATTAATCTTATGGGGAAAAGGTTAAAATTTATATCTCGCTTATTATTTAAAATTGTGTGTGGGCTTGTTTTTTCTAATTCTTCGAATTTCAGAGACTTTTGGGAACCAAGTTCAAACCCATAAATCGAATTCTATAGACAAAATGCCCCAAACATACCTCGAATAATCGGGATGTATTTTTTCGAATATTAGAGTTTTTCTCAAAGGAACAAACAAAATCTGCGAAATCTAGAGGTTCTAATTGGTTAGGTTATATTTTAGTAAGTATATTTGTTTACAAACAATAATTACTTGTCCTTTTAAATGAACTACTGTCCGCCGTCCTCATCGGATATTATAAAACTTTCCCTTCCGCCAGTTAAACAACGCTCATAAATATCACACGCCAAGTTTCTAAGCTATTTATAACCGGGTCTTGGACGTTGAAGGAGTACGGTGCAACACGTAATATTTGCAAATACAAGTCTAGGAAGCGACGTTGGGGAAGGTTATACAAGCTAAACAGCTGACCAGCTGTTCAGCTGGCCGCTCCAAGCTCGCATTCTCGGACACCAACGAAGATTTTGGCATCAACACTTTGTTTAATTTTTACTTTCATTCCGTATACATTTATTACGATTTACAATAAATCTTTTGTTGTTTCCGCTTCGAGACTTTGGAATTTACTTTCATAAAATCTTAAAAACGAGGTTAGACTTGCTCGGTTTGGGGCAGAGGTTAAAAATCTCTTGGCAGGCAGGCAGGCTTAAATGACGCTCGGTGGCTGCGGTGTGTCAGGTACTTGGGTGACAGGTGTGAATGAACCAAAGTTAAATATAACATAATTCTTTCCAAGCCCCTAAATTATAGTTATGACTGCAACAAAAAAATATATTGTATTGTTTTTTCCTAAAAGTACTATTTTATTTTTGTATTTGTATTTGAGTATTTATTTCCATTTGTTAGAAGTTAAGTGGTAGAGGGGACTTGCAGGTCCTAACTTCGCCTCTTGAATAAAGACTTTTCATTTCATACATTGTATATGGAGAAATTATTGTTTTCGTCAAAATTTTCAAATTTCCGTTTAGAGTGGATGTATCCTTTTTGAGATCCCAAAAAGATCCAAGATGATCCTTTGAGATCCTTTTAGAATTCAAAAAAGTGGGTTTCGACGTGTGTCTATCTTGTGTGCGTGGTGTGTGTGTGTGTATACGCGCGCGTGTGTGTGAAAAAACAAATGTTTTTTTCCATTTTTAAGACCAACAACGGCACCATTGTTGAGAATACTACAGAGGAGGATGGTAGCTAGTTATGATAGGTCGTGAGTGTAGAGGTTTGTGCTTCCTCATTCATTTCAGCGAACACAGAGGTCACGTGACTTAATTGTCGCGGAGAATACCAGCCGCGACCGTGCGTCAACAAAACCGCAGACTCCGAGAGCAGTCTTGATAATGGAGTGGTGGAGGTTAGTTACTACAATAAGACAATTAATGGAGATGCTTACTCAACAATGTGCTTCTCGATAGGAATATATCTTTTGTCAAACTGCTTCAAAAACTGTTGATCTAGATACATATGTTGAAGAGCAAAAAATGTGTTTTTTCTTCTTAGGACTGAACCTATTATTATGATGATTTTTGAGTCCTAGGCCGCAAAGGATCATTGTTGATGATAATTTTGATTCGAGGTCAGTATTCGATTGTTAAAATGTTTGTATTTACTTCCCTGTGGGAAATAGGTTAGATCATGGATATGTATAAAGGGAATGTTTTCACTTTAACTAAACAACTGTTCTTATTCTTTCATATTAAAAATTCAATATAACAGCTCTGATGGTTTCTACGGAACCCTGTTACATATTTTCCATCATAAAAATCACCAAAAACCCCCAGAGCTAAGACATATCCATGTCAAAATAATCAATAAATTAACTGCAAAAATCACTTTAGATTTTTTCGGTATTTCGGACGTTCCGGATATCCATTGTAAAATGGTAATCGACAACTGAATCAAACTATCGAATGGTTGAGATGAAACCATCGATAATAATAAAGACGAAAACAATATCGGGATTGCTCCTTTTGGATCCACCCTGGAACTATAGGTTTCTAAAATTCAATGTAAATTTCTTCACAATGTGATGAACCACAAACTTTACACTAATAGATAGTCCTGGACCAGTTTCTTCCTAAGTCGTCTGTGGTAGTTGGTACATCGACATTAAAAAACAGTGCTCCAGGAACAAGGTTCTTGTTGTTGATGAATTTAGATGCGCTCTTTGTTATGAACTCAAGGATTGTATCGATGCCAAATTCTGTATGGATTTGTTTATTCCGGATGAACCATGGTGCGTTTGAGGATATTCTTAAAACTTTGTTTTGAAACACCTGAATTTTATATAGTTTGTTTTTAGAAATGTACAGACCCCAAATGGGACAAGCATACATCAATAAGGGTCTCAAAATACTTTTATATAATAATGATCCATGTTTAGGTTTAAGTGAAGATTTTCTATTGGGTGGGAAAATTATTGAAAGACGAGAATATATTTTTTTAATGGGCTTTACTGTTTATCTTCCCTAAAAGGTTCACTGAAACATTCAAAGAATAATTTTGCGAATTGAGCTTAGATTCTCTTCACGTTAAGTGGTCAAAGTCCCAGGAATTTAGAAAGCAGAAACCAACTTGTTGAAATACAGGATCCAGGATGACTCCGCGATCTCCTGGTTGACCACCTTATCTCCTGCTATTGTCCTGTCACGCGTTATATTTCTTTTCAGTTTAGCTTCCCTTTCTCTTTGTCTCCATTCTTTCAATCAAATCTCCATTCTTTGGATATCATACCGTCATACAGTCAATTTATTTTCGTCATAGATGAAAGCTCTACTTGAAATCACGGAGATCACAAACTGAACCTGTCAGAATCATCTATGCTACTTCTCTACGAAAATGAACGTATATAAATCTCATATTTATCTCACCTATACTATTTACTTGGAGGTCACGAACTGTGGATATACAAGCGATGTCACTGGTGTAGATTAACGCCCGCACTATAGAATACTATGTCCGTCCTCATAATTAGACCAGTTAGTAATTTAAGAGCCAAATTGTGGTTCAGATTTCACATACTGTAGGTCTTAGATTACATTTTGGCTGTTGTGCTTAGTTAACAGAATAGGGAACAGTCAGTAACAAGACTACAAGATCGCGCCACAATTATCATACCCTCGTTTACGCCTTCAGGATTTACTCAAAATGGCGAACTTCTCTAGTAGGCAATTTCAGTGGAGCATACCAAAAATATCAGAGTATTATCCAAATATACTATAATTCTGCAAGGACACGAATAATCATATCAATCCCATAATATGTGAAGTATTAGAACACCCAACAAAATGAGGTTAGGTTTTAGAAAATTACTCACCTATCAGCTTTGACACCAGAGCCATAATGATGAAACCCTCCCACGGTTTCCCTCTCCCCCTCTCTTTTTCATCCCTTATCTTCTTTATAGCATGTAGCTTCTTTCCATATCCTTCCACATTTTAATAGCTTCTAATTTATCTTGATTCTTACTCAACATCCATCTGATAGTTACCTGAGGTTCATTTAGATACGCACACAACATTACTAATTAATGCATCCGCAATCCTTCAGCAATACGAAAGTACGGCGACCCTATTATATTCTGACATTTCTCAACGTTCACACGCGATCCGTGCAGTCAGCTGTTTCTTGATGCCGGAAGTGAGCCGTCGTAGGGAGAAAGTAGAACTTCCGTTTCAGTTGTGAACAACTTAAATTTATACAAGTAACGAAAGATTTATAGCCTTTTAACTTCGGAATATGTTTTAGAATTGTTCTAAATCACAGTAATAGGTTATACGTTTTATCAACTTTCAACCTGCGTTTTTAGAATGTTGCTGACAAAATTATATGTTCTTTGATATGCTGGATACAAGAATTGGTCGAATGGTTAAGGCCAGATGGCAAAAATGTTCTTTAATCTTTCGTGACATTGCTTAACTTTGTTGACATGACAAACTGAACAATCATTTTGATTGGGACGGTGGCGACGTCCTGTAATCCAGCTACTTGAGGTCAGGAATTGTGGATAGTTGTGAGCGATGGTCGGTAGATGCTGTGTTCTCATGTGTGGGTTAAAGTCCGCACTATTGAATACTACGATAATCCGCAATTCCCATCCCCATAATTAGACCAATTCGTAAATTCAGAGGTGGTGGTTCGGATTCCTCGTTAAACTGTAGGTCCATTAGTTGTCATCGGCTGTTGGGCTATTAATTAACAGTCCTTTCGAAGAAACATGTCAGTAACAAGACTACAAGATCGCGCCACAATCATCTTACACTCAATCCTCATTCATACTTGGCTTAAAATACCTACCTTGTAGTATAGTCGCCATTTCAATAATCTAATCCAATGTTATAGATTTACTGTATGCAAAACAGCGGATTTAGGCAGAGAATTTTCTACAGCTACGTTTCACGTTATCGGAACCTGTTGCACGGGCTGGCAGCCTGGCGGCCTGTGTTGTGCTGGTGTTGTGTTGAATCGCCTCAACCTCCAACCGGTTGCCTGTAACTGTCGTGCGACCCCGCCATAACCTCACTTTCACACACCGCCTGTTTCCCCACGTTTTTGTAACGTCACAGGCACACGTGAAGCCAGTGATTCCACATTGCTCGCCTAACCGCCTGACTGTCTCCCGTCGGATGTTCCCAGTAGGTCAACATTCAACAGTAAGGCTTCAACAAGGATAGTACAGTCATGTGCGAATTAATTTGAACAGCATGGTAAATTTCCTTTATTCGCGTTGGATATCTTGAAGATGTGTTTGTATTATTTTCACATGTGATTTCATTGTTGAAACACATCCTATGACACATTTAAAAGTTATGCTTGTGTTTTATTTAATTAAATAGGTTATTACCTTGGTTCTTAGTTTTCAAACATTTTGGAAACAATATCCTGTTTTCCAACATTACTTTGCGCCTTGTCATACTTCCAAGGCAGTAAGACAATTAATTTATGGATAAACAAGGTGTTTTATGCTTGGAGGGGCCAACTCACTAGCCCTGAATCCCATAGAAAATCTTCAGGCAATTTGCAAGAAAAGATTGAGGAAGAAGGATTGCACAACAAAAGAGAAGATTATTTCGTCACTTATTCAAGTTAGGTTCTGAGACCCTGGAGTACAATAAATGTGCAAAAAGTTAGTAGACTCAATTACAAAAATACTTAAAATGCTTATTTAAGCAAAAGGAGGTCACACTAAGTACGAAATACGTAGTATTTTTGCCAGAAACTACGCAATAATGCTAATAAATGTATAATTTTAACTAGAAGTCGTGTAGTTTAGATTAATTTGCACATGACTGTAATTGCATGTTTTATATTCAACGTACGAAAACACGGATGTATATTTCCGGGGATGATTGCGTTATAGTTACAACATACGTTTGAATTTAAAATGTTTACAGCAGTCAAAATGGACCATAACTGATTTAATACAGTGCCTACACCATTAAGCAGATTCAAAAGATAATGGGCACGTAGCCTTCCGATGCACAAAATTGCACGGCGTTAGAATCCGGTGGTGACGTCTTGTAATCGAGGTCACAATTATTGTGGATAGTTGAGAGCGATGGTTTTCTCTTGTGTGAATTAACGTCCACGCTATTGAATACTACGTAAATCCGCGAAAACCATCCTCATAATTAGACCAATTCTTAATTCATAGGCCGTAGTTCGAATTCCACGTTAAACTGTTGGGTTATTAATTTAGAGTCCTGTCTAAGGAACATGTCAGCCTTAGTCAGTAACAAGACTACAAGATCGTGTCACAATCATCTTACACTCATCCTCTTTCATACTTGGCTTAAAAATACCTACATGGATAAAGTACAACCATATCGTCATTTCAATCATTTAATACAGCACTGTTGTTGCACTGACATGGTACTGGTCACAACATTGAGAGTTGGCCTTATTCAATTGCTAATCTTAAAACAGTTCTCAAGTGTTAGTACTTATAATTATTACAAACGTTCACTCAATAATAGCTTCGTTAGAAATAAGTTTATCTAAATATGATGAAATAAGAAATGTATTCAAATTAAATTGTATAATAGCTAAGAATTTAAATAAATTTGCATCAGCCTTGACCAACTTCCTAATATCTTAAACCGTGTCCATTGGAATGTAAATGCAAATTGGAGAAAGCAGTCACTGAGGACGGCCAGAAGAAGCCGTTAGCTGTGGCCACAATATTGCAGATTGTGATTGAGATTCTCTCTGATAGATCTCGGAAAGTTTATTTGTATATACTATTTTTTTGACAAGAATGTTTGTTTTCTTTTAATCAAAAAGAAAATATGGAAACCCAGAGGAAAGGTTGGTGAAATCAATATTCTTTCAACAAAAATTCAAATACATCGTATACTACGTGACACCAAATCACTTCATGTCTTGGTTAAACCAGTAAGTCATAGATCATGCCAGCCGTAGTCGGTAAAAAGACTTCAAGATTGCGCCACTATCATCTTACACTCATTTCTCATTCTTACTTAAAATACGTAGTTAGTTAGTTACTGAAATTGCAGTCTGGCCAGGTATTTTAAGCAAGTATGAATGAGAAATGAGTGTAAAATGATTGTGGCGCGATCTTGTAGTCTTGTTACTGACTAAGGCTGACATGTTCCGTAGACATTACTGTTAATTAATAGCCAACTAATCAATCTCTAAGGAACCTACAGTTCCGAACCACTAGGCTAGTGTTACTTAGGCTTTTTGTTATTTAAAGAAAAAACTGATTTCATCAGCTTATCAGCTGATTTCTTTTTCATCGTAGTCAGAAAAGCAAAGCAAAAGACGAATACAGAAGCCATAATAAAGTTTTTAAAAATACGAATATTCAACCTCATCACATTTTATGAAAAACAACTGTTTTCCAAGCAGTATGACGGTATAATAGTATATTACTTTTTAAATAACATCTAGAATATGCGCTCTTCGCCAGTGCAAGATCATCTTAAAAAAATTGATATCAAACACTGGCAAAGAAAGCTCTTTGACCATTTTTTTAAGAAAGCTCTTTTAATATTTCTCGTCATACTACACAAGTCTGCTATAAAATCATATAATTACACAAAAACACAATAACATAATATACTTAACACGTGTAACATCAATGAAAGGGTAGCTTATTGTGTCGCATATTTCGTAGCTTAGATTAGATCATTGAAATGGCAACCATACTACAAGGTAGGTATTTTAAGCCAAGTATGAATGAGAGTTAAGTGTAGGATGATTGTGGCGCGATCTTGTAGTCTTGTTACTGACTAAGGCTGACATGTTCCTTAGACAGGACTGTTAATTAATAGCCCAACAGCCGTTAACAACTAATGGGCCTCAGTTTAACGTGGAACGTCCAAGAACCACGGCCTCTGAATAACGAATTGGTCTAATTATAAGGATGGTCTTTGTGGATTAACGTAGTATTCAATAGTGCGGACGTTAATCCACACATGAAAACACTACACACACCGACCATCGCTCACAACTATCCACAATTCGTGACCTCCAAGTAGCTGGATTACAGGACGTCGCCACAAAACTGGTCGAATTAAAAGGCAAGTCCGGAAAAAATGTCTTTCACTACAATATTAAGATTAATCCAGTCGCATTTTAGTATCGAAAGTCACATGTTTACGCTTAGTATTTTATTCCATAGACAAGGTTTCCTCCTTTGAGAACATTGTGCGTCCATTGAGGGTCAGCGTATCCCAAGACCACAACCAGATGAAGCTGTAGTGCCAGTCACTGTAGCCTGTGGTGATAACCACTTTAGTGCTGACACTCGCATTATGGCAGCATTGAGTCATTGTATGACATCCACTCATATGTCATGTGTCATGTGTCAAGGCCGAGAGCTCTAGACATTGAAGGATGGCCTCAATTATATGATCAAAGACTGTAGACATTGAATGATAAGTATTACGTTACACTTTCTTTTTATGGCACACTAAGAATGCATTCACTATGAGTAGGCCATACTAATTGTAAAGTGAAGCACCTCCCTAAATTGTAAGGCGAAGCCCCAATTGGTTCTATCTGTAACATGTTAATGACTGGGATGGTGGCGACGTCCTGTTATCCAGTTACTTGGAGGTCATTTGTCATTCATTCTCAGCATAAAATACCTACCTGGGTAGGTTGCCATTTCAGTTAAAATTATATCTTGAAATTCTGAGTGTCCATGAACTTTAACTTTGATATATTTCTGGTATTTTCAAATCTTTGAATTAGTTAACGATTATGTTAGTCCATACAATTATTGGATTTTGGGATTTTACTAAAGTTATGCACAGTTGACTATTAATGTCTCTTCAGGACTTGATCAGATAATTTTTGCAAGTTACTGGATTGTGCCTTTTTTACTTTATAATTTTATTATTTTTAATTATATTTATTTTTTATTACATAATTGTTTTATTTTTCCTTATTGATAATACTCAGAAGTTTTTCATTACAGAGACTGTCCACTGTCTAACCCCTTTGATTATTTTAACACCTGTATAATATGAATTTAAATATATCAAATAATAATTGTCTTTATCATATGTTCTAAATATTTACATCACCAATTGTATGTTTACTTTTTCCCATGTTGTTTAGTAATTAAAGTTTGTCCACTATCCTCCCAGTACATGTATGTATTATATTTTAATAGATATACCAACTAGCAAATCAGTAACTTAATTTCTGATTGGTTTTATCCTTGTATTTAGGTGCTGGAGTTGAATAATGAGTTAAGAATTTTATGTTTGGTCTGACTGCCTTAGAATTGACTATCACTATTGTTTTACTGAATCTGATTGGGTACTTATCAATTTTGATTTTTCTTTTATCTCCGGAAGGCTCGACTCTACACTATCCTGAGTACCTTATCTGATTAAATCATAAAATAAAGAAGCAGTGGATCTCTTCATCGGAGACTTGAGAAAGAGTCTGGAAGAGTGACAGATTGTGAAAGTATTTTTAGCTGTGTGTTTACTACAAAATAAGGGATGGAACCATAGAAGATTGAGAGCTATCTGAACCTCATCTGGAATATAATTTTTTTTCAGGATTGAAGAAAATCCTATGGGTGGCCTCTTGGTGTAGCCAAATCTCAGACTCAGATTGGTTCAAAAGTTCCTCTAGAGCCTTGCTAGCTCTTCTGGAAACAGGAGTTTGACAGGCTAACTATGTATAAATCATCAAAACATTATATGGCCTTTAGTTGTCTCCTATGTCCAGTAGCTATAAAATTTATTGGTATTTAGTATTTATTAACATGATAATATTTATATTCTCAAAATTTATTTGCAGAATGAACGGAACAAAGAGTGAGGTAGCTTCGTTCTACAAAGGACGGACGCTGCTTGTGACCGGTGCATCAGGCTTCATGGGTAAAGTTCTCCTAGAGAAACTCCTCTATGCTTGCACTGACCTCAACCAGATCTTCATCCTGATGAGGCCTAAACGGGGCAAGTCAGTGGAAGCCAGGATGGATGAAATGTACAAATCTCCGGTAAGAAAATGTTTTATATATCCTTGGTCTTAAGAATGTCCTTTATAAGAATGTCTTAACCCTTGGTGACAGTAACTGTCTTATACCCAGCCTTAATCAAACCTGCCAACCATCCTTAGACCTAGCCTTAGAACAGTCAAGTAAGAAAGTGAAAAATGTAGAATAAACCAATAGTTCGCTAAACATCCAAAAATATAAGAGCTTTGTCCTCAGAATGGCATATTTCAGTCTGATTCATCCCCACTTGTCTTATGGCATCGCCATTTGGGGTGGATTTTCAAAAGCGGACTTCCTCAGGTTATTCTGACAAAAGAAAGCCATTCGGATAGTGGCAAAGCTGCAGTTTTGAAAGTCTTGTAGGAATATCTTCAGGGAGGTGGGAGTTCTGACTCTGGCCAGCCTGTACATACTTGAGACCATGCTCTTTTGCAAATTCAAAAGTGCACCTCTTCAAATTGCACAAGTTCATGACTATCCCACAAGGGGTAGAGAATTGTACAGGTTGGCACAAAACAGGTCTAGGACTGCTTTGAATCTACCTTCCCAAGCTGGCGTCGGATTCCTGAACCACCTTCCTAAGGAGATATGGCGGGAGGGAGATAGGAACAAAACGCTTGCTCATTCGTCGTGAATTTTACATGGTGTGCGAGTTTATGGCCCACTCATGTTCTCTTGGGGGCTTCCTTTCCCACTAAAGAAATTAAATTAATATTTTCAATGTTAACTTTCGCTTATAAATTATCTTTATTTTTTATGTGCTTCTATCATAAATTATTGACGTTTTCTATGCAATTTTGTATTGTAATTTTTATGGAAATAAAGAAATTATTATTATTATTTTTCATAGTTAAGAATTCTTCTTTTGTTTGACCCATATTTTTATATGCTTATGTATGTGATATACTGAAACACAATAATAAAATACTTCTGCTAAGCTTATTATGCTTAGTAAAAATGCATATTTATAATAAATATTGAGGATAAAAACTTCCTCCTTCATTGTAAAAAGAATTCTTAGTCACTCCTTTAAATAATATATTCTTTCTTCAAACTCTCACCAACAATAATCAAATTATTTTTTCCAGCTGTTTCACAGGATTCGAGATGAAAAGCCTGAATCATTCAAAAAAATTGTTCCCTTTTTTGGAGATGTTCTACAAGATGGTTTGGGGTTGACAGATGAAGCCAAGAAACGTATCACCGAGGAGGTAAAGTAATTTTACAACGTAATAGTATGATTTTGTTACAACTATAGTATAACAGTTCAATATACGGTACTTCTTTTTACTTTTATATACATAGTATATAAAAGTATTGTTTTTAATTTCAATTTTTATGGATATATCTTCTGTTGTCAAAAAAATTATATATTCTTACCTTTCTTGGTGTGTTTGTTTTTTTTTATAATTCCTCTGTGTATTTTTCATGTGACAGTCCACATCCATTTATTAATAAATTTGGCTTATATATAGCAATATCTAAATTTTTTAATTTTTTGAATTTTTGATTTTTAATTTATTAAAAAATATCAATTTTTCAAAAAGCTTAGATTTTGATTTTCATTTATGTGTTTCAATATTTAATTTGAAAATTGTAAAATTCTATAGTTATGTTTTAAGTAAAAAATATTTTTATATTTTAGCTAACATAAAAGTAAATTTCTTATGTATTGAAACCAGCTTATATAAACTTTGTATTTTGAATTATTTTTAAATTAGATAAAATTAAATTTATGTCATAAAGATATTGTCTGACTATATTCTTATAGATATAAAAAAAAATCTTCCTCTTTAGTTTTATAAAATTGGTATTCTAATAAATCACCAACAAAAAATCAAAAAATTTTTTTTCTTTCACCATACAAGTTGAAATTAAAATTTGTTCCTTTTTTTATTTTTAAAGATTTATTTTTGAACACAAAAATTATTAAATTTAGTTAATTTTAAACATGATAATTACAGATTGTTTTTTTTTTTATACTTAAAAAATATGTTGTCAAGGTACTTTATTTGAAATTCACGATAGGTGATGGTGGATTTATATTATTTACATTTTTACGATGGACATTTTCCATCACGGTTTTATGTAAAACAAAGTTTCACGACGGGATCTGGAATCGGAATGTCATCCTGTCCTTAGGATCATAGTACATAAAATATAAAATTGACTAATACATAATCCGAACTGAGCAGGAATAAAGCTGAAAACAAAAAAGTTTAAAGCAGTCAAAAAACCAACTCATATAAATTGGCGATTAGACTTGTGAGCTTTTGTTGTGAGATGTGCACCTCATTGGTGTTTCAGAATTTTGAATTGCTATTCTGACAGTTCAACGATCTGTCAGTTCGGCACTTTGATGTGCCACCAGTGTATAGCATAGGCAAGTGTGTGTCACAAGCTTACAGATATATTGCTGCTTCGTTTTGTTGTTTCAAATTACATATTTTCAAGTTTTGATCGATACTATTCTTAACTTTTAAGCACATTACAGTATTTTTAAACTTAAAATTCATATTTAATCCAAATCATATTAGCCTTCAGGCGGTGAATGAGGACGCTCATAACCCCTTTATTTATGCCAATGCTAAGGATTGATTTGTCATTGGGACGGTGAAGATGTCCTGTAATCCAGCCACTTGGAGGTAACAAATTGTGGATAGTTGTGAGAGATGGTCGGTGGGTGTAGTATTGTCTTGTGTGGATTAACGTCCGCACTATTGAATACTATGTTAATCCGCAAAGACTATCCTCATAATTACACAAATTCATAATTCAGAGGCCGTGGTTCGGATTCCACGTTAAACTGTAGGTCCTTTAGTTGCCATTGGCTGATGGACTATTAAATTAAAAGTCCTGTCTAAGGAACACGTCAGCCTTATTCAGTAACAATACTACAAGATCGCACCACAATCATCTTTTACTCAATCTTCATTCATACTTTGCTTAAAATACCTACCTTGGTCGCCATTTCAATAATCTAATATTGCGTTGTGTGCAGGTATCGGTGGTGATCCACAGTGCTGCCACACTCAAGCTGGAGGCCAAGCTGAAGGATGCTGTGGTAATGAACGTCGTGGGAACACACAGGGTGCTTGAACTGGCCAAGCAAATCAAGAACTTGAAGGTATCATTGTGATCAAGCTATAGTAGACATTAGATTAGGGCTGTTAATTAATAGCATTAATTAACATTAGACTGGGATGGTGGCGACGTCCTATAATCCAGCTACTTGGAGGTCACGAATTGTGGATAGTTAGTTGTGAGAGATGGTCGGTGGGTGTAGTGTTCTCTTGTGTAGATTTACGTCCGCACTATTGAATACTACGTTAATCCGCAAAGACCATCCTCATAATTAGACCAATTTGTAATTCAGAGGAAGTGGCTCGGATGCGACGTAAAACTGCAGGTCCATTAGTTGCCAGGGGCTTTTGGGCTATTAATTATCAGTCCTGTCTAAGGAACATGTCAGCCTTAGTCAGTAACAAGACTACAAGATCACGCCACAATCATCCTACATTCAGTCCTCATTCATACTTGGCTTAAAATACCTACCTCGGTAAGTCGCCATTTCAGTTAAAAGTATAAGAACAATGGCAACTAAGATTGATCACGCCTATGTGACTTGGACCATGTATTGCAATATTTGAGACATTTGTTTTTTGGTTAGTGACGTCATAGTCATAGTTCGTTGATAACAACAGCTGTTTGAGTTTAGATGTACTGAAAACATTCCCTTTAGACACATCCATGATCTAATCTATTTCCCACAGGGAAGTAAAAACAATATATTTAAAGTAGAAAAATGTTTAAAAATTTTAGTATCACTAAAATAAAAATGGAAATTTCAAACTTCTAAAAATTACAACTGTTTTTTTTCTTTCCAAGTTAAAAAACAAATTATGAAGAATATCATAATTTTTACAGGTGTTTGTGCATGTTTCAACTGCGTTTTGTCACGTGGATGTCGAAGTGATGGAAGAAAAGGTCTACGACACACCGATTTCTCCAAAAGACATCATGCGAATGTGTGAGTGGATGGATCAAGAGACACTGGACATCATACAGCCAAGGTGATGACAAAAAATAAAACCCAGATAACATATCGCAACTCTTACCTTCATGAGAAAAACAAAGTGAAATCATACGATAAGTGTTGAGACCAAAATGTAATCCCTTCTTTTTAGAAGTGAGAAAAGTAACTTATCACATATGTCTTAAAAATAAAAAAAATTTAAAAAGTAATTGATATATTTTACCACACACATCTAGCCAAAAGTGGTTTTAATAAGATCACACATTTAATGCTAGTATGAATTATCTAGATTAGATTAGATTATTAAAATGGCGACCATACTACTATCTTGTACAGTAACTATAATATTTAGCTACACGATTCTATATTATCTTTCTTACACCTGTGTAGGGTGCTATGTAAACTTACTGAAGCTGATTGTGTCAAATATTTTAAAATACCAATTCCAAGATAGTGTGAGTGTTTTGATGTTTTCAAACAAATTATATAAAAACTGGGTAACACAAGTGAAAAATTCTCATTTATTTTTTACAAGCTGCTGTACTACTAATATAGGTCAAAAACCTTAAAACCCATCTTTTACTACATTATTTTGAGTGTTATTCTCTTATGCAATTTGTAGATAATAGGAAAAAGTTGCCAATATAGAAAATCAATGCTCTGTTGGTCTTAAAACTGAGATAACTCACTAACTACCAATTAAGAAAAATCAATCCTCTATCACAACATTCAAGGATTCAGCTAAAGCTGGAACAGTAGCAAGGCTGCGTATAATATTACAGGATATATACCTTATTAAACTCATTTACTACATAATTTTAATAATCATTCCTCTAATATGGATTGTTTTTCAGGGTTTTAAATCCACATCCCAACTCCTACACATATTCCAAACGACTTGCCGAGGCGCTGGTTGACGAGTACTATCCAGAAATCCCTACTTGCATTGTGAGACCATCTATAGGTGTGTTGTAGCATCTTATAGATTATGAAATAAAAATATTTGTTCTTAACATTATTATTCAATAGATACTCGTATAATATCGCAAAATATTCAAGTTCATTTTGGATGTACTTGAGACATCACTAATTTGAATTAGTATACCAGCAATACATGTTCTTTTAATGAAAGAGTTAATACCATATCATAAAAAAATTTTCAGAATAGAATAGAACAACTAATATCTATTTTAACAATGAACCGAGTCTCTGAAAAATTAAAATACAGTCTCATCTGAGGATTGCAATCTATTGTTGATTTTTGAACTGACAAAAGAATAAGGGTCCTAAACAATCTTATCTTTTGGTTTTACACAATGTTTAACTTGAATATCGGACATTAATTAATGAATGATTGGGACATGTATAATGTTATATAGAATTATATAACATAAATTTGTTCTCAATTTTTACAAAGATTAATAACATAAAATATTCAATCGTAGATTATATAAGATACTATACTTTGTGATGACATCTTATTTGATACTTATTTTTCTAAAAAAAATTAACGTCATGTGGGACAAACAAATGTGATAACGGCACACGTTGACGTATGGGTAGTTACACAATTTTTAACTGAGCGGGTCAATGGAATAATCTACTTATTTATTCTGTATCTAGAAATGTGTATTCTAAAATTGCAGCCTCTCAGTAATTGCATCTCCAGCAACTAATGTGGTGTGTAGATACAGTATTATGCATTTGTTAGTGATGTTCATTTAACAGTCACTGTCATTAATTTTCCCCAGTGACACCATCAGTGAAGGAGCCCGTACCGGGGTGGGTGGACAACCTCAATGGCCCTATAGGGCTACTGATTGGAGGAGGCAAAGGAGTCATCCGCACAATGCACTGCAAGGCAGAACTGCTCGCTCAACTTATACCCGTAGACTTTGCCATCAACGGAATCATCGTTATTACCTCAAAAGTGGGCAAAATGACTGAAAGGTTTGTTAAGTAATTTTTCTGTTCTTTATTTCAAAATAAAAACCCTCTAAGTAACCTCGAAAAAGTATTTTATGGAGTAATATAGTACACTATATAGATTTTTTTTAAACCTCTACTGCCCATCACCATGGGTTATAGGATCTTAGCGGTGAATTACAAACGTAGCGGAGCGAGTTACATAGACCAGCCAGAGGTCATGAGTTCATGATCTGATAGGAGTCGCCGGGCACTGGTTTCGATCCAGCAATCTTTAACCATGGGTGGAGTTAAGGGGGTAAACTTTAAACATCTTAAAAGTTTTTGAATTTTTATTTCAATCTTAACAGCAATATGTGACACATGGGGTACTGAATAAAGTTGTAAGTAAATGTCTTTTTCTCTATTTTATTTATTGTGATTTTTTATTTTATGTATGTATTGATGTTGTTTTATATTAGCTGTAATATTTGTTTGTTAGAGTAAATCTTTCTTTTATCTTTTTTGGCTTTATTATTAGTGACATAAACTAAATTATTAACTCTGTAACCCCCTAACTGAACTAAACTATTACCTGCTTTGTACTCACTAATGTTGTTCCTCAATCTCGATTGGTGAATATTTGTTTGTTAGGAGTTTCAATTACAATTCTTATCTTCTTCCACTCCTGTCGATTGGCCAATATTTAAGTCATATGCTACTATTTTTATTGTTTACTTTTTTCAAGGTCAATCCTTTTCAACATGGATGTATCTAACTTCATGTCAATAATCGTATCACATTTTACATTTGTGTATACCCCTGATGTAAATGATAGGAGATGGAAAGGTCACATAAAATAGTTTGGGTAGCAGGAATGGTCCTCCGAGTACAAAAAAAGTTTTGTGAAAATCATCCTCTGCTGTTTAGATTTTTCCATCTCAGCATGTGTTGAAGTGTACGGTAATCTTCCTAAGGTTAAAGTTTTATTGTAATCACATCTTTTCCACATTTTCAGGCCTAAAGAAATGCCGGTGTACAATCTGACGCAAGGAAATACGGCCACAATTTCATGGGGCAAGGTGCTGGATATTGGACGGTCGGTATTCTACAAGTATCCGTTCTCTGTAATGCTGTGGTATCCAGACGGCAACATCCGCAGCAGTAAACTGGTACATGACATCTACACAATCTTCTACCATTGGATCCCAGCTTACCTCATTGATGGACTGCTCTTCATCTTTGGACAAAAAAGATTGTAAGAGCACATTTTAAAACATTTAATTTACATTTTCTTATTCAACATTAATAATATTTCTAATTATATATTGATTCTTCATATCAAAATAACAAACACTTCTTCAAAATACATTCAAATACTGTTGGGAATGCTAATTTTGGAAACAGTAACCGTTTGCCCTAAATTCCCTTAGCTAGCAAGACACCCATTCTAAATGTTTTTTATATTATTCCACAGATTTAAATGTTTGAATGTTTTGACGTGGATTTGTCTTAGCTCTGGGGTACGTGTTAGCAATTATTTGTAAGACGAAAATTTTAAAAATAAAAGCTGTTTAGATTAACTGAAAACATTCCCTTTAGACACTCGTCTCTTTTCCTCAGAGAAATAACTACAAACATTTTTTTCAAAATATATAATTTAGATTGCACAATTGCTGTAAACATGTAAAGATATAATTTATTTTACTAGTTCTTAGTATTCAATTAAGTTGATGAATTAAAAACTAAGCTTTAGATTAGATAATTGAAATGCAACCATACCACAAGGTAGGTATTTTAAGCCAAGTATGAATGAGGATTGAGTGTAAGATGATTGTGGCGCAATCTTGTAGTCTTGTTACTGACTAAGGCTGACATGTTCCTTGGACAGGACTGTTAATTAATAGCCTAACAGTCAATGGCATATCTAAGGGACCTACAGTTTAATGTGGAATTCGAACCACTGCCTCTGAATTACGAACTGGTCTAATTATGTGGATAGGTCTTAGCGGATTAACGTAGTATTCAATAGTGCGGACGTTAATCCACACAACAGAACACCACACCCACTGACCATCGCTCACAACTATCCACAATTCGTGACCTCCAAGTAGCTGGATTACAGGATGACGCCACCATCCCAGTCCTTGGATGGTGTTTTTAAATGACTATGTTATTTTTTTGTTAGCGATTCCAACCCAAAAACATTTTTTGGTGGACTAAAAATATAGAAAAACCAACGCTGATAAAAAAATCTTGAGCTTTTCCTATAAAAAATACTTATAATCATAACAGTGTACTTCCACATGTTCCTAAACAATTTACCACGCAAAATGATGAAAATTCCTTACATAGATTGTTTGTTGAATAATTTCTGTGCCACAAAACTTAAAAATAAATCTTATTGATGATTGTATTTTCCAGCATGGTCCACGTTCAAAACAAAATATCTGTGGGCTTGGAAGTACTTCAGTACTTCACTACGAGACAGTGGAGCTTCAAAAATGATAAACTTTTAGCCTTGAGGGCAGAGTTGAAGGGGACGGATAAGGAGATATTCGCAATGCCGTTTGAGGATGTGGACGAGGTGGCGTACATGACAGACTGCATGCTTGGAGCTCGCCAGTATCTCTGCAAGGAAGAGATCTAGGAGGAGGAATCTCACACTGTCAGTAAACCAAATGTACTCAGTATCAAGTATACTCAATCAAATAGTATCATCAGTCAAACGTAGTATTCAGTATGATTATATGTCTAACAATACAGTACTTACCGAGAAAATAATCTCACTACAATTATTTTTTACAGCATAGTCTTAAAAGTAATTTTTGTTAAATGGTTGGTTTTGAATGATTATTGCTTCACCGTATTTGACAGTCTAAGTCAAGAATATATAATCAAGTATTCAATAATAGCTTTTATCAACACAGTCCACAATTTCAGCGTCAAATGACAAGCACTTGCCTTCAGAAGGACAGTCCATAAACAAATACATCGCATGACCTGCGTACTCAGCGAATTTCCATAATAATATAATAACTTTGGTCAAAATCTTATATATTTATGCTTTAATTATTTGCCTATTCTTCATAAGATTAAAATAAAAGATGAGTTGTATTGCTAACACATGAAAGTAGCCATTTATACCATCAAAAATTTTATTTTTAACATTTATACCAACTTTAATCAACATCTGTCCATAAATAAAGGAGTTTGCTACTCCATAGATTAACATGAAATATGCATTTGCTTTGATGATTACACACATAAATCTATGATTTTTTACCTTTCAATTCAATTGGCCTTTTAATTTACCTATTGAATCCATTCCTCCCAAATCCAACTCTCATCATCCAAAACAAAAAAACACAGAATTAATTTTTTTTATTCCATGATTAACATCCTCAAAATACAACGTACTGTGTTTAGATTTTTTTATATCTCGGTAACCGTTGAAGATAGAGAAAAACTTTAAGGAACTTAATTGTGTAGTATTTTAAACTGATTCCAATGGTGAAATAAAAAATTAGAAATTTTTTAAAATTACATGTGAAAAACACAAAAAACCCCATTTTGGGGTACAAAAAAACTAGTTCCATTGACCGATATGTGGGTTTACGAAACTCGTCCAAATTCGTAGGAACAAGTCTCTACAATGGTCTATCGGACATTTTTACGAGATGATCGTGTTCACAGACAATTATATGTATATATTTTTAACATATATTATATATAAAATTTTTAACGACTATGTTTTTGGTCTTGGGCACCTAAGAAGAAAAAATAACAGTATCGGGCTTAAACTCTCCATTTTAAATAGCTACTTCCCTTAGAAATAGTTAAAACATTATGAAACAAATATGTGTTTAAACCTCTCATGTGGGTGTTGAAGAAATGTAGGTTTTAGCTCATTTCATTTTATTTATTATATGACTTACAAAAGTTATAAAGTTTAAACTTATTTCAAGCATAATTTAAATTTATAAGGTATTGCAAAATACAGACAAAAACTTAAAAGTTCACTCAAATACAATTATTTGTTTATGGTCTTTTTTTAGTTTTAATTATTAACTCAAGAAGCTACTGCAGACATGATTATTTGTATGATATTGTGATCATTTCCAACCTTTACACATATTTTTTACACAGATTTTGGCTACTGGATCGATTTGTAGCCCTGCTCTTCTACTTCCTCATTGCTTGGATGATCGTCTCGTCTTCCGACACGATGCGTGGCTTGCTCGACTCTGTGCTAGAAACAATCTCGGCCTTGCCCATCTTCCAACGATCTATCGACAAGACTCCAGTGGCGAAGAACTGAAAATTCTAGCCAACAAAAATTACCTTTTCTATCTCCTGACACTGGTCTTTAACAGTTATTGTTTAAAATTCACAGAATTTATTTTTTTAAATTATCTTCAACATTGAATCTTTTGAAGTTATAGTAGTTGTTTATTGAAATTCTTCAAAATGTTAACATGCTTCTATTCAATCCTTTAGACCTTAAATTTCTAATAATCATTTTGAAAGTTGATGTTAATCAAAAAAATCATTTCAGAACAATTTCATACAAAAATATAATTTAGTGCAAGAATTTATCACGAAAGAATCATACTTTTCAAAGTTTCTACACAATAACTAAAATAAAATACAGACAAGGGGAAGCAGATGAAATAGCGAGTACTGATGTATATACATTTTTTAAATAAGTAGATAATTTTAAATAGGTAACTATGTATTTTTATGACTAAGATAGAAGGAGGGTAAAACTAATGTATATTATTGTAACAGGTTTTGGATGAAGTTGTATCTTCGATTGTTTTCATAACCTGTTTGTAAATATCACTGTTAAACGTAGGCACTAGAATTAAACAATATGTTTATTTAAACGTTAAGAACTTCAGTGACCATTTAAAAATATTCATTTTTAAAGTCAGTTTAAATATATTTAAAGCCAGTATAATTTTAAACCCATTAGGGTCAAGGAAAATTAATAGTTACAAAGTACCATAATGTATTCATTTCACTTTTTACATTAAGGAGGGTTCAAAATACATGTATAATTACTTTTTCATAAAAATTTGTTTTTTAATTTAATAACACAAGAAGGTACATACTTTAAATACATAAACGTGTAACTAAATGCAAAATACATTGGTTACACTAAGTAAACCTGTCCCACTTAAGTCAAAATAGGAAAATTTAAATTTATCATAATGTCAATGCGATTTCAATGACAAATACTCTTTGAATTCAGATAGTTTTTCCGTTTTGTAAGATTCTACATAGACAGATGTACAAATATAAAACCAAAAAAATTATATTAAATTTATTATAGTGATATTCACAATATCTATAGTTACCAAATGTATCTTGTATCTGCTAAGGTGTTTAGTATAGGTTTATAAATGCATTTATTTAATGTAACGAAGATTTAGTGATAACATTACTGAGTTATCTAACAAATAAGACAATGGCTCAATCTAACTGTAATGTTAACATGTATAATTTATCTTGTGCTTACTGGACTGTATTAAAAACTTATGTATTTGTATTTTTGTTAATTATTACTCACTAGTGTTTACCCATCGCACGTTGCAGCGATTTACAAAACAGATTTATTAGTTTTAGATTCGCTGGAGAATATAAAACGTAGTACAATTATTGTTACATTTATGAGTTTGTAGCCTATCCAGGTATTTTAAGCCAAAATATTTGTAAGAAATGGGTATATTCATGCGGACTTGAAACTTTAAAACATGAAAATTGAGACAGACTATATCATCTTACACTGGGTACCTTTAGTCATTTTACAGCTTAGTAAATAGTAAACACACTTATATAAACACATTTATGTATTTCAGATAGCAAGAGAAAAGTATAAATAATATACAACAGCTGATTATTATAGTAAACGTAATACAGTAGAGCATTGATTATCCTAAGCCCGGTTATCCGAAACGTGGTCAAACATCGAAAAATGAAACCGCGCGCCGAACTTAAGTTTAACATCGACGTTTGTAGCGGCCAAGCGCTGCCGCAGCAACTAAACTTGCGGCTCAACTCCCTCCAAAGTAATTGAGAAGTGGAAGAATCAATGATGAGTGAGTGAGTGAGAACTTTGACATTTATATACAGATATAAATTTACACCTTACAGTAAATATACCAACAGTGAGGAAAATTCTCTTAAAGGTTTACATTACTTGAAGGATCAGCAAACTATTGGAACAACATAAGGTAAGTTAGCTTCATATAGATTCCCTTTCACATAGATGTGTGCTGTCTACCTTCTACAGACATACATGTCTTCAGTCACTTGCTGAGGAACATGTCTCTAAAGATAGCTCTCTACAAAATCAAATAGCTGTCTTTCTATCCTAACAAATATCTAAATGGTATCTATCCAAATGGTAATAATTTCTTTCAGAAATCTTATAAACAGAAGATGAAATATTTTTTTGGATTGATCCTCCACCCCTAAGATGCTAGCAAACATTTTTTAATGGGTTTTATTGGGTGATGAAAACTTGAGCAGCATACTGTGTTTTATGAAAAACTGTTGATAAAAAGATATTGATTTGATAGTAATCTTAATAAAGTATAAGCTTAATATTGTTGCCTAATATTTGTTTTTTTTTAATTTTTTTAAAATATATAACATTTGAAAAATGTGCACAGTTTAACATTTTGTTTGTTTTTTGGAATAAATCTGATTTTGACTTTAACTTTGTTTGGTTTTTGAGCTGGGTTTCATTTTGATGGTTAAAATACTTACAAGTAAATTTACAAAATAACAAAATATTTATTTAAATAGATATTTTGAAAATTTAAAACTTTTAAACTATAATTTTTATTGTCATATAGGTGTTGTGTGTCATGCTATTAGAGATCTTAACACTATAAACTATAAAATTTTAATCAATACCGTTAGTTATTTTTGAGAAATTTGGATTTTTTATATTTTTCAGGGGTGAACCAACCTTTAAAAATCAATATATATAAAAAAGTATAAATAAACGTTTTAGGCTATAGCCAAAGTGCACCCTTGTACCAAATTTAAGAAGAGTCAAACCATAGATATGGTCTTCGGTCGTTTCACTAACAGACACACACGTCAGTCCAAAGACAACTTTTTTAGATTCAGGGAACCTCAAAACAGATATTTCCACCCTCAGAAAATTCACAATTTTGATAATAACAATAGTTCCTTCTTAACAGGCCTATAAGGGGAGAGGGTAAAAATATTTTATTCAGACCTTAGATTAGATTAGATTAGATTATTGAAATGGCGACCATAACACAAGGTAGGTATTTTAAGCCAAGTATGAATGAGAGTTGATTGTAGGATGATTGTGGCGCGATATTGTAGTCTTGTTACTGACTAAGGCTGACATGTTCCTTAGACAGGACTGTTAATTAATAGGCCAACAGCCGATGGCAACTAAGGGACCTACAGTTTGACGTGGAATCCGAACCACGACCTTTGAATTACGAATTGGTCTAATTATGAGGATGGTCTTTGCGGATTAACGTAGCTTTCAATAGTGCGGACGTTAATACACACAAGAGAACACTACACCCACCGACCATCGCTCACAACTATCCACATTCCTGACCTCCAAATATCTGGATTACAGGATGACGCCACCATCCCAGACAATACCTGTTTTCAGTCACTAATTACCATACCTGTTTTTCATATACTGCTCACATATATGGATTGAGTTCTTTCTAAATACAGTCTAACTAAAGTATTGAATAGCTCAAATGCATTATAGTCCTGAACATATATCACAAGATCAGATTGTGGTTGTCAAGAGGGCTTTCATTGCATAATTTGTCCTGTGCCACACTGACACCAAATGATGGCAAATAACCATGACAGCTTATCCAGCAACCTAAATTAATACCTAATCATTAAATCTATCCAAACTATTTTTAAGGAAAATAAATTAAAAAGACTTAAAAAAAGAAGTATTCTTATTCCCAGAACAGTGTACAATCAAAGGTAAAAACGACGACGTGAGGTTTCAAGTTCATGTCGCCGACCGGTCTGTATCCACTCATACTCGCCGGTCTTGCTGTCAAACGTTCCGAGCTGAAGCGACTGCAGCCTCAATGTGAACCGAGGCCCCAGCTCCTTCAACCGTGGCTTGGCTTTCGGGCTGAACTCGTACCTACACAAACCTATATATGAGCCTTGTCTGTTGCTTAAATACATCAAGAAACAGAAAAATTCATAAACAAAAATACATCAGAAGACATTACATCCAGTAAACAAAACTATCAAATTTACATTGACGTATTACCCATTTGTAATTTTGGGCTTTTGTTACTAACCTAAACTTTGTTAACATTTAGACTACTAAACCAATCTTCCATACAATAAATTTTTAATTTATGCATTTACATTGAATTTGAACATGTAACTTGTATAGTAATCAATTAAGTTTACCTTAAATTCTTTATTTTATGTTTTTCTATACTTTTCGGCCTTTTTAACATTGAGATAGGGAACGATTCAAACCCCAGTTTTGTTACTTAATAATGATTTCCCACCCTTCCTATCTAGACTAATTCTTTAGATTAGATTAGATTAGATTATTGAAATGGCGACCATACTACAAGGTAGGTATTTTAAGCCAAGTATGAATGAGGATTGAGTGTAAGATGATTGTGGTGCGATCTTGTAGTCTTGTTACTGACTAAGGCTGACATGTTCCTTAGACAGGACTGTTAATTAATAGCCCAACAGTCGATGGCAACTAAGGGACCTACAGTTTAACATGGAATCCGAACCACGGCCTCTGAATTATGAATTGGTCTAGTTATGTGGATGGTCTTTGCGGATTAACATAGTATTCAATAGTGCGGACGTTATTCTACACAAGAGAACACTACACCCACCGCCATCGCTCACAACTATCCACAATTCGTGACCTCCAAGTAGCTGGATTACAGGATGTCGCCACCATCCCAGTCTTACTACAAGCGAAAACTAGTGAACCTCTAGAATACTCTTATTCTCATTCTTGAGACACCGACCACTATGTGGGTATTTTAAGGAGAATATGAGTGAAGACGAGTGTGATGAGTAATAATTTGATGACCAGTGGCCTTGTTAATGACAAAGACCAGCTGATTTATTTGTCAGGATCATTAATTAACCCTTACCGGGCGGCTAGCCTTTACACACAGCACAGTAGGGTCGCACGACGCGGCTAATGCCTTTAGACGCAATCAATCATTTCGCCACATTTACTGCGCTGTAGTTCACGAAACACATAGAGTACATGGTGATGTTACTGTTGCCTCTATGCACTCACAAAACCAATATAACAGCTTTATTGAAATATTTAGTGACTGAAATCAGTTGCTAGGCAACTTTGGTCAGTATTCCTTCGCTCCCGTACTGCCGCTTATACACGTGAATCAATAGGGCCAGCTGTTTTCACTTTCGATAAACTTGTTTGTTGACATTTTTGTCGATGTGTGATTATTTTCATTGTGTTTTAGCAGTAAATAGTGTATATTGTGTGAATGTTTTTAATGTATAGGATTTATTAAATAATTATTATTAACCAAAATGGCTCGTCCAGACCAAAAAAAATTACTTTTTTAAATGTCTAAAAATAGTCCTCAGTAAATAAAAATGAAGCAAATTTCTGTTGTCTACTATATTCGAGCTACCTAAATCCAAAAGAACATTGGGAAAATAATATTTTGATTTTTTTGCACTAAATGAGCAGGGACCGTGATTTTCAGTAGCGCTTTAAGGGTTAATAGTTTAATGAACATTTGAGTGCATCACCAGTAATTACCCGGATCGTGTAAAAAGTAGGCCTACAGACAACATTATCATTGTTCGTTTTTATGTGTCAATGTGTGTGTTGTGTTTTATATTTCTAATGACGGGTCCATAACGGATATAACATTCCTGTCACCTGTCACATCCTGTTGATGCCGTTCAGGCAAAACATGTAGTGGATAAACCTATATGTGAACTGAGATAAGACGTAAGTTAATTGGGCTAAATACACAGTTTGAGTTTAAAATAATGAATTTTACTAGTACTTTTAATGGAACTTTACACTGTATTTCCGGATAATCCGAACAGGATTCGGTCCCAATTAGTTCGGATTACCGTAACTCTGGTGTACTTTGTGATGATTTGGTCTTTGGGGAGCCAAGAATGGTTTCAAACTGAGTCCAGGTATAACCAACCATTCATTCTTGGGACCCACATATTTACTTTACTAGATTGAAATTAACCATGCCCTTAGATAATTACAGAATTATGCATTCCTTAAAAAATACTGTTTGCAGAATTTTTCCAACATTTTATTAAAAATTTAGAACTGCGCACATTTCATAACTTCCACCCCATGAAAAATCATTTTCATATCCTAAATCATGTAAACAAATTTTTAGTACACTTGGCATTTGAATAACGCTAAGCTTACCTGTGGTGTCGAAAGAAGATGTAGTCTCTCTGATTATGGAAAGTGACCACCCTTCTGCCCTTGAATTCCGGGTTGATGTTGAAAATGGAGGCTAGCATTCGAGCAACTGTGTGACCCAGACGAGTGGAGAAGTTGTTCACGATTACTTCAGGTCGATGTGATGAAATTTCTCTCCAGTCTTTCTGAAATACGATACCTGATTATTTACACTTTTATCAGTAAACAACGACTTACGACAGATAGATAGTGTGGACTAACCTATGCGTACCTACTTAAATGCAAAGCTCTTCCTTAGTTCCTAGACAGGTAAGACTTCAGCAGTTTTTGTCAATTCTGACAAGTGATTCGATAACCTGTTACATATGAACTCCAAAATTCCAGGATTATATGCATCACATAATGTATGAAGAATAATGTACAGTCAGTACATATGCTTATATCAAACTAGCCAAAATACCCGTTCTTCGCACGGGATGAAAAGGCTGAGGGGTGTTGGCTCTTCTGATACATTCAAGTTATTGTTAATTAATTCTTCATTGTTTACAAAATGACAAAAAACACGAGTGTCTATTACATGACAAAGTAACATCTGTCAAATATTGGGAGAGGATAAGGATTAACGTAATAGAAACAGTCAATGGGAAAAAAACTTAAAATCTACCATTCCACTATTTCAAACTAATAATTCACTAATTTCGATCCAGCAGTTTATCTGAAAAATCAACTTTATTTCTTCTTCTTCCCGATCTATCAAAATATAGTGCAAACGGATATTGTCATTAGAAAATGTAAACATTGAAACCTAGGACATTCATGGGGCGTAGCTCGAGGGGATTTTAAGAGAACTAATACCTATGTGTTGCATGAGTTTAAGATCTATCTTTCTGTAAAATTTCAAACCGGTCGGTTCAGTATTTTTCGTGTTTACTTGCCACAACAAACCCACAAACAAACCCAAAAACATACCCACAAACATACAGAAACCACCTTTTTTATAATATTATAGATTATCCCTTCAATTCCTACCATGACTATGTTAAGTAGGCCTACATAAATTAATGCATTTAGATATTTAGATTATACAGATTAGTTTAACCAACCCTTAATTCTGGGGTAATCTTCACATTACTCAGTCTGAAATGAGCAGTAGGTCCTTCAGGCAAGTGGATCACAACCAGACCATCTACAATGTGTTAAGAAACATGACATTCACTATGTTGTATCCACACATTTTCAATGGTGTATATTTAAATTCATATACTGGTGTTTCAGAACTCCAACCAGCCTTTTGAGGTGTTGATTTCAGGTCAGTGTAAAATCTAAATATCACAATTGAATCGTCCAGAAGTCCTCAAATACTCAGAGCTACTTTTTTTTAATTATTGTTGATAAAATATTATTGCACAAGGCTGCTAGAGTAGATCCAATGTACGTGATTTTTCTAGCAATAACTTCTAAAACAATGAAAACAAAACTTTACAAAAAAGTAGCATTTTTGCATAAATCAGGCAGGCCTACCACTAGATTTGTCTTTAACCTACCTCAAACAGTTATCATTGTAAAACTTTTTAAGAATTCAATTTTTGAAGATATTCTTACTTTTAAAGTTTTAATTGGCCGCCATTTTGAATATTTACATTAAAAAATTTCTTAATTTCTTTTATAAAATAACATTACAACACATTATTAAGAATGTACGTCAAATTTAAAAGTTTTAACTGAAATAGCTTCAGAGAAAAATGTTTTTAATAAAATGGTAGCTCTTTGAGTTACTGAGGATTTTCTGTAAAGCTAGTTCTACCTCCTGTATTTAGCACCGAAAAATGAATAATTTTTATAATAAGGAGTAGAAATTTTTCTTCCACCTTTACAAAAGTGGCATTTTTCATCATTTCACTTAAGTAAAAAATTAACTATACATAATATATTATCTGTGAAAAATGTTAATAACCAATCATAAACACAATATGTGATCCACCATATCATACAACAAACATGTTTAGTAGAAACATGAGCTTTGGCTGATTGCCTCTGGTTTTCTCCTGCTCAACTGTTTTAACTGACCAAACTTTTCCCAAAGAGATTTTACAGTTGGCCTTCAAACTTGGTATCATTTATAAAAATTACTAACTTCTAAAAACATTTCCAGAATATTTAGTCAAAACAAAATCAAAACGACTTTATAATTGAAAGGATACTGGGCTCTCCTTGGTTCTCGTTGATTATGATAACATCTGTGAACTTCTTGGCTGTCGCATCCTTGACAATCTTCTTAACGCTACACCTCTGTCGATACCTGGTTAGAGAGTTGGGAATCACTCTTCCTAACTCAACTCCAAACACTCTAGTTTTCTGCAAAAAGAGCGCTAAATTGTAATATAGACTTACTGTTCATAAAAAAATTAATTCAAATTACTTATATTAACATGTTGTTTTTATAGATTAGATTACCGTTTGAAATGACAACCTACCGAGGTAGGTATTATAACAAGACTTATAAGAATGATCGAAGATATAAAATTCAAAAAGATTTAAAATGTTATGTAGGTCTAAATTATAACACTTCCACTACGTTTATAAATGTGCTTAATAACCAGCCCTACATATGGTTCAGACAATTCTTATCTGAAGCCTATGCACTCATAGGCTATGAATTTAAATAGCCTATTAATTATTAATTAATAGGCTATTAATTTAGGCTAATAATTGATGTTTCAAATTTTTAATGTTTCAAAGTTATAAAAACTAAATATGATAGACTTATCATTATACTTACTCTAAGAGGATTGTCTGAATATGTAATGAGGATTTTAGGTTCATATTGATTTTGGAAGAAACTCTGGAACTCATCATTTTGAATATCTAAAGTCATCTCTTCAATTCGTTCTTCATTTTCTTGAACTTGAGGGTCTAGTACTGTAGAATCTGGTTCTCTTGTATTTTCAATTGTCCTTGGTACTCCTGGAGCCTCTCCATCTGCCTTTCGTCTCTTCCTTTCCGCTTTCTTTTGCTAAAAAATATTCAAAAATTGCAAAGTTCATTTGAATAACCGATAAACACATCTAGAGATTGATTTATTATTAATTATTATTGGTTATGAGTGGGTTTATGTTTGGGCCTTAACACAATCACAAAATAAGTCATTGGTCTACTCCTAATTATAAAATTATATCCTTGAAACTGTACTTCATCGATACTGTATTCATGCACATAGATCACGCAAGTAGTGTGGCCATTCCTGATAGGCAAAATTTTGGACCAACCAGCACAACAGAAAACTTCCTGCTCATGCTGCTGGTAACCAACAAGTGTGCATGAGAATATGTTCGTTGCCCCAAAAGAATTCCAAGCATTTAGTATAGCAATTAAGTTAGTATTTGGGTAAAAAGTATACAATGAAGGTTATCACATGCAAAGTTTTTACTAGGCTATTTTAATACGGTAAGAAATAGGTCTAACATTCTTAAAACACTCTTTGGTAAACTAGCCTACCATCTATAGAATTTAAAGTATCGGAAGTGGTATATTGTGTCATAGAAGCCATAGACAATGGCATCGTGTAAATGATTGGTTACGCAACACCATAATCAAATAATAAGTATACGAAAAAAGGTGCTGTGCAGAGTTAAGCTAGGTAGGATGGTCACTAATGTTTTAAACTATTAAAACATTTTGGAACTATTAATAAACCTAACTTCCGTAGAGCTGTATGTTGGGATACATCCCGGACTCAGAGCACTCTGCGGAGTTCAGATAGGTTAGTGAATAATATTTATGTCCTAGGCCTATACAACCAGCCTCACTTAACACCGCTGAGCATCAAGAATGTCATTTAAAAAAACAACGCAAATGATAACTATCCTATCTTTAGCATTATTACTTACCTTGCTAAAAATAATAAGCCTAAAAAAGCAAGAAATAAAATAAACTTAAGGATTTTTTCAAGCTCAAATTACTTTCAACCTAGGCTTTATAAACTTCATTTTTTGGGCTGATTATGTATAGATAGATGATAATTTTATAATAGGATCTATAGCAACAAAAAAAGTTTCAGTGAATCTTACCTTTTTCAATAATTGTTTTTGCTTCTCAACCAATTCTCTCCTACGCATTTTATTTCGAATGTGATTGGGATTCTTCATTTGAGGAAGGGTGTCTTCCTTTTTTGAACTCATTTTTTAGTTTTGTTCAAACAATTTACAAATTTCTATAGTATTAGTTTAGGTTAGAATAGAAACGTGTTGACGGTTCAGTTGTTGACAGTTGGTGGTCTGTCTCGGCAATTGAGGTTATGTCATAGATGAATCAATGGTTCAATGGTTATGTTGTGGAAAAAAGTAAAATGCAGACGACATTTCACTATCTTTTTGCAAACCTAACGAAGTAAATTTTATGTAAAACAAATATTTTCTATGTTTCATACCTTATCATTATATGCATTTTCAAAGAGATAAATGACCCCCTAATTTATTGTTTACATCACGTATTCAAATGATTAGATTATTTTTCTGCATGCTTTGAAAATATATTGTATATGGTACTATTTAAATCAAATCGTTTATAAAATTAACAATCTAAAAAAATCACTTTAAATATTATAGAATTTTAGTTACACATTGATAATAAATATTATCACTTTACATAGATTGAGATTTTAATAAATGAATACCAAGGGTCTAAATAGGAGCCGATAAGGATGTCTTATTGTGTGTTCACTTTTGTTCATGTTTGTGCATTTACAACATGCGTAGATTTTATTTTTATGTTTTGATACAGAACTGTCCATACGGAATATGCCGTAGTGGAACTCCCTTGGAACTATTTATTGTGCCATAATTTGTCTTAACTTATATAGGCCAAAGATATATAGCAAAAATTTGGTATCAAATCGAAGGTATTTTTAATTGGAATATAATACTTGAAATAGGTTCTGTAATATCATGGTCAGCACTCAAAGTGTTAAGATTGTCAACTTACTCGCTATAGGCCGTTCCTCATAGAGACATTCAATCACCATGTACACAAAAATGAGTTAACTATTACCAACAATTATATGTCAAATTTGGTTGTGATATCTCTCTTTTTTAGCTGAAATGGCAACCTACACAGGTAGTAAATATTTAAGCCAAGTTACAATGAGAAATCAGTGTGATTGTGGCGCGATCTTGTAATCGTGATACTCACTAAGCTGACATGTTTCTTAGACATGACTGTTAGGCTAATTAATGGCATATCTAAGGGGCCTACAGTTTAACGTGGAGTCCGAAACACTGTCTCTGAATTACGAACTGGAGGATGGTCTTTGCGGATTAACGTAGATATTTAATAGTGTGTGGGAACAACACAACCACCGACCATCGTTCACAACTATCCAAAATTCATGACTAAGTAGCTGGATTACAGAACACGCCACGGTCCAAGTCATTTTAAGGTTATAAAGTCATCCTTAGACATATTTCATCCTATTTGATGACTATGATGTGAATACTGTACTTTAAGAACTGTGAAATTCGTTCTACTCACGCCAGAGATGCGTACCATCTCGTTTTTAAAAATAAGACATTGATTTCATTTCTACGCTAAATACTTGCATAACAAAACTCTTTTTAATGAAAAGTCAAGTGCTGATAGTGTGATGGGTATGCCGATCGTACAACATTAGAAGCCCCTTCCAAGTATTTTACACAACATACACACAGCGGTGCTTTGCACGCGGTTGAAAGGCGTCCACATCTCGATTTCTGTCAGTCATATCAAAATGACTCGAACTTCTTGATTTTTCAAGAACAAGAGATATCACAACCAAATTTGACATTTCATTACTGATAATAGTAAACTCCTTTTGTTTATATGGTGATTGAAAGTCTCTATGAGGAACGGCCTATATCGAGCTTAAGCATAGATTGAAATGAACATCAACTAAAAGATCTTCTTGAACTAAAAGCATGCCGAAAAACCAACATTAAAAGGCTATTGCAAAATAAAATGACGGAGTGTTAAAAATTTAAGGTTATAACATTTTGTTTTGGATTGACATTTTGAGACCCGGTTTCATGTAGGCTACTATATTCCAATTAAAAAGACCTTCAATTTGATACCAAACTTTCGTAATGCTGGAACTTAAGAATTTCCTGACCAACAAGGGACTACAGGACATTCTTAAGTTGCAACATAGGACAAAAGTTTTATCAAATAGTAGGTATTTTAAATTTGAATACAATACCTGAACCCAGATCTCAAAAAGTACGCCCAAAACAAAATGGCGGCGGTTTAAAGTTCATAATATTCCATTGTATGTATACACATCTGGGCTCTGGGTGTCGTAAAATGATAGACTGATCTGTTAAACTGTAGGTCCATTCGTTGCCATCGGCAGTTGGGCTATTAATCAACAGTCATGTCTATAGCCGCGTTTACACGAGGCCAGCAGGCGGGCAGGTTACCTGAGTAGGTAACCTGAGGCAAGTTACTGTCCTGGGGACTTGTTGATGATCCTGTCCACACGACGTGGGTTGTGAGCGAGCCAGTTAAATGTGGAATATGGCAGAGAGTGCATCTTCAGTGTTATCTTATGATGACATGATACGGCTTATGGAACACGTCAGCCTTAGTCAGTAACAAGACTACAAGATCGCGCCACAATCATCTTACACTCAATCCTCATTCATGCTTGGCTTAAAATACCTACATTGTAGTATGGTTGCCGTTTCAATGATCTAATCTAATCTAAGCTAAACACGGATTCCGTGCATCACCCTTTATTTCTTTTTTATTTCGAGTCTACCTTACGGCAAAATCCACCTGGAAGCCACTAAATAACATTCCACCACTTTTGATTAATTACAACTGAGATTTTGAAAATATTTCGGCTATGATGTCTTTGCGTATAGACGTTAAGTTCGACCCTTGACCTACCCTGACACGGGGCAGCCACGGAGTCACCACTCGCCTCGACGCATCTCTTAGCTTATCGCCACCTGGTACAGATAGCTTATCAGCTGTCAGTAGAGCTTGTCCGCATTCATAATCCTACACTACACTACCGGTCCACAGGTACTAAACATTGGACCTACGTTGCTAGAAGCTATAGGCCCTACTTATCACCACTCTACGCTAAACAGACTGGCCGAGTTAATTCATTTATATTCGAACAGTTTCTCGAAGGTAAGTTTAAACATTTTCATAGATTAATTAAATTTTGTTTAATATTAGAGTCTACATTACTTATACAAAGTATTTACGAGAAGACTATACAAATACAATTTATATTTATTAGACTTACACATAATCTATATAAATAAGATTTTCTGTTGTTATGTTAGTATATATTGTTGTTTTGTCTGTACATTGCTAAGAACTATTCATTTTTTAGTTATTTTTACTTTTCGTGCGTTAAAGAAGCTGAAACCGGTCTTATCTCATTTTTGTCTGTTTGTCTGTGACGCTCCAGGAGGCATTACGCCATCATCTCCGAAAAAATGGGAGAACTGATTACAATGAAAATTATTTCATGTATTCTCTACAATCCAGAGAAAGTTTATAAATGCTAGAAATCGCCCGTCACCCTTGAAAAGTAAATAACGAGCATTTAAAATCCCACTTTTACGCGATATTACTCGCCTTTTGATTCAGTTTTCAATGAATAAGCCACTGGTAATAATCAGCTGTCTTTGTAGTTTGAAGATTTAATAGAAATAAAAACAAACAGATGTCACATCAATATTAGTTAGTTTATATTGGTCATTGATTTTAAACCCATTTCGAAATCATGCTATGATAAAAAGTTTTTTTAACGTACAACTAATTATAATACTTGTATAAATGTTTCTAATCTATTTAATTGTAAAGTAATGATATATAAAAAAACTGGGTATCGATTTATATTCTTTGTATTGATTTGTTTAGGATTTCAGGTTTACATTTTGGTATGATTATTTTTATTCATTAAGCTAAATCCCACAGCCCGTACAAAGGACGGGCTTACTTTACTGCTAGTTTAAAAACTGGCAATGCGACCAATATCGCGTAAAAATAAGTGTTAAATGCTCGTTATTTACTTGTTCAAGGGTCGGCGGACACTTTTAAGCTTTATAACCTTCTCTGGAATGTAAAGAATAAAAATAGTTTCATGTAATCAGTTCTCTGGTTCTCTATATCTTTATTCGAATAACGTTTCATATAGTCAGCTGACAAGACAAACAGAGAAAAATTGAGATAAGACCGGTTTCGGCTTCTCTAACGCACAAAAAGTAAAACTAACTAAAAAATTAATAATTCTGAGCAATGTACAGACAAAACTCTAATTTTATTTATTTTTTAATAATTAAACAAAGTATTTACGAGAAGACTATACAAATACAATTTATGTTTATTAGACTTACATATAATTAATAATACTTTTGCTTTTATGTTCTAACATTTCTAAAACTACTTCCTATATTTTCTTTAAAAACCATCATTTATGTATTAGGAAGTTCGTATCCGATATTCAACATGTGAAGTTTTTTACAATATTGATTTTTTGTGAACTCCACATATATAATAGTTTTTTTTATATCTATTTATAATTATTTTCAACGTGTTCAGTGGGATGTATGCAATCGTGCGATAGCATTTTTCACGTTATTCCTCCATGTTTTCTCTCTGAAAATACATTGTTGCTAACCTATAGAAATCAAGAAGGTGGAGAAAGTAGATAAAATATATTTAGGATTATTTTTATTGGCTAAATTCACAAATACGTGTTAACTTTAAGATTGGCCATGTTCTAAAGTCTAATATCATTAAGACTTCGTTGTGAAAGATTAGATATTCTTAAGTCGCAGCATAATTAATAAAAATACTGAAACGATAAGACATTCCAAAATTATTTTTTCCCCAAATATAGAATTGAATTAAATTTAATTGCTAAATCAAAGGAAATGGGAGATTCTAAGTTATGTCTCTAAGCAAAAACGTTTGTATTTACTTCCCTGTGGGAAATAGGTTAGATCATGGATATGTGTAAAGGGAATGTTTTCAATTCATCTAAACAGCTGTTCTTAATCTTTTATATTAAAAACTAGCTGACCCGGCGAACTTCGTAACGCCTAACAATAAATACATTTGGCAAGGGATCACGCACGATTGTTATATCGCGTACGTGAAGTCCACCCATGTTCAGTGTATATTATTCAAGATGTCAAGACTCAATATAATTATATACCTCAACAATATTTATAACAATTAAATGTCATTAATTAGTTTATTATATTATTTTATAATTTGTTATTTAACTAGTATCATAATAGTTAGGTGTAAAACTTTCAGGTCCTACAATATCTTAATTTATTGGTTTGAATTGTTTCTTGTTATTTTAGGACTATAATTAATTGTTATTACTTCGATTGGTGAAATCGTTATTTATTAAAACATTTTTTACCAAAATATCCATAGCCTAGTTAAAACTTTTGAATTATTGCTGATTTAGGAGATAATCACAATTTATTGTTTAGCGAATTTTCCAATGTTAAAATTCAAACAAAAGTTTTTACTGTTGTAAATTTCAATCTCGTTTTTGAGCTTATAAGTTTACAAACGAGTTTTACACCAAATCTATTGAATTATAGTGTTCCCTGTTGTGGACGTCCGCACTATTGAATAGTACGTTAATCCGCAAAGACCATCCTAATAATTAGACCAATACGTAATTCAGAGGCCGTGGTTCGGATTCCACATTAAACTGTAGGTCCCTTAGTTGTCATCGGCTGTTGGGCTATTAATTAACAGTCCTGTCTAAGGAACATGTTAGCCTTAGTCAGTAACAAGACTACAAGATCGCGCCTCAATCATCTTACACTCAATCCTCATTCATACTGGCTTAAAATACCTACCTAGTAGTATGGTCACCATTTCAATAATCTAATCTAATCTGTGCGTTAAACTTTTCTAAACCTTATTGATTGGACCAAATATCGTCACCCACGATTGTCATAGACAACGAATCATGGGACAAAACTGACGCAATCGCATCAAACTCTTTGTAATAATATTCCGGACGGAAATATTCTGAGTGACAGACCACTAATGGGGTGAATATTGATGAATAATTTAACCCCCTGGAAAGAACAGCTTGCTGTCACTTCGCTCTGTTGCGCAGTTGCTAGTCTTTACCAGTTGCATTGTGTAGGCTTACACGTTGCAGCCTTGGGTTCGGTAGGAAGTCGTAATACGAGGTAAGTTCATATTTAAATTAAAGAAACTCGATTTAATCAAATTTTAATAGACTCTTTAAAATTTATTTGCAGTACGCCCGTACTTTGTACGGTTGGTAGGATTCTATATTAGGGGGAAAAGATACTTATTACGTAACAAAATTAATTATATTACATCAGAAAATAATTATCTATATAAATAAAATTAGAGTTTTGTCTGTACATTGCATAGAATTATTATATTTTTTGTTATTTTAACTTTTTTTAGGAACTATGGTCTTTATCTCATTTTTGTCGTTAGTCTGTGACAAATTTTACGTTATTCTTCTCCAAAAATAAACATGAACTGATTATCAAGGAAATTATTTTTCTAGTATTTCATTCAGAGAATTTTTAACTTTGTATTCAGTCTTGAAAAGTAAAATACGAGTATTTAACATCTGTTCTGGAGTCTGCTTGCTGTTTCAGTTGTCTAATTGTTAGTAGAATAGTAGTTTATTGATTAATTCAAATACTAAATTGTTGGTTCGTTGTTTAATTGTAATTTGTTTTGGGTGTTCTTTTTTTTTGTTTTCTTTTATCTTTTAATGTTTTTTTTTTGCAGTTGTTTTGTCGTTATTTTAAATTTCATATGAGGGAAAATCTGTAAATATTAATTGTATTAGATTTAAAATATTCGACAGACTAAAAATATTATTTTGTCTTACTTAAATCAGGTGTTTTTTTTTTTTTTTTTTTTTGGGTAGTTTTATTTTAGAACATTTTACATAGTTTGAACAAAAGAACTGATTTTTTGTATTGTATTCTTTAGAATTTATTGCGTATGTTGGGTGGTTGGTATTTTTATTAAAATATTTATTTTTTGCGTTGTTTTTTTGTTTTATATCAGTTGTGTTGTGGTTTTAAGTTTATTGATAGACTTTTAACTATCAAAAAATCTCTCAAAGTTTATTATTTCTATTTTATGTTTTATTGTGATTTTATTTTTCTTTTTTGTTTTTACGGAAGAGTAATTTTTCAAGTTTTTTTATTTTTTTTTGTTATCATTTTATGTACTTGTGTTTTTTTTTTGTTTTGTTTGTTTCATTTTCATTGTTTTACGCCCGGATCAAGCTTTTTCGTGGTTCACAAAGCTAAAAATCCAAACAGGATCTCCGTACTGCATATTTAAATTTTTATTTTTATTAACATTCTTATATTTAATACGTCTAGATTTAATAAACAATTTTCTTTAGAGTTTTTATTTTTTGATTTACGACGTGAATTTTTTTTTTATTTTTTAAATCATTGATACAGCAATTTGTAAACAAACTAATATTTATTTTAATTTGACAGCTGTTTGTTTTTCTTTCTATTAAATTTAATGACCAATGCTTAGACCATTTAGTATTAAAAACTACAAAGACAGCTGATTATTACCAGTACGTGATTCGTTGAAAACTGAAAGCAAAATGTGATTAATATCGCGTAAAAATTGGGGTTTTAAATGCTCGGTATATACTTTTAAAGGGGCAGCGGGAAATTTCAAGCATTGAAAAACCTTCTCTGAAATGTAGGGAATGCATGAAATAAGTTTCATTGTTATCAGTTCCCCCGTTTTTCGGAGAAGACGGCGTAAATGCCTCCTGGAGCGTCACAGACACAAATTGAGATAAGACTTTTTTCGGCTTCTTTAACGCACGAAAGGTGAAAATAACTAAAAATTGAATAACTCTGATCAATGAACAGACAAAACTCTAATTTTTTTATAGATTTTATGTCGTTCTAGTATTATTTTGCTAAACTTTTCAATTGCGTCTGTGTTTTTAACTACACAACGTTTCTGGATGCGACAAGACTCCTCTCTTTTCACGTGACTACCTGAGAGTTTACAGTAAATATAAACTTTTTTGTTAAATATCTTGCACTTGAAACCTGATTTAATTTGTGAGTAGCGTAATCTATTATAAAATTTTAATTTATTGATTTTCTAGTTTAAACTATTTTACAATACAGTGCCGGCCCCAGGGGTTGGCGGGCAAGACGGCTGCTCAGAGCGGCAGATTTTTGGGGGTGGCAAACGATTTATAAGTCTGCATCATTGGTAGCCATCTTGGATTTTAGTCCCGTAAGAGCAATGTTAAATTCTGGCGCCTATATCTCCTTGAACTATTGTCATAAATTAACGGAAGAGGTGTCAAATTAAAGGTATTACAGTCATCCAGGGCACCACCTTACAGAACTTCTTATTTTCGCTCTCAATAAAAAAATAATAATGATTTATTTTGTAAAATATTCCTGGTTATTTGTTTTTATATCAAGTTAAATTTTTGATCATATTGAGCATATTGAAGCCCTTGAGCCACGTCTCATCAATGTACCGGTACTTCAAAAGTTTTACATTGATACTTTGATTATTAACGCCACTACACACGCCAAAGTGAAGGTATGTTCCGCCAGAATTTAACATTGCCCTTACGGGACTAAAATATAAAGATGGCTACCACTGATGCAGACTCTCAAGGACCGGAAATGGATCAAATACCTGATTACCTTACGGTGGCATGTCCTCTAATCTAGCTACTTGGAGGTCACGAATTGTGTATAGTTATGAGCGGTGGTCGGTTGATGTGATATTCCCTGGTGTGGTTAATTGAATCCCCGAACTATTGAATACTACGTTCATCCGCAAAGACTATCCTCATAATTAGACCAGTTCGTAATTTAGAAGCAAAATTATGGTTTTGGAATCTACGCTAAACTGTAGGTCCCTTAAATGCCATTGATTATTATTAATTATTAATTAATTAGCCTAACAGTCCTGTCTAAGAAACACGCCGGTCTCAGTAACAAGACTACAAGAATAACTAGTAGTAAATGAATTAAATGAATAACTAAAAAACGAGCCTAATTTTATAATATGTTGGTTAATAAAATCATTTTTAAAGTTGAGTTAGTTTAAGTACAGGCTTTCAGGTGTAAAGACAAAAGCGTGAATACAACAAATAAAAATATAGAGGAATTCATTAAGTTAAATTATAAAGGAAATAGCTTTTGTCTACCATGGCTGCAAACATTGAAGGCTATCGTTGATAGTAAAATGTAAACTTTTGTGAAAATTTATGGCAGTGTGTGATTCTGGGAAGTTGTAAGCTCATTAAAATTAGTTATGGACACAACGTGGCTATGACGAATTCGATGCAAGGAATAAATATTTGTTCGTTTCCATTCATAGATTAATTATTTATCATTCATCATACATTATTCATTTATTTGTGAGAGCAAACAACTAATGTTTACGCCTATCATATTTAGGATTAATGGCCAAAGGTTCTAAAGATAAATTAGATTAGATCATTGAAATGGCAACCATACTACAATGTAGGTATTTTAAGCCAAGTATGAATGAAGATTAAGTTGATTGAGTTAATGATTGAAGATTGATTAATGATTGTAGTGCGATCGTGTAGTCTTGTTACTGACTAAGGCTGACTTGTTCCTTACACAGAACTGTTAATTAATAACCCAACAGCCGGTGGCAACTAACGGACCTACAGTTTAGCGTGGAATCCGAACCACGGCCTCTGAATTACGAAAAGGTCTAATTATCAGGGTGGTCTTTGCGGATTAACGTAGTATTCAATAGTGCAGACGTTAATCCACACTAAAAACACTACTCCCACCGACCATCGCTCACAACTATCCACAATTCGTGACCTCCAAGTAGCTGGATTACAGGACGTCGCCACCTCTAAAGAATGCACGGGTGAATTTATAATATTCAACATAATAGACCCTACTGCTTAAAATTTTAATCGTAGCATATACCTTTAAAATAAATTATGAAATAAAACACTACGTAAATCCGCAAAGACCATTACACGTTAAACTGTAGGTCCATTAGTTTCCATCGGCTGTTAGGCTGTTAATTAACAGTCCTGTCTAAGGAACATGTCAGCCTTAGTCAGTTACAAGACTACAATATCGCGACACAATCAACCTACACTCATTTCTCATTCATACTTGGCTTAATACCTACCTGGGTAGGTTACCATTTCAATAATCTAATCTAATCGAAGTTCTCTAAGCCTCGTTAATGAAAGAGTATTGAAATATGGGGAAACGAGAGAAATGAGTGTATTCATGTGGACTTGAAATATTAAAATATATATGAACAATTTAGACAAATTATGGCCATCTTAAACCAGGTACTTTTGACATTTCATACTGCTTGCTAATTGTTTACATTTGAACAAATAAAAGTTTTAGGAAACTTACTAATTATTTAATCACAGCTGTTTGTAAACACAAATTTTAAAACCTGACACTACACCCTTTTATGACCTCTGGGTCAGAGCCTTTTAGACAGATTTGCACCAAACTTCACAGAAACCATCCATCATGCATAATAATGCCTGAAATTTGTCATTACAATATTACTTATTTTTTTATTAAGATAGCTTTGTTACTGACAAAAGATCAGCTGATTCATTTGCCAGGTTAATTAATTAGTAGTCCAATGATCGAAGACAACTGAGTCCTGTATCGATGTTCGAACCATTCCAAAACCATTTTGCGTTAGATCGAATCGGTGACCTTGAGATTATGAAGCGAGTACTATAACCTCTTAACCCCTCCCAACTAGGCACTGATTCTAATGGCAATTTCCTAAATATTATAATTTTACAATAATTACAAATATGTTTTAGATTAGATTAGATCATTGAAATGACAAAAATACTACAATGTAGGTATTTTAAGTCAAGTATGAATGAGGATTGAATGTAAGATGATTGTGGCGCGATCTTGTAGTCTTGTTACTGACTAAGGCTGACATTTTCCTTAGACAGGACTGTTAATTAATAGCCCAACAGCCGATGGCAACTAAGGGGGACCTACAGTTTAACGTGAAATCCGAACCACGGCCTCTGAATTACGAATTGGTCTAACTATGAGGATTGTCTTTGTGGATTAACGTGGTATTCAATAGTGCGGACGTTAATCCACACAAGAGAACACCACATCCACCGACCATCTCTCACAACTGTCCACAATTCGTGACCTCCAAGTAGCTGGATTACAGGATGTCGCCACCGTCCTAGTCAGTTACATTCCATTCCATCCATCAACAACATTGCATGTGTATAGCCAAAATAATAATATTTTTGCGATTATTTTCAGATTACAGAGGCGCTGTGGTCGCTGCTAAGATGGCCAATCCTAACAGCTCGACCGCTAACCTCGTCACGGTGGTGGTAGTGCAGCAGACCAACGGTACTTCCCACAACAGATACAACCCCTACAACAACAGAAAGGTCACCCACCCTACCACGTGAGTCAGCGTGATGGTATACGTTTTAAATTACCAATTATAGTTAATAAGAGGAGGAATAAGAAAGTACGTTGTGATTGATTATGAAAAACAACAGACGAAGAGAATGAAACTCTGGAACTGACTCTCTTGACTAGGACGGAGGCGTCGTCCTGTAATCCTGCTACTTGGAGTTCACGAATTGTGGATAGTTGTGAGCGATGATTGGTGGTTGTAGTGTTCTCTTGTGTGGATTAACATCCGCACTATTGAATACTACGTTGATCCGAAAAGACCATCCTCATAATTAGACCAATTCGTAATTCAGAGGCCGTGGTTCGGATTCCGCGTTAAACTTTAGGTCCCTTAGTTGCCATCTGCTGTTGGGCTATTAATTAACAGTCCTGTCTAAGGAACATGTCAGCCTTAGTCAGTGACAAGACTACAAGATCGCGCCACAATCATCCTACACCCAATCCTCATTCATACTTGGCTTAAAATACCTACCTTGTAGTATGGTCGCCATTTCAATAATCTAATCTAATATCAAAATGTATGATTCTGATACAACCCATTGGATTGGTGAATGATGTTTAGCCCAGTGGTCTTCTGGACTCGCAGATGGGGTACAGTGTTCAGAGTAAAATAACAAATCCCTGCATGTGCACCCAAAAAATACCTTTTTATCCCACAGTTCTAAACTTTTATCCCCCAGTATTTAACCAATACCTCTTGATGTTCTGACATAACTATATAGCTTATAAATAGAAAAATTAAATCAACCAACAACTTATCAAGATATTACAAATTACCTTTATTATTTATTACAAATAAAGCTATTTATTTTTGTTAGTATAGTTTTGTTTTGCATCTTTCTATGCCACTCAGTATGAAGGAAAACTGTCCAAACCCTGGTCTTGTCACTACCTAACGTCGACATGTTGTTAGGAAGCATCATTAATTAATAGCCCAATGACAAATGGCGACTGGGTCCAGATTCAACTCATGCAGAATTCGATCTGGGACCTTCAGTTTAGAAAGCGGGCACTACAACGACACAGCCACCCACCCAGTTAGTACATGATATGAATTTGTTTTGTTCCAGTGATGCTGAGACGCTGATTCACTTGCTGAAGGGAAGCCTGGGGACTGGCATCCTGGCCATGCCTCAAGCCTTCGCCAACGCTGGACTTATGTTTGGCCTCATCGCTACCTTCTCCATAGGTCTCATATCCACTTACTGTGTCAGCTATGAATATGTCATTCAATGGGGCTTACATTTTAAAATTTTGAGTTGCCCAAAATTACTTCATTTTTTTAACTGATGTTTTTGAACTGTTTTTGTTATCTGGGACCCCAATTGAAAAAAAATTGTTGCCCGGCTAGGTTTTACCATGAGAACTACAGTTTGTTTTTATACATTTACACTATTATCATGTCTTTTACAGAAATAGTCTAGTAATTTTGTGAATTAATACTTTGCAACTGTAAATTTTACCAATTCATAAAAAAAACTTAAAACTAAAAGTATCGGTTTGTAAAGCTATTCCCATTTACCAAAGGATTACTAAATATTGAGTGTAACAAACCTGTAATGTTTTTAACTTCTTTAAAAAACAAATGTAAATTGATTTTGGATTTTCTTTTGCATTACTGTATTGTGTTATGTGTTGTAGGAATACCTATAACATAGTTGCCAACTATAACCCTTTTTAAAAGTATATTGTCTCAGAGGCCAACATTTTACCATGGTAGCTAACATATTAGTTTACATGGTTACAAAATTTACTTCAGATAATGTTTTCAATGCCAATTCACAGAAAATTCCTAAATCCCCTGCATTAGTTTACAATCAATACCTGTCAGTTTAATCTGCATGATAGGTTTATGGTTGTCAATGATGCTATGACCACAATACAGTAGAGTGTTTTCTGGCAGGTTATCTAATTCTCTCTTAGGCTGTTATCTCCTTTAGCTACTGTGGTACCTGATAAGAATGTCATCAATCATTTTTGACCTCTGAATTGACAAAAATTATCCTCAGATTTTTAAACTGTTTTTACTTTACCTGTGATGAATTTTCCACATTAAATTATTTCAGTAATTATTTATAGGATTGTATTACAGTAAATAAAAAAATCTTTAAAATTGTAAGATGAAAACCATATCTAGTACCGGTATTAAAGTTTATTTTCCCCATAAGCTCCCATAAGTTTGTTTATTAAGGCACATGAGAGAAAACAGTAGACAATCAATGTTGCTGAATTGTAACCCCATTAAATTGTATTAAAATAAAATTTTAATCCAAAAAACCTTTGAATGTATTCTGCCTCAGAGGCCAATGTGATGAGATAATGAGAATTGTAAGACATTTGAAAAGACTCCACCATTAAAATTTGAATTGATCAGTTTTGCCAGTGGATCTGAAATTAATTTATTTTCTATTTCTTTATGACTGAAGCAGTGGCGACGTCCTGTAATCCGGCTACTTGGAGGTCACGAATTGTGGATAGTTATGAGCTGTAGTTATAAGATTCTAATTATTATACATGTGGCAAACAAATTAATTTTTTTGCTAGGGGCACCTGAACTTCAGGATTAGAAAGATTATTTTCTTATCACATTTATAGCTCTTAGAGATATTTACATTACATTACACATTATTAAGTCCTTAATAAAAGTTTAAAACAAATAGTTATATTCAGAAAATCTTTTAATCATTTTGTGCACATCAATGACAAATTCGATGATGAAAAAAATTATGTACAAAATTAAAAAAAGTAATTGATTACAAGTTTGGTTATTTTGTAGTTTAATATCCACTTATACTAGACTATAAAATAACCAATTTTTTGTTAAAAACTTTTTTGATTATTACAAACAAAATCTAATCATTTTTACGCTTCAAACTCCTAAGCTCTCCTTGTTGCAATGCTGCCAAACTGAATATCTCTTTTACTTTCTTTATCCTTTGTTCATCACTGAGTGCTTTTTCTTTCAGTTTGACATTGGTCAAAAACATTCTATCCCTGCGCAACTCCCGCATGGCCCCCTTCATCTCATGCTTGTACTTGTGCATCAGCTTTTGCCTCTCTTGAACTTCAGTCGGAAGACCTCTCTGAGGAGACTTTCTGATAGTCAATGAGTGGAATGATGGATCATACAGCCGGAGGGCTTTGGGTTTTTTGGCACTTTTTGCCAACGAAGGAAGTTGAGCTGAATTAACTACTCTCAGCAGTGTCTGAAGCTCTTTAATTTCTTTAACTAATTTAGGTGTATATTTTTCGATCTCTATATTTCTAACTGAAGTTGTAACTTCTCTAAACATTATTTTGAACTGAGGATATTTCATGTAGACTCTTACAAAACCTGACAGGAATAAAACACTACAATACAAGACCTTATGTTCTTCCACAGAATCTTCTAAATCCAAATGTAGCCTAAAATCTCTGGCTTCACAATTCCGTTTGTTATCCTTGGGACCACTACTTTCCCTCCCTCTAAGGAAAAGGGAAGACTCCCCTCTCTCTGTTTTCCTTATACAATTATTTAAAAACAAAATGGCCTCAGGATATAGTACTGATGATATTTTAGCGTCCTGTAGCAAGAGATAGCAGCAGAGCAGAGCGATGGTGACTTGATTTGTTCGGGTGACCAGACTGCAGACTAAACTGAGAACGGGCTTGCCCAACGGCACTAGGGCATCTATACCTTGCGGTTGCAGAGACACTAGGATGTACCAGGTCAAGAACATAACCCCTTTCACTGGTAATGTGTTTCTTAGAAGATCTTCTAATTTACTTGAAAGACTTTCGACTATCATTATAAGGCATTCTTCTTTGATAAATTCTTTTAGTATGTTAAATTGTGAAACAAAAACTGGCAACGATTTCCATGTTATATAACCTTCACTGACATGTTTAACTACATACTCAGCTAATGTTAACATTTTCTTCTTATTCCCCACTTCCAAGGATGGGTGGTTACTTTTCACTAATCTTTCAAAGATAATGTTCTGTTGAGCAATGCTTCTGTTTGCTATTAAATCTTTAAAAAATTCATAATTTTCTGGAATATTTAGGATATAAGGTAAGTCTAATTCCGAATAAACTTCCATCTCTGGAACTTTAGGTTTCTTATTTATACTTGTGGTTTTTATGGAAAGTGTTGATTCAGGTTCGATTAAGGTTTCAGATTCGTCCATTAAGGGTGGTATCAGATCTGTAAGGTCATCCATAACATATTCTTCATCTGAGGTATCGTCCCCAGTGGAGTTATCATCTGTTTCCTCAGACGATAATTGAGTTTTATCATCTTCTGCTGACTCTACATTTTCTGAGTCCACTTTGTGTGCTTCAGGATCCTTGCTACAAATATTAATATTATTTGTTTTTTCTTCACTTCTCTCCTCTTTATCTCCAATTTCTCTTTCCTTCACATCATTTACTTCACTAAAATCACTGTTTGTCACTGTTCCTTCATCACTAGGACATCTCCTTTCTTCGTATTCACCACTAGATTCGTCCTCATTGTCACTTATAGATAGGCCATTTTCAGTGCAAAAAGAATAAAAATTTAAAAATCCATCATCTATGTCATCTGCACTCTTGTGGGAATCATATTTGTTTATTTCTATTCCCCTTAGCTGTTTTAATCTTTCTTTTTCTAACTCCTCAAGCTGTTCTCTGTCTAATTTGGCGATTTCTTCTTCTGTTTTAATCCTCTGGGTGGGCTGGCCATAAGGCTCAAACTTTAGTTGGCGCACTACAATATCGTACTGATCTTTAACATCTTCTTCTGATTGTGATTGTTGTTGTTGTATCTTCTGATTGTTAAAATCTCCTGTGTCTTTATTAGATGTTACTATGATTCCAAGGGTTTTCCACTCCTCATCTAACTGTTCTGTAGCTTCGAAAGTTTCATGCTTGTTCCGTTGTCTTTCAGCTTTGCGCTTCTTTGATTCCTTTATCAATTCATCAATGAGAGACTCTCTGTCGTGTTTACTCATTGTTAACATTCCACCACCAAAATGTGCATTCTCAACAAATTCATCTTGAAGAGCACCACTGGTTTTCCTTCTATCAACATCATCCTCATCATCACTCCTTGTATCTTCAAAACGTTCTATTTCACTCAGTCTTTGGCCTTTGTGGGTTAAAATTACGGTATCAGAAAGGTTGAACATTGCTTTCTTATTAAAAATGTGCATCCGCTCAGCTGCAAAACGTGCCATGATTCTGTCATCTTCTGTCATGTTGCTAGTTCTCTCCCCAATTCTTCGATCTATAAACTGGTTACTTTTACGCCTGATGTTATATTCTTGAAGCAGAGTTTGCTTACGCTTCATCAAAGCTTTAGTTTTAGAAACCCCGGGTAATCCTCGGTCACTTTTCATTTTCTGGCCTAATACTTTATGTTTGACACTGTTTATATGAACTTCGAAAAGATTTAATTTCTTTTCAATTTTCTTCCTTACAATGCCCCTCATAACTCTCCCATTATTTTTAGATTTCATTTCTAAAAAGAATCACGCTACAAATTGTGAAAACTGTCACTATTTTCCCATGTAAATGTTGTTTACATATATTAAAATTCTAGGAGTAAATAAATCACAAGCGTCACTACTAATTCAAAAGCCTGTTAAGTGAGAACTCAGACTTAACTTTTTGTTTGTTTACTTCAACAAGATTTATATACGATGGTTAATTTTTGATTGGTAAAAAAGCTCTATTTAATAAAAACAAAACAGCACGAAATACATGTACCTAAATACAGAACTGATAGCTGCATCCTGTTCCTGTTGTTACTATTTGAGGTTAGGCTTAAACTGAAGTTGAAGTTAGCTAACATTCGGCTAAATCTTACCATTTCGACTGTTTGACTCCTAACAGCTGATAACAACCACGGTTACTAGAATACACACGGTAGGGGACATAAACAAAAACAAATGACGTCAATGAATCGAATGTAACTATCCCACAACATAATAATTCTTAAAACATAACTGTCAATTACTTTATTTACGAAACAACCATGACCAATGTTGATTTAAAAATCGTCTGCACAATTTAAATGAAAACTATGCTTAGACAGATTTTGACACATCACACTTCAATTTCGTGTTAATGAAGAACATGTGTTTTTGTTTATGATCCCTGCCGCGTGACTTCTAAACCCTAACAACTAGCAGACAAGTCCAGCCAACGATTATGGTCTAACTTTAAAGCTGAATGGTCTGATAATTCGATAGCCCTATACTATCCATTAATTTGAATAAAGCATGATAGCTAATCGATATTCTATTCTATATCTCGGACCGATAACAGCTAACCCATTGGTAGCCACTATTGTAACAGGTTTCCATAGAAACTACTAGAACTATTGTATTGAGTTTTAAATATAAATGAATAAGAACAGCTGTTTAGATGAACTGAAAGCATTCACTTTAGACATATCCCTGATCTAACCTATTTCCCACAGGGAAGTAAATACAAACTTTTACCATTTAAATAGGGTGTGATAGCTGATCGATATTCTATTCTCTATCTCGGACCGATAACAGCTAACCCATTGGTAGCCACTATTCATTATCCAAACACCACAAAATATGGTTGAAGTTCATAGAATTTTGTTTGCAGGTACAATGTGCCCACCAGCTGTGTCAAAGGCGGAAGCTTCCCTCTCTTGGGTTTGCAGATGTGGCAGAGGTTGCATTTATAGAGGGACCAGCCAAAGTTCAAAAATTTGCTCCAACGGCAAGGTAGAGTCTATCTATCTATAGTGTTGTAATTTTTATAATTAGCAAATTTGAATATATTGCAAACTGAACTGTCATTAAAACAATATATAATTATAAGATTCATCAGCATAAAGCCAAATTCAGTATAGAATTTTGTCCTAAATCTTAATATATAAAAGAAGAAATATGTAAATAAGTTTGTTTGTATGTATGTTGACTATATAGACTCCGGAATCTCTCAAAAGATTGTAATGAACCTTTAGGCACTAAGCATGATTCGAGGATGGTTTGTTCCTGTGAAGTTTTTTGCGAATCCACCCAAATTTTTATATATGTTTTAATGTTTCCACATGTATACACTTATTATACATAATTTGACTTAAAGTACTTGAATAGGCCACCATTTTAGAGGGGTAATAGTAATTATGCTCCATATTTGCTAGCGAACCTAAACTAAATTAATTGTTTTTTTACATTGCAGCAATGCGTAACAGGTAACGCTAATTTATCCAATAATTAATGAATATTAAAAATAAACACGGGTCCTAAATAAAATATATCCTAAAATATATCCTTGGGGTAGGCCTACACCTCATTTCGTAATTTGCACTTTAAAATATTTGATCTGGATTCCTTTAACTCTAATACTTTAAACTGGCCTACCCTATTGAATTAGAGTAATTGTCTCTCCCAACTATTTTGAACGTTATAAGACACAGTTTTTTTTCTAAAATTTACTTTACACACACATTTTCTAATTTAAAACCATTAATAAATAACTTATGACGTTGAGGATTTTTTCTGTTCAATTATTTGTTTCCAATTGCAAATTAATATTATTCTTAATAATTATTATATTGTTTCTTTAACACTCACAACTGGAATCATTTCATACTAATTGAATCATACTTTTCAAAAATAACGGTTAAAATTTTGTTTCAGGTTTATGGTGAATAGTTTCCTGGTATTAGATTTGCTGGGATGCTGCTGTGTGTACATTGTATTTGTATGCTCTAACTTGAAACAGGTGAATATAAACAAAAACATGTATAGTATTAGTACAAGATTCTATCACATATGAAACCTAGAAATACATATAATAATAGACATTAATGGAATTACAACATCACTTACCTTAAAAAATGGCTTAAAAGTTAGGTATCTATATAATACTCATCGCTACCAGGTAGTAATGCCAGACGCACACCTGCTTTTGTGTTTACAAACAAAAAACAGTAAAGGAACAAAATTATAAGAGGGGCACAATATATTATCCAAATATTTTCCTATTGGAAGTAAATAGATGCACTTGGCGTACTCACCCCTTCTCGCCCTGCTACTGATTTTGCGACAAAAATAGAAACCCAGGTCACTGTGTTCGTTCAACAGTATTCAGGTGGCTACAACGTATTAGTTTGAAATATGGAATGGCTGAGCCACAGGACAATATCAAAGTTTAGACGGTTCCAAGTATCCATATGGATACTGTCACCAGTGAGTGATGGACTCCAGGTATCCATATGGATACCGCCGCACTCAATTTGTTAATTGTCATTTACTTTGACTTTTCTCTTCCACCTTAAATGGCATTAATTTTTCCAAACTTTTATCCAGGTTTTCGACTTGTACATTGACAGTGGGATAGATGTGCGGATCTACATGTTGTGCTGCCTCCCACCACTGTTGGCCATAAACATGATTCGCAACCTCAAGTATCTGGCGCCTCTCTCCATGGTGGCTAACGTGTGCATCGCGATGGGCATCGGAATTACCATCTACTACCTCTTCCTGGATCTGCCTTCCATAGACAGCCGACCGGCCTTTGCACCTGTCAGCAAGTGGCCTCTTTTTTTCGGAACAGCGATTTTCGCTCTTGAAGGAATAGGCGTCGTAAGTCCTATAATTTATTCAGATACTTAAGATATAGTCCCCCCTATTATTTTACTGATAATTCTCTCCTTTGTTTCAAGAGTTATGCTTGGTCTGAGCAAAGTTGCTCCGGAACCTGAAAAAAATATATATTTAGTGAGGGATTTTATACATCCAAAATATATTTTGGATGCATTGATTAATAACTAGCTTCTAAAAATGCTTGCTAAATGATATATTTGATCTTAGAAAATGAATCAATTGATCTTTGTTAATTGTAAAACTAAATTTCTTTATCACAGTCATATCAAATAGTCTTAAAATACTTTGACTTCCCTGTATTGTGATATTGAATAGTCTCTGTGGCAAGCTGGCTTTGCTTCTTTCAGCATAAGTGATATATCCTGAGAAAATGTTTAAATTTAACCATTTACCAAAGTTTTGAGCACTTACAAACTAAAGTGTGTTAAGCTAGCATAACTTTTGGTTGTTTTGTTATGAAACCTTTGTGTAGACTAAGAAAAAACAAGCCAGATCAATTTCAAGTTTAAAAAATCTCAGAGCTTATCAAGTGAAAATTTGATTGGATCAAATATTCATAATATCGTCCAGTACCCATACCAGAACATTAAGGAAAAAAATAAATAAAATAGCAAATAAAAAAATAATAAATAGGTTTAATAAAAATAGGAAAATTTGAATCAGCTTGTTATAACTCTTTTTTTACTCAGGTGATGCCACTAGAGAATAACATGAAAACGCCAGAAAACTTTCTTGGTTGCCCAGGAGTCCTAAACATCGGAATGTTTGTCACAGTCTGTCTCTACTCCATCCTGGGGTTCCTTGGTTACCTGTGTTACGGTGACGCCACAAAGGGCAGCATTACACTCAATCTTCCTGATGAACTGTGAGTATCACATGTCATATCACACCATGCACAATTTTATGGATGGTAGATCCAACACAATTGTTGTCCAAAAACAATAACCACCTCTGCTGCAGTTATTTTTATTTAGTATGGTCAGTTTATGAAGTTAGATTGAAGTTTCAAATTAATTAAACAAAGTGTCCCTCAAGGATCTTTCTTTGGTCCTCTCCTGTTTATCTACTACATAAATTATTAAGTAACCTATCGCTTATTTGTTTACAAAATTCCAAAATATTTTAGTGTTTATGCAGATAATCAGAACCTTAAACAAACAAACTAATTGAACATTTTGAAATATTGACTTAACTGGAATCAGCAAATGTAAAAGAATCTTTTGAGGAATACATAGTTCTAAAACTAACTTTTCATCTTTTGAATGTCTAATGGTAGAGTAAATTGGAATCTGAATTTTACAATTACTAATTATGAAAATTCAAACTGCACAGTTTTGTTTTAACATGTTTAATAAGGGATTTACATTTAAGTGCAATCTTCAGAAAGATTGAGTATTTTACAACCTTACAACTGATAAGCAATATTAGCTTTTCATTTTGAGAGCTTTGAAGAATTGATTAGCTCTAATACCATGTTTATTAAACATTCACATAACAAAATAGCCTCTTAACTATTGTTTACAACCAAACTATAAACAAGGAATTTTAATTTTAGAATAAAAAATTAGACAACTGAAAACAACCTGTTAATAAGCAGGAGATCTTGTTTTCATCTTCATCTGCTTATAATATTGTATATTTAAGACTTTATTAATATCAAAAGGCTAAAGCTGTGATGTTATTATCAGTGAAAGATATTATTATTATGCATCCCAGGTATTATCCTAACTGATCGTTAGCATTGTGAATTTAAAATTTTTAAAGAAAATCTTAGTTGAAATTCCTTTATTATGAATCACACTTATATGCTGAAATACCTATTACAAAATAAAATGAAGCTGTCACACTTTTAGTAAAATAATTCTATGATATAAATAATTTCAAAAATTATTGTCCTAATGAAACTATATATAAACCACACAACAAAATATAGTATATAAAAACATACTGTCCAAAGATGTTTAGAAGAGGAAATAAAGTTCAACAGTTTCACTTTAAACTTTGTTAATATTTTTTTCATTTATATTTTAAGTTGTATTTTTCTGAATTTTCCAGACTGGCTCAATCTGTCAAAGTGATGATGGCAGTTGCCATTTTCTTTACATATGCTCTGCAGTTCTATGTACCCCTAGAGATCATCTGGAAGGCCTGTAAATACAGGTTCCCCAACAGACCCACTCTTGCTGAATACACGATCAGGGCAGTGCTTGTCTTTGGATCAGGTATAAATTTTATCAGCTTAGTCAAAAAGTACAAAAGTTGTCTGTAAATCCCTTAATAGATCCGTGCATCTAAAAACATATCTCATGCTTTGTTAACACGTACGCTGCGGACCACTCAGATCTGAGTGGTGACATTTAGGTTTAAATCAAGATAGTGGATCTGGCGATATAGATTGTGCTGCTACCTGTTAGGGTCTGAGAGAACTACGACCAGCTTTGTTATAACACAGTATCTATTTCTGTATGGGTCACTTGGAATTTTCCTATTGGTTGATTTTAAAATACACTAGCCACATGAGGAACTAGGGTTTTGGGCACCACAGCACATTCGCTGTGGTGCCCAAAACCCTTGTTAATTTAATAAAGCAGAGCATCCAATAACGAAGTAATATTTTGTACTAAAGAACGTTCTGTTACACTTTGATTTACATCTGTAATGATAGCTTTGTAACAATGATTTTGAATGATACTTTTGAATTTTCTCAATCAATATTTATATAAGTTTAGCATTTAGTAACGAATACCATTCTCATGAAAACCTTAAAAGTCACAGAACTGCTCAATTCACTTTATGCGCCAATTGGTTTTTGTACCCCAAAATGAGAATTTTTCGTATAATTTATTAAAATGTTTTTTGCAATATTAAAATAAGCTCAAAAACAAACAATGTAGTATTTTGAATCTTTGCCCTACATCAATCGCTTACTGAGATATAGAAACTAGTGCATGAATTACATCATTGATCAATGACACTGTTTCAGTGGTGGTAGCCGTCCTAGTGCCCAACCTCGGTCCATTCATCTCGCTCGTCGGTGCCGTCTGTCTCTCATTCCTTGGACTCATGTTCCCCTCCATAGTGGAGATCGTCGTGTTCTGGGATGTGCCTGGGGGTCTAGGTCGAGGCTACTGGGTCGTCTGGAAGAACATCTTGGTTATCATTTTTGGATTCGTCGGTTTTCTCACTGGAACTTACACCAGTTTGATAGAGATTGTTGAATCCTATGGGATTAGCTGATCTTAATTTTACTGTAAGGTTTATTACGAATAAGTTTATTTATTACATTTAAAAAATAACAGCCCAAAAGAACATCCTTAAAAGTTTTTTTCCTGAAATCAATTAAAATTTAATTCGAGGCTGTTTTAATTTAATTTTAAGTAACTTTAAAGCTTTACACATTGGAGATTATGATGTATGTAGTTAATATCTACTTCAAAGTAAATTGAGAGTTATCTAAACCAATCAAATAGCTCCTTAAAAGTGATTTTGTCTTCAATATTATTACAATATTGTAATAATATTGAATTTTAAAAATTATTTAAAGATTTTATTCCTGCCTGCTTAAAAAAGCCCTTAAAGATACTAACAAAATATAGCTATGTAAATTGGATGTTTTTTTATTCTTAAATGAAATTTATTGAATAAGCTTAATCTAGGTGTGGAAATGGTTTTTATATGTTATTGCTTCTCTGTAATGTTACAAAGCTGTGATAAAAAGGAGAATTTTTGAACTCTTAGAGTTGTTACCATTGTATCATATTTGGATGTATAGCATGTTGTTACCAGCTCACATATATTCTCATACAAAGATTTGGTGAGGTAAAAGTTAGATGTTTATGAGTATTTATAAATTGTAGTCAATAACTGTAAATATTATCTTAATTAATTTTTAAGGTTGAAACAATATATTTATGTAGCAATTAATATTCGATGGAATGGAGAAATATCAAATATAGTAGGTAAAGAATTCTTTTTCCTCGTTATACTTTGTAAATACATAAAATGAGAAAACATATGTGTTGAGAAATGTACAAGTGCATTTGGAGTACTTATTTAATTCGTGAGTTTTATTCAAAATTAAATTAGAATATTTTAAGTTTAAATTATGAATTATGGACACATTGTACATTAATTTTTGGAAGTCAACATAAAAATTGAAATAATTAACTACCCTACAAATTTTAACCTGAAAACCGCTAAAAATCTTAGGTGTTTTACAGGTGGAAAATACAGGTTTATTAATTTATTTTTATGAAGAGTGTATTATTGTATGATATACTGTACCATAGAAACTAATACCACTGGAGAGAAAAACATTTAACGATTAATCCTTGTATTAATTTCATACCAAATGTATGAACTGAAAACAAGTTCATAAAATTATTGTAAATATATATTTTAAAATTCTCTATTTGTTTTAATAAATGATTATTTTTTGTAATATTGTCAATATTATTAATTTACTCCTACAAGATTTTTTGTTCCTTATCTTAACCCTAGAAGTGGCAAGCTTTTTACTTTAAACTGTAACATAAAAATAATTACTAATATCTTCTTGAAATATCAAAGTTTAAACAAAAAAAGCATAAAACATGCCCCCTCCTTGTAACCACTAACCACAAAAGCAAAACAGGTGTCCACTGCAATCCCAATTAAGCCGACAAATAATGTCAACTTCCACCCAAGCCGGCCACCCTTTATTTAAGGTGGGGCCCCCACTCCTCTATACCACATATGTGCAAGCCAAATTGGGATTGCTCATGGTCGGGAATCGAACCCTAGCACTTCCGAATGGCTAAAACGTTACACTCGTCAATGTAGCGCTTTAACCAATACAGCCACCGTGCTTAGGAGTAGAAAGCGCTTACTTGGCTATAAGAAATGCTCTATTGGCAGTTAAGTAAACTGTGTGAACAGGATCGGTTGCTTGCCCTCCGGGAACCTGCCACAAAGGTGATAAGTTCACTAAATTGACGACAGATGCCTCCACCTGCCACTTCTTATTGAATTTGTAAATGTGTCGTGAATTACAACTTAAACACTTCTAGAGCTAATTTTTCTTATTTGATTTCCTTCAGAAACTTTCAACTACAGAACACCTGTAATAATTGGACTTAGGGTGTGTCAAAATATCAAAATTTTGAACCATAGGGAGTGTATGAAATAATATATTTTTAGCAGTTTCAATGTTAATCCTCATCTTCCACCCACCATCAATGGACCTACTAAATCTAATACATAAATATGTCTAATATACAGGGTGAATCACGTAAGATGTCCAATACTGATTCCAGACAAACAATTGGTCCTACAATGATGAAATAAAATTATTTCCCACTAAACCAACCCCAAATATAATAAAATAAAATAAACCCATATTTATCTGCAAAATACCACTTTGCAATGAGCATACAGCATCAACTAAATATAGCTGTACAAGCTGTGTGGTAATTAGTAAGTATGTAAACTCAAAAGATTATTATTAAGTACAGAAATGAGCAATAGGCATAAAAATGTTAAAAATGTAAATAAATTTTATCGATTTAAATTCAACTTTTTTACTAATTTATTAATTTTTTTTAATAACCCATTTCTAACTATACTTTGATGAAAAAAAGTTTTATCAATATTGAAAAGTATTTCAACTCAAATTAGGTCGTTTTAGAGGGGGTGAGCACTGAGCTCATCTGTGTGTAGAGTCTAATGTTCCTCTAGTGCGTGGGAACGGTGGCGACGTCCTGTGATCCAGCTACTTGGAGGTCACAAATTGTGGATAGTTGTGAGCGATGGTCAATGGATGTAGTGTTCTCTTATGTGGATTAACATCCACTTTTGAATACTGTGTTAATCGGCAAAGACCAACCTCATAGTTAGATCAATTCGTAATTCAGAGGCTGTGGTTTGGATTCCACGTTAAACTGTAGGTCCCTTAGTTGCCATCAGCTGTTGGGCTATTAATTACAGTCCTGTCTAAGGAAAATGTCAGCCTTAGTCAGTAACAAGACTACAAGATCGCGCTACAATCATCTTACACCAAATCCTTATTCATACTTGGCTTAAAATACCTACATTGTAGTATGGTTGCCATTTCAATGATCTAATCTAATCTAATCTTAAAAATATAATAATGAAGCAAGTTCAGTTGTTGAGTAATCTGTTACAAGGGTTGTTCAACAAATCATTAAGAAATTTAATATACCAAATTACTAAATTTGACTATTATAGCTACTTATATAACTATACACAACAAGTAAACAAGTTTACAACCAGTCTAATACAAGTTTACCTCAATTAAACTTAAAAAACATGCTGATACCAGTAGTACGCCTCAAAAACCACAAGTTATTAACCTTTGTTGGTATAAGTGAGGTAGACTAGTTGCATGCAGTTAGACTACAAACAACGCAATAAACAATGTTTTCTTTAAATTTAACCTTGTCAAGATATGAAATTTATTATGTAGTTTACCTTAAACTTGAACAGTTTGATGAATGTTAAGGTCCTATGTACTTTTTACAATCAGGTATTAAATTTTTAGTTTATGCAAGTGATTTTATGTTTTATAACACTTTATAACTGCTTTACCTTTAATGTTTTTAAACAACACCTATTACAGGTGGCACACAATTACAATAGAGTAGATTACACAAATTAATTGGAAGTACGAGTTTAGTGGTTTGAATGGTCAAATAAAAATAATTATTACCGTATTGAAGCCCCTGATAAATTTGTTATTGAAAACTAATGATGTAATATATTTACCGTGTGAAGATCCTTTCGTTTTTGATGAATTTAGTTTGATTTCCTCAAAATGTTTTCGCCACAACCGTGGTGAAAAAGTATCGAGGAAATCAAACTACATTCATTAAGAATTAAAGGCTCTTCACACAGTAAATAGATTACATTTGATAGTTCTTAACCCTAGAACACAAAGGCGTCGTCTGAGAGACGACGCCCAAGGTGTTATTTCTACCCCTTACCCCCCTCCACTTCACTAAAATTCACAAAACTCCGTGTAGCTGTCGGTCTTAGCCTACTATTGAAAGGGTCTGGTTGGTGTTCGATTGCCCTTTGTTTAACGAGTTTTTTTAAGTTTTTAAATTCGCGTCGTCAGGTGGACTACGCCTTTGTAACAACGCACAATTTACGGCAGACTCTCAACGTGTGTAGATCGTGTTGTCTTATTGCAGGGTATAGTATACCTTTGCTTTTTCGTGTGTTATGGTGTTAGTTAAACATTATATTGTAGATATATGTTGTATATCGTGCAAATATTTATTTGCATTGGACCAAATGTACAGTAACACTTCCTGCAGTCGTAAAACAAGGAGGTGGCCCCCATGCACGTTTTATAACATGATAAACATCACTTAAAAACAATACATATGTATTATATGTAGAAAATTGTCTTTGAGCAAATTGTAAGCCCTAAGTTGGCAAAAATTTCTCAGAGAAATGCACAGATAGCTCCTGAAGCCCTGACTTCAGGCCTAAATGTTGAGATGAACTCTCGTCCAGCAATCTATTGCATATATATTATGTAAGGGTGCCAAATGAAGCTCCACAACAAGTCCAACAAGGAAGGAAGTTGTGTGCCCTCTGAACTCCATGTGAACAGCGCATGAAAAAACGTTTTTGTAGACGCTGCACAAATGCCATGTGTGGCGATCACCAGGGGAAAATCTGCTGCGAGTGCCAGACCAATTAAGATTTGGACATTAAACTCTTTTAAAACATATATCAATGTTCATTTTAAGAGTTTTATAATTAAAAAATGTTCCCCGTCATTAAAAGTATTTTTCATTTATTTAAAAAAAAGTAGTCTGTGATGAGACTATGCCTTTGTAACAACGCTTGGCTCAGGGAGCCTTTGTGTTCTATAAACACAAACTGTTAAACTGGGTACAATAAACTTTAATTATATACGTAGGAGAACTCATAACTAGAATGTAGATATTCCAAGAAAAATCAATGCTACATGTATACTAAACAATTCTGTATCTTTAATTAAAAAATAATCATGTATATGTTACAATGACAGTACAACATTAGTGGTATAGTTTATAAATAATATAATCTTTAAAAGAATAAACAAATGAAAAAGTACTGTAAATTACACTATTCATTTAAAGGATTCTCTATATATGTGGAAAAATCTCTGGTTTTGAACAAACTTTTTAATTTCCCCTATACATAAAACATCAATTGAAAATGTTTGTATTTACTTTACCTGTGGGAAATAGGTTAGATCATGTATGTCTAAAGGGAATGTTTTAATTTGTATCCAAACAGCTGTTCTTATTCTTTTATAATTAAAATTCAATACAATAGCACTAGTAGTTTCTATGGAAACCTCTTACATATTTTCTATCTTAAAAATCACCAACACCCTCCCAGAGCTAAGACACACCCATGTCAAAAATATTGTTTTCATTAAAATGTTTAGATTTGAGTTTCCACCCCCCCCCCCCACGTGTTACTGGGTTATGTCTTCCCTCAAAAGGTCTAAAAAATAATTTAACTTGTTTTCTCTTGTTATTTTCAAAAAATTGGAAGATTGTTTTTGAAACTATAAATTTTTAAATTTATTTAGATGAAGTTTAAAGAATGTGATTGGTTTATTGAAAGTTGTCGTTTTTAAATTTATTTTAAGGAGAAAGTATGTGTCAGTCCACTGATACCAATTATTCTTTGGCAAGAGGAAAAGAAACTATTTGTTGTACAGCTTGTCTCAATTAGATTGTAAATAAAACAGCCTGTAATATTTACTGAATCTTTCACCACAGTATTACATCATTCAGAAATATGAGTATTCATCGTCAAACTGATTGTTAATAATGTGTTTTATTATTCATCAATGTGGTCGTTTCATTGTTAAATTATGAAACTGATGTAACAAAGCCAACTCGACAACCTTATCAACACATCACAAGCCAACAGTTGTAAGTCACTCGGGATGATATAGGAGGCACTGTCGCTGTCGCGGTGGTGGTGGAGATCTTGGCAGTAGAGGTGGTTCTATTTATGTGACCAATCCGTAAAACCATTGTTGCACCTTGAAGGAAGTGCTTATCAGTGTCTTGACAGTTCGACATATCACAACGTCAAAGTCGTGTCGTTTATGAACATGGATATTGTTTCCTGACAGTGAAAAATTTAATTGGATATACTATGAGACCTGTAAGTTATTTTTGAGTTGTTTACAATAGAGTATAATTTTATAAAGCACTAAAGATCGGTTAAATACTGTCTATTATGTTAATTGAATAGTACTAATTTGCTTTAGCTTATTTAAAAAATTATCTGTTAACTTTGTTCATTGTGTTATATTATATTAATAATTGGTAATCCTGGCAAAGTGAATCAGCTGGTCTTCATCAATGACAAAACTACATACCTGTACAGTATATCATCAAAAACATTACAATCGTCACATTTACCTGTCACTCGAATTTACTTTATCCCCCATAGTAGGTCTTATCTATGAATAAAAATATTGTAAACATTTATAAACATCATTAATAAATAACTGCTAATTAACTCTTTGTATTCTCTCTTTGTGAATACAGTATTGCCAGAATTGAATAAATAAGTAACAACCTTCAATTAGTTTAACCTTTATTTTTACTAAACGTTTTTCACTAAACGAGTTTGCCATTCTACAAATATTTTGTTTACAAAATTTACATCGGTAAGGCATACATTTTTCAGGTCACTTGAGCACTCTATGTCAAAATACCTTCTGAATCTTTGAAATTCATAATGGCTTTGGTTATAAATTAAATTACGAATATTATGATATTACGATTTTTCTAACACAGTCATGTTGGAAAAAACCAATAAGATAATACTGTATTGCTAAAAAGTTGTTATAGCAGACATATTGTTACATGATTTACCATTAGAATATTAACTATTTAGCAGTAATTATATTTTTTAGTAGCTGTATATGAAATAAAAGATGATCTGTCTTTGACTGGAGAAAGTTTTATTTGTGAAAGATTTTCTAATTTAATAAGTCTATTAAGATAATCCGAAACACAACGTTAGATTAGACAACTATGAATGACTGGGTGTTAGGAAATAGTACCAACATTAGATTATACAACTATAAATGACTGTGTGTTAGGAAGTAGTACCAACATTGGATTATACAACTATGAATGACTGTGTGTTAGGAAGTAGTACCAACATTAGATTATACAACTATAAATGACTGTGTGTTAGGAAGTAGTACCAACATTACTACTATGAACACACACACATATATGTGTGTGTGTGTGTGTGTGTGTGTGTGTGTGTGTGTGTGTTTTAATGTAAGAAATATAGATGTGTCAGATTTTATACATTATTATTTAAACATTTGTGTAATATTTTTCATTATAAACTTCATACGTTAATTTATTTTACGCATTAATATTTTATTTTATCTTTGGAGGAGTAAAATAAATAATAACGATGGCTTCATTTCGGAAAACCTCCCAAGGGGATTTTGCATTTCAACTTCTTGAGTTCGACGATGCAGTAAGTGTTAGTATCATTGAGTATTTGTTGCATGTCTGATGTCACTTAAGATACGTAACAGTCCTATACTTTTTAAACCTTTCAAAAACAAAGATATTTTTTTATTCTTTTGTTTGAAAAAGTGTGCTGTTTTTTTGTTATTTTCTTTGAGTGATGATGACTTGACATTATGTTAAACAACGACATAATAGTTAGCACGTCTCCGAATTTCTTAAATTTCTTAGTATAAAATTACCTAAGTACTCTAAAATTAATTAATTATTATAAAAATTAAATTAATCAATCTTAAATGTGTTAATTACTTCTATCCTTATATGTCAGGAGATTTATGATTTCAACCCACTGACTCAAAATGAAATTTAAATTTCTCCTTTTCTCTATGAAATAAATAATAGTTTTAAAGCGACCTTCATTCTGGCACTCCTCCTCACCCAAGAATTTTCCCTGAGCCAATATAAGATATTTCTATTTTCCATACTTCGATATAAAATTACCTGAAGCTATGTTTCAATACTTGTCATTTTACAAGTATTTGGTACAGATAAAGTATTTTAAAGTCCTCTAAACATGAATTTTAGAGTTACACGGACCTGGAATGTCAGGGAAAGGTTTGAAAAAAGGCCAAAAGTTTGGGAAAATAATGAAAAAAGAAAACAAGGTTACGCTACCTTGCATTCTTGCAAACTGAACATGGTGACTGAATATGGTGTATTACTCTAAAGTATTAACTCAATCACAACAAAATTACAAACAACTAGAAAATAGACATTTATTATATTGGCTGTTAACAAAAATTGCATTAGTATGTTTTGTATAGTAAACGAAAGTAAATAATAAATATCTAGATATTTATTTATCCTTTCATCACCTTAGAAATACTCTGAGAGTAAATCTTGGATTGTCAGCCCAAATTTCTTAGTATAAAATTACCAAAGAAACACAAAAAATTATAAAAAAATTAATCATTACCAACAATCAAATTATATCATTTATGACCCAAACCCACACCAAAAATATAAAAATAAAAGAAATAAAGTTTTAAATTATACAATATAACACCACCCCACCCCCAAATACCCTACAAACACACCACTCCTAGCCAAAAAGAATATAAATAAGAAACACAATACTTTTAGAAACACACACCCACAACAACAAAGTTAAATTTAAAAACCCTAAACATAACCTAGAAATAAAACACCCCAAAAAAATAAAAAATCCAAACCAAAAAAACATTTAAAAACCCAAGGAATAGATACTCAACATAATTTAAACCTCAAACACAAACAACAAAATAAAAATAACCCCAATCACAAACAAAAACCACACCATACTAAAAATAAATATCATAAATAAAAATCAACACCACTTAAAAAATAAGTAAACTCCAATTAATCCACAACCCCATAAACCCAAATAAGAACCCCACTACACAAATAAATCAACACACCCACAAATAACATAGTAAATAATACAGACACAAATCACTTCACCCCCACAAATATCAGCCATCCAATAACGATAAAATAATACCCAAATATTACACTAAAAAATACCCCCTTAATATCAACTAGATCAATAAAAAAAAATAATAGTACACTATTTACCTAAAAATAAAATACAAAAGGCCAAACATAAAAACTAACAAAAATAGAAACAAAACAAAAACAAGAAAACCACAATCTCAACACACATGAGAATCCCCCCATATCAAAACACAAAATACAACCACACCACTAATTATCCCCATCATAAACAACACTAACAAAACAACATTAAGATATCAAACAACCTAACAAAATAAAAAACAAGATTAACACTTATTTACCCACATACACTTTAAAAAAAAAGTAAAACATACACACCCAAAAAAAACACCCCACTATAATACAATCACACCAAATCACTAACACCCACTCACAAACATCCAAAAAAAAACATGACCTACCCACACACCCAAATCTCCAAAACAAAAACACCATACACACCCCCCGAACACTCACAATAAAACCAACCAATACCACAAAAAAAAAAATACCCACACACACACCCCCCCAACATAAAACATAAAACCCAAACATATAAACAAACCCCACACAAAACACCCCCACCCCCCATACCACTATAAGATACCACAAAAACCCACCCCCAAAAACCCACCCCCAAAAAACACAACAAATGAGAACTAGCCTATAAACCCACAACACACCCCCAGCCACACAACATTTACACTCACCATCAGAAAATCAAAATACACACAGATTTAAAACCACAAAAACATATGTACCCCACCCTAATTTTGTGTTTAAATATATAAAAAAAACATTAAAACTCCCCACACATTTTACTAAATCTTTATATATATATATATATAGTTTAAAAACTGAAAAAAACTCACACTTTGTAATCGAAAATAATTATCACATCAAAAAAACACAATAATCGACCATAAAATATATTCATAACAAAATCACACTCTCATTTTTCTATAAAGTAATACCTATCTTAATGTTTCTAAATAAAACCTAGCTGTCCTATATCAATATCACACACACACTCTATCTACACACACCCACAAGGGATAATATTAACCAATAAACAACCATATAATACCCCCCTCATACAAAACTAATCCCACACTCCATATATGTATATAATACAAAAATCTAAAAACATAAGGTGTGGAAATTCAACCATAAACAGTTTTGAAACTATAAGTTATGTTTAAAATAAGAGTCCTTAAGCCCCGGCGGACCATGTTATTTTTTCTTCTTTAGGTGTAAAAACAATAGTTGTTAAAATTTTTATATATTTTTAAAATTTTCAGAGTTCGTACTCAGTAATGGTTGTTTGAAATATATTTTTGTACCCCAAAATAGGGGTTTTTTGCGTGTTTTCAATTAATTAGTAGATTTAAATAGTTTGTCAAACTATTTTATTTTCAATAAACAAAAAATCAACTACCTATAAAATTAATTTCTCACCCCCAACTTAAACTCATCAATTAAAAAATCTTCTAAACACAGTATGTTGTATTGTGGGGTCAACAAAATACAGAAAAAGTTGAGATAGTATCGCATAATCAATACAGAGAGTTAAAACTTGATATTTAGCTTCATTTGATCTGTCACTTTATAGTAATAAATAATAACATAAATGGCAGCAAACCTGTTTTCCCTCACCACATATAGGGAATACAAACACTAATTTTATTGGACGCTTATATTAGAACAGTTGTAATAAATGAAATAAAAATTTTTCCTATGTATATTACGCTTTCAGGTGTCCTCTCGAATCTCATATTTTCCTTGTGTTTTCTGTGGAAGAATATATACAAATAGTGTCTGCTTTCATCTCATGTGTTGGAATTTCTTTGTATAATTGCTCGACATAACATTTTTCTTATGATTAGAGCTTTGAATGAACTAATAAAATTATAGATTTACTAACATGACTATTTTAGTGTTTTACTCTTTATAAATGCATACAAAGTTATCTCTAGTATGTGAATAATAAGAATCATTGTTTATGTGTTTTAAATTTCCCTCCCCCTATTAAAGATAATTCCCCCCTAAACTCGCTCCCCTAAACCCCATCCACTTCTAGATCTACAATGTCTTTATTTGAAGTATGATATGAGTGTTTTTTCACGCCACCCTCCCCCACCATACTTTTAAATAAAAAAAACACAAATTATTATTATTTTTGTTTTTGTTAATCAACACGAGGATGAATTTAAGTTATTATGTGCAAAGTTTTTATTTGTGTTGATATATTTAGATTTTTTAATTCTCATAAATATCTAAATCTTTTCATATATACAATGTATAAGGTCATACAGAGTTAACAATTTTGTAGATCAGTTTTGCTACGAAACTAATAGTGAATCTTAAAATTTTTTTATTTATAAGTTTCTATACATAGGACCAATATTTTATACCAAACAGATAAAATTTAGAGATTTCATTATTATATACTATTAGCGCATATAAAGTTTCTAGGAGATTAGTAATGACCCTTTAGTGTTCACCCTCAAACACCAAGACAAATAAGATTTTGCTATTTTTTGTATGTGGAATTGGCACAACTACGTATTTCCCATCACACATGGCATGCCCTCTCGGATCGTTTTAAACCCCCCCCCCCCACAACCCGTTTGACCATAGATAATAGAGTGTTGTGTGTTTATAAGACTTGTGAGCTAAAAATATATCCGGGTATATGACTATATGGTTACATGGTATGTGTTTAACTTTCATGGCAGTCACATTAAAACACTTATGTTTTTATGATAAAACACAATGAAATATATTATTATTGAAAATGAACCACAGCAGATGATAAGAACAAAAAAAATACCTATGCTGTGTAAATATTTGTTTGAATCATTTAAGAGATTCATTTTAATTCTTATCTATTTTTTGTCTTTTGTTGTTTTTACTCTTAAATTAGTTCACAAATGCAATTATTTTGTATTTTGCTGTTATCAAACATGACTATCAAGGAGTGATTATCTTGACTTAATGACCATGTAGGAGATAATGCATTGACAATATTATCGTTCTTAAAATGCCATATGAAATAATTAGGCTTTTGTAATCACACTGCCACTAGCACTTGAGTTTTAATAATTTTAATTTTTCTGTTATTTTATAAATAATATTTAGACATTGCTAAACAAGGTTCCTCAAAATACAACAACCTTAGGCAATGTCCTACAAATTTCTTCTGGGTTGACTATTAAATACTGTATAATGTATTATAATTTCTAAAATATTAACTGGGCTCTGTGCAGACATTTGAATTGAGGCTGCAGTAACTAGGTACGGGATAAGCTCTTACACCAGAGTCCCGGTAATTTGAACCCTGGTAATCCGAACAACCTGATGGGGAAAAAGGTTACTGAGTTTAAATTAAAAACGAAGCAATGAAGCATGTAATCTCATTTATAACATTTTAATCAACAGCAGGTTACACTAATTTTATATCACTGCATACAATATTAATAATATACAATACTTACTTTTTGGAACATAAGAATTCAATTATCGTCTTTTGACGTAACAAAGAAATCCTTTTGGCCAAGTTGCGCCATCGTCTTATAGCATAATCATCAAGCATTTGGATGTAGCAGTACCCTGATGCTCGAGATAGCATAGGGCGATGTTTAGCTACACTCACAGTACATCACAATAGATTCGATTCCCATGGACCGACTTTTTATATCTGTCGCTTTTCGGCGAAATACTTTTTAAACATTTGAGTTAATCTCCAGCAATGTCTGTGATCACGTAAAAAGCAGGCCTACAGACGGCACTGTTTTATCAATGTTTGTTTTCATGTGTCAATGTGTGTGTCGTTTTTTATATTTATAATGACGAGTACATACCGGATAGAACGTCTCTGCAGGAACAATTGATGCCATTCAGGCAAAATATCTAGTGGACAAACCTGTATGTGAATTTATGGTAAGACGTATGTTAATTACTCAAAATACACCGTTCGAGTCTCAAATAATGGAATTTATTAGTACTTTTAATGAACTTTACACAACACTTTCGAACAACTCGGTAATCCGAACAGGGTTCGGTCCCAATTAGTTTGTATTACCGGAGCTCTGGTGTAATACAAAAAATACTAATCTCGCACCTTTACATAGTATCTCTTTATTTAGTTAAGTGTGTTTTTTAAGTAAGTTCCGTTTTGTTTTGTGTTTTGGGAGTTTTGCAACCCAATAGGAGCAAAGTTTTCTTTACTGTTCAGTTATAACAGGTGTTTAGACTACTCAAGAGAGGTGAACAGGTGTTCCGAAAGCACTGATCTCCATACATAAGGAAATTTCTTTGAGCGTTCTGTTATTGTGAAGCACCTGTTGTCAAAGAAGGACAATCGCTCCAGTCATAATGAGCATTGCCACGGCCCCCTTTAAAGAGTCTTGTACCCACTTTGGTGTCACTTTTAACATTTTCACTTTACTCCTCCCTTCTCTGTCAATGAATTTATGCAGGAGACAGATTCCTTGCTGACACAATCTGTATTACTGAGTGAACGTCACACGCATTGAGCAATGACTAAAAATCTTTAAGTTTAAAGATTTTGGGGAATAAGTTCACCCTCTCTACCCCCAAGATATTAACAAAATTTTTGTGTGGGTTTTATGGGGGTTCAAAAATAAAGAAATAGATTTTTTTAGCAAACTCCACAAGAATAACATTGAACACTCTTATTCAACATACTATACTTACCACAGACAGTAATTTAAATCTCCTCTGGAACCATTTGTTAGATTAATGATTTGGAGAACTAATTTGTTTAGTTTTTAAGCTGGTTTTAATGGTGATAGCAAAAAAATTTTAAAAATTATTGTTTTGCCAAATTTGTTTGCATTTAATAGCCCATAACATTCAAACTCTTAGTTTTATAGGCATACTGGTAGTGTTTGACATTATTTTGAACTTAATATCTTTAAACCATGGAATTTTAATCAAAACCATTATACGATCTTGAGGAATTTTATTTTTTTACGTTTTAGGGGTTAATAGCCCTAAAAAATAAAAAATATATAAATTGTCTAGAGACAATGGGTGCTAAAGTGCACCCATGCACCTAATTTCATAGAAATCGGACAATCAGTCTGGTATCGGGGTCTGCACACAGACAGATATGCATCATGTCATATCATATCAGTCATATCATATCAGTCATATCATATCAGTCATATCATATCAGTCATATCATATCTTATCATAGTCAGAAAACTACTTTTTTTATTCAAAACAGATGTACTGTATCCGCTATATCAACTCGAATTTTTAAATTTTGATGATAACAATACTTTCTCCATGGTAAAGGGATGATAAGTTATTTAACCCTAGAATTGGCAAAGTCGTAATTCACGACGCTTTTAAAAATTCAATAAGAAGTGGCAGGTAAAGGCATCTCTCGTCAGTTTAGTGAACTTGATAGACACCACCGCTTTCGTGACTGTGTTGCCCTTTGGGAGCTGACACATGAACCGGCTCATGCACTTCACTAAACTGCTACTTGGATATGTCTTATAGCCAAGTAAGTGTTTTATACCACTACGCACGGTGGAATTGGTTAGGGCGCTACACTGACGAGTGTTAAGTTCTAGCCATTCGGAAATGCAAGGTTTTGAATCCCGACCATGAGCAATCCCAATTTGGCTTGCAAATGTGTGGGAAAGTGGAGTGGGGGGCCCACCTGAAATAAACGGTCACCGGCTTGGATGGAAGTTTATGGAATTTGTAGGCTTAATTGGGATTGCAGAGGACACCTATTTTGCTTTTGTGGTTAGTGGTTATAAGGGGGGGGCATGTTTTATGTTTTTTGTTTATACTTAATATTTTAAGAAGAGATAAATAATTTAGTGATAATTACACTTAAAGGGAAAACACTTGCCAGTTCTAGGGTTAAGTAAACATGAGTCAGGATGCTCATAATTGACCTTGCCCTGAGTCGTTAGTCAATAGTAGTTAACACATTGACACTTGCGAAACAAAGGTTTAGTATTATTTGCTAATTAGGAGAGAATGACTCTGAAATTTTTCCGACTCTGTATTTGTGTTGATTACACAAATAATAACAGCTGTTAATAATGAAGCAAAAAAAGTAATGAAGTAGCAATATACTACAATCACAACAAAATAACAACACACAAAGTAAATTATATATCTTTAATACGTTAAGTGTATTAGTAGGCCTGCACATGAAATATAATACCACAGGATTGGAAATTCCCAAAATTTAAATGTTACAATAGAAACTCAATCCCTGATCTGACCTCCTGAAAACCGACTCCAGCCGGTATCTGACCTTTTGCCCAACCTTCTTTCTGTCTTTCCCACGCTCCTGTTGATGCTGGGCTTGTTGAAACGTGTAAGCCTTATTCTAAAATTACCTGTAAATATTGCCATTTTTCAGCTATCATTCATATCTTAATTTTTAACTTAAAGTGTTAGAGGTACAAAAACGTTTTACCGTATTACAATACTGTAAAGCTGTTTTTGCTACCAAAGAAATGCATTTTATTTGCTCCTCCCAAATACGGTTTTTTGGCTGTTCTGACCAATTTGATAGCGGTTACATATCCCAAATCCGACATGGTTACATCACGATCGGATATTGGAGGTTCTACTATATTTAAAAAAATTATTATGTTTATGTATCTATAGATACTTTTTATTATTATAAATCATATAAAAAATATTAATATTTATTTTTTTAAATCCTCTTTTTAGAATAAAAATTTGTTTTTCAAAACTGGTCTGGGACATTTGCGCTTAAAAGTCATTATTATTTTAGTTTAAAACCAATTCTAATACTGTATTTCTAATTTGACAAATACTAAAATTTGCAATGAATATTTTCTAGCCATGGGCAGCTTACATTATTATTTTTCTTCAAAATTTTGTAACCACAGTGTATTAGGAGTTAGTTGTAGAGTTGTAATAGTTTTTACAATACCAAAATACTTGTACTTATGTAACTTTAAATTATTTTATTTTGAATTTATGTTTGACACTACATTCTGAGGTCTGTGCTTTAGTTTTTGGTAGTTATAAAAATATAAATTTTATAATAATAACATGTTGTGCTTTTGAATTCAAATTTCTAAATTACCAAATACAACTAAAAATGTTTTATACACAGACTATACCAAATATACAATAAACAATTTAGTTATCTCTTACTTTTACTCTAGTGATCAAACCTGTAATATTAATATTAATATTATTAATGTATTATAATATTATTATTGATTTGGAAATTCGCTGAGTACACAGGTCTTCTGCGACGGGGTATTTAAGTTTCACATTCTTTACCCAAGCATTAAGTCTATTTTTCAATTGGATAAACATCATCAGATTTCTGAGCACTTGGAATAAGTATGTCAGAGTGGTTTGATGGGTCTAGAGAATTGATTGTCAATTATTCGTGGTCAAGGCAAGTAGTGCACTCATTGTCAGTTCTCATGTCTTTCGCTGTGTGGGTTCCAACGTGACAGCCGGAAGTCTAGGGAACTAAACAAATTTTTGTTTATAATTTTGTAAAAAAATCACCTTTTAAAAATGATGTTCCTAAGGTCATTTTTCAAAAACAGGATCGGTGTGGATGTAAGTACAATTAATTGATGAAAATATTTCTTTAATAAAGAGCAATTTTTATCATTGCTTAATTTCTACTATTGTGTATTTTCATGGGGTATAGTAACTTTTTTTAATAGTAAAAAATTTTCTTTTAAATTCGTTAAAAATTATACACTCCAATATTCAAATTTGCTTTTACTTTTTTCTGATAAAAATAAGAAATTTTAGTAAAATAATTTCATACAAGAATATAATCCCTCAATACATCAATAATAACTGATACTTTGGTGGTCTATATAATTGGACATATACCACTGCTGTATAGTCTTGTCATTTTTATGCATGATTATTGTTTCAATATTGTAATATTTTATTATACTTCTACTACTGCTATTATTGTGTAACAGTAGAGTTTATCACACAATGTATTTTCCTAACTAAGTCAAATTTACATGGATATGTCTTAGCTCTGGGAGGGGGGGTGTTGGTGATTTTTAAGATGTAGAATGTGTAACAGGTTTCCATAGAACTACCAGAGCTATTGTATTTAATTTTTAATATAACAGAATAAGAACAGCTGTTGAGATGACCTGAAAACATTCTATTTAGACATAACCATGATCTAACCTGTTTCCCACAGGAAAGTAAATACATTTTGTACGTAGTCTTACAAGTAGCATGTAAATACAAACATTTTTTTAACACTCTTATACTGAAAATTGGTTACATAAAATCTGTGAAAAAAATTTAAAACAAACACACATTGATAAGGAGGCTGTAACCTTGATTTGTGCTACCCAATAATAGGTCAAGAGTGCCAGACTGCCGAGATTTTAACTTTTGGAAACATTTCAACTGGGCTGCCAAAATTATAATTGATTCCCAATGATGAAACATCTCTAACATGAACTAAAATCTGATTTTCCGCGAAATATATTGACATTGTAACCCAAAAGTAACTGAAAAATGTTTGTATTTACTTCCCTGTGGGAAATAGTTTAGATCATGGGTCTAAAGGTAATGTTTTCAGTTCTTCTAAACAGCTGTTCTTATTCTTATATATTAAAAATCCAATACAATAGCTCTAGTAGGTTCTATGGAAACCGGTTTCAAATTTTCATCTAACAAATTGCCAAACCCCCCCCAAGAGCTAAGACATGTCCATGTCAAAAATTAACCAGAGTAACTTATACTTTAGTACTTTAGATAAACTTTACTATTCAATCACATTATTTTGTACCAAAAAGCATCCTCCTGCAGAAAATATGAACAAGATTTGGATACCACAGGAAAGGGCATTCACATTTAACCTAAAAATAGCTTGTGAATCAGTTTAGTTAATTTTAAAAGTTACCAATTTTAACTGTAGTTTATAGTGTATAACATTTCAATTTTTATAATTTTTATAAAAAAAAACTAAAATATTCGTCATTATGTTACAGCTAGTTGCAATTAATTAACCGGGAATATTTCTTTGTAAAAATCCTTTTTTTAATTATTTGTTTAAGAATATTAAGTCATAGAATGTCAAGAAAAAATAGATAACAGTAATAATTATTTAGTAGTTTGGCGTTTTATTCTATACTTTACTGAAATGTTTGATAACAGGTAAACTAATAAATCAATTATTTATAAATATATAAAGATTAAAATATAAAAATGGTACAAAATGGTAAAAATTGGAACTGTCTTGTTTTTACATTTTATTTTTCTGTTGTGTTATTATTTTCTTAAACTGATGTATGAAGTATATAATCAAAAAATAATTTATTGTGTTGAAACAAAAATTAAATAAAGTGACAATTGACTCATTTGATACCCCCGAAAGGAAAAAAATTATTTCCAGAGGAGTTTGGAAAAATTTAAATAAAGGATATAATCTACTCCTACAGGTTCAGAATAACAATAAATAGCGTTGGTATGTTATAATCTATAATTAATGTCATATTAACGAGATGGATATAGTAAATGGATTCAAAGTTGTTTACTTAATATTTATTTGTTGTTAGACCTCAAACTACATAACATTAAACGTTCGAAAACACGGAAAACCTTTGCTAAGAACTACTTCTTAATTTTTACTTCAGCCGCAAAACTTGCCGCAACAATGAAGTTCAATTAGCAGCTTTATTATTTCAAAAGTTTTAGAGTTGTCGGTGTGGACAATATGGTTGATTTCTCTCAGTATATATCTGTCAGTGAGTACCACAAGTGTCGTCAATCAGACAATAGTGATGGAACCAATGGATTCTTGTGCTAATCCGTTCTGTTGCCACGGAAGTGTTAATGTTACCACTGTCGTCAGTGTGGTCAGTGAGGACAATTTACAAGTTGCACTTTTTTAGCTTCTGCATTGAATATGTTGTGAAGTTTTTATAGTTATTTCATAGTTTAACATGCATGACGAGGTAAAATATTTTATTTGTGACAGTGACAATTTTGGAATGTTTACTATTATTTTATAGCACTCTTTTAATTAAGGTCTAAATACAACCATGGTGTATAATTTATTACTTTATCATTAGTTTTATTTTGTATGGTTTGTGTAGGTCAAGTAAGGATTGCAAAATAAATGAGTAGTTGTGAATACTTATGCATAAACAAGTATGTGCAAATGGAATGGTTTGTAAATTATCTAGAAAGATAAAAAATGCATGGTTATCATGATGATGATATCCCTTTTGTCAATAATATACAAATGGTGAGAGATGATAACAATTTTTAATCTTCTGCCTTTATTCTAATGTCAATAATAATCATAAGTCTTATATTAAACGTGGCTATTAAATTTTTGAAATATATGAGTATTTCTTACAAAGTATTATAGGTGTAAGTCACAGGTAAGAGAAAAAGTTTGAAAATACGTCTTATCTTATACTTTTTAGCGAATTTCCCATAGGGAATAAGCTATTACCGTAGGTCTCATGGCAAGACTTAAGCCCGGGACCATGTTATTTTTTCGTCTTTAGGTGCCCAGAGGCCAAAAAGTCTTTTCCCATGTTAATCAAATAGGGAATATGCAAACCCCTTTATTTATGGTCAGATGTTGATGAAAGTTTTGGTATTATTGGTCAAAATAAAACTTTTTATGCTAGATATGTCTACTTTCAATGTTCCTCACAGCAGCAAACCTGCATACTATTTCCCATGTTAATCCTAAGGAGAATAGGCAAATAACTCTCATATTTATCGACAGATATTGATAAAACTTGTCCTATATCATTATTATTATATTCTTGATTTGGAAATTCGCTGAGTATGCAGGTCTGCTGTGACGGGGTTATTTTGTTTTAATCGCTTTACAACTAAACTAAATACTTGGTTCTAATTATTTTTCTGCAAAACTTATCAGATGTAAGTTTGGGGAGAAATATTATAGATATTTATTTCTTTTAAGTCATCACCATCATTCTGAAAATATATTTTTTGTCATCCTTTGAGCAATCTTCATTGTGGCCGAGTATTTATATGATTTTTAAAATACCTAAATAAAAATCTGTTATTTATATAAAGGATCACTAGTCTGAAAAAATAAACACAATACTTAAAGCTCAATGATAATGAATCGTAACATTTATTAGTTTGACAACTCAACATGATACTGTGACATTCAGCTGATATATTTACACTGAATACTGTAGTTAGTTGATTTTACATGAATATAAAGATTTATTATTGTTGTTTGAAGGAGAAAAGTCTTGGACTCCAGCCGCAGGAGGTGATCATAGCTAAAGTGAGCAGTGAAAGGCGCAATACTGCCTCGCATATAAGGTAAATTTTATCTCCCTAATCAATATATATATTACAATTAGTATACATACTATAGTCATTTTGTCTGTTTAGGGTTAACACTGGTTATGAAAACCATAATTGGTTTGAGAGTCGTTTCAGTTGATACCTAGAAGTATCGGTCCACCCATAGAGCAGGTCCAACCGTGGGTGGAACGGAGGCCTGGTGAAGTGGATTACTACCTCACTCATTTTCTGACAGGATACGGCTATTTCAAGTCGTACCTGTATCGGATGGGCGAAACCTGTTCACCGGATTGCACTTACTGCCCGGGCGTTCCCAACGATGCGGAGCACACTTTCTTCCACTGTCCAAAAATGGGACTTTAACATTTCGGTTACCATTGAATTATACGTCAATGCTGGCATTTAATTTAAAAATAAATTAACTGGGTTCAATTTCTAGAAAACTCTTTATAAATCTTCATTTTTTACAGTTTTATATCAACACTTTTGTTATTTGTCTATTCGCTTAACCATCATAGTCTTGGTCCCGAAGGGGACGGTTAAAAAAGGCTCCACTGTAATCTATTTAGTTCTGTTCATACTGTATGTATACAAAGAGACACATGTACATACATCGCTAAAAAAGAAGTAATTTATTTTCAGGAGAACCCAAAATGGACACATTCACTGGATGATAATTCAAATATAAAAATTTTGACCAAAACAGTACTTTCTCCCCTATTATCGAATGGAAAAGTAAAAATTCCAAGTCATTAGTACCTCATCTTCTAAGTTATATTGTTCAGTACTATTTAAAAAATATCAAATTCTAAATACCTAAACTATCCAATAACAAAGCTTTATGGCAGGCTTATTCCATTTTATTACTTTAACCTTTCTTTCATATCTCACTTACAATACTTATCCAGCTATGACTGGCATCATAGTATCGCAGCTTACTAAATAACAACATTAATGAGTTCGTTGCTCAACAAAATGCAAAGTGGAAGTTTTTGCCCTATTTATAGTTTAGAAACAATATTGGTGAGCTGCCACCTGGCAGAGAGGGGATCAGCAGGTCGAAAACTTTCACCGGTCCGTCACAAACCGTGGTGCGACAGCGTGGCTTGCATGGCCAACACAATTATCAATGTGGCTCTTGGATCGTGTTCAAGAAAATTTAAATCTTGTTGTAGCGATTAACCAGATGTTAATGTCCGAATAAAGTGTATCTAATGAATTTTAAATTGAATAAACTACAAATACATTGCACACTACATCTGAGTATTCTATAGTATAGTTTATTATTATTTCATATTTATTTAACTTACTTTAGCCTGTAGATCTCAAGTGTATTTTAGGAACCTGATGCACATATTCCAGGGGTATACAGTTAGACACCCTTCATACTAACTAACTATTTAACTAACTTTATACCCCTGGAATATGCCACACCTTATGGTGAACAGGTTCCTAAAATGCATTTGAGTTATACAAGCAACAGAAAGGTAAATACATTTTATCAATACAAAGGTCTAATAAACTGGATAACAAACAATATTATTATTTCACTCAATGGTTTAAAAAACAGCAGTTTGTTTCATAAAAACCCATACAGTACTCAATTAACAACCTTGATACATACACATTAGGTTTTGCTATGATTTAGGCATATATTTATCCTGAAAAATAACAGTGTTACATGCTTATAATTAGAAAAATGAAAAAGATTTTAAAGCTAGACTCATTGAAACAGGCTCTGTTTGTGATAAAACACACTTGATGAAGTTTATTTAGTAAATTTGTGTAGAAAAAAATTAAACGAATTGTTGAAAATCACTCCATTTAAAACTTTTGTTCAGTGATTTGGCAAATATCATTAAATTGAATTAAATTATAATAATGGTTTTTCCAAGAATAGTGACAATTTTGTATTATCAGTACAAACGTGCAATAGTATTTCATAAGGTAATTTTCAACATTATAGTATATGGAACAATTAAACAAATTATACCCTTTGATTTTCAGGGCACATTTAGATTTGAATGATCCTGCAAGTCAAAACGCTTCTACCGCTGTTTTACTCAGCAAAGGCTCAAGTTCGGAATTTATCGATGATGACCTTGGAGACTATGAACCTTTTAAACATCGGCGGATATCAAACCCTACTTCGTAAGTATTCTCTCAGAATTTTCAGTCAAGTACTCTTAGTAGAACAGAATTTTTAAGTTTTCACATCAATATAGTTTGTACTCTATTTTACTCACCTATGTTTTACTCAAAACGTTTACTTACAATCATTCTTAATACAAAAGTACAATAAGAAGTTTTAAGTATCAATTTTTTACAGGGACTTGGAAACACTCATTCACTTACTAAAAGCAAGTCTTGGAACTGGAATTCTTGCTATGCCCATGGCTTTCATGAATGCTGGACTCTTGTTTGGTCTAATTTCAACATTCTTCATTGGTTTTGTTTGTACTTATTGTATTCATTTGTGGGTAAGTTTTTTTTTATAAAAACCATTGATTGTTCTTGTAAATATATTTTAAAGTTCTCTTTAGTTAGCTTAGAGTAGATTATTGAAATGGTGGAAGTATGAATGAGGATTGTGTGTAATATGATTGTGGCGCGATCTTGTAGTCTTGTTACTGACTAAGGCTGACATGTTCCTTAGACAGGACTGTTAATTAATAGCTCAACAGTTGATGGCAATTAAGAAACCTACAGTTTAACGTGCAGTCTAAACCACTGCCTCTGAATTACGAATTGGTCTAATTATGAGGTTGGTCTTTGCGGATTAACGCAGTATTCAGTAGTGCGGATGTTAATCTACACAAGAGAACACTACACTCACCGACCATCGCTCACAACTATGAACTTTAAGAAAGAATTAAGATCCCAGATGTTTTAGTTTTGAGTTCTTGTTAAGATTTCTATTGCCAAGGTCGGTTTTATCATGGCATAATCCTTGCAAGGATTAATAAGTGATTTAAGATTACCTATCCAAGCGATTCAAAGTTGGTAATATCCTCAACCGCAGTTTCAATGCTTTTGCATCATTTTCAAGAGGTCATCAGGTGAAAACATCATTCTATGTTGCCACATAATTTTCTGTCGAGTAGATGAATGACATTGCTTGTCTTCCTGCCGGCAACCGCAACAGGTGAATTCAAGACCTTTCGACAGACTGTTTGTCCAATTTCATTTATGTTGGGCCAATACAAGATGTTAAAAACTTAGAATCATCTTATTTCAAACTATATGACCAAGCTATATAGGTTTATATACCTGTTAGTTTTTTGTATATAAATCCAGCACAATATAAAAATGTAAGTATCTTTACGTAACTTTTTAAATTAAAAAATTCCACATTATTAAGTTATAGAATTTATTTTAATATTATATGTAAACTAATTATGGAATCTATTTTCAAGGAAAATGTTGATTTTCAGGTTAAATGTGCTCAGATTCTGTGTATTAGAAGGAGACTACCATCCATGGGATTTTCTGACATAGCAGAATTTGCTTTTTTGACAGGACCAATGCCTCTTAGAAAATATGCTTCTTTTGCCGGGTAAGAAAACATTTTTTTTAACTGAGATTAAATCTATTTTTATAGTGACAGAATTTCTGTGTTCCAAAAATTGCAAATTTAGGTAATTTTATTGGGTATCTCAAAAGAAAATATGTTGTTTAATGATATCAAAATGAGTTATAATATTTAACATGTTCTGATAACACTGTAATTAACCCATTCATTACCATGTTTTTTATCTAATGTTTTGAGAAAACGACCAGCTCTGTTTAACGACTACCGTAACCCATCAGGCAGTGAGTAAACTACATTTCATGCGAGCCTATGATCTAATCTTGGAAATATCTCACAGAGTTCACTATTTTGCCGCTTGAGTATGCTTAACAGCCAAATAAGCGATTTTTCCAACTATGCACCGTGGTCGAAGTGGTTAAGGGGGGGCGCTGATGAGCGAAAGCCATTTGACATGGTGACTGTATTGGTTAAAGCGCTACAATGACGAGTGTAACGTTTTAGCCATTCGGAAGTGCTAGGGTTCGAATCCCATCCATGAGCAATCCCAATTTGGCTTGCAAATGTGTGGTATAGTGGAGTGGGGGGCCCACCTTAAACGGTGACCAGCTTGGGTGGAAGTTGACGGCTTAGTTGGAATCGCAGTGGACACCTGTTTTGCTTTTTTGGTTAGTGGTTATAAGGGGGGGACACGGGTGTTTTTTTTCAATTTTTGTTGAATCTTTTTATCAATGAAATATAAGAAGGCCATTGGATGCACCGACGCGTTCGTGGGATTTAAGAGGTTAAGTATCAACCGATGTTGGAAACAATATCAATCTGAAAACTATATACTGTACATTTACTGGTTTACCAGTAACCCAGTCAATAAACTTCCGAAATTAGTAAGCCTCAGAAAAATTTACCATAAGGCTGGATTTTGTACCATCGATAAAGTACTCCTAAAGGATTATTTTGACAATAATTTTGATTATTGAATTTTGAGAAAAATTCTATTGATCATTCGCCTGTACGGGGCTCAAGTAAAGCTCAATTGCGCAATGTTCAAGTATATGGTTACCACTAAGTTCAAGATTTCAAACATGATCTCCATTAAATTTTCTATAAATGTTTTTCGGTGTATTTTTTCAATAAAGCTTTTAGTTTTCCATAAATATTAGGATAAATGCTAATATTTTAGGATTTTTCAATTTGTTAGTTTTTGTCTAGTATCTTTTGCAAACACAAGAATCAAGAAATGTTTTCCAAAATTTGTAGAGTATAATTTTTTGAACACATTGATATGCATAATCTTATAATTACATTTTAAAATATTCAGTAACTTTTGTGTGTTCAAGTTTACCATCAGAGTCGACAATATTACTGTGCCGCCAATATTATGTGTGTAAACATGACAACATTTGTAAAAAAATTAAATCTCAATTCGCAAGTATTATTATATGTATATATGTATCTAATCCACCATGAAATCAGCTCTTATTCCGTAAAAGCGGAAAAATGTTTTTCTTAACCTTATATATGACTAATTTAGTGTTAGTAAATATAAGGTAACAGTACTTCCATCTTCACCTTTTTAAGTAATCTAAGAAGATTTGTATCTAATATGAATAATATTGTGTGCACATGTTTATTTTGCAGCTTCCTCATAAACCTAGCGATCCTGATCGAGATGCTTGGAGTGTGTTGTGCTTACGTCGTATTTGTTTCCCGAAGCATTAAACAGGTCAGTGTTTCTTATTACTGTTAGTTTTATTTTTAAAATATGACTTTTACAATTCAAATTTTGGTATTAAATAAATTAAAATATGGGATAACGAAATATAATCAGTTTTAAGAGATAAGACTTGGATATTTAATTCATGGAAAAGGGTTGGAGACGGTTAAAAAAACACAAAAAGATTTACATTTAGAATACAAACATTATACGCCTGCTTTTATATTTTTTTCTAACAATTTATTTCCAGACCTGGAATTTTAACTGACTTCATCACACCATTATATTTTTAATTTTTTTATGGATTTCAAATAACTAATCTCACTCTATTTCCATTTTTCTAAATAATAATAAAAGATGTGTAAATTAGTTGATTGAAACGTTATTATTTTAAGATTTATTTTGTCTTCTTTTCAAGATTTAATATCTTCCTTTGTTTTCTTTTCTGCAATTCAATAAGTATACTTATGATTAAGTTTATGAACTCGAACATATAAAAACAACAAGTTCAATACAACTATTAGTGTAATAATAAATAAATAATAAAACTATAAAAAGTTTCTAAAATTCTTCTACCTTTTACGTTTTCTGTCTTGTAATAGGGTTTTTTTCTTCTTTTTTAGAGTAATTGATTTTTTGTAAATTAGCATTTTGCATAGTTTTTACTATGTATTTAATAACTTTTTCCCCATTTACTTTTACTTTTATACCTAGTGTACTTTGTTTAGGCTAAGAAGTGGTTTTTTTTCACAAGTGATTGACTGGGACTCTCCCCACACCCAGATGTGTAGTCTTTATGGGGATGTTTCCTGACTTTTTTCTAAGTACTCACTTTATTACATTTATGAAATATTCATTTTAAATTACAAGATCTTCTTTATCAAAACAACCATGTCAAAAAAATGTATATAAAAATATTTTATATTATATGATATAAACACGATAACTCTTAAAAATTCGACAGAACAAAATTTGGTAAACTCTTTCACAAACTACATTTTTTAAACGATTTGCTTGAGATGTTGTATTGTAAAAATTTTTTTGCGTTTTTACAGAATTTTTAAATTTCTTATTTTATATTTCAGATGGAATTTTAAAAATACACAATTAAGTTCCTTAGCTTTAATGTTACAGAGATTAAAAATCTAAAATTGTATTTATGTTAATCTTTAATAAAAAAATTTCAAATAATAATATTTTTGGATAAAATTGATATAGCTTCATTTTCTTCCATCCTTTTATACTTATTTAGTTTGTGTTTATCAACAGCAATATACTTTTTATATTAATATATAAATACAAACTCCTTATTATACTGTTTGATAATTTTTAATGTATTAAAAAATTTTTTGTAAATTTTACTTTATTTTAAAATAACTTTTTCCCCATTTTATTTTTATACTAGTTTGTTTCTAGAGATTTTTTCACATATATTGTTTATATTTTTTGGTTTTCCTGACGCAGTACTCACTTTATTTCTATATGTCTTGTAACGATATGTACAATGGGAATAAATAAATAAAATTCTTGTTTGCTAGGTAGCGGAGTACTACTGTGAGATAGATTGGTCTATACAAGTCTACATGCTGTTCCTTATCCCCCCTCTGATCCTAATGAATCTCCTCCGCAGTCTCAAATACCTCACTCCCTTCTCCATGATATCCAACGTCCTGTTCATTCTCGGGGTCGGCATCTCGTATTACTACATATTCGATGATCTACCTCCTGTTTCTGAACGGCCACTCTTCTCGTCATGGCCACAACTACCGATATTTTTTGGTACAACGATATTTGCCTTGGAGGGTGTTGGGGTGGTGAGTAACTTGTAAGGATATTTTATTAATCAATTAATAAATTCAATTTGAATTTTAAAATATATTAATTATTCTTTAATAAATATCTAAAAAAATATTAGTAATTGTAAGGACAATTTCTTAAAATACCTATACACCCATTTTTGTAGAGCCTTGGTTGATATTACTTTAAAAGAAGTACTCTGGAGTTAAATATTCTTCAAAAATGTTTTTAAAAACTCAGGTATTTGCCCCTCTTCTTCCTACCACCAAACCAATGACTTCTAAGTTTTAAATCCAATATTTGTTCAAGAGGTCTTCGTTTGTTGGTTCATATATAGCTTTCTTCTCTTCGTGAACCAAAGTTCATGAAGAAAAAATCTCGATTTATTATTGAAACCTCAAACCAGCTAATATTTGTATTAGCTGGTTTGTGATGCCTCAACCAACAAATTGTTAGATTAATAAATAAATCAAGATTTTTTTCTTCGTATCACAACAATTATCTTGTTATGGATCCATTTTTGCAACAAGTTACTTCTTAATTTTTTTTTTCAATTTCATCAGCTATAAGTGTTCTGATGGAGGGATGGCGTTTATTTTACAACAGTTTCCGTTGACAGCAAAATTCAAGGAGAAGTTTTACATATTTTAACAAATTTTTTTCAACTGACAGTGTATTTAACCTCAGGTGGCTCTTTAGTCTATCCTAATTAAGAGCTGAAAAATGGGTACCATACATAAATTAGAAGCTGCAAGAGTATTGGGATTTGTTTATTTCTCTTAAATTCTTATACAGTACATTATTCTTCTCTATCCCAATGCTGGGATCTACTAACCATTCAATCTTTCACAACTGATACAATTAATTAGTTTCAGACCAAGAAGTAGATAAAATTTAGTTAGTGACTGAACCTTTTCAGTCAAGTAATGGATATTTACCCTTTTATTTTTTAGTATTTTCAACAGTGAAACTACAAATTTATTGTTAAAATCAATGAAAGACTGTCACTTCTTTAACTGAAGAGAAATAAAATTGAGTACCCGTATGCAGAATTTACATTATTTTTAAGGCTGGTGCACACTTTAACATATTTTAACCTGAATATGGGAGTGATGATTTTGATCATGGAACATTTTATTACAAAGACCAACATTTCACTTGTCAGTAAATATAAGCCTTGTGTCTTTATCCTTAAGTCTAGTTGTAGTACGTATCCTTGGTTGCCTGTTGGTTCCACCTAATCTAATAATGGATGAGGATGAAAGAAAAAATGAGATTTTGGCTATGGAATATAAATTTCACTTCATTTCATCACTCTTATATGTGAATCCTGAGCTAAGAGCTCAAAATAAATAAACTCGCTTAGCTTAAGCGAGTCACATAAGTCTGGAGGTTTAAACAGTTGAGAGAACTACGGTTCTCGAACCTCTTTCTCTTTCTTAGTCACACAATCTTAGAACGCAGATCCTATTCTAGACAGTTAACAATGAGTTTCACACAGGTGATGCCACTAGAGAACAACATGAAGACGCCGGAACACTTCATCGGGTGTCCAGGGGTCCTCAACACAGGAATGGTTCTAATAGTCACCCTGTACGCCATGACTGGGTTCTTCGGTTACCTCAAGTATGGCGATGCCACAGAGGCCAGTGTAACCCTCAATCTTCCTGTGGAGCAACTGTGAGTCCAGAAAAAGTTTTAATATCTCAGCCACTTAGTTTCTCGTTTCTTTAATTAATATACTTTCCTCTTTATTAATACTTCTACATTTTTTTATGGGGAGGAGATTGAAATGCATTTACGTAAGCCGAGGGGATTCTTGTTCTCTTAGAAGTGCTGGACTCCCGTAAACTAATATCCTACAGATTACCGTCTGAAAAACCCCCTCATTACTGAGGACACCAACCTGAATATATTGCTACATTACATTACTTTGCTAAATTGCATTATTTACTTTGCTACATTACATTACTTTGCTACATTTTTCCTATTCTCTGCGGACACCAACCTGAAAATTTTGCTACATTACTTTGGACTTGGCTTTTTTTGTTACTCCACAAGGGCTTTCCTTCTCTTTCAAGCTAATCTTTAAGCTGAGTTCAATCCTGATCTACCTATTGCATTTGAAGTTGAAGTAAGGATTCTAGGAAGCACCTATCAAAGTTCCAGGTGTCCTCTCCCCGGAATTCGCTTTCAACAATGATACAAGAGCGATAACCATACCAATCTCAGAAAAAGAGACTTGATGGTACCTGTAACACTCAATCCTTTCCCACCTAATTCAGATAGGTCGAGAAGTATCCATGACCTGAAAACAACTGGGTATGGAAGTAATTGACCTACATTTGCTTTTCAACCTATGTTCAGAGTCGAGGAATGGACTGGGACCGTGAGGTCACGAATTGTGGATAGTTATAAGTGATGGTCGGTGGATGTGATATTCTCTGGTGTGGATTGTAAGCAATGGTCAGTGGGTTTAGTATTCTCTTGTGTGGATTAACGTCCGCACTATTGAATACTACGTTCATCCGCAAAAACCAACCTCATAATTAGACCAGTTTGTAATTCAGAGGCAGTGGTTCGGACTCCACATTAAACTGTAGGTCCCTTAGATATGCCATTGACTGTTGGGCTATTAATTAACAGTTCTGTCTAAGGAACATGTCAGCCTTAGTGAGTAACAAGACTACGAGATCGTGCCACAATCATCCTACACTCATCTCTCATTTATGCTTAAAATACCTACCTGGGTGGATTGCCATTTCAGTTATAAGTATAATGTAAAGTATGCGGTCTAACCATAAATATTTTTATTGTGACCTTTACACACGCCTTTTAAGTTCTACCTTCTGAAGTAGAAACGTCTGTTGATCAGAGGCTTAGAGGACTTATTTTACCACATCTCTTATTTTTCGCCATTGCTGTTCTTAACGTTCATGTAAATAAAGAGTTTTGAATTGAATTGAATATTTAAACTGAGCTGTACTTTTAGTGTTATTTTGTAAATTCTAGACAAAAATTGTAAAATTTACTATGTTACGATAGACATAAAATTGGACAAATGAAAAAGCATTGACATATAGGAAATGTGAACGAAGAACAGCTAATGATTTAAATGTTGGTTAATCTAATGTGATCGGGTGTGCAAAGACGAGGACTGAAGTTGATACTTGTTTAAAAAATCTTATATGCTCTCTATAGTTTTAAATTTCAACACTTCAACAATCCTAATGACCACTAATTGTAAAACCCTTACAGGTCTACCATATTCATTATTTCATTATGTATTTCATTATACATTAACATATTTACAGCTTAGGGCAGGTGCTGAAGATGATGGTTGCACTAGGCATATTCCTCACGTACTCCCTTCTGTTCTACGCTGCTGTGGACATCCTGTGGCCAAAGTTTAGAGACCACTTCACTAGACCATTAGCGGCAGAGTATGTTTTCAGGGTGCTTCTGGTGTTATTTACAGGTAAGCTTCAAGGGAGTAAATACAGTTACAAAACAAATCTGGATTGCTGATCACTGCATTTTTTGCTAAAGTGGCCCTGTACAACTCCTACGTTTTCCCCATGATCTAGTCTGGTCTGTGGTAAAACTAAAAAGTTATGCACTGACTGTATTCCATAAAAATAAACACAAAGTGTTTCCCACCGGGGGCGGTGCAGGAGTACAAAGTTTGAGTGGTTTGTGCTCAGCTTGTCTGGTGACCCAAAACTCCTTAGGCGGGCTACACACTGGTGTCGTAAAACACTTGTCTTAAGATAGCTATCGTGTATGATGAAATTAATGAGACATGAATGTCTTATGTCATATGTCGCATGTTTGCTGGATGCGCATTTGTGAGACGAATACGTCATCGGCTTAGGATTCACACACCCCATAGATTTGGATCATGGACTATCCCCACCAATATCTGTCTGACAATTTCCCCTACTGGACTGTCGATGTTGACAAAATCACGAACTCAGAAGGTATTCACTTGTTCATTAACGGGCAAGGGTATTTTTACAAACACAAAAACTCACATAACATTTAAATAACGCAATCAAGACACTTTTTGCGTTGCAAAACTCCTCACAGACCAAGCTGAGGGGGATGCATCATGTGCATATGCGGTGTGGTGTCTCACGCAACATGTTTTACCAAACACCAAGTAACCGGTTTCATGCGACATATGTCTCATACAGAGATGATGTCTCATACATATGTCGCAAGCAATGTGTAAGCTCTGGTTTTGATAACACAGGTTAGTTTCACACAACATGCCTCATACAACAAAATGTTGTACAACACGTGTCTAAGACACCAGTGTGTAGCCTGCCTTATGGGTCAAGGTCTTTCAGTGCGGAGAGCCTAATCCTTAACTTTGTATTGTCAGTCTGCCAAGCTAACCCATTCTTTCCTTCCCATATCACTCCTAAACACTTTGGCTGCACTTTTTCCGTTCCACAAATCTGCTAACGCCCCCTCAGAGCTTAGATATATCCATGTCAAAAATATTTAAATTTTTTCACCAATGGCGTTTATGCAAATCATAAGGGTTTACCGATCTATTGACAAATTTGTGGGTTTGGGCTTATTTACAAAAACTAAGCATTTCATTTTATTTATGAAAACAAGAGAGACTTATGATAGCCACAACTTTACAGGGTTCCTGCATTAAATGAATAACTCGATACCCTGTTCAAAACCTTTAGGACAGTCTTATATGTGTGGTTTCTGCACTAAAAGATCTATTTCAAGTTTTAAATAGTTCATTTACCAAAAATTTGAAATCAAAAGAATCTTAGTTATGCAGTTTCTGAAATAAAAGATTCAACTTATGTTGTTAGTAATCGTGGCGGCAATCTTCCCCAACCTGGGCCCTCTGCTATCACTCATTGGGGCCCTCTCGCTGAGCATGGTGGGGCTAGTATTCCCCGCCGTGGTGGAAACTCTAGTTTACTGGGACCACCCGGGACTCGGCCCCCACAACTGGAGGCTATGGAAGAACCTTGCCATCGGCACGTTCGGGCTTGTAGGCCTCGTCACTGGCACCATGACCAGCCTGCGAGAGTTCAGTCACTGACTGTGATACGACCAAGACATAGACTAAGGTAGTGTAAGTTGTAGACAAATTTTTCACCTGTGATTTTTAAAATTTATTTGTGTATGGAGCAGCGATTTCAATGACATATTTGGAAGCGCAACGGGAAAACTGTTTATATATATGGTGATCAATGGATGGATATGAAATACCATTCTTAACAAACAGTATAGTATGTTAAAGTATTGTTACATTTTTAAGACCAAATAATTGACATACACATATTCAAATTGTTCCAAAACTTGGAAAACAAGAGAAACTTGCATGAAGGACATTTTTGGTAAAATAGTAAAATACTTTACCCATATAGTGAGGTATTTCTTAAGATTTCAAACAATCTATTATCAAAAAGAATGTATTCCCACAATAATAATGATCTAAAAATATTTTTCAACCAACAAAAGATAAATGGTCGAAAATATGAAAAAAGAAAAGATCTGTAACTTGTGGCCCCTACTAAAAACTAGTACTAGTACTCAGTTATATTACTAATATCTCAGTAAATCTTATAAACAGTGGTTGAATACATTTTTTCTGTACAACATACTGTTGGTCAGTTATTCATCATTAAAATTTACTTTCAGTCAAAATATTTAATCACTATAACTTATGAAATTTTCATTTTTTCTGTTTTGAGTACATGTAAAGAGATTAAAGAATGACTTTCCTCAATGTTAAAAATAGGCATTTAAAACCACTTTTAAATACCGAAAATATTTAACAGCTACATAAAATGTTGCATTGAGCCGATTTCCGTTGACCATTTTTGTATCGAACACACTTTGTATTTTATTGCTCTCTTCACAATCTTTTATATTACCCATAATTACTGAGGCATTTATTAAATTTATATGATGAAGAAGACCATACCCAACATCAGTAAAGGTGAATCTGCTGCACTATTCTATTTGTACTGGATGTTAATTAAATTCAATTTTGACTTTAAACCGAGCACACTTTAAAGAAAAAATTTAAATAAACTATCTGTGATATTCTGATTTATTCAGAGTACTTAAAAGCAGTAACAATTCTTAAAACAAGTAATATTTAGATAGTTTATATTTGTATTAACCAGTAATAATTGAGAGATCTAATTATTGTTATCTACTCTAATTTTAGTAAGGATAAGGATATATTATAAATATTAAAAATGTACTATACAGAATTGTATTTTACAATTATTCAACTATGTAAATATTTATCTCAGGTAATTTAAAATATTCAGTAAAGGTCAAAACATGTTATGGTTTATATTTTTGTGTGTTATTGTGTATTTTAAAATGTTACAATGTGTATCACAGTAAACCCTCTCATATCCGGACGTGATTTTTAAAGAATGCAAAAATTGAAAAATACTCTAGAAGGCAATGTTTGTTAACCCAGTAGTCGCGAACGATGTTTGTAGGCCGGTTAGTAGCACGCCGGTTGCCGAGCGCAGGGTTGAAGCCATGTGGCGCAATAATGGTCAAAAGCGAAGTGGGGGAACGATGTCACCCTAGTCCCGAGCGCCTGAGTCTTGAGTGCTACTCTCTGTATTCTGTGCTATCTGGTGCAAGGTCACTGACTCACAAAACAATATACCTCCCCACCCCACCTGACCCTTCCCACCCCAATAGCCAACGCATCACGTATACTGTAGTGACAACACCCACATCAGTGGTCAGTGTCGCCTTTGTTTTGCTTGAGTGACCTAGTCTTTCTTGCAACTGTTTTAGTTTCTGTAACTCTACGTACTGTACCACTTTGTATCGGTCGTCGCCACATTAGTCTGGATATGAGAGAGTTAACTGTACTTTGACTTGCAGTTAACAGAATGTTTGCAAGGGTCTGTTACATTGTAATTTTTTTTACCTACCAACACAGAAAATTAGTACTATTTTGTAAACCAAATGTTTTAGAATAAGATATAAACACAATAATGACCATATCAATAAGAGTAGAATCATACGGGTGTCAATGTGCACTGTAACATCAAATTTATGGCCTGAAATTTTATGGTAAAAATATATTTGTTACAATCTAATGTCAAAATGATTGATGAATTTATTCAGAAGACATCAACTGTTGTTTAGGCTTTTAAAAATTACCTGAGTTCATTAAACAAAACTACTCTGCATTATTTAACAATTCTAATAACTCTCAGGCATTGTCTAGATCTGTAAATCTTAAGTTTAAGTACGTATTATTGTTAAAATATTTTTGGAATGAAGTATTTTGAGTATTTACTCTGTACCTGAATGACTACTGTGTAGTGGTGAGTGTTAAACACTTCATTATTGAATACAGTATTCTAATGCAAAAATGTTGTAGTTTCTTAGAAACCCCAACTAATATTCCTAATTTTGCTTGAATCTTCCTTGTCCAAAAATTACATAACATTACACAATTAGTGCAGAATTTTATTTCTTTAACATTTTCAACCTCTGGCGTTCTGTATCCGCACCTATGAACTGGTTAAACCTGTCACTTCTTTTTAACTTAATACACATTGAGAACATGAATATTAGAGAAAAGTTTGGGTGCAATAGAACAATCCAAGAGAAGGTCAGAATAGCAAACTTAGCTTGATTTGGATATTTAACAAGTTCGCGACGTAGTGCGCCTGATCGGGTACACAGGGCCTTCTTTAGCTGGCGGAAGTACACCCGATGGGGCACACTCAGTTACATTACTAAAGCGCACGGTGCGCCCAACCGGGTACATGCTGTGTTTTCTAATGCCATTGATGACCAACACGGTTGCACTAAATATAGCTGAAATGTGTTTCCCCCCTAGCAGAAGACCTTTAGTAAGTGTGTATCCGATTGGGTACAAGTTCCCATATATTTAAGGCATAAAAAAAGGAAAACATAATATTGGGTACACTTAGTAAAAGTTTATAAAAATATAATAAAAAATAATTTTAGACAAAAACAATGATAACAACTTACTTTTTTCATTAAGACAAACTTTTAAAAAACCCTAAGTATGGATTTTGGTAATTTTTTATATACATTGGCTCCGCCAAGTAAAAAAGTCAGCATTTTCACTTCTGTCGCGAACGTGTAAAAGAGGATGGAAGAGGGAAAGTGGTCAGTGTGGTTAAAAAAGTAAAATGGTAGCAAAAGAAAAGTGAGGAGACCAAAAAAGAAATCGACAGACATAATAGAAGAAGACCATATACTTAAAGTAAAATCATTGCAGCAGGTGAGCAGGTGAACGAAGAGCAGCTATACATAGACAGAAGGCTTGTCAGCATACCTGGGACATAAGAGCTCCTCAACCGATGATGACAAATTTCATGAGTTTTACACATTAGCTGCATACAAAACAAATCGAATACACTTTAACATTTTATTGAATGACCTAATATTACATAAATTACATACATAAAACTTTCTGCAGACTCCTTCATTTCTTCTCACCCTCCTTGATCGGTACGTCTTGCACAGCAGGAACGTCACGGAAGTTGGGGAACTGTTCCCACGGAGTTGAAAGTTCAAACTTGCGGAATTCCTGAGCCAACTCCAAGGGCTCCACAACCACTCGCTTCTTCTCATCGTCGTACCTCACCTTCACAAAACAACTTTCGCTAAAATTGCACTCTATGATAGCTAATAGCTATAAAGTGTTTTGGAAATAATATTAAAGTCTCCAATTCGGATAATCACGCTTACTTTTTTTTATAGGTTGATTTTATTTACATTTCTATACACTATAACTTTGCTGGTACAGTCGAACTTGGATAACTCAAACTACTTTAATTTGAAATCTTCTTTAAATTGAATAATTCTTGTGGTCACTAGTGTTTTGCATTCTAATAAGGCTAAAATATCGTGGGTAATTTGAGGTTTATTTTGGATAATCCAAATTTTTAGCATGGTAAATAAAAATTTAAAAATAATACTCCGACTCAAAATATTCAAAACTCCATAAGAAATATGTTTTTCAAACGATATTCGGCAAAAGTTTTTCATTACAACAAGTATAAGCTTCAGCGTACAGCAATTAGCTGATGTTTGAACACCATTTCATGAGAAAAGTTTGTTATTAATAAACTTTTTTCATTGTTCACTAAACTGGTATTAATAAAAAGACTGCTCATGAAATTCAGCCTCAGTCTCTGAATTGAGGCTGGATCGCTCTGAAATAAGAAATTAATCCGATAACAAACAAAGCTGACTCTTGGATCCAGGCTTGGACTACAGAAAAAGTTGCTGTTTAGGTCTGTATTGGGGATGATTTCCACTACTTATCAGGAAAATACAAGAATCACTTCTCCCCAATAAAAAGGGTAGCTGAAATGTTGAAAACTGAAAAAGATCTTTAGTAGATTTAAAAGTAATTAAATTTGATAACTGAAAAAAGTAGTTAATAGGAATCTTAGCAATCTTACCTCAACGTATCCACTGAGAGGGAAGTCTTTCCGAAAGGGATGGCCCTCGAAACCATAATCAGTGAGGATGCGTCTCAAATCTGGGTGGTTCTGAAAATTGCATCGATCGTATAAAAACTGTTTAAAATTATAACTACGGTGGCGTGGCCTGTAATCAAGCTACTTGACGGTCACAAATTATGGATAGTTATAAGCGATGGTCAGTGGATGTGATATTCTCTAGTGTGCATTAACGTCTGCATTATTGAAGGTTATGTTAATCCGCAAAGATCATCCTCATGATTGGACCAGTTCCTCATTTAGAGGCAAAAGTGGTTCGGATTGCACGTTAAACTGTAGATCCCTTAGATGTCATTGGCTGTTGGGATATTAATTAACAGTCTTGTCTAAGGAACATTTCAGGTTAATGTAAGGAACATGTCAGCCTTAGTCAGTAACAAGAGTACAAGATCGCGCCACAATCTTGTTACACTCATTTCTCATTCGTACTAGACTTAAAATACCTTCCTAGGTAGGTCACCATGTCAAAAGGTAATCTAAAGGTATAATTAATTAATACCTAAATGTCACTCTCCAAATTTAAGTCAGCCTGTCTAATCCAAAGGAAGCTTTGACAGATTTCTTCACCAGCTGTTTTCACTCCTGATGTAGTTTCATAGGCATCCTGAGACTCAGCCCATCGTCAACTGAGTGCTGCCATATGAAACTCTTGTGCGATATGACATATCAACATGTTTAATGATTTATTAGAGTTTTACTGATTTATTTAAATTTTAACTATGGACGGTAAAAGTTATTTTCGGTATTTATTGTCAAAGACGCTAAGGAAGAATTTCATTTATTCTAAGCAGGCTATGTCAGTACCATTATCAGAATGTTTGAACATACTACTTCAATATATTATTATATAAGTCTTTTCAGTAATAATTAGAAGTTACCAAACTTTAAACTAAACATTCTTTAATTATTCATCTAAATAAACAATTATTGTCACTTGTCACAAACTACCATATATTTGGTGAAAAGTTTGTTTGTGACTCTTACCTATCTTTCAAGTTACCTTGCTTTTTGAGCATATGTGAGTGTTCTCACCTGAAAGAAGACTCCAAACATATCCCAGATTTCCCGTTCGTACCAGTTGGCTCCCTTGAACACTTCACAGACTGACTCAAGCGGTGTCAACTCATCTGTGTAGGTTTTAACACGGATACGGGAATTGTATCGCAGCGAAAGCAAGTTATAAATTACCTGTACAGAGATTTTATTTATGGATTAAACTTTAAAACACACCTAACACTACTTTGATACTGATTATAAGTCTATGTCTTAAAATTTGAGTTCTAAATTAATTTTTCAATGTTCTTTACCTCCAAAAATGTACTAACAGTTGTACAGTTAAGTAAACGGATACGAGAAAGATAGGTTGGTTATTGATAGTATAAAATATCATTAACAAGATAAAAATTCCAAAAACCTACCTAGCTTAGCTTTGCAGAGCGCTGTTTGTGTGGCTCTAGTGAAAAAATTGAAAATGCGGGAACATTCTAATAAAGCCTGTAAACCTAATTTACTTTAAAACCACTTTCAAAGAAATTCAATTTTTTTTCGATTGGACAATTGTCCCTGTAAATGCAACAAACTAAAAAGGCCTAAAACTTTTCTGAACTAACTTCAACCACTCTGAGCAGGATTTCTCTGAACAACTTTTAAATATGATTGAAAATGGAAACAAATACTAGGCTACTCATATTATACCGGTCCTTGTATATTACCAGTTACAGTAAGACTTTTGATGAAAGCAAAAAATGTTTTAAAACTTTTAGGGCTCATCATAAAAACAAACGTTTCTATCTATCACTGATGGAATTAAAAGTGGTAAAACACTAGTAAAAATAATTTGTTTACATATATTTAGTATATATATGCCATAGGCATTTCATGTTAAGTTAGTGAAATAATTTTATCACACAGATACTTTATAGATAATACTAAATGGGCATTCCAGTCGTGAATCTGTAACCTTGCTAAGCACAAGATTCTAGCCACTAGGCTACAAGCCTCCTAACTCCCTTAAAAAATTCCCCCTAAAATAGCACCCTATTAAAAAATCGTAAACATTTTGATTAACCATAGGCATTTCATAATGTTAAGTTAGTGAAATAAGTGTATCACACAAATACTTTATAGATAATACTAAATGGGCATTCCAGTCGTGAATCTGTAACCTTGCTAAGCACAAGATTCTAGCCACTAGGCTAGCAAGCCTCCTAACTCCCTTATAAAATTCCCCCTAAAATAGCACCCTATTAAAAAATCGTAAACATTTTGATTAACCAGTTTTGAACATTACAGTATTTCAACGCCTAAATGTGTAATAATGGATACAAATAGGCCTAACTAAATTAAAGTGACTTACTTCAAACCTGTACTGGCGTGAGGGCACATCCATGCCGCCAATGTCAGCTATGCTGGTGAACTGAGCGTTATGGTGGTCCTTGAGGAACTGCAGTACGGGGACGACACCCTCGGGAACGATGAGTAGCTCCAGCTCATCGCCAGATGTAATCTGTACCTTCTGTATATACTTGGGTAGACATTCAGCTACGTACTTGCCAAAGTCAGTTAGTTGTGATTTGCTTACAGCATCAATGGGTTTGCGGATGGTCGCTGGAAGTACACATTTCTTAAGATTTGGCAATTAAGAAAATGATAAGTGGAATGTATTGGTAATGGGAAAATCAATTCTTTAACCGAAACCCTGTTCTTACAGGCTCATGGGAATTTTAAACTGTGCATATTGGCAACACTGTTTACTCCCTGCAATACCTTTCTCTCCTCACCACCAATACTCGATGATGTATTGTTTGATCAGTTTAGATCGCCGTGACCTTGACAAGTGACCTGTCAAAATGTGCCGGTCTCACAGGCTCAGGGTTTCGGTTAGAAGTGTAAGCGGGTTTATAGCTTTAATTTTATACTCTTTAGAAGAAGAAGATGCATCAGAATAACATCTACTAAGTATAGAAAGTACTATAGACCATGTGATAGCAAATTCTTACCAAAGGAACAAAGAGCTCAATTACTTCATAGAGCGTATACAGAACTACAGAAGAATGCACATAGAAATTATTAATTAATCAAACTACTTTTTTCCTTACAATGAAATATCTTTATTTTATGTATTTTTTTTGTATAATGTAGTTGAATTTTTATTAACAAATTTATAAAATGGATTGTTTTTACTTTTCTAGATTTCCAAATATATTAAAGTAAAAATTATGATTTTACATACATATAGTTGCAGTAAAACTCCTTATTTGACTCTGGTAGTCTCACAGGCCTAGGGTTTTGGTTGACGTTATAAAAACAGGGTTTTGATAGGGGTGTTAATGCTGGTGTTCAAAAGTCCTGACAGAATAAGGTTTAAAATAGTTAATGGAACGTGTAGTAGGCCTAATTAAAATTTTAGGTGCTTCTGCCGAGCAACAGCTTCAAAATATTTTCTGGAATATTTCTGTTACTTTAAAATAATTTATATTTTAAGTTACTATAGAAAATACAACACCAGGTCACAAAAAATGAAATATTTCTTAAAAGTTTTAATCTATTTTCTAATAGAGAAAACGCTGCAATACTCTCCAAAAATCTGGGTATTAGAATAAAATATTATCTTACTCACGTCTAGTTTCTTCCTTGGCTACTGCTTCAGAGTGTTTTGTTCGTAATAAAATTGGCCTCACAGCTTTAGATATAAACGGTTTGGTTAAACCTGTAACCAAAACTCAAATTTAATTACCGGTACATATCATTTTGGAGATTTTTAACAAGTTTGAATCCTTTCTCTTGGGAAGTTGAATAAGTAAATTGTCTGCCTATGGTATCAGAAACAATGAGATAAGGTTACTGGCGTCCTATCTATGTGACCGTAAACAAATGGTGGTGCAAGGGCAACTCCATTCTAACTTAAAATTTACCAAAGCAGGTGTTCCACAAGGCTCAGTGCTTGGGCCTTTCTTATTCATTGTTGCTATGAATGACTTTGCTTATAGTATGCCATGTAAGGCAGTATTGTATTTAGATTATACAACTTTATTTAATTATAGCACAGATATAGAAAATTTATTACTAGAGAAAGAACAGTGCTTGGAGGCAGCTTCAGAGTGGTTTTCAGCCAATGATTTAATTATAAATAGTAATAAGACTGAAAGTTTGGTATTTTCTATGAATCACCTAATAAGTAGTAATGAGGTCACTGTTAAACTGCTAGGTATATATTTAGATAGTAAGTTGAGCTGGGACGGTCATGTGTCTACCTTATGCACCAAATTGGCACGTGTCTCATACCTCATACGTAAGTTGAGAGGTACTGTTAGCACTAATATGCTAATTACTGTGTATTATGCATTTTTTCACTCCCATCTGAGATATGGGATCACTCTTTGGGGTAACAGTTCCGGCGCTAAAAAGGTTTTCATTTGGCAAAAGAAAGCTCTCAGAATAATAAAGAACATTTCTAACAGAGAGACCTGTTTACCTTTATTTAAAGAATTTAAAATACTTACACTACCCAGTCTCTACATTTACTGCTGCTTATTGGATGTAAAAAAAACACTTGATGACTATATTAGTAGGCAAAATGTACACTGCCACCAAACTAGAAAAAAGTACTTATTAGACTTACCATGTATAAGACTTGAAAACACGAGAAGCAGCCATATTTTTATGAAAATTAAATTATTTAATAAATTGCCTGAAAAAGCTTGGATTGTCAAGTTTGATCATTTTAAAACAGTTTTAGAAAAGTGGTTAGCTGGGATGGCTTTTTATACAATTGATGACTATTTGGCCTGTGATATTGTAAATTTATGCTTTTAGTCACTATGTTAAGCTTAATGACCATGTTAAAGTATTTATATTATTTATCTTCTGTTAAATTAATTTAAACCCGTTTTATTCTGTTGAGTCTTGTTAATATCTGTATTGTTGTTATTGATGTTTATTATTGATTTTATTGTTACTTAGTTTTTAATAACCAATGTTAATGTTTTTATAACAAATGATGACCTTATACATAATTTTGTATCTTGTTTATGACTTTGTCAATTGCAATTTCAATTTTTGCTTAACGACAATAAATACATTTGAATTTGAATTCCAAAGCTATAGACTGATGTACATGTTGTACTTTTCTTCTCATCTGAAAAAGGTCAGCATATGTCCCATCTTTATCATTTTCTTATCTGGAATTAAGCCAGATGTTTCTATCCAAAAATACAAAATCTTGAAAGTTTTATACATCACGATAACAACCATAGTAAAGCCTTGTTAGCGGATGAGTTTATTTTACTGTCAATATTAATTCCCACAACTTATTAAGCTATTACGCACATTATGTAGCGTACAAATAGCCTGAACTCTCAGTTTATAGGCTGCTCTGAAATAACCCTGACTGAACATACTATTTTAATGTGTTTTACATCAAAATGATTAATCCCAAAATTTAAGAATTGCTGCAGATGTAACTTATTTATAGACATGCAAAATATGCATGGCAATTTTAATGGTCAAATGCAAGCCTTCGCAAATGACATTGTTTTTTATCCAAAATAGGCCTAATACAAAAGGAATTAAGATTAAAACTAAATATTAAAACTAAAGTAGGCCTAATCAAAAATTTAATTTTTCCTTAGAGTTGGTATTTTAGAAACAGGATGAAAGTAAATTAAAAGTTGTTAAAAAAGATTATAAATAATGATTTCTGAGATTTTGTTTTTGACACCCCTTATTGTATCATACTGGGGATTGCATACATGGTATGCACATTGTCATATTGCACATTTAGAGGATAAATTATTATTAAACTGTATTAAACTGAATTTTGAAACAAATTGTTAATCAGGGCTAAATATGATGAAAACACATTAAATTAGTCTACCTGATTAATCTGACCTAGCTAGCTGATTAACATGAGTTGTAACAGAATGTCTTACCAACCTGTTTTATTCTGTAGGGATTTAGAAACAATATTTCTCAGCAGTGAAGCGCTCATTGTAGGGTAATGAGACAAATAAATACAAAATAACAAATCTCTTAACCTTTCTTGAAGAGCAAGAAAGGTTTCTAACTTATCCTGATGTTTTTTTCACAGCAGACAGACAAACCAAAACCCAAGCTGACGTTAATTTTCATGATCAGCTGGTTTGGCAAGCACAGAATATTCATATTTGGAAAAAATATAAACCATTTAATGAATACATAATATATGTAATAAAGTTTTCTATAAAAAATAATATGGTAATTTTACATAAATTTATTATGTACAACTTTGATATGTTTTTTTAGTATTATATCTGTCTTTTGATGTATTGTTTTTATTCTCATAAAATCACATGACAAAAATCCTGTACATAAATAATTAATGAGACCAAACTTGGCTACTAGCGTTATTTTTTTATATTTGATTTACGAATTTTGTACGGAAAATTTTATATTTTTTAGACAATATACTAATCGAAAGAACTCATAGTGTCATTTACGCTAAAATGCAGTCTATTAAAGGTTAAGTAAAAAACCAGTATCAGTAAACTAACACATACTTTTTCCCTTGAGTAAATTTAAAAAAGACAAACTTTAATAAAACTATTATATTCTTTCTTTTTATTAAAATTGAAATATTATCTATGTATCATTTAATAATGTATTGCTTAAAAATAATTATCTAATTTCTTAAAATAATGAGAATCAAAGTTAAACTAACTGTTAGAATTTTATGGGGGAGCCACCCTCCCTCACCAACGGTAATACCAAGCTTTTTTGATCGATTTTGATGAGTGATGTTACCTTACGCTGCACACAAAAAACACTTTTTTGGATTCAGGGAACCCCAAAATGGATATATCCACTCTCAACTCAAAATCGAAAATTTTGATAAAAACAAAACTCTCTCCATACTATCGTATAAGTGAAAGAAAATAAAAGTCATTACCATTGTTTATAATATGTAGAAGTAATTACTTGGTTTTTTAATAATGAATGGATATATGTTTTTCTATTTTATTAATGAGGCAATATTTACACTATTAATTCCATTTATGATTTTTTTAATTCCTCAAATAGAACTTATCAGATTAAAATAATAGTATAAACAAAGACAATTTATATAGAATAAAATTGTCTTTGGTATAAAGAAGCTAAATGTAAAGGGAGTTTTTCAGTGTAGTACCTGAGTAATTTACTACAAACATGTGGTAGCCCTGAAGTGCACCAAACATCAAAGTTTCGTTGGCGTTGGAAACTCGACTGCTCACCCCCTATCCAACCAGAATAACCCTAATTTTCTTCGATTTCTGATTGGAGATTTCTGTGTGTTGGAAAATTTGATTGGTCATTTATCCTAGAACGTTTTCTCACTGGAACATTTGATTAAAATTCAAGATTAACTTTTATTAAATTGTATTTTCAAAGAGGGAATCAGTTTTTGGATTTATCCCAATTGTAATGTCTCTCTTCTTTGTCAACAGTCAGCAGTAAGTTTTTACTTGTTATCGATACTCAGTAAAAATTTTAAATTAATACTTTAAATGCTATGGTATAATATTTACTCCATAAATGAAAGCTTTTTTATAATTTTTGCTCCAGTTAAGCATATTTTATATCATTGAATAAGGCGAAATTGTGGTTTCTGATATTGGCAATTTATAAATTTGTGTGATATAAACGAGTTTAGTTTTATAGACCAATTCATATCTTAATTAGATTATCATTAAAATTTACCTTTAGCTGCATATAACACAATGGATAATTTCATAGATTACTTATACTATATACTAAGCTTAAGTCCTATTTGCTTAGTGCCATAAATATTTTTAATTTTACAACTAGAAATTTAATATACCTGTAATGTCTTAATGTGTAGTATATTAAATGTTTTGCTACTGCGGGTTTAATGAATTTTGTATTATTAATATCATTTGCTGCATCTAGAAACCACCAGTCTGTAAATTAAAACAATAACAAAACCTAACTTTTCTAACCTAGCATAATCAAAAGATTTGACAACTGAATTCAAGGATTCCCCATTTCACATCTTAGCTGTTTGAAAGGAGGAGTTTCATGTTTGGATGGAGTCTATATCAATCAACAACTCACATGGACCTCTCACATACAGCATCTTTGCATTAGACTTAGCAGGCAATACCTCTCACTTTGCTGTTAAGACAAAAAAGGTTATGAGGATAATGGTTAAGGCTAATCCACAATAGCACTGCTGCTCTAATTTTGTTGATTTAAGAATTTTAACTGTTATTAATTTGTATATTTTGGACATTTTATTAAATAGTTTAAAGGAATATAATCCTCACATTCTTAATGCATAATTTTGACACAAGGAACAATTTTAGAATTAATATATCCGTTTGGAGAAAACTAAGTTAAGGTATGAGATTTTAGGGTTAAAATGTCTTTACAAACCGTATAAAAAAATTCTTGAGCCCCATTTAATACTTTCAAACAAAAGATTTCGCAATGGCTGCTCGAGAACCCTTTTTACAATATAAGTGAGTTTTTCCAAGTCAATCTAGAGGTAAATTAAAAATTCTTCTCTGTTTTTAATGCTGTGACTCATTGATGCTCTTTTGTCCTCAATATATTTATTTATATTGGTCCCTCTGCTTGTTCTTGTTGAAGTGTTTTATTATTTATATTTGTTATTTTGTTACTCTATGATTTTAATTTTAATTGTAATTTAGTTTGACTAATGTTGATTTCACATCATTTTCCGGATTATTGATGTGTCCAAATGCATACCCTGTATGTCTGTAGAAATAAATATTCTTGATGTTTTTAATAGTACAGTGGTTTTTATAGGCTAACTCCTTTAAATATAGTGTAACAACTAAACTAATAAGTCACAAAATTCAGTGAAAATTTAATTCAGCTGTGAAAATAGCTTTTCAACATCCTTGATGGCATAGGCCTATCTAATTAACGGTACTTGTGATGAATTTGATAGAAAAAATATGAAGGTCCAAAAGGTGTAATATATGAAGTTAGGTAGGACCTCTGTTAAAAGTCATATTATGATCATTAATTGCTTTTTATGCTGTTATCAGGGATAATGATTTGGACGGGGAGGGAGCTTCAGCACCTGCCTCCTCCACTGCGGCTGTCACCCAAAATGTGTCAGAGGCACACCAGGCTTTGCTGTCATTTTGGCCCAGAGTAACCGAAGAAATAAAAAAAATCAGCCAAGTTCGGGTAGGTGTTAATATCAGTGTCAAATTAAATTCTTTTACCATGTAGGGCCTAAATATTAAATTAATAGGCCTTACAACCTGAATCAAAATTTATCTAAAGAAGAAAATACTCTTCAGTTTAAATTTATTTTAAAAATACATCAACTGTCCATCACACCATATTCTCAGGTGACTGATCAAAAGAGCCTGTGAATTAAGGACGGCAAAGTACCATAGCATCAGTTAAATTGGCTAGACAAAGGTGACAGTTCATGATCTGTGCGTAGTATTCCACTGGTTTAAAAAGAACCTAATTAACCCATTCCCGTCTAATGACGTACATTGTAAGTCAGCGTATTTCGCTAGACAGATGTCTAATGACGTGCGCCGTGCGTCCCGCGGGGTAGTTATGAGCAAACAATGTGCGTTGCCTGCTTATATTTCGACGTAGTTCTTTTTTCCGCCGTTAGGTGTTCTAGTTCATTTCTCATCCAATAGATGGTGTTGGCGTCCTCTTTTATCATCTTATTTATTGTCAAATGTTCCGTGTTGACAGTAAATTATTTTCTCGTTCGCAAAATTCGTTTAGCGATTGTATTTAGGCCTAATGATGATAATACAGTTATAATGATTATTATTTAAATATTTATAATTAACTATTTATTACTGCAGGTAACTAGAAGTAGGTCTGCCAAGTGAAATAAAGAAATCTTTTGAATATAAAATAAAATTTGATGAAACAAAAGTACCTACTTGTTTCTAAGTCTACAGCTTGGAACTGGTGAAAAAGTACAGTAATAATTTTTTTTCTCGCTAAAAGTGATTGTATACGCAACTGTGTATACAATCACTTAAACTCTTTAACTAAAGAGTTTAAGGAACAGAGCAAAGAAATCAAAACATATAATTCATGAAGTTACTGTTAATTCTTTCACGCTAATAGTGACGCGCAGTCGTAGTGAACGAGGATTAGTGTTCGTTCAGCCCGGGTGGCCTCAGGCGTCGACCGTTCTGCCAGACAGGAATGGGTTAAATGTGTGATTCCATCAAAGTCTCGGCCTGCCAAGTGATCTTCTGACTAAAATCTACATGATTAGTGTTTAGTGACAGCGAGTACAACAGGCTGATGTTGGAGGTTTTAGCGTACTTGGTGAATGTCCAATATATCAGACAGCGGAGTTTAAAGGGTTAGAAAGGTTCATTAAATGTGTTATTTTCTTGATTTAAACTTTAATTGATTGATTTTTGAAGTTTAAATGGAGGGGGGATGTGGTAGAGCAGTGAAACGCTAGTAATAACTAGCAAGATTACATTTAATATAATTAATTTGTATTTTTACCATTGTTCATTTATGTCATATTTTTTTCAGCTAGATGTCAAAACACAAGCTCTTCCTTTGGCTCGAATAAAAAAAATAATGAAACTTGATGAAGATGTAAAAATGATCAGTGCAGAAGCTCCGATGTTATTTTCAAAAGCAGCTGAATTGTTCATCCACGAGCTTACACTTAGAGCCTGGATTCACACCGAAGACAATAAGAGACGGACTCTTCAAAGAAATGATATTGCAATGGCAATTACGAAATATGATCAGTTTGATTTTTTAATAGATATTGTTCCTCGTGATGAAATAAAAACGCCGAGTAGCAGATCGTCAAATGAAACTAGAACACCCATAAATCCTGATCAGGCAAGAAACGTTTATGTACTCTATATTATGATAAAAAATTTTAATTTTAATACATGTATTTGTCCTAAAATCTATTACTCAATCAAAAAATATAAAGTCACAGTACAATTCTTTTTTTAGAGGTTTCATTTTCTTTAATTACATACCTTTTAGACAAATATAACAATTCTAGAATTTCACAATGTAATACTTTATTACATAATGCTACATTTTAATTTACATTCTTTATATTCTACATGTCTTTCCCTTAGTATCTATTCATTAAACCGTGTGGTGCTATTTTTTTTTTTTTTTTGGTTGGTTTAGTTCATTTTTTTTGTTGTTACGCTTGTCTTTTTTTATATTTTTTATTTTTTTGTTTTATTGTTTCTTTTTATTTCGCATGGTAACTAATTTTTTTTTTTTAACTATTTTTTCAGTACTAATCTTTTTTTTTTTCATGAAACATATATTTTTATTTTTTTTTTTGTGATTTTTACGCTGTGTTTATTCGTTTTTTTATTTTTTTATTCTTTTTAATTCTTTCACGTTTTCTGTCATTTTATATGTTTTTTGTGAAGTCTTTTTTTTTTTGATTATTTTTCTTTATCAGGCTTCGTTTTAGCGTTCTTTCTTTTGTTTATTTTTTGATTATTTTAATTGATTTGATTTTTGAAGTTTAAATGGAGGGGGGATGTGGTAGAGCAGTGAAACGCTAGTAATAACTAGCAAGATTACATTTAATATAATTAATTTGTATTTTTACCATTGTTCATTTATGTCATATTTTTTTCAGCTAGATGTCAAAACACAAGCTCTTCCTTTGGCTCGAATAAAAAAAATAATGAAACTTGATGAAGATGTAAAAATGATCAGTGCAGAAGCTCCGATGTTATTTTCAAAAGCAGCTGAATTGTTCATCCACGAGCTTACACTTAGAGCATGGATTCACACCGAAGACAATAAGAGACGGACTCTTCAAAGAAATGATATTGCAATGGCAATTACGAAATATGATCAGTTTGATTTTTTAATAGATATTGTTCCTCGTGATGAAATAAAAACGCCGAGTAGCAGATCGTCAAATGAAACTAGAACACCCATAAATCCTGATCAGGCAAGAAACGTTTTTTATTGAAATCTTTTTTAAATCAAAGTACATATTTAAGGGTTAGCATATTTGTATTATTGATATTTGTGTGGTATCAAATAGTTTTTTTAAAGATTTTTACAGAATAGATAGTATGATATGATGAGGAAAGGTAGTTAGCAGTGAACGTGTTAAGAAATCTCTGTAATATAAAAATTGTTGACAGATGTCTTGTATCATATTGGTATATTGCTTTAATACATTAGCTGCCACAGGCCTATTTTGAAATTTTTTCCATAATGCCAACTTTTACTGCTAATTATTTTTACTTTAGTTGAGTTTATAACAATATAAATTGTGTAAGTGTTCATCGCACATTTTTTTTCGTATATATGTTTGTTTTATTTGACACATTCTATTTTTTTTTGATTAATAGTGAATATAGTTTAGATATCTATGTCAAAATTTTTTTTTTTATTTAATTAAATTATATTAACTTTGTTTCTTTATGTATAAAATATATCTGTTTTATTACTTTATTATTCTATATTATAATTTTGTGTATTTATTTTTTTGTTAAAATGAATTTTTGAAAAAAATTTTATTTAATTGTTAAATAAAACAAAAATATTAAAAATCTTTAGTGTTTATCTTCTTATATTTTAATGTAATTATGGTGAAATTTATATTACTTTTTTTTTTATTTATTTTTTAAAAAAATTGAAGCGAAAAAAATGAGGTCTCAGTAGAGTGCAATTCAGGTTCGATTACAGATAGTAATTGTAGTCTACCTCTGAAACAAAAACAGATCTCTGTACTTTTTGACATGTAATTATTTTGAAATATTTTAAAATAATTTTCTTTAATAAATTTTTTTATTTTTCTATTTATTTTTTATTTTTATTTCTATTATTATGTTGTATAGATATCTTGTCATAGTATAACTAATATGAAAATATTTCAACAATAGCATCATGATGGAGTGAAGAAATTGGATATTAAATGTTGACATCTATGTCAAACAAACTTGATTTATTTAGGAAATATAAGATACAGTCCAGAATAGTGAGGTGTATAGGTAACATCATAGAAATGGTTTAGAAAAAGTTTCGTATCTTTTAATTTTTACCTTAAACAGTGTATGTTTTAATTTCTAGAACACCTGCAAAAATGTGAAATGTAAAGATCTATAAGTTGTGTAGCTCTCGTTTTGTTAATATTGTAGAAGGCTTAAGATGAATTGTCTCTGGTATGCAGGTCCACTACTACTTCCAGCTTGCACAGCAACATCAACAGGCTCTCCAGCAGAACTCCGCTGCACCGGCCGCCCCCGCCGCAGCAGCCCCCGCCCCTGCCCCCACCATACAAGTGGTGCAACCCTCCTCTGGCTTGCACACCATCACTGTTACCTCACCCAATGATCAGGTACTGACCTTGCAACCGCTTCCTCCTTTCCAAGTTAATTGTGACATGTAATTAGATCCGTAATTTGGTATTTCCCGTAGATACTTTAAATACCTGAGTACTATTTCCATGAACAATAACTGTTGGACGGATCGTGTCAAAAATACTTTAAAACATTATGTACAAAACTTCAGTCGATAACAAATTAAGATAGGTCTTAACTCGTTAAAGGTTTTTTCCAACATATATTGTCAGCTAAAAAGGGCCATTGACGTGATGTATCGGTAAAACAACGTTCTTTGTTGTTCTCTGTCGCAATGTATCTGCGTAGTTTATTAGTAGTAATATGTTGTTAGTATTCATTTATAAACACAGGGTGTCTAGCAACAGGGAAAATAAGGAAAAGTCAGGGAATTTAAAACTGAATTAAAAAGTCAGGAAATTTCTACATTGGTCAGGAAAATTGCCCAAGGAAATTGCTATTTTGTAAAGGATCCAGAACTTACAAATTACAAAATGGGACCTACAGTTTAACGTGGAGTCTGCCTCTGAATTATGAACTTGCCTAATTATGAGAATGGTCTTTGTGGATTAACATAGTATTCAATGTTCAATGTTCAATGCTCACAACTATCCACAATTTGTGACCTCCAAGTAGCTGGATTACAGGACTAATTTCTTTATTGTTCACTGGTACAGCAGAATGGAGCTAGCAATGCCAACGCCAGTAGTCAACAACAGATGGTCCAGGGCCAAACGGGCATACAGCTGGTACAGCAGGTCGTCACGGCCAACGGCGAGATACAGAATGTTCCAGTAAGTAATTGGCTTGGCACTGTGGATTCAGTTTTAAAAATCTCAGCTTTCTAAAACTAAAAATTGCAATGGGCGGAAAATTGCTGCTACACAAGAACTCGAGCTCCATGGGGCCCACACGAGCTAGAATCAAGAATCAAGAGCTTTATTGTCATTGACCTTATTACAAGGAATAGACATTGTCAATATAGATATCACAACAAGTTGTTTTGGATGTGTCTGCACAATGTTCTTATACTAATCTAGAAATCTATACACATCACCTGTCAAATTCTCTTAGACAATAAAAGGGGTTTTCTAAAGCCATGACTTCTATAACTAAATCTAGACTACAATTTTGCTGAATGGTGGATTTGTAAGAACCACTATTGAATTATGACTATTGCCTGTTTGGTTAATTATGAGTAGGAATATCAAGCTTAGATTTAGTTCTGGTGTGATAGTTATGAATGTTTTCCCTGCATTTTAGTTCACTCAAATTTGATTTTGTATTTACTAAAACATGATAAATGTATAAATTTATGACTCAATATTTTGAGTCTAAAAAGAGGGCGGCAGTGATCCAGAGAGTCCACACATGTTCTCATAATTTCTTTTGTAGTAATATTGTTCATGGTACATGCGGTGAATGCCCCATAACAAAATTCAGATATGTGTGATTGAAAGAATGCAAAATAAGTAACTCTTAAATATTCTTCACTGATAAATTCCTTTAATTTCCAAATTAAATAGTTACTCTAGATATCTTTTTACAAATGGTATATATGCTTTCCAATTTAATTTTGAGTCAATATAAAAACCCAGTAGTTTAACTGTTTTAAATCCATTAATTTTTTGTGTTAAGCTCAAAATAATACTTTGTGTTTTTTCTCTTTCTAGAAGGTTAAGGTAAGCCCTCAACAAAAGCCTCAATAAAAGCCCTCAACAAATTTAAAAACTATAATTTGGCTCAACTTATTTTCTAAGATCCTTGTTCTTATTGGTTAGCCTTCCTATATCGTTATTTATATCTAGTTTTCTAAATCTATATTTTTATAGATTATACTATATGTTTTTAATTGACATAACTTGATCCAAGACATGCCAAATAAGCCTAAGATATGCTTGTAATACAGATTAATTATTTATTGTTAGGTAATTATTAAAGGTGATTCTGTTGTCATTGATTAAAAAAATTAAATCTACGGTTTCCACAAGTCTCATGAAGCAACTAATCTTTTGATGTTAAAATTTCTGACACCTTTATATACTTGGATCTATAACTCATCTAAAAAAATTTCTAGATCCAGCTTTCTCCGAGCCAACTGCAAATGATCAGAATGCAGTTAAACGGAGGAACGTCCCAACCAATAATATTACAGACTCATCCTCAGATAATCCAGGTAATAAATGTTCACAAAGTTGTTTGTATTGTGTATGTAACTGCACGTTGTAGTAGGTTTATACATATTACCTTATATAGTTTACAAACATGAGAGGGTTGTCCGTAAAGTAAGATTCCCATGGCGCTACAGTCGTGAAAAGCGTTGTTACAGCGAATTCTGCATTGCCGCAGTGTGCCTTAGTTCCCCCACTCCAAATCCCCTCCCTAGCGAGTCATCTAGGGAGCACAGTCTTGGCTTGGCAGTCGTACATGGATCTGCCCCTCGTTTCGCCTGCAGGTGCGAGCTGCGCTTGGTAATCTGTTTCCTGTCTGCAAAAAACATTCCGCCGGTAGAAATCCATTCCCACCTATGCAAAACCGATGGAGGCAAGTGTATGAGCGTACAACACGTACGCAAATGGGTCAGAGAGTTTCAGAACGGGCGTACTGACATCCATGATGGAGAGTGTTTTGGACTAATAAGCATAGATTATTTATTGTACATTATCTTAACATGTTATACGCTAACAGAAGTATCATTGTGTGAGGTAAATATAAATTTTTTCATTATTTTTTATAAATACCTGGGTGTTTACCCGGGTACTTATCTCGAGTTTTAAATATCTGGGTTTTTTCGACCAGTTTTTTCACAATTTTTTTTACATCAACGTATGTATTGTAATATAATGCCGCCTTACCAGGGAAAATGTTAGGTGGCTAAAAATATTGTCCTCAACACCACAGGGTGCAAATATATAAGCAATGTTTCTTTTTCTGAACAACTTGTACTTCTGAACAGTATTTTTGACAAAATCTTTGTTACAATCAATTCATGCTTCATGTTCAATAACCCACCTTAGCTAATGAGTTAACATTCTTAATTCCTTGCCCTTTGTTTGTACAGGTTAGCCAACAGAACTCAGGCTCAACACCAGTGTATCTGTCTCAGACGACAACATCCAACAGTAACCAAACAGAGACTGAATAGTGTAATCAAGTGTAAATATGTACATTTTTAAATAATTATTTATAACTTGTAATAAATTTTAACTATAGGAATCTTAAGTATTTTCTTTATTTCCCCCAAATTTTTTATTACATAAAAGTTCCACAATCTTTTTAATGTTTTACTCGCTAAAATGACAGACAGTCCCTTTTTATTTGTATAAAATACAGCTTGTATTTCTCCTACACTTTAGGGTCACCTATGCACCAAAGTTGTAAGATAACAGAAGAAAATATTTTTGTGGTATTTGGTTTGGTTTCAACTAAAACGTTAACTTAAAATAAGTGGATGGTAAATTTAATATGATATTGTGCACTTATTTTTCAAAGTACTGTAATTTTCATTTTTGTTGAGAATTTAACCCTTACAGTGCTAACATCCGATTTTACTGGATGTCTGGTAAAACCATCATTAAAAATCGAAAAAAGGCAAATAAACCAATATTTTACAAGGGGGGCATGTTTTGTGTTTTTCATACTTAATATTTAAGATATAAGTAATTATTTTTGTTACGGTTAAAAGTAAAAAGCTTGCCACTACTAGGGTTCTTCCCTAAAAATCATAGTTAATGTGTTTATCATGGCAGCTAACCTGCATACTCTTTTACCATGTTAAATCATATAGAGAATAGGCAAACTCTTTTATTTATGGACAGATATTTATGAAACTTGGTATGAATTGTCAAAATAAAAATTTTTATGTTAGAAATGCCTACTTTCAATGTTCCTCACAGCAGTAAACCTGCATACTATTTCCCATGTTAATCTTTGGAGAATAGACAAATAACTCTCACATTTATTGACAGATATTGATAAAACTAGTAATATATTGTTATTATTATTATTATATTATTGATTTGGAAATTCACTGAGTACGCAGGTCTGTTGTGACAGGGATAAACTAATTTAATTTAATTTTTAATTATGTTTCTAAAAGGGTACAATGTTATTTAACATTTTTGTAAGAAATTGTACTGTTCAAAGGGGGAATACCTAAGACCATGGTCCAAACAGGTAATTGGAAATAAATAAGATTAATCTAGGAATGTTAAAATATTAATATATATTTCTCATAGTAGATAAAATCTATAAAAATAAAACAATACAAATTTGATCAAGATAACAATGAAGGCAGGTTAGCTTAGGTGAGGTATGGGCTGTCGAGGGCTCCTGCACCGGCCGCTACACCTCCCTCGTTAGCAGAGCTGAGCTTACTACGTAGCATATGACCAACTTGCTTGTTTGTCACTATGTTCTTGTCATCTCTGCACAAGTAAAAAAATTATTAATATAGTTAATACAGTGATAATTTCCGTAAGCAAAGGAAAAATGGAAATTAATTAAAAAGTAGGAGACTCAGGTGGGCGGGCCATGTAAAGAGGATGGAAAGAGTCAATGTTGAGTGTGTAGGAAAATCTACCATGAGGAAAGCGACCGCTAGGATGACTTAGGCTTGGATGGCAGGACCAGGTGCGAAGAGTTTGAGGTATGAGACGACCTGAATGGAAGACGGAGACAGAAAGTGACTTTATATTCTCACAGCCAAAAACCTACTAAAATTCAAGTGGCATAAGTAAGGTAAATTCACTTTGAGTACATTTTCCATTAATCTGAGTTTATGTTGAGAGATAAAATAGAAAAACCAGTTGAACAGAAAGAACCTGATTGGTTTCCTTTTGACGGACAGAAATAATGCATTATTATTGGTAGATAACAGAATTAGGAAAGATGAGTTGAGAAGAGGAATAGTTGAAGAAAGTTTGAGAGAACGGGTAGAGAGATTGGGGTGGTTTGGCCACCTAAGAATGGAAATTGATAGAATCCCAAAAAAATGTGTAAGTTTAAAATGAATGGAAGAATACCATGAGGAAGACTCAGAAGAGGGTGGATTGAGGAGATGACGCGAGATTTGGAAGCAAGAGGCGTGCAATGGCAGTGTGTACAGGAAGAGGATTTGTGGGACTGAAGAAGATGGAAGGCCTAGTGAACACCCAGACCCGAAGATGACCAGGATGAAAGGGGATATGTATGTAAGGTAAACGATTATTGAATCGCCAAATGTTCCAGATCATCTCCTCTATTTTGATGTGTAAATTTTACTATATTGAAAATAGTTGTCAGAAAAACATATTGAAAAGTGTATAAATCGTTCGGTAATTTTGTCTTGTAAATTTACTCAATCATGTTTTAATAAAAATAACGATTGGTAATGCTATCTGTTTCTGTTGAATATAGTTAAGACCATTATCGGGAAGGAAGTCTTTTGAACATTTTTGTTCAATCTGCTGCAAATAACTAAACCAAGTAACATGACCTCCCAAAAATTCATGACTTTAGACGTCTTGAATACTGATTTTATTACTATGATACAGTCCAGTTCACATGTAGAACAATAGAGGAACTAACACAAAATTCATACTGTGTAGTTCCTGTACCCTACAATAAGGACAAGCAAATTTTTAAGGTTTGTCATAGTTTTTATAGTATTTAGACTTGAACAACCTATTGGTTTGGAGAGAAGAGGAATAGTTGAAGAAAGTTTGAGAGAACGAGTAGAGAGATTGAGGTGGTTTGGCCACTTAAGAATGGAAATTGATAGAATCCCAAAAAAATGTGTAAGTTTAAAATGAATGGAAGAATACCATGAGGAAGACTCAGAAGAGGGTGGATTGAGGAGATGACGCGAGATTTGGAAGCAAGAGGCGTGCAATGGCAGTGTGTACAGGAAGAGGATTTGTGGGACTGAAGAAGATGGAAGGCCTAGTGAACACCCAGACCCGAAGATGACCAGGATGAAAGGGGATATGTATGTAAGGTAAACGATTATTGAATCGCCAAATGTTCCAGATCATCTCCTCTATTTTGATGTGTAAATTTTACTATATTGAAAATAGTTGTCAGTAAAACATATTGAAAAGTGTATAAATCGTTCAGTAATTTTGTCTTGTAAATTTACTCAATCATGTTTTAATAAAAATAACGATTGATAATGCTATCTGTTTCTGTTGAATATAGTTAAGACCATTATCAGGAAGGAAGTCTTTTGAACATTTTTGTTCAATCTGCTGCAAATAACTAAACCAAGTAACATGACCTCCCAAAAATTCATGACTTTAGACGTCTTGAATACTGATTTTATTACTATGATACAGTCCAGTTCACATGTAGAACAATAGAGGAACTAACACAAAATTCATACTGTTTAGTTCCTGTAACCTACAATAAGGAAAAGCAAATTTTCAAGGTTTGTTATAGTTTTTATGGTACTTTAGACTTGAACAACCTATTGGTTTGGACTGAGAAGTCATAATTCATCCTATTTGACCGTGATTTTCATTTTGTTACTTTGTACAAACCACTAAGGATAAATTTTAATCTGGATAATTCAAGGTTAAGAATCTATATTGTACTTTCTAAAGTTTTTTCCGTCTAACAGCTTTTGAAAAGATGTATCAACTCTCCACTATCAAGCTACCATGACCTATGGCACAAATGACACCAGTTGGTGATAGTTTGATTTTTACCCGATGACAACACCAAAGATGCCCAGTTCGCAGACGATATCCTGTGGCTCAGTGACAGATGCGCCAGGACGGACAATATAGTTGGCCTGGACCGGTGGTTGTATGCGGTCCATCAGAATCCAAGCAGACCTCTCCTCCGAGTTTTTCATTTCCAAGACGGCTTGCCTTATATCACTCCCGTATACATTGTTCCCACCTCCTTCTCGTTGCGGCTTCAAAACATACTTCTCTGGGTCAGAAAGTGCTTTTTCAATGCCCAAATTTCCTGTTTCATCCTGTAAAAACAAGTTATTTATATACAGTAAAAGCTCTCTTAACCCTTAACAGGGTTAATTAGGTTGCGTGGTATACCAAACTCTGCAACAAATGATTTTAGTAATGTATAAGATACAATTCTGCAGCCTTGCCACTCATCTCTCACCTTATCCTCCCCTCTACACGACCATGAGAGAGAAAACCAGTAAATTGCAGTCCGTTGTCAATGTTAACGATTTTTGCCAGCTGCGTTGTCTTTTATACGCTGTGCGTCCTATTGTGTCAGTATTTGTGCGGTAACATGTAGTGTTTGAAAACATTTTTATGTATTAGTTTTAGTGAAATTTATTGTCTTGTTTTGTGTCGCCATGTGATTGTAATGTATTATAATAAAATTATATTGAAATCAATACATAAACAGAACTATTTTTACTATGTATATTTTCGTTACAATGGAAAGTAAAATGGTACTGAATCAGGAATGATTGAATGATCTTACGGGCACTGTCTGAAGTCTCCTTACTTTGATCAAGTTATTAAAATTAAAATCTTTGTTAAAGGAGTACTCTTTTCTAAAACCTTTTGGACACGAGGAATGTTTACTAGAGAAGAAAATCATAAACTACTCACCATGTCTAAGGAGTAAAGGCCTGTAAAAATTTCCCTGACAGCTTCTATTTTCTTGCTGTCACTCAAGAACCGTTCAAGACAACCAGGTTTGGCAAGGGACTGTTGCACCTGAATAGTAAAACAATTCAGATTAATTCATATTGTTCTATAGTCAAGTGTGAGGTGTTCACAAAAAAATAACTAGTAACATTATTGCTATGTGATCATTGTTATTATTTATACATTAGGTTAGGCCTAGTGAAATTATTTTATTACATAGTGTGAATTGCATAGTTATAACTTAAAAGTCATTAAAAATCTTAATCATTCAAACTTTAAATTTTTACCTTAAGACCTTAATAGAAATACACGTTAAATAAGAAGAGGGGGACATCTGTGTTTTTTTTTTCATCACTTTCATTTAAGAATGCTGGTGGATATTTTATATTCAGTAGTGAAAAACTTGTAGCTCAAGTAGTTATCAAATGTAAGTCTTTTAGTCAGCTGTAGTGAATATGAACTTTGATGTAGTGGGTTAAAAAGTAATCCCACTTTGTATGTATGGTGGGACCCTCTAATAAAAGTAATAAAAATAATAAAAAGTGGTAGTATTTTAATTTGGAGTGCCTCCTTCTAATAAAATAAATTGTGGAGAGGCAAATAATAGTAAGTTAATAAAATCAACAAAATATTGTGTGGATTGCTCAAGTAATGTTTGCTTAATGATTCCAGATAAGTGTCTTTTTAGTTTTAAATCAATAATTAATTGTACATTTTAAAAAGTTTGGAAATATTTTTAATAAATTTAAGAGTTCTGTTTAATTAAAATTTGTGACAAAACACTAATTATTAAGTCTACACATATCAAGTAATGTTGTATTTTATGTAATTTTGCGCAATTTTAAACATTAAAACAAAACCCCCTGAATGCAAATATTTTTCTATACTTCCTACCTAAATAAATCAACAAACCAACTAAGATACATACATATTGAAATTAACTTCTAATAAATTCTCTTAGTATAAAAACAATCGATAAAATTTAATAATATTGTTAGTACTTGTTTTTACTATACACTCTCCCTATTACACTCTAATATTATTTATTTATTGTTAAGTTTTAGACAACATAGTTTTATTATTGTTGACATTATTGTAATATTATTCATTTATTGTTGTTAACTTTTTTTAGATAACAAAGATTAATATTTGACAATTGAATTATAAAGTCACAAATATTAAGATTTAAAATTTATGAATATAAATAAAACACTGACATTGCATAATTTTTCTGAACATTGTGCAAATAAAAAATCTAGACAATCCCTGTTTATGCTAAAAAATATTGACAACCTGCATGAAATTTCAAAACATATAAAATACTAATATGACAAATTTTAAAATTGACTAAACAAATTAGTATTCTATAAGATTAAAAATCAAAGATTTAGTAATTTGTTTGTAAACACTATCAATCAAAAATTTTATTTTTAACATTTATAACTTTTATAACAATAGTATAAATAAAATTTGTAATATATGTAACATGGGAAGAGTATTATTGCTGCCTGAAAACATAAAAGATTTTTTAGAAAATTTGACAAACACATGAAAATATCAAGTTTCACATATTAGATTTGAAAAATTAATTTTGTAATTATAGAACATTAAAAAAAAACGTACTGTGATAATTTTTTTTAATATCTCTACCTTTAAGATAGAGAAACTTTAAAACTTCATTGTGTAGTAATGATTAAGGTAAATATAAATAAAAGATTTAAAAAATTACAAGATGAAAAACGAAAAAATTTTGTACAAAAACAAACTATTACCAATTATATGTTTTTCGACTCGTACATTTTAAATACAGATAATGGTCTCATTATGACAGATATTGTTGTTATAACATTTTTTTATCATTTTTATATCATTTCATTAAAAAAATAATATAAAATTTTTAAGACCTTAATTTTAGTTTATACCTAAAGAAGAAAAATAACATTTCTGAATTTGCAAATAAAAAATTCTTACCACTGGGAAATTTGTAAAAAGATTGAGAATCAACAACTGGCTTTAAATTTTAAGATGGAAGACTTGGAACATGAAAATTACTCTATTTGAACATACTCACACAATAAGCTCTTTATTCGGGCCCAACTGAGCAGTATTGGCCAATTCTGTAAGTGTCTTTCGAATTACTCTCACATCTGGGTTTATTTTGTTTATCTCATATTCATGAAATCGTTGATCACAGATATTGTAGGTTACATCTTCAACAACGAACATAATAACAGCACTGAAAAAGAATTTGTAAGATGAACAACATTGTACATAGGTAGTTAAAATAATTTAAAAAAGGAAGTATCCGTTCACTGATACCTTTTATTTAGGTTTTATCAAAGAAATACTTAGAAACCCACATGGCTCTATGCGTTAAAAAAAGAATGGATGTGATAGAAAACAGTGTTTAGTTTCCAATTCAATTGAAACTATATCTCCCTTAAAACATAATGTGATCACATGACTACATACAAAAACATACTCAGTAGAATCAGTTCAGCTTTTCAATATAAATTTTGAAATTACATTATAATGCAGGCTCTATTTATAGAACCAATATAACCAGTATTGTGCATACCTCCATTGACTTATCGCTACATTGAACAGCATTAAATCTACTCAATGACTTACTTTTTCTGGCCAAATATTTTCCATGCTTCCAGCATTCCATCACAGAGTCCTCTTAGAGCTGAGTTTTCAGGCAGCTAGATACAAGAAAACTACGTGTAATTTTCAATGAAAAATTTACAGGCAATCTGAAATGCACTTTGTTTTGGATACTTTAATAAAAAAACTTTAAAAAGTGAAAACTGATATTGTTCACTAAATAGTAGTAAACTTAAAATTACCCATTGACATTTTTCATTAATATTCTCAGAGAGAGTTAACCAAATACAAAAGGGTGAAAACAGAGAATTGTCCTACAAAAATTAAGATCCAACATACTTCACTTTATGGAAAATATAAAGGAGGGTATTATCTTTTAAAACTTTAAGACTAGATTTTTCAAATGTGTACAGAATTTAAATACAGTAGTTTTATTTCTGTCTCAAGATAAAAATAAATGTATTTACTTTACTTTGGGAAATGTCTTAGATCATGGATATGTCTAAAGGGAATGTTTTCAGTTTCTCTAAACAGCTGTCCTTACAACCATATGACATCACTAACCATATAATGTAACTTCCGTTTCAAATTTTGGACTGATTGCCAACACCCTCCCTGAGCTAAGACATTTCCATATCAAAAATACAGCGGTATTCAATAATACTTACATTTTTTAACATTTCTGGATGTCCGAGTTCTTTTAAAACATACCTAAAACATTTATTTAGCCTTTAATGGCAACACAAAATAGTAAATTTATTTCTACTAACGTCTTAATAATAAATTATAAATTTAAACAATGTAATTCTATTTTTTTTGTTTTATTGTAATTTTTCTTATACAGAACCAGACAGTGTCATTTTTTACAGTCAAGAATCAATTTATACATTCTAATACAGGAGAATACAATTAATTTATACCTTTTTACATCTAAATATTTTAGATTACAATAATTGTATACATTAAAACTAGTGAAGAGTTTTTATTTGCTACCATAAATTAATTGCTCAAATTGACAACACAATATGCAGGCTACATAAACAATAGACGTTACGAAAAGTCTGTAAGCTCAATGTAATCTGAAACATGTTTATTTTCAAAATTTTTACATATTGGTAAGCTGAAAGCCCTATTTCTTCATTTGAGTTTTTTTGCAACCATTCTGCAACTAAACCGCTATGGTACATGTATTTTTTGAACTGAAAGACAAAACCTGTTGTTTAAAGTAAAAAACTAACGGAGGGAAGACGAATGTCTCAACCGAAAACATTTCTGTACTGTACAGAAGCCCGTCGCGGCGATGACTCATTTGGCGCGGCGTCGGACTACTGTGTGTCGGACTGTCAAGTGTCGGATTATCAAGTGCCAACTGTAGCTACAACAAAATATTTAAAGCGGCTAAATTCCATATTCTAACTTTAACGGATCACCTAAGGAATAGTCTTAAAATAGAGAGAGTTTGACAGAAAGATCTAAGTAGCGTTTAGATATTTATAATCTTTAATACGTATTAAAAAATTTAAAACTGCCAAGAATGTTTTGTCTTATTTCCTTAAAATCTCATTCTAAACTGAAATATTCTTGGCAGGAAATCATTAAGAAAATGTTTAATCTCTGAAAAAAGCTTTCAATGCAGGAGGAAATGCAGATTCAAACAGAAATATTATTTTTCAACAAGGATCAAAACAAAATACAAGGCTTGTTGGTAAAATAACTTTTCCTGTATGGCAATGGGCGTGCTACTTGAAATCTGGCAATACCACAGTGTAGCTTACTTCCCCCACACTCATTCTCTGCGAAGCTCAATGGCATGGGTACTTTATATAAAAATATAAATATATGTATAAAAAACCTTTACTGCCTAGTCCGGGGTCTATGAGAGTAATCGCCAAATAAATGATAAAAACATTGTAAAGAATGACGTTAGGCCTATATACATTCATAACAATAAATACAAGGAGAAAGGTGTTCTGAATAATTCATATGTTGATATAGATAATTCACGCAAAATATGCAACGAAACACTAACTCAATAGAACAACATTAACACAACGCAGAAGCATACAGCTCTGAAAGCTGTTGGCGCAATGTCGTAATACCCGTAAATAAATGCTATCATATGATGTAATGCAAAGAGTAAAAAAATGTCAAATACTACTATGGACATAGATTATAACCTCCTCTTGACAATGGTATATATAAAAGTACACTTTCAATGTACTGTGAGCAGCTACAAGAAGATTAAGTTGCGCCAGTTTTATCGCCGGATTCCAGCGATTGGTGGCTTAGATTAGAAATCGGCGGATTCCGGCGAATGGCAGCTGGAGGGTTAATGTCTGTTTGCCCATTGTTAAATGCTCTACAACACAAGCGGATTTATCGGAAACTCCCATGTTTTTAACAGTTGATTTACACTGAACGTTTACAGGTTCAAATACTTTTCAAAAATTGAATTACATTGTGTAGTTCACATTTAGCGGTGATGGAGATTTTAATGTCTACCGTCGATGACTGTCAGGACGACACAGAGCGTTGCTGAGACTCGTTCAACACAAGGATTAGTAGTGGGGGAACTTATTTACACTGCAGACTTTCCAAATTTCACGTAGCACCACCCATATCCCAGTAATCACATTAGGATAGTTATTTTACAGATGAGCCTCATACTCCAAATAAATAGAGAAAATTAAATAAAAGAAATACTTAAAACATTGCTAGTATTTTAAATCATATGGTTTCTTTAAAGTTACGGAACATGAAACATTTCTATTTTTTTTTGTTTATAGCCCAAGTCAACCAACCCCAAAGATTATCATCCTCAACAATGTCTTTCATGCAATTAAACCTAAATAGAGCATAAAGATACAATAAATACACCGAAATGTAAAAGCCACCAATGCTTTAAAAGCTCCAAATTTATTATCAATTAAAATAATTTCAATAGTACCTATTTATATGTACATTTCCAATGGTAGAAAATAGCGACATTTCCCAAAAAGTATTGTGAGTATTCAGTAATAGGAAAAAAGTACACCCATTAAATAGCCCACTTGCGATTTTTACTAAAGCTCTCTACTAGCTTTCCAAGTAACCAAGTAAAGTAAGTTTACCAAGTTAGCGAAATCTGAATAACATATACTTTAAATAAAGCTCATAGTGTCACTACAAGGTATTTTATATTCATAGGTATTTAAGCCAAGTATGAATGAGAAATGAGTATAGGATGATTGTGGCACGATCTTGTAGTCTTGTTACTGACTAAGACTGACATGTTCCTTAGACAGAACTGTTAATTAACAGCTCACAGTCAATGGCATATCTAACAGACCTACAGTTTAAAGTGGAGTCCGAACCACTGCCTCTGAATTACGAACTGGTCTAATTATGAGGATGGTATTTGCAGATTATCGTAGTATTCAATTGTGTGGACGTTAATCCACACGAGAGAACACTACACACACCAACCATCTCACAACTATCCACAATTCGTGACATTCAAGTAGCTGGATTACTGGACATGCCATGGTCCCATATATGCCATAGCCCTATATGGGTCCATATTATCAATATGTGTAAATTACTCAACATAAATCAGTTCTTCATTCAGGACAGCAACTGTCAAGGCCGCAACGGTCTACCCCACAAAAAAATCCATCTCCATGCAACAAGATTAAATTGCTAAGGTAGGAGTAGTGAGTGTTGCAGAGATTTTGAAGAATCCTATTTTAGAATACATTAATTATGTTAGAGATGAAAACGTAATTCGAGATGGTAAAGAAAATTGTTGGCAAGTCCTATATTTCAACAAAATTTTAATCTGACCTACAAGTTTAAAATACATAACCCACTCTTGGCCTACTAAAATTTAGTATTCTAAATGTTTTGTCTATAATATCAGAATTTAACGTTCAGTTTTCAATCCTCTATCATATCCAGTTCACTGTGCATTGCTAACATACTTAATCCAATGTATATCTTTGGGAACTTCCTAATAAAAATAGCTCAAACGTACAATATTTTCTGGAATCGATAAGGTATCAAGCCCGAAGAACTAAAGTGTAAAGAATTGACGATTTCTCACTGCAAACGAAATCTAAGTTACCAAAGAAATGTGAATCAGAATCAGCACATACCCACAAAATTTGTACATTTTTTCAGAAGAACAGAACCAATAAGTCTATGAAATTAGAATGAATTTAAATAAAATTAATCACCTAAGAATTACCTAAAAGTTTAGCTATAGTTAATTAAATATATCAAGATCAAATTTCACACATGCAGAAACTTTGCCTAATTGACCTCATGCCCACACATAGTATCATGTCAAAAAAAATTAATTACTGAATTTTCAGTACACAAAAATAGCTAATTATAATTAGTCTAGCATAATAAATTTCTCTAGTTTATTTTCAGATACTAATATGACATTCAAATTGTGAGAATATGTATAGTAATATTTTTCTAGTATTTTCGTCAAATACAAAAGAAAATAATATTGTTGAAAAATATTTTCAGCATAAGTTTTCAAACTGCTTGTAGCAATAGTGTCAAACACTTTCCCCTGAATTGAGTAAAACTTCAGTTGGGCAAGCTATTCAAGTGAAAAATAAGAAAATCAAGGCCATCTCTAACAACCTTCAACTACCTCCTTTTACCAACAGCCATCAATCGATCTCAATAAATCCATCAATAAAGACATTTACAGAAAAGGATAAGGACTAACATAGGCCAAAACTTAGCCATGCGGAACAAATGAAAAATATCTAATAATAATAAAAAAATTTGTCAAATATGGTGAAAAAAATGAATAAATCATTTTACAAATAATATCTAATAGTTTATAGATTATACTTATAGTTATACTTTATACTTTTAACTGAAATGGCGACCTACCCAGGTAGGTATTTTAAGCCAAGTATGAAGGAGGAATGAATGTAGGATGATTGTGGCGCGATCTTGTAGTCTTGTTACTGACTAAGGCTGACATGTTCCTTAGACAGGACTGTTAATTAATAGCCCAACAGCCGATGGCAACTAATGGACCTACAGTTTAACGTGGAATCCGAACCACGGCCTCTGAATTACGAATTGGTCTAATTATGAGGATGGTCTTAGTGAATTGATGTAGTATTCAATAGTGCGGACGTTAATCCACACAGAGAACACTACATCCACCAACCATCTCTCGCAACTATCCACAATTCGTGACCTCCAAGTAGCTGGATTACAGGATGACGCCACCATCCCAGTCCTTAGTTTTAGCAATATAAGGATTTATCTGACAGGCATTTAAAAAAAAAGAGTTAATTATAACACCCGTTGCCTGCTATCTTATTGTTATTTGAAGGCTGTTTAAAAAAATTACATTTACCACAGCACCTGGAACAGACACATGGAAAATCTGATCGTAAAGGGGAAAAGGAATTTGGTGCCTGCCGAAGGATCTTCGGGAAGGAATGGGAGCTAAGCGACCCTTGAGTGCTGGCAAAAGACAGACCAGGTAACAGTACAGTGGCCAAGCTATAACAAGTCCAAAGATTGGCCTGTTTGGGGATGTTGGATAATGCACTTGCACCCTACGACAGAAATGGAGGCCTACTTAATATGTTGCTACTTGGGCGGGATATAAAAAGACAACTTGGGTGGCTGCTGAAATAGCTCTTAAATCTTTCTGAATTGGACACCCATTATCTCTTTGTCCTTTGAGAAACTTGTCAATCAGACATGAAAAAGGGTCCTTGGGGAACCCGTACTGAGGGTAGATGATGTTAGAAAGTTGGATACGTCCAACTACGGCTTATCAAATACTTAACCCTTTTAGTGCCAAATATATATAAAATAATTTACATTAAGTTGCAACCATATTACCACACCTTTTCAATAAGGCATGCAAAAAATTTCATACGTTTTTGACATTTTTGCATGATTTTACAAAAAACTCACAACTATGTTATTTGAACTGCATAAAGTGTTCCTGCAGGGATGTTCTGTCTATGGACTCATCATTACAAGTATAAAACACAACACACACATAAAAACGAATAATGATAAAACAGTGCTGTCTGTAGGCCTACTTTTTACGCAGTCGCGGTAATAGCTGGAGATGAACTCAAATGTTCAAAAAGTAATTAGACAAAAAGCGATGATAAAGAGTCGGACTGTGAGAATCAGTCAGGGTGGGGGGGGGGGGGGGGGGGGGGGGGGGGGGGGGGGGGGGGGTGGGGGGGGGGGGGGGGGGGGGGGGGGGGGGGGGGGTGGGGGGGGGGGGGGGTGGGGTGGGGGGGGGGGGGGGGGGGGGGGTGTCTATGATGTGAATACTGTGAATGTAGCTAGACATTGCCCTAAACTATCTCAAGCAACAAGATTTCTTTGTTACATCAAGACAATAACTGAATAGTTAATTGTTCCAAAAAATAAGTTATTGTATTTAATTAATATTCTGAACGTTAATTTGACTACTGCATAATTAGTGATATTGTGCGATAGATTAGAAGGTTATAATTCAGATTATATTTCGTTTACAGTTTTCGTTTTTAATTTAAATAAACTCAGTAAACTTTTTTCTCCTGGTAGTTCGGATTGCCGGGGTTCAGATTACCGAGACTCTGGTAGCCTATATATTAAAAGTTTATTAATCATACTTTTTATTCTGACTTAAATGAGCATGAAATCATTGAGGCTATATGTATTTCCAATAAAAATACAGTCATTTTTAAAGACGTCCACTAAACCGGACGTTCACACTTTTCAGACATATTTTTCAACTGTTAATATTGACGTCCATAAAACCGGACAGTGGCACTAAAAGGGTTAATGCTTAAAAATTAGAGAGGGGAGCCAAAAAGAGCCTTGAGGTCGAAGGGCAAATGGTAGATAAATCCAAATCCGAATAATAAAAATAGGACACCCTCTACTATTGGTATTTGATTATTCATCCAGCTAGCTTAAACCAATTTAAATATTTTGAGAATGAGGAAAGATATATTTCTTTAAATCAACCATTTGCACTGATTGTTTTTAGGAGAAGAAGAAGAAGCAATCAATAATACAAAGTTAAGAGAAGAAACCCAACAGCAGAACGTGCATGTTTCCTTCAGAAGAAGACCCATGTTTTTACAAGATGTGCTTGCAATTTTGAAATTTTAATAAATATTTTATTCTTATATTGTCTATTGGACCGAAATACAACTTTTTTTTTGGTTTTCTTACATCATGATATGAATACCAGTGTTCATTTTCAAAAAGTTTCTCTTATAAAAAGATTAATATAAGATTTAAAAGTTACTTTAGAAAATTATTTAATTTTTGGTGTTGGTATCTGATTATTAAAATGACGTTCTTCGACTCAGCAGCAACCTTGTTTCATTCAATATGAAAAACGAAATGCTTAAGGAGACATTTGATCTGATTAATAAAACGATTGTTAGTTTTTCCACTTGAATTATAATAATCTATACGCATTCACAGAAGAACATACCTATGAAAGTCAAATAATTGGGAGGATATCCCACCAAAACTGGACGCAATTGTGTTAACTTCCACTTGTTTGATAATGTTGTCTTGGTAGGATTGGGGGAGATAGTCAGACCGTAAAAGACCCAAACTGATACACTGCAACATTACAACTCTCATTACACATTTTAGTTAATTACCTACTTGTTATTCCACTAGTGCACGTGTTCAACTGTTTAAGTTGTTTTATAAAACAGCCTATTGTAAACTAATTTTATTATAATATTTATTTTTTTAATATTTAGGTGTTCAACTATTTAAGATGTTTTATAATACAGCCTACTTTAAACTAATTTTATCATAATATTTAGTATGTGTATTTAGTATTTTAATATTTAGGTGTTCAACTATTCAAGATGTTTTATAAAACAGCCTAGTGTTAACTAATTTTATTATAATATTTAGTAAAGAATATAGTTGTTCAGGAACCGGGTAGAATATTAAATGGCACGATTTTACTTAGATGATGAATATCAATGCTAGAAAACCCTTTACTGAAAAAATTATTCGTTGGTAAAGGGTATCGTATACAAATATTGAAATTTTCTAGGTAACACAGAACCATGGTAAATAAGGTACATAAATATCTATGTCAAAATGACTTGGGTTACATATAAACTTCTGTTTTTTTATTTCGTTTCTTTCGTTTTAAACCCTGTTTTACTTATTTTTAAACTTATCAATGAAACATCTCAGTGCACTATAAATTAAATTATTTTACACAAGTTGACCCAAATGTGTTACACGAAACATTTCACAGTCATTCGAAAGCTTCTCACAAAAACACCAACTATTTTGAAAAGTCCAGATTCAATTCTAAAAGCACACAGAGTTCCCCGCTTTCGGAATGAAAAGCGCAAAATGGTTAGTCGTTAATCTCACAAAGCACAGGTTGATAAACGTTGCGACAACATACACAAGCGCCGACAATGGTTTGAAACTACCTGTGGATGAGAGTGGAAGCGGGACCTAACCAGCCGAAGCCGGCAGCGATCGTATTGAACTCGACCTGTTTCCAGCAGCAGTACGGATGGCACGAGTCCGAGCGTCGACAGTCACATCTGGCAGTATGGCTGACACCGGCGCACGAGCAAGTCTCCAACATTAGGTCAGCCCTCACCAGAGCAAGGCTGAGCCTCTACACCACACCAACCACTTGCTTACTACCAACCACCTACCTTTAACGACTAAACTGTGACCGATAGATCCGTGATATTGCAGTCACCGAGCAAAAGAGTTTGTAGATTAATGGAAATCTTTCAACAAAGCTATTAACATAGTAGTGTACGTCACTGTTTCCAAGAAATTCGTATTTTTATAAATTTTACAAAACCTGTGATAAAAGTCTGGATTCAACAATGACTAGAATAATAATTCACATTTTGTGATTTTTAAATAGAAATAGTGTAATAATGATTTGAAAAGAAACTTTGAAGAAATCCTAAATATTATTATAGATGAACCAACACCAATTTCCATGCTGTTGTCTACCATAACATCATAATCTATCTCCTCATTACCATTTTCCATCAAATTTGGGACAAAGCCCATTGGTGATTCTGAATGTTAAAACCTCATAAACTTCCACAGTAAATATCAAGTTTTTTACAATACTTGGGGTTTATCAGTGTGTTTGTTCATTGGTATATATCATCATTAGTGCTGATCTAACATAATGTACCAATAATATCGATGTTACTTTGGACTTAGGTTAGTTGGTACTCAATCAAAAATTTAATTTAATTTATTCATAAGTACGGGTACAAGGGAAAGTTGTTATACAAATATTTAAATGCACAATAAAAATTATTTCAGGTATAATGGATTCAACTACCATAGCATTTGGTTTCCAATTAATTTTGAAATAGCTAAATAATTTTAGTATTTCCTGATTATAGATAACAATATAAAAAATCAAGTTCCAAGAATGTATGAATCTAATGCATGAATGATTTACCAAATCAGCAATGAAGAGAAAATATACATTCGTACAACACGAGAAACAGAAAACACATTAATGTAACTAATCAACGATTATCTAAGTCTTTCAAAAGTTATAATGTAATAGACTCCATATGTTTTAACAAATAATTTCTTTGTATAAATTGGATTACCCAATTGAAAAGATCAAGCCAAAATTGTATGAGTGGTTGGTCGATCATCCCTTTTACTCACTTGATGAGCTTTTTTCAATTTAATCCAAAAGCAATAATATTGTAAAATTTGCAGTGTATTAGTAGTAATTGTAGAAGTTAGTGATAATAGTTTAGAAACCATCGTAGTAATTGTAAATAAACTCTTGTAAATATTTTTGTACATACTTTGTATTCTGACTTTGTCTAATGCTTTTTGTAAGCCTAACGACAATAAAATCATATGTTTATTTAATTTACTTATTTAACTAACAATTCAATTTCTTTACAATCTGGTTTACAGTGTTACACTAAACAAGTATGAGAATGATCATAGTTGTAAATACACATATCTTCACACACACACATATACCTTTATATATATATTATGCAGGGGGTAGGTCCCATAGCTTTGCATTGCATCAAACTATACATTATATGGCAGATATTGTATAGCCTTTAAATAAAAGGCTACAATATTGTATGCACCATTTTTAGAGGTCTCTCTTTGCATGAGAAGGCATGTAGTTACAAATTAAGTCACAAAACAGCAACCTGTGAAGTCTGTGGCGCACATTTCAGCTGTGAATGTGTTATTAAGCTGAAGATGGGATCTAGGCCTAATCATGGAAAAATGTTAAACAGTAATATGACCTGAATCACAGAGTGAATGAAAACTAAATAAAAAACATTCATCGGGATTATGTAGTATATATTATGGCTATCTAAAATGTTTGCTTAAGCATTAATTAATTGTAATTTTTAGATTATTAAAAAAAATCTTATGGAAGCATCGTGCATTTAAAAAAAGCAATATTATGTAGCTCACCTGACCATAACCTTCTTTTCTGACTCTTTCATATAGTTTATACAGTCCACCAGTGAACTCATCTACTTTGATGGTGCTAAAAAAAGAAAGCATTGAATGGAAAAAATTGTTTGTGCAGTTAATAACTCTCGATTTTTTTCGGCAAGAATTTTGTGTGTAGTGCTGCAGTGTTGTTTTACGTTCAGTTTACTAAATAGTAGTGTAAAAAAAAATTACTGAGTCAAAATGAAAATGTAATATGGTGACAGTCAAACAAAAGTTTAATGCGATTAAGAATATTGATAAGGGCCGAATCTGTGGCAAAAATATGTACGGTAATGAACTAACTGTGGGAAAAAGCATGGTTAATGAATGGCGTCAAAATTGAAGAACTTTGATTGACTTTTGTACACAGATAGAGTAATGAGGTTTTATACGAGCGACAGTACTTTAGAAAAAAAAGTTGATGATGATTCGTATTGATTTTATAAACGTCTATATTTTTTCCAAAATATAATCACAGAGGAGACTTAAACCCTCAATATGACTACATTTACCAAATGCATATTACTATTAGGTATAAATTATGGTTTTGAAAAATAAGTTAGTTTATCCAGCCAAATTGTTATTCGGCCAAAGGCTTGGTCTTGAGGTTGGATATAAGGGGTCCTAACCCTCATAACCGACCTTGGGATAAAAGGATGATTGAGGACATTTAAATTTTAAAATCACAAAATCGTACCAACAATTTTAATTTTGAACATTAACTCCCATACTTATCTCCATAAAAAAATTTCAGGCAATATGAAACAGAAATTTTTAGATATAGCATGGAAATTCTGTCCACCTAATATGAGATGAAAATTTTTCAATAAAACCAATATTGTAGCCATTCTTCTTCTATTACATAACACTCACATTGACAAACATTGAAAGGTCGACTCTGCTAACCCAACAACAAGATACATATCTCGTGGATGTTTTTATTTTGTTCGTCCGTCAATTGAATACTACGCCAATTAGTTTGGAAAGTTGACTCTCTACTGTATTGAGATTGAGAAAACAGTTTGATTTACACGGTAACCTTTGGTATCCTCAATAGAATTATTAAAAATTACAACTAGACCTAAAATGTTTGGAATTACCATTTTTAGGCTAATATAATACTGTAAACACTATCTAAAAAATCCAAATAATGTTATACTTACTTCTTCAAACTTTCTTCAAGAAATTCATGGTCATGAGCCACCTTGTGCATCAACAAGTTGATAACAGGTTGTAAAGCAACTGCCCTTTCAAACTCTTTCCTTGGAAACGATGATGGCAAAAGAGCAAATGGAGCAAAGTTAAGAGAATCTACAGAAAAGTTGGTTTTCGATCTCATACATGCTCCTGGAACATAATAAAAGATTGTTTCATGGTAAAATTATTTCTTCTATTTAAGATTTTAAAATAAAGTATACGTTAACAAAAACCATAGGAAAATTCAACTAACTTACTTATCAGTGCTAAAAAATGCTGTACCAGAGCAGCGTGAGTGGTGTTAGCCTATATTATTTATTATTCAATTTTTATTTATTTATTAAACTCCATTATTCAATATAACCAATACAACTTCATAACGGAAAAAATAAACTACTCTCACGACGGGAAAATAAAAAAAGTTTAGATAGTTAAAATGAAACACTTTTCCACAGTTAAGGTAGAGCACGATTTAAATTAATAATAATTTAAAGGTTAGTTTTGGGTTGGACAAAAAATTTTAATTATAAATTAAAATTCACTTATTCTTTTATTTAATTTAACTAATATTATTTTAAACAAATAAATAATAAAGATTGCATCATATCGTTATCTTGCATTGCTGCAACAGCCGGCCTGTGGTGGTCTTCAAGTAAGCCTTGGTGTGCAACATCTGGCGCTGCCGATGTTGTTAGGTTGTAGTTATAGATAAACGATTTAACACATTCACTGTGGTGCCCAAAACCCCTGTTCCTTGCGCGGAGCGGCCTGTGTAGTTTAAAATCAACCAATGGGGAAATTCCAAGTGACCTATACAGAAATAGATACTGCGTTATAACAAAGCTGGTCGTAGTTCTCTCAGATCCCAACAGGTAGCAGCACAATCTACATCGTCAGATCTACCATCTTAATTTCAACCTAAATGTCCCCACTCGGATCCGAGCAGTCCGCTCCGCACGCCAGGACCAAGACCACTCAGATCCAAGTGGTCCGCAGAACGTGTTAATTAATGCACAACTGCCTCGTGATGGTCGTGGAAGTGATGTGTTTGTGTTCTGAACTCTTTAATATTTCCAAGTGGCATGTTACTCGCTTACCACTTTCCAAAAATGTACAAAGGACCAGCATAAAAATCTGAGTTTTGGCTCGACGAGCTGTGCTAGAGTGGCACTCCTGACCACTCCGGCTTCACTACACTTCTGCTTATCAGAAAACTTAAGCGATAAGTTATACATTCCATAACAGTCTTCTATTTCGTATCAATAAGAGTGAGATATAGTAGCCTAACCTCCAAATAATCAATTAATTTTAAATACAGTAGTATATTTTCGATAATACTTTAACCTAATTAAAATTGAGATCTGAGAGCTAAACAAATTTATAAAACCGTAGCCTTATGATAAAAAAATTTAACTTAAGTGTTAATTTGTTTAACACAATTATGTAATAATTCAATACTGGAACTAGTTCCCTTTGTTTTTTTGGGCTATTAGTTCATGACCCTGGCAAACTAATCAGCATTACTTAATTAGTAAAAAGGCTATAAATCATAAAATCCATTAAATTCCTCACACTCACATTTTCACTCATATTCACCTTAAAATATCAACTGTTTTTGGGTAGTTAATTAAGAAAAGAATATAATATGTCCTATTCATTATACTTAGGATCCTCTAATTAGGGTGTGACAAATATTACATACCATGCATCAAGGCCCAATCTTTTGCTTTATCCACAATATCAACCAAGATATGTTGTGGCAAAGGTAAATGAAGACTAGGAGGTAGTCTGGCTTCCATCTAAACAAAAGTTGATTATACTGTAATTTTATAAAAAGAACATATTATAAAAAACCTACTTATATACTGAAAACAATCTTCGGTAAAAGCATTTGACTCCTTTGTAAGAATGCCAACCATTAAGTATATTTAAAAATATATAATAATTACAAATAACCCCTCCCCCCGAGACCTATATATTAAGCAAATTTCTATTGATTTAAGAATTGATTGTTAAGAAAAAAACCATTTTTAACCATAAGTGAAGCCACATAAGAATGATGTCAATTCCTTATAAACCCTCCATAACAATAACATGTGAAAACAGTAAGAAGGTTTACTGCCACAAGGAAAAAAATTATTAAGATTTTTTAATATTCACTAAACAAAACTATAAACTGTAGTCTTTAATAGTAATTACAACATTTCAAACAATACCCCCGTCGCAGCAGACCTGCGTACTCAGCGAATTTCCAAATCAATAAAATACAAATAATATATGACAAGTTTTAAAAAAATCTGTCCATAAACAATGAGAATTATTTTGCCTATTCTCCATATTATGATTATCGTGCCTAAATTCAATGGCAAAGAGTGATGATAAATGCAGTTTTTGCTGCTGCATCGAGGAACACTGAAATTAGGCATTTCTACCATAAATAATTTTTATCTTAACATTTATACCAACTTTCATTAACATCTGTCCATAAATAAAGGAGTTTGCCTATTCCCTATATAATTATTATGGGAAAAGAGTATGCAGGTTTGCTGCCATGATGAACACATAAACTATGATTTTTAAGCGTAAATGGATAGATCTTAACCACATGAAGCTAAATATCAAGTTTTATCCAAAAATATTCATTAATATGGGAAATATTAATTTTTCCCTATCCTCCATAAGATTAACATTGGAGCCCCACAATACAATGTACTGTGTTTAGATTTTTTAATATCTCGGTAACCATTGGAGATAGAGAAAAACTTTAAGGAACTTAATTGTGTAGTTTTTTAAGCTGATTCTAATGGTGAAATATAAAATTAGAAATTTTTAAAAACTACATGTGAAAAACGCAAAAAACCCCATTTTGGGGTACAAAACCCCCCAAACTACCCGTTCCCATTGACCGATATGTCTGGTTTACGAACTCGTCCGAGCATTTGTAGGAATACACGTCTCTACCAAATTTGGTCTCGATCGGACCATTTTTACGAGAGTTATCGTGCTAACAGACACATATATATATATATATATATACATATATACATATATACATATATATATATATATATAATATATAATAAATTTTACGACTATTGTGTTTTTGGACTCTGGGCACCTAAAGAAGAAAAAATAACATGGTCCCGGGCTTAAGTCTCACCATGAGACCTACGGTAATAGCTTCTTCCCCTATGGGAAATTCGCTAAAAATTATAGAGACTAAAATATTTCAGAAAAGAAACTATAAACTTGCTTAATAGTAAACCTAATTCTGCAATAATAAGCAAAATTCAGGGAACTCCAATCTAATAATTTTTATAATTTTTAAAGAAGCTTTTGTTGCTACGAGTAACAAAACATGTATTTTTTCGGGAAATCAGCATACATTACGCCTATTCATGCCTAAATTCATTTAATTTCAATAAGGAAAATGTGCTTACTCCAAACCTACTATTATTTTTTAAAGAAGCTGAGTAACAAAACATATCGTGCCTACAGATCTATATATTGCGATACAGTTATGAGTTATCGTGCCTACAATCTATAAATTGTACAATGTTTTTGGCATCTGGAAAGCCTAAATACCTCCCTCACCCACAGAGCTATCCCATATCAAAAAAGAACAGTTCAAAGATTTTCATTTAAATTACATGGTTAATTGTGCTTGAGAAAGAGATTGGAGATTAAGATCAATTTTGGTCTAGACAGGATCAGTTACTGAGATAAATAACATGGTAAACAGAAATACGTTGTCTTTTGGAGCTCCAATGTTAACCTTATAGAAAAGGGTAGGAATGGATATCCCGTTTATTATTTAAAATAGTGTGTTAAATTTTGGTATAGGCTACAATTTCATAAGGGCTAGTTAAGTTCTAAAAATAAATGCTGTAAAATATACATTTTTTTCCTTGAGGAAACAAACTTACATTTAATAAATTATTTATTTTTCATTATTATTTATATTATTTATTTATTAAAATTTATTTTTTCAATCATTCCTATTTTATTCTTAGGAAGAATAAGTATATTTTTCTTATTTTTTTAAATATTGAAATTAGACTTGGTAGGCCTATAGGCTAGAGAGCTTCATCTAGTGAATGTTGGAAAATCGAAATTCTTTCCTTCCTCGTTACAGCAAACTTACCTACCTATTTCCCATGTTGTTCTTATAGAGAATAGTTAAATTGATAGGCCTATAACTTCTTTATGTGGCTTAATCTATGATTCAGAATAGTTTGTGTCAATCTTAAATTCTTGTCATTCTTAATCATTAAATAAGTAATTTAAAGATGTAAGTACCGTAACCTACTGTAGCCTAATTCTTAAATCAACAGAAACTTGCTTAACATGACGGTCTGCTCTTAAAGGGGTATTTTACATTTTTAAGAGTTATAATTTATTTTCAAGTGATGGGCATGACATTGATTAAAATAAAATTAATTAAATCATATATTTTTAATTGGTGAATGGGCTTGTTTTAAACTTACATGTTTGTGCCTGCATATTATTACTAAAAGAATTTATATTAAATTTAATAAAAAAATACAAAAACATTGTGCTAAACAGTCCATCCCTAACAATATTTATTATCTAATAGGGAACAAAATCTGAGACTACATTGTCAACTAATGACGTGTATTTACACAACTTTTAATTTCAAATCTAGTGATCAGTGAAAAAAAATAAATTAGTGTTTCGTTAAATCTAGATACAGTATTATAATCTACTTTGACTTAATTTATTCCGAGGTAGGCCTATGCAAAAGTTAAATCATGTTAAAAACTTCCAAAATATGTTTGAACAAAATTCTATGATAGGAAAAAGGGGGGATTCTTCTGATACAAAACTAGGATACTTGTAGTGATAATGAATACTGCAGTTTTGTTATCAGTAGATTTGGAACAATAACTTTTTGATATTTTCTAATATTGTACAATGAACTCTGTTGTAACCAAATTACTAATTCTACTCCTATATGAATAATAACAGTTCACAACTATGTTTGTGTAAATTAAGTGTTGAAATCTCAAAAATCTTACCTTGTCTTATCACTGACAGTGACACTAGTGAGTGATACTGAGCACTTGGGGAAAAATTGTGCGTGTGCCACTGAAGGAAAGAGTCACTTCACAATAGTATTAGAGTTAAAGTAATTTGTTACAGGTACTGATACTGTTTCAGGAATTAAGAGAGTCAAATACACTTAATTATTTTTGTATTTTTACATTTTTGGTGTAATAACATTAACCCAGAATAAAAATGAAAGTATTTACTTCCCTTTGGAAATAGGTTAGGTTAGATCATGGATTGGACAGGGATGTACTTGATGTCAATGATATGTCTATATAGAAAAGATTGATATTTTGTTTCCAAAATATAGATATTTTTGTATCAATTTTTAAAGGCTGATATATCGGCACTATCTTTTTTGTCCGATATATTGAAAGTTATTTATTATTATTTATGCATACCTACCCATGGTTTATAGGAAACTATAGTTTAACCTAATATAAATATTAAATTTTTCAACCTTTAGGTTAAAAAATTTATGTTATACCCTAATGCTAAAGGAACAGTTAAACATTTTGACATTTATGGCAGCTCAAGAAATACTCTCTAAAGACCTGATGATATTGAGCGATTCCAATCTTTCTTGTGTAAGTGAATAATTCAAGAAAAGAGTTCTGTTACTGTTAGTTTCTAGTCTACTGAAACTAAGGTTACTGTACTATTATTGGGACTATAACGGCAAACGTTGACGTGTGAATAGCCTCTGCCGATGGATTTTGTAGGAAAGTAGATTGTGTTGGCTATACTGGATTTAACCCGCAAAAACAGTCCAAACTATATGTCAAAATTCAAAAGTAAAAACATAACCTTTCGCCTTTCAGCGTTCAATGTTCATACCATAGCATTCGACTTCGACACTAGTAAGGAATATTAAACAGAATATTTAACTTCACCTAATAAAATTTTCTTCACTGTAAGTAATTAAGAAAATATCCAATGATTTGTGAAATTGATGGCATAGTAATATTACTGTGCCATCAATCATGTGTACGCATATACCGCACCTTGCATCGTAAATGTGGACCTTAAAATGGCAAATTCGATAAAGGGGTAGTTACGGTTAGTAAAGGCAAAGAAATCTTATGACTTTCACAGTTATAAAAAATTATCAATAAAAGACAGTATACACTTATAATGGTTTTGCAATGTCCATGTTTATGATTATGAGGTTATGTTTATGAGGTTAGCAAGGTCACTCTCCAGATGATGAAGGTGTCTCAAAAGTCCTTTTGTATCAGCAATCCTTTTGGTTTTATAAACAAAGACAGACTGTTTGAAAACAACCATACATATATTCTGATTCAAACAAAGTTAATTGCTTTGCATATTTCTCCTCTTGATGGAACCCTTCTTACATAATCTATTTGAAATGAAGAAAAATTAATATGCTGTAGTAACAAAACTTTGAAATGAAGTTACACTTTTAATTGCAAATAACTAAGTAAGCTTTGATTTAAAACTGCTTGTTCATCAAGTATGGCTTGCAAAGTGTGGTTGCACTTTGGTTCACAGTTTTATGACAGTATTCTTTTAGATTGTATATTAGGAAATCTACTGACACCAGCTGAATTTCTTACAATTAATTTCCACTTTGGTTGATTACTAGAATCAATAGGCCTGTAATATTTTGACATGGATATGTCTTTGCTCTGGGGGGGGTCTCGGTGATTTTTAAGATGGAAAACATGTAACAGGTTTCCATAGAAACTAAAGAGCTATTGTATTGAATTTTTAATATAAAATAATAAGAACAGCTGTTAAGATGAACTGAGACCATTCCCTTTAGACATATCCATGATCTAACCTACTTCCCACAGGGAAGTAAATACAAACATTTTTTGGTCAAAGAGCAACCTTAGTATTTTTTTTCTAAAGTTGTTAATTGTTGTGTCAAGTAAAATTACTTAATAAATGGTAATTACTTTAGTTTTACTGTTTGGACCAGTTTAATAAATTAGTTTAGCGATATTAACAAATTTATCTGAATTTAACATATGCCTTAGACCTATATTTTAGATATGATAAATATATGTATCAGAATATTACCTTTTATTTCTAAATATTAAACACAGAACCACAACAAAGATTGAATAAAGAACTTTTCCCACTTTTTTTGTTTTTGGTTAGTGTTAACTTATACATTTCAGAAAATTTATCCATGATCCCAAGATGAGTTAGACCCAAAGTGTTTATGTGGAGAATATTGAAGAAACAATTGAGTCCTCTGGCTCAGTTGTTTTGATTACCTACCCTTCTTTAAAATTTATTTTGTGATAAATTATTATTTTTTTACAGAATGGACGACTTGATAGGTTTGGATGAAACATTCTCTGATGATGAAGAACTGACAGCAAGTGGTGTGCTTAAATCTCTTGAAGAATCATGGTTGAATGAGAAACTAAGTCCTGAAATCCTGCCTTATAAAACAGAGCTGGTTGACTGCATGATGGCGCAAATTCATCATATGGAAGAAAACCTCAAGAGCTTAGAAAGAAATGATATCCGTGTTAATTTACACAAATTAGAGCTTGATAGAATTCGCTACTTAATTACTAGCTACATGAGAACTCGTGTTGCTAAGATTGAAACTTATACGTTAAAAATATTGGAAGAAGAAAGTATGCGTGACCCCACAAATAAGTATCTTTCACCTAGTGAACTTACCTTTGCTAAAGAGTACTTATCAAATATGAATGATCATTTTCAAGAACTGTTTGCTGAATTACCTAAACAACTACATGATCTCCACATAGATCAAATTATGATCAAACCAAACCTAGACAGTCATGTTTTTGTTAAAGCTAAGATGGATGTTCAAGGTGTGATAGTGGATGACGGTGATAATAGAGAAGAAGAAGTTAGTCTAGAAGAAAAGTCACAACATATATTGCCATATAAAGTAGTTTCTGAGTTCATAAAAAGTGGCCAGGTCCAGCTAATTTAAAATTTGGTTATATGAAACATGGTTGTTATGTTTTCAACATTTATAAGTTAGTTATTGTCATACAGGAATAGCAATATTAACTAACTAATCACTTCTAAAATGTCAATGTTTCAATAACCATTGATAGGAGTGGCTTTATTAATTCAGATCATCAGCTAACAAAAAGGAAAATTCGATTATTCATTATGATGGCTACAAAATTAAGGCTATTGAAATCCCTCTTACCTGACAATTGTCAATTCGATTAACTTATTTGCAAAATAGTTTTAATAAACAGCATGAAAATAGATTGGCTATATCAACCTTTTATAGTATAGTGGCAATCCCATTCCTTTCCTTGATGGTTAGGTCGACGTGTTTTTCAAATTAAGTAATGTTTTGTTTTAGAATTATGTTTATGAAGTACCATAAGTAGGCCTACTGTAGTTCTTTTAGTATTAACACTGCAGTGGTCGCATGAATCACTACTGTGATCCATGTAGTATTTTTTTTACACTATTACAACCTTAGAGTAATATGATGAATGAAGGTTATAAAACAGCAAATTGGGCACATTTTAGTAATTATTGTTTATAAATTAAATATATATTTTTTGTTTTTATAAAGAGGGAAGTAGTATTTGGCAGAAAACGATGAAAAATGTTATCTATGAATAACACAATGAAATTACTTTCCTATTTACATTGTTTAGTCAATGCATGGTTTTGAGTACTTTTTGGATTTCCACTGCAGTCTCCGCTTCTTCAAGATGTCATGGTTGAGATAGAAGTCTAGACCCCAGGAAATTGTGGTCCTGCTGCAACTTCTGTTTCCTCAATTTGTTTATCCTCATTACTGTCAGTTCCTTAACTATCTGCATTATGAATCACAACATTGTCCTCTTCAAAGTCTAATTCTCTTATGCCTACTTAAGATAATTTTAACTATCACTTTCAGTTTCATTTAATCATTTTATTAACTGTTCACTATGATGTTCTGACATTTTAAAAACTTTACATATATAAAAATACAGTAAACTCTCTCATATCCGGACTAATGTGGCGACGGCCGATCCGGATAGGAAAAAAACCGGATATGAGAAGGGAATCAAGCATCCAGATATTAAATAAAAAACATAATTTTTGTTGTAATACTTTAATGACATCAAAACTAAAAAAAATACGTGATACAGTATAAAGCGGTATAGTATGTAGAGTAATAGAAACTAAAACGAATCGTTGCAAGAAAGAGTAGGTCACTCAAGTAAAACAAAAGCGACACTGACCACTGATGCGAGTGTTGTCCTACAGCACATGTGTTGCGTTGGCTGATGGGGTGGGATGGGGAGGTTTATTGTTTCGTGAGTCAGTGACCTTGCACCAGATAGCATAGAATACAGAGAGTAGTGCTCAAGACTCAGGCGCTCGGGACAAGGGTGACTCATCGTTGCCTCTACTCTGCTTATGACCATTACCGCTGTCCACATCGCTTCAACCCCACGTTCGGCAACCGGCGCGCTACTAACCGGCCTACAAACATCGTACGCGACTACTGGGTTAACAAACATTGGCCTCCTAGAATGTTTTCAAATTTTTGTATTCTTTCAAAATCACTTCCGAATATCGGAGGGTCCGGATATGAGAGGGTTTTCTGTATAATAAAACAACATAAAAAAGTTAATTTATTACAAGTCGTGCTAAAAATGTGCATTACAAGTTTAGTCATACGGATCACAACAGTGATCCAACTGATAAGATTGGTATCTGGCGAACATGATATTGACAGTAGGCCTAATAAAGATTTGACTGAAAGAGTGTGAACTGAGGTGGTCCAGGGGAAGTTGGGGAAAGGTAGGTAGCCACTCAAGGTCAAACACTCTACCAACTGCTTGGGGTAACAAAAAATATTCCTATGGATCATAATTGTGATCTGCGCGATCACTGCAGTGTTAAGTGCTAGAGAAATATCACTTTATTCAAGCTTTTAAGTTCTTTGACCGTTTCCTAGTTCCAACCATGTCAATTATTAGTGGTTTTACAGTAGTTTGCGTGTTATTTTGTAACTTTGTTTTAAAAACAAATGTTAATTGTTATAAATAATAATAGAAAAATAATTATCATTCCTTATGACAAACATTTATCAGTTTCCATTCCATTTAAATTTATTTTAGTAACCTATGTGCAGTCCACCTTTACCAGTTTAGTTTATATAATTTTGTGCAGTTTTCATATTATCTACAATAAAAATTATTTTTATAACAAACTTGCCCACTTTATACCCTCATTGTGTTTTAAATCCTTAAAATATCAATAATAAAATATGTTTTATAACCAGTTAATTCCCTGGTTTAGGTTTATGAATTATATCTCGTTATCCCTTAATTACATCTGACAATCCTAGGATTACCAACCTGCTTATTTTTTAGCAGTAGATAAATGTGCATCCTCATTCTCAGTTAAATAGTTTTCATTGTACATTGAAGGATCTTTGGAAAATTGGTATTTTTGTTACAAACAAACTCAATAGATTTGTGCAGCAAACACAATAAACAATTTTCATTTACAGATCCTTCCAGGATCCATACCAGAATTCAATGTTTGTGTTTAGAGTTAATTTAACTTAGATATGAATATCCAGCAGGCTTATAAACAATATTGTTATTCCAGCAGTGAATCCAACAAGTTTTAAGTTATCTTGTTTGTGTTACATATGTTTTTCCTTTGACAACTTAAAGATTCTTTTGCACCTTAAAATTAGCAAAATTTAAGTAGAAGAGTAGGACCTAATAAAGTACTGTAGTTTGATACAATATTCACAGACAATTGTTTATGTTTAAATTTTTTTTAATATTTTATCTTCAAAAATTAAAAGAAAAATTAATATTAACCTTCCAGAATGTGAACGTTGGTGGAAAAGACCTAAACTAGTTATTACTTCAGGGAGAAAGCAAGGTGGTGGTTCCTACCTTCAGATACTCCTCAGGTAGGAGTTAGGCCATGAAATGGTGGTGGTGGTGAGAAATTAGTTCCTAACTGCCCGCCACAGCTATAACTACATACAAAGGTTGGTTATTTCTACCGAATTGCCAAAGGAGGCACAACCATCTAGACGTTACTCTTATCCGGTTACTTACTACAATTTAAAATTTTTTTATAATGTGAAATTGTGTTTTTATATCAGTAAAACAATTCAGATCATGTCATGAACTTATATTCATAAATTCTTACTGTTTTTTAAGAAAAAAGTTAGTTTGGTCAAAAAGACTGATGATGAGCCAATTTAAGTATTTATTACCTATGCACTCTCTGTATATGTGAAAGCTATTCAGAGATTGTTAAATAAATGTATTTATTTCCCTGTGGGAAATAGGTTAGATCATGGAAGGATCAAAAGGACTGTTCAGTTCCTCTAAACAGCTGTTATAGCCATATGGTGTGTACAAATTTTATCTTACAAATTGCTAACACGCCTACCACAGCTAAGACATATCCATATCAAAAATCAATTTTGGTATGGTATTCAAACAGATGAAAAAACGTGTATAATGAACATAGCGTGTTATGAATATCTGTACATGTAATACACACTCGTACAATACTAAATCATACACTTGTAATATTATACTTGTATAATACAATTGTTATATATGTTTTTGAAGATGTATAAAAGTATGTCTCAGTTCATTGATACTCGCTGTAGTTTGATAATTGTCTTTGGAAACTGTGACCAGGTTCCAATACTAAATTGTTTTGAATTTAAGTAGACATTCCAAATATCAAACCTTCTTAGAGATTGTACACCTGGTATTTAATATATGAATATGGGCATATAATTAATAATACGAGATAATATTGTATTAGATATTTTCACCTCTAAGAAACCCCTGAAAGGAGAATAAAACTAAAATTTTACAATCAACAAGTCAATACTTTATTACATCAATGCTAAATAAAATATATTAGTCAACATACAAATAAAAACAAAAAGTTAAATGAGTATCTATTTACAGAGTTATATTCTATCACAGTTTACATTAAAGTTTAGTAAAGGCTCAAATCCTAAGTTAATACATTATAACAGTGTTTGTATAAAATGAAAATAAATATCTTATATAACCTGGAAATTTAAAATTAGAATTGTATCTTGCGTGACATTTTATTAAGTATTTTTAGTTGATTCACATCATATACAATGGAATATCAAGTGGTTTCAATAAAAACATTAAAGAGGCTGTGTCATACACTTGATGCTTTTGCCAAAATAATGTTATAAAATAAGGGATTATAAAATTCAAAAATGATAGTGATAAAAGTGATAGTGATAAAACATTTACTTTTATCATTGTCTTATAACTTATTTACTGTTAATACTTGTATACAGATCTAATTATTCATTAACAACTATAAGATCAAATCAACATTGCTCAATATGTGGAAAATCTAAGAATCATTTAGTCCAGACATGGATAACTATTAATAGAAATAACATTTATGATTTTATGGATTAATGGTATCTCATTCCTAAAAATATAATATGGTAAAATGTTTTCTTTTGTTTCATAAAACCTTAATTCACAAATAAACTTCGTACACAATGAAACCAAATTTCAAGTGTTCGCCCAACACATTAATTAGACCGGTGTTTTTGACTGAAAAAAAACAGTAACATCTATAATTCATCCAAAAATATAATTTCATGAGTGAAGTTAACTCATTCACCTTGAGCTGGGAACAATATAAGAGAGAAAATGAAGAGGTGGTGCACAAGTAAATCAGTGATAGAATGGAAAAGTGTAATACAGTAATTACTAGGGTGACGCAGTTGAGTGGTAACACCAAGCTATTAGAGAACGAAATTCAAGAGAAAAGGACATTACTTTTTAAAAATAAATAAGAACTTGTTTCCACAAAAACTCTTTACGTATATTCTATCAATCGTTCACACAACTTTTGTTCACTTTGTAATTTTCATTGTATTTGTAAAAAATATTTTAATATTGATTACTGTTCTGTGAGGTCGGAACGGCCACAAATTATTTGTTACCATAGTAACCGGATGGTTATTGGAAACAGCTGTGGGCAGTAAAGTGGCCCATCTGACCTGAGAGGACATTCTTTAAAACGTCCATCCGACAGCAAAAATGGATAAGAATTACCTGTAAACAGTTTCTTTAGTATACCTATGAAAATCAACTTGAAAAATAGAGATATAACATTAAATATATTATATAGGATAACAATTCATTAAATAATTACAGAACATAACAAATAATATATAAAGGTATTTATATTTAGATCAAGTATTTTAACTAAATCATTGAAGAATAAAATAACTATAAATATAGACTTTAACATTTGTTAAGTATAACAATAACAAAAATGTACAACAAATAATGCCGTAAAAGCAATATAACAAATAAAAAAACTGCACAAATGAGTAAATAAATTGCCTGGTAACATTACGAGTTTAAAATACTGTTGGCTTTTGAGTATCAAATAAAGAAAAGACCACTCCTTGCTCCTCAAACAGTGTTCATTAGTTTAGTGAACCAAGTAGTAAATATGGAAGGAATGTGATGTAGGTACTCAAGTTAGTTCATATTGCTATAATTTCAACAGAAAAATAGTTTATACTTCATCATTTTGCTTTGCAAAAATGCTAAATGAATTAGATTGTACCTTTCGCATCTACTAATGTATGACCAAGCCCTGTGCTTTAGACCAATAATCATTGAAAATTATCCCTCTTGACGAGCAGTTACTTAATGACCTGCTACTTAGTGACAGGTAGGCCTAATATAAAAACACAAAACTTTCCGATACTGAATTTTAATGGATATCTACGCAAAATAAATCACGACCGACGAAAATCATACGATTACTAACGGATTACCCATTAATTTTAACTAATAGGGGAAAATTAACCCTTCAAGTCCGGGATTTTAAGAGCCCTTCCAACACGCCCAGACGGCATTATTTTGGGATTTTGACCACCTACTACCAGTAAAGCTAACCTATAACTGTTCATCTAACTACAATGCAGTATTATCATCTTAAGTCTATTACAATCAAAAAGTCTATCCAAAAAAAGCCCAGTTCCAGGCAGTTTACCATAAAATTTCTTTTTTCCATTTCAAATAAATTTCAATTAATTTTCCATTTCATATTTACTATTACGACACTACACTTCACTAACAAAACCTAAAACACTTTTAGAGATAACAACATATTTAACATATTTAAGTTCAAAACACTGTCAAACTGAAAAAAAATTGCATTCCCATAATACAACAGTAAACAAATCAAGTAATTATCGCCTGCTCTTACAGGTAAGATTTTTTTCAGTTTTCCTCCTTTCAAAAACAGTAGAATGGCAAAAACAATTAAGCTAGAAAGACAGACAGAATTCTCCAATATTAAGAAGCTCGAAATAGTTGTAAAAAATCCCGTAAGGTAGCAACAAAATGCAGTACTGACAGAAACCGCACCGCCGGTTGCGTGTACACGGCGATTGGCGGTGGGAGTGACGTTGGCACCGCGTGCAAAGTAAGTCGAACGGAATTGAAGGATTAAACTGTAGCATCTATTATTACACATCTCCATTTCACACTTGTACCAACTATTCAGCCAACTATTAGTATAGAGTACAATAATTGTGTACATCTAAAACTCAAGTATTTTCATAAGTTAAAAAAATCTACTCCGCCACACCCTTGTCTCAGGTAATAGATATAACATCAACTTCTGTCAATACAATTTAACTTTACAATACTTTTTTGTTCGGTGTGTGCCCTATTTTGCTGGGGTGATAGTTTTTTTACTGCTTTAAACGTACTTATTTTTAGCTTTGAACCAGCTTAGTCCGGATTACGATTAATCTTGTAATGTTTTAGGTTCCAGTTCACCTGATCAGTCCTCAGGAGAATCAGATCTCAAAATGTTGTGAAACTTTGTTTTATTCATCATGAATTGAAAACATCCGAAATAATAATTTAAACGGCATAAATCCACCATCACCAACAATGACTTAAAAACCAATAACCTTGAACATATCTTTTTCTAATTTTTAAGAGAAAAAAGTTGTTTTAACATGGGTCTTAATTTAAAAATTTAAACCTTGTAGATTGAAAAGGCACACCTATTTAAGAGTTTATCTTGATTTTCTGTACGATTTTATCATATCCATAGATGGTTTCAGAAAGCCCTAGAAAACATAAGCATCAGTTATAAATTTTATAGATTTTCACAATAATTAGTTTTAAATCACTAAAAAAACAAAACTTCGAAATCAGTTATAATTTAACATAGAAAACAGATTTTAAACTATTGTTTTGATGAAAACTCGCTTAAAAAATTTCCCGCAGTAATTGATTAATTAAACTAGTGTAAAGTAGTTTAGAAAACGACATTCTCCACAGATATTAATAAGACCTCCAAGAAACCTTAACTAATACTATGACTCAGTTAGGCTACCTCCTTTTTAAATAAACCACGCTAATCTACAGTACCTAAACACTGACTTGAAAGACGGTTCATCCTCTATCTAGACAGCAGGTAGGTGCCTGAATGCAGTGTTAGCAGCCAGCTGATGGTGACATGTGACAATCAGCTGATATCAGACGGAAGAGACAATTGTGCCTTGCGACAGTTGCAAAGCCATTTGATGATGCGAGCGTTACGCTCAACGATGGAGGGTACTTCTCCAGTCGCGCCAGCGGCACCTTCACTTCCGCCGTAACTCCGATTGGTAGCACATAGCGAGTCTACAGAACTGGTGTCGGAGAAAAACACTGGTGATGATGTCTGGGAACTAGGCTTCGTCAATGTGCTGAAATCATTAAACTTATTGAAATAATCTGTAAATTTCCCTATTATAGTATTTTGAACTCTGGTAAGCCTGCAACGCGGTTTCACGTACACCCTACATGAGCCAAATGCCATTTGCAATGCAGTTTCGACGTACAAGTCACGTACAATGTCGACCCAACATGTTCTGCTATCTCTTAGCAGTTTATCAAACTATTTAGACTCTTTGACCTTTTCAGGACGTTGTGGACAGTACAAGGAGTAATTTCAGCTCTTTTCATGTATTTCCAACTTACATGAGAGAGACAGAGATAGTTTATAGCAAGGCATTAAATCAGCTGTTGATTTGCCATGTTATTTTCTTCAGCTCTGTTTGTTATTATTGTGTTTCTGAGTTATTTTGGTTATAAATACGATGTAATAAAATAGTGAATACATTTAGTTTCACTGTTTTATTGTATTTGTGCTTATTCATTGGTACTTTTTGTGGTTTATTTGCAATAATCAACCAAACATAGTTTTATTTTGTCTGTTTACGTCATTTGTAAAGTGTAGAACTTAGTGGACTGTAGCCTAGCCTAACCTGAAGTGTTACTATTACCTTTCAATTTACTGCAAGAACCATGTAACAGGATATCTCATAGTGAAGAAAAAGCATTTTAGTAATAGTTTGCATAAAAAGGTTGTGAGCGCCAAACAAATCAAAACATTCTTATTTGCCGTACACGATTTATCATCTGTTAACATATCGCCAGGAATACTACAATTCTCATAGCAACTCAATACAAACGTGGTCCTCTTCAGGCCGATAACACATTTTGCTAATGCTAGTCGTGGGCCTCAGGAGGACCATGACGTCATTTAAAAAATTTGCATGGCTCAAATAAGGCCCACACTGTTGCGAACGTGTTAAGTACGTTCTATTCTACAGCATGTTCCTCCCTAAAAACCACACAAAGATCAAAACACATCAACTCAGTTATTTGGAGTATTTCACAACTTTTATCAATGTCCATAAATTATTAATTAGTATGTTTCTATGTAGCTATGGTAAAGGCCATTGTATGTTAATATTTTTTATGCCATACTGAGTAAAAAAAAACTTAACGTAAGACATACTGAAAGTCAGTGGAGTTAAGGCCAAGCTGCTCAAAGAAGGAGTCGAGGTTGGGCGGAGGTAAAGGTGCAGGAGCCAGCCTGGTGTAGCGGTGGCCGACATCTGACTTGGACCTCAGTATTGGCCTCAACCTCACACTCTCATCTGCCGAGTCCCACACGGTCTCAGGCCTCCTGCACACACACAAGTCCTGGAAATGACACTCATTAACTGGATAGTATTCTATTAACTAATGGATAAAATTTTCTCAAAAAGAAACATTGTGGTAATTTTAAAAGTGATAAAATTAATTTTTAGTACAGTAAAATCTCCCTTAGTATTGTAAAACCAAAATACAACTTTTCAATGGATCTGTACAGGTTTCCTTTTAAGTAAAATTTGCAGGTTAATTGTTGAATAAAATATAAATTGCACAATAATACACAGTAAAGTCTTGCAAACTCGGCCCTCGATAACTCGGCAGTCCGGATAACTCGGCCGCACAGAGGATTAAAATGGAAAAAAATTTAAATGTAAAAAATTAAGTTATTTTGACCTTGTAAAACCAAAATACTACGCGAATGCGATAATATTGAATCTACGAGCGTATTCTCCATGCGAGTGGGCATTGACCTTGAGCGTCAATTGTAACGGGACAGTTATTATTTAAAAATGAGTCACAGCGGGGGACTGAAAGCTGTTGAAAGTGTGTTGACGTATTTTGAGCAGTAAGGTGCTTCAGCAAAGGACATCCTGTTTCTCCGTCGTCTGCGTGACGATGCCGCTCGCAAGAGGGCCAGGTGCGAAAAACAAAAAACAATAACCAACTTTTTTACAAAACAATAATTTACAGGGTACAGAACTGTATTTGTTTTTCGTATTATGTTTGCAATGTTCCTATGTAGTTTTTATATCGATTTAACTTCCAATGTAATGCCTTCTGTGGTGTATTTGACGAATAATAACATGATACAGTACATATAACCTATCAAAGGACTTTTATTCGTTTAAACCTACTTTTCCCGATAACTCGGCATTTCGCTAACTCGGCCGCTATTGGGTCCACATTAGGCCGAGTTTGCGAGACTCTACTGTATTTAGCTTCGTTTGACATCACTGTTTAGTTTATTAAGTTTCACTGCAAATAAATTGTTATTTACAGTTTCACAGTTATTTTTGTAAATTGTGTTGTTATTGTTTTTACAGTTTTCAACAGAACAGTACTTTTTTGTTTCGTGTTACCCGTTTTTTGTACGATTGCGGATTATCCGTGATTTTCACTATCCGTGGTTGCCGCACCACTCAATTCCACGGATAATCAGGAATTCTTTGTACTTGAAACATTAATAGGAATAGAGGAAAAATTAAATACCTATACTCGGTTTTTCCAGCCGAACCTCCATAACTGATACTGGATTTGACAGGTGATGACAGGGACAAGCCATGTTGACCACTGCTAGAATGAGAGGACTTTGAGCTGCGCTAAAAACAATTAAAAATTAATTTCCTCACAGAATTTACAGTAGTCAGCAATTATAGTTTTTTTTAATATTATTAAAAGTAAACTCTTAAATTTATTATTCACTATATATTGCCTACTGTTTTTTTATGTATAATGTTTTAGTTAGCAGCTGTCTTAGCAACTCAGTAGTCGGTGTATACTATGTACATTTCAAAGGTAATAGGCTGGCAATATTCTAAACTCGATGTATGCCATAATTTTAATTATAACTTTACATCGAATACATTCAACCAAAAACATTTCTAGTGTAGCTATTATAAGCACATTTATCTGTTATTACTAACATCAGGCAAGTAATACTGTGTTTGAGAAACCAGAGTTGCCTGATTAAAAGCAACTTAACCCTAGAAGTGGCAAGCTTTTTACTCTTAACTGTAACATAAAAATAATTACTAATATCTTCTTGAAATATCAAAGTTTAAACAAAAAAAAGCTTAAAACATGCCCCCCCCTTATAACCACTAACCACAAAAGCAAAACAGGTGTCCACTGCAATCCCAATTAAGCCTACAAATGCCGTCAACTTCCACCCAAGCCGGTCACCGTTTATTTAAGGTGGGCCCTTCACTCCGCTTTACCACACATTTGCAAGCCAAATTGGGATTGCTCATGGTCGGGATTCGAACCCTAGCACTTCCGAATGGCTAGAACGTTACGCTCGTCAGCGTAGCGCGTTAGCCGGCTCGGACAATCAGTGCCTAGGAGTAGAAAGCGCTTACTTGGTTATAGACCTGCCCGGTGGCAGGCTCGTGTACTACGAGAGCAGTTTCGGTTGTTTGCCCCCAGAGGGCAACACGGTCTCGTAGACGATAGTGTCTAACAAGTACACTAAACTCACGACAGATGCCTCCACCTGCCAATTCTTATTGAATATGTAAATGCGTCGTAAATTACGACTTTGCCATTTCTAGGGTTAAAGTATACTTTTTTAATAATTTTTTTAATTGATCCAAACGCTACAGAATTGTAAAAATAAAAAAAACACTTTATTTCAAACTTAAAACCATAGCAAATTACCTGGCTGGAAAGGCATTTTGATCTACTAGTAGAAGATACAACACTGATCTCATCATTGGTACTCTGTCTTGAAGAACTGCACTTCCTAAAAAAATATAACGTAATTTTAAGGTAATTTTCATTTCCTAGCACTACAGAATCTCTTATTCCTAAATAATCACTAGAAGATTAACTGCCACTGAATACTACTATTCTAGAAGTGTTTTTGTCAAGCTTTTTTTGTAAAATAACTGATGAAATTATATACTTAAGTTGTGACTTAAATATTAGTAAAATTTATTTATGAAACATTTCTACTATTACATTAGGAATATATTTCATTGGACTTTACCAACGTTTCTGTGTTTTAACTACACAATGTTTTTTCAGGTGGAGAAACTCCTCCCGTTTTCAAGCGATTACCTAATAATTTACATTAAAAATCAAAAGTTTCAGTTATAGATACAGATTCATGTTGATGTTGTGACATGAAACACGAGGAGTTTCTTCACCCCCAGAAACTTTAAGTGGTTAAAATCACAGAGGCAATGGAAAAGTTCAATAAAAGATATTGAATAATCAATAACAAATGTTATCAAACATTCTGTTGAAATTGTGCTTCAATAAATGAATATTTATTGTAAATAATTTTTTTTCAACCTAAATACAATTTTTAGGCTGCAAGGGAACAATGAACAATAGAGAAAATACCCACACACAAATTTTCTAATCATTACGAATATTCAGAGACCAATAATTGGTATAGCAGAGAACTTAAATTAAACACCACAGTTTATAAAAATGTTAATTGCACTCAACGTGCACTAAGATTTTTTGAAAATTCATAATGGCATTGGTTATTAATTATTAAATTAACAAATAGTTGGACTTTTCCAACGTGTCTTGTGTTTAAAATCTACACAACGTTTCGGGAGTTGGATGAACTACTCCCGTTTTCAAGTGCCTAACAATATTTACATTTGTACAAACAAAAGGTTATTTCTACATATGAAAAAGAAACCGGTCAAAAAACAGAACAAAAAATATAACTATAGAAAAAATTGTAGACAAAACACTATATTTAGCCTATTCTGTACATTCGGAAAATTGCAAACGAGCGACACTAGCACTCCGCCTCCGAGCTAGCGGACGTAAAAATAAGTAGGACCGCACGACAGGAAGGCCAGACCACTACAGTAGTGGTCCAACTCCCGAAACGTTGTGTAGATTTTAAACACAAGACGCGTTGGAAAAGTCCAACTATTTGTTAATTTAATAAGTGCACTAAGAGTTGCTAAAAGGTAACATTATGTCAGTACATTGCTACCATCATTCATAAAAATCTGTCCATAAACATGAGAATTATTTGCCTATTCTCCGTAAGATTAACATGGCAAAGAGTGTGCAGGTTTGCTGCTGTGAGGAACACTGAAATTAGGCATTTCTACCATAAATAATTTTTATCTTAACATTTATACCAAGTTTCATCAACATCTGTCCATAAATAAAGGAGTTTGCCTACTCCCTATATGATTAACATGGGAAAAGAGTATGCAGGTTTGCTGCCATGATAAACACATAAACTATGATTTTTAAGCATAAATGGATAGATCTCAACCACATGAAGCTAAATATCAAGTTTTATCCAAAAATATTCATTAATATGGGAAATATTAATTTTTCCCTATCATCCATATGATTAACATTGGAGCCCCACAATACAACGTACTGTGTTTAGATTTTTTAATATCTCGGTAACCGTTGAAGATAGAGAAAAACTTTAAGGAACTTAATTGTGTAGTTTTTTAAGCTGATTCTAATGGTGAAATATAAAATTAGAAGTTTTTAAAAATTACATGTGAAAAACGCAAAAAACCCCATTTTGGGGTACAAAACCCCCCCCAAACTACCCGTTCCCATTGACCGATATGTCTGGTTTACGAACTCGTCCGAGCACTTGTAGGAATACACGTCTCTACCAAATTTGGTCTCGATCGGACCATTTTTACGAGAGTTATCATGCTAACAGACACATATATATATATATATATATATATATATATATATATATACATATATATATATATATATAAAATTTTTAACGACTATTGTTTTTGGACTCTGGGCACCTAAAGACGAAAAAATAACATGGTCCCGGGCTTAAGTCTCACCATGAGACCTACGGTAATAGCTTCTTCCCTATGGGAAATTCGCTAATAATGATAAGGAGACAGTCAGGTACCCTGAAGACTCACTGCAACGCCTTGAGCATATCCATCCAACAAGAAGAATGAATGCATTTCTAATGTCTAGAGTGACCAGCACAACGATTAGTCTCCACACTGGCAGCATGTACTTGACATATGCATACCTATTGTTGGTGTAGAGCAGATACTCGCAGCTGGTGGGTTCGCTGGAGTCACTAGCACTGCTGGTGGCCGCATGTAGGTCCGGCAGCGACTTATGGTGCACGGGACATGTCTGGTTAGTGCCTGTGCTATGTTGTGACTGCTTGTGAGAGTTGGACCGTCGGTACGGCTGCGGTGACCTTCTCACTTCCTCCTTCACACCAGTATCCTACGGAAGAGTGATATCATAACACTGAGACCATAGCTTGCTTATAGACATTACGCTATAAGAAACCAAGGAGTAATGAGCAAAGGAAATAAGAATTAATGGTTATAACGTTATTCATAGGGCCCAACAATTATTGACGCTATATCAGAGTTAAGTTATAAAAGGGTTATGTAAAATATAATAATTAATTTCACATAAGTCATAAGTCAGTCATAAGTCATCTTTATTCGTTCAAGATACAAATAATATTTGAACACGTCATACAATAAATAATACAATGATACATTAAACAAAATAAATACATATAATAAAATATTTAACATAAAATATCCAACATAAAATATCTGAGAGAGAGGTCACCCAACATCACTTATCAGATAGGGACACAATTCCAGGAAGTGTTCTTTAACTTTTTTTTAAATTTATTAACATTGTTAATTTTTCTTATTTGGAGGGGCGGTTTATAATATATTTTGAGACATAAATAATAAAACCCCTTGACATAAATAATAAAAAGTTTTGATTTCCATAAACTAAACATACTTTTGTGTGATTCCTGATCTAAATTTAAATTAAATTATGAGCAATAATGCTCTATTTAAATTTTACTTAAAATATGATCAGAAGTTTTTTTATGTATAGGCCTTACAGGAAAATGTTAAATAAATTAACAATACAGTATGACAATTTTTAATACACAACATTAAAAAAAATTTTAATTTTACCGGCTCAGATTATAGGGTGAAAACTTCAACTGTAGCTACAATGGGGTTATGGGATCACCCCGCACCCAACTCGAGTGAGTCGTTTTACCCACTTCTTCGTACGAACCAACACAAAATAATTCAAAGCAAAATTTAGCAAATAACCCTTCTCTTAATAAAACTAGGTTTGTCACCTAACATAACAGAAAACTAGGAAAACCCTTTAACTCTGTAAGTCGAGGAGCAAATACTCTACGATCGTCCAACACTATGCAACTGCTCGCACTAGAATTACCACAGTAATAAGCTTTACGGGATCAACTGGTTCCCCTGCCCAACCTTCTTTCCCCTACTCAGGAGGAGATCCTAAAGGGATCACTAATCAGGGTTAAGCAGCTGATCCTAAAGGGGGTTTCACTATCTAGGGAAGAAGAAGCAGAATGACGTCAGCCATCATTCAACTTCACATCCAGTATTTCAATCTTTAATACAAGAAGTGCTGTGAACACCAACACTAGGTGTACCAGCCGGCAACAGCTTGTAGGTTAGCCTAAATGAAGGGTTGATATCTTCACCTAGGTTTTAATCACCAACCTGTTGGATATTTACTTTGAATGTCACTCAACAACCATCCAAGACAACTAAGATTTAGGTTACCACGGATGGTGATATGTTAGACCCAAAACACTTAACCTAGTGTCTATAATCGTAACCTAGGCAAGACCTATCTCTCAGTCTTATGATACATTAAGCTAACCTGGTGTAATTTTACACCCCACTAAATTTAGCTCATTTTGTAATGAGCTAATGTTTGTACAAATTTGAAACCGAGTAGTACATAAAACATAACAAATAAACTTATTAGAAGAAAGTTGTAGCATTATGAATGCTGTGTCCCTCCCGATGCCTATGACATTGTAAAATTTAATTTGATGGACAAATCTCTAATGTAATTGTATGGATTTGAACTCTTTTAGCTTTACTTTTCAACATGATTGACTTTCATAAAAAATGGTTGTGTTACATGGAGTGGAAATAAAACTGAACTGGGGTTACACTGTATATAATCTTTTATCTAGAAAATTATAGTTTAAGGGGATAAAAAAGAATATAATGATTCACCTCAATCAGGTTTTCTTTAGAATCAGCATTCAGCAGTTTCCGCAGCTTAGCTTGTAACTGGTCCGTGGACGAGGCAGATGAGTTGTACGATCGCCTCAGTTGGGCACTGGTCAGGGTGGCTGACCCTCGAACTGGACAACCAACAGATACATAAGAGTGTTAGCCGGTACCCATCAAACTATTGAATGCAGAAGTTAATTTAATTTTCTAAATATCTATTAGTTATAAGGATAAATTTAAGTCAAATAAATAAAAATAAAAAACAATTTTTAACAATTATAAAACAGCCTTGACACCTAACAATATTATTCAAAGTTATTTACCCTTGTAATAACCTTTGTAATGATTATAAAACACACGTTTTACAATCACCATGACAACCATTGAATAATGGGGTTAACTATGCTGCTGAAATGGACTGTAACAGGTCTGATAGGCAATGTAAAAAATAAAAACAGGAATTAATTAATTAACCCTCCAGCAGTTCACTATTTGACCCCTTGAGGTTCACCTCTTTTTGGCACTTTTGCAGGCTTTTACTAAAAAATTTACATAAAATAGTAAAAATATAGTAACTATGACATATTATAACGGTATACGATTTTAATCTAAATTAAATTATCTATAAGATAATAGTAATATGTTTTATTTTTATCTTGGTTTTGATGGGTGTATCCGATTGAAATTGATAAAAAAAATTTTTTCAAAAGATTTCTCAAAGTTTGCTCCCCCACAAAACACAGTAAATAAATACCAGTCAAAAATTGAAGATAGCCAAGTTTTTCAAAATTTAATAAGGAAAATAAAAATATATAGTTTTATACACTTAAGTCACTGCTATCAATTTTAAAATTGTGAAATTAACATCAGAACACCATACAAACGCGACGAGAACGTGTAACGCCACCATTGTAAACAAAGCGACATAACCGCGCAACTGAAGACCGATGTTTTAACTAACAAAGAACTCTGACGCATAGAGTAAGCAAAACGAAACATACCTCCTCGGAAAGCGTATAATCTGTAGAAAACAACGATACTATATTCAAAGTAGTTTTAACCAAAAATGTATTCACATCATTGCTTTTTGTAAAAGCTTACCTACCGTCGATTAATCGACGGTGAACCTTACACGACCGGGTGTGGCGTCGATTAATCGACGGTAAAACCGTTTGAGGGTTAATTAAGCATTAAAAGTAATTAATTGACACCTTAAGGTCGTTTGTAAAGGTAAATAATTTTGAGGGATGTTTAACAGTTGACAGGACTATTAAGACCATACAAAAAAATACAGACATGATCATCATTATAGTTCTTATAAATATTTAAAAATTAGAATGTTTGTTTTGACATTATTACTATCCCGCGGATGGTCAAGGGGATTAGCGCCATACTTACTTTTCATTTTAAGTTTCTAGCTAGGTACAGTACTGAAAAAAAGTGATCGGCAACACCAGAATCCGAACCAGCAATATCGCTACTTCAGGTTTTGAGTCTGTCACACTACCAACTGAGCCAAATACTTAACAAAACTTTGATCCTACACTGTGGATAATAATAATAAATTATAGAAATAGTGTTAGATGTTTTACTGTGTTTTCACAAAGACAAATAAATTACTTTAAATAAATAGATCAATCATATTGCATGCATACCTTTTACAAAAGGGGAATGGACATTGTCGGGACTGGAACTTTTCAACTGTTGCCGTTGGTCCAACACAATTTCAGACTTGACGTAAAGACATTTTGACTCTTGAAGTAGCTCTACGGCACTTTTATGTCTACCTAATAAAATAAATGATATTAGGCTATATTAAATTGAACTTGGACCACCAAGAAGGTCACACAAAAATTACCATTAACCTCAGTTATATACAATGTAACTTTTAAAAAATCAAACTATAAAAGAATTTAGTAACAAAGACATTATTGAATTACAGTACTATATATAAACGTAAAACCCCTCACTCACTCATCACTTATCCTCCCACTTCCCAATAACTTGGGAGGTTGAAACTTGGTGTACTGGTTCTTTAGGCCTAAAATAGGAAAGTCTAATAGTTTTTGTGACGATTTTCCCATAAATCTCTATCCTATAAACCTTCAAAGTTACAATGTTAATCTTATAGGGAAATAACTTTGTTTTGGATTCCAACATATAATATATGTCTTAGGTATGAACAGCAGCGGTTTTTATTGGAACCATTGAGCAAGCCAAAGAAGCAAGCATAAAATGGCATATAATTACTGTATAAATGTAATTTTTCTCAGTGTTATTTCATTATTAATTCAATTTTTAAAGAAAAACTAGAAATATTTTAGAAACAAGTAGATTGTAGAGTGAGCTATTTTAATAAAAGAAGCATTTATCTTTAGTAGAAAATACATGTAAAATATTATAAAACCATGCAACAACTCAAATAAAATTTTAGTTTTCTTAAAATTATAATGAAGTCATGCGGAGCGAAGCCCATGGGCAATAGCTAGTATTATATGAAATAAAAATTATAATAATAATAAAAATTAGAGTTGCTTGAGTTATGGGTGTCGGTATGAGCCAAAAAGGAGCATACAGTATCACAAATTTAATTAGACTAAATTCTTATGCAGAATCATTCAAGCAACAAGGATAAATAAATAGGAATCAAGATGATTGGAAACGTCGTTACTCCTGATACCCAAATGACCTGCCAATAACTAGATAGGTTCTTTTTAATATACCCAATTTCAATCTCTGAACTAGTAAAAACAAGTCAGAGATTCAAACGAGAAACAAAGAGAAACAAGACTAGGGCTTCAAATTATCAAATTTAAAGTACTTTACAACGTACTTTTACATTTAATGTATCATTGTAATGTTTTATAGCTACTGAGGCATTTATGTTTATAGGTACAGTATTATTTTATGGTATGAACAAGTAAAAGTATAGGTACTAATGAAAGATGCAATAAAAAATTTAGAATCTCTTCTTTTATTCCATTTGAATCAACAGTATCTCTCATATTGATACCTGAAGTGGAAGATCGGAGTGGTCTCATGAAGAAGTTTCCACGGTTAATGGTCTGCAGAGGAGTATGGGAATGAGTTCTCATGGAAGTAGCAGCCATCTTGTCTCTGACACCTCTCCTAAAAACATATAAATAACAGATAGATTGATCATAAATAATTATTACTGTCCCATTGTTTCCTAGTAGTAATCTAAATAACCTATCATTATGGAGTACTATTCAGTTAGTATTTATTCTGAGTGAAATAATTTATTCCTACAATGAAAAAATATTCCTAGTACTCTTATACAAAATTAAAAAATATATACTGCAATAGAATAATAATTGGGTTAAGAATTTACACAGATGGGTATACCCCAGGAAGCCCTCAACTTTTTTTCATTTATGGATACATACCCTAAGACATTAAATCCCCTGCACAGTAAAACACAAGAGCACGCCAAGTAAGCATAGCTGAGATTTCTTTCAGCCGGACTTCCAATTGCCAATTAATTAATGAATCAGTCTGATCTGATACTACACAATTTAATAAAAAATCTTTTTATTTGAGTCTAAAAAGACAACTTGATATAACCATTTAAAACTAATTTTCAAACACTTTAACCGTGGCGTAAGTTAGCGCGCCGCAGTTCAGTAGCGTGGGGTTTTTTCACAAGATTTATTATTATAAAATTTTAATTAAAATACTTAATAATTCACAGGATAAAACCCATACTACAGTTTGTAGGTATTACTTTTAGCTTCAATTTAAAAAATAAATTAAGAGCCTACCCATCATGGAACGTGAGTTACAATTGCAAATATAGTTTTGCAATCGTATTTTAAAATAGTTTTGTAAAACTATTTTACAGTTTTATGTTTTCTTACATTTCATGTTTTATTTAGTAACAGGCCAACCCCTCATCTTATTACTGGCTTTCCACAGTATGATTTAAAAACTCATTTAAAATTACAAAATACACATTAGGCCTCATTTCTCATTCATACTTGGCTTAAAATAAGAAAACTTGGTAGGTCCCACCAAATGGTAATCTAATCTATGTCTATGGTACTAATAACAGATTGAATTGATACCTACATGTCCATGTAGGATACTATAATAAGATTTTGAATCAAATAAAGAATATTAGTGAACTGACAGTTTCAAAAATATTTACTTACAAATTTCTTTTATACACTCTGTTACTGTAAGATGAAAAAGTTAAAGCGAGACCCAACAAACCCCCCTTCCCAGAGGTACATACATTTTAGGGACCGTTTTGGTAACTAATTGATTTTTCAGTAATCTCCATAAAAATTACATTGGGTGAACACACTGTGTTTACTGAGGACAGTAAAAGTAACTTTTCTCTGAAACCATCATATACAAATACGGTAATCAAATAATTCAAAACACTAATTTTTTTTATTTATATGAGCTGGTTTTAAAGGTGAGTTAAATGGTAAATATAATTTCATATTTACCAATTAAATTACCACAATATATAAAACATGATTAGTTTTAGAAGAGCTAACATATAGTTTTATAAGGAGAACCATAAATAATCAAAAATATAGGTTTTATATGTAAATAACTGTATATTTAAAAACTAAATCGGCACATTATATAAATTTTTGAAATACAAATAAAATTTTTAGTAAGATTATTATTTTAAAATAGTGGTAGTCTTAATTGAAAGCAAAGAACAAACCAAGTTTTTAAAAAAGGTCTTAGTTACATTTCAAGTAATTTGTAGACATAAATATCACTATAATTATTAACTGTTTATAATGAAAGTAATCTTAAACATTATTGTGAATAAATAATTGATACACACCTCAAAGAGCTTAGCCTTTTCGTAATTTGTTTTTTCTACCCAGACGTAGACATAAGGCCTAAGATAAATATTCCACCAACATAATACCCATCCCAAATGCAGTACTATATTATCGAGAAACATTCGTGAAAATTAATTTATTTGTGTACCTCTAAAATGAACTTCTAATAATCGTTCATTAATTCAGAGGTCTGGTACTACAAATAAAAATTAGAAAAATATCAGTTTATTTATATTCAAAAATACGACTAGGTAGGCCAATTTTAAACTACATATTATCAACTAATTAATTATGTAAAACGACATCATCAAAACAAACATAAACAACAACAAACTTCTTGACATGCCTGCTAATGACATTATATTTGACACTTGGCAGTTTAAAAGTGACGTACAGTTCTAACGTAGACGGTTAGCTTACACTTGCATCGTATCACAGTTTCAGACAAGTACAGCTGTTGCGAAAGTGCGAACATCACAGATGCTAAGCAAAGCAAAGCCACTTTTTCACTAATACAGTAGGGCCAACAAAAACCTTCTTATTCATCCTTATTCACATATATTACGCTAGGAGACACGCTGTTGGCTTAATGGGATGGGCGAATTCAGAAGAAACACACATTATAATGTGTATACTTAAATATTAAAGTCTACGTAATCCTCGTCATTTTTGTCTGTAGTCTCATTGCTTGATATTTTTGTGGATCGTAAAAATATTACTGAAATCGACATTGGCTTTAATAGATCATGGCGTTTTATTCAAGTAATTATTTCTTAATTAATTAAGAAACTAAGTATATTATAAATTATTAGGACTGAATATCAATTTAAAATATACACCATAAGATTAATATTAATTGGAGTTTTCTCATCAAAACTTCTTATCTACATTTCAAAAATACACATAAGTAAATAAATATACATCTACAGCCTATTCACTTTCAAAACAGTTGTTCCACGTTAAGTTCAACCTACATCATAAAATTTAAATGACTTAGCTAAATATTTTTTTACTGCTGAAATTTTAATCTCATTAAATTGAATTTAAATTATGAAAATCGATCTAAATTATTTTATTGCAGTGAGTACCATAAAACAATAATGCCTGAGTTAGTATAACCTTAAACAAAATCGGGGTCTAAATAGGGTGTATGAACGATAATAGAATAGGTATATTTTTATGATGGAAAATTCAGAGAAGAAATGCGTTCAAGTGAGTAAACCGTAAACTAACTTACTCGAGGAAGTAAAACCATATCCAGTAATTTTTGTAATTTTCATGGGAACATCCTAGCTCAAATTAATCTTTTATAATTTTGAGTGCATTTGAGTTGGTTATTTTTATGGTTGTTGCATATTTATGACAACTCATATAATTACATTTATTGGGTGTTAATTTTTAAGAACTTTTATCAATGAGCTAACAAATATAGACTATTTTGAGTTGAATACTACAATACCATATATTTTTATATAGAGTATGCACAATATCCCATATTACGAGGATGAATTTATATAAAGACTAGCGGACCCGACAGACATTGTCCTGTCACACGTCTTTATATGTAAACGTTTGGAAATTATCTGTAACAATTAGAACATTTTGACGAAAGTTTTTATTATAAACTTATTACAATACCTACGTCATTCGATAGCGTGTTTGTTCTTTTACATTGACATTAGTCCCCAAGTGTTCTTCTACTGTTCTGTTTAATCGGTGGTTATGGATCATTTGCGCATTATGAGAACGTCGACCAATATTTCAAATGTTTAGACACTAAACATCATACACATGAAGTCTATAGTATTCATTGCTTATAGACTATACTTCTATGTAAAGCGAACTAACATCAACAAACAATTTATAAATAAATAAATTCATTGCTGAAACATTATCTAGTTTATTGAATTGTGAATCTAAACCATTCCCAAACCCCCTTGAATACATACAAAAAATTTCATCAGAATCGGTCCAGCTGTTTAGGAGTTCAATTACAAACACACGTACAGAAGATCTATATAAACTGTATTATTATTAAGATGAAAAATATATAACTGTAACTAGTGATATAACCGTGCAGTTTCGTTTCCTAATGTTCCCAACATTTTACACACACCATACTTAATTTCTATAAATTGCATGGTTTAAAAATATCTTTAAAGTACGTTACCAACCAGTTAAGCTCGAGCATAGGAATCACTGCTTCTATCACATATATTGTAAAGAGTTCTTCAGGGAACTAAATTAGGCAACTATTTTACAGCACGTTCATAAATTGCTACCCGATATAAGTTTATCCGCTCTCAGTTTCGCGTAAAATAAGAGCGTTTGAAGTTAGTTATTAGCTAACACTGAGCTGACCACACAGCCTGTGAACTTCATCCACCACCAAGCGTCGCGACTCGCGATGTCGACTAAACTACACACAACACAATCAAGCTAACAGACGTCACTAACAGTCAGTATTTTAAATTAACGCTAGGCGCGAGGCTGCTCACGTCCATAGTCCATCTGCCGGAGGAAGCTGCAGGCTTCCACTTCCTCCCGCCACACGAACTTCCGGATCCGTTATTTATTACCACCCATGACCCACTCATCACTACTAACTAGCATCAGACTCGTGTGGAATATAATTAAAATATCATAATGAACAACGGACTAACTTAACATAGCCCTAACTTCATCAATTTCAAAGTAGTGACTAATTTTAAATAAACATTACGTAAAATTATTTCTATTTAGGTAAGTGAAAGATTACAGTAATCTAGCATGGGCAGAGTTGAGGGGGGGTATGTAGGGCAATGCCAAGTTTTTGAATTGTTATTACCGATCTTAAAATTTCTATTATAATTTTTTATTTGATACAGATACTGTATTTCTATGAGTTTTTACTCTGATTTTATATTAGTTTTAAGTCTATAGAAGAATATGTCTATATTGTGACGAAAACTAGGAAATTAACTCCGCCGATGTAATCTAGTACAATTTCGAAAACATATCCAAAAAATAAGTAGGCCTAGTAATAAAATCTGTAATTGTTAGTTCTATTGTAATTAGAGTTCTAAAGGTGTAACGGTTTTATTAAAATTGTTTCCAAAATATTGACACGGATTAGTTTAATGGCCTTTATGTTAGTATTTTATTTTTATATTTCAACCAAAAAACGTTACAAACAAGTGACATTCTCTTAGGGTTCCTGCATATTTTTGCATACATCATCCATTACACAAAATTTAAACCTCAAATTTACCTTATATATCCACTGAATATTAAGATCGATGTCCGACAAATAAGAATAAATAATACATTTTGTCGCTGGGATCTAAAGTAACCTTAAGGACCTTTTTCATCCGAGGTCGGAAAATGAGAGAAAATTAAAGAGACACTTTGGGTCCGAGAACGAACTATGTGGTACATAGTAGTTTAATGTACGATGACTGTCACGCGATCTTATAGTCTTATTACTGACTAAGGCTGTGTTCCTTAGAAAGGACTGTTAAATATTAAAATCCCAACAGTAAATGGCATCCCCAGAGGACTCAGAGGTTAAGGTTGGACCCAAACCTCACTTTTGCCTCTGAATTACGAAGTGGTCTAATTATGAGGATAGTATTTACTGCGGATGAATGTAGTATTTAATAGTGCGTACGTTAAACCACACCAGGGAATATCACATCCACAGACACCGCTTATTACTATCCATAATGTGACCTCCAAGTTCTGAAATAAGGACACCGTCCCAACAGTATATTACATTGCTTTTGGTTGCGAAATTAGATTAGACATGTAGAATGTACATCAATTTCAAAATCGCCTTATAAGAATATTGTTATCCTTAAAAGGTTTCAAATTATATGGTTAATGTACGAGAAAGGATATGCATTTATAGTGATATAATCAATACATACTTAGAGGTACAACAAATTGGTAATTACAACGGTACAAACTTACATTAGATTATTGAAGTGGCAACCATACACGATGTATTTTAAGCCAAGTATGAATGAAGAGTTATAAGTGTAAGATGATTGTGGCGCGATCTTGTAGTCTTGTTAGTCGCTACTGACTAAGCCTGGCATGTTTGTTATACAGGACTGTTAATTAATAGCCAAACGGCTGATGGCAAATAAGGGACAGTTTATCGTGGAATCCGAACCACGGCCTCTGAATTACGAGTTGGTCTAATTATGAGGATGGTCCTTGTGGATTAACGTAGTATTCAATAGTGCGGACGTTAATCCACACAAGAGAACACTACACCCACCGCCATCGCTCATAACTATCCACAATTCGTGGCCTCCAAGTAGCTAGATTACAGGACTTCGCCACCGTCCCATCTAACATCTAAAAATGTTCAATACTGTAAGTATCTGAAATTTTACTTTGCATTTAAGCTATATTTACAGATTTGGTAATGAAAATTGTTTTCACTCTGTTGTCTTACTTTCAACGGAACAGGTGATTCAGATTTTCTGCATACATCATTTCGTGATGATTTCATATTCATGACCACAAAACCAGCTGATTTATTTTTTTTAGAAGGAAGCCAGGTGAAACCAACCAAAGCGCTACAATAACGGTTGAAGGGTGAGTTGACCTACACAAAGTTAACAATGCGGATCGATCATACTGACGTCACTACTTGAAAACAAGCTTTGTGATCCGTCGACGTCTTGGCAATGCTTTGTGCTGAAATTCTTCAGTTGGCTCATACAAAGAGAAGGAGACTTGGCGGATTTTTGTACTATAATAAGACCATAACTTTGTTGAATGCCTTTATAATTAATCGTTGTGGCCAACAAAAACAGGTCAAAACATTTTTCGTCTGAAACTGCAGTACATAAAATTAAAAATTTTCGACGTTTGAGATTACAAAGAAGTTTTTAAAGATTTACACTGTTCTTACATGAATCATAAAAATGGTCATGTCAATAAAATTAAGCGAAAATTGTTGTCAAAATGAAAGGCCATGGTTTCTATTTGTTGAAAACATTTTGGTTATTCAGCTATGCAATTGGAAAAATAAATGCCATTAATTTTATTTTCGTGAATTTAGGCCTACATATAAATTTTAGATTAATATGACAATAAAAAATCTGACTGGGACCGTGCCCTGTAATCCAGCTACTTGGGGGTTACGAATTGTGGATAGTTGTCAGCGATGGTCGGTGGCTGTAGTGTTCTCTTGTAAGGATTAATGTCCGCACCATTGAATACTAGGTTAATATCCGCAAAGACCGTCCTCATAATTATACCAGTTCGGAATTCAGAGGCAGTGGTTCGGACTACACGTTAAACTGTACGTCGTCCCTTAGATATGCCATGGACTGTTGGGCTATTAATTAACAGTTAAGGAGCATATCAGCCTTAGTCAAGACCACAAGATCGCGCCATAATCATCCTACACTCATTTCTCATTCATCATTGGCTTAAAATACCTACCTGGGTAGGATACCATTTAAGTTAACAGTATAAAAGATTTTAGTTAGCAGTTGGTAACTCTTACAAAATCTTCCCTTGTTCTTATAACAGATTGTAAACAAAATTAATATTAGAATGAGATTTATAATTTAGTTTTTACTGTGTATGAGTTATTAATGTTGTTGATATTTTGGTCGAACTCGAGCTAGAGTTGCCTCAGAAAACCTGTCAACTCGGGAGATTTATAGGCGCTGGTGGGTCTTGCGGGAGTCCCAGATGTGGACAATGTACTGTAATGGGATTCCCCAGCCCCGTTCGCACCATCATCGACTCGGAATAATTAACCTACTATAATAACCATTGCAGAGTGTTCTCTTGTTCACAAGGAAGACGTGAACACATTGTTGTCGATCTCGTCTGCCCCCTCACTTTCTAAATTTTCTAAAAATCAGATTGGATTGTATAAAAGTTAGACTCTGTTTGGTGTTTACAATACAGTACTATAATGATTTAGTACAAAAATTACACGATACACAACCATTGAATACTAGGTTAATATCCGCAAAGACCGTCCTCATAATTATACCAGTTCGGAATTCAGAGGCAGTGGTTCGGACTACACGTTAAACTGTACGTCGTCCCTTGGATATGCCATGGACTGTTGGGCTATTAATTAACAGTTAAGGAGCATATCAGCCTTAGTCAAGACCACAAGATCGCGCCATAATCATCCTACACTCATTTCTCATTCATCATTGGCTTAAAATACCTACCTGGGTAGGAATATAGCATTGAAGTTAACAGTATAAAAGATTTTAGTTAGCAGAATGGCAACGCATACAAAATTCACCTTTGTTCTTATTAACAGATTGTAAACAAAATTAATATTAGAATGAGATTTATAATTTAGTTTTTACTGTGTATGAGTTATTAATGTTGTTGATATTTTGGTCGAACTCGAGCTAGAGTTGCCTCAGAAAACCTGTCAACTCGGGAGATTTATAGGCGCTGGTGGGTCTTGCGGGAGTCCCAGATGTGGACAATGTACTGTAATGGGATTCCCCAGCCCCGTTCGCACCATCATCGACTCGGAATAATTAACCTACTATAATAACCATTGCAGAGTGTTCTCTTGTTCACAAGGAAGACGTGAACACATTGTTGTCGATCTCGTCTGCCCCCTCACTTTCTAAATTTTCTAAAAATCAGATTGGATTGTATAAAAGTTAGACTCTGTTTGGTTTTTACAATACAGTACTGTAATGATTTAGTACAAAAATTACACGATACACATTTTAAATGAATTACATAATTATTTTTATTATCACAATTATATTATCATCCCATCCAAATTTAGTTACTGACAAAGATTATTCAAACATTTTCGGTAATTCATTTTACCGAAATGTCTGTAGTGGCTAAACATTCAATAAGAATCGTAAAACGGCTACAGAACACATAATCTATATAAATAAAATTAGAGTTTTGTCTGTGCATTGCTCAGAATTATACATTTTTTAGTTATTTTTACGTTTCATGCGTTAGAGAAGCCGAAACAAGTCTTATCTCAATTTGTGTCTGTGACGCTCCAGGAGGCATTTTACGTCGTCTTCTCCTAACAAATGGGAGAACCGATAACAATGAAACTTATTTCATGCATTCTCTACATTTCAGAGAAGGTTTTTCAATGCTTGAAATTGCCCGCCATCCCTTTAAAAGTATATAACGAGCATTTAAAAACCCACTTTTACGCGATATTAATCACATTTTCCTTCCAGTCTTCAATAAATCACCTAATGGTAGTAATCAGCTGTCCTTGTAGTTTTTAACACTAAATGGTTTAAGCATTGGTCATTAATTTTGAGAATATGTGATGTGTAAGTGATTTAATAGAAAGAAAAGCAAGTTGTAAAATTAAAATGAATATTAGTTTGTTTACACTGATCATTGATTTTAAACTCACGTCGAAATCTTACTATTTTAAAATGCTACCTTGACATTTATCGAATTTTAATAACTATGCATATTTTCTTATCTAATCTAATTAGTTTTGTCATGTTGGTAAGTATCTTTTTCCCCTAACACATATACTACAACCCGTAAAAAGTACGAGCGTACTGCTAGTAATACTTAAGTCATTTATAACAATTATCACAAATAATGCAAATACTTTAAATAAGTATTGCTAATAACAAAATATAAACTTGTTTAATTTAAATAAAATTATCTAAATCCTTTGAACTCATAAACTAGCAGTTGCATGACAACAGGCAGGGAACCCCCTTTATCATCCTGGTCAAATTGAAGGTACACTTGGAGCACAGAAAATAAAATATGTATACAGTATATGTAACGTAAAGAACAGACAACTATTAACTAAAAAAACACCTGGTCAGTTACGCTCTAGTTAGTCATTTTGTTAGGCCTAATTAGTTTACCTGTCATCGCAGGTGGCTGTAGTTCAGCATGACGACAGACACTATCACCGTCACGGCAACACCAGAGCTACAACCTCTAACCACTGCGCGCGACCTGGTGGGCGCCGCGTTGTAAATCAATAACACAGCTGATCCGGCGCACAACTGACTGTGTCGAGTTCGAGTTGTTGCAACACAAACACAACACCCACCGGACGCCTAGCAGACAGACACAACGCTCTCCCAGACCGCCTCAGCCATCACGGACCAATGGCAATATGTCATTTGTCAACAAAACAGGAATGTGTTATAGCTTTGACTATCCATTATTAATAACTAGCCAAAGTACCCGTTCTTCGCACGGGTTAAAAAAAGGCTGAAGGATGTAGGCTCTACTGATACATTTAAGTTATTGTTAATTAATTCTTCATTGTTTACAAAATGACAAAACACGAGTGTCTACAACATTTCAAAGTAACATCTGTCAAATATTGGGAGAGGATAAGGATTAATGTAAATAAGCAGTCGTCGGAAAAAACGCACGATTAATTTAAAAATTAGTGATCCAAGTTTATCTGCAACTGTACTTCTTCTTCCCGAACTGTCAAATAATTGGAAACGTATGTTCTGTCATTAGCATGTAACATTGAAACCTAGGATATGCAGCTCTTCTTCTTTTCCCCCTGTCAAGTAGTTCACAGCTGTTGACCTTTGAAGGTTTTTATGTTTTCATTCTCCTAAAAATGTAAACATTGAAACTTGGACGTTCACACAGGGGGCATCCAGAGACGATTTTTCTTTAAGGAAATTTGATGTGTTGTCTAATCTTTGCATGATAAAATTTCAATATTAGTATTTTTTTGCAGGCCACTACCCCACATACAAACATACAGAAACCACTCATTGTGCTTAAAAAATGGTGTATAAGTCAATATATCTATATAAATAATAATTTATTGTATCATAAAAAAGTTTTGATTTACGTCCAAGAAGCCAATTTAGTTTCATTGTTTTTAAATTTAGTTGTTGTCTCTTCGTCCAAATATGTGTTTTCCACACATATTTACACCCCACTTTTACGCGATATTACTCGCATTTGGATTCAGTTTTCAATGATTAACCTACTGGTAATAATCAGCTGTCTTTGTAGTTTAAAGATTTAATAGAAATAAAAACAAACAGCTGTCAAATCAATATCAGTTAGTTTGTATTGGTCATTGATTTATACCTATTTTGAAATCATACTACTGTATATTAAAAATCTATTTTAACGTATAACTAATAATAATAATGGTATAAATGTTCTAATCTATGTACAGTAATTGTAAATAAATGATAAATAATAAAGCTGGGTATTGATTTATTTTCATCGTACTGATTTGTTTAGAATTTCAGGTTTACATTTTAGTATGTAATCTTTCTTCTTTAAACTATCTACAAACCGTACAAAGGACGGGCTTAGTGCGAGTAGTAACTAAAACTTTCCAGTATCGGAGACTCCAGTCAAGATGTTTTCATGTGAGATCGTCTCTTAATCTGTCATACTGTGAGATGTCGGATTTGGAATACAATATAATAAATAAGTTTGAATTTTTAAAGCCACTGAAAATTATGTAACATTGGACGGACAAATAGTAATTCCAGTTTTAGTTAGGAATAACCATTGAAGTAATATTTTGTATGACAAAGCTTTTATCAGATGTCTTGGATACCTGTTTTACTAGATTTTCTAGGATTGAGTAGATTGACAATTTACAAAACAGTGATTCTAAGTTTTATACAGTACTAGCTGACCCGGCGAACTTCGTAACGCCTGACAGTAAGACGACTACCCCTTGAGGGACTGGGTCGCGGCATAGTGAATAACAATAACAAAACGATAAAACATATTAATAACATCCCCATAAAACAAATAAATCTGAGTGGATTAATTCACAATTTTCGAATCCAATCCAAACCCAAACGAAACCTAACTGTAATACGGCTTTTATAGGAAAGATATACAACAGCTGATTATTATAATAAACGTAATAATATAAACATTGTAATTATTATATAAACACGTGACTTTAATCAGACAGAAAATGAAAATATAAATACATAATCCCCCAAAACCGAAACTATTAACGTGGTGAATAAAGCTGTTCATTTTTTACAGTACACATTTACTTCATAGTTTAACATTAATGAATGATTCAGATGGCATTGGATAGTAAAACATATTGCTAATGGAAAGTAAACCAATCAGCTGTAGCTAAGAAATCAAATGTTTTCATTGTAGACATTTTGTAAACAAACTTACTCTCCATAAGGTTAACATTATAAATTTAAAACGCCATAAAATGGAAACTTATGGGGTTTTCGAAAATATTTTTCACTAAAACCTTCCCGGACACATGTAGAGCAACTTCCTAAAATTTCATGGCGATCGGATGAGTAGTTTGGCAACATAACAAACATACAACATACACATACATACATACAGACAAAACAACAAAATTAAATGGTAAAACTGCAGACGTTACCATTTTTTCTGACCGTGGAGCATGAACCATTGACCATCGGGCGTGACGTAATCACAGCTATCCCATGACCGCTCGTGCTCTGATTATAAACCTGACCGTGATGCATTTCATAAAGTTTCCAGCTACGTGCATGGTGTCGGAGCCAAATCTATGTAGAATGTACATCAATTTCAAAATCGCCTTGTAAGTTCATTGTTATCCTTATAAGGTTTCAAATTATATGGTTAATGTACGAGAAAGGATATGCATTTACAGTGATATAATCAATGGGTATAAACTTACATTAGATTATTGAAATGGCAACCATATTACAAGGTAGGTATGTTAAGCTAAGTATGAATGAGGATTAAATGTAATATGATTGTGGCGCGATCTTATAGTCTTGTTACTGACTAAGGCTGACATTCCTTAGACAAGACTGTTAATTAATAGCCCAATACGAGATGGTAACATGAAAGAAACGTACAGTTTAACGTTGAATCCGAACCACGGCCTCTGGATTACAAATTGGTCTAATTGAGGATGGTCTTTGCGGATTAACGTAGTATTCAATAGTGCGGACGTTAATCCACACAAGAGAACACTACACCCACCGATCATCGCTCACAACTATCCACAATTCGTGACCTCCAAGTAGCTGGATTACAGGACGACGCCATCGCCCCAGTCATAGAAAGAAAGCCTATTAGTATTTTCATAGGAAAACCAAAAAATAGATTAAAAAAATAACACCAGAGGACTGACAAAAATACTCTCCCTCTAAAAGAAATATTAATCAGTTTACGGTATGTATACTAAATAAAAAGTATATTCAAGCCAAAAATAAAAAGTATAAGTATACTAAATAAAAAGTATAATTATAAAAAGTACAAATTTAATAAAAAAATTTTCGAAAAAAATTAAAATTTTAATATTCAATAAAACAGTAAAAAAAAAAAAAAAAAAAAATATAAAAAAATAAAAAAAAATATAAAATATAAAAAAATAAATAAATCAATTAAAAAAAAAAAAATATAATAAAATTAAAAATTACTAAATTTTTAAAAATAAAAAAAAAAATATTTAATAAAACAAAAAAAAAAAAAAATTATAAAAATTAATAATTTATTTTAAATTTAAATTAAAAATAAAAAAAAAAATGGTTTAATTTATTACATAAGGTGAGCATTAACAAAAAACAAAATGAGATTTAAAGATATTGTTTATTTTTTTAAAATGCCTCCTGGAGCGTCACAGACAAACAGACAAATTGAGATAATACTGGTTACGGCTTCTCTTACGCACGAAATGTAAAAATAACTAAAAATGAATAATTTTGAGCAATGTACGCACAAAACTCTAATTTTATTTATATAGATTTATTTGCTTTAACATACATATGGGATTTAGGAAATATTTTAAAAGGACGTTGCCATCCTTGAGAGGATATTCTTTTCAAACAAATGTATTCCGTCGGACTTATCGTATTTTTAGCTCGACATTTTGACAGCATTGAGTACCAAAGATAATACAACCAATTATTATATTGTCTTTAGTAACTCGTTGTTACATGTCACACCCGAGTCAAACTAGCAAAATGGCAGGCATTATCATATTCCTTTGTTATTAAAACCAAGTCCCTTTTTTATTGAAATCTGTCACTGTGTTACTTATATAGTGGGTGGACTTTGTACGTAAAATTAGAGTTTTACTACTATTAAAAGAATGAAATCGACTTTACTTTCAAAGCAAACAATACCTTTAATTCATTTATTATGGAATAAAAACACTATTTACAAAATATACAGTCAAATATGTAGAGCAAAGTAGTTTATCTAAGCAATAGCGTGAAAGATCATAGTATTTTATCTTGTAAAAATTATCGGTGTCCCTATAATCATAGAGTGCCAAGTTTTAAAAAGGCTTTTGCACATCGTAAACATTTTGTCTAAAGACATTTAGAAATTATCTTTGGTCAGGAATGGAATAAATTTTATATTCATGTTAAATTAAAGAGTACCGTACAAAATTTTCATTTACTGATATTTGAGGATTATCAATTTTAGCCAACAATTCTTCAAAACGGAAAGGTTTGAAACCAGTATTATCAAAATGTATGTTACAGGCGTCGAGCCTTTTTCTGTAAGACTGGTATAACTCATTTCTCTCATCAGCTAGTTTAGCAATTTCATAGTTAATTGAATCTAAAGAGGTATCTTGATATTCATAAACCGATTCCAAGAGTGTATTCCATTTCCTTTTATTCTGATACACTCTTTTAATTTCGCTCAAATTGCTAGTAATTTCATTTAGTTTGTTATAAATGTGGAGTGTAAACAATTCAATAATAAGAATGACACTTTGTGTTTTAGAAAGAGAACGGATCAGCATTTCTGTCGATTGTTTATCCATATCTCTAAGAGAATTATTTATCCTTTCATTTAATATATACGTAACGTGATTCTCAATTTTTAGATTTTGTACCAACTGTCTCCTTTTCTGTAATTCTTCTTTGGTTTCTTTTAACTTCTGTTTATGTTGATTAGAAGAAGAGAGTTTTTCTTTTAAGGCCCTCTTCTCCTGGTCCATTGAAGCAAGTTCCTGAATTATATTCTGGTTTTCCTTCTTCAATAGTAAATATAGTTTATCAAGTTTACCAACACTTTCTTTTGCCTGCTGTAATTTATTTTTCATGTTCTCCATAACATCTTTATTTACGTTAAGAATATTGTTGTAATAAAGGGTTAGTTGTGTAGTTCTTTTTGTATTAGTGTCCACAAAAAGCTGATATTCCTTTTCTTTCCATTCTGATAATGAATTATACCTAGCTGAAAACACTGTTTTCAGCTTTGTAGTTATTTCTTTAACAACCTTTTCTCTTTTTGTTTCAGTTAAGATTTGAGTATTTTTATTCTTTTCTCTGATTTCAAGGATGTTTTCTGCGTGTTCTTTTTCTAACTGGATCTTTCTTGTATAATACTCTTTTTCCACTTGGTCAATTTCACACTTTAGACGATTTACATCAAAATGAAATATTTCATTTGCCGAATATTGAAAAGTTTTTCTTTCATTATAAATTACATTATTCGTAACCATTTTTTTATCCATGTATATATTTGCCAAGTCATTCCTCAAATGTCTTAGTTTTTTATTGTTATGCATCATAGTAATTCTATGTTCTTCTTCTGCATCTCGAATTTCATGCTCAATACTTTTGTTCCGCACTATTTTCAATTGCTCCGTAGATATATCGATCATATTAATCAACTTATCTCGTTCCAACCTTAGAGACTCACTGTATTCTACTTCACGATTAAGATCTTGATTTACCTTCACACAATATTCCTCCAATTTAGTTCTGGTCAATACTGTAGTATCTATGTCATCTATTACAATCGTAAATTTATTTTTCTTTTTACCGCCCTTGCTTTTCTTGGGAGGCATTTTCTAAAAGAATAGAGATTTTTAAGTGGGTTAGTTCAACTGTTCAACATGAACAAATGAATTAAAGTTGTATAACAAATAAACAAATCAATAATTTCATGACCGATAGTTTTAAAAGATGTTATGATAATTTTCCTCGTATAGTATTTTTATATTTTTAGACCTCATGCTTGGTTTTATGTACATGCAATGATATATTGCAAAGTAGACAACAAATTTAACTGATCCTCCAAATATTTAACTTTGTGCATGAATTATGTGAAAATTATTTATTTACGATTCTGTTCTGGTGAGAACCAAAAACACTCTGATTAAGATTCTGAGACTATTATTAAAATCCTAAAAATCCCACTAATAATTTACATGTGAAGATATTTAGTTGTTCTACATTTTGTTAATATTGTACAGTTCTATGTTGCTTTTATAGTGGTTTACAAAGTGATACAGAGGTTTCGCCCCTGTAAAACCCAATATCCATGTCATATATTCTATTTTTCATTATATTGGACTACTAAAGAGCTCAATTAGAATTGTAACAAATTCTAACTCGCATTAAAAGATCACTTTTTGTCTTTTAAAGTATGATATTTAAGATTTTCATGGTTTAGGTACACACAACGAGTATAGACCAAGACTAAGCTGCGAAGTCTAATGTTTTAATTTATGAAAATTGATATATTCAGCTCTTTCCACGTATACAATACTGGCATACTATATACTGTGTATATATGATTTCTAAAAAGTGTACACTTACCAAATGAAGTAAATCTAGAGCGCTAGTTTAAATGAAAGATTGTAAGGTTTTAATTAGTTGTTATATCCAACCTAATAACCTTAAGAAAACATAAATACTTTACTTTTCCATATGTTTTTTAGCTTTTTGTAATCAAATGTAAAATGTGTAATGTATTAGAAAAGAAAAAAAGGAAAAAGAAGAGAAAAATTCCCAAACGAAATTATGTACGAAGCAGGTTTCTGCCATCGGAAAAACTAAAATGTTGCAATTTAATATAATATTATTTTGATCAGTTAAAGCTATATGACAAGTTTTATCAATATCAGTATTAATAAGAGAGTTAGGCTATTCTCTATATGATTGACATGGAAAACGAGGATACCACGATAAAGGAGCTGCCATTATAAATTTTACATTACAATTTTTAAGTACTAATGGATGTATCTCAATGGTATGAAGCTATAAATACCAAGCTGGTTGATAAGTGAAAAATACTATAAAATTTTTCTCTTCTTTTTTTCTTGTTCTTTCGAAAACTACCCGTTCCGATTGACCCATATATTTAGGATTACAAACCCGTCCGAATAAACATGTAGAAATCCCTACCAAATTTGGGTTTGATCAGACAATTTTTTTAGAGTTATCTTGTTCAAAGACACATACAATTTTTACGACTATTGGTTTTTCTCTAGGCACCTCAAAACGAAAAAGTAACATGGTCACGGGTTTAGGTTAGATTAGATTGTTTGAAATGGCGACCGTACCACAAGGTAGGTATTTTAAGCCAATTATGAATGAGGATTGAATTTAAGATGATTGTGGCGCGATCTTGATGTAGTCTTGTTACTAACTAAGGCTGACTTGTTCCTTAGACAGGACTGTTAATTAATAGCCCAACAGCCGATGGCAACAAAGGGACCTACAGTTTTAACGTTGAATCCGAACCACGACCTCTGAATTACAAATTGGTCTAATCATGATGATGGTCTTTGTGGACTAATGTAGTATTCAATAGTGCGGGCGTTAATCCACACAACAGAACACCTCACCCACCGACCTTTGCTCACAACTATCCACAATTCGTGACCTCCAAGTAGCTGGATTACAGGATGACGCCACCATCCCAGTCTGTTATTAAGCATTACCATGAGCATATCCCTATGGGAAATTCGTTAAAAACGATTCGTTTTAGACATTATAAAATTCAACAGGTAGTGTTTTGGGGATATATTTATATCGACCCCAACATTGAAAAACATGATCTCGAGCTTATTTTGTACTGTGCCGTGTGAAAAAATTCACTTAAAACTTGTTAAACTTTAGTAGATACAATAGGTTGATTTAAGCCCCGAATCGGCACGTTTTTCCCATGTTATTTATATGAGGATTATTTTTGGACTGATTATGAACTGATTGAAAATTTTTGAAAAAAATCCCCCAAACCGTTACTCATATTTAATCTATTACCTGATACTATACAACATCATGTAAATAAACAATTCAACACATTACATACCTTTCATAATTTAAAATTCCAAGTGGCGCGCACATGCACACGGACCGCGTATGTCATAGTGTCGCGCTCGCCCGGGGCATGTCCTACGCACCGCACCGCGTCGCTTACCGGCTCATCCCACTGCCGCAAGACTCGCACCTGCACTTAGCATGACCATCTCACTACATCACTAGCATTAATTCATAACCATACAGCTCTCGTTTCTGTCTACTAAATAATAATTATTCGTCCTTATAAAATCCACCTCTACGTCCTATTTCTGCACCTGTTCAATTGGATGTATACCACTACTAAACCCATGTTTATATGCTTACAACATCTCCCACTTTAAAATTTTGGTTTACGTTCAATTGAGTTAACTTCCTATGTATAGCGTTGAAATTGTTTTCATTCGCAGTATTTGGTATCATGCCTATTGTCCTATGTACCTATCAATCAACTTTGCAAAATGTGTGATAGTGATTAGTACTTATTACGTTCACAAAGGATTGAGTTATCAGATTTAATAATCTTAACACCAGCGGGAAGATTTCCAGTTTTATTCATTACTTTCTCAGAAGAAGTATATATTAAAATTAAAATAAGTTTTTTTTTGTCTCAAGTAAGACTGCATACACCTGTACAGTTGAATTATGTCAATATGTAACAGTATGATTGTGATAGAAATATACACAAATAAATTCTGTGTCAGTCCAACTTGTTGAAGAATAATAGGAAAAGGCATATTAATGGTGTTTTAAGAGCTTGGTTGCATCTAATCAGTATTACTTTTCTCAATGTCAAACATAACTATACCATAAATGGTTATCTGTTGAATAATAATTTTTGTGTTCATCACCAGCTTAGCTATAATAAATAGAGATCTATCTTATTGTGTTGTTTCAAACTATATGCTCTCTGCTGATAAATTTTGTATGAAGTCAAAATCACACCTCAGTAACGTGCACATGCACCTAAGGATAGTCATTACACTCACTCTAGGTCCTCACTTGTACTTGTATATGTTTTCGGGTGTTATGACTTAACTTAAACATATAACACGAAAATGAATAAAATTATGCCACTGAGGAGGGTTGATGTTGGAGTCTTCTTGTTGAAGTTCTTCATTCTGTGTTGGTGACAATGTGCACGAAACATGTTTTAATTGTTGAAATTTTAACTGATAGAAATATTTCGTTTAGATACATATTACGAAAACCAATGTCACTATTTAACCTTTTACTGTCATTATCTAAATTCTAACATTAAATATTTTATATGTTGAATCCAACAGATGCTAGATCAAGTTCATTTTAGTTCAAATGACAACTTACCAACTTGGTGGTACAAGAGGCAAGATATGTTTAATTTCAACTGAATCATCTGACGCATGGTGTTTTTGACCCTTAGTCAATATCTTGTATTTTTATAAATATTGAATGCAACAGATCCTAGATCAAATTCATGACAGTGTTGAATCGTAACAAGTATGTGTATTGATGGTGTTTGTTTCTAACTTATACCTTATAATATTATTTGTACCTTTCTCAAGGTATCTAAACATAGTGTCAAACTTAAAAAACACAACAAGAGAGAAATTAAAATTTGGTTATTTATCACATACAAAAGTGTTCAGACTAAAGGTATTAAGAAATAACTATCTCATATGATATTTAAATGTATGTTAAATACAACCAAAAGAGTGATCACCACAGTTTGCTTCTCCCTAACATCCTCTCATCTACAGTTACAATCTTATGTCTCAGTTCTTGTAAACCTTACACGACGCTTACCTACTACACAATATCTTTGATAAACGAGAAATCAAGGTATGATCTAACAATCTTGTCGCTATCTCCTATTAAATATGATATGGTACTCTGTGACACCGTCTTGCTGAAATATTTTTTATTCTACCATTTGGGACACTACACAATTTTATAAATTTTCCGATGGTTATTCATCAGTCGCAACTAAACATTCACTCTTTCATAAAGCTTTGTCACTAGTTCTTTCATTGTTGCCATATCATGATTTTAACAGGGACAGGATTTAAAGTTTTAGTGGGCTGTTATAGGACTATGTCCTTTGTGTTTTGTTGGTTGCGAGTATTTTGAGTTATGGTTGGTGCATGGATGGTTTCAGAGAGCAGGTTGTTCTCAAACCGAACGAGTGTCTGGCTGGCTTTGGGTAAGGTTTTAGGATGAATTTATTTATTTATCTATTTTCTACAAGTCTGGGTAGAAGAGGATGGAGTCAAAGGTCAGAATAAAGCAGGTCCAAACGAATATCTGGCTTTGTTTGTCCATAGTCGTGAACCAGACCGGGCGTATTTACCATGACCCGAACAAACGTACGGACTATGGTCAGGCGATGGATTAAGAATGTTGGGCTATAGGTTTTATGACTATTAACAGTAAAGCTGAAATTAGTATATGAAACATAATTAATTGACATTAAATACAAAAACAGTGGCATTAAACTGTGGTGGGAAGTGGGGAAGCCATAGTCGTGAAATAGGTCGGACGTGTTTGCCCTGACCCGAACAAACATAGTCCAGACTATGGTCGGGTGGTGAGTAATGTAAGGATGGTTGCACAAGGGTGCTGGGGACTAGGCTATGGGGTGTAAAATCTGTTACTGTTATGATATGTGATATCAGTTTAAAGAATGTTTCGAGCCAACATCTCACTTGACGGTCACTCAGTTGATAAAGTAGACGAATCATATATGCATAAAATTTGAGCCTTATATGTAGGATATTGTACTATACTACAAGACAAAATTTAATTCATATAAGACTTCTACACATAATTCACATTATTAATTGATTGTGCACTAACTTATTTTGGTGTGCTTTTATAGTTTTTGTCATCAAACTTACATTAACCTAGTGTTAAGATTGACTTTGAACACAATGAACTGTCATCAGGTCCCAGGCTTATTAGAAGACTGAAATCAAAAATAAATAATCGAACCTACAACTGTCTCAATTACATTTAATTCACTGGGTTTTTTTTGTTTCATGTTTACTTGTACTTGTACCCCTGTCTTCTCTAGTGAATGCTGTAGGTGAATTATAAGAGAACTGTTAAGTATGATATGTACTGTCTATGTGTATCTTCTCTAGTAATCATGTTGTACGTGAATTATAGAAGTACTGTAAAATACTATATTCACTGGTGTCATTTTGTTTAATGCGTACCTGTACTGTGTGTCTTCACAAACACAATGTTGAATGTGTGTTAAAGCAGCTGTAAGATGCTGTACTATCCTACAAGACAAGTGGGTGTAATTAAAAAGATTTTTACACATTATTAATTGATTGTACACTTACGTATTTCTTTGTGTGATTTATAGTTTTTGTTATCAAACCTACAATAGCCTAGTGTTAAGATGTGGGCTTTCATCAAGTCCCAGGCCTATTAGAAGACAGAAATCAAAATGTCCTACAACAGGATTGATTCTATCTCAATTACATTTAATTCAATGGTGTTTTTTTTGTTTCGTGTTTACTTGTACTCATGTCTTCTGTACTTGTATGTGAATTATAGGAAAACTGTTAAGTGCTCAATTCACTAGTGTCATTTGTTTTATACTTGCTTGTACCATGTGCCATGTTGAGGAGAACTGTAAAATACAATATCTAGTCTCTTTCGTTTCATGTCTCTATCACATATCTTCTCTAGTAATCATGACATACCCAATGTTGTACATGAACTATATAATAACTTTCAAGTACCATATTTACGTACAGTTCACTGGTGTCAGGCTTATTAGTAGACTGACATAAAATGTAAATAATCCATTCTACAACTGTCTCAATTAACTGTAAATACGATATCTATGTACAATTAGCCAATGTCTTTCGTTTTTGTCAAATGAGAGTTAAAGGAGAACTGTCAAGTATCATATTTACATTAAATTCACTGTTGTCATTTGTTTAATGTGTACTTATATTCTGTGTCTTCTCTATTAACCATGTTGAATGCAAGTTAAAGGATAACTGTAAAATACTATATTTACATTCAATTGACTTGTTTCATTTGTTTAATGTGTACTTGTCATGTGTGTCTTCTTTAGTAACCATGTCGAATGCGACTGCAAAACAACTATATTTACATTCAATTCATTAGTGTAATGTGCTATACCTGTACTGTGTGTTTAAACAATTGACATCATCAAGTTGATATTCAATTTAGTCGTTAAGTTGTTGTTATAGTCAGAACTGATTCAGATTGATCACATAGAAACAGTGAACTGGACTGGAAACACTGAACAGTGTGTGGTATACTTTCACATTCAGAGTAAGTATGTAGTTTCACTCAAAGATGTGAAAACGTTTATGTCACGTTTCACACGAGCTTTACATCTTTACATGTTCCACACAAATCACACAATTCCACACATGTGTGGAATTGTGTGAAGTAAGCTAGTATACACATTGTGTGCCTCTCCTCCCCTTTTTTAAAATGGTTTTTTTTTAAATTGTCTTAACCTGATTCGGTCTTGTATAAATTGAATTCGCGTATACAAATACTATTTCCTTCAAATCGTCCCCACTATCAAACTAACGGAATGGGGTTTTACAAACGGTGTCAGGTTGCGATGTTCGGTGCAGCAATCCTAGTGTTAAAATTTTTCCGTTTCTAACGTTCTCCCTTTTTTTATCGTTACCACATCCTACCATTTCTGAAACTCCCACCGACCTGAATGAAGTAGACGAAATGCAAGATGATTCTAGGTAAGTGGTAGTAACTTTTAATTCCATGTAAAGTATAGCTAGCAAAATATATATTTAAATTCATTCTTTCTTTAAAAATTAAAGAGTCATAGAAATGCCTAGTTGAATTTCTTGAATGCATTTTTGATGTATTTTATATATTAGTGAAGTATAAGTATGAAAGAGAATATTTAATTTATAGCAATTAAACACAATTGCAGCTAGATCAAGGGGGAGAGAGAACATCTGTTTTAATAAGCTCTATTATCATATTAATTACATCTTCAATTAATGAGGGGCCGCAACATCATTCTTTTCTCTAAGGATCTGCCGTCCCACCTATACGTTTTTGACAATATTACAAATTACAAATGTAATGTACAATTTAAGCTTAAAATGTGTAGATTGAGGGATAGACGATTTCAATGAGTTTCAAATGTGGCAAAATGATTGATAGCGAGTAAACTCGTTTACCGCGCAGTGTGACCCTACTGTGCTGTGAGAAAAGTCATCAGCCGCTACCGGTAAGGGTTAAGACTACAACATTAGGTATATTGTTCAATTTAGTCAATGATCAATGTTTATAACCAGTGAATCCAGTATAAACCAGTTTATTTATCATTTGGTTTTCTTCAATCGTGCTGTGCTCAGATTTTTTTTAATGTTACATTATTTAAATAAATTTAAAGGGTTAAGTCACACCCTGCAGTTTTAGAAAGAAAACTCAGACTAAAACAAGCAGATCAATAAATTGAAAGCAAATCAAATACAAAATTGTCTGGGCTTGTTCATGACCATGGTAATAATAATTTTCAACTGGCATATTAAAAACATGCATTAGAAAATGTGAAGGAACTATCAAAGAAGAACCACATTGGTATCATAAAAGTTTATTTATAATAGCTAATAATCTTAAATAATGGAAGTTTCTTCATTATTTATTTTTCAGTTACACTATCTTTAAAAAAAGGAGACTTAAAAAAATACCCAAAATATATTTTTGTCATATTGCTTTAAAAAAACAGCTGTTTTAGATACATGTGTTGAAGAGCAAAAGTTGATATTTTTCTTGCTATGACTAAACATTAAGATGATTTCTTGAGTCCTAGGCAGCAAAAGATCATTGTTGATGATACTTTTGATTCAAGGTCAGCATTATACAGTCAAACCTTGATATAACGAACCTTGATATAACGAATTCCTTGATATAACAAATTTTTTTAAATCCCCTACAACTTCCCATAAGACTCAATGCTAATTTCACCTCTATATAACGATTGAACCGTATTGTAAACCTCGATTTAACGAATTTTTGAAGATGCCAGAAAAAATAAATCAACCTCTCTATAACGAATTTTTCTTAATAAAAACCTCTATATAGCGAATTTTACCTCTATATAACGAATGATCTCTATCCTCCTTGATATAACGAACGGAAACAAACTTACAATCGTGTCTAAACATGAACGCCCGACCACGGATGTGTCCCACGGTCTTGACTGTCAAGAATTTCAATTTAGAATTTTTATTCTCGTTGTTTTAAAGATATGCAGTGTTAAAACTTTTTTAAGGATTAAGTTTTTTATTATATTATAATAATACTGTAGTTTACTTTTTTAATACATATAAGTACCGTATGTACATTATTGTCATAACAACATTACTACGTAATTGATTTTAATTCTTCTTTTAAACACACTGTACTTTAAAAAATAAAGTTAGTTTATTTTGTATCAAGTAGAATGAGACTATTTATTTTATTCTCCATTTACTTAACAACAGAGTATCCTATGCAATTACAGAGCGTTTTAATGAGGTTAAGCATTGCTAGATGTTGGCCTGCATTACGATGTCGGTGAACCTCGATATAGCGAAATTCCATCAAACCTAACCTCAATATAACGAAACTCGATGTAACGAAAACCGTGATATAACGAATATTCAGTCCGGTCCCTTGAGATTCGTTATATCAAGGTTTGACTGTATTGTAAATAATCAATAAAGTAACTGCAACAATGACTATCGATTTTTTTATGTATGGAACATCCGAATCCAGACATTGATTGTGAAACTGGAAATCGACTATTAAATCGAAATATCGTAAGGTTGAGATTGAACTATCGACATTAATACAGTAGAGAGTTGATTATCCTAAACAATAGGGGATTAAGGGTGTTCGGATGACTGAATTTTCAGGTAATCAGTCACAGACAGGAAAATGATATCAATGAACATAATGAAGAATGAAACATTTTTTTTATTTACTTTTAATAATATGATTCTCACAAAATATACAAAGAACTCGTTATAAAGTACAAAAACATTCTGAGCTTTAAAAAAATCCAAAAGAAATAACTTAAAAACGTTTATCGAACATCAATTTGACACGAAAACGTGAGTTAAATCGCTTCGGCAGCGCTGGGCCACTACTACCGCCGATGGATAAACTCAAGTTCAATTGGACCATTTTCACGAGAGTTATCATGTTAACAGACACATATATATCAAACTATTAACGACTATTGTTTTTGGACTCAGGGCACCTCAAAATGAAAAACATGGACCCGGGCTTAACCCTTTCAGTGCCAACGTCCGTATATACTGACGTCGGCAAAACGTGCAAGAAGAGCCAGCGTCCGTATATACGGACGTCCAAAAAAATTAACCCTCCAACGGTTTTACCGTCGATTCATCGACGCCACCGCCGGTCTTCGAAGGTTCACCGTCGATCAATCGACGGTAGGTAAGCTTTTACAAAAAGCAATGGTGTGAATACATTTTCGGTTAAAACTACATTGAATATAGTATCGTTGTTTTCTACAGATCATACGCTTTCCGCCGAGGTATGTTTCGTTTTGCTTACTCTATGCGTCAGAATTCTATGTTAGTTAAAACATCGGTCCTCAGTTGCGCGGTTATGTCCCTTTGTTTACAATGGTGGCGTTACACGTTCTGGTCGCCTTTGTTTGGTGTTCTGATGTTAATTTCACCATTTTAAAATTGATAGCAGTGACTTATGTGTATAAAACTATATATATTTATTTTACTTATTAGATTTTTAAAAACTTGGCTATCTTCAATTTTTGACTGGTATTTATTTTCTGTGTTTTGTGGGGGAGCAAACTTTGAAAAATCTTTTGAAAAAAAATCTTTTTATCAATTTTAATTGGATACACCCTCAAAACCAAGATAAAAATAAAACATGTTACTTTTATCTTATAGATAATTTAATGTAGATTAAAATGGTGTATAATATGTTATAGTTACTATATTTTTACTATTTTATGTGGAATTTTTAGTAAAAGCCTGCAAAAGCGCCAAAATGAGGTGAACCTCAAGGGGTCAAATAGTGAACCGTTGGAGGGTTAATAAAAAAAAAAATTTTCAAAAAAAAGTTTTTTTTAAATTTTTTTTTACTTTTTCCCAAAATTTTTTATATTTGTGTTTAGGATATAGAGAGTACATTAAGTATAATTATTTAAGTTAAAATGTTATTCTTAGTATTTTTGACTGCGGTCCACATCAACTTCTGTTGTTTGTTTACTTGTTTAGGTAGCAGTGAGACTTAAGAAGTTTGAGGTTATTATTATTGTTTGTTTAGTTTCTTTTGTAAATTAAGTGTATTGATTCACCTGTCAATGATAAAACAATTCTTAGAGTGTTAAAAAGGTGATAGTAAATTTTCCATGAGTAATTTGAGTGGGAGTGATGAGTTGTTAAGTTTAGGCCTTGACAACTTGGGCAGTGATCCAGATTTTGGTCCTGATAATCAGAAACTCTTAAAAGTAATAATCAGAATAGTTTGAATCATTTTATTAATTTACTTAGCTATAGAACAAGTTCAAATTCCATGTCTAATGTAAAATATTTTCAAATGTGATTAATATTTTCAGTAACTTATGGAAAACCTAAAATTCACGATATTTTCTAAAATAATCACAAAAACTTTATTTTTGAAGATAAATGTTCAAACTTTTTGCATTTATGTACAAAACTAAGTATAGTTCAACAAAAATACTCAATTTTAAGCATGAGGAATTTTCTACTGACAATTTTTTTACTTCAAACTGAAAAATTCATTATAAAATATTAATTAAGTAATCGTTTTTCATAATTTATTTTATGAATAAAAATATTAAGTAGGCCTATATTTATTTTATCTGTTACATTTACCTAACTTATTTATGAACAAAACAAAACCAAAAGTATCCATTTTCATCAATAAATAATAAAACAATGACAGTTTTTCTCAAACACCTAAAAACTGCTCATTTTAACCTGGATTTTCTTGCTATGGGAGTAACACCTGGCACTGAAAGGGTTAAGTCTTGCCATGAAACCTACAGTAATATCTTCTTCTCTATAGGAAATTCGCTAATACAAAAAACATAATTCAATCAACAGCTACCTACATAATCAATAGCAGTTTTGAAGTCAGATAATATCAGTGTACGTTTTAAAGTCATACGTGGAAGCCTTTCATTTAGTAAAATAAAAGTGCTCTCTGCTTGAAAAACCAAGCCTTGAAGTTTCCAATCTTCTTCGTTCCAATGTAGTGAAATCTATGAAAACATTTATCGCACATGAAGTTAACATCATGTATCATTAAATGACTGCCTGTAACAATCCACCTGAAAATAACCAACAACTGACGTAAATAAAACACCTATACAAATATTTAAAACTGAATGGGTGAAAATTACTTCTCAATAAAAATATAAATAGACTTAAACTATGAAACTATATTCTGTACTCTTTATTACTATATTTTTACTCACAGTAAAGGTGAATTACAAAAGTGCAAATATAAATATATATGTTATACTGATAAATAAATTATGTTAACAAATAAATAACCAAAATTAATAAAAAAATAGTATACAAATTATTAATCATGCTACAGATGAATACAACTTTGCAATATAGATCATACAATATAGCATTGCAATAAAACACATATGGTAAACAGTATTAGAAAAATTTTTAACGAATTTTAATAAATTTTTAATGAATTTATTTAACTAACAATATTCAGTAACACAATTTAGGTGTGGTGATAAAACAATTAAAATAACATTAAAACCATCTTGTTTATTTTTTAAAACTAAACTTATTGGTTAAGTCTCAATATAGGAATTTTATAAATGTTTGGTAAAAATCTAAAAACAACTATTTTGTCGCAAAAAGGTCCCAAAATCACCTCCTCGGATAAATCTACCTATTTAGTTCGGAAATCATCCAAATAGATCAACTATTATATGTATTTAGCATGTATTATATTATGTAACAAACCTTTTGTGTTTGTCTTAACAGATACACAACTAAGCACTCTCTCACACACGCATATATACAGTGTGTGTGTATATATATTTCAACTGAGAATGTTTTGGTATATATGGACCCTAAAATGAAAAAGTAACATACTCCCTGGCATTTTCCCTAGCCTAAATAATAAAGAAAATTAGGTAAAATAAAGTTTGAAAGGGGAAAAAAATGTTACAAGGCAGCAGTAAGCGTAAAATTTTCTTGCTTAAGTTTTAGAGAATTAAGAACAGCAAAAAAGGAGAATAAAAAAGGATATCAAGTTTAACATAAAAACTTGTTACAATTTAAAAAAATCAGTAGTAAAAAAAGAAAGGAAATAAAAGTTTATGCGGGTGATTCAAATTATATATATTGTGATATGATTAAGGCCTCTTCAGCGCCATCATCCATATCTGGGAGCCACCTCCCCACCCTTCTTCAAAACACCCCTGTACTGTCCTCCTCCCAGCCTCAAACAAAATTTAGTAAATTACTATATATATTGGGTTTGGTAATATAGACTGACTTGGTTGGCCTTATTTTTTAATTTTGGAGCACTAATGCCAATTTCAATTTTGAGGAGCTGTTGCTGCAGCAACACATATCTTGGCCTTGTTTATTAAGTCTTACTATTCGATGTTATACTTCAGACATTTAGGATTAAGATCTTACCTGGCTGGTGTTTTTGAACATGTTACACAGTAATAAACTGAACTTCTGGATATTTTTGTTAAGTTTGGGTAGTCTGAAGAATGTAAAGATGATTTTTTCTTTAATAATCTAGAAATAATACAAAAATTAAAATTAAAACCTGGATCTCATCCACCCTACACTTTTACTTCTTATTTTGATAGTAATATATTCTTGCAAAGCCAACTTAGAAAATTGAGAAATATTATTTAAAATAATAGTGGATATATATTCCCATATAAAATATTATGCAATCTTTATTGCAGTGAACTACTATGAATTTATTACTGTGCATATTAATCCGATTATTATTTATTATTAACATGAAAAAAATTCTTTTTTTTGCTACTAAATGGTTCTAGTCACTGTCAGCTTTGCTACTAATTCTTGAAGCGACCAGGCTCCCCACATGGATCAGTTGGTTCTGCTTCACCCGAGAAGGCTAAGACAAAGCAGAAACCAACAGTGAACCAACCATTCATCACAGCCAGCTTTAATTAGATCAGAACTCGCTAAGTAAATCGCATCTCAACCCTTTAACACCCAAATACACTAAATAGAACAAGTCCGGAGCCGATCTAAAGATTACACATTATCTGCCAATATTCATGATTCCAATTAATATTCAAGTTCTTACATATTGCATTTAATTTAAGTCTAGCTTATATTCTTCCCGCTATTCCCCCCTCTTAAGTTTATAACTATTCACTCCATAATCTTAAAGTAGCACTTATCGAGAAAATCTACCAAGCTGCTGAGAACGGCCACCAAGCTGCTCCTCTTACAAACGCCGGAACCAGACAGTGTGTATATGCGACCTCCCCTGCGATGGTGGGGGTCACGGTGAAGGTCACGTGTAATGTCACGCTGTGACGCGGCGTCACAATGGATAAAAAGTGGCAATATGATGTTCCAACACAAACGCTTACACACACTATGTCAAACAGGTTCTGGATGAATAGAAAGTTTTGTATTAATTTTTCCGACAGCTAACATAGATCATATGAATAATTATATCCAAAGAGGACTATAGGTTAATTCCAAAACACACTCCCATCAAAACACCAAGGTCACTCAACAGTTTTTTCCAGTCAAAGTTGATGTTTTAAATGTTTGTGTGCTCTCTACATTTTTTTTAAATTAAGGAATTAGTAAGTATTTAAATAAGTAATTAAAGTAAGTATGCCTACCTTGCACGACTGATGATTACTAGATGCTCACAAGATCCTTGGTGTACGTAAACATACGGATAGCCCATTCTGAGTTGCAGATCCTCAACTTTTATTGAATCCATAGGCTTTGTTTCACCTACTTTAATACCTCGGTCTTCAGCCCATTTCCTGATTACTTCAGAATAGTCTGTCGCACCTTCTTCTGTGTTTACGTAGAAAGTATTGTTTATGTAGAACATTGCCCCCTTGTACTTTTTCTGCACACAACACGATTATAAAATAGTTACTGTTTCTAACTTTTAAGTATCAATTAATTAATCTTCTGTAAGTCAGCTGAGAACATAATATTGGACATGGCTCATATTCACATTTTACAGTATAAGTAAATAAAAGTCAAGTATAAATGGTTGCAGATTTATAATGTAACAGGTATAAACAAATTTGACACATTGACGGGTGGTACTGATCATGTGTGTTATCAGGCTGGAACTGAGGCACACTCAAGCTCCTCGAGGGGGAGGTCTGCCTGTAAACGGAAAAATCTTGACACCTTAACTGCTAAACCTATTTCAGGCCTAATTACTAGACTGCCATACATAATTGTTGGCAAAGTTTTTTCCAGTTACATGATTTTTTGTACTTCTTTGGAATGATTAAAAAGGGATTCTAAATAAGAATTCTTATTTATTGCAAGAAAAAAATAGGACTGTTAAGGTCAGCACTGAATCCTTTTATAAAAATATTGCTATAAAATAGTGTCAACCTAATTGGATTAGTAATCATTTTTCAATCCTTTTACTATTCCACTTTGATTGGCTGTTGTGTCATTCACATGGCAACTTGCTACATCACCGGATTTCATACCATCATTATCCTGCCCGTTTGTAATGGCTATTTCAGTTTTTTATGAAAAAAATTTTTGAGCAATGCAATGCAAACATGATGAAAAAAGTTTTTTTTTATAAAAACGTTTTTTTACATAAATAATTTTTTTTCAACACATGTGAGTTAGTGATTTTTATTATTGTAGCCTGTTTTATAGTGAACACAAACATATATATTATGTTATACTTTGCATTGTATTCAAAATTGTAAAGGATTTTTAAACAAAACCTGAAAATGGCCAAAAATGAGGTGGCATTCCAGAGTGAAATGATGGACAGCTGGAGGGTTAAACCTCAACTTCTAGAACTAGTAGAGTAGAGCCCTAAGCCGACACTCAAGGTCACGTTTGGCCTAAATCTTTTGACGACTTATTCTCTTTTTTTATTTGTTTGTAGGCAAGTAAAATTGTCGATACAAAGTTTTCTTTGTAATAAATATGTATACCATATAAAATTTGTATTTTTTCACTTTAACACTATAGTGAGTAACCTCTATATTATATGAGTTTTTCCATATCCGAGGTGACCTCGGTCCCAATCACCTCGGCTACTCTGGTGTCTACTGTAATTTCTTGATTTCTTGATCTTACTGAGATATATAGTTCTGAAAACCTAATTTTATAATTTTATAATAGCTTACCCGTGCCACTTCAGTGGAAGGACTGTATGGCCAATCACTAACATCTCCGGACAAGTATTGAAAGTCAGACTCACAGGATATCTTTAATCGAAGATCATCAAGAGTCTGACAGTTAAGCACTTCAATTTCCTGTTGGCATTTTCCAGGACGTATACCCTTCTTACCTACGAGTCGACTAAAAGGTTTGTGGATACGGAAAGACAGAACGAAATTTTTTCTTGCAGACAAGTCTTTTTTCCCCAATTTTTTTGTGGTGTTCTAAAACAAAACACAAATAAACAGTTAATTGCTATTGTCATTTCATTACAATTAATTTAATTTTAACCAAATAAATCAACCCTAGACACACTGCCCATTTTTTGCATATGTACTGCTGTATATTTTGGCATTTTGCAAGCGTTTGGGAAAAAATTAATAAAAGTTGTTAGTATTAATTTTTTTAATGTCTTGTATATATTATTCTTTTCAGCAAATAATGTAGAATAATAAACAAAAGATTTTACTTTACTAGAAAAAATGTTAAAAAAATATAGAACTCTTTTTGTGTTGGTTTTTTTTTTAATTTCTTTTCCTTATTGTACATAATAGTTCTGATTACATTTCCATAGCAACGAGTTGTGACATCCACATCAAAGCTGAGGCATGGAATCAGCCCTCCGGATAAAGGCTTTCAATCTCTGGAGAGAGGGCCGGTCCAGAACTTTGGGAACAATTGGGTTTCAGGCCATGTAGGCATTTGAGGAAACGAGAACACAGACAAGCTCGCAAAAGCAGGAGCCAAGATGTCATTCTATGGTCCGGAACCATTTTGTGGCATTAGTAAAGCAACGGCCCACAAAGTAATTGATGCCTGGGCCAGGGAACAGCAATGTCTTTGATGGCAAAAGTTCCCTGGGATCAGGGGTGCGCAAAAAGCTGCTGTGGCTAATGCACCTTGGGAGAAATCTGCCTCTTTGAATGAATGAAAGAAAAATTCCCCTAAAAAATTTATAAGTTAAAAATGATCTTTTGATAGAGCTACAACTTGGATCTTGCAAAGAACAAGTGATAAGTAATAATAATGCATCCAAAAACTGATACCAAACAATATGATGCTATGTTTGAGTTTTACCCCTTTGAAATTTCTTACTGTCATCAATGTAGAAGTATTGTAGCCTAACCCAATACTTTTATACTTTTTAACTGAAATGGCGACCTACCCAGGTAGGTATTTTAAGCCAAGTATGAATGAGGAATGAATGTAAGATGATTGTGGCGCGATCTTGTAGTCTTGTTACTGACTAAGGCCGACATATTCCTTAGACAGGACTGTTAATTAATAGCCCAACAGCCGATGGCAAATAAGGGACCTACAGTTTAACGTGGAATCCGAACCACACCCTCTGAATTACGAATTGGTCTAATTATGAGGATGGTCTTTGTGGATTAACGTAGTATTCAATAGTGCGGACGTTAATACACACAAGAGAACACCACAACCACCGCCATCTCTCACAACTATCCACAATTCGTGACCTCCAAGTAGCTGGATTACAGGATGTCGCCACCATCCCAGTCAATCATCAGGCATCTCGGTAATCACCCAACTGTAAAAATACTCATTCAGCTCAGAAGAGACCGGAATCAGGACCCTGACCTTCAATTGTGTGGAACAGACAAACATAAAAAATTTGGCTCGAGAACAGCGTACATATGTCATCTATTTTACCTCACAAGAGTCATTCTATAAATTAATGAGTACGCTAAAATACAAACACATAGTAGGTTGTGTACAATAAAACATGAATTAAGTAAAGTACTTACAACAAGTATTGTGCCCCTTACAGTTCTGCAGCGTCTTCTATTCCTGAGACGTTTTCTTCTTGAAATACCACGGATAATACTTGATATACGTGTATCTGTACTTTCGCCATCACCATACTCAGGTATTTCATACTCCTTCTTTGTCTTAGCTGTTAACTTTGGTTCTTCTTCTGCTTGAAATTTTTTTACACAATCTTCTTGGTAATCAAATGCCTTTTTTGTTGTTCTTTTTCGAGCACCACGTCGTACAGGAACTTCAGGAACTTTGAACATGGATTCGTTTGCAGTATCACTAGACTCTTTTGAGGATATGCTTTCCACATTTAAAATCAAAGTATCAAGTAGCTGAGTTACAGTATCGATTGCTTCAGTTGATGATCTAAGTTGTTCTTTTTCAATACATGTTTCATTACAATGGTCATGTAAATTTGCTTCTTTCTCTATGGACCTGTCTGCAAAATTTGAATGTGTGGCATAGTCAGGGAGGGATTCTTGAGGGAACAGATTTGTATATGAACTAGATCCTGTTTTGATATCAGTTTTAGAACATGGAACTGTACATTCAAAGTCACTTTTTATATTTAAAAGCATTGTATCAAGTAATTGAGATACAATCTCAATGGCTTCAGAAGATGATTCTTTACAAGGTTTTGGGTTATCTTTAATTGATGTTTTAATAACAAAGTCATGTGCATCTGACTGTTTCTTTTCCTCTTTCTTTTTTTCTGCAGTTGAGGAACTAGAAAAACCTTTTGGGTTTAAACCTAATGGCTCATTTGATTTTGGAGTTATTTTGGATTTTGATTTGACAATTTTTTTATTTAAAGGTTTTATGAAAGCTCGAGTGTCTTCACTAATTGCTTCATTTAGAAGTGAAAATAAGTCTGCTTTATTTCCAAGTGTTTGTTCAATTACATTTGACTGTTTAATCGGGCTAGGGAGCGTTTCTTCAATTAATATGTCGGTCATTAATTTCGATTTATTTTCAATTTCTCTAGTTGAACTAAGTTCTTTGTCATTCCTCCTTTTCTGACAATTTCTACTTTCATGACTTATTTTCTTTGAAACAGGCAATGAAACATTAGAGTTTTTAACAGATTTATTGTTTCCTACTGCATCAGTTTTTCTCATGTCTTTGTTTGACATATTCATAGGGTCTGAAGTAATTTCAGGGCAATCAACTACTCTTTTACCAACATTATGAACATTTATTTTACCTTTATTTGCAATCTTTTTTCGATTTTTCATTTTGTTGGATGGACTAATGTTTAGTCCAGAATTTGATATTTTTGTTGACATTTCTTTTTTTTCATATATTTTGCCTTTACACTTTGAAGCTACTTGACCATGCACGTTTCTTTCATAAGTTTTAATACAATCTTTAAGCATATCTAACGAAGTGTTCTTATCATCAATTTGTTTTTCTGCAATGGAAGTTCCATCTCTGGATTTTTGGGTATTACTATTTCCAAGTATACAACTTGTTTGTTCGTCACTGTCACTATCCACAGTGATACTGTAAATACTAGATTCATCTTCATCTCTATCTTTTGATGTTGATGGTGGTTCTTCCCTAAACACTGAAGGACTACTTTCCTTTGAGTTTATTGGTGTATTTTCTTCTGGAAAAGAAGCTGTATTCATCTCTTGTTTCTTCTTGACTTTGAGCCATTCCAAATAATAATCTTTCCGAGTAAAAAGTTTTTTGCTGAAAATTAACAAAAAAATGAATGAATTTTATTTTTGAATACAAACCGTTTAGCTGAATATTACAAAAAACTAATGACATACATTAACATAAATGACAAATCTATCATTTAACTGCTTATAAGGTGGAGTTATATTAATTCACGTATACTCCAATAGAATAGCGTGGTAAATTAATAAGTAGGTTTGCTGCCACAAGGAACAAAAACTCAGTTTTCAGCACACATTATTATAACTTAATTATATGAAGCTGTAAACCAAGTTTTATATCAATATTTCAAGTAATAAGTGAGATATCAATTTTTGCCTTTTCCCCATTAGATTAAATTTGGGGCTCCAAGAGACCACGTACAGTGTTTACCAGTTTGTTTATCTTAACAACAATTTGAATTAGATCGGAGACTCAAAATAATAAAAAATAAAACTAGAATGTAGCAGAATTACCAAACCCATGCATTAATGTGCAGCGCATCTATACTGCGAGGTGGTGAAATAAGCTCATTGACGCTAGCTGGTTTTTATACCCGATCAGATAGCGTTCCATGTTTACAGTTCTATTGCTTAAGCAAAGCTCCTTCATTTAGATTGATTGAAAAATACACAATGTTACATATAGAAGATAAAATATTTTGGACAAGTTGAACATATCAACAAACATTACCCCTTGGGAAGAAACAAATGTTAGGCTGCAAAGGCCAATAATTTAAATTTATTATCATTACTTGTAGTACAAAAAAATACATAAAAAATATCAAAATTATTATCAAAAAACGTAGCAGATTAACAAACTTTATATGAAACTGTATATAAAGTTGTATCTCAATATTTCAAATAATAAGTAAGATGTCAATTTTGTACCCTTTCCTCATACGATTAACTTTGAGGCTCCAAGAGACAACCTATAACGACCGCACAAAAATGGTCAAAAATTATTTGTGGAAAACCCCAATTTAGAGCACAAACTCCTCCTAAAACCTCTTCAAATAGACTGATTTGTCTGTATTTTGAACTTGGTTAAATAAATGCAAATTTAAATGCCTGCATAATATTACATCAAGATTCCAGTTGCTGGCATGGACCTGTATGTGTTTTTTTACCAGTTTGAATACTTCAACAACTACTTGACATAAAACGGAGAATCAAAATAGAGTTTTTGATTTTTGAGCTCATTCTAACAATGTTAGTAAAAATCTAATTTGTTAACAAATTATTTGCAAAAAATACAATACTTTGGAGGAAATAAAATATGTTAGGCTGTAAGGGCAAACAGTTTCAAAATATTATCTTACATTATGTGTAGTCTAAACATTTATCTATGAAATAATAATAATAATAATAAATAATAAACAGTGTTTTATATTATAATATGTACAGTACATTCAGAAAATAAACAAAACAACACCAATAGAGGAACCTTACATACAAATAAAAACACTAATACAGTATGGTCCTAGTTGAACGTCTTTTGGGTTGACATAACTCTTAAGAATTAAAGGTTCGCACAATAAAACTAAACTATTTTATTTCCTAAGTAATCCCTTTTAGCTAACAAAATTATAACAATCAATACCTCCATTAAACATAAAAAAAGACACCTCAGCTTAAACCTTAAATAAAGAATTTGTTTTCTTTTAGCAATAAAAATGTATACATTTAATTCCCACAAGCTTCTCAAAAGTTAAATTCAGAAACCAAATTCCATCTCACATACCAGACGTTTTTTAAGAACCCCCCTAAAGCCCGCCAATCCCTTCCATTCATAAATAATAAAAAATCATCCCAGCTTAGTTCGTAACAGAAGACTACTGTTTACGAATATTCGCCAGTATCGGGCACCTACCAACATAATGAAATATAGTTTCCTCCTCCTGCAAATTACAAAGCGAGCAATAAAAATTCTGGTCATTCAGCCAGGATTTGTAGTTTAAATCAATTGATTCGGCTCAAGCCTTAAAAATCCAACGTTTCAAATCTAAACCTATATTATTGGCCAAGTAGGACCGGACCGATGGCCCAGATCAAGGTCAAGGGCACTATAGATCTGGTGATATCGAGATTCCCGCGCGGATTGCCGCCAGGCTTACCATGTCTCCATCCTGACCGCCTCTACTAAATTACTATAATAAATACTAAATTTAACTCTTAAAATACATATCAAATAGGGTACAGTGGTGTAGTGGTGCAGGAACTACTAACTTTCACAGTAGCGGGGGCTACTGTAAAATATTTTCTATGGGAACTAGAATCCACTATGGTAAATGTATATATAATGCAAACATAAATTTAACCCTACGTCGGTGACATCACACAGTTTGCCTCCAGGTGCTTTTATTTTTGTCCAAAAAACAATGAGGGTTGTTTCTGGTTGGCAGTCGCAAGAGTCACTGTACTTTACGTGACACTTTCTAGGAACTGGTTCAACTTCATTTCACATTCCCAACCCTCGTTTTCTAACCCTTCTATTCAGTTGAAACCCGAAATTCGCGTAGCACGGATGACGCCATCATGGGTCACTGATCGCACTACTACGGTTATGTAGTTTAGTTCCATGTTTTCTTTATTTCATAGACTTAATTTAGTTTTTTATTGCTTAGTATTGATTGCACAGAGGTCTCATACAATCTCTTTACAATATATGTATAAAAATAGATTGTTTGTCTATTATTTACATACCACGAAAAAAACTCTGTGAGTCACCATTTGTGTTTGAAAATCAAAGTCACTGACAAAGGGTTAAATGTTGCTAATAAATCCTGAGCTGTAAATGTATTTAGAGGTGGTTTGCATGATGATCACTTGTCATGCCCAAAACTAAGCTAGTAGCCTAACAGTCCACATAAGTTTTGTAGTGTTTCTTGTATAACTTATAACATCGTCTCTCGGGCTTGAATAATCCTATCTGCAAAAAGTTAAAGCTCAGGCCGGCTCAATTGCTTAAGAACCATCAATCCTACAGTAAAATATCATTGAAGTGTTTTTGAATCCACCAATTTATAATTATTTTTAAAAGGATATTTTTTCACCGACCTGTTACAAATATTTTAAAACAGCTTGTCAATTATTAAGAATCAACTTATAGGTAGACATATGAGCATTCAAGGTTATTTTCTAATATAAATATATTTGAGGATTATGCCAGTGAATTGACTCTTTTCACCTGTGCCGCTTTTCAATTGAATCTATTCTAACATGCGTGTATTATGTAAATAAGAAATGTTTACAGTGATGTTTAAATTTTAGTTATTGTATAATGCTATATGTTTTGAATTTACATCATGACATCTATTTAAAACATAATAATTTAATGGACAAAAAATAATTGACGATACCTTAAAAACATTACATATAAGTTAACATCTTAAGGCTTACTACCAGCCAAAAAACGAACATAGTAAAAAATGAACATAGAAAAATAAACAAATTACAATAGTCGTGTTTTTTAATTTTTAGATTAGATCGTTGAAATGGAAACCATACTACAATGTAGGTATTTTAAGCCAAGTATGAAAATACTTGGCTGTTTGTGGGGGTCAATGTAATAGCTTTTTCATTTGGTGTAATATAGTTTGGGGTCTTGTGTGCTAGAACTTGTGTTTTTTTCTTGGGATTGGAATTAGTTAAATTGTTCATATAGGCTAATGTATATTTTAACCTTTAAAGGTACTATTTCCTGTTGTTTACACTAAAGTGGGTCGAAAAGATTTGTATTTTTTTCTTCTAGCACAACACCCAAAAAAATATTTTTCTAGGATAGGAATAAGTAAAATGCTACAAAACTAATTTTTTTCCAATCCTTCGGCTAGCACGATGCACTTGACTCTTACAGGGCAGCTAATGTCTTAAGCCGCACACAGTAGGGTCGCACGACATGGCTAGTATTTTAGACGTGATTAATGTAACGAATTATCCGGTATAATGTATTACTTGCTTCGCTCGCTGGGAGCTCCGCCCCCAGGCCCCCTTATAGTTGTCATAAGCTTTGTGATATTGTTTAAGAATTAAACAGTAGGCCCTAGTATTTAAAAGTGGGATTCATATTGAATTAAAAGGTTTAATCCCTAATTATGGTCAGTGTATAACATTTAAGTTCTAGTGTATCATATTTCCTTTTTTTAAATTAGTTTTAGTGCCTTAGGAGTTTATGTTATGTTGTTTATCTTTATGTTTCTTGTCACATAAGTCCTAACTTAGTGTATATTATAACCTAAGAAAGTTTTTAGGTACAAATATGACACCCTTCAACCATTCAAGTCAAGCAATCTGTGGGAATTGAAATGAAATGAAAAATTTTTCATTTCAACAGGCAAAGCAGGTATTTCTTGCATAAAAAATTTTTATTTTAACCATTAATACCAAGGTTCGTCAACATCTGTCCACAAATAAAGGAGTTTACCTATCCTCTATATGATTAACATGAGAAAAGAGTATGCAGGTTAGCTGAGATGATAAACACATAAACTATGATTTTTAACTGACACTCGAACACTTGACTGATCGCGACACTTGAACTCAACAATTTTTACGAGAGTTATCATGCTCACAGACACGATACGATACGTATAAATTTTATCGACTATGGTTCTTGGCCTCTGGGCACCAAAAGACGAAAAATAACATGGTCCCGAGCTTAAGTCTTGCCATGAGACCAACGGTAATAGCTTCTCCCCTAGATGAGAAATTCGCTAAAACGTTGAAATTGGGGGTCTTCTGCGAAGCTTATCTTCTCAATTAGGTTGTTAGAAAATGAAAAATGTTCATTTGAGATCAATTTGATGGTAATTAGTACTTTGTACCGGTTGCGGAACTTTTACTTGTATATTCATAAGAGATGCACATTCATTTTGATAGACTTTAAGAACTTGTTAAACTTGATTTTTCTGGTCAAAATTTTAGGTATACCTAGTGATTGACACTGAAACAATACAAAATACATCTTGATATTTCTTATAGGCATTAATATCAGACATTCCTGTTGGGGAAGGTCTCCCACAGCTATCTTACCTGCCAATTTTCTCTGATAGTGTCCAATTTAACCTATATCACGATTTTTTCTTACATAAAGGTCTATGGATGAATCCTTGGAAGCCTAAGTTTACTTACTTAATATCGGCACGGAGAATACTGAGCTCTTTTGTTGAGAGTTCTTCCTCATCTTGTAAAATGTTCTTCAAAATGATTTTTGTTCCAACGCTGGACTTAGGCATAATTCTTGACAACTCATCAGAATATTTTGTAAAATAATCCTTGAAAGTTACGTTTCTAGAATAACCAAAATTCACTTTTGGAGTACCATTTTTCCTAAGTAGGTAAATTTTATCAAATCCTTCCATGTAGAACTGAATCGAAATAATGAATTCAAGGTCAAATTATCCAACTTATATTATAATATTAGCAAACTTATTCAAAGCATAACCGTTTACAATATTTTATCTATTCAAACACGTGTATATATATTCTTCTGCGACTTATCCAAGGCTTTTGACTCGGTGGATCACAAGATTCTTTTGAACAAATTGTGTCACTATACTATGGCATTAGAGGAATGGCTTTGGCTTGGTTTGAGACCGGGCTGAAGGTAGCTTATGCGCGCCAGCTAATGCGTCGATAAGTAGATTCATAAGCCAGGGCGTTAGTTCCATTCATAAGCTGGCGCGTACACGATGATTCCAATATATTCAACCCCCCAATAAATATCTGTTCTCACTGTGTAAACATAACAAAGTGATATGTGTACTTTAATTTAAAAATAGTTTCAAAGTGGTACATAGGGTAGGAACGAGGTATATGAGATTTTTTATGTTAATTTTCAGCGGATTTCTACTAACGCCCTGGCTTATGAATCTACTTATCGACGCATTAGCTGGCGCGCATAAGCTACCTTCAGGCCGGTTGGTTTGAGTCATTTCTCTCAAACCGATTTCAACAAGTTAAATTAAATAGTTCCTCTGGTCCTGTGTGTTCGTCTTTCAGGCTCATAAAGCGAGGAGTTCCACAGGGCTGTATACTATCTCCAATTTTATTTTTACTTTATATTAATGATCTTCAGGCCAAGGAAAGTGGATGCCAAATTACAATGTTTGCGGATGATGTATCAGTTTTGATAAGGGGTGATAATTTGGAAGATATGAAAGAGAAAGTTACGTCTTCGATGAACTCGTTGAAAGAATGGTTCGATTGTAACGGCCTTTTTTTAAACACCATCAAAACAAAATATATACATTTCAAATTAAATAACAAAGCCAATGATGAAGTAAACTTTGTTTCAAATCACCCTCTATCATCTTCTAAATTCTTGGGTTTAACTTTTGATCAAACTATGAGGTGGCAAAGTCACATTCACAGTATTGCAAATAGGTTAAGTTCATCTCTATTTGCCATCCGGATTCTAAAATCAACTTGTGATAAAAATGTGTTGATGGATGTGTATCGTGGTTACGGTGAGAGCATTATTCGTTACGGGATTGCTGTTTGGGGAGGGGGTACAGAGAAAAAATATTCAAAATTCAAAAAAAAATCTTGAGAGTCATGTTTGGTCTGTGCCCTCGTCATCCATGTAAAAATGTATTCATTGAATCTGGTGTTCTCACGGTGTACGCTTTATATATTCAAGAAGTTCTCCATTTAACTTTCAAAAATAAAGATTTATTTACAAAAGTAGGGAACTTCCATGCTCACAATACGAGACATGGGACAAACCTGGCATATCCTCTCCACAGAACCAATAGTTATGAAAAAAGCCCAGCATATAGAGGGATCAAATTTTTCAATAAATTGCCTGCTACAATAAAATCAATCACCTCTCTGAACCATTTTAAAAAAGAAGTAAAGAAATTTCTCCTATCAAAAGCTTTTTATTCTATTGCAGAATTTTTAAACACTTGACTTGTTTTGAGACAGATTATTTTCATTTATGTATTATGTTAGGTTAATTTATGTCTAGTTACCATATAATATAATATTTATGACAATGCACGATATTTGTAACAAATACTATTGTTCAAATCTTATGTGTAAATAAAGTACTTATGACTTATGACTTATATATATATACATGTAAGTACATGAACATAATGGTCCGACACTGATGTTGTGTAAATTCAAATTTAACCTGACTTTAACTTCGCTTTCCTTTTTTTATTAATTAACAGTCCTGTCTAAGGAACATGTCAACCTTAGTCAGTAACAAAACTACAAGATCAAGCCACAAATCATCCTACATTCATTTCACATTCATACTTGGATGGATGGATTGTGAGGTTTCAGTGGGCTGAAGGCCCAATGCGGCTGTTATAGGACTACGTCCTCTTCATTAAAATACCTACCACCTACCTGGGTAGGTCGCCATTTCAGTTAAAAGAATATTCTGTTTTGCCAATGGCAGGCTCAGCGTTTGCTATGCAACTGCGAAGTACACTATCTTTTCGTATGGAATTCTCATCTAATTTTGTGGTCCTCCCGGGGATCGAACCCATCACCTCTTGCACTGAAATCCAAGACACTAATCGTTAGGCTAGCAGATAGTTCCACCACATTAACATCATACTACCTCTACAGGTCCTGTACCTTTAATAGTACCTAAAGGTACTACTACTACATCAACATGTAGTACAGTAACATGTGGTATGATATAGTGATGGGATTAGCCCAGGTGAAAAAAACCGATTCACCCAGTTCCCTCCTCAAGGAACAGGTGAATCACCTGAACCGAACGGTTTAAATCGAATTGGATGGTTGAACCTTCTATCATCTATGGTGTTAGCCTAAAGATTAGCGTGCTACGGTGCAACAGCAAGAAGTGACGTGTTTGTTTCCTGGGATGGACACAAAATTTAGATGGGAATTTTCTTAAAAATAGTAACTCCGAAACTGCATAGCTTAAGATAAATCTGCATCTGGAAAAAAAACAAAATAAAAAAGCTATATTATTAATTTAGTTTGGTACAAGTTTGTTTTGGTTATGTTTTTCTGCTCAACAAGATAACCAATTTACAGAATTTTTGTCGGGTTTTAATTTTAATTATTTGTGTGTTTTGCAGATGATCAAACATACATTTGAAAATAAGTTAAATAAAAAAGTATAGCTCTGTAAATAGCTGTGTGTCGAGTGTAAAATTTAAGCTTCTATCCATTGTTTTATTTTAATTCTATCTAATAAAAATAAATATCTAAAATGACTAAGTTGATGGAGTGGTTAGTGGGTGGTTGTTTATTTTTGAGTTTATGGCTGGCTCTATTGAATAATATTTTTCAATCATCATTAATTAATGATTGGATGCACGTTGTAGTGGCAATGCCAGTAATAGCTGTTGGATTTTTTGGGGTAAATATCCATGCTGTTGTATACAAATTTATTGATAGGCTTTAATTCTAGAATTTTTATTGAATAGGCTTATCTAAGTCTAGAAATGTCTTTAATCACTTCCATGATGAAATAAACTAAAGTTAATTAAAATATTAGGTAAATAAATGCTACAGCTAACTTGTTTGAAGCTTCTGTGTTATTTTAACCATGTTTTGCAAAATAATACTAGGCCTAAATACACAAAATCAATTTGACAATTAAATTGGTATATGTAGCTAAACTAATTTGAAAAACAAAACGATAGGCCTATTCAAAATACTGTTAAAAAGACAGTAATGATATGATGCCAAGGTGTACAGTACAATAAAGTTTGGATTATGGTTCGGGCTTTGGAAAAAAATTATGCAAATAACAGTTAGGCCTAAGATGTGAATTTTATCTCAAGCTTCTTCAAAATTTCAGAAGCAACCGCAGTACCTTGCTGTTTGTGCAAGTGTTACTAACGATGGATGCTAATGTGATGAATACATACTCTTTATTTTGGGAGTGCATTTCAAGCGGAGCACTACCGGGATCGGTCACCATTTGACATTTTAATACTGAACTATCAAAGCATAGCTGTTTGATTTAGAGGGTAGATGAAAAAATGAAAAACCAGCAGCCACGATTTGATATATCAATACTGAACTGTCAAAGTAAGGTGTTCAAGATTTGATGTACATTGGTAGTAGTTTCGGAATAATTTTTATGGTCAAAAAGAGCGTTTTATTTCCTTCCTGAAACTTATAATAATAACTTTTAATGAAATTAAAAACAAATTTTTAACACGTGTGATATTTTGTGGGGCTATGTTGTATGAAGTCTGCAGCACTATTATTCCAGGAGGTATTCACGCTTAGTTGTCTATGCGACGAGGATGTCTATAATGGTATATTTTCATTATAGTTTCAGATCATCCAGATTTTCGGCTAGAGCTATGATTTCAAAACCATTTCGGTCATTTTTTTTAGTAGCATCTGTTGGTACAGTACATGTTGTATTTTAAATAAATTTTGGGAAAAATACCTCAAATATACCCCTTCAGATAGAGCTATATGTTCAGTTTTTGAGTTCATCCAAATAGATCCAAAACTAACTGAAAATTTAACAAATTTAATCAGGATCAAACTTTTATACCTCTGTCATTTGTACATATAAAATTAAAAAAATTCAACAGTGTTCTAGCATCTATAGAAAAAGGAACATGATTCCAGGTTTAGTTTTACCATGTATATTATGGAGGATAAGTAAAAATTAATATTTCACTTATTAACCAATATTTTTGGATAAAACTTGATATTTAGCTTTATGTAGTTGGTACCCATAAGTTTATACTAAAAAATCATAGTTTATGTGTTTATCATGGCAGCAAACCTGCATACTCTTTTCCCATGTTAATCATATGGAGAATAGGTAAACTCCTTTATTTATGGACAGATTTTGATGGAAGTTGGTATGAATGCTAAAAATAAAAAATTTTGATGGTACAAATGCCTACTCTCAGTGTTCCTCATAGCAACAAACCTGCTCACTCTTTCCCATGTTAATGTTATGGAGAATAGGCAAATGAATTCTCATGTTTATCGACATATTTTGATCAAACTTGTCATATATTATTATTATTATTATATTATTGATTTGGAAATTCGCTGAGTACGCAGGTCTGCTGCGACGGGGGTATTGGGATTAGATAATTGAAATGGTAACCATACTACAATGTAGGTATTTTAAGCCAAGTAAATTCGCTAAAAAGTACCTACCTTAAAATCTTTTCGGTAGTGTGGAAAACTGGTGTTCAGAAAAAGCTCCTCAATCCCATTGAAGACAAAAATGTACCAATAATGGGGAACTCAATAAGTTAGGACCTAGAGCCTAGTCCTATTCCAATAAATATAAAACCTTACAAGTTATAGGTGAATGTTATTCATACCTATAGTAACATGTTATTCTGTCTAAAGAACTTGTCAGCCTTGGTCAGTAAGTAACAAGACTACATGATCGTGCCACAATCATCCTACACTCGTTTCTCATTCGTACTTGGCTTAAAATACCTACCTTCTAGTACGGTCACCATTTCAATAATAATCTAATAATTTAACCATATTTTGAAATCTATACATGTAAGAAAATCAGAGAGAAATAAGAGTAAAGGAAGAAAAATGTCACAGTGAAACGGAAATGAAAGGGAAAAGGAATAGGCATCATCTACGGATTGAAATGTCACAACATCCTGTGCTTGACTTCTCGATCTCAACTACCTATGTTTCTTATACGTTCTTGTTAGATTTCTTATAGTTCAATTTTTAACTCATATCTCATAAATTACCTCAAATTTTGACATACAGTAGGGATTCGATTACTCGAAACAATAGGGGATTAAGGGTGTTCAGATAACTGAATTTTCAGCTCATAGACGGGAGAATAATATTCAATGCATATAATAAAAAATAAAAATATTTTTTAATTTACTTTTTATAATTTGATACTCTCAAAAGATACAAAGTACTCTATATAAAGTACGAAAACATTATCAGCTTTAAAAAATCCAATAGAGAAGGCTTAAAAAAGTTCTTTGAACATCAACTCAACAACGCGCAAACGCGAGTTTAGTCGTGTTGGCAGTGCTGGGCCGCTGCTACCACCAATGGTTATACTCAAGTTCGGTATGCGGTTTCATTTTTGACTGTGTTTCGGTTAACTGATGTTTCGGATAACTGGGCTTCGGATAATTGACGCTCTACTGTATGTTTTTATCTTTATAAAACATAATGTTGATAAAGTTTTTTTTTCAAAAATCTTAATTGTTACACAGAAAACATGACAGTTTCAGTATATAGATAGTAAAAGAAAAATATCACAGTTGCTTTTTATCAAGTAAACATTTTACAGGTATATGCAGCTTCTGTTGTCTTTTGGCGAGTTTACACCTTCAACGATTGTGAAAATGCTGCAAAAGAACTTCAACAGGTAAGAACACATGTCATTTTTCCCGTGGTATGGAAACCACTATGTTCATCCAGAACACATGAATTAATTACCGAGTTATATTGTATTGACATATATCATTAATAACTACTTTCATTGATCCAAGAAAAAAAATTGTCTTGAAATTTTTTATATCTTGCCTGTTAAGGCTTCTCTTGAAAACTTTGTAAAACATCTGTTAAAATATTATTAGTAAATTCAATTGGGTTTACTTGAAGGGGTGTTTTCCTATCTCCTTAGCATGATCAAGTTAACTGTATCATCGCAGCAATGAACTCCGTTGGTATTCCAATGCAATGCAATTATTGTTTTTCAACGCATGTTGTTATAACTCTGCTGCGTTATATAGGCCTACACCAGTCAACATCTAGTAGTCACAGTATACCTTTAATAACAATCAGTAATATAAGATTTTTGATACAGCTATTTTATAATTCAGATGGAACCTTTGTTATGGAATTAATAAGCAAACAAAAAAACTCCAATTGCAACAGTAACTGGCTCTGTTGCAGCGGTCTCAATCACGAAGCGTTAAGCACACAGCCCCATTCACGCAATGCGGAGGTAGGAAGGGAGTCTCAAACGTTCTTTGTGCAACTAGTATTCTCCGTAATTGCAAAGCACAGAGCACTCAGCTCAGTAAGCTTAATCGTGGAGCCAGGAAAACTCCCCTTAAATCAATGATCCTAGTGTTTAAAACTCCTTTCTTGAAATAACTAGGCCTATTAGCTAATATACGTGGAACTCCAATTAAATTGACTCCTTAAAACATTAAAATCTATTCAACCATTATGGAGTTAAGACTGTGTTAAGTATACTGAATTCATTTCAATTTCAATGTGCAGTTTTTTCTGTTAATGATTTTTATACGCAAAGACCAGAATATTTTCCCCTCTCAAGTTTTACACAATTAGATGGGTGGAAAATTTCAATGTCAGGGACAGAGCATTGTATTTCTACTTGTAAACTTAAAGTAACAACTAAATCTTCACCACCAAGAAAAACTGCATTCATCGTAATATTTTATTTAATGTTATATTTGTTGCAAGCTTATTTCGTGAGGTTGATAAAATTCTATACAAAACCAAGAAATTGAGAAGTTTGGCTTCTGTAAACATTTTAGGTCATATCTTAACATGTCTTAGCTCGGAGGGGGGGTGATTTTTAAGATGGAAAACATGTAACAGGTTTCCATAGAAACTACCAGAGCTATTGTATTGAATTTTTAATATAAAAGAATAAGAACAGCTGTTTAGATGAACTGAATAAATTCCCTTAAAGCATATCCATGATCTAACCTATTTCCCACAGGGAAGTAAATACAAACATTTTTTTAAACGATGGTTTAGGAAAATGGGAAATTTTGCCTTTATTCTAAGGGTGAGCATATTTTTGTACGTCAAAAGTATTATCAGGTCCTGAACTGAAGTTTACTGCCTCCCACTATTATTATTATGCCTGTGCAACCAGGTGACAGTGAAACTTGGAAGCTTGTGATATAATGTAATTTAGGTCAAAAGCACATTTTGTTATTTTTAAAAATCTTAAGGGTGTTTGATCAAAAGAATTGATTTTAAATCTCATTTTATCTTACAAAGGAAAATTTAGGATGCAATAAATCTGGATATATAGCTTGAAGCAAAAGTAACTAAGTTGTAAGAGCTGTGAAAGAAGAATATTTGTTAAATAGAAATACAAGCTCAGGAGGAAAACTGCTTGATTTCAGTGATATTCTGTAAATTTTCAAGTCTCACCAACATTGGAATCCTTATATTTTGTTCTCAATTTTTCCTGAGTAAACTTTAAATCTCATATTCATAACAACATGATGTATGTAATATAAAGTGGAGACATTGAATTTATATACTATGTAGATACGTAGGTATTTATTTATAGATGGAAGAGATTATGAAATCAGGTGGTAGGTAATCTCGCGATGTTGTCAAATATTGGTTTCAAAGGGTAAAGATTATGAGAAAATCTCTTTTAATTATTATCAACTGGCTGGGTGGTGTAGTGGTTATAATACCCGCCTTCAAAACTGAAGGTCGCCGGATCAAATCCCGCAAGGGTCGAATCTGGACCCAGTCGCCATTTGTCATTGGGCTACTAATTAATGATGCTTCCTAACAACAGGTCGACGTTAGGTAGTAACAAGACCGGGGTTTGGACCGTTCCCCATCAAAACGTTAAAAATGCCACTGGCGTAGAAATACACAAAATAAAATAAAACTAAAAAATAAAATTACACTGCATTAGGTATCTGACAAAAGTTTACTGATGGTGTGACAAATACCCTTGGTTAATTAAGCATATGCTGTCTGGCACTGAATATGTAAAATAAAAAATTAATTACCTGTCTAATTTCATGGCTGCTGATTTGTTTGTTTATGAAGTAAAATTAATTTGGGTGATCATTGATTATGCTTACTAATATTTATTGTGACATTGTTTCAGCAAATTATTGAAGCCAGAGAGGACTTACAAAGACATGGTTTTATTTTTCAAGCCAGTGACAAGAAAACAGATTGAATTTTGTAAATAAAATATACACAATAATATATTACTTTTTTAACTTGTAATAAATTATTTCAAACCTATTATTTCATTATTATAGAAGTGACTGAATTATACAGTAGTGTAAATCCTGAAAAATATTAATTTTAACCATCTAGCTAAAGGGCGTAAGAAAAGATACTACTTCACTAAAATACTGATAAGGTAGGTTCGTGAACAGATAAGGTTAATAAGATAATTATACAGATGCAATTCATAAATTTTATTGTAACAAAACACTTAAAAAAATACCTATGTCTTGATAATAAATAACTTATTCAGTCTGTTAAGAACCACAGAACACTTAAAGCTCTTCTTTTGAATACTTTGGTTTCAGTTCTTCGATGCGTTTGATGTAGTCAGTTTTTTCTATGCAACCGTCGCACCCTTCGTTCCACTTGTTCAGAATCTTCTTCAAGTCTCTTACTTTAAGTTTTTTCAGATCCACTGCATTCAGATCTATCTCCTTTTCTAGAACAGTTGTGGGAAACTGTTAAAGAACATTCATATGTTGTGTCCAATTTAAACCTGAACACTTGAAAAAAAAATTAAAATAAGCTTACCAGATAACAACCTCAGACTTCATAAATGAAATATGTATGTACAGTAAAGTCCGGATCCGGTTTGAAAATGTTTAATAACAGTTAAACCCAAGTTTCATATTGAGCACTTTTCAAATGTCAAGACAAATCCAAATAATGGGAATATTGTTTCCACTTTAGACCAGAGTCCCGGTAATCCTAAGGTCTTGCTAATCCGAACTACCTGAGGGGAAAAAGGTTACCGAACTTAAAGACAAAGAAATGTAAACTAAAGACAACATTCACAGTCAAACATAACTTTCAAACTAATTCATGGCTCCATAACCAGTGAAAATTGGGCACGCGGAAACACACTTAACGTTGTCTGCATAAGGGATGGACGCAAAGTGAAGTGTTTATGTGTGATTCACATCGAACGTGTTAATTAAACACTGTAACTTAGTTTTTGGAACATAAGAATTCAGTTACCGTATCATCTTTTGACGTAACAAAGAAATCATTGTAGCCAATGCAAAGTTGTGCCATAGTGTTATAAACATAAAGTATGTGGATGTAGCAGTACACTGTTGCACGAGATAACATAGGGCGATGTCTAGCTACACTCACAGTAGACTCAATTCTCATTGTCCGACTCAAAAATTTGAGTTCATCTCCAGCACATGCCCGCAATCATGTAGAAAAAGTATACAGCACAGACAGCACTGTTTAATCATTTTGTATTTATAATAACGTGTCCATTGTGGATAGAACGTCTCTGCATGAACACTTGATTCCATTAAGGAAAAATATGTAGTGGACCAACCTATAACCTACAACTGTGGTAAGACGTAAGTTAAGTGGTCTAAATACACAGTTCGGATTCTAAATAATGGATTTGATCAGTACTTTTAATGTAACTTTACACAGCATTCATGAACTCAGACTTCATGAATTTGAAATATATGTATTTAAAATAAAGTCTGGTCTAACCGAACCATCCAGACTCTGGCTTATTCCGATCAGGTTAAAAATAATTTAATAATAGCTTAAGACGTAAGATTTCATCTCGAACGCCTTGAAAATGACAGACGCAACCCTAATACTTGCTGGGCGCGGCAAATATCTTTGATGATGATTGTATAACATCAAAGTATACACTCCGTATGTCGTGTTTTTTGCAAAAGTGGAATGCTACTGACACGAGTACAGCAGGTGATATTATATGGGAGTAATTACATAAAAAGAGGTCAGAAAAAGAAAACTGAACTCAATTCAATAATCTTTTACTAAATTAACTACTTTTTATTCAAGACGAACAATAAATTAACATGAAATAAATTAAGCTTTCTTTTTTTATTGTAATGTTTTATTTCTCTCCCATATTAATCCGCATAAACCAAACTTTACTGTATTTTATTTTTAAAAGAATGGCAGCCTACTTTATACATACTGGGCCCACTCAAATAACAGATCTGTGTGGGATGTATCTAGCACAGATAGGCGTGAGCCCACAGAATCTGTTACAGGTATCAGACCTATTGTAAATTTAAATAATCCTCATTATACCAGAGGATTATTTCCTTTTGAGGTGGAATGGCGAGTATAGGTCCCCCAGACGCCATATTACCAAAAGCTTGAATGGTGAACTATACCCGCCGTGATGAATAACGTAAAACACATTCTAAGTAAACGAAAGACTAGTACATAATGTTTAATTGCTTCTTACACCCACATTACAGAGTTAAATGTTTATTTTTCTTACTCTGTGCATTTATTTTTGTCCTTATAATATTTATTTTCTCTGTGTATTTCTTCAAGCTGAATGTTGCGTTTGTAATCTGCTTGGAGCGATTGTTGTTGTAGTAAAGGTTAGTTTTACACAGTGTTTACTCGTATCAGTGTTTCTACTGTTATTTAAATGTAGAATAAAGCTACAGACAAATATAGAGAATTATTAGTGTGGTGATTATGATAGTGATATTAGTGGAGTAAGTGTTGGCAATAAAATTCAAAATTTAATTACGTCCTGGGGTGTAATTGTCACTAAATTCATTCAACATCAAAGGGGTAAGACCTGTTTGCTAAAGTGTTTAATAGCCTGTGTGTTAACTTTGTAAACTTACCATATCTCAATGAACAGAGCTGTGAGTCTTTCTTGTTTAGTTTGGAACACACAACGTCTGCTGGCATGGATGATTTTATTGGCCATGACAAGTCCCCAAGTATTCCTGTAGCAGAATCTTCCTTTCCACCGACATAGTAACACTTTAAAAGAAATAATCATCTTAGAGTGTAGATAACACACAATAGCTTAAATGAGTGTTGACCTAGACAGAATCATGTATGTCTAGATTATATTATGGTACCTCTTGTTGAACATAAAATAACAAACTAACCAAGTACAGTAGATTGCATACTTACTTACTTACTTGTTACTTGTGTATTCCGTCCGTAGTCCGGGCAGGCCAGGAGTTGGACAGGTCAAAAGGTACAGAGTACCAGTAAAACATTAACCTAACTATGCTACTTGTTAATAACACTGTTGAGGTCATAAAAAACCTTTTCTAAGAGGAATTTTTTAGTTTCAATTTTGAATTAAGAGAAATCATCGATATTGCACAAATTTTCTGGTAGTGCCTGGAAAAGCTTGAGGCCATAGTAATTTGGCTTATGTTCATATAAAGTTAGCCTATATTGTTCGGCATGGATGCCTTTTTTTCTTGTATTGTAATTATTGTTTATAAAATTGGGTTTTATATTTTGATTTTTTATATAGCAAACTGCCTCCAGGACGAAAAGACTAGGAACAGTCAAAAGGCCAAGCTGAATGAAATATTCTTTGCAGCTAGTTTGAGGTGGTAATCCTAAAATAATTCGAATGGCTTTTTTTTGCCAGACGAATATTTTATCTAAATTACCCTTGACTGATCCCCAGAGAACAATGGAATAAGATATATGTTGTTCGAACAGTCCATAGTAGACCAGCTTAGAAAGAGAGATGCTGCCGTAAGCTCTCATCCGTCTCAGGATAAAGAGCCCCTTAGCAAGCGATCCCTCCAACTTAGCAAGCTGGCCCGCCCATCCCAGCCCATCGTCCAATCTCACCCCCAAGAAATCTGCAGAATTTGAAAATTCAGCTTCTTCCTCTCCTATTAATATTTTCGGAGACCTATTATTTTTAGAATTTTGCCTTTGAGAAGTCTGCAAGATAAGAAATTTTGTTTTTTGTGAATTTAAGTTCAATTTGTTGTTAGAGAAAAATTTTGAAAGGTCTTTAACTCTTTGATTTGTCTCGGTTTCCAAAGCAGCCACATCTGATCCCCTTGTGACCAATGTTGTGTAGTCCGCAAAGAGATAGACACCAGACCGTGGAATCGAGTCGGTAATGTCATTTATATAAACCAAAAACAGGAGAGGACCCAGCACTGATCCCTGAGGAACTCCGCTGGTGATGAGCTGTGGGGTCGACATGACTCTGGTAATTTTGAATTTTGACCTGTCTTGAATTTCTTTGATTTGAGATCTATTGGTCATGTACGACCTCAGCCAACTGAGGGCTGACCCTAACACTCCAATTGCTGCCAATTTTTCAAACAGAATGAAATGGTCGACACAGTCGAAAGCTTTCAATAGGTCAGCGAAACATCCCACCACCGTCTCGCCAGCCTCAGCTGCATCGATAGTTTCGTTTACAAAATCAATAAGAGCCAATTTTGTTGATTTACTGATTATCCGCGGTAATGGATTGCAGCGATTTAAGCAAAAACTAACCTAAAATACCCTGGAAATGGTTAAAAACAACTGGGAAAGCAGAATAAGTCCTTAAATAAACTTTACTGAATGTTAGATTTAATAATGTGAAAGACTTAATATAAAAGATTACCTTTTAAAAACACAATTTTTAAGACGTTATTTTCACATTGGTAAAAAAAAACAGTCCAATATGTGAGACAAGAGCGCAGTATTACAGGCCTACTCTTGAATTTGCCATCTTTTATTAGCTTTAAGGGAAGTTCATTATTGATTTTTGTTTCTTGACAAGTGCTTCCTTTATTACATAGGTTGACCAAATTTTTTCAGTACCATCAGATCTCATGTCATGCCACGATCAGACTGGCGCAAAACCGTTGCTTACATTTCCTTCTACTGTGTGTGGAGAGTTAAGTCCACGAACATGGTTCGTTGAACCACGTTCCCTTGTGCATGGCCCGCTTAAGTTTTGTTTGAAACTTAATGTAAATGCAGTTCAAATGTCTTTGGCCAGCTATCATGATAATTATTCTGCAGATATTGGCTTAAAAGCCAATACTAACTAATAGCTAACTTAAAAGTTAGGCATTTTGCAGGGGACTACACCTTTCATTTTGAAAACAAGTTCATACCTTTAGCAGTAAACCTGAATAGCCAATATTTTACTGGGCTTTTGAGAAAAAAAACAAATAGGCTATGTTTAGTAAAGAGGTCAACCATGTAAAAGTTAACAACTCACTAGAAGGGGAATTTTTATTTCTGTCCTCTTAGAAGAAAACTAAATTAATACAAGTTTTGACTAGCTCTAAGACAAAGTGGATAAACTATCCAGTAAGGCTTTTATTACAAATAGGTATACTCACAAATCTATCTTCCTTATCATCTTTTACAGTTTTACAAAACCTCCTAAATTCATCTTCTATGGTTCTTTGGTTTGATTTTAGTTCATCAGTCAGGCCTTTGCTAAATCGTTCCACAACATTTATACAAACTGAAAACAAAATTTAGTTAAGTGCAAATACACACATCTATTTTCAAAATACAAAATCTAGTATAGTAACTGTCCATAGACACAATAACAGATCCCTTCTGTTAATTCGCCACCACCAGAATTATACCTTAGAATTCCATTTATTCATCACCTACTATTTATTACTTAAAGTAAATTTAATATTAAACATTTTGGAGTATAAATTATATTGAGGAAAACCCGAAAAAAATTAATAGAGAAATACAAAATGAAATTAGGGGAAATAAAATGATTCAAATCAAAATGATTGATCATTCATCCAATGTATGATATTTTTTTAACAAGAAATGGAACTCTTAAACATTCACAATACAAAATTACCTAACCTAACCTCGTAAATCAGACTGCCCGGTGTACCGGCTTTGCGGACCTAATTATCGCTAGGCGATAAGAATTTCTACAATATGAAAATATGTTTTCCTGTATACTATATCGCAAGTGGTGGTGAACTAATGAAATCAGCCAAAACAGCAGTGGTGGTGAATTAACAGAAAAGGCCTACAACTCTTAAAAATACATAGGCTTACAATACAGATTTCAAATTAAGATACTAAAAAAAAATAAAAAAACAAGGACCACTTTATGAAGTTTTAAATTATCAATATCAAAGGTAATAGTGTCATTGAATTGAAGGAAAATCCCATTTGATGTCAGATTGTTAGTTGGTTTGATTTGATTTGGTAAAAGTGTAAGTAGAGTCATGAAAAAACGAACTATTCACATCGCCTTCACTGTTACACTTCAAATCCCGGGAAGCCCAGTACGGGTTTGGACCACTTTCCCAAGAAGTGTTTGTGTGATATTACGCCTTGACTCTAAAAAATTGCCTCTGGTGTAGAAACAAAAAATATTGTGATAAAACTTTGTAGGCCTATTCACCTTGAAAGTTTTGTAAACTCTAATAGGCCTATTGTATGCTACAAAATCTAGAGTTAATGTTATTATAGTGGCATCAAACCTACACATTTCCCATGTTATTCTTATGAAGAATAAGCAAATTGGCATAAGCCTAATTTCCCTATTTGTCATTTTATGATCAAACTCGATAATTAGTAAATTTGCTAATTATTTATGTGTTTTACCGGTATATTTTTACAAACTTTTTTATGCAATACATTTTCTTAGTATACAATATTTCTCATGATAAATATTATTTTGGACACAACTTTTTAGTTTTCATGGTAAAACTACCCAGACTTAGTTCACAATAAAATGATTAAAAAAGTATTTAAGGTTAGGTTATGAATTTTATTACCTTCACAATCTTCCCTCTTCAGCGTATTTGTGCTCGTTACAAAACAACCAATAGCTATCAAAACTAAAAACCAAATTTGCCTAACATTCATCATTGGAAAATGTTGTGATATTGTTAAGTATTGACAGCCTATTAAAATCCTAGTACAACAGAGTATTCCTTAGAAAAAGAATATTGTGACGAAAAATAACCCTGTCCTAGAGGTATGTTTTACTCATGTGTTTTCAAATGCAGTTGAAATTAATAATACTGATAGTAGAATAATTATTTCGTTAGATTATGTTGACACAAGTCACCGGGCCCAAGTTAATCTACTCCGTAACATTTACTTGAAAACTTGACGTACATATACGTACGTTTTTACAAATTCACCTACCTACAAACTACCAACGTGCTTTGATTTGATTGGTCAATATAATAAAGAGACGCTCAGGGAATAAACTATAAAGATCTATGGAAATAATATATCCATGCATATTATGTTTAAATAAGAATGTTAGCAGAATACTTAAATATGAGATCAAGAGTATTTACTGTAGTATTATTTACTGTATTGTCTATATATTTTGTTATTGTATTTTATCCTTTTGATATTAATTTATCATGACGTTGTCAATGCATTTCTTATAATGTTTACTTGACAATAAACTTCTTGATTCTTGATCGCACGCAGCACGCTGGCGTGAGTAGAGCGGATTTCATACAACTTATATTAATTCCATCATAGTAATCAAATAGTATTAGGTATGCAGGTTTGCTTCAATAAGGGTGGTTTTACATTGTAAAGTGCTTATACTAATACTGTTCACAAAGTAACTCATACAACATTTTATCAAATTATGTCAATGACAAAGCGAGTTATACCATAAATGATAGAAGAACTTCATCTATCACCAACGGTTATACCAATTGATCTATTCTCCGTAAAAATTACATAACCAATGAACAAAAAGTTTTCTGCCGTAAGAAACATGAAATTTGGGGGTTTTATAGATGTATTGATAAAACTTAACTAGATTGACTTGCCTACAAAATGTTGGAAGAATATTTAAGTATATAAGGGAGTTTATTATTTTAGCTGTTCTCCGTAAGATTAACATTGCACATAATTTTTTTATAATTTTTGAACTGATAGTCTATTTATGGAAAAAATTATGTTTATGTATAGCCAAGCTATTGTTTTAACAAGGTCAGTTGATCAGTGGGTTTGTTTTGTTGGTATTTGAGGAACGGAACCATTATTCCAGTTTGGGTTCAGCTATGTTTAGGAATGGCAAAATTTCAACAAAAATCGATAGATTGTTTTTACGATATATCACATTAGTAAATATCGGCATATCGGTCAATTATTTATCTGCTATATTGATATTTCCGATATATTTATGCAATTGTTCCTTATAATCCGTTCTTCTCTGGTTTTACCAGCAGGCTCCGCAGAAAAGCCTGACTAGGAGAAATAAGGTGAGTATAATTTCCAGATGTTGGGAAATTAATAATATGTATAAATTTGAACGTCTCTTAAATTTTTAATAGTCATTACATTCAATATGCTTGATACTGTAAAAACCAAAATAATTTACCATAATCTCTTTCGATAAAATCGGACAATATCGATATTCCAATAATATCGACATAAAAATATCGATAATTTCTTTTGATACATATATCGATATATTGTTTTGTTTCCATCACTAGATGTTTAAACCAATAACCTGTTTCTATCTGCGACTGCATACGTAGCCTCCTCTGTACTTTACGTGGGCTACTGTGTATACTCCTGTGTCAACATCGACTAGAGGGAGAAACATGCTACACGGAATCTTAAAGCTCATTTATATCACAAATGAAGTTTCCATTTAAGGAAAATTTGTAATAGTTTGTTCAAATTAATATTATTGATTTTAAAATCGACTCACAAAGAGAGGTAAGTTTTTGATGTATCTGATAAAATAGTATTTCCACAACGTGGCATTAGAGATATAGATGGTGAATGAACTTTTGTATTTTTGGAACCAAGAAGAAGACATCCAACTAATCTATTAATAGGTGTGAGCTCATAGTTACTTTTAGTTTATCAGTTCTCTGTTACTGTTCTGCATTGAAAGTTATTGGAGTAAGTTACTCTATTACATCAGTGAATCTGCTTTCTCCATCTAAGGTAAGATGTCTACTCCTAAGTACAAGCTAAGTTACTTATTAGACCAATAATCCTATGTATTTCTGGGTCTAATTGAGAGCTTAACTTAAATATCTAAAAAGTTTAAAATTAAATAGTGACTTTAACCCTAGAGCACTGGTGCCAATTCTCAGAGACCAGTTGAATTCTTTACTACTTTGTTAGGGTGACAGGTTGGAAATGCATGTTATTCACAGTAGCCTCTTCTAGGCTAAATCCAGGCATGCCCCACCCCAGTAGTCATTGTTATCATTAGCCTACTGTTGATTTTAGAGTTATTAGCCATTTGGGTCTGTCAGACTTGGCACCAGAGCTGACATAAAACGTTTTTAAGTGTATTTTTTGTTTTATTTATAAATTAAGCTTTGTATTTTGTAAATAGGAAACCATTAGTGCCGATCCAATGGCATTTAAATAAGGACAGGGTAAAAACCAGACACAGCTCAAGTGGGGTAAAAAAGACATATTTATAAAAAAAATTCAACAGTGTTGAATTTAAAAAATAAAAATACTACAATAAAATCTGTTAATACCTTAAGTTGTGCATCCCAAAAACAATTTTTAGTAACTAGATCAAGTCAAATTTCATGCAAAAACTTTTAAACATATCTTTTAACATCATGCAGTGTTTTTTAGTTAAAAAATCAATTATTGTAATCCTTGGAAAAACCATTGAAGCAGAGCAGGATAAGATAAGAATAAGAAAATATTTAGGATGGGTTTCATAAGAAATATGTTGGAGGAAGACAACGATGTTAAGAATTTTAAAAAATGTGGACGTTTTTTTGGAAGACACTGACACATACCAAGTGGGCGAAGACAACAACGACTAAACACCGATAAAAAGCAAACAAAAAAAACAAAAACAATTATACACATTAGTTAAATATTCATGTTCTTAATTAAACCAAGGATTGTTGTAGTATTTTCATAGTTTGGTTTAAAAAAATCTTAGTCATTTACCATTTGTGTAAATATTGCAATTTTCAAGAGAGTTTTCTAAATAAAATTAAGAATCAATCAAGAAAGATTTTCTAAAATGTGTATTAAAATTCTTTAAAAAAAATATTTTGTTCTTTTGATTACTATAATAAGAAAATAATATAATAAATAAATGTAAAACTATTTTACGTGTTGTAAACCAAATTTAACCCTCGAGAGGGTGCTTGCGGAGTTTTCCTCCGCACGTATAGTTTTTGTTAAAATAAACACGCATATCGGGTATCGGCAACTGTGTCAGGCTCCTTACCTCATTTCAGAAATCTCCTGAAACTATTTACATCAATTAAATCAATGATTGAACTTGGTATTTTATCGATTTATTTGACATTTAAATGCAGTTCTATATTATATATAGAAGTAAGATGGGTTAAATTCATACGATTTAGCGTTGTGGAATAAAACTCTGCATGCGCCCTCTTGTGTTACACCTGTGAAACGCCCGCTCAAGGGTTAAGCAGCATTACATAATGGGTCTGTGAGGTTCAGCGCAAGCGCTTATGGTGGTAAGGGAGGGCACCAGTGTTCCAGGATGCCCTGGGGTCCCTATAAAAATGAGTAATTCAATGTCATATCTTGATGGCAATTTTATTACCATTGTGGTAAAAGTATTGCAGGAGGGAGGTAAAAGTAGGCCCTACAGATTATGGTACCCACTATCTTTTTTCAAATTGATCTCAAATTAACTTTTTTCACCTTCTATCAACCAAATTAAGGAGAACCGCTTTGCAGAAGAACCGTTTTCTGATGATTTTTGTGATTCGTATGATTTTAGTGTAGTCAGGGGATCGGTAGGATTCGGGGTTCTGGGTGGGGAAAAATTACTTAAGTACATTTATTTCACTACCTATTAACATAATTAAGGATTACTTTTACCAAGTATATAAGGTAAAGCCAGTCTAGCTGTTTGTGTCACAAGAATGCAAACAAAGTCATATCGCACGAGAGGTTAATATGGCAGCACTCAGCTGAAGCTTTGTGCTGCCAGAACTTCAAGGGCGACCATGACAGTTTGCGCTCAAATTATGTACACACAAGATTTTTCCTACAATAATAAATTTATTTAGGTTATGTTTTATTTTCCCGTTGAGATAAATGTAAACATAGGTTACCGATAATCTCAGTTTCATTGCGCGAAACAGGAAGTTAATGTTGTAGGAAAGACGACTGTCTATCAGCTAATTGAATACTTATTACTTTTTTTATCTTGTTTGCCATTTGGCAGGCTCAGCTTTTTGCTATGTTAACCTCAAAGTTCACTGTTTATCAATTTTTCTCATCTAAATTTTGTGGTCATCCCGGGGATCGACATGTTACCTCTGAAACGAAGTCCAAGACGCTAACCGTTAGGCTAGCAGATTAGCCCATGCTATTGGTTAGTTTCATATAGATTTGGAGCATTCTGTATATAATTTACCGGTTACATATCTGCCCTAGGGTGGATATGTACTGCTTATACATCCTGCCAACAGTGCGAAATGTGACTGTTATCGCAAGGTTGTAGGAAAAATACTGAACAGTTAAGTTTAGGTAATCATATTGGTATCATTTATTTTTAACACTTTAACTGTCGCCTATTTCAGTCCTGATTACTAGAGGGTCAAACACAATTTTAGGGTTTTTCCAGTGATTTGATTTTTTTTACTTCTTTAGCTCAGTAAACCTTTTCAGTGGCAAGTATTTTTCGTGTTATCCATGTTGTTAAACAATTAATAAACAGTTTTAAACATGTCCCTCATTAACCGTAAACACATAGAGTAAATAAAATAGGTGTCCACTGCAATTCCAATTAAACCTCCCATTGCCGTCAACTTCCACCCAAGCCGGTCTCGTGATTTACACCTTGACCACTAGTAGGTGCACTGTCAGACAAAGCATAACTGGCATAATTGACATAATCGGCTATAGGCCCTAAAGCAAACTGTAGTGGCAAAACTACAAACTTAGTTCATTCCATTAAAGTTCCAGTATCAGATCGTAGGGTGAAGCTCGGTTGGCACCAGCAGTCGAAGACAACAACTAACAGTTTAACCAAACCGTTGATAGATGCTACTTTATTATAAAAATGGAAACTAAAAACAATATGTCAATCCTTAGCACTGAAAGGCTTAAAAGGCTAACTAAAAAATACCTTTTATTAAAAGAAAATAAATTTGGACAGATCGTGTTCTGCACAAATTCTTATAATATTAATTTGTTGTTGTCAGTTGCGTAATTCATACTGCAACTTGCTACACACTTGATTTCATGCTAAACCCGAGTTTTTTCTCATCACTCCGCCCTTCTCCCGCCATTTCAGGCTGACAGTTTTTGATCATACTGACCAGTAATTAAGAGATGAATGTTGGAAGGTTCCGCAGTTCTATCTATGAGGCATGGGCTGTGCTTTATCGATTTAGATCTATTTATCGTGGCAGTTAATAACCGATTCCTGAGGGACGATATATCATTTAAGTTCAGGACCCAACTAGTCAGATGATTTACAAGTAAGGTATGTCTTGAACAATGTGTTTTATCTGATTGTGTGTCAATGAAGTTATTTTCCCCCCTTCAGATTTGCTATTTTATTTTCCCTCCAAAAGATACTTAGTGTCTTGTACTTTGAATTTCTGTAGTTACTTTAATTTTTTGCCAGTGCTTTTCCATTTTGACATAAACAAAAACATCTAAAATCAATGTTAAGAAACATTTGGACACTGAAATGTATTTTTTTCCATTTAATAATATTATCACACAAGTAAGTCAAAGGATCGAAACCAATGGTCGGCAACTTCTGTAACCCCCAGGCTAGCCCATGTGACTATTGCCACTACGGTACCTCGCTGTTTATAATTCACCTCACAGGCCCTAGGTGATGGGCAGTTAAGGTTAAAATGATTGGCTAGGAAAAAATTGAAACACAATTGGCATAACTTTGATCATTTGACGTAACAACGTAACTGTCAATAAGCTTTGGATTGCACAAACATAGCGGGAATATTTCAAAAAAAATTTTAAATTAAAGTATTTTATGATTTATTAATTAATGTTGCTTAATAATGCTATATATTACATTTCAATACAATATATTTGCTATATTATCATATATTATGCATATTTTGCTATATTTAATCTATTATGTTTGTTAGATAGTGCTAAAAAACAAATTAAAATCAACTCAAAAATTATGGTAGTTAAAACCATGGATTTTATCTGGTGTTTATAACCTCTGGCTTTATTAAAAAAAAACTAAGCTTAAATGAATCTTATAGCTTGTAATTTTGGAAAATCAATATATTTACTATCAAAATATGTATCAATGCTTGATAATACTGACCAAGTGAACACTTTAAAGGTAAAATAAACTACGCCACAGGTGAGATAAAAAAGTTCTGGACTGTCCTCCATTACATCTCTGACAGGTCCTGATTGAGGTTGAGGTACATTGATTGAGGGACTTCCGGTTGAGTATATCTGTTGAGACAGGCAGTGTATCCACCCTTAAAGTTCAAAAATATTACACAGGATTTCAAATTTATCTAACAGTAGAACCTCAGCTGTGGTTTTTTTACAATTGAATTTCAATATGCCCAATATTAAATTTGACACAAAAACTAAAGTTTTCCAGGTTTATAGGACCTACTATAGAGACTTGTTTTTACCCAAAAATGAATAAATAAATTAATAATTAATGAATAAATAAATTAATAAATAATTTTTTATTTCCAAAAAAATGAATAAATTCTGAAGAACTGTATTTTGTTCAAAATTTTTACATAGGGCCTACATATAATAGTCATATTAAAAGCAAATGTGCAGTAATTAGTTAAGAAAATAAAAAATACCCCCATCGCAGCAGACCTGCGTACTCAGCTAATTTCCAAATCAATAATACAGGATAATAATAATAATATATGGCAAGTTTTATACAAATCTGTCTATTCTCTATAAGATTAACATGGGAAAGAGTGTGCAGATTTGCTGCTGCGAGGAACACTGAAAGTAGTCATTTCTCCCATAAATAATTTTTATCTTAACATTTATACCAACTTTCATCAACATCTGTCCATAAATAAAGGAGTTTGCCTATTCCCTATATGATTAATACCGGTATAGGTAAAGAGTATACAGGTTTGCTGCCATGATAAACACATAAACTATGATTTTTAAGCATAAATGGATAGATCTCAACCACATGAAGCTAAATATCAAGTTTTATCCAAAAAAATTGATTAATATGGGAAATATTAATTTTTCCTTATCCTCCATAAGATTAACATTGGAGCCCCACAATACAACGTACTGTGTTTAGATTTTTTAATATCTCGGTAACCGTTGGAGATAGAGAAAAACTTTAAGGAACTTATATGTGTATTTTTTAAGCTGATTCTAAAGCTGAAATATAAAATTAGAATTTTTTAAAAATTACATGTGAAAAACGCAAAAAACCCCATTTTGGGGTACAAAACCCCCCCAAACTACCCGTTCCCATTGACCGATATGTCTGGTTTACAAACTCGTCCGAGCATTTGTAGGAATACAAGTCTCTACCAAATTTGGTCTTGAACGGACCATTTTTACGAGTTATCGTGTTCACAGACACACACACACACACACACACACACACACACACACATATATATATATTTTAACGACTATTGTTTTTGGAGTCTGGGCACCTAAAGACGAAAAAATAACATGGTCCCGGGCTTAAGTCTTACCATGAGACCTACGGTAATAGATTCTTCCCTATGAGGGAAATTCGCTAAAAACAGCAAAAAATTTAGTAATTCACATATATTTTTAAATATAACAGTTATGCCCTTGTTTTCTTTTGTTTTTAACAAAAATAAGTCTAAAGAATTTCATCCCACAAATGTGAAAAGAAGTATTTTTTTTAATTAGCATGATATTTAATTTAGTTTTACAAAGAATGAAACAGTTAATTAATTGTGTAAATTATTTATCGATATAACTACGCATGATAAAATTATAAATTGTTCCATTTTTTGTTTACAGATATTTAGTATGGAACAAGATGAGTGGAAAGTTATTGCTTCTCAACGGCAGTTTGATTTTTATGAAACTCTTGGATCAAGATTGTTTGATGAAATTGAGAAAACAGATCTTTTTCAACTAAAAAAAAAGATTGGATTTGCTACTTGTGGAAGACCAAGTGAAATGCCCAACAACAAAAATTATAATACTGGTTATTCTGAAGAACAACTAGTTCATATAAAATCCATTTGCGATAAAGTAATTGAAAAGAGTGATAATAATCCAATACATTTTTCTTGTACAGTGTTAGTTCTCTATCATAAAAAGGTTATTTGTGAAACACCGGTATTTAGAATAGAAACAAAAGACGGAAACATTTTCATCGATGCAAATGCCAGAGTTTATAAAAATTGGAAATTATTTTTGAAAAACAATAAGTTACCAGATTGTGAGTATTGTTATCCTGTAAATGGAATATATAATAGAGATAAAGAGTGCCTTGTTGCATTTGCATATTCACCTGCAAGCGGTTTCCTCAACAAAACAACGAGCTGCTTGGATACGGCAGGATCAGTTGCCGCGGTAGCTGCAGCAGGTGTTTTTGCTCTTGGGACTGTAGTGTCAGTAGCCCCTGTAGCTATATCTGTAGCAGGCACTACTGCCCTCTGCACTGGAGTGTACAATGTTACGAGGAGTGTAGGCTCACTATATGACCGGGGCAAGCACGAGCAGTCTCTTGGTTTTAAAGATCAAGAATCTAGATCAGCTTGGTTTGCCATAGGATCATCAGCTGTGGGAATAACGCAGATGGCTGCTTTAAAGGGAGCGCAAAAGGTGGTTGAGGGTGGAAAATCCTTGGGCAAACTTGGTACATTTGGTTTACATGCACTTACAGCATCATCACTAGCATTTAGCGGATTTGGTTTTGTAGAAAATCTTTACATTTGTGCTGCCAAGTATGAAAAAGGGATTATAACAAGTAAGGATGTATTTGACTTGTCCTGTGAATTGTTATTTCTTTTCAATGCAATTGCATCAGCAAAAGCCACATCTCAGCTGGTTAATAATATGAATGCAGCCGTGATGGAAACACCTTCATCCCAGAAAAAGTTGAGTAGGACCCAAAAAAGGAATCTAAGAAAAAGAGCTGCCAAGAGAAGAGCAAAGGGTCTACCAGTTATTGCTACCGAGGAATCAAATACATTTTCTAGCATTGAATTTTCAGGTACTCTTCAGTTGCTGCTATTTGAAGCTGTAAAAGCCTATTCTCCAAGATTACAGGAGATACTTTATACATGCCAATCAATCGGTCATGACATAAAATGCTGGAGGTGCAAAGAAATATCAAATCTAGTGTTTTTGAAGAATTCATGGAGAAATTTGACTAATCTCTATAAAACGTACAAAGAGGAAATATTAGTGATTGTAGCTAAAATGCATCATTTTTTCATTTCTATTTCAGATAGTATTATGCAGTTTATTAATACATTATTTGAAACTTCTTCTGATAAAGTGAAGTCAATTTTTTGTACAAAGGTATTAAATGCGGAAGATGAAATTGAACTTTTGTTTAATAAAAATGAAGAGGAAATTATGTTATTGCATGAAGATGTTCAAACTGATAACAATTCGGTTTTAGACAATAATGGTGGGGATGAGAGTTCTAATGATGATGATCTCCTTCCAGAGGTACAAAACCTGCTAAGATGTTGTGGAAGATTTGTAGAAGACTCAAGCTGGCCTTGCAACAACATGGAAGATTTTCAAGACGTCTTCGATAGTTTAAAATTTGTTGTTTTAGACGAGTACTCATCCAAAGTTAGTAATTATAAGTTATCATTTGAAGCTGCAAAAGCAGCGGCAGGAGAAAATTTTAATTTCCCTGTGTTTCATGAAAAACTTGGAATAAAAGGGGATGTAAATCAGCACATGTTCAGCGAGACTTTGAAAAATGTGACAGTTTCGGGAACTATGTTTAAAATTAAATCCAAACTAAAGGATATAAAAAAAGAAAAAATATCAACAACTACTCCAGTATGGGGAGCTTTGACTGAAGGAATATTCCACTATTCCAATATACCATTATCTAATAGTGAAGGTCACTTGTCTCATCAAGAGGTACTCTCAGTGGTCAACACAGTTGTAAAATCCACCACAATAGGTGCAGATATTGTTCTGCAAGATGAAAACTGCTCTATTTTAGAAGAAAAAGACATTGTTATGATAGATCACCCCAACCTACAAATCTTGGTTTATTGTGAAATAACTGAAGAAAATACAGCATCTGGTATTATAATGGTATTCGAATCGGAAATTAAAGAGTAAAATTTACAAATAAGAGCAATATTATGGGACAATTAATTCTAATGATTTGCACTCTTTGTTGTTGAATATGCACATTTGGAAGAATTGTATGAAAGTAAAAAAAAACTTTATAAGTAAAAATGTAAGTTCTTAAAACCCTTTACTCGTATATTGGAGGATCATTATTGCAAAATTATTTTTATTAGTTAGTAATTATTAAATTAACAATTAGTTGGACTTTTCCAAAACGTCTTGTGTTTAAAATCTACACAACGTTTCGTGAGTTGGACTACTCCCGTTTTCAAGTGCCTAACAATATTTACATCTGTACAAACAAAAGGTTATTTCTACACATAAAAAAAAGAAACCGGTCAAAAAACAACAAAAAATATAACTATAGAAAAAAATTGTAAACAAAACACTCTACTTAGCCTATTCTGTACATTCGGAAAATTGCAAACGAACGACACTAACACTCCGCCTCCGAGCTAGTGGACGTAAAAATAAGTAGGACCGCACGACACGAAGGTCAGACCACTGTGGTCTGACCTTTCTTAGTTACATTTTTGTTGTGTTTTTTGACCGGTTTCTTTTTTTTATATGTAGAAATAACCTTTTGTTTGTACAGATGTAAATATTGTTAGGACTACTGTGGTCTGACCTTCGTGTCGTGCGGTCCTACTTATTGTATATCCTACACTCCTTGCACGAAAAGCGTCAAAATTACACTGTAACTCTAAAAGTGTTTACTAAAAACATGGAAAAATTATGACAAAGCATATTTCTGATATAATAAAAAAATTAATGTTAAAATTATAATTCTTTTTACTTGCACCACCCTAACGACCAAAGTGGCTCATACTTTAAAGGCTAAACAGGAAAACTGCCTTGCGTATTTAATGTAAAATGCTATTGTGGAGCTTTTAAAATGATAAGGTATAACATGGAGCTGTGTTCAACACCACTTTATTTAGTTCATTATTGAATTAAATCTTAAAACTTTTTTGGAGGTTTGGAGGATTAACATTTTATTGTTAGTAGACACGTTACTTTAATATCAACTAGACAGTCCCCCATCGATAAGCTCATCTCGGCTTTTGATATATTTCTTCAAAAGTTGCAGAATTTGGTGCTCAGGAATAATTTAATGTAATAATTAAATGTAAATCCTTGGATGAATAGTTATACTGTATCTGTATGAAGGTAAAAATTAAAAATAAAATTCAGGAAACGGTTAATAAACATCCTAAAAATTGAATTTTAACTGTGTGAATACAGTATTATAAATCATCTAGGACAAGCCAAAGTACCCGTTCTTCGCACGGGTAAAAAAGGCTGAGAGGTGTAGGCTCTACATATACATTTAAGTTATTGATAATTAATTCTTTATTGTTTACAAAATGACAAAACACGTGTCTAAGTATATATCTAAACATGACAAAGTAACATATGTCATATATTGGGAGAGGATAAGCACTAACGTAATAGAGGCAGCATCGGGAGAAAATTAAAAATCTACCATTCCACTATTTCAAACTAATAATTCACTAATTTCGATCCAGCAGTTTATGTGTAAAAATTAACTTTATCTCTTTTTCTTTCCGAACTGTCAAAATGTAAAGTAAACGGATGTTGACATTAAAAACTGTAAACATTGAATCCCAGGGTATTTACAGCAACCATGTCTTCTGCTTCTCGAACTGTCAAATTTTAGTGTTCACAGCTGTTGATATTCAAGTAATTTTATGTTTTCATTTTCTAAAAATGTAAACATTGAAACTTAGGACGTTCACAGGGCGTAGCCCGAAAGGATTTTAAGGAAATGAGTATGCCTATGTGTTGCATGAGTTTAAGATCTGTCTTTGTGTAAAATTTCAAACTGTTTGGTTCAGTATTTTTTGCGTTCAATTGCCACAACAAACCCACTAACACACAAACCCACAAACAAACATACAGAAACCACCTCTTCTTTATAATATTATAGATTAAAGTGATACTAGAAATTTAAAACAGGCTTACTAAGAGAATATCTTTAAAAGGTGTAATAGTGATTCAAAAAAGATTTGGAGATCTGTGAATATTGTTACTTATCAATCTCTTAAGAAAACGTCAATTGAAACTTTAAATGTGAATGGTAATTTAGTGAATGATGTAAATATTATTTCTAATGAATTCAATAACTTTTTCTCATAAATTATTGTTTATAGATTGGACATTAATAAACGTGTACGCTTGTAATGAGGGAAAATGTTTTAGAACTGCTCTGTCTGCCAAATCATTATTCTTAGATTATGTACATTTAGAAGATTTGATTGGTGTCGTAAACTCATTCACAATGGAAATTCTCCTGGATTAGATAACAGTATGTTTTGTTTTGTTGTATATAAAGTTAAATAGAAAAAGAAAATCCATTCAAATTAAGATATTATTTATTTGCAGTTCAGATATTTTAAAATCTAACATCAATATATAACTATCAGTTGCTAGGATAAATAATTGTAAGCATTTTAGTAAAAAAATCAATAAGATATCTTAAAACAGAGTACAAACATTTTTATAAACCATTACAAAAATGCAAATTTTACATGGTCTTTTTCGCATAGCCTACCTAATGTGGCTCTGGTCCTCAAAGGGTTAATAACACTTTGGCTAACCAAAAACCAGCGGCTATGTATTTTATCCAATCAGACTGTGTTAAAAAATATTTATTGGTTTAAACAACTGAGACTAATGGGTGAAAAGAGCGGCATAACGTTTGACTAGCTCGTACAACCTAGATGTTCTTCAGGCATAGTTGCTGGGTATGGTGGACAGGGAGCAACGCGTGGTATAATGGGAGGGCGATCAATTGTGTGTATCGAACACACTATCTGTCCCTTGACCTAGGCGGCCGGCCTTATCTCACGGACAGTCTGAACAGATTTTGTGGATATAAAAAGCATGAGCTGAACTTTTTTAACTACCAACCATGGTTAGAGAGTAAAAAAATGTTGCAATGCTCGCTCTACAATACTGGAGAAAATTGTTTGTCATTTTGTAGGGGTATGTCTGATATTAAAAAAACACAAGGAAGTGTTGGTTAAAAAATGAATTTTTAAATAAAGATGAGTTTTTTACTTATTTGTCCAGTGGGCTTTAGCTTTAGTGATAGGTGACCGCTAGAGCTGAGTTGCAATGCGTGTAAAGGCATGCGACTTGAGTCTGCCACAACAATGCAACAGTCTCCGCCTGCTTACTGTCATTAAAATTCTAGCGGTCACCTATCACTAAAGCTACCATATCTCGGTTAATATTTGTCTAATTTGAAACAATTTGGTGTCAATCGATTTGTAATTACATTACCTAAAAAAAGTTATTATTGTAAATTTTCTTTTAAATCAACGGTTCATGAGTTATTTGAGAAACAATATTTTTAATGGCCGCCATTTTGTTTTAGGAATTTGAGAAATTGTCATAATTTTTTTGTATCTTTGTTTATTTGCCATAAATGTTTGTGTAAAGTTTCAATTCTGTACATTTAACCATTATTCAGAAAAAATATTTTAAGTGAAAAAAACAAAATGGAGGCTGTGTGAGTAACTAAGGACTTCCGGAAAATTTAAATATGATATTTAGGTATGTTTCTTACCCAGTAACAATATCCTAGAGTATTGGTAGGGAATTCTGAAACACCCTGTATAATAATACATAATTTACATGGTTTTCAGTACAAGAGTCTCATAAAGTAAGGCTAATCTAACTAAATTAAGTGGTCTACTTCAAGGTGAAATCCACCTAGAGGCTCAGAAATAACATTGTCAATAAGAGGAAACGACTATGATAGGATAGGTAGATGATAATAGATTTATCATGAAAATAGATAGGAGAAGTTATGAGATTTTAAAGAATCCCACTTTAGAACATATTGTGTTTCTTTATGAACAGTAAATGGGATTTGATAGACTACCTAATGAAAATAATTATATTCGTGTTGGTTGGTATATCCTGTTTTATTCAACCAGTTGATTAAGGCCTGCGAGTTGAAACAAACAATCACTTTTGGCCCAATTACAACCAAGTAGTTTAAACTTTTTTATCTCATATAAAAAAATTATTATGCCAGCTTGAGAACAATTTTCTATCAAATTCTTTTTAACTGTGCATTGTTAATACAATTAATTCATTCTAAAACATGATTCTTCAAAACCCTTGTTTTTGTTCGAGTGACAGGCCTCTTATGCAAAGCAGCAACAGTGATTTAGCTGCTCTTTCACAGTTAAAAAGCTTTGTCATCAAATCCTGTATGCCACCCACTGATATTCATCTTAAAATACCTAAATTTGATTTGGTTGATGTCATGAATAACAAAATATGTTCAAGTTTAAAGGTATTTATTGTTTCAGGTCTTCATAGCGACAAAATGGCTGATGATAACTGGAAATTAGAAGCTGTTCACGAACAGTTCAATGTGTTTGATTCAATTGAAAAACCATTTCAAATAATTAATTCAACAGATTATACAAGAGTCTGTGTGGAGGTAAAGAAAATTTTAAAGCATAAGAAAATGAGGTTTGAAAATTCTGTAAAAAGTGATTGGGAAATTAGTAATGAACTGATGGAATTTGGAGATGTAAAAAAAGAAATTAAGCTCTCGTTTGTTGTTATTGTCACAAACATCAAAATGAACGGAAGCTTAAGCAAAATGCCAATTTTTGTCATAATTTCGACTGGACGTAGGATATTTCTAGATGTGAACCTCAAATGTTTTGGTAGTTGGGAAAGCTTTATAAAGAACAATAATTTACCCCCTTGTCAGTATTGTTTCCCTGTGCAAGGTCAGTATGATGTTGGTGGAAACTTAAAGATAGATTTTGCGTCATCTCCGGCTGCCGTGGAGGGCAAACTAGTTACAAAAGAGAAAAATGTGTTATTGAAAGGCCTCGGAATAATTGCAGCAGTTGTTCCAGCTGTTGCTATATGGGCTGGATCATTTTTCTTTAAAATTCCACAAGTATCAAATGTAGTTGAACCCCTTTTAAAATTAGCAAAAGATTATGCACCGAAAATCTGGAAGTATGCTTCTTGTGTTTCTCAAGGAGTATATGTTGTTCAGAAAATAAAAAATGGAGGCATATCAGTATCACGTGGATTATATGAACTTGGGCAGCTTCTATCAAGTATGAGTAAGGATTTTCAAGAGGAAATTCATGTTGTTTTCCAAAAGGTGAAATCTGTTATGTCTCAGTTATATAACTTTTTGAAAAAAACACAAACTCAATTTAAAAATGCCCCAGAAAGTAGTAAGCACTACATTATGGCTATTACATACAGAGAAAATGAGGAGATAAATGCTGCTGAATCAGAAGCAAAAGAAATTATTGAAGCATCTCTGAAAAGTAATTATAACACAGAAATAAACCTTGTTAGTAAAATGCACTCGGTTAGCGTAAGTGACTCAGCTGACAAGATTTTCCAAAATGCTAAGAATAAGAGTGCTGTATTCATGGAGGAAAAACAAACGGTAAGCATTGTAAATCCTAGAACAGAGCTTATAATGGAAATCAGTAAATCTCTAGCCGAACAGCAGGATAAAAGTAAAATACAAGATGTAATGGACAACTTTGAAGCACTCAGTTCTGTCATCAAAGATGAATTCAGAGAAAAGATCAAAACATACGCTAATATGTTAAAAGCAGCCAAGGCTGGGGCAGGTCATGGGATAGATATAGAAAAGTTCAACAAATCACTCGGTATTCATGGTGAGGTACATGGACACTACTGGACGGAAGCAGTGTCGTCTGTTGTAGGGCCCCGTCTTGCATATCGGGTTACAGAGAAGAAGTCGAGACTTGATGATAAAAAGAGCATATTGATTATACCGTTGTGTGAGCAGAATGAAGAACAACAAGGTGCGTACTGGATAGTAGGAGTCAATGGCCGGGGAATATTTTCTGAAAAAGAGTTGATCACAGCTTTGAAAAATTACAAATTTGAATTCGATGAAAATCAGCTAGTTGTAAACAAAGATTCATCAACGACATTAATGCAAACAAAAGACATAATGTTCATTATCAAACAACAGTTGAACTCGGAAAATACTTCAGTTGGTATCATGGTGGTTTCAAAAATTTAGGTCAAAAGATTCAAAGAGAACTCCCTTGATTCAAAACAAGGGTAAGTATTATATTTTAGATCTTTTAGTATTAAAGTACTAAAACCTAGCACCTTTTGTTGTTAAAAAATATGAATATGTGTCTGCAATATTTGGTAATATAATATTATTTTTAGTTCTATTACGGATCCATGTATTGATTTGCAATTCAGTATGAAGCTTAGAATGTAAATGAAATGTAAATTTCACACAAATTATATTTTTTTAAAGGCGCCCTTTAACAATTTTCCAAGTCATGATGAAAGTTAAAGGCATTTTGTAGTTTTGATCGGGATCGCAGTGGACACCTGTTTTGCTTCCTTTACTATTGCTTTCTTTACTATTGTTAAGAAGAGGAACACAGTTGTAGGGTTAAATTATTCAATGGTGAATCTATTATGAGAGCATGTCAGAATTTAATATTTATAACAAATACGATCCATCTATATTTAAAAAAAATAAAAGAAAACCACTGTAAATGTGTTAAGTTAAATATTGGCCTAAGTTTACCAATAGACAATAGATCAATATAATTACATTTTTTCAGGGCTGATCAGAAAAGGAAACCAACTTGAAATAATGCAAGTTCATTAAGTTCAACAACAAGTGTTCCTCAACACCTCAATCCTAATCCAGTCTACTTGTAGCTAGTTGTGGCCAAAGGCCTAATGGTTTTGGAGTATTGTATAATCAGAGTATACTGTTTTAATTTGGTAATTATTGTATTGAAAAATTCATAAGTCCAGCATTCTGATTCCTTATGTTCTCATTCATCCATTCTTTTTGGTTAAAGCCGGATCTTCAATCTAGCTGAGTCTAGACAAGCAAAGCTGAATTAAGAGTATTTGGAGGGTTAGCCAAAATTTTAACACTGTCATCTAACGTAATTAATAATTTCATATTTATTAAATCCTTTAGTGGGGAAGTCTACATAAGCATCATGTTCTTTATAATTTTTGTCTTGTTAATATTTTAATCTAAATATTAACACAGTCAAAATTAAATGTTGTTGTGGAGTCGTATTTCTGCTGTTCCCGACTATAACTCTAAAAAATGCCACTGGCATTGAAAATCAATACAAAAATACTTATAAAAATAAGTATTGTCGAATAGATATATTAGGATTAATCATATTAATCCTTGATATTTTATCATAATTATTTCAACTCTCATTTTTGTTTGAAAACCCTTATATATAAACAGGGTGTTCATTAAAGTCGGGCACAAACTTATTATACACAACTATATATAACCTAGAAAATGCACTTTTAATGTTAGAATACAGGGCCTACGCGCCACCGCGGAGCGGCCGTGACTAAGAAGCGGAGTTTAGCTGGCACAACGCGGCTTCTCGGTTATCCGTGGACAGTTTTCGTTCACCAAAGTACCATTCGATTTGAAATTTAAATTCCAATCTTTTTTCTATCTTGTAAAAATTTTATAAAGTTAATGGTTTTTTTGTTATTTTAATTTAAATATTTTTAACCGCCGCCATTTAAAAAAAAATATAAAAGAAAATTAAATGATACTTTGTAAATATTTTTCTCTTTAACCAATAAATATGTGTGCAAAGTTTGGTTTCTGTATCTTAAATATTTCTTGATATATAGTTTTTTGTAAAAAATACAAAATGGCGGCTAGCGGCTAAACGAAGGATTTTTCGACAAATGGTTATAGGTGATTTTTTGTTTATTTTGTTGAGTACTATCACCACTCGAAGTTTGTGCCCAACTTTGATGAACACCCTGCATATTAGGATTAATCATATTAATCCTTTATCTTTTATCATAATTATTTCAATTCTCATTTATTATTGTTTGAAAACCCTTATATATTACACATGAAGCCATATTTTGCAAACAATGATATACCTTCATATCTTACATGATTTGACCGTTTGAGCTGTCAACAAAATTATTGTCAAAACTAGTTTTGTCATAACAATTTAGATTTTCATAATTTTTTTCTGTAGGACGTAAACCTCGCTAAAAGTGTTTTTTCTTCATGAGCTTAATCAGCAAAAGAACATGTTCTCAGAGTATAGTTTATTTTGTACGGCATTATATATTTTATTGTAATATGAATCTCATTATGTTAAGAGTGGGTAGTGAAATTTTCACAGATTATTTTCAGTAGATGTGTTTATTGAGAATTTCTTCAATTCCAGTGAAATAATTGAACTATTTTTTAAATGAAAAAGTGAATTCTGATACAAAACTAGTTGCAGTGCATAGTACTAGAGTGTCTTTTTTGTACAGCAATTTCAGAATGTTTATGAAGTACAGTAGTTTACCGATTTGCCCATAGTGATAGGCGTTTTTTTTAGTACATGGTGGTGGTTTTGTACTTTTATAATATCTTATATGTTTATTTATAAATAAGTATTATGTACTATAATACTCAATCCATATTGTGGAGTTTTTGTACTCCAACATTGTACTTGCATGCATTTATATAATTAAAAATTTAATCGAATGAAAAATACTTTTTTACCTCGTATTTATTAACTGACATATGTATATTTTTTAATTATTAATTGTGATAATTTAGCTGATGAACACTTTAGAACAAACATGTTTAAACCAAATCAGGAGTAATCTTTTCTATACAGTTTGTAGTTGTTTGTTAACTATTTCTAGACCAGAGGCTATAGCCTATAGATTTGATTAGTAAATTACAGTAAGGAAATTACTTTCTTTGAAGTACTTTTTACTTTCTCTCACTTATACAATACTAGCGTTACCCGGCGAACTTCGTACCGCCCAACACTAATGTATAGAATTTTATTGAACCTTTCAAATCATTTCATCACAGCTTATAATTTTGTAAACACTAAATGTATAAAACCTGACACTGCACTATTTTCTGCTCTCTGGGTTGGAGCCATTTGGTTTATTCATTTCAATTCTATTCTAGTGGCCTGAATCAACTTATAGTAACATTATTGTCACCTTTGAATACGGCATCTTTCAAGTGTATGTAGTTATCAGCCCGAAGTTTCTTCTGATTATTTCTTATGAAGTTTAACCTCTCGGTTTCAATTTTGAAACCATATACATGTCAACCATATATTGGTTTAATAAGCCACGGAAATGAAACAAATAATTTACCTCCTCTTTAAAGACCATTAAGCGAAAACAGAAAAACATTACTGCAGAAATTGTTTTCGAAAAAGGGGACTTTGTAATTGGGTCGGTTTGAGAGATGGAAATTGATTAACCATCCTCATCATAGCAAAATATCAGAGGATACTGCAAATCATCATACGATCTGTGAGTTTCACTAATACGCTACAGTCTATCCGATCTACTCTTCATTATAATGTCTCTTTTTTCAAACTCTTGGCCTACAATAACTTCACCAACTTCTCCTGTTACTGGTTCATTATACCTGCCTCTATGGGCATTGACAGGCTTTTTATCCGCATGAATGGCTATTTTGAACTGTCTACTTGGTTCTGTCTCACTTTCAATGGCACATTTAAAATCCATAATATAGTTGTTACAATTGTGAAACATATTCTGCAATTGTTGGACCAATGCTGGTTTGACTCCTGGTACATTCTTACAACCTGCCGTTGTTTCCTTGCTGTCATCACCAATAAAATACAGTTGTAAAAAGTGATGGTCGTCATTGTTGGATGAAGGCAATAAGCTACCAATTAAATGGTATATTTGGCCTTGTACTTTAAATGTTGGCATAAACCCACTTTCAACGATTTTCTTAGCTCCAAAAGATGTCATTTGAAAAGCACTGTTGTATTTTCTGGAGTTGTTACGGATATGCTCACTTTCGGGATGTTCACCAACAATGAGGCTATGAAGTGGTTCAGGTCCTTTTCAAGATGGCTTACACAAACTCCCCCACTGCTGCAACACACTTATTAATATCTTTGACTCGTTTTTCCATTTTGATGCCTTACAATAAATGCTTAGATTATAATGGGCTCCAATCGTAATGGTCTTATCTGATTCATAACAGATGTCATGGTCATATTTTAATCCAGAGTGGTGTTCGCAGTCCACAGTTTGTTTTAACGATGCTGGCGTTTTTCGTTATTTCTGTCATATTATGAAACTGCAACCCTGTTTACTTCTGGATTTTTGCGTGTGTATCTTTTAACAGCCACTCAATTTACCTCAGGGTTTTCTTGCGTGTACTTCTTAACTGCAGCTCGGTTGACTTGTGGATGTGTCTTTTTATACTTAGCTGCAGACTCTCGTAGTTGTCTGAACCGTGGCAAATTCGAGAATTGCCCTCTCCGCTTGGTTCTTTTCTTGTTTACATCTACATTGTCTTCCTTATGTTGCTTCATAGGGAGGTTCTTCAGCTTGTGAAGGAAGCAGATTTCATTTTAATTCCTTAGGTATCAGTTGCACTGTTTGTTCAGTGCCGTGTTCAGTCATTTTGCCAGGTGTTGCCTGAAGAACGTCAAAGTGCCCACTACTAAGACTTCCACTAAACAGTATATGGTAACATGGTACTCTGAAGCTGAACCTTCTCTTTCAATGCTCTGGAGTAAAACACCATTGTGGTGCACTCTGAATACGCAGTTGTAAATGTCAGAAGCTGCAATTAACTCGCATGCTGAACAATATGTGGTTGGTTTTAACATCTCAATTTGATAGTGTTCAGGGGAGGTATAATTTTATATTTTAGAATCATGATTTAAAATTTGAAATTTATGCCAATTAGCCGAAATGTAGGTTACAATTTTTTCTCTGACTTCATTTGTGAACAGATTATTTCCATGAAGTAGATAGCATATTGCGTGAAAAAGACATGACCCATCTGGGGGCATTCGAACAACACTAAACAGAGAATTGTTTTCTCTGTAAAATACTAACTGTCCATTTCAAAATATTTTAATAAAATATTGTAAAAAATATTATGTTCAAAATAATGTATAAAAAATAAGAGAAGAACTCTACGAAAATCACTAAAATGATTAAAGATCATAGATCACAATTTAACCGTAACCCAGTAAATTAAAAAACATAAACAAACCAATAAAACCAGCTGTATTTTGAAGTTTGACAGTAATAAATTTTTTTTTAATAGCTCAAAGTACAATCTAATTTGACTTTAAAATTACATAATTAAATTGTTATTATTACCTGTACTATGTTTTATTAAATAAATTAATATTATATTCACATAGTATTTAGATGTCTTTGGGTGAGAGTTTTCTGTATGTTTTGCTTGCTTCTTTGGCTTGACTCAATGGTTAAGTTTAAACACTTGCGTTTTAATATGGTAGCTTTAAAGACGTGTTGGGTAGAGGTTTATGGGAAAATCGTCACAAAAACTATTAGACTTTCCTGTTTTCAATCTAAAGAATATGTACAGGTATATCCAAAGTTTCACCTCTCTAGCTAGTCGGAATGTGGGAGAATTATTAGTGATGAGTGAGTGAGAGCTTTGACACGCGCGCACACACACACACACACACACACACACACACAAAATCAAATATTCTATAATAATACAATATAAGGTATCAACCTTTTAGACATTTCAGATAGCAAAAGGACAAATATAAAAAATATACAACATCTCATTATTATTATATTAATCGTAATTTGTATAAACTTTGTCATTATTTATAATTTGGCCAACAAATAAACATTTGATTTTTAATCATAAAATATAATCACAAAAATTCTTTCTGAGAAATATAATATTACTGTATATTACACATACAGTAATTAGATACCACTGAGTACTTACTATTTTATGCCTACTTCTTTGGCTTGCTCAATGGTGAAAATAAAAACTGCATAAATACAGCTGCTGTTTATATCTTAAAAGGTAAGATACATATGTTGGAATCCAAAACAAGATTATTTCCCCATAAGATTAACATGGGAACTTTGAAGGCGTATAGAGTAGAGATTTATGGGAAAATCATCAAAAAAACTATTAGACTTTCCTATTTTAGGCCTAAAGAACCAGTATACCAAATTTCAGTCTCCTAGGTAATCGGGAAGTGAGAGAATTAGTGATGAGTGAGTCAGTGAGGGCTTTGAATATTAAGAATATTATATGGAGGAAGTATTGTTTTTGTCTAAATTTTTAGTTGAGAGTGAATATTTATTTGGGGTCCCCTGAATCAAAAAAGTAGGTTTTTGACGTGATTTCTGAATGTGTACAGAGCCACAGCATACCCCATTGGTCCTATTTAGATTAAATTTTGTATGAATGTGAATATTCACCCAATCTCCAGGTTTTTTTTTATTTTTACAGGTAGTTCACCCATAAAAACTGTTAAAGAACGTGAAAAATCCAAATTTCTCAAAATGATTTTGATTAGAATTTAGTAGTTTATATTGCAGAGTACTAAATAATATATCACCACCTGGAAGTCTGTAAAATGACGGTTCAAAAGTTATAGGCTTTTAAATGTAACAAAAATCTGTTTTTAAAGTTTTCGACAAAAATAATTAAGATAAGTTATAATTTGACTACCACCATTAAAACCAGCTTTAAAAACTAAACAAAATTAGTGTTATGAAATACATTATTTGTCTATGACTAAGTTCCAGAGTTTTATTAACTGTGGTAAACACAGTACATTGTCTGAGAGCGCCCAATGTTATTCTTATGGAGAATATTGAAAAATAAATTTAATCCTTGTTTCCCAACCATTTTCCATGAAAGTGAAGTGAGTGGTATGCAGCGTAAGGTCACATCAGCCAACAAAACCCACTCAAAAAAGCTTGGTATGACTGGGGGGAGCGGCCCCCCATAAAATTCTAAAAATTAATTTAAATTTGTTACTTCTGTTATTTTCAGAAATGTAATGATTATTTTTAAACAATAAATTATATTTAGATCAACTTTTAATAGTTTTATTAAATATTGCCATTTTTTAATTTACTTAAAGGACAAAGTATGTGTCAATCCACTGATACTGTAACATATAGGCATAGAATACCATTAATATGACTTGGAATAGAAGAAAAGCAAACCTTAGGCCAGTTTCACATATACCTGGCTTGCTATTAACTTAACTATACTGATAAGGGTTGACTGTTCACATTAGTTTAGTTGGTGCCTAATTGCAGCAGTGCCATATATTCAACATGTGTTATACATACAAACACTCTGTCAAAAGATAGTAAAAAGTTAAGTTGTAAAACAGTGCCACAAGAACTTGAGCGGAGCCTGTTCAAGTGGGGGGCCTAATGCCTATTATTTCAGCAGTGAATGTGTTGCATAAACTCTGAACAAAAATAGAACTTTCTCTGACAAGGATCGATCCCATTACTTTCTGCATGTGAATTCTTCATGCCGTCACTGAGCCACGGCATGTTTTAGCCAACCTCAATCGTTGGAGCTGATCATACACTAAAGTCCTGGTAATTCAATTGAATATCCAGCTAATCTGAACTACTTAATGGGGAAAATTGTTACATAGATTAAATTAAAAACGAAGCAATTTGAATTATAAAACTTTAATTTACAGCACAGTATCTAAATAGTATACGATCACATCACTAGTTACACATTACTACGCACACAATATTAATTACATACAATAACTTACTTTTTGGAACATAAGAATTCAATAATCACTTACCAAATGAACGGCATCTGCCCTTTACCTGTCAATTTATTAAAATTCCTTACAGAAACCGGTTTCGGTCTTTTAACAGACCATCATCAGCCGACGAAACAGGTAGCACATAAAACAATATATTTTCCATTGTTGGTGTTCGATAAGATGAAACATTAAAAAAATCTTTTTTGCACAATCACGACACATATTTACAAATAATGAAAAAACAAAGAACTATTTATATGATGAGTCATATTATGAATCAGGTGTTAGTGTCCTGCATTACATTATTTAATAGCTGGAATGTTTTTTTTCAGAGAACTCATCTTTTTTATTTAGCATAAGGTCCTTGTTTTCTTTAAAATAAGTTATTTATATATAAAAAATTCCTCCCAAGCCTGAGCTTTGTATTTATTTTCACAACTTTTTAATATTTAATTGATGAGTCAAAATTAACTTTATGGCTAGGGTTTTCTTTTAAATGCTGCGCTACTTTTGATGAAGGATTCTTTTAAAATAATAAGAATTCAGTTTTCGTCTTCTTACGTAGCAAAGAAATCTTGTTAACCAATGCATCGTTGTGCATTGTCTCATAAACACAAGTATGCGGATCAGTACATTGTTGCTCGATATAGAGTAGAGCAGTGTCTAACTACATTCATAGTAGACTCAATTCTCATGGTCAGACTCTTTACCATCACTTATTCAGGAAACTACTTTACGAACATGTAAGTTCATCTCCAGCAATGACCACAATTGCATAAAAAATAGGCCTACAGACAGCACTGTTTTAACATTGTTCATTTTTATGTGTCAGTGTATGTCGTGTTTTATATTTCTAATGACGAGTCCATTACGGATAGAACGTCCCTGCACGAACACTTGATGCCATTCAGGCAAAACATGTAGTGGACAAACCTATATCCTATAAGTATGATATGAGGTAGGTTAAATGATCTAAATACACATTTCGGGTCTAAAATAATGGATTTTATTAAAACTTTTAATGCAACTTTTCAACATTTCTGGACAATCCGAACAGGAATCGGTCCCAATTTTACCGGGACTCAGGTGTATATGATTAATTTTCCATATGATTATTATTAGCCTGTGGTCAACTGATTGTGTTAGATACGGTGTGAGGATTGATAAGCAAAAGGGAAATTTAATTTAAACCAATTGAGTTTTTAAATAGGCTTATTCGTGCATATAAATATACGTATAGAAACTAACATGTGAATAAATTATTAAAAACAGGGGATTTATTTATTTATCAACGGCAGCAGCCAATTTACCAATTACAATGTGAAACGAATTTCAGCAACAGATTAACACGATACTCCAAAATTGCTATAGCTATAAAATAGCTATAATTATACAAACATGATACCAGTAATAAATATGTACAACAAAAACAACACCCTTCTGGCTGTTGAAGTCATAGCTGGTGGAGTAATGTCTGCAGCAGAAGAGATTATGGGACCTGGTGACCGATGGGGCTATGAGGGAGATCTCAGCCATCAGCTCGGGACACCCCACCAGACCATTGATGAGATTCCAGAGAAAAATGACGTCCGCCGCATAAGTTAAGTTCAAACAAGATTTCTCAAGGTGAAGAAAGAACATCAGTCGTCACAAGTTTAGACAGCTCGGGTGATGTTCCAGATGTATAGAACTACGGCGGCACAGCCGCAGGCGAAATCCAATACCAAAAAAAAAAAAAACAGAAAAAAGAAAATATTCACTAATGAATATCTTTGGATAGGTGTGAAACATTCAAATAAGGACCAAAACTACTGCTGAAATACTTTTACTTAAGCCAAAAAATATATTTGTAAAGCATCTGGTGAAACTGATAGAAAACACATCATGGTACATTGTAAAGTGGAGGGATAAAAAACCTTAGTAAGTATCACTGAACAATAGGCATCTTGCATAGAAGATGCATGTTGAAACTGTGTTCATCTCAGCTGCCACGATAAGTAGAATATCCAAATGGACTCAGTATCAGCGGAACATGATAGTGCTCCTGAGGACACCGAACATCAAAAACTATCTGTAAAGAAAGCATTCTTAATTAGTGGCATTCTTAATTAAATAAACCATACAACTCAACAAATAATAGATAAAAAACCTTCTATACTGCCTCATGATTCCTAGTGTAGGTTTGAAGATTTAAACTCTGTCAAACAATTACAAGCACAGGTTATCAAGCTACACTGAGGACTGAATTCTCGAAATCTCATTAAACATTTTGCAGATTTTGTGGGCTGGGGTATAGCTACACTCTGCCACTTCGACCTGTTAGATCTTTAATGGCATCCTTGTTCATACCTCCAGCTTAAGACACTTACTAAGCCTAACAGCTGGACAATGTTTAGGTCCATGAATTCATTCTCCCTTGTGCTGGCGTTCTAAGGAGCTCAAACCTTTTGCGGCCAAAGATGTATTGCGGTTCAGTATCTTTTTCATAACACCTGCATAGGTCTAACTAATATAGGCCCTAATACCCACCAGTCCGTGTTCCGTCAGCATACTGTCAAGCAGTTTTAAGTCTCCCTTCCTTGAATGAGGACTGACCCCATCCTTCCTGAAAGCATCAATCAGGGCCTCGATTGAGTACCACAGACTCACCTCAATATTTCTTCGGCATGGATAAGGTCTACTATGGTCTCTTGCATACATTCCATCCAATCCTCAGTCAGAAAAGAAAGGATGAGGGTGACAATCCTTAGTCCTGGAGTAAAGGGTCCATGCCACTTAAATCCCCCTTAATTATCTGTTATTTAAACATGTCAAGTGCTTTCGCATGTGGTCTTCAACCAGTCATACTTCCACTTTTGGGTCTCACTGAGTACCTTCAAGGAACCAAGAATTCTAACCCTTACCGGGCGGCTGACGGCTTTAAAAAACCATTGTGGCGGTTTTTTTGGAATATTAAGTTACTGAAATCAGTTGTTAGGCGACTTTGGCCCTTATTCTTGCGCACCCGTAATTCTTTTAACGGGAATATAAACGTGCCAGTACGGCCAGCTGTTTTCACTTTCACTAGCCTTGTTTGATGGCATTTGTCGATGGGTGTTTATTTTCTTTGTGTTTTAGCAATAAATAGTGTATATTGTGTGAATGTTTTTAATGCATAGGATTTACTAACTTGGTTATAACGTCATTGAAGGGACCACACAATTAATGACGCTATAAAAGAGGTAACATAATTTTAATTTAAAACCGAGGAAAAATAGGGAAACACATTTTTTACATGAAATTAAGACATTTAATAAAGGTAATTTGAAATACACCGTAAGTTTATGTTTATGACTGACTGAACTACTCTACTAAATAAAAAAAAGAATTTGAAAATATTGCAAAGAAGTACGTCTGCTATCTTACGTCCCTCCTCACACGCTCTTATAACTCACACCTTTTCTACAGCAAAACCTTTCTCTTAACACTTGCTATTATTTTTCAATACTGTATTCGTAAATTAAAATAACTAAAAACAAACTGCAAAAGACATACACTGAACTATTCTAAAAATAGAATGTAGCTAAACAATAGCCGCAGCCCCCACGTTGCACCACCGACCGAACTTTCTCTATTTAGCTATATGTTGCCTTCATCTCGGCCCGATTTTCTTGATGTTATATACGAGGTTTTAGAATTTACTAACGATATATCCGAGTTTTTTTCCTATGTAAATACATATAGTTTGGCGGGACCTAAAAATAAATGACGTTATATCCGAGTTAACGTTATGGCCGAGGCCGCAATAACCGAGTTGCACTGTAATAATATCCCCCCGAGGACTCTAAGTTACCCTAACACTGAAAATGATTTGTTTATCAAGTTTTATTTTCTGAACATATTGTAACTCAAGATTTATAAACAATATTTGTTAAGGTTTTTCAAAGAAAACCACTAATTGTATTATTATTAATGTATAAATGTCCTTCAACTTAAAACATATTTCGTCAAAAAAATCTGTTTTACTTAGAGAGAAAAAACATGAATTGGAATTCAGTTTACTATGTTATTAAATTATAATAAAAAAATCATATTAAGATTAATTATTATTATATTTAAATATACTGACCTCGATATATGGATAAAATGAATTTTGTCTGCGAAGTTCAAAATATCTATCAACGTCAAAATGTAGTTTGAAGCGTCCAGGCTTAAACACTTCTCTTGAGATGAACTCATCGCATCTTCCCAGAGGATTCGTAACACTACAAATGAAAATAATATCAAATTAAGTTTTCCTCATCAGGCTTCATAACATGGATATCCTTAAGAACCAACCAATTACAGTAATATATTATACTAATATTGTAATTGCTGTTACTGTTATTTCTGATGTTGTAATGCTATTAACATGTTCACTGCTGGATTTTGTTTAGCGTGTTATGGTAAACTTCAGAGCCGAGCACGAAGCCAAAACAAAAAAGCATAAAGCACGGAATTGTCGTCACGGAGACGAATCGCACCAAAATTTGTGGCAGAACACACATAAAACATGGCAAACATAACAACGTTCTCAGTACGAGACTGAGCTCACACTGAAACTGGGTTGTTGACATCGCTCAAGGACGATATTTCTCGCCCCGTGCCAGGGGTGCTGTGACCACTGCCGCACGCGGGGTGGATATTCCCGCCTCGTGCAGGGAACGTGTTAACACTAACATTAACAAGGGCAATTTTTTCAACCTCCAATATTCCATTTAAGCAAGTGAGAGGTATAGAGGGGCAGGGTTTGCGTGGCATGCGATTGTGCGGTTCCCCCACCACAACTTCTGCCGTTTTCGTTTTCAGTGAGTCAGTTGTAGCCAAGCTACGTTGTGTAAACATGGTCGCTATGCTCGATGCTCCTGCCAAATGTGAGTTACGAAGTGTAATTCATTTTCTGCAAGCAGAAGGATGTAGTGCTGCGGAAATCCTTCACAGAATTACCAAAATGTATGGTAACAACCTTAAGAGTAATGGTATTGTTTGGGAATGGTTTTGAAAATTTAAAGAAAGACGAACAGACGTCCATGATGAAGGTGGACAAGGTCACAAGTCTGTCGTCGATACAGGCCTCGTTGAGCTTGTTGATTAGGCGGTGACATGCAAACGAAGATTTACAATTAGCAAACGGTCTGATGAATATATTCAGACATTTCAATGTCTGCTTTGTATATAATTTTGACTCAAGACCTAGGCTAACACAAGACAAACGCAGAAGAATGCTTTCGTCTGGGGTTTTTTTGATCCATGAAAATGATCGACCACACAGTGTCAACGTGACAAAAGACCTCCTCATAAAGTTAATATGGAAGTTTTGAACATCCACCGTACAGACTTATAACTTATAACTAACAAAGAACTTCAGGACACCGTCATTAACTACCTGTCCTTACCGGCAGCAACATGCACTCATTGAGAAGGTATAAAGAATCTGCCTACGTGATTTAACGTGCCTAAATCGTTTTGGATATTATGTAGAAAAAGAGCTAAGACTTAACCATACTTTTGGTAATAATATTATTATTTTCTGTGCATTTTTCTTTTATTTACACAGCCAATTGTAGGTTGAAAAAAATAGGCCTCGTAGTAGTAAAAGAAAAATATGGTACAAATAATTATTTCTCACCATTTACTGATTAGCGTCCAGACGCCGTCTGTGAGTTTAAACAAACTGACATGAAGACTGCCAACTGGTGTACCTCTTGCACTGTCTATCACATGTGTTGAGATAGGTGGCAATACATTAGGCTGCAAAGAAATGTTTTTTAACTTTTGATTATAAAGGCTGTTTAAGCCTAATAAACCCTATTACACTATAATATGAGCAAGGTTTATATGTACAGTATAACCTCGCTAATTCAAAACTCGCTAATTCAAAAACCTCTACAATTCGTGAATTTTGTCTGTTTCCTTGAGAAAACCACTAATATTTAAAAAATCTATATCCCAAAATTCCAATTTATTTTTTAAGCATAATTCAGCCTCTGAAATTTGAATTTATTTGTACATTAGCCTCTAGAACTCGGATTATGTTTCTATAATTCAAAACTCTATCTCTAAAATTCATAGTTAACCTATAGAATTTGAAGTCTGTTCCCATAAGCCTCTGGAATTTGAATTTTTAACAAACAAGCCAGTCGAATACTGAACTAGAGCATTTCTGCAATTCCTCAAGTTATGGATTGTTAGTGGCTTTGTTTTGTTACAGCATACATAATATAAATATCAACGGTTACAGTTATTGTGTTGTAAAACCAATTTTTGTTATGCTGCCATATTTATTTTACTGTCTTAGAGGATTTTATTGAAGAATAAGTTCAAAGAAGTACTAATATAATGGAAATCTTATTTTTGATAACCTACGATGTTTTGCTACTATTTAAGTTGGGTTGGTATAATGGCCGGTATTGTGCTCTTGAAAACGTTGTTTGATCTGTTGGTGTACCCAATATATTCTTTTGTGCATGGAGAAGAGCAGGTTATCTTGTATACACCTCTTTCTTTTTCGGTATAGTTTGTTAGGTTGTAATTTGGAATGAGGTTGCATTTTACTTGGTATGCGGGTGTGTATCCTGATTTTTTTTGTAGGCTTTACCGATTTTTTTCGGAGGCTTTACCAAAAAAATCGGTAAAGCCTTCAAAAATCGATTGGCTTTCCCTTCAATTTCAAATTAGCGTAGTTTGATTGTAGGCCTATGTATCTAAAATAATAATAGTCCTGTGGCATTAGTTTATTTAGAATGAATTTTACCTATTGCAGCTGCCACAGCTTCTGTTATTATTTTGTTCCAGTAAAATGTCTGCATAGCGTTTTCTTCACAATAATGATGCTAGAGAAGGCTTGTTTATATAAACTATAAATATGTGCACAAAGATCTAGAAAATACTCTATAGAATTTCTTTAATTTTAGGCATAAAAAAAACCTGAGCGAAAAACGTTTTAGATCCCACGTCCAAAAAACTTATCTTAAACATATTTTTAGATAAAGATATAAACTCAGGACATTTTTTTGTTTCACGGTCTCTACACACAGCAAAATAATTGTTTTACGTCGTGAGATATGTGAGAGTGTGTTTTACGTTTATTATGAGAGATGTGAGATATGTGTGTACACACAAACTCGCATAAGCATTTTATCTATTTACTCATTATCTATTTGCTCGAAACTGAAAACCAGGCAATGATTTATTGCCCGATCACCCATTGATCATCAAATCACTCTTTGATCATTCAAAAGGGTGATTTAACAGTTAAACAAATTAACAGAAATTAATGATATTTTAGTGAATTCTTACCTTGAGAGCTTCATCCATGTCCTTTGAACCCTGAGGCATGGGTCTCAAGTGTAAGTTTTGTAGACCAGAATTATTGCCATCACTGGAGTTCACGTCGTGGGTTTCAACAGTATTTACCTCTGGACTTTCATCTTGGGTACTTATTTTTGTATTAACAGTCTCCTGATTTTGGGTCTTATGTAGGACATTCTGAAACATGCACAATATACAACTATGACACTGTATACAAATATTGTTGGAAGTAAGTCACCACTACCAATAGTTTGGGTTGACATAGTTGTGCAACTTATTGTGTTAGAAGCTTAACCCTAGAAGTGGCAAGCTTTTTACTCTTAACTGTAACATAAAAATAATTACTAATGTCTTCTTGAAATATCAAAGTTTAAACAAAAAAAGCATAAAACATGCCCCCCTTATAACCACTAACCACAAAAGCAAAACAGGTGTCCACTGCAATCCCAATTAAGCCTACAAATGCCGTCAACTTCCACCCAAGCCGGTCACCGTTTATTTAAGGTGGGCCCTCCTCTGCGTTCTACCACACATTTGCAAGTCAAATTGGGATTGCTCATGGTCGGGTTTCGAACCCTAGCACTTCCGAATGGCTAGAACGTTACGCTCCTCAGCGCAGCGCTTTAGCCGGTTCAGCCACTCAGTGCATAGGAGTTGAAAGCGCTTACTTGGTTATAAGACCTGCCCGGTGGCAGTCTAGTGCACTACGAGAACAGGTTCAGTTGTTTGCCCCCAGATGGCAACACGGTCACGTAGTGTCTAACAAGTTCACTAAACTGAAGACAGATGCCTCCACCTGCCACTTCTTATTGAATATGTAAATGCGTCGTAAATTACGACTTTGCCACTTCTAGGGTTAAAATGTTAGAATATTATCTGAAAGTCTGTGAATATCTTGTGTTAACAAAGTTTTAATTTTTGGTTAGAAAATACTAGTGCATGAATAATTATTTTTGGATACATAAATATAATAAATAAAGAAGAGCAAAAATAAGCCAAATACTAAAGAAGTTATAGAAACTGTGTGAATTCAAAGCAGAGTAATATATTTCTAAAATGTTGTGTTTTAGTACAAAACTATGATCGTTTAGCGTAAATATGCCAGTGTGTGGCATGGTTTAAAATTAAATTAAATTTCCTTATTACAATATCGGGTACACTGAAAAGGAAACATACATTTCTTACTATTCAAACAAAAATTGGAATTTCGAATAGGCTGCAAAAAGGTGAGTGGTTCGTCTCGTGCAAAGTGTACCGTATGGAGTGACACTGGTGTGGCACTACTGAAGGCCTAATTATGTGTTCAAGAGGCATTTGTAGGTTATATTCAAAAATCTGGTTAAATCGATAATAAGAACTACCTACAGTCCCATTTGGTTCGAATTTTAACGCTCAACTGTAATTCAATGAAGAAGTGTAGCCTATTATTTTTGCTGCAAATACCATCACAAAATGAGCTATTATTATGATTGATTTTTGACACCAAATATTTGATCAACAATTTAAGGTTTTTTGTAGCCAAAGTCATATTTTATATGGAATAATATCAAACCGCAAACTGACGATGCAACTATCGATAACGCTATGGTTTATATTTCAAAATGCAAAAAGAGTGTTAAGGGAACTTAATCGGTTACATAGTTGAATAATCGAATAATTATACCACATCCTTGGTCCGACCAATGACATTCTTGCATTCCAATAAGATATGAATTGCTTAAAAGTCATCTGCTTTAACACTTTTGTTTGATCAAACCACATAATCTCAAACAGAAAGTTTTTCATTTATCTTTTGGTTTTAATGCTCATTTCATACGCTCTATCCGAAAGTTCGGATATTTATCAGACTTTACCGGATACTTGTTCCGCATTCGAATATGAGCTGGATATCCGATCCGACTTTCAGGATATCCGCAAACCTCTACTAAAAAGTTCACAAAATTGGTGACAGATGGCACCACCTGCCTGATGTTGGGTTAATATTGACCCTACCAACATATGTATGGATATTAGATAATGTTATGTTTAGTTACCATAAAGTCAGCACTACCAATCAAACATTCTACAGTGTTACCAATTCTGATATTCACCCTGATAAATGTTAAACGATTGAGAATATTTTTATGACACTTATAACAACCTAAATGACTTGCTCTAAAACCATATAACCTGCATTAAACTACTGTTTGGTGCTGGTAAAGCACTACCAACAAAACACAATGTTACTAAGTCTAATTTTTATTGATCCAGTAGCAAGAACATTTAAAATTTTAACCAGTTTTATTAAGGATGCTCTTCTTACCTAAACAATTATTGATAAGATGGAATAAAGATACCTAACAATAATGTATGTAGTTTCAGTTTCTAAAGTTTTGAAACATAACTTGAACAACAAACCTCAAACAGGAAGTTATCCCGAGCTATGACCTCTGGGTAAAAGTCTTAAGTGCCTCAATATTTATTGTGATCAAGAACAAAAAAATTCTCCTTAGCCTGCGTAACCATAATTATTGATGACAGTCGCCATCAGCCTTATCATGTTTTCACTCACTGAGCATCTACTATAGGCGTTTACAGCCACCTCGGCAGGGCTTTCAGAGGGCACTGAGCTTGCCATGAGTTAAATGTTGACACACACGTCTGTCAACAAAAATATTTCATTAAAAAACTGTAAATATTATGTATTACATTTTTTACAGTATTACTTTACTCAGATGTATACAAAAAGGACATATATATATATATATATATATATACATATATAAAAATACATAAATTAATATGACAATTTATGTGATTTAACCTTCCAAAGATAATACTATAATAATAAAATAATGTGATGTAAGAACTTGGTTAAGTATTCGAACACAATAAGAGTATATTTATTCCAGCGATTTCACTTCTACATTTCAAACAACAAAATTACATATGGTTATAGATAATTACAATAAAAATTCACAGACATTGGATTAATGTCGTAAATGCTGCACCATTGTATGTACAATATCTGGTTGCACAACTCTTTTCAACTCATTGGCTCACAAGCCCGAGTATACTTGTGGTTGCCGAAAGTGGCCCAAACGGTCAACCCTGAGTTATCTCGAGTTTTTATAAAGGTATTTTCAATATCTTAATGTTATTTTATAAACGCGAATAACGAAAATAATAAGTGTTTAAATTGATTAAACAATATTAGTTTTAGTTTTTCAATAACATCTTAACATTTTATTTTGGATAAAAACGTAATATTATCATATTGAAAACAGCTGATTAGCTGACATTGTATTCAATTGGCACAGTGTCTATGTTGTTATTGTTTAGTTTTTTGCTAACCTCAACTCAGCTCCGTAAAGTGAATAAGTAGTTTGGTGTGTTGTGCGTTGTATTATAAATATATGAAGGCCTAATTTAGTTGTAAGAATAACCAATTTCTAGTGTATGAATCAATATGGGAGAAATCATCTAGAGTAACGCCAAAAAGTAATTCTATTATATGTGCCAAAAATGGATGAAACATACATAGAATTATATGATTATTATTTAGTAGTTTTGTAATGAAATATTTTTTCACATTATTTATTGAGATTTCCTTAAAAAAATTGTTTTTTTATTTAGTATATACTACATTCATATACGTATAAAAATATATAACCAATAAATAATTAACAAAATTTAATGTTAGGGGGCCTACTGTATTTAGTAGGTAATTTTGTTCTCTATACCCCCGTCACAGCAGGCCTGCACACTCAGTGAATTTCCAAATAAATAATATAATAATAATAATAATATATGACAAGTTTTATCAATATCTGTTGATAAATATGAGAATTATTTACCTATTCTCCATAAGATTAACATGTTATAAAGTATGCAGAGTTTGCTGCTGTGAGGAACACTGAAAGTAGGCATTTATACCATAAACAACTTTTATTTTGACCATTTATACCAAGTCTCATCAACAGCTGTCCATAAATAAAGGAGTTTGCCTATGCTCAATATGATTAACATAGGAAAAGAGTATGCAGGTTAGCTGCCGTGATAAACACATAAACTATGATTTTTAAGCATAAATGGATGGCTCTCGACCGCATGAAGCTAAATATCAAGTTTCATCCAAAAATGTTTGATAATGAGTGAAACATTAATTTTTCCTCATCCTCCATAAGATTAACATTGGAGCACGAAAATACAATGTACTGTGTTTAGATTTTTTAATATCTCGGTAACAGTTGTATATAGAGAAAAACTTCAAGGAACTAAACTGAGTAGTTTTTAAGATGATTCTAATTGTGAAAGATAAAAACTGAAATTTTTAAAAATTACATGGGACAACTCAAAAAACCCATTTTTCGGGTACAAAACCCCCCTAACTACCCGTTCCGATAGCCCGATATGCCGGTTTACGAACTCGTCAGAGCAAATGCACATATACTACACATAAACTATGAATTTTAAGCATAAATGGATGAACCTCAACCACATGAAGCTAAATACCATGTTTCATACAAAAATATAGATTAATGGTTAGATATTATTTTTCCTTATCCTCTATAAGATTAACATTGGAGTCCCAAAATACAACATACTGCGTTTAGATTTTTTAATATCTTAGTAACCGTTGGAGAGAAAAAAACTTTTGTGTAGTTTATCATAGGTACTTAGGTATTTATTTATTTATTGGGATTTGGGGGTATTTATTTCTCTTTAACATTAAAATAAATAATGCAATTGCTACCTATATTTAATATTCTTTGTATATTATTTGTGGTTTCAAATATTTTTCACGACTTTGCAGGACAACCTATTTATGTGGTGTCAGATAACATTGGCTAACATGGAATATGTACGCAATCTTTCTACCTAACGAATGACACGGCTGCCTGTTATGGTAGTGTTTGTCGAGACTTCACAGTGAAAGCATCAATATATCTTCCTTGAAGACGGCCAAACGTCAAAACATCTGATTTCTTAAGTCACAAGAGTAGTGAGATTTATGTCACATGAGTGCCACAATCTAAGAAAACAAACAGGAAAAGTCAGTATGGAACACGATATATGGTTAGAGTAGGTAATGTATTGGGAAAAATCCCAGGAAAACTTAGTTTAGAATACTGTCATTTAGAAAAGGGCCAGGACTATTGGGACTTGATTCAAGTCATGCGACCAAATTTTGTAACCAAACCAAACTCATTAGGCTAAGTGATCAATAAATAACATTTGAGGGATTAAGGGTCTGCAGTACTAGTAGGCCTACCTATTTTCACATAATGATGCCATAATTTCACAATAATAGTTTGTTTATAAAAGATAATAAAGATTCATATTCTTAATCAATAGTCTTACCTTGGAGAATTTGATTCGTGCCTCTTTGGTATGTTTTCCTGTGCACATATGCTTCAGAAGGGTCAGTCTGTGAGCATACAGAGATTTCTTACAAACTGTGCAATAAGCTCTGGATGGATTTCCTGGAACTGCTTGCAACCAACCTAAAAATTCACATTTTACATCATCTAAAGTTAAGAGTAAAACAGTAACTTATTCCAATATCAATTTTCCTATATATACTTTGAAGTTATACAAGGTGTCTGTATGATACAGCACACTGCTATAATTACGGGGGAACACCTGCAGGGTTTTCAAGGTCTCATCAAAGATTAAGGTTCATGCAACCTTCTTGAAAAGTTGTCAAGAGTCTCTGGTCCCACTAGGACCTCTGTTGTGATCTATCAATATCTTATGTAGATAGGAATGGCTAAATACAGCAGTTACTAAAAAACATAAAAGAAGAGGGAAATTGCATAGCGGAAACTGTATTTACCAATTAAGATACAGCAGGTCACCATTTCAAAAGGTAATCTAGCCTAATATACATGGCTCAGAAATGAAAAAACTTCCAAATTGCCTTCTGTTTGCTTCTAATGTATCTAATGTATATCGTCTACATTTGTAAAACTTCTGACAATGGATGGAAATCAAAAAGTACATAAACATTATTTAGGGCCTACCTTTGAAATCTGGTAGTAACTCCCAGGCTGAGCAATAAGTTTGCTTAGCTTTAATCTTTTTGGACATTTTATGTTATTTTAAAGGTTGGATAAGAGATTCTGATTCCCTAGCATCAGGTTAATCTGTATAAGAATGAAGGTAGTTAAACAACTAAAATGTTGATTTTGGTGATAAAAAATGCGTACACAGACTTGGTTGACACTGTTGAGTGTTGTGTTGACAGTTGGAATTGGATAAGGTCAGTGGCAGATGTGGCTGTGGCTAAAGGCTTTGGGTTGTGTCGTGTTTTCGCGGCAGACGGCATACTACAGCAGAAACATGTAACAAAAAATTTAAATCTTTGAACTGGAGACTGGCTAAGGTATTTATCCTCTTTAAATTTAATTACAGTTCGGGGCTATTAAGAATAATTTTATTAATTAACAGTTCCGTCAAAGGAACATGTCAGCCTTAGTCAGTAACAAAATTGCAAGATCGCGCCACAATCATCCTACACTCGTTTCTCATTCATACTTGGCTTAAAATACCTAACTTGTGGTACGTCGTCATTTAAATAAGATAATCTAATCTAATTACAATTAGTTACTTATCATTTATTGTTGTTTGCTATTTACTGTTACTAAATGTTTAAATTATTGACTGTTATTGAAGTCGACGTTAGTTATTTATTATTTATTGATTGTTGTTAGTTAATTAATTAATTATTTATGATTGTCATTTATTGTTATTATACTATTTTTGTTATTATATAGCCATACATCTAATAGTCGAAAGTAGTTTCTGGTCCTCATTCCCTCCCCCCTCTTTAATAGCTACTCCTCAATTTGAGCCTGCCATTGGCAAAACAGAAAAAAAACTCGTAAACGCGTAGATTTAGCTGCAGCTGCTCTGCCACTGCTAGCTAGTACCATTACCATTGCCTTGCCATACTGCCATAGTAGTCAAGTCAGTCGCAGCGGTCAGCACTTGGACTGATAGTTAATTCTCGTTTGTGGTTCCTCTTCTTGATCTGTTGTTCGAAAAAGTCAATTCTCCCTATGTTTTTCAATTTCACTAGGACTGTAAGTATAATTCGATAATACAATTTATAAGTGGTAAGTAGTTTGATAGTTTCATTATGTGTTGGATGTATCAAGGAGTCTCTGTGATAAAACAAAATAAATCATAAGTTATAACCCAAAAGGCTATTAAAATTAATTGACAGATCTTTATGCTGTATTATATTCCTCTAAATCTTCATTTAAATTTACTTAACTATTATTATATTTCATTTGATCGTGGTATCGTCTAATGTATGCCTATCAATAACCGTATCCAATATTTCTGTGTTAGTTTTCAATTAAGGCAATTCGTACTTAGGTATACGCTGTTTTGGCAATTGCAGTTTTATGCAAACTCTACTCCACCTCCTTCATATCTCAATCAATTATAATAGTAAATTTTGTCACCAAAATCTTCATTTGTTGTTTTTACAACTTATTAGGATAACGCTACTACAACTGGCGAAAGTCTCACAAAAAGTTATTTAGTAATGAATTGTATATGTGATTTTAATAAAACGTTTCTAAACATTGTCCCTTTTTAAATCTAGAATTATTAGGACATAGATGGTGTTTTCTGGATATAAAAATTTGTCTTCCGGATGGATACTAGATTTTCTTGTCTGTTTTCGGATGAGTATTGCTTAGTGTATCTCGGTTTGCTGTGGAGCTTGTACTATTTTGAGTCAGGTTAGTCTTTACCAATTCAAATGGATGTTAAATCTTCATCTCATATTTCAACTATGAATTTTTAAATTTATAGTAAAACAACCTGGCAATTTAATAATTTGATTCTCATACTTCCTGTGATAATGTTCCAGGTTCACAGTTTCAAGGATGGCTGATTGTTATATGATGAATATAATTGATAATCCCCTTAATATCGATCTAATAAGTGAGGAAAAAAGACCATCACTATACAGTTTTAGCAGTATGACTGAATCTATTTGTAGTGATTCTACGATAGATCTGGATGATTTTGATCAAAATTTGTCCTCAATCCCAGATTCTAATGCCCATAAAATTAGGAATTCAAAACCACTGAAAAATAATTTTTTATCTGAGAAAGAAACTGAATTTCCCACCAATAAAAGATTTAGTGAAGTTGAAGGACATGAACCCTCTATCAAGCCAGTAAAGACATCTCATCCTGTGTTCAGTAAGTCAGTGTCGATGCATGATGTGTCAAATATATTTTCGTTGAATCTGACAGCTAAGTCTAATACAGTTTCATGTGAAACAATCAATAGTCAATCCCTTTCATCAACAACAAAATCCAAAGATTCAGGATTTCAAAGATCTCTAAGTTGCTTAAGTATAACAAGTGGAAGAAGAAATTATGATCATGTCGAAAGTAAAGTCAAAGCATACATAAAAAATATAAAAGAATCTGAAGCTTTAAACAAAAAAAATAAGCTTTTAAAGACACAAGAAAAAATAAATGAACCAATTGTTTTAGTCAGTAGCTCAAAAGATTTGATGGAAAAAGATGATCTAATAAAAGAAATTCAGGATTTGAAACATGAACTACATGAAAAATCTATGTACATCGATGCTCAACAGAGAAATTACAACAAACTTTTACTGAAGTTTGCAGAAGCACGAAATCTAATTGATACATTGAGAGTGCAATCGATGAGTTACAATATTTGTAGTGATGAAGATGAGTCCAAGCATGCAAATTTATCTGGAAGTAATATAATTTCAAATACAATTCATAATAGAATTAGCAAAAATTTCAAGTATTCAGATTCTTGCTTAATTGAAGAGGAAGCACTGGAAACTGCTAATGAGATTTTAACTGACAATTTTAGTCCTTGTGGCCATTCATCGCCCTATGAGAAGAGTTTGAGCCCAATAAGAAAAATATTTTCAAGTTCCTTACATCTGGACAAAAAATATCAACCTTTGACAAATCTTAAAACTAATACTGTTCAACTTGAGTCTCACAAAACAACGCAAAACAGAATAAAAGAGACCCTAGGAAATAACAACGTTGTTGTAAACAAAAATAACTGTGCACAATTGAACAATTCAAATTTATTGCAACGCCAGTCTTCAAGTATTGATCTTCCTAATGATGATCCATTTGACAAGGTAAATTTGTACAAGTTAATAAGAAAATCAACCCATTTTTTGTCCAAGGATATCTAAAAAAAACTAATTTTGAAAGTTTTAATAATTCTTTTACAATAGGTCTAGCACATGTCCATTTTCTTATTCTAGTTATTTTAATCTGTGTACATTATATTTTGTAATCTCCACATACATTTTGGAATTAAGATACTACAAGTTAGACACTACTGCCCCACGAAGCCCCACTGTAATTTAAATTTTCACTAAAATATTAGTGATAACATAATACAATTTCTTACATTTTCTTGAATGTATTAGTGAATTATTTTTACTGGGTATTTTTTGGAGAGTTCATAAAAAAAATGTTTGTACAGTAGAGCGTTGAAAATCCGAACTACCTAATTAGGTTAGGATTGTAGGTAGTTCAAATACCTCTTCAACACATAATTAGGCCTACAGTATTTAGTGAAATTCTAGAATCCAGTTAAATGAAACAAAATATTTTTTCTACTTACGTATATTAAATGTGCATTACTGAAGTTTTTTCCTTGGAAAAATGTGTGGAAAAGAACAAATTCGTAAGGGGGTAAATGGAAAAGGGTAAGGCTGAGTCACCAAATCAAAAATAAGACACGCTGAAGGTCATTCACTTGGCTCGGCACACCACTCATCCCTCGCCCCTGCACTGGCAGTTCCTCCCACAAAATTTTTAAATATGGTGCTGTAAAAACCTGTGGTTCGGATTTTTGACATTCTACTGTAATTTAATTTAGTCCCTTGCACATATTATTTTTAGAGAATTTTCCATAGGGAAAAAGCTATTACCATAGGTCTCATGGCAAGCCCAGGGCCATGTTACTTTTTCGTTTTGAAGTGCCTAGAGATAAAAAATAAGTCATTGAAAATTATATATATATATGTCTCTATGTAAAATATATAAATATATATATTTTATTAAAATTTATTAAAAAAAGGGTACTGCATTTTAAATGTTTTGAACTTAGTAACAACGTACATATACAGGGTGTTTCAGAATTCCCTACCAATACTTTAGAGCATTGTTCCTGGGTAATAATCATATCTAAATATCATATTTAAATTGTCCAGAAGTCCTTAGTTACTCACACAGCCTCCATTTTGTTTTTTTCACTTATAATATTTTTTCTGAATAATGGTTAAACGTACGGAATTGAAACTTTGCACAAACATTTATGACAAATAGACAAAGCTACAAAAAAAATTATGAATAATTACCGCTAGAATTTTAATGACAGTAGGGAATTCTGAAACACCCTGTATATTTAATTTTTAACGACTATTGTTTATGGCCTCTGGGCACCTCAAAACAAAAAAATAACATGGTCCCAGGCTTAAGTCTTGCCACAAGACCTACGGTAATAGCTTCTTCCCTATGCGAAATTGCATAAAATCAAATTAACTTGTTACTGTCTTCTTTCAGACTCCGCTTTAATTCAGAATTCGTATTAGCTTTCACTATTTTTTTCTGGGAAAATTTATAAACTTCAATTATAATCCACCTCTTCATGCTATATTTAATTACAGTATATGTTTAGCACATATTACACCAGAGCGCATAACCCAATTTAGGATCAAGGAGGCAGTTTTTTAGGTGCACAGTAATCATTTTAAGGCAAAATTTACTCATATGCTGGAGTTAAATATGAAAGTTAACAATGGAAATTATTGATTAAAAATTTTTTATAGCTACCTGAACAAAATTTTCAACGGACCCTTTGAGATTGTATAACCTAAGTTCCACTCTCACACGTAATGGTTAATTATTAATATTATGAAGTGAGTTATTTTGGTGTGGCAGGAAATGAAATTTAAACTTTTTTCTTGTTATAGGTAAAGAAGTGGCAAGCTTCTTTGCCTAGTATCAATTTGCTGGGCAGCTGTAGTTCTTCAGATTGTGAAGATGCCGAGCTCAAAATGCCTTGCTGCACATCATTTGTCAGTGCTAAAATTAATGAAAATAATTCATCAACACATTTTCCCAAGATAAAGACAAATGACAGTGAAATATGCAACATTTTGTCCGAGGAGCTGCAAAATAAGTGTATAATCACTGAAATAGACATTGATACTGATTCCCGAGTAATGAAACCAAAGAACAATCAAGAATGTGACAACAAATGTAAAAAAGATGAAGACATCAATATCCTTGAAAGAACAGACCAAGCGAAAGAACTTTCATCAAACATAAAAAATAAGTTATCATCTAGAAAGAGTCTTGAACAGAACCAAATGTACAAATCCAAAGCTAGTTATAAGAGAGAAAACTTGGTTGGTGTTGTTTTACCCTCCTCAGATCATGAAAACAAACCAAAGTCATGTAAAAAAGAATCATCATTGTCAGAGAGCTTGTCAAGCTATCTGCCAAAATCAACTTCAGTGTCTTGCTGCAGAGTTAATAATCTGGAAAATGATATCAGTGATGATTGTTCAAGTATATCCTCGTCTGTGCTTGGATCTAACAATTCTTCATCAATAGAATCTCATAAAAGAGCAAAAAGAAGATTAATTCTTTGTGAAGATCAAATGCTAAACAAAGTTCCTAAAACTACTCAGTCAAGATCATCTGAAACAAATTTTGTTTTGAAGAAGCCCAAGTTAAATTTTATTCCTCATTTTGAAAGCAATGGTAAATCTCAAATGATCTCAGAAAATAGGAAAAAAAACTGTGAGCAAATCTCGTCAGGGAATGGTGGTTCCATGAATTCTTTGATCTTTACGGAATCTAGTCAAAGAAGAGCTTGGAAAGCAAGAAATAATGAAAATTTTTACGTCTGCAAGGATTTTACATTTTCTGTGAGTACTAACTAAATTTTTATCTATTAAAATTCTTACATTTTCATTTGATGTAGGAAAAATTTTAAACAAGTAAATAAAGATAAAATTTCATTTTATTAATCTTAATTTTAGTCAAGTTTTTATTCCAGGTATTCGTGTGTTTGGGACTTGTCGGTGGTAGTTTTTACTGCATTCATATTTTTACCTTATGGATTTACTGCATATTACAAATTTCATTTAAACAAAGGTCCATTTAAGAAAGGGAAGTGTTGTTTTTATAATGCAGCCCTATCTCTAGTACAGTAGCCTTAATAAATAAAACTAAAAATTTAACAATATTTATGTTGTGTATAGCCTACAGTTAAGTCCGGCCTATCCAGATTAATGTGATGGGGTTTGAATCAAGATAGCTGAAAATCCGGATTAATAGTGCCTGCAATATTAGAGCTGCAAACGAAATATATGTGACGTACTGTGAACAGCTGAAAAAAATCACTGGCATTTAACAATTTAAAAAGTTTTTGGTTAAAATATAAAAATTATAGCATAGTCAGGAAAAAACAAATCATCATTTTTACTAGGTTTAGGTATGAAAAGAGACAATTAAAAAATAAAACTTATTTGGGGTGTCTGGATGTTACGCAATCATCGTAAGTGATACTTGCCGCGAACACAAAGCACTGCGGTTGCATCTGAAATTTTGGAAAACCTCGAGATGAAACTCACATTTTAACTGTTATTAGCCCCTCTTGGACCACTAAATGTTTAAACAATTTTGTTGCAAACATTTTTTTGCTTAGATTACATAGGTACAGTTGAAAAAGACCGCACCAAAAAATGACTTTTTGTAAATATTGATGATTAATTCACCATTAAAATAATTGATTACAAAGATATAAGCATAGTTTTTAAGCCATTTTATCTGTAATTAAGTGTACTCTAAGAAAAATTTAATTTTTTAGACAAGCACAAGCAAAAATAATAACCCCTTGCATAATATTTTTATTTTCACAATTTCTTTTAATCGATATACCATAGCTAAAAAATTAGGACAATTTTTACCGTAGCAAGCCTGTTCAATCTCTTTGTTAGATATTTTTCTTACATGGTACAAAGTTTCGTTTAGTTACAGTGAAATTCATGAAAGTTATAAAACATTGTGTAGTGAACTGAACAGAACATCACACAGACGACAGAGCACTACGCAGTTGAAGAGTTTTATTCTCAATTTTCGGTCCATCTGATATTAGTCTTGCCAACATCAGATAATAAAATATACTCTTAACAACAATAAAGACAACGTGATAAAACTTCCAGCTCTAAGAAACAAATAAGTGTTGAAAGAAAAATCATATTTTGCGAGCGATGGATCGCCCGTACCGTCTTTCTCGCATAGGTATGTGCGGGCGATAAATCGCCTGATCTGGATCACGGATCTGGATAATCCGGACTTTACTGTAATATTTATGATAACTAATAACTGAATAAAACATTTTGTATCCTTTCTACCTTTTATTGCACGCTTTACAACATATTTCAGCTCTGAAGCCATTTTAACCTGACCTAGTTAGTTACATGTTGATAAGATATCGGATTTAAACTGTCATAATCTCCAACTTTTGAAATATTCCTTGGCTAGCTCAAAACATTTTTTCATTTCTTTAACACATTGAACCCCGGAGACCAATGACGCTTGTTTTGCTTGGATACTGGAGGAATTTCGCGCAGTTAAAAAAATCATAACTTATTTTTAATCTAAACCTCACAATTAATACATAATTTTACAGATGAAATCAAGAGCTTTAAGAATGGAATTAGAAGGGGTTGCGATTTAATCTCATTCCAATCAAAGTTAACTGCATTCAGTAATATTAGAATTAAAATCAAATAAACTTTTAATTTCAATATTCTTTTTTTTTCAGAAAAATGTGTCTCTAACAGAATGCATCAAAGAAATGGAAGGGTTGGTTTTGAAAGGTACTTTTTACCTCAGGTCAGTTGTAAATCGGAACAATGTTGCATGCTAGTGTAGTTATTCTTATAATATTTTACCAAATTGTGCCATATTTTTATTTCCTACTATTGTGTGTAGATCTGTTTACATTTTAATATATATTCTTGTTTTATTCTATTTTGTTACTTTTAAATGTTCTAGTTTTCCCAGTGATAGAAAGTACTGATCTGTAGTCATTATTGTTATTCCTCATGACATAAGTTTTTAAGTGTTTTATGTATGGTATTTATCATGTTTTTATGTATATCATACGTTTTTTAATTTATTTATAAGTTTTATTGATGTGTAACTGTTTTACAATGTATGTATTTATGATATTTATAAGGACTTTATGTCATAGAAAAGATAAAATTTAATCATTTTATATTTTTCTATCATGTGTTGTGTTTTTTTTACTGAAAAAAATATATACTCATTCCATTGTGAAATCTTCAATAAAATAGCAAATTACAATAGGTACCCAGGATTAAGGAATTATTACCAGGATAATTACCAGAAAATATAATTCCGAACTGTTGCAACATTGTCCTCATTCCTTGATGTGGATTGATAGCCTGTTTTCTTGCACCTTTAACAGATCCCGTTGCTCAACATTGTGAGAGCAATATTTATTGATTTATTTGAATTTAAAAATAACTACTTACTTTTGAACCACCTAGTATATTGTGTTCAGTTATATCAAAGTTTTAGTTTTATATAATTTTAGAAATTATATTATTTGAATGTCTGTAATATGTTACTTTATGCATGATACTGATTGAAAAACTTATCTTTTAAATCTAATTAAAAGATTTTTTACTATATAAAGTCTTGATGAACATGTTAATTTTTATACAAACGTCATTAATTGTCACACATAGTTGTATAAATACTGTTATTTAAGTAATTTTCCTATGATAAAAGACAAACATTAACACAAAGCAGTAACAAAAGGTGCTTTTTTTGTTAAAAACCATTTTAAACTCTACAGGAACTCAACTTATTGAAAGACCTTAATTTTTTGGAAATTATTTAAATGCTCAATTCCCATATAAACCACATCCATTAATTAATTTTTCAAATTTTATATATTTTGGATGGAATAACAAACAAATAGTGAACAAATGATCTGCTCTTATGTCTGGCTAAGTGATTGTAAGCTTAAGGTTGTTGATTGTTAAACTGGTAATAGGATAATCAAACCAGCCCCCCAGGAACTTGAAATACTCATTTAGGAAGATGTAACTGAGAAATTTTTATAATCTGAAAAAAATGATCCTATCAAATTACTTAGCCATAAAATTTAGCTAAAATAATGGAATTTGAACATAATAAAGAACTATGTTATCTAAATATATAAAACAAAGTCGTGTTAGTTACACACATTATAACTCGAGAACGGCTGGACTGATTTTAATGATCTTTGATTTTTTGGATTCGTCTCTGCTCCGGTCATGCTTTAGGCATATTCAGTTTCCATAAATTCAATTAGTTTCCATTTTATGGCGTTTGAAATTTCTAATGTTAATCTTATGGGGAATAAGTTTGTTTACAAATTATCTAAAATCAAAACATTTGATTTCTTAAACCAGCTGTTTGTTTACTGTTATTTACCGTTAGCAATTATGCTTTACTATCCAATGCCATCTGAATCATTCATTAATGTAAAACTATGAAGTAAATATGTGCTGTACAAAATGAACAGCATTATTCGCCACGTTAATAGTTTGCAGTTTTTGGGAATTATGTACTGTATTTGTATTCCTTATTTTCTGTAAGATTAAAAGTCACGTGTTTATATGTTTATACATATTGAGTTTATTATAATAATCAACTGTTGTATATTTAAAGCTTTCACAACGAAGCCCCAATGCTAATTGACTTCAGGGCATGGCCAATATTAAAGTTAACACGTATTTACTGTTAGGCGTTACGAAGTTCGCCGGGTCAGCTAGTTGAATATAAAATATGGAATGAATAAAATATAAAAAATTTAATTCGAAAGGTTTAAATGCAAGTTTAGAAGTCCATGAATTGGGGACTTGTTATATCAAAGCTTGTGTATTTTATATTGCCATTTTACAGCCTTGGTTTATTTCTTCTCTGTAACAGGTTTATTTTTTAAAAGTGATGGATTCTATCTTGCAATGTTAGAAATACACTGTTAAGATCAATCTCAGATGAAACTTTAATTATTGTGAATATCCTCAAGCAAGATTTTGATTTGACATTTTAGGCATTAAATGGAATAAAGTTTCTTTAAATTATTTTGGATGGATAGCAATTAGAATACATTTTATAAATGTACCTGTAAGTTTGTTCTACTATTTTACGGTAAGAATATCCTGTATTTTCACTGAAAACGAAAGGATTTTTTTTAATATGGGAGTTAAATCGTATTGGGGTGTTTTTATGTTCTGTTGAACCTTTCTTATTAACTTTAATTTATATCTGTTTCACAGAAGAAAAAAAACTCTATTGTGAGATTGCCAAAGCCACAAACAGTCTCTTGCATAATTTAAGATTTGAACCTACAATATTCTAGTCTCGTTCATTTCCGAGACTGATCTTTGGTCAAAAACCTTTAGTTAATGTAATTCATTTTCGTGAAAGTAAATAAAGGTCATAAACAGTAACTCAGTATGTGATAACCAACGTTTATTTATAATATAGAACATAAGATTCTTTAAGGCTATGAAAAAACTATTCAAGTTGTTTTATAATTTGTTTAAACATTAGTTTATATCTTGTTTACTTTTCTCTGATCATTAATAGGTGCTCACAAAAACTGACTGATATTTTAAATAATTATTGTGTAGTCAATTTTTAATAATGATGATCATAATGTTTAGTTATGATTAACTATGATGATCATCATAATGATTTTGCTATTTTATGTTTGGTTGTAAAAAAAAGTGTGCTAGTTCTATGTGAGTTCGAACAAATTTTCATTAAAAGCAGGACTCTTAACTCATTGTGAAAATGACTTTGATATAAACATTAAAACTATCTCAATACTTTTATACTTTTAATTGAAATGGCGACCTACCCAGGTAGGTATTTTAAGCCAAGTATGAATGAGGAATGAATGTAGGATGATGTATATCTCAAAAGAAAGACTAGAACAAATATGAGATGCTGATTTTGGGTAGTTTCAAATCTAAAAAATTACTCATACAAGTGTTTTTACACAAAATAAAGACACAAAATAAAAAGTGCTTCATAAAATACTTAATAAATTTTAATTCAAACATTTTTTCTTGAGAACTAGTTCACTGTTTCTGTTTTTAAAGCCTCTTTGATACTTATTGATGATTAGGTATCACAGACCTTGATTTGGAATGTTCAAAAAATTTAGGTTTTTTGATCATAATCCCTTGAAAAGGCTTATTGATGTCTGTATTTTAACAAATTTTCAACAGAAAATAGAGCCATTCCGACGGTTTTTATGACAAGTCCTATACCCTGGACCAAGTTTTTTTAGTTTGTTTTTGAGGTACCCAGATGCCAAAAACACAGTCCGTTAGATACTGTTTATATATATATGTGTCAGTAAACACAATAACTTGTGTCAAAAAATTTGTCTTTATCAAATTTGGTACAGGCATGTCAATGTGCAATTATTTGGTTAAGTTTGAAATCCAGCCCAATCAGCCTATCCTGAAATGGGGATTTTACATAAAAAATAAAAAGAGTAAATTAGCACCATTGGAATGAGCATAAAAAAAACAGAAAAGTATTTGCACCTTTACTCCATGTCAATTGGTTATGGATATATTGAGACTGGTAAACACAGTTCATTTTATGGAGCACTAGTGTCGACCTTGGGAGGAGGGTTCAAATTTAACTTCAGAAATTATTTGAAATATTGTGATAAATCCTGGTATTTAGCTTCATATAGTTAAGATCTAATCATTTGCGCTGAAAATCTAATTTTGCCTTGTGGCAGCTAACCTACTTACTCATTCTCTATGCTATTTTTTTTTAGAATAGGAAAATTGATATAAATTCCTTATTATTTGTTATATTGTGAGGCAACTTGTTATACAGATTCATCTAGTTAAGGTATAATAATGTATGTCAAAAATCCTTATTTTAATATTTCTCATAGTAGCAAACCTACTCACACATTCGCCATGTTATTTTTGTGGAGTACTTCCAAATCAATATAACTTTTGTATTTTGGATTGGATTATTGAAATGGCAACCTACCCAGGTAGGTATTTTAAGCATAGTATGATTGACAAATGAGTGTAGGATGATTGTGGCGCCATCTTGTAGTCTTGTTACTGACCAATACTGACATGTTCCTTAGAGAGAACTATTAATTAATAGCCCAATAAACATACTGTGGTGACATTCGGTGAATAGCTTAACCTATGATCCATTTTGGTTTGTATTATCTCAAGTAATTCATAAATTAATGGAAATTTGCTGGAAATGCAGACATGCTCTACGAGGGTAGTTTTATGAACTGATTTCTGTCCCTCTGATTTTCAAATTAGGCAGTTAAAAATTGAGTTTAAGGTTATGTAGTATGTTGGGTGGAATGGCTCAGTGCAGAATCACTGGTATGTTTGATAATGAACCTCTGAATATCTATCATAATGATGTGTACAGTCTTAAAAATAGCACAGATTACAATCTACACACAATTTAAGAGTCTGTTGTAAACAACTGTTGCTAGTTATTTGTAATGTAAATATTGTAAATAATTTTTTAATTTGGGTTACCTTTCTTTGAACACCTATGTAACAAATGTGCCAAATTTTAACCAAGCACAATAAGTTGAATAATATAGTGTACAATACTTAAAAGTGATCAATTATTTAACTTAGACAAATAAAAACTAGTGAGTGAAGTAGTTGTTTGGGTATTTAGTTAGGTTTTATAAATAATTTTATCTAGAGTAGGTTTTATTTCATCACACCAATTTAATAACCGCTAAACCAAAGAATTGATGGATTTCTCGGTGATAATATAATGAATACTCGTACATTTTGTTTAATCATAAATACTTCATGTTTGTTGTTCAATCAATGTTTACTTTTGGAAATCTCACAAAAATGTTTAAAATATGGTGTGAAAATTTTATGTTCAAAAAACCATATATATTATGACAAAGACAGCTAATATGTTTTAATTGAAAATTGTTGGTTTATTTCCATTGTGACCTAACATACTCATTATGCCAGTTGTTAAAATAAAGTGATTTTTGTTTTTTAAATAGTTGTGTTTTACTTACCTGTATCAGAATGATATGATAACAGTGGATGACGTTGGTTTGTTGTAAAAATAAAAATGTTTTTTATCTGTATAATTTTTTGATTGAGCTGTTTACTTTTAGTATCTTTTACAACCATAATGGTTTTAATTTAATTTTAGAAAAGAAATATAAAAATTAACAATATAATTTTGTACAACATTTCAATGGGATAACTATCAGTAATTATTAATACCCGATTTTCAACATAATTTGATTTTTAAATGCTTAGTTATTATTTTTAGATAACTGTATAAGTTGGTTTTACAGAAACCTTAAGCAGTTATTTATTCATTTGAAGCAACAAGGTTTAAATTACCCGATTATTTACTGACCTTTTGTTATCCATCCTTTTAAAATTATTTTTTAGTTCACTATACATTCCGCCATTTTTTGTTTAAGGGTATTGTATGGCTAGAAAAAATAAAATAAAACGTACCCAAGACCAAAATGTAAAAACTTAATAAAACATTTTTTCTTATCAAGGTAAACATGGAGGTCTTGGAACTTATTACATAGCTACATTGTGGCAAAAATTATAATATATACAGAATCTGAACTTTGGCGACTTTCTCTCTTTTTTTTTTGGTAAATAATGTATCATTATCCCTGTTTAGGAACTATCCTTATCTTAAGGAGGAAACTAGTGACATCAGAACTGAATTGCCATGGAAATGTATTTTAATCACTACATCAACTATTCTTTGCAATCCAGAGGATTTATTAAGATATAAAAAATATTTTTTATGTTGAAAAAAATATTTTATCTAGAACCCCAAAGTTGTGAACTAGACCTTTTGAACTCAGTATTATTAATTGAAAGTAATTTATTGAAATTAACATATTTTCATTGTTAAAAATTTCATTGTTGAAGTATTGAACATTTTTATACTTTTTTATTATGTAATTCAGTTATATAGAAATATAATTTTTCATTCAATCAAAAATTGTGGAAAGTGTTAGATTTGTATTACATATTATTTTCAAATAATAGGCCCTACTGTTCCAAGTGTAATGATTACTGTATTATTGGTAATTCAACAGAATAGTTATACTAAATAACTAAGAACAAAGGAAATAAAATTCAGAAACAATGTTAATGTTTAGAATATCTAATTTGAGAAAGTATTTACAACAATGTATGTAAACATAATATTTTTAATATTTCACAAATTAAAGTTAAAAATAAAACTTTATATAGTTAAAATTAAATTATACACTATGTTTATTTTACCATAATTTGAAATATTGGATTTTATGTACAGTTTTTTTACACGCTACACAGTTTAGTATTTACATTTTATGATACTTACAACCTAAATTGAGATCTCACATTCACTTTCCTTCATAAATACAATATAAAACTATTGCTTTATCATGAACACAAACTTAAGCTGTTTTTATTTTTGTACTTGGCAATTGGTTACATTAATCAAGTAAAAAGTAATTTATACAATCTTCATCAAGCATAAAATTAAAATGATTTAACAATTTTCACTTATATACATCATATTGATTGTAAACATTGGTTCAATGTATGTTATTAAAACTGAGGAACAACCCACAGAAAAATTAATTCAAAAGAAAAGATGTAAAAAATAGGTTTTTAATATAATATGTATATCATTATCATATTGAAAATTAAAAAAACAAATTGTCTTAGTATTTTTAGAATCATAACCGAGAAAGAGTTTTATTTGTTTTACACTAAAGATAAATGGACTTCTCTGTTGAAAATTGAAGCAAAATTTAACGTTTTGACAGCACGAAGAGCTTCATTTGGACTACTAAAACACACCCGAGCATCTCCAGTAGGTCTCCCTTCCTCATTAAACCTCCGTATTATGTTATCTCGAGGTACAAAAAAGCCTTTGAAGAAATTGATGATGTCTTGAACTTCGGCCCGATAAGGCACATTTTCCATGGCAACGACACATCCTGGTTTTCCGAATGCGTTCACGTTCTGTGTTTCTAATTCAGCTTCAGAAGGCGGGGGATGATGTCTTCCACTCGACTCCGTTGGTGGAAAGTGCCTTCCAGGCCCCTCGGCAAAGTGTCCTCTTCCTCTCCCTCTTGGAGGTAAAAATCCTCTTCCTCTACCTCGTGGAAACCGTGGAGGATAACCTCCCCTAGGATGTCGGTAGTTTGGACGAAATTCTTGGTGTGGATAATTTGGTGGGAAGTCTTCCTCTGAATGGTCGTGTTGAGAAGGTGGCGCGCCTATAGCTTCATGCAGTTCTTCTCTTGATACTGGTTGAACTGATACCACACTTCTGCCCATGTGTGTCCCATTCTTACTCGCTGCCCTTTCTACCTCTTCAAATGAGTTAAACTCACAGAAAGCATCGCCAGCAGGTTGCCCTTGTTTGTCCAACATTATGTGTATCTGAGTTGGAGCCAGACCTTCGTCTGAGAAGAAATCTAGAATATCTCTATCAGTTACAGTAAATGGAAGGCCACGCAAAATGAGACAGTCAGTTCTGAAGTTAGATGGCCTTTTGGCAGGTGTATGTTCTGGTTCAGTGTCAAATGGTCTTTTTGTTGAACTATTCATTTGTTCATTTTCAATTCGAGAATTTACGTTGTTATTTTGTACTCCAGTTTCATCATTAGTTGCTTGTACCTCTGTTTCTTCCTTATGATTGTCATTTTCATTATTCTCTGATTTAGATATAATGTTACTATTAACCTTTTCTACTTTGCCTGAAGGATTAGATTTACTATCTGTTACACCTTCTAGTTTACTGATTGAGGGTTTGTGTTTAGATTCATGACCACTGTTTGATGGGAGAGATTGTTGATCTTTTTCATATGTATTATGTTGAAAATCTTCAGAAGGATGGTGTCTTCTGCTCTGAGAATGATGTCTTTTGGTATTATCGTCTCTGAAATTCGATTTTGATGCATATCGGGAACCATCTCGACCACCTTCCCTAGGGTGTGGCTTCTGATGATCATCATGATATGATTTTTTATGTAAATCTTCTCTAGGAGAGCGAGATGGAAAATCTTGTTGCCTCCTGTCAAATCGTGGTGGAATATTAGAATTGCTCCCACGTCCTTTATTCCTTGGGTCAAATGGTTTTAGATTGGGAGTGGGCAATAAACCTCTTTTTTCCGTTTGGTTGAATCTGGAATCTGTTTGTTCAGGCCCAAACTCATATGGTGGATAATTCTTTGAATTCCTAGAAGCTCTTGGATCCTGAGGAATATGTCCCATGTCTTTTGAATCCATCATTTCTTCATCATTTTCTTCCATATTCTTTCTATCTCTGGCTGCATCGTATTCATGTTCATAACAAACGGCTGCCTTGACAGGGGTATAACCAATTGTAAGTCGAGATCCTCCTGCTAGAGCTCTTCTTGCTTCTGCTGGCGACTGAAATCTAACATAGCCTGTTGCAGGTTTTCTTCCTGTTCCTGATAGAACAAAAGCATCAGTTACTGTAAACCCTCTGAACAAATTATAAATATCTCTATCTTTAGCGTGTGAAGGTACTTCATGTATAACCAAATCAGTAAAAGGTTCTGTTATTTCATTTGGTCTCCTAAAACTATCATTGAAATTCTTTGGGTATTCCGAATGATCTGCTGAATATGTTTCTGAAAATTCAGTAACATCTGTCGCCTTATCAAAAATACTATCATCTATATGCAAAACTTCAACAGAAGAATTATTCAACAGTTGCCCTGTTTTTTTAAGTGCCATGTCTTTCAAAAATACATCAGCAAATCGAACATAGGCTATTCCTACTTTATTACCCTTTTTATCAGTTATGATTTTAATACCATTTTCAGGAATATGTAACCCTTGGAAGAATCTTCGAATATCTATATTTGTAGTGTTCATAGTCATATCTCTGATCTCAACACAGGCATTGGTGAATGTTCCTCTGGAATTGGTTTGGTCAAACTCTCTTCCAGGGAAGTTTTGTTGTGCATAAGGAATATCATTTCTCATTTGAGAAAGAGCAAACTCATTTTGCATCCTTGGATCATGTTTCACATAGGGAGGTTGAAAATTCTCATTTGGATTCATCATTGGTGGTCTCATAAACATTCCCATGTTGTTCATTGGTAGAGTCATGTTTTGCTTATCCATAGGATTTCCCATATCCTGTAATGGCATCATCATAGATGGATCCATTGGTGGTCTAATAGGTGGCCAACCTGCCATATTGGGGAATCTGCCACTTTCAGTTTGAGGCATCATTTTATTCACTTCATTTTGTGATACTGCAGATAGGTTCCTTCCAAACGAGGGGTTTGGCTGTGATGTTGGAATATTGGGCTGCTGTGGGGCAACAAGAGGAAATCCAGGAGGTCCAAATCTTCTACCATCTTGATCCTTGGGGATTTCCATAGGCATTAGGGGAAAATTAGGAGGTTGCGGCATGAGAAGAGGTTGAGAAGTGGGGATTACTGTTTGAGGAACTGGAATTTGATGAGGTGCCTGATTTTGTGGTACAGGAATCTGCTGATGTGCAGAAACTACTCCAGGCCTGGATGGTTGAGATGTTGTAGTGACAGGAGTTTTACTGATGCTGAATCCTACGGGAGCAGAGAGAAGTGGACCGTTATTTTTATCGGAAGAGCCGGCAGTGACCCAACCGGAGTTACTAAAGCCAGGTTTGTTTGGAGGCAAGGGGGGAGCTAATGTGGGAACTGGAACATCTTTCTCTACTGAAGCAGCAACTGTCGCTTCATTACTATTATCCATACTATTTTGTTCATTACGATCATAGTCTCGCTTCCTGTCTTTTGAATTCCTGTGAGACCTTTCTCTTGATCTGCTTCTATCTCTATATCTCCTTCTACCTCGGCGATCTCTGCTACGGCTCCTGTTTCTTCTTCTTCGGTCTCTATAACTATCTTTACGTCTGTGGCTACGGTCTCTAGATCTAGATCTATCTCTTGAACGATCTCTTGATTTTGATCTATCCCTAGACTTAGAACGATCTCTTGATTTAGATCTATTTTTAGACTTGGATCTTGAACGACCCCTTCGACCTCGTTTGCCATCTTTACTTGAGATACTGTCTGTATCCTGCTCTTTTTTCTCAGTGTCCATTTCAGGCTTTGCTGTGTCTGGGGTAGGAATGCTAGATACTGGTGGCATTGGTGGTGGCTTTATTTCTGGAGATGCTGGTTTTGCAGGGACTTGGCTAATAGGAGGTATTGTTGTTGGCATAGCTGGTGTAGTCTGTGTGGGTGTTGGTTGAATTTGTGCCGCTGGAATAACGGGTATTTGAGGTGAGGGCATTTGCATGAAAGTTTGAAGGCTCAGACTCTGTGCTCTAGCAGTTTCAATGACCTTTTGCATTTCTGATCTTGAGCTGAGGAATAGTTTTATTTTCACTTCCTTGATTTTTCCACCATCTGTAAGCATTGCTTGGCGAGCATCTTCATCAGTACTGAAAAAAAACAAAAAAAATGTTGTTATATATGAAACCATTATATGACCAAATAAGATATAATAAATTAGCCAACCTGTAACTATAATGTTTAAAATGTTGAAAGGTGCCATTTCAATAAATTTGAGAACAAAATACTTCTTGTTCTTGTAATTAATTGCTTGAGCAATTAATTACTTAAAACTTATAGAGAGAACTGGATGTTAAGTGTACCTCAAGTTACAAGGATCAAATAATCTCTTTGGATGGTAAAAAAATCATTTTCAATTGTATTTCAAACGGCATGACACAAAGTAAGGTACCATTATCAGAGGTGTCTGGTGTTCAGTCATACTTTACAGGTTTCCATCAGGAAGGGACAGGTGGAGCACATTGTTGCTATAGGCTTACAATTCAAAGTGCTTTAAAATGAAAGAAATATTATTAATCCACTGATATTGTCAGATAAATATACTTCAGGTCTAAAATTTTAAGCTAAAATATTTTACTTTATTTAAAATTGCTCACTGTGTAATTTTTTTAAAATGGTACCTCTTTGAAAATTACTAAATTCGAAAATGTAAACAAAAACAATGTGTTCTCCATACACTATGTGTAAGGGCAAAAAGTCAAAAGAGAATCACTGTACTCACTAATTTTTCAATCCTTAACTCTTGTTTTTTGACCTTCTAATCTGAAATTATTCTAGTTTCATTATTCTACTCATGCACTGTACTGTAATGTACAGCTCATAGTTACCTAAACGCGATGAAAGCATCTCCCTGCTCTCCCCCAACAATATGGACACCACCTTCAGGAATGGAGAGACCTTGGAAGTATTGGCGGATATCTAGTGCATTCGCTGACCAAGGCAAATTCTGAAGTCTGATGATCACGCTCATCTTGATTTGTTACTTCACCTGCAAATTACACTATATTGAACTACAACAATGCATAGGACGTACAAAATAGTTCTCTAGCCTTACAGCTATAATTTGTATATTACAAGAAACCATAGCAGTCAAATAAGGGTTGGTTTGGTAAATAAATAGTGTAAACATCACAAAATGTTTGCATTAGAAAGCGAGACATTGGACCTAGCCAGGCCTCTACAATGTGGTAGGTATTAATAGGCAGATCTACCCAAGCTTTGATAGCAGAAAACAAGATCTAAAGGAATCCTGTTTTAGAAAGCTTTCCTATTTATTTGTAATGCACAGTAAACAAGATTTTATGGATGAAAAAACTGTACTCATGCTAGTACAGGGTTATTCCAAATGAATGGTGCAAAAGTAAGGTTAATTCATTTGAAAATTTTGAATTAAAAATAATGAAAATAGAATAAAACTATTTCTTAAATTAACAAATTTTAATTTACATTGGAAAAAACACAGTTGTATGCATACTAAATGCTCAATGTGAGCTCCGTTAGAAGCTCTACAAATATCCAGGCGATATTCTAACTGAGCCCAGACGTTCACTAGCATTTCCTGAGTTACAGACTGGGACTGCACAGCTACTGTTATTCCATGTTTTACCTCTTTCAGGGTTTGGGGAATAGGAGGGTAGTACACATTGTCTTTGATAAACCCTAGACTAAAATATGGCACCAAAGTTCCACTGAACACTAATAATAGTACAATGTGAGCAAACTATAAAACATAAAATACTTTTTCTTGTTTTAGAGTAGCCATTTGTTGACAGGCCTCATGGCACTCAAGCAAACAACTGAGAAAAACAATATTGTCAAACCACGCCATTGTTGTAACAATCAGTTATTAGAAATCACGGAATCAGATGTACCAATTGTTTAGTTTTGTACCATTCTTTTTGAATAACCCTGTTTATTACATTCTGATATTATTTGCTACACATTTTAAAATGCTTGATGTTGTCGTTTATAAATTGTACCAGTCTGAGTACAATTTTCTATCCTCTATAAAATACAGTTTACCACACGTTCTAACGTAATTATTAACCAGAATTCTTCAAAACCTCTACAACATCGTTTGTCATATCTGAGCAATGTTACTTATGTTATAGCGCCGAGGCGACTTTAGTTGTTAGCGGCAACGGTGACTCATGACAGCGATAAGGTGGGAAATAAAACAATTGGAGTTGGATCACATCCTCTCCTAACTGCCTTTCTGCCAGAGAAAATATAAGAATCTGGACCGAGAGACAGGTGTATAAAACCTGCAATTCTCGCCGTCTGCTATCAATCAGCGTTCGGCAGAAGTTTATTACTGTATTTTGGAAAACATAAACTGTATCAGTGAACTGACACATCAATTCTCCCTTTAAAGGTAATCTAAGTTAAAAGAATTTAGGGGAGAAGCTCAGCCCCCTCGAAAGTAGTGACAAATATTTTTTGGGTGGATTGTATCGGGTGTTATGGCTTTAAGTTTTAAACATTGCTTCATGGAAAACGGTCGAGAAGTAAACAAGAAATGATTTTTAATATCCTGCATAAGAATGACATTGGACCCCCACGGGAAACGTACTGTGTTTACCACGGACGGTAAATTGAGCATTTCTATGACCCATTAGTAGAAGACTGAAAGTTCTTCAACATACTCATTTGTTTAGATTTTTAAGCTGAGTTAAAGGTGATGGTTATGAGCCGTCATTTTGCAGACACGCGGGTTGTGTCATATTATTTATGACCCAAAGCATTATAAACCATGGAATTTTATACGCAAAGTGTACCTTTGTACCAAAATTTAACCTAATCGGAGCATCGTTGTGGTCTTGGGGTTCGTACTACAAACGATCCTCCGAAAACCAATTTTTTATTCAGGGAACCTCAAAATGAATATTTTCACTCTCAACTCAAATGCGAATATTTTGACGAAAATAATTCTTTCCCTATATATGTAGGAGAAGAAAGCAGCAGGAATAGACCTGGTGACCATTAATACCGATAGTTGAATCGGCTGATCTTGGCAATTTAATATAAGACAATTATTGTTTACACAAAGGCATGGTGTATTTATCTACGGTAACCTTTCTGTCACAAAGTAAAAAATGGCATAACATTTTGTTAAAAATTAGCTACATTTTCCAATTGATTGTAATTTCCAATATAACTTTTGTCAACAATGGCTTAACCTCATAAAACATTTCATGGAGTTTGGACAGTTAAATTTATTTTTCAATCAAATACAAATTAATTAATAAGTAAGTAAATAATAAATAAGTTAATCATCGAGTGACACCTTATATGAAATGTGTTTTTAAACATAGATAATTGGCAGTAAATAGTTTTCAACACCGGTACTAATTTATGGCATTTTAATAGTGGTCTCGAATTCCTTCAGATTTCATAACACAATTTGTAAAGGCATCCAGTATTTACTGTTGTATAGGATTTAAATATAATTCAGATTTCCTTAATTATAGTTTCCAATTACAACAAGTTTCATTTATTTCATAATAATCTAACAGAAGAATATAAATTTCTAGAGTTCCATAAAATTTTTAGAATGTCATATAAGTGGATTGAGGCTGAAAGCACTTATTTCCCTTGAAAATTTAAAGCAACAGCTGTATAAAAGTGAAATATTTTAATAATGAATGCGAATAGTAATCTACTGCATGTTTGGAAATATGCTAGGGATCTTCACAAGGACTTTGTTCGATGGAGGCGATAAACTATCGTATTGGACAAACCTGTCACGTTAGTAGAACACAGAGACAGGAATTCAACCCCGATCCTAATCCTTTGTATTTAGTCAGTCACCACCAGACAAGAGACGATAAACATGTACTGTATGTCCAGGATGAATCACTGATATGCTCTAAAATACAGCACATGATTCACATTCAGTTATTGAACCGAGCTCATTTATATTTACAAACTTCTATTAGGACTAATAATTCAAACAAATAAAAGCCTTAATCTATACGAAAAGAGAGGTACCTTGAACACGTTGAAAAAACTTATTAGCGAATTTCCTAAAGGGAAGAAGCTATTACCGTAGGTCTCATGGCAAGACTTAAACCCGGAACCATGTTATTTTTCGTCTTTAGGTGCCCAGAGGCCAAAAACAATAGTCGTTAAAATTGTTATATATACGTGTGTGTCTGTGAACACGATAACTCTTGTAAAAATGGTCCGATCGGGACCAAATTTGGTAGAGACTGTATTCCTACATTTGCTCGGACGAGTTCGTAAACCAGACATATCGGTCAATGGGAACGGGTAGTTTGGGGGGCGGGTTTGTACTAAAAAACTGGGTTTTGCGTTTAAAAAAATTAAATATTTTGATGGTCTACTCTCAGTGTTACTCACAGCAACAAACCTGCACACTCTTTCCCATGTTAATCTTATGGAGAATAGGGAAGTAATTAATTATGTTTGTTAAAAAATTTAAGTCCACACAAGCGAGGATCCATTCCGACATTTTTAATGTTTTAATGTCATTTTCTTCGTCGAAAGCACTGTACACTGTAGTTTTTACAGTACTTTTAAAACCCATCCGCCCTACAAGCCAATGTTCGTTTGGAGACTGCTAGTTTTTAACCTCTAAAATTGCTGCGATGACGAAGTGCTCTTTACCTTCGAAAATAATATTAACATAGTTTTTAAACGTTTTCAAAATTTAGTTGAGGGCCAAACTCGCCCGTTTTAGGACTCGATATTACTTTTTATACGAAATTACAGGCTATATCTTTATCGTAGTCATAATCAATATTTTTTAAATTACCGGAATTAAATATTTAAATTTATTTCCTTGGGTACAAAAAGGAGGAGGTAATTTCAATTTTGTGTGCCGAGCGATGCAGAAGGTTAGGAACACGAGGCATAAACATACCGCAGAACCACAATCATCAATTAATCTGTGGTTAATTATTTTTCTGTGGTTCGAATTGTATGAGTTTATCGTTTTAGGCTGTATTTAGGGATCGTTTAGGTTTTTCTTCTCTGTGACTTAACACTTTTCAAGTAAACCAAATGATACATGGTTTAAGTACCTATGTATGCTGTACCTGGGGGAGCGCGCTGATCTAGTGATAGAGCGCGGGGCTTTGGTGCCCAAGGTCCCGGGTTCAAATCCCGCCAATCACCAACGGCTTTTCGCTATGTGATAATGACTGGGATGGTGGCGTCATTTGGTTATCCAGCTACTTGGAGGTCACGAATTGTGGATAGTTGTGAGCGATGGTCGGTGGATGTGGTGTTCTCTTGTGTGGATTAACGTCCGCACTATTGAATACTACGTTAATCCTCAAAGACCATCCTCATAATTAGACCAATTCGTAATTCAGAGGTCGTGGTTCGGATTCCACGTTAAACTGTAGGTCCCTTAGTTGCCATCGGCTGTTGGGCTATAATTAACAGTCCTGTCTAAGGAACATGTCAGCCTTAGTCAGTAACAAGACTACAAGATCGCGCCACAATCATCTTACAATCAACTCTCATTCATACTTGGCTTAAAATACCTACCTTGTGGTATGGTCGCCATTTCAATAATCTAATCTAATCTAATCTAACCCACACAGGGGTGCGCAAAAAGCCGCTACGGCTGAAGTGCCTTGGGAGTAATCCGCCCTTCCAATAAAAAAATGCCATAACTGCCATATTAAAGGATTAATTAGTAAGTATGTGACAGTTATCTGACATATAGCGACACTCCTGATCGTCGTATACTTGTCCAAGTCCAAGACCCATCAACAAGCAGACTGCGGATGTGCAAGATAAACCCCATTGTCTGCTAATGTAAGCCTAACAAGACGAACTGGATATGTTTTGAATATCAGCTGCATCTTTGAAACCATAATTCAATTAGGATGGACTGTTATTAATCTGAAAAGCGTACAGCGTAATATGGTACAATTTGACACATCAAGTCATTTAGGTAAACAACTTAGAAAAATATTATTAGATGTTTAAGTTGTTTAATAACTTAATCATTATTAGAACCAAAATCAATTGTTTTAAAACTAAACTATTAAGTTCATAATACACACGGTATTTACAATAGTACCCTATACAAGTTCACTACATAAATGTGGCTGATAATTTTAAGAAGAATAACTAAACCGTGAAACCGTAATAAACTATACGAGTGTAAAATGGACTAATATATAATCAATATCAGTGAACTGAAATTTACTTTTTTCCTTAGTTAAATTAAATAACTATGACCTTCTTTAAAGTTTATATAAATATCATCCAAAATTTATTGTTTCAAACATAATCATCCACGTAAGCATGCGTTGTCTTTGAGTCTCCGTGACGAGTGGACGTGTTTGGTTCCTTATGTGTGTAATGTTTAATGAATGGTTTTTTAAGTTTTTTTACTGCTTTAAACTTTTATGTTTTCAGCTTTATACCGGTTTGGTCCGGATTATATTTTAATTCCGCTATGTTTTAGATATTAGTTCACCTGAGGACGATCAAATTCCAGATCCCGAAACATCGTGAAACTTTGTTTTACATAAAATCGTGATGGAAAATGTCCGCAATAAAAATGTAATTAACATCAATCCACCATCACCAATAATGAATTTCAAACAAAGAATAATCATCCAATTTATTAAAATAACTAGAGAAAATAAGTTAAATTATTACAGTAATTGTTGGAAATTTTGGGGACATCCCTCCGTGTAGTACTAAACTTTTTGAGTGGGTTTAGTTGGATGATATAACCTTACAATGCATACTTTTCACGGAAAACGACAAATAAGGTAAAAAATGCTCTCGGACAACATACTGCGTTTACCCTATACAGTACGGTAGCATAGATTTTACTTTTCTCTGGTACCATTAGTTATAGACTAATGGTTCATATTACTAATTTGTTTAGTTTTTTAATCCAGTTTTATTGGTGACAATAAAATAATGTTATAAAATTACTGTTTTACTGGAAAAAAAATTTCTGACATTTAAAAGTCCATAACATTTAACCATTAATTTTACAAGTGTACGAGAGATGTCATATTCTTTGGGGCCTTCTAATTTTAATTAAAATCGTTGGAGCGGATTTTGAGAAATTTGTATTCTTAATAGGTTAAAAATATCCTCGTCGCCGCAGACCTGCGTACTCAGCAAATTTCCAAATCAATAACTTTTAGGAACTTATTTGTGTAGTTTTTTTAAGCTGATTGTAATGGTGAAAGGAAAATTTTTAAATTACATATGAAAAACGCAAAAAACCCAATTTTTGAGTACAACCCCCCCCCAAACTACCTGTTCCCATTGACCGATATGTCTGGTTTACGAACTCGTCTGAGCAAATGTAGGAATACACATCTCTACCAAATCTGGTCTTGATCATTGGCATTTTTACGAAAGATATCGTGTTCACAGGCACATATAAATATAAATTTTAACGACTATTTTTTTTTGTCTCTGGGCACCTAAATACGAAAAAATAACATGGTCCCGGGCTTGAGTCTTGCCATGAGACCTACGGTAACAGCTTCTTCCCTATGGGAAATTCGCTAAAAGGGCTGGAGGTACAGCCAAAGTGCACCCGTGTACCAAATTTCATTAAAAACGAACGGTCAGTGTGGTATAGAGGTCTATAAACGGACTGACTTCAGTCCGAAAACCCAGTTGTTTGGTTGCAGGGAGCCTCAAAAATATATTCACCCTCAACTCAAATTCGAAATTTTTGACGAAAATAATAACAGTACCTAGTCAATACACTATGAATAAGGGGAGAAAGTAAAAGGTAATATAATGATACATCGCAGCTGATTCATGTTTAAGTGTCTTTATGATGAGTAACGGATTTTCCAACAATACTTCACTCATAGGAAACTCACGTTTTCAGCCCCCCGCGCGTGTGGCACGGGGGGCCGTATGGGGGGGGGGTTAGGCCGTGTGGGCCTTGGTGACGGAAATTCACGCGCTAGAGCACTTCGGATAAGCTTTGATTATCAACTACTTCGACCTTAGCTAAATTATGGGTTTATATTATGTTTCAGAATTTTAAGAACTACATTTCAAACATTCACAAGTATTTTTAACATAATCGGTTGTCGAAATAAAGGACACATAAACCCCGTCACATTTTTTTCTAGAAATGAAAATCTGAAATGTATAAAATGTACGTACAAATATGATATACACCGTGTAGAACTTAATTACGATAGGTGTAGAGTAGTTTTTCTGTTACGTTGTTTTTCTGGAATACGTTAATTATACGTTAAGGTTAGATTAGATTAGATTATTGAAATTGCAACCTACACAGGTAGGTATTTTAAGCTAAGTATGAATAAGAAAGCATGAAGTAGGATGATTTTGTTAGCGGCTGTATAAGAATTTAGGATAGTATAAACTTTTCCTAAATTTCTTTGAATAGGAGGAAGAATAAAGGAACGTTCGCAGAGAATTGGCAAATTCAGCACAGACTGGAGGAATATAGACGACGACGCAAAATAAATCTCTTCACAGCTTTTGTCTGTTGTTATACTCGTATCAGTTATATGATACATAATATTTTTTCTTGTTCAATCAACACATCAACTTTTAATTTTAAGTAATATAATGATACATCGCAGCTGATTCATGTTTAAGTGTCTTTATGATGAGTAACGGATTTTCCAACAATACTTCACTCATAGGAAACTCACGTTTTCAGCCCCCCGCGCGTGTGGCGCGGGGGCCGTGTGGGGGGGGGGTTAGGCCGTGTGGGCCTTGGTGACGGAAATTCACGCGCTAGAGCACTTCGGATAAGCTTTGATTATCAACTACTTCGACCTTAGCTAAATTATGGGTTTATATTATGTTTCACAATTTTAAGAACTACAATTCAAACTTTCACAGGTATTTTTAACATAATCTGTTGCCGAAATAAGACATTTACAAAAATCCTCGTAACATTTTTTTCTAGAAATGAAAATCTGAAATGTATAAAATGTACGTACAAATATGATATACACCGTGTAGAACTTAATTACGATAGGTGTAGAGTAGTTTTTCTGTTACGTTGTTTTTCTGGAATACGTTAATTATACGTTAAGGTTAGATTAGATTAGATTATTGAAATTGCAACCTACACAGGTAGGTATTTTAAGCTAAGTATGAATGAGAAAGCATGAAGTAGGATGATTTTGTTAGCGGCTGTATAAGAATTTAGGATAGTATAAACTTTTCCTAAATTTCTTTGAATTGGAGGAAGAATAAAGGAACGTTCGCAGAGAATTGGCAAATTCAGCACAGACTGGAGGAATATAGACGACGACGCAAAATAAATCTCTTCACAGCTTTTGTCTGTTGTTATACTCGTATCAGTTATTTGATACATAATACTTTTTCTTGTTCAATCAACACATCAACTTTTAATTTTAACTCTTCCAAATTCAATGGTAAACTAGTACAGTATATACAGTAGTACAGTTAATAAAGGGAAATGGTAAGTTATCTATATTGATTCAAAATAAGCGGGAGAAAAATCGATATATTATTTATACTTAAAAATACATTAATAAATTGTTTTTAACCCCACTACTATTCAATGCAAGCTGTAATTTATTGTCATATTTATTTATGAGTTAAAACCACAGGATCTACACTATCCACAGAGTCGACTATTGGAAGTCTCGTGGCACTCTAGTCACAGCAGACAAGGATTATATTCCTCTATTTTTAACTAATTTCTAATTCGTTTTAAAACCAACTAAAACAACTATGAGAACACCTCTTTGTGGAAGTACGGTTTATTAATTTTTAACTTTGATGTAACAAATCGTTTCCACGTGGTCCGTTAGAGATCGACCTTGGAGGCGTCGCCCACAGAAATAGAATCCGGTGGACGACACGAACGGAAGGAAACCAGACAGTTCTGGAGGCATGAAGCGTGGAGCAGCCCGGCGTGTTGACAACAAAGTCCAGTTGAACGGCTACAAAGAAGAGGTTGGTATGGCTAGACGCAATAACTGACGTGTTTGGGTAACGTTGTTCATCACAACACAGGATGTAAATATTGTTAATATCACACACGAGTGCATTCTCTAAATGACGCCACCTCTATCACACGGTCGATATATCGTACCGGAACGACGATCAAATCGAACAACTTCCTAGCTTTCATTGAGTCAGCTTTCAAAGCCAGATACGAATTTAAATTCTTCAATAAACAATTTGCAAAGTTATTTATATTTTAATTGCGGAAATGTTCCATCACGATTTGTAAAACAAAGTTTCACGTCTCGGGATCAAGAATCTAATCCCTTCCTCAGGTGATCTCGAACCTAGATTAGTACATAAACAAAAGATACCAAGAAGCAGGTCGTTCACTGCTCGTGATGTGCTTTTTTTACTCTGGTATTGTTGGGACTTGTCATGTTTTAGGAGGAAGCTCACCTGAGGACGGGATCAGATACAGATCTTGAAACGTGACACTGTTTTACTAATCGGGATGGAAATTGTCCACAATAAGGTCCAAGAAAGAGACAACTAATATGAACGACGTTAATTCCTAGTTTTTGTCACAATAAAAAATGGAGAAAAAGAAACATTTACCACAGTCAAAACTCATAAAATAATAATAATATCCTTTATTGCTGTCGACAATATTTACATTGTATAGCAAGCGTCAATTATTTAACAATGCATAATACATTCAATATAATAATAATATTAGTAATATGTATATATAGAAAAAAACATAAAAGATATACTATAACTAACCCCTGGGGAATTAATTTTGAGTGGTTTTAAATCCACCGTGGACAGTGAACTCCTCCACGAGTAAAACTCCAATCGTGTCAACCACGCTTCAATCGTAGCTTGAATAAGCTGGAATCTCCAGACTCGCTAGGCAGTTAAGGAGCCTGACACCTACATGAGAGGGAAGTTTCTCAAACGCAGCTGTTCGATGTTGAACAGCGCGGAAACCATCCCTTGCTCTAGTCCCATAGCTATGCACAGCAGTGCCTTGGACAGGCACATATTGGAACCGGCAATAAACCAAAGTTTCCAATATATAAAGGGAAGGTAGGGTCAAGACTCCAAGCTCCCTAAAGACCTGTCTACACGACTCTGTTTAATAAAATCTGTAAAAATTATATGTGCCTAATAAAAAAATTATAATAGGACTGTTAATACTGGTGATAAAAATTTCAAACCTTTTAAGAGGTCTGGGGGGTATTGCTCCCCATTATTATAAACAAATAAAAATGAATTGTCTCAGTAAATCAGTCCATTGTAAGAAGTAATGAAACTTTTTTTCACTTCCTGGGCGATATAAACCAGAACCCAAGTGTACAAATTACAACAATTAATTAATAAGTACATATGATAAATTCATTTAACAACACAATTTTCTTCGAGGCAATTCATGATCATAACACTTTAATAAACCCCTCAATAAAACATGTAGAGAAATCAAAAACCCAGCGATTTCAATTCTTTCTTGAACAGAGAGTGAATTACAATATGTGTAGGTATGTATGTATGTAAAAATCAATTAATGTAGTATGTTGGCATTTTAGCTTGTCTGCCAGACTACTGAACTTGTTCATATAACTGAATCTGAAAAGAAGTGAAGTGAAGTTGAATTGTCTCCATTTTTCACCACTTTTTCGAATAAGTAAAACAAGCTCGCAAAAAATTGACCTAGTCCCAACTTATCATCCACATACAATATTAAAAAAATTGATTGGCCCTGTTTAAACACACTACACTTTGCTCAATACCACCATGATAAATCGATTTCACAAAAAGCATCAGTTCATTTTCATCCCAAAACCCATTTCGAAGCCCCATTATGCACTAATAGCATGAATTTGAGAATGCTGACTAAACAATACTTCCTGATTATACTTTTACTTTCTCCCCTTATACATAGTATATGGAGAAAGTATTGTTTTCGTCAAAATTTTCGAATTTGAGTTGAGGGTGGATATATCCGTTTTGGGGTCCCCTGAATCCAAAAAAGTGGGTTTTGACGTGATGTCTGTCCGTGTGTGTGTGTGTGTGTGTGTGTGTGTGTGTCTGGATGTGTACAGTGCCACAGCCTACCCCGTTGGTCCGATTTAGATGAAATTTGGCATGTATATATATAGTCACCGTATCTCCAGGCGTTTTTTTCATTTTTTTTTGAATTTTTGATTTTTAAGGGTAGTTCACCCCTAAAAACCCTTAAAAAACGTGAAAAATCCAATTTTCTCAAAAACGGCTCTAACGATTTTGATTAAAATTTGGTAGTTTATAGTGTACAGAGTACTAAATAATTTGACACCACCCGCATATCTGTAAAAATGACGGTTCAAAAGTTATGGGCTTTTAAATGTCAAAAAAAATCAAATTTTTAAATTTTCAGCGAAAACAATAAAAGTAAAGTATAACTTGACTGGTACCATTGAAACCAGCTTAAAAAACTAAACAAATTAGTATTTTGAATTATTTGTCTACGACTAACGGTTCCAGAGAAAAGTTAAATTTACTGTCTACGATAAACGCAGTACGTTGTCTGAAAGCGCCCAATGTTATTCTTATGGAGAATATAAAAAAATCAATTTCTTCCTTACTTTCCAACCGTTTTCCATGAAACTTGGTATGAAGCGTAAGGTCAAATCACCGAACAAAACCAGCTCAAAAAAGCTTGGTGTTACGGGGGGGGGGTTGTCCCCCCCATACAATTTGAACAATTAATTTAACTTTGTCTCTCGTGTTTTATTTTTAGAAATTGGATGATTATTTTTGAAACAATAAATTATTAAATTTAGATTAACTTTGTAGAACATGATAGTTTTATTACAGATTGTCTTTTTTAAATTTACTTAAGGGAGAAAGTATGTGTCAGTCCACTGGTACCGTTTATTTAATAGAAAATAAAGTAAAAATACAATATAGGCCTAAACAGCTGGAAATATACCAGTTTCAACTGAAAGTTGAAAATAATGTTACTTCAAAAAGAATCCCACCACAAACCGCTTAGCAAATAAAATGTACCTCAACTTATTTCCACCCAATTTTGGCATTAAATTCAATAAATGTGACATTTGATCTTGTTATTGATTTAGTTAACAAAAAAATAACACCACTTTGTTACCCAAGAAGCAGAAAATTGGGTAGTTGTGTAAGCATATGGGATTTATATAATGCTTTTTCAAACTACAGATGAACTTCAAGTTGTGTGAGTAAAGATATGCTGTATATTTATTGAAGCTTTAATCAACATCTCTTCATGATTTATATCTTTATATAAAAAATGAAACAGTATAGATTCAGTTAGTTCTAATAACTTTTTCGCTCAATTTTAAGAGAAAATAGCATATTCAAATTAATTACTGTATTTATAAATGTTACCCGTGGTATTAAGAATTATATAATTTATTTTAAAGGGGCTTATAAGAGCTAAACCCATAATCCACCATCACCAATAATGAATTTCAAACAAAGAATAAACCCATAACTTTGGGCATTTGGAAAAATATACTTCAGTTTAATATAGAACATTTCCTGGCCAATAGATATGTCAAGGTGGCTTATATCAGTGTCCATTATATCCTTTTCTTATGTGTTTTCATTAATAAAGCATATTAATTATTTTATTATTTTTCCTGGCATCAGACCTATATGATGTATGTTCCCTCTTTATTCCTCGATTTATTAACCATACAATAATTATGAAATAAAAATACCCCCGTCACAGCAGACCTGCGTACTCTGGGAATTTCCAAATTAATAATATAATAATAAATAATAATATATGATGAGTTTTATTAATATCTGTCGATAAATATGAGAGTTAGTTATTTGCCTATTCTCCATAAGATTAATATCGGAGTATGCAGGTTAGCTGCCATGATAAATACATAAACTAGGATTTTTATGCATAAATGGAGAGATCTCAACCACATAAAGCTAATTATAAAGTTTCATCCAAAAATATTGGAAATAATTATTTTTCCTTATGCTCCATAAGATAAACATTAGAGCCATAAAATACAACGTACTGTTTTAAGATTTTTTTAATATCTCAGTAATTGTCGGAGATAGAGAAAAACTTTAAGGAACAAAATTTAGTAGTTTTTTGAGCTGATTCTAATGGTAAAAGATAAAATTTCAAAAATTACATATGAAAAACACAAAAAAACGGGTTGCCTAAAACCCCCCCAAATTACCCGTTCCAATAGAACGATATGTCTGGATTACAGACTCGTCAGAGCAAATGTAAGTCTCTACCAAATTTGGTCTTGATCGGACCATTTTTATTAGAGTTATCATGTTCACAGACACATATATCCCATGTGTCCCACGAAGAGGTTTAAAAGTTTGTATTTTATCACTTAGCCATTTATGCACCGATCATCTTGAAAATTTACACAACTTATAAAATATGTTTTAAAAATACTCTAGTAAAATTTCATTACTTTAACCCTTGTAGGAACAACATGGTGGCATATTGAAAAATGTTACTTTTAGAACATTAAAAATTGTGTTTTAGGCTTTGATAAATATTTTTTTGTCACATTCAAATAAATAAGGCCTTTAACGAGGAAAATAGAACATGGCTTCTCCCCAATAGAAAATTTGCTAAAGCCTTAAAGTTGAGTCCAAAATTATTCAAACTGCGACCCATCCATAGCGACACTGATAACAGCGCTTAATAAATGAATCGCAAGCTTTTACAAGAGCTTCTGTGAAATTCGGGGTTCTCAAAATTTCATTCTTAATTCATCAGTTTATTGGGATTCCCAAATGACCATAAAAGATTCACACACAGTTAAATTTCACTACCTTATCTAATGATCTATAAAAACATCACAACAGTTAAATTTGGGGATCGCAGAATTTCTTGTCAATTGAGCTTTTTTCTGTTGATCAGTTAGATCAGTGTTGTTATAAAAAGTTTAAACAATTTTAGACTCTACTTTATTTTTTTAGAAAGATTATCCTATCCTTTATTTTTTTTCCTAGAATGTGACAATAAAAATATGAATACCCCGTTGCAGCAGACCTGCGTACTCTAATTATCCAAATCAAAAATAATTTTCTTATGACAAGTTTTATAAAAATATGTCCATAAACATGAGAATTTTGCCTATTCTCCATAAGATAAACATAAGACATAAGGTAAAGAGTACAGCTGAGTGAGAACTAAAGAAGTGATTTCTACTTATCTCATAATTTTATCTCAACTTATATCAACATCTTGTCCAAAATATATTTTATTCCCATTAATAAAAGAGTATGCAATTTTGCTGCCATGCATATTTTTTTAAGCATAAATAGAGATAGATCAGTAATGAAATAAATATATCAAGTTTTATCCAAAAATATTGATTAATGCGGGAAATATTAATTTTTCCCTATCCTCCATAAGATTAACATTGGAGCCCCACAACTACATACACGTTTTTTAAACTTGTTGTGTGGAGTCTTTAAAACTTAATTGATTTTTTTTTTTGATTCCAATGGTGAAATATAAAATTAGAAATTTTTAAAAATTACATGTGGAAAACGCAAAAAACCTCATTTTGGGGTACAAAACCCCCCCAAACTACCCGTTCCCATTGACCGATATGTCTGGTTTACGAACTCGTCCGAGCATTTGTAGGAATACACATCTCTACTAAATTTGGTCTCGATCAGACCATTTTTACAAGAGTTATCGTGCTAACAGACATATATATATATAAAAATTTTAACGACTATTGTTTTTGGACTCTGGGCACCTAGATGAAAAAATAACATGGTCCCGGGCTTAAGTCTTACCATGAGACCTATGGTAATAGCTTCTTCCCTACGGGAATTTCGCTAATAAAGTCTAAAACCCAATTTTTAATGTTTTAAAAGTAACATTTTTCAATATGCCACCATTTTGTTGACACCAAGTTGCGCAAAGTTTTAAGACGGTCGTTGCATAAATGGCTAAGTGATGAAAAAACAAACGTTAAAACCTCTTCGTGGAACACTCGGTATTTAAAATTTTTAACAACTTTTTTTTGGCCTCTGGGCAACTAAAAACAAGATCCCGGGCTTAAATCTTGCCATGAGATCTTTGGTAATAGCTTCTTAGATTATAAAGAATTTCTTGTGTGGTAGGTGTTGTTCAAATAATTACTGGCTGTAAAATAATGTATCCCTCAAAAGTTATAAATTCACACACTGTATAATGCATGTTAATAATGTATAAATATTTTTTTTAAGGTTGACAATGTACATTTATAATCTAATACAGTATTGTAATTGCGGGTCAAATACAGTCATTAAGTTGAGTGAAATTAATGGATTAAACAAAGTTAAATTATTTTGTACCATAAAGGTGTTAAAAATGATATTACTTCGTCTTTTGTGTGCGTATGTATTTTTCAACTTTTTATTTTGGCCAAGAGTTGCCAAGCTTATGTACAAAAACTAATTTATTTTATAAGATAATTTTGAATAATATATTTTAAAGGGTAGTTAAAAGTTAGCTACTAAGTTAAACTTAGTTTTGTTATAGTTTTTTTACTTAGTTCGTTATTTATTTTAATTCATCATCTATTGTATTGAGAGCTGGTCTCGCAGAATGGAATTTCAGTTTACAAAAGTGTATCTTTTTCATGTTAAAGTTAAAAGTAACAGATATAATAATGATAGCTTGATTAACTAAAAATGTTTTCATTGTTTGTTAACTGAAAATTGTTTTATACAAAGAAATAGTAAAGTGCCTCTGAGACTGATGTTTCTACTAGCATTTTACAAAACATGTTTCCCTATAAATATTAAGTTTGTATTTTTGAAATCAAGATTTGTGTCATTGAGATACATACCCACGTAAATTTATATATATTTTTAGGACCTTACAAATAGGTCATATAATTCAACCCTAACTCTTTTACTTTTTCCCCTTCTCATCCCAAGACTTAGTCTAGACCATCACCTGGAACCGACTGTGGATATGACTTCAGGCTAAATTTAGTGGATTACGACATAATCACTTAGCGAACAGCCATCGGTGATTGGTGGGATTTTAACCCTGGACCTTGGGCACCAAAGTATTGTGCAGCCACCTCTGGGGCAAGCAGTGTAGAGCAGGAGATCGATATTATAAATATTCAGTTTCACTTCAAGATATGCAACTCTTAAGATACCAACTGTAAGTGCCACAATTGGTTGAATAATATTATTTTCGCAAGTTTCCGTTTCAGTGGGAACAGATGGGGGATGGAGTATCAAAACCCAATCAGCGTACCAAAGTGCATACACCTCTTACAACTCCTAGTCTCAAACACAAGCCAACACAATCATCTCACATTAAAATAGGGTATGTTAAGTCAAAAGAGACCAAAGGATTACAAATTTCGAGAACAGTATTCAACCAATCCATCCTTTTTGATCTTCTAAAATTTTTTAAAACCCCATTCCTCCTTAAGAATAGTATCGCAATTTATAATTACACTGGGTTTACAATCTTTGGTTTTGGTAGGAAAATTAACCAGTGTCTTAAACCTTTTTCCTACATGGTAACAGTTCAAAAGCAGTTTCATGAAGCCATTTCCTCAGCTAGTGAACATAAATTTATAATTAATAATTGGGCTTAAAGTTTGCAAAAAACTTGAAACCCAGTATCATCACATAGCGAAAAGCCATTGGTGATTGGCGGGATTTGAACCCGGGACCTTGGGCACCAAAGCCCTGCGCTCTAGCCCTAGACCAGCGTGCTCCCCCTTAGTCAGGGTTTCTACTTTTCCTTGTTCAAATGTCTATAACGAAGAGAAACATATATTTGTGTCAGTTTGTAATTTTTGTTAAGCTAATATTGTAAAATTATTTCAGCTTCAGTTAAAAACATTCTTGCAATAAGAATAAAAATTTATTCCTTCGACTGGTATGTGGATAGTTGTGAGCGATGGTCGGTGAGTGTAGTGTATGTCCGCACAGACCATCCACATAATTAGACAAAAGTCCGCACAGACCATCCTAATAATTAGACAAGTTCATAATTCAGAGTCAGTGGTTCAGACTCCACGTTTTTGTAGGTCCCTTAGTTATGCCGTTGACTGTTGGACTAATAATTAACAGTTCTGTCTTAAGAACATGTCAGCCTTAGTCAGTAACAAGACTACAAGATCGCACTACAATATCTTACACTCATTTCTCATTTATACTTGGCTTAAAATACCTGCCTTGGTAGGTCGCCATTTTAAATGGTGATGGTAATCTAGTCTTTTAGTGATTGCCAATATATTGGCCAAACATTAAAAAAGGATTTCAGCCATCTAGCAGCTGTTAATTTCAATTTCCATCTCGGAATTTGAAAACCAAACAAACTTATTAATTTAGTCCACACTAGTTTATTTCTCAATATAGAGAGTAGGCTAATGTCTAATTGGTTGAACTCGAAGTTTTATTAATTTAGTCAGGCTTGGTGGTTCATAAGATTGCTGGTTTGATTCGGAGCAAAATCTTGTACACAATTTTTTAATGGTTCAAAAATGGGCCCAGTTGCCAATTGGCAACTAATATTGGGCTATGAAAGGTCCTTGGTTAATGAATATGATTAATGAGATAAAGATTTGTTGGCTTTAACAATATCTCCTGGTCACACCAGGCAGAGGAAAGAAATGCATCTCACATCTAAACCACTAATGATGATACAGCAGCTAGATTTGCAAAATGCATAGTAACTACTATTAAATTCAGTTCCACATAGAAATTTTGACAATTAACTCGAGCATTTTTGTAATGTATTTTATTATAAATACTTCATTTCTTGAATAATCACCAGAGGACTACCAGGCAAACTTCAAACTTTTGAACACAGTTTTAATTACTAAACAAACGTAAAATATATGCCATCTATGAAGACTGTATATTTAATTTATTGAATTTTAACTAATTAATTCCTTTAGTTCATTACTACATAATAAGTTTAAAATTATAATTCATCTTAACAGCCCCGAACTGCATTTAAATTAAAAGATAATACCTTAGTCAGTCTGCAGAATTTTATTAAAATTGGCCTTATTCATCTGCAGACTGACTAAGGTATTTATTATCTTTTAATTAAAATTATAGTATTACTTTTTCAGATATCTGTGTTTTGCTACCTTGAATCGTAGCGAAAAAAATATTCTAAATTATTCACCAGTGGTGTTTGAAAAAAAAACATGAAAACAACTACAGTTCTGAGAGAATCCTCACATCTTAGGTATCACTCACACTTTCAGCAAATACATTTAAGAAATTACACACTTATTTAATCCCTATATGCTATTTCCGACTGCCACCTTGGTTCTCTTTAGCGCATTCTATCCTTCGAATTGGACTGAATTTCACTCTTGGATGTGCTTCCTTGTCTGGTAATCCAATGCTGGGCCACAGGCTTCCAGGTATATTTGAAGGTGAATGCATCTGGAGTTCACACATTATATCAGGGCGTGCAGAAGCCACACAATAGTTTGGAACCTCCACGACTTCTTCAGATGAGATGACGATGAGTAGGTTCTTTTTTTGCTCCTGAGCAAGGTAGATTTCTTAATTTTTACCTCACAATCCCAACAAATCTTTCTGATTTCTGGTCTAATGGCAAAGAGCCTCACTAGATTTTTTTAAAGTGAGGCTAAAAATATACTTTTACATTTGACCATTATTCAACTGAATACTTAGTTCTTTTGCTGTTCATGTCCAGATAGTAATTTAATACATTTGATAGTGATTATGAAAGCACTTGGAAAATTTTATGATCAGACAGTAAGCTATGATTCCAAATAATTAGTTCTGGTTGGTTGTGACATGTAACATAACATAATGTCCCAGTTTCTTTAGCAAACTCTTAACAAACATTTTTCATTTATCCATCTGTTCATGAAAGTTGATTTTCTCAATCATCCATCGTATTGTCCACTCATTATTATAGCCTCATTTTTGTAGCTTAGAAGATTTTATTAGTCGACAGTTTTGTGTGTCATAATGAAATAAATAAACTTTGATAATACAAAATATAACCTTTTGTTAAATGCTGCCACAAAAAAAACTAGTAAACATCCTAAATTCCTGAAGGTATGAAAACACAGTTAAGAAAAGTTGATATTAAAAAAAATGGTGTTGAAAAAACTGTAAAAACTTATGTTATTTTTTTCAAACCCTCAAGCTCTCACATGGCAAGAAATATTTGATACTTACAAAAATCCTAGCGACACCAATAATTATTATAAACCTGCTTACTGAACCGTTTAAATTTTTAACTATAACTGAGACAGAAAATTTCCCCTTTCTACCAATATGAAGTAGTTTTAAGAATTACAATCTCAAACTGCACTGAGAGTTAAAATATTTAAGCGTATACAAAATAGATTGATTCTTGTAAAACCATGACTTTTTAACGATTTCGCCATGTTTTTAAAACAGTGAAATAATAAAGCTTAACCCTACAAATTTATATCAGTAATATTATTTTTCTTTAGATAATTCGAAGAACAGTAGAATATCAGGTACCACAACTCCAGAAAACCGTAAGGAACAGTTGTTAAACCATGAAGTTTGGAAACTTGTGAGGCAAAAATTCATTCTAAAATTGTTCAAGGCTTCTAATTTTGTTTCACAGTCATACAGGTCAATTCTGACGTAAAATATTAAACTGAAATAGAGTTGAAAAACAGCCTTATCTAAATATTGAAAACGTAAGAATAATTTTATGCATACACACGGTTTAAACAAGATGATTTTTTACCTAGCAGTGTAAATTATTCTTATTACGTCTCCAATAAGAAATAATGGCTTGTAGTTGCAGACTCTTGTTACAAATAACTAAATAAGAACAATAGCTATAATTCGTCTACCAGTTGCACACTTCGTATTATGTAAAATAAACTGATAAATTTACTGCACTAATAATATTTTTCTCAAAAATTCAGTTTCTTCTCTTACGCAGATATTTTTGTTTGGATTTTGATTAAAATTAAGAAATAACAATTAAGAGCAAGGTTCGAACCACTTCTAAACGTAAAAATATTTCTAATGTTGAAAAAAGTTTCAATGTTGTTGAAAATATACATTCAATTTTAGTTCAGAATCCAAGAATAGTTATATTCTTTTTGACAAATATTATCTATTACTTAATAACAATGTCTAGTTTCTGATCATGTTATGCAGTCTTTAAAAAATTGAACTAGGAAATTATTAAAAGAGCGATAACTGCTAAGTTAGATCCAGATCTTGTCCAGAAATTACAAGAGTAACTCCTAATTGTAGAATTCTAACACTTGATACAAGATAAAAAAATCCTAACTTTATGTAACTTTTTTGAAGACATGGTCATTTAAGTTTAAAAATCATGATACAAACACAGGCTAAAAACCCAGTTTTAAATTCCCAACATCAATTTCTTTGAAAAAAACTTTCGAATAAGTATCTTCAGTAATGAAAATGTGTAAGGTATAGCTAATAAACCATTAGTAATGTTGAAGCAAACATACAATATGGTAAAGTGTCATTATAAAGCTTCTCATTCAACATTATTCTATAGTTTACTTCATGTTGTTTGACCACTGTGGATTGAATGCAAACATATGAACAAGATATCCGGCTAATAATTATGTGTGGATGCCATTGGATAGTTTTATAGTAATGTAGGTCTGGCCATTTCAATCTGAAATCTGAGCTGTCAATGGAGTAGTGGAGTTGGTGCCAGAATCAGCTGACCTGGCCTTTCCAGCAACATTCCATCGCTCTGGTGATCTGCCTGATAGAAGGAAATTGTGTCTTTAGCCTCACTGGAGTCTCATATTTCGACAGCAAATCCTACTTCCTCCTGAGTATATAGGTTCATGCACAGCACATGCCTACGACAAGTGTGTGTCTCTTTGTTCAGGTATCCAAATGATTCAGCATTTATTGCACAATGATAATTAGCTGCCTGCAACTATGCAATGCATTTACAGACAAGTACATGCAGCATTTAGAGATAGTTCCAACGGCTCATCAAAGATGTTATATTTTCACAGCATACTTTAAAATCAAATTTTGGAGTGATAATGCAAGAAAAGATGCATTTAGTTAATATTGAAAGTTAAAACTTAGGACTCAGGCTGAAAATAGTAAACTTTGTTTTCATCTAAGAATGGTGATTGATTGATTGGAGGTTGAGAAAGTTTGAACAGTCTTCAACTACTATATTCCTATGTTCAGCTCTTTATGAACCCCAACAGATGTCGAGTACACAAGGCTGTCAAAAAAGACCAGGAGCAATGCTTAATGCATATTTTCACATAAAAAGTGTAAGTGTTTGATAAAAAACTTTTATCTACAAAAGATATTTCATGAGTGCTGATTAAGTCAAACTAAATCAACACACTTTATTAAGTGTGTTATGATTATTCTTTTAACTTTTAAATATATTACATAATAACATTGTTTAAGACAAAGTAAGTCATAATTTTTCAATTTTCTCATGTCAAAAAATAAAATTATTTTTGAAGTAATGATTATAGGGTTTTAAGTGATGGCTTGTGGATGTGATATTCCCTGGTGTAGATTAACCCTTCAACCCCGGTTGACACACTGTGCACGCACGCACTGCCAATGACGCGCCGGCCGCCGTTTTGCTGCTACCTTACGGGATATTTTAGAACTATATGGGGCTTCTCAATATTGGAGAACGCTGTACCTACCTTTCTAGCATAAATGTTCTTGCCATTCTGCTGTCTTTGAAAGGAGTAAGACTAAAAAAATCTCAGCTGGAAGAGCAGACGATAACCATTTGGTTTGTTGTTTGTTTAGTGTCTATGTAATGTGGGAAGGCTAAGTTTTATTGTTAGTGTAACATTGTTTTGAACTGATACATAATTAATTATTATCTCTACAAGGGTTTCATGTTTGGTTAGCGAAGTGTAGTGTCATAATAGTAAATTCTAAATAAAAATTTGTTTCAAGAAGACATTTTATGGTAAACTGACATTGTGAGTACTGCTTAGAACTAGGTAATTTTTGGATGTTTTAGATAAAATATTAGTTTGTAACAGACTTAGCACGATAACATTGCACTGGGGTTAGATGAACACTGAACAGTTATCAGTTACAGCTCAGGATTGTTGGTAGTAGGTGGTCCAAAACCCAAAATAATGACGTCCGGACGTGTTGGAAGGGGTCTTAAAATTCTGGACTTGAAGGGTTAACATGTACACTATTGAATACTTCGTACATCAACAAAGACTATCCTTATAACTAGATCAGTTCATAATTCAAAGGCAAAATTGTGGTTCGGATCCCACGCTGCAGTTCACTTGGAAGCCTTTGGCTATTGAGCTATTAATGAATAGCCTTATCTAAGGAACATGTCAGCCTTAGTCAGTAACAAGACTACAAGATCGTGCCACACTCCCAAAAAGGTAATCTAATATCTCAAGACTATATTTCCATCTTTTCTATTTTGAAGTTTTGCTACATTTGTCAAACCTAAACTTGTTATATGGATTTGGATCACCATACTACAAGGTAGGTATTTTAAGCTATGTATGAATGAGGATTGAGTGCAAGATGATTGTGGCGTGATCTTGTAGTCTTGTTGCTGACTAAGGCTGACATGTTCCTTCAGGACTGTTAGTTGATAGCCCAAAATCCGACGGGAATTAATGGACCTACAGTTTAACATGGAATCCGAACCACGGCCTCTGAATTACAAATTGGTCTAATCATGAGGATGGTCTTTGTGGATTAACGTAGTATTCAATGGTGCGGATGTTAATCCAGACAGGGAACAATACACCCACCGACCATTGCTCACAACTTTCCACAATTTGTGACCTCTAAGTAGCTGGATTACAGGACTTCGCTACCATCCCAGTCTAATGTTATAGTCTAATGGTCATTAATTTTTAAGTATAAACCAGTATCTTAGATGGTAACTAAGCAAAAGTATCCTTAATATTTTACTTATTATCATTATGGCTTATAACAACTATAATAATGTACCGAATTAAATTGACAACAAAATTTACAGTAATTCATATTTTGATCTTCTGAAGATTCAGCGCAGCACATCACAGAAGTAATAGGTAACTATTATTGTCTACACTCTAGTACATATATGAAGATTTGTTCATTCAACTCAATAAAGATCTAAATATAACTGTTCATTAAACTATTATTCAATATAACAGTGCTCAAATTAGATACTTTACCCTTCCAAGAAAGAATTATGGTGGATTTATAGAAAATTACTTGGGAAAATTTGTTTGAACTTCAGTTGATTTATGTCGCAAAGGTTTTGCAAACATATTTTTGTTAACAGTTACAATGAGTGATTACTCATTTGACAGTGAGTTCACCTTGTTTAGACTTTCTACATTATTTCACAATACAATGACTTTTTTCAACAATGGTCGATACAAAATCGCCATATCAAAAAAAAAGAAACACACCCCTTAGTTTGTTCTATATAACTGCTATTAATAAAAATTTGTTTAATTTTTTATGTTAATCAAACTTCAAGGATATAAATGATCAAAAATATAAAAGTCAAACAGGAGGTTGAATATATGGATTTTTTAAATGACATCTAATTTGGTATTGTAGGCCACCCAAAAGGGTCGTATTATACTCCCACGTACGATCAATCTTGCGCATACAGCAGCTCCTCTAGCGTAGATCTCCCAGCCATGACAATGGGCAAGTAGTTCCCTCGCCATCACTAGAATTTATGGGGTTTTTTTGTTAAATGACATCTGATGTGTTATTAAAGGTCACCCAAAAGGGCCGTATTATACTCCCGCGTAAGATCAATTGCACGTATACAGCAGCTCCTCTAGTGTAGATCTTCTTGCCATGACAATGGGCAAGCAGTTCTCACCGTCAATAGAATTTATGTTTCTTTTTTAAATTACATCTGATTTGTTATTGCAGATCACCCAAAGAGCTGCATTATACTCCCGCGTAAGAGAACTTTCGCGCATACAGCAGCTCCTCTAGCGTAGACCTTCTTGCCATGACAATGAGCAAGAAATTCTCATCGCCATCACTAGAATTATGGTTTTTTTTTAAATGACATCTAATTTGTTATTGAAGATTACCCAAAAGGGCTCTATTATACTCCCGCGTAAGATCAATAATTGTGTGCATACAGCAGCTCCTGTAGCGTAGACCTCCCAGCCATGACAATTGGTAAGCAGTTCTTCACACCGTCTCTAGTCAAAGACCCAGAAAAAAGTCTTGATTTAACCTCATTCTAACCCTTGTTTTTTTACATATTTGTATAATTTCTTTACAAATATAGTAAACAATATTTCACATGGGAAGTCTATGTAATGTTGTGGATGTTATGCAATGTGTTGTAGTTTATACACGCTTGGAATATTTTATACAGGTAGCTTACGATATGTTGTTTTTATATATACTCTCAATATAACAAACTGGCGAGAGATTCTCATACACATCCATTAGCACTTAAACCTAAATAATCCCAGACCGAAAAACTAATTTGGATTAATTTTACTAATGATTAAAATAGTTTCATGACAATGATGCAAAAAGTCCATTGACATTTTACTTGTTTAAACTTTGTAATTTAGCTTGCAACAAGCCAAGAATGGCAATCAGACAGAGCTAGGTTACGACAGACATGTTTCCAATTTAACTAATACGTTAGCCCATGTTTCAGTTATGTGTTGATCACTGTATACTATACATTTTTCCAAACTCAATTTAGGTAAGGAATTGTTCTTTGAGGCAAGAGTCGTGCGTCCAATGAGTATTCGACTGGCAAAAAACCCTATAACGTTCATAAAGAATATTTCTGGTAGAGATAGCTGTTTACTAACTTTCCAGGTAACTTAAAATAACAACTTTGCCCAGTTGTTGTTTATTAGCTGTTATAAAACGATAAAAAGCTATCTTAGAAGGCCGAGTAGGCCTATATATTGTCATTAGACTAGGATTTGCCATATATAAGACTACAATAAACTAGAAGCAGCCATATTTTCATGAAAATTGAAAAAGCATGGTTTATACCTTTTATGAGTGTGCTAACAGTACAACATTAAAAAAATATTTTAATAATACAGAAATTAATGGACAAGAAATAAGAAAATTGAGTCAAATTGCTTGGCTCCTTCCATTTTAGGAAGATTATGCACTAAATTAATACAATAATTACAGGAATAAATGTTTTAATGATGTTTACTCTTATTTGAATCAAACCAACAAGTTTTTGTAAAAAATTAATTTTTTTATTTTCACTTTTATAGTCATTTTTTATATTTTCAACATTACTCCTCTAGGCAAATCCAAATTGGACGTCATATGAAGTCTATGCTCCTTAAAGGGTTAATTTTAATAGATTTAAAGCAGCGTTTGAAAAATGGCCTGAAAATGACCGTTTTGTACCATAGGTGACAATTTGGTTTGTGATAGTATTAAGTTTTGAATTTGATTGTTAGTTCATTTTGATTTTATTTTGACGATTCCTGTAGATTGTATTTAATTTAGTGTTAAGACTTATGTCTCTGTTTAATTTCTGTCATATGACTTAGTCCGATTGTGTGTACTGTTTTAAGACAAATAACCTTTAATAATCAAAATTTGATTATTAAGATATTCAGTACTCTACACAGATCAGATTTCCTAAATGTATCTTTTTAACTCAACGACAACATCTTTAATTATATTTTCCTGTAGCTTCTCACTAGAACAACTTTGATGATAAGAATTAGCTAAACGTTCTAATAGAGGGGCATGAATACCATTCGTCAGAGGTTCATCTGATTGTCAAACTTTATAACCAGTTCTCAGCTTTTCTTAAAAACAATCTGACATTCATCCCGTTGAATTATATCAAGTATATTTTTCCTCTGACAGGCCATAATTGTTGTGAATATGATTCACAGTATTTTCGTTAATATATATGTTTGGTTGATATAGTTTGGCTTCGACTACTTTTTCATAGCTTGCAATATGTTTTATATATATAAATATCCGCTCAGTACAAAAAACTAGTGAAATGAAGATTTTCATAACAGTTAATACCTGAACCATAAATCCCAGACTATGAATTAGTTCACAGTCTGACTGTAAGATTCGGAGAATATACTCTTACAGTACTTAACTGCAATTCATATAAAATGCTTGACAATTTGCCTAAACCAATTTTCCACAAAAAAATTGTTGTTACAATAAAATTGGGGTATGATTGTTAACCTGTTGATGAGCACGCCTTACATGTGACATGGCTAATATCAGCGCTACGTAGAATGGAGTATTGCCATAAAAAGTACCCCCAGGAGTAAAAAAATTTATTGATTTTTCTGAATATTTTTTGAATATTCAATTTGAATTGAACATTTTATTACTATAATAAATGAATAAAAATCATATTTTAAACCTATTTGGACATCTTTCATGCTAGTTACATCTCTTAGAACTTTTTTGGGTGTATTATATTTCAAAACAATGATGTGGGTATAGCAGTAATCATCCATTATTGGCCATTACAAAGGAGTCAATAACTAAACGACAACAAAAATCACTAGGATAACCGAACATATAAAATATCGGTTGAACACTAAGTAGCGCATGCACTATCGCATTAGTACTAAGCCAATTCTTGAGAAACATCGATGCTACCAACCTGATAAACATAATTTACCGTGCCTCGTAAATTACGCATCAATTCTAAATTATTCGTTTTTAAATAGTATTATTTTACTTAAATGTTTTCAGGTGTAATTATAAATTTTTTAATTCATTAGTAACATTTTAAGAAGTATCAAATGTCCGTCATCCCGTCATATGACATGGATCCTCAGGGGGAACAAACGTCACATGACGGGTGTAGTCAAATGGGCTCATTTGTCATTGCTCCTCAACAGGTTAATTTATCTGAAGTTAAGTTTACCAAGTGGAGGACCTAAAATTAGCTGGTTAAGGTACGAATTGATCTGAAGCAATTAAATATATTTGAAGGGGTGAAAGAACATGTTATGAATTGGGAAGAAATATCTTCGATAATAGGTTGTTTATGAACACAATTTGGCACCGGCCCTTAAGAGTGAGTAGATCTACAGTTGGTGTTATTGTCTTAAGTTTTTCATTTGTTATCTTCTCTAACATGATAAGAGTAACGTAATATGATGTTTTTATAAGCTTCGTTTTATCTTGAACCAACAGATTCCCCTAGTAGCTGCAGCAGATGGTATGTACGAGCCACTACAAGTTTGTATAGATTCTCTTCCAAGCAGTACATCTACAATCGAGGATATTTAAGAGCCATTCCATGAATCTTACCTTAACATGATAGTATTAAACCTTAATGGATGTTTTATAAGCTGGAATTTACATTGTATTGACAGATTTTGCCAGCAGTAATCCCGCAAAAAATACTGATGGCTCCGTTTGGCAGGATCTGAGGCTAGTATGAAACATTTTTGGAGCACTAACTTTTAGTTGACATTCGACATCTAGGTTACGTCTGAGAATTCAATTATCCTATTTAAGCCACGACCTTAAAAATCCATTGATTTCAGATAAAAACTATCAAGCTTAACCCTGTTAGGGCCCAAAACTGTATTAATTAAAACAAGAATGTGCCCCTACTGATACTTTACCAAAGTTTTGGGGCTTATTTTCAATTGTAAGCCCACTGATGCAAACTTTAAACTAAATAACACTAGTAATTTTGGAAATAACATTATATAGTAATCTTTCACTTTTATATAGGCCCTAGAACTGATATAAGTATCGGCTGACCCAAATAATACTCATCACAGCTGTGAAATAGTTGGCCTTCAGATAATAAAACGTAAAAAATTAATCATTTAATAGTAATCAATTTTAAAATCTTACCTTTAAGATAGTATTTTTACTATAAAATAGTTATGGTAGCACAGAAATCAGTGAGGCATGGTCTTTAACGAGGTGTTTTGGACTATTTGTATTAGGGTATACGGTAAACCCTCGTTAATCCGGACCCCATTAATACGGACTTCGCTTAATCCGAACAGCCATTGGATCGCAGTTTTAATACGCAGAATGCAGATTAGTAGCATGCGATCGTCATTGTACGACTGCGCCCGGCGATGTGAGTGTGTGTGTACCGAGTGCGGGCGGATGGTGGAGGGGGTGGTCACAGCGCAAGACGTACGTGCCGTTGCCATGGTTACTGTCAGGCAATAGTAGCTCAATCACACGATTGTGTTTCTCCTGCTTGTGTCAGGCCGTCAGTTGCTCCACAGAGGTCAATTGCATTCTGCACGTTTTAGTTGCGTTGTTTAATTGTGAAATTAACACAAAAGAAAGGCAAGATCAACTCCTTCTTCAAACCAGTTCAGTCACGTGATGACGAACCTCAACCTTCATGTTCAAAGTAATTTTGCCTTTTTTCGTTGTCTCATTTTTTGTATGGACGTAAATACCAAGTGTATATTTTTGTTCACATGTAACTACTGTAAGTACTGTTTGTACAATATGTATTTTTATATTCAGAATATACATACTATTTAAGTTTATCTGCAAAAGGTGTTTCATTATATACAAGGGGTACCCAAAAATGTCTTTCTTCGTTTAAGAAAGATTTGTTTTAATCCGGACGACTTGGAGCCCCAATTAGTCCAGATTAACGAGGGTTTACTACATTGTATTTAGAGTAACTCTATTATTAAAATATCAGTTTTTATATTTTTTTTCTTGTCAGCTGAAGCAGTGCATAACAGTATACATTCAGCAAAAATGATGTGCTGAATTAAGCTTTTTCTGTGCTTGAAGTTCCCACATACATATGTTGTTGTTAATTAGAGAAGAAGAGCCGTATTCTTATTTTTGAGACAGCTTTTTTCTATAGAACGAAATGGAATTTTCTGCTAATATTTTTCCTTGCAAGTTTTAAGATGTTAAAAATCCTTCAGCCATGTTATTTTGGTTGCTATTTTACAAACTGATGTTAGTATTTCTGGACAGAACCCCAATTTGATGTTTTTAGTGTAGATATATTATTTAGATAGAAACAACTTTTTTAACAAAGGAATAAACCATATTAGAAATACATATATAGTTATTTAATACCATTAAGAGATCTGTATTTTTATATACCTATGTTTAGTTGTACATAAATACATTATATAATCTTTTGATAATTTGTCAGTAATTTTTAAAATTTCTGGGCAATTTCGATGTAAAACCTAAATCGTTGACATTTTTAGGAAACTCAATTTCTCATGGCAAATTTCTTGCTAAAATAAACAAATACCACTGCCAAATATAGAGTTTAAAGTTACTAAGCTTAATAACATTTGTGCTTTTATTTATGATAAGAAATTTTATCTATATTTTGGTCAAATACAAACACTAACTTATTCACAAGATGAATTTGATTATTGATTTATAGCGTTTGATTATTGATTGATTTGATATGATTTATAGCAATTAAAGTGATTTTTTCTTAATTTTTTTTTCAAATCAGGTCATTCACCACTCGAATTTCCATATACTGGATCCCCAAAAACCCACTCCAAAAAATCAAATTTCCATAAGCTGAAGGAATGAAATTAATTTCAGTCAATATCGACATTTAAATCATTTACTAGGCCTAAGTTAGATATTTTGTTCACACTTTTTTCTGCCAATACCTAGCCCCCTTTTTTAATTTTCATCATAATGTATCAAAATTTAAATTTTGTCCTACAAAACCTCACAAATAGCAATGAATTGTTTCACAAACCTCCCATAACTATTTGAGCGCTAAGGCTATGGGCCACAACATCGCCAACTAGGGATTGACAGGTGGAAAAGGATGTGATAAAAATTATTGCGGTGTGAGAGATCTCCCATGAGAACAAAAACCTAGTATCTGTTGCTGAAGTGGTCAATAATTGGTTAATTTTCGTGGAAGTCACTGCTGATTGAAGTGTTTACTCAGCTCATGTCGAAGAATAGACCCTACTGAGTATCGGGGAAAAGTGTGACTAACTGAATTTTGCAGAGTGCTATTTTCAAGGATGTATAATCATTTTGTTGCCTTATTAAATCCTGGCAACACAGTTTTTTAATTCATTTAGTTCTTGTATTAAAGCATTATATGTTTGATTGGTTTTGAAACAGCAAATATATAGATGAGAAATTTACTTGAGTTTCATTGATATAAGTATCCAATTTTGTCTTTTAAACATTAATTCAGAAACAACACTTAATAAAATAAATTGTTTTTGTAAACACAGTAAATGGATCATTAATACGAGGTAAAACGCTCATGAAACCAAACAATAAATTTTAAAAGCTGCCAATTTTTTGTATGGTATAAGAAGTCAAAAATATTTATAACATCTAAGAATCTTCAAATTTGGCCCAAGTCAAATGTGAATGTTTGAAAAAAACAACTATTGTAATAGACAAAGCTAAAATCTCACCCCTGACAATTTCTATTTGGACTTTAACACGATATGATTGTTTACTTAGCTATAAATCATTAAATTTTAAACTTTTAGAAACTTATTAAATTTTTATAATTAATTAAATTTGTATAAATTAAATAAGTATTATTTTATACTTCAAACAGGTATCATTAAGCTTAGAGGTAATGCACTGAGATTGGATTAAATTAATGAATTACATCCATTACCAAGTCGAGATGAAGCCTTGAAGTTGATGTGTCTAGCTTACAAGGACATAATTAACAGTAAATCTTCATTGGAAAGGCGATAAGATTATTACAACTGATTTAAACATGGGAGACAATCAAGCTTGCTTTTTTACCTTAGTAAGTATCAAATTTTGAAATCTTCCTTCTTCTCCAATGAAAATTCAGGCTTGATCCCTAAATTCAACAACTAATCCATTATCCCGATATAATGGATGGATACTGGTAGGTCCTACAAGAAAGACGGGGTCCCTATAAACTTTAGGACACGTATCTGAAACAGAAGAATCAAAATTAAATCAACTGTTGGAAATATGATGAATAGATAGCCTTAATAAATGTTAACTGACTAGGGCCTACTACTAAAACCATAATTTCTCAAAATTTCAAATTGATTTTTTAATTTTGGGAACTGGATCTAGAAAAGAATTTTTCTGCTGTTACAAATCCAGACTTCTAGTAAGTTAATATATAAATAGCCAATAATTTGCTCATAGGTATAACTCATTAAACTATAGGTAGGGCCAACTTAAAACAACATATAAGGCTAATATTAATAGCCTATTAAATTTAATATGGAAATGAGTAGGGGCATGTAAAAATAATATCTAGGCCCTAATAATAAAAATGTAAGGAAAAATAAAAATAAAACAGAAAGAAAAGTTTTATCTTAATTAAATTTAGAGCAACTTGAGTGCTGCAGCATCCCTCACAGTGAATCTAGTGCCTATGCATAAAGTTCCGGCATCGCTGACAGGGACTCTCCGTAAAACATTATAACTCAGTTGTTATTTATTGTACTGACTTATTTTAACGGTGTTTTGGTCCAAAAAACCATCGAAACACTATTTATTATGTTTTTATTTTGCCGGTCTCTGTTTATAGAGTTTTAGTATTCTTTTTTTCTACCGTCAATACCTAGTTAGGTGATCCTGCCTCAGGTGTTTATGTTGCGGTTATGTCACAAAATAATAGGAACTTAAAATTTTGTTTCGTTCACCTTAGAGATGGGCTACCCTGCCATCGGTCTCGTTATCTTCAAAATACAGTTAAGTGTAGCAACTTCAATTAGTTTTCGCCTGTATGCAGCGAGTTGTTAATTGTCACGAGCTTTGAAAGTGTCCTGAAGTGTCCCCAACACATAGGGTTTAAACCTACTGTGTACTTATAAAAGGGTTAAGTGAGTCTATTAAGGTTTAATTATGGAAGTTATGTCGATACATTATCATGCCTATCCCTAGCCAATCAGAAAATAATTTTTAACATCAACTAGCCTACCAAATTACACATCATTAAGAGCAAGAACTTTGAAAAACAGCTTGTATGCGAGCTCAAATTAATTTGCCTTATGGATAAAAAACGCCAGAATCGTTTCAAAGAAAAAATTCCTCATTAAATTTCCTTCAGATGGTATAACAGATAGCTGACACTTCAATGAAAAAATAATATTCACATCTAAGCAAGAGATTGAAATAATCAGTAATATGACTGATTACTATTAGTAAATTTATTATATTATCTTTTGGTATGACCACTCTTATATATCCTCACTTAAAATGCCTAACACATTTCTTGCTACTTGAAGGGTAGGTGAGATAATAAGCCTACGCAAGAGCTACTACCTTCACCTTGCAAATTTGACCAGAGACGAAAAAAAATTGCAGTTTAAACAAAATATTAAAATAATCACGAAAATTGACTTCTAATTAACAACTAAAATGCTTAAGAACGCCCTCTCACCTCACACAAAAGCTAAATAGAATTTAGCTAGATGAAAATTACTGACCAAGATGTCGTCAGCGAAATGGCGGAAGACAATGGCAAACAATAATATCAATATCCGGGGTTTACAAAGCTATTTTCAAAACAGAAAAAACTTTTTCTTTGGACAGTAAACAGTGGATTTGACAGGTTCTTAAGCATACGATGTTTGAAAGAATACTACAGTATATGTAAGAAATAGGAATAACGATTAAACTCCAAGGTATTATTTTCTATACTTCTCAATAGTAAAAAGACCCGCTGAGCTATTATTATATGTAGTTCGCCATTCTCAGCAATGCTATGTATAAATATATATAAAATAAAAAACTAATTGTTACTAAAATTTAATTTTTGAAGTATAAAATGTTTAAAGGCGATATAAATTTGAAAATCAGTGTATATGTCAATTATATTTAAGTCATAAGTCTTTATTAAGCCAAATTAACAAAGTATACTTTGCATTAGCCAACATGAAAAATAAAAGCTACCGGTACCTAAGCAAGATCCTATAAAAGAAAATTTTAATACAAGAAAATACCATAACACCTTCAACGACTTCTACTCAAAAAATCCCGGACGCTATAGTTAACTTCATTTAAGAGTTGCCTTTTTAATCATCCCTTAAATTTAACAAAATCTTCATTTGTGAATGAAGGAACTGAGTTTGTATCTGCACCAGGGGCGGCTCCAAGGGAGGGAAATTGCCGTTCCCGAGACTCCTTGATTATTTTTGTAACAGTAATATTTCGAAAATAACATTTTTTGGAAGTTTAAAACAATGAATTACAAAAATCGATGTGACAATAAAGTTTAAAACAGTTTAAGTCCTATACTCTTAAAATAGATTCGGCATTATTTCATGCATTATAAAAAAACATCAAATGTATATTCGTTTTATAATATTGTAAACTTCTAAAAGATCAAGTACTAGCCAAAGTACCCGTTCTTCGCACGGGTTAAAAAGACTGAAAGGTGTAGGCTCTACTGATACATTTAAGTTATCTTATATATTTAATACACTAGGCCTATTTTTGTGATAATTGTTTTGGAGCGGTGGTGCTACCAATCACCATGTCCAAGGTGTCATTATAAAGGTCTTAGCATGTAGTTTTGCCATCAATTAAAAAAATTTTGAAAATTCACCGTGGACATGGAAAATAATGGGGTCAAAGTCGCGATTTTCTCCATAAACTTAATATAGAAGTAAACACCGACGATCGAGAAATCAGCTGTTTATTTAAGGAAGTGGTTAAATAAACAAATTAAATCTGACAGTTAAACATGGTTCTTTCTTTTTTCGTTTAATGAAGACATCATCGTACAGCTGGCAATAAAACACCAGTTTTTATTTACACAAAACCAAAACATAACCAAAATGAAAATCTGTTGGGAAAATCTAAACTTGGTTTCTAAGTATAGTTATTATAATGTAGTTATATATTGTGCAGTTGATGAGTAAATAGAAACACTCGAGACAAACATTGCGTGAGTTGATGTTTACAGCTCGACACAACGGAAGTAACAGTTTTTCAAAGAACACACATTGGTGACCTATGAAAAAAAGCTAAACGTTCGACATAATGGAGACTGGAAGGCGATACCCTGTTACGTACCGTTCAGTCTCCAACACACACAGTTCCCGATTATTGTGGCATTTTCTATGACCATTAACAAATCTCAGGGCCAATATTTGGGTAAGGTTGGAGTAGTTCTCCCAGAATCGGTGTTTGGTCACGGCCAACTATATGTCGCAGCAAGTAGAGCCCGATCATTTGATGGACTCAAAGTCTATATAAAAGATGGAAAACACCAAGGCCGACTTCGTCGAGACAACCGTATTTATACTCGGAATATTGTTTATAGAGAAATTTTATAAGGTTTATTAATAAAATAATTTTTATCATAATTAAATTGACTTGATTTTTTTTAAATAGCAACACTTAAGATTGAGTGCCTACACGCATTGGTGGACAGATTGTCTCCTTTACAGCACACGATTTCGTGCGCCAGGTACGCTAGTTGTTAATTAATTCTTCATTGTTTACAAAATGACAAAACACGAATGTCTACAACATTTCAAAGTAACATCTGTCAAATATTGGGAGAGGATAAGGATTAATGTAATAGAGACAGTCGTCGGAAAACAACTTAAAATCTTCCATTCCACTATTTCCAATTTTTCAAATAATTCACTAATTTCGATCCAGCAGTTTATCTGAAAAATCAACTTTATTTCTTCTTCTTCCCGAACTGTCAAAATGTAAAGAAAACGGATGTTGACATTAAAAACTGTAAACATTGAATCCCAGGGTATTTACAGCAACCATGTCTTCTGCTTCTCGAACTGTCAAACTTTAGTGTTCACAGTTGTTGACATTCAAGTAATTTTATGTTTTCATTCTCTAAAAATGTAAACATTGAAACTTAGGACGTTCACAGGGCGTAGCCCGAGAGGATTTTAAGGAAATGAGTATGCCTATGTGTTGCATGAGTTTAAGATCTAACTTTGTGTAATATTTCAAACCGGTCGGTTCAGTATTTTTCGCATTTACTCGCCACAACAAACCCACAAACAAACATACAGAAACCACCTCTTCTTTATAATATTATAGATTGACGTTGGTAGTGCCTTCATAGGGGGTGGTTGGGAATAACTCATAACATCATATCTAATGTAAGTTTCTATGTTATGTAAAATAAAGTAACGATATTCTTGTCTTCTCTTTGGTTTACCTTCAACGCCTCTAAAATGGCGCATTAATTATAGCTGGAAAATTTAATACAGTACCTATGTGTAAACAATTATTTACATTTATGGTTAAGAGGGGTGAGTACCCCAAATCAGAGAGGAATGGATTATAAGTTTACTATCCGTTCATCTATGCCCAAACGTTACTCCTTGTGCCCCCTCCGAGAATAGACACTGGAGCCGCCCCTGATCTGCACGCACACACACACACACACACACACACACACACACACACACACACACATATATATATATGTATACATATTGTGTATAGGTAAATACCTACCTTGTGGTATGGTCCACATTTGCCATATAATTGAGCATACTGACGTTTTTAAATGATTAAAAAATTAGAATCGATTAAATATTTAGCACCTTCAATATAAATACATGTACGTATGAATTTCTAAACTCTCAAATTTATAATCTACCATAGTCCAACAATATTGTGAACGTCTAATATAGTTAGTCCATGTTTTACGCTAAACCATTATTACAGCTTGATATTGTATACTTCTCCAATCTACAATCTCCTTTCCCCCTTTCCCTTCCCTACCATTGCATTCCCTTCCCTTCCCCAATCCTCACACACATACACATCGAGAAGGCTATCATGGCGATCAGTGTTACTCTAGATTTGAGTGCTATGTGGTTAAATATTGTGGAATGTTACATATCAGCCTGAATTAAGGTTTGCTAGAAATTAAATATAACCACTTTTAACTTATTAAATTAAAATGCTATTTGTTAGACAGCTTGTCGGCGATAACTTAAGAATTTTCTATTGAAATCAAATTTCTAGATTTGAGGAAACTTGAGAGCTATTTCTAAACTTTTATCTTTGACCTCAATTGTGGAATGTATCAGGCTTAATGCACATCTTTTGAGTGTCATGTTACCTTTAATAACTCATTTCAATGTGTGTCCAAGTTAAAATATGACAAACATTCTGGTCTAGTCACTTGCATTTCCAAAATAATATACTAGATCCTTGAATTCATTATCTGAAACTAGCCTGCACATATAACCGATTATATAGTATGAAATGGATTAATTCAATTGTGTACACTCTAATTATCTTTAGACAGAGTCCAGCGAATTTAAAGGCAAACAAAACCTTTTGAATGTTTTAAAGTAAAAGTGTTGTTTAGTCCTGTGTGAAATAGCTAAATCCAGCTTCATTAACTTGCTGTCTCTAACCTCTCAAATTGTGGATAAGTGTACAATATAAAATCATTACATATTGAAATGTACATTTCGTTTCATAATTTACACGTAGGACGAATTAAGAACATTGAGTAGGCCAACAAATAAATATCATACAGTCTTATCAGGTGATAAGGTTAGACATGAGTAGGCTATCCGTATCTTATTCCTGTAAGTGAAGAGTAAATTTTAATGATGGAATTGTTGCAGGCCTCCTTTAGAATTAGGTTATTTTTCTTATCCAATGTTAGTATAAGGTGGATAGTAGTGCATGTACTTATATGCCACTCTTAATATTCTCCCATTAGGCTCAAATAAGTTAGAATCTTACTCTCTTTCCCAATATTTAAATACTTAAATGTAGCTTAGAGTGTCTAAAAATAAATCAATCTTATTTTCCTAATAAACATTCAAACAAAGTCATGTTGGTAGCAAACGAGTGAGTCATCATATTGTCAGTATGAACTGAACCAGTGCACAGTGTTGTAAGCCTAATGAAGACAAAGTTTTGTGGTTTGGGAATACAAAAAACTTTATTCCGACTAGGCTATGTTAATATTTAAGGCCTAATTAAGAATTCCTCATAAGACCTATCTTATGAGAAATTCACTAATACCCAACACTTAACTTAACAGCTAAGCTTATTGTACTTGGAATTTGGAATGGAATTTATCAGAAATTAAAAGATTATTTTTGTTAAATAAAAAATAGGTTTTATTTTGTATTGTGTTTATCAATGCCAATAGAAGTTTATAAAATTTAGATGGAAAATGGTTCAAACCCTGATCTTGTTAGCCTACAACCTTAATCATTATTTTGTTAGATAGGATATATCAATTTATAGCCCAATTACAATATGTACCTACTATTGGTGACTGGGTCTAAAATCGAACATTAAGATTTCCGAAGGTCGCCTGTATTTATTTGGCGTAATTGAGTTCAATGCATGGTTTGTTTCTGTTATGGCTGAAATTAAGTGGTTAACCATAGAAAAATAACCTTTAAAAAATAACGTTAAAGCTAAGTTTAACTTTTCATCATTGATACTATTTCTGGGAGAACAATTGAAAAAAACTAAAATATATGAATTAACAAATGTTATTGATTATATAGATGAATATTAAAGGCTTAGAAAAAATATTTTAAATACTACTTACAACTTTTTGTGTACAGTCTTTAAACCATTTCCCGTAGTGTTCACCAGACATGGCACAGGCGCTGTGCTCACAGGAGTGTGACATCATCCCTCTTTTTTTTAGAAGGGCAAAACCCGCAGATTTTGCATCCTTGTTGTTGTTCCTGATGTTGAGTTTCTGCAGGAATGTCCACTTTAAAGATTTCTGATATTTTTTGCCGAATAGCATGGCAAGTTAACCATTAACCGGAAGCTAACCACTCGTCAACTTCACAACGCAAACTATATACCTGTCTAACCAAACAGGGCGAGGGTGGTCCAACACCACTAACGTGGACACTGGGGGGAAGGATGAACATAGCGGGAGGGGTAAGACTCAAGGTCAAACCTTCTTGCGGGAAACACAAACAACAATAATGCGTTGTCAGCCTGACGACGGGTTAGCTTTCTAGGGTTAACAGCAATGGTTTAACAGTGGTTATACAGCTAACCTGGGTAAGGATTTTTAAATCCTATGAATCATTAAATCCCGATGGCCTATTTTGTTAAAAAGGATTTTTGTATTCAGGGCCCAGGCAAATCGATTCTAAATTTAATAGCTTGAAATGTTAAGAGTACATTACATCCATCTCTAGAACCGAATACAATGTTGTTTGGTAGTTGTTGTTGTTGTCTGTGAACGTTGTGCACTCTGTCGCGTACAGCTAAGATATATATAAATATTTTTAGTATAATAAAATATATGTTTTAGTATACCTAATTAAAAAAATAAATAAAAAATTTTATTTATATGTAAAATATAAAATTTTAAATTTTAGTATAAATTATATATATATATATATATATTGTATATATTTGTGTGTGTATTACTTTCGCCCTGCTCATTATTTAAAAAAATTATTTTATGTCTTTATTTACAGGCTCAGCTTATTTTCCTTTGGAGTTACTACCAGCTAAGGATAAACGTGTTGTTTAATGTGTTTAGTTAATGAGAACAAGGATATGATTTTGTATTACCATTCGTGTATTTGGAGTGAAAAATATATGGTTAAATTCTTTATAGAGACCAAAAAAGTGGGCTAGTGTCAGTGCAATGTTGCGTGATAGTGGTTTCCATGAAACATCCAGTGAGTCCGGTGGGGAAAAAAGTGTGGTAGGACTATTGCCTATCATCCCAGTTTCTCCAGTAATGGCCGAGTCTGACTCTCAGTCTGACTCCAGGATAACAGGGTCTTCCTGTCGAGCCCTCAGACATGCTGTTGCTGCTCTTAACCGGCTTGATGACTTTGTCTCTGAAAAAATTGGTTCAGGATTCTTCTCTGAGGTGTTCAAGGTAAATATTTCTTTAAACGTAATTTGATGATATTAACAATGAGCATTTGTGTACTAAGCCTGTTATCCGTAGGAACTATTAGGTGTTTCAAAATGATATATTGTTTATCCAATATTATATATATATATATATATATATATATATATATATTTACACACGGACCTCGAAAACGGCACTAAGGATTTTCTTTAAATTTTGGAAATTACTAATTTCTGAGTACAAAATAAATTCTAGATAGGTCTAATGCCCAGGAAAATTCCAGTTTTCTTGTAATATTAAGTTAAAAATCTAAAAAATTAACATTACGCTTATGGAGAATTAAAATGTAAACAATACAAATCAAACATCTGTTAGTAACCGTTTGACAGTTGTTGATTGAAGATGGTGGTGAATAATATGTGAATAGAGGTTTTGCATTAATATTTATTTTATGTATGTAATAAATGAAAAATTATCAAATTGCAAAACAATTTGTAAAAACTAAAGGGTAAAATAACTGTGCGAAATAAAAGCAGAGAAAAGTATTTCCAAATACGTTCGTGTTTTGAAAGTGTTCCTTCTATTGCTTGAAGCCACTGTAAAAAACCAATTAACTGGTGTAAATTCAATTTCTCTTTTGCTTTTCAATCCTCATTCCTTTTCTAACAAAATCAGTTGATCAAAGGCTAATAATAACTGTATGGATAGTTTAACAGTGAATGATCGGCTAAAACAATTGTGATTGGCTTAAATGCCTTAAATGGCAACATTCCTTCGACCGACGCCACGGTCCAGTGGTAGCGTGTTGACCTCAAGAACCGAAGGTCGTGTGTTCTATCCCCGTCAGGGGCAATACTTTTTGTTCATTGCTATATTAATTATAGTGTATTAAATCTGTTTTATTTAAACCACATAAATGTTTTCATTGAGCAATAAATGTGTTTTAATTTTTCTAATTAACTTGTATATAATAGGCTACATGTCTTATTCTATACAAGCAAAGCTCGGTCACCAGGTACTTCTCCTAATCAAATATGAATTCAGTTTAACTCCGTGATCATTATGGCAGAGTTCAAGTTCAAGTAAAAGTATTCTCTTCTCTCCTGCTTTAAGATTTGTGTCCCCTGTAGTACAGTGAAAGCTGAAATCTGCTGTATGTCTAGGCCTACCTGATGAGACAAAACAACGTTGTGCACTCTGTCGCATACAGTTAAGATAGTGTGGGCACTATCCCACTGCTAAGTAATAAGCCACCTTGCCAAAGCCTGAAAGGCAGTAGGACCAGATGGTTCGCGTAGAGGGTAGCTGTTTAATTTTTTTTGTCACATCAGGTACAGACACACTGCGGATTTTAGCTGTCACTACTCCAGCAGGCTGAATAAACAGTCTTATTTAAACAGTAAAGAAGAATGGGTCCAAACGTCTATTTTACTAAAAAATAAACTACTATAACTTACTAAAGTTCTCAGTACAAGGTGATTCATAAAAAAATAGCTCAATGAATAAGGCAGCTGGTCCCAGTGTTGAACCATCACTACACAAAATACAGCAAATAACGACAACCCTAGAAGTTTTAATTCCCAACAATAGATCCCTAGAGACCCCCCCAATAGATACCTAGAAAGGACCATTTAGGAATAGGACCATTTTTTGTTTGTTTTTTAAAGTACAGTTGAAACTTGATAACTTAACCCTTTTATCCATCGCTGCTCTTCTTTGTTGATATGATGAGTGCTATCCCATACGCTGTGCACAACACAGTAGAATATTGTGATTGTATTGAGATGCAACATTGTGATTTCTCATCGTTTTTTGATTGTGATAACTGTCTACAGTGAAAAACTCTGAATCTGCTTTGAGAATCAAAAAAAACAAATGACACAGATATTCTTAAAAAAAACCCGTTATAATGGTGTTATTCTGCCACATTCATCGGTAGATTTGGCCCTTAATATAAGATTAAATGGAAGTATTACACACTAAACTTCCAGTTTAAAATTTTAAAACTAACTACAATTTTACAGTGATTTTACATAGTACCGAAATGGAATTTGATTGTTGAAGATAAGATGAATTTCTATTTAACCTTTTTGATCGGTGCCACTGGTTAGTGCAGCTGAAAACATCGCTGCCCAAAAATCTTGATTATAAAAGAGGATCTTGATATGATCTTGAAATTCTTGATAACGATGGATTTTTAATTACTTATTTTACTATTTTATATTTTTTTTATATTACTTAATTGGACTTCTCCTATCGCTCTTGTGTTATAAACTACACAACGTTTCAGGAGGTGGAGAAACTCCTATTGTTGACAACATGATATACTGTAATTAATATCTGTAACTAAACATTAAATTTTTAATGTAAATTATTTGGCAATCACTTGAAAAGGGGAGGAGTTTCTTTACCTCCAGAAACATGTGTAGTTTAAAACACAAGAGCGTCAGGAAAAGTCCAATTAATTGTAAAATAAATAATATTTACAAATGTAAGGTTATTTCCGTGATTCACTATACAAACATTTATCTGGACCTGAACATTTGCAAATCTATGTTTCTGTTGTACTGTATTTTAAATATTGGCTAAATAGACAGGGATCAATTTCTTACAAAACTTACTCATTACTCTTTAGTTTCGTCACAATATTTGTGTTATCGGTCTATTCGTTTAACCATCACCAAGTCTTGGTCTCAGAGGTTACCTAGACTGTTAAACGAAGTTCTATTGTAGGCCTACTCGGATACCAAAAATGTTAAAATTTTATCTTTTACCATTAGAATTAGCTTAAAAACTACATAATTATTTATTTACTTAAAGTTTTGCTCTATCTCCAACGGTTACCAAGATATTAAAATACCCCCGTCGCAGCAGACCTGCGTACTCAGCGAATTTCCAAATCAATAATATAATAATAATAATATATAACAAGATTTATTAAAATCTATCCATAAACATGAGAATCATTTGCCTATTCTCCATAAGATTAACATGGGAAAGAGTGTGCAGGTTTGCTGCTGTGAGGATAACAGAAAGTAGGCATTTATACCATAAAAAAATTTTATTTTTAACATTTATACCAACTTTCATCAACATCTGTCCTTAAATAAAGGAGTTTGCCTATTCCCTATATGATTAACATGGGAAAAGAGCATGCAGGTTTGCTGCCATGATAAACACATAAACTATGATTTTTAAGTATAAATGGATAGATCTCAACCACATGAAGCTAAATATCAAGTTTTATCCAAAAATATTGATTAATATGGGAAATATTAATTTTTCCCTATCCTCCATAAGAATAACATTGGAGCCCCACAATACAACGTACTGTGTTTAGATTTTTTAATATCTCGGTAACCGTTGGAGATAGAGAAAAACTTTAAGGAACTTAATTGTGTAGTTTTTTAAGCTGATTCCAATGGTGAAATATAAAATTAGAAATATTTAAAAACTACATGTGAAAAACGCAAAAAACCCCATTTTGGGGTACAAAACCCCCCCAAACTACCCGTTCCCATTGATCGATATGTCTGGTTTACGAACTCGTCCGAGCATTTGTAGGAATACACGTCTCTACCAAATTTGGTCTTGATCGGACCATTTTTACGCGAGTTATCGTGCTAACAGACACACATATATATATATATATATACATATATATATATATATATATATATATATATATATATATAAATTTTAACGACTATTGTTTTTGGTCTCTGGGCACCTAAAGAAGAAAAAATAACATGGTCCCGGGCTTAACTCTTGCCATGAGACCTACGGTAATAGGGACCTTCTTCCCTATGGGAAATTCGCTAAAATCTAAACACATAGTACATTGTATTTTGAGGCTCATATAGGGAATAGGCAAACAAACTCCTTTATTCATGGTTGAAGAAACGTGGCATAAATGTTCAAAATAAAAATTGTTTATGGTAGAAATGCCTACTTTCAACGTTCCTCACAGTAGCAAACCTACATACGCTTTCCCACGTTAATTTTATGGAGAATAGGCAAATAATTCTCATATTTATCGACAGATATTGATGAAACTTGTCATATATTATTATAGGGTTTTCACTACGCCGAGTAAAGCTAAAAATCTAATAAATATCGAAATTTCACTACGCCGAGGTTTCAAAAAACCGAGTACGTTATAAAATTCAACTGTTTCACTAAACCGAGTTTCACAAAACCGAGTAAGGGGCTGGGTACCGTCCGCTCTAGAAGTGACTGTAGAAGCCTGTATAGCGTGCAGTATTACGTGCTTTGCAGGCACTCGCTGTGCAGTCGTGTAGTGAACATAACGCGTAAAACATAATTTATATTGAAGATTTAATAATAAATAATTTATATTTTAGTTTTTGGTCTCTGGGCACCTAAAGAAGAAAAAATAACATGGTCCCGGGCTTAACTCTTGCCATGAGACCTACGGTAATAGGGGCCTTCTTCCCTATGGGAAATTCGCTAAAATCTAAACACATAGTACATTGTATTTTGAGGCTCATATAGGGAATAGGCAAACAAACTCCTTTATTCATGGTTGAAGAAACGTGGCATAAATGTTCAAAATAAAAATTGTTTATGGTAGAAATGCCTACTTTCAACGTTCCTCACAGTAGCAAACCTACATACGCTTTCCCACGTTAATTTTATGGAGAATAGGCAAATAATTCTCATATTTATCGACAGATATTGATGAAACTTGTCATATATTATTATAGGGAGCGTTTCACAAACCCGAGTTTTCACTACGCCGAGTAAAGCTAAAAATCTAATAAATATCGAAATTTCACTACGCCGAGGTTTCACAAAACCGAGTACGTTATAAAATTCAACTGTTTCACTAAACCGAGTTTCACAAAACCGAGTAAGGGGCTGGGTACCGTCCGCTCTAGAAGTGACTGTAGAAGCCTGTATAGCGTGCAGTATTACGTGCTTTGCAGGCACTCGCTGTGCAGTCGTGTAGTGAACATAACGCGTAAAACATAATTTATATTGAAGATTTAATAATAAATAATTTATATTTTAGTTAATAAAAATAAGTTAATAATAGTTAATACATTTAGGTAATTAAATATTGTGAATTAAAATAATTTTTAGAGCTTTATGATTCTTTAAAACCATAAGATCCCAAAAATGTATTAAATACAAATCCTATGGTGTTTCTAGTGTTTCAAGGGCTATTCGCCGTTTTGTATAGCTAAAATATATTAATATATTTTAATTGTTACCAAGTTCATAAACATTTGGAACGCAGTACCCTTTTTTTAAATACTGATTAAAATTCAGGGTACTACGTTTAAAATGTTTATGAACTTAGTAACAATTATAATAGTAGCCCTCCTTGCCTTAAATAAGATAATAAATTTTAATATATTATATATATTTATATATATTATATATCAATTTTTATAGCTAAAATGAAAAAAATAAATTTAGAAAAAGAAATATTTAGGCTTACATTGGTTGTGTTTTTGAAATAATTTTTTATTTGAACTGAAGTTTCTTACTCCTAGACCTTATTTAACAGATATTGCTAGAAAATTACCAAATTTACAGTTCAACTGTCAAATCTTGAACCAATCTCCGATATTTGGTACGAATTAAGAAATATTCATCGATAATAAATGCTTTCAGCTTGTAATATGTACTTTAATGTAATCTATTTAAAAATTTAGTTAGACATTTCCTGTAATCCCATTTGGTGTTATAAGTGCGCCCGGTTTCTGAGTTTTACCAAACATAAGCATTCAGAACTGCAACTGACCCTTCTCGAAAGGCCGATACCTTTCCAATAATCCCATTTTTTGTTCTATGGGCATCCGGTGTCGGCGGTTTACAGCTTTAAGTCTCACAGTTTTGAACTGTCCCTTCTGAAAAGACAATTTGACATATCTAGTAATCATTGTATTGTCTTCTATGAGTGTCCGGTGTCATTCATCAACCTAGTTAAAGTTGTAATTTCCAATATACAACAGGACTAGTCATACCCATCGCAACTTTGTGCTATTTTCCTATAGTGAACATAAATGGCCTAATCAAATACATTTTTATGTAAAGAATTGTATATCTTCCAGACAAAGTTTTCAAAATAATTTTACAATGAACTCCTCATCTTAACCTATTAAAATTTCTCAAACCAGCATTTCTCAATGCCTATTCGTTTAGGACTTCAGTGGCATTAGTTAAGATAATTTAAAAATATTAATAGTTGAATAAAAAATAAGCTCTCACTTGTACTAGTGAGCTTATGTAATTATTCTATTGAATTCATACAAATGACGAATCAGTTAGATTTACTGCATATATGGTCAGTTGTCTTTTATTTCCAATACAGTGGAGTTATTACCGTGATTGTCGTGACAAGACCTAAACTTGAGATGATTATTTTCGTTTTAAGGTCCACAGATCGTTCGTTATAGACAATATATGATATAATAAGTATCTATAGGCTACTTATAAAAGCCATATCCGATTGACTCACTGATTGATTGATCGAAATTTCTGAAAAACTGTAGTGAGTTACATCATGCATTCTGGCACAAATATTCTTCGTAAGTTCCATATTATGCGTATTAAGAAAGGGTTTTATTATTTGTAAAAGTATAACTACTGTGTTTATGAATAAGACTCTATGCTAGAATACAGCTGATTATAATTTTAATATTTCTCCTGATTGCCCGATAATAAAAAAACCAAGCACCCTTCGGGTGTACATTACGCCAGGATTTTAGGACTGGGCTTTAATTTTGATTTATGAAACATTCCAAACAAGAGGTTTATATTACAGATTCATACTTAGTATTCACTAGTTAAAGTAAAAAAAATACATGACCATCGAAGATGAAATTTTGAATCATAATGGCCTTTCAAATATATTATATATTGTAAATTTGAACAAATAATTCTTTCATAATTTTCTGAAACTATCATTTCGCAAATCCTGTAATTCCCGACCACAGCTTGTTCTCCGGCGTCGTGGATGGCCTGTCTGGGTTATGTTCCCAGAAAAATTGAGGAAAGCGGCTCTTAGGCGCTTGGTGGATGGTGGCGGTATTACATGGAACATCCCTCAGTCCAAGTCTCGAATTTCGAACGTACTGGCACTTATTCCCAACATATACATGGAAATTGGAGGCATTGAAAACCAGAAACGGGAACTTCACGTTCATTTGGGCGGGCACGACGAGGGGACTAGGCCAGTTGAGGGAAATCCCTGCTCGGTGTGCCTGTCCAACGAGTCAACCAGGATTTTGTAGTCCTTGCGGCCACCCTGCGTTATGCAGAGTGTGTGCCGTTCAAATGGTGTCAACGGATATTTCATTAAATGTCACTAGAGCGGACGGATTCTTAACGGGAATCCGCCTCCCGCTGTGTTGTCCGATGTGCAGGGCAATAATAGGCCAGTTAATTAGGCGACTGTAGGTCGCCTAGTTAATTAACTGTAGGTGTATAAGGCATAGCTTATTTTTCTTACATTAAACATTTTTTATATAATTTTTAAGTGTTTTATTTTAACCTTTCACATTAACATTTTTTACAGCTATGTGTATTTCCAAGATTATTAGAATTAATATTATAATTATTAGAAATGTCTCTTTTACCATTAGAATCAGCTAGAGAATACCAAATTTAGTTTATTACACAGCATAAAATCAAGGCTGTGAGATTACAAAAACTTTGTGATAGTAATCTTCAGAAAATTTTCTTTTATCAATAACTTCTAGCTTGTTATTGCGATAAGTTCTGTTTTTACAGGCAAGAAAAAACTGAATTGTTCTAAATAAAAAAAATCGTTCTTATAAACAATAAAATTCTCTCTGCTTTGGAGCATACAATTATTTTCGTTTACTATTTTCTATAATTTTCTTTTTAACATTCATCCATGGACAATTTTATTTCTGTATAATACATTAAAACAGTAAAGTAGCTTAAGTTATTAGATCAATAATGTCATTTACACAGATTTCAGGCAGTGAATGCCTTCAAAGCGCATGATACTGCGCGTTGTTGGCCTGCCGGCCGACGTGCTCTTGGTGCGAACTCACTTCTAGAGCGGACGGTACCCAGCCCCTTACTCGGTTTTGTGAAACTCGGTTTAGTGAAACAGTTGAATTTTATAACGTACTCGGTTTTGTGAAACCTCGGCGTAGTGAAATTTCGATATTTATTAGATTTTTAGCTTTACTCGGCGTAGTGAAAACTCGGTTTTGTGAAATCCACCCTTATTATTATTATATTATTGATTTGGAAATTCGCCGAGTACACAGGTCTGCTGTGATGGGGTTATTTTGATGGTGTAAACGTTCATAGGCTAGCGTTAAATTTCACTAAGGAACATTCAGTCCCCAGCTACTGCATTTTATATGGAAGAGCCCTATAGTTTTCTTCTTCTACTTAGTCTTCATAAGGAAAGCATGAGGAAATTTAATAAGTTTAAAACTGTTGATATTGCAGTAACCCGTCAATCAGAGTTTTGGTTTAAAAAACATGTGTTTATTTTTTCAAGCTTCATTAACCGGTTTAGTGAAATTGATAAATGTGAATTATTTTTCGAATCATAGTGACAAATTGGCAGTTGAATCGATGTCTCAAGCCTTGATAAATTATTAAAATACTCGATAACTCAAATTATTTTCAATCCCATTGGATAAATCTATCTGAAGTCACAAAAACCATAGGTAACTCTGGCAATTTAAGTTATATTCTTTTCTCAAGAAGAGGAACAAAAATGACATCTACAAGTAAATAAATTGAACTTTTAACCTTTTATGTCAAAGTTTTCTTTACGGACCATTTGGTTGAATCCTCTAAAACAGGTTGCAAAAAGTTAAAGTAGTGAATCATAACCGCCCCATCTTCTATCTGATCCCCATTAGTCAGTTTACTTCTGTAGGTTATGCAGTTCATAAATAATTTGGGTATTTGCCCATGTAAAAAAATGTATTAGAGTGCATGAAATAAAATGTAGGAATATTCATATATCTGGTAAAAACATAATAAGTTAAATACAGTTGGCGAGGGAAGAGTATGTATGAAAATTAGTTAATTAATAATGCAAATTAAAATACTGTACAGTAATTTTATGAGCAGGTATGTTATATTCAATTATCTTACAATATTTTAATTACATTCACAATAAAATATTCAAACTAAAAAAATGGTATTAGTGAACTGACATTTCACCTTTAAACAAATTAATAAACTATAACCTTAAATAAAACTATCATATTCTATTAGTTTTATCCAACTTGAATATCATTTATCAATTTATTTTTACAAAAATAATCATCCAATTTCTGGACCATACTCTGGATACCAAGTTTCATGGAAAATGGTTGAAAAATAAGGAACAAATTGATTAATATTCTCCATTAGATTAATATTGAGCGCTCTCAGACAACCAACCGTTTTACTATGGACATTAAATTTAAATTTTCTCTGGAACTGTTAGTCGTAGACTAATTATTCAATTTTTTTGAGAAATTTATAGGCTACTTATCACATATTTAAAGGGGTGAACTGCCCATAAATAAAAATTCAAAAAAATTAAAACTTGGTCTGGAGATATAGCCAAAGTGTACCCATGTAGCCTACCTAATATTATAAAAATCGAGTGATGAGAGTGGTCTCAGAGTCACACAGATAGACATACAGACATCAGTCCGAAAACTACTTTTAGCGAATTTCCCATAAGGAAAAAGCTATTACTGTAGGTCTCATGGCAAGAGTTAAGCCCGAGACCATGTTATTTTTCTTCTTTAGGTGCCCAGGGACCAAAAACAATAGTCGTTAAAATTTATATATATATGTGTGTCTGTGAACACGATAACTCTCGTAAAAAAGGTCCGATCGAGACCAAATTTGGTATATTTCACCATTGGAATCAGCTTAAAAAACTACACAATTAAGTTCCTTAAAATTTTTCTCTATCTTCAACGGTTACCGAGATATAAAAAAATCTAAACACAGTAAGTTGTATATTTGAGGCTCCAATGTTAATGTTATGGAGGATTAAAAAAAATTAATTTTTCACTTATTATCTAATATTTTTGGATGAAACTTGATATTTAGCTTCATGTGGTTGCGATCCATACATTTGTGCTAAAAAATTATAGTTTATGTGTTTATCATGGCAGCAAACCTGCATACTCTTTTCCCATGTTAATCATATGGAGATTAGGCAAACTCCTATATTTATGGACAGATGTTGATGAAAGTTGGTATAAATGTTAAAAATAAAATTTTTGATGGTATAAATGGCTACTTTCAGTGTTCCTCACAGCAGCAAACCTACTCACTCTTTCCCATTTTAATCTTATGGAGAATAGGCAAAAATTCTCATGTTTATCGACAGATTTTGACCAAACTTGTCATATATTACTATTATTATATTATTGATTTGGAAATTCGCTGAGTACGCAGGTCTGCTGCGACAGGGGTATTTTCTTTTCAGGGAGCCTCAAAACTGATATATTCACACTGAACTTAAACCTTTATAATAAACACTACCCCCCTAAACCACACCCTTGATATAATATAATTTCAAAATTATACTAAATAATTAAATATAAATATTAAAATTGTAATAATCATAAAAGTATAGCAATTATAATTATATTAATTATAAAATTATAAATATTAAAATTTTACCTTAAATTATGATAAATTTTAATATTAATACAAAAATGTAATTTATCTAATCGTAAAATAAATGCTAAATAATTAAGCTAAAAATTGTTTTGCAATATTTAATTGTTTAGGATTTCAGGTTTATGTTTTTATTCTATAAGTTACACTAAATCCTACAACCTGTTCAAAAGGCAGGCTCACTGCTAGTTTAAAAAAATAATATTCTTCAGGAGCTGGAAAACTATGAATTTTATAAAAGTTTTTAAAACAGTAAAACTTCTGTATCAGTTTAGTATTTCCATTAGGCGTATGCTTAAATATTCACATAAACTAATGGCAAAATTTAGAAAATTCACTCTGTGATCAGTTACTTTTTACAAACTTCAATCATTGAAGTTTCAAGTGGGATGAAATATTGTTACAGCAGACTCTCGCTCATCCGGACTAATGTGACCTACGTCCGGTCCGGATTACGAAAAATCTGTACTATCAGGAGTCGAGCAAATATTTGTAAATGTTACTAATACAAACGGGAGTGTCTAAAACAAGTTAAAACTCGTCGTAATAAATTACAGTCTACTTTTGTCCTGTATTTTACAATAGCACTATTGTACTGTATTGATAATAATGTAGCCTATTGAGGGAATTGTAAAAAATAAAGCAATTTACCATTCTGTAAGTATAAATTATTCACAGTACATTGCAGCAATGAATATACACCACAGGAGTATAATAATTAAGTTCACGTAATGAACATTCAATTTGTAATTGCAACTAAAAAATATAATGTAGAGTAGTAAATTCAGTACAATAAAATAAATTTATTTTAAGTAAAGCAAACACAACAACATGAAAACTTCTGTTACATACTTTCAGGAAGTTAAATTGTCATAAAAAAATGTCAATTTAAAAATTGCAAATCTGACGTAAATTACAAATAACTTTAGACAGTTATTACTCTATGAGTAAAATAAAAAATAAATACTGTAATGAGTTCTAAAACTGATGTAACTTACAGTTCAGTACGACTTATGTTTTGAAAAAGTCTTTGATCGTTGCCTGCATTACTGTGTTGGCTCGTTGTTTTGTCGCTCCGAAACGATTGCAGATCCAGACAAGGGAGCAAGAGTGTACTTTTCAAATATATATTTTATAAGAATTATTAATTGCTTTAATAACCAGGGGTTTACTTGTACTATTTTTGAACCATAAATAATATTCTAGAAGATCTCTATATACTATATTATTAATTTTTTTAGTAGAATTATAGACAATAATCATTATAGGCTGCTTTTCGTGGTTTTACTTTTTCCTTTCTTTCTTCAGAACTAATATGTGCAGCATATATTATATAGGTCTATATAAATATATTTATATTCTTCATAAGTGCCAAATGACTTTTATAACTACTTTAAAAATTGTATAGTTTGTGTACTGAATGAATAAGTGTTGGTTTTGCAAATTTTCGTTTTAATTATAAAAAACGTTTTCAAGCAAATAGAAATAGTGACTGTGTACAACATGAAAACACAATAAAACATAAATACATTCAAGGAAAAGTTTACAATAAAAATTTTGAAATCATATGGTTTTAGGCAGTTGAGTTGAATCATTTATTTATATTAGTAATAAACTATCTGAGATTTAATCCTGTAGGAAATTTTGATTTTAAAACCAACTGGTGTGCCAATTTTGAATTTCTTAAAATAAGTTGGTTTCTTTTAAAGTTTTGATGTGGTGGAATTTTGTGGAGGGCTTTAAGTTCATAACAGCCCTCAAAATTTTGGTTGTGGTGAGCTGCATGATTGAAAATTGGCTTTCGTAAATCTTTATGAACCACATCAAAACGGTGGCCTGTCATTCTAACTCGTAAGGAGTTAGATGTTTGGCCAATATATTCTTTTTGACAATGTTTGCACGACAGTTGGTAAACCACATTATGGGTTTCACAAGTTGATCCACCAACTATCGGGTAAACTTTATTTCTCACTCTACTTTTAAATTCAGTAGATTCACACATAATTTTGCAAATTCAAACATGTTCAACATAAATTTAAGTAAAAGTACACAGTGAAAATGAACTAAGATTCGAAACACGTGTCGTGTATCATGAAAATAAAATGTTTAAAGGGAGCTCAAGTTCTTTTAATTTAATAATAACTATATTAGCAGTCCTTACTTGTGAACTACATAATCAAATATATATATTTTTTTTGTTTGTTTGTTTTTTTGTTTATTGTTAAGGCTACTATATTGTATTAGACTTTTTTTATTGTTTATAGCCTATCCTCCACTTTTTTATGTCTTGCATAATAAACTTATTTAGATATATAAAATGCAATATCTTTAATCAACCAAAGTTAATAGAATGTTGGGTATTGTTAGTGAACCCCAGAACACTTTCACATGCCGTGTTGTATCTTCATATGTAACAACCAACAACAGCAGAGTTTTGGCAGTGTAAGAGGCGTTGCATCCTCAGATAATCTTAATTAGGCCTATTGCTTTCACTCGTGGTGTGTGAACTGCGGGACTTTCCCGTATTATTATAGTTGGTTAAAACAAGAGTGAAAGTTGCATCACATCCCAGATGGAGATCAGGCTCCGTTCCGCTCCCCTCTCATTCATTCTCTCCAATAAATTGTTATGCTTCCTCGCTGACTGGGCTTTCTCACTGCTTCTTAGCATTTTACCACACGGTCTCGCCGTTCTACCGGTTTCCTTCTCTTGCCATCAATTAGACCAATCCATGGACTTTTATTTTATAAAAGAACCTTGGTTTGTTTTTGTGAAATCATACAGCAACATTAAACAAAAAAGTTTTCTCTCAAAATTAAATTAACTTTTTTTGGAATTATTTTACTGTGTTTAAGACTGAAAAAGTTATGAAAAGAATTTAAATTATGATTATTTAACTTATATTTAATGCAAGCAGTAAATTTAACTATACCCTGCAACCGTTTGTCGTTGACTAATTCGTTTACTTTTTCAGTTAGTTTTATTACTTATCAGCAAAAATACTTTTTTTGTTTATTTGAAAACAAAAAAAAAGAATTTTTTACTTCCGAAAGCTCATAAATTTTAAACCATCTTTATCAGATTGTTTGTTTTTTTAGCAGATCCCAAAGGTGCTGATAAAACTTTAATTTTGTAATAAATTATATGTAAAATACCAAAAAACCCATTTTAGAGTAAAATATCTCCCATAATCTGTTTTTAAACTTAATTCTAAAAATTATCCTTTACAAATATTACATTTATGTAATAATTTAATTTTGATCCGATAATTTTTGTGTTTTATATTTATAAGTTTTATAAACATATACATAGCTACAGTTTCGATCAAACTGTGTTTTTGGCATCCCAAAAGATCGAAAAAAGATTTGTTTGGATTTGGTCTTACTATGAGAACCATTTTTATTAAAAATGTATCTAAATTTTTATAAAAATGTTTAAAAATACTTGTAACTAAATATTTGCCTATTAATAATAAATATTAATCGATTTTCATTCTTTTTGTTGTATTATCAATTTTTTTTATTCAGTTATAAATTGAATTTGTATAATAATGTAGACCTTCTAAAATATTTTTTTACACAATTGCCTGATCGTAATTATTAGTAATCAGTAAATAAGTATCCGAGATTATCTTAAAATATGATATTTTTCACTTTAAGAACATTATAGTAGTTAAATTGGTTTAAAACGGTTTAAATTTATTTATAGTAAACCAAGAACATAGATAGCCATTTTGGGATTAAGTTGACTATTTGAGATATTTGATTAAAATAGGGCACCGTTGTCCGTCAAGTATTTTCGTAGGAAAATGTAATTGAGAAATTTACCTCTACCTTTAGTATTGTTTTAATCTTTGGTTAGTAACTAGGATTTTCTTCAATTAGATACCTCATAAAATCAAATGTTTTATTGATTAACAATTAGTAAGTGAGATTAATTTTATTACAGGTCACACACCGCGTCACAGGGCAAGTTATGGTTCTAAAAATGAACCAATTACGATCCAACAGACCCAACATGCTCAAAGAAGTGCAACTTATGAACCAGTTGTGCCATAAAAATATTTTAGGGTAAGTATTAACTTAGGACGGTTATTTTATTAAAAAATCTTAGTGTTTTTGTCATTTTACAATTTTCAATAATAGTCTCACTCAACAAAGCTCGATCAAAGTACATCACATAATAAAACTCTAGTATTATTAATATTGTGTGATTTATTTTTATTACTTTTAAACATAGTTTTACTGACAAAATGTAAAACTTGTTGAACGGTATAGTGATGACTTAGTCTGGTCTTGACCTGGTTTGCCATATGGTCACTGGCGTGATTCACCTGGTGACCCTGCCTTAGCCATCTGTACTCTAGGTAGCCTTGCTGTCCTGGCTGGCTCACCTATATCTGTTCCTAGATTTTCAATATGTTCTCTTTAGAGAACAATACCACCCTTAAATGTCAGTATGTACAATTTATTGTATTGACCAAACTTTGCCAAGTTTTTGTTGCTAAATCTCTGCTGCATTTTAATGTAGTTTCCAATATTGTTTTACATTGGTTTTTATGTTTTCTTTTATTTCTAATGATGCCTTATTTATAGATTTATAATTTCGATCCCCGATATTAATTGATTAAAAAGTAAAGTAAAGTTTCGTGTAACCTTCTGGCCAAGGTCTAATGTTAGAGTTTTCAGGTCGCACTACTGCCTCTAACGTGACCTAACGACTACTTAAGTAGCCGGGACCAACGGCTTAACGTGCCTTCCGAAGCACGGTGGCAGTCTGAGAAATTAAATTTCATGTGTCATGACCGGGAATTGAACCCGGGTTTTTTGGGTGGTAGGCCAGTACTCTACCCACTCAGCTATGACTGCCATTTCTGAAAAGATTAAAAAAATTATAACATTTTGTAAAAAGACGCACTGAGACTAATATCTTCAATTATTGTTTTCATTTTTTTATTTATGATTTTTAAGGTAAGTAACCTTTTAAAATTGGAATAATCTGAATTTCCCAAAAACATATTAATAATACTGATAAAGATTTCTTGATTGGTAGTGATCATTTGTTATCATCTGGTGGAGTCCCAAATGTTGGTATCCAAATGTGTGTAAACAGGACAGTTCAAAAGTTAAGGGATATGAATTTAAAAAATTTGTTTTTGTTTCTAAATAAAACGAAAAAAAAGAATTTGCCTATAACCATTAAAACCTGCTGGACAAAGTTAACAAATTAGTTTACTACGAACAGTTGCAAAGAATAGTTAAATGTATTATCTGCATTAAATATAATATGTTGACCAAGGGTGCCTAATGTTATCCTTATAGGGTTATCCTTATAGGGAATTCTAAAAAATCAATAATTTATTTCTTATTTGTTAACCTTTTTGCATAAAACTCGGTATTAACCTACATCACTTATTAAATCTACTCTAAAAGGGAGGGTGGATAAGTATTAAACAAAAATCATACCTTGAAAAATTGTTACCTTTTATTTTAACAAGTACTTAAATATATAATACTAGCTGACCTGGCGAACTTCGTAATGCCCTACAGTATGTGTTAACTTTAAGATTGGCCATGTTCTGAAATCGAATAGCATTACGGCTTCGTTGTGAAAGATTAGATATTCTGGTCCGCGGGATAGTTAATAACGATACTAAAACGATAAGACATATAAATATCATTCTCACAAAACTAATTATAATAAACGTAATATGTATAAACATTGTAATTATTTTTTTGTTTGGCCAACATATAAACATGTGACTTTTAATCTGATAGAAAATAAAAAATATAAATACATAATCCCCAAAAACTGTAAACTATTAACGTAGTGTATAAAGCTGTTCATTTTGGACAGCACATATTTTTTTCATAGTTTTACATTAATGAATGATTCAGATGGCATTGGATAGTAAAGCATATTGCTAATGGAAAGTAAATCATACAGCTGTAGTTTAAGAAATACAATGTTTTGATTGTAGAAAATTTGTAAACCAACTTACTCCCCATAAGGTTAACATTAGACTTTATAAATACCATAAAATGGAAACTTGTGGAGTTTTCAAAAATTTTTGTCCGCTAAAACCTTTCCGGACACATATAGAGCAACTTCTTAAAATTTCATGACGATCGGATGAGTAGTTTGGCAACGCATAAAAGACATACGTACATTCATTTTTACATATAGAGATAATACACTAATACAAAATCATGTATAAATATAAGATAATAGTTTATTACCTCTGGTTAATTTTTATTGTTTACTTTTAGAGGTAGTACATGGAGGTGGTAATTGTTGACTTTACGTTGTTGCAGGTTTATGGGGGTCTGTGTCCACGAAGGACAACTGCATGCACTTACTGAGGTGAGGCTGGTTGAACATTGGAAATCAGTTCCTTAAGTTACTTTAATTTTAGATTAATCTGACTTAAAAGTTATGTTTTTAAGTTAGCAGACAGTGGTATAATTCTGTATTAACCTGTCAAATAGCTAAGCCTGGAAGGAGCAACAAATATTTTGTAATTTGTTTTCACTTGCTGTAATTTACAAGGGTTGTTTTTTTAAATAATGGCCATTTTTATTTAAAAAAAAAGATAAAAGTACTTTTGTAAAAAAACTTATTTTCTGATTCTACACACTTCTACCTATTTTTCTACATAGTTGCCTTGTTTATTTAAGCACTCGTCGTACCGTACAACTAAGTTTGTAATGCCCTCTTCAAAGAATTGGGCAGCCTGCTCCGACAGCCAAGAGTTCAAGGCCACTTTCACTTCATCGTCGTCATTGCAAGCGTTGCCTGCCAAGATGGTGTTTCAGATACCAGAAAAGATGAAAATTTCTTGGAGCAAAATCGGGGCTGTAAGGTGCATGGTCCAAAACTTCCCAGCCAAAAGAATTGATCAAATCCCGAGTCTTTTGAGAGGAGTGAGGCCTAGCGTTATCGTGCAAGAGCAAAACTCCTTTTTTCAGCATGGTGCCCCTTTTAGTTTGAATTGCTCTGCGGAGCTTCTTTAGAGTTGCACAGTAGGTATCTGAGTTACTTGTTGTTCCTCGTGGCATAAAGTCCACTAGCAAAACACCATGCTGGTCCCAGAACACAGTTGCCACAATCTTGTGCTTTGACTGCGTCTGTTTGGCTTTGACCTTAACACGTGAAGTTGTGTGTCGCCATTCCATTGATTGTCGCTTGTTTTCGGGAGTGATATGGGATACCCGTGTTTCAACTCCAGTCACGATTTGACTCAACATGTCATCCTCTTCTTCTTTGTAACGAATCAAAAAGGCCAATGAAGTGGCAAATCTCTTCCCTTTGTGGTCCTCTGTAAGGAGTCTGGGTACCCACCGAGAACACAGTTTCTCAAAGTTTAGGTTTTCAGACAAAGAAAGAGTGGAAATTGTGACTCTTCTGTCCTCACGAATCTTTGTTTCGACTGCAGCCAACAAATCATCAATGATCACAGAGGGCCAGCCTGAGCGTTCTTCATCATGGAGGTTTTGACAGCCATTTTTAAACTCTCTATCCCACTGATCCACTTTACCTGCACTCATTGCATTAAACCTCTGTTAACTGACAATGGTGCAGCTGATTGGTTTCTCACGGTCTAAAAACGTATCACTGACGAACGTAACTGACACGTGGCGGGCGATTCAATAATTGCAAACATTATAAAGTAGCACAGCGATGCGTAAACGACAGCTATAGAGCTGCAAGTGGTATCAATGTGAATGGAAAGGATGCCGGCAAGTGGCGCGATGGCTTGTAGCAGCGTCCACGTCAACAGCCCAAGAACAGCCCTTACTTAAAAAACAACCCTCGTAGTTCCCTGTCATTTGAAAACATTGTTGTGAACTGAGTAAAGTAAATGAGGGTGTTATCAAGTATTGATGGCATTCTGAGAGAAAATGTCTGGAATTATTATTATTATTATTAAATTATTATTTCTTAAAGTTTGTATGTGCTGTAATCTTTAATTTATAATAGATTACATTAGGAGAAAATATGATCATGTACATAAACAGGAATAGAATCAAAACTTCTGAAAAAACTTTTATACAAAATATTTTAAAAGTATTTGGTTAAAAAATTGATTTTACAATTTAATTTTATATATAAAAAAATATAATCTAAAATATCTAATTACAATATAATCTGTGAAAGAAGTAATATGGAGTATGAAGCTTGAAAAGTAGCAAATTAAAAAAAATAAAGTTCTGATTTTTGCGATATATAGTATTTGTGTCTAGTAAAGTTGTTTTAAATATTGTGATTTGTTTACAGATTAAACATAAAAATTTAATAATTATGTTTTAATGGGGTTTTAAGGGAATTATCTTGTTAACAAATTACAATAAGTAATAACTCAAACCTTATCATTAAAACAATGGTTTAGTGTTTAATACTAAAAATTTAAAACAAAAAATTACAATCCACTTTTATGCATTGAATATGATTGTTATCCTTTTTAAGGGTACAAAATGTAATGCATTATAACATAGTTTTGTTTTGTATTACAAACATTGAAAATTGATTTTGTGTACCAAGTAGACTATTTTTACATGTTATATCCTTCCACAGTTTATAAACGGAGGGAGCTTAGAACAGCTGATTCTGGCTAGTAACGTAGAGCTGAAGTACAGCGTGAGGATCAAGTTGGCTTTGGACATCGCTTGTGGCATGGAGTACCTACACTCCCGAGATGTCTTCCACAGGGACCTCACGTCCAAAGTGAGTCTAAGAGAAATATTACGATTACTAACAGCTCCTTATGACTGGGACGGAAATCCAGCTACTTGGAGGTCACAAGTTGTGGATAGTTGTGAGCAATGGTCGGTGGTGTGGTTTTCTCTGGTGCCGATTTATGCCTGCACTATTGAATACTACATTAATCCGCAAATACTATCATCATAATTAAACCAGTTTGTCATTTAGGAGCAAAAGTGGTTTGGATTACACTTTAAACTGTAGATCCCTTAGGCCCCTTTTATGCACGGCGTCGAGCGTCGAAAGACGGTCTTAATGAAAATACATTGGCGTAAATGTGTCTATTTATGCACGACGCCCGACGGTCGTCGTGCATAAACCGTCGTCAAAAACACGACGTCGATAGTTAGAGTACGACCGTCGGGCGCTCGTCGAAAATTTGCCTTAATAACATTGTGGTATATGGAGCTATTTATGCACGGCGTCTTTCGACGCTTCCTCTCCCCTCCTCACCACGTGGGTTTGTTGAGTGGGAGCAGTCCGACAGTTATTTATGTTGATGCTGTTGATGTTTACTGGAAAATTTGAAGTTGGTTCGTGCCTGGGAAAATGGTTGATATAGACACAGAACCTTTAATTGATGCAGTTAAGTCGAAACCTGAACTGTGGAATTGCAGTAAGGAAGAGTATAAAGAATGAAAAAACAGATGCATGGAATTTTGTTTGTTGTCTGAATGTGCCGGAATTTGAAGGAAAAAGTGATATTTAAAAAACAAAATAGGTATGTTCACTATTATTATAATCAATATCTGAGCCCTAAAACATATAAACTACACAGGGATCCATGACGGAGATCACTGTGAGTCCAACTGTGAGTGTGCGTGAGGTGGTGGACTGGTGGTTTCGTCCGGTCCCACGCTCGCCCGACGGTCACCCGACGACCGTCATTTCGACGCCGTGCATAAAAGAGTGACATTTTCTCAGAGTCTCACGACGGTCGCCCGACGACCGTCGCACGACGCCGTGCATAAAAGGGGCCTTAGATGCCATTGGCTGTTAATTAACAGTTCTGGCTAAGGAACATGTCAGCCTTAGTCAGTAAAAAGACTACTAGATCGCACCACAATCATCTTACACTCATACTTTGCTTAAAATACCTACCTGGGTATGTTGTCCTATCAAGGTAATCTAATCTAATCTCATGCCCTGGTCGGTTCCCTGACTGCTTTTAATCAGTTCCAAGATCGAAATTAGGTATATTAAAAAGAAGCTGTCATAATTACTGGTAAGTCCTTAGGCTATCCATTGTGACAGACTTCCCTATTACGGCTCCTGCATTGGCGTCGTATATACAGCATTGCCAATTTGGCCGTGCCCCTTCGTGCTGTATACCCGGCGCTTACCAGCTCTAGGGTGATTTAATTTTACTGAGTACTTCTCAAGATTGTTTCCCTCTGTAAATAGCTTTATTTAATTTTTTGAGTCCAAAATTATTTTGTGTTCCAGAATGTATTAATCAAGAAAGATGAGACGACAGGTGAAATGACAGCAGTGGTCGGGGATTTTGGCTTGGCTGCTAAAATACCAAGGTAATTAATTTATAATTTAATATAATAATTTTTCAACTTTAGGTAAACTATCCTACCCTTGAGGAATCCAAATATATAAAACTGCATGTATGTGTTAACAGTGTATCTACCGGTCGGGAATATGTGGGGAATTTTATTGTGTTCATAAAAGTCTAGAAATTGCCGATTTTGCCTTAAAATTAAATAATCCTTGCTAAACTCAAAATTAAGTTTGGGTGTATTTATTTTTATCATTCCTCCCAAAAAAATTGACTTAGACAAAAAGAAAAGCTAAGAATTAATTCAAATGCTGAAATTCGATCATCGTAGCTTAATTAATTTTAAAGAGTGAATCACCACCAGAGGTTACTATTGGAGCGGATGTTTTGTCCTCTGATTGGTCGAGAACTCAAACCGTCTGTGTATAGCCTAGTCTGCATAAATGATTATGTATTTCCAGTTCAACTGTTTACCACGATCGCCAGAGATAATCGAAAAATGTTACTTCTCATTTAAAGATACAGTGCGAATGCTATTTTCGCCACCTTATATTATGAAGTTAAAACATTTAAATATTAATAAACTAACATTTATAATAAAAGTGCTAGGTTATTCATACCAACATTTTTTTTAACTAAGAAAAGTAATGATTGATGTAGGGGAAAATGAACCAGGGCGCAAAACTTTAGTTTTGACGTTGAAATGAAGTTAGCTTGTAAGACGTGATAATAAATTAATTTCGTCATGAACGCAGTATTATTGGACTATTGTTATAAAATTCATCTTTGCGTCGTTTTGACCATGAGCACGTGACGGGTAGAACAGATGATGCAAAGCCAATCAGGAACTGACTACGCTGCACTTCTCGCTCATTCCTTTTGCTCCCTCCTTCTTACCCGTACCACCTTTTCAGTGACACTTAAACGTGGAAATGTGCTACTTATCTCCTTGCATTTTATGTGCATTTTCCTCCTTCGGCGGGTTTCGTTTTGTTTCTATTTTGAACTACAGAGAAGTTAAGAACGAAGGGTGTTCGTTGAAGGTTGTAACTAACAAAAAGCTAATAATTAAATTAATTGTGTTCTGTATCTAAAATTATTATTTTCACATTTAAATGAAAGTTATTTAACAATTTAATAATAATTAATGTAAGGAAAGTGGTTTGAGGTAAAAGTACATTTTTACTCAGACATTTATTTAAGTACGTAGTAGAAATAGGATAGACACAATGAAATATATAGGGAAAATAAAAAAAGTTTTATTATAATACTGTTAAGCTGTTTTTCTACATAGGAAATTTATTTTATTTGCTCTTTCCAATATCCGACTTTTTGGCCGTTCCGACCATGCCATCCTGTCAAGGACGGATAAGGGAGGTTCTGCTGTACTCACAATTTTATTTGCTGACATTTTAGTTTTGATCCTGAGCAAATTTTAGGAAAATTTTATGATTTGATATTGGACCCAGGTATCTGTATCAGTAACCTATTGACCTGAGCTGTATTGTGTACAATGGTGCAGATCTGGCTACCGACTGCCCACTGTGGGCTCCCCCTACTGGATGTCTCCTGAGTGCCTAAAGGGTCAATGGTATGATGAGCGATCGGACGTGTTCAGTTACGGGATCATCCTGTGTGAGTTGATAGCTCGCATCGAGGCTGATCCGGACTTCCTCCCTCGTACCGAGAACTTCGGCCTAGACTACCTCGCCTTCATCGAGCTATGCACCGACCCACCGCCCCCAGAGTTCCTCAAACTAGCTTTTTCCTGTTGTAATGTAAGTTCTTTTTAAAGTTTTTCATTATCGTACTTAATGTAAAATGTTCTTCACTGAATTTCTGTGAGACGTCTGAGGCCCACCTATCTGAATTAAAATTGTTCCCTTTTTACTGTGGCTGCAAGTCACTACAGTAACTACATAAACAATAATGTTTTGATTTCTATACGCTGTTTATTGTGTGTATATTCAATATTAGCCAAAAAAAAGAATTATTACCATACTTTTTCACCTGTTCAAAGGGGTAGGCCTAGAAGAAAGTACCAGCGCTTCATCAAAACTTATTTTGTTTTCAAATGATTTCTTTATTTTACTTGGCACATTAATTTCCAGTTTAGATTTAGTAATAAATAATTATTGACATAGTGTTTTATAAAGAATCATTTACTTGTATTTCCATCCGTAAGTTTAAGTGCTGAACAATTTGTGCGAACGAGACAGTAATTTACCATCAACATAGAACATCAGATGCTAGTGAATAATTATAAATACGACGATTTAGAGAAGAGGCCAACAATATCTATTGGATAACAAATGAACTAGCACATCTAACGGGAGGAAAAAGAACTACTGTACATCGAAATAGTAATAGGCACAGAAAGTACAGTGCACATCGTTAGTCATTTGGCTATCAGTCAGGACGTGTACTGTATGTCGTTCGACAGGATTGGGTTAAAAACAAAAAATTCAAATTAAAGGATAGCTTGTGAAAGGCTAAAGAAATCTGGTCTTTCCTGTTTAGCAAGACTCAACTCGTGAAAAATATCTATCACATATATTTTCTTTAATTCCAAATGTAATTTTTTTACTCAATGTCTGCAGTTTGAGCCAAAGAACCGTCCTACCTTCGCGGAGGTGGTGAGAACGTTGGAGACGATGGTAGAGGCGATGGAGACTGTCCCCACGCCCCGGCCCCGCCCTCCCACCATCAACATTGCTGCCCGCAGTGAAGAGTTCTTGCCCAGTGCCTCCCTCTCTCCTTCTATAGCTGCTACCGCCTCCACCAGTCGTAAATGTAAGTATTCTGTCACTAAAGGTGTATTTAAACTTTTACATAATTAAATTTAAGATTTATAAAAGTAAAATTATAAAAAAGATATTAAAGTGATTGAAAAGGTAAAATATATGTAATTGAACATATTACAATTGTTTACAACCAAAAGGCCTTAACATTAACTAGGGGTGAACCAAAGATCCAAACATGTCATCTCATTGGGACATTGTCTACTTTTTCATAAGATAACTGCCACTAAGTTATTGGATTTAGTGATATTTAATTTAGAAGGAATTTTATGGCTACAACTGAAAAATGTTAACAATGGGTATGTTGTTTGCAGTGATCCACCGGAGATCGTTGTCGGAGGATGTAGGCATGATAGTGTTCCCGCCTCACACTGCGCCCAGTGACAAGGCCAGGTGTCACTTTGTCACAGCCCGTCCGATGCTTAAACACGTCGGGGAGACGATGGCCAAGAACGACCCTCACTACAAGCCGTTTCCCTCCAAAGCCAACCCTTTTGCAGCCCTCAGCCAGTTCAGGGGTGTGAAAAAAATCCTTGCATCAACAAACTCAACAGACTTGTTTTCATCCTGTTTTGAACTGCCGTCTCCTTCACCATTTCGAACTAAACCGTTTGAGCTGTCACCAAATAGCAAGAGACAAGTGCCTAAAGCACCGGTTGAAAGGGGAAAAATATTTGAAGAAGAAGGTATTCATGCTTTAAGAAGAGATTCTCAAGATCAGTCATCAGTATTAGTCGAGCCGGTTGTTAAACCTTCTCAAATAAAATCAAAGAAAAAGTTTGGAAGTAGTTCTTCGAGCGAGAAATCAAAATCTAAAGACTCAAGTCCTGTTTCACAAAGTTTTCTAGACGAGGACGTTTTTAGTCCGAAAGCCCCACTTCTAAGTTGTGTACATAAAGTTGAATCAAGATGTTGTGCAGTGTTAAAAAGTAAACCGCGATCATTACCATCATCGCCGACTTTCTCTAGGAGGAACACAGTGTCGGTGATGACTTCTGAACTCATAGCTCGGTTGAACGTGAGACGACATTTGTCCAAGTGTTCGGGGGAAGAGGAAGCATTACACAGAGTCATCGGTGAGAAGAAAAGAACATCCTTCTACAACCATCCACTGCTCAAAGGTCCTTCGAACCCTCCTGCATCTGATATGAAAACCTCCCCAACATCCCTTCAGCATCCATTAAGGTATGATGCAAACTTGTACGTGTTAGTGATGATGTTAAAGATGGCTGTTAAATTATTGGGCTGAGAGCTTCAATTTTTAAGCTTTATTTAATTTAAAAGGGTTACTGAATTCAACAATTTTTGAAATAATAATTCATTGATATTACAGAAAATATAATTAGCCCTATAAAAATTTAGTCCCAAAGTAAAAGTTTTGTGACAGTTGATGTATTTATAAGTAAGATAAAGGAGAAAAAGTATAAAAAACAAACATATTATAAAGATTTAAATTTTGACCAGCTTTTTATAAATAAGATTCTTTATTCCTTTTTCAAATGTCTAATTGCCTTTTAAGCGAATTTACCATAGATAAATAGAGCGATTTCTTCGGTCTTAGCTTCAATGGGCTGCTACAGGGGTATTTAAAATTGCCATCTAAAGACTGTAAAGGCAACACTAAGACTATTCTTTTTTTGCTTTATTATTTTGATCGTTTTGTAGTAGTTGCTTTTATTCTTAACAAAATCAGCTAATCAATGATATTCAGACGCATCTATTTTCACGTCTATTTACATTGCATTGTTTATGCTGAGGGGAGATACAGATTTGTTTATAAAATTGTTTACTGTTTCAGCGATTTGAAAATTTGCTGTTATGAATCGTCTTTCCTGTAACTCCATTCCTCCATTCCTCTGCTGAACCATCAACTCCTTTTCCCTCTAGTCATCCGTTCAAATATTGTCATACTAAATGATGAAAATAAAAGAACAATAATATATAATCGAGTTATTTGTTTACTATTTTTAATGGGTGAAAAAAAATTAGAACACCTATTATATTATGATTGATGTTGGCAGAGTCAAACTCTAAGTGTCAGTCAACATCTTCGTTTCGCCGTTATCCACTATTTTTTAAAATATAAAAATGTTTAATTCTGTACTGGATTAGTTTATATAGTTAAAATTTGGTTTGAAGCTTTATAAAATAACTTTCTTAGACCAGAAAAAAACAATTTAAATTTATATGAAATTTACAAAAACAGTCAAAATATATCATTTATAGAGAGTGTTTGGGCCAATTTATCAAGACAAGTAGCACTGCTTGTCTTGATAAATTGGATAAATTTTCAACTGGTTAGTCGGTGCAAAATTAACTGTTATAACAAATATACGTTTTTGAAAAAAATTTATAACTTTTTTGAGGTCTGATTTTAACGATTGAAGTCTTGATAGATTTGTATTAACATTTTCCATCAAGTATTTAATAAATTACTGGGTTTAACGTAAATTGAGGTTATAAATGTTTGTATTTACTTCCCTGTGGAAAGTAGGTTAGATCATGGATAGGTCTCAGGAAAGATTTGTTATAAAGCCTAAAACCAAGTTTTAAGGAAATACATAAATCCCTTACAGAACTAAAAATTTATTGTTAAAAAAAATAAAATGCTAAAAACCTGAAATCTAAAAACATTTTTACTGAACGTTTTCGATCACTTTTAGATAATAGTTATAGTTGCGGATTTTTGTACACTCTGTAAGTTATATACAATGTATTTGTACGAATTTCCTTATGACTATTTCCTTTATCTGAAAGTTAAGAGTTATTAAATGTGCTTTTTTAGATAGTAATTAATTATTACTTTAGTTATTTAATTAGAAATAGAATTAGTTTTTCTTTTAAAAAAATAACAAAATGTAGGGTAGTTACTTATTATTATTAAAATTTTAAATAAGTTCAATAAAATCATCGCAAATGAGGTAAGTTTTAGAATGAATAAAAACATTATCATGATCATCTTATTTTTTCTGTTATCTTTTAAATAAAATGAGATTTTCTTTTTAGTTTGATTTATAAGATTGTAAAAGAGGTTAGCTGTAAGAAAGTTCGCCTTAATAAAAAAGTATTTTCATTCATTCATTCATCTTAACAATTTAATTTTGTTATTTATCAGAAAAATATTTTTTTGTGAGGCTACTGATGTATGAGTAACTTTTCGTAATCATATTAAGTAGGTTTTTGCTTAATCCATCCTTCCTTCATTCTATCTTTCTTCATTTTACTTGAGGATTTTGAAACAACTTGGTTTTTCTCCCATATTTTTAGCAGAACAATTTTTGAATAGCCTTGAAGAGTTCATTAAATTGACGACAGATGCCTCAACCTACCACTTCTTATTGCATTTGTAAATGTGTAGTGAATTATAACTTTGCCAGTTCTAGGGTTAATTCAGTATGTTACAAGACGTTACGATCTCATGTGGTTTTTCGGCTACTAAAATGATAAAATCAATACTGGAGCTTTTGTTTCTCATAATTGATTCTACATCAAACTACCGTACCATAAATGGGATTTAAGATGGAATGTTATATACTGGCTGGGTATCCAGTGTCAGTGGTTATAGTAGGCCTACCAGCTTCAAAATTTGTAGGTTGCAAGTTTGATTCTGAGAAAAGTCTTGACTCAATTTTGTGATGATTCGATTCTGTACCCAGTTGCCTTCGTTCATTGACTGGGTGTGTATCTTATCTATGAATACAAATCGGTGTTCTTCTGCCTTACTCATACTAATGTGTCCTTTCTCCAGTGGCTGTGACTTCATTTTAATAATGCATGTCTTTCGTGTGTACACATATCCCAGTGCACCTTGAGGTTTATTTCCTATTCTGCCCCGCCAATGGCAATGGGACACCACAATTGATGGAGTGAATGCGTAACCACCCACCACCATACCCGCTAGCAGCTACCCCCTCTCTTAAGAGCAACCCACCCTGGTGGTCTTTACTCAGGACCCTAGAAGGTTCTTACCTTGGTAGATATCGACAACATCCTTCAATGGAAGGATGTCATCAATACGCCTGAGGGTGGCCCAGAATCAAGTGACACCTACCCAAGGCAACCTCAGACTGAAAGGGAATAGTGAATCTGACTGCAGAAGCTAGTGAAGTTCCCCCCTGTAGCACTATCACATTTTAGAATGGTGCTAGACGTGACTGCCTTGGATCAACAGTGCCTCCCACTTGAAAGCTTCATTCTAACAACGCATGTTGCAGGTCGTGTGCCTCGAGCAGTAACCTCGCCTGTCTACCAGACCTCTCGTTCCCCTCCGTCTCCACGCCGGTGGTCCCCCTCAGGAGGAGGGGCTCTTGCGAGTCAGGCTTCTTCAGCAGTGTAGGAGAGGACTTTTGTCTTCCAGGTTTGTGATTTCATTTTAGTGTCTTGAAGACACAAATTAAACTAAAAAAAACTGCTTATGAGATTTTTTCACTTTGTTACCTGTACTTTATGGCTGTAATATTTGTAAATAATGTGGACTTTTTTAATTAGTGATATCTAATAACTAAAATTATATCAGCATAAATATCTAAAAGATATAATATAAAAAATAATCTTTTTGCTATATGGCAGTTTCCAGTTAATCTCAATATTGAATTAGGTATTTAGCAATTATCATGGTTATATTAAGAAGAATTGCAAGACTACTTTAATATGTGGAACTTTATAATATGGAATATGAAATCTTTATATTTGCTGAACTCTGTTGCTTTATTTATCTTACCACATTATAAATTTAATTTAATGTTTCAATGTTTCCGGGTTGGCAGGCATAGATCTCGGCACAGCGTCGTCCGTAACACTCTCCTCGTCCTCTTCTTTGTTCCTGGACTCCGGTGCAACTGTGTCGTGCTCCCTGGACGACATCGCAACACCGCTGCGAGGTCACGCTACACTCAGGTGCGACGCGGCTTGTCACAAACGATCCTCCTCCATTTACACAGACAGTTCTGAGGATATCTCATCTCTCGGTGGGAGCGACCTACCCAGCTGGGATGAACGGTCTCAAGTGAGTTTTAGGTTTTTTCAATAGTTAAAACAAACTATACACATTTTAGTTATCATATATTTGTAAATAATGCAAAACAATTTACAACATATTTCATTCATAATACAGTCAAATGAGAGTTATAATGTTGTTCTGGTAATAATTCTTTGAATGAATAAGACCCTCATCACCATTACATTACATACAGCAGTGGAACATATGTTCCACTCCTCAACATATTCACCTACGATAAAATTATGCAATTAATTTCAATATAAAATAACCGAATCAACAGAATCCCTTACACCGGTTTGAATTCTTTTGAGTTTTTCTTCTGAAACCTTTTTCTTTTTTGTTTTTAGGCTAGATGGAGAGTGATAGTTATTAAAATATCTCTTGTTTTTAATTTGATTTTCATCGCTATAACCAGGAACGTAAATAGTCGTTATGCATTTTGTAGCTCTGAAATTATTGAAGGACCGCTGGTAGGTGAGTAAACGCTGATAAATAGTTCGGGAGTGGGGTTTTCAGTTTCTGTTTCGATTTTGAGATTCAAAATTCCTGGTTTACTCACTAATTAGGGGTGCGGAAAAAGCGGCAGTGGCTGAGGAGGCGCCTTGGGAGAAATCCGCTCTTTCTATGATAGAACGAAAAATTGCTGGAACCTCCTAACCTGCACATCTTGTCTACCCCTCTCCTAGCTGGCAAGAGTTGCCGCCCAATACAGTCGTATAACAGGTGGTCGGCGGTCTCCTCAAACTACCCACAAACTGGGTTTCCCCACATGCAAGATGTGTCCATGTCCCTTGATGAGAGACCTGCAGTGAATTTGAGCTCTGACCTACCTAACTGTAGAAAGTCTTCTGCAAATTTTCCGCGAGGGAGAACTGAGGGTCAATTTAATTACTCTCAGGAGGTAAGCTCCATCCATCTTCTGTGGTGACTCTCACAGGCCCACATCATGGTTTCATGACTGTATGGAAACGTCATGTATGTCTAGGCAAAAAGTATGGGTTAAAATGTCAAGGAGATAAATTTCTAACGGGTTATGTTATTCTATACACAATTAAACAGTGTTTTATACTTGTTATTTCAGGCACCTCAACACATCAGCAAAATAGTGGAGTATTTTGAACGGAAGCAAGGCTCAACTGGCGCGACAGCTGGTGTGAGATGGGAGTCGAGTGATCTGCCGTCTCCGAGCCTGACGCATCACTTCCAGCTGCAGAGGGAGTACTATCATGCTCGGCGCCAACCCCCTGCACGGCGTGGCATCAATCACCGGCTCATGGTCTGCGAAGGCGCCGTTCGATCCAAGCTGCAACTATTCGATAAGAAATAATAGCTTTAATTATACTTCACTACTAGTCGTCAATCTTGTATTTTCTGGGTATATAACCCAAAATTGGAAGGTTTTTTTTTGTATTTCTTGTTCTTCTTCTTAATATTTTCATGCACTGTTATATCTTTTATTCGATTCAAAGGTCAGTATTTATTAAGTTGGTATTAGGTATGTAATAGGTTTCTTGGAGTTTATGCACAATTTAGTGTTCATTAACTTTCTTAAAAAACTTCTATTTATACTAGTCACTTATGAAGGGATTTGCCATGAAACTTGTGATTTTCTGTTCAACTGTGCTATAATCATTTTTTTATTTTCCATCAAATGGGAGACTCTAGTGAGCAAATATGTTGGCTTTAAGTAGTGGTATGAATGTATAGGTATTTTAGGTTTGATATAAATTTAAACATCTTTGGAATGGTTTTAGCAAGAAACAGTATATAGAAATAAGCTTCCAAAACAATATTACAAGTATTATGGGATTAAATGGGTTATGGAATAAAATACTTGATTGAAAGGAAAATTGTGAATTATTTAGTTTTGATTTGTTTATCTTATTCTAAATTAATTTTTTTGCACTAAACAAAAATATAAAACCCTTTGGTCATTGATTTTAGAAAGCCAAGTAAACTTATGGAGATTGGATATGGATATTGTAAACTTTTAAGAGGAGAAACTCATTTTCACAATGAAAAATATTTTACTTAATTAACCGATAAATTAGTTTTTTTCTCTAAATGTTCAGTCAACATTTTTGAGGCCTAATAACTATTGAAACCACAAATCAGTGCTAATGTTTATTTCGTGGTGTTTTAAAAATATAGTAAGATAGGAAAACTTTGCTGTGTTAAAGTGAGTAAGAGTTAAATGCATTAATGTATTCGATCATTCAAGTGTTAAAAAAATGTTCATAAAACCTTTTTCCAAAATTGAATAATAATTTAACACATTACTTGAATATATAGCATTTGTGCATTGTAGAGTCTTTCACTTTCTAAGCTCTTAATTTTTGCAACTTCCCCATCTTTCCATGTTTTATTGCAAGACATAATTAGTATTGAACATTTTAAATTCTATCACTTCAGCACATTTTTCAGTTTGTTATTTATATTATTAATCTTATTTTGTATATGTATATTAATTGTAATATTTTTATGATGGATATCAGTTTAGTAGTTTAATTTTGTTTTAAAGATTTACTACCATAATTTTAACTTAATCTCAGTGCAAAAGCGGGCTTAGAATAAAAATGAAAGTTTATCTGTAGGCTGTGATTGGTGAATTGCATAGACGATAGAAGGGTGTCTTCCAGGATATGATTGCAAGAGGAGCTTTGGAAAAATGTTGACGCAAAAATACAACCGATTCATAATCAAATTAGTTGTAAAAAATAATAAGTATTTTGATTACAATGTTCCTTGTTTCTCCTTAAAATTCTTAAGGAAAGCTAAATATATTTCTTCTCTAAATTTGACAACTTTAGTGAAAGGTTTTTAATTATATTTTTAGCCCTTTCTTTTGCACTGAAATTGGTTTCTTCTTCCAGTTGTATTGTTGTTGCTCAGGAACTGTGAGTTTTAACTGTCAGCCTAATTATACAAAGAAGCAATCATCAAGCTCAATATGTCCAATTCAAGAGTATTTTTACAAACTTAGAGAAGCTGAAGCTAAGTACCTGCCGTCCTATCGATTTTTTGTTTTGAAAGTGTTGTGATTTTGTTTAAGTCCCCCAATACGTCTTCCTGTTACAAAACCACTTATTTATATGAGATATATTTTGTAAGATATAATTTTAGAATGTTTATATGGTACTGAATTGTTTACAATGCTGGTTAGTATTATTTGTGTTGTCAACTAATTGTTGTGCTGATGTTGAGTTTGTGGTTAAAACATGATATATTAATTCTAACACTTTAGTTCATTTTAATTTTCTCGTATTATCTAAGTGCATAATTATTGTTGTTCAATAATTTGGAATTCTAGATTAAGTAATTTAGGGCCTCACTAAATCAGAGTTTGAAGAGTTTATTTTAAACCAATTGTCTATTTTTTGTCTGTAATTATTTTCAGGAATTGAGGATAGCTCTACTACTTATTTTCATTTGCTGAAAGTCAATGTATTTTAACCCTCCAGTACACACTCGGTAAAGTGTAATACGACTAAAAACGTTCGGAGGGGACTTCACGTAAGGACTTTGTATTAGAAATGCACTCAGAAACTCAAAGTTTTAAGGGTAATTAATAAAACTAAAACTTGTTTCATACTCATAATTTAATTGTACAAGTAGTCTGCACGAAAAAAGAACAATCCAACATTTAATTTTCAAAAATCAGTCTTTAAACGTAAAAAAATAGTCAAAAAAAGTGTGGGGTCACAATCCAGTGTCAAGTATATGACCTTGTGTCTTACGGCCAACTGGAGCTAGGAAAAATAATTGTGCCACGGTCGACAGAGGTAGTGGTGGAAGGTTTGTTGGCGCTCAGATCCTATATACATAGACTTCATGTCTACAACGCCATTCCAAAAAAATGTGGAGTCTCATTCTGCAGCACTTAAACTGGAGGGTTAAATAGTTTAAAAAAGAGATGCCAAATTATTTTACATTTTAGTATCATAATGGTAATTTGTTTCAATAATATTACGGTAACAAAGAATAACTGCAGATTTTTGGAATGCAGTTAAACCAGACCTTATTTTACCCTTTTACGTTAATCTTTAAAATAAAAAAATAATGCAGTCAATTTAATTCTCAACAATTTAACTTGTATCCTATTTTAATGAATTAACATTATTGTTATTTATTTATTACAGTAAACAACATATCTGGAGTAGTGAGGGACTAGTAGGCTTTATAGCTTTATAAGGGTGGTTGATAATTCTTATTTACATAGTTCCTGATCTACGCAAAGAATATACCAAATATTAAGTAATGGTTGTAAGTAGAGGTATTGAGCACAATTCAATATTGAACTATGCCTAGGGCCAATAAGACTGCCTCATGTATATGGTGTACAGTCTTTTCCTTGTTAAATAGTATTGTAATATTTTTCTAGACTTTGTATAATATTAAAATCTAGTCAGTCAGTAATATTTTGTTGTAAAGTTGGTATTATCAAAACTTGTATCGCTAATTGCATTTAATGTGGAATTGAAATGGTTTTCTCATTATTAAAAGAATACTTTATAAATCAGTCTATAATCATTGTTTATTATTTTATCCCCTAAACTTTTAAGCAAATGAACTCGTTGTGAAAGAGATTTCTTTCAGGTTGGTTTTAAATTAAAAGAATAAATCTTTTTTTTAAATACATCTTAAGAATATACTTACAATTTGAAATGAAATATTTAGTAGTCATAATTACGGTAGACTCCCGATAATTCGAGGTAATTGGGACCGAAGTCACCTTGGATAATACTGTAGATTAAAAAAAAATGGAGAAAATACACATCTTATGTGGAGTACTTATTTATTACTAAGAACAACTTTAAATCGTAAATTTCACTGACTGCAAAAAATACATAAGAGAACAAGTCGTAAAAATTACTAGATTAGATTATTGTAATTGCGACCATACTACTAGGTAGGTAATTGAGTGTAAGATGATTGTTGCGTGATCTTGTAGTCTTGTTACTGACTAAGGCTGACATGTTCCTTAGACAGGACTGTTAATAGCCCAACAGCTGATGGCAACAACTAAGTGCAAAATTGACGTTGAGCGTCAGCTGCGGGCTGTACACTACTGCAGTTGTAGGAGTTCAAGTTAAGCTTCCAGAAAAAAATCAGGATTCAACTTTGGGGTGTGATGCATCTTTTAACTACAATATAGTTCTACTATGTGCCTTCTTTTTATGTGGTTATTTAGTAGTTAATAAAAGCTTGGTCAACTACGGTTTGAGTAGTTTGACGTTTGCAACTCGTAGTCACATTCATATATTTTTAGCGAATTTCCCATAGGGAAGAAGCTATTACCGTAGGTCTCATGTATTTTAGGATGAAAATATATATGTATATATATATATGTGTCTGTGAACACGATAACTCTCGTAAAAAAAGGTCCGATCAAGACCAAATTTGGTAGAGACGTGTATTCCTACAAATGCTCGGACGAGTTCGTAAACCAGACATATCGGTCAATGGAAACGGGTAGTTTTTTTTGTACCCCAAAATGGGGTTTTTAGCGTTTTTCACATGTAATTTTTAAAAATTTCTAATTTATATCATTTTGAATCCATACAATTTCCTTAAAATTTGATTTAACGGTTACCGGATTTAAAATCTAAACACAGTACATTTATGTTAATCTAATGGATATTAAAACACCTATATTTATAAGATTTGATGAAATTTTATAAAATATAAAATAATATTTATGGAATAAACCTGCTACTTTATGTTTATCCTCACAGCAGCAAAATAATAAATACAACTTCTTTCCCATTTTAATCTTATGGAGAATAGGCAAAAATTCTCATGTTTATCGACAGATTTTGACCAAACTTGTCATATATTATTATTATTATTATATTATTGATTTGGAAATTCGCTGAGTACGCAGGTCTGCTGCGACGGGGGTATTTGTAAATATGACAATACAGTACCGATATCAATTTCTGTGAGCCAATGACAACATACTACAAGCATAAAAGTTGAGCATGTGCAACCGTTCCACTCAACAAATGCTATTGAGAAGAACATCTCGATAGTAACAACCTGACACTTAGCAATTGAAATAATTAATAAAGGTAACATCTCAGTAAGAAACATTTTAATTGTTTCGACATCTCTTAATTGTGCAACATTGTAAAAAAAAGCAACTGATCCACACAAGTTATTAAGTGTGGGCCAACGATTCATAGATTTAGTTGAAATATTATTCCCGGAAATAAACTATTCGATCTAACAAAGGGTCGACCTGCTAACAGCGGTCAATTTAAGATATTACACAGGCTATAAAATAAAATCCACTTGTCTTAATTTTCGTAATTTTAAGAAATTATTTTTATTTTTGAGGACTGGCTTGGTTAACCAAGCCTGAGATAGTCTATATAGTCTAATAGGTGTCTACTGTATGTATCGGATTCATACAAAAAAAGGTACTTACTGTATTATAGGTCATAAAATAGGCTGCTGCTACGCCTCATCAAAACCTAATATTGCTGTACCAGGACTTGGAAGGAAATAAAGTGAAACAAACACCTTTTCTGAATCCTATTTTAATTTGCACCAAGATATCATAACACTGTGACCGGTGTCATCACAGAATCACATCTAAATTCTGCTCGTGTATCATAAATATTCACATTTAATATCTTAACATTTAACATAGTCAAAAATTACATGTCCCTAACAGAAAATAAATACAAAATTTTACATCTAAAACCAAGATGAATGAAATTTTGACAAAATTTGTACAATAACTATATTATGCTATAAAAACATAAAACAACAAATTCATAGAACTCAATTTTATGCACATTCACTCCAATTTGGCAAAAGAGGTTTTGGCCTGATCCAACTTAATTATGAAAGGGAATTATTTATTTTCGATCAAAGGTTGTACAAATTATTCCAAGAAAATTGCCTGATGTGATGTTTTTTGTGGTTTCAACAAAACAAAAAAGCCTTGTGATTATTTTTTATGCTTTCCAATAGATTCATTCGGTAATTATTTTGTTACTATTAGTTTGAAAATTTCCTTTTTCTATTTAATTTGTTCATATTTTTAGTAACATTGGACTTAAATTAATAATTTTAGACTACAAGCAAACTTAAATAAATAAAATCTGAAGGTAAGGTATTCTAAACAATGCCATACAAATATTGATTCAATTCATTATAGTTTTTAATAACCATTTGATATATATATTAAAATAACAGAGATGTAAAAGGAAAATGTAGAATTAAAAAGCTTAGACAGATCAAGAATTATATAATATATGGAAGCCCTGCTTATTTTATACATTTGTATAATTTTTTCTTAAGACAAATAATAATGTACAAAAGCAGGAAAACTAATATTAAGTATCTATCATTTAGTGTAAAAGTATAATACTAGGTATTAGGTTAGGTATCTCGTAAAAAATTTTCAATAGCAGAGACTCAAAGACTTGAATCACAGAGGAATTTGCAGATACTGTGTCAAAAGTAGGTTAATATATTAAAAATATTACTTGAGTGTGGCCTCAAATATTTTACTTGTATCTTTTAGAGCATAAAATAAAATTGATTTTTTCATATCAAAAATGACTAATGAAAGTAAAACCAATTTGGAGTGAACATGAAACCTAAAACTAAAATACTAGAAAATTAAAATGCACATTTTCGTTTAGCGTGTCATGTTGACACCAAGTAAGTACACTACTCTAAAATAATCACTAAAAGTATATATAACGGAGCGAATATAGTACGAAAAGTTAACTCTATTTACAGCCTCATATAAAATAAAAATATTATCTGTACAATACTGAGGAACAAAAATCAATAAATATAAACTCTTTCACAAAGAAACAGAAACCGGACAATATATAATACAACACAAAGTCGCTTTCAAACGCTAAAATCACCAAAAGAGATTAAAGGTAAGACTCGATACAAATAAAAACTATTGTTACCCTATACTAATATAGTACAAAAGTCAATAAAAATAAACTATCTCTACATCACCTGCGAAATATACATAAAGCAATAAAGTCTGCTGCTTTGCAGTATGTACTGTCACACGTATCCGTCTATCCATAGGTAATATCGTTCAAGACGGGACTAAATGTTTGCGCTTCGATTGCACAAGCTGTTACACTGGTCATTATTAAAATTAAAAAGTAATTCTGCCATAAAATCCAGTAAATCTCACAATACAGGAACAAATATAAAATAAAAGTAGTACAATACTTGGCAATAATCAAGTTGACATTAAAAAAGCATTAGAAATCAAATTTGACAGAATATTTCATTTGTTAAAATCAAACTGTTTAACCCTTCAACGTGTTTTGTCGTACGTGATACACAGTGTTTCCTAACTTCGTCACCGTGTTTTGAAGTATTGCATACACTCAGGGACGTCACAGCTGATGCTGCTATCTAGTTTAATTCATAACTACTTGGACTCAATGGATACTGCTGTACATTGTAGGTGGAATGAGCTACATGGGCCACGTAAAAAATAATTTCTACGGCATTTTTGCTGTCACTGATGACAAAAGTTATTTTGAGCAGACGAGTTCCCTAGTTGCTATTTTGTTTGGTTTTTTTTAAATGAACGCTGTTTCAGACTAATTATAGTTTGTTTTAAGTGTGTATTATAGTATTTTTTCAGTGAAGTATGTTCTAAAATTGTATTTTGAGTTTAAGTGTAAATTTTATTGTTTTTTAATTATTTTCAACTGTTGGAGCGTTTTAATAGTGATTTACTAAAATTGTTGTGTTTTTGAACAGAGGAGAATAGTATCTATTCTTAAATCCTATATTCTGATCTTTAATTTGGTGAAAGAATTATAAAAATATATGCACAAGTAAGTTAATTTTGATGTTTTTATAGATACATGCAACGGTCCCACTGAAAGCTCTAAAAAAGGCCCGCATGAGGGGGTGTTCTTCCACAGAAATGTCTCGCGTTGAAGGGTTAATTTAGACATTCTCATACTCCTTTCTTTAGATTATATTTTCTTGCTTATCGTAAAAATTACTTTTACTGAAACAGTGATTTTCAGTAGATTTATATTTGTCTTTATATTAAATCTAATTTTACAGGTATCAGTTAATTTTTTTCAACAACCAGGCAGTAATATACAAAAAAGTGTAGTCTAATATTATGTGAGCACAGCAATAAACCAACTGAATTCTTAAATTCCATTAATTTTGTGATATGTGAGTCACCAAAAGTAAAATATTCTTGGGGTAAACATCATAAATACCAGATATACAATCAATCAGTTATAAGTATATTCATTCTTTAAAAAAATTTGACAATGTACATGAACAAAAAAAATCGTCATGTAAAAAAGAATAACAGTGCAAGCTTAAACTTTTTGGCTCTCTTGTAAATTAAGCAAAAATTAAATTATATTGTAAATTAAATTAGTAATAAATAAAATATTTTCCAAGATCAATGCATTATTTTTAACTGCAGACTTTCAGCTTAAGAAAATCTTTATTATTGTGATGGAAAAACTAAACTGAAATTTATTTAATTATGAGTGATAAGCAGTTTGAATTGGAATAGTAACATCATTGAATACTTAATTTTTTTAATCCATTAAAATTAAATTAATTTTACAAACAGATTGACTTAATTGATATTCCAACTTGTTGCTCAAATACATAAATATTAATGAAAAAGGTCAAAAAGAGAAACAGCAAATAACTGAAGGTGTGATTTTTAGTACGAAATTCTGTTTACGAAATCTACCAAATAAATATTTTAGTTTTCGTGAACTTTAAATGTACATAGGATCAGTTAGGAAGTATTTCTACTCCATATAACAACTAAGATCACATAATGAACCCCACATCATTTTATTTGTAAATAAGATGATTTTTTCAGGATTAAAATTACAATTCACAAACGCCAATAATAAAAAAACTAAAAATTATCTGAATTTAACAAAATGTTACTCAGATCTTCTTGCAAAAACAAGTGATGAAGGATGAAAAGTTAAACCCTATAACAGTCAGACTCGTGGAAATATCATAGTTATAGCATCATAAAACTTTCACTGGAACTGGTTGTCTTTCAATTGTAATATTTTTGTAATTCACTTATTCACGCGCACACAAATCGCAAGTCACTAATGTGTCTTGTTTCCAAACATTTGGTCATTACTTTGAATCAGATATTCTACGGTTAATAGAGTTGAAGCACAGCTAGCGTATTTGAAGACTGATCAATCTAGATCAGTTGTTTTACTAAACATTGTGTGGCCACCTTAATCAACCAGTCAAAGGTTTACCTTTCGACTCATGGAAAAATTATGATAAACAAAAAAATAGCTATAAAACTTATAAGTTAGTATATAGTAAAATTTACAAAATAATATTTAAAAATATCGAGTAAACCCAGGATTTTTGTGGAACGTCAAATACAGTAGACTCTAAGTTATACAGCTTCAGTTTTTAAAGTAAAATAATCTTAATAATAATAATAGCGATCATACTTGCTCTTCAACGTACGTTTTAAATTATTGTAAAATGTTTTATTGACATTGACATGTCAAAGCTCTGGAGGGTGTTAACAATCTGTCACACGAAAATAGTTACAGAAGTCACTTCATATGGTTATGAGGACAGCTGTTAAGACGAACTGAAAATTTCCTTTACAACCATATTCGTGATCTAAACTATTTCCCAGATGGAAGTAAATATATTTGTCTTCTAAACACAGGATTTAAGCTATACCAGAAAGCTAATACATAATATCATGTTTATATTTTTAGAGGTACGCTTCTTTCAAAATTAAAGTATTTGCATTTGAGGATAAAAAAATATTTTAAATTGAGGAAAACTTTTATTTTATTTTATGAGTTGCGTGTGTACACAAAAATTTTTTAAGGTGTTCATAAACAGGGCGAGTTGTGAAAGCCAGAACTGTACTGTACTGACCTCTCTCCACATCCAAAACATTGGAAAGTTGGATGATAACGGCCAGATACAGACTTGGCACCAGTTCTGGTCCTGCCCTGTCTACAAGCCCCTTTCGAGTCAAAACCCACCAATTATTATGTGAGAAAATCCAATAGTTTACTCTTTGAGGAAAAAATGAGAATATTCAGAAAAGACTTCAAGAAAAGGGCAGGTTTTAGAAAGTTTAGGAAAATGATATGAGGTAGGCTTCGAAAACACTTCAAGTTAAAGATATATTATTTTAAACACATTTTATTTAAGTTTAAGGGTGAAGTGAAAAATGCTAAAAAAATACTCCATTTTGTCTCTTCACCCCTCCACCTAAAAATATTTTCTGAAGGATCAAAATATAATGTGTCTATTAAGTGTTTATGTAACCTACTTCAAATTTTTTCCACGTAAGCTAAGCCCCTACTGCTTCCTATCTCTCTATTTCTTTACCCCTAAAAAATATTTGACCGAGTAAGGTTTGTTATTAAGGATGGCCGTGTGGTCTAAATCACCGGTCTCCGAAGTATAAGGTTGTGGGTTCAAATCCCACGCTTAGCTGTTGGTAAAATTTGCACCTGAAGTCCCCCCAGGGTTGACCCAGTCCCTTAAGGCAATTGAGAAGCTACGTTTCGAGTGGCGCATCCTGGCCTAGAAAGCTAGCACTAACAGTGAAGAACGCGCTATGCTGACCACATGCCGTTCATTGTACTAGAACGTACAACAAAAGCCGTGGCTAGCTGGCAAAATCCCTTCATAGGGATGTAAAAGCAACAGGATTATTAATTTAAGGTTATTTCATAGACAGCTGGAAAAATATGTTTAGAAATTTCTAAATGATTTTCTTATACATTTTGTGTTACTTGATTTTGTTTCAGTTTGGGTGAGGGTTTGGTTTAAGTTGCTTTTATCAAAAAATTATACTAAAAATTTAACTTAATTCACTTAGTATTAGAAGGTAATTTAAAAAATGTTCACAAGTTTAAAAAAAACCTAGTTAGGAAACATAAACATATTTCAATGGAAATAAATCGTAGAATTAGGCTAATATCTTTTCCCGAACTATATTCAAAACAATTAAGAGGTTTGTTTGTAAAGTACACATTCAAGCAACAATTATGATCAGTTCACAAAATATATCTCTGGCTATAATCAAGTCAGTTGATCATATGCTGCTTGGAAGAGAAGCAAAAATGTGTTCTAAAAACATTTGGCTCTGGTTTATATTTATTTATCACAACAATGATTAGACCATCGCTAATTAAACTTTAATAGCGGAATAAATGTAGCTGGTGATATACTGCCCACACTAAACTTGACCTGGCACACTCTCTTATATTCACATATCAATATAATCATGCAAACAGTAGTAGAATCATTCTACTAAGTGTTTATGATGATTATATTATGTTTGTATATGTATATGTTACCACAAATAAATAATTGAGCCAAAGTATGTTCTACACTCAGTGACAAGTTTGATATCAAAATCCTTTAAAAAACACAAAACTTAGAGTCTACTGTTTAAAGGAAAGCAATAACTTCAGGATTATTTCCTTTGGAATTTATAGAATTTAAACTTAGATAGTCTAATATTGGGGTCAGAATTTTACTGAGAAATGCATGACAACTTCACTCCCAAACAGTCTCGATAAGTGGTTTAAAACATTAACAATCGTGTTTTCCGGGGAATAATTAATTTACATACCTCAATATCAACGACTACTGTCAAATATACTTCATGTAAACATTGCCTGTGTACATGGTGATGGAATGACAACCTCATCAGCAACATCAGAGCGACCCAAGTGTTACCAACCTAAGCCTCACATAAAAATCCATATAGCGGAGTCTGTTCACCTCATCAAAACTGAAAAAACAAAACAATAAATTATAGAAAAAAAAAATAAAATAGCAGGCATAAAAATACAAAAAAAAAGATTTAATAAAATAAATCAGAGCTCACTAAAAATAATCATAACCTAATAAATTTAGGACACCCTTTTGCTTAAGGAAATAAAATATTATCAAAACTGTTTACACTCCCCTCATAACTCTAGCCCAATCTTTATGAACATTAATTATTGTAGTTGGAGATATTTTTGAATTTTCAAATTTCAAATACTAACAAAAAATCAATCCAAATTCTTAAGAAAAATTGCCACACACTCTTATATTCACATATCAATATAATCATGCAAACAGTAGTAGAATCATTCTACTAAGTGTTTATGATGATTATATTATGTTTGTATATGTATATGTTACCACAAATAAATAATTGAGCCAAAGTATGTTCTACACTCAGTGACAAGTTTGATATCAAAATCCTTTAAAAAACACAAAACTTAGAGTCTACTGTTTAAAGGAAAGCAATAACTTCAGGATTATTTCCTTTGGAATTTATAGAATTTAAACTTAGATAGTCTAATATTGGGGTCAGAATTTTACTGAGAAATGCATGACAACTTCACTCCCAAACAGTCTCGATAAGTGGTTTAAAACATTAACAATCGTGTTTTCCGGGGAATAATTAATTTACATACCTCAATATCAACGACTACTGTCAAATATACTTCATGTAAACATTGCCTGTGTACATGGTGATGGAATGACAACCTCATCAGCAACATCAGAGCGACCCAAGTGTTACCAACCTAAGCCTCACATAAAAATCCATATAGCGGAGTCTGTTCACCTCATCAAAACTGAAAAAACAAAACAATAAATTATAGAAAAAATAAATAAAATAGCAGGCATAAAAGAATACAAAAAATAAAAAGATTTAATAAATAAATCAGAGCTCACTAAAAATAATCATAACCTAATAAATTTAGGACACCCTTTTGCTTAAAGGAAATAAAATATTATCAAAACTGTTTACACTCCCCTCATAACTCTAGCCCACCAATCTTTATGAACATTAATTATTGTAGTTGAAAGATATTTTTGAATTTTCAAATTTCAAATACTAACAAAAAATCAATCCAAATTCTTAAGAAAAATTGCATGCAAAAAAAAGGTATATAAAAATAGAGATAATAAAAAGAAGACACAAAGTAGTAATTATAGGTAGTGAAATTAAAAACAATAAAATAATATATAGTAAAAAAGACCACCTAATTAACAGGTTAACAGACTCTAATTTGCAGTCCTAGCAGCAGGGAAAATAATTATTTACAGATGATTTCTAAACTATTGCTCTCCTATTCTCCTGTAAACCACTGATTATCTGCTTCAAACTTTTAGCGACAAAATAAATTGACAAGGTTAAAATACTTACAAAGATATTACAGTCTATCTTATACAAAATATGTACAAAATTCACAAGTAAATCAGCAAGTGTTTACAACTGTTCAATGTTTACACTCACTACTATCATATTCAGATGTGTCTCCAAATAGATCAGACCTAAAACAAAGTCTACTTTTGAACATCGACTACCGAATATTTAATGACTTTGCATATAATTATGACTTTTAAGTCAATCGTTAAAAGATTTCACTCGCTTTCCTTTACTGGGAGGACGGAGGATCCTGAGGACTTGGGGCAGAACTCGATTGAGGATTGGCTGTCGGAAGTGGGAAACCCGGCATGAGGAATGGACTGTAGGCGTACGGGTTAAACTGAGCACCGCTGAGAGGGTTAGGAGAAGAAATGCCTTGAGAGGCTGGTTGTTGAGGTTCCGGCCTGTGGAAAGCAGAATACATCCTTGTAAAGTCAGAGTCAAAAGCTGATTGTGAAGAGGGTTGGACCATGTTTTGCGCTGAGAAAGGATTATTTGGCCTTGGAGCAGCCACACTTGGAAAACCTGTGCCTGCTGCAGCTGCAGAAAATGGATTGGTTGCCATGAAATTAGCTGCGTCAAAACCAGGAAACTGAGCAAGACCACTTGGTAAATCTTTCCCTGACAGGTCTTTTCTTGGTTGAAAAAAATTAGCTGCGGAAAATCCCAGTGAAGGTTGAGGAAATCCTGAAAAGAAATCGTTACGAGCTCCAGGCAACTGTTGCTGAAAGTCTGGCCTGAAGTTTAAGTCGATCGGTGAACTGAAAGAATTAACTTGAGGGGTTGGAGAAACAGGGGGTTTCAAAGTTTGGCTATTAGATTTTGATACCTGGCTTACAGGCTGGATACTAACAGAAGCAACAGTTAGACTATCAGATGAAGTAACTGAGGGAGTGGTGGAAGTTTCAGACTTAGTAGTGACCGTTAAAGACAAGGGCTTTTCCGAGATCTTGATAATTGACATGGAAGGCTCCTTATTTTCATCAGATTTCCTCTCAGCCTCTGACACCGGTGTCACGGTAAACGACGAATGCGGCTTCACGAGGTTCACAGAAGTCGTAGGTGGTAGTTTCACAGGTTGGATGGAAATAGAAGATGTAGATGGCAATGTCACAGGAACTGAAGGAGACTTACTGCTAACTGGACTTATTGATAGAGATCCAGTTTTAAATGGCAAGGGATTTACTGTAACCTTAGCAATATCCTTCTTCTTATCTTTCTTTTCATTTTTTCGCACTGCTTTATCACTCTTAACCGTGAGATGTTTGTAGTTTTGTAATGACACAACAGGCTGCAAACTAGGTTCCATTTTTGCCCGTTCTTCGATAGAAATACTTTTCAAGGTTTCTTTACCCATAGCCTGGGGTAAAGCAGTTAGATTTGCATCTAAATTTTCCGAGCTTTCTGAATCTAAGTCCTTGACACTTTGATTTTCACTCCGTTTGGCCAACTTGTCCTTTTTATTGTTAGTGGAGGATGCAACTTTAATAGGTTTTATTTCAATGGGACACTTTACCTCGTCGATCACAGAAGATTGCCCAGGAGAGGGCTGTGACTCAGAGAGACTCTCCGAGTGTTCGCTTCCCCCGCTGCCGTCGTACTTGGATGATCCTTCTGTGGCGGCTTCATCTGCTGCTAGTCTGGGTGGCTGAGATGTTGCTGTTTCTGTTTTCTTTGGGCTTGGAGGTGGGATTGGAGTGACGGTCACTTGTTTTGGTTCTCTTCGTACCTCTACTTGCGCCGTACTTGTCGAAGGTGTCTGGTTAACTCCGATCTTTTTCTTTGTAACTGTTACCTAGATCGAGAAAATAAATGTAAAATTTAGAATATACTTTTTGGAATTCCCAAATTTACAGATCTAAGGGTAAATCTGGAAAAATCTGGCAACCGACCAGCCACCGGTTGACATGCTCTGCAGGCATTTGTCAGTACTGCTTTTGCTGCTACTTTACAGGATTTTTTTAGAACTATTTGGAGCTTCTCAATATTGAAGAATGCTATCTACCTTTCTAGCATAATTGTTTTTGCCATTCTGCGTCTTTGAAAGGAGGAAAACTAAAAAAAATCACAGCTGGAAGAGCAGACGATAACCACTTGGTTTGTAGTTTGTTTACTGTTGTCCGATGTAATGTGGAAAGACTTAGACAGTTTCATTGAGGTTGGATGAACTGTTATCAGTTACAGCTCAGGGTTGGTAATAGTAGGTGGTCCAAATCCCAAAATAATGACCTTCTGGGATATTGGAAGGGATCTTAAAACTCCGGGCTTGAAGGTTTAAACAGACTAAAGTAAAAATCGCAAGCGCAAAATGTAGAACATGCAGTTTGAGTGCTGAAGGCGCACATGTGTGACATAAAGCCATTTGGGGCAATCATATTACAAAAGTTTCTGAGTTTTAAATTTTCAGAACTATAGAGCATATGTGACTACTATGTTTCTCAATTGATAAGGGTGGCAAACCAGTGAAAAGTAATTTATCAAAATAACAGGTATGCACAGCTCTAAAACATAGACTCAAAGTATTTGTATCCCACATAAAATAAATCCAACTAAGTGAAGTACACTTTTATTATTATTGTGTTGAGTATTAGTCTACCAATCAAATATATACCAACCACTCATTGTGTTCACAAATTAAATAAAGTACATGTAATGTACATGCATTAATTACGAGTTCGGTAAATTATATTGGGATGAAAAAAAATCTCAGCAACTTAAGAAGTAGGCAATGAGACTAACCGTTACTGGAGGGTGGGCGGAACCTTCACCAAAGTAGGGTTTGGCCGTGGCGATAGGTTGCTTTTGTGCCCCTGCCCGATTGTTGCCGAGCATGCGCATCAGAGGCTTGTTCGGGCCGCGGGGGCTAGGCGCTCCGCCCCGTGGGATGATGGAGATGTTAGAGTTGTTCCGAAGGGGCAGCAGGCTGGCGGGGGCTCGTTGCCTTGTTGGCTGAACTACCACTGTCACACCAAGTTTATTGTTAATGGGTGTTTCAATAATAATAACATTTAAACTAAGCAATACTGCAAAAATTTATCAAAATAAAAGTTTTGGTTTACATGGCAACTCTATAAACCAACAACTAAATAAAAATATCATAATCATCCAATATTACACAATATAGTAAGACTGTAAAATATAATAACAAGAAATTCTGACTACTAGCATAGAATAATTTACTATCTATGAGCTGATAATTAATTAATCTATTTCAATGAAATTTCTCTGTTACTAGGTTATGCTTTTTAAGACAACTAAGCCCTTTGTCAATTGTTGGTGCTGTTAAACGAATGAATCCATTCATTGGAAGCCATTTGAAAGTATGTAGGTTCAAATCCCAACCATGAGCAATCAAAATTTAGCTTGCAAATGGTGGAAGTTGATTGCATTTGTAGGGTTAATTAAAATTGCAATGGACACCTGTTTTGCTTCTTTTACCATTGTATGGTTACAGTATGTACGATTGTATGGTAGATGTAGGAGGGCAGGCTTTGTTTTTGTTTATAATGGTTATTTAAAGAAGAGCTGAATAATGATCGAATTATACAGGAAGGAAAAAACATATGCCATTAGAGAGGTGAAACAAATTAAATCTGGTGGACATTTTTGCAAATGGATTTAATATGGAAAGAAAAATCATGTTGTGACACTAAAAACTGTTTAAGTAAGAGTTGAAGACAAAGCTTTACTATTCATAACCAGAGATTTATAAACAAATATCAGACACAATTTTTAAAAAATATATCCGACACATGCAATATCTACCAAACGACATGGTTAATGTAATGGCTTACTTTTTTTCACCCCATCAGGAGTCTCTTTAGTGGCGACGCCCTTCTTCTCCCCCTTGCCGCCGACCTTGAATGCCGTACGGATGGCGATGATCTTGCCGTTCTCAAGTTGCATGTAGATGCCTTTAGGGGACTTGAGCACCATCACCTTCTGGCCGGCCTTGAGCACAATGGACGACCGGTCGGGTGAGTTGGTCGGGATGACCACGTCTGGTAGACATGAAGATACACATATTCAGACACAGAACATAACTAGGATTTAATAAATAGCACTACTACTTGTAATATAATTTGTTATACTTTTATTTTATTCTTAGACTTTGGTAATCAAACGAGAAAAATAGAGTTACAACACTTAAAAAAACTCTGTTCATCATTCATCTAATGACTTTCAGGTTAAAAAGTGTACAGGATATTACTACCTAACAACCCAGATGGTATCTGAACTGGCTGGGAATATATTGAGGCAGAAGAACTTGAAGAGTCAAGGCATAATAACCGTAACCCAGAATACTCCATACAAGAATAATATGACCTTACTAGACTGAAGCAATATCACTGGTGGATCCCAATTTTAGTTGACTATATTAGTGGGTGCAAGTTTCGCACCACAGTTTGCCACAGAGGAACTATTGTGGCAAATGACGGCCTCTTTGTGTTATAGGATTGATTTGATTTTATTATAGGATGAAATAAAAACTCATATCTTCAAACACTACTTTTAATATATTTACACTTATATTCTATTTATATACAACGGAGACATTTGAGTCTTCCTTTGGGCCTGATGATATCCGGTGTGACTGGACAAAATCAATTGCCAATTTAACACCTCTTGTATATATTTAATGTTTTGTAATTGCAACATAAGTGAAGAAGTGAGTTTTTACTCCATCCTATAATGTTTAACAGTCAAGGAAAGTGCAAGGATATTTGGAAAATATTTACCTAAAGGCAGCGTCATCTCCTGAGCACTCATCCCCTGCTTTTGCCACACCTCGGCAGGTATCCACTGTCTGGGCCGGCCGCTGGTAGCGTCCCTGATCAGCTGATTGTTCAGCTCTGCCTGCATTGGACGTACACTGGCCATCGGCTTCATCAACGGGTTGCCTCTGTCATAACATACACATTTATGAAATTGGCCTTTTTAAGACTTTACGGTAAGGGTTAATATTCTCTATAAGAATACCATTGGGCGGTCTCAGCCAACGCGTTACTTAACGTTTCTCTGGAACCGTTAGTTGAGATAAGCAATTAGTTTTTTAAGCTGGTTTTAATGGTGGTAGTCAAATTATACTTTACCTTTATTGATTTCATGGGAAAATCAAAAATACATTTTATTGACATTTAAAGGCCTTAACTTTTGAACCATCATTTTTACAGACATGCAGGTTGTGTCATATTATTTGGTACTCTATGCACCCCAGCATAGAGGGGGGTTTAAAAAGCAGATTATAATTATGGGCGGCTTGTTTAAAAAGCTTAGAATTTAAATATCCTTTTTGAGGCCCCCTCAATCCAAAAAAGTGGTTTTCAAATGGGCGTATGTAAGCTCTGTCTGTCTGTGTATGTAATAACCCTGAGACCACGCAATGGCAACTATGGGATCCACAAAATCTGAACCAAGGACGTCGCTAACGAAGGTTCGGAGTCCATCATGCTACCAATGGAGCCACCGCACCAGACGTGAAGTTTGTTAATGACAAACTCACCGGCCGACGCCTGACGTGTTTCCTGGGTAATAGCCATACGTGGGCCTCGTGTTGTTGGTGGCTGCCTGCTTCTCGAGCTCGTAGCTTCGCTTGGCCAGTCGCTTCTCAGCCTGAGACAGCTTCTTGTCCTTGCGATCCACCAGCAGAGATTCGTGTTGGAATGGTTCCTGAAACCAAAGATTTTCACTTATTCTAAATATTATTAACATACTAAAATTATTCATACTTTAAAATTTTGAAGTGGAACTTTTAGAGGAGGGGAATTTTCTTATGGTTTTTCAGACACATTCATGATGATAGTAATTTTGCCAATATTTTAAATATACAGGTTAAAATATTAGGTTATATTTTCAAAAACGTGTTTTTTTTAATGATCTGACATGATGGCTAAGCAATGTGTCGACACTTATTTTCAAAATAAACACTCACTCATACTCTTTATACATATATAACTTTGTACATGTATATTTTGTTACCTTCCAAATTTGGCCTATGGCCTCTTTTGGCCATAGATCAAAAGAGGTACACAAGTTTCAAAGACAAGACAATAAAAAACATTCTTATTTGCCATATACTATTTATCATCTGTTTAACATGTAGCCAAGAACACTACAATAGTCATAGCAACTCAATAAAAACGTAGTCCTCTTCAGGCCCATGACGCACTTTGATAATCTGAGCCTCAGGAGGACCACAATGTAATTTTAAAAAATCGGTAAAATCGGCAGGCTTACCCAACAACAACTGAGCAGATTTAATAAGTACCGGTACACAATTTACATTACCTGTGGACTTAGATGGACACTGTCACGGATTTTAATACATTGATAGTATTCTATGTTCTACTATTATTTTATGTTCGTCGACTGAAATAAACAAAATGTACTCACTTTAGATAGGAATTTACTGTATCTTTCAAGCATCTTTTGCATGACAACGTCTATGTATTTGTCCTTGATGTCAGAGAAGTCCTTTGCATCTGAATCCTGCTCATTGTCCCAACAGAGATTCGTTACTTCCTAAAAACCAACCAAAATATTAATTACTCGATAGCATAGTATATATTTTAAATGGCACAACTTATTTTGTATTTAAAATTATAATTGTAATTGTATTTGTATATTGTACTTGAATTGAATACATATTTTGACTTTGAATAGGGTCAACAAACGTATTACAAACCAATTAAATGAGTAAACCTATCCTTAACGTAACAAAATACTTTTCTTCAGCACATCTCTTAGAGGAAAAGTAGGACTAACATAATTCAGTACATGTTCCCAATAATGAACATAAATTAGAGACTCTTAGATTCTGGAGGGTTGATCAGCTATAGTCGGCTTTCCGACTGGTTTTTACTAAGTCAAAGATCAAAGTTGGATACTTAAAAAAAGGCCAGTTCCTGGTAAATCCTTTAGCTGTCCAGTATGACTGGCTTCCCCATCATGTTGGTTCCATCTTGTCTCTCCTGGGGGGTTTGACTTCAGGTTGAGTCTAAACACCTAATCTGACCAAAATTCTCAGGGAGTTGTGTAAGGATATTGTCCACCTGGGTGAAACTATGTTTACTAGGCGTACTCTCAGGGTTTATTGAATGGGGAGGATTTACACTGTCCCAGAGTGTGTACCCTCAAATGAAATGTTAAAGGCTCCCTGAGGCTACCCTTTCCTTGTTAACACTCTGTGCGGGAAATGGTTAACATCGCATTCCTAAAGATCGACAACGAGCACGAAGCAAAAACACGGAATAGCCGCCACTAAAAAAATACGCTAAAAGTTGTGGCAGAACACACATAAAATGCGGCAATAACACAAGCGTTTCCAGTACGATGCTGAGTTCACACTAAAGCTGGATTAATGACATCGTTCAAGGACGATATTTCCCACCCTGCGCCAGTGGTGCCATCACAGTGGGGTGAAAATTCCCGCCTCACACACTAAACTTGTTAATCAGGAACTTTGTAGTTGTTCAGGTGGAGTATGAATCCTCCTACAGTGTTGCGTGGCTCGGATCTGGATATGATTGTAGGTTTGTTTTTGTTTCTTTGAGAATTACTTAATTACTTAATAATAATAATAAATGCCTTTATTTTTCAAACGATTTTCTGTAAATTCAGCTTTTCAAAATAACTTTCATCAACACAAATAAAAATTTTCTGCAGGAAGACTCCTAATTCAGGGTACTCCTAATCCTCCAGAACCTAGTATCTCTTCACTCATAATATTGAATCAATCCATAAGTGACAAGTTCCAAGAAAGTCTGACCTTGATTGAGAGATGAGCGTCTGGGTTGCATTCATCCACCACTCGGTCAGCCATGCCTTGCTTGTTGATCTGACGGTCGTAGATCTTCTTCTCTAGGCAATTGTCCGTCACCAGACGATACACAAAACAAGGTTTTCTTTGGCCGTACCTAACATGACACAAAGTGGATTAGAAATAAAATACCTTTGGAGAGAAATATCTTTGAATTGAAAACATTTGAAATAAATTTAGCAATAGACATTTAAAAGATTATTTACAGTTATGTTTAATTGATTACAAGGTTGTAAGAGGATTGTTGATTCTCGATACCTGGGTATTGATACCAAAATGAAATCGATATTTTAAAGTCAATGCTGATATCAATCAGTGAACAGATTAAAAAATTTATTATATCTAAGAAAATTTAATAGTTTTATGTGTATCTGTTCAAGTTAAAAATATTTGAAACTAAATAACCCGACAGACGTTGTCCTGTCTTCAATGTGAAATGGAATAAATAACAATGCATATAAGAAAAAACTTATTTATTATAATGCTTTTTAGTATACAACATTACAACAATTTATACAGTACACAAAATAATGTTCTTTTTATTTTCCATAATTTTTATCTTTCATACGAAAAAAAATTCTTTCATAAAAACCGTTACCTAGCCTTAAGGAAGACAAAAAAAGAATCTTCCAATTTGGTGCACTCGTTCTCGAGTTATGGAGTCACGTCAAAAAAGGCACTGTGATTTATTTATATAGATCCCTTCTACAATAAAACAATATCTTTGAACAATGTTTTTGATGTTACAGATATTATTCACTAGAAAAAGGAAGACACATATTATGTTGTAAAACAATAATTATTGTATTATCGTCTCTTGTCCTTACTATCTAATCTTGCCACAGGTTCTGAGAACTTGACCACATTTTATCTGTATCAGTTGTCTAACATCACTAAAAACTTTGTTTTTTGATCGGATGGTCTCGGCTGGCGTGTCCTAGGGCTTCTGTGGTGGGGCGGTTGCTGATGTGAGTGTATGTGCTTGAGTGTAAGTTTTGTAATAAAAACAATCTATTTATTTTTTATTTTGTATATTCTATGTTTTATTAAGTATATTTTGTTTGTAATCTATGATAAGTTTATTTTTATGTTCATATTTTTATGTTTTAATGCAGGTTAAGTGTAAGAAAGGGCCATGTGGCCCTAACTTTGCCTGTTAAAATAAAGAATTTTTCATTTCATTTCATTTCATTTCATTTCATTTCATTTCATTTCATTTCATTTCATTTCATTTCATTTCATCTCTTTCTTTATTACTAGGAAATGAATCTCGTTCTTTCAGAACCTCAACGGAACCTATAGACCTCACTGTATAGAAATAAATTCTTTATCAAATGTCAAACTGCCCGTTATATGTAAATATTGAATTGTATTCTGCTTAATTGTATAACAATGTTTTTAAACAAATCTGATGATTGTTATGAACTTAAATGTTTTCTGACAATAAAGAAGTTTGAGTTTGAGTTTACCTATAGACCCTGCAGACGGCCTGAGTGTCGTGACAAGGGTTCCAGCTGGCGTCCAGTACGACCACACGGTTCGCCCCTACCAGGTTGATGCCCAGGGACCCAGCCCTGGTAGACACCAGGAACAGATGGATGTTGGGGTTGGAGTTGAACTCGTTTATCAATTTTTCCCTTTCCATTGCACCTGTGCTGCCATCCAGACCTAAAAAAAAGCATTTCATTGAACACAATGAGATGAAAATTGACTATTCTGGACTGTTTATTAGTTAGTATGCACTTTGTGCCCAACAAATTCTTAGATCTTATTGTGCTCGCTGATGTTCGAAAACTGAGGAATACAATATTCACCTCTCCTACATCAAATTCTTTGATGGGTTTTCTTGAAAATTAGTCTCTGTCATTCATGGGAATGACAGAGACTAAAGACAGAGCAAAGACAGGAAAAATATAGTAAAAATATAAAACTATATAGTATTTATATTCAAAAACTTCAGTAGCTAGTCACTCACGGTAGTAGTTCCAGTTCCTAGCCCATCTCTCTTGCCGACCAGGTAATTCAGTTCTTTGCAAGAAGTCTTCAATCAGGTTCAGAGTGAAAAGTGATTGAGAAAATACAAGAACCCTGTCTCCAAGGCTCATGGATTCTTCCAGGATACAGAAGAAAAGAGCAAATTTAGCTGATGCTTCAATATTCCCAGGTGTATAGTCTTTTAAAAGCTCTGTTGCCTGTGGAAATAATAATTTGATAAAAAACGATAAGTAAAAATAAGACACAAATTATAAATTTTCTAGACACAAATCGCTGCATCAAAAATGTAAAAGAATCAAGTGACCAAAGTAACAGTTGCTTGTTTTTTATACACTCCCAGTTTTCTTGGTTCTATTCTGAATTCTATTCTATTATGAATATTAGTTTTGTTCCGGTTTATCACTTTTTCAATATTTTGCCAACCTGGAGATTATTGATTTTGGTGCAAGAGTTGACACATTTAAAACAATTAAGATTGAAAAATACTAGCGTACTGGTGCATTCACAGACGAAATAATGTTGCCTTGCCTCATAAGCTTACAACTCCTTAAAGGATTAAACCATTCTTCAAGTACTACATAAGTAACAGCTTTTCTGACTCAACTAACATTCTACAAAATATTATTAGTGTACTATAAACTCCTTCAAGTCACTTATTTAGAATCCATGTGGTTGGCTGGAATAAGAAAAGATCTAACCAGCCAGCATAAATATGTTGTATATGTAAAACATAGAAAATATAAGACATTTGTTAATATTTTATAAAGTAAAACCTCCATTCAATGCTTTAATTGAACTTCCACTGAAGGGGTTAACAATTGCCTACTTGTACCATCCTTAACTTAGACTCAAGGTAATCTAATCTAATAAATATTTCTGAAGTTACAATAATTGGACTTTATAAACCTACCCAGTCATACGGAATTCCTGCCTCCTCCCTAGCAGACTTGGTTGTAGCAGCAACGGTGGTTGATGTTGTGTCCACAGATGGTTCTTTTACTTCTTTCTCACTACCTTCAGCCTTTGGTGACTTCGTTTCCTCTTTAGAAATCTTGTCACTCTCTTTCTTCTCACTCCCAGCATCTTCTTCAGATTTTAAGTTCATCGAAGATTTCACATCTTCAAGTTTCATCTTGTTATCTTGGTTATGAACGTCTGTTTCCTTTTTAACAGTTTTGCTTTCTTTGGTAACTTCTTCACTTTCTGTTTTCGCTTCGGTAGGCTTGTCTCCACATTTACTGGCTAGATCATCCCATATTTTTTGATCCTCATTGTTCAGACCGTAGTTGTTATAGTCATTATTCAGATTGTTTTGAGTCAAGCTCCCGGAATCCGACTGACTCGTGGTGGTGTGGAACTCACCTCCTGACATGAACAAACTACTGCTCGTGGTGCTAGGGAAAGAATTCTGACCTTTACTGGTTTGGCTATTCTGGCTAGGATTGTTAAAACTACTGGATGAACTAGGAGTCGCTGAACTACTGTTGAACATCCCAAAGTTGTTTTGGCTGTTTGAGAAATTGCTACTAATCCCTCCTTGATTCATATCAGTAACAGGTTGTGGGTTTCTCATTCCCATCATTGGAGACGGGTTTCTCATCATGTTATTGCCAAAAGTTTGATTTTGATTAATCATACTTGAACTGCTCATGTTTGACTGATTCATCATCCCTGTATTATTCATTTGATTTCCCATCAATCCAGGATAGTTCATCATTCCAGGTTGATTATGCATTCCCATCATATTATTCCCGCCAGCCATTTGATGGGAGTTGAAAGGTTGACTGTTGAATTGGTTTGACATCATTCCTGAATTTCCACCCATCAATTCATTCTGATTAATTTGATTTCCATACATTCCTTGTGAGCTATTCATTCCCATTCCCATGCTCTGAGACCCCATCATGTTTTGGTTACTCATGACGTTGGACGAACTACCCAAGCCGGGGCCCATTATATTTTGATTATTCATGAACCCAGACTGACCAATTGGGTTTATTGGTGTATTCTGATTCATTCCAAACATTTGCTGCGAGTTGTCCATCAACCCAGAAGGAGCAGACATACTATGTTGTTGATTTGCATGCACGTTAGGTCCCATCATTGATTCGTTCATCCTACTCGGATGGTTTATCATCATTCCACTTTGACTTCCCTGCACACGTTGTTGAGCACCACTCAGATTATCGGATTGTCTTTTGTTTTGCATTACATTTTGTGGTGCTCCAGGAGAGCTCATCATGTTTTGATTATTGATCATAGATTGCAAATTACCCATTGGATTGTTGGAAGCAGGTTGGTTTCCAAACATAGGTTGATTCAATGGATTATTGTGGGAGTCTGGTTGTGATTGCTGGGAGGACATAGAAGATTGCATGGACCCTGTTCCAGACATTCCTGGGTCTTGTGCAGTCATCATGTTCGTTTGCTGATTAGTCATCAAGTTTTGCGAATTTGTTTGATCAAAACCAGGAATATTCCCACTGCCCGAAATGTTTTGCTGACTATGGACCATATTTTGATTCATAGATGTTTGAGAGGAACCGAGAGTTTGACTTGTACTACTGAACATCCCCTGATTATTACCCATCAAAGAGCTTTGTTGACCAAACAAATTTGGATTTGAGGTTTGATTTCTGAACATGGAATTTTGCATATTGTCCATCATCCCAGAAGAATTGGACTGGTTTCCTAGAAATCCTTGTTGATTTTGCATGCTGCCAACATTTTGTTGACTGCTTGTTACCGTTGAACTCGGTGCATTTCCCATCATCGTCTGAGACAGACGAGAGCCTCCTATCACATTTTGGTCATCAAGACTAGAACTACCCATGCCTGGTAGAGGTCCTAGATGTGGAGAACCATGTTGTTGGTTGGTAATATTCTGGGGATTGGAAGGGCTTGAGATCATATTTGCCATCATGTGTGAACTCTGTGACGGCGTCATTCCCTGGTTCTGGGAGTTTAAGGTGGAAGTTTGATTTGGTGCAGGGCTTGCTTGCGGTTGAGGGACCTGATGCACATTCCCTAATCCACTTGATTGATTCTGAGAAGAGCCCAGCATGTCACCCAGCAGGCTAGATGAGTGATGCTGGTTCATGAGATTCTGTGGATTCTGGGGTGTTGAAGGGTTATTATGATTTCCTACATTGTTTTCACCTCCTCCCAACAATCCTTGAGGCCCCTGTAAACTTTGTTGTGAGGACATCATCAGATTATTAGCAATGTTTTCAATCGCTGCTTGCTGTTGGCTCTCCATTGAGGATTGGTTTGATGTGTTATTCATCAGATTTACTTGAGAATTTGTCATGGTGTGTAAACTTCCTGATGATGGATTCTGGCTACTCATACCGGACGATATCGGGTTGCTTTGAGACATACTCGGCATATTCATTCCTCCCATGTGGCTCTGGGTCGAGGGCAAATTCATGGTGTTGTAGTTTTGAGAGCCCATAACTCCCATGTTCATACCCATGCTTTGAGACTGAGGATTCATTCCCAAGCTTGACTGACCCATACTCATTCCTGGCATTCCCTGTGAGTTGACTCCCATACCTTGACCCATTCCGACAGAACCCATTTGGTTCATACTGTAATTATTTTGATTCATCGTCATACTACTACTACTAGACATACTGTTCAAGCCACCGGGCATCCCCATATTATTCATCCCTGAGTTCATTCCCATCATTCCATAGCTAGAGTTGTTCATGCCCATTCTCCCTGGTTGCATGGTATTCATATTGCTCATTCCTGGCCTATTCACCCCCATTCCACTGTTGTACCCTCCTCTGCTTCCAGGATTGAATCCATCCATACCCATCATATCTTGATTGTAAAAGTTAGGATTATTTGAATCGCCTTCGTTGAAATTCTGAAACATCGAATTGTTGGGATCATTATTGAAGAACTGATTATTCCAATAGCTACTGCCTCCGAAAGATGGGTCTTGTTGAGATGGGTAGTAACTACTTCCAAATCCACTGCCGTACATATTTTGGTTGTTGAATCCCTGTTGGTTATGGAATCCTGGATATGGAGGAGGCATGTTATGGAAATCACCTTGTTGAGGGTTGAAGCTGGAATAGCTCTGATTCATTCCAGAATACGAGGGAGGGAACTGGTTATTGTTACTGTTGTTGTAGGGGAAGTTCGGTCTGAACTGGGAACTCGGTTGCTGAGGGAATGTCGGTTGAGGCTTGACGTCCAGAGACTGCTGTGATTGCGAGTGAGATGAGAATGGGGACTGGTCCATGAGTTGCTGGTTGCTGTTAGTGGTGTTGGGCATCACTGCTGCTACCATCGGACTCTTGATTGGAGTGTCTGGCTCAGCTCCTCCACGCTGGAACAACCAAAGTCATTGTTATACCAAGAAAATAATGTCCTCAAAAAATTTCAAACATTCAATTCTGTGGTCTTTAAACTGAACGAGTGGTCAATGATTTGAGTGACACTTCATATTCTGAAGCTCACCAGTACAATTTTGAGCAAAATCCTAGCAAAATTTTGTGACACTTCAGTTTTGTGGACCCAGCTACCTTTGTACACGAGACCAATTAATATTAATGTCAGCTGGTCTCGTCTTCAAAAAATTACATTTGTCATAAAATCCATCACATTCACCTTAAAATACCCACCAGAGTGGTTTGTTGTCTAAATATATACGAGAGCTTTTTTTCAACCTCCGATTGGATGTAAATAAAAGAAAAATGAACAGAAAATAATAATTTTATTACCAAAAGTACAGTAAAGTCTTAAAATTATTTTTCTACATAGTCACCAAAACGATTGAGGCACTTATCATACCGTGACATAAGCTTTTTGATGCCTTCCTTGAAGAATGTTGCTGCCAGTGAGAACAGGTAAGTCTTTACAGCGTCCACAAGTTCTCCGTTAGTAATGGAGTGCTGCCCACCTAACCATGACTTCAGTTTCTTTGAACAGGTGATAATCACTTGTCCGGTCTGTACGGTGGATGTTCAAAAACTTCCCATTTAAACTTTTTGAGGAGGTCTTATGTCATGTTGGCATTGTGTGGTTAGACATTGTCATAAATCAAAACGCCAGACGAAAGCATCCCTCTGCGTTCGTCTCGTGCCTTAGCATAGGTCTTGAGTCAAATGGTGTACAAAGCAGACATTGAAATGTCTGGAAATTCCTCAGACAGATCGCTAATTGTAAACCTTCGTTTGCATCTCACTGCCTGATCAACACGCTCAACAAGGCCTACAGTGGCAAAAGACTTGCGACATTGTCCACCTTTATCATAGACGTATGTTCATCTTTCTTTAAATTTTTGACACCATTCCTGAACACTACCATCACTCATAATGTTGTTACCTTACACATTACTCATTCTGGGATGGATTTCCATAGCACTATATCTTTCTGCTTGCAGAAAACGGATTACACTTCATAACTTACATTTGGCAGGAGCATCGAGCATAGTCACCGTAATTACACGGATGTAGCTCGGTTACGTCTGACTCACTGGAGCTGAAAACGGCAGAGGTTATAGTGGGGGAGCTGCGTAATCGCATGATGCACAGGTCCCCCTTAACCTCATACTTGCTTAGATGGATGATCGGAGGATGAAAAAAAACAGCCCTCGTATATTATCGTGTACTTTGATTGATAGGTAAGAACATATTTTGATCATAGATAATTCCAATTTCCTGGAAATTTCTTCATTGGATTGGTAGCTAATTTTTTGTAGTATGTGATTTTATGCTAATACAAAAATATTTAATCATTGACTCAGGTTTTGCTATCAAGTAGCAACTGAGCCACCAACAGACCTAATTCGATAAAATATAAATTGTACTAATAAAAAAACAAATAAAAACAGCCTATGAAAATGTAATAAGGTTTACATTTGAATCAATCATATGAAATTGAAGGTCTAAAACATTGTTCTCTGTATCTGTTGGTTCATATTTTAGAAGACACCTATAACCTTAGTAGTAGTTGCCACTTACAGATTAAATTGCAATTTTTAGCTAAATTTAATGAGAATAAATAACTCTTTTTCAATTTTAAAATCTCATAACCATTAACTTACTTTGCGAGGATTAACTTTGCGTTCACGTTTGTTGGGTGAGGTGCCCTTAGGGCTGCGGCCTCGGCCCCGTTTGGTGGGTGCCACGGGAGCGATGTTGCAGCCAGGTGTGCCAGGGGCCATCGCGGGGGTGGCTGCCAGAGCTGCCGCCGCTTCTTCAAGGTCCAAGTCCACCTCCTCTGCCTCACTGCTGCGCTTTTTCAAAAAGTGGTACAACACGTCTGGGTGGTTCCATATCTGCAAAAACATACCATTTTAGAAATTTTTTTTGGAAATGTAAAGATCTCAGTCATCATGATAAGACCTAGTCCGAAGGCCAATTTTTAAGTTCCTCCATGCCAAATAACCTATTCGTTCGAGGCTATGAATATAATTAGCACTTATGAGCATTAGTAGGTAAATCATAAGAATTTTGTGTCTATTTAAATAATCAAATCAGTATATAATGCCTAATACTTACCTTACAACAAACTGCAAATGCCTTCAGAGGGTTAGGAACAGCTTTAGTGCGAACAACTTCATTCATGAAGGTATCATACAGCTTGCGCTGGAATGTTGTCATCCTCACAAGTATAACATATTCTTCTTTTTGAGGCAAAGCATTTGTCAGTACAGAATGGCTGCGTCTGAAAACAAATAATTTAATATTATAGCTCATCAATGAAGAATAAAGCTATCTGAACATTAACACCATTTCATAAAGTGGGTTTATTTTTGTTGGAAAAGGGTCCGTATTACATGGAAATAAAACTACATTATCAGCAACCCAGATAAAAAAGACCCATCGCAGCAGACCTGCGTACTCAGCAAATTTATTATTCTTTGGAGGAAATTATCCCAACCCACAGGAAATGTCTGCGGGTCATGTCAACTGGGGCTTACTGCTAGCCATCGGAAATAAAATGAGTGCCCCTATTATCGACTTTTCTCCAATATGTGTGCATACAAAAGAACAATGTGTACATACAGAAAACAAGTAACACTTTGTAACACATTTGGAAGGAGCATCGAGCGCAGCGACCATGTTTACACGGACGTAACTCGGCTACGACTGACTCATTGGAGTCAAAGAGGTTGTGTTGGGGAAGCTGCACAATCACATGAGGTACAGATCCGGCCCATCTATACCTCTTACTTGCTTAAATGGATGATCGGAGGTTGAAAAAAATAGCCCTCTTACCGTCCACATAATTAGACCAGTTTGTAATTCAGAGGCAAAATTATGATTCGGATCCACGTTGAAGTGAAGGTCTAATCACTTCTAATCAACAGTCCTGTCTAAGGAATATGTCAGCCTTAGTCAATAACAATATTAAAAATTATCGACAAACCTCTGCACGAAACCCTCAAGAAGGGAATGCAAGACATGGGCTCGGTATCGCATGAGTCTGATGTCCTGCGGGGTACTGTCGATACACTGTCCGTTCTGAATTGGCCGTTCAAACATATTGCTGAACTCGGTCTTGGTACCAAGGTAGTTAGGCCTCACAAAGTCAACCATACACCTGAAACACACAACAACTGGATAACAGGCATGGTTACACAGGAAAATCATCCTAATGTTAAGTAATGTTAGTAAAACCATGATTTGAATTTCTGCAGCTCCTGGGTATAAACAAAGTAAGGAGAGAGTAACAATTTTAGCCTGCAGTAATGCCACAGCAAATCATGAGACTAGCAATGATCTGAAAGTCCAAGAACCCTAGAAAAATGTCTGAAGATGAGCCATCTTCAGGCATTTTTAAGGATAAGTCAGAGTTTCCAAAAAAGGGTTGTTCTGTGGATACATTATTGAAGCTAGTAGAAGTATCTAATACAATATTTTTGTTGGTAGTTATTTATGAAGATTATCACTGTTAGGTTAAACAAAAATAAGACTTTGCAAGATATGCAAGGAAGAAGAGAAAGCATGTGCAGTTTCCTAAAATGTTACCTACACGTAAGTCTTGAACTCAAATAAGCGGGATGCCAGATGACACGTTTTTAAATCCTGGGATATAGGGCCTATGAAACTTTTTTTAGGAAACTGAACCAAATTGTGACTAAATATTATCATCAATTGCAGTTTAGAGACTGAATTACTAACCAATACTCGAGCAGATTGTTCTGGAGAGGGTATCCTGTGAGCACCACCCGGCGCTTGCTGCGTATCTGCTTCAGAGCTTGGGAGATAGACGCGTGACTGTTCTTGATACGATGACCTTCGTCGCAAATCACCAAGTCCGGGCCTGGTTTTACTAGTGCAGCATGCATTTCTGTAAAAGAAAATGTTATAAAATAAAATGTGTGTAATAAAAGAATTTGTTATTAATTTGTTTTAATACAAAGTTCATAAACCATATAAATCCAAATGAAGTATACACAGAAAGATTTTTTAGATAATTTAACTCATGTATTTGAAGCAAGCTTCACTATTATTGAAGTCAATCTTAAATAATAGCATAATAGCTGGAACACTGCTTCGAATACATGCTATAATAGGTTTTAAATTTAAATGATAATCACTTGTAGCTTGATGTAATGATTAGAGTAAAGTTAATTTTATAAAATGTAAATCAAAAGGAAATTTGGGTCAATTTCAAATCAAGATTAATAAAAAAACTACTAAACAAATGTTTTACATTATCAAACTTGCCTTGTAACCTTAGCTCATGAGTGTAAATTTAACATTAATTCTGGCATTGATTTTTTATTGATTAACATACAATACAATACTACAAATACAATCAGACCCACACACTATAACTTCACGTGAATATTGAAACTTTGACCACATTAACACAGGAATTAAATGTTCTTTATTTTGTTTGTCGATTGACAACTAATTATATTGAACGCATAATTGAGAAGATGTATCAATTGGCTATCTTTTTTTATTTTATTTATTTACAATCATCTGTTTTCGCCCTTACATGCAAATAAAATTGCTTGGGCATTAGATTTGTCAATTGATACAATAATACATTTCCTTAAGCTAAGAGATACATAACTGCTCTAACTGAAGATGAAAAAAGGCAGTTCAAGTCTGTTACCGTCTATTTGTGTACTCGGAGCCATTCAATCTGTATTCAAGTACTCATTGAGGCTGTAACAACACTTCCGAAGAAGGTACTCAGCAGCTAGCTTTTTGAACTTGCTGAGACAGTTGCTGAACTTGCCGATCCTTAATGTGAGTGGGGCAATTATTGTAAATTTTTAAACAGAAATATGATGGTGAGTTTTCGAAGAAAGTTGTTTTGTGGATAGGGTATTGCAAAACTGCTGCATTTCTAGTGGAATATTGATGATGATGGTTATTAGAAAAAAATCTGTGAAGGTTTGATTTAACAAATAGTAGACACTGAAGAATAAAGAGAGATGGAAGTGGAAGAATATGAAGATCCCTAAATTTTTGCCTACAAGAATCTCTAGGACCTGAACCGGAAAGCAGTCTGATGGCTCTTTTCTGCATCTTAAAAACTTTGATTGCCTCGGCTGAATTTCCCGAGAACAATAGACCATAAGAAATTAGAGAATGGAAATAAGCAAAATATACCTGCCTTTGGACCTTGAAATCCACAGATTGAGAAATGGAAAGCAGAGCATAGTAGGCTTTACTCAGCCGAGGAAGAAGAGACTCAACGTGATGATGCCATGAAAAAGTAGAGTCAATTTCAAGGCCCAGAAATCTGGTAGAGACAACCGCATTGAAGTGAGCAGGAAGATAAGAATCGTCTGATTGAGGATTTCTACTGTGATTGATGTGGAAGTTAATAAATTGAGTTTTGGTTTGATTCAATTTGAGGCCATTTGCATCACACCAAGAGTCTATTTTGTCTAGAGTATTAATCAGATTCTGGGATAGCTCAAATTTGTTGAAGCTGGATGAGACAACGGAGGTGTCATCTGCATACATCAAGATCTGTGCATTGGATGTTAGTTTTGTTAGTTATCATTTCACGCTTTCTACTACCGGTTTACTAAGCAAACTCACCAATGATTGAAAACTTGCTTGTAAAGTATTTTACCTTCAAGAAGATGTTTATTTTTCTCATCATCAATGTCATCATCTGGATTGAGCTTTCGTTTTCGCTCTACTCTTCGCTTTCTTGCTTTCTGAAGACTCAATTGACGGTAAAGCTCATAGCCGATGAGCAGCACTCCCCCCTCCTTGGCCCACTGAATGACAACCTGGTGGGAACAAGAACAATGGTTGTTAAAACATTTGCCATAGCCAAATTAAAAAAAAATCCCTTTGAATAATCTATAACCAATTAAAATTTTCAAGTTGATTACAATCAATAAAGATGTGGAATATCCTTACAATTTTCTCTTTATTGGAGTTCTATCTGCCACGGTCTATTAAAGCTGGGGCCACTATTTAATTCAACAATTAATTGAGGACAAACAAAGCAAATGATCAAAGTTGTATGATTCCCTTGACCACGAGAAAAGATGACAAATCTTGTGAGCACTACTATTTAAATAATATGTAAAAAAAGGTTTCGGCCTAGTCTATCGTCCTTACTGAAATATACCTAACAGTTTTAAAAAAATTACTGTATCCATAAAAATTTAAATTTGTTTGAGGTCTATAAATTCAAAATTTAATTTAATAACTTATATTTAGGTATTATTATAAATTTACCCTGTTAAAGTCTTTCGACATAAAAGGAACAAATATTGTATGCTATAGGGAAAATAAACTGAATTGAGATTTAAAAAACTATTGCATGTTTCAACAAACAGAATTTAAACCCATTAATATTTTTAAAATATTCATATTATGTTTCATGGAACGTAATAACAGTTTTTATAAAACGAGGTTTAGTCACGTGTTTCAGCTATTTCAGTGTTTTATACCTTTGCTCTGGCCACCATGGACTTCTGCATGTCGTTTAGGACAAACAAAGGGAATGTCCGAGGTTGTACGTCGCCCTGGGCTGCAAAGGGTGAAGACGAGGGATCCACCGGCAGCCACATGTTGAACTCAGACAACCAGTTCTGCAGCGTGTTGATCGGCATGATACACAGAACTGTCTTGCCCTCGGTGTACCTCAGGAACACGTCGCAGAATGAAACTACCTGTAACCACCAAAACTCATTAGTCTAACCAATTTATTTTAAAATTACAGTAGACTTGACTATCCACAGTAATGGGTGGCTGAGCGATTGCATGAAATCAAAATCGCCGATAATACAAACCTAACCTAAAATGCCCTGAAAATAATTCAAAACGACCTTGAAAACAAAATAACTTCTTAGTAACTTTTACTGAATGTTTGGTTTAATCATGTGAAATACTTCATATAATTACCTTTTAATTTCAAAACAGGTAAATAACAGTTTAATTCCTGTGACAATTTAACTAACTTACAGGGCTTCTGTTGAAGTTTCCGTCTTTATTAGCTTTGGGAAAAAAGTCCATTATTAATTTTTGTTTCTTTGGATTTACTTCCTTTTTAATAATGGTTGAAGTTTCCCAGTACTAGGTTGCACAGCGAAGTGTCATGTTTGCCATCCAAGAGGTCCAATAGTCCTGCATAATTGCCCAAGCCCAAGTGTATTATGGGCTGTAGCTATAATTTGCAGGCATGAGGACACACGACATTTACACACTATATGTCGCTTAGCAGTTTTTTGCTGATCCCGGATAAGCCGTAAAGCGGTTAATCTGCTTATGAATAATCGGGAGTCTACTTACTGTTTCTTTTAATGTACACAGCAAACTTCATAAAAATTAAAAATATTAACAGTATGATTATAAATTACATATTTAACTTTTCTTAATAAGCTATAGTAGCTATGAAGAGCTGACAATTTGTGCTAAAATAAATGATAAAATAAGTTATTGAACTAATAGAAAAATAACTTCAAATCATACCTGAAGTGTTTTCCCAAGACCCATTGAGTGAGCTAGGATGCAACCAAACCCTGTAGAAGTCTTAAACCTCTCCAAGGATTCAACAACGTTGTCAAACAAAAATCTCACTCCTCCAATCTAAAGAAAAAAAATTATGTAGTAAACTTCAAGAATACTTTCTAGATTTAAACACATATTTTTATGAAGCCACTTAAAATATCATACTACCATTAGTAAGTTGGGTTAGGTTAACCCACATTGGAAAGAATATTAGTAAGAAAATACACAATATAAATCAGTAGTGGTTCTACTAGCATTATGACAATGAGCTTCACTAACTTGTGGATGGTCGAGGGGTTCATTTTTTATTTTAAGTTCCTACAAAACTTTTTTTACAATACACTGAGTATTAGCAAAATGTCTTTTTAATAATATCATGTGTTTTAAATAATTAGTTTTAAAAAGTTAAATTAATTTATAAAAAAAGTTTATAGTTTGAGAGTTTTTAACTTTTTTAAATTGTGAAATTAGTTAATGTTGGTTTTGTATATAATTAAAGGTTAGAAAAATAGTTAATTAGAGAAATTTGTGAAATATAAATCATTAACAAGGCATTGAACACATTCGCTGCGGCACCCGAAACCCCTGTTCCTCTTTATTACACTTACAGTAGAACTCCAATTATCCAAACTCCGACTATCCGAATCGCCGATTATCCGAATCACTTTCAGAAAAAAATTTGTCCAAAAAAAGTCTAAGTGCGCTATTATTCTTCCCCCCGCGAAGCCAGTGTTTGCATGTAAAATGTAAGTACATTTTATTTATATTTAAAACATGTGAAAATATCATGTTTCTTACATTTAATTCAATAAAAAAACTAGTGCAATATAAAAACGTAGCTTTTTCTCTCTAATAGTAATTTTTAGAAAAACTCCCGGGTCCCGGTCCCCATTAATTTGGATAGTTGGAGTTCTACTGTATTAAGTATTAATAAAATTAAAAACAACTTTTTAACATGTTTACACAACTGCAATCTTGCGATCTTTGATATTTTCTATGCGATGTTGACGTATATCCTGTTATAATTAGATTATCCAGGTTTTTGGTATTTGGTCGCTGCCTCATTAATCCGGTTAAACCAGACTTCTATTAGTACTCCTTAGTATTAGTATTCATTGACTCCAAAAAGATATACCTGGTGAGGTTTGATAATCCTTGCAATTTGTGGAGCGAGGAAGACCTCTGGTTCGTTCTCCGGTCGCCCGACATTTATCAACACTCTGCCCTGGTCATCAGGCACATTGTACAGATCGTTGGTGTGCATCCCAGAGTTGGTCGGGTCCTCTTCTTCTTCTTCCTCTTCCTCTCCTTCAGAGATTAGAATGCAGTCATCTTCATCACTCGAACTACTCGATATCATTACAACATCTGTTGGAGAAGTAACCAATTTCAATTAATCCGACTCGAAGGACCAAAAAGATTAATTATACACTAAAATATATGTTATACATAAACGTGGACTGTACAAAAATTGGTTTTTTAATAAAAAAAATTAATATAAAGAATACAGAAAGTGAATAAATTACATTTAATTGCTTATTACAATTACAAACTTTTGTTCTCAACAGTTATTCTATTAAATTTTCAACACTTTCACATTAATTTGTGGATAAAATTATTTTTGATCATAAACTTTTTATAGCTTATGTATAAATAAATTTACATCTGGAATAAATCTCAGATAAATTTCTCGTTCTATTTGCTTGCAAATGTTTAAAATAATTGCAAAACTCATTTTGTTGGTTTTATAATGAAAAATTATATAATAATCTATATCTATAGCCCAAAAAGGATCCCATATACTATGGATCCAGAACTTTGTTTACATTATAGCTATTTCCTTTTCAACAGCTGATTGCTTTACTATATCTTTTAGTTGAAGATATACTCGACAGATGGAAGCACTTGCATTTGTTTATGTTTTTTATTTTGTTTACATTTTGGTTTCAGGGTTATGTGAGTGGCTAAACAGTTTATATTTTTAATTGTGACTTATTCTTGCACATTTTTCTACTGTGTTACGTTATTTTAGTTTATAATGTTATAAAATTTCACACGCCCTACATCACAATTAATTGTATTCTAAATACTAAGGACTGCCGACAACATCGGGGGCCTGGGGGCTAGTGAAGCTAGTTAATTATAAATATTTCTTTGACCATAATTATTGCAAGTACGGTCTAAAATGGTGTATGCTGTAAAAAACTAAATAAAAATCCCTTCGACAGATTTTGTTCACTCTAGGGAATAGGTAAAAGTTAACACTGCAGTTGCTAGAAGTAAATGTCTAGAAAATACATAAAAACTCAAATTGGAGGTTCCAAATAACATGCGAAAGGACTCTGGATCTAGAAATAGTTAACAATGAATTTCAACTGAACCAGAGGGTTAATTCCGATCAACATAAATTGAAAAATTTTATTAATAACTATTAAGTGTCTTAGATAGTAAGGGTAACGGTTTTAGGGAGGTCGGATAAGGCAGGTTCTACTGTATAGTTACCAACCTGAAGGCACAAAACTATGTTGTCAGCAACCTGTGTTGAATTTGGTAACGACAGTTGACACTCAGTACCAATGTTAGTAATATCTAGGACAACCCTGTTGTCAACCTCCTTTTAAAATGACACAATGCTTCTGAAGTTTATTAACAAATCGTATACATAGTTATGTATTTATTAGCACAGCATAGCTAGAATATTTTTAATTTAGCTTCACTCTGACAAAGTATCAAATGTGAAAACTTCATTACCAGTTTTTCCATCTCACCTTTGCCCTTCTCTTTCTTGACCTTGGCTCCCAGCTTCTTCATTGCACCTTTATCATCCTCGGCCAGTGCTTTACCCACTTTACTGATGGTCAGACCAGGCTTGACCGGAGCGATGGACACGGACGGAGTTAAACTGTGCGGCTTGTTCAGTAGTTTATTGGCCAGCGCCGAGGCTTTGGAGGTCGTACCTGTGTTGGCTGCACTCTTTGTGCTTCGCAGTATCTCCAAAACCTGAGAGTTACACAAGTAGGAAATATAATGGAAACTTCTATCAATATTCAATTCAACAGCAGACCTCAACACACAAACTATGTTAAAGCCCAATTGATTTTAAAAGCATTGATTAAAGTAACAGCAGACCTGCTTACTCAGCAAATTTCCATTCATTTATGAATTACTTGAGATGATAAAAAGTAATCTTGATCATAGGTTAAGCAATGCATCAAATATTATCACAGTATGTTTACAAATAAGGAATTTATATCGATTTGTGTATACTCCAAAATAATAATACGGGGGAATGAGTAAGTAGGTTTGCTGCCATGAGAAATATTAAAACGAGGATTTTTTTACATATATTATAATACCTCAACTAGAGCCCAAAACAAAAGAAAACCACCACCCCCTCCCCAAAACCCCTCTTTTTGATGTACAGGTTTGGCTGTATTTTGAACTGATGGAATAATTGAACTTTTACACGTATATACAAAATTTTATGGAGGTTGAAATTTTTTTCACAAGTTATCAATATTTGATCAGGATCAAACAAATGGTGTTTTAGCAACTGGGAACATCAAGACAAAAACACAGATCTAATTAATAATAAATATTGAGTGCAAGTAGACACCTAAATAACCTTAAAAATACCCTAACATGATTCTTAATATTTTAAAACAGCCTACAGTAAATTCCTCAAAAAAGACTGAAGAAGTGATGAATAACTCAGGAAGTATAACACGAGATTACAGCGAAGCACATACAACAGGATAGGGTCTCCAAGTGGAGATCTCTTAGATTGTTGTTGATATTGGGGTATCTGTATGCACTGCAAAGCTAAAAACCCAAAATTATCAATGAATATTTAAATATACTTTTAACTTAGATAAAAACATCTCAAATTCTTAGGGGGTATATACATGAGTGTTTCATCGCGAGGTAGATCCAACCACTGCATGCACGTGCAGCAGTGATCTCAGCTGAAATGACGGCGGTTTCGATATGGAGGTTGAATAGGTAGCATGTCTTTAGATAATAGACTGGAGGTATAAGGCACAAAGACGAAGGTAAAGGAAATACTGCCATATAGTATCTATGTCAAAGAGAGCCAATTTTCTTCCATAGTGCTACGAACAACTGGTATACACAACTCAAAAGCATGCGCTCAACTGATCCATCTGTACACCCTTGCTATTCAGTATTCTGTATTTCAACAATACGCGATCAAACAAAACTGACATGTGTATAGGCCATAAAGAGATAAGTTTCTCTCACCTTCTTGTTGACGACTTGAGGAGGTCCGGAGCCAGAGCTGAGCTTGACGAGGACAGTGTTTGGAGAGGTGTTCTTGGCAGGGGACGCAGCCGTGGCAGGACTGGCCTTGAGGAGGCTGGTGCCGCCTCCCTGTAGCAGCGAGATCACTCTTGTCTGTGTCTTAGAGTTCTGCCGGTTCAAGTTGATCTGTCTGTTAACCTGCATCCAGAGTAACAGATATTAATACAAGGCCCCCCGATGTTTTAAGAATAAAGTACTCACACTATTTTTGTCCAGGAAGTAGTATTGCTATTTTCTTCACAAAAAAAATCTGACTAGTTACCGTTTTCCTCAGTTAAATCAACAAGTTAGAAAATGTGTTCTATAAAATCACGAGAAAAATAATGAAATAACAAGTTGTATACCTTAATTAACCCTACCCAATTTCGGTGAAAGATTTCATAACCTTAAACTAACTAAAGTAGCACCCACCTCTCGGATGATCCTCTGTTGCTCCTGTACACGTCTCAACCGTTCCATCTCCTGCCTCTGGGCGTTCAATGTCGCCTCATCTAGCTGAGTCTCATCCATCACCTCTCGGATGTTTTTACGCAAATTCATTAACTTTTTTTCTGCATCTTTCTTGTCAATACCGCTCTGGCTGTCATCTTCATTTCCAGAGTCAGATCCAGAACCTGTTGAACAGGTAAGTAAGGTAAGTAAGTAAGTAACAGGTAAGCGTTTATGAGTACATAAACCTTTTCTCAGAACTCTAATAATTATAAAACACCTACTGTATACTTATTTTACTATACAGTAACTAACCAATAACCATTATATATAAGTAAACTAAAAAAATACCTTAATTCTATTAAAAACTTATAACTTCTTTTTCCATATTAACTGGACAAAATTTTAAATATACAGTTCTCAAGATGGTACAAATCCAAGTTGGTTAAGATGATGAATTTGTTGGTTTGAAATTTAAGAAACCCCTGAAGTTCTAAAGCAAAACAAGAAGTCATTAACCATAAATTTTACCTGAGTCTTTCTTTTTCTTTGAATTAGTATCTTCTCCCTCCCCATCATCCTCTTCACCTGACATTTTTCTCTTGGCACCAGATTCTTCTTCTCCTTCCTCGAACACTTCCTGTTTTACCACAATCATTTCTCTGTCTGGATCTTCCTCTTGTTCGGGATTTCTCTCACCCTCCTGTTGCTCTAGATCACCTTTCACAAGATTTTCAGCCTCATCATCGTCGTCTGCTCCTTCCTCATTCATTTCTTCTTCAGGTTCAATACTATCTTCAAATCCACCTTCACACTACAAAGAAGGGTTTAAATATTAAAATTAATAAATCATTTTTGTTTGGTTTGCAGCAATTCTATTCTGATTAATGGTATAGTACACCAGGAAATTCAATGCGGTTATATTAACCTGTTAAATCCCATCCATTAAGTAGCTACCAGCACAGCGATGCGCTGCCACATCCGTGAATTCGCCGATATTCGCAGTTTGAATTTACCACGCTCTCTGAAGCGATGTAAGGATATGAAATATGACGTGTTATGATCCGTTCGAAAAATCTGCTTTTTTGATTTGTAAATTTTGTTTTGCTCAAGCTAAACGTTTTGCATGCCTGCAGCAAGCAATAAACTTCTGCAGTTGTCGTCATCACGTGTCATATTAGTCATGTAGCCATATCCAACTATATAAGGAACTAGGCCATGGTTGGAGCAAATTAAACACATTCTCTAGGAAAAAAATAGCTGTGCATCATTCTAATAAACCTTAAGGTGCCTATCACATCAATTAAAACATGACGACATGTATGATAACTGAAAAATAATAATATTTACACTTAATCAAAGGATAAGTTTTTTAATGATTTGTCAAGCTCGGCAACGACTTTTGACTGTGAAAATTATAGATAAACGGACGGGCAAAATGGTCAGTAATCGGGAGGTCGGATATGGGAGGTTCTACTGTAGGAAAAAGAATCACAATTTTACCAGACCGGGACCTCTGGTAAAATTCCAGAAATCTCTAATTTGTAATTAGGTACTCAATTATTTTGAAGACCTTATACTGAATGTTTCAATAAATACTGAATAATTCTGCAATCGTTTGCATATTGCCATATTACACTACACAAAACCTTGTTGTTAAATATTTTCGTAATTTAGGTTCTTGAAGATGTTTACTCAACAAAAATGTATGAGGCCTATTTGGTATTTGTATATTACTTTAAAAGTTGTCTTAGCTTGGTAGGCCAAATTGCATTTGCGTCAGATGGATTCATGATGAACAAATAAATTTTAGCATACTTTTTCTTTGTTCCTTGTTAAACTTAACCAATTACTTTTTACCTGCATTATTAAACTTAAATAATAATGTAACATTTTATTATATAATTATTTTGACATGGGTGATAATAATAAAATACGGTAGAGCGTAAATCATCCTAAGCCTGGTTATCTGAAAAGCCGATAAACCGAAACACAACCAAACATTGAAAAATGAAACTGCGCGCCGAACTTAAGTTTCACCATCGTCGGTAATAGCGGCCCAACGCTGCGAGTGCAATTGAACTCATGGTCACGTTTGTGAACCCAATTGTTGTTCAACAAAAGTTTTTAAGCTAAGAAAGGTTTTGTATTTTGTAAAGAGTTTTTTGTATCTTTAGTGAGTTTCATAGTATAAACAGTAAATACAAAAATTGTTTCATTCTTCATTATGTGCTCTGAACATCATTTTCCTGTTTGAGACTGATTATACGAAAACTCAATTATCTGAACACGCATAGGCTAATCCCCTATTGTTTTGGATAGGCCTAATAGACTCTACTGTAATAATAAAACAAAATAATACCGTAATATAAGGGGTCATAGATGCTCTTCAGCATACATTTTAAATTATTGTTGAATTTTTTTACATGAATATATCTAAGCTCAGGAGGGGGTGTCGGCAATTCACATCACGCAAAAATTTCAACAGAAGTAACATCATATGGTTATGAGAACAGCTGTTTAGAAGAACTGCAAACATTCCTTTTAGACAAATCCATGATCCAAGCTATTTACCAAAGGGAAGTAAATACATTATTATTATTATTACAACAATGTTTGGTAGTTATTGGTTTAACGTAAAGTTGTTTACATTAATGGCACAAATAAATCATACATAGTAGGGCCTATATAGAAGCAATATATTTTAGCAGTGGATGCTACACTTTTAATGGACCTAACAAGTAATAATAATCCTGTGGCTTTTACATCCCTATGAAGGGATTTTGCCTGCTGGCCACGGCTTTTGTTGTACATTCTAGTACAATGAATGGCGGCATAGAACTTACCTAATTAGTCGGTAACATGAATATATTTGAACTAATATGTGTTTAGTAAATGTGTGGCTTCAACAAACTTAAATAGGTTTTAGATTATCCAAATTTCTAGACTCAAATTGCTCGAGTCAATTCTATGATAAAATGTGTGTGAAAAACTCAGTTAATTCACAAGATGAAGCCATAAGGTCTTCATCCATTCTAGTTTCAATTAGCTTTATGAAAAATTATAAAAACCAATAATTATAACATATTTGAATAATTCATTTTCCCTTCAATTCGCTTATGAATTCACTCACGAATAGGCTAAAAATTTTCTTAAATTACAATGAATCACAAAGATACAATGAATTTACAAAAAAACAAAATGTCATCTTTAGGACAAATTTAAAATGTACAAATTGACATAGGGCTTACTCAATTTTAAATTGAAAACAATAGCCAAATTCAAAACAATAAAGTTTTTCAACAAATTTATCCAATAACTTACGATTTTCTTCAATGTTTCAGGAATTTTATCATCACTGACATCAAATTCACCATCAGCATCTGAAAGTTCATCCATATTTTCAGATTCAGCTATCAACCTGCTAAGAGGCATGTCATCGTCATCTGTACCATCTGCTGAATTATCTTCTCTCTGGATCTCCTGCTGTTTGCTACTTCCAGCCTCACAAAAGTCCATGGGTTTACTCTCTTGAGTGTTCTTAACACCCTCTAGCCCTTTGTTCACTTCAATGTTAACCACACTACTATAATTGTTACTAGTGTCACTGTCCCTGTTTCTCTTGGTTGTCACTAAACTTAAAGGAACATCTTGTTCGTCCTCATCATCTAATTCTTCACTAATGTCACTCTCGTCTTCACTTGCATCTGAAAAATCAGATTCTTTGTTGCCTTCTTCCAGGCGACCTCCTCCACCTTCATCTTCCCCTTTGTCTTTACTACTGCGATTTTTCATTGATAAGTCCAATTCTAGAGCAGGGCTACCAGTATCACCAGTTTGAGGTGTCACAACTTCTGTTGTGGTTTCAGGTTTTGATGTGTCTTGTTTTGGCAAGACTCGTTGAATGGTGACATCTCCAATCCGTGATAGTATATAAGGATCCATTTTATTTTATTTATTAGACAAATCCTGGAACAAATAAAAATATTAAAACTCAAGTAATAACATTAATTTTTACTTTAGCTTACATTTAATACTCGCTAAGTCCTGTCAATTGCACGTTAAAATAATTATTAATAGGCACAACTGGATATTAACCTGTTTAAGTCTACAGTCATGTATACATGATGTGCTGCAAATGACGACGCCGGGCCGTCTTTGGGTATACACGATTTATGTCATTATTTTTTTTGTCTCAGTTTCTATAGACTAATAAATTAAATACTATAGGTTATACAGTTTTTTTCGACAAGAAAAAAACTTTCTGGTGGTAGGCCAAAATTTCGTATTGTTTTTATCCCATATGGAAACAATTTAAAATATCAGTACATTGAGCAGACCGATGAAACTCACCTGTGTCTTTGTTGTGTTGTTTGTTGTTTGAAGTTGATAAGTTCATTACTGAACTTAAAGTCAAACAATAATTTATTTTGCTCTCACAGAGACGTTGAAACTTTGAATCCATTGCTATACTTTATTGTCATAACAATACAGTATAGCAATGGATTATGGGACATGCTTTCAGTATAGATGGGACTTTTGATAAGTTCAGTAATGAATATGAGTTTAGTTACAATAAAGATAGGGAAGCGACATACGAATAGGCCTATATAGAAAAAAACCGGCCTGGAATGGTACCCTGTTAAAGAAATTCTCAGACTAACAGGTTACAGTAAACGTCATTAACAAAAAAACTAATTACTATAACTTTGCAAAGTGACTATTTAATAATCATATTCTGATTTTAAAGGGTGGGTTTAATAAAGGCTATTGATTCCACGTCATTCCCAATGAATGGCATTATGACACTTAAAAACAAGTCTGCTGAAAAAATGACACGTTGAGGATTATAATTTATCATATTGTAACCATAAATAACTAAGATTCTTCACTGCAACAAAAAGAAATCAATTTTGATGGATTTTATTGTTTACAATCTTTAATAAATACCATTTATATTTAATGGTAGACCAAGCCTAAGTTTAGGCTATCATTTCCACTGCTATAAATGGTGTTTATGAATAAAACTTTAACAGTGGCCACACATAAGCTATGTCAATACATAGTGTAGAACTTTTGAATTTTGCAGAAAGATTTTGTCTTATGATTTGTAGCCTAGGCCCTGCCAAGTTAAAGCTTAAAAGACTCCCTGATGATGAAACTGTTGTTGACTACTCTAAAATGAGTTATATTCAAGAGCAATATAATGTTGGTGAATTAAATGTTTTTTATTTTAACGTGAATACATAGCTATTTAGGATACACTAATAAGCACAGGAGAAGAGTATGATAATATACTCTAGGTAGGGATTAAAAGGTAAAGTAAAATAATTACACTTAATAATGGGAACCCGAAATGCATGTTGTGATTTGTAGCCTAGGCCCAAATCAATTGTAGATCAAATAATTTGAATCAACAAATCCTAAAACCTTTGTTAAGCAAATGATGAATCCAACACCTAGGCCATTAAGTCCAGAGACACTAAGACCAATAAGTTACTAATTAATATTTCGATTTAACCTAGACCTTTACACAATGCTTACTAGTAATAAATGGATATATTTTTAACAATATTAATTGAATTTAATAATTTAAATTACCTGGGAGACAAACCGCGCCCATTAGTTTAATGAAGGATTGCTTATATCTTTGTTTGTTGATCCTTTGATGGCTTGCGGCTTCACCATTTCGAGGTTATTTTAATGAGTACTAAGACGTGCTTCGTACTAATTTGCATCACCTAGACCACAAACAAACATTAAAGAACAGTTTGGCGAAGTCTTTACATTAATATGTATAATTTTTAACACAATAAACCCTAAATACAATGTCTCATAACAAAATAACCAACTGAGATTGCCATCATCTTTCTAGACAATTTCTTCTTGCTGCTGTTCGTGTTCGTAAACAAGAGTACCAACATCAACTATGATTTATGTTCTGCCACAAATTAAACGGCTGTAATACTTTTGTGATGTAAACTGTATTAATTTAACATAAAACTAATAAATTAATGTGGTATGGACGACTAAAAACTAGTGAACATGAGAAAAATTCTTAATTTAATTTAATTTCCACAGATTATAGTATCAAGACTAAGGTTTAGACCGTTCCTTATCAAAACGTTAAAAATGAAAATGGCGTTGATGAGAAAAATACATTCCATATTTCTATTGTATTATTTATAGATACAGTAGTAGGCGCCTATGGATCAATATATTCCTATGCATTATTAAGTCATCAGTTAATAACATTCTACCTTTTTAATTACGGCCTTACCCTGAGCCAAATGAAACCACAACGGTTGTATAGGTAATACAGTAATAGACGTTGCCATTAATATGATAACAATGGAAAGACGTGGTCGCGCCATGGTGTCTACGAAACATTTGCATTGTTTTAACGGAGTATTATACACTGGTGATGGCAGCGCCTCAAAAAATGCAGTAACGACTCCGTGATGAGATTTTCTTAGCTACCGGTATCCGTCTGTTGGCATGTCCACGTTTTTCCATTGCTTAACTTACAATGTGACCAGTTTCGCGCTCCATAGTGGGCCAACTCAGTTTTGAGTCAACGCAAATGAATTGTGGCCACCATGGCAGCATCACCTGTTACGATCCCTGGGGAATGTGGAATGTAGCATGAACCAATTTCGAAATGTGGGAAGCTAGCTTCACCTGTAAAGCACATCATTCCAGACAAGTAGCTTTTCAACCACAAGAGATGAGATCACCTGATACTAAGAGATTTTTAAATTTAGCTACGAGACCGGCAAGGTCGACCCTATCAAAGGTCCTGGAAAATTCTTAATGTATCCAGTCACCTTGATGAGATTGGAGAACACCAAACCTACATGCATGCTTTACCTAAGATGTGCCCATCACTGCCTTAGCAATTGATAATTTATTTCCTGTTATTAGTTATTACAACAGGTTGAAAGAAACTAGTTCAACAATATTACAGTAGTTGAAAATAATAGTTCCATGGATGCTTTTGAAGAACTTTAGAAGTAACTCAAGATTTATAGATTACATAATTTTTGTGTGATAAAATACAAACATTTTTAATTTTTACCGCATACAAGACTTTATAAATTAAATAACATTATTCTGCTAGTTATGTTGTATAGATGAGATGAACAAAACTTACTAATGGAGCTTTTGAGAAATGTTGGCAACTTAATAATTTATGTTTTGAGACAAATAAGAAACTGTACTGTGAGAGGTGGGACACTTTAGTCCACGATTTGAGGATAGATATGAGAAATGACCTGTGGATGCGATGTTCACTGGTGGATTAGTCTGCACTATTGAATACTAAGTTCATCAGCAAAGACCATCCTCAAAACTACACAAGGTTTTAATTCAGAGGCAAAATTGTGGTTTGGATCCTACGTACAATTTTAGGCCCCTTATGTCATTGGCTGTTTGGCTTAACAAACAGCCAAATATTAATTAATAGTTCTGTCTAAGGAACATGTCAGAAACAAGACTACAAGATTGTAATCACCTTTCACTCACTTCTCATTCATAACTTGGCTTAAAATACTTCGATAGGTCAATATTTCAGAAAGACAAGGTGGCCCCTTATGTATGGCTTACTTTCATGTATTTCATACTGTGACATAGACTGTTGAGATACAACCTAACAATATAATAATAACAGCCTGAGCTATTAGACTAAGACTTTCTAAAAACTCAGACAATCCCCTAACCAACTACCATATCCACCACACTATCATCCAGGGGCAGTTCCACTACCTATTCTTTGAGGGAGTGGCGTTTGGAGTACTCACCTCTCCAGACTAAGAAAAAAGTAAAAAATTATTTACACAAAGTACTGTATTAAATTTTCCATCTATAACTGTAGAATTATTTTAGAGACGTTTAAGGTAAACCAAAGAAGACAAAAATATCATTACTTTGTTTAACAAAACATTTTACGTAATCTGTAATGCATGAAATAATGCTGAATCTACCTAGAGAGGATGCTTGAACTGTTTTTATTGTCACATAGATTTTTTAAATATTTTTTCTGAACCTCTGAAAATGTTTATTTTTGAAAACTACAATTAAAAAATATATTAACTAGAACTCGGGAAGGACAATTACCCCCACTGCCTCATTTCATCTCCCATCGCATTTCTTAGTGCTGGTACACCACCTCATCGTTGTTCAGCTACAAACGTATCATTGCATTTCCACCATTTTGTTCTCCTGAACATCAGTTTTAATTTGTTGGTGATTTGGTTAATTAAAGCGTGTTAGCGTTTGTAAAATTAAAGATTTACTGCACATGGAAAATTAAATAACCATAGTTAATAATTTGTAGCTTTTTATTATACTGTATTATAAAAGTGCTCTAACTAAATGAATTGTTCCATTCTCTTTAATTCGAAAAATGTAAAAAAGATTTAAAAAATTAATGTTTTGAAAGGCATCATCTTTACCTCACATGGTGTGTACTACACTCACCTACTATATGTGTCAGATAAGCAGGATTCAGCTGCTACAAATTATATGTAATTTGCGTTGATTTATTTATAAAAAAATATGAAATACAAAAGAGGTACATTAAATTGTGTATTATCAATAAACTATATAAACAATATTGATACTTAATGAGATTCAAATATTTACAAACATGAATAAAAAGTTTTACAAATCAAACAAAAAAAACAGAGTACAGTTTTAGTGTACAAGTACATGCCGTCTGTAAGTCACTGATAAATGGTTGAACTGTGAACTGCAAACACTTTTCTTGTAACATTTTTCTTTGCTGGGACACAGCTGTTTAAAAAGAACAGTACCTAGTACAAAAAAATTACTGCCTTCAAAAAGTATGGTACTGGTACAACACACAGGTGTATTGTGGTTTGGCCCAGGTGGTTTCTTATGACTCTCAAACAGGACTTCACATTGAACATGTATATTGTACATAAAAACATTTTGACTGAACATCATTCCACTTTACACTCTGACCAAAAAACTGATACAAAACTAAATTACAACTGTTAAAGTGTATAAGATTTTTCTGATAAAAAATATTTGTATTTACCTCCCTATGGAAAATAGGTTGGATCATGGATGTGTCTAAAAATAATGTTTTCACTTTTCAGTTCTTCTAAACTCTTCTTCTAGTAACCCCCCCCCCTTAGAGCTAATACATATACATGTCAAGACATGTATCCTATTGAAATGGACGGATGATTTAAAAATTACACTAATTAAAACACAAAACCATATAGGCTCGTGCCAAGGTTGATCAATAAAATATAAAAAGGTTTTACTTAATTAGTAATAATTATAATACGCTAATTAAAATATTGGTACAAAATTAAAGATACATATTTATCTATTTACTGGCTTAGACTGTTGAGCTAAAATAACACTGAAACACACTCTCCAAAGGAAAAATAGCTGCGAAACAAAATGCAAGACCGGGAATAGAGATGAAGTATTTTTTTTACTTCTGTTGGGAAATGTCAAAACTGATTGTTGACACAGGAACCGGCCACCATAATTTCGGCAGTAAATTCATCACTTCTTTTAACATGCGGAGTGTGTTCCAGTGTAAATTTAATTCAGTTGTTTGGACATACTTGTACTTTGACACCGATTTATGTTCAACAATCAACCAAACTTAACCCCTTGGAAAGGATAAGTATCGGTTGTGCGGCTAGTCATAATGTCTATGATGTGTTCGGATAAAATAAACGAGAAGCAGTTCTTCTTTCCTAATTCACACTAAGGCACACACAATCTTAAGATTTGTTTGAATTTTATTAACACTGTCACAGTAGGATTTATTTAATTTTATTACTCTAGTTTATGAAATAATATAAACATAAAAACTTGAGAAAAGACTAATTACATATTTGCATTCATAGCATTTTTGAAAAACCAACTGTCTATCTCATTCAATTAAAGAACCAAATATATTAAATTCTAAACTAAAAATTGTATTTTTTTAACAAAATCATCTATAATTTCTAGCAGGTGGTAAAAATAATTCTAACCTCATAGGGATACACAAGCATGATGAATAAATAGCTTATACAAAGAAAGGTGTGACCAGTGCTATGGGCTGCAGAGACATCTTATCTAAATAATTTTTTACTGTTAGCGAAAGCTAAATAGCCAAAGCTAAAAACAAAGGGTTAAACACCAAAATCAACTTTTGCACAGTTTCAAAACAAGCACTATTTGGTGGACACGACCAACTTGACAAAAAATACAACCTTCTTGACAATAAAAAGTTATATAAGAAACATACATATATTAACAATATAACGTAATAGGATATGGTACTTTCATATTATACTGACCACACCCATACATTAAATTGTATTTTCCGACATCCAGAGCTCTGCGGAGTTAAGTTAGATTGATTATTAACCCTTGAGCGGACGCTTCACCAGTCAAATGGGAGCAGGCGGATGTGGAGTTTTATTGCGCAACGCTAAATCGCACAAATTCAACCCATCTTACTTGTTTTTTTTAACATAGTATTGTATTTAAATGCCAAATAAATTGATAAAGTACACAGTTCCATCATTTAATTAATCAATTACTAAATTTGAGTAGTAAACATAGTTAGTAATTTTCTAGTATAAGAGTGGTATCACGGGAGAGGGCGTATGCAGAGTTTTGTTCCGCAATAATGAAATTGAACATTGATGGAAACCAGATATATTAAATAATAGGTTTATAATTAAATAAAAACAAAATTATATTTTGGTTCACACAAACGTTCATATGAGTATTCTGTTTAGAAATATTGCATTCAACGAAATCTTTACTCTTCTAATAAATCCATGGTGGAATCAAGTGTATTATGAGATGGAAACAAAAAATACTCATACACTTGAAAACAGTCACAATTAAAATGGTATGTTATCTCTAACACAGAAAGGTGCATGAGGAACTAAACTCCGCACTTACTCTACTAACTTAACTCCACTTAAGTGATAGGGCGCAATCAGGAAAGCATCCGCAAACTGACATCGCTTCACTGCATTGCAACTCACAAGGAAACAAAAGGGATGTGGGGGTTGTAAAAAGTTTCGGGGGATTCCTGGAATGAAGCACGTGAGGTACGAAGCCTGGCACAGCTGTACCTGATATGCTTTTTTATTTTAACAAAAACTACAGGTGTAGAGGAAAACTCCTCAAGCGCCCTCTCTAGGGTTAATAGTATACATATATTCATAGTAAAATAATATCAATAACAAACCTAACTTAACTACGCAAAGCACTGGATGTCGTAATATACATCACTAACATACAGGTGTATTAACCAGTTTTCTGTTGCAGTGACAGAGGCACTCTTATCTTATTCCAAATGGGCTTAAGTTAAAAAATCACAGGTTTCTCATATTAACTGCATGGAGTTGCATACAGTTTTTATTCTATAAAGTTTACAGAATATTTAAATTATGTGTAAGTATTCTGGGAACTAGATGTAAACCAATAAAACTTAATAGACAACTGATCAATAATAAAACCATAAGGGCGAAGCTAGGCAAGTGCCTAGCACCATCTGAACACATAACATAATGATTGGGCATTGTATTTCAAATTTGTGAATGTTGGTTTTCTTATTTTGTAAGAACATACCCTTTCTTTAGCATACTAAATACAGTTTGTTTGACATAATAACAAATATTCTTTTAGTTCTTTTAGAAAATATAATCCACATAAATGTATAAACCTAATAGAAGTGGGGGTATTTGAGTACTAACAGATACAATTTTTCTAGTAATTAAAAAACGTTAGTTTTTAAAATTAAACTGCAAATAAGTTAATGCATTTTGTGCAAAGTTATTGTATCACAAAACTTGCCTTATTTCTATCTACAATAGGTGCATTTCAGTGATAAGAAATAGCTTAAAGGCACTTAAATGAATTAATAATTGGCAATAGCACAAAAGCATTATAAAAACAAGTTCCATTATTCACATGAAGATTTTAAAATGTTTAAGGCAATATACAGGCCCCTAAGTTTCAATTGCAATCATTCCTATTTTACAATTATACAATCTAAAAGATCTCTTTTTGTTCATACAGTAGACGCAAAATTATTTAGATGTTTTCAATAAATTTTCTCTAAACATTACCTGAAACTGTATTCTATCCACTAATCTTCAGAAATAATCAATTCATAAAATAATTCAATTTTTTCATTTTAGCAAAAACAACTTATCAACAATGGTGCAAAACAACCAATAATATACCAACAATCAAAGTCAGAAACAGGTTTACAGGACTCAACGATGCCTTACTACCATCAAAATGGAAGATGTGAATGTGACTCTCTGAGTGGGTCCACGGGTTTGAGCCGTCGTCAAAATGCATCGGACATCTATCCCCTGGAACACATCACATCTATTCAAAAACCATGTAACTTACACCATGATCATTAGTAGCCTTGGAGAGCTATGACACACCAACAATTTGACATCCCTCCCAGATTAAGTTCTCTATAGTGCTAATGATGACCAATAAATCTAATCTTATTACTATCTGGCCTTCAAGTTTATTCCTATTACAATCCTGAGGTGTTTCAGTGTTGGAAATTTGTTTGGCTGACAATTGAAATTTGAAGGTGTAAAGTCTCTCTTGCACTTTCACCTTCAAGGCATGCCTTTCAACTCAAGAAATCCAGATAGGACTTAACAACTTGTGTGTAACCTAGTGCTTCAGTGTTACACCACGCTAAGGCTGGGGATCAAGGGATTCTCTCATCCTCCAGGGTGACCTAGAATTGATTTTCCACTAAAGGTACATAAAGCGCCTAATATTCAAGACACTAAAATCAATCTAGGGCACTTAAAAATTCTAGAGTACCCTTTTCTTAATTGGTAGTTTTCCAACTTACTTTACACTTTTATAAGTTTACTTTTGAGATTGTTTATTGTGATCAAATGTCTTACTGAATGTAAATAGGATTGGAAGATTGGAATGAGATGGAGTAAATAAGACTGGAAAAGAAGTGGACACATGCCTTCAGACAAAGCCTATTACTAAAAAAGTGGATCCAATGAAGTGAGATTCCAAAAAACTTCATATTCCAGACATACATCGTAAACTCACTTACCAATAGAAACTTCTCTTAAAAAGAGACAAGATTTCTATTTGAACACAGAATGTCAAATCCTATGAGTGAATTGTTTTTGAATAAGGAGATGTATCAGCAGAAATATTATTTGCAGATACTTCAAGACGGGGTTTGGAGGATCAACATAATGAAGAACTCTGTCGATTACTGTAAGATCCTGACCAAACTAATATCCACTATAAGGGAATGTGTCTTTCCTATTCCTCGGTTGAGATATTGACCAACCATATTTAATACTTTTGTACATAGTATTTTTTATACAACACAAGAAATAGAAGCAAAAAACAAAATGTTTCACTGTACTAATTTATTCATCTCTATTTCCTGTTGGTCAACTAAATATTTATCACTCTTTTATAGCTTTGTAGTTGAACCTTATAGAAATTTGTTCTGCTATTTAGTACTACAAATGCTATTTACTAATAAACTATCTTAGTACCCAGCCTATATTATTTCTCCAGTACTATATTTTGCGCAAATCTCTCCTTTTATTTTTCCTAGTTTTAGTTGAAATACAACAGGGACAATAATGCCACTCATCATCGCTAGTTACAATCACAATAAAGGAACTCTTTTCTTACTCATTGGTTTTTAATTACCCTTTGTGTGTGCATAATGTGCTAAAAAAATGACTAGCTTACTCAGCATTTTCATACAACTTCATCTTCAAGATATCTAGGTTAACAGAAAAACTCCAAGGACTCCTCTGGTTAAAATTAACAAATTTAGATTTAGATTAACGACTGCAAGAGAATTTAGTTTATTTCATATTTTATGTAGGTTTCATCGTTTTGTGAGCCACAAGTATTAGCAGATATAGATTAAGGTGCAAACAAAAATAATAGAAGCAAAGTAGAAACATGATTTATTAAAAATATAAAAGTAAAAAAAGTTAGATGCAATCACTATATAAAAATATTAAACTATAAGAACACTTGTGAGTTGTTAGGGACACTTTAAGAAAATAAAGTGCTACTCTTTATATCAGAAATATATCTTATGTTAATAATAAAAGTAATTTGGTTCATATCTTGGAATCTAGTCGAAGCGGAAAACATGGATAAGACTCTCTGAAGACATCCAAGGATTGGAACCATCATCAAAATGCATAGGACACCTATCCCCTGTAAACCCATCGAGTTAGGTTAATATGGAAGAATGAGGTATAAAAACAAAATAATAAAAAAAGTCTATAACATTGAAATTAGGAAACTCACTTTCTCTCTCGTACTCCTGCATTTCAAGAGCCACAGCTGCGCCCTCGGTGTAATTCCAACTGGTGACATCCTGCGACAGGTCACAAAAGGGGCCGATGGCCTGTGACATCAGCACGCGGTTCAAGTCTGCTCGTTGGTACACCCAGCAGCGATACTTGCTGAATGCGTCCAGCTCGTCGAACGTTATCAAGTAAGACTTGAGGTTCTCCTTCCAGTATCCAACGCATTTGAGCTTGTAGTCGGGATCACCTGCGGAGATAGATTAAATAAGGGTTTTTTTAAGAATGAATGAATTCAAATTCATCAAATGAACAAGTTCGAGTTAAGTACACTACTCAAACGGCGACATTCAACAAGTATCATGATAAAAAAACTCTGAATACTATTGACCCTTGGTTCAACAGACAGTTATAAAACTGGATTTGGGAATCCTAAGATATTAACCTTTATTTTCATCTACATTATGCAAAAATTTTTAAATTCAGATACAGACTCAAACTAAAAACTATCCTGGATGCATTTGCAAAAATGCAGTAACTTGTACAGTTTAGACACACCAAAAGAAAACCACCAGTTTTCTACAGAAAGGACCAGTTTTCTACAGCTTCAAAAGTGTTTTTCCACTGGATGAAAAATATACAAACACCAACAATTTTCACCACTACACTTTTACACTGGTTTGTGCTTAGTGAAAAATATTTACTTGTATTCATTCTTATCATTATTATTATAAATAAAGTAAAAAAAATGGATTCCTTAAGAAACATTTCAGCAACCAATTTATTCTGAAGTGTAGACCTAATGTTTGACTAGCTTTAAAACCACTGAAACACGCACTTAGAAAACAAATTTTGTTAAACCTTGAATGAAAAGATTCACTGATAATAATTAGCACATTTTTAAAACAAAAAACGACTTACTGTATATATCAATTGGTCGCCCCAAATGGTCCACCGATAAACAGTAGGTCTCGTCTATTTTCATCTCTTTTTGGTCAGTGTCACAAACCGAGAAGTCAGATATGTTTTCCTTGCAGTAAACGTTGGGACGAGGTGACAGTGTGACACCACCAAGAATGCGAGTTTCAAACGGAACATCACCCCTCTGAGTGAAATTAAACTTTCCCGCAACCGGACATCTTACTGGTACTGGATCTTTTCCTAAAATAAAATGAACAAAATATTACATGTCCAAGTATTAAAATTGTACATAAAATAACCACATTAAATTAATCCTGAATATTAATTTGAACATTATTTTTTTCGTCTTCTAAATAAAGAGTATGAAAACAAGGCTGTTGCTCAATAACAATTTTCATCATGGTAGATCTAGGCCTACATGTTTAACCAGATTAGAGGTAAAAATCTCTGAAGTAAAGTAAAAATCAGTCTGCAATCATATTTCATTCCACTTTTTTGTTGTATTGTTATATACCTACTAAAAAAAAAGACATTCAGCATATCAGCCCAGCTACTCAGTTTCAAATCTCTAAACAAGCATGCATAGGGATATAAAAAAATTATTTGGATATCGCGGATGTCTTATGAATAAAAGTTACTCCTGGTTGGTGCAGCGGCACACAACCACACATTTTTTTTGTGAATAATTGGTTACTGCAGTCAGTATTAGGAGTTAAACTTTTAAAGGTTCAATGTACTGTACATATTAGAGAAATATATCGAGCTTCTCTTAAAATGTTTGAATACACATATATTAACCTCTTGACACGTTCGCAACTACGCATGGAAATTCCCGCACACCGCGCCTTGATGGCGGTCGGCCGCACAGGAATTTCCGCACTCTATAACCAATATATTATCACTTTTCTTTGCCAGTAGCACTGATACGGGAATGTTCTTCGCGGTGTAGCTTTGTGTACCGGTTAGAGGTCAGATTTTGTGCACTGGTAATTTCTACGTGGCGTCCTCGGTTCCCGGTGATGGCTAATATGTTTGTATGTCAGCACCTGAAGAACTCCTGCAAATTATCTTTAGCAGTGAATGTGTTAAAGTCCACAAACGCACAGGTGTGTCCCGCAGGTGTTCCAAAAAGCATCCAGATATTGCGTATCACTCATATCATAATTACCCAGAAAGAGGTCATATTTCCATTGCTCCTTATTCTGGAACGCCACCCACGAACACACAGTGTGAAAGTCATCAGTGATTACAGCTACCCCCTTCCTGTATCGGATGATGTTGTGATGACGCGGGACAAAGTCAAAACAGATGTAGTCCTTTTGGCTGAAACACATCAACAGATGTTATATATCAGACTAAAATATGTTGGGAACTGTTTTTTCTATTCTTAATTAAACATGAATAAAATGTACGTGATATTCCATTAGTTGGGAAATAAACACTATTATTTGTGAAATTGTAACCAAAATCGTTAGACATTTTGGATTTTTAAGATTTGACAGTTAACTGGTATGTCTATTCATCCACTCTGTTAGGGAACCGAGCATCATGTATTGGACGGGTGACAGGTGAAGAATAGTGACCACTCATCAGATATGTGGAACAGTTAACCCTAGAAATGGCAAAGTCGTAATTTACGACGCATTTACATATTCAATAAGAATTGGCAGGTGGAGGCATCTGTCGTCAGTTTAGTGTACTTGTTAGACACTATCGCCTACGCGACCGTGTTTCCCTCTGGGGGCCAACAACCGAAACTGCTCTCGTAGTATACGAGCCTGCCACCGGGCAGGTCTATAACCAAGTAAGCGCTTTCTTCTCCTAGGCACTGATGGCCGAGCCGGCTAACGCGCTACGCTGACGAGCGTAACGTTCTAGCCATTCGGAAGTGCTAGGGTTCGAATCCCGACCATGAGCAATCCCAATTTGGCTTGCGAATGTGTGGTATAGCGGAGTGGAGGGCCCACCTTAAATAAACGGTGACCGGCTTGGGTGGAAGTTGACGGCATTTGTAGGCTTAATTGGGATTGCAGTGGACACCTGTTTTGCTTTTGTGGTTAGTGGTTATAAGGGGGGGGGCATGTTTTAAGCTTTTTTTGTTGAAACTTTGATATTTCAAGAAGATGTTAGTAATTATTTTTATGTTACAGTTAAGAGTAAAAAGCTTGCCACTTCTAGGGTTAAGGGGTAACCTAAATAAACAACTTAACAACAACTTATACTTAACAAAATCCAAAAGAGCCCAATGATAGTGTTTTGTTATGGCAAGGAAGTGTTGCCATCAAATAAGCACTCCCAGTACTGACTTGTGGGTGACCTTAGAGAACGTGACTCTGAAGGAAAACTCCTGAACCACAGATTGGGCGTTGAGCGTCAGGCCGACAACTCACCTTAAAAAATCACCCTTGTTCAAAAAAATCAACACAATGCTTCAGAAATCAGACAGGATATGTAGAAGACCTTGGACACCCCTAAAATCTTTTGAGATTTGGAAAATGGAACATTAGAACGCTAACTATGCCCATCACTATAAACATTTTGACAGATGAACTGTATAGGTGTGAAATGTATATTATTACACTGCATAAAAGCATATAGTCCCAAGGAATGTTAAATAAATAAGACTTTGATCTGCTACAATGGAAACGATGAAGGACGTTATCAAAGAGAAATGAGCATTGCAATAAATAGGACAATATATTTTGAAGAGACAAAAACTTAAAGATTTTGTACGATTAGAGTGAAAGTTTTGAAGAAAACACCAGAGTACAACAAGGAGACGTAGTGTCACCTACAATGTTTAACACTGAAGAAGCGCTGCATCCCTATGCAGAGCTCAAATAAAGGAATCAAGATTTGGGTTGGTAATAATAAATTAACGTAAAACAAAATTTACGCAGAAAGTAGATACCAAAACATATTTATGTTTTGGTTGTAGTGTCTGTCTAGCCTATAGCCTGTCTAGGCAAGACAGACACTACAACCAAAAGATAGAAACTTTCACATACCTCAGTGTAAGACTAACACACAATAACTCGGAAGAATTAGAAGTTACCAATAGAATAAGATTTGCATATACAAATTTGTATGTACGCAATAAGCTGCTTAGCTCAAGTCTCTATCACATACACCTAAAATTTCTCAGACTGCCACATTGGTCCCGGCTACATAAGTAGTCGTTAGGTCACGTTAGAGGCAGTAGTGCGACCTGAAAACTCTAACATTAGACCTTGGCCAGAAGGTTACACAAAACTTTACTTTACTTTACCTAAAATTATTCTTTAAAAATAATTATTAGACGAAAATGGTTTTATGGACCAATGAACGAGGGAAGTTATTGTGATAAAAAAGTACTTTGAACCCAACACGAGAAAATGGAGTTTGGAGGATCAAACACCACCATGAAATCCGAAAACTTTTCACTGATACATATATAGTGGGTGAGATTAAAGCCAAAGGTTACGTAGGACATTTTGAGGAAAGGCGAGAACTTGATAGTGAGCGACGTATTGAGAAATAATCCTAAAGGCAGAAGACTAGCTGGAAGGCCCAATACAAGCTGGTGGGACCGAAAGAATTGAGGATGTTAGGGCTTAAGGAAGAGGATGTAGCAGGAGATAGGATCTACAGGAGAGGCTGTATTGATGAGACAAAGGACCGACCAGGGTACGAGTGGCCACTCCAGTATGTCTACTCTAAAATAAAACTATGAATTACCCCTGAAAATAAATTCAAAAACCTATTGAGATATTGCCAAAGTGCACTCTTATTTTTAATTTTATAAAAACCAGACCATCAGTGTGGTCTCAGTCTGAAAACTTCTTTTTTATTCAGGTAGCCTCAAAAATGATTATTTACATCCTCAGCTCAAATTCAATGACTTTGATGAAAACAATAATTTCTCCATTTGCTATGTATATAAAGGAGCAAGTTAAACATTTATTTAAATCCAATGGTTAACTTTTTAAGCAAGACCGGTGGCCAAAATTGTTACCATCCATCCACCGTGAGTCGAGCCATCATAAAGCGAGAGTCACGCTGCTCACGACATATGTAGATGGTGCGCCGGTAACGTCCCTGGTCTGGGTACCAGGTCTCGGTGATGTGTGTCTCGTTTACTACTACGTCTGCGTCCAGGTTGGCTGTGTTGATCCAGTTGCCTGAAAAGTTCTGGGGCAGTCGACAACCTGGCTCCACCACTTCCGCTTTCACTGGGGACAAACAATAAGGAATGCTGTTTGTGATAAAATATTATTGGGATTCTCTCACCTTGTTTTGTAGTTTTCCCAACGGCGATTGTCACTAAAATATCTAAAGCATCCCAGGGATCCTCCTACGTTTCGCAGGACCAAAGAAAAAAACGTCCTGCTTCCTCAGGGAGTAGGTCCTCTTGTAACACGCGCCTCACGCACACGGGCTGAACGCCGAACCACACTCAGAGGGGTGGGAGGGGCTGGTGCGGGGGTTCTGATTAACTCAGGAACAAATTCCACAAACCTGGCTCGTTCTTGCATTGTGTCCAGTTCTTTCTTAATAATGTCGATATAAACAGCGCTGATGTCAACAGATGGTTGTGACAATGTATTTTTACTAGCCATTTTTATTGTATAAATGGCTTGGAAGGCTAGACAGACCTAAGACCTGATTGACATAGGCAGAATGGCAGGGTACTAAAAGTAATTGAACTTTTCTGTGTTACCGCTTAGTTGAAAACAATAATATATTTGGATAAACCTACTAAAAATATGTATCTCCTGTTTTTTGGTCTAACTTAATATAATTTTGAAAGATTTATTGTGCTATAGATTCAAATGTTTTGTATCACAAGTTTATGAAATTAGTTTTTTTATTTTGATACCAACAAAAGATCTAGAACAAAAATAATAATTAAATCCTGCCATCCTACAGATTGAATTTTAATTATTTTCTTAGGTTGTTTACACATAGGCCACTACTAGGTTAAATTTTCCTATCTTTCTAAATAATAATTATTACTTTACAAATTATTTTTCTTCACTTTCATTAAAATAAATTCATATATCTATCAAAGAAATTAAAAAATCATAAGTAGTCAGGACCAGTGCAACCATGCGACCAGGGTATATATGCTGACTATGCTTTATGCTCAGAAGAAAAATGCTAAAAGGGACTACATGAAATTAAGTTAACACATTTTATTAGGATTTAATCATCCATACTGTCCCTACAGTTTAGTAATTGCAAAAAATCTCAATCTTCTTTAAATTAAATAAAAGTTATAAATACCCAGGACGTGGGTATTTATGGCGACTAATCCCAGAAGTAAAATGCTAGTAGTGACCACATAAAATTTTGTTTAACACATTTTATCATCATTTGACTATCCTTAGAGGGTAATAATTGCAAAAAAACATCTCAATCTTCTCTAACTTTAATAAAAATTATAAATACCTAGTTTTTGGGTATTTACCCGGGCCTGGGGTAAATACCCAATTTATATTTACCTACCCACTGGGTATTTACCCGACCCACATCACTAACTATAATTAATTGTACCTAATTTCATGATTTTTGTATATAGATATTGTAAAAATGACAATATTTGACAAGTCCTTTTCTTGGGAATAAATAAACTAGGAAAGGATAAAACATTAATTTAGATTAATACATATTAGTCATATATATCATATATTAGTCACTTTGAAAAAGAAGAGTTTTGTCATCTCCAGAAACGTATTCTTTTTTTAAACAATCTCAACTGCCATCACCATTGGCCTAAGGGCCCCTGCAGTGAATTAGACACAGCCAAGTACTGCAGCGACTTGAGTCACATAGGTTAGCTTGAGTCCTTCAAACCTACGTGTTCATGATCTGAGAGGAGTCGCTGGCCATTGGTTTCAAACCAGCAACCTTTGACTTACTGGGCCAGCGTGTTACCTGAGTTACTGTGATGGTTGAGTATTTTAAAACAAAAGACTCTTTGTGAAAATTTTAACAAGTTAATAAGAGAGTAATATATTTTATTTCATTGCCTCTTGCTATTTTATAAGTGGTGTGACTATATTTTTATAGCTAAATCCAATACTAGACAACACAGATTGACCCAGATTAACTCACCTGGATTGATGTGGAGCCTCTCTGGACTCTTCTCAACGGTCTTCAGTGTGTTACACTCGGCCGTGATAGACACCCCGAGGTACAAGTCGTCATCTCGGTTCTTCAAGAAACACCTGTACTTCTCTTCTTTACGTGACTCTTTTGTGTTTGCAACAGCAAAGAAGTGGTTCTTGTCCACAAACCAGTCTCCCAAGCAACTGTATTCCACCACTGAAAATTTTAGGAATTCTTAAATGGTGCAACACAGAATTAAGTGACATAAGTTAGACTTTGATCGGAGACAGCAAGGCTTATTACAAGTTTTATAAAATCTCTAAATTAATTTGTGATATTCATGTACAAGGACTATCCAGAAAGTAATAAAACGTTCTTAAATTGAACACCAGCAAAGTATAAAAGAACCTAATTTTACTGTACATCAATTTTGAAGGTAGCCCCTTAAGGATATTTCACAATTTAATCACAATTCTTACTACTGTAAGGCATTTATCATATTATGCCACAATTTTTTTATAATTGTTTAAACAAATTTGCAGGGTGATGGCTTATTCAACCAAAAATTAGAAACCAAAAATAAAGCGTGAATTCACCATTTGACACCCAAAACCAAAAGAAAAAGGTGTGGTGAGAAAAAAGTGATGAAGATATACAACAAAAATCAGTTATCAGATGCACAGGAAAGATTACACCGACAGACATTGGAATATTGGAACTCCGAATGTATGCAGTGGTTAGATTGGTCATATAAAATGAGCATTAAAACTAAAACATTAAAAGTTTTTGTTTTAGCGATATGAAACATATTTGTTCAAACAATAAAGTTTTGCATCAGACAGTGAAATAATGTAATTTGTTTCCTGTAGAAATACAAGAATATCATTCATCGGTCCGAGCCAAAAAGTGTCAAAAGGTGTGTAAAAACACAAAACACAAATTTACCTCCATCAAAGGTGCCAGTCATTCCCGGACATGCCTTGTAAGTGATGTTGAATTTCTGGTTTGATATGAGGAACTGGGAGCCAGCCTGCTGACAGGATCGGATTTGCGCCTCGGGATGCTTGCACTCACCCGTGAACCGGAACCGGTTCTAAAATAAATTAAACCTTTTGAAATACACTAAACCTCATTGCACAAGATGAGCATTCATTTTTGAGTAAAGTCATCATGATAATTTTGTTTAGCCTAAGACAGTGGTAAAGGTTTCTGTAGACACTTGATAACAAATTTACTCATCGGGTTCGACAGTTTCGGACATGAGTAACATGTGAATTCTGGTTTGACTACAGGACTAACCAGCCTTGATCGGATTGACGCTGATACTAAAATAAAAAATCTTGCACTAAATTATAATTCTAAAAATAGCACTAAAATAAATTAAGATAAATAGACTAATCATACAAAAAAACAATAACTAAACCATATTGAGTTATTCAATTATTGCTAGTAATTTAACAATCATGTAGATTCAGAACCTACATAATTGCCACACCCCTCCTAAACTTTCCAGACAGGAACGTAATTTTGAGAGAACATTGTGATGAGTTGCTGGTCTGGGTTCAAGTTGGCACACACATTTCCCACTGTCGGCTGTTGACCTCGTCTGAGATTTACACAGCCAGCTGAAAAATCGAATTTTCATTCTATAAATTTATAGAGTTCTAGACTATTCTACTGAAATTAACTTAACTCTATTGTCTTGACTATTTGGATTTTCTAAAACTTTTTAACATCTTCTTATTTCAAAAATAAGTGAGCAGAAAACTTAGACATTATAATACAACTATAAATGTAGTATTTTTATGAGAGTGGAGTATTAATTGTTACATATTGTTTCAAAGCAGGAATGATTTGCGACATCAGATTTTTCAAACCATCTAATCATGCAAGACTTGAGAAAGAAAAAAAATTTCTGCAAAACCGTTATATTGATACTTTGTAACAATGTTAATATAGGTAATATAATCACTGGGTTACCCTAACAGATAGAAGATCAGTTGGACACTAAACACGCACAATCACATTGTCACCAAGCGATTAGGCGAGAAACGCCGACGCTTCTTTCCCCTCTCTTGTTGTACTAACCTAGTAAACATAATTTACCGTGCCTAATAAATTATGCACTATTTTTAAATAATGATATACCACTTAAATGTTTTCAGATGTAAAAACCATTCTAAATATTTAATTTATTATTAATGTTTTTAGAAATATAAAATATTTTACATCACATCATATGACGTGGATCCTAAAGGGGGAACAAACGTCACTTGACGGGCGTACTCAATTGGGCTCGTTTGTAATTGGCTTGTTGACTCCTCAACATGTCATACTAAAATCATACTTCAGGCAGGCTTAAATACATTTGTGCTGCATGCACTATATACAAAAATATTTAATCAGGGCCTAATGATAAAACTAGCCTAACATGCAGGTTGAAACACCAGGCACAGAATAGATAACCATACAAACTAGGCAACTTGTAAGAACATGCAAATAAGTGCTTTTCATACCCTGCAATTCGTTAGTAAATTCGATTCATTCGCTATAGAATGCATTGGAAAGCTTTTATTCCAAAAGTACACTACTAGGCACTACAACATGTAGGTCTAAACATAAAAAGTTGTATAATACGTTGAACAATTTTCTGTACTCTTTTCCACTGACCTAAGAGTTTGATTGACTTGTTAATCATTTATTGTTATAAATACTAAGGCCCCTTACACACGTTCCGACTTTTACTGATAAATATCGGAACGTAACATTCCAATAATGGCGGTCGGTGAACAATGGGAGCTTGCACACGGTCCGTCCATCATCCGATCTGTCTCGATCGCCGGATAGCAACCAGATCCACTGTAGACATCCAGCGCCATACCTGAACCGGACACACAGTGACTTATATATGATTAGACGGAGGAGCCTTGTACACCATCCGGTAATCTCCGTTCCGGTATCGGCTCACTTCACTGGTTGACTTGTGTTCTTCACATCGTTATTGTGTTTTAAGTTGATTTTGTGAGTATATGATACGATACTATTGACAAAGACATACTTTTATTGCGAGTTTATTTTCATACTGACTGAATTCGTGATGAGTATGGATTTTATATGCCATAAAGTAATAATAAAAAACTTTAAAATAAATTGAAAAGGGTGTTTAACTCTGATTATCATTATTGTTAATTAGGGGCATGAATTCATAGAATTTAAAAATATTTCACCATTCATAAAATAAACAAAGACGATGACCAATTTTTTTGAAAAGTTGTTTGATGAGTCAATCCATATTATTCTTTTAATAAAAGAATACTCACACACAAGTTCTTTCATTTGTTCTAGACAATTTGTATATAAATAATGTTCTTTTGACATCCAAAAAAATTATTAGGCCTACTATCATTGCGGATTCCTATTAACACTACCTTGCACACGACACACAGCAATCCAGCAATTGGTCAATAAAATCCGGAACGTGTGCAAACAACGCTTGATCAGTAAAAATCGGACCTATATTTACCAGACCGATAAAAATCTGAGCGTGTGCAAGAGCCTAACAGTTACAATTTGTGGTTGTTACAAAAGAATAGATACCTGAAAAAACATTCGGCTAACTGATGCAAGAGCCCCTTTTGATCTTTCCAAACCCTCTCAAAAATGTTTTCAACGATCATCCCTAAACCAACAAATAACCACTAGGCCTATGTTGTTTTGTAAAGACTTAACTTATATCATTACTCCAATATATAATCAAATAAGTAAGTAAAACTTACTCTCAATTCTATCCAATACATTTACTGTTCGAACCAAGAACTTCACACAATGATAACACCCATCTGCAGGATGATGGAACACAATTGTGTAATTTACATGGTAGTCTTGTTTGATGTCTTCACAATAATATCCATGGTCAGAATTTCGATGCATTTCATTTGCGTTCAGCTCTGTTTCTGTTTGTATATTTTCCCAAGAGAACCAGGATCCTCTTAAAACAATTGGTATACTGCATTCTGCATCTGCTTCATCTAAATTTAAAAACATATAATTTCATTACAAATTTAAATAGCCTACTAGACAAATGTTTTACCATATTGTTTAATGGTGGAAAATCTAATCGTAGGCCTAAATTAAATGGCTTGATGGAAATTATAGACAATGTTTAGGATCACAATTATTATTTTAACATACTAATAATGAGTGTAACAGTCGGGTAACTCAATAGAAAAATATTCACTTAGAGATCCAAAGGTAATCTAACCTATCTGAAAACAGGTAATGGATATCTTACTCAATCAAAATTTATATTATTTATTTGTATTATTACTTGTTATTTATTATTAATTGTCTTATACTTTAAGATCTCAATATATACTAGTGAAGGTTAATTACTTATGAATTTAACAATAACGTGCGTTACAGTTAACTGTTTCTAATATTTAGAATGTAAAATGATTCAGTTCAGTTATTGGTTAAAATCATAACTATTACTATGCATTTTAAAATTAGTACCTTATTTTAAAATACAACACGAGTGTATGACTTAAAGTGATTTGCAAAATATTGATCAGGTATAACCTTAGATGGAGTGTCAGAAAAGAGGATATTCAGAGAGGGATAAAACAGAAGTTAAGAAACTGTAACTGAACTTAATTCAAGGCATGGGTGTATTATAGTTTGGCCCAGGGGTCTTCATATGATTTTCTGAGAATTTAGATCATCTCATTATATACATGAATGATGAAAAATGATGACTAATGATGAAAAATTTATTTTTGTAGGTAATTCCAATTACATCAGGAACAGAAATAAATCATAAAAATTATTGAAAATCTGTTTTATAATGTTATATACATAAAAACTTATTAGCATTTGAAACATAATTTTAGGTAGGGCCGATGCAATTTTTATATCTTTTCATGCCAAAAACAGTACCAGAGGTTCTATTAGTATAAACTTTACCAAAAGTAGTAGAGCAGACCATTGTCTGCTCTACTGTAGAGTTGGCCAGTGCTAGAGTTAAAATATGGAAGGTTTTCTTGACCATACTTTTATTAATTTGAATTTAAAATTGGCTAAAATCTCCATTTGAACATAAAGTATAATATAAGGATTTAGGATAATTTACTAGCCTAGTTAGTATTTAGTAATATTTGTAAATAATCAAAACCTACATTCACTTCCATCTGTTGTCAAAAAATATGGTTTAGTAGGCTCTTAATCTGAAAATTAAATAATTTTTGGCTGAAAACTTGTTGTTTTAAAATGGATAATCACTTCCAACTCTATTAAAATACAGTTGGGTTTAAAAAACCTGTTGAAAATCAAAATTTGTTTCCTTAGATTCATACACAAATATATTTGTATTTATCATTCAGCAACAGGTAGGCTTGTTTGTTTATTCATTCCAGTCTACCATAACCTAATAGTCAAATAAACAAATCAATATCAGTACTTACATGTACAAATTGAAACGAGCGCAATGCCAATTATAAATTGAAATATTGAACTATGTAAAAACATCATAGTAAAATTATTATAGTTAAGCGTAAAAAAGTTAAAGTATTTCACAATGCCATTCTAAGACAGTTCTTCATGAGGAATTATTTCAATAATGGCTGGCTCAGTGACAGACTGCCAGTGTTCGATGTAGACAGACCAGACACGCCCACCAAAAACTACGTCGGTAGCTGCTAGCTGCAGTGCAGAGGGCAGAGTAGAATGTAAAGTGAGCGCAAACGATTGTCACGCCCATTGATAGTTAATTGATCATTAGTTAATAATTATTTAGTTATTTTTTGTAAAATACGTTCATAGCTAGTAAATCATCGTATAGACATATTTAAATTAAAACCGATAATTAGAGTGAGAGTAAGAGTCATAATATAATTCTTGCCGCTTAGATGCATGTATAAGACACTTAAGAAACGAGAAAACAAAACGTCATGACTAATTATGTGTTTTGGAATAGATGCTAGCAGACTTCAGATGAATAGTATAATTGTTTTCATAACCTTAGTATCTTATACCATCTATGATAGTATTTTTAGTGTTTGCAGACATGAACTTTACCGATGTTTAAATATAGTACCATTCCTCTCTGATATTATCTATCTTACCGGCTGTGCTTTCATTGAAAACTGTTTTCATACCAGCTTTTTCTCAGCTGTTATTTGTATTTGTATCTACTAATAAATGTGTCGACTGCGTCTGTCGACATGAGTCGTTTGTTTGTGCGTTAGGTACGATTTATGAAATTGTTTGTTTTGTTTTTATCTTCTCAATCTATTGTCGTGTAGTTCTTTCAAAGCATTATTTCTTAAAATAAGATTAGTCAACAATAAAATCGCAGTTTTATTTGGAATTGAAATGAGATCATGAAGAAGTTAAGCAGTGCTTTATACTATACAACCTAACTATACGTTATACAACTTTTATGTTATTTATCCATGAATATCGGAATATAAAATTAATTTGAAAATAGGGCATTTTAAAGTAAGGGGTTTCTGCCAAAACATATTATAAATTATTACATTACAATGACCTTCTTATTTGACTCTATTGTTTTTAATGTTTCAATATCACTCATTATTGTCATTTTAACTCTTTACTACTTAATGACAAAAAAATTTGACTATTGGAAACAAAAAAAAGTTAAATATGTTAAACCTGTACCTCTTTTCGGAAATATAATGTCAACAGTGCTTCGAAAGAAAAGTTCTGCCGTCAATCAGCTAGAAATGTACAGTTTGTTTCCTGAGGAGCAATTTATTGGAACATTTTTTTTCATGTCCCCATTTTTAATGATAAGAGACCCTCAACTAATTCATCAGATTCTCATAAAAGACTTCACATATTTTTATGATAGAGGAATGGTATATGATGAGCGACTAGACTTGTTGTCTTCTCATCTTGTAAATTTGAAGGGTCAAAAGTGGAAAAGTTTGAGGAGTAAGTTAACTCCTGCATTCAGTTCTGGAAAGCTCAAATCTATGAGTCACCTGTTGGAACAATGTGCAAATTCACTCACTGAATATTTGGAAAATTTATCAGATTCAACATCTTCTTATGACATGCGAGAATTAATGGCAAAGTTTTCAACAGATGTAATTGGTTCTTGTGCTTTTGGTTTACAATTCAATTCCCTTCGAGATCCTGATTCTCAATTTCGGAAAATGGGACAGCAAGTATTTAAACCATCTATGAGATTCATTATCCGAATGATTGCACGTATTTTTCACCCAAGTTTACCATACTATCTAAACTTAAAAATTTTAGACAAAGATGTTGAAAAATTTTTTTTGGACTTTGTGAAGGATGCAATACATAGAAGGGAAGGTAAAAAAACTGAGAAGAAAGACTTCATCCAACTTCTTGTTGAGTTGAGGAATGAAGATTTAACATCTGTTAAATCCAATTCAGTAGAAGAGAAGTCTTGTAAGTAGGCCAATCACATTTTTTACCAATGTGTCTTTTTTATCAAAGAAGAGATAATGTCAAACCGTGGTAAATTTACTATCAAATTTTGACCTGTTATTTTTATTAACTGTATTAGTCAGTGAACACATTAGTATTAGTTACAAATAATAAATTATCTTCATACCAACTATGTTTTTAGTAGATATCTGAAATAACTATATAATTTTAATTTTACAAGTATTTCTAGAATTATATATAATAAATACTTAGGTTAAAAGATTTGTCTTATGATTTTTTGTGTTTTAGCGAATTTCCCTTAGGGAAGAAGCTATTACCATAGGTCTCATGGTAAGACTTAAGCCCGGGACCTTGTTATTTTTTCGTCTTTAGGTGCCCAGAGTCCAAAAACAATAGTCTTCGTTAAAATTTATATATATATAACTACTTTAAAAATTGTATGGTTGTGTACTGAATGAATGAGTGTTGGTTCTGCAAATTTTCGTTTTAATTATAAAAAACGTTTTCAAGCAAGTAGAAATAGTGACTGTGTACAACATGAAAACACAACTCATTCAGTACACAACTATACAATTTTTAAAGTAGTTATAAAAGTCATTTGGCACTTATGAATAATATATATATATATATATATATACGATAAATCTCGTAAAAATAGTCAGATCGAGACCAAATTTGGTAGAGACGTGTATTCCTACAAATGCTCGGACGAGTTCGTAAACCAGACATATCGGTCAATGGGAACGGGTAGTTTGGGGGATTTTGTACCCCAAAATGGGTTTTTTTGCGTTTTTCACATGTAATTTTTAAAAATTTCAAATTTTATATTTCACCATTGGAATTGTTGTTGTACGTTGTATTGTGGGGCTCCAATGTTAATCTTATGGAGGATAGGGAAAAATTAATATTTCCCATATTAATCAATATTTTTGGATAAAACTTGATATTTAGCTTCATGTGGTTGAGATCTATCCATTTATGCTTAAAAATTATAGTTTATGTGTTTATCATGGCAGCAAACCTGCATACTCTATAAATCTTGTCATATATTGTTATTATATTATTGATATGGAAATTCGCTGAGTATGCAGGTCTGCTGCGACGGGGGTATTTATTCCTGTCAGAACTAATCAATTTGAACGTTATTTTTGCAAAATACATTTTACAGTATTAAATAAGTAATTTTTTACATTGAAAGACTTAAAATTAACAAATTCTCAAGTTTTGTAAGATGGTATTGTAGATAATAATAATTACTGTACATATTATATATATTTTATTATTATATTGTAAATGAAGACCATAGTACCCTTGCATTATTTTATTTTAACACCACATGTTTCGGAGATTATCCCATCTTCAAGTGTGAACAAAAATGTAACCTCTAAATATAATTACATAATGAATTTAATTTTCGGTTTAAGAAATGTGTTGAATTTGTCATGCAGTGTGATAGAGAAGATATGTATATTAATATTATAGTCTCTTCGTCTTCAATTTTTTCAAATATGCAGTTGATTTTATCAAATTGTATTAGTGAAAGTTAATAAAACAGAAAAAATACGCCTATATATTATATAAATAGAAAGAACAAATTACTATATATTTTATACCATGTATTTTTTATAGAAGTTTTTTAGAATCCACATTTCATTTTGTTACATCCATCAATGATAAAAATTAGGTATAGGCCATTTAATTAGAATAATTTCTCCCCATAGTGTTGAAGAATTCACACTTAGCTTGATACATAGAAACACAAAATAATAAATAACACTGAATAAATGACACTTGAAAGTACTTTTTATTCAAATGATTGTATGTATTTTATGATACATTATTTCGGACTTTGTCTTAAACTTTATAGTTGGCCTACAATTAATAAAAATAACCGAAAACCGTCTAATTAATCACTTAAAACAACCTTACTACCAATAAATTTAAAATCAATAATAATTATGCTTGTTTTTTCAGTTGTGCTCACTGATCAAGTTTTAGCCTCAAATGCATTCGTTTTCTTTATTGCTGGTTTTGAAACTACTTCTTCCACAATGAGTTTTCTATTGCTGGAATTAGCTGCTAACCCTGACATCCAAAAACGAACTAGAGATGAAATAGTGGATGTTCTCCAAAAACACAATAATGAGCTAAATAATGACACATTGAAAGATCTTCATTATCTGGAAATGGTTATATCAGGTATGTCTAACTGTATCTAAGGTGTTAAAACATATATTTTACATCAGATTCTTTAGTTACCACAACACATGTGGTCCGGACATTTCCTCTCATTATCTGGTCTATTGGGGCTCTAAGTGTTCCGGCTATTGAAAGTCCAGATTAAATAAAGTAGTATTATTATTAATGAAATTACTTTTACTTTTAAATAGCTGCCACACCAATCAAATCGGGTTATTAAAGTTAGGTTGGATGGATCAATACATGCAAATACAATCCTGTAAAGACGTAAGTAGTTCATAAATAAGATATTCATGAAATTAGGAATTAGGAATTATGAATATTTATCTATTGTAATTGTATTGAAAGTGTATTGTTGTTTTTAGAAACATTACGGAAGTATCCTATTGCTTTTGGCCTCTTGAGGGAATGTACTCAGACATATCAAGTGCCAGAGAGTGATTTAGTCATTGAGAAAGGTTTAAAAGTAATAGTGCCTGTGTTTTCTCTCCACCGTGATCCCAAATACTTCCCAGACCCGGAGCGATTTGACCCTGAGAGATTTTCTCCGGAAAACAAGCACAAAATCCTCCAAGGCACTTACTTGCCTTTTGGTGATGGTCCTCGAATCTGCATTGGTAAGTTGAAATAATAAAAGTTAAAAATTAAAAATAATTAGCTTTAGAACTTTTTAAGGATGTTAGCCATAACTTTGCCTGTCTGTGAACATTTGTGAATATTATTATTATATAATGTGGCACAAAGTCCTGAGAAAAGTAGAATTTTATGAAATCAGTTGTTAGTAGGATACTCTTTGGAAAAAATATTAATAGTTAATTTCGTAAATGCTAATGTTATTGTCTCATTATAATAACTAACTCACTGAATCATCAGGTTTTGATACTGAAGTGTAAAGTGACTTTTTTGAATTAATGATAATTTAATACTAATTTTTACAAAGGTTTTATCAGAATTTAAATTTTGACTTCCAAATTTCTAACAAAACTTCATTAATAGTTTTTAAGGGTTTTGTGTTATGAAATTATAGTTTCTCAATATTTATCATGTTTTATGTATAGTTTATCTAAGAAAATTTAATCTTGTTATTTATGTAGAGCGAGTGAGGTAAATTTTACATTTTCTGTTGCTCTTATTTTATCACTCATGAATGTGACAAGATAAAATTGTGGCCTCAAGGACTGACAGCCTCCTCACCTCAGTTATGCATGCATTATATAATCTTTATTGTTGTATAGCCTAATAAGTACACAAATACAGCACAAATATTTAATATTTGTATCAATATGAGCAGAAGAATAAGAACAGATTTTGTGGAAAATTCACATAAAAAGCAAAAGTGAATTGTATTATTGTGCTGTCAGTCAGTTAACTTGTTTCTCTTATGTAATTCAATATTTGTATAGTTCAAGGCTATGTAAGTGCACTAATGATAACAATTCACAGAGCTCCTCATTTGAACAATTAATTCTTATTCCTGACACCATTGGAAACCCATTCGGCTTGTGCTGTTTGGCTTTGCCAAAATGTCGTCTACATCATTTTGTGTGTATTGCACCATACAAAAAGCTACAATAATGTGCTACAATTTAGTATTTGTGCATATAGGAATTGTCTTTTAATTTTGTAAAATGTTGGTTTTCATTTAAAGGTCTTCGTTTTGCCATGATGGAGATGAAGTATGCATTTTGCAAAATCCTACCCAAGTATGAGTTCATGTTGGGGGAAGATATGAAGTACCCCGTTGAATTCCGGAAGAGTGGGGCTCCGTTGCTATCACCTGAGGGAGGAATTATGCTCAACGTTCGTCGTATTGAGAGTTGAACTTTTTGAGAAGGGTTTGCAAAAAAATACAAAGGTAGTCTTTGTGAGCCAGAATATCTGCCTTATTTAGGGAATTCTATTTAGTTTAGTATATAGACTATTTAAAATAAACATGTTATAAAATGTTATAAAAGGTTTATGTCAAAATTGTACCAAAGTCATTACTGGCATGACAAATAACTAGTTGATTTTTAACAGCATCTAGAAGGGAATTGTTATGGCAAGAGGTACCTTAAAACTAAGGATCGTCTCTCCTGTGTATTTATAAAAATTTGTCACAGATTTTCAAGTAATCAATTCCTCAACTTTACTGGCTGGGTGGTTTTGTTGTTTAGGGTTGCCATACATAAATATGAGTAAATACCCCTGTCGCAACAGACCTGCGTACTCAGCGAATTTCCAAATCAATAATATTATAATAAAAATATATGACAAGTCTTTAAAAAATCTGTCCATAAACATGAAAATTATTTGCCTATTCTCCATAAGATTAACATGGGAAAGAGTGTGCAGTTTTGCTGCTGTGAGGAACACTGAATGTAGGCATTTCTACCATAAACAATTTTTATTTTTAACATTTATACCAACTTTCATCAACATCTGTCCATAAATAAAGGAATTTGCCTATTCCCTATATGATTAACATGGGAAAAGAGTATGCAGGTTTGCCGCCATGATAAACACATAAACTATGATTTTTAAGCATAAACGGGTCGGTATCAACAACATGAAGGTGAATACCAAGTTTAATTCAAAAATATTGATTGATATGGGAAATATTAATTTTTCCTTATCCTCTATAAGATTAACATTGGAGCCCCAAAATACAACGTACTGTGTTTAGATTTTTTAATATCTTGGTAATCGTTGGAGATATGTAAAAACTTTAAGAAACTTAATTGTGCAGTTTTTAAGCTGATTCTAATGGTGAAAGATAAAATTTGAAATGTTTTAAAATTACATGGGAAAAATGCAAAAAACCTATTTTTGGAATAGAAAACCCCCCCAAACTACCCCTTCCGATTGACCGATATGTCTGGATTACGAACTCATCCGAGCAAATGCAGGAATACACGTTTCTACCAAATTTGGTCTCGATCGGACAATTTTTATATAGAGTTATCGTGTTCACAGACACACACACACACACATATATATATATATATAAATTTGAACGACTATTGTTTTTTGTCTCTGGGCAACTAAAGAAGAAAAATAACATGGTCCCGGCTCGCCATGAGACCTACGGTAATAGCTTTTTCCCTATGGGAAATTCGCTAAAAGAGGTAAAAACACAAATTTCTTTTAAAAAAGAATTTTTATTAAAAAGCAAAATATGGAAGGTTTGTATTTTTGAGCACCTGTCTGTGTCTGTACTGTACAAAGCGGAAAAATGCAAAATGTCTGTATTTTAGGTTGAGAGCCTAAAATGTCACTAAATAAGGGTACAACGTGTGTAGCCTATCAGTCTCACGTCTGAAATTGCATCTCTAACCAAAATTAGTTAATCTTAACAAATGAGAAGTGAATAAAAAAGTAAAGAGGGAAGTATCATTTCCGTTGAAATATAATAGGAAATGAAGATTAGATTAACTAAGTTATTCAATTATAGTAAAACAATCTAATTTTGGTTAGGCTATAATTTGGTTGTTAGGTTAAAGATTATTAATAATTCATTGCCAAATTAGTTTGTTGTTTTTGTTTACTCATATCATCGTTAAAGTAGGCAATGTTTTTAAACACGACACACATTTTACTATCCCAAATTCCTTTTTCCAAATTTTACATTTTTTTATATATTCTAATGACTGATGATTGTGGTGTTTATAACTTAAGATAATCTTGTTTCAAACTTATTTAGGGCTCAAATGTTAAGTGTGGAAACTCAACAATGTGCATTAAACTCTTATTGTTTTTGGCAGTATACAAATTTGCTTAGTGTAAATTTATATATATATTAACTTAAATCATGTGAGTAGTCAGAATCCTTAGCTTGATTCGAAATTTTTAGCAGAATAATGTGTTCTGTTTGAAATCACATGTTAATTGCTAAAATTGTCAAAGATTACACCATTTTGATTCAAAACGTACAAGATTTACCAAGGGAGGGAACCCCTGGACCTCTCGGTTGGGATATACTCCATACTACCCAAACCCCACGTTTAGGCCCTCTCAAGTAAGTTTCAGAATTTTGTTCTCAGATTTATGGCAACCCTAGTAATAATGTAGTTAATTTAGCAAATTTTATTAAATTTTTGCAGTTTTGAAGTTGTCTGCAAACTGAATATTCAAATTTAGATTATATTTTTTTTAATAATTTAACTTTCAAATCAAAATTCGACATTAATACTTATTATAAAAATATAAAATTTAGGTACCAAGTTTAGGAATTGACAAAGTTTTAAGATTATCCTTACTTTCATTAACCATTTCAAAATAATAATTAAATTAAATTTAATGTCATAAAATGTAGTTAAAATCTATGGTTAAAAATCAGAGTTGTGTCTGTACATTGCTTGAAATATGGCAGCATTTTTAGGTAATTTTATCTTTTTATCGATCAGGAAAGCAAAAATTAGGTTGTAATTCAATATCCGTCTGCTAGTCTGAATGCATCCGGAGGTATTTGGCCTATTGTGTTCAACTTCTTCGTGGAAACGAATGATGATAATATTATGATATTTTCTCATTAACCTATATATTTTGTAGTACTTTTTTGACTATCTGTAAATGTCCCAAAGCAATATTAAAAGGAATTTTGAATACATTGTTCAATGATTATTATAGCATGTTTTGAAATTGTAAGTTATTAAATTCACAATTTAGTGTGACTAATAATGTCCACAATCATCCTACTCATTTCTTATTCATAATTGGCTTAAAATACCTACCTTGTGGTAGGGTTGCCATTTCAATAATCTAATGTAATCTAATCTAAGATTTAGTCAAGGGTTTCAACCTACAAAAACTTTCTGTTTTCTTTGTTGTACATCAGTTTTTTCTCTGATAAAACATTGGTACATTTTAACCTATGATTTAGATTGGTCAATTCATTTAAGGCTAAAAATAAACTGTTGTATGATTAATCCTTTTTTTATTCATCAAAAATGGTAATTTCATAATTAATATGGATTATTTGAGTAAGATTCCTGTGATTATATGTTTTACAGATAGTATATATGTACAAAATCAGTTGGTACAAATACTACTACAGTTACATAATATATAATAAAATCTATTAAATCTGGTTTGCTAGTCATATTTTTTTTATTTGGTAAAATGGTGAGATAAAATCTTATCATGACAACATTTGTGATATACAAATCTGACATGTTGTGAGATTGGAGATACCTCTTCTGTGATAGTTGCTGATACCAAACACTGCTGATATTGCATATCTAGAATTTGATTTAACAATTGTAATACATATATTTTACTAAGTAAAAACTTGTCTTCATTTACCCCTTAATTCAAATTTAATGTTTGTGTTTATAATATATTTATAATAACTTTACCATCTCTATAAATTAATTATCGTCTTTCAATAATTTTTTTGGCGTCTAATACTGTCCTTGCTGGGATCAATGTCATGTCCAGTTTTAAACAAGTGGATCCTAGTAGGCCTGTCTCAAATTACATCAGTACCTATAATACATATATTTCAAGTAGGCCAGCTGTATTTTTTTGAACATACAAGGATTAATCAATAATCTAAATGTTTTGGAAGTTGCAGCATCTGAACAAGATTCAGATGTGATTTGTCTTGCTGAGCATTGGCTAAGCTCTGATAACTTAAACGTAGCTTGTCTTAAAAATTACACTGTAGCATCTAGTTATTGTAGAAAAAAAAGTCCATAGTGGGACTGTCATTTTTGTTAAAAGCGACTTGTCTTATACGTCCCTACCCAATATTGAAAGAATGGCCCGGGAGGATGTTTTTGGGGTTTCTGCTTGTATAGTAGAAAGTTTTCAAAAGATATTTGTGTGCTTGTATCGCATTCCTGATAGGAACAATATTCCTATTTTTTCACTAAGTTAGACAACCTACTAAAGGTGGTTAATTCACTCAACTCAAATTTTATTGTTTATGCTGATTTTAACATAGATTTCAAGTCCAATGATGCTATAGCCAAGGAATTGATTAGTTTGATTAACAGTTGTGGTCCAGACATACTACTTAAGGATGAGATTACTAGGCCTGGTTTAAAGAACATAGGAACTTGCATTGACAATGTCACTAATCTCACCCTATCAAATCTTAAGTTTAATATTTCAGATATTGGCTGTTCTGACCACAACTCAATTAACCTATACTTAGGCCTCAAATTATCTTATCTTATAATATTATAAAGAAGAGGTGGTTTCTGTATGTTTGTTTGTGGGTTTGTTGTGGCAAGTGAACGCAAAAAATACTGAACCAAACAGTTTGAAATTTTACACAAAGACAGATCTTAAACTCATGCAACACATAGGCATACTCATTTCCTTAAAATCCTCTCGGGCTACGCCCTGTGGACGTCCTAAGTTTCAATGTTAACATTTCTAGAAAATGAAAACATAAAATTACTTGAATGTCAACAGCTGTGAACACTAAAATTTGACAGTTCGAGAAGCAGAAGACATAGTTGCTGTAAATACCCTGGGATTCAATGTTTACAGTTTTTAATGTCAACATCCGTTTACTTTACATTTTGACAGTTCGAGAAGAAAAAGAAATAAAGTTAATTTTTACACATAAACTGCTGGATCGAAATTAGTGAATTATTAGTTCGAAATAGTGGAATGGTAGATTTTTAATTTTCTCCCGATGCCTGCCTCTATTACGTTAATGCTTATCCTCTCCCAATATTTGACATATGTTACTTTGTCATGTTTAGATATATACTTAGACACGTGTTTTGTCATTTTGTAAAACAATAAAGAATTAATTATCAATAACTTAAATGTATCTGTAGAGCCTACACCTCTCAGCCTTTTTTACCCGTGCGAAGAACGGGTACTTTGGCTAGTCATCATTATCAGAGAACAATGTTAACCCTACCCGTAGCAAATCCTATAAGACATTTAGAAAAATATCTTATGTAAACTCTGTAAGTTTTGTTCTAGTTGAATGAATAAGTCAAATGAATAAGGCCAATTGGTTCAATGTTTATTTAGAGAATGATGCCAATACTATGTTTGAATTATTCTTTGGTGAATTTTTGAGAATAATGAACTCAGCCTTTCCCTACAGGACTGTGCTGAGAAAAGATAATAAACCCAAATCAATTATTAATAAGTGGTATACAAATGATCTTCAAAAGCTAAAAGATAACTGTGATAAGCTCTATTTTCTTTCAAAGAATACATCAGACAACCAGATAAAAACAATGCACAAACAGGCAAAATACCAATATAGGAATGAAATTGCCAAAGCAAAACTAGTTTACAATAATAATCTTGTTAAAAATTCTGTAAATAAGCCAAAACAAATATGGAACATCATCAATAACAATACTTCCTCGAAACCCCAAAAAAGGTCTGATGTATTATCAACACTCAAGTGGTAGCCGAAATACCCATAAGCTCTAAGAACTCAGAGTATTATGTTGAAAACCATATCGACTGTAACCTGCCTGTTGGTTTTCTTAATGTATTTGCTTTTTCTCACATCTCAGTGGAGGATGTTTTCTTAGCTTTAAGATCTCTTAGTAATAGTACCAATGTTGATATTTATAATGTAATTAGCAGTATTGTTAAACTTAGTAGCAGCTCAATATATGAAGTCTTGGCCCATATTTTTAACAAATGTATTGAAAGTGGATGTTTTCCAGAAAAACTCAAAATTTCTAAAGTTATTCCAGTCCACAAAAGGTTGAAAGAGGATGTTGTGGAAATTATAGGCCTATTTCCCTAGTACCCCCTTTCTCAAAAGTGTTTGAACGCATAATATGCAACCAAATGATCAAATTTCTTGATATTAACTCACTACTTTCAGAAAGTCAGTTCGGTTTTCGAAAAAATCTATCAACAAGTCAGGCCATAATGAATTTTATCCAGGACTGCTTTGAAGGTAAAGAAAATAAAATGAATTTAGCTGCCAGGTTTTACGATCTTTCGAAAGCTTTTGATACAGTAAACTATAAAACTCTGATCCATAAGTTAAAAGCAACTGGTTTTTCTACATCTGCTCTGCTTGTAATTAAATCTTATTTATAAAACCGTACACAAACTGTATATTACAATAATTGTTTTTCTAAACTCAAATCAGTATATAGTGGGGTACCACAAGGATCAATACTGGGCCCACTCCTCTTCATAATTTATGTGAATGATCTACCAATTAATATCAAGTCTAATAAGATTAATTATTTTCTATATGCTGATGATATTTGTTTGACTGTTAAAAACAAAGCAACTAGACAGACTGAGGGGGGAGCGCGCTTGTCTGGGGGTAGAGCGTGGGGCTTTGGTGCCTAAGGTCCTGGGTTCAAATCCCGCCAATCACCAATGGCTTTTCGCTATGTGATAATGCCGCAACCCACACAGGGGTGCTCAAAATGCCGCTACAGCTGAAGTGCCTTGGGAGTAATCCGCCCCTTCCAATAAAAAAATAGACAGACTGATTTGATTATTCATCAGAATTCTATAATAACTTGCTTTCTCATTGGTGTAATGCCAACTCACTTTCCCTTAATTTGACAAAAACTCAGGAACTAATTCTAATAAATTATGGAAATTATGATGTAGTCAGTGAATCAGTTAAATTTCTAGGGATGGTTATTCAAAGCAACTTTGTTTGGTAAGACCATGTTAATTATATTCTCCCTAAAGTGTCTAAAGGTATATTTATGATTAGAAGGCTTCAAAACATTGTATCAACAGAAATTTTAATGTCTGTTTATTTTGGCTATGTCCGTTCTCATATCTCATATTGTACCATTGTTTGGGGGAACAATTCCCATGCAAATACCTTGTTCATAACTCAAAAACAAGCAATCAGACTGATGATTGATGTAAGGTACCCTATAGGCATTCATGTAGATTAGTGTTTGTTAAATTAGGTATAATGACACTTCCTTGTATATACAGGGTGTTCATTAAAGTTGGGGACAAACTTCAAGGGGTGATAGTACTCATCAAAATAAACAAAAAATTTCCTATAAACATATGTTAAAAAATCCTTCGTTTAGCCGCTAACCGCCATTTTGTATTTTATACAAAAACCTTTATATATAAAGAACTATTTAAGATACAGAAACCAAACTTTGCACACATATTTATTGGCCAAAGAGACAAATATTCTCAGAGTATCATTGAGTTTGCTTTTATATTTTTAAAATGGCGGAGGTTCTTAAAGTTAATGTTTTTTTGTTATTTTAATTAAAATATTTTTAACCGCAGTAATTTTGAAAATATAAAAGCAAACTTAATGAAAATTTGAGAATATTTTTTTAGCCATTAAATGTGTGCGAAGTTTGGTTTCTGTATCTTAAATAATTATTTATATATAACGTTTTTTGTATAAAATACAAAATGGCGGATAGCGGCTAAACAAAGGATTTTTCAACATACGTTTATTAGAAATTTTTTGTTTTTTTATGAGTACTATATCACCCCTCGAAGTTTGTCCCCAACTTTAACACCCTGTATATATCTATCAATGTCTGGTGTTTATTAAGAGGAATCTTCACTTATTTTCTTTAAATTCTAATATTCATAAGTATTATACCAGACACTCAAAAGATGTAAATAAAAAAATATTATTCCTACTCTAAAACCATGAATAGCTTTAAAGCCACATCTGTAAAACTGTACAATAAATTGCCAATTACTGTAAGAAGTCTATGTTTGAACAAATTTATAAAGGTTATTAGGCTCTATCTGACACTATTTTTTTACTCTATTGAAGAATATCTTGCTTGTAAAAAGTATATTATGTGACTCTTCCTAATAGATTAGTATCTCTCTCTCTTCCTCTAGATTCTGGGTATTACAAAGAATGCATATAGTAGGCTATGCAGACTTTTGTACATGTTTTTGTATTTTTGACTGTGTTTGGCTAATAAACGAATTTGAATTTTTAACTCTTGTAGGTGAAACCAGTTTAGGGTAGTTTTATAGCTTTATAGGAAAAACCAAACAATAAAACCCCGGGTGGCACCACTGGTTAAGTTCGTTGAGTTTGATCCTTTTTTGATTCGTAAATCATATTCGTAGTTTTAGTTTTACTGGCCGTCCGATGTAGATCATGAATTTGGTTATGTTATCTCACGTCATTACCAGTGTCGGTTCAGTTCGATTATTCTAGTTGTTTGGTGTAAAATCCAATAAGTATTAAATTTTTAAAACACATTTTAATGTTATCTATGAGTTGTGTATGTTGGCCGTACAGATTTTGTTAAAATGGTTATTAAATGAAACTTATTTTAACGTATTTTTATCATGTCAAACTCAAGAACCCAGAGTTTAAAAGTAGTAAATATCACTAGTTTTCTTAACTTCCATGATTTAAATCGTTTACTTGTTAATACTTTTAAGTAACCCAGTAAACAACTCAACTAAGAACATAAAGTCTCATTCAAACAAGGTGAGATTTCTGGTTTTGTAACTCAATGCTATGCTCTTAAGCCTTTACTGTAGTGTGGTGAATTTAAACATATATATATATATATATATTTATACCCTATATGTAACCTTTACTTCTTTATTTTGGTTTCTGGTTCTTACCAAGTGAGACCATCCAACAACAGGAGCAAAAGAATTTACACTAAAAGAGTGATATATAAACTAAATAACAATGTTGTTCTAAACTATAGGCCTACATTTTAAAATTGTGTCCAAGATGTTCAGATCCATATAACAAACTAGTATTTAAGTTACCACCGAGGTTGGAATTTCAAACTTAAATTTGGATGATATAATTTCATGCTTTGTGTAGAAAGAATTTCTTTATTCCCTAGGGACTGATATACAGGATAGTATGGCATGGTCAAGAATTACTATATCATTTTCACTCAGAATTTTTGTTGTTTTCACCATTTAGGCCTAATTCTAAACAGGTGGAATTTATTAAATTTATAGCCCAATCCAAATTCTGTTAAATAAACGAGTCTTCCAATTTTATAACTTTAATACCAAGGTGTAGTAAAGGTACAAGGTTTTAAAATCTAAAATGCCATTGATGAATGAATAAATACATAAAGAATGCATTTTGTACCTGGTCTAATATAACTTAATTTTTCTCCAAAACGTGTTTGTGGCATAGCCCCTTCTCTTTCTCAGGCACTCAATTATTAATTTATCAATCCACAATTTGTCTAAGTAGGCCCATGAAATCATTGTATTTACCACTGAAATTATATTAAAGATTCATGAATATGTCTTAATTTTAGTGACTTAATAATAGAGTGTGTGCTTAATTTTATTTTCGTGGGGATACAAATAAGTTTATCCTCATTTTTCAATAGATTTTCATGAAACTTGGTAAGCTATTTAGCTTATGATTACAATACTCATAAACACCCACTATAGCTGTTTCTTACCAAACAAAAAGAGATAATTTAAAAAAGGTACATATTAGGGCCTAAACTTAATCAATACCAGATTCACAATCTATATAGTCTATTGCAGTTCTATCCAATCTATTTACTGTATCGCCTACCTATTTTTTTTTGTATTTTATTCTGTGATATTAATTTACCATGACGTTGTCAATGCATTTTTTTGTAATGTGTACACGACTATAAAGTTCTTGATTCTTGATATAATAATTTTTAGAAATGATACAAAAACAAAATAGCCTATAGGATACTATTACCCACATGCACAACCTTTCTTTGCCTACAAGACCTGTAAGTATTAAAGTATTAAGTATCATCATTCAAATGTCAATGTAGGACTCAATTAGGGAATGAAATAAGTAAAAATATTGCTGTGAAGAAAAACAATACAGTAGAGGAAAATGCACTTCTTATGTCTATCAAACATTAGTCCTGCTTCTGTTCCACAGAAGTTTTTATAAAATACTAGCCAAAGTACCCGTTCTTCGCACGGGTAAAAAAGGCTGAGAGGTGTAGGCTCTACAGATACATTTAAGTTATTGATAATTAATTCTTTATTGTTTACAAAATGACAAAACACGTGTCTAAGTATATATCTAAACATGACAAAGTAACATATGTCAAATATTGGGAGAGGATAAGCATTAACGTAATAGAGGCAGGCATCGGGAGAAAATTAAAAATCTACCATTCCACTATTTCGAACTAATAATTCACTAATTTCGATCCAGCAGTTTATGTGTAAAAATTAACTTTATTTCTTTTTCTTCTCGAACTATCAAAATGTAAAGTAAACGGATGTTGACATTAAAAACTGTAAACATTGAATCCCAGGGTATTTACAGCAACTATGTCTTCTGCTTCTCGAACTGTCAAATTTTAGTGTTCACAGCTGTTGACATTCAAGTAATTTTATGTTTTTCATTTTTTTTAAATTTTAAACATTGAAACTTAGGACGTTCACAGGGCGTAGCCCGAGAGGATTTTAAGGAAATGAGTATGCCTATGTGTTGCATGAGTTTAAGATCTGTCTTTGTGTAAAATTTCAAACTATTTGGTTCAGTATTTTTTGCGTTCACTTGCCACAACAAACCCACAAACACACAAACCCACAAACAAACATACAGAAACCACCTCTTCTTTATAATATTATAAGATATAAGATTAAAAAATCAATTAGTAATTAATTAAATAACCCAACAAGACTACTGGAGGATTTAGTAGCTCCATGTTAATCTTTTTTAACTCTTTCATGTTATTATTACTTGCAACTTTGTTTTCAGATTTTTGCCACCAAGTCATATTATAGTTATAACTGCCCATGGAAGATGAAACCTCAGAAGAGTTGACTTCTGATTCAGAGTACTCTGGTAAGTTTAATACATACCATAACTGATACGATAATTTAATGTTTTAAGATCTCTTTAGATCAATGGTTGCAACAGGAAAATTTCGTTTTACACTGGTCATGAGCATACAGAAGGAATGAACTTAGGTCCATGTTCCCAAACACAGGCATATGTAGTGATGTAAAATACTCAGGTATTTAAAACTTGGGATAATTACTTAGGACATGCAGATTGCAAAAATAATTGTCTTTTCCTTATAAAGAAATAAAATCATAAATACCCATTTTATATTTACCTTCACACTGGGTCACACATTATTAATTTAACTATCCCTACTCTACTTAAGTACTATATGACATGTATCTGTAATACATGAAACTATTTGAAGGGTCTATTAATTTGTTATGATTTTTTTACTGACTTGCTAAAGTAAATCACCAACTTAAACAACGTTCAGTTTTTTAATTTCAATGCATACTATTGCAGCAGTATTTTTTATAGCACCATTATATTGTTGTGTAAACTACCATTAGGCTAAACGTGTATGTGTGTATATAAGAAATTAGTTAACCTTTGATTAAAAACTAAAATACTTATAGATAAATGTGTTGTATTTAGACTCATTCATTGCCACTGACGATGAACTGGAGGAATTGACGTGGTTCTCAGAAGAGTCCCGGCCTGCCGGCCCTAGTCCTGACTCTGAACTGGAATTTCCGGAAGAACTCGGTCGAGTATGAGTTTGCTTACACTGTTTAAAAATTCTGTAGTATATGTAAAATTCTATCTTTGTGTTTTTTGTCAAGTAGTCTCAACTCATATTTAAATATTATTCATGTAGATGCCTATACTTCAAAAATTATTCATATTTCATTCTCCATCCTTTATTCAATTTATTTGAATTGTTAGATTCATTAAGTTATTTTTTTATTATTAGATATAGTAAGGAATAAAACTTATTTTAATTGATCCTGATAAAATGATCAACGAAGAAGAATCTTAGTTTGAAATCCAACATGCTCTTTGAAAATATTTTTGGATAATCATGGAGGGGGTCAACTATATACCCCCTAATGCAACTTCCGCCCAAATGCAAATTCAATCCTACATGCCCATGCCATTAACCTGCCCTTATGCTACGTGTCATTCACAGATTGTAGAGGGGTTTTTTGTGATAATGGTGTGGGTAAAGTCTTTATTCACAATATTTGGACGATTCCTGATCAAAACATAAATAATATCGGTACTTTCATATTATACCGACCAAACCTGTAGGCGATGTATATACCGTCACTCAGCACTCTACGGAGTTAAGTTAGGTAAGGTTATTGATATTATTATACTATGAATATGTGTATATTATCAATAGTCAACCTTACGTATCTCCGCAGAGTGCTAATAAAGGAAAATACAATGATACGTATTATTTTTAAATATACATTTATCGTATATTTACTATTAAATGAATAAACCATTTGAGAGAATGTGGAGTTCTGTAAAATGGAGGAATTAGAGACTACAATGGACAGCCCAACACCATCTAGTATCCCATCTGGCAGAATACATGTGGCGGTCAGCAGTGGCGGCTGAAGGGGGGAATTCGTTCCATACACTTTATGCCGACATTGCTATGTTTTGGACAGCTGAGACAAACGAACAAAGTCTTTTATGTTTATTATTTTGTTACTTTTATCTCTTTATGTCCATTATATAACATGACTAGTATATTAATTTTATTTTTCGTTTGTAGCCGTTTAGTCGATATAATGTGAAAGTAACAAAATATCATGAATAGTGAGAACCCACAAAAAATAAAAACTCAATCAGATAAAAAGTGGAGTGTTGTTGCTAATATGTTTTCTGTATTATCAATTTGTTTTCCCTTTGATAAAACGAAAAATGACACATATAAAATACTTTTACTGTCAGATGAAACTATGGCTATCTATCATTGCTTACTATTTATGAACCCCCAAGGTGAATTTTATAAAATAATTCCATTTGTAATTTTAATTAATCATATTTTTTTTAAGGAACTTAGAAACCGACCTATTCGACGTAGACGGGTTGTTTTACTGCCAGACTCTTCAGAAAACTCTTCTCAGGTGAGAAAAGAGTAGAATGGTAGAGTGCTGATTTAATAAAGTATGAATTGAAGTAACAATTCAAAAAATATATAAATGTAAAATAAATTGAACTTGTGTTGTCTAAATTGTTGGTCTACAGAGCTTGAGTTGTGGGTTCAAATCCTATGTGATGCTGTTAAATACAAAAACGCAATTTTCAGACCTCTGGGATTCACCCAGCCCTATGGGGCATTTGGGAAGCAACGACTTTAGTAGTGCATCCTTATCGTGAAAGCTAGCTCTAACACGGTGAAGAATGCGCTATGCTGACCACATGCCATTCATTGAACTCAACAAAAGCTGTGGCTAGCAGGCGAAATTCCAGTAACCATAGAACCGCTAAGTTTTTTTTTTTTGGCCTTAGCTGAATGATATAATTACTTTACAGCTCTTCTTAAAATAATCATTATAAACAAAAAACACAAAAATTCCCTCCTTCCTTAACCATACAGTAGTAAAAGAATCAAAACAGGTGTCCATTACTTTACTTTTAATACTTTTAACTGAAATGGCGACCTACCCAGGTAGGTATTTTAAGCCAAGTATGAATGAGGAATGAATGTAGGATGATTGTGGCGCGATCTTGTAGTCTTGTTACTGACTAAGGCCGACATGTTCCTTAGACAGGACTGTTAATTAATAGCCCAACAGCCGATGGCAAATAAGGGACCTACAGTTTAACGTGGAATCCGAACCACACCCTCTGAATTACGAATTGGTCTAATTATGAGGATGGTCTTTGCGGATTAATGTAGTATTCAATAGTGCGGACGTTAATCCACACAAGAGAACACCACAACCACCGCCATCTCTCACAACTATCCACAATTCGTGACCTCCAAGTAGCTGGATTACAGGACGTCAATCACCGTCCCATTGTAAGCCCAATTAAGCCTACAAATGCTGTCAACTTTACCGTGATTTGAACTTACGTATTTCTGTTTGGCTTAAAACATTTCGCTCGCCTTAGACCACTACACCAAGTACCACCAAAAGAGAAAGCGCTTACATGTGTATAAAACATACTCTAGTGGCGATTGAACACACTCCTTGAGATAGTCCCCGATCCCAGGTAGCAGCACAAATCACGACATCGTGTTTAGAAGTTCACTAAATTGACATCAGATGCCACTTCTTATTTAATATGTAAATTAAATAATTTTGATTGCGACTTTAATGGTTCTAGGGTTAAAGAATCGTGAATGCCACAAGATGATGATTCTAATCAATAAACTTTAAACATAACAACATCAAATATTACTATGTCATGTCTATGGGTTTTAATTATAAAATTTCTCACCATCAATGGCCATGCACTTGGCAGTCATCCGAAACATTGTGTGTGCTAATTATAAAACTAGTGACTGATATTTTTGATTAAATTTCAGGCATCAGTTGCAGTCCTCTCCGATTCATCTCCAGACAGGTCAGAGAGTCCGCAAAACAACTCATCTCAAGACTCAGACTCTGATGAGACCATTTCGGACATCATGGCCCTAATCAGCCCCGCTCGTCAGTCCCCGCCTGTCTCGCCTCCCCCCGCACCACCCGCCCTCGACAATCAGCCGCAATCGCCCAGGCAACTTGGCGCTGGGGGTAATGAAGTGATTGAAATCCCTCCTGTTATTGAACCTGAGGTAATAGAAGTTCCATCTTCTCCACAAGCTGAACCTCCAAGTGAAAATCTAGCTGCACACGCTCCAGTTAAGCCTGATTTAAAACCAGTTGGTAAGTAAATTTTATTAATATGTAAATAAGTATTAATAGTTATATAGGTGGTTGTAAATTATAGTAATTATATGCATTGAGTAGGCCTAGTGACTTAATTTATGCTTAATTTATTTACAGTTAGGTAATGTACACTTTTGGAACTGAGTTCCCTTTACTTGCTTGCTTAGTTTGCTTGACTTTTGAAAACATGCAGACTTTTTAATCCTTACTGGGTGGCTAGCCCCTTTAAACGCAGAATAGTAGGGTTACACGACGCGGCTGACGCCTTTAGACGCAATCAATCATTACGCCACATTTACTGCACTGTAGTTCACGGAACAACCGATAGAGTGCATGGTTATGTTGTGTTAGCCTCTATACACTCACAAAACCAATATGGCAGCATTGTTGGAATATTTAGTGACTGAAATCAGTTGCTAGGCGACTTTGGCCAGTATTTGTTCCCTCCCGTACTGCTGCTTACGCTTATATACGCTATTCATTACAGCTAGCTGTTTTCATTTTCGCTAACCTTGTTTGTTGACATTTATGTTTTGTGTTTATTTTCATTGTGTTTTAGCAGTAAATAGTGTATATTGTGTGAATGTTTTTTAAATGTATAGGACTTATTAACAGATTATTATTAACTGAAATGGCTCACCCAGACAAAAATGTTTTTTCATATCTAAAAATAGTCGTAAAATCTTCAATTGATAAAAATGAACCGAATTTCTGTTTTCTACTTTATTTACTCTTAAAGCGCTACTTTAGTAGCGCTTTAAGAGTTAATCAAACTCACAAATTTTTCAAGGCTCAATTTTAGGTGCATTACTATTGTTATAAACATACTTATTAAAGTTTTAGAAAAATCTGTCACAAGTATGAATGATATCTGGGAGAAACTGGCCTAGTAATATTCATACATAATTAATAATTATTACACCAACTATTGAAGATTATTGATGACATGTATGATGGTCATATGGTATTGTAGTTTAATGATTCATGTGGGATTGAAAAATAATAAATATTTACATTTGATATAAACAAATCTATGAAACTATCAACATTCATTACATTTTTGAAATATATTTTATGGTTTAAATTTTAATAATATATTTAATTTTGATTTTGAAAAAAAATTATAAAAATGCCACTGTCTCCGTACACGCCAACCCAGTTATACTTTAAAGATTATTGCAAAGTTAGAGGTAAGATTCTGTTTCTAATAACCTATTCTAAAATTTTGGGTATTTTAAAAATAATATTCCATCAAAACCTTTCTATTAGCCTACGGTACTTTATTTTACTTTTTAAGTTTTTATTATTATTATTGATATTCACAAAAAAACTGCTAATTTAAACTACTATTTTCTTTCCTTCTAAAATCTACTTTAATTAAAGATCAAGTTATAATTTTACTTAGATACATAGAATCATAATAATGCTATGTAAGACACTTAGATTAGACACTCATGTTGTGAACAGAGTCTCAGCTGGACTGTTCCGTACTGTCGGAGAGTGAGGATTCGTCGCTGTGCACTATCTGTATGTGTCCCCTGACCAACTCTGGCAGCCACCGGGTGGTCTGTCTACGCTGCGGTCACATCTTTGGCCAGTCCTGTGTCGAGCGATGGATTAAGGTAGGCCTAATAACAGTCATAGCTGCATTTTACTGACAGTATCAACTTAGATCAACTAAGTAAAACTTACAGTTCTTGGGACTTATTAATCTGAATTTGTGTTGACTCCTTGTGTATAAGGGTCTTTATAGAATTATAAATCGAGATTGAAGGGTCTTGTAGAAAATCATCCTAAAAATATGAAAATTTCTTCTTTCATTTCTTGGTCTATTTTAATGTTAAGAAACGTAAAAAATTAATTTTGCTTTGTATAATTTGCAGTAAGTTTTTTTAGATGTTTCGGATAATTTTTTGTTTAAACCATAGATTTTAGCTCTGAAGTACAACAAGATGGCTTCAACCGTCCCTAATGTGTCGTTCTAAACTGATAAATTAATAAATTACTATTTGCGTCTTATCCTACTATCATGTTAAACCATCACAAATGACATAATTTGTTAGAGTCTAAACAGTGACTATTAGATTATGAAGTCTATAATCTTTTCAAGTCTAATCAACTCTTTGCAAAATTTCCTTGAATACTCTCAGCAGTTAAAGTGAAATACAAGCAACAACTGCCAACCTAGTACATCAAATCCAATCATCTTTATTTTGCACAGAAAAATCTGTATAATTGTGTCATAAACTATATACAGTAGAGTCTCGTTTAACCGAGTTAATATGGACCACAGCAACCTCGGATAACCAAATTCTCGGTTAACACGGAATGTCTACTTAGAATAAGGGATTTATGAAAACAATTAAAAAATACAATATTTGTTAAGTGTAAAACAACTTTATTTACTCGTGTATACCCTGAAGTACTGTATTGTAGGCCTGCATAAAGATAATTTTACAAGCTACATTCTCAATTTTAAATACTGATCAGGTAATAAAAAATGTAATATATACTGTACAGGTTAAATTTACATAATAAAAATACTGATCAGGAAGTAGAAAGATAGGCTACATACAATTAAAAGTACAGTACAGTACCTCAAAAACAGTGAAAAGTCATAAAGGTTTAAAGAAATCTTTGACAGTTTTCTGCTTAATCTTGCTGGATCGTTTCTTAGCTGCCAAACTACGCAGTCGACGCAACATAATGATGTCTGCTGGAGTCGTGTCGTCTTGCTGCTCAATGTAGTGCAGGGCCTTCTCGATTGCATCTAATCCCTCGGTGTGGGTGATTTTGCCTACTGCCTTGCCTACTGTACAGTCAGGCTAGTAAGCGTGTCAACGGAAACGTACAGTCGGTTCCCATACATGCGGGCCGCGGGGAACTGCGATTGCAGTCGTATAGCTTAGCAAAAGTTTAAGTACAAAAAAAAGTTTAAGTAGCTTCGGTTAACACGGAACCTCGGTTAAGTGAGACTCGGTTAAACGGGACTCTACTGTAATAAAACTAAATTTAAATGCTAAAAGACCAAATGCAGCTGAACAGCACTTTAATTCAATTGGAAATTTAGAAATTATTTCAAAGTGTATAGAGCTTGTTCCAAGAGTATGCTTTCGACCGCTCTCCCAAATTTGTGTTTGTCTTGCTCCACTTTTAGGGGTTCAGGTAACACATTGAAAAACCTAATACCTAATAAAAGAGGTGTCTCTCAAAGAATCTTGTCCTGAGCTTAGGAAGCTTGATATTGCTTTTGTGTCTAACAATATACTGCATTGAATAGAACTGCGGTTGATACAGATGATCATTTCTTTTTAAAAACGACAAACAACTCAGTATGTATATTGATGAAAATGTGAGAATATTGTATTCCTTAAATTCATCCAATACTGAATGATTGGAATCTTTTACCTATCCTTTTGCTAAAATATTTCTCTATAATAATGAAAATTGTGACAAAGTAACAAAACTAATAAAAATTGTAATGAATATGAATGTTTAACTACAGTTAACTAATATTGCTGCTTTTCAGAAGCCAATAAAACCATTCATTCGAATATTTTAAGGATGGGTCGATTCCAATTTTTTCCGATTCCGATGGCGATTCTTTAAAATCGATTCTCAATTCTGATTCCAAAGATTCCAGGCATTGATTGTCCCCCCACTAACGAGTTCAATGCTTCAAAATTTAAAATTAAGTATTTTTAATAGGTGTGTATGGTTTGAATTTTAAGATCCAGCCCAGCTTTTTGTAAAATTTTTGAGCTCATGCTTTTTTGAGCCGAGTATTTTGTAAAACATCAATAAATTTTCCTCCTCTAAAACTTAAAGTATGAATAAGTCTAGGGTATTAATACCAATAATTCATTGATTGCCACGTCAATCAATAGGAAGCTTTTTTTTTCAAATAATTTTTGTATATGTAGCCTAAAATATTTCAACAGCCATAACATTCCTTAGATTAAACGGTAGATTAAAGTTTGGCCTCAAAAGTGAAAATTTGAGATTTAATTTTTTTATATTGTTTTAATTAAAGTTGACAAAGAATTAATTACGAATCCACTATCAGACATCAGCAGACGACATGCTAAACTAGTGTAGACTATATTTTGAAAAATTTAAATTCTTTAGTTACTAATAACAGCAAAACTTACTCTTTTCCCATGTTATACTCTATGGAGTATAAAGTAAATGTATATAATTCCCTCATGTGGCTTAATCATTGATTATGAATATGTGTATAATGACAAGTAATTCCTACATCAACAGAAATTCACTTAGTATGCAAGTGTGTTGCTATGGAGGTATTGTATTTATCGAGGTAAGCTAGATAAATTCTAAATGTTTTTGGATCTTGCAGGTTGGATGCAATAACGGAGCTAGACGTTGTCCTACATGCAACAAAAAGGCTACCCTTAAGGACGTTAGAGTGCTGTTTCTGCCGAAGGTAGTGCCGCTCGACACGTCTGAGCGTGACAGGCTCATTCAGGAAAAGGAAGAGGTGACAGTAGCATGTATTGTGCATGTTGAATATTCTCTCTGTAACTAAGTGCCTGATAACACATTACCCAGGAGATTTTAGTTGCTAGCTGAAAGATTAAGAATCTTTCAGTCAAAGATCTACCAGTCCTATAATAATATCATTTGGCCAACTGCAGGAGTTAGTAAGATAATCAAAATATGATGAGGAGGCAGCATCACTTGTCATGCATCAAAACCTATTCCTAGTTCTTGGATCCGGTTATCATTCGATTCTAATGCAATTAGGTAACACGTACATGGGAGCACTTTGGCTTTATCAACTGTCCATTTTTTTTTAACTTTGCTTAATTCTTTTATTTTTACAGGTAGTTTACCCCTAAAGACCCTTAAAAATGCAAATTTCTCATAATCTGCACTAAATATTTTGATTTAAATTTCATGGTTTATAGTTATCAATATCCCAAATAATATGAGGCCACCCGTTAAAAATACCGGTTTACTTAATTACAGTTGGCAGCTCAGAAAAAAATGCTGGAATCAGATTTCACGCGGACTGTACTCCAGCACAAGCTGGTGGTGGTTAGGTATGAGGAGAGAATAGCAGCCCTCGAGAAGCGGCTGCAGGAGAGGAGTCCGAGTGAAGGATCGTTGGCCTCCCTGAGCCAAGTGTCTGGCCTCAAGGCCGTCTGCACCGTGACCATCAGCCACGACGGAGGCTGCAGGGTCATGGCTTTCAACCGCCTCCGTCAGGAACTGGTGAGTGTGTCATCGATTTCATACTGTTTCTCCAATGAAACATTCAGGACTCTTGACTTTAAATGTACAGTAAAACCTCTCAAACTCGTCACTTTTTTATGGGTTTTAATTACTTAATACATAACAGACTTGAGTTACACATATAAATTTATTACAGTACAATACTTACATAAGTATTGTTACATTCTGTGTAAACGGTCTTCAAAGGATGACAAATATTCAAAAATTAAAACCAAAATGAAAAAAATGCTAAATTAAGATTTGTTTTTTTTCTAATTGGGTTCTTCCGTGAATAATTAAACAATATGGAGCTATCCCAGCCAAAGTTACATCCTGGTCTTTGACCTTGAGACAATCTAAAGGGGCGCAATTGGTAAAAACTGTCCATCTCGGCTCGTTTCAGCTGTTCTATGACTTTTAAAAATTGAACGCAAAAAGACTGTAACATAAAGGCGTTCTGTCAGCTGTTGACTGCCGTGTTACAAGGACTGTCGAGTTACAGGGTGTCGAGTTAGCGAGGTTTTACTTTATTACCTCTTAAAAATATCTAAGACTCAAAGGGAAATGTGGAATTCAAAATATTCTTTTATATCATCAATGCATTCTTTTATATTTTTATGTCATTAATGCATTCTTTTTTGTACTATTAGTAATTAACCTTACCAAACCCAACCACTGTAGCACATTAGGTTTTTGGTCTAGCAAACAGCTCTTCGTCATCTTTCTAAGTCTAATACTGTAGCACATTGATTCATAATAATTGGTAACCCAGTTCTGGTAGTTGGGTAAGTTAGATTTAGTTAAATGATGTACACATCAACTCTACATTCATTTGACGGTTTTTTAGCTTTAACCGAATGATAAAAATCATTATGCGGTTCTTTTAATAATCAGTATAAAAAACAAAACAAGCTCCCCCTTATCTGTACAATAGTAGAAGAAGCAAAACGGGTGTCCACTGCAATCCCAATAAAGCCTAAAAATTACGCCAACTTTCACCCAAGCCATCCCCGTTTATTTGAGGTGGGCCAACCACTTTACCACACATTTGTCAGCAAAATTAGGATTTGGGAGAAATTGGGATGTGGGGGATTTGAGCCTGCGTAATGCTGTTTGGCTTAAAAAATTTCACTTGTCAGCGACATGACTTAAACCACTAACCGAGGACACCGTGGCAAAACAGCGAACCCCTTGAGTTAGTTCCAGTATTAGTGTACAGATGGTGGTGAGTCAGCTGAACTCATTCTGACAACTTATAAGTTGACTAAATTGACAACAGATGCCACTACGTGCCTGATGTATGACAGTTGAAAAAGCGACGGTCACCAATTATTGGGTTAAATCATTCAAATTATTTGAGTTTGGTATTTTCCCAATATAATCTTTGTATAAAATTTTGAAATTTAAATGCCAATGTAACTACTAATATTAATAGTGTAACTGTAAGTGTTTAAAGTAAGAGGAGACACACATGCTACATAGAGGTAAATAATTGAGGTGCTCACATTTAGCAGTCAGGTACTTATACTTTAGCAATTCATACTTTACCAAGAGGTCTTTCCATGAAGTATGACCCTGAAGGAGGAGCAATTTATTTATGGTAAAAGTACTTCAAACCATTTTCTTGTAAATCATGAAGGTATAAATGATAATGAAGTATTTATCATGGTTTTGTCACTAAATAGTGTAACCATAAGGTTACTGTTAGGTTGTATCAGGTTGTCTCATGTAATATTTTTGGCAGGTGGTATCACAGCCGTCGGGTAACACAGTGTTTGCCGGGTTCGGTGTACGTGTGTTGAACAGTGTGGACTGGCAGCCGTCCAGGTTTGTGTTGCTCCACTCCAAGGCTGTGAGGGACCTGCAGTTCCATTCGGAGGATAAGGATATGTTGCTCAGCGTCAGCCTCGACCAAAATGCCAAGTTGTTTGACCTCGGTGCCAACACCACGGTGCACACGTTTAAAGGTACTGTATATCATTTAAATATAAGTTTCTGTATATCCCGTAGCATAAGAATACTTACGAATTGTGGATAGGTGTGAGCAATAGTCAGTGGGTGTAATGTTCTCTTGCGTAGATTAACGTCCACACTATTAAATTCTAAGTTGATATGCAAAGACCATCCTCATAATGAGACCAGTCAGTTTGTACTTTAGAGGCAGAGGTCCCTTAGATATGCCAATGACTGTTGGACCATTAATTAACAGTTCTGTCTAAGGAACTTGTCAGCCTTAGTCAGTAACAAGACTACAACATACACTCGTTTCTCATTAATATTCGTCCTAAAATACCTACCTTGTGGTTCAGTTGCCACTTCAATAATCTAATCTAATAGTATAGTTTAGAAAGATTTTAAGCATTTTCAAACCTAATTACTTTTATTTTACATTATCTTTATGAAAATTGTAAGGTATGTTTTCTTACCATATAAAAATAGTTTGAATAACTTAAATCCGGTTTAAATCTGGTGGATTTAGAGTGTTGGTTAGCTTTATTTTTCCTCAATGCTTATTCTATTCACTAAGCAATTCTTGTTTTCTAAATTGATTTTAGTGTAAAAAAACTTTTTCATTAAAATTTTAGTTAAACCGTTCTGAAGATTATGTTTTCAGAGTTTACTGATATTTGCAGTAAACTCTCGATTATCTATGGACTGGTCAGTGAGGTAGATTATCCGTGCATGCTGCCAAAATATGTATAGTGTATTTTTTGAGTAAAAATGCCCGTGTGTCTTCTTGGTCGAGGTGTGCGGATATCCGAAAATTCGGTTCGGATTAGGATCGGATCGGATATCCGAAATCGATCCGAATGTATTTAAGATATCCGGTAATATCCGATAAATATCCGAATTTTCGGATAGACTGTATATTTCAGCAATTTGAACAAAAACAACGAGATTTTCGTCGAGTTAATACCCGCGAAGCCGGAATAATTTTTGCTTAAAAGACGTATTACGTAGTCTTTCATCAAAACAATGTCGTTGACTGGTAGACGCGATACACTTATAGCGATTCGAATCGCTAAGCATTATGACAACGTGAAATATATCCCGAAAATATGTGTTCTTGAAGAGTGAATCTATAATTACACTAAACGGTATATTTAGAAGTTTGGAAAGATCAGGATTTTGAATGATTTTAATTGGTTTAGATATTAAAATTAAATTTCAAATCATTATTCTGAATTAACTAATCGATAATAAACAATGAAATAGTGAATGAAACAATCGAATGTAGCAACAACCAAACCAAAGTAAGGTTACGGCTTCCTGGGTTTCGTAATGCGTAGTAGACGCTAATAATGGCAAAATGCCAGCACTGCTGTGTCCTTTAGTGCACGATAACTAAATATCGTACTTCTATTGTGACTACATCTTATTAGTACTCCTTTACATTTATCACGGATATATTTAAGGATGATACGTCCTTGAGTTATCGACTAATTATTTTTAATGAGTTTTAATAATGTTTTAATCGGTATAAATAAATATGATAATACGACTTTTACCGGTACCTACTATGACTAAAGTAGTACATCGCTATGCACGACTGAATTGAATTGTTGATTTAATGTTATTGGTAAACAACCATCATAATAGCTCGTTTTGCGACGGGGTTTCCAGCAAAAATAATACTACATTCTGATTGTCTACGTAGACGATCAATTGTTTAGATTGCGTTCTCAACTACTCCGGGTTTGAGCAATACGATAAAGTGTTGCCAAATTTACATTTGGCCTATTTCGTCGTTCGGTGTTCACATAACCAACAAATTTCCCACTTGTTTTCAATCTACATTTTCTCTTTGTTAAATGAATTTAAGCGTTATTAGTTTTACATTTTTAGATAATTTTAAGATGAATAACTAACTAGATTACGACAAGGTACTATAATTTCACGGGTTTCAATATTGTTACACAGCCGATCGGGGTATTTTATCTGCCAAATATTCCAACTCTGCGCCTGCGCACAGGCCTTTGTTTGATAGCAGCTGCACTGTCACTGCCCTGCCGATACGCAGATAGCCGATGGCATCGAGCCAACGTCGTCTGTCAAATCTTGATTCTTTGTTAATGGTGATTTGTTTTTATCATTGTAATAAATAAAATAATTGAATCGTGAAATAAAATTGAGAATTAGTTGATGATTAGTAGAATGAATTGATGAATTAGTAGAAAGTTGATGTCATTTAATGGCGAATTATAAGGTTTCTGTTGATTTAATTTGTGAATTGCGCCATATTAAAATTGCAATACTGTTTTCTAAATTAATTTTAGTGTAAAAAAACTTTTTCATTAAAATTTTAGTTAAATCGTTCTGAAGATTATGTTTTCAGAGTTTACTGATATTTACAGTAAATTCTCGATTATCTTTGGGCTGATCGTCAGCGAGGTAGATTATCCGTGCATGCTGCCAAAATATGTATAGTGTATTTTTTTAGTAAAAATGCCCGTGTGTCTCCTTGGAATTCACTCAGTAGACTGGCGATCAATCTAATGCCCAATGACAAAGTCACCTCTGCTCTATTGTCACCGCTCATAACACTCAATCTAGTTACTAGTGAGAATGATGACGGTCGATGTTTGTCTTGTCTCTTGTGTTAGCATTTAGTGCCCTAACTACCTGGTTTCGGGCTTTTTACGGATTTAACATGTTCGCGATGTAGTGATCAGGTACACAGTTACTTTAAATGGCGGCAGTATACCCAATGGGGTACACACAGAGCATCACTAAAGCGTGCAATGTGCATGACTGCATGTAAACATGTATGAAACATGTATGCCTACCTGAAACCTCTTAAGCCGAAAATGTAAAATATTGTAATAATAATACATGCATATTTTTGGCAACAAATAGACCTCGCCTACAATTTTAATAAATTGCTTGAAGAAGAGATGTTAGTGTAAAGAACAACTTAAGTTTTAGTTTGTGAAATAGATGGATTAGGTTAGTGAACAGAGACATTGTTGGCGAGGCCATGATACTGTAAATTCAAGAAATAAATTATTCATATTTTTATTTGTAGATGCGATTGTCACTATCCACGGTAGGCGCACCACTCAATTCCGCAGATAATCAGATCACTGTACTGATTTTTTTTTGCTTACTTCCTTGACGATCAACCTAAGCCTCTGTATAATGTTCAGGCGAGGGGCCGCTGTGGTCGTGTAGCTGGGACGTGTCTCACCCCCATCTCTTGCTGCTGGGCACCCAGTCGGGCAAGGTGGTCCAGTACGACCGTCGCATGACGGACCACTGCGTCAACATGTGGGAGATGGACAACAACAAGACACCCGTTGTCTCTCTGGCCTCCACACCCTGTCGTGCCGGCACTCCTTTCCCTCAGGGAGGCTTTCTATCTTGCAGGTAATTCAGATATTAATATCTAAAAAATTCGTTATTTTATAATGAAAACAACTGAAACTGTGTAAAACCCGAAGAATCTTTGATTCTTCTACTCAATCAAAATCAAAAGTATCCAAAGAATTGAGAATTAGAATTGGCTCATCCCTAGTTTCTTTTTAAATTTGTAAAGGTAAAGGTTTTATTTTTATATTTTGCTAGAAGTTCATTTGTCGGTTTAGAAGGCAAAGAAACATATTTCATTATTTAAAACGTTTTTAATTTCTTTGAGAAATATGGGCTAATTTAGTTATAACATTGTTCACATGCCTGTTGATGGGAGATTGATTTTATCTTTGTTTACAGGCTGAACTCAGTTTTCTCGTATGCCCGTCATGCAGAGGTACACAGCTGCCAAGGGTTGGCGGTGGAGGGGCCATTCATGTCCATGAGGTACGACAGCTTGACGCAGATGATGCTAACATCATCGCGTCCCAGCAGTCGAAGCCCTCATACTCGTGTCTGCCTCAGTCTGCTCGATGCTGACAGTGACGGAATGGTGAGAATACTTTGGGTGTACAATGTCAACAAATTACTTCCTGCGAAATTAGCTTCCTGAATAATGGTGAATTCAGTTGGGTTGAGTTTTGTGCTACGCCTAACCTGCTTTGATTTCGTAAACTAACAAATCACTCAGGAAATCGCTAAACTGATTTCACTACTTTTTACTCCTTTGTGTCATTAATTAACTAAGTTTTGATTACTGTAATGTTCATTTAACATTAATAAACACAATATGAGTGTTTGATAAACCATTACTGACCCTTAATGACCTTAGGTATGTGCAATGCCGATACATACGTTCAACAGCGGCTCCTCAGCTCGCGTCATGTCACGGTCGACCATTCTTCCCCACGTGGATGACTCGCTGGTCGTGGCGCACAACGAGAGTGGTCGCACGCTGGACTTGTGGAGCTCAAAGAGCGGAGACCATCTGTACAGGTACGTTGATAGTGTTGTCAGATGTCACATTTAATGTCATTATGAGGTTATATGTGGGACAAAGTACAGCCTTCTGAACTATGTTCTTTACCTTGTATGTACTTTGACTAGAGTAAACCACATGAAAGTAGTTCGACGACCTCACCCCCTCTTGCCCAGCATTGATGCCATTGTTCATTTAGCAATACAATAAGATATAGTAAGGTCATAGTAGATGCATAATAGTTGTTCCATTGTTCCAGTGTTCCTGTGAGGGAACCAATTATTGACCTCACACCAGCAACCGTGTGCAGAGACAAGCCTCCGTTGATGGCTGCTCTGTCAGAAAAAACAGTCACACTGTACAAGGTCAACTGATAAAAGAGCTCCTTGTATGTACATGACAATGTGATAATTTTAGTTGTAAAATATTCTTAATTTCTATATGCGATTTGTATAAAGTTAAGTTCTAAAGCTTTGTTAGCCTTGATTTAAGTGTTCAATTTTTAACATATCTTGTAAATAAAGGTTGTCTGTTACACAAGTAATTCAGAAGTACTTTTCATTTGTTGACCAAAGGGTTGGTTATCCTTCAAATAAAAAGTTTTCAAATTTATAGTACTTTTTTCGAAATTTATAGAAAATTTTGGCATGGCAGGACTTAAGTCGGGGTCTACTATCTTTTTTTTAGGATATACAAAAAGAATAGTCGTTAAAATATATATATATATATTGACGCTAAAGACGCTTTTTTTACTCTCTATTTTTAATCCACTATGAGTGGTTTATTTAGTTTATTTTTTTAAGATAATCGCTGTCATTGCATATTGGTTAAAATTTTCAGTAAGTTAACATTGACATTAACATAGGAAGTTGTTAATTCGAAAACAAGAACTCTTGAAGGATGTTTCTTTATTTGGGCTTAAATTTAAGATTGTCTGGTGGAAATTGTACACAAATTTGGGCTATTCAAAATTTCAAATTAACACGTTTAGCTCGTCCATGGTCCCAGGCTTAAGTCTTGCCATGAGACCTACGGTAATTGCTTCTTCTCTATGGGAAATTCGCTAAAACTTACTGTTGACTTCAGTCTGTGTTTAAACGTGTTAAAGAAGGTCCATAATCAAAGATGAATCATAAACAATTTAACATAATAAATATATAAGCTGTTAAAATGATCATGTGTAATCTTTGGCTAAGGTCATTTCATTGATAAATTGTAAATAAATAGGGTGTAAAAAAACTTTTAATTTAATAGAATTAGTCACTTAACGAGGGGAGGACTAAATATCAAAGTTAAATCATTTAAATTTCAAGTCTTTATTTATGACTGTACATGGCATTTCACATTTATATATAAGCAGTTTTGTATTATAAACTTGTATAGAATATAATTCTTGTTATTAAAGTGTTTTACAACTGGATTGTTGGTTTTTATTGTCCTCTCTGGCCTATTAATACTTTCACAACCACAATGTTAAAAAAAATTACGACAGGTCGCAGTTTTGCGACGGGTGAGTTCAACTCAAAGCCCAGAGCTGCAGATCTGTGGCGGTTGGGCTCATTAAAATAGATGGTTCCTTGATACTAAATACAAAATTTATTCGGAACAGTCTATTTTAAAGGTTAAATTGTTTAGGCATAGTCATGGGCGGAGTTAGAGGTTACACGTTGGTGGGGCAGAGAGTTGGTGTTCTAGTTTTTGTCACAATACAGCTTAAACATGGAGAAAAAGACTTAAAACTAATATAATACCACAGCAAAAACCCATCAAAAAATCTGTGTCCAATAAAAAATTATAACAGAACTGGTAAGATTGGTAATACAATTCAATTACTCTCAAGAGGTCTGGGGGGGTGGCATTGCCCCCCCTTAACTCCGCCCATGGGCATAGTCTACAGGATTATCCGCTGCATGTGTGCAGCGCTTGGTTAGGACAATCACTGATGTCACTGGACAGTTGGCAACACTGACAAGTATCAACACGTTACACCATTCTATGGTCTGTGGCATAGGTCACAACCAGTAGGACCGGTCTACAACGAAGTTCATGATTTTGTTTCCTGACCACCGCATACATGTGACGGCTGGTAGCGAACGTGTTAAAATTTATGCTCTTATTAAGTTCTGTTTTATCTTTTTCACTCAATGGAATGAATTCTAATTTAGTTATGAGTTTCATTGGATCTTCCTAGTCTATATTTTTTAAGATCAAGTTACAGACTATTTTTTTCAATGGATGAATTGGTATTACTTGTTTATTTATTGATATGATGAGATTTGGTTTGTGATTTTATTTAGGTAACAGCCATAATATCAGCATATTACAATGTAAAACAACCCTCATTACAGCAAACCTGAACTCAGCACTATTCAATTTGATTACTATATTGGGAATAATATAAGTTCTATGAAATTCGCTCTACTTTATGCCTAGTTAGCTTATTTTAGCTAATTACCTAATTTATTCAGTCTTCTATATGAAACAAACACACTTTGATAGTTACCATCAGTTTACATTATTCACTATCACTGTCACTTTTCTACTATTTTGCTCTCAATGCACTGGTCTGTCATTTAACATTAAATGGATGAATAGGTCCATAGGAGGTGTACACCTCAAAGCCCTAGGGCCTCTACTCGAATTCCTTGACCCAGGTATGGCGGTAGCCATGACCTAAGAATTGGGAGATTCGTTCTCAATACAACAGCATTTTGCCTTTAAAAGATAATGGTACTTCGGGCTAGAAGGAGCTTCACTCCCTCCTGGGTTTGGTTTAGTGGTGGCGGTGGTTGATGATGAAATGCCCTGGTTGAGTCCCCGCTCCCTTCCAGGATGAGGTTTGGCTGTGTGAATTAGCTGATGTCGAAACCAGTGAACTGGGAGTGCAGGTGGTGAGAATGTTACCTGGGGGCTTCCCTTGTCGGGGAGGCATCGACAGCCACCATGGGTCAGTACTAGATATGATCCAGTGGTGTAGTCGCTAGCGCCCATCCGTTGAGAGTGAAGGCCAAACGCGTAGTAGAATAGGCCTCTGACGAAATCCATAATCCTCTAGGGTCACATGTCATTTAAAACTCACAGTGCGGTGTACAACTAAACTGAAGACGTACATCTGGAAGACTATACACCTTCAGAAGATTCAACAAGTTTTCAGCATTGTTGGGGTGCAGTGGCAGGGCTTCTTGAACATTCTACATGCTTCACATGCTGAATCTCAGGTTTTCCTAATGCTGCTGCGTCACTGTACTTCGGGAAGTTCATAGGCCAATGGTAAATTATATTAACTTCAAACAATTTTTATTTTATAGTGAATACCCTATAAACCAATGAAAATGATTTTATTAAATATGAAAAATTATTAAATTAATTTGTTAAGGAATATTTTTGTCATTTTTAAATACTTGAATAAAATTATACGTAACTGTTAATAACATAATATCAAATAATAGTGATTAACACAACACCTTACTCCAGGACATTCAACCATTTTATTTTATAACATATGACAGTAAATTTCATATCCTGGCTTGGTACACTTAATTGTTTTAGGTGTTTTATAAATAAATTATATACCTTGTTAGTTATGACATATTAAAAGTTATATTTTATTTCTTTCAAAGATACACATTTAGATGTCCTAGTATATTTATAATTTTACTCACAATTTATCCCCTACCTATCGCTTCCGCCAATTTGATGAACGGGAATCTCAGATTTGGTCCTTGCTTGAACACAATAAGGACGTACCTCTAAGGAAAATGAATAGGTTTAATGCAACTGGTAGACTGTTTCACAGTTTATTTATACTCTAGATTCAAAAATCTACAATATCAAATGACTCATAAAACTTTTATGTATATACTTTTTCTCTGCGGCACAACCTAGCTACCAAAAGCGATATTAAAATGTAAAATACAATAAATATACTCCCCTGAATATAAAGCGCAAACAATTCTTCAATTAATAAAAATGTAATTCCATTTAAAATTATGTTAATCCCAAAAAAATCAAACTCTTTAACTCTAATAAAACCGTGTAAAACAAAACACTCACACAAAGGTTGCTGCCCAGGGGAACACTGCTGTTCCCAGAGGCAACTCCCCCACACACCGTCTGACCCTAAATCTAATCGTCTTAGTTTATTTAAACTAAACCCATCTATCCTTGAAGGAGCGCCAGGCTAAGCAAGGCTAACCCCTAAGGTCAACAGTATATCGCTTGTGGTAGCTGTTTATAAACATATGTGCCCCACATTTACACCTCTAACTGATTAAACTATTTGTACAAAATGAAAACATAGTAAAAACAAAACTATTAACTATATACTATTTAAACCTAAAAAAACGTTACCCTGTCACAGTATAATTTAGTTCAATTCATGTGAATGAGCGGTAATGGAAGGTTTGTAAGGTTCAGGAAATTCCCTATCAGTTGAAGTTTGAAGCTGTTATTTTGAAGTTGTTATTTTTTACCCTCTTGTAAAGCTGATGAGCAGAGGGCAGGTTTCATCCCTCGAGGTGTGCCAGCGGCAAAGAGTGCTGACCTCTCTCGATCCTGGTCATCGACTGACGTGCTACTGGTCTTCGGTAGCTGCCTATGCTCTCCCGTCAGCACCGTTTTTGTCCATCTAATACGTCGTCCATTGTATGATCCTTGCTTAATATCTCTTCAAAATTATTTTTCTTTGTTCAACTGGAAATATTTTAACAACTTTTCACAACACAATTGAGCAAAATTATTGGTCATAATTTATTTATAATTGATGGTGTTTTAGTTTCTAAAAGGAAATATTCTAATTACGGTACAAAATATAATTATTTTACAGGAAAGTTATTGAATTTGAAAAAAGTTACGTAAAATCTGATTCCGTAAAATAAGCCTGGAACTTAAACAATTATTTCGGAATCTTTTTGAAAAAATTTTAAAGTAATTTATCCTAAACCAAAAAAAATTAAAGACTCTGTAAATATTCTCACAAAAAATTAAAATGAGATTAGGAAGCTGTGAGGAATAATTTTTTTTATAATACCCACTAAAAACTGGTGCAATCAAGTTAGTAGGTTAAGTCAAAACATTTAATCAAGTTAAGGAAACTCGTTTAGTGAATAAAATACTTAATTTTATGTTGCAATTTGTTCACAAGTAACTCTGAATATTTATTTTCAGTTTTAACCTGAATCAAAGATTTTCCAAAAAAAATAGTTCTATTTTTTTAACAATTATCCATAGCAACCAAATTTTGCTAACAATTATCCAAATTTTTAGTGTCTTTTTCCATATCGGAGTGGAAGATAATATCAATGAGATGGCTGCTATTACCTAGCGGGATGGCTTGGTATAGCAGGCAACCTAGAGCCAAATCCTGCTCCAAGAGGTGCAGTTTGGACGAACAGGATCATGGGAACGTGAGGGTGTACTGGATGCCTAAAGAGATCAGCCAGTCACATGAGCAAGGTCAGTCGTCACAGAAACCACAGCTTTCAGCATTGAGGATTCGTAACCCTAGAAGTGACAAAGTCGTAATTCACGATGCATTTAAAAAATTAAAAGAGACATGACAGGTGGAGGCATCTGTCGTCAATTTAGTGAACTTGTTAGACACTATCGCCTTCATAACCATGTTGCTCTCTGGGAGCTGAAACAGTTCACTGATCTGCCCCTAGAGTATACTTTGTAGCCAAGTAAGCGCTTTCCCCAACTATGCACGGTTGCCGGGGTGGTTACGGTGTTACACTACCGCAGGACACGTTGAAAGCCATTTGGAAGTACTAGGGTTCGAATCCCGACCATAAGCAATCTCAATTTGGCTAGCAAATGAGTGTTATAGTGGAAGCGGGGCATCTAAAATAATTATTGTTTGGCTTGGGTGAAAGTTGACGGCATTTGTAGGCTTAGTTGGGATTGCAGTGGACACCTGTTTTGCTTCTTTGACGATTATATGGTTAAGGGGGGAGGGGCATATTTTTTGTTCTTTTATTAATACTTAATATTTTAAGAATTAGTAGCCTAATTATTAATAGTGCTTAGTTGTTTGTAGTTTCAGCTGCAATGTGCTAATGTGTGTAGATGATATGATGACATGGGTCAATGTCATGTGTCATAAGATGCTACATCTAAACAGTCTAATCTTGATTGCACTGCTATTTTTCATTTATCAATCAGATTTCACAAGTTATTTTTTTATTAAGTTACAGAAATTATAATTTTAACTAATGTTTAGTTCCTAAATTTTATAACCATAGCATTGATTAAAATCTCTTTTTTCCAATGGTGTACAATTTATCAGCATTTTTCAAATGTCTATGACTACATTCTTTTATATAAAACCTCTTGCGACTTTTTGCTACAACAAAGCTTTTGCCAAGTTCATCCAACTCACCACGCTGATTTAGTGTATATAATCTTGGTTGTAGAGAGCAAGGCGTGCACACTCATCACGATCCTTGTCGTCCTCAACTGCCAGAAGAATCGCGTCAACTTCTCACGACCCACTCCCACTTCCGACTTCATTGACATTTTCTCCTATTGTATCAAAAAAGGTAATAAATACAGAACGTATTGTTTATGACTGATAGCTTGGCTCCTAAACCATTTCCCATAAAAAATGTTTACTTTTTGACTTACGTCGTCTGATTTATTTAAAAGGTCCCAAATATAAATCATGGGTTCTAGAAAAGTACCCACAACTTTTTTTATCTACTTAAAAAACTTTAATACTTATTTTGTGAGCCCACATTGGACCCATGTTTCTAACTAAATAAATACAGTGATACTTGAATGGTTAAAATTTGAACTACCATGTAAAATAATTGGAAAACCTCATATTTAAAAAGTAAATTATTTTACTTAAGGTTCTACAATTAGCATCTATTATGAAATCTCTTACGATAAAATATTATACACACTAATTGATGCGTAAATTTTTCTATCTGCGTAGGGATTGTCTGACTCAATTTGACTTAGACGATATGCAATCTATATATTCTTCAGGACACAATCAATTTTCAGGAAAAGTGAGACTTCTGTTAAGAGTGCTGATGTGTGAGACAAAGGGCTCATTGGTGGCAAAAGTTAGCAAGACAATTATTGGCCAACTGATTTGAAACATTTACTCATTTACATTTTTACATATAGTTAATCATTTTATTCCTGTTGTTTACTGAAACACAGCTTAACTGCATGTTCTTTCAGGCATAAGAAAGTCTAGACAATTTAATTTAAGATGAAAGTGTAAATTAAGTATTACCATTCTGAAACGGTTACTTACCCAGGTAGGCATTTTAAGCCAACTAAGAATGAGAAATGAGTGTAAGATGATTGTGGTGCGATTTTGTAGTCTTGTTACTAAGGCTGACATGTTCCTTAAACAGGACAGTTGATTAATAGCCAAACAACCAATGCCATCTAAGGGACCTACAGTAAAACGTGGGATCTGAACCACAAATTTTTCTCTGTATTACCAATTGGTAAAAAATGAATTGATGCGAATCCGCAAAGACGTAATAGTTTATGTCTCTGCGGATTAATGTAATATTCAACGGGGTGGACGTTTATCCACACCAAATAATAGTAAAAATCACTAATTTTACAGGAAACAACGTGTATGAAAAACTTGAAGAATCAGGAGCATTGAGAGTGAAGTACTTGAACATACCAGAAGCACTGTATGCTGTCCAAATAGAAACAAATGCTTCCATAGTAGAGTGGGTAAATGTGGATAGTTTATAATATGTTTATATATAGTTTGTAGAATAAAACACTGTATTACAGGTACCTGTAGATGAATAATTACAATCTTTCAAGTCCCACACAACTTTACATTTAAAGACTGACTTACAAGTAAACAAATTTAATGGTGAATCATAAGTTGAGTTAGAATTACACTACACTTTGATTGGCTCTTAGTCTTATAGTTAGTGTTTTTTACCATTTAACCCTCCAAGTGCTAACATTGGTTGGGTTTGAATCCCGACCATAAGCAATCCCAATTCGTTTTGCAAATGTGTGGTATAGTGGAGTGAGGGCCCACCTTAAATAAAGGGTGACCGGTTTGGTTGGAAATTGATGGCATTTTTAGGCTTGATTGGGATTGCAAGACACCTTTTTTGCTTCTTTTATAACTATGGTTAAGATGGGGCATGTTTTGTGTTTATACCTAGTATTTTAAGAAGAGTTGCATAGAAATAAAAAATACAAGGCTAGCTGAAAAGTCATAGCACTTGGTGGGTTAAAGTGAAGTAAATAAGTATCAGATAACAAAGGAAGATGTCATAAAATTCTCAAAACTACTTTAGAATTCTAATAAAGATTATTCATGAGGGTTCATACCATAGATTTGATGTCATACAGCAGTTACTTCAAACAGGCGATGCCACAATGTAAATTAAATAATTTGTTTGATCAATTTGGTTACATTGAAAACTACTTTGGAATATTTTAAATTGTAATTTAATACACAATTTGTTTACTGGTTACAGAAAAGTTTGTACTTCGAGACTGATATGACGAAAACATTACACCATAATATTGAAAAGCAGCTGGAATTATGGCACAAGAACAGACAGAAGAGTGAAAAGTTAAATCTTAATATAGTAATTTTGGCAAACCTGAGAGCCGTAGTACTAATCATCAGTCATACCAGCGGAATCGTGAGTTTAACAACTATTGTGTTATAATTGTGGCAACAGTAACGACGCAGTAGACCTAAGAAATGATCCATCCCTTCTTTCAGCGATGGTGGTCATGCTTTGCAAAATACATTCTTTAATTTATGTGTTTATAAAAAAATATCTATAGATCTGATATTTTGATGTTTAGTTTATGATATCTCCTTAAATAATTACTCTTGAATTTTCAAATCGGTATTCATATATAACACACTGACCTAATAGGTATTTTAATGTTTGAAAGTTCACATTTTCTGCTGCTTCATGACAAGAGAATCCCCCTAAAACCATGGATGGTAAAATTAAAGTGTTGTGAGCTCAATATGATTATACATTAATTTATTTTATTTTTATTATTTGTGTCTGTCAACGCCAATGGCATTTTTTTACCTTTTTGATCTGGAAAAAACTTCTTTCACCAAGTCCAAACCCTGGTCTTGTTGGTAATCTAACGAAAATCTCATTTTAGATAGGTAATTAATTAATAGCCCAATTATACGTGGTGACTAAGGCCCAAAATCAAACCGGCGACCCTCGTAATACAAGGTGAGCACATTACCTCTGAGCTATACTATTATTTTTACTATTACTAATCAATTTACTCGTACATAAGTCAGTCAGCAGACTAACAGAAAACACATGAGCTGGCCTACTACAGGTTACAGGTTTGCTTTCAGGTAACATTAGCTGACTCACATGGCCACAGTCCGTATGGAGCTGTGATTGCTCAAGCCCCTGGGTGCAAGCTGGCCAGCCTTTGCAAATGGTACTCCTACCAGCTGACCAAGGACACTGGACCCATCAGCTGCTACGAGCTCAGCTTCCTGTACTGTCTGTGATACAACTGGAAGCTGGAGTAGAAGGAATTAAGCGCTAGATTGAATATTCTGGAAAGTAAACAGTTGACCTGATATGATACATGTAATTTTTTCTTCTTCTTGTATTTACTTTGTTTGAATTCTCAAGGCCTGTGTTGCCTATACAAAAACTAAACCTAGAAAGTTTTATGTTAACATAACAAAACTGATGACATTACTTTTGTCAAACTCAAGTATATTTGGCAGGGAATTTGTTTGTGACCCATTCATACACCTCTATACAATTTTGTTAGTCCTCTGTCCAGTTTAAGCCCCTTTGACCATTTCCTGCTTTCTTAATTCCTGTACAGTAGAACCTCGATTAACCGTCACCCTCGGGACCGAGACCATGACGGATAACCGAATAGACGGATAACAGAAATAATGATAGCGCCGATACAACTTAGCACCTAGTTAGTGTTTGGCGTGGCAACATCGCAATTCACTGCCTTGCATGTTATAACGGCGACATTTTAAGTCCTAATTAATTTTCATAATTACTGGGCAGTACTTAATGTGAATTTATTTTAAATGAGAAAAAACAAAACTACCTCAGTTCAAGTGAAAAATACTTTATTAAAATATTTTATTAAACAAACAATTAAATATCAACTGTACATGTACGTACTTTAACTCTCATAACTTACGTTACCGGTATTTAGTTTTAAAAATAATCCGTCATTTTCTTTTGTTTCTTTCCCCATCAAGCTTTTTGGCGGACATATTTCTAATTTTTCTGAGATGAAGCACCAGCGTTTAATAATTTATTGTTGATAATAATTTATTGTCCCAAAACTACATGTTTCCGTTTCTCAGCCATAACAGAAGAGTTACATAACAGAGACTCACACTACGTATAAACAGCATGTCAACAATAAACGGTAAAGCACGTAAGCATTGCACTCGAAATCGGCAATAACTTCAGGTTACTGTAGCCACGCACCACACTGAACTGAAATGAAACAGTAGCAGTAGAATGCAGAGGACAGTGTAAGGGATTAACCAGCTGGGTCACTACCCTTGCCGCCAATGATTCACGCACATTACAGGTGTGCAGTACAGTTGTCACTACTCATTATAGAGCCTCAACAGACGATCCGGCTTGGTGCTGACGCGGAAACATATTTTTTTTGCGCTAGCGGGGTGGCGGTTAATAGAGACTGACGGTTAAAAGGGTGACGGTTAATCGAGGTTCTACTGTATTTAAACTCCTATCATTAAAATGACACTTTTAAATACATTGTATAGGCCTAACTGCATTGTGAATAAATTGATGTATACATTTAGAGAACATTTTTTTCATAATAGTCCTTGAAATATAATCTTGTTAACTTGAAGGTGTTTTACTAGTTCACCCGTCAAAGATTTGTTTGGAAATTCATTAATATTTTGAATACAGATTAACATTGTTAGACTGAAGAAATATCTACTTTTTTATTCTGACCGACCTCCAGACACCGTTACTTCCTGCAGTTGGGTAGGATACAGGCAGCATTATGAAAGTATTTTTTTAACATTATAATTTACCACTGTAATGTAATTTTATTTATTAAAATACAGAGATCAAATTTAATGTGGATATGTGTATTTATATAAAGAAGCTTTGTTTGTATTCTCAAATGTAATTCCTAAATGAACTCACTGAGTACACAGTTATAAACTACTAGCTTTGACTATCCATTGTTAACGAGGAGGAGAGAACGCATTAACTGCCCAAGCCGATTCGAGAGCGGCTCAGGCCACTACAGCTTGCTCATAACAATAACAAGTCTATTAATGGATAGTCAAAGCTATTATGTATTATTTTATAGGCCTGCTTAGTTTCCAAATAAGAATTTTTGGTATCTAGTTTGAATACTTTTAGCTAGAGTGAGTTGTTTTATCTGTGGGTAAAAAGGGTTGAGTAAGAACTTTAAGTAGGCCTTGTATTTTATTAAAAAAGTCTTAATTTTACAATCACAATTGTCTTAATATCTAATTACACTTGGAATATATAATAATTTAACATTTTTCATACCGACATAAATCGCAAAAAATATATGTATGAAATGTTGGGTGATTGCTGGAATACTGCAGAATGATTACTTCTCAAGCGGAGCATAGTTGAGAAGTTTCTCAATCAAGTCGACATGTCCAAGCAACATCCTTCTGCAGCAGTACCGCTTGAGACCGAGCGCATCCAACGCATCACTGTACACATATTATAAACAAATTTAGATGGTTTTTGGTAGTAAAAAAGTCAAAGAAAACTAGAATAACCATTATGAATAACTAATGTTTAACTGCAGTTGTATGTGAAACTACCATTTAGTTAATTTAGTGAACATGATACAAGCCATCGCCTTCGTAACCGTGTTGACCTCTGGGAGCTGATACAGGAATTGTTGATAAAGATAAACTCTAGCAGTAGACTCACTGTCTACCGCTAGAGTATGCTTTTAGCCAAATAAGTGCATTCTTAGACAGGGTTCCTTTTAGGTGTAGTGAACTAAACGCTTATACTGACAAGTGCAATGTTTAGCCGATTGAAAGGACGCGAGTTCGAATCCCGATCATGAGCAATCGCAATTTGGCTTGCAAATGTGTGGTATAGTGGAGGGGGCCCATTTTAAATAAATGGTGACCTGCTTGGATGGAAGTTGATGGCATTTGTAGGCTTAATTGGGATTGCAGTGGACACCTGTTTTTCTTCTTTTATGATTGTATGGTTAAGGGTTATTTTGTTAATGCTTGATATCTTAAGAAGAGATACATAATAATTTTTAGGTTAGGGTTATGCATAAAATGCTTGCCACTTCTACGGTTAAGAACTGTAGTGAGCGAGGTGATAAAGAGTCACCTGGACTGAGGTGGTTGGTAGAGGAAAGGCATGTAGGGAGGTGGTAGAGGCGGTCCCTTTCACCAACTACCAAATAAAACAACCAAATATATATTGAAAATTTAATGAATTTTGAATGGTTTTGTTAAATTTATGGAACTCAGATTTGGCACAAAATTACAAAAAATGAGGTAGGCCTACATTTTTAACTATTGTCTTTAACAGGTACTGTCCATGTTTATACCACTAGTCCAAGCTTTTCCAGCAGGCACAGATCGTGCAGCCGAAACTCAGATTTTTATACTAGTACTTTGCCCTTTTATAGAGAGTGTAGGTAACGAGTGTTATCATTTCATTATCAAACGCAATGGTAGGCAATTTTAAGGCGTTTTTACATTAATAACCTAACCCCAAACATCGTAACACCAGAATCAGACACTAGGGCTTACTTGAAGACCAATATCTTTATAGTATCTAGTTTTTAATTCAAAAATATATTTATTTTTACAACAACTTGCTGATTAAGAACTGTTGAGAATATTTGTATTTTCAGACTAAAACCATAAATTATTCATTAACTCCGTCTAAGATATTTTATTTAACACACCCTCTTTACAGAACATGTAGATAAGTTCGATGAGTTACAAAATAAAATTTGAGGATTTCCTAAATGTGGTGGGTAAATCATCTACAAATATTTTCTTCTTCCTTGACCTGCACTCGCCAGTTTATGAAAAAGAAAGCGAATTACTAAAAAAGGGACCGTCTGAGATCAATACTTTGCATGAATACAACAAATAGAGCATCACTAGTTTAGCAAAATTAAATTTATATGTAATTATTTTTTAAATATTTAAATTCATTGTACACAATTCCACGCGTTTGACCACTATGACCTTCCTGAGGAACTGCAGACTTTGACTAAATTAAAAGAGAGTGAAAAACCGCTCCCACATTTTTTTAGCACTAAATGCTAACTGGTTGTCTTTTAACTACCCTACCAGTCCAATTCCAGCAGTGTGTACACGGTTGTCATTAAACCACTGTGAGTTAAGGATTAGTTAGGTTAAGTTTTTAGCTGGTGTTACAACAATGTTCGAAACTGTCTATGGTACGAATTTATGCAAAATATCTATAATACGGTTTGGAAATTTACAAAATTAATTCTAAGATGGGGCCTACTCATTAAAAACTCACCCTTCTGTGTATTCAGCCTGAAGAAGACCCAAGTATGCCTCCCATTTGTTGCCAATAACCTTGCCACATGTGAAACAACGGACTGGTATAATCATCTTCTGTAGGCCCTAAAACATAAAAACTATGAGTCAAATGAAAGTAGGCCTACTTTATAAGCAAGCAAAAGATAAACAATGAGGTTCATATAGAGGTGTGCTAATTAAGTATTTATAGTTTGTAGTTACTAATTTTTGAGGATTAGAACATCACTTGAATAGACACTATGATTAAAGCTGCAGTGTACCATGAATGCTGTGGCTAGCAGGCAAAACTCCTGAAAAGGAGAGTGAAAACCAACCGCCCTGAAGTTAGCCTACGAATGCAGCTAACGGATCTACTTTGCCAACTCGTGCGTTACCTTCAGTTCGGTTGAAAACCATGGAATCATTATTATAATTATCAATGAGCGGGATAAATTTTGCTCCCATAGCTAACTTATGAATTTAATTTGAATGACAATTTTAAGAGCTGTAATTTAAAATTTCAATATTTAAAAAAAACCCAAATGGCATGGTAACCTAACCTAACCTGATAGTGTAAATCCAAGAACAAACTTTGATGAATCTTCAGAGCACACAATAACGAAATTTACAAAGGTATTATATAACACTTCTCACAAGTAGTTTGACGATATAAAATGCGTTGTTATTTTTGCCCACGTTCAGGAGTGTTGAATAACAAAATAAGCCTATGCTTTAGAGTAATGATACCTTACCTTGTGGATTTATGAGACGAATTTAAAAAAAATTGGTACGAAGCTGGCTAAAAGTAAAAGTTGATGTTTAACCCAATAACATTGAACGAATTGATCAATAATTTAGCCAGATTATTTTCAGTAAACGCAAACGAAAAACGTCGTTGTCCACAGTGAACTCAATGTTAGGTTAGGGTTAGAATTGGTATTGGTGTTTGTTTGGGTTTGGGATTGGAATTGGATATTTTTTCTAGTTTCTAGGGCAGGCTTACAAGAGCTACGCAGCTTTATAGTTTGATACATATGATTTTTCTGGTTACTGTTATTATTTTGGGTGTTTAATCACATTTAGATAAATAAAAAGCACCGTATTAATAAGAGGGAAACTTGTTCGTATTTAGAGTTTTTATTATTACAACCAACAATTTACTTTTACTTCACCCAAATTTAACCTTAATACCCAAGTAAATATACATAATTAAAGTTTTTATTTCCGGAATGCATTCAAACTCTAAGACCTTTAAATCGCTTTCCCTTAAAAATCTAATAAAATTAAAAAAAACCACTAGAAATTATTCACACATTATGATTTTATTTTTTTTAAAAAAAAATTTAATAACTATCACCAAGTATACGCTTCTTTCACATGTCTTGTGTGCACCGTGTGTCACCCTTCATGCGGCGCACGCCTGAGAGTAAATGTTTTCACACATAAGGTCGGTGTCATCCGGCAAGTACTGCGTGGCGCTCATGTATTTTGATTCAGTTGCAGATCGACTGTTACAATGTTAACATCATGGCAGAAGAAAGTGCTAACCGTGTACTTGCTTATATAGTAAAATTTCGTGAAGGTTAATTTTGTTTTACGTGGCTCTTATACAGAAACCTTATTTTTGTAAATCTTATACATTTACAAATAAAGTACTATGATGGCATTCATATATGAATTTGTTTAATGAAGTAATTTAAGTCAGGATATAAATTAATACATTATAAGTTAACTATAGTGGACGTAGAGCGGATAGTTTATCGCAAAAGCTCTTCCACAATTCCACTCCCCCATCACGGCAGCGGATTGCAACCACGTTACCACTGATGGTGATTTTTGTGCAAAGATGAGGGGATACTCTAAAAATATTCTAGAGGTAAGTTTTGAAACATACAATATAGTTTTATTTCCATGCAAACAACCTGTCTAGTCTACATAATAAGCAAAAACACGTTTAAACCACAGCAGATCAGTTTGAGTAGAGAAAATCAAAATCGAGGTCTTCAACTAATTGTACAAATAAAAATCAGTCGAGTCTTATTATATTATATTATCAGTTTAGAAGAAATTATTTGTCCGTTCACTAATTCTAATTCCGTTTTGACATTGATATGTCTTAGCTCTGGCGGGGTGTTCGTGATTGTTACGATGGAAAATATGTAACAGGTTTCCATAGAAACTACCAGAGCTATTGTATTGAATTTTTAATATAAAAGAATAAGAACATATGTTTAGATGAACTGAAAACATTCCCTTTAGACATGTCCATAATCTAATTTATTTCCCACAGAGGGAAGTAAATACTAAATTTTTTTAGTTGTGGAAGTGCTCTCTGTACTCTCTATTTATACTCTGTGTGCTCTTGTTATTTTGCCATTATTATCTCTAATTTTTAATAAGGTAAATAAATAATTATTACTTGAATAAATAACCTTGTAATAAAACCTTTAAAACTGCACGTTTCAACGGTTACGGTTGTATTTTGTCCCAAAAGTATACATTACGGTGAAGCTAATGTATACTTGACTGGGACGGTGGCGACGTCCTGTAATCCAGCTACTTGGAGGTCACGAATTGTGGATAGTTGTGAGAGATGGTCGGTGGATGTAGTGTTCTCTTGTGTGGATTAGCGTCCGCACTATTGAATACTACGTTGATCCACAAAGACCATTCTCATAATTAGACCAATCCGTAATTCAGAGGCCGTGGTTCGGATTCCACGTTAAACTGTAGGTCCATTAGTTGCCATCGGCTGTTGGGCTATTAATTAACAGTCCTGTCTAAGGAACATGTCAGCCTTAGTCAGTAGCAAGCCTACAAGATCGCGCCACAATCATCCTACATTCATTCCTCATTCATACTTGGCTTAAAATACCTACCTGGGTAGGTCGCCATTTCAGTTAAAAAGTATTAAAAAAAAGTATAATGTGAAAGTAGGGTGCAGCGTAGTTGTATTTAGGGGTTGAAGGGCGGTGCCGCGGAGGCCAGGGGGAGAGACGTCCCGGGGTGTCATCAGCGCCACCTGACGAGGTGAAAAGCAAGTAATCAAACCCGGACCCCTGGGGGTGGAGGAAGACTGGCTCCAGTCCAGTCTAGAGAAAAGGAACGAACTTCAAACAACGAAAACGGCTTGTGGTTACATTTTAATAACACATTACTGTATTTTGATTTTTTTAGTTTTAAAAATGATCGAGGTGTCAAATTAAACATAAAGTGACTATCTAGGGAACGGAACATTATACTGTTTTTACATTCAGGGAAAATATAATTACCACACAATTATTATATCCGATAATAATTAATAAGTAATTATATTTTCATGAAAACAGGTAAAAAAATGGAAAACGATATTACAACCTAGATTAACCGTCCCCGTCCCTTTAACCGTCTATTTACGGCAATCAAGTAAACTGTAATACCCTTAGATATGTCATTGACTGTTGGTCTATTACTTAACAGTCCTGTCTAAGGAACATGTCAGCCTTAGTCAGTAACAAACTCTGACATTTTCCTTAGACAGAACTGTTAATTAATAGTCCAACAGCCAATGGCAACTAATGGACCTACAGTTTAACGTGGAATCCGAACCACGGCCTCTGAATTACGAACTGGTCTAATTATGAGGATGGTCTTTGCTGATTCGTAGTATTCAATAGTGCGGACATTAATCCACACAAGAGGACACTACATCCACCGAGCATAGCTTACAAATTTATTCACAATACGTGACCTCCAAGTACTATAGCTGGATTACAGGACGACGCCACAGTCCCTAGATCTAGGGGTAGCTAGGTAAGCTAATGGAAAATGACTCCGGGAAACCAGTAATCATCTTGTTGGAAACTACAGCATGGCGTCTGTCTCTATGATAACAACAAACAGTGACTTCGGGAATGAAATGCCTAATACATCTCTAGTTACAGTGGTTCAATTTCGAAAGTGACAAGTGAGGTTCCGGTATAAATCGCAACGCTGGTCAAAGGTCAGTTTTAGACATTCACCTTTAGTACTCTTTGGCTCTTAATAACTGTGGAATAGTGGATAAATACCAATGTATTTAGATTAGCAGTTAACAAATTCTGACTCCGAAAAACTATGTATATTAGGAAACGTGAAAAATATTTTGTTTAATTCCGGAGCCAGACAAAGATTATTTTTAACATTTCATCACCTTCTTAAGAGGGTTCCCTACCCCTTTCAAAGTTTCAAAAAAACCGCTCCGCGCGGTTGCCGATAATGCCCTCAATTTTAAATATAGAATTAAGTTCATTGTACCATTTTAAAGATAAAGAAATTTGTAATCAATATTGTTTTTTTAAATTTCAATATGTACACACAATCTGTCTCTGCACATCGCTAAAATTAGTAAACTTCAAATTGAAGTTGTACAAAAATATATTGAAATTATAAAAAACGAAGTTTATTACAAATCTATTCAACAATATCATTATACTTTTATTTTTACTATCGAATATTTTTTGTACGATAAAAACGCTACCGCGTAAATCAATGGCCAACGAATTCTTCGTTTTGTCAAAAGTTAGTTCGTACAGGGGATTCGGGTTCAATACATTATAAATATATGTTATTTTCTAATTCACAGGGTGTCTCAGAAATGTTTTTAATAAGTCACTTGAAACCTCAGGTGTAATTAGCCCAAAAGGGTACAACCAATTAAATATTCATTCAAGAGCGTTGTCTAGTTCACCAGATACGTTTTTCAATTAAAAAAAAACATATTTACGTCATCATTCTACACGATCCCATACATTTTACAATTGTTGTGGAATGGAGTGTGTAATTGGGCGTAACCAATAAGTACCTAACTTACCCGCCACAAATAAATTTAAATAGTTTTAGTGTGAATAACCGAGTCGACGAGACATGGTCACTGGTCAGGGTGGACGGAGTCGTACTTCCTCATCCCGGCGGGCCTAATGCAGTTGTTACTCTGTAATGATCCAACAGGCTGTGAAATATAGCGGCCTCCATTAGGGTCGGGCGGTGATTGAGACATTCCCCAACTCTGCCTCAACTAGTCCGGTCGAAACTACTGTTAGCTGTAGCTGGAGCTGTACGACCTTTGTCCGGCCAAGAGAGGACGGGCCGCGCAGGTTAGTTATGGCGCTGTCCGCCAGGGGCGCTACGGCGCTATAGAGACGCCAACACAAAAATGCTCCCGCTAATTTATGACCCGCAATTCTCTCCCCTGTCGCGCCGGAGTGCATCTTCGCAGAAGGGGGTTGTCAGGGTGACACTGTTTCGTTATCTTTGCTGTGAAATCCCTACGAGGGGTTTAGCGTCGTAACTAATGTTTGTCACACCAGAAACCATCCTGTTCGGTGCATGATGACTCTATCTTAGTATTTGCTGACTGTTGCAAAAGTTATCACAATATGAAGCGAGTTCTGTAGCCAGTGAACTACCCAGTTCATTTCATCAGTCAATTGGAGCAGATCTCTAGGCTGGGGAAAATCCTGTTTTCGTTCCACAGCCATTCAAAGAACAAACGTTATCGTAACCTTTTTGACATGTCTCTTACCTCTGGAGTAGGGGTGGTAATGACAATCCGTCAGACCAGCATTCGAAACGGAAGTGACGTCATGTAGGTTCTTTCTTTCACTCGGGTTAGCTTCTTTGTATAGTTATAAAAGACACCATCAACTATTCCGGTAATCGATGAAACTCTGGTGTTCCTTGATACAAGTTAACAAAATTTGAAAATTTGTTTTGAAATATTGACGTTATGTGGGACGGACGCTGCGTGTGGTATCGACGTGCGAATAGCCTCTGCCTTTAAGAGACATTAACGGCTGGGTGAAAGAAGTCGTGAAACGAGGAAACCAACTATTGTGTTGCGATTGTATTTTTCGTCATTTTGCAACTCTACAAAACAGTCCATGAGGTTTAGACCGGCTGAGCCCCGGGCCACGCGTGCGTGTGACGAGTGGGGATTAGGTATTCATCGGTTCCCGGGTCGCGCAGTAAAGTCGTCCGGCATAGAAGAAGCCAAGACGAGGTCGATTAAATCAGGCCCGGTAAACGTCTTCATCGGGCGTAAAACAAGGCAGGGCGAAGCAATAAAAGAGCAGTAAATGCAACCGGTCCGTCACCTGCGCCACCTGCCGGACGTCGCGCCAACTACGCCAACATTTGACACTTGTGTTATATAGTGGTAATTTTTAAAGTTTCGATCGAGAACTTTGATTCTTTCACTGAAATAACGACCAACCCAGATTAGTATTTTTTTACGAAACAAAAACAAAACATAATGTGTATTTCTGACAGTCAGTCTGACGTCTAGAAGTTAATCCTCAATCTCAATTAATTCCACATTGCTAATAAGGAAAAAGTACGATTTAAATACCTTTTTGAGTAGTCTTTTTTCAAACATTTTTCGGGTTTAAATGTCTAATGAAATATTAGATATTAAAAAATGTAGCTTAATACATTTTATTTTAACATCATAAATAATCAGAACCCTTTAGTTTAGATCAAACTTCCTTGCAGAATAGAGCTTTTTGTAATCACATAATCTAATTTTTAACTGATAAAATTTCATGAACATTCTGCTTCAAAATCCCCTAAACTTCAGACCCTCTCCTTATCAAGCATGAATGAGGAATAAGTGTAAGATTATTGTGGCGTGATCTTGTAGTCTTGTTACTGACAAAGGCTAATATTCCTTAGATATGAATTTAAGGGACCTACAAACTTTTTTACGTGGGCTCCGAACAAAAAACGAACTGGTCTAATTATGAGAATGGTCTTTGCGGATGAATTTAGCATTCAATAGCGCGGACGTTAATCCACACCAGACAATATAACATCCACCAACCATCACTCACAACTATCCACAATTCGTGTTCCCTCCAAGTAGCTGGATTACAGGACACGCCACTGTCCCATGTATATTGTCCCAGTGTTGACAATAATAGTGACTACTCACACAGATAGGTATTTTTAAAGTCATTTTTGATTAAACAAAAATGAAAATGTCCATATTTGAAAAGGAAATAGAACATAAAATGTGAATTTTCGTAAGTCAGCCTGGCGTCTGAAATTAATTCCTTAATCTAAATTAATTCCGCATTGCTGATAAAGAAAAAGGAACGTGATTTATATATATTTGAGGGAATTGTTGAACGGCCAGGAACGTTGCCATCGGCTGTTGGGCTATTAATTTACAGAAGGAGGTCACGAATGGTGGATAGTTGTGAGCGATGGTCGGTAGGTGTAGTGTTCTCTTGTGTGTATTAACGTCCGCACTATTGAATACTACGTTAATCTGTAAAAGACGAATCTCATAATTAGACCAGATCGTAATTCAGAGGTCGTGGTTCGGATTCCACGTTAAACTGTAGGTCCATTAGTTGCCATCGGCTGTTGGGCTATTAATTAACAGTCCTGTCTAAGGAACATGTCAGCCTTAGTCAATAACAAGACTACAAGATCACGCCACAATCATCCTACACTCATTTCTCATTCATACTTGGCTTAAAATACCTACCTGGATAGGTTGCCATTTCAATAATCTATTCTAATCATTCTTCACTCCTGCCCTTCCTCCTGCTTCCCATTCCTAAAACTACGTTATACCTTTATTTAATCACAACTGACTATATCGGGGAGACCACGGGCAACAGCCTCACTGGTGTATTGTTCGTTGTCGTCGTTGTTGGTGTTCTCGTTGTCTTATGTGATGTCTTAATCCGGGTTTTTGTGTTTCCTGTCTTGTATTACATCTTGATGTTTCGAATTGAATGTCCTTAATGTTTTCATTACAATATTTTCTTCTTTTCGTCCTATCTTCTTTTTCGATCTGCATCTAATATCTTGAATGATCTTCGCCGTTAACATGAGTTTACTGCAACCAAGTTCCTCTCAGAGGAGAGGCAAAATGTTCTGTGGTCGCTGAATACAAACTGTGCTGAGTCGAATCTCCATGACTTGATGGTGCAACTCTGGACACCCCAAGATTATGAGGAAGGGGGAATTCTCCTCGCTGAAGTCCTTGCATAACGGGCATTATCTTGCTTGTGGTGTCTGAACAATTAAGGTTAAACAAAGTTTCATGACGTTTCGGGATCTGGAACCTGATCCCGTCCTCAGGTGAGCTAGAAACTAAAATATAATGATATTAGTACATAATCCTACAAAGCTGAAAACAAAAGAAGTTTAAAGCAGATAAAAAACAACAATTTAACCCTTTATGCGCTCACCATATTAAATGTATTGTATTTACTTCCTTTGGGAAATAGCTTAGATAATAGATATGTCTAAGGGCAATGTTTTCAATTCCTAAAAACAGCTGTCTTTATAAAAATATGACGTCACTTCCGTTTCAAAATTTGGTATGACGAATTGCCAATATTCCCAAGAGCTAAGCCATATCCATGTAAAAAGCTGAACAGTTTTTTAAATGCCTTTTTTACCGGATTAGTCTTGATTACGTAAAAATTTTTTTGTGTTATAGCTCACCTGAGGACGGGATCTGATTCCACATCACGAAACGTCGTGAAACTTTGTTTTACGTCCTTGATAGAAAATGTCCGTATTATCACAAAAAATGAATTTCAAACAAATAAGTATGTTAAATAGTAGTAGCTTAGGGCTTAGGGGTTGCATGGTGCTGTGGAGGGATGGAAAGACTGGAAAGAGAAGAGAGTGGGTGAGAGGAGATGACGAGATGAGACACCAGAGCCAAATAAGGAGCTGAGATAACTAGTTACATTGGAAAGCGGACGATATGAGAAGCAATCACCTGTTTCATTACTGTGGTCGTTAAAACTATCTGAAATATTTTAATATCTTTAATATATTAGTATCGTTGGTGTTCTCCATAACCGAGTGCTGATGCAACCCATCGCCAGGCGGGGAGGCTGCGCAAATCATTGCTTGCACCTCTAATTAATATTCTATTTAAATATTCATCGTATGTTTGGCGGAATCAAGTCTGGGTATTGAGACGTCTATATCGTCGATGTATGCATAGATTTGAATGTATTATTGGCTCAGATTGAATCCGCGCCCTCGCACGCACACGCGCGCTCGCGGATAATACGCGCACGCACATGAACACGCACACGCGGGTGACACGCGCGTCTGATGGATCGTACTTCTCCGCCATCTGATTTTCCACAACGTCGAGATGTGTTAAGAGTTAGTTCAATTTCCATTTTAAGATATGCTAAAATCAGACACCCCGAAGTGAAGAATTTGTTCGAAGCCGTGTGATGATATTATGCAAAATCAGAGGAAGTCGTTTGCTACTGGTCTGAATTATTTATGAAATTAAATGCACGCTTCATCCATCCCACTTGTGCTTGTTTTATGAAAATAGATACGTCAATGAGTTTGAAGTGGTTGCATTCCAAATCAAGAAGTTCAATAGAATAGTACAAGCTACTAAAAATCTAGGAGGGATACAGAACATAATCAGAAGATAACATAACAAGTCCATATAGTTAAGTTTTATCAATACGTCCATAAATACCCCCGGCGCAGCAGACCTGCTTACTCAGCGAATTTCCAAATCAATAATATAATAATATATGACACGTTTTATAAAAATCTGTCCATAAACATGAGAATTATTAGTCTATTCTCCATAAGATTGACATGAGAAAGAGTGTGCAGGTTTGCTGCTGTGAGGAACACTGAAAGTAGGTGTTTCTACCATAAATAATTTTTATTTTTAACATTTATACCAACTTTCATCAACATCTGTCCATAAATAAAGGAGTTTGCCTATTCCCTATATGATTAACATGGGAAATGAGTATGCAGGTTGGCTGCCATGATAAACATATAAACTATGATTTTTAAGCATAAACTGGTGGGTATCAACAACATGAAGGTAATTACCAAGTTTAATACAAAAATATTGATTGATATGGGAAATATTAATTTTTTCTTATCCTCCATAAGATTAACATTGGAGCCTTTTTTAATATCTCGGTAAAATTTGAAATTTTTAAAAATTACATGAGAATAATGCAAAAAACCCATTTTTAGGGTACAAAACCCCCCCAAACTACCCCTTCCAATTGACTGATATGTCTGGATTATGAACTCGTCCGAGCTATTGCAGGAATACACGTTTCTACCAAATTTGGTCTCGATCGGACCAGTTTTACGAGAGCTATCGTGTTCATAGACACACATATATATATATTTAAATATAAATTTTAACGACTATTGTTTTTGGTCTCTGGGCACCTAAAGAAGAAAAAGTAACATGGTCCCGGGCTTAAGTCTCGCCATGAGACCTACGGTAATAGCTTCTTCCCTATGGGAAATTTGTCAAACCCCAAATTTAATTTTAGGGTTGCAAGTAAAATGTTTAAAAAATAATTGCAAAAGGTTATTAACTAAAACGATTTGTACTTTTTCTCTACAATTCTTTGGTTATGGACAAAGGTTAAAAGGGTTCAGTTGACAGTAATACATAAATACTATTCTTTCGCATTACGTGTGTAAATAAACTTGATTCCTTTACGATGCTGTAAAAAGCGTTGAAAAGGAATTGATCCTCAAGCTGTTTGGACTGGCATATTTATCGGTATTTGCTTAGGAGCCCACACGACCCATAAATAGCACTTTGAAGACATTAAGGTAAATGGCATAACATTTTGGATTTTTAACCACTTAAAGAAATGTCGTTTGACTACTGGTTCTTAAAGGAAGTCATAAATTAAATTGTGTTTACGCCCCAAACGATGGAAATAAACTACATGCTACTGTCTTTTGATTGTTTGCGCTATGAAATTTATGTTTACTAAAATTTAATAAAAATTGTGAATCAGCTATGGATGTATATTGTGCTGGACTAAGACTTATAGTTATTTTAGCACAGAGATTTTATGATATTATATTTTAATAATTAAAGTTCATAGTGATTGGAAAATGAAATTTGTAGCTCAATTTTACAGTAGTTAAAACTTTTGAGCAATGTTAATTGTGTTTAATATGTGTATTGTGACTATTACTTTTGATATTATATCTGTGTTTCTAAATCTATGTAATTTGTCTTATGTTTAAAAATTAGAATATAAAGTTTCAAACTAATTTTTCTAAAATAAATACTGTACGTTTACTATCAATTTATCAATTAATTATATTTTATTTATTATTATTATCAATACATTCCCTTGTGTTGTACATGAAAATGATAATATTTTAATTTTTTTCAAGTTTAAGTTGATCAATATGAGTTAATTTATTAATTTACAAGTATTTAAAATGCATTAAATTAAGATATATCAATAAAATTAGAGTTTTGTCTGTACATTGCTCAGAATTATTAATTTTTAGTTATTTTTACGTTTCGTGCGTTAGAGAAGCCGAAACCAGTCTTATCTCAATTTGTGTCCGTTTGTCTGTGACGCTCCAGGAGGCATTTTACGCCGTCTTCTCCGAAAAAAAACGGGAGAACTGATAACAATGAAACTTATTGCATGCATCCTCTACATTCCAGAGAAGCTTTATTCAAGAGAAGTCGTATTTTGCTTCAGTTTTCAATGAATAGCCTACTGGTAATAAAGAGCTGTCTTTGTAGTTTAAAGGTTTAATAGAAAGAAAAACAAACAGCTGTCAAATCAGTATTAGTTAGTTACATTGGCTATTGATTTTAAACCCATTTCGAAATAATACTATATTAAAAAGTTATTTTAGCGTATAACTAATTATAAAATAGGTATAAATGTTCTAATATATTCAATTGTAGGCAATCCAATACTATAATACGAGCAAGGTTTGTATATATATCCCCATCCCCATCAGGGGCAATAACTTTTGTTCAGTGCTTATTATGGTGAATTAAATCGGTTTTATTTAAACCACATAAATGTTTTCATTGAGTAATAAATGTGTTTTAATTTTTCTATTTAATTTTTATAATACATGTCTTATTCTATACGAGCAAAGCTCGGTCACCAGGTACTGTAATGCTAAATAATAAAAGTGGGTATTGATTTGATTTCTTTGTATTGATTTGTTTAGGATTTAAGGTTTACATTTTGGAAACTGAATCCTACAACCCGTACAAAGGACGGCTTACTGCTAGTTTGAATATAAAATCACACATTGTCCCGTGTGACTTTTTACTAAAACACCTGTGCTGCTTAAAATTTTGATTGGGAAGGTGAATCTATGATAAATTATAGCTAATAATTATCAGATAGCTAATAAGTAGCATCTGAGAACGGAATCGATCCGGATATTGAACTTAAAGACATGTAAAATTTATATACGTCCTAAAAAGCAGACTATTATAACTCAAAATATATTTTTATACTGTATCTATTGTTCTAAGTAATTCAAAGTCTGAAGACAGACACTCATGCCGACCAGGTTGTACTTGCCTGTGGTCATTTCCCCACGATCAGGGAGATTCATCATCAAGCCACTCAATAAATTCCCTTTAATGTCTCAATTATTCCCGCAGGTTGGCGACTTTCACTTTCCAGTCACGAAGACGGTTGTAGTGAGCACGAGTTCATTGTCATTCACTAATTTTAAATTTATTCTATCAAATTACCATAGTTGAATCCTGAATTATTACATATAACAAGGAATCACAGCAGATAAGGCATTAAGTAGTGTTTATTAAAATCTCTATATATAAAATTGAAGTATTTTCTGTTTTTTGTTTTTTGTATATTATGTATAAATAAATAATTGTCTATTGTGTAAATTTTAATAAAAATTTTTCGACCCATAAGCCATTTAGGCGTTTTTTTAAAAATTTCTTGTTATTATGAAAATTTGTTATAAATTGTCTATGATAAATTTGATTCTTAGCAATATTGGTTTATTTATTAAATACGTATTTTACTATAAATGCATCTGATCATTCATTATTAAACTAGAAGTAAAGTGTTACTGTAAAAAATAACGTTTAAAATATAGAACTTTTATTATGTATTTATATTTTTATTTTTCTGTCTATAATTAAAGTCATGTTTGTATATGATAATTACATAATATTTTCTTTATTTTTAATAATCATGTTGTATATCTTTCTATAAAAGCCGTATACAGTTAGGTTTCGTTGTTTGTGGATTATTGTGAATTAATATCAGATTTATTTGTTTTGTAATGATAATTAATAATTTTTGTCGTTTCTGTATTGTTATTCACTACAACCAGAATACCTTTCACAATGAACGTAATGCTATGGATTTTAAACAGGACATCTTAAATTACATGTGTTTTACTTACAAAGTTCTTCGCTAGTAACTATTAAAATTAAGAATAGCGAAAAATCATTTTCTGGATTAGTTGTAAATGGTCGATCAATATCGACATAACAATTTGTAATTTTGACATACTGGTACATTAAATTATAACACTTTTATTTATGTATACAGAAGCCATTTATTAGTTAAATCCAGCGACTTGTAGGTCACAAATTGTGGATAGTTATGAGTGATGGTTGATGGATGTGAGATTCTTTAGTGTGGATTAAAGTCTGCACAAATGAAGTAGTATTTAATGGTGCAGACGTCCGCAAAGATCATACTCATAATTAGACTAGTTTGTAATTCAGAGGCAAAAGTGGATCCCACAAAAATTGTGGGTTCCTTAGATGAAATTGACTGTTAGGCTATCAATTAACTGTCCTGTCTATGAAACAGGGCACCCTTAGTAAGTAACAAGACTACAAGATCGAGCCACAATGATTTTACACTCATATAGTGTTCTCTTGTGTGGATTAACGTCCGAACTATTGAATACTGCGTTAATCCGCAAAGACCATCCTCATAATTAGACGAATTCGTAATTCAGAGGTCGTGGTTCGGATTCCACGTTAAACTGTAGGTCACTTAGTTGCCATCGGCTGTTGGGCTATTAATTAACAGTGCTGTCTAAGGTAGCTGTCAGCCTTAGTCAGTAACAAGACTACAAGATCGCGCCACAATCATCCCACCCTCATACTTGGCTTAAAATACCTTACCCGGCTAGGTATCGCTACCTATCGCTATCGGTTCGCTATTTAAGAAAGGTAATGAAGTGACAAATTGATTCTAAAGAAAACCAATTATTTATATTATTAAAATTTACTTTGTTCGAAATACGTTAATTAACAGAAGTTTTATCACTCTTGGAAGTGCAATGTCTCTTCCGACACATCCACTCCAGTTATCGATACGAGCGTTCTCAACCGTAAAACATATGATAGTGTTTGTTGTGTGAAGAAACACCGTGCAATCTCTTCAATGATAATAAGGAACCTGAGATAGCCCCAAATGGATACAGTCGTTTACGACCCTTTTCTCACAATCTTAAAAATAACGACAGTGTCTCTGAGAGGCCGGAATATCCTGTGCATGGGAGACCTAACTGGCACTCAACAAGGTCGTAAACGCCTTCCCCAGATAATCATTGGCAAATTACACATTTATTCTGGATTGACTATTCTAATGATTCTTTTATTGTTTCTTTGGCTCGATCCAAGGACCTGCAACATTTGGAACTCGAGCCGGACTCCATCCTTGGAAGAGACCACCTCCATCCTTGGAATAGACCATCCCCACCCTTGAAAGAGATCACATCTATTCTTGTGAGACCACCTCCATCCTTAGGAAATACCACCTCCATCCTTGGGAGAAACCATCTCCATCCTTGGGAGATGCCACCTTTATCTTTAAGAGAGACCACCTTCATCCTTGGGAAATAATCGTTAAGACTCCATCCTTAGAGACCACCTCCATTTAGAGATTCCTTGGGAAATGCCACTTTTATCTTTGAGAGAGACATGTCTGAATACCTTTCCATCGAGAGACCACCTCCATCAGATACATTCATCTTAGAGAAAACCTCCATCCTTGGAGAGACCACCTCCATAATTGGGAGAGTTCATGAGAGATCCATCTTGGATAGAGACATCCATCCTTGTAGAGACCACTCCATCCTTGGGAGAGACCACCTCCATCCTAAATGCACCTTTATAAAAGAGACCACCTCTGTCCTTGAGACAACTCCATCCTTAGACCACCTCCATCCTTGGGAGAGACCACCTTCATCCTTGGGAGAGACCACCTCCATCCTTGGGAGAGACCACCTCCATCCTTGGGAGAGACCACCTCCATCCTTGGGAGAGACCACCTTCATCCTTGGGAGAGACCACCTCCATCCTTGGGAGAGACCACCTCCATCCTTGGGAGAGACCACCTCCATCCTTGGGAGAGACCACCTCCATCCTAGGGAGAGACCACCTCCATCCATGAGAGGGATTACCTCCATCCTTGGGAGAGACCACCTCCATCCTTGGGAGAGACCACCTTCATCCTTGGAAGAGATACTTAGATCAAATCTATTCTTGAAGACCACCTCCATTTGGGAGAGACACCTCCATCCTTACCAATCCTTGGGAGAGACCACCTCCATCCTTGGGAGAGACCACCTCCATCCTTGGGAGAGACCACCTCCATCCTTGGGAGAGACCACCTCCATCCTTGGGAAATGCCACCTTTATGTTTGAAAGAGACCACCTCTGTCCTTGGGAGAGACAACCTCCATCCTTGGGAGAGACCACCTCCATCTTTGGGAGAGACCACCTTCATCCTTGGGAGAGACCACCTCCATCCTTGGGAGAGACCACCTCCATCCTTGGGAGAGACCACCTCCATCCTTGGGAGAGACCACCTCCATCCTTGGGAGAGACCATCTCTATCCTTGACCACCCCCATCCTTGGGAGAGACCACCTCCATCCTTGGGAGAGACCACCTCCATCCATGAGAGGGATTACCTCCATCCTTGGGAGAGACTACCTCCATCCTTGGGAGAGACCACCTCATCCTTGGGAGAGCCATCACCTTGCATCTATTCTTGTAAGACCACCTCCATACTTGGGAGAGACCACCTCCATCCTTGGTAGGGATCACCACCATCCTTAGGAGAGACCACCTCCATCCTTGGGAGAGACCACCTTCATCCTTGGGAGAGACCACCTCCATCCTTGGGAGAGACCATCTCTATCCTTGGGAGAGACCACCTCTGTCCTTGGGAGAGACCACCTCCATCCTTGGGAGAGACCACCTTCATCCTTGGGAGAGACCACCTCCATCCTTGGGAGAGACCACCTCCATCCTTGGGAGAGACCACCTTCATCCTTGGGAGAGACCACCTCCATCCTTGGGAGAGACCACCTCCATCCTTGGGAGAGACCACCTTCATCCTTGGGAGAGACCACCTCCATCCTTGGGAGAGACCATCTCTATCCTTGGGAGAGATCACCTCCATCCTCGGGAGGGACCACCTCCATCCTTGGGAGAGACCACCTCCATCCTAGGGAGAGACCACCTCCATCCATGAGAGGGATTACCTCCATCCTTGGGAGAGACCACCTCCATCCTTGGGAGGGACCACCTTCATCCTTGGAAGAGCCATCCCCACCCTTGAAATAGATCAAATCTATTCTTGTAAGACCACCTCCATACTTGGGAGAGACCACCTCCATCCTTGGTAGGGATCACCACCATCCTTAGGAGGGACCACCTCCATCCTTGGGAGAGACCACGTCCATCCTTGGGAGGGACCGCCTCCATCCTTGGAAAAGACCACGTCCATCCGTGACGATACCGTGGATTGTTACATAGAGTTATATGAGCTATTGTTACATACGATTCAGGGATCAAGAAAATGGATAAATCCACCAAAAGTTCAAATTAGAAAATTCTGACGAAAACAATACTTTCTCTTTATAACTATAGTACATGGGAGAAAGTAAAAATCTGTAACTCTAAACCCTTAGAACGTTAAATCTCTAAAATTCCATGAATATAACAAAACGTGTTAAGCCCTCTCACAATAATAATTATTGTTGGCTCGTTCGTCTACTCACGGAGAGAGCCTCAGCTGTCAGCTCGGTTGCAATCTTGTCGCCCGGGCAAGAACATGCTCCATGCTCGCATCGGTGGAAGTAAAGGATGAGGAAGGCTTATTAAAACATTCACCGGCAAAAAACCACTATCACTACTCGGGGCTAGTAGCTTTCAGAGCAATCTAGCGGGACTTTGATGTACCGCGAGAGCGACTCGAGAGCACTCTGACGGTAATAAGGCCACCTGACAGGAGTGCATTAACAATAACGTGACCGGAGCGAGATATCGATGGTCGATAGTCGATTTTCTGTCTAGAATCTTGTTTGAATACTGTAAATTGTACATCCATCAAAAATGGCAGAAGCTCTTCTACTTCATTTAACAACGATTTTTACAACATATCACAAACTGTTTAAATGATCGACATAAATAATGTAAAATTTACCTCATGCAGAAATTGAAAATTTTATTATATTTCACATGCAGAAAAAAATTATGGGATTTAATATTATAAGATATAGTATAGTTGTGAAGAATAAACATTTCTGTATATACTTCAATGATTCGGAGATTTAAGATTTATCTGTCCTTTGTATCTTGATAAATAATAACTTTGTGGATATGATATTATCTTGTGAGGATTTAGGTCCGCACTATTGAACACTACGTTCATCCGACAAAACCATCCAAATAATTAGACCAGTTTGTAATCCGGAGGGATCCCACGTTTGAAACGTAGGTCCCTTTGACGCAGTAGGCTTTTGGGTTATTAATTAACAATCCTGTCTAAGGAACATGTCAGCCTTAGTCAGTAACAAGACTATAAGATTGTGCCACAATCATCTTACACTCATTTCTCATTCATACTTGTCTTGAAATACCTATCTGGGTAGGTTGCCATTTCATAATAGGTAATAGTAATATCAGCATTTTTAAAATAAACAACAAATATGATTATTTGTAAGTAGAAAAAAACATAATTAAAGAGTCAAATAAAAACTATATAAATCAATACTATACTCTGAAGAAAGATATCTAAGCTGGTCCTAAAATTGTCTTTACAGAAAATTATCCAGAAAATAAAACCTTTTGTATATTTCAAAATATTTACATTACTGTTTCACATCATCTATTGTATTTTGTTCTTCTTTCTTCCTTTGACATGTTAGGTTCTTCACGATCATCAGATAAGCGTGAATGTCGCACGATGGAACGGTGTTAATCAAGCGATGGTCTATATATCACATTCCTGAATGTTCGAGGGTCCAGAATGCAGCAGCCCTCTGCCATAAACTAGAGGACAATTTGAGATTCAACCTGACCTTTCCCCGGGCTCTTGTCGCTTGTCAAAACTTATGGTATGAACATAAAACTTAGAGAGTAATGGCCATTCTAGATGTCATAGCTACTCATCCAAAACATTCTCAATTATATCACATATTTACATGTTTCCATACTTCATCAAAGTGATGCTCAAATCTGTGAAATGAAAAGTATTTACGTTTTAACAAGTTTTTGAATATGAAGAAATTATAAAGAAGTAAATACTCTGTAAAGTTTAAATAAAAGAGAGTTGTATTGTGGACGACTGGGAGAGCTGTACTGGTCTGTTGGAAGTTGAATTGTTTTTCTGAACAATTGAATTATTGAATCTATAAACAAATAATAGAAAATGACGAAGATAATGTCTTAGAGTCGAAAGAGAAGAGAGTTGTACTTTATATGACTGGGAGAGTCGAATTTGTCTGTTGGAAGTTGAATAGTTTTTGAGTTCAATTGAGTTCTTGAATCTATATATAAAGAATTGAACAAAGAAGTAGATACTGTATAGAGTTGAAAGAGAAGAAAGTTGAATTGTGGACGAATGGGAGAGATGTACAGTAATTGATCTGTCGGAAGTTGTAGAGTTTGTACGAAATTTGTTACCTTAACAAAATTTGTGTGGTATTGTGTTAAAGATTCTAGAAATTTTATTTTGTGGGTGTGATTGTCTTTAACAATCTTACACAATACCAAATCCAAATCAATTGCAAAAATTCAAGAAAACTACGAAATATACAAACACATCCAGAATTTTAGTAACATCAATCTATTAAACAAGAAAGAAGACTATTTAAATTCAATACTATTCAAAATTATTAACAAAATTGAAAATACAACTACACCACATTCATGAAAATATTAAACATATGAAATTTGAACAAGAAATTATACTAATATTATTTATTTACATTCAAGAATTTACCCTGTGATGATGCTACACTTTTGTAGCGAAATGTACATCGGGAGAATAAAAAAATTTAGATCTACAGGCAAATAAAGGTAACAAATTTTATATTTATAAAGGTCTAAAAACTGGAAATCATAAAATATTGATAATGGCCAGCCAAGAGTTTGTACGTTTTATCTAGTTCTTGAGTCTGTATAAAAGACGTAAATACTCTATAGAGTTGAAACAGAAGAGAGTCGTATTGTGAACGACTGGGAGAGCTGTATTGCTGTATTGGTCTCACGCCAGGCCGGGGAATACTTACCGATGGATGTCCTGGGGTATAATTTGACCCACGGCCGACCAGAACCAATAACAGGTATATCGAGAGTGTGTCTTCTCCGGCGGTCGGTTCAAGCGAGGAGTCGCCAACACTGACTTGACCATGTGCGATTGCTCTACTGTCAATATCTCCACACAGCTGATCTCATAAAGTTTATCCAAAACAAAATGGCGGTTGAAAATTAAATTAAATGGTTTAAGTACCTTTCTATAGCAATGTTAGTAGTTCTAGTAATGGCGCAACTATAGTTTCGGCCTACATTAAGCCATCATCAGGCACAAGGATATTAATTTCTTGATTTTTCACTTCATTAAGAGTCTCCATCAGTGGTAGCCATCTTGAATTTTAGTCCCGTAAGAGCAATGTTAAATTCTGGCGGAACATACCTTCACTTTGGCGTGTGTAGTGGCGTTAATTATCAAAGTATCAATGTAAAACTTTGGAAGTACATTGATGAGATGTGGCTCAAGGGCATGACCTTTTCAATATGTTCAAAAATTTAACTTGATATAAAAACAAAAATCCAGGAATATTTTACAAAATAAATCATTATTATTTTTTTATTGAGAGCGAAAATAAGAAGTTCTGTAAGGTGGTGCTCTGGAGGACTGTAATACCTTTAATTTGACACCTCTTCCGTCAATTTATGACAATAGGTCAAGGAGATATAGGCGCCAGAATTTAACATTGCTCTTACGGGACTGCATGTTAATTCGGTATGTAGTTCCCCTTCTCGCCTTCCAGTATTCTAATAACGGTGTTATAAATAATATTCGATAGGAAGAAAAGTTGATCGTTTAGTATATTGCTCCTGTCAGATCAAAAAGCTCCTGTAGCTATAAAAAAATCAAGAAATTAATATCCTTGTGCCTGATGATGGCCTAATGTAGGCCAAAACTATAGTTGTGCCATTACTTCAACTACTAAGATTGCTATAGAAAGGCATTTAAACCATTTAATTTATTCTCAGCAATCCGGAGGCTTAATAACATCATAATGAAAATTAAAGGTTATGAATTTAAAACCTCTGCCATTTTTAAAGCAACCTTTTGAAATCCAATGGTTCCCGGCATTGTATTCCAATTAAAAAGACCAACATTTAAATTCCAAATTCTTCTTATCCAACTAATTAATACTTTCCTCCATATTTTACTAATTCGCCCTCAGAAAAGTTAAGGACGTTTTTAAAAAGCAGCATAAACAACAGTACAACCAGGGAATATAGAATTCACAGTCATGTTTAAAGCAATTTGGAAAATGTTAACAAACGTTGTAAGATAGGTTTAGTTTGAATTGAAATTTAGCGGATGAAGATGAGCTGTAAGTAGCTTGAAACCTGTTCCGCAGCTACAATTAGTTAATTAATTTGCACCTTCAGGCTATAACAGAGTCAAATACCCTATTATATTTAAACGTATAACTATAAAAAATCAGTCAGTTTAGTTAAATTAGCAAAATTAGTTTGAATAAGCACTGTTAAAAACTTTTATTATTTCTCTGAAATGGCAACCTATCCAGGTAGATATTTTAAGGCAAGTTTGAATGATAAATGAGCCTAAGATGATTGTGGTGCGATCTTGTAGTCTTGTTACTGACTAAGGCTGACATGTTCCTTAGACAGGACTGTTAATTATTAGCCCAACAGTCAATGGCATTTAAGGGACCTACTTTACAGTTTAATGATGAATCTGAACCACTTTTGCCTCTGAATTACGAACTGGTTTAATAACGAGGATAGTCTTTGAGGATGAACTTAGTGTTCAATTGTGCGGACGAATTAGAACCAGGGAGGACGAGATCGCGCCACAATCATCTTACATTCAATCCTCATTCATACTTAGCTTAAAATACCTACCTTGTAGTATGGTCGCTATTTCAATAATCTAATCTAATCGCATCCACAGACCTTCACCTTTAACTACCCTAAATTCGTAAACACTCCGATAAAAGTATTTAAAAACTTCTGGAGGGTGGGGTTAATACAGGGTAGTGTATCGCTTATTTTCTTAAAACCCCTACCAGAATGGGTCGGTGTTTAGAATAAGAATAAGTTATGTGATAGAGTGATGTATAAGTTGTGTGATACACCCAAAGTAATCCAGCTATTTAGAGGTCACGAATTGTCGATATTCAACAGTGATGATCGGTGGATGTGGTATTCTATTTGAAAGTGCTATTTTATTTGGTTTTGCGAGCTCTTTTCATTGCCGACCATTATATTGATGCCAAACATTGTATATTATATGAAAAAACTGAAAAATTCAAATTTTGATCATTTTAAACCTTGATGCTTCAATAAATTCGAGGGGTGTAATTTTGTTGTCTCATAAAGGACTATAAATCATACAATTTTCATAAAAATTGTTAGACCCATTTTAAAGAAATCTTTTACGTGTATTTAGTAGTTTTTAGGGACAAAATACTTACTCTTAAAAACAAAATTTAAAAAATGCTCCAACAGGATACAAGGATTAGCTACATACAGAATTTCATGAAAATTGGACCAATAGTTTCGTCTCTAACCTTCTGCACATCCCCACACATATGCTTTATACTTACTTATACTTGCTTTATACTTATACTTTTAACTGAAATGGCAACCTACCCAGGTAGGTATTTTAAGCCAAGTATGAAATAAATGAATGATTGATTGTAGTCTGTAAGATATGTGGTCTGATCTTGTTGTATTATTCTTACTATGGCTTTAATGTTAAGGCACGTCCTTAGAGACTGTTAATTAATAGCCCAACAGCCGATGGAAATTAATGGACCTACAGTTTAACGTGGAATCCGAACCACGGCCTCTGAATTACGAATTGGTCTAATTATGAAGATGGTCTTTGTGGATTAACGTAGTATTCAATAGTGCGGACGTTAATCCACACAAGAGAACACTACATCCACCAACCATCTCTCACAGCTATCCACAATTCGTGACCTCTAAGTATCTGGATTACAGGACGTCGCTAAAAACAACTTTACCAATTCATGGGGAACTAAAATGGATCCACCAAAACCACAAATTGAAAAATGAAGACGAAAATAATACTCTCTACATACATGTATAAGGGGAGGAAGTAAAATAGAACAAGAGAAATTGTTCCTAGGAAATATCCTAAGCGAGCTCCAGCTTCTCCCGGCTTGCAAGCGTTCCCCGAACCAGAAGGTCTGTACTGCGACTGCGACCGACAGAGGACAAAGTCGCGATGTTTTAAACATGGAACATTTCTGTATCGGTCTTATTACAAGTGAGCGCTTCGTTTGTTATGACATGTTGATGTACGCGCATGCATTATACATGCAGCATCGGCGCGTCGTTACACACGACGTCTCGTAATTACGATCCCGCACTCGTAATGTCACCGTCGTAAATAACGACTATCTGATTATGTTCCGGGGATCCCAGGTACGAATTTTTCGTAGGGTTCCATTCAACCACAGTTGTATAGCTACGAAGTATTTATACTCCGTTACTTGAATGTACAACGGGTCGGGTTTGATCTCCTACGGACCCGGGTCAAAACAAAGGAGTGTTTATAATATACTGATTTTGGAAAAAATATTCATCTTCTAATATGTATATAGTAATTGTAATGAAAATAAAGTTTTTTTTCGTTATGTTGGTGGCACTGCGTCCGGTTGAGTAGCGAGACTATGTCCGTTTTGTTTGTTTGTTTTTGTTTATGTTAGTTCAGTTAACTTCTGTTGTTTTTGACGTGTTCTAGTGTAAAAATATATTTCTGAACAACCGTTCAGAAGTGTAAATAAAATAAAAATTTATCAACAAAATTCTGTACTATTATTTACCCTAAGGGAGTACAATAAAAACCCCAATGCCAATGACTAGACAAGAGTTTTTGAAGGTGGGTATAAATGACAATGTGACCTGCTTTTTGTTATACGAAAGTTTGTTTTCTAAAATTTTCGAATAGTTGATGGATATATCCGTTTAGGGTCCCTGAATCAAAAAATTTTTGACGTGATGTCTGTCTCCGTCTTCCTTTTAGTGTGTGTGTCATGTTACATTCCACAGTAATGTTGGTCCGATTTAATAAATTGGCATGTATATATATTCACGGTATCTCCAGGCGTTTTTTTCATTTTTTTAAAATTTTTGATTTTAAGGGTAGTTAACCCCTAAAAACCCTTAAAAAACGTGAAAAAAATCTCAAAAAAAAAACTCTCTGATAAAATTTGACAGTTTATAGTGAAAACAGAGTACTAAATAAATATTGACACGAATATTCTGTAAAAATGTTCAAGTTATGGGCTTTTAAATGTCTCACATTTTTTAAATTTTCAGCGAAAACAATAAAAGTGTATATAACTTGACCGTACCATTAAAACCAGCTTAAAAAAACTAAACAAATAGTATTTGAATTTTTGTCTACAACTAATGGTTCAGAGAAAAGTTAATTTTACCGTTACTACGATAAACGGTATTTTGTCTAAGAGCGCCCAATGTATTCTATGGAAATAAAAAAAATCATTCTTCCTTACTTTAAGATTATTTTCATGATTGGTATGAAGCGTAGTCAAATCAAACAAACAGCTCAAAAAAGCTTGGTGTTACTTTATACAATTTGAACAATTAATTTAACTTTGTCTCTCGTGTTTTATTTTTAAAAATAGGATGATTACTTTGGAAAAATAAATTTTTAATGTTTTTAATTATTTGTAGAACATAATAAGATTGACTTTTTTATTTACTTAAAGAAAGTGACATTATGGTATTTTTTTAACGTAGCTTTGCTTTTGTGACCCTTTAAACCTAACATTTTATAATAACTATCAGTATGCCAGTCCTTTGTACGGGTCGTAGGATACAGTAAAAGCCATTATCTAGTATTTTCAATTCGTAATGCCTTGGCAACAAATAAATAAATAAAAATTAAATTGCGTTCTCCATGGAAACCAAAGTTTAGTCTCTTAACCAAATTCGTCAAGTAAACGTTTTTTTCGTGGTACATGTTAAGAGGCTATTTCCCTGTAGATGCGAGATGATAGGTCGTTGCTGTGGAAGCCCGTAGCTTCCATAGCGGAAACGGAACGCGTATGACTCTTGTGAAGCCCTTCGCGAAAGGAGTTTCACAACAGCCCAGGTTTCCTGGCGTACCGAACGATATAAACGAAGTTCGCGACTTTAAAACATAGTGGCCGTGTGCAGTGTTTCGGGCGAGTAACTCTTCACATAGCGGCCACATTTTTTATGCGTAAATGTGCGTTTTTGCCGTTTTTAAAAGTCCGGAACTTCCAAATTGGGTTCGAAAGGGGTTTGGCTATTGTGAAGTCCTACGTGAAAGGCACTTCACAATAGCCACGGGTGTTTGGCGTGACCGTACGTTTTCTGGAAGTTCTACGCTTCCAGATCGGAATCGGAACGGGTTTGGCTAGTATGATGTCCTTCGCGAAAGGAACGTCATACCAGCCACGGTTTCTTGGCGTGACCGTCTGTTTTCTGGAAGTCCGAAACTTCCATCGGAATCGGAACGGGATTGGCTAGTGTGATGTCCTTCGTGAAAGGAACGTCATAACAGCCACGGTTTCTTGGCGTTATAGTACTTTTTCCTTTTTTGAAGTCCGAAACTTCTATCAATTGGGCCGGTAATTTAGGGAATTCCCCTTACATACCAGTCAAGGGACATAGCGTTCCCTTGGCTAAAGGGCCCTTTTCAGGGCCACCACAGTTTTTAACTCTGCCAAGCCGGTCCCCAGCCCGGGACTTTCCTTAAAGTATCAAAAAAGGTTTTTGTTGCTTTATGGGAAGGAGGAGGAGGGAAAACTGCATTTTAGATATTTTAATAAATTGTATAAACTGTTAAATTTTAATCCTAATATAATTTATTTTCCAATACTTATACGCATTCTCAAAAAACAATTCTCTAGAGAGTGGATTCTGTATTCTCGCTAAACTCAAATTTCAGAATTTAACCTCTACAACTCAAGTTTTAATAAAGCTAGCCTTTATAGTAGTAACGAATTGCGGATAGTTATGAGCGTTAGATGGTGTATGCGATATTTTCTTGTGTGGATTATCCGCATTATTAAATACTACGTTCATCCGTAAATACCATCCTCCGGTTCGCTATTAAGCCATCGTTAGTTCGTTGGGCTGTTAACTTTCAATCCTGTTTAAGGAACATGTCAGCCTTAGTCAGTAACAAGACTAGAAGTTTGTGCCACAATCATCTTACACTCATTTCTCATTCATACTTAGCCTGAAATGCTATTTCTTACTTACCTGGGTTGCTATTTCAGAAAGGTATTACTGTAACGGTATAATAACTCCCGATAGTTCAAACCTCCTTCAAGTCGAAGTAAATAGGCGAGGTTAATAGGGTTTGATTCTACTGGTGCCTTGTGTTGTGTACTAACACAGACTAGCCAACTCATATTTCAGGATAATTAAAGATACAGAAACATAGCAAGTGGAGGTTAATCGTTGTCTTGTTGCTCTCGACACAGAGTATAAAAGCGCCATAACCGTGATCCGGGCAAGTTACGGCGACACGGGACGCCCCGCCAGGGGTGAACGACATGGAGGACGTCGCGCGTCGCTCTAATATAAACACTAATTTATTCGGCTCTTTTAATTCAGCGAGGTCGGGAGTCTGAGGTCCGGCTGAACAAATCAAAACATTCGGCAGTCGCTCTAGTTTACGATCTATATGCGCCAACGTCATTACAAGCGTTCAGTGAATTCTGATACAACCATTAAAATGAAGTAGGGGCCGACATGTATATTGGGTCTGCTCCAGGGGTTTTGTTCTTTTTTTCTCTCCACCCGAGTCAGCGTCCGCTTCCGGTTAAGCAAATAAGATTAGAATGGGTTTGGAGGTAACAAATAATTCCCGAAAGCTGTTAATTGTGTTGTGGTTTTTATAAATTATCAATTCTTGAGACAGGGACCCATAACTCCATGGTATTTAAATCTGAATGAAAGGATTAATGTGATGATATTTTATTGGTTTTGTTACTGACATAAAGACTTGCTTTTAATATTTGTCTTTATCATTAATTAACAGGCCAATAATCAAAAGCAGTCCGGGATTGAACTAGCGACCTTAAGATTATAAAGCCACTCAGCCGTCCAGTCAGCTTACCGGTGTATCGATCGATCTTTATTTTCTTTAGAATCATCAACGTATTGTCATAACTTAACGATGAACTATTTGTTTTTAGTAGCCACGGTGGCGACGTCTTGTAATCCAGCTACTTGGAGGTCACGAATTGTGGATAGTTGTGAGCGATGGTGGGTAGGTGAGGTGTTCTCTTGTATGGATTAACGTCCGCACTATTGAATACTACGTAAATCCGCAAAGACCATCCTCATAATTAGACCAATTCGTAATTCAGAGGCCGTGGTTCGGATTCCACGTTAATCTGTAGGTCCCTTAGTTGCCATCGGCTTTTGGGCTATTAATTAACAGTCCTGTCTAAGGAAATGTCAGCCTTAGTCAGTAACAAGACTACAAGATCGCGCCACAACCATCTTACACTCAATCCTCATTCATACTTGGCTTAAAATACCTACATTGTGTATGGTTGCCATTTCAATGATCTAATCTAATCACCAAACTTAAAATTATTGTTGATCTATATTCATAAACGAGGATGTAGGTATATTTGTATATATATTTGAAGTTTATGCACTCGGAAACCATTGGACGATTTGCCATGAAAAGTGGTACACTAGGTAAAAGTTCATGGAGAAGGTTTGTGGATCACCAATTTCGTTGTAGCTCAATTGGGTTTCTCCCTAGAAGTCCAAAAAGGATCCCATAATATGGAAATTGCTTTACTATATCTGATAGTTTAAGATATACACCACAGATTGAAGCACTTGAATTTGTTAAGCACTGCACTTCATACTCTTAGGTCGTTTTTCCCCTTGAACAAAGTACAAAGTACTTGTATAGCCAAATGCGGAGCTAATTTTCTTTTTAGGGTATAAATTTCCTCCAAGTATAAATTATGACATTTCGGTCTACCTGTTTTTTCTCCTACAGTGATCAGCGCCCTCTGTCTGGTCAGGCTGCTTTCTTCTTCTTCTCCCTGCCCGGCGATCAATGCTCTCTATCGGGCGTGGATCTGATCACTTATCTGATCAATTAACTGCGACACCGTGAGTTGTGGCGACAATGGATTTGGCCAAAAATGTGGTAGAATTTGGAAACGCCGCGCCAGTGACTAATGGGCAGGGTCTGTCCGCCGATATTAGTTTACAGATGGACAAATGGCTCCGGGGAAACGAGAAGGGTCCTGCATCTTGTGTAAAACATTAGGACTGTTACTGTGAAGAACTGCAGGACTATCTCATCATTGATTAGGTTAAATTATGGTTCCGAAAACCACCACCAGTGGATGTTGTTGGTTTGGTTGGTGTGTGGTTGTGGTGGAGATTCCAGCGGTTGGAAACTCTGGCTGAGTGTGGTATTATGGGTTAGTTTTAATTAATATACTTTTCAACATATTATTATAAAAGTAAAAAATTTACACTAAGTTATTTTGACAAAATAATATATGGAACATGATAAAGTGTTTTAAAATGTGTCTTCTCAAATATTGTACATACAATAGAATTAGAGATAGTATCTTATATGAACTATATGCATCATTTTCAAATTTATGGAATACGCAGAAACTGGCCATACATAACTATATGACATCGATATTTTAGCTCCTGAGTATCTGAACATACTGTAAGCCTATACTACTTGCGTAAATACCGTCATTAACTTAAATAGAGCAGTGTTCAATATTTAGGATACGTTTCGGTGTTAAAACTACATCATCATTTTGTCTGTTGTCGAAAAGAAACTAAGCGGTCTTACATCATGCAAAACTGTTTATTCTAAATTTTATTCCTATTAAGACATGATTATATCAAAGACCTAAAGCCCTATTTATATATTAAGTATATCTCTAACAGCTTATAGAAAAAATGCATAGTTAAAAATGATAGTTGAATGAGGTGCTACAGTGTAAATTCCACCAATATAGTCTTTTCAGTGTATGTTTTTATCATATGTCACTTGCATGTTTGAATTTTCTACAGATTATTATTATAATTCTATAATCCAATATAAATAACATTACAACACTTAGAAATTTGCTATTTATGATGGCTTCAACAATTCCAATGAAGACAATTTCAATTTAAATATTAGCATATTATCTTTTGTTGTAGTCTACCACCCTCGTTCATGTACTGCTTGTTTTAAAAACGAAACTAATGCCACAGAATGAAGTACTGTAACTACAATCAATAATGATCGTTACTTCACTACAACCGAAGATCAAACGTAGGGTCGGTGTAACAAAACAAGAATAGTAAAGGTTGAGATAATCGGTACCGATCATTACAGAGGCGAGTGGTCCGGTTAAGGCGGAGATATTTCCAATCCGGATGACAGAGTCGTCCAATTAACCGGAACAAAGGGTCGGCGGCGGTGAGATACCAATTAAACCATCCCCCCTCCCAGATCCGCGCTCATCAGTTATTCGGCTGGGTACCGAAAAGGGGTTGGTTAGTTATCGAGCACTGCCGGCGGTGGAATCCGACGCCAGAGACGCCTCGCGGTTCCTAGACCAAGCCGCGGCTGCATTGCTCACATTCAGATGCCGAATATCACCTCATCCGTAACCGGTTGATAGTGAATCACTGTTGGAAATGATTCTGGAAGATTATCTTGACCAAATTGTGTATACAAGTAACAATAGATTTGATTTAATCAGTGTTAAATGTGGTGTCCCTCAAGGCGCTGGTTTGGGACCAGTATTCTTTTATTGGTATTTGACCTACTTAAAATGTTTACTCTCAATATTTAAAGTGGAAAACTAAAATTAACTTTACTTAGGAAAAACTGCATTTTATGATTAATTTTTTTATCTTACATTGCCCATTTCGCTTTTTATAATTACTAACTACTCATATAATTCCCTAGATAATAACTTTACCATTAATTTGACACCTCAACCATCTTCTTACGATTATTTTGAAACTAGTAATGCTGTCGCAAAATTAAAAACTTTCTTATGGGGCTAAAATGAAGTTTTTCGCCACTCCTGCATACTCTAAAGATGTGCTAAGACAAATTTTTAGCTGTTGTAAGTACATATTTAAGTTGTGATTTTGATAGGATTTATGATATTAATTTAATAACATAAAGATTATTTTGTTTTGTTGTTGTGGCAACACTTTAGTCTTATAGAGGCTCTGCGTATCTCTCTTCCTTCATGATGTTGATATCTATGGCGTTGGATGTCTCACTTTGTGATTAATAAAAGTCATCTCTTGGAACCATGCTTTCTATTAACATCTTCAAATACAAAGAGATGGAACCCAGCCACGTTTGATATGTCAAAGACACTTTCACATCTAAGCTGCACAGAGTGAAAATTCAGACAGTTGCTGCCAAAGGTGAGTCTGAACCTGAAAGACGAGAAACAAAAAGTAAAGTAGATGATGATCATAAACATGAAATAGAAGCAGCTATAGTCAGAATAATGAAAGCTAGGAAGAAAATGCCTCATAACATTATCGTGACAGAAGTAATAGAACAGCTAAAGAGCAGGTTTATGCCTTCTCCGAGTATTATAAAGAAACGAATAGAAAGACATGATTCAAAGACATTACTTATATTAATCACAAAGTGAGACATTCAACGCCATAGCTTTCAACATCAAGAAGAAGGAAGAAGGTTACGCGGGGCCTATATAAGACTAAAGTGTTGCCACAACAACAAAACAAAATACTCTTCATGTTATAAATCATATTATTCATATATATCAAAATCACAACTTAAATATGTACTTACAATGGCTTTTGATGTAAAAGTACACGGACCTCGCCAGCCTGGGGTCGGACGATAAAAAGCACTAAACCCACGACGGGCGGAGCACGTCACCACCAACCAATTTAACGGGTCATTCAACTCTAACGACATTATTAAGTTAAGGAGATTAACTTGAATACCGTGAAAACATAATTGTTATACTGAGTTCCATCCGGATATTGACGATTTTCTTGTTCGCAGAGGATTACTTCTGTACTTGAAGTATGTTTTTAATCTTCTTACAAAATTATTTAAATGAAGACGGCGAATACTACGATTAAAAGCTCGTTTTTATAGATTGTGATCTCATTTCATGTTGGGATACCAAGATTTTAAGAAATCTAAGTGAGTAAATTTATGACAATGTATGAAGTACCGTAAGCAAAATGTTTTGGTATTTCATTGCCATTGTTTTTATTTAGTAAATGATGTTTAAGATATAGCCAAATTCAATTTCTACTAAGAGCAATGATAAATTAAAATATTCATGATCTAATAAAGCATTTACAATATGATTGTAAATATGAATATGTGGCACAACCTAACTTATACACACACACATTAAGTACAGCATTCATTATAATCTATGAACAGGCATTGTATTGATCTTACAAGTATTTGAATAACTCTAAAATAGTATCATAGGTGACATAAATTTTCTCTTACAGTTTTATTACATGAATACGTGACTCGATTGTAACTGTTGAATATTCAAGGATTCATTCCAAATCTAACAGGACAAGATTAATGTAGATTTACATTTCGGGACGATTGAGATGTTGGGCCAATTTATGTGTGCTTAATAAGTCTAAGCCCATTTTTCTCGTAGACATCTATATCTAATACACAGAGATGACACGTTATCATGTAAATTTGTTGGTCGGTAGATAATGTTCCAAACTGCTTCATCAGAATGTTTGGTTGTTTTTTACATTCTCCTCCTCTTAGTAAACGGAGAAGGTATTGATTGCTTTAGTCAAAATTGTAGAATTTGAGTTGATCTGGAAATATCCATTTTGAGGCTTAATGAATCCATAAAGCGTTTTCAGAATGATATATGTCTTTCCATGTTGCGACCCCAAGACTTCACTGATGGTCCAAATCGTGTTATATTTGATGCAAAGGTGGAATTTTGAAATTAACAGGCCAGGCTTTTTAATTTTTTGAATCTTTGATTTCTGAACCACCCCTAAAAACATAACAAAAGTCTAACGTTTTGATTGATTTGAAAGTTTTTTAACCTATTTTGATTAACATTTTTAGAATAATATATCATAATATTAATTTCTATTTAACATTGATATTATTTGAATATATCATGTGTTATACTACTTAGAGTGCTGAATAATATGTTATCACTGGCCGGATGTCTGTAAAAATTCCGATAAACAACTACGCGAACAAAAAAATATTTTGGCATTGTAGATACTTTACTGTCTGTCTTTTTTGTAGTTAAATAGGTTTTGAGCCTATTGCATATAGTAATTTTCCAATCTTATCAGTCTTTATTTAATAAACTAAATTAGCGACTTCAACTGTGGGTATATTGACTTTGGACAAGTATAAGTTTTTTAATTTTAACCGTGAAAATCTCTAGCCTGTTGTACTAGTCTGTTATTACAGACATATTTAACTTTACTGTAAACCAATTGTATATTTGCTATTGTTTCAGACTGCAACTGTGAGATAATAATTGGTATTAAAGTTTATTGGAGATCCAGCCGTCAAACGAAATATGAATACTTTATTGCTATTATTTAGAATCTGATACTATTGATACTACGATCTAAATATGATACTATTGATATTATTATTTGAATCAGATACTATTGCTACTATGACCTGAATTGATACTGTTGATACTATGATTTGAATCTGATACTATTTATACTACGATCTAAATATGATACTATTGATATTATTATCTGAATCTGATACTATTGCTACTATGATCTGAATTTGATACTGTTGATACTATGATTTGAATCTGATACTATTTATACTACGATCTAAATATGATACTAATGATATTATTATCTGAATCTGATACTATTGCTACTATGATCTGAATTTGATACTGTTGATACTATGATTTGAATCTGATACTATTGATACTACGATCTAAATATGATACTATTGATATTATTATCTGAATCTGATACTATTGCTACTATGATCTGAATTTGATACTGTTGATACTATGATTTGAATCTGATACTATTTATACTACGATCTAACTATGATACTAATGATATTATTATCTGAATCTGATACTATTGCTACTATGATCTGAATTTGATACTGTTGATACTACTGATACTATTTATACTACGATCTAAATATGATACTATTGATATTATTATCTGAATCTGATACTATTGCTACTATGATCTGAATTTGATACTGTTGATACTATGATTTGAATCTGATACTATTGATACTACGATCTAAATATGATACTATTGATATTATTATCTGAATGTGATACTATTGCTACTATGATCTGAATTGATACTGTTGATACTATGATTTGAATATGATACTATTTATACTATGATCTAAATCTGATACTATAATCTGTATCTGATATTATTTTCAGATACCCTATGATACCATTTTCTAGCTTATGCTCTGAAATTGATACTATCGATAGGCCTACTATGTTTTGAGTCTGAGACTATTGATATTATTATCTGAATCTGATACTGTTAATATTACGATCTGAGTAAACTGTAAATAATATGATCTAAATCTTATACTATTGATAGTATGATCTGAATCTTATACATACTATTGATACTATGATCTGATCCTGATACAATTGATATTATGACCTGAACCTGATACAAAGCGTATTTTATACTATTTACTATTCTAAAAATCCCCTCTCACCAATTTGTAAAATAATATCTAGTACAGTTATGAATGATTTTAGACGATTTTCACGCTGAGAGTCCACTAGTTCCCGAGGTCCGAGGTCGGATGGCGGCTGTTACAGGGTGTCCGCGAATCTGGTTATTTACGAGTCGTAGTGATTTACACCGACAGTATTTATTGCTTCGCAATGCATCTAATAGAAATAATTTGGCGTTCAATTAAAATTCGATGTGAACTGCCCGGCCGCGCGAGTCCCGTTAGGGTTCTGCGGGAAGTTTATGCATCCTGCCCCGTTAATTAGGGCTACGAGTCGGGGGTGCTCTGATCGTGCTTTGGAGGGCTCCGATCAACGTAATCAAGTTAGAAGATCGTACAGTACTTTCATTGAAATGATCAAAACTGTCAGGCACCTAACGTCATCGTGCAAAGTTCACACTACCTGCTTATCACATAGTCCGTGTAGTTTTTGTCAGTTCGGAACAGTTGTTTCACACTTATTACTTAACCACGTTCCTAACAACGTAGAGTTTATAATGCATAATGTTGTACATTTACGTCACGTCGTCTGCACAGACGAAGGTATGCCTATTTAATTTTTGTCAGTTTGGAACGGTTATTTCAAACTGCGTAGTTACTTAACCACGTTCATGACGCAATTTAGTTCACGACGCTTCAATGAGTAGTTGTCAAACGGATTGAATTTTTGTTAGCGTCGAAACAGTTATTTCAAACTAATACTAACCATGTTCTTGACGCTGTACAGTTCATAACGCATCAATATGTATTACAATCGACAGTGATGACGTCCTGTAATCCAGCTACTTGGAGGTCACGAGTTGTGGATAGTTGTGAGCGATGGTCGGTGGATGTAGTGTTCTCTTGTGTGGATTAACGTCCGCACTATTGAATACTTAATGTGCAAAGACCATCCTCATAATTAGACCAATTCGTAATTCGAAGGCCGTGGTTCAGATTCCACGTTAAACTGTAGGTCCATTAGTTGCCATCGGCTGTTGGGCTATTAATTAACAGTCCTGTCTAAGGAACATGTCAGCCTTAGTCAGTAACAAGACTACAAGATCGCGCCACAATCATCTTACACTCAATCCCCATTCATACTTGGCTTAAAATACCTACCTTGTAGTATGGTCGCCATTTCAATAATCCATGTAGTAAAATCTAAATAAGCTATTCAAGAGTTAAAAATAATAATTAAAATTATTATTCTTGTATACATTGTATTATGGTTGCAATTTCAATAATCTAATCTAATATCATAGAAAGGAATCCTCATCTAAATTGCAATAAAATTGGATTACTAATGCAGTTCTTATCGTAAAAAAATATAAAATATGGCTTAAGATACCTACATTCAAACTAGTTACTCAACCATGTTCCTTACACCGTATAGTTCATACGAATCAATGTTTAGTGTACTCACCTCGCGTCGCTTGCGCAGTCGAAGTTATTACATTTTTGTCAGCGTGGAACAGTTATTTCAAACTAGTTACTCGACCACGTTCCTGATGCTGCGCCGCGCCGCGCCAGGTTCGTATCTGGGAAATGACGCTGTCGAGCTAGGAATATTAAGGAGACGGCGGCACAGGTCTGAACTTTGTGAAAATATCCGATTACAGCTTCCCCGCCCCCAATAGAACGAGGCGCCGTTTTAAAAACTGTATAAAAAATTAATTGTTCACCAGACGATGGTTGGTATCTAAGACATCGAAATTCCTCATTGAAAAGGAACCTTAGTTTCATGCTATTCATTTCAGAAACAAAATCTATTCCATTGTAATATAAACAGTGGCATGTGTATGACATGTGAAAATAACATACCAATTTTTTGTTTAAAATGTTCAAGATGATTCAGCTTAGAATTACTGCTCGACTAATCTATAATATTATAAAGAAGAGGTGGTTTCTGTATGTTTGTTTGTGGGTTTGTTGTGGCAAGTAAACGCAAAAAATACTGAACCAAACAGTTTGAAATTTTACGCAAAGGTAGATCTTAAACTCATGCAACACATAGGCATACTCATTTCCTTAAAATCCTCTCGGGCTACGCCCTGTGAACGTCGTAAGTTTCAATGTTTACATTTTTAGAGAATGAAAACATAAAATTACTTGAATGTCAACAGCCGTGAACACTAAAATTTGACAGTTCGGGAAGAAGAAGAAGAAAGAGCTGCCGTGACCGTCCTAGGTTTCAATGTTTACTTTTTCTAATGACAACATCCGTTTGCACTATATTTTGACAGTTCGGGAAGAAGAAGAAATAAAGTTGATTTTTCAGATAAACTGCTGGATCGAAATTAGAGAATTATTTGAAATAGTGGAATGGTAGATTTTAAGTTTTTTTCCGACGACTGTCTCTATTACATTAATCCTTATCCTCTCCCAATATTTGACAGATGTTACTTTGAAATGTTGTAGACACTCCTGTTTTGTCATTTTGTAAACAATGAAGAATTAATTAACAATAACTTAAATGTATCAGTAGAGCCTACACCTTTCAGCCTTTTTTTAACCCGTGCGAAGAACGGGTACTTTGGCTAGTATATTCGTAAAACAAAAACATTTATTAAGTAGCTACAACGAGTCTTATTTGTTAATCAATAATTCATTGACAATATTGTAGTTGAATATCATGCAGTTATTTTCAAATTACGGGTATTTTTAATTAAAACCATGTTTGCCTAAAATGAGGCACCGGACAGTTCGGGCCCTTCATATAGCTTACTCTGGCCCACATTGACAGACAGCACTGTGTAATAATTAGTCATCTCACATTTCTATCATTTAGTGATTAGAGCTAGGATAGTCTGTTAGTCTGATATACTCGGACGGTGGCGTCGTCCTGTAATCCAGCTACTTGGAGGTTACGAATTGTGGATAGTTGTGACCGATGGTCGGTGGGTGTAGTGTTCTCTTGTGTGGATTAACGTCCGCACTATGGAATACTATATTAATCTGCAAAGACCATCCATAATTAGATCAGTTCGTAATTCAGAGGCAGTGGTTCGGACTCCACGTTAAACTGTAGGTCACTTAGATATGCCATTGACTGTTGGGCTATTAATTAACAGTTCTGTCTAAGGAACATGTCATCCTTAGTTAGTAAGAAGACTACAAGATTGCGCCACAATCATCCTACACTCGTTTCTCATTCATACTTGGCTTAAAATACCTACCAAGTACGGTCGCCATTTCAGTAGCCTAATCTAACCTAATTTAATCTAGTCGTACCAAGCTTCCTCTAATAATTATGGGAGGGTCGATGTAAAGGAGAGTTTATTATAGAGAACAGCCAAATCATTATCAGAAGACACTTGGTAGGTATCAAAAACTAAAATGTTTTTCCTCTGGAGAATGGCTTAGATCATGGATATATCTAAAGGGGATACTTTCAGTTCCTCTAAAAACTGTCCTTATAACGTCACTTCCGTTTCCAATTTTCGTCTGACGGAATGCCAATACCCGACCAGAGCTAAGACTATCCATATCAAAACAAATGACGCCAGTGAATCGACTGTAAATAATTCACCATATAACATATGATGGTTTCACAAAAGTACAATGTTCAATGTTTGTTTTCATATCTACACGCTAAAGTATTCGTGAAGCTAAATACAGTACGTTTAAAACTAAAATTAATAGTTTTACTGTGGCATACATTTCAATGTTCGTTATGTAGTGCACAGTATAGAAGTACAGTGTGCATAGTACGTTATTGAAAATTTAATTTTCCGCTTTCAGTGTCAATTTACCACTTATAAATTTCAAGTCAATGAATTTTACACACTCCACGATCTATCTCTTAATGGACGACTTAAACATATCGTGTATTTGTCAACAGAAGATAACAAAGAGTCTGCTGTACCTCTACCATATTGGGGTTTAGTCCCGTAACAACAATGTTAATTTTCATAAATGATCACTAGATTGTCGTAAAATATGACTGAGGTGTCAAATTAAAGGTAAAGAGGTAATTTAGGGAATTACATTTTTCATGATTACTGTACTGCTTAATCATAGGATATTATTGTGTGATACTGTAAATAAAACAATAATTATTAATGTGATTTATTAGATAATCACTTTGTCTTCAATGTGACACCTCAACCACATTTTATGAAATTAACATTGTTCTTATGGGGCAAAAACGAAATATTTCATCTGTAAGGTAGGCTTTTGAAATTGAGGTGGTGTAGTTCGTTAACATCACGCCCAATGGGGCAGAGCTGGCTGGCTGGCGTCAGTGTTATCGCTGCTCAGTCATTGGTCCTCTGGCTGTGCTCGACAGGAGATACGTCACCCGTCCAGGGATGGCTTCTGGGAACATGGGCCAGGAGTGGGTTGATGACTTACTCAAGCGCTCCTATAGTGTTTAACATGGAAAGGATCAAGTCATCATTCTCACCCAGCGTTCAAGTCTCTCTCCAGTTGTACATATCCCATATCAAATTGACATTTCTTTGAAAAATTCTACTGTTGTTTTTTAATTTAAAAATAAATTTCTAAATTTTACGCATAATCTTTCTTAAAAGTGTAACTTTACCTAATGGTTTCAACACATTTTTTTCAGCATGCAATATGGTGGTGATGAGACCAGAGGGAGGGAAACCTAAAAACTATCTGTTCTATCCACCTTTCAGTTCTCTTAATTTTTTAGTTCCATTTAAAAGCAACCGATCATGCTGTTTTGGAATATATATTTGTACAGTTTGAAAGGCTTCATAGAGTCCATAGTAGTCAGGATGAAGACAGGAATTAGATACACTGTCAGTAGATAATAAGGTTGACTTATTATGTGTACAAGACCACTCAGGTATTTACGGCAATAGATCAAAGATCAGGCCAAAAGATCAGACATATTGGCCAGCGACACGCTTCATACGCCCGATGCCACATTTTGGAGTCATTATCTGCTTAGATTAGATTAGATTATTGAAATGGCGACCATACTACAAGGTAGGTATTTTAGGCAAAGCATGAATGAGGATTGAGTGTAAGATAATTGTTGCAAAATATTGTAGTCTTGTTACTGACTAAGACTGACAAGGACTGTTAATTAATAGCCCAACAGCCGATGGCAACTAAGGGACCTACAGTTTAACGTGGAGTCCGAACCACTGCCTCTGAATTACGAATTGGTCTAATTATGAGGATGGGTCTTTGCGGATTAACGTAGTATTCAATAGTGTGGACGTTAATCCACACAAGAGAACACCACACCCACCGACCATCGCTCACAATTGTAGTGCCATTGTAGTGCAATCGGCTGTTGGGCTATTAATTAACAGTCCTGTCTAAGGAACATGTCAGTAACAAGACTACAAGATCGCGCTACAATTATTTTACACTCAATCCTCATTCATACTTGGTTTAAAATACCTACCCTGTAGTATGGTCGCCATTTCAATAACCTAACCTAAACTATAATAAAATATATAAAATGTAAAATTATTTGTTTATAAAATTCACATCCGGAAACTGGCTCTGATGCACTTCCAGAGGGTGAAGTGCAACTGATGAAGATGCAGTTGCAAGTCGCTCCTCCCCCGGTGTCGGGGTGTTGGCCGCCAATTATCACCCGGCGGTACAAAGCGGCAAGGACCAGGGCCACCTGTGAGCCGTGACGTCACGAGCTGCTCGGTGGTCGCCGGGAACTGGTCCGGGGAGGGCCGGGCACGGCGGACGGCGGACGGCGGCAAGGCAGCAGTGCGACTGTGGCTACGTCTACGACTGTAGTGACGGCGCGGTTGTAGTGACGTGCGTGTGCGTGCGGGTGACAGTGCCATGGACTCTCCATGAGACCCCAAACTTGGTGAGTCCCCATATTACCATCGTTTTATAAACATTACAACAACTGTAGACTCCATTCACTATCACTGTGTTGCATTTGTATCGTGTAGTTGCTTTACATCCTTGTTTTACGTAGAGCGATCGTACTTGTCTGGTGCTCTTATCAAGTATTACCATCATCACAACGTATTCCTCTCACAAGGAAAGGTTTACGAATATCATCGTTAGTTTTACTGTATTTTCAACATGAATATCAAAGTAGCTCTATAACATGCGGCTATTAGGCTCTATCTTACACAAAATTCTTTTTACTCTATTGAAGAATATCTTGCTTGTAATAAGTATATTATGTGACTCTTCCTAATAGATTAGTATCTCTCTCTCTTTCTATAGATTCTGGGTATTACAAAGAATGTATATAGTAGGCTATGTAGATAATTTAGTATGTTTATCATTTTATTAGTTTGAACTAGAATATATTTATAACTAAATGTTAGATTGACGATGCCTATGCAGACTTTTGCAATGTTTTTATATATTTGACTGTTTTTTTGGCTAATAAACGAATTTGAATTTGAACATGACTTCACGTCTACCATTGCCGTCGGAATGTCTTTTTAACATAGCAAAAGGTTCTAATATGAACGCTCGAGTTTGAGCTGGTGCCTTTCTAAAACGAACAATGAATCCTATATTAGCAGAGGTTGTAGTGTCTATCTTTGAGTATTGAAATTCTACAATAGCTTAGACGTCATTTACGCCTTTATATAACAGTTGAAGTTCTAACTTCTAATGCTTCGAGTATTAAAATCTTCATTTAAACGGATTCTGACAATAGAAAACGTTCTAATTCCTATCTTCGAGTGTTGACATCGCCATTTCAACGCTTTATTATAATAGTAAGTCTTAATGCGCAACTTTGAGAATTAAATTCGACGTTATAATAACTCTCTGCCAATGCAATAATGTTTTATGCAATATCGTCTCGTAGTATGATCGTATTTGTGAGATACGTTTCTATCATAGCAGTAGCAGTAGTATTTTACGTTCTAGTATTGTTTGGGTCGTAGACCTATTCCTATTGAAAACTCTGTTTACACCCAAATGTGGAGGGTTTGTTCATATCAATTTATTTATAACGTAACACTAATACTAATGACATAAATCTAGTTTTTGAAAGCAACTCAACTTCTTGATTGAGTCTCTAATGTTTAGTAATGAGCTAAAATGTTGTTTACTGATATGAAATTAAAATGAATGTCATTGATTAATTATTTACAGCATCTCGATATCTGAATACTTTTCGTATGTACAAATCATAACTAATAACAAGTTTACCGGAGGTAAATCAAGTTGATTGCTCATAATCATACAAGTATTAATTAGCTTATAAACAGTAAAGTATATAAATAATAATACGCATTATAACCAAATAAATGCAACTATGGAACAGCATAAACCTTGGATTTTATTATTTATGAGCCATTTAGAAAAAATTATATTTTATTATCTCATTAATCACTAGTTATATTAATTTTAAACCCCACACCAAAAAACAGTTGAGTAAGAACCTCACGAAAATATTTCTGACACTAACGGGGAATAAAGTAAGTATGAAAATGACTTTTATTCCTAATTTAAATTCAACACTGGCAGCTACCTGCAGAACGACGTTATAGTGGTGACCATATTATCAGGTGCAGAGGTGATAAGACTTGGAAGTTGACGGTCGGTTCACCTGGTTTAAATAATAATAGTGCGACATAGTGTCCATATGATCAGGTGCAAGGTGATAAGACTGCAAGTTGACTGTCGGTGTGTTTGGGTGGTCTCCTGTGCGCAGCCTGGTTCTGGACCAACACTGTGTGGCTGAGAACCAGTGCGAGTATAGTGTCCATATGATCAGGTGCAAAGGTGATAAGACTTGAAGTTGACTGTCGGTGTGTTTGGGTGGTCTCCTAACAGGCCTGGTTCTGGGACCAACACTGTGTGGCTTAGAGACCAGTGCGAGGCTATAGTGTCCATATGATCAGGTGCAAAGGTGATAAGACGTGCAAGTTGACTGTCGGTGTGTTTGGGTGGTCTCCTGTGGCGCAGGCCTGGTTCTGGGACCAACACTGTGTGGCTGAGGAACCAGTGCGAGGCTATAGTGTCCATATGATCAGGTGCAAAGGTGATAAGACTTGCAAGTTGACTGTCGGTGTGTTTGGGTGGTCTCCTGTGGCGCAGGCCTGGTTCTGGGACCAACACCGTGTGACTGAGGGACCAGTGCGAGGCTATAGTGTCCATATGATCAGGTGCAGAGGTGATAAGACTTGGAAGTTGACGGTCGGTGTTTTTGGGTGGTCTCCTGCGGCGCAGGCCTGGTTCTAGGACCAACACCGTGTGACTGAGGGACCAGTGCGAGGCTATAGTGTCCATATGATCAGGTGCAGAGGTGATAAGACTTGGAAGTTGACGGTCGGTGTTTTTGGGTGGTCTCCTGCGGCGCAGGCCTGGTTCTAGGACCAACACTGTGTGGCTGAGGGACCAGTGCGAGGCTATAGTGTCCATATGATCAGGTGCAAAGGTGATAAGACTTGCAAGTTGACTGTCGGTGTGTTTGGGTGGTCTCCTGTGGCGCAGGCCTGGTTCTGGGACCAACACTGTGTGGCTGAGGAACCAGTGCGAGGCTATAGTGTCCATATGATCAGGTGCAAAGGTGATAAGACTTGCAAGTTGACTGTCGGTGTGTTTGGGTGGTCTCCTGTGGCGCAGGCCTGGTTCTGGGACCAACACTGTGTGGCTGAGGAACCAGTGCGAGGCTATAGTGTCCATATGATCAGGTGCAAAGGTGATAAGACGTGGAAGATGACGGTCGGTGTGTTTGGGTGGTCTTCTATAGCGAAGGTCTGGTTTTTGGACCAACACTGTGTGGCTTAGAGACCAGTGCGATGCTATAGTGTCCATATGATCAGGTACAGAGGTGATAAAATAAAAAAACGTTATATTATATTTGTCTATATTTACTTTATGCTTTAAATATTTAAAATACATGTATGACATTGACAGTAAAAAACATCTTTATTGGAATCGGTTGATAAGTATTAGTTACCACGAGCTCAATTAAATACTCGGACATTTAGTGTTGATAATTACATAGTCCAAGGTAAACCGAGGACCAGGAGATTCCGATCGGTATCAGCCGAAGGTAATGAGCAGCGCACACCCACACATCTCCAAGGGTAACTATATCACGCTGCTATCGAAACGGAATCACAGTTTAAGCCAATTTAAACATTAACGCGCCTGCCACTTAGGCGAAATTAAGGAGGAGAGGGCAATTATCTCCCAAGATAAACTCTCGGTTCGTTATCTCCCTTGATGTACAACGCCTCGCTATATTAGCCTCGCTATTATGCTAAATGCAGCTGATAACATGCAGTATGCATATGCATCGTTCGTCATGCTTCCACATAATGACTCAATTCATTTGTTTCCAGTTATTCGCCGTCTGGTTCGACTCTCTCCTTGTTCGCCTTGAATTTTAATAACAATAACCCGGGTACACCCCCTGCCCCGTTGTGTCCTGGAGGTTCGCGTGGGAATTATTGGGCATTGTTCCGCTCGCGAATTGTCCGTTCTGGGTAATGAAGGATTGTAACGTAATTGTCGATAGGAATTAGTCATCGATTATTCCGTACCGTTACCAACCACCCACCACCCACTCACTGTAAAGCGTAGGCTTGCTTATGGGGCCGACACACGTGACGAAACATGTCAACGATATCATTAACCTTCTCAGAGACTCCGCTTGATGTATGGTAGATGTAATCTATTTGAAAAGACTACATATTGAAGCGAATTTCCTATAAGAATATGCAGAAATCACCATTTTCTTCACGTGAAGACCTCGGCCATTAACGATAACTCACATAACAAAAGGTAAAAAAAAATTTGCAACAAACTTGTAATGGATTTATTGGTATTTGTTCTAAAACCAAACTCATATTTAATCCAAAGGGGAGTTTCTGAGGGATTTGTACCCCAAAATTAGGGTTTAGATTAGATTAAATCATTGAAATGGCAACCATACTACAATTTAGGTATTTTAGGTCAAGTGACATGTTCCTTAGACAGAACTCTTAATTAATAGCCCAACAGCCGATGACAACTAAGGGACCTACGGTTTAACGTGGAATCTGAACCACGGCTTCTGAATTACGAATTGATCTAATTTTGAGGATGGTCTATGTGGATTAACGTTAACGTAGTATTCAATAGTGCGGACGTTAATCCACACAAGAGAACACTACATCCACCGACCATCGCTCACAACTATCCACAATTCGTGACCTCCAAGTAGCTGGATTACAGGACGACGCCACCGTCCCATTTTTGGATTTTATGTATAATTTATTAAAAATTAAATTTTTCCTAATGATATAAATATTTGGTTTTATGATGACAAGTAATTCCATAATCATTGGAAATTCGTCATTAATATAAATTAATTTATCATTCGGCTTGATAAAATTTTAATTTGTCTTTATTGAGTGAATTTCACATTCAAATTTTCACTGGCTGAACTAAATTTCACTAATTTATTCAGTACTATTATATTCCACAAATGATGCTAGCACAATGACATCCTCTTTAAAATGTACATTTATCGGCTAAAAAAACTTTAACTAGATCCAAATGAAAATGAATTTTTGTTTTGTGGTTTGATTCCTTGCTTGTGAAAGTGCTGGTTTTATCAATCTTCTATTGCGTGAAAATAATATTATCCCTTAGAATTTGATAACAGAAAAGTTTGAAAAACATATACAAATTAAGTTAACTGCATTTCATTTAAAATACTCGTTTATAGAACTAAATAAAACTCTATCAACTCAATTGTGTGAAACTAGAATTTTCATCTCAATCTTTAAGTCCTAATTGGAGGCTGGCATTCCAACAGTTTATTATCAAATTGTTAATCTCAGATTCTTGGAGGCACCTGCCCTAAAGTCAGTTTTAGCACCTCGGCCATTCCACGTTTTATAACTCCTGTTTATTACCTTCTAATTTAGGTCTTCTATTTTTCAAATATAGACGTTCACGGTGCTAAAATAGATAACAGTTTTTGTCCGCGATGAAAACGCTCCTTTTATATCGTTATTGTAGACTATTTTTCAAACGAGTTTTTGTCGACGACCACGATTTGTGATTGCCTTTAGGTAGGGTGATCATAACGTACACTTTCCGCTGCCTATCTAACTTGTCTTTTACAAATTCTATTTTCATTCTAAATACTTTATTTGTTTTACATTGTTACCAAGTTATATATCATAAGGTGTTTAGGCCCTATTGGTTTGCGGTTATAAAAAAAGTGAAAAGTTAAAGTGAAAAAATTAAGGCCCGCCTTAAAGCTGTAAAAAGAAACAATAAACTTAAAAATAACACCTTTTGGACGTTTCTTGCTATGTTAAAAGAGGAAATATTTAGTGAGGTCTATATTTATCACATTTAGTCGTTTTGAAATACGGATGGATACAAATATAAGTACAGATAAATCGGAAATAGACAATGTTTTGTTAGCAACAGCTAGGTTAGATTAGATTAGATCATTGAAATGGCAACCATACACAATGTAGGTATTTTAAGCTAAGTATGAATGAGGATTGAGTGTAAGATGATTGTGGTGCGATCTTGTAGTCTTGTTACTGACTAAGGCTGACATGTTCCTTAGACAGGACTGTTAATTAATAGCCCAACAGTCAATGGCAACTAAGGGACCTACAGTTTAAAGTGGAATCCAAACCACGGTTTACGTAGTATTCAATAGTGCGGACGTTAATCCACACAAGAAAACACTACTACATCGACCACCTATCACAAATATTCACAATTCATGACCTACAAGTAGATGGATTACAGGACGTCGCCACCATCCAGGCGAAATAATCTAATCAATTCAGTGCCTCGTAAAGACAGTTTTATTATTTAATAGATTAAACTAATTGCATTATATTATACAAACAGCACAAATAACGCCTCAAAATTAAATGTCTTCTCCGTCCACTAAACCATAACCAATCATCAATACAGAAATAATCTCAAGTTTACAAACTTAATATTGTTAATTCAATCTCAACAAAATTGATCACAAAAACCAATACAAGAAATAAAGCTCGATTAAACAGTTGAAACAGTTATGAATTACTTTCCAAGCTCATGCATAAATTAATCGAGCTCATTTTTCTCAGAGGAATGTAGGTAGGAGGGTTAATTTTTCGTCTAATGTGAAACCGCCCGAACCACTCCGCTAAACTAATCGCGTCTGACTCCATCACGAGTGCGTTTTTCTGGCGCAATATGTTTTATGCAACTTGTTAATTAACTGAATTGAATAATTATTGTAATTGCATTCAATTTATGCAATAAGAACAAGGGGAACTGGAAAGTTGCCAATCAATCTGGTCGAATACGTTGGGGAGGAAATGATTGAGTGTGGATCTGTGGGGAAAATCTAGGAGATCCGTTGAGAGTTCTTTGAAAAGTTGGTTCTAATTTTGGCGTTGGAGTGATTAAACTGTTTTGAAATTAAAATGCAACACATGTTATTAAATAATTATTTATTATTATTTGAATTTCATGGTATCTCATTGCAGCTGCCATGTTATCTCATTGCAGCTCACGTGGAATCTCATTGCAGATGTCATGGTATGTCAATGCAGCTCTCATGTTATCACATTGCAGCTCTCATGGAATCTCATTGCAGCTCTCATGGAATCTTATTGCAGCTCTCATGGTATCTCATTTCAGATGTCATGTTATCTCATAGCAGCTCTCATGGAATCTCATTGCAGCTCTCATTGAATCTCATTGCAGCTGCCATTGTATCTCATTGCAGCTTACTTGGAATATTTATTTATTGAAAGAAAAATTATCATATCAATAACAATTTCATAAAATGTATAGACATAATTAAAAGAAACTGGTCTTTCTACATATCACCCTAAAGGTATAAGTCAATGTGATGACAAAATCAGTGCGCTACTAAATGACTCATTCATCGATATTATCTCCTTTACATCAAATTAGTTCAGGTCATATAAATTCCATACAATCTCGTCAACAGCTCTTAAAAAGCACTAGATGAAGAAATACGTAGCGATGATGGGCTACGTGACATCTGAACCGTGTATCAGCTGCGATCTGCAGCGGGTGGCCATTGGCTGATCGACACGAGATCGCCGCGTCGCTCATGAGCCTCATGATCGATATCAGATCGACGTGCCGCCACGTGAGCCACCATTACCTCCTTTAAGGGAGCTACTTCTAAATTACCTGCGGTTCCCGTCCTCGCTGCCCTTGCGGGAAGGTATGTGAACCTTGACACCTTCGCTCAGGAGCGTCTCGTCGTGTTCCAGTGGGATACAAAGATTAGAGTTTGGTTTAGTTGGATAGCAAAACTCCAAAGGACACAAGGTTTACAGGGTGTTCATTAAAGTTGGGGACAAACTTCGAGGGGTGGTAGTACTCATCAAAATAAACAAAAAACTTCCCATAACCATATGTCGAAAAATCCTTTGTTTAGCCGCTAGCCGCCATTTTGTTTTTTATACAAAAAACGTTTTATATCAAGAACCATTTAAGATACAGAAACCAAACTTTGCTCACATATTTATTGGCCAAAAAGAGAAATATTCTCAAAGTATCATTTAGTTTGCTTTTATATTTTTATCTCATTTAAAAATTTATAAAGTTAATGGTTTTTTGTTATTTTAACTAAAAGATTTTTAACCGCCACCATTTTGAAAATATTAAAGCAAACTAAATGATACTTTGCGAATATTTTTCTCTTTAGCCAATAAATATGTGTGCAAAGTTTGGTTTCTGTATCTTAAATAGTTCTTTATATATAACGTTTTTTGTAAAGATTCAAACTGGTGGCTAGCGGCTAAACGAAGGATTTTTCGACATATGTTTATAGGAAATTTTTTGTTTATTTTGATGAGTTTTATCACCCCCCGAAGTTTGTCCCCGACTTTAATGAACACCCTGTATTTCGCCCCGAATTGCTTGGTGAATGTTTTATTGCACGCTATAATTAGGTACAACAATAAGAAATTATTAAGTCTTTTAGCTATCCAAAGTGCACAAATTCCGTTGTACATTTGGTTCCTTCTTGTCTAAGTACACAAGCTTTAGAATTTGATACCCGGCTGAAATTCCAGTATTGGTACTCTTGGTCTGCTTCATACTTGTCTGCTTACCTGGCATGGGCACCGGGTGCTAAGAGCTGAACGGGTTTGGAGTTGTTGCGTCTCTCTCCTCGGGTGGCTCTCACACTCCTCTCCTCTCTCACCGGGTCCTAAGAGCTGAACGGGTTTGGAGTTGTTGCGTCTCTCTCCTCGGGTGGCTCTCACACTCCTCTCCTCTCTCACCGGGTCCTAAGAGCTGAACGGGTTTGGAGTTGTTGCGTCTCTCTCCTCGGGTGGCTCTCACACTCCTCTCCTCTCTCACCGGGTCCTAAGAGCTGAACGGGTTTGGAGTTGTTGCGTCTCTCTCCTCGGGGTGGCTCTCACCCTCCTCTCCTCTCTCACCGGGTCCTAAGAGCTGAACGGGTTTGGAGTTGTTGCGTCTCTCTCCTCGGGTGACTCTCACCCTCCTCTCCTCCCTCACCGGGTCATAAGAGATGAACGGGTTTGGAGTTGTTGCGTCTCTCTCCTCGGGTGGCTCTCACCCTCCTCTCCTCTCTCACTGGGTCCTAAGAGCTGAACGGGTTTGGAGTTGTTGCGTCTCTCTCCTCGGGGTGGCTCTCACACTCCTCTCCTCTCTCACCGGGTCCTAAGAGCTGAACGGGTTTGGAGTTGTTGCGTCTCTCTCCTCGGGTGGCTCTCACCCTCCTCTCCTCTCTCACCGGGTCCTAAGAGCTGAACGGGTTTGGAGTTGTTGCGTCTCTCTTCGGGGTGACTCTCATTCTCCAGAATCCTTTCTTTCCGGCGGTTGTACTAAGGATCAACTATGATCGCAGTGTTTAGCAAGCTTTATTGGTGCTTCCTATTCCTGTACTGACCATTATGACAATATGTCATAATATGGAATATGTCATATATTCCTCCTTTCATAATAACACACAACACATTTGTTTTCAATAGTGAAGTATCCATAAGCCACGTTATCAAAGAACCTTCGCATTAAGAGTATTTTAACCACCCTTTGATTCCATTGACTTATCATTATATTTCAGTTGTTGACTACAATGTATCGTAGCGGTTTCACACCTCACACCAAATATTGATGTTCTGAAGGTCCACCGAGGTTCATCTCTACCTGGACCACAATGAAGATGTCCAAACAGGATTTCCTCCCAGCGGGTTTGTAAGGTAGGACCGCTAGTAATCCTTTGACGGTAACGGCTAATCAACTGGAATAAGAACACCCTGTCCCCAGCCAGGCTATTATACCCTGTAATGCCCCTAATTGAGACATGCTTCCGTCCCAGGCAGGTGCTGCCCCATCCCCTACAAGTGCCGAAACAGTTTTTTACTTCGGATAAATTATTTGAAAGTAACTCCATTACGTTTTCATCCCTGGGTTTACCTCGTGGGAAAACAATCTTGGAATTGTAATGGATGTAAAATTGGAAATTAAGAGGGTTTTTATGTGCGAGGGTATAGATTTACATTAGAAAGTATTTCGAATAGGATATTCAATATTTTAAACATTAGTGCTATTGAATGAGTAGGTTTTAAGAGTATTTCAGTTGATATCATCGGAAAATTAAATTGGAATCTATTTTTCACCGTGAAGAAAATAAAAATTATCTGAGTTAACTCTCCAGATAAGAATTTTGTGTAAATTAATGTATCACCATCCATATTTTATTTGAGTACAGTGGAATTTAACAATTCAACATAAGAATGATCCATATTGAAACTGACATAGGCTACACAAATGGCTCGCAAAAAATAAGTTTGGATTTTGGTGCATTATGTAGCTTTGCTACTTACAAAGACTAGCATTTTCATTTGTCTGGGATCGAACCGGCAACCTTCATATTATGAGGCAAGCAATCCCTGACCGACATCCGATAATCAAGTCTTCACCGAAGATAAAAGATCGATTTCAAATTTCCCAATCGGAAAATTACAACTTACATTCACGTAATTGCAATGGGATCAATGAGAATTCGCGATCCGCGAAAGGGCAGCACTGAGAGAGCAGTTATATATCAGCCACAAGCCCCAATTATCGTGTTAGTTTGCATCATACTCAGCCGTGACGTTAGTGTTAGGGTCGCGGTAAATGCGAGAAAGGTCGAGACTCGATCTAATGATTGCATCACAGCAGCCACTACACGCCACGTCATTTGTTACACGCACAATAGCACTGTGTTGTATAGCTGTGACTTTGTACAGGGTGTTCGTAAAGCAGCACTGATAAGAACATTCCCAGGGTGTCTACTGTTAAACACTTAAATTAATCTCGATGAAATGAGTGTAAGATGATTGTGGCGCGCGATCTTGTTGTCTTGATACTGACTAAAGCTGGCATATTTCTTAGACAGTCCAATAACCAATGCATCGAAGAAACTTACTGTTTAACGTGAGATCCGAACCACAATTTTGCCACTGAATTACGAATCTAATTATAAGTGTGGTTAAACGTAGTTAAATAATTCGGTTATTATCTATAGCAGTATTGAGGTTAGGGAACCAAATTCCAATTCAACGAAAATATAGTTTTTATGATTTCGCACAAACTGTAAAAATATACTGTGAAAATTATACAATCCGTTTAAAACATGTTTGTATTTACTTCTCTGTGTGAAATAGGTCATGGATATGTCTAAAGGGAATGTTTTCGGTTCATCTAAACAGCTGTTCTTATAACCAAACTATGAAGTGACTGTTTCAAATTTTGGCCTCGAAAATTTCGTCTTTTAAATAATATGTTTTAGTGGTTGAGTTTTAATGTTGAACGTTTGTTGTATTATTTAGGCCTACGTATTACCTTTTGAAATTTTAGACCTATCCAGGTAGGTATTTCAAGCCAAGTATGAATGAGAAATGAGTGAAGGATGATTGTGGCGTGATCTTGTAGTCTTGTTACTGACTAAGGCTGACATGTTCCTTAGCTTAGGCTGACTATTAATTATTAGCCCAACAGCCGATGGCAACTAATGGACCTACAGTTTAACGTGGAATCCGAACCACTGTCTCTGAATTCTGAATAGGTCTAATTATGAGGATGGTCTTTGCGGATTAACGGAGTATTCAATAGTGCGGACGTTAATCCACACAAGAGAACTCTACATCCACCGATTATCACTCACAACTATCCACAATTCGTAATTGTGGACCAGAAGTAAACTGATCGTGCGTCGGCATATTCTCTAGCCAAAAGTGAGGAAACCTCCTGCCAGGACATCAATAACAGTTTCGACTCCTCCTCCGACACTCATAAAGCAGGACGGCGGATACCGGGGGAGAAGAAAGCCTCACAAGAAATCTTGACCGTGAAAAAGCAAATCGTGTTATCGCGTTGTACGGTGCCGGTGTCAAAGCCGCCCACAATGGACGAATTCCGACCCATTCAACTGTCTCTTTTGAGGTGACGACTTTGCCACCACCGACACCGCCACCGCCGTAGATGAATGGCTGCCGCCTCCGCCGCACGCCGGGTCGTTTGTAAATGATCTGGTTGACGGATGAGGAAGAATGCTTTCTCCAAGCCAAACGGAACACCAGATTGATTGGGTGTATTGTTGCTTTTGTGATAAATCTCATAACTTTATGAAATCAGCTCTTCAGTACATCCGCCAAAATGAAATTTACTTTATAAGAACAATAACTTAACTTTAGGACAGAATAACTGACTACACATATTGTTAAATTGAAGGTAAAGTGCTTATCTAGAGAATTAGATGATAATATTTTATTTTAATTCATTTTTATTTTCTACTAGCGTTATCCGGTGAACTTCGTGCCACCTAACAGTAATGTGTACAGTGTAAAGAACCTTCCAAATTATTTAATCAGAGCTGTTAGTTTTGTTACATTAAATTTATAAAACATGACACTGAACCCTTTTATGGTTTTCTGGGTCAGAGCCATTTTAAGGTGGCATCCTCCTGTAATCCAGATACATGGAGGTCACGAATTGTGGATAGTTGTGAGAGATGGTTGGTGGTTGGTAGGTTCTCTTGTGTGGATTAACGTCCACACTATTGAATACTATTACCCATACCATTACCATTTGAAATGGCGACCTACCCAGGTAGGTATTTTAAGCTAAGTATGAATGAGAAAATGATTGTGGGATGATTGTGGCGCGATCTTGTAGTCTTGTTACTGACTAAGGCTGACATGTTCCTTAGACAGGACTGTTAATTAATAGCCCAACAGCCGATGGCAACTAATGGACCTACAGTTTAACGTGGAATCCGAACCACGACCTCTGAATTACGAACTGGTCTAATTATGAGAATCGTCTTTTCCGGATTAACGTAGTATTCAATAGTGCGGACGTTAATACACACAAGAGAACACTACACCCACCGACCATCACTCACAACTATTCACCATTCGTGACCTCCTTCTGTAAATTAATAGCCCAAGAGCCGATGGCAACTAAGGTACAAAAGTTTAATTTGGAATCCGAACCATGGCCTCTGAATTTCGATTTGGTCTAATTATGAGGATGGTCTTTGCGGATTAACGTAGTATTCAATAGTGCGGACGTTAATCCACACAAGAGAACAAGCTGGATTACAGGATGTCGCCAACGTCCCAGTCAACTCAATTCAGAGACCATTTACTTCGTGTAATATTTCACCCTTTTTATTCACCTTTCTTACTAAGAAAAGGGTGGAAAATCAGCCAATTCTTTACTATTTTTATCACTATAATAATAAAATAACAGAATGGATACATAAGCGATAATACTCATCTAGCATAGAACTAAAAGCAATGATTTCCATAACGGGGACCAGTAAACTATTAAAGTAATCGTTTAGGTACTAAGAAGGAAACTATCATGCGATCCCCGTACCAATTCAAAGAAATTCTTTATGGTTATGCAAAATCTCTTGAAATACTTAATTTATCGTAACTTTTATTCGGTTCATGTCAAACGATTAGTTACGATGCGATAACTCCCTCTTCTTTCAGTGGATATTAAAATAACTCAGCGATTTTATAACGTTCCACATTTTACAACATATCGCATTCCATGCTTAACCTTCTGCCGGTTTATTTTATAGTTTTAACACTAACAGTGTCCATTCCTGCCAATCTTCACATTGATTATGCCCTGTACTTGTGATATTAGGTTATTGTTTACCTTCCAATTTGTGTGTTAATGAATATAGCGGTACTGTAGTTTAGTTTATGACTTTATGCATGCATTGATGAAGCTGGTTTCCCAGAATACGCTATGAGATCATTCGATCCAACGCCCCTCGCTCGCTAGACGTACTAATCCATCATATGATATCATTCCTGAATTGTTGATCAATTGGCTCGTTACCTCATTCTTTGTAGAAGGCTGATTGAGAATAGGTCACCATATAACAAGGATCCATAATTTAAAGACTAATTGGTAGCTTACACTCAGTTTTTGGACAATCTTCTTGATCCCTATGAGGCTTAGGTGCAGTTCCTGGGAAGAAAGGATTCACATAGGAGGAAATAAAGATAAGAAATAACGTTCTGGCTCAATTAAGAAGAAAAGACGATAAAGCTGTCAAAGCCCCAAGCCTAACTTTCGTAAGAATTATCACCCTATAACTCTACAGACCTCCAGGAACCTCCTTCCAGTCCTTCCTCCAGACCAATCAGTCTTAATTCCTAGTTATCTTAAAGAGCCTCACTTATAAAGATCGGTTTTAAACGTCTGCAGGAATTGCAAAATATTTCGTTTTAGCCCCCTAACAACAATGTTAATTTTATTAATTTTACAATTAATTAGACTTTTCCTATCACTCTTGTGTTTTAAACTACACAACGTTTCTGGGAGTGGAGAAACTCCTTCCGTTTTCAAGTAACTACCTAATAATTTACATTAGAAAAATTGAATGCAAGTTACAGAAATTAGCTATATCATGTTGTCAATAAACTTACCTTTTATACAAAACACAAAAAAATATATTGATAAAACAAAAATGACACATAACTCCGCCTCCGAGATAGCGTGGCGACACAAGATAGACCAAATTTTTAGCGATAATGAAACCTTATGTTCCCGATATCGAATTCTGCACTAATGTAGCATAGAGGAAAGAGGATATGAAAGAAATCCTGATCATTATCCTATAATTTTCTTAAACGTCAAGAAATGATTACAGGGAGTTAAGAGAAGAAAGGCTTCATCGGTGATGACAATACGGACCTTGGAGTGAAGAGGATTGAGGATTGCGACTGCAGCACAGCAGTCATAGATGGAGGGGGAATGAGCAAGAGAGGGGAGAGGAGAGAGAGGCAGAATTAAGAGATCAGCGAACGGCCCAGCGCCGAAACCGCTCATTATCACAAACCGATCATGGCCGCCCCCGACCGACTGGTTCCGCCCGTAGTAGTGGTGAAATGTTACTTCTGGCGCACTACTCGATACAGTACCAGATATGTTCCAATGTTATTAATATCAGTGTAAATGGAATGATCTTTGTGAATTCGACTCGATTTATCAAGGAAATCCGATTACTACAAATATTACTTTTTTTGGTTAATCAAAAAAAATTTAATCACGTTATTTTATTAGACTATATAATTGCAATGAAGGGTAATATTCCACCCTATCTACATATGTATGTTTTTTTTTGGAAATTCAGATTATAATACATTTTCCTTCTTCCTTGTTTCCTTCTCTATGGTCTAGTCTCGCAGCCAGCCTGGCATGCACCTCACGTGCTGCTCCGGCCAGGCCTAACTTCGCAGCCAGCCTGGCATGATCCTCACGTGCGGCTCCCGCCAGTTCTAGCCTCGCAGCCAGCCTGGCATGCGCCTCACGTGCGGCTCCCAACAGTTCTAGCCTCGCAGCCAGCCTGGCATGCGCCTCACGTGTGGCTCCGGCCAGGTCTAGCCTCGCAGCCAGCCCGACATGCGCCTCACGTGTGGCTCCGGCCAGGTCTAGCCTCGCAGTCAGTCCGACATGCGCCTCACGTGTGGCTCCGGCCAGGTCTAGCCTCGCAGCCAGTCCGACATGCGCCTCACGTGTGGCTCTGGCCAGGTCTAGCCTCGCGTCAACTAGTTTAATATTTTCGTTCAGACAACAACACTCGGGAATATTAATAGGATTGGAACTTTACGTCTTTACGCTTTTCTCTGTTGACTCTTGTACTGTTCACATTATTATACTAACTTTTCAGTTTACAGTTCATTTTGCTTCGTCATCATAGCATCACAGAAGGTCAGCTCCTGTTCCTCGTCCACTTTTTGCTGTGAACTTTTCCTTTCTCTACTGTTGCAATAGGTTGTTAGTTTGCTTTAGGAGTTGTCCATTAATTAAATGTGCTTTCATAAAGTCCATTCACTACTTCCTTGGTCCACCAAACTTTTAAATACCCGCTATTCTACTTTTACACTTTTCTTTCATTCTCTGTTAATGCTTACTGTTTAAATATCTCAAGGGGTTTTTAAGGTTCTGTTAGACTTACATCACACTATAATGTGAGTTATAGTTTAGGTTTAGTCTGCAGTACAGTATCACCGACTTCTGTTCAGATCACAGTATAGGCTACTGTTAGCTGTGTCTGGTTAATGGACTATGCACTATTAACAGTTTATGTTTAATTTACGGCCCGTATCCTTTCCGTCGACTTTACTGATTAGTTCTTGCAACCAGTTATTGCAACACACAAGCAATTTGTAATTGGGTTTATTCTAACAGCATATCAAAAACAATACTAGACTTTGGACCGTTCCCGATAAAAACGCGTCTTCTAGTAACCGTGCAACCAACGGAACAACATAATGACCGGAATAAAATAGTAGAACAATTTTTAGAACGTGGTAGTCCTAAAACGTGGGTAAAACATTTCCTCTACAAATTATGATTTTGCAATCCCTCGAACAAATAACATTAAGATGTGCGATGGAAATTTTAAACCGTTTAATCGCTAATCAACAAACATACGTCTCGGAAATCCCTGTTATTAATCCGTATCGTGCGGCAGGGATTAGCTGAACGTGAGAGCCTACGCGCGCGCACACACGCACACTGACGCACTCACACACACACACACACGGAGTGATGGAGGTGCGAGAGTCGAGGCTAAGGCTAATTACGGGCTAATTGGGCCCAGGTCATTACCGCGTGTCAGTTATTGAAAAGTCCATCACGGCGAAGTCTCATCAGCTCGGCCGACAATGAACCGCGCAGGACCAGAGAACATTCTGCTGTTGCGAAATGTACTCAATGTTTGCTGTACGAGCGTAAATTACAACTAGTCATTTTGACAAATGTGATCAGTTTCTCTCTTTCAGAAGCTGAAGATTTCCAAAGTTTTAAGATACCAACTGATTAGATTAGATTATTGAAATGGCAACCTACCCAGGTAGGTATTTTAAGCCAAGTATGAATGAGAAATGAGTGTAAGATGATTGTGGCGCGATCTTGTAGCCTTGTTACTGACTAAGGCTGACATTTTCCTTAGACAGAACTTTTAATTAATAGCCCAACAGCCGATGGCAACTAAGGGACCTACAGTTTAACGTGGAATCCGACGACGATTGGTCTTTTCTCCGTTAATCCACAACCGAGTACACCGACCATCGCTCAAAACTATCCACAATTCGTGACCTCCAAGTTTCTGGATTACAGGATGACGCCTCCGTCCTTTGGACAATGTACGTTTCTTAATATAAAGTATTCTTAATATATGATGTAAAAAAGGTATAAGCAATTTGACGGACCGTACACGAAAATTGTCGATGTTTACGATTTTACACCCCTATAGACACAAAAATGCCGCATTGAAAATTTGTGGAATCGACACTTTGACGGGGACTCCTTCATCTAGATAAAGTCTTTTACTGTACTCGTGTGTTGAAATATATAAGTTCTTTGTCCCTTGTGGCAGAAAATCGAAGTATTCTTTTCACATGTTTGAACGTTAAGGAGAATAAGTAAATTTATGCAACTTCATTTTATGGCAACCTTTGATTTGTATCGTGATAAGTATTTCATAAATCAATAAAAATTCGCTTAATATGCAGGTCTGGGGTAAGTTATGAGAAACGCCTAACCGCGTCGACGCGATCGCAACTGGATTCTCAGTACATACGATCAGACGCGGAATCGCTGAGGACATAGAAGGTCGCAACAAAACAAACAGGTTTTTTTGTGACGGGCGGGCCAGTCAGACAATGGACACTCAACTTTTACATGCTGTTTATGTGGCTACACAGCGCGGCATGTGTGAGTGTGTAGGCCTACAACCTTTCCCGCCAGTTTTTCACTGTTTCCCGCTCTAATTGTCGGGGAAGCGGTTGTTAGTGAAGTTTAATTGGACCGAGGAAGCGAGGACACATTATTCCCAACACGAATGTTCGCTAATAACACGCGTTCGATCGCTCATGCCGCTTGTAGAGGTTTAATTGTGGCCGAGTGAGGCGGTCGATCCGACACTCGTTCGTCTCCTCTCAGGAGTCGCTTAGGCCGACGACCAGTGGAGTAATTACTCGGAAGTCATATTATATGACTATATTGCATGTAAAGGAAATTGTTCACTTAGTGATATTCTTATGCATTACATGTTTGTATGACTAAATTTGTTCGAGGATGAATTTACATTACTCATGTAATTTAATAAATGCTTTATACTTCGAAGATTTATATACTACTCGTATGGAAACTATCTCTGTTACAAATTATCTACACACTGATGTGCAACCATGATATGCAAATTTCACTTTAATTAATTACCAAAAAATGCATTACGGCCTGGGAAGGGGCATGGACTCCTCATTTCTGGTCTGGACTAGGTCCCAATTACTTTTCGCCAAACCGTCTTTGTATAAATTGAGATCTGACTTCGTAATTAGGAGAATTAATTAGCTCTGCAAACAGTTAGGAAAAAATGAAAACAAAAATTCTCAATTTGAAAGCTTAATTGCAATTACTAGAATTCATACCATTGAATGGCCACTGAGCGACTTTATATTTCAAATAACCATCAACGTCAACTGAATTTATATAAAGTGGTGGTAGCAAATAACTAGAGACCAGCTCTTGACTATGGGAGCTGACAAGAAGACAGTAGAATGAAGACGACTAATGGCCTGGCGACAGATCTGATAGGTCAGCTGATGTACTGTACATCTCACAGCTGATAATCAGCTGAGGACCTCGCGTCTGACAACCCAACGCCGTCCGCAACTGTCTCTGCAGTCATTAGTCAGCTGGAATAAACTTGCCATTTTCATCTGTTCAACCTTCCAGCACTTGAAAACACATATTAGTGTTGGCACGTGTCATTCGCCTTCTTTTCACTGATATTATAAACGTCATGCTTGATGCTCCAAAGCCTTTGTAAAAAGGACTCGTATTGTATCGTTGAAATAATGCATTTAATATAGACCGCGGTGAAGATCTACGTGAAACAATACAATCGATGTGTTTAAAAATTATATTATTCAAACGTATGCGACAACGTTCACCTAAACACAATTCAAAATGCCTACATAACGTAATTCTATAATTTATTGTAATGTGGTTTATGATGTCTACGGCGGTGCTGATAACGAACAAGGCATTTTACCTGCCTCCTGAACGCGGAACGTGGCGTAATTGTGATATCTGGAGGATAATTGAACATGATTCAGCGACCGAGGCTACTGTCGGTTCTGTTGATACTAGTTATCGAACTACAAGGCACTTTTACCTGCCTTCTGAACGCGGAACGTGGCGTAATTGTGATATCTGGAGGATAATTGAACATGATTCAGCGACCGAGGCTACTGTCGGTTCTGTTGATACTAGTTATCGAACTACAAGGCACTTTTACCTGCCTTCTGAACGCGGAACGTGGCGTAATTGTGATATCTGGAGGATAATTGAACATGATTCAGCGACCGAGGCTACTGTCGGTTCTGTTGATACTAGTTATCGAACTACAAGGCACTTTAACCTGCCTTCTGAACGCGGAACGTGGCGTAATTGTGATATCTGGAGGATAATTGAACATGATTCAGCGACCGAGGCTACTGTCGGTTCTGTTGATACTAGTTATCGAACTACAAGGCACTTTAACCTGCCTTCTGAACGCGGAACGTGGCGTAATTGTGATATCTGGAGGATAATTGAACATGATTCAGCGACCGAGGCTACTGTCGGTTCTGTTGATACTAGTTATCGAACTACAAGGCACTTTTACCTGCCTTCTGAACGCGGAACGTGGCGTAATTGTGATATCTGGAGGATAATTGAACATGATTCAGCGACCGAGGCTACTGTCGGTTCTGTTGATACTAGTTATCGAACTACAAGGCACTTTTACCTGCCTTCTGAACGCGGAACGTGGCGTAATTGTGATATCTGGAGGATAATTGAACATGATTCAGCGACCGAGGCTACTGTCGGTTCTGTTGATACTAGTTATCGAACTACAAGGCACTTTTACCTGCCTTCTGAACGCGGAACGTGGCGTAATTGTGATATCTGGAGGATAATTGAACATGATTCAGCGACCGAGGCTACTGTCGGTTCTGTTGATACTAGTTATCGAACTACAAGGCACTTTAACCTGCCTTCTGAACGCGGAACGTGGCGTAATTGTGATATCTGGAGGATAATTGAACATGATTCAGCGACCGAGGCTACTGTCGGTTCTGTTGATACTAGTTATCGAACTACAAGGCACTTTTACCTGCCTTCTGAACGCGGAACGTGGCGTAATTGTGATATCTGGAGGATAATTGAACATGATTCAGCGACCGAGGCTACTGTCGGTTCTGTTGATACTAGTTATCGAACTACAAGGCACTTTTACCTGCCTTCTGAACGCGGAACGTGGCGTAATTGTGATATCTGGAGGATAATTGAACATGATTCCGCGACCGAGGCTACTGTCGGTTCTGTTGATACTAGTTATCGAACTACAAGGCACTTTACCTGCCTTCTGAACGCGGAACGTGGCGTAATTGTGATATCTGGAGGATAATTGAACATGATTCGCGACCGAGGCTACTGTCGTTCTGTTGATACTAGTTATCGAACTACAAGGCACTTTTACCTGCCTTCTGAACGCGGAACGTGGCGTAATTGTGATATCTGGAGGATAATTGAACATGATTCAGCGACCGAGGCTACTGTCGGTTCTGTTGATACTAGTTATCGAACTACAAGGCATTTTACCTGCCTTCTGAACGCGGAACGTGGCGTAATTGTGATATCTGGAGGATAATTGAACATGATTCAGCGACTGAGGCTACTGTCGGTTCTGTTGATACTAGTTATCGAACTACAGGGCATTTTATCTGCCTCCTGAACGCGGAACGTGGCGTAATTGTGATATCTGGAGGATAATTGAACATGATTCAGTGACCGAGGCTACTGTCGGTTCTGTTGATACTAGTTATCGAACTACAAGGCACTTTAACCTGCCTTCTGAACGCGGAACGTGGCGTAATTGTGATATCTGGAGGATAATTGAACATGATTCCGCGACCCAGGCTACTGTCGGTTCTGTTGATACTAGTTATCGAACTACAAGGCATTTTACCTGCCTTCTGAACGCGGAACGTGGCGTAATTGTGATATCTGGAGGATAATTGAACATGATTCCGCGACCGAGGCTACTGTCGGTTCTGTTGATACTAGTTATCGAACTACAAGGCACTTTTACCTGCCTTCTGAACGCGGAACGTGGCGTAATTGTGATATCTGGAGGATAATTGAACATGATTCCGCGACCCAGGCTACCGTCTATCGTGGTCCTGATGATGATACTGGCGGTTATACTCTCTGAACCTCTTATTATCCGAACCGCAGACGTAGTGGTGCGGCCGCCCCATTAAACCACCATCAAGACCACCGATGTCTTCATCTAAACCACAATCGAGCCCTCTAACTACAGTCCTCTCGAAGACTCAACGTTGTAACAAACAAATGCTATTAGTTAAAATACAAATTATTCTTTCTTGATGGGATAGAATGAGATATTTATTTTTAAATATTATTCATTGGAGTTGTTTATCAAGAGCATATTTTGTTATGAGTTAAGATTGTTGTTGAGTTGACACTATCAACATCATCAAAGTTGGACCAATAACGTTCGTAAATGAAAATTACAAACGTAGATAACAACATAAATATTTTAATTGTAGTTGAAAATTACTTGGGTTTTATTCAGATTGGTTTCATCCAAACAAACCACAGACACTTCGGAATAGATTAAGATAGGTCAACAGTTCTGTTGTTAAACTGAATTCAAATGAGCACCGTATCCGAGAATCTCGGCTCTTCTCTCTTGTCTCCATACCTACTAGGACCATTATAAACCGAAATACAAGAATGTGAAGTCGTTAAATGTGTTCAAACGTCTAGCTTTTCCTCTCTAAATCACCAACTACCTGTACGGTGGACGGTGGATAGCGGTGGTGGTTGTAGCTGGTAGATAGGCCGGTGGATAGAATACATAAATAAAGAGCAGGTCGGCCGCTAGATAGCTGCAGCAGCACATAAACAAACCTGTGGGAGGTGGACAATGGTGGTGGAGAAAGTGCGGCCAGCGATCTCTGGCGAGACAAGGGACAATTAATTGATAAGCAAGAATGTGAGTAGGCAGCTGATAAACACGTCGCGAGTGGGAGACGCGGGCTGCCCTCGGCGTAGGCTCGGGCCAAACGCCTAAGATGACCAGGATATGAACTTTATCAATCCTAAATATTTTTTCCTTCTAGTTTAGTCTTCTATTCCTCTCAGTCAACGATATACAGTATTTGAAAAAATCAAAGGAACTGAACACGTACTCACCTCTCCCTCGGGACAATGGCGTGTCCTGTAATCCAGATACTCCTATAGTTAATTACTTCAACTACGTGTTTATTTCCAAAAAAAACCTATAAGAAATATCGTATGGACTGGGACGGTGGCGACGTCCTGTAATCCAGCTACTTGGAGGTCACGAATTGTGGATAGTTGTGAGTGATGGTCGGTGGATGTAGTGTTCTCTTGTGTGGATTAACGTCCGCACTATTGAATACTAAGTTAATCCACAAAGACCATCCTCATAATTAAACGAATTCTCAATTCGGAGGCCGTGGTTCGAATTCCACGTTAAACTGTAGGTCCTTTAGTTACCATCGGCTGTTGGGCTATTAATTAACAGCCCTGCCTAAGGAACATGTCAGCCTTAGTCAGTAACAAGACTACAAGATCGCGCCACAATCATCCTACACTCAATCCTCATTCATACTTGGCTTAAAATACCTACATTGTAGTATGGTTGCCAATTCAATGATCTAATCTAAAGAATAATAGCTCAACTTCCTTTTAGAGAGTCGTGTCGAGGTGCTCTCCGGGAGCTTGGAATGCTAACACTGGCTGAGTTGTACATCCTAGAGATTGCTCTCCTCTGCAAGTTCAAAACTAATTTGACACATGGACGAGACATTCATAATTAGAACGCAAGATCTATAAATGGATTTAGAACTGCTCAACATAGGTTGGCGGTCATGCAGCGCCTTCCATCAATGGCGGGCGTTTCTGTACTAAACAGTATCCCGGAGAGCATCAGAGTTGAAAATTCGGAACCAAAAGTGCCACACGTGTTTTACTCGGTGGACGAGTTCATGGTCCATTCTCGTGGAAACACCGGCTTGAGATCTGAGCCTTTCTGAAATGTAACCCGGCTGGTAGTAATTTATTTTGCGCTGTGATACATGTACGAGTATGTGTGTCTATACCAATTTTATTGTTCTAAATGTTGTGTTATGTTTTGTTTTATGTTTAATGCTCAAATTGCCGTGATTTTATAAAATTGTAACTATTGTATTTTGACGATTGCTATACAAATGTTATTTTGTCATACATCAATAAATATTATTATTACTAATAATAAATAATAAATTTAATAGTAAATGCTTTAGCCACAAGTCAAATTTTCGACAATTTCAATGAGTATTTTGGTGGTGGCTTCAGCTCAGATTCTACCTCTATCTAATCTACCAACGGATGTAATTTTTAAAGAAAGGTTTTTGGAAAGAAACTAATAAAGAAGACAGACCTAAATGTGATTACCACAAGGTTACCTTACTTGGTGGTTTAACATTTAACCTGTAGAATGGTTTAACAGTTATTGTACCTAAGGACGCTAAAGGTCTAAATAATCTGGGAAGCAATGATGATGAATGTCAAGGTGGATGGATGCAGGACGAAGGTCCGGTTTGATCCTCATACAAGTATGGATCAGGCAAGACTGAATAAACCATCCGGTTGACGATGACCGGGACATGTTAACAGGCTCACGTTTGAAATGCTAACGACAATACCTGTTTGTGGCCAGCTGACATATAGCGTCGCCGAGCGATCCATCCTCAACCCCGCCCTCCGCGAGTAAACAGCTGTAATGTCTCTATTTGCGCAGCCATTCCGCCGCTAGACTGCGCGTGGGTATCACGTGACGGCCGTTGTATACTCCAATACACGACCTTGTTCTACACACTTTACTGACCTAAACGCAATAAGCACTTTCCAAAGTGAGCACAAAAAATATGTACAAAAATTGAATAAACGGTATCACTGTACCGGTACGTACTTTCTCCCTTAAGTAAATTAAAAAAACTACAACCTTCAATAAAATTAGCATATCCTTTAATTTCCATTTACGTATCATTTAACAATTTATGGTTTAAAAAATAATCATCCAATTTCTTAAACTCTTAATGTTATTGCTAACAGAGATACAACAAACAAAATTATGGGTTGTCTATTGAAAAGCAGTCTGAAAAAAGCAGTGAATTAGATTATTCCATTACCAATCTAATGAAGTTTTTAATGGGAGAACTTCATTTCTCGTTATTCCTCCATGTTTTCTCTCTGAAAAACATAGTTTCTCACCTATAGAAATCAAGAAGGAGGAGAAAATAAATACAATATATTTAGGATTTTTTATTGTCGGCTAAAACATGGAGGAATGACGAGAAAAATGCGGTCGCTCGATAATAATAATAATAATAATTTCGCGTACATGAAGTCCTCCGATCAAGAACTTCATTAGATTGGTAATGGAAAACTATAACGGACTTCAGGTTCAACGTAGCAAAATACTCTAATATCTTTGTACCTAAGTAATCTATGTACTGCATATGGGTTCTCAAAATAACATCGCAATTCCGGTAGAAGAGATAATGGGCCTCGGATATGCCTCTTTCACCCAGAGGGACAGTAATGATGGGGTCCAGGTCTCCGGTAGCCCAGCTAGGCAGTATTGAATTATCGTAATAACTATGCGGAGGTGGCTCACTTTGTCCCAGAGACTGGCTTGACCCTCTCCCGCGGTCCCGGGACAACTGCTGGACCAGTGCTAGTCGCAGGGTTACAAGCTTCCTGTCCACGAAAGCTGGCGTCGAGGCGAACTCCCCAGCTGGTGATCATGTTGGATTACGCCGCCAGAAGGCAAATTATTAGACAGAGTAGTCTCATCTGTTTGAACCTTCGAATGGTGACTTTAAAGAACCAAATGGTCCTTCAAAGAGTAAAATGGTCCTAACATAACTATTCTTTTTGTTAACTAAAAACTATCCTCACGGGTGTTGCAAAATACGCTAAATTGAGTCTTATAGGGTTGGGCTACGTCTCTATCCAAAATAAAACCTTTGTATAATGGTGGTATGAATATGAAAAAAGTTTGATTTCCAAAGAATTGTCGGATATAATATGAAAATATACAGATTTTGTAATTATTTTTAAGTATGGAGAAACAAAGCTTTACAGTATGTTTTTTACTTAAAAATTAAGATGGATAAAATAATGGAAGACGTTGGGACCATGAGTGTGGACATAATTTTGCTGAAAATGGAGCATAAAGGGTGAGGCTACGAGGTTGAAAATCAACTGAGTGGAGCCACGGCAGTATTAAGTAAGTAAAATAAACTTCTCCATTATGCGTTCAGAAAAAAACTGTTTTGAATGTGCAATTTAATAGGTCTTCGCAGATTGGCAGCTTAGTTAAGCAGCGAATTAATTTTTAAGACTCCGCTCAAGGTATTGCTAATACAGCGTATCATGAGCGCCAGCAGCCATATTTTCCATAATTACTGACCCAGTATTACGGCAGAGTTGTGTAACACACCGTGTTTATGTGCCCTTTAAACTCTATATCGGTGAATTAACACTTCTCGCTTATTATTTCCAGCTATTTTATGCGACGGCTGTATTTACGTCTTAACTGAATTATTTAACTCCGCCGCCGGGTAAAATATAGTTACAGTTCAACTATACGCGTCCCGTCGGCTAAAGTATTGCCCGCGTCGGAATGAGAAGTAAACATACAGCTATTAAACTGACAAAGGTTTTGCTTGTAAAGTGTGAGCTCGCTGCAATTGATGGCGAACTTTATGACAACGCAGGCTCATAAACCCACAACATATAAATATTACACCCAAGAAATAGCTGCACCTTGGTTTACGCCAACCTATAAAGGGTGACTCGGCGGGTTCCCTCCAGTTAACACCTACGTCATATCACTTCCGGTGCCGGACTGTGAAGCAGTGTACATTTAGAAATAATATATAGGTCTAAAGATAGGGAGTTTGCTTAGTTAAAACTAGTTTAAAAAATACTGAGTTGTTAGCATTTGTAAAACTTCATTGTCACCCAACGTTAAAGTCTCCAAAAAATTGTTTTTCCGAAAACTTAAACTACTATTATTATTACCTTTCTGAAGTAAGTTTTTAAGCAGTATGAATGAGAAATGAGTTTACAATAATGATGGCGTGATCTTGTAGTCTTGTTACTGACTAAGGCATACATATTCCTTAGACAGGACTGTTAAATAACAGCACAACGGTAGAACTTCATGTACGCGACATTAAAATCGTGCGACCGCATTTTTCTCATAATTCCTCCATGTTTTAGCCGACAGTAAAAATAATCCTAAATATATTTTATTTATTTTCTCCACATTCTTAATTTCTATAAGTGAGCAACAACGTATTTTCAGAAAGAAAACATGGAGGAATTACGAGAAAAATGCTGTCGCACGATTTTAGTTGATTTCATAGATCCCCAGCACAACTTTTGACAACTATTGAAATTTAAGGCACCTACTGTTTAACGTGAGATTTAAACCACAACTTTTTCCCCGAATTACAAACTGTTTTAACTATGAGGATGGTCTTTGCAAGTGAATGTATTATTCAAAAGTGCGGACGTTAATCCACAAAAGAAAATATCACCTCCAAGTAGCTGGAGGACACAGTTCGACTCTATTCCCCAACAAAATGGAAAATAGTAAAACTCTTTCTTTCGTACTTTTGCATTGCGCCTCAACTAGTTAGTAATTATAGCATTAGAATGATTTTCAGACTAAAACACATTCCAGATGAAGCACAGGTCCGAGGCTGTGTTAGTCATTATTGATGGGGTCAAAGCCAACAGTCACACCGTAAATAATCTTATCTACGAACATGTTCACGTCGGTTGCATAGGTTTAATTTACGATTCATTTCCATTGCAGACAACGAGACTACAAGCCGCCTTTCACCATTCCCATCTACGGTTTGAAACTATGCTGGAGATAACAATTACTGGTATGATATCTGTGTTAGGGATAAAACAAACGTGCAAACGAGGTAACTTTCCAGTGCGAATGTCTGATTCTACAGACACGCGTATGGTAATGCAAACTTTCTCTTAGAATTCGACCTGTTTGTTAATCACAAGCGATATTCCGATATTATCGATAAAAGTTAATATCGATATAAGTCCGATATAGTTTGTGAACACCGGAAATTCGATATCGCAAGTAATTCGCATGGAAATAATTTGTTAGTTAATCAAATAAAATATTCAAGAACATTATTGTATTATATAATTTAATGAATAAGTGGAACACATTCCACACTGTCTGTATACGTACGTTTCTAGGATTCCAGATTTTAATACATTTCCCTTCCTTGTTTCCTTTGGTTCTCTAAGGTGTGGTGTGATGTGATCGTCAGGCAGGTTGCTATTTTATATTTTTAGAAGTGTTGTATTAACAAATTACAATTTTGCAAAAGGAGAGAGTTGTTCTTTTCGCTATTCATTATTAGTTCTCTTCAGTGTCGTAATAAAATCCATGCAGAAATTATTGTTGTTTCTGTGGGAGAGAGTATTATTACATTTTTGAAAGACAGAAAGTGTGTGCCAGTATGTTTTCTGATAGCTAGACATTTTAACTGTCACTAAATTGTAAAATGTTTTTTAGTCCTCTCAATCTGGTTTCAACATTTCAATATTGTGGTTTCAATATGGATAGTTTTTGACATTTCCTTTCCAATAATATTGATGTACTTTGATTTTCCTATTTCATACCGTTATCGACGTCCAATATCAGAAAATTCTCTACATCTGAACAACTCTAGTGCTATGCAGATGCGCCCCCCATCCTCAGCCGATGTCCTCTACCGATCAGACGTCTCTACATGGTTGCCTGTGACCGTTTCCAGCTCGAAACTTGTGCAAATTATTGTGCAAAGTTTGAAAATATACAGTATTAATTCAGAAGGAATTTTTGAAGGAATTCAGAAGGAAAATTGTTGACTTTTTTGTATTTATGATGAGTCAAACTTTGGTGGTAACCTACAAGAAAACTAAAGGTGAGCCTTGCTCTTGGACATGACAACCAAGCATGAAAATGCATGGTGTCATGTTCCTCTCGGGGTTTAATGAATTCAACTAGTTTGTTAGTCACTTCAATTGGTGATGTCGATCGGTTACTTATTCACAATGGTCGAGGCGAGGCAGTATATTAGAGGTTGAATACCAGCGGTCGAGCGGCGGGTCGCGCCTACCGCCATATGTCTCCTGACCTTCCGCGGCTGACCGCAGACCAGTCGGTGCGTATCTGTTGACTCACAATTGAATTGACCCCTCTTGAGGAATGTACTTCCATTTAAAACGGCTGACTTATGGTGAATTTGTGAAATAAGCTCCTTTACATGTGAGACTGGGACGGTGGCGTGTCCTTTAATACAGCTACTGGAGGACACTAGTCGGTGGATGTGATATTCTCTGGTGTGGATTAACATTCAAACACTATTGAACACATAATTATTAGACCAGTTCATAATTTAGAGGCAAAGGTAGTTCGGATCCCACGTTAAACTGAAGGTTCTTAAATATCATTTTTCTGTTGGGCTCTGAATTAAAAAGTCTTGTCTACGGAACATGATGGCATTAGAAGTAACAAGACTACAAGTTGCGACACAATAACCTTACTCTCATTTATCATTCATATTTGGCTTAAAATACTGACCTGGATAAGTAGCAATTTCAGGAAAGTAGTAATAATCATTTAACTTGTGTCCATAATCTTCAGCGTTATACTAGCTCGTTGTTTTGACCTAATTCTATTGAAATCCAGTCTATGAATTTGTTCATTTATTAAACACTGAACTTATCCTAAATTTACCTCAACTTTTCACTGGTCTTTGTATAATCCAAGATTGGATTACTAACAAGATTATGAGGATGGTCTTTGCAGATGATCGTAGTATTCAATAGTGCGGACGTTAATTAACACAAGAAACACTACACCCACCGACCATCGCTCACAACTATCCACGATTCGTGACCTCCAAGTAACTGGTTCATAGGACAACGCCACCGTGTCAAGTATGAGTTGTACTTTTGCAAATACTTTTTTTAAAATTAACTCAAGAAAAAGTCATTTCGTCACTAAAAGGTTAAAATAAACTCACAAAAGACCAAAGAATAAAATGAAACGCCATGCGTTAAATTCTGCGTAACCAGATTCCCAAGTAAAGCGGGAGTAATTAAATACGATACGGGGAATCGATTCTACAAATGGCCCGACCCAGCCACGACTAGACCAGTCCATCCTACCTGCTGAAAATACTAATAGCCGCAGCCCAACAATGGCGATGTTGACCGTAACGTTAATTGTGAATTGTTTATTGTGTAATTGTGAACAATGGCGATTGAGGGGTCGGCGCGGTCTAGCCGTAACCACCTGATTTATCCCCAGTCAATTATGCCAGCACGGCTCTTGTTTATGTTCCGGCTAACAACGACTCAACACGGTGTTTGGATAACGAGTAAATGATGCACTTTTAACGCGCCGTCTCCCGTCATCACATCGCGGCGCATGCGTACTTGCGTTCAAGCGCGATGGCGAGGAAGAAGAATACGAAGAAGAAGAAATGTATTGTTGTTGATGTAATTAAATCATATGATTGAGAAGTAAACATTTTTATTTAACTAAATGGCTAAGAAGAAGAAGAACAGGAGATGAAGAAGAAGACTTGTATTGTTGCTGATGTAATTAAATTACATGATTGACAAGAAAAAGAAGAAGAACAGGTGATGAAGAAGAAGAAGAATACTGAGAAGAAGACTTGTATTGTTGCGTATGTAATTAAACTACACGATTGAGAAGAAGAAGAAGAAAAGGTGACGAAGAAGAAGACTTGTATTGTTGCTGATGTAATTTTATATTATTGAGAAGCAAACATTTTTATTTTACTAAATTTAACTACTTTTATTCAGTGTAATAGTTCCCAAAACTGTACATTCGCCACATACCATTTTTAATTATAAGAAGCAGTGTAATAGGATATACTTGGACCAAAAGTGTAGGAGTATATCTTTTCACAAGGAATTCTCCTTGATTCATGTATATGTTTTTTATATGACTTGTTACTCACATATACTGTTATAGATAGGATATAGGCTTCGAAATTCATCAATAAGGCAATCATCTTGGGTTCTCTTTATCCATGAAATTGTATTGTTATTGTAATATCATTGTCATCTCATAAAACATTACTCTCTCAAAGGGAATAACTTTGCTTTCAAATCGGAAAGATAAGGTTGCACATTTTAGTTTATTAAGTTTAATTTGATCTTCCCTCCATTGGTTTTTAAATGGGAGCCATCCGGTTCATTAATTAAGAGATTATGTCTAGTTACTCTTAAAAAATATATTCGTTACTGAACATTTGAATATACAGTAACCGATTCAATAAGGAGGTACTTAAATTTTATGTTTTGTTTAAAAATGAACATATTTTAATACTGAGTGTTAATGAATACTGTAGACACTTTATTTAGGCTGCGTCACAAAATCGTCTGTATTGAACATTTTTAAACTTATTTAAATTTTCAAACCTCCTTTCATTGTAGGTTGTAAAAATGTAACCCAACGTTTCAAATTTACGTTTATTCAAATTTTATCTTCATTATACTCTGTAGCTAGATTTCCTTTTCATAACAATTCTTTTCACTAGATTTTATGTTCATTGCTTTGCCATTTCCTGAGCTAATTACGTTGGGGCCACGGCTCCGAAGGTCACTTTGACAGTTTCTTCGTCGCCTTCAATGTTTTCCTCCAACGCAAGTTATATTCCTGTATTATCCTTTGTCTATTTGAAGGTAAAGTACTTCTTTCCATCACTCAATCCAGATCGTTTCTTTAATATATCGCTTCTTGTACTTTCTATCTCTTCGTCTCCATTCCTCCCTCTGGACTCCTCCAGATTTTCTTTACCCTCAGCCACTTCTCTTTCAGTTTTCCCCCAGTTTTCCTTTCATATTCAGGTATCCCACACCTCTTTATTCCTCATGATGGCACCGATCCTTCTATCTCGCCTTCTCATGCTACCGTACAACAGAATGTGACACAGAATGTATACGTCAATGTTGACGTGATACCGAATGTCGAGTACACGTCAATCTCCTCCAAGTAGACACCTCCCCAGACGTCGTCCGTTTCGCAGCGGGAAGCTACCTCACGATAAGTGTTTGACGCCGGATTCTCCGCGGATATTCCACCGGTTTTTACAACGTATGCAAAACATTCCACAGATTTGTACCGGCGTTTTTGGCCCATTAAACTGGCAGGGGCTTCTTTTATTTACAACAGGGCGATAATAATTAAAAGAAATGCCGGAACCCTGTCACACGATCTAACGTATCCTGGGGAGGCCATTACATAAACCTACAGCGTGTTCGGGTCCGGGTAAATTGTTTTCGCGAGTTATTTGCTTACGCTATAAATCCAAAAGCGCCGCCACGGAATGAAAAGTTTTAACGAGGAGGTTCGTTTTAATCTGTTAAATTAATTGTTTCGGAGATGCTGTAGGGACCTAACGAGCGGCCGATATAGACATTAACAATTACCCCGCCTCCCACAAATCAAAGAATCTAATTTAGTGTTGTAGCCGGTCGGTGGTCCGATGTTATCGCAAGGTAATTAGAAGTGACCGGTTGTGAGATTTATACGGCGGTGGACGTGGCTGGGCCGCGGCCCCGGGCGCGATAGTGCGATAGTGAACACTCGACCGACACCCACCTGGTTAGGCGATCCACGCGTCTCTATTGTGGCCGTGGCTGTGGCGTGACAGTCGCGGATGGAGGTGGAACTCAGTCGAATACTCCATAGAGGACTCGTAGATGGTCACTCTTGCTACTGTACACTGGGAGATTCATGAAGAAACGGAAAGAATTGAAAAACGTCTTCTACTAGTGAAAATGACGAAAAAGGTTTGTATAAACATGGGTTCGGAAATTCTTCGTTAACCAGTAAGATTTTGCCCGGATTTCAGTACCACCCGTTAAAATGAGGCCATATTGGATCTTTTTGGCGTTAATTAAAGTGTCAAATGCAGTGGTATTTTATGTAAAATAAACTGAAAATTTGTATAAAAATGGTTTCGGAACTGTGAGTGTTGTTGTTTTTTTAATCCACCTTAAAAATCTAAAGTCGTGGGCAAAATAAAATTGCATTTTGCCCAGCTTTCTTCCAAACAACTTGACTTAGTTACGGGAATAGTTTTATTCAATTGTCTACTTCATTTTGCAAAAAATACAATACATTAAACGTCCAAAAACCAGTATGGCCTCGTTTAACGGGCCCCTTTCATAGTGTCCAAAAGTATAGTCACGTGTTGTTACGAAACAGATTGTACTTTTGGACACTATGGTATTTGACACAATTAAATTCGAAATACAATTATTAAATTGGTTTTACAAAGGAGTATTTCTAAACCTTCCACGCAAAACCTGTGATGGAAATGACGTTATATGGCTATAAGGACATCTGTTTAAAAGAACTGAAAGCATTTCTTTTAGAAAAATCCATTATCTAGGCTATTTCCCAAAGGGGAGTAGATTCTTTATTTAAAAGTTGTATTGCGTTGTATCTGTAACCTACAGTACTTTAAATTTGGTATTTCAAATGTACAAAGAATTTACATAAGACACTGTAATAACTTAATATCAAACTATTTGTAGCTACGAAGTTCTGATTAGTCTTGCATCTAATCAGGAATTAACGCTTGAAATGCAGTACTTAATCTGACACCACTCTTGTTTACATTGGTGGCTAATTTGTCCTTGTGCGGTTAGCCTAACCCATGGATAACAAAGGTACAAGCTGGAAAATCTTGGATTTTTCCCTTAGGCTACGATGACATACCAAAATTCTTCTTCACAACAGATGAATAACTGTCTCAGTTGCATGTTGTGCTCAATGTACATAAGCTACCCACTCCAAACCCACTCCTCTAGGTCATCCTGGTGAGGTACGCTCAGTTAATTACATTCTTGACCCGAGTAAACGACGGTTTAGAATTACAGCTACGTTGTCCATGTCACCGGACGGGTGTTCAGATTTTAACGACAAAGATAGAGATCGGCTCGTTTCCTTTTTAGGCGGGCGGACAGTAGTTGAGCCGGCAGGTGTGAACAATGCGGCTTCCGCGGTAATTTAGTGCTTTGAATACCATTACCCTTGGCAACTATCAATAACAACAGCTTATAACAAGAACGCCGCTCAACGGCTCGGAAAATACCATTCGTCAACATGATAGTCTTCTAAGTGAACTTCCTTTTGAAAACTGATAATTTCGTATGGACTTCACGGTTATATTTAAGCCCGGGACCATGATAGAAGTTACTCGATCCCCTGAACACGTTTGGGGGAGGGGTCATTAAAAATGATACATATTATGTATATATTTTTTACGATAAAAGCCGCATTTGTAATCAAATTTTAAGGACAATTTTGAGGAGTATTCCTTTCTATGATATTAGATTAGATTATTGAAATGGCAACCATGCTACAAGGTAGGTATTTTAAGCCAAGTATGAATGAGGATTGAGTGTAAGATGATTGTGGCACGATCTTGTAGTCTTGTCACTGACTAAGGCTGACATGTTCCTTAGACAGGACTGTTAATTAATAGCCCAACAGCCGATGGCAACTAAGGGACCTACATTTTAACGTGGAATCCGAACCACGGCCTCTAAATTACGAATTGGTCTAATTATGAGGTTGTTTTTTACGGATTGACGTAGTATTCAACAAGAGAACACTACACCCACTGACCATCGCTCACAACTATCCACAATTCGTGACCTCCAAGTAGCTGGATTACAGGACGACGCCTCCGTCCCTTGGACAAGTTCATGAACTGGCAATAATAACTGCACTTTATTATTATTTTTTACTTTTCTGGAATGCCAACCTACGCAGGTAGGTATTTCAAGCCAAGTATCAATGCGAAATGAGTATACGATAATTGTGGCGCAATATTACAGTCTTATTAACTGTAGTTGACATGTTCCTTAGACAGGACTGTTAATTAATAGCTAGCCCAACAACCAATGGCATCTAAGAAACCTACAGTTTATCGTGGGATCTGAACCACAATTTTCCTCTGAATTACGAATTATATGGATGGTTTTTACGGATGAACTTGGTATTCAATTGTGCGGACATTGGTCAACAAAAGAGAAGATCATATCCATGACCATCACTCCGATTCATGACTTCCAAGAAGCTAGATTACAAGGATTTTAGGTAGGTTTGTACCCCAAAATGGGAAGTTGTATAAAGGGACTTGTATTTGTATACGTAGATATTTATACAATACTTTAACTTTTAACTATACCAGGTGTCACGGCAGCGTGCTGTGTGCTTTAGTTTACGTTCAACTAACAGCCACTTCGACCCTTTGTCTCCGTTGTCGTAAATAAAATGGAATCACCTTACGAAATTTAAAAATGTGAAACACTTTTTAATTACTTTTAAAATAAGCCGATCGGGACTAATAAATGGATCATTAATTATCGTAATTTAATTAAGCTACTGAAGAGGACGAACAGTTTGACTAATCGTCTCTTCGTCGTAATCAAGCAGCTGAATCTGAAACTTTTAATTAATCCGAAATGGTTTGAACTAGAAAATTAACAAATAGTTGTGTGGTTATAAAAGTAGTCGATAATATTAACTTGATGTCTGTAAATATCACGTTGGTATATAATTTTCTAACACGTTGGCTTTATACACAATTATTTGTCATTGACAAGTTTATGGCATATTAGCTATATTTATGTATTTGTGAACTTCTTAGTTGGTTTGCTGTTTGATTCGATGTTTTTTCCTTTCGATTGATATGATACATCCATCTCGATTGTATATTGACCATATTACTTTATTCTTAAACGTAAAAATATGAAATACTAGCTAAAGTACCCTTTCTTCGCACGGGTCAAAGAAGCTGAAAGGTATACTACTACATAATTTTGTGTTATTACTTTGAAACATAACTGGAACTAAGAAATCAACTGATTGATAACATCAAAAAGGTCTGGTAATGGAACATTTTTGACAGCCGTTGAAGCAATATTGGGAAAGGATCATGAATAACGTCATGAATAAGGGACAGGTATTGAGAGAAGGCTTAAAATCTACCTTGTGAATACTAATTTTGATTCAGCAATTTATCTGTAAAATGAACTTTCTTTCTTCTTCTTCACGGTATGTCAAAATGTAATGTTAACAGGTTATGATTTTAGAAAATGTAAACATTGAAACATAGGACGTTCACGGCAGCTTTTTCTTCTTCTTCCTGAACTGTTAAATTTAGTGTACACAGTTCTTACATTCAAGTAATTTTAGCTTGATATCCTTTGAAAATGTAAACTTTGAAACCCAGGACGGGGGACGTCTCATAAGGGTTTCTTTCTTCTTCTTCTTCACGGTATGTCAAAATGTAGTGTTAGCAGATTATGATATTAGAAAATGTAAACATTGAAACTTAGGACGTTCACGGCAGCTCTTTCTTCTTCTTCACGAACTGTTAAATTTAGTGTACACAGCTGTTGACATTCAAGTAATTTTATGTTCATATCCTTTGAAAATGTAAAGATTGAAACCCAGGACGAGGGGACGTCACATAAGGGTTTCATATTATTGACGTCGCAATTATTGAATCTACATAAATTCTTGAATGAAGTAGTTACAAGACGGCGTATAAATGACCTGTAACATGGCATCAGATAAGCCGGTGTCCGAGTCGGAGGCGAACGGACGATCGTGTGGCGACGGCGACGGGAGGCCGTGATCCGATCGGTCACTACGAGATGTCGCTGCTATCAGATGTGTCCTGGACCTCCCGCGACAACCGTATCGCCCGTTTTGGCGGCCGTCCAGGCCCGGATATTGAGGAAGCATCGTCCTGTCGCTCGGCTCTGTCTCGATCATTTATCACCGAGTCGATCGCATCGATCCCTGACGATTGCTTTTATAAATGACCACAGACCGATTCCCGCGTCCCCGACGTGCCGTTCGTCAACGTGTTCTTGTCAGACCTGTTTGCCGGTATTACTGCTCAGATGAGACTGCCAGTGCGTTTGTTACCGAGGTGGAGATAAAATTGCATCTCGTCTTGTTTAAGTCGACGAGGTTGTTTGTCACCTCGGGTAGGTTTGTAATGGAGTAAGATCATTCGTAATGTTTGCAATTGCGTCAAAGGAATGAAATGAAAAATGGCTTTATTTCAGAGGTGATATCAGGACTAACAAATCTTCTCTACCACTCATCCTTTAACATTGGAAAATAATATTAACTAAGATACAAAAACTTAAGTAGAAAAATAACATAAAATGCAAAACAATATAAACAAATATTCTATTCAAAACATAAAACCTAAGATAGACAAGTACACAAACACATTATCTCAATCATTCAATAGCTGTCGCCCCAGTTCCTGCCCCGACAATGACTCATATAAACAACACTTCATTACCCCTTTCTCCGCCACGAACCGAGCACGATCACCATCATTTTTAATTATATCAGGAAGGGAGTTCCAGTACCTAGAATCAAAGATAGTGAAAGAATTAGTAAAAAGGGTTGTTCGATGAAGTCGAGAGCCCCTGCGGGTGTTGCGAGTAAACTTATATCAGAAATGAAAGTGGAATTGGAGACGCGAGATGCCCTTGTAATAACTTAGAATACTTGATTTTCATAAATTAATAAGGATGCTTTACATACTGTAGGAATAAAACATACATTTTACATAGGGTTTGTGAGTTACTGGGTAGAAAACGTTTGAAATTATAACGTATCCATTTGCTACGAGTGTGAATTAATTTTTGTCAGTTCATTCCATCACGTTTTGACCCTTAGTTCGAGTTTAATGATTTAATCGTAAACATGACCAAATACACATGTAGAACAGAAAACATTTTAACATAGTTTTTAGAAACAAACATTAAAAACTTGATAAAAATGATTGTATTTACTTCCCTGAGGGAAATAGGTTAGATCATTGATATGTCTAAAGGAAATGTGTTCAGTTCACCTAAACAGCTGTTCTTATAACAATATAGCACTTCTGTTGAACACTTCCGCTACACGTTTTTCGTTCCACAAATCTGCTAACACCCAACAAAACACGATTGTTTTCGCAAGCGACCGCGAGGTGAGCCTCACCTTCTTCCTCGAGCGCGGCCCCTCGGTGGTCTCAGCTCCAGGAATCTCCACATTTGTTCTCTCATTACCAATCTGGCACGGAAGAGACTAACGATGCTATAGGTTCATTGCTCATGAACAGCAGGAATGTAGAAGTAGACCGACAAGCGTGACAAGGTAATCAGTGGTTAGTGGTCCTGGCAACATACTGACACTGCGTTTTTAAATCATGAAAGTTGTTATTGTATGAGGTTTTGGAGACCGAGACGTTGTTCCAACCTACAGGAGAAATATTGCAAGTGCACATCTACTACGAGGCTTATGTGTTAGCCATCGGAAGGGAAGTGAACACTCCGATTATCGACGCCTCCAGTGGACATACGGTAATGGTAGTAAGATAGGATGGGATATGACGGATTCGGTTGACCATACCAAGGCCTATATACTATAACTGACTCTGATATTGACCAAATTTCTTTAATGTTCCTCGGCATTGGTATCTAGACCGACAAAGGACAGGGAGAACTCCACTGGGAGGAAATCTTGAGAGCATGCGGACGTTAGATTTTGTGGATTCCATAGAAAATGTGTATTTCGTTTGGTCTCAAACGCATGTGCATTTATGCAGATGGTAAAATTATTTTACTCTACCTCTGTCTTCTTCTTCTGACTCTTTTACATGTTCAATAATTCAGTTTAAGTGTTAAACGATTTTGAATGCGCAAAACTTCATTATGACATTTCACCAGAACCTTTCTATTCTTTGTTGCGGTAGGTACTCACATTCCTAAGGTTCCACTGTTTTTAGGACGGTGGAATCCTTTACCCATAGCCTTACCGCATTTATTTTCTATGAACTTTGGAGAGCGAACTGAAGTCTATGAAGTACCGTCTATGAAGAAGTGTCTTGGAATACCTGTAAAAAGAGCACACCCATGCACAAAGCAGTACAAACGAGGAAGCTAGTTTTCTACGCCATACGCATTGGTTGTGTGAAAACGACACAATTCATTAAAATAGCGTATATTCAAGGGTTGTAAAAGTATATAGATTGTTTTAAAAAGAAAAATGTAGTTTATAAAAAGATTTAAGATGAATTGGACAAGTCGTAAAGTATTTAAATTTATTGCCTCGGAATTTCTGAAAATCGCGAACCTAATAAAACCGATGTCAAAATAAATCAATCGCCAGCGCAAATATTTAGACCAATTATGCAGCCAGGCCGGCCGGGCTCCGGTGCCAACAATGTAAAGCAATTCGTCGATAAATTTACAAGAACAAGTCGACGTTTACCTTGGCTCGAGATAAAATAAAAGGTGCAATAAATTTGCGGGACAGGGCGCTGCAAGCGGACAGAAGACAGAAGTGTGGGTCGGTGCCGGTGCAGCGGCCGCGAGTGAATCAAAATGGTAATGGCTCGCCACGGAATTAGACGCACAATAAGTCAGGTGCGGGCCCCCGGTGCAGGGCAGATCGCTGGATGAATAAACAAGAACCGTGTGCATCGCGTGGGCCGCCGAACCGACCTGATATCTGCAGATGTCACCTGTTACGTAACAATCTCTCAGAGATGCATTACTCTCGAACGTAGATATTTCCGAAGATTTCAATTTTTAATTCTTAACCTAGATACTTTCAGAAATATAAACCGTCTCACTTATATATGACATGAATATGTCTTCGATCTGTGGTGGGAGGGGGGTATTGACAATCCTTCAGGCCAGAATTTGAAACGGTGACGTCATATAAGGATAGCTTTTTAGAGGACCTGAAAGCATTTCCTATAGACATATCCATGATTTAAGCGGTTTCCCAAAGGAAAGTAGGTACTGCAATACATTTTGATATTAGAGGGTTTTTAAGGGATTCGAGATTCTACTGTGTTATAGGTAGAGGTAGGATTTTAACGTGAGATAATTTGTGATAGTAATAATTGATTTCCTAGAGATTTCGGCATTATACATGTATATTGAGACAACCTCGAGACCTTATGATATTGAAGAAGACGACCGGATGCACCGGCGAGGGGACGCAGCTACCGGGGACCGCGCGGAGGTCGAGAGTGGGCAGCCTCGCCGGATGCGGTTAGGTTTATTACAGCCGGATTAGAGGCCAGTAAAAAACAAAGGGGTCCATAAAGAGAACGATCTGCAGGGATTATTTGAGAGTAACTTCATTAGAAGCGACGGCGCGGCCTGGTCCCGCCCCTTGCTGTCGTCGCTATAGCTCTCCAACACATCGGTTAGGCTGCTTACTCACTGGTGCATCTAGCACGATGCGTCTAGCATATTTTGTATTTTGTTTTTAAACGCACGCCATACGAAAGACGAGCCCATGTTATCAAATGAAAGCTTACACACTGCTGTGTCTGACGCGGTGCTTAATGTACGTGCGTCTTGCAAATGTAGCATGTGAACGACCGGTTGGTGTTTTGAGCTGCATACTATATATGTTATCGGGGTACGCGCATGCGTCTTGATTGATAATCCATCTTTTATTAAGCTGGACAGTTTCAGAAATCTTTCTGGTTATAATGTAAAAAAGCTTGAAACCTGAAGCTTCAAACAATTTCTTTGTAGTACCACACTGGCTACGATCAATGGTTCCTTTCCAATATTGGTGGACCAAATTTCCCCTTCGTAGATTCAACCTTCTTCGACGACGCCTTCCACTTTTTTTACACAAATTATTACACTCATCAAAAGCAACATTTTATCCTCATCCGACGACATTCTCAACGCGAATGAGGAAAAGTAGTGACTTGAAACTGGAGGTCACACTGGTTCGATCCTGAGCCTAACCTCGATTTTGTGATAGTTTGAGACTGAACCTTCTGGAAAATGAATCATTGGGTGACCCTCATCTCACGCTTGACCTATATCCACCCAAAAACACTCATCATATGGGATCAAAGTCCTGTACATGACTATGAAGAAACCTATCACTAAACTTATATTTACTTACTTGCACAATTGGGACAGAACCCAGTTTTAGGTAAGCTACATGGGTAAACACCATCGGGTCTCTCTAGACAATGAAGTCATAATATCTACAACTAAAACTTTGGTTACAAATACTCAGTACAAACAGAAAAAAATACTGTTCCATTTACCCTTCACACAGAAACTAAAGGAGGAACGGGAACAGTGTGACGTCATTGTGACGTGCAAATAGTTACTTTGATACTCATTCCCACGTTATGTTCAGAACAAACAACGGAATCTGTGATAAGTGGTGCAGGGTGGGAGATACCAGCACGTCGGCGACGCGCGCAGTAATTAGGCCCCAGATCTGCGCCTGCGCGGTCATTAGCGGCTGCGTGCGGTATCGGCGCCGCGTGTAATGAGATCGCGCGCAGCATCACGCATGCGCAGACCAACAGCTGCGCCGAGCTGCAGCGCGTTCATCACCGGCTGTCCACGGCGCAGGCGCACTCTCCTTATGTGGAGATGGTCGCCGGTTACCTGAGAAGAGTCGCGGTTCGCACCGGTCATGCCAATAGCGAATGTCTGCATTCCTTACTGTTATTGGAGTACCTCCGTTGCTGCGTTATACGTTTGGAACACCCTTGTTTACATCTGTATTATATATCCAGTTACGATAGAAGGAACCGCCTTACTAAGGGTTGGACTTCAAACAACAACAATATTTTTAAAGTCTTTAATTTTGTTCTAATTCATTGTGCGAGTTTAATTTACATTTTATAAAGAAAATCGTTACGCTTGAAATACAATTAAAACTTGTAAAATGTGATTATTTGTCTCTACATTATGCCATCAATAATGTGTTAATTTTTCCACAGTTAAAAACAAATTTTCACTTTACAATTTTAATATAATTAGTAGTTATATTAAAATTATTTCAACTAAGGAACACTCGCTAAATACACCGAACGATCAGTCACCAAATGGTTTAAAGTATGACAGCTACTAGTAATTGTGTTAAACTCCTCAACACAATATGTAATATAGCTTATTAGTGATACGCGTAGTAGGTATTCCAGCGATTCTACAATCCCATTAAGTATAGCACTTTATACAGTAATATTCATTAAATTAATGCGGTACAAGTTGCGTAGTTGGTAACGATTGCGCGGGAAGCGAGCGCGGGCCGGCTCAGCTGACTGTCAGTCCAGATGCTATCAAGTCTCCAGTTTAAACAATCTAATCCGACCGCTGACACGCTGACACGCGGATTACAAAGCTGCGTTTGACGGCAACACCGCTGCCCCGAGCTCCCGGCGAATCGATTAAGGACCGTCAACATGGCGTCTTAACTAGCTTAGGTGCGGACAAAGATCGCCTCCGTGCCGACGCCGTTGATGTGTCCGTCGGAAATGATAATCACCCTCTGAAACGTTATTATCCAGAGGTACTCTCCAACGGAACATATAGACCACGAAGAAAATAAAATGTGTAGCTATTTATTGTCCCTAGTGCAAAGGACTCAACAGAGTGTTGATTTGTGATATTTACAATCTGTGCAATGTGGTAGTGTTATACAATTTTGACCTTTAGTACGATTACATGTCTAAGGTGCAAAGGGGATTGGGTCGTGTTACGTGCACTTGCGTTTTTATAGTTTGAACAAATAGTTTCCACACTTGAGGTGGTCATATTTAGAAGAGTCACATCACAACCTTGGCAAGTCACTACTACTACTTTATAGTAATGCTGTTGTAGAGATCGCACAAGCTGTAACAAAACTGATATGCACAGATACATTTTGATATTTACAGTCGGTTCCTGGAAAATATTAGCTATAAATCAATACCATGTATTGATGTCCCTAAAATTATGATACTGTACTTTACAGCTTGTGCAAGGAGCTTCTCTCAATTTGGGTGTCGTACTAGTGCAAGAGCTTTCAACCTGGTTTAGAACTCGCGAACTCTCGTTCTAGTCGTCTATGTTGAAACAGCCACTTAGTACCACAAAGTCTTTCTTTAATAGCCTTAGAAAAGTTATTTTTTCAAAGTCACGGACAGAACTGTTATACTCGTACTATAACGTATTCACTCTTTGTCTTAGTGATATAGGTCTATAAAATACCTTTAGCCAACCCATCAATATAGGTTAACATAACAATTACTCTAAATATATACTCTCGGCAGGCCGCAAAGAGAAGTCAACAAAGACAGAGCCATGCGTAATAAAGAGGCAGGATTGAGCATCGGGCCGGCGGCCCAGGGCTTATAGGATTACAGAAGGAATGCAGGTAGGATTAGAGGAGAGAGGGGGAGGGGGGAGGTGAGCTGGTATAATTAGCGGCTATAATTACGGCAGTGGAGCCGCGAACGGAGGATTAGCGCCGAGGAAGAGGCTGGACCGCCACGACGATGACGAAGGAACCCTTGGAGTCAAGCTATATGGACGGTACGAGAGGACTAGGTTACAAATTGTGGATTGTTATAAACGAAGGTGGATTTGATATTCTAGGTTCTGATTAACGTCCGCAATATTGAATAATACGTTCACCCGCAAAGACCATCCTCATAGATCAGTTCGTAATTCAGAGGCAGAATTGTGGTTCAGATCCCATGTATCTACTGTAGGTCCCTTAGATGTCAAACTTGCGCACCTTAAAAAAATCTATCAAATTGTGAATTACTTGAGATAGTACAGATTAGGTTTAGTCATAGGTTAAGCCATATTAGCCCACTCAATAAAGGGACAAAATAAATTAAGTAATTTAAACCAAGAGTGAATGAGAAATTAGCATGAGATTTTATGGTTAAAGAATTAAATTAAATGTGGCGCGATTTTATTACTGACTATGCCTGGCACGTTCCTTAAAAAGGACTGTTAATTTATAGCCCAACAGACAGTTGTATCCAGACCTAAAGTGGGAATTGGATCACAATTTTGTTTCTGAATTAGGAACTGGTCTGTATGAGAGAGTACTATTAGAGAAACATTTTGACGAAAGTATACAAAAAACCTAATGGAATTTTCCGCCCTTATAGTGTAAAAGTGCAAGATTCCAAGTAAACAGCTTTATCTCCGTTATCTTTAACGACTGGGACGGTGGCGACGTCCTGTAATCCAGCTACTTGGAGATCAGTTCTCTTGTGTGGATTAACGTCCGTACTATTGAATACTACGTTAATCCGCAAAGTCTATCCTCATAATTAGACCAATTCGTAATTCAGAGGCCGTGGTTCGGATTCCACGTTAAACTGTAGGTCCCTTAGATGTTATTGGCTGCTTGGCTATCAATTAACTGTCTTGTCTACGGAACATGTCAGCCTTAGTCAGTAACAAGACTACAAGATCGTGCAACAGGTAATAGAAGGAAGTTGAGGAAGCTTGTCTGGTGGATTACTTGTCATCTCGCCTGTCTTTAAATTTGTCCCATCTGGTTCGCTTTTCGATGTGACCCCAATTATCTCAGCTTTTTCAAAGCTTATGTGTCTCATCTCGTCTTCTCCCCCTCACCATTCTCACCCACACCATGCAACCCTCGACAGTTATTGGTCTTTTGGTAACTACCCTTACCAAAGAAGCCACGAGAATGCTAATAATAAATTTACGAAGCTAATGTAACATATTGTATCCTAACATAACCTGCCCTGACCTAACTTAGCTTAACTATTGGGTTGTATAACAACAATACAACAAATCTTAGAGCCCAATAATTAAAAAATGTTAGCGTTCGAGTTGAGATTCAAGACAGGTCAGTAATTAGCTGAGGTAATAAAGGTCACACAGGAAAATGAGATAGAACACAGTCTGGTGGACTTGGTAGCTGGGTTTGAGTGTCCACACGTATAGACAAAGGAAACTTTAACGGTTGGAATAACCGATGTCGGTCAAAATATTTTAATTATAATAGTAGATTTCCTAATTTTATATAACCTTTGTTATTTGGTTCACTTACTTTGACAACATTGTCTTTATCAATCTTAAATTAAAGTAAAGATACCTCACAATGCACGATATTTAAGATTCATTAGTTTCTCGCGGACCTGTCCATCAGCGATGGAAGCGAGCGAAGCAATTTTCCAACCGATCTCACCCTCGAGCAATTCATCTCCATTACGTCAGGTCTCATCTCTGATGAAGAATCGCTGATACTTTTATAAATGCAATTAAAGAGTCTCGACTTGTCCAGAGCCCATACAGTTTTTCTCACAGTTTTTGCCCCGGTGTTATAATTGTGAGTAATTTAATCCGCGCACGCAGGCCCGCTATCTCACGTCAGGCTGTCAGTCGCTGCGAGCCGTGAACTGTGGCTGTGAGCTCCGAGCTGCGGGACGAGTGCTCGACTGGGAGCTACGAGTGAGCTCTCAGCCTCTGCTCCTTGGTCGACCCGCACGCACGACACGCTAAATGCGACTTTATGGAGTTTCTAGTCTTACAGTTTATGGGAGACATGTCACGGTCGCTGTCACAGGGTGTCGTATGTCCCCTAGCGCCGCCAAGAGGAAATAAAAACGGCACGAGTTTTGTGACAGCACGCGGGATTGTTTATATGTACAGTAAATAATTTAGCTTTGTAATTGTACACAATGGCGGATACACGAGGAGAGATCTTAAAAACTAATATATAAACGACAAAAAATGATATTTGTACTCAAACAAGCTACAGTATTTAAGTTAGTAGCCTTGTTGTTACTTACTTACCGATGTCGCAGTTTTGAAATATATATTAGTTTACCACTTGAAATGGCGAACTACCAAGGTACAAAGGTAGGTATTTTACTTATTACTTATTTCTCATTCATACTTTTATGAGTGGGAAATGAGTAACCTTTAATTATTCAAAATAATAAGTGATGGACGGATAGACGAATGGACGAATGTAAGGATGGACGGATGGACGGAAGGATGGATGGATGGACGGTAGGATGGATGGATGGACGGATGTACGGAAGGATGGACGGATGTACGGAAGGATGGACGAATGGACGAATGTAAGGATGGACGGATGTACGGAAGGATGGATGGATGGACGGTAGGATGGATGGATGGACGGATGGATGGACAGAAGGATGGATGGATGGATGGACGGATGGATGGATGGACGGATGGAATGATGGACGGATGGAAGGATGGACGGATGGGGATGGAAGGATGTAAGTATGGACGGATGGAAGGATGGACGGATGGACGGATGGAAGGATGGACGGATGTAAGGATGGAAGGATGGACGGATGGAAGGATGGACGGATGGACGGATGGATGGATGGACGGATGGAAGTATGGACGGATGGACCGATGGACGGATGGGGGATGGAAGGATGTAAGTATGGACGGATGGAAGGATGGGCGGATGGACCGATGGACGGATAGGGGATGGAAGGATGTAAGTATGGACGGATGGAAGGATGGGCGGATAGACGGATGGAAGGATGGGTGGATGGGGGATGGAAGGATGGAAGGATGGACGGATGGACGGATGTAAGGATGGACGGATGTAAGGATGGACGGATGGACGGATGTAAGGATGGACGGATGTAAGGATGGAAGGATGGACGGATGGAAGGATGGGCGGTTAGAAGGATGGGCGGATGGACGGATGGAAGGATGGGAGAGCGATACCGGTACCTGTTGCGGTCGCAGCCACGAGCGGCGCCGAGCTCCAGTTGCACCGGATGTGAAACTACCTCCTAATCCGTTTATTCCACAAAGTGTCGTCGCCCATTAGCCCAGGCGTCTCCCGGTCACTGGACCAGAGCGGCAAAAAACCCAGAACCTGCCTCAGGAGCTGCCCGCTCGTCTTCTGCAGCTAATCAAACACAATAGAATGATAGGTTTGAAGAAATTTGATACTAGTCAAGCTAGTTGAGTGGAATATTGAATATAAATGTAAATAATAAAGGGTGGGAGGTGTTTAGTCAGCAGTACCTTCGCCGTGTCTCGCTTCAAAAACGGATTTTATATTTATTCTCCCTGATTAGTTTGAAATGAGAATATTTTCATCTTAAAATTATTTCTCAGCAATCTATCTTATTCAAATGATAATAAACCTTTTTGAAATGTGTCAATGATATTTTCATAGAGCTATTAAAAATATATTGTTTATCTACCGAGTCAATTACAAAATATAGTTCTAATCAGTTAGATCGCAATTAGACATTATGATGCCCTTTGAATGTCACCAAGTACAAGGTCTTCTGATACAAAACACTGTTTGATTTTAAAATTGTTCCCATGGAAAGTGAGAGAAAAAGTCCATGTACTGCAGACTCGAACAGGAAAATAACCTCTGCAACGCCATTTATCTTATTTTAGCAAATTTAAGACTGGGACGGTGGCGACGTCCTGTAATCCAGCTACTTGGAGGTCACGAATTGTGGATAGTTGTGAGCGATGGTCGGTGGATGTGATATTCTCTTATATTCATTAGGTAAAATGAGTTAGCGAAGACGCTCGACCATTGAAAAAGCGACCCTTCCCAACTCGTGGGTCAGCGATGCGCAGGGACAAGAACAGATCCATTATCTGCATTGTAATCCAGCAACTCAGATGATATTCTCTTGGGTGGATTAACTTCCGCACTATTGAATACTACGTTAATCCGCAAAGACCGTCATCATTAGACCAGCTCGTAATTCAGAGGTAAAGTTGGTTAAGATTCCACATTAAACTGCAGGTCTCTTAGATGCCATTGGCTGTTGGACTATTAATTAACGGGATTATTAACAGTCCTGTCTAAGGAACATGTCAGCCTAAGTCAATAAAAAGACTACAAGATCGCGCCACATTCATCTTACACTCATTTCTCATTCATACTTGCTTAAAATACCTACTTGTGTAGGACACCATTTCAGTTAAAAGTATAAAATAGTGAATAAACAATTATATTAATATGAAAGACCTTTTTACTTAAAAGAGAATAGGAGCTTTTACTCACAAAATCGAAACCACATACCGGTAGTCGAAGCATTCGAAGAATTGAGTTTCGATCGTTCACCAGACAACTACTTTCCGCCATTAGGTAATTCCTCCCGCTTTTTACCGTAATGAACCGAGTAAAACATCCATCTCTGTAAAAGCTCAGGTGACTTCCACTGAATACGCAATTACAGAGACGTACAATCAGTCGATAAATAGCAATCAGTCCGAGTAGCATTCTTCGCTTTGTAAACGAGCGATATTTTAACTATGGATTAAGTCGATATTTCTAAAGCAATTGCCAATATCGACAGTACCTATTATCGATAGGCTTTTATCTTGGTTTATTGTGGTTTTACAATTTGTATTTTTTGTGTGTTGTACTTATTTTTAAATAAAAATTACCCAAATAAAAACACGTATTTTGAGAATATCCTACAGGAAAATCGTTATTACCGTCAGATGACAAAACAAAAAAATTGTCCTGAGGCTAAAATCAGGACGATTTTTTTGTTTGAAATCATGAAGATTAAATTAGATTAGATCATTGAAATGGCAACCATACTACAATTTAGGTATTTTAAGGCAAGTATGAATGAGGATTGAGTGTAGGATGATTGTGGCGCGATCTTGTAGTCTTGTTACTGACTAAGGCTGACATGTTCCTTAGACAGGACTGTTAATTACTAGCCCAACAGCCGATGGCAACTAATGGACCTACAGTTTAACGTGGAATCCGAACCACGGCCTCTGAATTATGAATTAGTCTAATTATAAGGATGGCTTTTGCGGATTAACGTAGTATTCAATAGTGCGGACGTTAATCCACACAAGAGAACACTACATCCACCGACCATCGCTCAAAACGATCCACAATTCATGACCTCCAAGTAGCTGGATTACAGGACGTCGCCACCGTCCCAGTCGTTAAAAATAACGGAGATAAAGCTGTTTACTTGGAATCTTGCACTTTTACACTATAAGGGCGGAAAATTCAATTGGTTTTTTTGTATACTTTCGTCAAAATGTTTCTCTAATAGTACTCTCTCTTATATACGATAGACCAGTTCCTAATTAATTCAGAAACAAAATTGTGATTCAGGTCTCACTTTAGGTCGCTTGGATACAATTGTCTGTTGGGCTATTAATTAACAGTACTTTCTAAGGAATGTTTCGGGCATAATCAGTAATAAAATCGCGCCACATTCATCTCACGCTAATTTCTCATTCACACTTGCCTCGAATTGCCTACCTGGGCAGGTCGCCGTTTCAGAAAGACTATACTAATAATTATGGTACAAAAGCAGCCTTTCGCTAATTTATTCCGAGGTTTACTTATTTTGGCCCTTAAGAGTCTGCATCAGTGGTAGCCATATTGAATTTTAGTCCCGTAAGAGCAATTTTAAATTCTGGCGGAACATACCTTCACTTTGGCGTCTTAGTGGCGTTAATTATCAAAGTATCAATGTAAAACTTTTTGAAGTACATTGATGAGATGTGGCTCAACCTTTTAATATGTTCAAAAATTTAACTTGATATAAAAACAAAAATCCAGGAATATTCTACAAAATAAATAATTTGTTGAGAGCGAAACTGAGAAGTTCTGTAAGGTGGTGCCCTGGAGGACTGTAATACCTTTAATTTGACACCTCTTCCGTTAGTTTATGACAATAGGTCAAGGAGATATAGGCACAAGAATTTAACATTGTTGCAACACTACGCTCACCGTCCCTTCTATTGATGACAGGAAATTGTGAGAGAACATCGATACATCGAATCCATTCGGTATACATAACTTTTCCCCTACTTTAGCTTATCTCTCTAATGTTATCGTCTTATATGATAGGCCTACCTATAGTTTAACCTTAGAACTGGTAAAGTCGTAATTCACGACGCATTTACAAATACAATAAGAAGTGGCAGGTGGAGGCATCTGTCGTCAATTTAGTGAACTTATCACCTTCGTGGCCGTGTTTTGGGAACAAGCAACCGAAACTGCTCACTCAGTTCACTAATCTGCCACTAGGGTATGTCTTTTAGCCAAGTAAGCACTTTCTACTCCTATGCACTGTTGGCTGCCAAGAGGAAGTGCTAGAGTTCGAATCTCGACCATGAGTAATCCCAATTCGGCTTGCAAATGTGTGGAATAGCGAAGAGTGGGCCCACCTCAAATAAACAGTGGACACCTGTTTTGCTTTTGTAGTTAGTGGTTAGAAGGGGGGCATGTTTTATGATTTTTTATACGTAACATTTTAAGAATATATAAGTAATTATAGTGATGTTACAGTTAAAAGTAAAAAGCTTACCACCTCTAGGGTTAATAAATTATCTATGAAACCATGATCAATTTTTGGTCTGTCATTTCCATGGCCGGCACACCTGTTTATGTAATATTTCTTATATTATTATCATTATTAATACCTTTTAAAATGGTGACCTAGCCAGGTAGGTATTTTAATCTAAGTATGAATGAGGAATGAGTGTAAGATGATCTTGTAGTCTTGTTACTGACTAAGGCTGACATGTTCCCTAGACAGGACTGTAATAGTCCAACAGCATGGCATCTATGGGACCTACAGTTTAACGTAGGATCCGAACCAAAATGTTTGGCTCTAAACTACGAACTGGTATAATTATAAGGATCATCTTTGTGGATGAACGTAATATACAACAGTGCAGACATTAATCCACACCAGAGAATATCGTATCCACCGACCATCGCTCATAACTATCTACAATTGGCAACCTCCAAGTAGTTTTACTACAGCACACGCCACCGTCAATTTAAATATAGAATTTGTATTTATTATAAAAATGGAAAAAAATGTAAAACAATCTCACTCTGTAGCTGTAGTAACCTGGAAACTACACAATACTGTTCTCCTTGTCGTTTTCGTGGAGGCTGAACCTATTTACTATAGCAAATAAAGTAACTGAATAACAAGCACGTGTCAGTTTTAAGCTAATACGAGTGTTTTTATATAACGAAATCCTTTAGATTAATCTATAGAGAGGTCAATGAGTGTGATTCCTTCAAGATGTTATATAATACAATAAAACATGTGATTTTATTTTATTTAGGTTATTTAGGTTTCTCCACGATGGCAAAATTTAAACAAGTTTAGTATTGTTTGGCAAATGCTAGGCTATATGTTCCTGGTATATTTCGACAGACTGAAATCGATATATTTGGTTTGACAAACCGAAATCTATATAATTGGTTCGACAGACTGAAATCGATATATTTAGTTCGATAGACTGAAATCAATATATATTGTTCAACAGACTGAAATCGATATATTTGGTTCAACAGACTGAAATCGATATATTTCGTTCGACTACAATCGATACATATGGATCGATATAATGATTTCCCAGCTTAAAACCGCTCTACAATGACGAATTAAATTATTCCGGATCGTGGACGAAAACACACCTTTTATTAGCACTCGGACGACCGCCTTAAATCATCATTAAGATTGATGTCGATAAACACATTCTACGAGTTCCGTGTGCGTTTAGCCCAAATGCAAATTGACGTGTGTTTAGCATATAGGGGTGATAGAAATCGGATTCTAGGAAGTTGGCCTGTAATAGGGTGATATCGCGCGTGTCACTCGGAGATGAATCGCTTGCTGGTCCAATTTGTACGAGCTGCCGCGCCGCGCCACAGGTGAGGTTGAGGTTGCTGCTCCGAGGTTGACAGATACACCACGGTGGAACGGAACTCGAAGGGGAAATCAGCTGTTTTATAATATGTAGGTTATATGGATGTGATTTTATGATATAGAAGATTCAATATCGAGTGCGTAATTATTTATTTAGCCATACTTTCCATGGTGGCATCTGCATGGTGGGTGTAGTGTTCTCTTGTGTGGATTAACGTCCGCACTACTGAATACTACGTTAATCCGCAAATACCATCCTCATGATTAGACCAATTCGTAATTCAGAGGCCGTGGTTCGGATTCCACGTTAAACTGTAGGTCACTTAGTTGCCATCGGCTGTTGGGCTATTAATTAACAGTCCTGTCTAAGGAACATGTCAGCCTTAGTCAGTAACAAGACTACAAGATCGCGCCACAATCATTTCTCATTCATACTTGGCTTAAAATACCTACCTGGGTAGGTCGCTATTTCAAATGGTAATCTAATCTAATCTATGTCTTTAACAGCAGAACACTACGGCAAATGGACCTTTAAATTTTCCAGACGAAAAGATCCATCGACATGGGTAGATATTAAATATGTCAAGATATTTCCAATTATTGCTAGGGGATTATCAAATAGGTCGGATGAGTAGGCAGGAATTAGGTAAAAAAGAAAGATTTTGATTCAGAAAAAGAGGAGAGAACATCCAACGTAATAACAACGAATGTATGATTGGTGATTCGAAGGATGGTACATCGCAAAATCAGACAGAAAAGACTTGGTGCTTGGAGGTCAGAAATAGTGAATAGTTATGAGCGACTGTCGTTGAATGTGAAATTCCCTGTTGAGGATTAACGTCCGCACTATTGCATACCCAAAGACCATCCTCATAATTGGACCAGTTCGTAATTCAGAGGCAAAATTGTGGTTTAGATACCTCGTTAAACCATAGTCTCTTGGATACCATCTGTTGTTGGGATATTAATTAACAGTACTATCTAAGGATATGTCAGCCTTAGTCGGTGACAAGACTACAAGATCACACCACATCCATCTTACACTCATTACTATTTTGTACTTGGAGGTCGCCATCTCAAAATGTAATAAGATTTTGGATCTTGATTATAAAAAGGGGAGCTCAGATCGTGAACCTATAATGGACATTCCTTGAGGTATCCCGTGGCTGGACGTGAAGAGTACGTCGCTGAGGAGGCGGCTCCGCTTTACCGATTATGGTCGCATAATTCACACGTCAGCCTTGTGTAGGGGGGGTGTAGAGAACGCTGTCACTAACGGTCCAACCGCGTGATGTCTCACTCGAGTCTCGAGTCCTCCTCCGTCATCTCACTTGATGGCTGTTCCATTTGTTTATTACATCACAGAGGTGCAACATCAACGTGTCGCACTACTCGAGTTTTGGGACTTGCAATCATTGCATTGCATTTTCTTGTCCGTATACCTGAGACATCTGGTTTTGGAGAGCTTCCTAGCACGATCATTATTTCGTGGTAACTCTACATAGTGGATTTGAGTTGGAGTGTTAACTTCCTTTAGAAGCATTAACTTTCCCTAGGTGTACGCAGTATAATCACGTTGCAGTCTTCTGGGAAATAAAATGCACTCATGCCATTCTTTAGGAATCGTATTTCCAGTAAAAGTTGTATTATATTCATGTAGTTATCGACGTTTTATCCAAACTAGGTGTAAATATCTTCTCCCGAAGATGGATCTAGATTACTGTGTCTTGATTATATTTTGTAATTGTATTTTATTCCGTTTCCAGTGAATATAACAGTAGACTATTTCTCTGTCATATAGCTTCAGATACAATGTGAAAAAATATTTCATTATTGAGGAAAAAAAATCTTATCCAAAATAAGGTTTCATCTCTCCTTAAAATCCTCACAAGAGCTCGAGTAGTGTCCCAGTTGATTCTTAACACGACTCTTTACACCTCGCCTCAATTATCCGCTTCGTTACTTCAGCGCCATAACTAATGGGACGGCCCGAGCCTCCAGATTTATGACGGGAGAGGACGAAGGGCTTTTAAAATATCCAAAACGCAGCCCCTAACGACCGTTTAAGCGGCACCTTATCAAAATTCCGACCCCGTGTCGGTCCCCCGGGCCGCCACCTCGGCGTGATAATTAGTCTGTTAACAAGGGGAGGCGATGAGGGGGAGGGGGAGGGGTGACCGCATTCCGGTGGAACATCAATCACGGCTCGCTATTGAGTGAGTGGTTAAATAATTAGTGATGGAGGCGATGAAGACGTCTCTGCGGCACGACGTGTTGGCGTGTTGGCTCTCCTCTGACAGCACGCGTCCGCTCGAACAAACCTCACGCTCTTAGATACTTTTAGGAAAGATTTTAGAGAAAAATAGACCGGCTTGGCGTAGAATGGCTCAGTGGTTATAGTTTCCGCTTCATGATCTGAATCTCCACAGTTCGATTCTGAGTTAAATATTGACACAATTTGTGGTGTTACTGTACGCAGTTGCCTTTGTTCATTGGGCCATTATGAGTTAATGATCGTGGGAAGTAAATCAGCAGTACTTTGAAAGAACAAGAGTACTTAATATACTGTATCATCAAATCCATGACACTCACCCTTCACTTTTATTCACCTTAGATGAACGTTAGATGAGTTTCGTGGATCAAAATTGTCTACGAAATATTTCAATTTATAATAAAACCTTGTAAGTAAACTCAAAGAAGTATTTAGTTGAATATTGAGGTAGTAATGTGAAGCCTAGTAAGTGGATTTTAGATTTTCAATGCATTTGGAAAACATATGAAAACTATAATGATGCGATTAAGTAAATTAGTAGAAGGAACAGTATGGGAGTGAGTATGACTCCCTGAGGCTAACCATCAGCAACGGATACGCTATAGTTGCAGCCATCGCCGCCAGATCGCGGTGAGCTTTGCTGGTGTCAAGCTTTATAAAGTTGTCCGGACCTCGGGGCTCAGCTATTTACATCGTATTATTTTTACACCGCATCGCCATAAATTTTGGAAACAATAAAGAAGGCCAGCGACAAGCTAACGAGCGCGCCGCTATTTATGGACCGGCTTTATCATTTTAATTGGACAAAACCGTTGGCGCGTTTGTCTATAAATTATTGGAAAATATTTATCTGACTCAAATTCTCGCCGGATCTTGACAATCCGTGAATGTATGGGTTAATCATTGCTCGTTGGACGTCCAAGCTCTGGGCTATGAGGAGTGTTGTACGCGGCGGAGAGCTCTAGGCTATGGAGGGAGTTGCGGACACTCATCCGTCAACACTCCCTTTCAAGTCAGCAATGCATGTCGGCTCTTATAATATGTTTTCGTTGTTTTATGGCTTATTTTCCTTAGTTTGTTATTCATATTCATCTTAAAAATCTTCGTGGTATACTATCGTCCATTTTTATTGCTTGATATTCCATGTCTAGTTTTTGGAAGTGGCGTGTGCTGTAATCCAGCTACTTGGTGGTCACGAATTGTGGATAGTTGTGAGCGATGGTCGATGGGTGCAGTGTTATTTTGTGTGGATTAACGTCCGCACGTCCACAAAGACCATCCTCATAATTAGACCAGTTCGTAATTCAAAGGTAAAAGTTTTTCGGACTCCTCGTTAAACTGTAGGTCCCTTTGTTGCCACCGGTTGTTGGGCTATCAATTAATTAACAGTCCTGTCTAAGGAAGATGTCAACAATCGCACCACAATCATCTTACACTCATTTGTCATTCATACTTGGATTAATATATGCACCTAGGTGGTGGCAATAGTAATGGGAAGTCTTGATTAAACATTGACTTAAGTCTTGACGAACATTCAGGTTAAAAGAAGGTAGTGAAGGGAAATATTATATTGTAACTACTGCATAGGCTCCAACTTTGTCCTCAGCCTTAATTGTGAAGAATAAAATATCAACGTAACTTTGTTAAAAGCTAACTAAATCTGCGACTTACTGTTGAACTATAAAAAATTGTACTTTAGAGACCATTCCAACTCGTTGGTATATGCGACTAAGATGTCTTATTCTTTAAATAGAGACATTTTCTAAGTTGTCACATTAGTCTAGGCTACGATTCAATTGGAAGCTCTTCAATCATTTCACCTTTTCTTCACCAAAACTTCTCCTTTTCTTGGTTATCATCAATCCCTGATGGTGTTTGAAGGTACATAGTGGTTTACATTCTGTGCGGACGTCTTTATACAAATGGAAAATATTTCGTTTGACATTTTAGTTTTGCCGAAAGTGATCAGAATGCGTCAGGTTCGTGACTTAAAAAATATCAGATCTTACAGGAAACGATACAGAATCACGAGAGTGCTCTGAACAACGCGATGTAACAAAGAAGATTAGTGATTGAGGTCGAGTGAGGAGCGGAACGGTCGAAACCCTACAGGTCACACGGGGGCTGGACCATCATACTGTATCATCAGCCATCAGCACCGTATCATCACATATCATCAGCTCAGCTTGCCAAAAATGACGGTGATCTCCGCACCAGCCGGACTTCCAGTTTATTTATGAGTTCTTTGCTCTTGTGACTTGCTGCTCCTTCTGGACGCTCCTGGCAATCGTGCACAGGACAAAAAACCCGATCCTGCGTAACAATAAAGTGTATTGGCTAGTAAATGTAAAAGTACACAGTATCAGTGGAATGACACACACTTTCTCCCTTAAGTAAATTAAGAACTACACACCTTTAATGAAACTCAAATGAAAAATCTCAAACTCAATGAAAATCAAATTTCTTTAACTAACAACAAACGAAAATAAGTTAGAATAATTGTTTCAATTTTTGGGACATAACTCCCCTCCCAAAATTTAGCACCAAACTTTTTAAGTTAAGTTTTTTGGTGGTGTAACCCTTCAATGCATTACAAGTTTTAATCGAAAACGGTTGAGAAATAAGGAAGAAATCGGGTTTTATAATTGACAACGAACTGCGTTTACTACGGTCAGTAAATTTAACTTTTCCCTGAATCCGTTGGTCCTACACTAATGATTAGAATTGCAAATTTGTTTAGCATTTTGAGTTGGTTGTAACGGGGAAGGTCAAACTATTTTACAAATGTATCGTTTTGCCAGTAAATAAAAAGGGTTTTTACATTTTAAGGCCCCTAAATTTTGAGCCATTACTCTTACATACATACGGGTGGTGTAATATTATTTAGGACCTTAATAGCAAAATAAACCATAACATTTTTATCAAAACCGTTGGAGCGGATTTTGAAAAAAATGTATTTTCACATTTTAAGGGTAAGCTACCCTTAAAGCTACCCTCGGATGATTAGTGTTGTCTCGGGGTTAGGTTATAGACGGATAGACATCATCCCGAAACCCACGTTTTGGATTCAGGAGGGCTCAAACGGATATTTCCACTCTCAACTCAAATTCGAAAGTCTTTTTCTCCATACACTATGATAAGATAAGGGGAAAATTAAAAATGTACAGTCACAAAAAATATGTAAATATCATTTATGAATTTACCACCATAAACTTCGAATTACATTTGTGAAATCTAGGCCACACATAATTCACTCTCACTTACTACTGATCTAATTCAACTGAAATTACATGGGCTTCGGAGAAATGATAAATGTTCCCAGCTTCCGTAACCTGTATCCAGCCGTAGTTATGCTAATTTCAACCTTAACATGTTGATTAATAGACTTTCGGCTGCGTTCGTTCTGTCAAACACTAACCTCAAACTCTGGCTCTTGACCAACTTGTTGTGTAAAGACCAAAAGTTGTGTAATATATTACATAAAAATAGAGCTACGGTATAAAATACTTAACCATGTTTAACATTGGCATACTTCGAAGAAATCACCATCCACATAATTAGACCAATTCGTAATTCAGAGGCCGTGGTTCGGATTCCACGTTAAACTGTAGGTCCCTTAGTTGCCTTCGGCTGTTGGGCTATTAATTAACAGTCCTGTCTAAGGAACATGTCAGCCTTAGTCAGTAACAAGACTACAAGATCGCGCCACAATCACCATACACTCAATCCTCATTCATACTTGGCTTAAAATACCTACATTGTAGTATGGTCGCCATTTCAATAATCTAATCTAATCTAATCTAAGGAGTCAATTTTTTGTCAACACATTGAGCCGCAAAAGGTGTGGCACGTCTTTGGGGGTGGGGTTCAGATTAGATTAAACTATTGAAATGGTGACCGTACCACAAGGTAGGTATTTTAAGCCAAGTATGAATGAGAAACGAGTATTCGCAATCTCTTTCATTAAATATTCTTCATAACTCTAAATTTGCCAAGTTTCTTTAAAAATCTTTCAAAAGTCTTCCTAAGGGCCGCGGATTGAATATCCCTGTTTTAGACAGAGGGAGGAAAAACGTTTTTCCGAGCACAAAAAAATAAAATAATGAGAAACAAGTTGGAAATACATTTTTATTGTAGGCATCTATAAATAGTAACGATCACATATGGTTAAATTATAGTTTCATCTCTCTCTATATAAGCATAAATGTATACATTCAAGGGTTATGATTTTTTATTCAGCACGTATCTCAGAATTCGTTTGAGAGTCTGCAGTTACACTTACCCCTAACCTTGAAAATTATGAATTAAAAAATCCCATCTGGAGATATAGCCAAATTGCACCCGTTTGTATACAGACAGAAAGACATCAGTCCGAAAACCACATTTTTGGATTCAGGGCGCCTAAAAATGGATACATCCACTCCCAACTCTCAATTCAAAAATTTTGACGAAAACAATACTTTCTCCATATAGAGTACTAAAAGGGGAGAAAGTAAAAATACAAATTCAATTCCCTAAATAACCACTTTGCCTTTAATTTGACACCTCAAACATATTTTATGATAATCGAGTGATCAGTAATGTTGTCACTTAAGAAGTTATAAACCTCGGATAAATTTCCCACACAACACATCCATCAAACAAACATCTATCTAACAAACGTTGAGTTGGAAAAAGGAAAATAACCTTAAGAAAAACCCTTGGCAGAACGTGCATTGTATTCAACGAGGTGCTTTAACAGAGTAATAGGTGCAAATGGAAATGTACGACGAATAAAACGTAATGTAAAGAAAAGGTTCATCGCCCACAAACGCAGAGAAGTAGCAACTAATTATAGACTGGGCTTGGTTAACATATAAAGTGGTTGTTAAAAGAGTAGTAAAGAAAAACAAACAATAACGAAGCTGCTTCGCTCGAGTGAGTAGTGAGTGTCTTGTTTACTTTTAAATTTTTTAGACCTACCTTGGGTGTTCGCTTGTACAGAAACTTTTTAGATTAACACTTGGCTCAGTTTGATATAGTTTTAAACTGGTTACAGTAGTTGATTTTTACTTTCTCCCCTTATACTTTATACTTTTAACTGAAATGGCGACCTATCCAGGTAGGTATTTTAAGCCAAGTATGAATGAGAAATGAATGTAGAATGATTGTGGCGCGATCTTGTAGTCTTGTTACTGACTAAGGCTGACATGTTCCTTAGATAGGACTGTTAATTAATAGCCCAACAGCCAATGGCAACTAATGGACCTACAGTTTAACGTGGAATCCGAACCACGGCCTCTGAATTACGAATTGGTCTAATTATGAGGATGGTCTTTGCGGATTAACGTAGTATTCAATAGTGCGGACGTTAATCCACACAAGAGAACTCTACATCCACCGACCAGCCCTCACAACTATCCACAATTCGTGACCTCCAAGTAGCTGGATTACAGGACGTCGCCACAGTCCCAGTCTATATACTATATATATGTTTATATATAGTATATGGAAAAAGTATTACTTTTGTCAAAATTTTCGAATTTTAGTTTTAAGCTGATATATCTGTTTTGAGGAATCCAAAAAGTTGCTTTCACACTGATGTCACACGGACAGACAGACCATACTGATCGTTCGACTTTTATGAAATTAGGTACACAAGTGCACTTTTGCTATATCTCCAGACCATTTTAAAAAGGTTCCTCATTTTATATTTTTAAGGGCGATTCACCCCAAAATCCCTTAAATTAAAAAAATACAAATTTTTAGCAATCCACTCTAACCATTTTGATTAGTAGGACACCGTCTGTCTGTACAACTAATGGTTCAAAAGTTATGTGCTTTTAAATGTTTAAATTATATTTTTTAGACAAAACGATAGTATTATATTAGTAAAATAATTTTACTATCACCCTTAAAACCGGCTCCAAAGAAAGTTTAAAATTACTGTCCATGGTAAACGCAGTATATTGTCTGATAGTGCCCAGTGATATTCTTATGAAGACTATTAAAATATCAATTTTCTCTTTATTTCGCAACGGTTTTTCATGAAACTTGGTATGCAGTGTTAAGTCACTTCACCAAAAAACCCACTCGAAAAGGTTTGGTTACCTTTGGGAAAGGGGAAGTGTACCAAAACTTCTAACAATCATTTTAACTCATTTCCTGTTGTTGTTAGTTTACGAAATTAGACGATTATTTTTGAAATTTTGGTAAGAGTTTTTTTTATTTACCTAAGGGATAAAGTAAGTGTCAGTCCACTAATACAGGTTATTTTAGTTAAATGAGTTACCTAAATTAACTTCCTTGAGGGAAAACTTGCATAAGGAAAAATACTCAAAAGTTAAACATTATAAAAACCACACAACCTTTTGCAGGGAAAACGCCTGTGAAAAATACGAGTTGTCCACCATATTGTGCCTTATTCTAGCAATTTCCGAGGTTTTTAATTTACAAGTGGTAAATGGGTTTCGGAAATGTTTCTCGTTATTTATAATGATATTCGCGCATTAGGACATGAGGAGCGTGGGAAGGCCCAAGACAAGGAATGATTTACAAACAGCGACAAATCCAGAGACACGCGCGTTTTGGCAACACTGCTTGTAAGTGATTGCATATTGATCAGCTGATCAGTCCTTTGTAGGAGGTCCTGCTCTTTCGTTGGTAAATGAAATGTGTCAGTAACTGCCAGAATGTTTCCTCTTGAAAATTCCTTATACGAAAAGAGTATGAACTCAGTAATTTCAATTCAAATTTTGATAACAATTTTTTTATTAAATATATTATACAGTAAATAAATTGTACTCGTAAGATAGTAAAATTATATTTTAAGGATTACACATTTAGGAGAGCACATTTCAAGGATCAGTATATGCTTAGAACATTGGAGAGATACCAGAAACCGAGATTCTGTAACAAGTTCGGGAAAATACTATCGTACCAAAAACATTCGATGATATACCTTTTAGTCCTATTTATTGATGTAACTATTTATGTAGTGTAATTTAATAATGTTTGGTACGAGAACTCAATGACGAATCTTGCGAGATTTATTGGGATTCAATCCTTTTGAGTATTTAAAAAAATAAACTTTCTGATTCTGGTTCTTTTGAAGCCCATAGTTACGTCACTAAACGTTTCTCTTTTACAAATTGGGTTTACTTCAAGAATACTTGAAATAATCCCCTAAGAGAAGTTAAGAAAATAGACTTTGTTACTCACATGACTTGAAGTTCGAACCTTCGGCCAGTGTAGGAACCTCGGAGTTGTCATACTCAGACGCAGCAGGATCGAACTCGTGAACAGTAGTGGAGTCGTGAAGAATCTCTAGAGTTTGATCCAGGTCACTAAGTTTTAAAGATAGTCGACACAATGATTGATTTTATATGAGAAGTTCCTAAATGAAGAGAATTAAAATGAAATTTGTACCAAAAGTTAGTTTCTTAGCAACTCAAGTAAAATTATTGAGAAATGCGCCATGATAAAAATTTGTTCTCTAGCAACGTAGAGTATAATTTGAATCAAAGGGACAAGAAGTATGATAAAAAAGTTTGTATTTACTTTCCTGTGGGAAATAGGTTAGAACATGAATATGTCTAATGGGAATGTTTCCAGTTCATCTAAACAGCTGTTTTTATTCTTTTATATTAAAAATTCAATGAGCTCTGGTAGTTTCTATGAAAACCTGCTACATATTTTCCATCTTAAAAATCACCACACCCCCCAGAGCTAAGACACATCCATGTATTTTCAGCCAAGTATGAATGAGAAGACTTGTAGTCTTGTTACTGACCTCCAAGTAGCTGGATTACAGGACGTCGCCACCGTCCCATTCGGTTGCTATTCCGTGACCCCTAACGTTGTGTCTATGTGACTTTCGCATTACAGTAGATCAATAAAGATTGAAAAGATACCTTTAGCGGAAAGTAACAAAATGCTTATTACGGTACGAATCACAATCATTTAGAACTTCACATTGAACAACTTACTTGTGAGACACCGACTCAACGGCTGCATGGTGAGTTTGATCAGCGGAGTGGAGAAATAATAACTGATTCATTTTTTATTATTTTTTTATTTTGTGTATTTCTACGCCAGTGGCATTTTTAACGTTTTGATGGGGAACGGTCCAAACCCCGGTCTTGTTACTACCTAACGTCAACCTGTTGTAAAATGACAAATGGCGACTGGGTCCAGATTCGACCCTTGCGGGATTCGATCCGGCGACCTTCAGTTTTGAAGGCGGGTATTATAACCACTACACCACCCAGCCAATTAAGCTAATTTATTTATTAATTTATTTGCTAGCATAATAAATTATGAGTGATCTACCAAAGATCAAACTGGGTTCATAATGAACTATACAAATTGTAAGAGTTTTGTTCAGGATCAAACTTAAAACCAACGCAGGGTACGAGGTGTGCATTCGGCCGAACAACAGGCTAATCTAGTCATCTCGCTATTTAGCATTCTACAGTCTCGACGAGAACACGGCGTATAAAATCGCGTCCGCAGAACGGGCTCGTGTTGTCACGCGTTTCCCGCGGCGTTTACGAGCGCGCGCGGCGACCGCAAAAACGCTTTATTACTTTGGAAATTGAATTGTCGACGGTGCGGCGCGGCAAATGATAGATATCGCGCGACGCTGATGCAGACATTAGCGGGCGCAGATGGCCGAAAACCGGCGTATCATTGACATTAAACAGGACGGACATGCCCGCCTGATTGGACCACTGGATGGACGAGGCTATCAACATTTTAATGCAGTAATCGTAACGTGTATCCAATCATATTGGAGCTATCGTTGGTCTTACGTGATATCCTGTATCAAAATTGTATGATAATTGGGGTAAAAACAACCTTAGTCGTCACCATTTTATGCAGGTCATAAATTTATTACAACCTAGGTGACTTTGTTGTGTAATTTTCAAGTATTTTAGTCCTCAAATTATCTGTTAAAACTGTATTATCCGTCTAAATATAAACTAATAAAAACGAAACACGAAAAAATACAGTAAGGTGACTACTTTTCACCTCTTAAGTTTTTACAAGTCGATTATTTTTACGTGTAGAAATACTTAAAAGTGGCTCCGCTACTGTTTGTTTCCGTGTTTCGTGTAATCACTGTGGGGTGTTTTTGTAAGTTTGTGATCAGACGGGTAACGTAGTTTTAACAGATAATTCGAGAACTATAACACTTTAAAATTACAAGTGTCGAAACCTAGGTCGTAATAAATGTAATTATTACATGTAAGATGATTGTGGCGCGATCTTGTAGTCTTGTTACTGACTAAGGCTGACATGTTCCTTAGACAGGACTGTTAATTAATAGCCCAACAGCCGATGGCAACTAATGGACCTACATTTTAACGTGGAATCCGCACCACTGCCTCTGAATTACGAATTGGTCTAATTATTGAGGATGGTATTTGCGGATTAACTTAGTATTCAATAGTGCGGACATTAATCCACACAAGAGAACACTACCATATCCAACAACTATCCACAATTCGTGACCTGCAAGTAGCTGGATTACAGGACGTCACCACCGTCCCAGTCAAAGTGGTTTTATGTTACCTTAGTCGTGTCCAGTTCATGAAGATCATACATTTATTACGACTCTCAACAGTTTCACCAGTTCAGAAGTAATATCCTAGTAAATGGACAAAAATCTTAATGATTAATTAATTCCTTCGGCATAGTTTAGAATCAATGAACCGGTCGAACATAAGAAATCTTACTACATGAGTATTACTACATGATTGTGAAGTAGTTTAGACTAGTATGATAAGGATGAAGAAACATTCCTTTTGTAGCGTAAAGGTTCCATGAAATTATTTAAAGGGGCTTATTCCTTCTTTCATAAATGAGTCCATGGATGTTAAACATTTTTTATGATTACATCAAACATATTAATAAAATTCAAGTGTAAAAGAATATTGTCTCCCTGTTCTTAAGACGTGCATTCTATGTCTATGACTGTTTGACGTGCATTTATTAAAAAAGCACAGGACTGTTTCTGTTGGATTGTGGAGATTGTCATAGCGCTTATTATCGCAGAACAATAGCCGTGATTAACATAAAATCTCACGGTGAATTACAACATATGAGTGCTTTAGAAGAAATGAATTAAAACTGTACAAAAAAACAATTGCTCATTCTGCCTGAAACCATACTTAGCTACATACGGATTATCCTTGTAATAGGATAAGTATGACAAATTAGGAAGAAAATACGCTTGTAATATAAGGGAACGAACTTAAAAAAATACTCCAAGCTCGTTTAACACATTAGAGTGAAGATTGGTCTGTTATGCGCTTGTTACTGGCAGAATATACGCAACATGTATATTATTAGTCACGTTATGTTAACAAGTTAGTTTTATAACAACTAGGGGCTAGGAGACAGTGTAACCTGTGGATCCCTGAGTATGGGCGGCGCTAAACCAGAGCTGAGAAAGAAGACTGGTTTAGGGTATTTAGAAGTTAGTTCAAATCGGAAGGTTCCCTGTTCGATCCTGAACATAATCTTGACACAATTTTGTGGTGGTTCGACCGTGAACATAAACTTGACAAAACCTTGTAATGGTTTGATCCCGAACATAAACTTGACACAATTTTGTGATGGTTCGACCCTGAATATAAACTTGACACAACCTTTTAATTATTTGATCCCGAACATAAACTTGACACAAATTTGTGTTGGTTCGATCCCGAACATAAACTTGACACAACCTTGTGATGGTTCGATCCTGAACATAAACTTGACACCATTTTGTGATGGATCGATCCTGAACATAAACTTGACACAATTTTGTGATGGTTCGATCTTAAACATAAACTTGACACAATTTTGTGGTGGTTTAATCTTGAACATAAACTTGACACAATTGTATAATGATTCGATCCTGAACATAAACTTGACACAATTTTGTGATCGTTCAATCCTGAACATAAACTTGACACAATTTTGTGGTGGTTTAATCTTGAACATAAACTTAACACAATTTTGTGGTGGTTCGATCTTGAACATAAACTTGACACAATTTTATGGTGGTTCGATCCTGAACATAAACTTGACACAATTTTGTGGTGGTTCGATCTTGAACATAAACTTGACACAACCTTATAATGGTTTGATCCTGAACATAAACTTGACACAACCTTATAATGGTTTGATCCTGAACATAAACTTGACACAATTTTGTGATTGTTCGATCTTGAACATAAACTCGACACAATTTTTTGATCGTTCGATCCTGAACATATATACTTGACACAGTTTTGTATTGGTTCGATCCTGAACATAAACTTGATACAATCTTGTGATGGATCGATCCTGAACATAAACTTGCTCAATCTTATGATGGTTTTATCCTGAATATAAACTTTTCTAATGTTTTCGATACTGGACCAGTTGCCTTAGATTATTGGGTTATTAATGAATGATCGTGAAAAATTCTTCAGCTGATCTATCAGTAACAAAGCTACATTTCATAAAATTCATTACATTAGTCCTCCGAATGTCTATAGTAATTTCTCAAGGGTTGCAGGGATTTAACTGGCTTTGTAGGACTATAAAAACACGTAATTAATTCTATACATGTATTAAAATATGTTACAGTATCAAGAAAATATTTGCATTATAGATATTTATGTGTAAACCTGTTAAAAAGGGGTAATTTCTTTTTAAATTATAATTTATATAGTAGCCTTTTTGTTTCAAATTTAACTACAAATTTAAATATAAATATCAGCTCATCAACATATAAAGGTACAAGACTACACCTCCTAGCAACAAGGTTTTTGAGTTTTAAAAGAGACCAAATCTATTTCCCATGCAAAGCTCTTAAATGATAACCTCCTGCTGGAGTGGGTGCAAGTTATGTTTCACAGCAGACAGTGTGGTTTCATCACCAATATTTTTGACGTGGGCTGTAATGTTAGGCGAGGTTTGTGGATCGCGCCGGACACGAGAACTGATGTCGTGTCGTTGCTCAGCGTTCATCAGTGGACTAATAACTCACGACCTCTCAAGGACGGCTCGGATATTGGGCGACTATTGTCGGGACCACCACGACTGTTGGGCCTCGGGAGCGGCCTAGCAGAAGAGGTTCGTGGGTGCAACATACGAGGATTCATTTTGAAGAGTTCCGTTTTGTTCACGCGCAAACTGATAAAAGATGACTGGGACGGTGGCGTCGTCCAATCCAGCTACTTGGAGGTCACGAATTGTGGATAGTTGTAAGTGATGGTCGGTGGGTGTAGTGTTCTCTTGTGTGGATTAACGTCCACACTATTGAATACTACGTTAATCCGCAAAGACCATTCTTATAATTTGACCCATTCGGAACCCCCCAGACTGTTGTTCGGATTCCACGTTAAACTGTAAGTCCATTAGTTGCCATCGGCTGTTGGGCTATTAATTAACAGTCCTGTCTTAGGAACATGTCAGCCTTAGTCAGTAACAAGACTAAAAGATGTGGATAGTTGTGTGCGATGGTCGGTGGGTGTAGTGTTCTCTTGTGTGGATTAAAGTCAGCACTATTGAATACTACGTTAATCCGCAAAGACCATCCTCATAATTAGACAAGTTCGTAATTCAGAGGCGTTCGGACTCTACGTTAAACTGTAGGTCCCTTAGGTATGCCAGTAACTGTTGGGCTATTATTTAACAGCTCTGTCTAAAGGAACATCAATGCCTTACTCAGTAACAAGACTACAAGACCGCACCACAGTCATCTTATACTAATTTATCATTTATACTTGGCTTAAAATACCTATCTGCGTAGGTCGCCATTTTAGGAAGGATATAACTTTCTCCCTCACGTAAATTAAATAACCACAACGTTTAATTAATCTAACATATGCTTTACATTCAAATTCGTATGTTTTTAATTGTTGATAATTTTCCAACTCGACTTATTTGAAAGCAATCCTCCTATCACCTTCCTGGACTCGTCTAACACAAAATAAGGGATACAGTCTTCCACGTTGTTTTAGCTTTGTAAAACGTGTTTAAATAGCAAATAAATTTTATAATGGACCACAAATTATTTTGAGGTTAGCGAATCTAAATATTTGCAATATTATGTTCAATATTCTCGATGATTTAGAGTACTAAAAACGGCTGTTTTCCGGACAGTATGATGTCCATTGAACCTCTAAAACCAGTTTCTGCCCTCAGGTGTTGGCATGTCCGTGGAGAACGACGCGGAATGGTGGGAGGGCGCCCTAGAGGAAGACACCACGTGGTACCTGCCCTTGGAGGGCGAGGGAGGCCTCTGGGCCGGAGGGTTCCCTCCTCCACCCCCCAGGCCGGACTTCCTAGACGAAGGCATCCGCCCCGACGGACTCACCACCTGTGACCTCTGTACCTGGGCCCGCGCGGCCGCCGACCCTTCCTCCGACAGTTCCTCAGGTACGTTCCTCAGAAGTACATCGAACCTTTCTTTTCACTTTTCTCAAAAGTCACTTGGCCGAAGAGGACATAGTCCTATAACAGCCTCAGTGGACCTTCTGCCCACTGAAAATTCACATCCTGTCTGTCTCAAAAGTCTCCTTTTCCCCGCCATTTTGGATTTTAGTAATCTATAATATTATAAAGAAGAAGTGGTTTCTGTATGTTTGTATGTATGTTTGTTTGTGGGTTTGCTGTGGCAAGTAAACGCGAAAAATACTGAACCGACTGGTTTGAAATTTTACACAAAGGTAGATCTTAAACTCATGCAACACATTGGCATATTAATTTCCTGAAACTCCCCTTGGGCTACGCCCCATGGAACGTCCTAAGCTTCAATGTTTACACTTTCAAAGAATGAAAACATAAAATTACTTGAATGTTAACAGCTGAGAACACTAAAATTTGACAGTTCGGGAAGAAGAAGAAAGAGCCGCCATGACCGTCCTAGGTAATAATAATAATCTTTATTATTATTAGGTTTCAATGTTTACATTTTCTAATGTCAACATCCGTTTATTATTTATTTTGACAGTTCAGGAAGAAGAAGAAGTAAAGTTTATTTTTACACATAAGCTGCTGGATCGAAATTAGTGAATTATTAGTCCGAAATGGAATGGCAGATTTTAAATTTTCTCCCGATGTCTGCTTCTATTACCTTAATGCTTATCCTCTTCCAATATTTGACAGATGTTACTTTGTCATGTTAGACACATGTTTTGTCATTTTGTAAACAAAAAAGAATTAATTAACAATAACTTAACTTAATTTATCTGTAGAGCCTACACCTCTCAGCCTTTTTTACCCGTGCGAAGAACGGGTACTTTGGCTAGTTTTTCATAAAACAATCTAAAATTTTCATTTTAAATTGAAAATAACTAACAAGTAAGAATTGTTTTTGAGAAAACTGTGTATTCTCTAGATAACCACTTTCCCTTTAATTTGACATACTTTACGACTACCGTGAGGTCAGCAATGCTGTCACAAAATTAACATTGTTCTTAAGGGACTAAAATTCAATATGGCGAAAGTACTGCAGGAATTTCCTGTTCTTCCTTTCTGGGTTATGGCTCTATGGGTATTTTTCAAAATTCCTATATCCATTAATTAGTATTGAGTGAAAATTCATTGTTCTTTGAATTGCAGTAGACAAGCCCTTCTTGAACATTAGAATAGTTAGCTTTATGGGTAGGATAGAGTTATATTAAAGCTATCAGTTATATAGTACTTGTTTATAAGCTATTGAAAACCATTTATTCGTAATATAATATGTTTTAATGGTGATGAAATTAAGCAAAAAGAAGGTCAAATTGTTGAAGTAGAAAAAGATTTGTCCTTATATGTTTTCTTCTTCTTTTAAGTAACCTCTTAGATGGTAATTTCCAAAACATTATGCCATTCCTTTTGTTGTAATGACAAAATTAAAAAAATGTTTTCCTCTAGATAACCTCCCTTTATTATAACACTCCTACCGTCTTTTTATGACTTCCGGGTGACGAGCAATGTAGATTAAAAGTTAATTTTTTTGGAGAATCCAATATGGCGTCACTGCTGAATCTTTAAAGTGCTTTGGGAAACCAGAGAGGATCAGAAAATTGAACAGGGACTTCGAAGTAAGGTGCTGATGGAAAAATTCAATAACATTTATTGAGATTTTTAGTCTCCGGCTTACGGATGAATACTAAAAGTGGTTTATATACTTACTTTACGTGACGTCCTGTAATCCAGCTACTTGAAGGTCACGAATTGTGGATAGTTATGAGAGATGGTCGATGAATGTGGTGTTCTCTTTTGTGGATTAACGTCCGCACTGTTGAATACTAAGTTACTCCGCAAAGCCTATCCTCAAAATTAGACCAATTCGTAATTCAGAGGCCGTGGTTCTGATTCCACGATAAACTGTAGGTCCTTTAGTTGCCATCGGCTGTTGGGCTATTAATTAACAGTCCTACAGTCTACAGTCTAAGGAAAATGTCAGCCTTAGTTAGTAACAAGACTACAAGATCGCGCCACAATCATCCTACACTCAATCTCATTCATACATGGCTTAAAATACCTACATTGTAGTATGGTTGTCATTTCAATAATCTAATCTAACCAATAACTAATCTACGAAAAATAATCTTCGTTTTTATCCGAGGCCTTTTTTCTTTGCGATTGCTAACAGCTGTTCTATTAATGCGCTAATTTCGTGATACAGTAATTTCATCGTTGGACATTGACATTGTCAGTGTTGGGAGTGGGCGGTGTTCCAGAGGCTGGAGCTCGTGCTGAGCAGATAAACGACAGTACCGGGATGCCCGGAGCCTATAACTTCTGACACGGGGCGAAACTCGTTCACAGTGTTGTTTAAAGCATCCGACAAACATCTTCATTTATTACTAGGAAGTCTCGATGGTTTAATAATTTTACGACTAAATTGATAACCAGTTAAAATCTCCACGAAAATAACTTGTTTTTTATCATTATAAATTCAAACGTGTTTCCCAATATCCGCTCAATTAGCTTTGGATTTACTGGGTGTATTCGGCGATTCAATTAGTTTTAAGTGGGACTTTATTAACTGTTTCACAATGTGTATTTTATTGATTCCTGTTTGAATTTTTATTGAAAAAGTTAATTATAAAAATGGCTCTTGGAACGGAGAATTAGGGCAACTACCTAGTCATGATATAAAACAATATCTGAAGTTTAAACAATATTTAATTTTATTAAAAGTAAAGAAAATACTATAAATATAAATAAAATACATGTTCATAAAATAATAAAGTCTGATGTGTCTCATATATATGATCAAGCATATAAGAGGATAGGCATATTTAATTTAAATAAAACATTTTGAAATACACTAGCTTCGCTCGACGGGGACTCTGCCCCCAGGCCGCCGTGGTTGTTGTCGGCAGTCTTTAGTAATTGGAATACAGTTAATAGCTGTGTAGGGATTGTGCGTGTGAAATTTCATACCATTATAAACTAAAATAACGGAACACAGTAGCAAAGTGTGGAAGAAGAAGTCACAGTTAAAATGTAAACTGTTTAGTCACTCGCATAACCTTAGAACCAAAATGTAAAAAAATAACTTAAACAAATGCAAGTGCTTCAATCCGTCGAGTATATCTTCAATTGACAGATGTAGTAAATCAATCAGCTATTGAAATGAAAGTTGGTATAATGTAAACAATGTTCTGGTTTCGTAGTACGGGATCCATTTGGGCTTCTTAGGGGAAACCTAATTGAGCTACAACAAAATTGATGATCCACAAACTTCACCATGAAATTTTACCTAAGTGTATCTCACCTTTCATGGCAAATCGTTCTATGGTGTCCAAGTGCTTAAACTTCAAACATATAATACAAACATCCTCTTTTATAGATATAGATTTATCTCTAACTTAGTGGTAAAGAATTCTTCGGACCAAAGCAAAACCAAGAAAATCGATAATTTACCGATTAAGTTCAATATAATCCTGAAAAACTTTGGAAAATAGAAAACCTCAGGGACTCTCCGATCACGGGAAGTTAATCATCGGCGAAACCAGTTCCTAACCTTTCCCGGCTCGCAATTATTACAATATGGGCATAATTTATATTTCTTTTAACCGACGTGTCCGGGCCCTCTCACGGTAAATTTAAAACGGTCAATTAGAGAGAACTCGGAAGGAAAAAAGCGCACAATTTATGAGTCGGAGGTCCCGTGCCGCTGTATTAATTGGCGTCGTTGACTGTGTGGTCTTTTGATTATTCATCGCGCCACATTAGGGTCAGCAGTGCGCATGCGTACAAGCGTACTCGCGCGTCGCCCGATGCGTGTTGCAGCGAACGCAGCGCATCCTAGCGGCATTACCCACAACGGTACTTTTCCACCTTGTGATGGATCGGATCCCTGGTCCCGAAACATTAAGAAACTTGTATTCAACTGAAATGGTGGAGTCTAGGATTTTTAGCCACTGCGCCTATCCCATCGGTTATCGCAGGGGGCCATAAAAGTGTTAAAACCCGTGGCCTAGAACTTTGGCAACTGCTGTCCTCCCTGGCGCGATTTCAGAGATTCCGTTCGTGCCGGGTGGGGTTGAGGGAGAAAGCGCGCTAGGTAAGGGCGAAAGGGGAGGCGGCGGGCGAAGACAGACGAAGAATTGCAAAGCACAACGCATGATACCCCATTCCTTTAAGGTTTAAGGTTACTAACGGTCTAAGAATTGTCTGTTGTCTAGTTTGAACTATGTTTAGAGGTACAATATTTTGAATTGTATCGGTCTTATTTAAATCCATACCTTCTTGAGGAAATAATTAACGATTAATATTTCCTAACCTAACCAAATTTAGTGGTGATTTCCCTTTTCGTTTTAAAGTCGTCCTAAGACTTAATCGTTCTTCCAAGAATTCTACCCCGTCTCGCTCTTACATCTCCTGATTTCGGTGATTCCGGGTCGAGGGAGGGACTTTAAGGGATAAAAGTGATAATTTGTGCGATTAAATAGTGAGACAGGGATTTTCAGGGAGAATGTTTGGTATGTAAACGTAGTTGTCAAAAGGGCGGTCGAGGTCTGATTAGGGTTCCAACCCTCGGTGGGGGCTGAGCAGTTGCCAAAAATCCGTTTTCTAAATGGTGGAAACGCCCTCAATAAAGCAATATAAACTACAGAAATCTAGTAAATCTTGACAACGGTGAAATCGGACCGCCAAGAGGGAAACCAGTTACCCCGAGCTCGTTTAAAGCGAGGGACAGGTACGGGTGTAATTGGTACGGACGCCCGTAGAGTGCGTGGGTGTGGACAGCTACATTACAACCACCTGCTACTCCCCCGCCCCCCCCCGCTACCGCCCTCACGACAACATATGACCCCGGCATCGTGTCACAGTCAGTCAGTCTCGCAGAGGCTCTAGCAGGCGTACTTCAGTGTATGAGGCGAAATTCTCGTCAATATGCCAAACAGTATTTTAGAAATTAGTAAAACTAACAATATTTCAGTAATTAGGGGATTTACTAAAAGTGGGTTTATACCTGCTTTACGTAAACTAATTCGTTGCTTGCTAGTGGTGGCAACTAGTTTAGGTTCCTAAGCAAATATCTTCATTGAAAAGTCAATGATAGAGTCTACACATCCTTGGCAGTCTGATTATGGTTCCTTAGGAAACTGAAACTAGTTGTTACCACTAGCACAGTTTTGACATGGATATGTCTTAGCTCTAGGGGGGTGTTGGTGATTTTTAAGATGGAAAACATGTAACAGGTTTCCATAGGAACTACCAGAGCTATTATTGTATTGCATTTTTAAATATAAAAGAATAAGAACAGCTGTTTAGATGAACTGAAAACATTTCTTTTAGACATATCCACGATATAACCTATTTCCCATAGGGACGTCCTCAATTTCTCATTACCATAGAGCCCTAGGGGAGTGCGGGGAATTAAATGCAACGAGGTATCGTAGAGGTGACCGATCAAGATCTGACAACAATCGTCGGTTGCTGATTTCGAACCAACAACTTTTCACTTACTGGGTCAGAGTGTTTCCGCTGAGCTACAGTGCCAGTATTGGATTAGATCATTGAAATGACAACCATACTACAATGTTCCTTAGACAGGACTGTTAATTAGTGGCCCAACAGCCAATGGCAACTAATGGACCTACAATTTAACGTGGAACCCGAACCACGGCCCCTAAATTACGAATTGGTCTAGTTATGAAGACGGTCTTTGCAGATTAACGTAGTATTCAATAGTGCGGATGTTAATCCACACAAGAGAACACTACAACCACCGACCATCGCTTACAACTATCCACAATTTACGACCTCCAAGTAGCTGGATTACAGGACGTCGCCAAAGTCCCAGTCACTTGGATTTGACTTCACGAAAGAGGTCAAAGGGAGTCTAGCGTTGGAATGTCGAAAAAATATTTTATTTCTTAAGTAATTATACAAACCACTGAGTATGCTTTTTGCATAGGAGAAGTTTTAACGAACCCTGAAGTCAATGTCAAAACACTAATATCGACGTGTACTTTATTAATAATAGCTGCATAGCATTTTCTTTATGTTGCTAACAAAGTTAAGCAATTAATTGATTAAGTTTAGATAATGACAATTACCCTAATAAATTGCTAATATTAGGATAAAAACTTTTAAAATTGGCAAACTTTTCAGCCTACAAATGCAGTCAACTTCCACCCAAGCCGGCCACCGTTTGTTTAAGATCGGCCCCTCTCCACTGTGCTACACATTTGCAAGCCAAATTTGGATTACTCTTGGTCAGGATTCGAACCCTAGCACTTCCGAATGGCTGAAACACTAACGAGCGTAACGTCAGTGTCGCGCTCCAACCAATATAGCCACCGTGCTTAGGAGTAGAGAAAGCGCTTACTTGGCTATAAGACATACCCTAGTGGCAGTGTAGTGAACTGAATGAGCAGTTTCGGTTGCTTGTTCCCAAAACACGGCCACGAAGGTGATAAGTTCACTAAATTGACTACAGATGCCTCTACCTCCCACTTCTTATTGAATTTGTAAATGCGTCGTAAATTACGACTTTACTATTTCTAGAGTTAAGGCAGGAGAGGACACCTAGCACCTGGGGCGGGAGAGGCAACAACCCCAAGCCCTTCCAGTCCCCAGGTGCTAGGTGTCATATACTGGGATTCGGACTGGGTCACCATGTTCTAAGCTTGCATGCCATTAAAGAGACAAGAAGGAGCAAAATGTGCAAGGGAATCCGTGTATTTTGGATAGCTAAAAGACAGCTATTGTTACAATTTAATTTTGTTGTGCCCAATGGAATAAAACAGTCAGAAAGACATTGGGAACTTAAAGGCAAACTAGTGTATGATTAAACTACAACAAGAAAAGAGATATGTAAATAATCATAGAAAACAATAAAAACAGTATAAAATTAATCCTTAAAAAAGTAAAGACACAACGATAAATGGCAGGAAAAGCCAGACCTATTAAAAAACTAAGATTTAATCCTCCAGGTGCTACTAGCTTTACTGTGTAGTGCTAAGCATTTATAGGGCACCGAACAGACATATTTTTAAAATAACATATTAAATATAAATATGGAATAATATATAACATATTATACATCAATGTGTTCAGAAATAGCTCCAGATGTATTTAATATTATCTTGTTAACTTGACACACTTGATGTGAAGTACAGTGCAGAAAACACGAAAGCAAAAGAAAATTAAAAAGGAATTGTTTTAGTTTGGGAGTTTGTTACTTTTTTTTATTTTTCACTCAAGTAAAATTCCAAAGGATAAAAAATATTTTAAATTTAATACCGAACACTAATATATATAGTTATGTACACTTTTATTCATAATCAAAGTTTTATAAACTAAAAACGGAATTACATCGCACTTAAACAACTCAGTTGACTCATTTTGTAATAATAATGATCGCTAACCTAATTAAATACACTTATAAACTAGCTACAATTAATTTCATTGATATTACACAAACTAAGATAAAAACTTGAGCAATAAAAACGTCCAAAAGGTAAACAAACACGAATAAAAATAATTACGCAGCTGATTTGCCAACAGCTGACATTTAACTACACAGAATATAAATAACAAGTTTTTTTCAATGCCAATGTCAAACTTGCACTGCCTGTTGGATAGATAATTTATTTTACTGTAAAACTATATAAAAAACAACCTATGCGGGTTTGTATTGGAGTTGCTATATCGAATTTACGAATCGACGTATTATGCGTCGATAGCACCTGGAGGGTTAAAAAATGTTTGTATTTACTTCCCTGTGGTAAATAGGCTAGATCATGGATATGTCTAAAGGGTCTTAGTTCATCTAAACAGCTGTTCTTATTCTTTTATATTAAAAATTCAATACAATAGCTTTGGTAGTTTCTATGGAATCCTGTTACATAATCGCCTACACCCTTCCAGAGCTAAAACATATCCATGTCAAAATATTGAACTACGAGGGTGTATAGCTATTGTAAAGCCTGCGATTGGCAAACTACTGAAATAACGCAATCATTCACCATTCTTGGCTAATGTATCCGACGTCTTAATTAACCCCGTACGTATGAGCGGAGGTTCGCTTGTAATACCTATCATCAGCTCCAACTTTGTCATCCACGGCACCGGTAATTAAACGTATTTCTTTTCATGTGGCGTTAAGGACGCGTCAGAATGGGCTCACGGCGGAACATCCTGTTATTACGGCGACAATTAAAGCAGGACAAAACTGTCCCGGAGAAAGGCGGGAGGAAAGATGAAAAACGTCGCGTGAGCGGGTAATGGGCACCTCCGTCGCCTTTGTCAGCCGTATTAATGGATTCATAATTATCAACCGCATCGGCTCTTCAGTGACAATGGCCTCGTGGGCGGAGTTATTAGTCGCCGCGCCGCCAATAACCAACAGTATCGCGTTACCCACTCTAGCGCCATCGGTGTTACGCAAACGCTGCCGGAAGGAGGAAGAAGAAGTATAAAAAATAATATAATACATAGACGACTGAAACGTAATTTAAATTTTCATTAATTAGCCATTAAATACCATACATATATAGCTTAAAAATAAAAAAAAGGTCACCACTTAAGGGTAGTCCGACTTCCATAAGTAATGTTAACTTAATGACACCTTATTCAGTTTTGGAAAGAAATTGAGCTTTTATTTTTTACTTGAAAGATTAGGTATTTTCTAGTCCCTTGCATGAGTTTATATTATTGTAGTTCAACAATAAACTTTTTATTTTTTTTGCAAAAAAAGCTCACAAAAAGTTTTTGTTTTTTTAACAAAAAAAATTCTAAATTAATAAATATACATAATTTTAAAAACCTCACGACAGAAACTAGATTATAGCATGATAAATTCAATGTAAAATTTTCATAGTGATATATGAAGTAATTTTAGAGTTATGTGTCATTGAAGTTGAAAAAGTACAAGTTTTGGGAAAACAACGAAAAAGCTAGTGTAAGCCTGTTTTGTTTAATATATTTTATGATTTTTCAGGAAAATAAATATTAAGTGTTGTAATATCACTGTAAAGATAAAATTCCGAAGAATAACAACCAATAAAAAAAATTAAAAATTTCATGTTAAACTGCCCTTAATAAAATTAGATTATATAAGTAATCAAACACAATTTTCGTTATACTGCTTCAGATACATGTGTTGAAGAGCAAAAGTTGTTATTTTTCCTATGACTAAACCTATCAATATGATGATTCTTTTAAGTCCTAGGCCGCAAAAGATCATTGTTGATCATACTTTTGATTCCAGGTCAGAACTCGTTTGTAAATAATCGATAAAGTAACTCCAACAATCTGGATTACCATTGTGAAACTGGTAATCGACTATTAAATCAAAATATCGAATGGTTGAAATCACACTATCGATAATAACCGACATAACCTAAACAACCAATCAGGAATCAAGAAAGAACTGCTACAACGTAAGTAACATAATATTCGATCTAAAGTGACGTAAATGGTCGACAACTATTGATACTAAATTAGGTAATAATTCATGTTTTACGAGTTTGTTTCATTCTATTTGCAGAATGATGAAAAATATAGTTCATCACACGGCCCAAATTTGGCTTTTTGACATATACTCAAACATTTAACAGCCTCGGCTGTTAAACTTGTGCTCGTTTCAAAAATGCCCGTTTTTGGTCCTAGTGATGAAATATACTAGGTCTTTTAGTATTTGGCTCAATACTAAAACAATATAATTATATAAGCATTTTAAAACTTTTCAGAATTTTTACATAGTTTTTAATTTTAAACTCTTATATTAACAATATACTCCTCCAAAACTGTCAAACATATTACTGAGAATGGAATTTAAAAACACTGTAGTAAGAATATTTCATATTCATAGTTCAAAAAACGGATGGACGTTTTCTCTTCTTGGTCATCATGCATCTGTTAAGAGTCTGCATCAGTGGTAGCCATCTTGGATTTTAGTCCCGTAAGAGCAATGTTAGATTATGGCGGAACATACCTTCACTTTGGCGTCTGTAGTGGCGTTAATTATCAAACTATCGATGTAAAACTTTGGAAGTACATTGATGAGATGTGGCTCAAAGGCATGACCTTTTCAATATGTTCAAAAATGTAACTTAATATAAAAACAAAAATCTAGGAATATTTTGATTTGAATATTTTGTTTGTTTGTTTTGTTTTTATATCAAGTTAAACTTTTGAACATATTGAAAAGGTCATACCCTTGAGTCACATCTCATCAATGCACTTCCAAAGTTTTACATTGATACTTTGATAATTAACGCCACTACACACGCCAAAGTGAAGGTATGTTCCGCCAGAATTTAACATTGCCCTTACGGGGCTAAAACTCAAGATGCCTACCACTGATGCAGACTCTTAAAGAGGATGATCTAAATAGGTGTATGATCAGCGATGGTTTAGAGATATGTGAAATTATATCTTCAGTAATAATTATGAAATTATTTGAGTCCGCTGAAAAATTACGAGTTTTACAAATAATTAATAATTGCAGAGGTATAAAAGTAAATTTTACTGCCATATCATAAATATTTTAATTGTTCACTATTCGATCGTTTAAGCTCACAAAACACAATCGCAGTTGTATTTTAAAAAGCATTACAACCAATAAACTGTTCGTTTTGAACACTCGACAAGAATTTTAATTGATTTCGTACTTGTATTGTCTGCAGTCGACATCGGTACGTTGATGGCATCCGCAGAACTACAGTCGATAAGTTTTATTGTGCAGAACCTGTTACGAACTGGGAGCGTCTGCAATAAACAGGCAGACGCTCGTCAAAGTGCAATTTTATTGTTATGAAATAATTTACTGCTACGAAATAATGTCGTTAATTTTAATACTGTAATAATGTTGAGCCATTTATGCAGCCATTTTGAAGTATGATAGGGTACGTCTCATTTGGAGGATTGTTATTCGAATTAGTTTTATATATTTAATTATCATAGGAACCAAACGTAGTCAATTGAAAAAATATTTCTCAAACAGCTTTTAAAAAGCTTTATCAAATTGAAAATAAGGGGTTCTTAATTTGTCAAAATACACTGTCACGATAAGTCAAATACTGTAATCCGAAAAACCCATTTAAAACCGTTCTGTTACATTAATGGTGGGTTTTATGTCATGCTTACATTAGATTTCGCTGAAAAATTTATAAAAATATTTTTAGTCTTTTAAAAGCTCATAACTTTTAAACCGCGATGTTTTGAGAAATGTGGGCGGTGTCATTTTGTTTATCTCATAAAGGACTATAAACCATACAATTTTATTCGTTAGAACGGGTTTTGGGAAATCTTTATCTCACGTGTTTTTGGGGTGGTTTAGAGGTAAAATAGCCTTAAAAATCAAAATTTAAAAAACAAAAAAAGTTCCGAGATACCTTGGATTTTTACCTACATACCGAATTTCATGAAAATCGGACCAATAGTCTCGTATCTGTTGTACATTCCCCCCACACACATACATAGCTAAAAAACACTTTTTTCGATTCAGGGGGCACTAATATCTAGGCTTCTGCTCATCTCCGCCCACACACACAGATATCACTCTAAGACGACTTTTTTATTGAGGGGGCACTATAATGGATATATGCACAAGAAACTCAAATTCGAAAATACTGACGGATACAATACTTTCTCCTTATACTATCGTATAGGGGGAGATAGTAAAAAAGACGGGCTAACGCCGTTAGTGCCCAAGGTTGTTTACAGCTACAAGGGTTTTCTCAAGGAACTTGCAGCTAAGAACTGTGTATGGCTCGCTTGGGTCCCGGGACACGCAGGACGCGAAGGGAATGAAAAAGCTGACGGTCTAGCCAGAAAGGGATCGACGTCCTTACTGTTAAGCCCAAAACATGTTGTCCAGTTCCTATCTTCCAGGGTCTGAACAAGCTTCAAAATTGGGAGAAGGTCACGATGTGGGAGTCTCTTCTGTGCCTTCGACAGTCAAAATTGCTGATTGAACCATACAGAAAGGAGTGGAAGGAGCTACTCAAGCTTTCTATTGGGAACATCAACTTATTAGTGGGGCTACTGAAAGGGCATGGCCCACTAAGAAAACATCTCAAGATCATTGGACTCGCTCAATCAGACTCCTGCAGATTCTGCGAGGAGGAGGCTGAGTCCGCTACTCACTTCTGGCTCGAATGTCCAGCTCTGAGCCAGAGAAGGCTGAAATTCTTTTGTCGGATCTTCAAGGACCCCGAAGAATTTAAACAGCTGAGTGTCGCACAACTTCTGAGCTTCGTCAAGGGACTAAAGTTGTGGGACTAACTTCAACTCGGGTGCTACAAAAGATCTTAAGGTCGAGGTAGCCTAAGGATAGGGGAAACGGATTTTTGGCAACCGCCCAGCCCCAACGAGGATCGGAACCCTAATTAGCCTTTGGCAACCTCGGTTTCATCCAAAAAATTCTCACTTTTCTCCCTGAAAATTCCTGCCTCATTGTTTAATCCTACAAATTTTCACTCTTATCCCTTAAAGTCCCTCCTTCGCCCCGGAATCACCGATATCAGAAGATGTAAGAGCGAAACTTATGACAAAGAGGTTTGTGATAACATTGATAATTTATAAATAATATATACAGTGAAATTTATATATAAAACCTACATTCGTAAATGTCTTATACCAATTGCATTTGTAACAAATAAAACAAAGTGTATGACAGTATATTTAGTTTAATTGATTCTGCACATCCTGAATATCTTTATTTTGGTAATAAAATCACCACAGTATTATAAATTGAAAGTTACAAGTCTTTCTGATTTCAAAGAAATATTAATCGTTAATTCTTTCCTCAAGAAGGTAAGTATGGGTTTAAAAATAAGACCGATTCAATTCATAATATTGTACCTCTAAACATAGTTCAAACTAGACAACAGACAGTTCTTAGATGATTAGTAATCTCACACCTGGAATTGGGTATTATGCGTTGTACTTTGTTATTCTTCGTCTGTCTTCGCCCGCTGCCTCCTCTTTCGCACTTCTCTAGCGTGCTTTCTCCCTCACCCTCAACCCCGCCCGGCACGAACGAAATCCCTGAAATCCCTACCAGGGAGAACAGCAGTTGCCAAAAGTCCGCGTGTTTTGACACTTTTATGGCCCCATTCGATGACGAATGGGATAGGCGAGTTGACAAAAGTCCTAGACTCCAAAAGTCCGGACCACGTGTTTTGACACTTTTATAGCCCCCCTGCGATGACGAATGGGATAGGCGAGGTTGCCTAAAGTCCTAGACTCTAAGGATAGTCATACTCTCTCCCTGGGGAAAAAAGGTTAGTGCAGTAATACAGATTACATAGTTAGACTCTGTGACAAGTTTGTCGCGGGGAAGTGTGGGGACTCCAACCACCGCACCTGTCGGCTATCTACGATATCAGCGTTTACTTTGCCGCCATCGTTACCCGCGTTATCGCCGCGATCGCCACACGAGCTGCGTTTTTATTCCGCCGTTATCAATTTCCCGTATCGAGTTGCACAAGTGAGTCATTAGTATTCATACGCTCCACCTCCGATGTGATGGCCCTGGGATAGGCGAAGCAGTATCAGGTCGTTCACGCTCACACTGGCAGGCTTGCGGTAGTATCAGGATGGGAGATTGTTAAAGAGTCATGTACAAACAATGAAATTAAAAGTCGAATTTGTTTAACTTAATCCTACCCGTAGATATATTTTTTTAATATTCCCATGTACACTTCGCCACTGGGAGTGGCATCATTTTAGCATAGAGGAACGAGCAGTTCATCTATGATTATAGGGTAGAAATTTGACTATGTCATTAGTATTTACTAAGCACTAACGTTTTTCAGTGCTTAGTAACATCGTTCAGTAATTATGTTGTAACACTTAAGCAAATAAAACTATTTTAACGAAAATGTACTATTACTTTAATATCACGCCAGTTTGTCCAAATGTGTCAGAATCAACTGATACTCGGGGGTATTTCTTTTGCACATGTGTATGTTAGGACTGTTGAGTCTCAGGTCCGTAGCACGAACCACACGTCCGTCATACCCATTCAAAAAAGGGGCCTCTTCGTGGGACACCTCATATTCAATTTTCTTTACATTCAAATGAAAAATCAATTAAAAAGTATTACGTATTTATATTTCTTCCCGCGACAAAAGTTTGGGAACCACTGGACTAGAAGTTATTGGTCATTGAGCCAAAAGGGAGCGACAGCGGGTACAACGGACTGAGGAGCTGAGTGAGTGAGTGAGTGATCGCTAACCCGACAGTGAGTGATCGACGCTCCGGTCGCTTTACCCATAATTCAGCCTTATTTATCACGAGCAACATAATTTCCCCATCAGGCCGGTCACGACCCCTCGATCACGCCAAACGTCATTTTTGGCATTTCATTTTAATCTGCCACGCTCGCGATTCTCCCCCATTACCCAGGTCCGTCAGCGCGAAATCGGAGGAATGAATCTTCGGCCGCGTCGCTCTGTTGCAGCGTTTCCACCATTTTGACGTAAAACACGAACAAAATTACATTTTGGGCATAGACTTAGAACTTGGTTCAACATATCACTGTTTATTTTTAAGTGAACACCTTGTAGTCAGAGGCAGAGGGTGTGTGAAATAAATTTATAGCTATTCTTTTAAGCGCTGGATTTTTAAGTTAATTTAGTATTTAAGCTTTGTGATAAGTTTAATAAAGGTACGTATTAATTCGTTTAGTTTTACTTTTTAAGAGATAGAGTACGTGTCACTGATAGTACACCTAAGTTCACTGATACCGGTTACTGCTATATCTTGAATTGTGGATAGTTGTGAGCGATGGTCGGTGGGTGTAGTGTTCTCTTGTGTGGATTAACGTCCGCACTATTGAATACTACGTTAATCTGCAAAGACCATCCTCATAATTAGACCAATTCGTAATTCAGAGGTCGTGGTTCGGATTCCACGTTAAACTGTAGGTCCCTTAGTTGCCATCGGCTGTTGGGCTATTAATTAACAGTCCTGTCTAAGGAACATGTCAGCCTTAGTAAGTAACAAGACTACAAGATCGCGCCACAATCATCTTACAATCAACTCTCATTCATACTTGGCTTAAAATACCTACCTTGTGGTATGATCGCCATTTCAATAATCTAATCTAATATAATCTTGCTGCTCGAAATTTTTTCCCTATCATGACAACCGATTAATTTTCCGTATTCTTACGACAGACACCAATTATTAGTTTCTGTGCCATATTTTTTTTTAAATAAGAAACATCTGAACGATGATCGTTCAGACCATCATTAGACGCTGTGGTATTTTAAGCTAAGTATGAATGAGGATTGAGTGTAATAGGATTGTGGCGCGATTTTGTAGTCTTGTTACTGACTAAGGCTGACATGTTCCTTAGACAAGACTGTTAATTAATACCCCAACAGCCGATGGCAACTAAGGACCTACAGTTTAACGTGGAATCCGAACCACAGTCTCTGAATTACAAACATGAGGATGGTCTTTGTGGATTAACGTAATATTCAATAGTGCGGACGTTAATCCACACTAGAGAGCACTACATCCACCGACGCCACCATCCCAGTCATTATTGGTTAGCCACTGGGCGATGGGTTTACTAAGTAACAAGCAACAGTCGGATGATCGGTACATTAGACGGCGGACGGCTCAGTGCGGCTACCGTGCGATACCGCGTGATGACGCCGCGATAGTCGCGCGCCTCGGGCGACGGTTGACGGCTCACTCACGACCGCAGATAAGTCGCGCGTGAGACGGCAATAAGCTCACAGCTCTATCAGCTATCTCGCCGCGTGGGTTTGGCCGACATTTCCCCACTTTCCTGGTATTATATTTCCTCTTTGTCTTCAAGCTGTTTGCTTACGCAAATTGGAAAGGTGTATTACAAATAGCGAGAGAGATTTATATACGCGTTGTGTGAATGGGTGAAAATACTGTTCGATTTTTCTTCACAGTTTGCAGTAGTTCCACCGTATTAGATTTTATAAGAACGATGCTAATTTTGATACCACGATTGGAGGTGTCAAATTAAAAGTAAAGTGGTTACATAGGAAATTACGTTTTTCACTTTTTTAAATTTTTACTATAAAAAAGATAATTAGCTGTTAACTATCGAACATAATTGTGTGATAATTATACTTTCCCTTGAAAATAACAACTTAATATTGTAATTCTCTAGATAAAATCACTTTTCCTTCAATTTGACACCTCAAAAACCTTTTTACGACCATCGGTTAGCTCAAACTCAAATCTCTTTATTTAAGACAGTTACAAACTGCATAATAGAATCATGACAGAAGTGTTACTTACAGGAATAATTATTAAAATTAAAATTATATCATTCAACAGAGATAGTCTAAATTAGACTAAAAAGTCTTTAATGCTGTAGTAACAGCGTGACAAAAGAAGATTCTTAACCCCTTTGCCAAATTTGTCCACGTGTTTCAACTTTTAAGGTGGCCGGCAGTGCATTGAGCAGCTTTATGGCATTGTAAAAACCAATTATTCTTTTAAAAAAATGAAAATTGTTCTCATGGGGCTAAAACGAAATGATTCGTCACTTCCGTAGACTCTTAAATTGATCACCATATTATTTAATGCTTTTTGGACGACAGTATGTACCATACTGTTCAATTTAGGTTCAGTTTTGTATAATTAAGTATGTACAATTAATTTACATGTTATCTAACATGTAGGTCGTAGGTTAAACTAAAATATTTAAATCCATTTCCGTTTTTAAATCGAAATACTCGTTTGAATTTCTAATACCAAGTGAAACGCGTTTGATTTATTACAGTTAATTATCTTTCATAGTATTCGTCTGACTCACACCTCAAATGAACTGTAATTAAAAACGCATTTCAATGCCCGAGTCAACCCTAATACATACGGAAAGGGTTTGAAAACACAACACACGCGCAGACCTTACGTTCAATCTGGTCAAAAACAGCTATGACATTTTTTCGATTCTTTATGTAATCCAGCCGTTAAAGTCTCTTTGGTGCTTTATGTAAAACATTAATTCCTTAGGCCGGCTGCACACTGATGCAGCATTTCACCTGAAGCAAGTGTTGCGAGACAAAATGTTTCGCTGGGCACTAGCGCCCCGTGTGTTTCAATGGGAGCCCGCACACTCATCAAGCAAACGTTGCGAAGCTCCTCGCATTGATACACACGGGGCGCTAGTGCCCAGCGAAACATTTTGCCTCGCAACACTTGCTTCAGGTGAAATGCTGAATCAGTGTGCGGCCGGCCTTAATGTTCGTCTCATTATGTTAAAACAATGTTAACACAAGATTATATACTTAATATAATAAAACGTAACTCCAGAGCCTTTAATAAACTCAAATTACAGTAAATCTCGATAAAAACTCTTAATACCCTTATTATCAACGTTACTAATTTTTCAGTTCACAATCTACAGATCGTAGTCACCAACACAGAACCATGTGAGTTATGCAAGCAAATATTTGACCGGATTAGTACAAATTACGTTATTCAATTTATGTGACGTATGTATGTATTAATTTAACCCTTGTATTGTTCTATTAGTATTTCCTATAAATTATGTTTCTTGACCTTTACGCACTAAAACTACTGAATTTGGTCGTTTTTAAAATAATAACCGGAATAGTTTTATGGGATATTATCAACATGTTAACAGAACAAAGTGGCGGGTATCGGTTAAACAAAGCATAAATTAATGAAAATTTTCATTTTCTTTTTTGTACAGCTTCATAGACTTTTGTAACACCCTGTATGTACTGTATTGTAGTAGTACACGTGGTACTAATATTTTAATTGGAAAAGTTGACGCTTCGTAGAGAAATTTTAGTACACTAGCAGTAAGCCCGTCCTTTGTACAGGTTGTAGTTTAAAGAAGAAAGATTATCATACTAAAATGTAAACCGGAAATCCTAAACAAATCAATACAAAGAAAATAAATCAATACCCAGCTTTGTTATTTAGCATTAATTTACAATTAAATAGATTAGATCATTTATACCATTATTATAATTAGTTATACGTCGAAATAACTTTTTAATATAGTATGATTTCGAAATGAGTTTAAAATCAATGACCAATATAAATTAACTAATATTGTTTCGACAGCTGTTTGTTTTTCATTCTATTAAATCTTTAAACTACAAAAACAGCTGATTATTATCAGTATGTTATTCTATGATAACTAAAGCAAAACGCGACTAATATCTACTAATAAGGGGCGGCGGACAATTTCAATCATTTAAAACCCTTCTCTGGAATCTAGGGAATGCATGAAATAAGTTTCATTGTTATCGGTTCTCCCGTTTTTTTTTCGGAGAAGACGGCGTAAAATGCCTCCTGGAGCGCCACATACAAACAGACACAAATTGAGATAAGACTGGTTTCGGCTTCTCTAATGCACGAAACGTACACATAACTAAAAAATTATTACATGTACAGACAAAACTTTAATTTTATTTATATAGATTTGTAAGGGAAATAGTTTTTAACAATGTTTCATTTACTGTATTGGAACACTGTTCTTCCTCATCAGCTGTATTGTTGATTAATCGGTAAGGAAGCAGGGCGGTTGCGGACATCGGGTCGGGACATGTGTAGTGGTAATAGTGGTAGCACTGGTCGTGAAAGCAATTCCTTGTAGACCAACGGTTGAGGTTGAGGTTGAGCGCTTTGTTAGGTTCAGAACTGGCCCCTGTTTGGTCGGGTATTGTAGAAGACACAAAGACACGGGCCCTGGAAACATAATAAAGCATCGATACATCGAACAGGAAGGTTCGATAATGAGATCGATCTTTCAAACATCTCCGGGATAATATGTGAGAATCAAAGCCTCTGTTCGCGTTGATGTATTTAGAGATCATATAAATATTCAGTGGGCCAAGGTGTAAATATGTTATACTCAATACTATTCGAAATAATTAAAATGTAGTTTTGTTCAATTTAAGGGTCTGAAATATCTCCGCCATCTTGGATTTTAATCCCATAACAACAATGTTAATTTTGTGATAGAATTACTGACTACCTACTTGATATTCGTAAAAATATGATTGAGTTGTCTAAGGAATTATACTATCCATTTTTATGTTATGAAAAGGTTATTAAGAGTCAGCATCAGTGGTAGCAATCTTGGATTTTAGTCCCGTAAGAGCAATGTTAAATTCTGGCGCCTATATCTCCTTGACCTATTGTCATAAATTAACGGAAGAGGTGTCAAATTAAAGGTATTACAGTCCTCCAGGGCACCACCTTACAAAACTTCTTATTTTCGCTCTCAATAAAAAAATAATAATGATTTATTTTGTAAAATATTCCTGGATTTTTGTTTTTATATCAGGTTAAATTTTTTAATATATTAAAAGGTCATGCCCTTGAACCACATCTCATCAATGTACTTCCAAAGTTTTACATTAATACTTTGATAATTAACGCCATTACAGACGCCAAAGTGAAGGTATGTTCCGCCAGAATTTAACATTGCTCTTATGGGACTAAAATTCAAGATGGCTACCACTGATGCAGACTCTTAGTGAGATATGATTTCGTAATAATTAAAATTTTTTGGAAAAATATAATTACCTAGAGCTACTTTACCTTTATAATCACACCTCAACCATCACTTAACGACTATCCGGTAATGTTGTAACAAAATTAACATTATTCTTAAGCGTACAACAAAATATTTCGCCAGTAAGGCAGATGTATCCTTAATGAAAACGTGGAGTTAGTTGGCTGTTTCAAAGCTTAACTAGCTACAGCTTTAATAATTTTCTATCCAGAGTTGTGTAGAATTAATATGTTAGTACAGTATTTACAGAATTTAAATTGAAACCTCATAAAATTGAGCAAATATCTACGGTATTTATTGACTTCTGTACTCCGATCACTGAAATATTTGAAAATATGTATCTGGGTGATCCTAGTTATGTGACGACTCACTATTTATCAAGTGGAGAATACAGTTTAAAATTTGCCTCAGACTGTTTGGTCGGGTCATGCCGCTTCACCCACGCAAACTAGATACACTCATTCATTTGGCCAAATTATTTTACGAGGGCTGAGAGCCTTTTTTAAATTTTACGATTATAATCCAAATTTAATGTAGAATGAGCGGAGAGCAGGCCTCCTGATGGTGGGATAAAAAATGGATTCTCCGATTATTAAGACCGGCTCGCGACCTCAAACTTAGGATCACATAACCTCACAGGTATTTAACCTTTATTTTGGTTAATTCTTCATTAATACTCGCCGTTAAACCTCACTTATTAAAACATCCTTCTTCTAGGATCACGATGAAATAATGTTGACAAAATGGAGAGCGGGTGAGTTGGGAAGACAAGTTAGCTCTGACTATTTACTCTCTGTGACGTAATACAACATTTGCGATCAGCTGTTTGGTCGGGTCATCTGTTTCCGCTTCACCCACGCACACCTAGCATCTCCGCACAGCCACCGCCGCTCCGGCCGATCTTGATGTGGCCAAGCTGGCACAGTTTACGAGCTGCGCTGCCGGTGTCGTTTTGACTTTTACGATTACATCCAAATCCGCAGATAATGAGCGGAGAGCGGGGCCTCCTGATGGGTGGCAAAAACAATGCTATCGGAGATCTGGCGATGTCGCCGTGTTTACGGCCCGAACCGGCGCCTCGGCATTCCGCGACCTCAACCTCACATAGTAACATACCCCCGCCTCACAACATTGACGAACCTTATCCATTTTTGCTTAAACCTCGCCGTGGTAACCTCAAAATAATAACATACCCCCATGCCTCACAACATTGACGAACCTTATCAATTTCTGCTTAAACCTCGCCGTGGCAACCTCACAATAATAACATACCCCCATGCCTCACAACATTGACGAACCTTATCAATTTCTGCTTAAACCTCGCCGTGGCAACCTCACAATAATAACATACCCCATGCCTCACAACATTGACGAGTCTTATCAATTTCTGCTTAAACCTCGCCGTGACAACCTCACAATAATAACATACCCCCATGCCTCACAACATTGACGAGTCTTATCAATTTCTGCTTAAACCTCGCCGTGGCAACCTCACATAGTAACATACCCCCATGCCTCACAACATTGACAAGTCTTATCAATTTCTGCTTAAACCTCGCCGTGAAAACCTCACAATAATAACATACCCCCATGCCTCACAACATTGACGAGTCTTATCAATTTCTGCTTAAACCTCGCCGTGGCAACCTCACAATAATAACATACCCCCATGCCTCACAACATTGACGAACCTTATCCATTTCTGCTTAAACCTCGCCGTGGCAACCTCACAATAGTAACATACCCCCATGCCTCACAACATTGACGAACCTTATCGAATTTTACTTAGACCTTGGTTCGGCAACATCTACAAACTCACAATAATAACATACCCCCATGCCTCACAACATTGCCGAATATTATTGATGTGTGCTTAAACCTCGCTGAGGTAACCTCTCTGACTCTACACTCTAGTAGGTTAACCTCACAATAATAACAGCCCTATAGCTACACTCCCCCTACTTTAATGAAACTTGTTTCAACCTCAAAATAGTACATTACCATACACAGGGATTTGAGTTTGACGTAAAACAACATGTATGTACCTTAACTAATTATTCCTATTAGTGTCTCCTGGAGGTCAGACTCCCAGCTAAGGCTAATGCCTTAGCTGGGAGTAATGTAAGTGATTACACATAGTCATTACTCTTTGCCAAATCATTTTTAGTGAACCGGAGTATTTCATGTCCATCTGAGAGAACTGAATAACAGGGAGTATTTTTTTGCATTCCCTGAGGGTTTCCTGGGCTGGGTGGTCTACCTTGGGCGTGTATCCTCAAACGAATTATTGCGAGTTCTTTAGTGCATATTTCGGAGTTCATTGGGTTACAGCCTCGCAGGGTTTTTATAAACCAGAGTCCGTATCAAGATTTATTAGGGCCTATCTGTATTTAAATCTTCTTAAAAACTCAGTTTAGTAGGATAAGTTACCCTAGTACCATGTATTTCTCTAGTTTGCATATTTTCATAGTATAATTGATGAGTAAGATATTTTACATCTGAGTGTCATTACCGTCATCAAAGGAGTGGATTTCTCCCAAGACACCTCGCAGCTTTTTACACACCTCCATTTCCTCTTAGAGATTCAGGAATCTTCCAAGTGTAGTGACCTGGAAAACTGCAATATCCTGTTGACAAACTCGTTTGGAGACAGGAACCTATTCTTTCTTTATTGCTTAGAATAGATCTCAACTATGTAAGCCTTACGCAATCGTTCATTAGTTAATTAGATAGTGTGTTCGTATTCTCAGACCATATCCTGTTGCAGACCTGCCCGGGCCGCTCACGTGGACCTTCTCCCTGGTGATCGTGTCGCTCCTGTCCGCCATCCTAGGCGCCGCCCTCATGGTCACCCTCATGCACTGTAGAAGGTACGTAACCGCAACTGTAATAACATCTTTACTTCATCATATACATACACACGCGTAAAAACAAAATGCATTGAGATTTGGAATTATTTGGTGAACAGACTAGGTTTTAAATGGGGGAGTATAGTATCCTTAGCAAAATATCGCCACACTACAAACGTCTGAACGAATCAGGAAACGCTTGATGACTCCTGAATGTTCTCTCTCCCAGTCTAATATTTCCTGGGGGAAGGAACAAAAATTTAAAACCTGCTTGGGAGGGAAGGGTTCTTTCTGTCTGTGATGTTCTTACATTTCATTCTAAATTGAGACTGCAGAGTTTATCGTATAGTTTTATCAGTTGTTCATAGAATTGACCGTATAGCTTTTTATCCTTAGTCCACAGAACAAACAGTCTAGCTTTATCTGCAGTTCACAAAACTGACTGTATCTACAGATTTTTTTATCCTTAGTCCACAGAACAAACAGGGTAGCTTTATGTACAGTTCACAGAAATGACCGTATAGCTTTTTATCCTTAGTCCGCAGAACTGACAGTGTAGCTTTATCTGTTGTTCACAGAACTGACTGTATCTACAGATCTTTTCCTTAGTCCACAGAACAAACAGGGTAGCTTTATGTGCTGTTCACAGAAATGACCGTATAGCTTTTTATCCTTAGTCCGCAGAACTGACAGTGTAGCTTTATCTATTGTTCACAGAACTGACTGTATCTACAGATTTTTTCCTTAGTCCACAGAACAAACAGTGTAGCTTTATCTGCAGTGTAGCTTTATGACTGGGACCGTGGCGACGTCCTGTAATCCAGCTACTCACAATTGTGGATAGTTGTAAGCGATGGTGGGTGTAGTGTTCTCTTGTGTGGATTAAGGTCCGCACTATTGAATACTACGTAAATCCACAAATACCATCCTCATAATTAGACGAGTTCGTAATTCAGAGGCCGTGGTTCGGATTCCACGTTAAACTGTAAGTCCCTAAGTAGTCATCGGCTGTTGGGCTATTAATTAAGAGTTCTGTCTAAAGAACATGTCGTCAGCTTTAGTAAGTAACAAGACTACAAGATCGCGCTACAATAATCTTACACTCATTTCTCATTCACACTTGGCTTAAAATACCTACCTGGGTAGGTTGCCATTTCAAAAAACCTAAAATCTTAGTCAATAGAACTAACAGAGCAGCTTTATCTGTAGTTCATAGAACTGACTGTTTAGCTTTATCTGCAGTTCATAGAACTGACTGTTCAGCTTTATCTGTAGTTCACAGAACTGACAGTGTAGCTTTATCTGTAGTTCACAGAACTGACAGTGTAGCTTTATCTGCTGTTCATAGAACTGACTGTATTTACAGCTTTTGATCCTTAGTCCACAAACTAACAGTGTAGCTTTATCTGCAGTTCACAGAACTGACTGTTCAGCTTTATCTGTAGTTCACAGAACTGACAGTGTAGCTTTATCTGTAGTCCACAAACTAACAGTGACTGTTCAGCTTTATCTGCAGTTCACAGAACTGACAGTGTAGCTTTATCTGCAGTTCACAGAACTGACAGTGTAGCTTTATCTGCAGTTCACAGAACTGACAGTGTAGCTTTATCTGCAGTTCACAGACCTGACTGTTTAGCTTCATCTGTAGTTCAGAGAACTGACCGTAGACAGTTGGACTGTGTAGCTGTGTCGCTGCAGCTTGTGCTGGGATTGAGCCGTCACGGGGGAGGGCGCCGGCACGACCACGCCGCCTTGCGTCAACCGCCCACGCGCCGCCGACAGCGCCTACAAATATAAATATCGTTGAATATATGCGATTTTGCAACGAACACGGCCAACTGTTGTGTTACTGTATCGTGTCCAGTATGCAGCCCTGTCCGATACATTCCAGCGTTTCCGTGTTGGCCCATAACGGTCTTGTAGTGCAAATTAAATCTTGAGATTTATGATCTGGTATCTTTTGAAACACTACTGTCCTTGCAGTATTGTTTGTCCTTGAGCCCTTCGTTGAAGGGAACAAAACCATTACCTTAAGGTAATATATTTAAATTTTTAGGATACTAAAATGATTGTTTAAAAATCAATCCAAAACTTGTCACAATGTAGGACATATGAGAGCAATTTGATTTGCGGATATATTAATATTCTAAATGCATTGGTTTGGTTGGCATTGGATAATTTTTATGTAATTACTTGGCAATGATAATTTTCTGGAAAGTAAAATAAATTATGCAATTCCCTAGATAACGACCTTAAATTTGACACATCAACCATCTTTTTAAGACTTTCTTGTGGCCAGTGGAACTGTCGCAAAATTTATATTATACTTATGGCACTTAAACCGAATATTTTATTGGATAGGCAGACTCTCAATAATTATTGTTATTAACAATACCAGGAAATGTGGTCGATGTTAACTAATTAAATTGATAATAGGTTTCTAAGATTATCAACTATCATCAGGCCTAAGAAACGAGAATGGTAGTTAGGTATTCTTGAGTAAAAATATTTGTAACTCCTTTTGAACTAAGAATACTTCTAAAAGGTTATGGGGAGGATGATACGAGAGCATCAAGCCAGCGGGCATGCTCTGTGCGACAGGTTGATGTATTATCACCAATCAGATGTGTTATCAGCAGCAGGCAGCGCTCCTGTGGCCAGCGCTATCTGACGGACATCGGACACTCCGTCTTGGCAAAGACAATTTAATCTTAGGTTGGTTAGGTTGTCTTTGGTCTTGGTCGCCGCATGTCACCCGATTTAGTCCAGTTAATTTGTTTACTGTCTTGGTTTTGTTTTAGAAATGAGAACCACGTGATCTATACATAGATATTACAGCAAGCCTGCTCTTGTTGCCATCCCTAATACATATATTAGTCTACTTTAACTGACTCAATTTATATATAGTACCGGGAGAGCGAGCTTTGCTTGGATAGATTAAAACATTAAACATTTCCTTCAAACTAACCTAAAAATATTTTTGTTCTTTTTGTTTTTTCTTTGAGGCGAGACTGTTTCAAGTTTTGCTTGGGTCCATTGATCCAGTTATTGTAAGCATTTACCTAAAAATAAAACAACCTGAATAAGCTACGTTAACTTCAGCTACAAAATGATTGTATTTACTTCTCTGTTGGAAATAGGTTAGATCACAGATACGTTCTGAAAGAGAATGTTTTCAGTTCCTCTAAACAGCTGTCGTTATAGCCATATGACTACACTGTTTCAAATATCTTATTTGAATTGATACTTCGAGTAAAAAATACCATAATTGGTCATAAACGATTTAGTTAATTGATAATATTTTCTCTATCTAACTAGTATTCAAAAAAATAGTAAACTTGAGAAAAGATAACAGACAAAGCTTGTTTTAAAGGATTTAAGTCTGCATTATTGATTATTCATCACAAGATTTCTTTTATTCAGACCTCTAATAAGGAATGTTTAGGCTCACATGTTAGTTGTGAGTGCGGTCAGGATAGTAATCTTTGTGGATTTATGTCGCTATTTGTATAATCTTCGCATTGGCATAATGACCTTTCATTCAGAGGCGTTTGTTAACCCATTTTAATGTAGTTTAGGTAATTTAGATTACATGGAGTTTTGGACTGTTGAAATGACATTGGCTATTAATTAATAGTTTCAGGAAATGTCGCCTTTGTCAGTAACCATACCTACAAGATTGTCTCTTTTAACTCATTTAATTTCTATATATTTCTTAAAGTAGATTGATTATAGATTAACTTTGTTTTTTAAATATTCTTGTTTCTTACTTTTTTTTTGGGTGTTCACTACTTATCATTGTATGTAAACTTTATAAATACAATGAATAAGATTTTGTTATCTAAAATGATTGTATTTAATTGTTTGGATAAGTAATAAAATAAAATAAAAGAATGTTTTCAGTTCTCTAAACAGCTGTCGTTATAGCCAGATAAGATTTCTATCTGAAATTGTCATGTTTGATATTTGTCGATATAGCAACATAAGACTAGTATTTTTTAAAAATTTCTTCCATCAGCTATTTTCAACATAAAACACTTATCATAGATTTTCCCCCTTGAAAATTGTTTTAATTTATCCACAAAGTATTTAAAAAATCGCGCAGCAAAGCTTGTTTAAAGGATTTAAGTCTAACTTATTTCATTTTAGACTGTTCCTTTACTCAGAATAAAAGGTTGTGGATTCACAAATTGTGGATAGTTGAGTGTGTGGTCGAGGATGATGGTGTTTCTGGTTTATAACTATTCATAAATTTCAAAAAAAATCCTGTTCATAATTTTTAATAGGCGAAAAATTGTGGTTTGGAACCCATGTAAAAAAATTACACTGTTTGTTATAAATGGACTGTTGACAATTGGCTATTAATATAATTTGTCTGAAACATTTTATAATATGAACAAGATTTCATCTTTTACTCATTGTTAACTTTGTTAAAAATAAAGATTGTTTCATTTTTTTGAATAAAACCTGTAACTTTAGATATAAAATTTACTACTTTATATGTGTGTTTTTTAACTATTATAATATAAACTTTATAAAATAATGAAATTTATCTAAAAATGCAAAAAATCTAATTTTTGGTGATAAGTTACTAAAATTAAATAATTAATGAATTGTATTCTTGTTTCAGATCTCAAGATGAAGAGCCTAGATGTAAGTATTTCAATCAGTGCTACCAATGTGTCATGTTTGTCATAGTTATTTGTCAGTACACTATAGCAACTAAGTAAGACTAAAAAGTATTTTTTAAGTCACAATGGCTTCTTGACCTTACTTCAGCTATTACGTCAACCACTTAAAACACTTCTCTTAGGTGTATTATTCTCTTCCTCTTTTATTGACCCATAAATTGTTCTTAGAATTTATTTCCAGCTAATTATTCAATTAAAAGAAAAAATGGGTAAAGATTCAATTCAACTGCAGATAACTTCATACAAACTGACTTCTTTAGTATTTAATACGAAAAAGTTATAAAAAATATGTACGAGTTTTTTTTAACTACAACTACATCACCATGGGCCGAGGGCCTGTGCGTTGAATTAAAGACAGTGAGGTACGGTATTAGTCACATGCTAGCCAGAGGTGACTGCTCATCGCCGGTATCTGGTTTCGATCCAGCCATAGCATACCCCTAAGCTAACGTAACAGTAGATACATACATAAATTTTAAGCTTATCAATGAATGATTCATTTATCTCTCTCGATGAATATCTTTGTTATCTACTTCATATTTTTTGCAGTATTCAGCTGCTTCAGGCGGAGAAGAAGGGTAGACCCGGTGAGTCCCCCTTCACCGCAGCTTGAGGGAGATAAGGAGCTGGTCCCCCTCGGAGGTCCAGGGGCAAGGCAGGGTGCGTGGGGCTGGCTGACACGACGCACCCCCTACACTCCCCCGCTCCATCCACCTCCGGTACCAGCCGTCAACCACTACACGCTGGACGAGGCTCTCTACGCCGAACTCGACCGACCAGCGTACCAGAACACAGGCTACGTGAGCGAGTCCTCCGCCCCCAGCAGCGCCTACTACAGCGACCTCAGCAACAGTGACAGGACGTACGAGGCGGTGGGTGGCCAGACGGGGCACTGGGAGTGTGGAGTTCGCCCCCCCGCCCCCGCACTGGCTGCTATCACTGAGTCACTCCCTGTGCCATCGGACTATGTCTAGTGAAACTATATTGTGTAATCACAATTACCTTCTTATCTTCACCGATTTATGTTTGTTAAACTAAAAATTATCCATGAATAAGATTAGAGTCAACGTTTGTATTATGTAATGTCATTGGTAAGTGGTAGACATTGGTATATAGACCTAAAAAATTAACTGACAGCAGCTAACCTGAGATACCATCAGCATATACTACTTTTGTATATCACGATAAACTGTAACTATGAGACAATCAAGTATTCAAAAATAAAAAAATCGTCAAAATAAAGTTAAAAACTATCTGCTAATTCCTAAATATTAGTAGGGATTTGCTGAGATCAGGATTTGTGAGGTTCTAATAATCCAACTATGATTTATTTTGTGATATACCTACAGTTCGCACAATATATCTCTGGCTATATCCAAGTGAACTAATAGTAAGGTGTCGAGAAAGGGTATAAAAAATGTATTTTACATTAAAAGAACCCTTGAAGAATATTGAACAAATTGTAAGTAATTGCAAAGCTAGTTGTGAAGTGGACATAGCCACAGTAATATTGCATGAACTGTAAAAGCAAAATTAAATTTTTTACAATAATAATATGAATTTATAACTTTAATCGTTAATTATTTAAATAATTTCTTATTTCACATTAACATTTCAGACTCTGTTGTGGAAAGAATTTCCTTCGAAGTCATAATTGTTTGGTAAAACATAGAAGTCAATGTTAGTTAAACACTGCATCAAATAACTATAACTACATAATTGTATATCATATATAAAAATACATCACAAATATTTTCATGAGGCTTCATCAAACATGGGAGACAACATTTTTCTTGCATCATTGTTCTAAAACTTCCATCTCCCAAAAAGCATAAGAATTTGGATGGACATAATTATTTTAAAACTTGTTTTCAAATGTGAATCGAATATTGGAAAATCCTAAATAACCCTTAACCCCCTGGTTACTCACGCTGTAAGTTTGAATCTAACAACTAAAAACTTTTAAGGAATTAACCAACAAATTTTTTTCCGACATCCACCGGTTGTCTATTTCTCAAAAATGTTGCTGAAAGCGTGTTGATGTTTTGCTTGGGCGAAAAAGGAGTGGGGGTGGGTGCTGTAATGGGGGGAAGGAGTGTGCACAGGCCTGTTAGTTTGGATGCCAGTGCAAGATCAAGCCTTAACATCATAATAACGATTCAAGATATGCGTAATGTAACATAAATAACCTTTTTGAACTATTGTAGCAAATATAACACCATATCTAAAGTTCAATTATATCAAATTTTATATTTCAGTGTTGTGAAGTGCAAACGATTCAAACTAAAAAAAGCAATAATTATTGGCCTATTTTTTGTTGTTTGATGTTTAAATTTTTAGCTCCCAGTGTCTAGTCAAGTTATTTTTGAACAAAGAATAAGTTTTCATGACTTTTTTTATATAATGAGGTCTTTATCTTATCAAAATCCAATGTGCCGATGTCATTACAACTTTGATGTGGCAAAATCAATATTCTGTTCCAATGTATTTTGGTCCTTACTAAAGCCAAGTTATGACACTCTTGTGGCATTCTCTGTGATTCAAAAAAAGATTTTATTGAATTTAAATATTTCTAGAATTTTATATTTATTGTTATTGTTTATATGTACATATAATAAATGTAAACTTTATTATCTGTAAATAAATTTTGTACTTTTTGTAGATAAAGTATATTAGGTTTAGTTTTATTCTTGTAAATGTTTGTAATTAGTTAATTATAAAGTTGGCTAATAAAATAGACGTTTTATTAACCTTTGTCATAAACTGGTGATTGAAATGTGTCTTTAATGATATTGAATACGTTGTAATGGTTTATGGTATATCAGTAACAGCAGTTCTAGTACCATTTGGAAGAGTCAAAATCAGATGTAAGGTTGTTTTAGGAAAGTAACTTAATGAAAGAATATTGAATAGCTTAGCATGTTTATTTGCAGAAAACCACAATAAACAGGTTATCGAGGCATAACGTTAACATTGCATCATACGTCACTGGAACTTATCCGTACACTATAACATGACAAGATGATAAACTCGAGGCCCAAATATTATGGTCAGCCATTAATTATAAACATTAATAAGTTGTCTTGATGGTTTAAGTATTACATTGAAACTTAAATAAACATAAAATATTATATAAAACTGTTTTGTAAAAACAATAGGCCATTTAAAATAGAAATTTTTACAGCTAAATTTATACGAGAAGGTCAAAATTAAGACAGTCCACTTTTATAACAATTAAAAAAATATTTGGCGATTTACAATGATGCATCAAAACTGCATCATAGAATTAGAACAAGTCAACAATTACTTTGATTAAAAGAAAAAAAGTCAGAAAAACACAATCTGTTTCACAAAAATAAACCGGGAAGAAAAACTTAACAACGAACATCTTGCCATGTCATTCAACCAGGCTGATATTTACAATTACACTAATTTGTATATAAAATATAAATATTTTAATCCTTTGTCTGTGACAAAGACTTGTGGAGTAGCGATCCCCGTTTGGATATGTTACAAAAATGTCCACATTAGAAAATACCTTGAGACGTATTTCCCGATAAAGCACCACGACCGCAACAGAATGTCTGAGGACATAAATATGATCCGTAAGGCATACAACACTGCTTCGATACGATTGATTATGTACATATGTAAAGTGTATTATACAAAGCAGCTTGGTAACTGAGGCAGATACCACAACCCGGCGGAAGAGCCCGAATCACAACAATAGTAATTAACCAATTTTGTCAATTCAGGATCAGGATGGGATTTTCGTCAAAAGTAATTCAAGAGAAATGACATTGATTGAAATGATATTGTAAGGGTGACATGCAAACATTATCCATCATAAAAAATACAACTGCTTTTAATATAAAATTAAGAACAAATATAAAAAAATCAACTCCTTGATGTCTGAAAAAATTCCTACAAATACTTTTACAAGTTGTTTCTTGAAAAAGTATAAAAAATCTATAAAAATGCTTCAAATCCATTAACACTTGTTAAAAATTTAAAATAAATGCTTGGTATTAAATCAGAATGAGTTAATTGGAGTATTTCAATATCTGGACACCGACTGTTCAAAAAGTGTACTACATATAGTCTCACTATTTGTCATCAACATGTAGGATAAAAGGAAAAAAATAAATGCTAAGGACAATAAATAATGTAAATGTGGATGGTGTGGTATCTTAGGCCCTTGGACAATAGATAGGACTTGCAGACTACAAAATACTGTTATTCAACAATGGCGTGAACGGATGACGGCACTGTACATCTCATTCACTCGACACTCACACCACCTCGCGACACTCACCGCCTCGTCAACTGTAACAATATAAACAACGACCCAAACCCACAAAAGTTCATAAACTACAAATGAATGAAATGAATTGATGAAAAACAGTTTTAGCTTTTGTGGCAAAAAGGATAATTTCAGGAATGAACATTCCTCTACTTAAATTTTAAATTTATTTTTATTTTACTGGTTAAAAATGAAGACTGCTGAGTTTTACAGCTTTTTTGAGCAGAATGGGAAATATATATTTCCTGCCAAGAAGTAAAAAGGTACTGCAATTAATAAATAAACTGATATTTTTAAGTGAAAAAAATTGCAGCAAATTTATCTTTAACATATTTTAATTTTTGACAGTACCTTTTAAACAGGACAACAAAACATATTATCCTAGAAAGAGGGAAAACAGTCGCAAGTTTTCATTGTGGTTGTAAAATTTAGCAACTTAAAATTTAAAAAAGAACAGCAGGAATCAAAGTTTACTTTTCTTATCTTAAATACTTTGGACAGTCTGATTCAATATCGCATTCAAATGTTTAAATAACGTAAATATTTACAAATAAATAAATTTATAACTGGCTCGCACTAAATACACCATACGTGGGTACATTTTATATAAAAGTAGAAAATCCCAATTTACAACAGAAAGGTAAGGAAGCGTCGTACAGATAGGCCGAACCATGCTCACTCGTCACATTTAATACAGGCCTGCAGCATGCGCAGGTCTCGGGTGATATGGCCTGAACGTGGGTGATGAAAACAAGCGGAGATGGTAAAATTATGACAAGATGGTAGCCTATTTAAAATGCAACTAAGCGCGGTTTATTTCAGTCCACGTCCGCCTCCGCTACGAACTGTGGCCGCCGCTCGAGGTAGATCTTGAGCGGCCGCTCCTTGCGCGGGCTGTACGACGAGGTGGTAGAGCCGGACCCGCTGAGCCGTTGCATCTCCTTGCAGTTCAGCTCGCCTCGCTCCTCACTGGACAGCTCTTTTAGCTCTTCGCGGCCATCCCTGCAACAAACTCACCATCTATAACTGTTCTGAAGTATTTGTATACACAAATTATTTTTTAAATTCAAGAATATAAATTTATATTAGTTTATCTTTCAGGGGCAGGCCAATTTTAGCCACTTTGTTTCACCAAAAATTATAAATATGAAAAAATTTCAAATCATAAATTAAAATTAATTAGCATAAAATGTTCTACAGAGAAAAAATATAGAAACAATTTCATCATAAATTGTGAATATAGTATTTCAAAAAATCTTATAAAAAATACACAAAAAAAGTTTTGTCATCAAGCTTGTAATCCATGAAAACATTACATTAGTAGCTAGCTGTAAACACAATCCAATTTAATTTCAGCTTTGTTCAAAATTTAAAAGGGATTAGGAATATACATACATACATAAGCTTGTAATAAATTTATAATATAAAAACCTAATATATATCACTACCACTGGAGAAATCAAACGGCACGTCTGAGTCAGATTCATGAACCTTTACTGTAAAATCAATGTCCCTCACGTCATCATCAGAAATCTGTTCATCATCACTCAAACTATCTTCTAAATTACTTATACATATCACTACTGTCCATTAAAAAAATTGTAAAAAAAGTTTGTAAAGCTGAGAGGGTTCTTCCCTGAGAAGAATGGATTATTATAACCCATTGAAAATACAAGTCTAACCTAATTGCAACTACTCGAGAGCATAACAAAGCAATAGACATCTGTTTCATTTCGAGTTATGTCATTTTAAAACTGATACAACTTTTTTTCCTACACAGCCCATTGAGAAATCCTTTTTTCTGCATTAATATGGATAGTAGATCAAGTTAATGTTCCTTCTAAGTAATTGTGAGTTAAAATAAGAAACAACTTTATCGTCCAAGAAAAGACATCGATGGAAAGCTTGTAATTTGCTGTTTACTGCAATGTAAACTTCTCTAGATCGAAAACGAAATCAATACAAACTGAGCGTCTATACATAAACGCTACACCATCGACACATGCGTGTTGATTGCCGCTCGGAGGGTTAATAAAGTAAATTTCAACGCTCAATACTTAAGACACTCCAACATGGATCGAGCTGTCAAATCAAAACATCAGTGGTCTATTTACACATAGATATGCTTAAAATGTTAGATTTGACCTAACAGAAGCACCAATGACAGGTTGATATTTGATTATAGCCTACCTGTAGAAGATGACGCCTCCGTCCTCATTGATATGCAAGGGCCAGCCTTCCAGCGAGGTGGCCTTGGGATTCCACTCCAGGTCTTGCACACACAGCACCGACATGTCGCAAGGGAAGAACCCACTCGGCTTGACAAACTCTACGTGTTCCACCGGTATGTTGCTCCTCTGCGACAGCTGCAAAAGCAATGTGATATGAGCAGACCCTCAACAACTTTTCAAAACAGCTGTGACTTGCAGTTTTTGTAAAAAAACTTTTGTTTAGCTAAAACTTTTTTCGTCTTTTGCATGATCAGCAGTGATTGCATAAAAATAAACCAAATACAAAAAAAGCATACATGTTTTTACCTTAAGCTAAGCTAAGCAATCCTCAAAACTAATAACAATCGAATTAAAGAGAGATGATGGCTCCACTGAGCTGAAACTAGTTTCATCGAGCAACCAACAGTATGTTCGGTTGGCAGCTATCTAAACCATTTCTTAAAAAGAAAACAAGTGCAAGGTATTACCTTCTCCTTAAGCTCGTCTATGGAGAAGCTATTGAGCACAAGCTCCTGGAAGGGGTCCAGGGTGAGTGTGGACGGGTGCCAATGTCGGACAAACAGACAGACCTGCATGTCTTCCGTCACCACCTCCTCCTCATCAAGCTTCTGTGAGACACAACACAACAGTACACAAACGTTAAATGAGTCCACCAACAAATATAACAGAATAAGGAATAAATGTATAAGAAAATAGGGTCTAAGTTAACAATAAAAAATAAGAGGTGGCTCCAACAAAGAGGAAATTGAAGTTTTAGAAAGTTCCGTCCTAACGTAGCTTATGATTATAGAAAAAGAAAGGTGTACAAATAATGGGGAAATAGCATATTATATGTGTGGATTAAATATTGGGAATAGTTAATCAATTCTGTTCAAGAAAGTAAAAGTACAATTTACATTAAACACACTATATACAATGTTTAACAGGCACGACTCTCAAGTCACTGGCATGAATTCGAAGAGGGTAGATTTAGGAGGTGAAGCAAAATGTGGAAGAAAGAAAAGTGTAATGGCAGTGTGTGCGAAGAGGAATTGTGGAGGGGCAGAAGAGGATGGAGATGCCTTGTGAAACTCCAAACCTGGAGATAACCGGAACGAGAGAGGATATGTACACTAAGACCTCATTTATCCGGTACTCGCTTATCCGAAATGGCTCCAAAAGAAAAATAAAAAATGTTGCTGGAAAAGTTCAGCACGATTTTCGACAACCTAAACGGCACAGACTGTATTACACTGCACTACACGGCGTTTTCGGTCAGTATTGTGTGGCATTTTCGGCCGACCGTTCACAATAAGCTAAAGAAACGCAACTGTAATGTGCTCCTGTATTACAGGTACGAATAGAAAAAACTGAAGACATTTATTTAGCTTTTTTGTCCAAAAATAGGTAAAACGGTTTATCCAAAACTTCGCTTATCCGAAATGTTCCTGGTCCCATCAAAACCGGATAAACAAGGTTTTAGTGTATCATTATAATTGTCATTATATTATTTTATTTTTTACATGAATAAGTCTTAGCTCTAGGGGGGAGGTATTGGCAATCCGTCAGACCATAATTTGAAATGGAAGTGACGTCATATGGTTATAAGGACAGCTGTTTAGAGGAACTGAAAACATTCCCTTTAGACATATCCATCATCTAAGCTATTTCCCAAAGGGAAGTAAATACGAAGTTGTGGAAAGAGACCTTAAAATAGCGCACTAAAAATCTATCTAATAGTCACTGGACTAGCTGGAACGGAAAGGGCAGTGAATATTGAGGATCAGGAAGGGTTAAGGCATCAGTCCTGCTTTCATGCACCGACTGGCACACAATACATAATTAATACATTATGTCAACTATGTACCATTATTTTGTGTTATAACCAACCTGTAGTATGATGTCACCGTTGCTGTACAGTGTTACGTCATCTACCCACACCTGAGTGTCCAAGTACACCCTCCCTACACACTTCCAGTTTTTCTTCCTCAGTCGACACCTGGTTAGAAAAAGGGAAGAATTAGTTGAATGTGATATAAAAATAAACAATATTAAGGGACTGAAAATCACATTGCTCATTTAGGTTGAAAAAATCAAATTATATTTTCTATGTCTTTGGATTTAGGTAGCTTGAATAAAGTAGAAACAGAAATACTTCATTTTTATTTATTGAACATTTTAACACTATTTTTCAATCTAAAAAGTTATTTGCCAAAAACTTCGTTTATAAAACTTGTAGGCTTACATAAATGAAAAATTACTGATTCTAAATGTAACATGAGAGAACATGTCATAATAAAAAGATATTATGTACATTACCACTAAACATAGTTTTACTATATAAGCCTCAAACAGTCATAAGTATTAACTCATCAAATCCTGTCTGGATGAGCCATGTTTCACTTTTTATTTAATTTAGATTCACAAACATTCACACTACATTATCTGTTTATTCTCAAACAAAAACACAAATAATCCAGTATGGATGTCAACAAACAACATTGCAGTGAATAGCTGGTCATGGGGTTAATTTCTGTAAAAAGAAGACGGGGAGCGCTAGGTACACCATATTGCTACATTAATCTCAGTCACTAGTTCCATCAAAGCCATATTGGTTTTGTGAGTTCATAGAGGTTGTAACATTACATGCATCTATTGGTTGTTCGCTACACGCAGTAAATGTGACGAAATGGCTGAAGTACTCTTCCCCACTATACTGCCGCGGAAGTATTAATGATATAAATTAAACTGCACTTTTTCTCTTTAAAAAAGGTCTAAATAATAATCACCTTTAATTATTACACTTTTTGATTTCCAATAACTTAACACTTGAAAAATCAAATATTAAAAAAATTATCATAAACCTTATTTCACACACCTCCTTATTACACACATAAAAATGATCAAATTTGAATATTTAGACAAAAACAGTACATCCTATTCATTTATTTTCAACTCTTAATTAATAGAAGAGTTTGCACAAACTTACCTATTATACTCGAGGTTCAAAAGTTGAACTTTGTTTAAGTAATCGACTATTTCCTTTTTGGTCTGGCCAACAACTCCTCCTTTAGCCACAATCCATTCACACAGGTACTTGATTGGCTGAAATAAGAATTGATATTGAATTAAGTTTTTATTGGGGAATATTCGTGGTGTATCAGATTTGTATAGACAAAGAAAGTATAATATGAGATATTACAACTGTGTAGAGATGTGATAAACTGGTATTTCAATTTTAATATTTGAAAGGGAGGAAGAAGCCTGGCATGTTCTATGTAACCAGCATGTTCTGTGTACCTGGCATGTTCTGTTTGTCTGGAGTGACTGTTTTTGCTATTGGTGGTTTACTTCTACCTGGTATTTTATGATGGTACGTAAGTGAACAACATGCCACTGGGGAAATTTGTCCTCTACTCAGTAAAAACGCTGCTGAAACTGCTTTTTTTAGTTGAAAATATAATCATTAGAGGTTGACCATCTTCGACCCATATACCTTCCATTGATGCAGTTCTCAATCGTCTGCTGAAGTGACATAACCTCAACTCTAACTCATTTTGAAGTTATAATTGTTTATGCTCTCCTGGAAAGTACTATATATTTACATCTATATTTATAGAAGTAAATATATAGTACGGTAAATTAATAGATTATATAAATACAACTATAATTTATACATCTGTGTGTCCTTTATTAATAAAACATAGGTTTGATACATTTTTCTGTTTTTATAAAAAATAATAGATTAAACAAAATGTAATGTGTTTGAAAATTTGTTAGTTTGACTTAATTTTTTACATTAAGTTGGGAATTAAAAATGTATTATTTTGGCATCAAATACGTAATTATAGCTTCATCTCATAACTAAAAAAAAATTAAAAATAAAACACTTTAATTTTTCTAATAAATTTGTAGGTTTATGATAGGTGTTGAAATAAAACTAAGTTTAGAAAAAAACTACTTTTACTCTATCTATATGCATTTCATGGCCAAAAATTGTAGATTTAACTTTATAAATTCCATTTTGATATGAGTCAAAGACACCAAAACACATTGGAAATTGTTAAAAAAAGTCAAAGAAAAGATTAAGTGAGTCACCAATCTTAGTGAGAGACCAAGTGGTCCTACAAGAAGTCTTTACTCTTTTCTCTCGGTATTTTAGCCGTCTCCATTCTTTTTCCTAATTTGATGATTGCCAATTAGAATTGGATGACAGTAATATTCTGAACACCATGACTCAAAGCCATTGTTCCGTTACCTGAGGAGTGTTGAGCGTAAGCATATGAACTTGCACTTTGTGTTCGTCACTCGACAGTTGTCGTCCCAGTTGCACTCGCAGCTGGTCATCATTACGCAGACTGCTGAGCGAGTCGCACTGTCGAGGACGCGGAGTCTCGTACTCGGTGCCGCCCGTGTGACGATGCAGCTTGAAACACGTTGCCGACACTCCGAGGTACGGCTCCAGACGAGTCTTGAGCGAGTCCACCGACATCCGCTTGTCAACCGTCACCTTCAACACTGTGCAAACATCTGTATAACAACGGGCTATTCCGCAAAATACTAATAATATTTATCTTCATAGAAACAAAATTCGGTTGGCTGCAGACATTGAAGAAAATTCTGACATTCTACAATAAAATACAAAAAAAACTTTAAAAAATAAGTGATGATAAATAATTCAGACCAAAGAGAGGGATCAACCTTCTGTATTAGGTTCCAAGACTCAAATGTTTACATAAATACTAAAAAAACTATCTGTTTTCTAAAAAAACTGCACACTATAATAAAAATGATAGGTGGCAAGCTACACACAATAAATATGATACAAGAATGTCATTTTATTGGACAAATTAAGTTTGTCACTGAAAAATGTAATCAATAATAAATTAATCGATCAAATTTGAACGAAACCTTCACACATTAAAAGTAAACTGATCAAGCTAAATAATATGCATATATTTTTTTCTTATTTATTTTTTTAACCTACCAATTACCTTAGGTCTAGAGCCTGTCCGGTGAATTAAAGACAGTAAGGTACCATAGCGGTATTAATCACATGCTAGCCAGAGGTGACTGCTCATGATCTGGCAGGAGTTGCTGGCTACTGGTTTCGATACAGTAACCTTTGACTTACTGGGTCAGAGCATTTTCCATACCGTGCCTAGCGAGCTATATTTTAAGGGTCCAGTGTTTAAATATCCACTTTTTTTAACAAACATGGTTTACATTCCGCATAGTTTTACGTAATCTTACTTTTTTTACCCCTGTTTTTGTACGGCGCAGCCTTGAAGTAAGTGAACTGTTTGGGCGGAGGCTGGCTGGTGACTTCTTCATCCCAGTTCTCCTCCTCCTATTTACACATAAGACATCATCAGAACACAGAGACTCATTCACATAGCACACACTAAGTTCAGCACAAGTGTGTCATTTGATAACCATTAATAAAGCAAGTTATAAATAGAGTAGGGTATGGAGTGGGTGGGGGCTACGGGTGTAGGAGTGGGATAAAAGATAGTCATCGTCAATCAATTATACAGCCAGTAGAAAAAAAGGATTCATGAGGATCGATAAGGTAGGAGAGGAGGGGAAGGGAGAGGCAACAGTTCAGTAATATTCATAATCAGCTGTTTTTATTCTTACAATACTTTGTTTTGGTTTTGTTTTCATATATGAGTTTAGAATAAAAAGTCTTACAAATTATTTTTTATTTCAATATCGACATGAAAAATTGGGCGACAAGGTGAAACAGTTTAATTGCAATCAATTTAATTTAGTCACAGTTAAATTTGAATACAAAAATAAATAGAAGATGGATCCTCAACAATTCGAAGCACTTATAAAGACATTAGTGACAAGTAATAAAAAGTACTCAGTACCGTTTTGAACCGGGAACGTCAAGAACAAACTAGAAACATAATGATTGATACAGTTTTTCAAAACTGGATACCAGTTTTGAAACATTTGACTCTAAGAAAGAAAGTTTCAAACATTATTTAGAATGGTTCAATACAAACACTACCCGACCAGCATTTATCCCCATCGTATAAACCGTCAACCTTCACAAATCCTGAGTCGACAAGCCAATTTTTTCCACTTTGCAAAGTTTAAATATTTTCTTAAATAATCACTTCATAGAGGAAGAGAGGGAGTCAAAATTCCTGGGTTTAATCATTGACAAACATTTAAATTGGGACAGTTATGTATTACATATAAAAAATAGCATCTGGGTTATTTGCATTACAGAAAATGTCTAATTACACTGACTTGTCAACTCTTAGAAATATTTATTTTGCATTTATTCAATCACATACCATTTTTTGTATAAGTTTATATGGGAGTACTTAAATTGTACAGTCAAATAGAATACTTTTTTTAAAGCAATACAAATTATTTTGGGCCTAATTTATTCATATATAATGTGAAACAATTCAGTAATTTATATTTTTATATGGAGAAACTTTGTTAGTTTTCAAATATGGTTGAAAACCAAATGTATCATTTGTAACAACCAAATTGTTGTTACAAATGATTAGAGCTAGAAACAAATCAACCAAAAGTGTCACAGTAACATTTATACCATAAACAAACATGGAACAATCTTAAAGCTGAAAATAAAACTCAAACAACAAAGAGAATTTTATTTTATTTTTAAACAAACATAAGAAAAATATAGCCGAGAATGGTCATGTACTTCCACCACTTTCTACAAACATTAAACATAATCTATTTGCACAAAAAACACTTAATAAATTAGTTAAGAAGAATATAAGATGTTTCGATGTATTTTAAAATAATTAATGAAACATTTTTATTTGAAACTATAGACTCTGGATTTGAATTCCACACTAATAACAACATAGAATGTACACACCCATTGCAAAAAATTTATCTTTAGGATTTTATATTTGTTTCTTTTAAAGGCAATACAATAAAATATAAGAGAGAAATGTGAGATAAAAAGAATGTATGATTAATTGACTATGCTGTATTTAATTTACTTATGATATGAATTGAGTGAAACTAAATGAAAAAATAAAAAAAATTGTACCAAATAAATATCACCAAAAATTTAATTTAAAAAATATTAAAATATTTTAGCTACATTGTATAGCCCTTTTATTTGACCCTTACGGAAAAGAGACAAGAAAAACACATTTCCACATAAACACCAGTTAGAACTATCCAATCCACAGTTGGATGGACCATGCCGTTAGTCGAGCGCAGGCATGCCGCTCAGGCCTCCGACTGAGGCCCGGTAAATCACATCACTTATACTGTGCTTGGCCGTGGCCAGAGTTAGCGGGTCTGTTATTTTACGCAACTCCGCTGCGACATATAGCCCGAAAGCTGTAAACTCGTCAGTGGCGGGGCAACAAGAGGAATGGTGACTACACACTAAACTGCACTCTGAGCTTACATATCCCGTGTCTGCCCCCCTGTCCCCACCACTGGACGTGGCTGGGGAATCCTGAAATGAATTGTGATTTACGATTTGACCGAGGGAAGAGTGATTTTAATAGCATCAAATCCTTTATTGTCATTGATCACATGTTTAAAGGTAAAATAGACATTGTAACATCAAGCAATACAAAAATCAACATACCTTCACAAATTTAAATATTCTTAGAATTTGCTGTTGACTTTGAATCTTTTAGCTTTTAGCACATAAATGTAGAAATGTTGTAACTTCCTTGAAAAATTTAAATTAAAATTTCATAACTATTCTTGTAAATGAGTAATCAATGCATTATAGAGAACATATAATATATGTTTTGTGACAATAGATTATTTATTTTTTTGACCTAAAGTTACATTCCATAACTAAAATATGGTATTTTGTTAAAAAAATTTATTAAATTATAATTTTATGTATTATATTATTGTAAAAATAAAAACAAACGCTAAAATGATATATTTCTTACCTGTTTTTAAGATCACATTAATAAAACTATAAACCTCTTAATTTTAGGTTACAAAAACAAGTTTTAGGGTCCAAAGTCAAATAAGTTTATTACTATTTATTGTTTATTAGTTCTCATCCTCATGGTCTGATTCATCCGGTCCAAAATTGCATCACCTTCACTCATGTCCTCCACAAGATATTACTCAGCAAAAACCTTCATTTTGGTCTCCATGATTTATATTTATATCAATTAAAAAAGGAAAAAAAACTTTCATTGAAACAATACAAGGTGCTCCAGAGTAACTTTCATCTACGAAAGAATGCAAAAAAATGGGTAAAACTGGTTTTACAAGTGTGCAGGGTTGTAGCTTAAAGGTACTAGGGCACACAGCATTGTGGCTAACTTGTATCGGCTATCAGAACAAAATTTACCACCCTAAGGTTCAGAAATCACCCTGAGCCAGTACTTAAAGGTTTTAATATTTTTATACTTTCATACTTTATGCAAAATACTTTTTCCAAAATTTTACTATGATAAAATAAATTGACTAAATTAAATTTCATGTAAGTATTTTAGAGATAAATATCAGAAATCTTTCTCTGACAACATTAATAATCATAAGTCTAACTTCTAATTAGGTAGAATATTTTCAATAAAATGAAGTAGTAGGGCTTAAGCCCTATTCTATATTGAACAAACGGAAGGGGAAAGGGATTCTTAAAAAGAAGGGGCAATAAGAATGGAAAATTTTGAACAAAACGGAAGGGTTAACAACTTAAAATATCCAGATCCAAATACAGACACAACATTGGCCTGTGAGGATTTGCATTAACCAGAAATTCCCTTTATAGCGCTAGAGAAGACCACACCTTCCTCTTGAGAGCACACATTCCTTAGGGCGTAACACTAATTTTAACATACCTATCAATTAAGGATTTTCTCTTGTGGGCACACCTTCCTTTTGGACAATATTGTTATAACCCACACCATAAGTTTAACAAATCATATGTAATATCCAAGACTTAGTTTGAGACTCACCGGAGCAGGCAGGGGGTTGGGCTCTTCGTCTGGAGGTGAAACACCGTCACTCAAACACTCGTCCTGTACATCCCCGATGAGCGTCCTGCACAGCACAATACATCTGATGAGACTGTATACCAGATCAACTGTCAGGAAAACCACCAGCCAAAACTGGAAACTTACAAAACCTTTGGACACCAGTATTAACTGATTCTTCATTCTAAAATACAATTTATTACTCTGTTTTTTACTTTCTCAATTTATACACAGTATATGGAGAAAGAGTGGAACCCCTCTAATCCAAACTAATTGGGACTGAAGCCTGTTCGGATTAAGGGGTGTTTAGATTTCCCGGGAAATAATATTACCACTTATTTCATTCATGGTAAGCGAGGGACACTTAGCGATTGGGGTTATACAGGCTGGGTGAATTAGTATTCGAAAGGGCAGTGATCTTGGCGCGTCCTACTGGAACATGTATCGCACCTGTCTACTGAGTGTTCACCTGCTCATTAGTGTGTATCGCTAACAGCATAACGACGTGATGTTCATGCAATGCTAGCTTGGAATAGCGTCTACTTGAAGATTTTTTCACTTTGACAGTAAAATATAACAGACTTAAAGTGAAAAACTTATGTTTATTTTAAATCTTGTATTGTATTTTGGTGTGTCAACCCTTGAAAAATAAATTTGTGTGATTAAATCAATTTATTTTATTTTCATCTATTTAATTTTTGTTTTCCCGAGAACATGTTTGGATTTGCCGGGATTACGGATTTACGGATTGTCGGGTTTCACTGTATTGTATTTATCAACATTTTTGAATATGAGACGAGAGTGGTTATATCCGTTTTGAGGCTTCCTGAATCCAAGAAAGTGGTTTCTGGACTCATGTCTGTATGTGATTAAAACCCGAGACTACACTGATCTTTATCTTGTCTGATTTTTATGAAATTTGTCAAACAGGTGTACTTTGGCCATATCTTCAGACCATTTTTTAAGGATAATTTACCTCCAAAAATTCTTAAAAGTGTGAAAATTATAAATTTCTCAAAACAGCTAAGATCACAAATAATATGACCCCACCCATATGTCTGTAAAACTAATGGTTCAAAATTTATGGGCTTTTAAATGTCAATGACTTATTTTCTCATATTGTTAGTTTAAGAAATTGGACTATTATTTTTGAAACAATAACTTTCTTATGATATTTATATAAAATTTAAAGAATATGATAGTTTTACTAAAGGTTGTCGTTTTTTAATTTAATAAAGGGACAAAGTATTGTGTCAGTCCACTGATATTGTGTATTTTATGTTTACAGGATTTGTACCTGTCGCTATCAGTGAGGCTGCTGTCTTCGCTGGTGCTCTGATCACTTTGGGTGTTGGCAGCAGTGGCAGGATCCTCGTCACCCGAGCCCCCACCCCCCGCTCCGCTGCCCAACACCAAGGGGAGAGAGAGGCTGTTCTTAGAGCCCCCACCTGCCCCCGCTACACTCGTCCCAGTTACTGAAAACAAAACAGCATCTACTCAAGCTATCGTCCAATTTAAATTCCACAAACTATAATAAACTCAATCTTAATCTTAAGGAATAAAAAATTTACATTGGTGCACAAAAAGTTACATGTTATTACTACAGTAGAATCCCATTTAATCAAGATAATGTTGACCGTTAAACCTCGGTTACTCAAAATTTGGCTAAAACAGAATTACAGAATTATAAAAGATACGAAATAAAAAATATATGAGTTAATTTTTTTTACTGCAAAATACAGTTATGGATAATCAATATAATTGCATTGAAGGTGATATAAATTATAAAATTTATAGTACAGTAATTATAAAAAACTTCAAATAATGTGATGCGATATGCAGTCAGGGTAGGCTCGGTTAGCACAGAACCTCGGTTAATCATGTCTCAGTTAGATGGGGCTCTACTGTATTTTGTAGAAAATAGTTAAACAAATTATTGTTTTTACTTCCTTGTGGGAAATAGTTAGATCATGGATATGTCTGAAGGGAATTTTTAGTTCATCTAAACAGCTGTTCTTATAACCATATGACGGAACTTCTGTTAAACACTTTCGCTGCACTTTTCGCGTTCCACAAATCTGCTAATACTTTATACTTTTAACTGAAATGGCGACCTACCCAGGTAGGTATTTAAAGCCAAGTATGAATGAGGAATGAATGTAGGATGATTGTGGCGCGATCTTGTAGTCTTGTTACTGACTAAGGCTGACATGTTCCTTAGACAGGACTGTTAATTAATAGCCCAACAGCCGATGGCAACTAATGGACCTACAGTTTAACGTGGAATCCGAACCACGGCCTCTAAATTACGAATTAGTCTAATTATGAGGATGGTCTTTGTGGATTAACATAGTATTCAATAGTGCGGACGTTAATCCACACAAGAGAACACTACATCCACTGACCATCTCTCACAACTATCCACAATTCGTGACCTCCAAGTAGCTGGATTACAGGACGTCGCCACCGTCCCAGTGCTTAATACCCTTCCCAGAGCTTAGACATATCCATGTCAAAATGTGTTCCAAAGATAATAAACTCCTTGATGTTATTTGTTGATTTACATCAAATTTATGAGTGAGAAAATTTCCTAAGAAAACTTCATTTCGTATAAAGCAATGTTGAACAGTTTGCTCCAATCGTAAAAAATCAATATATACCGTTTATTATACCTTTTGCTGTTAACTAGGAGCAATGTGTAATCATTGGAATATAAATAAAAGACCTACTTATTGTGAAGCTGAGAGTAATATTATACATTAATTGTATGAAAACAATGTTGAAATTTAAAGTAGTAATAAGAGTAAAGTGAAATTCACAGAACTGCAAACCCACCAACCGACTGCTGAACAGATGTCATGACCAGTGGTGCCACCACACTAACAAATGCCTCACTCTGGTCACCGGTTGACCACGTGCCAAGACTCTGTCTTTGGCCCAAGCCCAGGAACGGATCTGCTCTTAGCTACTTTTTCTTTCATTATCTTCTATCATTTCTCAACAGCCACTGCTTAATAATCACCACAAACCCATTGTGAGATATGTACACAGCACTTTGATAATTTCAGATGAAAAAAATTGACTCTGACATAAATAAATTTTCAATTGACATTTTTTTTTTGACACTGTATACTACCTTTAACGTAAACAAATATTAACTTAAGTAAAAGAGTAACTCATGTGAAGAAAAATATATTTATTTTTCTGATTTTATTACTCCATGGCCTTTCAAGGCAATTGTGATTCATAATCATGAATGTTATATAGTACATTTAATTGAAAAATAAAGTTCTATTATGCATATAACTCATTTTTTAAGCATTTATTTGAAGTTCAATGCAAGAAACTCAACTAATTGCAATATTTTATACGTGCAATAATAATGTGATATTTTTTAGATAATGAAGGACTCAAATAATTCAAGATACTTGATATTTTTTGTCTTTAACCCAATATATTGATGACAATAACTTATTTATTTATGGTATGAGAAAATCATTACATCAATTATATTGAATCAATAAACAAGTCACTTCTATAATTAAACAATGACGAATCTGGAAGGAGGTTCACATTTAAATGAACTATTCATAAAAGAACAAATGGTTTTTTCACCTTTGTCCTGGGAACTGACGGAGTCTCCGGCCATCTTGTTGGAGGGAGCTGCTGGTGTCGAACTCAACGGTGGGATAGACAGTCTGGCCAGAGTTTCTGTAATAAGTACAATCACATGTGAAACTTCTTATAACTGAGCTAGCAGCATGAGAAAGTTAAGATAGTGATTAATTCGATTAAATTATTAATCCTAGAGCTGGCAAGCAGTAGAGTAGCAGGTATAGAGTTTTAACACAACTGCAAGCCCTAGGGTTAATCGTAGGTTAAACTTATACATAGTATGGATGGAGAAAGAATCGTTTTTGTCAACATTTTTGAATTTGAGTTGAGAGTGGATGTCTCAGTTTTTAGGCTCTCTGAATCCAAAAAAGTGGTTTTCAGACTGATGTCTGTCTGCGTACAAACCCCCGAGACCACACTTATCGTTCGATTTTTATAAAATTTGTTACACAGGTGCACTTTGGCCACATCTCCAAATCTAATTTGAATTTTTTATTTTTAAGGGTAATTTACCTCCATACCTCCTTAAAAAATGTGATAAATACAAATTTCTCAAAATCCGCTCTAACGATTTTGATTAAAATTTCATGGTTTATAATGTTCCAAATGATATGAGACCATCCACATGTCTGTAGAACTAATGTTTCAAAAGTTATGGGCTTTTAAATGTAAAAATATAACTTCTTTATTTTTCGGCAAAACAAAAATTTTAAATAAAATAATATGACTATTACAATTTAAACCAGCTCAAAAAACTAAACAAATGTTGAATCATTAGTGTACGACTAACTGTTCCAGAAAAATGTTTAATTTTATGCCAGTGGTAAACGCAGTATGTTGTTTGAGAGCGCCCAATGTTATTCTTACAAAATCAATTTCTTCCTTATTTCTCAACCGTTTTCCGTAAAACTGGTTATGCAGTGTAGGGTCACATTGCCCAAAAATACCCACTCAAAAAAAGTTTAGTATTACCTGTTGAGAGGAGAGATGTCATTACATCCCTCCCCTCCAAAAAAGTTCCCTCCCTGTCCCAAAAAGTTCTATCAATTATTTGAACCTACTTTATCTTGTTGTTAGTTTAAGAAATTGGATGGTAATCTTTGACTTTGACACCTCCTCCAATTGATTTCTAATGTACAAATACCCCATACCATACAAAACAACAATTCGTAAATCCTTGGGCAGAAAAAAAATTCCCTGGACAGTGCTTGTTTTAGAGTATAAGAGAGTCGGAGGGTAACTTACCCGGGTCAGTAGCAGGCAAAGTGATGTGAAGAGTGATGACGTGTTCAAACCTGTCGATCACACTGAACAATCTTGACGAGTTGAAGGGCTTCTCCACAGGACCACTGCTCACGTACACCTGACGGGTAACCATAGTTAACCACGTTATTCATAAACCTGTGTGTACTGATTTATATTTATTTTGTTCAAACACAAATGTCCTTTATCTCAAGCCTACAGAATAGCTGGGTGGTTCTGAGGTTGTAGTACCTGCTTTATAATCTGAAGGTTGGTGGTTTGATTTGAAGGTTGGTCTGAGCAAAATTACTAAGACAATGTTCCTTAGACAAAAGTCTTAATTAATAGGCCAACAGCCAATGGCATCTAAGTGACCTACAGTTTAACAAAGAATCTGAACCATTTTTTCCTCTAATTGACAAACTGGTCTAATTATGAGGATGGTTATTGGCAATGAATTCAAAAGCACTTCAATGAATTCCATATAGTAGTAGCATTCAACAGTGCGGATGTTAATTCACACCAGAGAATATCAAAGTAATGACCATCGCCCACAACTATCCACAATTCGTGACCTTTAAGTAGCTTGATTAAAGAACACGCCACTGTCCCAGTCTATTTTAATTATTGAGCTATTAACTCTTTGAGTGCAGAGCATCTCGATCCGAGATGCGCCGTTACTGTAGCTTGAGTGCCAAAGTCAACCTTCAACCAACACTTACCTCAATTATTATGGATTGGGTCTAATCGATCAAATTATATATTTAAATTAGCTGTGCAAGCGTATGCATCTTAGTGAAATAGATATAAAGGTTTGACAACACCGTCAAAACAATCTTGTAACATATTCTATTTACCTGAATTGACAAATACAAATGATCTGGGTTATTGGCCAGATAACCATGGCCATTGGCCAACCATTATGGGATTTAATTTAGCGAATTTCCAAGGTATTTAATATTCATGTAAGCAGACCTTTTTATACGTAGTATATGGAGAAAGTATTGTTTCGTCAAAATTTTCGAATTTGAGTTGAGTGGATATATCCGTTTTGGGGTCCCCTGAATCCAAAAAAGTGGGTTTTGACGTGATGTCTGTCCGTCCGTGTGTCTGGATGTGTACAGTGCCACAGCCTACCCCGTTGGTCCGATTTAGATGAAATTTGGCATGTATGTATATATTCACCGTATCTCCAGGCGTTTTTTTTCATTTTTTTGAATTTTTGATTTTTAAGGGTAGTTCACCCCTAAAAACCCTTAAAAAACGTGAAAAATCCAAATTTCTCAAAAACGGCTCTAACGATTTTGATTAAAATTTGATAGTTTATAGTGCACAGAGTACAAAATAATTTGACACCACCCGCATATCTGTAAAAATGACGGTTCAAAAGTTATGGGCTTTTAAATGTCAAAAAAATCAAATTTTTAAATTTTCAGCGAAAACAATAAAAGTAAAGTATAACTTGACTGGTACCATTGAAACCAGCTTAAAAAACTAAACAAATTAGTATTTTGAATTATTTGTCTACGACTAACGGTTCCAGAGAAAAGTTAAATTTACTGTCCACGATAAACGCAGTACGTTGTCTGAAAGCGCCCAATGTTATTCTTATGGAGAATATAAAAAAATCAATTTCTTCCTTATTGTCCAACCGTTTTCCATGAAACTTGGTATGAAGCGTAAGGTCAAATCACCGAACAAAACCAGCTCAAAAAGCTTGGTATTCCCCCTATACAATTTGAACAATTAATTTAACTTTGTCTCTCGTGTTTTTATTTTCAGAAATGGGATGATTATTTTTGAAACAATAAATTATTAAAATATTTAGATTAACTTTGTAGACATATAGATCTTTATTAACCAGATTGTCTTTTTTTTAATTTTAAAATAATATTATAGCAGACCTTTTTGAAACTGATAGTGGACATTTTACAAAATTTATTTGTTTGTACATTGTTAACATATATTTTGAATGAAAAATATAGAATTTTGGTGAGGAAGATTTAAACCAATAATTGAATAGTAGGCAAAACCAATTATTTATTATGGAAAGAGTTATTTGATCAGATAATCAAACATAAAAAAAGAATTAAATTACATTAATTGGATTATAAATTGGAGATAAGGTATTTTGATTCTAAATTTTCAAACAGTTTTTTAATGTCAATACTTTTTAAATTCAAAGCTCATATTAACTATTTAAATGAATAGCAAAATTAACAGGCCTAAGGCTGGTTCTCGTTGCCAAAGCATTGCATTGCAAGGTTACCTGGCAGTTACGTTACAGACAGTTGTAAGTTGCGTTTCCCCTTACCCTGTTACACGAGGACAAGCCAGCGTCTTGCAAAGTCTGTGAATCGTCCTCCAGCACCTGGTGGTAGTCGGTGTAGCGCTCCATCACCAGAACCATGTCTTCAGGTTTCACAGACACCGAGTAGTTCGTGGAGATCGTACTTTTCAGTTCTCCCACTGTACTAGTTAACGAGCTACGGATTGAGATCGCTCGATCCAACACTTCATCGCCCTCTAGATCTACGACGTAGACCTTTAATGTCACACCTGCAATCGTTTGAATATTGCAGATAGACTCATGAATAAACAGCTTTAGCCCTTGCGATTGTACATTAATTTAAAAAAAAATAACACAATCAGAAAACTCAATTTATCTACTCTCATAGATAATTTTCTTTTGAAAGATGTTCTATGTATTTCAGGCGATAACTGGTCCTGTAATTATTTAAATTTCAGTTGTTATTTAGTTTATTGTTTAGTATCCTTATTTTTCTGAATGGGTTTAGAAAGCGGATAGCCATAGGTTTATATCAGGATTCATTCTTTTCAGTGTTAGTCTAGTAATTTTTGCTGTTTTCTTGGGGTTGAAAAAGTAAACCTATTTTACACTAACATTCATATTTATAATTAAGTTTTAGTACCATGGTTAGTATATGAATTGAGGAATGTACGTAAGTCAATTTTGTTACGCGTTTCGTATGAGAGAGATCAAAAAACAAGATTTAGCGCTTGTTTCTAGACCTTCTAGAACCAGAAACGGGAGCTTTTGATTTGTTATCATCAGGAAAAGTGTTATTTCATTAATTATTTCATATACATGACCAGAGATAGATCCAAGTCATTAAAACTAATACACTTATTTAAATTTAAGAAACTCACAAAAATGTAATTTTTTAAAATTAGGGTAGGCTATAGAAAATCTTAAAAGCATATCTTATTTTTGTATTTAAATGTGTGTTAGCTGCTTTTTTAATAGCTTTTATCATTTGTATGTTGAAAGATAATGGATTATTTTGATTAGTTTTAGATATTTGTGTTTATATTTTATGTACTAGATGTGAAAATATTTTAGAACAATAGCAAATAATTGTCAGCTTAAAAGCTTATAGTTTACAAACAATAAATTAATGATAATTTATATAATCAATAAAATTTATAAATGCAGTAGTTAAAACTTGAAAAAAAGAAGACCAATCAAAAGCTCAAAAAATCAATTAAAATTTACAATACATTTCATGGATTACTAATCTCTGTGCATTTAATTTTTAGACAACAGCTGTTCCATGGCGGGGTAAACTACATAATCTCCTTATTCAACAAGCTGAAAGGTTAAACAAGGTGAAATTTCCCAAGTGCAACCCTAGAAATGCAAATTTAATTAAATTTACAGTGTAAATTTAGAGTGTTTTTACTTGGCAAAAGCTCGGCTCCAACTTTTTCAAAACGCCTAGAGCCGAGCCGAGCTTTAAAAAGCTCGATGTTTGGAGCCTTCACACATCCGTATCGAATTCCCACCATAAGCAATCCCAATTTTGCTTGCAAATGCGTGGTATAGTGGTGGGAGGGCCCACCTTAAATAAATGGTAACCGGCTAAGGTGGAAGTTTTTTTGTTTAGTTGGTATTACAGTGGACACCTGTTTTGCTTTTTTTACCATTGTATGGTTAAGGAGAGGCATGTTTTGCATTTTTTTGTTTATATTGATTATTTTAAGAAGAGCTGTATAATTCTTTTATCATTCAGGTAAGGGAAAAATACGTAGCGGTTTTAGGGTTAAAAGACTTGAATAATAGCAAAACTAATAAACTTACCACCAGGGAGGTAAACTTCAAACTCTTCGTCCTTGTTTTTGATTTCCAACAGCAAAACATCAATTTTCTGCGTGGCCATGATCTCGGCCAAAGTCTCTTTCTCCCTGTTGTCAAAGCTCACTTCTATAGTCTCCTGTACTGGGTTGTAACACACCAGACGGCAGTCCCCTCGTTCCACCAACCCGCTCAGACTAAAAACCTAAATATTTAAACCCAACCAAATTTTAGTTTTTTAAACATCAAACTTTTTCGGAAATCTAGAGTCGAATAGAATATTCCAATATTCAACATTTCAATATTTGGTGTTCGACACATTCACGCACCCCTAGTTATAAACATACAGAATTAATAATACAAGATCTATATTAAATATGTATTTCTTACTAACAATACACACTAATATTACTCAGGTTGTCTAACCCTCAAAAAAGCCTAAAATTGACAATGAGTCAACATAAAGAGACGGAGATTAGATTAGATTAGATTACCATTTGAAATGACAACCTACCCAGGTAGGTATTTTAAGCCAATTATGAATGAGAAATGATTGTGGGATGATTGTGGCGCGATCTTGTAGTCTTGTTACTGACTAAGGCTGACATGTTCCTTAGACAGGACTGTTAATTAATAGCCCAACAGCCGATGGCAACTAAGGGACCTACAGTTTAACGTGGAATCCGAACCACGGCCTCTGAATTATGAACTGGTCTAATTATGAGAATGGTATTTGCGGATTAACGTAGTATTCAATTGAGAGCTCACATTGTAGGCCTCGGTGGTGACATCGTAGAGGCTGCTGTCGTTGTGCACATACACCTTGTTTTCGGTAAGCCCCCGGGACGGATGGTGACAGTGGACCTTCAGCGCAGACATCTCTGAGTGTCGCTCCTTCAGCCGTCGTTCCGAGTCATACTTCTCCTTCAGCTCCTTCAATAGTGTCTACAACATTTCAATGTCTGCTAAAATTCCACTGTTATAAGAAATACACAAGAATGACGAATATCCCTGATAATCACTGGTGATCATAACTGTGAATTTCCTCAATAAGGTATTTATTTTTCAGGAAATTAGTGATGTATTAGTTCAGTAGACACGTGCTCAAACATACTAATGTGGGAAACATCTATCTGGATAAATATAGAGTACTATATAGTCTGGATGTGTACAGAGCCATAGCCTACCCCGTTGGTCTGATTTAGATTAAATTAGGTATGTATGTATATATTCACCGTATATCCAGGAGTAATTTTTGATTTTTAAAGGTAATTCATCTCTAAAAACCTAAGTAGTTCCTAGTTTAATCGACATATTGGTTCCAAGTTAGTTGCTGTCAACAAATACACCTAAAAATTTTTGAGAAGGGACAGTATTGTTTTTATTAGGATTTAAATATATAAATTTCAATTCAAAGTCAAAATTAAATTCTGTGTTTTATCTTGGCACAGAAGGAGCCTATTACCATGGATCCAGTTAGGTGCATTTATTGAAGTTTCATTAACCAATATTGAGTTCAAACTTATTACCTCATTTCATCGTTAGTATATATGTTTACAACAGTACCTTTATATGTTCCGGGAACTGGTCAACTTTGACAGCATCGCAGTTCTGGTCTGATATCTGCCTGTACATGAGCATGTAAGCATTGGTGCTGGAGCTGTAGGCACCGCTGTAGTACCCTCTCAGCGCTCCGCCCCCGTATGTCTTGGCTATGTCTTCGTTAGTTATCTGCAAACACAAGCAAATATATAAGCCATGTTGTCATCAGATATCTGTTCGGAGTGAGTTTGCTGTTTATGTTTACGACCAGTCCAAAGCGGTAAGAATGTAATAGAAAGGTAAGGAAATAAGATTAATTTTAGGAATATACTGTTTTACAATAAACTATGCGAAATACTATCTCGTGTTGAGACCATGAATACTGTGGTGAAATCCTGAAATGAAGTCTGCTTCACTAAAATTATGGTACTGTATTGCTTATTTAGCAAATATCAACAGAATTGTACTTTTAAGAAAAATTTCATGTAATTAACAGATCTTAGATCATACGAGAGGTTTTGGAGTCCTACGCCTACATTTGAAAAAATTCAAATGCAGGCAAATCGGTCTATCTTAAGGAAGGTTTAGGGGAGGTTTGTACACTAAAATGAGGATTTGAGATATTTTACATATCTCTATAATATTATAAAGAAGAGGTGGTATCTGTACGTTTGTGGGTTTGTTTGTTGTGGCAAGTAAACATGAAAAATACTGAACCGACTGGTATGAAATTTTACACAAAGGTTGATCTTAAACTCATAGGCATATTCATTTCATTAAAATCCCCTCGGGCTACGCCCCGTGAATGTTATAGGTTTAAATGTTTATGTTTTCAAAGAATGAAAACATAAAATTACTTAAATAGCTATGAACACTAAAATTTGACAGTTCGGAAAGCAAAAGACAAGGTTGCTGTAAATGACCTAGGTTTCAATGTTTACAACTTCTAATTTCACCATCTGTTTACAATACTTTTTACAGTCCAGAAGAAGAAAAAAGAAAGTTCATTTTACAGATAAACTGCAGGATCGAAATTAATATTACCAAAACTGGTAATTTTTATTTTTTGGTGATATTTTGTCCTGTTGTAGATACTTGTGTTTATAAATTGTTGAGATTGTGTTTAGTATAAAATACTATTGTAAATACCTATTTTAATGTGAATCGTATTTTACCTCAAATATTAAGCTTTTTTTTCTTAATCAAATTTTCATGTTTTAGAATATTTATTTTATGCCGAAGAGAAAAGGTAACCTCTCTCAAACCTTTTTTACCCGAGCGAAGGACAAGTACTTTAGCTAGTTTATTATAAAAAATTAGTCTTTATAAACTCCATTGAAATCAGCCCAAAACAACAAACAATATAGTATCTTGAATCTTCACTCTACGTCAATCAGTTACTGAACACGATTTAAGAAGCTTCAATGTTAATTTAATAGGGGAATAGATTATAATTGATATCTCGCTTATTATTTGAAATATTGCTCTAAATCTTTTGTTCCTTGTGGCAGCAAACCTACTCATTTCCCATGTTATTTTATAGAGGATAAGCAAATTAATAAAACTTCATCTAGGTAAAGTATTATAACTTTTATAAAAGATATTAGTTAAATTGTTTGATCAAAAATGTTACATTCTATTTCACATAGCAACAAATCTACTTACTTATTTCCATTTTATTCTAATAGAGTATGGGAAAATTTTTGTGAACTTCCTTTTATTACATTATCTTCTGAAATGTCTTATTTATAAGCATAATGTACATTTGATATTACATTTCATATACGGCTTAACCAAGTTTATTTTGCATCACCTCAAGTACTGGTGAGTACGCAGGTCTGCTGTTATAGTGGTATTTTCAGTGTGTTTACATACCCTGGTCACACTGGTGTCATTGAAGCAGAACCACTCCTTGTTGGAGAAGTCCTTGATGTAAGCGTAGTAGTGGCCACCGCTTGCACTGCCGCTGTGGATCATGATGCTGAACAGCTCGTACTGGTACGGACCTTTGCTCACTCCGTGTTGTCGGTTCTTTTCGTTCTCGACGTGATTATTTTCATGTTTTAGAATATTTATTTAGAAGAGAAAAGGTAACCCCTCAAACCATTTTTAACCCTAACGAAGGACAAGTACTTTAGCTAGTTTATTATAAAAAACGAGTCTTTATAAACTCATTTGAAATCAGCCCAAAACAAAAAACAATGTAGTACCTTGAATCTTCACTCTACGTCAATCAGTCACTAAACACGATTTAAGAAGCTTCAATGTTAATTTTATAGGGGAAAAGATTATAATTGATATCTCGCTTATTATTTGAAATATTGTTCTAAATCTTTTGTTCCTTGTGGCAGCAAACCTAAATACTCATTTCCCATGTTATTTTATAGAGAATAAGCAAATTAATAAAACTTTATCTAAATAAAGTATTATAACTTTTATCAAAAATGTTACATTCTATTTCACATAGCAACAAATCTACTTACTTATTCCCATTTTATTCTAATAGAGTATGAGAAAACTTTTGTGAACTTCCTTTTATTACATTATCTTCTGAAATGTCTTATTTATAAGCATAATGTACATTTGATATTACATTTTATATACGGCTTAACCAAGTTTATTTTGCATCACCTCAAGTACTGGTGAGTACGCAGGTCTGCTGTTATAGTGGTATTTTCAGTGTGTTTACATACCCTGGTCACACTGGTGTCATTGAAGCAGAACCACTCCTTGTTGGAGAAGTCCTTGATGTAAGCGTAGTAGTGGCCACCGCTTGCACTGCCGCTGTGGATCATGATGCTGAACAGCTCGTACTGGTACGGACCTTTGCTCACTCCGTGTTGTCGGTTCTTTTCGTTCTCAACGTGATTCGAACATCCTCCACTCACATCGATTCCTTCATCATCGTCCTGTAACAACAGAGTTGTCAAATTAGACTATAGAATTTTAAAGGAAACCATTTATATAAAACTAAGAATAAAGGTTTTAGGTATTTTAATTACCAATTAAATTACAAATTGTTACAAATTCAAGCAAATACAGTATTGAAACTTCATATTGTTTTGACAACTTAAAAACAGATTTTGAGGATTCAATTTTTTAATAAAATAGTAAATATGGCAACATTCTATTTTGGGTATGAACTTATAAACAAATAGTATATATTCTGACTTAATTTACTTAACAAACTTAAAGTAGAAAGTAAACTAGGCTATACATAAAAGTAAACTTGCCTTAGATATAACACTTTACAATACCTTTCTGAAGTGGCGATCTATCCAGGTATTTTAGGTTAAGTTATAAATGAGAACTGAGTGTAACATAATTATGACACAATCTTATGTCAAAGCCTGACATGTTCCTTTGGCATGAGTGTTAATTAATAGCCAAACAGCCAATGAAATCTAAGGGAACTAGAGTTTAATGTGGAATTGTTTCCGGTTCTGGTGGGGCACGCCCACTCCTTTCAGTTGTCTTTGAGTCTCCGTGACGAGTGGACGTGTTTGGTTTTTTGTGTATGTAATGTTTAGTGAATGGTTTGTTTGTAAGTTTTATTGACTGCTTTAAACTTTTATGTTTTCAGCTTTATACCGGTTTGGTTTGGATTATATGTTAATTGTGATATGTTTTAGATATTAGTTCACCTGAGGACGGGATCAGATTCCAGATCCCGAAATGTCGTGAAACTTTAAAAATCGTCGAATATCGTGATGGAAAATGATTGCAATAAAAATCTAAATAACATCAATCCACCATCACCAATAATGAATTTCAAACAAAGAAGTGGAATCCACATTAAACCACATTTTGGAACATTGGAACCACATTTTTTCCTCTCAATTACAAACTGGTCTCATTATGAGGATGGTCTTTGCGGACGATTAAAGAAGCTGGATTACAGAACATGTCACAATCCCCTTGTAATTTTTAGGCAGTGCTTATTACTAATTTCAAGGTAATTTAAAAGTACCTGCCACCTTCAATTCAACAGTCGTTTGAATGCGACTAGTTTCGGGAACTTTTTATTCCCATTATCAAGCATACATTTGTTCTAAAGTCACTTACCTGGTTTATGTCTCCAGTTTGAGGCGTAAAGGTGTCCTGTGTGGGTTGGCTGCCCTCGTCGTCCAGAGCCGAGCCGCTGTCCGTGGTGCTGCTGTCGTCGCACCGGCTCACCGTCAGCTCGTCGGGCAACCCTTCGCTGCCGTTCACCTCCTCCCCACCCCCGCCCTGCTCCACAAAGCTGTTCAAATCTAGAAGTTCTGGAAATGTCACCCTGAAACCAGATTACGTTAGTAGCAATTATCAATGTAGATAAATGTATAAATGATTACATTGCTCCCAAATACAAATACATAATAATTTACGGTACAGATATAAATTAAATTTATTACTTTAATTTAAAGAAACGTTTTCCAGTCATGCAAACATGACATTATTCTTAATTGCATTTCGTCGATTACGTCAGGTGTAACTTCGCTCAGTTCTTCAGTAACTTCAGTAATATGCACAGGTTAGTCCAGGTATCAGTTATGTTAACTGTATTTTTTTAACCCCATCACTTACATTTTTTTATTTGATTTTCGTCACCCTAAAATTGAATATTTGTTTCAATTTGTCTATTTCTTGGATATTACTGCCTGTATATAGGAATTTTGAGAAATATATTGTTATTTTACTATCCATAATGAACTGCAATATCAATCTGTATGCACAACTATTGTATCAATCTGTAGTATTCACAACTATAAAATATTTAACTAAGCAATCATCACTATCACTAATCTTATTTGCCAATTATTTTTTCAATTTCATAATCATTTAACTCCTTCCCTTGTACTCATGAACAAAAATGAAATTACTTCCATTCATTTTACAAATTTACAATAAACAATTCAAAAATAATGTGTATAAAAATTTCACTAACTCTTTGAGAAATATTGTTTAGAACAACGTAAACACAACAAAGCAGACAATGTCAGTTGATGAAATGCCGTTTTCTATCGGCTATTTTTAACGATAAGGCTGGCTAAAGGATGAAATTATGACCAAAATAAAGCCTGAAGCTTACAGAATAAGAAGCATATGCAGTCTGTTGGATTAATGAGGAACTAACTAACTAGAACGGTGCAATCTATTTATATTTACAGATGGCAATTTGTTGTCACTTCACGTAATGGCTGGTGGGACTGCGACCCCATCATGCGAATGGGTTAAAGATATTACAGTTATAAATTACAAAAAAAGTCATATTTTCAATCTAATTGAAAATAAATGTATTTAATTTACAAATAAATATAATAAAGGTTGTATAAAAATAATTGTCCTTAACTACAATCTTTGACTATACATTATTAATAAACGTGTCATTCATGGTTAAATGTTGTCGCCAATAAAATTTCGGAAGGCCTGGTCCAGTGCTGACAGTGTAGTGCCGCTTCCTAGTGGCGAAGGCTGTAAGCTCACTTGGCCCCGCCCTCAGGAGTGTGTGCACACTCGTAGTAACTTTGGGGATGAATGAGTTGACGTGGCGCACATCCCTCTCTTGCCCTTATGAATGGCTGGTGGGAGGGTGAAGGGGGGTAGCAGACGGCAGCGCTCCTGTACGGGGAACAACGCACTAACTCCTGCCGATAACTAAGCTGATTTGAAAACAACTCAAGCCACTACAGCTTGCTCATAAGAATGACACGTCTATTAATAATGTATAGTCAAAGCTACAATGCTCTTAATAAAGTTAAATATGCCAAATAAAGGTGTATAAATTCCAAAAACGTACTAAAACTAAAAACCTCTGAATGTTTATTGAAAATTTCTCTATAAATTTCCTAAAAACAGGACTTCACTCACTTATCGTTAAGCTTAATCCGGTGCATGGTGTTGTAATCAAAGTCAAACCGCTTCAAGTGGAGTGTCAAAAGGTACGGAAATTTGGTGAACTTCAACCCTTTGTGAGCGTCACACTTCTTGTTGCAGTTCTCGCACAAGTACTGGTTGGTTCCGTCCAAGGTTTCCGGCTGGACAAACGCTCTGAGAGCTTCCACCTGAAACATGTGTCAGTCTGCATTTAAAAAAAAAAGTAAGAAGTATAAGAAAGAATTATTTAAACATTTAAAAATGTCCTTAATCCAAACAATAAAGTATCTACTCTACTCTAGTTCTATGCACCATATGGGTTTTCTTCCTAGGGCTGCGATGTAGCTATCCTACAACATCACCTCATAGATCTATTCTTGGGTAGACATTAAATGTTATGCGGTTTCAGAATCTTCCCAATAATATCTGCTTGTATCCGACCGACAAACACTTAGAATATGCTTCCGTGTCCCATCAACATGTCTATTAACAATTTGAGGTTTATCTTCCTATTTATTTTTTTCTGTTTTCTTAAGACTTTGGCCCTATCCATCCTAGGGGCATCTATTAGGGGATTGTCTGAAACCCGGGTTCTTAGACCAGGCTGATTCTCTAGCTCTATTCTATTAGACCCTTTGCATAGCATAGAGGAATTCCACAGAATGGCTCTGGAACAGCTAGTTTATCTGCCCTTTCATTGCCTTCTATACCTGAGTGCCCTGGCACCCAGGACAGTACAACTTTATTTATTTTAGACAGTGCTTTGAGCTCCTGCCTGCATATTTCAACTGTCCTGGAGTCCACTAAGACAGACTCCGAGGCTCTCAAGGCAGCTTGGCCGTCAGATCTTATCAGTATTTGAGTACCTACTAGGCGACTCATGTTAAGAGGGACTTTTGACTGGAAAACTGTAACCAATCTGCTAAGAGCAATCGAGATTTGGAGGCTTCTCCCATACACCACTAGGCCAGACCTTCTATTTTACCGTGAACTGTTGGTGAAAAATTCTAGGTCAGTCACACCATACGTGATCATCATGTCTTATTCTTTAATGGTATCTACTCAACCAATCATGATGTTTTCAATAACTTTCTTGAAACTGACAAAAAAGTGCTGAAACCTAAGTTGTAAAAAGAACTGGAGATGGACAGACTACTTACTAATCCACTTCCATTTTGTAACACCTCGTATAGAATTAGTGTATTTACACAGAATTCTGTTAAAAACTTTTTCTTAAATGCTGAACTTACGACATAGACTGATGTTACAATATTGTTATGCTTGCATAAGTACTCACCACGCTGCCGTAAGCTACAGTGCTGCCAAACGGACGCACAGGCAATGGAATATCGAGGAAAGTGTCTTCCCGAGACTTCTCCTTCCCGCACTCGAGGCATTTTACGTAGTCAATCATTTTACCTTAAACGGAAATTTCAAAGTAAAATAAAGAAAAATCATCACATTTCCTGCACAAATCAATAGATCCTTAATTTAGTGTATAGTTTTAGTGTCTTTGATCGTAATAACGTATCTGTTTAACAAATACTAACTCCCAATGGGTTGGTAAAATCTACTATTTCGTATAAGATATAACATAGGAAAACAAAGAGACTCCTTAAAATTATTTCTATGCCAGTATGTGTTAGAGAAAAAATTATTTAACATTTATTTAATATGTCCATTCAAAATCTGGTGTTACCAATCTGGTACAATCCTATTCAATCTATATGACTTTATATCTAATTTTGAATAACACTCGCCTAAAATCCAAAACCCACTGATGTCCATTAACTCTCTGTAAGATCAAATACGCAAAAACCATTGTTCATCAGCTTATTCTCACCTTGATAGAGTCGGTCAATTAGGTCCGCCTGCTTAGTGTCCTTGAAGACTTGCTCGAGAGCATCAAACATGACTCGGCACAGCTCCTGGATGTCATGTTGCTGCCAGGCCTCACTCGAGTCCCACCCAAAACTACGAGTCAGCTCCGTTGTTTCTACAGCTACCTTGTTCGAAGTCTACACACACCAAACATCCCACATTATTCAACTAAATCAATCAGGGATTTGTTGTTATAATTTTTACTTTCTGCCCTATAAAGTAACATAAAGAGGAAGTATTTTTGTCCACATGTTTAAACTTGTGATCTCTAATTGATAACACATGTGTTAATCAACCATTTGTAATCTGCCTTCTGCTGAGTATATCTGTTAAATATATACAATAGGTTAGTTGGTAGGAATTAGAGGTCTGTCTGAGAGTGAATCTGTGCATGTAGTTAACCCTTTTAGTGCTATGGACCGAAATACCGTCGTTAGTTTACATTCCGCAAAGTCAAGTGGCAAGTAGAGGCATCTATCAACAATTTGATGAAATTATTATTATTAGTTGTCATCGCCGTCTGTTGTTGCCTATCAAACTGCGCCATAGCTCATACTGGAATGAACTTATGGAGTTTGCTGTTTTACTGCTAGAGTATGCTTCGTTGCCAATTAAACAACTGCTCCGTTGGTCTAGTGGTCAAAACACTCACTGATAAGTGAAGCGTTAGAAGTTGATCTTAGGTACATGGGTTCAAATCCCAACCATGAATAATCCCAATAGCTTGCAAATGTGTGGTACAGTTGTGGGAGGGCCCACCTAAAAAAATGGTGACCGGCTTGGGTGGAAGTTGACAGAATATGTAGGCTTAGTTGGGATTACAGTGGACATTTGTATTGCTTTTTGTATGATTTTGGTTTTGTTTAAGGACCCCCCCTTATAATAAACTTTAAGTGTTTGTTTGGTAATAGTTTAACAACACAAAACATGAAAAATCCAAAACACTGTGTCCAACTAATAATAAAGTCCACTAATATGCATTTACATATCAATCACTCGCCCACACATCTGTTAAAATGACTGTTCTAAAGTAAGGGGCATTATTCTACAAAATAATAAACTTTAAGTTAACTATTTGGCCTGTAACTATATAGTTTTCTACATTGTTTAACAGAAATAAATAAGTTATAATTTTACTGCTGTCCATTTTATATTAAATTTGTTTTACAGACAAAAGAAAAGGTGAAACAATCCAATCACAATTAATTAACCCTTCAGGTGCTAACATCTCACTGTGAGATGTCAGCGAGTTGCAATTTTATAGCGCCATCAAAGTCAACAATTATGTCACGGTACTGCCATCTCTGAGCTAATACATACAACTACTCGTGTAGTTCTCTATTCTGATGCTTGAGTTCGTTATTTTGCTGATAGAGTATGCTTTTATAGCCAAATAAGTGCTTTCTCAGACGATGGTCCTTTGTAGTGTATTGGTTAGACCGTTGTGCTGATGAGTACAACAGTTGAAGCCATTCGGAGGGACGAGGGTTCGAATCCTGACCATGAGCAATCCCAATTTAGCTTGCAATTGTGTGGTATAGTGGAGTGGAGGGCCCACCTTAAATAAACGGTGACTGGCTTGGGTGGAAGTTGACGCCATTTGTAGGCTTAATTGGGATTGCAGTGGACACCTATTTTGCTTTTATGGTTAGTGGTTATAAGGGGGGGGCATGTTTTGTGTTTTTTTGTATATTGGTATTTTATGAAGAGTTGCATAAATTAACAAAATTTAAATAGTCATAGCACTTGCAGGGTTAAGGGGAACATCAAAACTAAATGATGTAGCTACATTTTTAAGTAGGGTAGAGATGTGTTAGTTTTGTCAATCACTACTAATTCATACCTGCAAGTTGACAAACAGTTTCTGCAGCTGATACGGTATGCACTTAGCCTGTAGGCCGTTGATAGACGGGTCGTACTGCCAGTTGTACAGGGCGTTACGGAACTCTGGGGTCATGTATAGGGCTTGTAGCAGACTATTCAAATAGCAGGTCATTGCTTGGTTTACCAGACCCACGTAACCTGTCGTAACGGAAGCAACACAGTTCAAATACAAGTTATAAAGACTAAACATTCTCTCATTTTTTGACCTAACTATTTATTTTTCTTGTGTTATATCCACTATGTTATCACTCATAGTTTTCCCACTATTGGCAAGGTTTTTGAAAAAAAATTTAAATATGAAGACATATTCCATTTATTTTAACACCCTATCTTTTTCAGTCATACTGGCTTTACTTGCAGCCAGTTTACAGGGCCTCTTACTTCTTACTGGACACATTAAAGATTACTTTTGCTCTGTCCAGATATTAAAATTTCAATAGATTTTTTTGGGTGGGTTTTCACAACCCCGAGTATGGTTAGAAATCCTATAAAAAGTTTTTAAAATTATTTTAAGATTAATTAAATTATTTTTTTTATTTTAAAGCCAAAATGTGTTAACTTGCATGCGCAATAATTAAATGTATATATTTTTTAGAGTACTGTTTTGTCTAGTATATTGTGTTTTAGAAAGGAGTTTTTCATATAAATGTCAAAACCTCCAAAAATTACAATACTTGGTATTTACATGGATATAAAACTAAGGGTAATAAAACCAAGGGTGTGAAGTTATTAAAACATTATGTTCGTGATCTCCAGAAAAAATTATTTTCCAATAACATAGTTTGTTACAGAAGTTATATTTCTTATAGGCGAGTGAAAATTGAATTTTTCCACAAAAAAAATTTTGTTCTGAAAAAACAATCACACTCTCTACTTTGGAGCTGACGATTATTTTTATTCACTATTTCCTATAAATTTCTATAACATTGATAACAATCACATTTATCCATGGGCAATTTTATCTCTGCATATATTACAACAGTATAAAGTAAGTTATTAAATCAATCATGTCATTTACACAGAATTGCGGCAGCGAGTGCCTACAAAGCACATAATACTGCGCTACACTGGCTCGCGACGGCCGACTAGGTTTTAGTGCAGACTCACTTCTAGAGCGGACTGTACTCAGCCTCTTACTCGGGGTTATGAGACCTTGGGGTTATGAAACAGTTGATTTTTATAACATACTCGGGGTTAAGAATTTTCAATATTTTTAAGGATTCTTAACAAAACTAGGGGTTATGAGAGCTCGGGGTTGCAAGACAGCTGATTTTTATAATATACTCGGGGTTATGAATATATGTTATAATATACCTGTGTTTTGCTTGATGAGCCCGGCAGTGTAGGGGTCCTGGCTACTGGTGCTGGTGGGGGCAGTGACACCGTGGTATGTTGTGACGGAAGTGGACGAGGAGTAGTCAAATGTGGTGGGGGAGGCGGACGCTCCGACCCTGAGCTCCTCCTCGGCACCGCGTGTTACTGGTGAGGTCAGCAATTGCAAGATGAAGTTGTTACGCACACCGCCATCGGGACGCACCCCGCTGCCCATCAGAGTCTCCTCACACGTCTCTTTCAGCACAATCTAGTGGACACAATTAATTGTAACTAAAAATACATTTATTACTAAGAGTAAGTTACACAATTAAAAATATTCTTTAACTCTTTGTTTGAAATTCATTATTGGTGATGGTGGATTGATATTACAGTAGTACCTCGTTTATCCGGATTAGCTAGGGCCGGACATGATCCGGATAAACGAAAATCCGGATAAACCGGACACAGTTGGGATATGAAAAATAACAACACATACAGTACTGGAATACAGAAACTTACCATTTATTCGGCAAAAACACACATTATACTATTTTACAAGACACAAACGGGAGTACAGTATTGAACTTATTTTGTAACAAAAAAATCGTCTATTTTTCTTTGCTTTACTTTTGTATGGAGTTTAACCGCATGTCCATTGTGACAACAACTTTTTTCCGTTTGGTCGCCATAACCAACACACAAATTTTAACACCTTCAGCAGGACGCACACAACGCACGAGGCACACTGACTCAGAGTTACTGAGCAACTGCTGTTCGCGCCACTGGCAGTGGAGGGGAGAGGGCGACGCGCCACTGGCAGTGGTGGGGAGAGGGCGACGTGCCACTGGCAGTGGAGGGGAGAGGGCGACGACCTTTCAAGAAAGATAAAGTCGCAACGAACGGATGCGTCATTCATTCTTACTGTACTGTACGTACTGCGCTATATATTGTATCTATGCATTTCCTACACTCTTATAAACAAAATATTTACGATCAAAGTACATATTTAAGTTCATTGAAAGTACAGTAATGTGAATGTTATGATTAAAAATGTTATTTTTACGCTGAAAAATCTAATATAATAGGGCATTTTATGTGCATTTTGGTCAAAAATTTTGATCCGGATAAACCGGAGATCCGGATCATCGGGGTCCGGATAAACGGGGTTCTACTGTATTTAGATTCTTATTGCGGACATTTTCCATCACGATATTATGTAAAACAAAGTTTCACGACGTTTCGGGATCTGGAATCTGATCCCGCCCTCAGGTGGACTAATATCTAAAACATAGCACAATTAATTAACATATAATCCGGACCAAACCGGTATAAAGCTGAAAACATAAAAATTTAAAGCAGAAAAAAAACTTACAAACGAACCATACACTAACCATTACACACAAAAACCAAAACACGTCCGCTCGTCACGAAGACTCGAAGATCCCGAAACGTCGTGAAACTTTGTTTTACATAATATCGTGATGGAAAATGTCCGCAATAAGAATCTAAATAATATTCTTTAACTACTACTATTCTATTATTGGCAAATAAGTTTGGACCTACCTAAAAGTTTTTATTTAAGTTTATTTAGTTGAGTCACGTTAAACAAAGTTAATGTGAACCGAAACATCCTCGGTTAGCCAAAACTCACTTATCACAGAACTACCAATAAGAAAATAGGATATCAAATAAAAGCTCTTTGTTTGAAATTCATTACTAGTGATGGTTGAGTTGTGTTATTTAGATTTTATTGCAGTCATTTTCCATCACATTTTAAGTAAAACAAAGTTTCACGACGTTTAAACTTTTTTGTTTTCTGCTTTATACTTTAGTCCGTATTATGTACTTACTGATTGTGTTTTAGATACTAGTTCGCCTGAGAACAGGATCAGATTCCAGATCCCGAAGCTTCGTAAAACTTTTTTTCTTAAACTCATGATATAAAATGTCCGCAGAAAAATCTAAATAACAAATAAAAGCTGACCAAGTAAGTCGTAAAGTGGGTCCCGCGCTCACTTATGTGACCTACACGTAGGGTGACAGGAAATTTCAAATGTGATATGGCTCCGACTTCTGATCGATGACGAATATTTGACGTTTTATGCACCCAGGATAGCCTCGGTTAACACAAACCCTCGGTTAAACAGGACTCTACTGTACTATTATTCTATTATAAACAAATAAGTTTACATATTTATAGAAGTAACACAAAACAGCAGGTTAATTTATTGAGGCCATCCTAGGTCGGATTAGAGGGGTTCCATTTCCTACTAAAGGGATTTTAACAACTTAAAATGTCTATCAACATAACCCACCTGGTCACCTGACGGTGTGCTGAGGATGAGCTCGACGGAGGGAGGCTCGTGGTGGAACCAATTCGCCACCTGGTGGACAAAGTCGCGCACTGTCGTAGAGCCGGGAAGTTGCAGTGTGACGGGCGGAGTCGTGCCAGCCCCGCTTGAGGACATGTCTCGCACCACACACGTGCACAGCGACTCATTGTTTTCCTTCACCACGCACACCATGCCCTGTTCAAATGTAACACGATATTACTCCCGCGGAAATTTGGTTTATTTAAAATATACACTTTCATAATGACTATTATTTAAAATTCCCTATGAAAACATTTCAAATGATCCGTTACTCAACACATAAAAATGAAAATATAAGACATTTCTAGCTATACATAAATGGTTTAAACCTTAATAAGTCATGCGGTGTACAAAACTCCACAGAAAATGCTTTTAGTATTGTAAAAGACGCAATTTGGCAGCCTTGCCACTCATTTCTCACCTTATCCTCCCCTCACTATCCCCCTACATGACCATGATGAGAAAGAGAGAGAGAGAACTAGTTAACTGCATTTCGTTGTCAATGTTAGGCATTTGGCGCGACGATTTTGTCTTTTGTATGCCATGTAAGTTATTGTGTCAGTATTTGTACGGCAACTTGTAGTGTTTTAAAACATTTTTAGGTATCGGTTTTAGTGAAATCGTCTAGTTTTGTGTCACTGTGCGACTGTAATGTATTACAATAATTATATCAAAATTATTTCAATCCGTACACAAAACTATTCTTTGAATTTTCGTTACGAATATTTTTGTTACAACGGATAGTAAAGAACAAAAAGTTAGCTTTCTTTGATCAACAATGTCAAAAATACCCCCGTCGCAGCAGACCTGCGTACTCAGCGAATTTCCAAATCAATAAAATAATAATAATAATATATGACAAGCTTTATAAAAATCTGTCCATAAACATGAAAATTATTTGCCTATTCTCCATTAGATTATCATGGGTAAGAGTGTGCAGGTTAGCTGCTGTGAGGAACACTGAAAGTAGGCATTTATACCATAAACAATTTTTATCTTAACATTTATACCAACTTTCATCAACATCTGTCCATAAATAAAGGAGTTTGCCTATTCCCTATATGATTAATATGGGAAAAGAGTATACAGGTTTGCTGCCATGATAAACATATAAACTATGATTTTTAAGCATAAACTTATGGGTCCCAACCACATGAAGCTAAATATCAAGTTTTATCCAAAAATATTGATTAATGGGAAATATTAATTTTTCCCTATCCTCCATAAGATTAACATTGGAGCCCCACAATACAACGTACTGTGTTTAGATTTTTTTATATCTCGGTAACCGTTGAAGATAGAGAAAAACTTTAAGGAACTTAATTGTGTAGTTTTTTAAGCTGATTCCAATGGTGAAATATAAAATTAGACATTTTTAAAAACTACATGTGAAAAACGCAAAAAACCCCAATTTGGGGTACAAAACGCCCCCAAACTACCCGTTCCCATTGACCGATATGTCTGGTTTACGAACTCGTCCGAGCATTTGTAGGAATACATGTCTCTACCAAATTTGGTCTCGATCGGACCATTTTTACGAGAGTTATCGTGTTCACAGACACATATATATATACATATATATATACATATATATATATATATATATATATATATATATATATATATATATATAAAAATTTTAACGACTATTGTTTTTGGTCTCTAGGCACCTAAAGAAGAAAAAATAACATGGTCCCGGGCTTAAGTCTTACCATGAGACCTACGGTAATAGCTTCTTCCCTATGGGAAATTCGCTAAAAATGAATTCAAGAGGAGGAAAGAATTGTTAAGTCTGGTATAGGGAACCATGAAAATACATTTGTATGCTAATGGCTAAAGTGCAAGTAAAAATAGTGAAACTACTCAAGAAGATGCAATTGAACAGGAAGGGTCGGATCAGTCCGTAGATGAATTGCAGCATAGTAATCACAATTACTATATTTATTGCTAGTTATAAAGACATTGTCTATTTTGACGAATAAAAAACAATTTTAGCCTAAAAAGCTAAAGTAAACATGTCTTTTGAGGCCAAATTAGTGTACTCAGAACTTTGTACGCCCCGCAACCTGTTACATAATTAATCTTGCACAACCTATTAAAGGTTAATCATTAAGGGTGTGCTCAATAGAACATGCCATAATCTGTTTTAAGATCAAAAGATTCTCATTCACAGCATATTTTTGTTAACTATGAAAAAAATGAATTTCAAATAACCCTATTAGTTATGGTAACATCACAGGGCTTAGATCAGACAAAAAGGTCATTGAACAAACAGGAAATCGTGTATTGAAAAATAGAAGGATTTATTTAGACAGAACTTAGTAAACAGCTGAGTGTTAAAGCAGACGATAGTTCTGTAATACTTCCAAACAACAAATAAAGATAAGGTTTCAGTCCTCCATAGATTTAACCTTGATTTACATTCTGAACTTGGGACGTCTGAATAAATTATTTGTCATGCCAGATAGACTTTTCAGAGAAATAATACAAAGGGAACTCACTCTCATACTCCAGAGATACTCCTATAATCCTACATAGCACCCCTGATATAGGGCTTAGATGAAGATTATCCATCTCAATAAAGAGATCTTATTTGTATAGGATTTATTTATTTCAAAGATCGCCTGAGCAAATAAGCTTACGTCCAGCAAATAAACCTAACATAAAAATTCTTACTTCCTAACAAAATTTTGCTTAAGGTTACACATTTTTGGTGACTTTATCTATTGAAACCATTTTCCATAACCGATTTTGATATTTAATACGAATGAAATTGAGTTTATTTTTTAAACAGTAGGCAATCCAAATAACAAACCACAATTTTAGGCCCCAATTTTTTACTTTTGAAGACTTCCTAAAAGCTAAATTTTTTCTTCAGATACATTCAACACCAGAATGCAAAATAAAGTAATGACATCAATTTTAAGTACAATATTTAAGTACAAGAGCAGAGCGAGCGACGTTAGGGTCAACTGAAATCCGCTAGGTCGGTGCTAGTGTTCCTTATTCGTTACGCATATGTGATAGTTTCATGCAAGCTTCCTGAGTGATCTGTTTACGATAACACTTCTGTTTTGTTTTTGTTTTTTTTTACATTGTTGTACCTTCAAAATGAGATATTTTTTAAGATTATTGGATCAAAAATGTTGCTTTGAAAATTTGTTTTCTGTAGTATATGAAATTTAGCGTCTTTTTCCAAAATTTTACATAATTCACGTGAAAAAGCTTTGATATTCATGCACTTTGCCAAAGTTTGAGCTCAAAAGCATTAGTAGTTTCCTCTACTCCTTATGAAAACACGAAATTTCCAAATTAATCACCCTGCAACTCGAAAGTTTTCACTTAAATCTTGAAAAATTATACCAAATCATATTTATGATACAATTAACAAATAAACGTTAAAATTGTGTTTTTTTACAATAGTCCTTTTTTGGCATGCAACACCTTAAAGGGAGTACAAGCCTCAATAATCATTCACAGTTAAAAAACTAGTTTTAATAACTGGTAGGATTTTACATAATGGCTTGAAATAAAAATTCCACCTACACCGATTTATTAGCAGACTTTATCTAGCGGCCAAATGGTAGGAATTAACAAAATTATTTTTTTTAAATGCATATTGCAACAATGACTTTCTTTAGGCCAAAAAAATTCACTTGTTATATTAAATATGACTTAAACAAAGTTACACTTAGCTGTAGAAATTTTAGTATAAAAATGATTATGATTTTTAACCAGATATTATTTAGTTTTGTTTTTAAATATCATTAAAATATTTTTACCAGGCCTACTATCAATAAACGATGTAACTCAACTTCGCAGCGGCTGTAATACGAAACATGCCTTACTTAGTAAAGTTAAATTTTGGGAGAGGGTCTGTTTGTATATAAAAAAACTAAATAATAAATAATAATAAGCTTCTAGCAATTTAAAATAATAAAACATTCAATGCCCGAAAATACTTGTTTTGGATTACGGTTTTCTGTCAAAAGATAAGAATAAAACCGAAACAGAATTTCGGAGTGTCATCTAAGAAGCATGTTGGTGATTACTGTGTCCCATGCACTATCACTAGACAGTACCTGAAAACACATACGATGTCCAACACACGACCTCTATAGTCCTGGGACCCAGAGACTCACGGACCTACAGATACAGGAAATATCACAGACTGTCCTCGTTACAGAATTACATTTAACTATGTGATATTTTGTAATTGAGAATAGTTTTACAGAATATTAATTTACTATCTGGGTCATTTTTCATCACAAAAATATAAATTTCATATAAATTTAAATAAATAAATAAACCTAGATCAATTACCTGGTACAGTACAAATTTTTACATTTTTACAACTTTTAACTATAACTGACATAGTTTCTGTAATTTTGTAGCAATTTTGTAATTTTTGTTGGGTGATGTAGCCTTACACTGCATACCAAGCTTCATGGTAAACGGTCGAGAAACAAGGAAGAAATTGATTGTTAATATTCTCTATAAGAATAACATTTTGCAATCTCGGTCAAATAATGCATTTCACGGTTAATGTCCATGATCATTTAACTTTTATCTGGACCGTTAGTCATAGACTAATGATTCAAAATAATAGTTTGTTTGGTTTTAAAGCCGGATTTAATGGTGATGGTTGAATTATTTAATAGGCCCTAACATTGTTGTTTGGCAAGAAAATGTAAAAAAATTATTTTTTGGCAAATTTAACCCTCATAACTTTGATCATTCATTTTACAGATATGTGGGGGGTGACATGTTATTTTGGACCCTAAATTTCATGGGATAAACCATGAAATTTTAATCAAAATCATTCGAACGGATTTCGAGAAATTTTTTAGTTTTCACATTTTTCAAGGATTTTTAGGGGTTAACACTTACCGAAACTCTATTTGTGGTAACGCCAACCAAAACCCTCAGTCTAAGAGACCCCTATACCATTTTTTAATTCATATGGTTACAGTAAGCACTTATAAATTTTGAAATTACTTAAAATAAGTAGGATATAATAAATGCTTGTCTTAAATTTATAGGGAAAATAGTAATATAAAATAACAATAAAATCATTTAACTTGTAGACCTAACTTTTATTTCTAAAATTGCCATAGGAAGCTTTTTTCCTATGACATCTCTATTCTTTTTTATCTCTTTTCAAACATCATAAACCATGCAAAAAAGTAATAACTGTAATATCTAAATATATAAATCAAAGTTGTGTTAGTTTCACACATTATAACTCGAGAACGGCTGGACCGATTTTAATGATCTTTAATTTTTGGATTCGTCTCTGCTCCGGTCATGCTTTAGGCATATTCAGTTTCCATAAATTCAATTAGTTTTCATTTTATAGCGTTTTAAAAATCTAATGTTAACCTTATGGGGACTAAGTTTGTTTACAAAGTGTTCTACAATAAAAACATTTGATTTCTTAAAACAGCTGTTGGTTTACTCTCTGTTAGCAATATGCATTACTATCCAATGCCATATGAATCATTCATTAGTGTAAAACTATGAAGTAAATATGTGCTGTACAAAATGAACAGCATTATTCGCCACGTTAATAGTTTACGGTTTTGGGGAATTATGTACTGTATTAATATTTTTTTTATTTTCTGTATGATTAAAAGTAACGTGTTTATATGTTTGCCAAATAAAATAATTACAATTTTTATATTATACATATTAGGTTTATTATAATAATCAGCTGTTGAATATTTAAAGTTTTCGCAACGATGCCGCAATTTTATTTGACTTCAGAAAATGACCAATCTTAAAGTTAACATGTATTTTCTGTTAGGCGTTACGAAGTTTGCCGGGTCAGCTAGTAAAATAATAAAACAATACATAAAATGTTCCATGTTATTATGTGGTCCAGTTCAGAGGAATCAGATTTCAGATGCCGAAATGTTGAGAAAATTTTTCTTTACTAATTGTGCTGGAAATTGTCCGCATTAACAATTTAAATAGTTGAAAGGAATAAGTTTTTAATTAATAATTTTCATTTTACAATTAAAAATGTCATTTTTGTTTTTCCTTCACCCTTTGGAATTTTTAACATTTTGATGAGGAATGGTCCAAACTGATCTCATATATGTAGTTTCCCACATTGTTTCCTTTGGTTTTTTAAGGACATATCACTTTTTATTAACATATTTACAATATGTAAAATTAATATGATTTATCATGGATATTTCCTTTTTTTATACAGAGCGTCCATGAAAAATGTTTCAGGACTTCGGTGAGTGATTGGGTACATTAAAAGGAAGAAAAAAGTTCCAATAGAGGAAAAAAGAATAAAGTTTGGAAAAAAGTTTCCAAGGTTCCAAAACGCTTATTTTCTCAGATATCTGCCATTTTGTATTTTTCAAAAAATATTTTTTAATTCAAACATTTTTTAACGGATTATTTTGAAATTTGGTATAGGTTTTACACTAGTAGACAACTATCATTAAAAAAATAACTAGCATGATCCAAGCTCAAAATCCTAAAATGGCGGCCATTTAAAATTTTACCGTTAACAAAGTATGTGTTTTAAAATTTTAAATGGCCCCCATTCTGGATTTTGAGCTTGAATCATACTAGTTATTTTTTAAAGATAGTAGTATACTAGTGTAAAATACACACCAAATTTTGTAAATAATCCGTTAAAAAAAGTTTGAAATAAAAAATATTTTGTGAAAAATACAAAACGGCAGATATCTGAGAAAATAAGCGCTTTAGGCCATACCTCCATTAGAACTTTTTTCTTTCTTTTAATATACCCAATCACTCACCGAAGTCCTGAAACGTTTTTCATGGACACCCCGTATATAAATTGTTACTGGGCCTAGGTCCTTCCATACCGCTTGTGCTAATAGCTTATTTTCACACAAGATTCTTAAAACTGTATTCAAGTCCACACTGAGTTACAGAGAATCTGCATTTAACTGTCCACTCCTCTCAACAGTGCAGACAGCAACGGAAAGAACGCGTAAGAGTGAGGCAGACAACACTACGGGATATCAATAGATCAACCAACCTCACATTCTTGTTTATTTTTAAATCTTATTGGCTTACACTAATCACATTTGTGGTAATTCATTTATAAATTTGTGTTCCAACAACACTGATAAATCAGTGAATTTTATTAACCACTTTCAGCTCAGTAAAATTCAATAGGTAATTAACTTTAGTCCAATACTTTAGTGGGCATGTACTAGGCAAATATGAATGAGCATTTACTAAACTCTGATACACCATAGAATAAAATGTTAACCAGTGATTAGGCTTATAAATATACCTATGTATTAGGGGGTCCATAACGTCTAGTTATTCAATAATTTAAACAATCCACTGAAAAAAATAAATATGATAAATTATTTTACGGGTTTCAAACAGAATGACTAAGTATACACTAGGAATTTATTATTTTGACCAGTAAAATTATGAACTCAGAAATTTACTAAATATGTTAATTAATACACATGAAATTAACAAAATGTCAGCCAGTCCAGACCTTCAAAACACCTAATACGCCCACCGTTTGTGTAGTATTTTTACATTTTAAAAAAAGGGCGTGGCAGCCTCCTTTACCAATACTTTGTCCACAAACTACAGATCTGTGGTTAGGACCTATCAAGCAAAGATAGGAGTGAACCAACATAAAACAAGCTGGAAAGTATTGATAAAAAATCCTATTGGAAACTGTGGGATGTGAATCAGACACCAAGATGACCAAGATTCGAAATCTGTCATGGTACCAACTCACTTAGAGAAAGGGATTTTTATCCATTAAAAGGAACGGATTCATCAGGATAGTAAGAACTGGATAGTTGACAGGGTAAAATATTTATTTTTAGAAAAGATGCAAATTAATAAGTCCAAACCACAGAGAGGATTCAAACTCCGGCCTAACGACAATAAATTAATAGCTCACGTGAAAAGTAAAAACACAGGTATAAAAATATTTGTATTATGTTACTTTTCCACTTAACTTATCTTAAAAAATATAATTAATTTTTCTGATAGTTTTGAGTGGTTTGTAAAATAACAAACAAAAAATAATTCTACCTTATCATAAACTAATTTACGATGTTATGTTTTATTTTAGCTTTTACGTTTTATAAGGTCTTCATAACAGTGCTTGTGTTACTATTGTAAACACTGCAAAAATATTAATGAAATTTAAAAGACTCCGAAGTTTGAATAAACACTACGATAATAGCTTTTAAAACAATTATGACACAATAAGTAGGCCTAGTAAGTGCATTTAAACTCAAACATAAAGGTTTTGTTTCTTTTATTTTCAGGGGCAAATTATATTTTTAAGTCTTAAAAAAGTGAAAAATGGAAAACTCCTTCACGTAGAAAGATTTATGATAATGAAAATAAAATAGTTTTTTTGGAACAGATATTTCCTGTTACAAATAAGCATTGGATTTGGTACAGATTGTTTCACAGTGTTAAGCATGTAGGAAAGAAAGTCTGAATATTTATAATTCTATGTTTAGAAAATTTTAATTTTTTAAATTTTATCTTACAAAATTAACTGAAGTAGCCTCAGTTAAGTATATCAATGAAACATTAATATTATCAAATTTTTTTAATGTAAATAAAGTCTTGAACAAACAGTGTTTTTGTATTCTGGAGACCTCAAAGCGAAAAAAAACCGTGGTCACAGGTCACAAGTATTGCCATAAAGACTACAGACTACAACTGTAATAGCTTAATATTCTTTAGGAAATTCATTAAAATGAACATATGCTAATGTCAAAAAAATAAAACATCTGATTTTAAGAAATAATAAACGGATTGACTGCTATAACATGTCAGGTAGGGGGTAATTGCTCCCACATCTGAGCTAAGGTGCCACACATTTTAAAATGTCTATTGATACAATTATTAGTTTGAAACTAAATAAATGGCAAAAAGAACTCTCCGAATAACAGGTTTAACAAGGACATAATTTTTTCTGGATTTTTAGATATACAACAACTGTTAAAGTGTTCAGTTCAATTCTCCTTTCCAAACAGAACCCCAATCACAATAGAGCTTGATGTTTAGTCTGAATGATAAAAATTTTGGCCTGGAAAATCTTTTTTTTTAACTATAGAGTTAATGAAAAAACATTAGTAAAGATTAGTTTCTATTTAATAAAAATACCCCCACCACAGCAGAATTCTGAACCAATAAATAAAAAAAATACATACAGTAAAAGACTTATTATACACCATTATAGATGAAATAGTAAAATTCAATCTAATTATTAAAAAAATTGAATTGGTTTACGCCCAAAACACTAGTTATCATAAAACTCTCACCGCAAACAAACTTCAAGCCCCTTTTGCTTTCAGTCTATTCACCAGAAATACTCAGTACACCAAATACATTTTGTAGCCTCGACTTTAAATAAAACCACCTACACGTCTGTCACCAAAGTAAACCACACCGGAAAAACAACTGAAAGTAGACTTCTGGTATAAAGACTATCTGGTCAAAGGAAACAAGTAGGTGTCAAATGATCGAACAGTGTATAATAGTCCAGATAAAAAAATGTAACATGATAAGTTAAGCGTGACGGCTATCATCGACAAGTGACGTGAGAATGATATATAACTCACGTAGTGGTGTGCGCGAGACGCAGCGGACAAGAGAGAGATGGGACCAGTTACACTTGGCGCAGGCCCAGCCTGTGGCTATATTTAGGCGACTGCACGACATGGCTTCACGACAAACCACTACCACTTTGTATACAAAGCATCAATCTGTGCAAACAGATGCAACTTTGACCGTATGACAAGTATTGGTAAAAACCATGATAGTGTTTCATTTCATTAATTTTGGTTAATTAATGATTATGCCTCCTAAAAAATAACTAAAGAAAGACTTTTTAAACACACTTCAATTGCAAAACTCAACATATATTTTAAACACAAATAAATTGAGATATCTTTTTATTTCAGACTTATATTTAGGGTATTTTAAAGATCTTTAACCAATATTTAAAGAATATGTCTTAGCTCTGGGGGGTGTTGGCGATTTTTAAGATGGAAAATATGTAACAGGTTTCAATAGCAACCATCATAGCTATTGAATTTAATTTTTAATATAAAAGAATAAGAACAGCTGTTTGGATGAAGTGAAAACATTCCCATTAGACATATCCATGATCTAACCTACTTCCCACTGGGGAGTAGGTACAAACATTTTTATCGAGGTAAATAATATAATATTTAATTACCTCTTTTTTCTTTAAGCCTATGAACATTGTTCAGTAAACTCCTTGAATAGCTTTCAGTTACTTTTTTCATTAGCCTACGTCCCTTTCTCAGATCAGCAGTAAAATATGTAACTGTAAAAGCTTTTTACGAATTGCAAGCCCACTACTAATTCACGATAGTTTTTGTTCATATGGTTTATAACAAATTATGGACCCATACAATAATATAATTTATTTATATTAATTGAACATAAAACATTAAAAGGCTGTTTTTTCAGCCTAAGTGTGGAATAAAATGTTATGAGTAATTATATTGAAACTATGATGAGTTTGGTTAGAAAATTTATTTTAAAAACATACCTGGGATGATCAGTCATACCTTAATAGTTCCGGGATATCGACATATGGGAAAGTTAACCTATACAGAGTTAACGGAATATTTGTGAGGAGCAAAAAATTCAATTTTTATCTTCTTTGATTCAACAACCGTCAATTAATCAACGTTGTTCACTAAACTGATACCATATTCACCTTTGTTCATCTTTGAAAAAAATATTATTTTTCTTTTTTAACCCTCCAACAGTTCACTATTGGACCCCTTGAGGTTCATCCTTTATGGCACTTTTGCGGACTTTTTAAAAAGTTTCACATAAAATACTAAAAATACAGTAACTATAACATATACACCATTTTAGTCTGAGACATTAAATTATCTGTAAGAAAATAATAATATGTTTTATCTTTATTTTGGTTTTGGTGAGTGTATCCACTTGATATTGATAAATCTTTTTTTCAAACAATTTCTCAAAGTTCGCTCCTCCACAAAGCACAGAAAATAAATACTTAACACAAATGGAATATAGCAAAATTTTTAAAAATGTCATAAGTAAAATAAAAATATATAGTTTTACACATTTAAGTCACTGCTATCCGTTTTATATTTGTAAAATTAACATCAGAACACTATACAAACGCAACGACAACATGCAACGCAACCTTTGTAAACAAAGCGACTTAACTGCGCAATAGAAGACAGATAATTTAACTCACACAGAACTCTTACAAAAAGAGTAAGCCACACAAGACATCGGCGGAAGGCATATAACGTGTAGAGTACAACGATACTATATTTAATGTAGTTTTAACCGAAAATGTATTCGCGCCATTGTTTTTCTTAAAAGCTTACCTACCATCGATTCATCGACGGTAAACCTTCGACGACTGGGGGGTGGCATCGATTAATCGACGGTAAACCTTTCGGAGGTTAAAAAATTTATTGTTTTTTTTTCTTTTGTCTAATTTAAATCCATCATAACATGTCACCTTTCCACATTTTGGTGCATCATAAAAAACACACACACACACACACACAACATAAACCATTTTTATTCACGACAACTGATTTACTAAAGACAAGTGAACATATCCTACATATCCATCATGCACACTTATCATCTTATATCTTATTATCTTATCATGCACACTGAGTCGCTATTTAACAATTACTGATGAATCAGGGGGTGGTAAAGGATGGGCAAATGGAAATGCTGAGCTAAATAAATATAATTTCTTAGGTATAGGGGGTACTCCATGAAAACCGATCCTTTTCATACTTTCAATCACTGACTGAGGGGGGGATATTTAAATGAAAATTAAACATTGCCGTTTTGACTCGCCATCTCAGCCCATTTCGAAGAATACTTGTACTAAGTATACTAAGAGTGTCTAAGTAGCAAGTGTCAAACTTAAGTATCCAGTGTATCAAACTTTCAAGGATTAAATGTGCAGTTATAGGTTTAATTAAAAGGAGAACATTACATTTACAGTAAAAGTATACTATATTTTGAAAAAATAAACACAACTTATCTCAACTTGTTATACTAAACCAATCGTACCGGACATCTAGCCAATTATATACATCTTATATGAGACCAGTAATATGTAATTCCAGAAGATTTCTCAATAATTTTAATATTTTCATATGGACAATATTAATATATTTTTTGTTTTTTGTTTTCATTAACCTATTCATTGACTATTAGGAGTAAGCCTATGTTCGTCACGTGAAGTGACCAATTTCAAGCCTACGTATGGTATTACTGTAAAAGAGAAATCTTACTACATTTGTTTCAAACCTAAGTATTGTTGATTACTATAAAAAATAAGTAAAAACATTGTTAAAATGTGTTTTCAAATGGGATTTTATGTAAATTAATGTCAAAATTTATTTGGTTTTTTCCTCGTAACAGAAACTCTAAACCTCCAGCAAACCTTACTCTTTTTGCATGTTATTTTTATGGAGATTAAGTAAGTTGATTTAAATTCCATATCCTGCGATTATGGACCTAAACTTTGATTTAGTATCATCAGAAAAGGTTCCAAATCAATGGAAATTTGCTTAGTGTACAGGGAAGTATTTTATTTGTTAATTCTATTATCGATATAGTAGATTATAATATTAATATAGTAGATTAATATAGATATAGTAGATTATCGATATAATAGATTATTGGGTAAACGTTTCTACTTCTAAATCATATGAAATTCCCATTATTATAAGTTGCAAAAGATTAAAGAAAGATGCCACCTCGCTTAAAGCGATAACTATGGTTATAAAACATCCCCCCCAGAAATATCGTCTTAATTTGAAAGAGTGCATATCTCAATACTATGATGTTAATTAACACACCAGTCCAGTCAGGCAGCATGGGCAGGTCGGCTGGATTGACGTGCCAACCCTGTATAACTGGCAGCAAGGGCTGTGCAATGCTTTAGCAATTTGATGATTTGAAGTGGCTACCTTTGCACTGATCAGTGGCGTAGATACGGGGGGGGGATAAGGGGGATATATCCCCCTCCTTAGCGACCACCTTTACTAATAATTAGAATCAAAAATAACCTGAAATACCGCTACGCAATAAAAAACAAAAGAAAAAAGTAGTCCGTTGTTGTTACTGTATTTTGTATGTCGAAATACAGTATATGCAATAAGCGATATTTCCCGACTGGTCTCCCGGTCATCCCTCCTACCATCAAGATCGCTTAGCAGCAAAATCTTATAACTTATACTGTAGGTCTAACCTAAACTGTTAAGATCTTGACGTTAGTGATGTATGACGTCTTATGTCATATGTTTTCCGTACCCTCTGCGTTTTATGTTCGGCGTTCGTGTTTTTTGTCTACTTTTCACTTGTTTCATTATAAAATAGCGTAAACTCGTAAAAAAAGTATTGTAAATCGCATCTAAAATAAACCTCCAAAATGATTAATTAAAGTCACGGTGACTTTGTTCGTGTCAAGACAGCACTAGATTATTGTGGTAGTATTGGTAATGATATGAAAAAAGTGTTTGTACGGCCCACCCAGAGACAGCTAGAATAGATTGTCTTTAGTTAAAATTGGACATCCAATAAGTAATAAAACATTGAAAAATATCTATTCCATATAAATTAAATTATCAATGATTATAAGGAAAAAGTTTAATATCGTGAAAATGTTAACGGTGTTATAAATAAAACTTTTAACTACATGTCATAGTTATTTCGTCTGTTTGAAACAAATGAAGTTAGGGATCTTTGGCAAAAAAATTGTATCATGATTAATTTTTTCCACGTACCCGATTTAGAAATTTATAAACATTGAAATAAAACACTAACAGAAAATCTAATGAAATTTTCAATATAGGCCTATTAGAATGCGCTACCAAACGAACTTTGATATCATTTACGATTAACCTGAGAAATTTCCATCTCGATTTGGACAAAACGCCCTCCGTCGCAGTGTAGAAACTGCCCTGGACTACTTCACACTAAGTCCAAGATGGCAACGGAGGTATTGCATGATATTTATATGGTAATTAACTCATCGAAATGTCCCTTTTGTAACCTACAGTGCATAGGTGCATAGGCAACTCTAGAATAGGTTTTCACTTGGGGGGGGGTTATATCCCCTCCCATGAAAAAACTGTATCTACGCCACTGGCACTGATAGCAGTATTGTAATGAACTAAATCGACGAAGTACATCCCATGCCTCATAGACAACGCTGCAGTAGCTTTCTCATCCTCCAACCCGTGTCTTAAAATCACACCTGACTGCTAAATATGGTTGAAGAAATTCCACCCCAAAGTGGCAGGAGGGAGTGGTATGATGAGAACATAAGGTTAGTACAAAATTAGATTGTGTAACCAATTTCTACACAAATAACACTACTGCCAACCACACAAATTCAAATAGGCCTAGTAAGAAATTTTTCTGACTTGATCGGGTTGGCACTAAATATTTACAGAAATATTTTATTGAGAATTTTCATTTCTGACCTGACCAGAGCTAATTTTTTTCATATAATGAATGGTAATCATATGTGAGCACATTTTTAGCACTTTTATAACATTCCTCGATGACTTAAATAATAATGTTTCATAAAATAATAAACCTAATTCACTCACTACTGACCAGTGAGTAACCCAGCCGTTTACTTAGATTATAAGGTTACAATACCTGCCGTCTTCAATCCAAAATTTTTTTAATCACGACTAGTTTCGGAAACAAAATGTTCCCATTATCAAGTGTACATTACTCTTTGGGTTATCTCAGAACATGTTCTGAAATAATGAAACTAGCCTAGTCGTGTTAAAAAGATTAATATATTGAATACGGCAGGTATTGTAACCTTATAAATCTAGTCATTGCTCAATCCGGAAGGCAAAATGTTTAAAAAATATTATTTAGATTGAATCATTTTCATCATACATAAACTTCATATGTAATTTTTTTAACTTCAACACAACTGAAGTAAATTTAATAGTCAACCAGGAATACATCAACCTGATAAAATATCACGAAACCTACAAAATATCATTTGGGAGGAGGGTGTTTTCAAGTCAACCAAATTGTAGCCTAAGAATAATTAGCTCATAGCCATGTGGGCCAAAGGTAATAGTTGTTCACACCTCAGACCCAAGACAGTAAAGAAGAACACAGACTAAGACCCATCACCATTTCTAGAAAACTTTATAACCATTTAATTAATACCCAACAACCCAAGACACATAATCAAATCCTTATTCATACACCTGGGCTTCTTAATATAGAGCTGGAAAACCTACCAATGTAATTTAATACTATTATAAAATATACTGTCACACTGTCGTAAATTTGAACTTCATATTGCAATAAAAGGTGTTAAGTCAAACAAATCATCAAATTTTGACTCACCAGATTAGTAATTTAGGACTCCCGGTTGGAAACTCTATAGGATAATAACAAAATTTTACGCCATGACAGAGATGACACATTTATTTTCTCTGACGACAGTAATACAGAATTGCCAAAAGAAAATAACCTTAAGCAATGAAAACAAACGCGATTGCTTCAGACTCACATATAGCTACAGTCATATAATTGTTTCGTGAAAAAATATTATTTTCATGAGTATATCTAATCCATCTATTGAATAAACTAATTTATCCTTCGTCCTTTAACAGTAAATAATGAGATATAAAATGTATACAACATTCATCCTTAGTTTCTTTTTTTAGTGTATTTCGTATGATTGAACTAGATCCAATTTTAGATGCCTTGGTTGAGACTAGAAACTTGGAAAAATGTGTCAAATAGTGTAAGTTATAACGTCATCCCAGTATACCATTTAATTATGCATACATACACATTAGTCATACATACACATGTAAGTGTCAAGTTTAGTAAACTTTGAAGGATTATTTATTAAAAAGGATGGCGGCTTCTGCTTCTAGGCAACGTCCCCCTGACTGAAACCATTTTGGCAGTGATCCAGATGATGGTGAGGATGAGACTGACGCCGAGATGAGCGCCGAGGAAGCTCATTCCGAGAGCGATGAATTTGACTCGTCTATAACCCTACATGGTCACGAACCAGTGATGGTTTTTGTCGTTTTGATTTTACCTACAACAAAAGGTTGAAAGTACCTGTTCCTGGAAACTTTGTTGTTAGACGATATACTTCTTGAGACTTGTGCGGGAGACAAACCGATATACTGACGTGGTGTTTTCTAAACAGAGTTTGATTCCCACTCTTAGAATAAATTATTGGAAGAACTTTACAGTACCAGAACTGAAGGCTTAATAGGTTTGATCCTTCACATGGTTATGTTCCGACTCAATCGATACCAAGACTATTGGAAAACATCCTGCATGTTTGATTTCAAATGTTTTATAGAACAAATGAGCCGGGATCGTTTTCTCCCCGTTTTAAGATGCCTCAATACATATATGCCTTTACAAATAATATATATATATATGCCAATACATATATAAGATGCCTAAAGTACATATAGTCTTTATAATCCGTTCCTCTCTGGTATTATTTTACCAACAGCCGAATTGTAATTGGGGCTAAGAAGAGAAAACGTCACTTATCAACTTATCACATGCCCCTTGTTTACATACAGTATTTATTCGAGGATTCACGACAATCCTTATCGTTTATCTCAATATGGTATGAGTGTAGCTTATTCCTTGCTCAAGGCTGATAACATTGACATAACCAGTAAAAACACTGTTATAAAAGTACAATTCATAGTGTTGCTACTGTTGCGGGCTCGAGGTGTTATTGGTAAGATACTACAGAATCTCACTTACGAAAGTAAAGAATAGTACACAACTGCTGTATGTAAATATTGTTAAACAGTTTTGTTTTGAATAGGCCTAATATTTTTGAAAGAAAATGCTTCACTAAGACAGTAACATACTTGGTGTAGGTTTCAGTCAAGCTGCCAAGGTAAGCTATTCTTAAAGAAGTTAATTAGGCCTGAATACTGAATGTAAACAAACTTTCGTTTGAACAAAGTTTTTAAGTAGACTGATTTGTTTCAGGATATGCATGTTGCAGTAATAGGTGCCGGAGCAGGAGGCCTGTGTGTTGCTCGCCATTTAACTACACCTAACAGTGGTTTCACCTGTGTTGTTTATGAGCAAACTGGCAATGTTGGAGGCACGTGGGTCTATACAGACAAAACTGGTACTGATGAATATGGCCTGCCAGTTGCCTCTGCAATGTATAAAAATCTAAGGTTTGTCTGATTATAGAAATAATACGGTAGGGATTGTGCATTACCTTATTTATGGATGAGCATCGATAGAAAAACATCAAACCATAACATTGATGTGTGGAAAACAACAATGAACACCGTAACATAAACGTAGAAGTTTTTATAAAAATTATGTAATTGGTTTAACAAACCAAAATTTGTTATCATTGTGGTAACTGAAGTAAACATTGTCAGAACAGAAGTAACGGGAATTGAAAGAAATTACAAGTTACAGTTTTTTAATGCTATCACTGTTGCTTATGCAAATGTAAGGATGCTACAGTTTAACAATTGGGTACATAATTACTATTTTAATACTGTACTGAAGTGTAACATTAAGTTAGGTTAGGTATTAATAATTTTTTTTTATAACTTGAAATAAGACTCTCAATCACATTGTTTATCAAATAATGTCACGTTACACTGTTTAATTACAGATTTCTTGTAAAACATTAAAAATTTGAGGGAATATTTAAAAGCACTACAGGACCATTACTTAATTTTCTTACTAATCTATATTGCCTTGAGCTTATAAGACTATGTAGGCCTTGGCCTAGTCATTATCACTGACAAGTTAAACATTACTATCTGTCTTCTCAAAAGATGTGTTTTTAAAGTTTTATTAAAAAGGTTAAATGTTAAATGAGGTAAAATTATAAAATTCTTGTTTTATAAAACCTTAATTTGTGTAAATATGTGCAGCCTAGTCAACAGATAGTCTGTTTAGTGAAAATGTCTGTGTTTGACTTGATTACTTGCCACTTACCACTCAATCTACTTTAGCCTATTTATTTTTGATTCTGTTTATGATTTCATTTCCAATAACTGTACAATGAGGGGAAAAGTGATTTCCTACACAAGAAGTTCGTCACCAGTTTTATATATTAAAACATCACAGTACTGATAAAAACTGCCTCAAAAGATAGAGAACTTGTTACAATTTTCTAGAAACTTAAAAAATGCTCAATGTGACCTTTTAGCTGTCATTTTTCAATCGATACTTCAATCGACCTGTACATCGTCTACCGGCAAGCCCCGGATGGTTGGATTGAAACAATGGCAATGTAAAAGTGTAAAATGTAATCACATTAAATACTTTCATCACATGCGAGACGAGTCCGAGACCAAGAGTATAAGGTTTACATTTACTTAGACATTGCAGCAGCCAGTGTCCTTAGGTCTGAGGTGCAATGTCTGAGAACATGTACGGAGGTTAAAGTGGCCACATGACAATTTGATTTTGTTTGTTTCGTTAATGACTGTATGTGTTTTGTAGTGTGTTTAAATATCAGATTTTTAAAAATATCAACAAAGTCAAGACAATGTAAAATGTAGATTTAGTCGACAACCCGAGGCCAATTCTCGAAATGACAATGAGAGTCGAAACTCTTGAAACCTAGGTTGTAACAAATTTATGACCTGTATGTTGAAAACCAAGGGAATGCAAAACGACTTGCGGTATAATTTTGAGCGCTATTAGCTACATTTTTTTTGTTTCAGAACAAATTTACCAACAAAAACTATGGAGTTTCCAGACTTTCCATTTATTAATGACAGGTCTTTCACTTCAGGACCTGAGGTTTTACAATATCTCACAGATTACAGCAATCAATATTGTTTAAAGAAATATATCAAGGTAAGAATAACCTTGAAGATTTTCATGTATTTCATTCCTAGGTCATTCTTGCTTGTCCATACAACATGTAACCGACAAGTGGTAACACATAAATATTAGTTTGACCTTTCATAATTAATAATGGGTTTTAATTGTAATGTGTGTCGGTTTATTTCTTGTAATAAGTACAATATTTTAATTTTTCATATTTTAATTCCTCACTCCGAGTGATTAAAGAGCAAAGTTTGTAGATCCAAATTTTATATTTCTTTAGTAGAAAAATTATAATTGCAAAATTATTTTTGTATCTGGGACTCTGGATTTTTATTAATGTAAAAATACAACACTTAAAAAACCCTGTGATGAAAAATTAAATAATAATATCAGTTTAATCAAGTTATTTTGATTGCCTCACAGAGGCTCAACTTCTTTAAATTAATATTTGTTATAGTTTTTCCACCATGTAAAAAGTATAAAGCCAAAAGAAGGGAAATGGGAGTTGACCACTGTAGATCTGCTAAATAACAGGGAATATGTTGATCACTTTGACGCAGTTGCAGTTTGTTCTGGGTAAGGATTGAAACGGAAATAATTATTCCTATTTCGTTGTAATTTGAAAAACTTAATTTTTTTATAGGCCTATAGGTTTATTCATTTAGTATGCTTGTTATTGATTTTACATCCAATTCGTCATAAAAAATAGTTTTAACATCAGTTAAATTAAAGGTGAAGTTTTTTTAGGTGCGTTTATGAGTACGCACACATGTTTTTTTCTGTGTGTGCACATGTGATTTGTTGATTACACAATTGAAATGAAATTTTTTATCTTCATAAATACTTTAAACATTTAAATGAAATCAAAACTCAAGTGTAAGCCAAGTTAAGAGTAGTGCATATATAAAATAACTATATAACGAGAACATATTACCCTACACTCCCCCCCCTGGTCCCCAGGGGACCAGATATGTGTCAAGTACACCTTTTTGATTTAGCTTTTAAGTTTAAACTAAAAGTTATGCGTTTACAATTGTCAGGATTTGGGAAATGAAAAATAAGAAAGAGATCTGCAATGATGTAAAATACGAGCTTCATTGACTAATCTAATTTCTTTTTGAGTGAAAACAAGAAGTCCATTATAAAACAACAGTTAACCAACAGTACAAGGCTTTTTCTGAGAATTGGCTGAAAGTAAAAGAAATTCGCTGCCTCACAGCATGAATAAGTTTAACACAAAATTTAATACACCTAAAATGACAGATTACCCTTGACAATTTGCTATTAAGATGAGAACTCCGTGTTAGATGTTCATCAACTCCCAAGATAACATATCTATTAAGACCATCTAAATCTAAAGATGTAAGCTAAATACTATTTCTGAGTTAACCAAGCAATTTTAATCATGATTTTGCAGTTTGTTTCAGCTGCTCAAAATCTCAAAAAATTTGTCAGTGATCATAGTGTTAGCGGCTTAATAGTTAATTAATTAAAAAAATTATTAATATAAACAATCATTTAATAATATTCTTTTTGAAATAATTTATTTATTCTCAAACACAATAATTGTCTTGAAAAGCCATTATATTATTTATAATGAGAAGCATAACAGAACGTTTCCCAGTCTTATTTTAGTTGTACCGGTATGAATCTTTTATACTATTTGTTATGTTTACTCTGATGATTTGGCAATTTCCCACCACTCCCAGCCTTTTAACTGTATAACATAATGTTGTTAACATACTGTCTAATGAATTGTTTTGTTCAGACACTACAGTGTTCCGAGAATGGGTAACTTCCCAGGACTGGACAGTTTTCAAGGCATGGTTATGCACAGTCACAGTTATAGAGTCCCAGATCCCTTCACGGACAAAACGGTTTTGGTGTGTGGGGCAGGACCTTCAGGCATCGATATATCTTTTGATCTTGCGAAATTCGCCTCCAAGGTCAATAACATTTTCATTTTTTGTTATTTCATAAGTTTTGAAAACGAGCTTGTGTATAGCTAACCTCTGCTACTACCTCCTGTAAGATATTTTTTGACTTCTTTGTTTATCCTTCCAGCTTAAGGCGTTTACCAAGCCTATCAGCTAGACAATGTCCTTGAATTCATAGGAGGTGTTCCTAGGAGCTGTAACCTTTTGTGGTCTGAGGCTGGAACAGCCAAAGATGTATTGTGTTTCAGTATTTTTGCCGCAATACCTGCCTAGGTCTGACTGATACAGAACCCGAAGTACTACAATTTAGTCCATGGCCCGTCAACATACAGTAAAATCCAGTTTATCCGGATCCGAGTCATCCGGATCGGGTATTTAAAAAAATATAACATTTCTAAAAGATTTCCAAGACCCAATTACAGTAAGTTGCATGCGGCAAGTGTTACTAACAATGAATGTGTAACATGATGAACGCACACTCTGTATAATGGGATGTTTTCAAACTGAGCACTTATCTCATATGGCGTGCACTTTTCTTGTCACTGCTCATAATAGAGCCTTGATAGACGAATAGAGACTGACGATTAAAAGGGTGACAGGGGTAAAAGGGTTTTTTTTAAATATACTAATACCCATTTTCTTAACAGCCCTAATTCAAGAAGACTGTAAAAATTAAAAGTTTCAAGCACAGTCTTAAGTTATAAAGTTCAAGTATGTTGTTAGTGTGAATAAAATTATTGAAACTTTTGAACAGGTTTAAGTTTAATCTTTTAATATTATCATAGAAATTCTTCCTCAAAATTAATTAATTGCAAACTGATTTCAGGTGTACTTTAGCCATAAAGAGGCCAAGAAGGAAGTGTACCCGGAGAACGTGGAGGAGGTATCGGTCGTGAAACTTGTGCTGGAGGATCGAGTTGTGTTTGACGACAACATGACCTCCGGCCACATCGATGCTATTCTCATCTGTACAGGTACTTGAAAGGAAACAGAAAATAATTAAAATATTAACTGAAAGCGACACCCATTTAGGTATTTTAAGCCAATATGAAATATAATAATGTAGGATGATTGTGATGTTGTCTTGTTACTGACTAATATTCTTAGACAGGACTGTTAATTAATGCCCAACAGCCTGGCAATAGACCAATTAATGGAATCCGAAAATGAATTTACGAATTGGTCTAAATATAGAGGATTCTTTGTATTAACGTAGTATTCAATAGTACTTAATAAAAACACTACATCCAAGATCTGTATATCCACAATTATGACCTCCAATAGACAGTAGCGATGATCATTTATTACGTTGTATACAAAATAGATGAAGCAGACACTCTCTATATTGGACTCTGTACTAATCATCAATCAAAATAAGTAGGGATGTGGATGTGTCAATAATAAAATTCAACAATTCTCGATACCGATACCATTTATACTTGCATATAAAACACAAAAAATTGGATACCAAGCAAATTTTCATTGATATAGGAATTAATTATCATGATACAAACTATGCTTAATCATAGTGCCACATAAGGAGGTTGTATCAATATTTTATTCTGTATAAGAATAACAATGAGAATGATTAACCCTTCATCGGGCGCTTAAATTTTAAAACTCTATCTGGCTAGAGGTCCTGAGCCTAGGTCTTACCATGAGAACTAAGGTAATAGCTTTATTTTCCTATACAAAATTCACTAAAAAGCCGAAAATAGTTGTATAATTTTGGTTCACAACTAATTAATATTGTAAGTATACAGATTCCATTCCCATAAAATATGTTTGCACATAATTTACGATCATGTAAAGGACTGTAAAATTACAATGTAAAATCAAACACAAAGATTCATTATTCTCCCAGCGGCTAGCTTTTTGTACTGTTTTTTAGATTCAAACATAAAATTTAACCTTAACGTAAACGTAAAAGTAGTATTAATGGTGTTCAATTGGTTGAATATTATAAATTTTAATTATACTAGATTGCATACTTATTTTGTTGCAAAACATTCTTGATTCAACCATAATGTTGATATAAAGGAGGTTATATCAACATGTGTGTGGTGATGTCAATATTTATTCTCTAAAATTATGAAGTGTTACCAAATTGATTGCGTGAGGCAGATATATCAACTGTTGCCATCACCGCAGTGTGGGAAATATCATTCTTGGACGATGTAAACAACCCTGCTTCAGGGTGAGCTCAGCTTCGAATTGGGAACATTGATCTAATTGCCACATTGTACGAGTGTTCTGCCACAATTTTTGGCGGCCATTCCAAGCTTTGATGATGTTTTCGTGTTTTTGCTTTGTGCTCGATGCCACAATTTAACAAAGCTAAAGTCATGCTGTGTTGTTAATTTGCTGTATTCACTGACTGATGACCCGAATGTGCTATTTTTAGTGAGCCATTAGAGATAGTTGTAACATCTTACATAGTAATTGTGGTTTGTTTCGATTTAATTTTTACACTTTTTATCCTCCATATCAGTTTGAATATAATTTACCAATTAGTATAGTTAGAATGAGGTTAGTGTGGCCTTTCTTCCCCCAATAACCTGTCAACTATATGTTGTCAGGTTACAACTATTCTTTTCCGTTCCTCACGCCAGAATGCGGTATTACGGTCGTGGACGGGAGCTATGTTGAGCCCTTGTACAACTACATAATCAACATAAACCATCCAACCATGGGCTTCATTGGCATTCCATACAGGTCATTCATCTTCCCTTTGTATCACCAACAGGTATTGTTTAACTAAATACTTCTATTTTTTATCCTTTATTTTGTAGAAAGTAAGGAAATTCAACTCGAGTGATGGCCTATATAAAAATAAAACACGTAATACAGGGGTCTGGACTGTGGGAATACGATATATAGAGGTTATGTTTGTTATATAGGGGTTTCTTACTTTGGGTATTCGCTATACAGGGGTAAGAAAAATTACTAATAAACACACAAAATATACGTTATGTAGAGGGTTTTATTAGTATTTTGATTGTTGTATAGGGGTAAATTTTCTATTGAGTTATATGGCGTTTTCAAGGGGATTGAAAAATTATATGTTATACCGAGTAGTATGTTACATTGAGGTTCATTACAGATAGGTGCGTTACTGTACCATAAAAGAAAGAACACCTGCAAATTGATCCAGATTTTGTTCTAAGATCATTAGGCCCACTGGTCACGAATTATGGTATTATGGTAATGATCCTGAAACCAAGCAACAGTCCAGTCAATGGAAAACATCATCCAAAAAAGGTTTTTCGGCCTAAAAAGCTTTCGTCAGTTTCGGCAGTCGACAGACAGGAGTTATTGACAGTTCGCCAGTTTTAAAACGTGAAAACAACTCGTACTTGAGTTTTACTCAAAGCCTCATCTTTGTAAGCAGTTTTCAACAGCGCAATGGCATCTGCAGCACCTTTCCCTAACAAGAAACAAAACTTCAGAGCGTGCTGTTCATTTACATCCGCCAAAACGAAAAAATGAGGAAATGGCGAAACAGTGTTCACCAAAAAACTCACTGCAGACGAACACGACCACCCACAGCAACGGCACTAGTGGCAATGAACTCCGGATGAGCTGTGCTACACGCACGTAGCAGCAGACATACTTACTACATAGGCCACAGCTTCGGCAGGGTAATTCCGGTTACTTTTGAGTAGCCCCTCGTATTTTTAATTGCCCCAGGTTGTAAGATTTTTTTTAATTTCAGGTCCTGTTCTTTTTGAAGTCACTAAAGGGTGACTTTACTCTTCCGGACAAAGCAACTATGTTAGCTGAGCTGGAGGAATACATCAGATCAAAGCAAGAGAGTGGAGTCAAGCTCAGGCACTATCACCACATCGGGAATGAGGTAAGGGCCTACTTACAGAGACTGGAGACCATGGCTGAGCTAGAGTCTCTTGATCCTGTGTACTACAATATCTTCTACGCCACAGCAGAACTTCGGAAGGCTCGACTACAGGACTACAGAGACGCTAATTTTGAAGTAGTTGATAAATTTGATTTCAAAATATCCGGCGTTCCAGTTGAGAAGGAAAAATTACTGAACCCAAATTTTGTTATAACAGATAGTAACGTTGATTAGGAGCTTTTCATTATCATGGAATGACTCCAAAACTGTTATTGACTGCTAAATACATAACTTTTCACTCACGAAAAGCTGCTAACAGCTGCTAATGAACAATTTATATTTATCAGCTTTGTTAAGATTCCTTTGGAAATAATGCATCTAAACACATCTTAAACTCCAGCGGATTGTTGATATCAGCAACAAGGGTAAATATATTTTTTTACTATAGAAGATATCCACTTATTAAAAATGTAATATGTAGGACAGGAGAAGGATACTTTTTATATCAAATTAATGTTTATAACACATTAGGTCATGAAAACATTTTTATTTTAACTTTGCTATTTTTATTTACAAGACCTGACTTAAATTTTAATGAGAGATCAAGCGACTAGGTACTCTTTGGAATGAGGTTGACAGTCTGTTTGTTATTCAATTCAAGGAGGTGAGTGACTGTATAATCTTTTAACATGATCCTAACCCTAACAAAAATCTATAAGCTTAAGAATTAATAAAAGCTTTATTATTTGTCACTTTAATTTTTTTTTAATATCTTCATGCAGTAAAAACTATTAAACAGTACAACTTCATAGCTCGTATAGTGGACGGATCCACAGGTTTCATGTGTTACGGAAGTAATTAACATGAATGTTTCGAGATTTTTTCTATGAGGCTGATAGTGCCATTTATACACCTTTTTTACGTTGTGGGATAAATATATTTTTATATTATTCATATAGGGAGGAGTTATCCAATAAAACGCTTATAATATTAATATAAATTATTGTAACTATTTTTAAGAACGTAATGTATAAGTTAGTTAACAACTTAGTCAAATTATAAATAAATAAATATATATTAACTGTACCTTATATGTACCTGAAGATATACAGGCATCATTGATATTCATTTATATATTTTATTAATCTTATTATAATTGTTATTTCTTTAGTCACTGTTTTGATACTAGCCTATTAAAAAAAACTTCACCATTATTCGTGTTACTGATTTTCTCCCTATATCCCACACAGTATTACAGGTTTAGGTGCCTCTCACTCTCAAATTTATTCCTGTTATTAGAATGGGGATGTTATTAGATGAAACAAAATAAGTTTAAGGATTGGAAATGTTTATGGCAGGAGCATAGCGATCGCCCGACATGCCAAGACTCAAGACGGATTTTGACTAGCGAATAAAAAAAAGAGTTATGTTTTTTAAATAATTATTTTTTCCCGAGAAATATATATAATGACAGTCAATAACCAACCCAGCTTAACATCTCAAAGCGCTATATGTCAACAGTATTTTTAACTTTCAATAACCCTATTGAGTTAACAAGGTTTAAGAGATAATGGATTAAAATTAACTTAATCAAGTTTTCTTTTTATTGAAAATATATAACAACATATAAAAAACATAGCATTATATATATATATATATATATATATATATATATATATATATATTGTATACTCAAAACTAAATATCACAATCTTACAATGTACAGTATAGGTATTAATAAAAGATTAAGGTAAATATGAACCCAATGATATTTTAAGACATAGTTTTATTTCTCTCTGTCTTTGATTATGATGCTTTCCCCAGTTTTCCAACTAGAAAAAATAGGCAGCCATCATCTTATTCTGGAAAAAATTTAAAGCTATAGTAAACTATAAAAAACCAAAACGATGAACTTCAGTGGTGTCAAAGTAATAAAATGTAAAATGTTTTTAGAAGTATTAATTTATTTCATCCACCACATCACTGGTGATCAACAAATATTGAATTCACTAATTTTATTTAGTTCCCACCTTTTTCCGAGACAGTATTTTTTAAATGCATCAAATTTTAAGTTTTGTCCGACATCTGCTAAACACAACAGACAGCACAATGGAAATAAGAATTATGGCTTTACTGAAAATCTTCCTAACCTTTGTAGAAACTACTCAATTACACTGTTAGGGGAGGGGCCACTTGTAGGGAAGGGATGTAAAGAAACAAAATACCCCCGTCGCAGCAGACCTGCGTACTCAGCGAATTTCCAAATCAATAATATAATAATAATAATATACGACAAGTCAAGTGGTCAAAATCTGTTGATGAACATGAGAATTATTTGATTATTCTCCATAAGATTAACATGTGAAAGAGTGTGCAGGTTTGCTGCTGTGAGGAACGCTAAGAGTAGGCATTTATACCTTCAAAAACATTTATTTTGCAAGGGCTACACAGTCAAGTCCTGCTCTGATGCTGAGGCATGGATGAGGTAATCTGCTAAAAGGGTATGGTATCCTTATTTGAATGAATGAAACAGAAATTTATTCCTCAACAAAATAGATGATACAATTATTTAGACACAATGAAAATAAATATTTAATACATAATAAAATGTAATAAAATATTTATTACATGATGAAATAAATATTTAACAAAAATAACTATGGAATAAGCCTACATGGGCAATTTATGTTATGTTTATGTTATGCCTATTATGTTCAAGTCTGGAGGGTTTGCCCCCTCCATCACTTTATAAGAAAAAATGACAGATGAATCGTAACCTCTCGAATTAAATCAAAATATTAAACAATATAATATTATATAAAATGTATATGAAAATGAATAGAGAAAAATAAGGGAAAGTGTGTGAACGCAGTTTAGGTTTCTAGCTGTAAAACATTATTTTTTCAACCATTTATAACATTTCCACTTCTTTTCCATTATATTAAGGATTTATTATGGTGATTAATGGCGACTCATGACGTTAGTGTGATATGATCCAGTGATATAAACTATGATTTTACAGCATAAATGGAAAACACTTCGCAATATATTAGATAGTGTTGACAAAAAGTTAAACCTAGTAAGCAATATGAAATCCAGAGCGAAATGGACAATATGAGAATTTTTAGACACAACAAATTATTGTTGAGCACAACAAAAATAAGATCTCGGTAACCATTGGAGATAAGGAAAACTTTAAGGAACTTATTGTGTTTAATTTTGGATTGAAAAAAATTAATTAAAAAATTAAAAAATTTACTAAAAAACATTTTTGGGTTTAAAAAAAGTTTTAATACTTAATATATGGTTAAATACGAACAATTTGTTTTGGTATATCACGGATTATAAATTATTAACACGACAATTTATCGTTTTTAATTTTTAACGACAAATTGTTTTTGTAATTATATGAATTTAAAGATAGTTTGTTAAAACTTGGAAAAATTTTGTTAAAAAAAGATGAATCAAAAGTAAAAATTTTCCCTAGGGCAGGTTGCAATATCAAATCAGTCCGAAAAACGCCGCGCAATGCCGGTCGAAAACGCCGCGCAGTTTAGGTTGTCAAATCGCGCTGTACTTTTCCAGCAACGTGTTTTATTTTTCTATTGGAACCATTTCGAATAAGCATACATAAATAATTTGTTTATTAACTTTTGTTACTTGTGCCGACTCAATTCTGTCATGTTTTATGTGTGTTTTATTTTTTACATTTTTTATAGCTAAATGAAAATTTTTAGATGATTTAGATAACGAAAAAGAACCTGGACAAAACCTATGAAATACAGGAAATGGACAAAAAAAAAATTTGGGACGAACAACAGGTAAATAACAGAATATAAAAATTGAATGAAAAGAGAGAAATTTAAACGGTGACAACTTCAGCCTTATAAGACAAGATACCGCAGGGGCTGGATTCCCCGAAAAATTCTCACAGTTACGAAAAACAAATGTAAAACAATTATATCTCAAGAAACACATTTATTTCCAATTTTGGTTGTAAATGGTGTTTAAAATTACTTGTAATTATGGTATTACCAGCCGCTCTGCCGCGCCGAATGAATTAATTAAAAAAACGATAAACGGTCTTAAGAATATATATATACGTATATGATATGTATTGTTCTCCATAACTTTGCAAGTCCAAAAAAAATAAAAAATAAGTAATAACGAGTGTTTATATACTTATAAAAACTTTTTAAACACGTTTTTGAGAGATTCGATTTTAGAAACAATTGGTTTAGTTGAAATTATATTATTTTTATATATTATCATTTATATTATATATATCGGTATTATTATTATTGTTATTAGGGTATGTCATGTTATACTAATTATTATTATTTAAACGTGAATCGTGGTTAATTGTTGATTTAAGCCTATAGATATTGTTCCCCATATCTTTGTGAGTGAATGCACGAAAAAATATATGGATTTTTATCCTTGATTTGGAAACCATTCATGGCCTTCCTTACCTTTATTAAGACCTAGCTATATTAACTATATTTGATATAATTTAGACGAAATTTAATTAAATAAATTTACGATATTTATCTTATATTATTTAGTTATACCAGAGAGGAACGACTTGTCCTTTTTTACTATCCGTTCATCTATAGTTATACAAAGTGTTATCCATCTAATAACTATGCTTAATACCTTTTAGAGTTATTCCATTGATCATAGGTAAAATTGAAACTATAATATTATTGATATACATTATTATGTAACAATTTACCAATTCAACATTATTATGTATATGTATATAGAGTAGTGATTTCAACTTAACTTTCCTGGGTGGGATTCTATGTGATTCCGGGGGAATTTTGAAAAGTTTACGGATGATTCTTTCTATAGTCTTACTCTTTGGCAAGTGGCAACACTTAATTTCAGGTTTTGGCAACATGTCGCTGGTTTTAAATAGAGTTTCGCAGCACCATCAGGACTCACGAATTTAATAATTAGAAAATGTAAGTCTACTATGATGAGATGGATTTCAACACATTAAGATGCACATTATCAGCCACTGCACTGACAATCATTAAGTGAGCTCTCAGTCTCAGGACTTACGTTGGTTACCATGATGCTTTTAATGAGAATAGTACGTATATAAATAATTTAAATTGCAGACCAAGCTAATAGGGAATATCCAACCTTTGTTATGCTCATATTCTCCTATTCTCCTATTACATAATAACTTGGCTTACTTTGGTAGCGCTCACTTTTTATTTTCAGTTTCTACAAAACATGAAGTTTTTAATATCTGCCTGAAACTCTGAGTAGGGCCTATCTGTTTTTTGGGGTGTCAGCAGTGGGGGAGGTTAAGTTACCTTCAGTCTCACACTTTTGTTACCAGTTAGAGTGCAATAAGCGTCATATGACGTTCAATTATAATTATACTGGCTGGGTGGTGTAGTGGTTATAATACCTGCCTTCAAAACTGAAGGTCGCCGGATCGAATCCCGCAAGGGTCGAATCTGGACCCAGTCGCCATTTGTCATTGGGCTACTAATTAATGATGCTTCCTAACAACAGGTCGACGTTAGGTAATAACAAGACCGGGGTTTGGACCGTTCCCCATCAAAACGTTAAAAATGCCACTGGCGTAGAAATACACAAAATAAAATTTAAAAAAATTTGGATTTGCTCCGAGGAGTAATGTTACTATAAAAGTGGAAGACATAAATAATTCTTTTAAACAAATTTTTTTATTTGATAGGCCTACAACTAAGCATAAAAATTTCCTCTTTTAATTACCAGTACTGTATTATTTAAAGAAGTCTTTTTATTGTAGTAAGGATGTCAAATGTACTTATTTATTGATTGGGACGGTGGTGACGTCCTGTAATCCAGCTACTTGGAGGTCACGAATTGTAGATAGTTATGAGCGATGGTCAGTGGGTGTAGTGTTCTCTTGTGTGGATTAAAGTCTGCACAGTTGAATACTATGTTAATCTGCGGAGATCATTCTCATAATTAGACCAATTTGTAATTCAGAGGTCGTGGTTCGGATTCCACGTCAAACTGTAGGTCCATTAATTTCCATCGGCTGTTTGGCTATTAATTAGCACTCCTGTCTAAGGAACATGTCAGTAACAAGGTCGTGCCCCAATCATCTTACGCTCAAACCTCATTCATACTTCGTTTAAAATACCTCTTGTAGTATGGTTACCATTTCAATAATCTAATCTAATCTATTAAAACATTGTACTTTTAGCACACTCCTAATAACAGGATTGTGCAATATAGCTATATATAGCCTCACAATATAGCTATAAATTATGTATTTTGTTTAGGCGTATTTATTATTTTTAATTATAGGCTTATACCTTGAGTATAAGCAAAATGTCTTTAATAGTGCCCTGTGCAGGGCTGCCCCAAGCAATGTTTTGATCTGCACCCCCTCAATTGATTTGAATTGACTGTTGAAAAAATACAACAGATACCTACACAAATCTTTTTTATTGTTTATTAAGCTTGTCTACAAATGTATAGAAAAGCATTGTAGCCTTTATTATTGGAGCAGTCCTGGCCCTTTGATTTCATTATTTAAAAATAGTTAAACTTAATTTATTGGAAATCTTATAGTTTGTGTGTTTAAAAAATGTTTAATGTGAAATTTGAGTTATTTTCAGTTATGTATATACAGTAGAACCTCGATTAACCGTCACCCTCGGGACCGAGACCATGACGGATAACCGAATGGACGGATAACAGAAATAGTAATAGCGCTGATACAACTTAGCACCTAGACAGTGTTTGGCGTGGCAACTTCGCAATTCACTGCCTTGCATGTTATAACAGCGCCATTTTAAGTCATAATTAGTTTTCATGATAGACTTAATGTGAATTTATTTTAAATGAGAACAAACCAAACTTCGCCAGTTCAAGTGAAAAATAATTTATTGAAATATTTTATTAAGAAAACAATGAAATATGAACTGTACATGTACGTATTTTTACTCTCAAAACTTTATGTTGCCGGTATTTAGTTATTAAAATAATCCGTCATTTTCTTTTGTTTCTTTCCCCGTCGAGCTTTTCAGGCTTTTCTAATTTTTCTGAGAAGAAGCATCAGCGTTTAATAATTTATTGTTTATTGTCGAGTCCCACAACTACACATTACCGTTTCTCAGCCATAACAGACGAGCATTACACACCACGTATAAACAGAACTGTTAACAATAAACAGTAAAGCACGTAAACACTAGTTGGCATTGCACTCGAAATCGACAATAACTTCAGTTCACTGTAGCCACGCACCATACTGAACTGAAATGAAACGGTAGCAGTGGAATGCAGAAGACAGTATAAGGGATTAACCAGCTGGGTCACTACCCTTGCCGCCAATGATTCACGCACAATGCAGTTGTGCAGTACAGTCGTCACTACTCATCATAGAGCCTCAACTCAAGATCCGACTCGGCGCTGACGCGGAAACATAATTATTTTTGCGCTAGCGGGGTGACGGTTAATAGAGACTGACGGTTAAAAGGGTGACGGTTAATCGAGGTTCTACTGTAATTAAATGTCTGAAAAATAGTTTAACAAAAGTGGCATGATATAATTTATTCAAAAATTGTGAAATATAAATAGTTAACAAGGCGTTAACTATTTATATTTGACGCTCACCCCTTGGCCATTCCGCGATGACCATGGTCGCCCTCTCTTACACCTCTCTTGCAGCTGCCAATAAAAAACTTTCCTCGGTATTATTTTTCTTTTTAGGGTCAAAGATATATATCTAAATTTTCATTTCTTATCCACAGGTGCAAGCTTGATATATTTTACTATACCACAGAAGGTAGTCTAATGGACAAATTGGAACATTTAAGTGAAAAAGAAATAGAAAATATGTGCAATAAAATTTACAGTAAATGCCAACATATATCAAGTACAAATGAATCGATGAATTTGGTAAGTTAGTTTTTCTTACTCATTTCCTTTTACCAATGTAAACTCATTTTGCCTCTTTGTATTTATTTTTTATACTGAAATGAGTTATTTTTAAAGTAGAAAATTAATTCTTTGGAGCTCTTTTTTAGAATGTTGTACAACCATTCAAACAGTACTCATATAATTATAAAGGAAGAATAAGATTCATAGAAAAATAGTAAGAATATTTTTAATGAAATTCAACTTTTATATCAAGACAGTGGCTATTTTTAATGTTTGCCTTAACTATTCTAAAAATCAAAGTAAAATTATTCTGATAAATAACTTGTGTGGCATATTTATATGATCTAAGTTAGTTCTGATGATAATTTAAGTAATTAACATATTTTTACAATTGTAAAATGCCTTTATTATGACGTGTTCTTCTGTCTAAGGAACATTAGTCAGCCTTAGTCAGTAACAAGACTATACGATTGCACCGCAATCATCCTACACTTATTTCTCATTCATACTTGGCTTAAAATACTGACCTGGGTAGGTTGCCATTTCAATTAAAAGCATCAAGTATAAAGCAATCTAAATTGAGATATGGAAACAAAACCATAACAAACTAATGTAAAAAAACTATTAATAGAATAAAAAAACAGACTATGATTATTATAGCTTAGGAGACTATTAATTTTTTGATTGCTTGAATTTAATACTGGATGTCAGTTTTGACATGGATACGTCTTGCTCTGGGTTGGCAATCCGTCAGACCAAAATTTGAAACGGTGACGTCATCTGGTTATAAGAACAGCTGTTTAGTAACACTGATAACATCCCCTTCAGACATATCCATGTGTATTCCCCACAGGGAAAGACTGTAAATACATTCACTTTTAGGGGGGATTTTGGTACATGGGCCATTAGGGGATGGGCACTCCTGCATAAATCATTATTTTCCAAATCCTTTCACTAAATCCTAACCCTTAAATTAATATGTGGTCTATTAACTAAGTTGTCTCTTCCAATCTGTCTATAACTTTAGTGTTATTTGTATAAATGAATGAAAACATGTCACTATGCCTTGAGTCATACATTATTCTGATTGATATAGTAATAGTATATCACTGCATTGCTATAGTATAGTATTTTTACTGCTTCAGGCATCATGTTTTCTGTCAATAATCTTGGAAGAAATATAATTAGGCACAAATTTTCAAAAATACAAGAAAAAAGTTACCCAATCAATAAAAAATTATGTCAAACAGCAATTATAGTCATGACCTTTGTTTATTGTTTCAGACATTGTTGCGGAAACTATGTGGACTTAGAGCATGCACGTGTCCTTTCTTCACTCCCTCACAACGTCTTAATTACCTTTTAAAGGTTCAACATCACAATGATTCAATATTAAGTCTTGCAACTGGAGTGGCCATCATAACAAACTATGACAGCTTGGGTTTAGAAGATCACTCCAACCAAATCTTAGAGAGGATCTTGAAACAGATTATTAGCAAAGGTCCTTCGGAAGAAATATATGAATTTCTTAGAAGACTGTGGGGCTATCCAGGTAAATATAACATTAAATGTTGTGTTAAAATGTGACTGAAATTGAGCACTTTTTCTTAGAGTTTTGTATAAATAGACTTCGCAATTAGGTTAGATTTATGGTTTAGGAGACATTAAGTACACAAGAGTCCCGGTAATCCGAACTAATTGGGATTGAACACTATTCAGATTGCCAAGTTGTTTGGATTATCCAAAAATGCAACTAGTTCAAATAATGAAATATTTTAAAATAATATAACATTAAAATCTTCCTCATGGTATTAATGTAGGCATTATATACAGATTATGAACTTAGACTGGAAGAAGTCAGTAGTAAAAAAATCCATTCTTTTTGACCCGAACTGTGTATTTAGACCAATTAACTTATGTCTTTTACATATAGGTTTGTCCACTACATGTTTTGCCTGAACGGCATTAAGTGTTCCTGCAGGGAAGTTCTATCAGCTATGGACTCGTCTTAGAAATATAAAACACTATACACATTGACATATAAAAACTAACAATGATAAAACAGTGCCATCTGTAGGCCTACGATTGCGGTCATCACGGGAGATGAACTCAAATGTTTGAAAAGTAGTTTGCAAAAAAGAGATGATAAAGAATAGGACCGAGAATCAAGTCTATTGTGATGTACTGTGAGTGTGGCTAGGCATCGCTCTACCCTATCTCGGGCAACAGTGTACTGCTACATCTGCATACCTGTTCATGAGATGATGGCACAACTTTGCATTGGCTAACAAGATTTCTTTGTTACGTCAAAAGATGATAACTGAATTCTCATGTTTCAAAAAGTTATTGTGCTTAATTAACAGTGTGTATGTAGAACTGTATAATTGATGATACCATGTTGTAGATTAAGGTGTTTCTTCATTTTTAATTTAAACTCAGTAACCTTTTCCCCATCAGGTAGTTTGGATTTTCGGTACTCTATTGCATTCTTACAAAACATTTCAAAAAACACAATGTAACTATCTACTGTACTAAATGGATTTCTTAAAATGTTACAGCGAGAGGTCTCCATGTCAGTAGTTGACAGTTTTAGTGAAATTCTTTCAGGAAAATAAACTATTGTCATTAGTGGCATTGGGAGAATATAGACAGGACCATGTTATTTTGTTTCATTTTGAAGCTATCTTATACCATGACATCACATGAGTTTTAAACTGCAAACTTTTTAACACTGTAAAGAGTCTCATGTAAACAGTTCCAATTAATTGATGTCTTACTATTGAGCTAAGTTTCATTTTATCTAAAAAATGTTTATACAATTTATTTCTTAGGTTTAAAGAACTTCACCATAACTACTGTGGAAGATTTTATTGATAAACAGAGTAATTTTTTGGAAGAAGATGTCTTAGACATGTTTGAAGAATTAACCAAAGACGATAAAGAGCCTACAAAGAGTCTGGACCCGAAGTGTGCACGAATCATACGGTGGTGCGCTCAATCAACAAGGATATTTTGTGTAGTTACAAGTATTTTCAATGTGTTACTACTTAAAACTGGTAGCTTGTTTAGTAATTATAATAAAGCCATTAATGTTGTGAATCAGTTTATTTGTAAAGTAAAATTGGAATGCATCGCTAAAGAGAAAGATTTTGTACTTTTGTATCCGCTTGAGTATCACTCCCTTGTATCTATTTTAAATATAAATCCTGAGTGTTTTCCTGAATCATGTGTTGTAAAATCATCTGTAAGTATTTCAAGCGTAGTAAAACTCGTAAAAGAAAGTCTTCTTAGAAATCCTGTCCAGACATTATGTCTTTTGACCCATTTTCCTTCTTGGATACCTTATGTGAACACTTAATTTACTTTTCGATATCAGTTTTTATTTTCATATTTCTATTATATAATTTCTTATTGTTTTATATTTTTATTTTTTATTTATATACACGTCTAATGATAATATCAGTTTTAATTTGCAATGTATCCAACCTTATACATTTTATGCTCTCCTGATTCCAGGAAATTTTTTAACTAATTTTCAAAGCGAGAGTGTTATAAACAGCTTTATTAATCTGATTATTACTCATTAGCATTGTACACTAATATTTTAATATTTATTTTAGTATTTTTTCCAATAAATCTTTAATATATTTGCTGCAGCTTATTTGATTTAACCTTTTTGTAAACATGGGTATTTAACTCATTACAGGTACAGTATGGTTTAGTAAATAAATACGGCAAACATAATATACTGGCATGGTAGCTCAGGGGTAATGCTGTGGCCCAGTTGTAACCAGCAACTTCTGTGTGGTCTCAATCGGTCACCTCTAGTTCGTCTATGTGACACACCACTACGGTACCTCGATGTCTTTAATTCACCACACAAGCCTCTGGTAATGGGCAGTTCAGGTTAAAAAATTCAACTCCACCAGAAGGGGCAGACCCAAGTCCAAGATGTGTCAGATGCCAGACAGATGATCTTTTAACTTCATCAGCTGGGGAGAGCCCTCCTCTTTGCAGGCTTCACTTAAGGAGAAAATATGCTGCTGCTTTCATATGCTGTACATTTAAATGAAATAATATTCATTGTCATAAACACATTTTGTGTTACAATAAACTTGTTGTTAAATACATGGTTTCCAAGTAAATGTAGTTTATATAATGATCAAGTACTAATTCCAATCACAGGCACAATTTTATAAGTATATCAATTGAAAATAGCAAATTGGAATTTTTACTGGTGGCATAAATCCGATATTGCATTCTTTGCCCATTAACATCCTTCAGTATTGTGGGGTTTTAGACCATTACAACAAGAAATTAAAATGAATTATGTAATAGTGTCATATTTTAGAATACAGTCCCAAGTGCATATTTGGAAATGTAACATGTTTGATGGTAATTTATGTTTATTAATTATTATTTTTGCCCCGCTAAATGTTATATTGTTAACTCAAATAACAGTAGTCAACATTTGTTTTTTAAATTCTGTCAATGATAACAACTTTGCTCTCAAATCAGTATAGAGAATGATTATGGTTCTTCATTACGCGGTATTACTGTGTGAGAAGCAAATAACCTGCACGGTAGATTCAAATAATTATATTTACTCTCCCAAAAATAAAATTTATTTTATTCCACTCTTCATTAAATGAAGCGTGGAATCTTAACTTCAATTTTGATTATTTAAAACAAATTATTTTTATATTTAATAATAAATAACAGGATGATATTAACATATATTTAATTGTATATATCATATTACTAATGTGTTATTAAAAACAAATTACATCTCTTAGAGTTTAATAATTGTTGGCTTTTTGAGTGAGTAAATTACTTACTTTGAAGCTATTTCCAAGTTGAAGGTCGATCTTAATCTCACAATCAGTCCACGTAAATGTGCAATAGATCTGATAGTAAATGTAAGATCTGATAGGAGAATACTATTGACTCAGTTTCTTAGATTTATTTATAGTGAACTGTTTTTGACAGATAATGATTTCGAAGTGACTAATTTTGATATATTTGAGGATTTAGTTAACATTTTATCATGTCACGTCTCAATGTACACAATATCACGCAGAGCATTTCAAGTCTGACAAGTCGTCTGAGTGTTCCTGGCATTGATGTTATGCGGAGGAGCATTGAGAGATTAAGTAATATTCTGTTCAAGCCTAGAGCGCCTCAGTTGAAGCGAGAACTGAGTCTGGTTGCTTCTGTGAACCTCATTGTGAACGGAACAATTGGTATGTAATGTTTTTAAATTCTTTAAACTAATACTCAGCTTATTTGGCAAATTCTTGATGAAATAATTTGTTTAGTAAAGTAATCACGTGGCTTTCACATTCCATTGAAGAAATTTTGCCTGCAAGCCTAAGATTTTATTTTATGTTCAAGTACATTAGCATGTTCAAAATTCAAAATATTTCTATTTTCTTAATACAATCAATGTATAAAAAACAGTGTCGACTAAATTTAGCCTTTAGATTCTCATCATCAGGTTTAATTCAGTTTTGACTTTACCTGCTGTTTTGTAATATTTTTGAAAATTCTTGAATGTAGCAAAGAAACAAAAGAGGCCCTAGTAAGTACCCCTGGGGTACTCCCTGCAATACATTAATCCTCTATATGTAATATTGAACATCTTATTCCTTTCAAGAAAAGGAATTTTGACATACTGAAATCTGTTTGTAGGATACAATTAATTAAAAACATTTTTAAATTCTTCCTTTAATACCAATGTTATCTAATTTTTAAACAGAATACTGTGAGAAATCATATCAAATGCCTCACCACTGAAGTCCATAAAAATCTAAGAGGTTTCACCTTGGTCTGTTGGGTGGATTACTAACTGTAAATTCAATAAGAGCATTGGTTACAGATTTTTCTTTTAGCAAAATTTGATATTTTTATGTTCCTCTAATTTTGCAGAATACCTCTCTGATGAGGATAAAGTAATTATAATTATCACCTGAAATGTAATATTTTTACTACATCATTAAAAAATCATTATAAACCTAAAATGTATTCCATACTTTTACCTTATACATTAACTTTCTGAGTGAAAAATATAACCATCATTTTATGATATTTAGGTTCAGGAATCTTTGTGACACCAGGAATAGTTCTGGTCCATGCAGGGTCTGTTGGGATGAGTTTAGTCATATGGGCTATCTGTGGTGGAATATCAGTCTTAGGTAAGTTAGATAATTATTTTCCATACATACATATCCTCTACCTTTCCGGTTATCTTTGGCTCTGGGTCACTAGGCCTCTCCATCTTTGTGCCTCCACAATTCATCTTCCTCCACAACTTGGAATTTGAGAATACTATACAATTCCTTAATCCACTCAATGTAATTTTCTTAATAATATGATAGTTTTTTTTAAAGATATGTACAGTAGTTTTCTTAAGGAAGAAAGTATGTGTCAGTCTATTGATACCATTTATTTATTTACTAACATAAAACAAAACTTTTTTGCAGGTGCACTAGCTTTCGCAGAGCTTGGAATGGTTATTCCAAAGTCAGGGGGTCAGTATGCTTTTTTTCAAGCTGCATTCAGAGACCTCCATCCGTTCTACGGGCCAGTCACGGGGTTCATCTACGTGTGGATCAACGTGCTGGTGGTTTACCCTGCCACTCTGGCCATCTTCTGTTACACCTTCACCGAGTACATACATGAACCTCTCGTTTCTGTCTTCAATACTGAATTGGAGCCCGATACAGAGGATAAAGTGAAGTTCCTCATTCGATTTATTGCGCTAGGTAAGACTCCAGTTTGATAGTGAATTAGTGCAATACATATTAAATACAGGGTGTTCATTAAAGTCGGGCACAAACTTCGAGGGGTGATAGTACTCATCAAAATAAACAAAAAATCACCTATAACCATTTATCGAAAAATCCTTCGTTTAGCCGCTAGCCGCCATTTTGAATTTTTTACAAAAAACTCTATATATATATCAAGAAATATTTAAGATACAGAAACCAAACTTTGCACACATGTTTTAGCTATTGGTTGAAGAGAAAAATATCTACAAAGTATCATTTAATTTTCTTTTATATTTTCAAAATGGCGGCAGTTAAAAATATTTAAATTAAAATAACAAAAAAATCATTAACTTCATAAAATTTTTACAAGATACAAAAAAGATTGGAATTTTAATTTCAAATCAAACGGTACTTTGGTGAACGAAATTCTTCCAAGGATAACCGAGAAAGTGCACTTTTAAAGTTAGAATACAGGGCCCACGTGCCACCGCGGAGCCAGCTAAACTCCGCTTGACTGTACTATACTATACTATACTAGTTTGACTATACTAGTTTTTATCACAACATTTCAAATTATAAGGAAGTTATATAAATTTGCTTATACTCCTAAATAATAAACATGGGGTATGAGTAAGTAGGTTTGCCGCCATGAGGAACAGTACAATTTCAGTTTTCCAGTATACCCATTATTATACCTTAACTATGTAGAACTGAATGCAAGGTTTTTTTACAATATTTTTAAAAATAAGCGAGATAAATTTTAACCTTTTCCCCATAAAATTAAAATTAGAGCTCCAAAACTTAATATTAATCGATGAGCTGAACTTGAAAAAGATAGAAATTAAGAGCATGTCCCTTAGGGGGCTGGATGCAATGTATAGGCAACACAAAGACCATCTCAGGTACTAGAAGAAATTGCAGTAATTTAGTATGTGTGATTGAACTTAAAGCTACTAATGTTGTGTCCAATTCATAGTTTGTTTGTGCCACAGGAATTATGGGCTACATCAACTTGGCAAGTGTCAAACTGTATGTCAGTGTGCAGAACATGTTCTCCTACCTCAAGCTGAGTATCTGTGCCATGGTTATCTTTGGTGCTGTCTACGTTCAACTTACAGGTAGGAAGATAGACTGTTTATTTTAACACAATAATACATACACAATATTTTTTTCTATAAAGATTTATTGTTTGTAATGATACAAATAAAAATTAATCTCCTGATAATGATGGTTCTGTCATTGGCGGATCCAGGGGGGGCTGTGGGGGTTGCAGCCCCCTCCTTTGGCCTAATATGTATATATGTAAAAATATAATTAAAAACGGACATATCGAAATTGAATTTCTTCCTTGGGAATGTATAAATACGTTCCATTTATTAAAATATACACACCGAATACCTTGTATTTTTTAACTTCTTATAAAAAAACAAACATCAACTCATTGCATCAAGCGTATTTGTACATTTAAATCTCATTTGTTTACTATGTTTGTGTATAAAACACACAATTTATTATTTTGTATTTTGAATCATGACTGAAGGTCAATTTGTTACTGAGATATTCAAAATACTAAACACAGTACATTGCGTAATGTTAATCTTAGAAATCTATATAAATAAAATTAGAGTTTTGTCTGTACATTGCTCAGAAATATTCATTTTTTAGTTATTTTTACTTTTTGTGCGTTAGAGAAACCGAAACCGGTCTTATCTAAATTTTTGTCTGTCGGTTTGTCTGTGACGCTCCAGGAGGCATTTTACGCCGTCTTCTCCGAAAAAACGGGATAACTGATTACAATGAAACTTATTTCATGTATTCTCTACATTCCAGAGAAGGTTTGTAAATGCTTGAAATCGCCCGCCACCCCTTGGAAAGTAAATAACGAGCATTTAAAACACCACTTTTACGTGATATTACTCGCATTTTGATTCAGTTTTCAATGAATTAATAACCTACTGGTAATAATCAGTTGTCTTTTTAGTTTAAATATTTAATAGAAATAAAAACAAACAGCTGTCAAATCAATATTAGTTAGTTTATATTGGTCATTGATTTTAAACCCATTTCAAAATCATACTATATTAAAAAGTTATTTTAACGTTTAAATTTTCTTTGTATTGATTTGTTTAGGATTCCAGGTTTACATTTTGGTATAATGATCTTTCTTCTTTAAACTGAATCCTACAACCCGTACAAAGGACGGACTTACTGCTAGTAATAGCTAAACTCACAGTATTTACTTAAATATTATTCCAAAATTTGGTATGCAAGTCCATCTAAGTTGTACCAATACATCCATAAAACCCCCAAATTTAATGTTTCTAATGGCAGCAAACCTACGTATTCGTTGTAATTCTTACGGAGAATAGATAAATTAGTATAACTCTCTTAGTTATTGACATAATTTGATAAAAAGTTGTATATGTTTTTACTTAGTGAGCAACCTTCATGTAAGCACATTACCATTTAAAACAACCCTCAATGCAGCAAACCTGCATACTCAGTACTATTCAGTTACTAAGAGGAAAATGAAATAAGTTCTATGAAATTCACTCTACTCACACTTTTGCGAGCGATAGTTTTCTTCTATTCTGTTTTATATCAGCCTCTGAAATTGACAGTGACTGATTTCAGGCCAGGCCAAGGATTTACCATTGGGGTTCGATGGTACCAAGTATTCTACCAAAGCTTTGATCATGGCATTTTACAGTGGTCTTTACACATTTGATGGTTGGTAAGTTTTGAATTTTTTCTTTTTCATACATTACTTCAATAATCATTATAACCGTTTTGCAGCATTACGTTACAGTGATGTGCACACAACGCATATAAATTGTATAAATTTTTGTATCTTCGATTATTAAAAAAGCTTACATGTTAGAATGTCTGTGGATTTATCCCAGGCATCCTGTATCCTAAAATGAGTTTGAATGGAGCTGCTGTTAGGAAAATACCTGGAAGGGCCGTACTCCACCAGAAGTTGAAGGTTTTACCTCTTAAAAAATTAATCATGCCCCTATTATGAATTTTAATTATAAAACAATGCAAATTTGGGCTAAGGAATAAATTATTATCATTATGTTAATTCTTATTTTAGAATAAAATGTCTTTTTGTTTTCCCAAATCATATGTTCATTAAAATAGTTTATTTTATCTTTAATTCAAGGATTAACTTATTATTTAATATTAACTTACTTGGTATTTGCCTAATTGAATATGTTTACATCATCATATACACTGTAATATTATTTCCTATGCAATGCTATTTTCTAGGTGTATCGTGACAGGCGTTACGGAGGAAATAAAAGATCCAAATAGGTAAGTGAATTCATCATTAATAACATTTTCCTTAAATAACAGCTTTGGAATTATTGTAAACATACTGAATATTAAGAGTATAAAACCTTTGACTTCAGTCAGAGATAAAAATACTAAATTAATTTTAAGGTATCTCAAATTTTACATTAGTGAATTTGTAATTATGTGATACATTTTTACTTAGTGCAAAATATACTACTTTAGGGAGTTGCAATTAAGAAAATAATAAAGAAACACTCTCATTCTTTAAAAAAAATACATTATTCACTGTCCAGTGTAGCTTGCTCCCATATTATTTATATTATTCCATATTATCTTGAGTCCAGTGAACAGCCATTGTGACTCAAACCAGTAAGTGTGTACTTTTTTCTGCTTTCCAGAAGAAATATTTCTTACTGAACCCTTGTTAGGGAACCCTCCACGAGAGTTGGGTGGTCCCATCCTTTTAAATAGTTTCTTCTCTTTAACCATTAACCAATTCAAATCCTAATTTTTTTATCTAATGTTTTGAGAAAACAACCAGTTTTTGTTCGACGACTAATGTAACCCATCAGACACTGGCATTTATCAAACACTTCGAAAACTACATTCCTTTTGTTCCCTGTGATCTAATCTCAGAACTATCTCACAGAGTTCATTATTTTGCCGCTAGAGTATGCTTTATAGCCAACTAAGCCCTATGATAGACTATTTACGGGTAGCCAGGTGTGGTACAGAGGCCACCTTAATAAACGGTGACTGGCTTGGATGAAAGTTGACGGAATTTGTGGGTTAAATAGAGATTACAGTTGACACCTATTTTGCTTTTATGGTTAGTGGTTAAAGGGAGGGGGGACAGGTGTTTTCTTAAATTTCAAATAAAAAAAATTAATGTAATGTAAAGAGACGGATGTAGTGCGTCTTTGGATCGGAGTGGGTTAAATGCAACCCAAGAAGACTTATTCTTTAGACTTCCTACTCTTTATGAACAAATAACCATTAGGACTTGCGGTGTTTAGAAATGTCCTCCGCAGCATCCTGATTGCTGTTCCCATGGTGACAGGGCTGTACCTGAGCATGAACCTGGCCTACCTTACTGTCTTGACCATTCCTCAGATGGTCTCTGAGCCTGCTGTTGCTGTTGTAAGTGAATATCTTTGTTGTTTAAAACAACTCTATTAAGCTATGTAAGCATATGTTTGAAGAATTACAGTTTTTTATCTGTTTTCTTATTCATTAGCCTCCATTACAACAACTAAGTAAGTATTTTAAGGTAGGAATATGAGTAAAGGCTGAGTTTTTTAAGTATAGTGGATTTGATGATCCGGATTCATTTGTCACGATCATTGACTAATGAAAATAAGTATTTGGGTACAATTTTGCACCATCGTAAAATTGTGTCCTTGCTTAGGGTTGAATCAGGGACCTTCAGATTATGAAACAGGAACTACAACCATTTCAACACTCAACTAATCTACATTAATAAATTAATTATTAATTACTGTTACCGTTCAAAATACTAAATTGCCTATAGTGTCAAAGATCCACAAAGTACAAAAAATGTACTATTTCCTGAGTGTAAGTGAATTTTTGCATTAAAAATAAACACAAAATCGCCTGAGATACTAAAGGGATGTGATAGAAATAGATTTTGGTATAGGGTATGTTCTCTAAAAAATGGATTAAGCCTGGTTGGTGTGGCGGTCACCGACCTAAACCAGTAATGTTTTTGTGGAAAATATTGGTAGATGTCGTCTAACATGGCGCTCAAGCCATGTTGAGATGAAGTATAGAGTGCTCAAGATCACTCTGGGCTCAAGCCATGTTGAGATGAAGTATAGAGTGCTCAAGATCACTCTGGTCTTTTCATCAATATAGTTAGGTTGTGTTTACGCAGGGATCCATTTTCAGGCTTTCGGAGACTTGGTGTTCGGAAAGTGGAAGCTTGTGATTTGTCTTGGAGTCGCATTCTCCGCCTTTGGATCTGGCCTATGCAACGTCTTTGCTGCCTCCAGGTATCTTTTTCTATGATTTTATTAATTGTGTCCATAGAATTTTCGTAATATTCAATTCCAACTAGTCTAGCTAAACTTTTTAGATTCCTTAGTCTCTAAACTCTTTGTAAATATTACTTTTGAGTTCATCACATATCTTAATAGTTGTACCTACTTCTAACAGGAATCAAAATATACCTCTAGAAATTAAGAATAGAAGAATTAAAAATCTGCAACAATGTTTGATAAAATTAAAATAATATACTTCAACTGCAGTTTTGTGATGGAGGCTTAAGAGCCAAGTTCTGCTTTATATGAACATATTATGTCTGATGAAGCATAATTGTATGTGTAACGTAGATTGTGTTACGTGGCAGCTAGAGAGGGCCAGCTGTGTGAATCGTTCTCCTACATTCACATGGATAAGTTGACTCCAGTGCCTGCAATCCTGGTACAGGTGAGACATTTAAATATCTAACACGTTTTCCAGTAATTTTTATTGAGGTCACCAAATTAATATTTAAAATTTTTGGTCATATTCACTTGATCCAGACCTGTTGTTTCATCATTCAGAGATGTTTATTTCATTGGTTACAGCTCTCTTAAATCAATTGATTGATTGACCTAAATCTTAATTATCATTTTTAATGGGGATTTGCAAGTGTTAGGCTATATTGATGTGAAATTTCCGCGCACAGTTGCGTTGAGTTGAGACTGCTACATCTTAGGATTACTCTAAAGGTACAATTCAAGTGACTTATTATAATTACATCCAATTTAGATTTTGCATAATAGGATGATATTTTTGCAGATTGGTTTGACAGGATTATTCTTACTGTCCGGAGACATGGTGTCCCTGATAAACTTTTCCAACTTTTTGCTCTGGATATTCTATGGTTTGACCATGATAACAGTGTTTGTTCTACGTAAAACGAAGCCTGATGCCAATAGATCATACCAGGTCAGTGTACAATTTCTAGGTTTTTTTAACCCTAGGAATGGCAAAGTCCTAATTTACGACGCATTTACATATTCAATAAGAATTGGCAGGTGGAGGCATCTGTCGTCAGTTTTGTGGAATTGTTAGACACTATCGCCTACGCGACCGTGTTTCCCTCTGGGGGCCAACAACCGAAACTGCTCTTGTAGTACACGAGCCTGCCACCGGGCAGGTCTATAACCAAGTAAGCGCTTTCTTTTCCTAGGCACTGGATGGCCGAGGTGGCTAACGCGCTACGCTGACGAGCGTAACGTTCTAGCCATTCGGAAGTGCTAGGGTTCGAATCCCGACCATGAGCAATCCCAATTTGGCTTGCAAATGTGCGGTATAGCGGAGTGGAGGGCCCACCTTAAATAAACGGTGACCGGCTTGGGTGGAAGTTGACGGCATTTGTAGGCTTAATTGGGATTGCAGTGGACACCTGTTTTGCTTTTGTGGTTAGTGGTTATAAGGGGGGGGGCATGTTTTAAGCTTTTTTTGTTTAAACTTTGATATTTCAAGAAGATATTAGTAATTATTTTTATGTTACAGTTAAGAGTAAAAAGCTTGCCACTTCTAGGGTTAATGTAGGCTAATGCTTTCCTTCACTGAAATAATTTTTAGAAATAAATTTTCACTTAAAAATTAGAATTATTACTCAATCAGTACCCACCAATCACAAGATTTTTCAGGTTATAGGCTCCTCAATAAGATACATTTTATCATGTTTATTGTTAATACAGTAAAACCCTCCTAACTTGACACTTTGTGGACCCAAAGGTTGTAGAGGTATCCAGAACATTGCAATTTTTCATGGGTTTTAATTAATTAATGTATAGTAGACTCAAGTTTCACTTATAAATTTATTATACTATAGTACATTATTTTTTCTCTTTAATAGATTCTGTACAAATTATTTTTAAACACCAAGATTCAATCTCTGATTTTTCGTTCCTCCAACCATGCACTGTAGACAGCCCAAAATTTAATTCTCAAGCTATTTTATTTACGTTATCACCTTTTTCTAGTCTCTTCAACATATCTAATTTCAGTTCCATTGAAACTGATGCTTTTTTTCTCTGGAATGTTTCCAAACAATACATACCAAAGTTGAGATTATGAAATTCCAAAACAGCAACAAACGAAAAACGAACAAACCAAACAAACTGAATTTTGAAACACAAATGTTCACAATGATAAATTGAGTAAAAAGCCCAGTGAAAGTTTTGGAACGTGATGTGATGTTCTTCCATGAATAAGTAAACAATAGATTCCATTACCAGTCATGTGAACACAGTTTTGGTTGCTGTCTTTGACATTGAGACAGTCTAAAGGCACAAAAAAAATCAACTGTCCGTCTCGGTTCGTTTCAGTTGTTCTACGACCTTGAAAAGTCAACCCCATAAGTACTGTAAGATAAAGGCTTTTTTTAAGCTGTTGAGTTATACAGACTGTGTAGTTAGTAAGGTTTTACTGTAGCTCCAAATGATTTTCCTTATTACTTTACATTTTTCAATAGGCAAATAAAGAAGTACTATTGGATGAGTACTACTGTACAGTTGTGTTGTCAGGTACCGTTGTGGATACCATCTGTGGTCATGGTAATAGCTCTGCTGCTAGCCATCATCCCCATAGTAACGCAGCCTCCTCTACAGTACCTGGTGGCCTTGGCCTTTATAGGCTTTGGTATCGTCATCTACTATCCATTTGTCTACAAGCAGAAAAGACTCCCATACATGGGTGAGTTTATCAATATATTAGTTTATCTTCTTGCATAGGATGTTTATGATTAGATTGGGTTAGATTATTGAAATTTCGACCATACCACAAGGTAGATATTATAGGTAACCATACTACAAGAGGTATTTTAAGCGAAGTATGAATGAGGATTGAGTGTAAAATGATTGTGGTGCAATCTTGTAGTCTTGTTACTGACTAAGGCTGTCATGTTTCTTAGACAGGATTGTTAATTAATAGCCCAACAGCCGACGGCAACTAAGGGACCTACAGTTTAACGTGGAATCCGAACCACAGCCTCTGAATTTACGAATTGGTCTAATTATAAGAATGTTCTTTGCGGGTTAACGTAGTATTCAATAGTGTGTAGTTAATCTACAAAAGAGAACACTAAACCCTCTGACCATCGCTCACAACTATCCACAATTCGTGACCTCCAAGTAGCTGGATTACAGGACGACGTTTCCGTCCCAGTCATGAACTTGATTTAATTTCAATCTTGAGTTTAGTGTATTATCAAGATTTTTTGCTAATATCCAATAACAATTACTTTCCTTGTGCGATTTTGAAGTGAATTCCCATCGGGACAAGCCATGATCTCCCAACAGTAGAAAAATTATGATATGCTTTATTTGTACATTTTATCTACTTATAGTTGACAATTGACATTAAATAAAAAAGGGGCTGAATTTCATTCAGCAAGACAGTGTTACATATAACAAATTACTAATTACTTACAAATTACTTGTTTTAATTACTGCTGAATACCGAGAATAAACTGATTACATTTAGACAACAATTTGAGAAAATTCTCTAACTCCTTAAGCGCTGCCTAAATTGTCACAAGCGTATGTATATTCTGGTACCCTACAGTGTGTCATAAATGCAAGTGATTGGTCCAGGGCGTGATTTTTTTAGAATTTCTGCTCTACTTCCCATTACCTGGTGAATCATCCATAGGGGGTTGCTCTGAAATGGACTGTTTCAGATAGTAAAACAACTCACTTTCAGACATTCTATGTTATGGCAACAATACATTAGTATAAAGAGTAAAAAGTTACTGTGCACAATGCAAAATAAAATGACCTCTGTATAACGAAGTTGTATTCGGAAGCAAAATAACAAGAAGTCAATTAAAGCACAACTTAATTTGGTTGAACTTCTAATCTGGGATCTATCCAGGTCGTCTTGTGTTTCTTGTTAATATGCAATATCACTGTAGTCAGTTGAGTTGCTTTACATTAGTACAATTAACAAATTGTGTTCCTTTAAATAGTGTAAAAACTGGGTTTAAACCCAAATAAAATCTAAATATTTAGCTACATGTTATGGTATGTTTTCAAATAGAAACTTGGTTACAATAATTCTATATTACAGTCCTAAGAATGTTATATGTTACTGAATGGTGTAACTGTTACTCTTTCCGATTCTATACAATTTGTTTCAGACCAATTCACATACTTTGTCCAAGTTTTATTTCAAGTTGTACCAACGGCAGAACCAGAAGCTTTTTAAGAAGTAAAGAATCATTTGGCAACAAATTTATGTTTGTATGTAAGAAAATATGTAACTATATTTTAAGATGTAAATATAAGATAAATAGGTTAAATAAGAATATGAAATGTATTTTAGAAAATCATTGTATATACTATCATATGTATTGTCAGGGTTGTTACAGGTTTTTAAACTGAGTTATTTGTGACTTGCTAGTTTTATTATTATGTTCATATTTATCAAATGTCAAGGGAAGGAAAGGTTGCTGGATTGAAGCCAGTGACTCATTTCAGATCATGAGCCACCTCTAGCTAGCCTATGTGACTCACACCTCTATGGTATCCTGTTGTATTTAATTCACCACACAGGTCCAAGGCTTATGGTGATCAGTAGCGTATCCAGGATCTGTCTCTAGGGGCAGGGAACAAATTCATAAATGACATGGAAATCTTAGGATGCCCGGTATGGGGGTTGGTTAAATATAACAAAAAATAATAGCTTTATTAGGTACCAATTTATGTATAAAATTGTTGATACCTTTAACCTTCATCTGCTCGCGTGTTCCCATGGAATTTGTCGCCTATTGCATATCGAAAGTTTTTTTTTATTCAATTATATTCATTAAAGGTGGGTACTGAAACATAGGATATTAAAAATAATGTTTCAAAGATTATTTCAACCTATAACATTTATTAACTTACAAGAGATTAAGGTATCAAAGCAAAATACATTTTTTTGTAAATTTACATATTGTTTTAGGGCTTAAGTCCACTTTTAGTGACATTTTCATATAATTTTTCGTTATAGATGTTATATGTAACACTGCAGTGACATTTGCAAACATATTTTCCCGCTTGAGTATAGACGCGATTCAGGATACAGTGAACTAATGGCCATCTGTGAGACCGAAATAACAATGATAAAAAGAATAAAATACTGCCCCCTTGTTGTAGTGGTGAGGAATACATCCCAGGTTTCTGATGACCTTGACTGGCCTAATGCCAACTAAAACTTAAAAAGGCAGCAATCTTCCGCCCAGGCGAGCGGATGAAAGTTAATAAGGTAATTTTATTTGTTAAAATACACATACTAGATGATATTTTATTAAATTAGCAGGAAAATGTCATATTATATAGGTATTTGGCTTGAAATGCAATTTTAGTAGTATCTAGTCATGATGAAGCCTTCCATAATTGGTTTGTAATCATTAAAAGAGACCTTACTATTAATTAATTAGGGTACAAATTCTTGTTTATGCCTGATACACTTGAAAGCCAAAGTAACGTGATAGCTATTTTTAATTTATCCAATATCGATCTCTGAACTAGTAAAAACCAATCTGAGAGCTGACTAGGACTTAAAGAAGTAGTTGAAACTAGTCAACTGTGTCTAAGGAATTGTTACCATAGTGTATGTCACCTTTTTAAATAATAACTGTTACAGCATCAATATAAAAATTGCAGATAAGAATAGTCAGATAGTAAAGCCTTCTTAACTTTTACTTTTTTGTTATAAAATTTACATTAATATTCATCTATGTGTTGCTTTACACACTGAGTCGATAAAATAAGCACAAATAGTATTTTGGTTCTGATTGTTGATACTGTATAATTGAGTTAATGATTTGTGATAAGACTATTTGTAAATAAATAGTGATTAATTCTTTGATTTTTATTCATTTGTGAGAGAAACTCATTCCCACTGTGTTATGATATGTGATATGACACATTAATACATAATATTGAATTACTTTGGTGCATTGAATTCAGATGAGTTTCATAATGGTGATGTGTAACTTGATACATTTAATGGAATTTGCATTTTTGTTTGGGAGTTTGACCAAACCAAAAAAATAAAAAGGCAAAGGTACAAAGGTAAGATTAATCAACTTACCAAAAAGAGCTTTAGGGAAAAAACAGGAAAAATTAACTTAAAACACATGTTTTTCAGTTTATTCTAAAAACTATCACAAAAGAAGACAGGTACATGGTTTTTCAAGAATACGAAACTAAAATAATTCACAACAGTGTATTTTCATTGCAACAATATGTGCAAGTGAAATGGACAGACAATTACTTGAGATTTGTAAACAAAATTAAACTAAGTAACTTAAATGACTATATTATGTGGCTGAATTTATTATTAACACATTAGGTCCATGTAAATTTCACCCTTCCACCCAAACATTGTTTTTTCAGAAGCCAACATTTTATAATAAATTTTATAATGAAGAATTGTGATTCTCCTTAGAGCTTGAGCAATAATATACGTCATTTTTGCATGATAGATATTTTGCCTTTTTTCATTCAATTTTAAGCTATGGTATTTTGCATGATGTAGTTCCCATGTAAAATTAGTTTTTTTTAATCCAGAAGAAGGCTGTGATGATCATAACCAAATCAGAGACGCTAGCACACTGTAAACTTTGTTCAAAAGTACTGGTATTTGAACTTTTGTTAACGTTTATATTTTACACTGCCTAAAGTTAAGAAAAGTGAAAATAGTCCAAGATTCATGAACATGTTCATAATTTACGATTCTAGAAACAAAAGCCAGGTTAATAATGTAGATTACAGTCAACTGTAAAAAGTCATTTTATATCTGGATTAAATTGTGTTTAACTTACACAGTCAATCAAGGTCACTGCCATTAGTGTTATTTAAGAAATTATTTTAATGGCTTTCGGAAAATCCTTTTACGATGTCAAAGAATTCTTTGAACATAACAAATTAGCTTTTTAATGATTAATTATGTTACTTTATTAATTCTATTTTCCCCCATTTCGGTATTATATGTATAAATTATTTGTTGTATTTATAAAATTTTAATATTTTTATCAACCTTAATCTTTCTTCTATAATATATAACAAGAAAAATATAACAAGTAATAACTACAATAGTTCATACTTGTTTTATTTTTCTGATTCTTTAATTTAAGCAATAAATTCACCACTTCTTGTCAAAATTTGTAAGCATGAAAAATTGGTTTCTTTGACCACTGACTGACATTAGGCCCGGGTTCAGATTTGATATTAGTTTAGTTTTGACTATGATATGTTCAAATAGATATAATCCTCATATTGTTGATCGCTTTAATAATTATCTCAATACTAATTATTGAAAATGTAATGTGCTGCTTGTCATCTTGGCCTGTTAGTTAAGTTAAGCGAATGTTAGCTTTATAATAAAGGGACAAAATCGATTGCAACATTGTTGTTTAACGATAGAATAAATGATATGGTAAAAATATCTGAATTCTACCCTGTAAACTCCATACTACAAGGTGAGCGCTAACCAATCAGCTACGCACCTCCTGAGCCTGCACATCTCAACATGCTGTGTTTAAACCTAATTTTTAATTTCAGCTTTCTTCCCAGCTATTTGTCGCTTAAGAAAACAATTTATTTGAATAAAAATTTGAAATAATGAATATTCAGTACAACTTGGTTATTGCGGCCTCGGCCGTAACGTCAACTCGGATATAACGTCATTTATTTTTAGGTACCGCCAAACTATAGGTATTTACATAGGTAAAACCTCGGATGTATCGTCAGTAAATTCTAAAACTTCATATATAACTTCAAGAAAATCGGGCCGAGATATAGCTAAAGGTCGTTGGTGCAACGTGAGGGCTATTGTTTAGCTAGATTCCCCATTCTATTTTTAGAAATGGCATTTTATTGCTGTCTTACCGCTAACCTCCCCATTTTCCAAAAATAAAACCACCGTGTGGTTTTAAAGATAACACAATTATAGACTGTAATCTGTTAAAAACATTTTTCTGGCTTCATGGTACCTTGAAAAAGATCATTTCACTCTCTTCACTAATTCTAAAATTTTAACAAGAACAAATGAATAGGTCTCTAGGAAAACTTTCCAAGCGACAAAAACCTAGTTTCAAGCGCACCAATTCTGACAAACAAAATCAGGGTTGCTAACTCAAATATCTTCTAAACCAAATTTACCATGGTGTAGTTTGTGGCGTCTAGAACCATTTCCAATAAACATAACCGTTATTGAAATTTTGTGATTTGGAACGTTTTTTGGGGGGACCCATTTAAATACATAATAAACAGGGGTTCTCCAATCAACCGAATAACACATTTGATACACCTTATTTCCCGCCTTCATTGATTAAATTGACTATACAAAATATACGAAAAAGTTAATATGTAGCAATATCCTACATACAATAACAAAACTTTGAGAAAAACCCAAATTAGAACCAATTTAAATTAGTAAAAATAACCTATTACAAGGCTAAGAACAAACTCAAACTATTTTGTGTTCAAATTACTATCAACATGATACATGTTTAAAACAGACAGTTCCTATAAGTCGACCAAGAATATTACGATATATTACAAAAGCATTTTGTACCAAAAAACTATTATGTACTTTATTTTACAACAGAACCAGGCAATGATTGCAAAATAGTTTGTAAAAGAAAGGTTGAACAAATAGAGTAACAATACCTACACAATTATACCCAACACAAATTAAAGAGACATAACAATAGTATATTAAATTAAAATGGTTTATAAACAAGAAAAAAATAAAACCAACACAACTGAATGATGAAAAGCTAATCAATCTCTTTAACTATATCCGGTTACAAAATAAATAAAGCTAGCAATGATTTCTTATTTTACCAAAATAACATGTATTATGAAAGAAATTAAATGAATTGTTAACAATGAATCACATAAATTTGATACACAAATATAAAGAATGTTTTTTTCAGTATTTTACTCTTCAACTTTAAAAACCCAGAATTAATCAACTTCAATGGATCTAAAAATCAAAATTTATTTTTCCAAATAAATAAAACTTTGAGTGCTAAGACTGCGGTCATGATCAATTATTATGTATAGTAAATACAAAGACAATATAAATTGTATAAATTACTAACTCTTAATTCATAAATTTACCAGCTTAAGAACTAAACACAACCATGAACGGAAACATTTACGTTTCGGCAAAAGAGAACGAGAACTGTGAAAATAGAAGAAGATTACAACTTCAATATCCACAGAAGAAGTATTGCCAAATTTGCACCAAAGATTACCTAGATCCCAAACTTGCCTTACAAAAATATAGAGCTGAAAAGGAGGTATAGGAAAAAAACTTTAAAAGAGAAGAAAAACTATCATTTTTAGTGGGAATTCCTCGACATGGATCATCTCTTCTTTTGAAAGAATTGCATACTACAATGGTTCCCAAACTGGTTGTGACCCATTGGTGGGTTGCGGAAAGGTGTCAATAATAACTAAAATAATATAAAATAACTAAACTAGGTTATTTTGTAGTGCCGAGGCAGGTTTTTTGTGGGTTAGACTTCCGCCTTAAAGTGTAAGTGTGCAAAGATGAAAAATCTGCACAAAATACTATGGAAACTTACGAAATACCTCACACATGGTGTGAAGTTTTATTTCCACAAGATTTGAAAAGAAAAATATATCCTGTTGCAGAGATTTACTTACACCACAGGAAATGTAAAACATAAACAACATACATTTTCAATAGGATAAAATTTAAATTTCATCCTGAATAACTTACATTATGTAATTTGATGGAAAATTAAGTTAAATCAAGTCACAGTTCATAACATACCCAGGTAGAAAAACTATTCTTCTAAACTTATAATTTGTTTTTGGAAATCAGAAATAATATAATCTATTATAAAAAAAAAGAAAAGTTATACAGGTAATAAACACACAGATAGTATACAGAAAATAATTGAATAACAAATTTGATCAAATAATCTTTGGATTTAAATCTATAACTATAAGATTGACATACTGGCCAGCATTAAAATTATGCAACAAATAAATTCATTATGGTTTGTAAAAGTAACTTTAAGAAATAGATAGGAACAGCATCATGGTTACGTATTTTGAAATCTTAGTTTCACTACTTCAATTTCAGTTGATTTGAATTAGGTTGAGTTCAGAAACTTTAAGTTCTGGCTCTGACATTCAGGATTTTGAGACTTTCGATTTCGGAATCAAGAATCTGCATCAGAATTTGCCCATCACTAATTTTAATATAAGAAATTGAAAGGAATCGTAAAGTGAGACAAGAATCTTAACAGCATAAAAGTATTAACAATAAGCCCTGTAACTAATATTTTGTTTAGAACAAAAAATTGTTAGGAACAAGAACCATTTTCACTTTATATAATTTGGCAAACATATGATGCAGGAAAAGTATGTATTAAGATAAGGTGCTTTGGGTCATTATAGTTCCACTTACCTAGTACTAGGTATACTGACATTAAATAAACTTGCTCAAGCAATTGAAAAATCCTACCTCTGCTTAGGACAGAATTTTCCATTTCGACCTTCGTAACTGTGTATGACAAGCAATTTTCACTATTTAGCGCTAGAAGCACCATTTATTTGGTGACACAAAACACATCTGGTACAAAATTGTGGTGAAAATCTACACCATGGCAATGGGACGGTTATTAAATTATATAAAGTGAAAGGTAATACTCATACAAAATCGCCAAATCTAAGACAAATGAAACTAAGACATCACTAGAACAATGTTTTAACATTGTAGGCCGCTGTGGAAATAGTGGCATACCGCTCTAGGAGCTTACCGATTGGTGCTTAACACTAAAATAAATAGTTAAGTCTAGTGGAAAAAGTAATACAAGTCAGACTAGTGAAAGATTTGGTAGAAAATTAACAAGCGAGTGCTTAGAATTACGGGCTACTAATCTATGAATGTGCTTGAATACTGTACTTAAGTGGTGTCAAACTGTCAAGAGATCGGTGGATCTATTGTTAGGAGCTGTCCCTCGCTACCATGCTTGCGGATGGCTTTGAAAAACTGCAGGTAGTGGTGTAGGTTGTGGCTGAAAAAATACATATATAGCTCTGAAAAAATGTTAAATTACTACCCTAAAATTAGTTTCACTTTAACCCAAGCTATGTTAATACAAGCAAAAAGCGTTGTTTTGGTTAAAATTTTGAAGTATAGTTTTCAGTGGATATATCAAAATTTTGGAGTCCCCTGAACCCAAAAAAGGGGATTTCAAAGTGACGTACAAACTGTGTGTGTGTGTATATACCAGGGTGTCTAGCGAGTCATCAAGCGGAGTTCAGCTGGCACAACGCGGCTTCTTTGCCACGGCCCCGTAATGTAACATTAAACCTGCATTTTCTCGGTTATCCGTGAACGGATTTCGTTCACCAAAATACCGTTCGATTTGAAATTGAAATTTCAATCTTTTTTTTCTTGTAAACATTTTATAAAGTTAATGGGTTTTTTGTTATTTTAATTAAAAGAATTTTAACCACCGCCATTTTGAAAATATAAAAGTAAATTGAATGATACTTTGAAAATATTTTTCTCCTTGACCAAACAACATTTGTGCAAAGTTTGGTTTCTGTATCTTAAATAGTTTTTGATATATAATGTTTTTTGTAAAAAATACAAAATGGCGGCTAGTGGCTAAACGAAGGATTTTTCGACAAATGGTTATAGGTGATTTTTTGTTTATTTTGATAAGTACTATCACCCCTCGAAGTTTGTCCCCGACTTTAATGAACACCCTGTATATATATATAAAAATTTTAACAACTATTGTTTTTGGACTCTGGGCACCTAAAGACGAAAAAATAACATGGTCCCAGGCTTAAGTCTTACCATGAGACCTACGGTAATAGCTTCTTCCCTATGGGAAATTCGCTAAAAACACAAAATCAGTCTCTATTAAATGAACTCATTCACACACAAAATCGAATTGTTAAATTAAAATGTACAAATATTAATTGGGGAGCGTACTAGACAAATTCATATTGCATACCCGGCATATGCCGAACAATCACTATTCGTTTACTTCTAAACCGGCTCTCGCTGTTGAATGGAAAGAAGAAAGAATGGCGGCTGCCATCTATACAATAAAACTCACTAACTCAGGTTTTAAATGCTGCCAGTTTTGTGAGATCAAAATTCCCTTTTTTGGGGGAAAACAGGAAAATATTGTAAATCTGCAGTAAATTATGAATCCCGATTACTGCACAGTAAGTACGCACAGCATTCGCTTTAAATTCAGTTTATTAATTAAAAATTTGTCTAATTGTGAGGATGGTCTTTGCTGATTAATAAAGTATTCAATAGTAACCGTAGCAAGGACGTTAATCTACACAAAAGAACACTACATCCACCGACCATCACTCACAATCATCCACAATTCGTGACCTCCAAGTAGCTGGATTACAGCACATCACAATCCCAACACTCGGCCATGGGCGAGCGATCGTATGCCTCCGTCTCCCAGTGGGCGAAGGGGCTATTGGAAGGGGAACATGACACTTCGCTGTGCGATTTTGAAAATGCAAATGCCTAGACACATAAATCGATAATGGTTTTTTTTCTCAAAGCTGATAAAGACGGTAAATTTAACAGTAGGCCCGTGATACACTTTATACTTTTAACTGAAATGGCGACCTACCCAGGTAGGTATTTTAAGCCAAGTATGAATGAGGAATGAATGTAGGATGATTGTGGCGCGATCTTGTAGTCTTGTTACTGACTAAGGCTGACATGTTCCTTAGACAGGACTGTTAATTAATAGCCCAACAGCCGATGGCAACTAAGGACCTACAGTTTAACATGGAATCCGAACCACGGCCTCTGAATTACGAATTGGTCTAATTATGAGGATGGTCTTTGTGGATTAATGTAGTATTCAATAGTGCGGACGTTAATCCACACAAGAGAACACTACATCCACCGACCATATCTCACAACTATCCACAATTCGTGACCTCTAAGTAGCTGGATTACAGGACGTCGCCACCGTCCCAGTCTCACGTACAGAACACTTGTCTCACGTATTGAACTGTTTTTTACCGTTGTGAAAATCGTGTTTACTAAATTATGAATTTATTAAAAGGTAATCTTGTATTTAAAGTACTTCACATTATTAAACCTAACATTCAGTAAACACATTTCAGTAGTTTTACATCACAGTCGTTTTTTAACTATCTTAGAATATTTTAGGTTAGATTAACTGCAGTTATTTTTTCTTTTTTAACGAAAAACCAAAAACAGTCTATTTATTTTTAAATGTAAAATATTGTTAACACAAACATAATTGTTGGTATCAACATAAATGAATCCTCAAAATTCACACAAACAACATACAAAACGGGTAGTTTTTTAAACGTAAATAAAACAAAAATACTATAATATTTAAAAAAAAATACACAATTATTATTCCACAAAGAGTTTATATTATAGTTTTTTGACTTAATTTTATAATGGAGATGAATTAATTTTAAAACAATATTTTTTAGAAATTTTGAATATTTTTGTGTTTTAGATCATATGTAAAAAACTGTTTAATTTTTAAGCACCATTTTTTTTTCATTAAACATTAATATCATATTATGGCTTTTAAAAAAAGTTTTATGTATTTTTTTTAATGGAACTTTCTGTTATCACACAAAACAACTATTTAAATCAAAAATACTTAATTAACAATAAAAATGTATTATAAATTATTTTTTGATTTTAAACTAGTATAAGTTCTCAAGTTTTAACTATCTTAAATATTTTAGGTTAATTGCTTTATCTGCACATTTAGAAATACACGATCGCTAAAACATTTATAATCACGAGTCTAATGTATTTATTTGTTAACGATAACTCACATTGTAAGTAACACAGAAGACAGCATTTCCTTGGTATTGAGAAGGTGGTGAATGTAAGCTCGCGTGTGCTTCATACACGTCAAACATACACAATCACGGCTGATGGGGCTGAAGTCATCAAAATACCTACACAAATACATATAACATTACAAAGGTAAAACAAGATTGGATAGAATTGGAGATGAAGAGGTGATAAGATGAATATTTCAAGGTTTGAGCGAAAATGTTGAGAAATCGAGACTAAGATGATTCAGTCACTTAACCCATTAGGGTTAGTAGTTGTATCAAGCCCGGCCAGATCCTATAATTGGGTAAATTTTATGGTAAAAATGCTTATACACCAACTATATGAGCAGGTTGCTTGTAAATAAGTTTTCCGAAAGTTATATTTTGTGGATTTGTGTTGCTGCTCAACAAAACTATCTGTACTAGTTGATCCAAAGGGCTCTACGCATCACAATTAATACCGAACAAACATGTAAGTAGAAACATGTGCTTATGCTACTGATTTGTTTAAACATGCTCGCTTATTAAATATGTAAAAAAACCCTAATTAAAAACTTCATACAGAAACCATTCTTTTGACACCTCAATCATTAAACTCTCACAAGACGGCCTTCCCCATATTACTAGCAAAATGGGTGAAAAATGCAAGTTTTATGGCCTTCATTATTTTGATTGCTCTAAACTTTATATGTAATCCACCTAGCATATGAAGCCAAGACTGACTTAAAATCTGTCATAACTAAACAGTAAACACATTAACAGAAAAACACAAACTTACATTTTGTCATTGAGGTTTATTTCATAGTTTTTATAAAGTCTTCTACAAGTTTTATCCACAGTATTGGGTTCATGGAACACTCTTCTTTTTTCACACTTCTGGTATGGACTGGTCCCATTGGTGAGAGGTTTACCATTGCATTCCCTATAAATATTGATAAGTATTACAATTTAAACATATTTTTCAGGTAAATTATAGACACCTTAGGAGTATTTTATTTTCTAATAGGGACATACATCACAAAAAACTTAATACTAACGTGGAAGAATTGTTGCTGGCCAAGTCCCACAACCCACAAAACCATTGATGGGTAACTCTTAGCAGACCTATGGAGCTTATGGTACGGTACGTCATCATCTTAAATTTTTCACTGCTCTAGATAGTTAATTATTTTATTTAACAACACAGAACAAGAAAAAAACCCTATTCATGAAAATACCGTTTTTAGTAGGCTGATGATGGTCTGTGATGGACCGAAACCGGTTCCTGTGAGGAATAAATAACTGACACCTGAAAGGCAATTGCCATTCATTTGGTAAGTGATTATATTAAGTTAATTAGTTTTGAAATTAATTCCTATTATTATAGTGAATACATAACTGTGCAATTGTGAATTCCTGTGCTTTAAAAACCATTCTCAAATGTAAAAATGTACTTAAGATATAGTACAAATAGAATCTTGAATCTGAAAAATATGTATTGTTTTGATTTGGTCTAAAGATGACCAACCCTGCTTTTCCAACATCAGGTTAACTTTTATAAATTCAATTAATGAAAAACCTGGTAGTGACAGTGATGGCGGACTCCATCGCAGATGACTGTCAAGCAGGCACTGAACATCACAGTGAGTTCTACCAAGGCAGGAACTAGAGCAGGGGAATCATGTATTTTGAATTTATGGCTTCGTGAACCTTATTTTTAAATAGCCTACAAAAAGGTTCTGAGGATGCATCTAAAATATTTTCAGGCATTCGAGATGAAACTTGCATTTTAACTGTTATTTATTTATTAAAATTGATCTTGAAAATCTGAATGATTGGGATCCAGATGAACCAGACTTTACGGAAGTGCAGGCAAAGCATTAATGAAACCTAACATAGAAAAATAACACACCAGCCTAATTACGTGGCCATTAGATTTACATTTAATTAAAAAACTAAACTCATTTTTTTACAACATGGTTATTTACTCACCTTTTCGTCTGCACTTTATAAGTAAAAGTCAGAGCCGAGCCTCGCTCCGCTGCCAAGTACACAAGAGATGAGTCAAACACATCGACGCCAGCATTGATCAAATCCAACACCACATCGGGCCGCCAGCCTCCGTGTATTATTCTAGGCTTGTCCTTCGGCAAGTGCTTCTGTGGATTATACTTAAATGTTTCAACATAATCTATATTTAAAGAAGACTCAGAAATTTGAACTACCGTATTGTGAAATATCAACACTCCGTATTGGAGCCATGTTAGCAGTGATGATACCCAAACAAAAGTAGTATGATCAAGAGTATTCCATCAGTGCTGCTATAATTTGATTTTAGACTCATAACAACAATGTTAAACTGTGATTTCCATTACTTCTCACTAGATGTTCAAACACGGTATAAGGCTAATTCTACTGCAACGAATACAAACAATATACAGTAGAACTCCGTTTCGAATATCCTAACACCAATTGTTCAAATTATCTATTATCAGATTCAATTCTCACCAGCAAAGTGCAACAACACTATGACGCAGTTGCAATAAAATATGATCATGCACCATGATAAAATAAATATTAAATCATCCTCAACCTTGATCCTGAATGAGTGAATACATCGGAGTTCTACTATACTTAAAAACTGAACTATAACAACTATTAACAAATGATTAATTAGATTATTGAAATATAGTACCACAAGGTAGGTATCTTAAACCAAGTATGAATAAGAAATAAGGGTAGAATAATTGTGGTATGATTTTGTAGTCTTCTTACTGACTAAGGCTGACATGTTCTTCAGACAGAACTGTTAGCCTTAGTCAGTTGTATTGTCGTGAACTAATAGCCCAACAGTCAATGGCTTATCAAAGGGACCTACAGTTTAGCATGGAATCCGAACCACTGCCTCTGAATTACGAACTGGTCTAATTATGAGGATGATCTTTGCGGATTAACGTAGTATTCAATAGTGCGGACGTTTTATCAACACAAGAGAACACTACACCCTCTGTCCATCGCTCACAACTATCCACAGTTCGTGACCTCAAAGTTGCTGGATTACAGGACGATGCCACCATCTTAGTTGAATAATAAAATGTTAAAAATATAATCAATGTCATAACTAGGCCTACATTTTAAACTTTACTTATTCTTAAATGCTTGACATTTTATAATAAACCAAACTAAAATTTTAACTTTCTTCAAACAGCTTTTAATTGTGAAAAAAGATCATTTGTTTTAAATATGAATAGATAAAAAGTACACTTTACCAGTAAAAGAACAAAACGAGTACGAAAAATAAACAAGCCGTAACTTTACCTAAGCTCACAGATGGATATTACTGTAAATAAAAATCAGGATCAGTGAATAATCGTTGTTCCATTCTAACTAATCTGTACAACTTTTTATATGCCACTGTCTGGAAATTTAGTATAGTATACTCAATGAGAAAGACTAAAAATTATTTATTGTTTTTAATGGCATAATACATAATTGTTGACTGATATCAACACGATTAGACGCTATAATCACTTTTATAATAGTTTGATAATGGGTTAAATAGTTACATTATTTCAATCCTTCTAGACTTATCTGATCAAAAGTTTCAGGATAATGACTATGCTGTTGTGACTTACAAGAGTTTCAGTGATGACTGGACGGATCGTGTTGAAGTTTATATCTTCAACACTGGCACCATTGTTGTGAAGACCATCGATGACGTAGCCCTGAGGCGTTGAACTGGCGGCCATCTTGCAAGCTGCATCCCTCCGAGCCGACAGGTCATAGCCTCCCTCTACCACTCCCAACAACACACTGTGTTTCAGAGCCTACGGACATGACCAGTTTGATGACCCATACTGAGAAGTGTAGCAAGGTGTCACAGGCACTAACAACAAAGACTGCAAACTGTTTAAATCACAGTCTAAAAAAAGACAGTCGTGAAACACACATGGTAATTTGGTTACCATTTGGTTAATTTGGTTTGGTGGTTATTGGATTTTAAGACAACACATATTATCTGCAAGCTCAAACAATAGTGGGTGTAAACTATGTTTTGTGAACAAATCCAGTTAGTTTAGTAAACACAAATGAAAAGGTTTATATACAAGACTAACAAGGTATTTTAATTCAGATTTAATAAATCTTAAATTTGATTTTTGTACTGAAAAATGATTTGAGGTCATTCCTTCTATACTAAATTTAAATTTTGAAGTTGACTCCTACATGGTATACAATAAAATAAAAAAAATGGTAGACCTCAGGTAACGCCCAATTCCAAACCTATAATTAGTATTTAAATCTATTTTCCAGTAGAATCAAAATACACTGATAATGATGTATAACTACTTTGAAATATATCTAAGTAAAAGAATTCTTTACGATCAGTTATGATTAAACAACTAATGATCGTAAACAGAAGCAAAGCAGATAAAACTATTTTTAACTTTCGGAGTTTTGAACAGTTTTATCTCAGGTCTTGTTTTATTTCATGTGTAGTTTGCTTTGATTCTCAGTTGAGAATTATAACACTGATTTTATAAAACCATGTACCGTATTAAATGTTAGTTTTCTGATATACATAAAAACTAACTTAAATATCTCCAACATATTGCTGAAATTTTGTTTTAATTGTTTTGTAATGGAAAGTATAAAAACTGTAAATACTATAGAATCTTGTTAATATGGCTCTAAATTAGGATTAGAAGGTCCAGATCATCGAAAATGCCAGATTATTGAAGACTAATTAAAATAAATAGCTTTAAGAATAATATTAGTAGGGACTTTAAACAAATTTGTATAAAATATACAATTTGGTTACTGTACGAGAATAAAAACTACTCTTTAATCTAACATTTTTACCGTACGTCATTTTAAATCTAAAATACCCCCGTCGCAGCAGACCTGCGTACTCAGCGAATTTCCAAATCAATAATTTAATATATGACAAGTTTTATAAAAATATGTCTATAAACATGAGAATTATTTGCCTATTCTCCATAAAATTAACATAGGAAAGAGTGTGCAGGTTAGTTTCAGTGAGGAACACTGAAAGAAGTCATTTCTACCATGAATATTTTTTATCTTAACATTTATACCAACTTTCATCAACATCTGTCCATAAATTAAGGAGTTTGCCTATTCCCTATATGATTAATATGGGAAAAGAGTATGCAGGTTTGCTGCCATGATAAACACATAAACTATGATTTTTAAGCATAAAAGGATAGATCTCAACCACATGAAGCTAAATATCAAGTTTCATCAAAAAATATTGATTAATATGGGAAATATTAATGTTTCCCTATCCTCCATAAGATTAACATTGGAGCCCCACAATACAACGTACTGTGTTTAGATTTTTTAATATCTCGGTAACCGTTGGAGATAGAGAAAAACTTTAAGGAACTTAATTGTGTAGTTTTTTAAGCTGATTCCAATGGTGAAATATAAAATTAGAAATTTTTAAAAATTACATGTGAAAAACGCAAAAAAACCCATTTTGGGGTACAAAACCCCCCTAAACTACCCGTTCCCATTGTCCGATATGTCTGGTTTACGAACTCGTCCGAGCATTTGTAGGAATACACGTCTCTACCAAATTTGGTCTCGATCGGACCATTTTTACGAGAGTTATTGTGCTAACAGACACATATATATATATAAATTTTAACGACTATTGTTTTTGGACTCTGGGCACCTAAAGAAGAAAAAATAACATGGTCCCGGGCTTAAGTCTTACCATGAGACCTACGGTAATAGCTTCTTCCCTATGGGAAATTCGCTAACAGAAGTAGATGAGCGATTTAATAAAAATAATGGAAGGAATCATAACCTTGAAAGGAGTATACAATCAGATGATAAACACATTATTAATAATTGGTTTGGAGTGGTGAGGAAGGGTTGAGGACTGACCTTAGAGCTACACTAATCTCAGACTTTTAGCTGAGAGATTGTTATGCCTGTATCGGCAATAATAGTTGTTCTTAGGAATTTCCAGCACGGCAGTTTGGTTCTGGATTGACAATTTTTTAAGTTAATTAAAGGTACTTTAAGTTTTATTTGAAAAAAAACCTTGAACTATCTAAATTCCACTTACTATTTTGTGGCGACTTTAAATATTAGCCTAATGTTAAACTAGTTTAAACATGAAAGTTCACCGACTTATCGGTGGGAACACAATGCCACATTACTAGACATGCCGTATTATTGAGAGGCTTATCTAGAGGCTGTACTGTACCTCGGACTGAGAATGACGATCGGAACATGTCTTGAACATTGAAGTCGTGACGTTTACTGTCTTGTAGGCACGCTTTCGAGAGGAGTTTCTGTTAGTGTCACCATCACAAAGAGCATGGTACATATCCGGTCTGAACGCTTCCATCATGTCCATATATCTGCATTAATGAAATAACACAATTTTTCACAATATCTAACATGTTAGCCTTCAGAGGTAAAAAATGAAAATTTTTAACCTGTTAAAAACGGAGTATTTCTTAAACCGGGTACTCCCCTAGCCTCGGTTTTTCCATGATTGTTGGAAAGTTTGTCACTTGCTTTAAAAACTACTAGCAGTAAGCCCGTCCTTCGTACGGTTTGTAGGATTTAGTTTAAAGAAGAAAGATCATCATACCAAAATGTAAACCTGAAATCCTAAACAAATCATTACAAAGAAAATAAATCAATACCCAGTTTTATTATTTAGTATTGCTTTACAATTAAATAGATTAGAACATTTATACTATTATTATAATTAGTTATACGTTAAAATAACATTTTAATATATGGGTTTAAAATCAATGACCAATATAAACTAACTAAGCTTAATATTGATTTGATAGCTGTTTGCTTTTATTTCTATTAAATCTTTAAACTACAAAGTCAGCTGATTATTACCAGTAAGTTATTCATTGAAAACTGAATAAAAATGTGAGTAAAAGTGGGTTTTTAAATACTCGTTATTTACTTTTCAAGGGGCGGCGGAAGATTTTAAGCATTTACAAACCTTCACTGGAATGTAGAGAATAAATCATATAAGTTTCATTGTAATCAGTTTTCCTGTTTTTTCGGAGAAGACGGCGTAAAATGTCTCCTGGAGCGTCACAGACAAACCGAAAAAATTGAGATAAAACTGGTTTCGACTTCTCTAACGCACGAAAAGTAAAAATAGCTAAAAAATGAAAAATTCTGAACAATGAACAGACAAAACTCTAATTTTATTTTTATAGATTATAAAACCTACAAAAAGAATAATTTATTTAATGATTATACGTATAACCTGTAGTATATTATTTATTAGTCTATGTAAACTGAGAACTAAAAAAAAAGTTAAAATGTAAATCACGTTTAAGCAACCACAGCCTGGCGTCGTCGTCTGCAGAATGTCGATAAACAGATGATGTTTTACAGTATTCCCATCTGGGGAAAAACAAAACGAAATATATCATTACTAAGCCCGTTTTGTCCAGAAACTATACAGTATAAAACTTAATAGTCCGCGGAAATAAAGATGAAACATGAAAATAAAGCAATGTCAGAAATAGCGTATATGCAATCGCAGTACTGACGCCGGTCGCGTATGCGTGACCATGGACTTCAACGGGTTAAGTGTGTCACACTTTTAGATTAATACTCTTGACGCACTTACCCAACCACTATGTATTATAAGGTTAAAATGGCTATAGGGTGAGTGTGATGAGCTTAATGGATGTAATTCCAACAGCTTTTTTACTGACATTATACTACGTACATCTAAAAAGGATACTGAATTGGGGAGCGTACTGGTCTAGGGGTAGAGCGCGGGGCTTTGGTGCCCAAGGTCCCGGGATCAAATCCCGCCAATCACCAATGGCTTTTCGCTATGTGATAATGCCGCAACCCATACAGGGGTGCGCAAAAAGCTGCTACGGCTGAAGTGCCTTGGGAATAATCCGCCCCTTCCAATGAAAAAAAGGATACTGAATTGTCTTTCTTTTTTAAAAATTTTAACAGTATTATAGGCTTAAGTCAGTTTGAAAGTAAATCTCACATACTTTTCTGCTGTGAGTTGTTGTCTACCAATGTTAGTCCAAATGCTAATGCTAGTTTTTTCATTAAAGCCTCCTCTTGTTTCTTCAGCAGGATCTTGAACTGAGCAGTACGTCAAACATTCCTAACAACATGAATTAATATTAGATTTGAAGTTGTTGTAGCTATGATCATGGCATTACAAATGATCACTTTCAAAAGTATACTGTATGTTATAAGCAAGTTATCAATTTATTTATTCAATATAAGAGAAACATGGTTAGTAAGTGAATACGTTTTCTGCTTTAAGAAACAATAGGATTGGTATACTTGTGCTAGACGGTCAAACTTAATTAAATGAAGCTCTATAGGCCTACCCAATTTGTTATCGTATCATTTTTTTTTAATAAAAAAGAGCAATTTTTTCATAAGTCTGGTTCTTTAACTTATGCAAATAAATGGGCATATATTATAACCTATACAATGGCTTCATGTCTTTACCAAATTTAATCAAAATTATATTTTAGTATGAGTAGCAAAATTTAATTATAAATAAATATTTATTTATTCAAACAGAAAAAAACAAAGGGTGTTAGTGGTATTAAGGACCAGTTAAAAATAAAGACTAATGACTGCTCCCAGTGCTATATTGTAAATGTTAAAGTATGCTATTAGTTCATTTTCTTATGGGAAAGCAAAATAAATCAAATTTATTACTGAAGTAATTTTTATAATAAACTCACATCAAGTCCAATAAATTTTGAAATTCCACCCTTAAAATTTTTAACACTATTGCAGCATTTTATGCTATTAGCCACAGGGATCTGCACAGCCTGAGAAGGTATGTCCGTTACCATTTCAAGAACCTCTCGAGTTAGATGAGTTACACTTCCACTCTGAAAACAAGTAAATATATTAATTTTAGACATTACTCAATTCTAAGTGTAAGGAAATTTATTCCAAATGATGTAGTATAGTTTGTCCAACAGTATTATTCTTCAATGAATAAACCAACCCTAGTTCTAGGTATTGTACTAGGACTCAATCATGCATATTTAAAGTGATTTGATGAATTATTAATTAGACCTATAATAAATACCACATAAACAATGAGTTACCTCAAAAAAGGGAGACTTTTAGGACTTGAGATTGGCCTAGATATACTATGTGAAAACTGAATAGACACCCACTGTGGCTTGAAAATCTAGAGCTAAACTTGTCCAACTGCAGAATACATTGACGAGTCCTATAATCTAGCTTCTTCAAGGTCACAACTTGTGGATAGTTAAAAGCAATGGAATGTATATGTGATATTCCCTGTGTGGATTAACACCAGCACAACTGAATGCCAAACTACAGATGGTGACTTAGTCCAGAATCAAAGCAGTGACCCTAAGTTTACCAGGTAAGCAGCTTCTGAGATTCCCAGCTGTTAAAATTCATCCCATAGGCCTACATTAATGACCTTTACATACCCTACATTTATTACCTTTATAATATAAATGGGAAAAAATAAATTATTAGTGCTTAACATTACCACCATGTTTACCTTAGAATACAGCAACAACAGAGGTGTCAAGAAAACAGAATTAGGAATTCTATCAAATCCACTTAGTTTACCAGTCCTCATTTGGCTATGTGGAGCACCAACAGACACTGCAGTAAATTTCATTTTACTAGACAGGCCTACTTAATTTTCAGAACAAATTAATCCACGGAAGAAATAATTCATTTGCGTGTAACACAATTATCATAAAAGCAAAAAACGTTAGTACAATATTAATTTGATAACTTGAAGCTCTTTCTCTTCATATTAACAAACATTTTACCAACACTATAATCAGCTACGATTGTTTGAATGAGCTAAAAATGTTTTCTTATACTAAAATAAATTATAATCAGTCTTATTTTTCCGTTAAATAAACACTAGCACTGAACATTATTTGCTTCCTACTTCGATTCAAAACAGATAACACGAACAAGAGTAACACGTGTGTAAAAGCCCCGTAATTGTGATTGTGTGATGACGACATACAATATTATGTTCTTCTTTAAGCTTTTTAGTCTGCTTTATCAGTTCTACCACAACCACACAAAAGCTGTACGAAAATAAATTATTCTCGTGTTGTGATATGACAATTTTATAGCTTTTAATATGAGCCTAATCATAGATGAACGGATACTTATAATCCGTTCCTCTCTGGCCTAATTTATAACTACATTTTACCTTTCGGGGAGGCTTCTTACTATCAAAGATTCCTCTTGTATAGTATAACGTTTAACCATATATAAACATGCCTGTTTCATCACGAACAATAATGGATGTAGAATTTCTATGAATAACTGAAAAATCGCACACAGACACCACAATGACAATAAGCCTTCTTCGTGCACTTTCTTTAATTAGCTAGCCTATGGTTTAACAGTAAATTGTAAAACTTGACGATAACGAATACTCTTTCTGTAATCCGTCATCCGTAAATAGCTTTTAATGTAGAACATGACAACGAAATCTGGAACTCGAATTATTGTATATAGCTTTTATATATAGCTACAGTATATATTTTATACATAGTTATATAAAAATAGTTTTAGCCATAATAAACTGTTTTATAACATATAAATTATAAAAATTACGCCTGTAACATTAACAAAGTAAAAGCAGAAAGGAAGGGATAATCCGTTCATGTCTGGTAAAAGTCACATACACGCATACATAGAATCAAGAATCAAGAATCTTTATTTCCATAGAGACATACAGAGTATGCATTTGGACAAATCATATAAAGAAAATGTTGAGGAATCAACAGTCAATAAATTAACGTTAATAAATTAATAAAGTTAACAAATTAATGAAAGTACAAGATAGATATTTAAATTGATAACGAAAAGACATCAACAAGAACAGGTAGGAGGACCAAAACAGATAATAGATAAAAGTATAGAAAAAGCAATAATGTGTCACGGCATTAAAAGAGGAGAATTTTTAATTTAATTCTAGATTGGCGTGGAAAAATTCACTAATATTGTAGAAGGGGTTCACAAGCAGCCATTGCAAAATCTTTTGTTTGAAAGTACTAAATGGGGACTCAAGAATTTTTTTGGGCAGTTTGTTAAGACATTTTAACCCCAGAATCTCATGGCTTAACTTAGATTTCTCCAATCGGACATATGGTATATTAATTCTATAATTGTTCTTCGTGTTAAAATTGTGCATATTACTTCTAAGGGTACTGAAAAATCGCACACAGACACCACAATGACAATAAGCCTTCTTCGTGCACTTTCTTTAATTAGCTAGCCTATGGTTTAACAGTAAATTGTAAAACTTGACGATAACGAATACTCTTTCTGTAATCCGTCATCCGTAAATAGCTTTTAATGTAGAACATGACAACGAAATCTGGAACTCGAATTATTGTATATAGCTTTTATATATAGCTATATAATATATAGCTACAGTATATATTTTATATATAGCTATATAAAAATAGTTTTAGCCATAATAAACTGTTTTATAACATATAAATTATAAAAATTACGCCTGTAACATTAACAAAGTAAAAGCAGAAAGGAAGGGATAATCCGTTCATGTCTGGTAAAAGTCACATACACGCATACATAGAATCAAGAATCTTTATTTCCATAGAGACATACAGTGTATGCATTTGGACAAATCATATAAAGAAAATGTTGAGGAATCAACAGTCAATAAATTAACGTTAATAAATTAATAAAGTTAACAAATTAATGAAAGTACAAGATAGATATTTAAATTGATAACGAAAAGACATCAACAAGAACAGGTAGGAGGACCAAAACAGATAATAGATAAAAGTATAGAAAAAGCAATAATGTGTCACGGCATTAAAAGAGGAGAATTTTTAATTTAATTCTAGATTGGCGTGGAAAAATTCACTAATATTGTAGAAGGGGTTCACAAGCAGCCATTGCAAAATCTTTTGTTTGAAAGTACTAAATGGGGACTCAAGAATTTTTTTGGGCAGTTTGTTAAGACATTTTAACCCCAGAATCTCATGGCTTAACTTAGATTTCTCCAATCGGACATATGGTATATTAATTCTATAATTGTTCTTCGTGTTAAAATTGTGCATATTACTTCTAAGGGTATGAGAATTATATTTCTTAAAACTAGTTAACAAGATATTAAAAATATATAAATTAATAACAGTTAAAATTCTTAAATTAACAAAGATAGGGCGGCAGTGCTCCTGTGGATCAGCCTTAACCACTATTCTCATCCACACACACAGACAGGTTGACAGACGGACAGACAGACATCACCCACTTTTTTAGATTCAGGGGACCCCAAAACGGATATATCCACTCTCAACTCAAGTTCGAAGATTATGCCGTAAACAATACTTTCTTCATATAATATGTATCCAATTTTAACGTTAACATGTATTTACTGTTAGGCGTTACTAAGTTCCCCGGGTCAGCTAGTTTCTAAATAATATAAAGTAAAAAACATTTTTGCCAGCTTCTGTCTGTCTCCAGTTGTTCTTCTAGCAGATGGAGCAAAAGCAGACAGCTTAGCAGATGATGATGGAGACATTTGTTTTTATGTGAAAGAGAGTAATAGAGGGCAAACTTCTAAAGTGTTATATGTCGATTAGGTTAACTCTGTGAGCTTAGAATTATTATATAAAACAATATATTTTGTTAAAATGGGTGCTGGGATTTCCTCAACCTGGGATCGATTTGCACATCCAGATGTAAATCCAGCATTCAATGCGCCACTAAAGTCTGATCCATTATACGGGTTCCCAGACGGAAGAGAGCAGAAAGGTAAATACTGAAATGTAATGCAAATTAATTGTATGTTGAAATTTCTACTATCCATTTTTGCCGGTTCTGTTTCCTAAACAATTGAATTTCAATACTAGAAACTTGATGTCTTAATCTTAAACTGTGATTTATATAAGTTTGATTCAGTTTATCTAGGCTGCCCTGAGTTTAAGCTTTTAGTTTTACTATGTTAAGCTTATAGTTTAGCCTATACTTAACATTGATCCCATAGCTCCCCGAATTGATCGATGTCCAGTTGTCTAACCATACACGGCAACTGATTATAGAGCTTCATAGCTGTCACTGTAAAACTACTAAGTCTTTACCAGCTACTGAGGGAGGTTTATATCACCTGCCCTTTGACAATACTGATGGACATCTCCTTGTATCTGAAATAATGAGATGTTCTACTTGAATCTCAGAATTGAACTAGTATAGAAGAGGAGTATACAAATAGGCTATAGGCTGTGGGTTGTTAATTAGCCTACATCGTAATTACTTGAAATATCCAGTTTTTCATTTCATTTCACACTGAAAATGAACAGTTTCAACATTTAAAACACTGTAACCAGTTAGGATCTGGTTGATACAAATTTCTAGCTTAGTTTCAAATTCTGAGATAGGTTCATGGTGAGATTCTGCATTAGACCTTTTTGCAGCATGGCCCGGACATAGCTCAAATTGATTTTTACTAGTCTTAGGAATACAAAACGATTTTAAAAAATTACTCTTTTGGGCCGATGCTTACCTCTTCAAAAAAGAGAATGGATTTGGTAAACTGTGAAAGTTCAACAGTGAGGTCAATGGGGTACTGGCACAAAGCACAAACAAAATCATCACCTCTTTGAATTTACTACACACTTTTTGAAACCAAAAAGGAGGGCTGGAGGGATCAATTTCATCTAGCAGAGCATTTATATTGCCTTTGGCAATGAAAAGGTGGTAGTTGGTACCATGATGCTCCTAGCAAATAGAGGTCCTTGGATCTTGAATGCCTACAAGCCTTGAAATTCAGGGGTTTAAAAAGCCTTGGACAGTTGATTAAGCCATCGAATAGTTTGTGGATTTGCATGATGTCATGAGTCTTGTGTATGTCTGAATTTCTGATTCCTAAGGTGGGATATGGAGGACCATGGAGATCTCTTAGAGAGGAACCTTTCAATATATGTAGCCCAATCTCACACTGACCATTCTCAAAAAGCAATTTGTGGCAGATTAAAGTTTGGAGGTAGCATTGGTGGGGTGCTCAGACCCAATAGTTGTTGAATGGTTGGGTTGCTATCTCAGGAAAAGTATCAAAGTATTAACATATATATATGTTAATATACTTTGATACTTTTTTGATATAGGCCTAAGGAACTGGCTCATTCTGGTGGTTATCTTAATGTTAATATGAGTTAACGGTTGAGTGTGACATATGAAATGGACTTGATGAGTTCTATTAGTGATAAATACCTTGAACTAATTTAAGTACTTTCTTATTATACCGACCACATTCATACAATGTATTCTAACATCCAGCGCTCTACGTGGTTAAGTTAGGTCGGTTTTCTATAATAAAATAATATTAATAGGTTAAAAATATCAATTACCCACCTAACTTAATTCCGCAAAGCGCAGGATGTCAGAATATAAAATACAATGTAAAAATGTGGTTGGTAAGTGTGAAAGTACACTAATTTATTTGCCAGTATTATTGATAGTTATTAACCCATGAACAAAGACAGACGGGTACAGTATTGACCAATCACCATTTTTTCAGATTTTGCTCAGTATCTAACCTTAGGTAACGTTCAGTTATGAAGCCGGTACTATAATCACTAAACCATGTAGTAATGAGTCCATCTTAGCGTAGATCGTGACCTAAGCTGAGATCTACAGTACAAGAATCCCTAGGGATTCTTGTAGGCAAAGGGTATCAGTTACAATTTTTATTTAGTAATATGTATTCTTCATGTTAGATACCATTACTTTTATATATAGAAAATATCAGATTTTTAATCCTTCCCAAGACATACTAGTCATTTCCACCTTACTATTCCTAAGGAAATTGGTAATCCCATCCATAGAGGAATTAGAATAGTACCAAGAAGTCTTACGAGGTCCAAAATATCTTCCGTTGCTATTATGATCTAATTTGAATTTTCACTTTTGAATCCAAGCTGTCCCAAATATTCACACAATTGCAACATACAAAATGACTATTCTTTAAAGATTATGAATGTAAGAGTCTGGATTATATTTATTATTCATACGTATTAGTATAATTTTATTTTATGAATGTCTATTAATAATTCCAGTAGTTATGTTTAGTAATATATGTGATTAAAGGGGGTTTCATTTTGTTCATTCTGTCAAAATGAAGTAGGCTATAACATGCTGTGTTGAGATTCAGAAATATAGTAATTTTAAAGACAATGTGTCAGAGATGATGTGCTCACACTTCCTCCGTTACCCTATACCTTAAATTAAGTACTACGTGTTAAATTTTTTTCAGTCATGATTGCTACACAAGAAGAAATGGACAGTCTGAAGATGAAACCCACATTTAGAGACTACTGCGCTCACAAATACATTGAATTCCAAAGGTGCAAAAAAGATAACTACCCTTGGGTAGCTGCCTGCGAGCATGAAAAACATGATTACCACAATTGTGAATATGAAGAGTGAGTTAAGAAATAATTTGTTTCAATGATATGTATTTATTAAATAAGGTAAAATAAATATAGTTTAATGGCTCATAGCCCAAAGGTGCATTGGTTTAGTGGTTTATTAATTCCCAAGATTTGCAGCATTACAACTCTTACCACTATTCTTAGTGGCTTTACCATCATCTTATTTCTGAATTTAAAAACAAATATTGTCAGAATCAAGAACTTGTGCTCGCCAAATTAACACAGATATTAACACAGGTACTTCTATGTATTTAGCATTATTTATGTGTTTAAAATAACAACTTACTTATTCTGGCAAGGAACTTTTCCTAACTTAATTTAATACTAAATTTAAGCTTCTAGAACTTACAAGTGACCTTGTTGTTTCCTAGATACATTGACCGCATGAAGGATTATGAAAGAGAACGACGGTTGATGCAAAGAGAGAAGAGAATTGCAGCCAAAGCTAGTGCTGCATAAAAAAGGAGGTAACGTTTGTTAAGCATTAAGAAAAATAGTAAGTGATTAAGAAAGCAAAATAAGTATTCTCTATAACCTTTACTGAATGTTAGGTTTAATAATGTGAAAGAAAATGACAATCGTCTATGGTTGATAAAATTTTTCTCAGTACTATCGGATCGCACAGGAAAGTGTCATGTTCCTCTTTTATGAAGTCCAATAATCCCTCTACATAATGGCAGGAAGTTGCATATAATATCTCACTCAAGGCCAGAAGTGTTCCGGGTGGTAGCTACAATTTTTAGGTGCGAGGATGGACATTTATGCACTAAACATCGCTTGACACAAGTACCCAATTCATGTTTTACCGACTACGGATAAGCCGGTCAGATAATCATAATAATATGTTACTGTATATGTAACAACACTCACATATTCCATTTTCTTTCAATAAATAACATAAGCCTCACCCAAATTCTACGCTTGAAAACTGATTTTTACATTAAAGGCCTATAATTTTTAAACCATAGTAAGATATACAAGAGGTATAATGCTATTTTGTATTAAAACCTGTATAAATAAAAATAATTAGTGGCTGTATTGAGAAAATTAGATTTTCCAGTTTTCTGCGTTTTTATGGGTGTGAATCACTATATAGCTTTTAAAAATTCCCGGTACATTTCCAAAGTCCACCGTTTGATTAAACTTCTTAAAAATCTTATTGTTGTATTGGGGAAAGTCAACTGAAACCTCTGTCACAGCAAACCTGCATTCTCAGCGAATTTCATTTTATTTCATTAAGTATAAAAATAAGAATATTATAATTGAATGGGTCGCCTGGAAAACGTTCCAAGCGACAAAATTTCTAAAACAGAGATATTTAGTGGAAAAGGTTCTAGACACCAAAAACTACACCGTGGTATATTTGAGTTTGCAGCCCTGATTTTGTCTGTCAGATTTGGTGCGCTCCGTAAGACTCCATGTGCGCTCGTAAGGTCATTGGTCACTTCAACTTTCTACACTTGATAACGTGAAACTAGTAGTAGTAGTACTAGTACTTTTTTGAATTAAGTCCGTTAATTTGAGCCCCCTCCCATAATTTTACGTCAAACCCAAACCCTTCAACTTCCCGGAGAAATTTTACCTAACGGAATTATATAGCAAAGGAGTGAGCAGGTTTGAAAATATAGGTTAATAAGTGAAATAACTTTTGCTTACCCTCCTTAAGATTAATATTGGAGCCCCAAAATACAACATTCTATGTTTGGACTTTTTAATCTTGGCAACCATCGGAGATAGAGCAAAGCTTTAAGATACTAAATTGTATAGGTTTTTAAGCTGATTTGAACGATGAAAGATAACATTTTAAGTTTTAAAAAATTACATACTTTGGTAGTCTACATGTATTTAGATAGCCTACTTTATTCCTCAATCTTTAGACTTTTTAATTTGATTGTAAAAGTAATAGTATTAAAGTGGAATAAAATTTATTGTTATTTGTTGTATTGTTTCAGGTTATTTGTTTCTGCAAAATTCTCCATAGTTATGAAATTCACCTCCTCTTGTAAATACTTGTTCTGTGGTAATTAAATTCAATATTGTAGTAAACAACCGTTCTCTTTCATACCCTAAGCTTTCATTATTTTTATGTTTGGAATGCCATTCATTAAATAAACTATGCTACTTCATTAATATTAAACTTTTAAATTCTTAAATGGTAAATAGTCAGAATAATGGGTGAATAAAATGATTATAGTTGTATATAAGAATGATTCGAGTTGTCGATGACCCTAGGCCTACAGTACATTAATTCATGATTTTAATCACTAATAAACAGTATTAGACACATACTTTATTCCTTAAGTAAATTTAAAAAAAAACTACAATCTTTAGGCAGGTTACACACAGGAATCGCCGTCACAATGTCTCAGGTATGATGCTTGTAACATGTAAAAAAACGTGGAAGAGGCACATGACTACAAGGACAGGAGTTTGGAACTGATTCGAGAAAATGTCGTCATCTGAGGAAGATACAGTGTTATTGCTCATTTAAGAAGAAGGCGAAGGAGGACAACGAAGAGTTGTTTGAAGACAATTCTGGACGCATCCCAATACTGTGCCTATTGAGGCATAAAAAAATATTTGTATTGTAAGAATTTTTTGGGATTATAACTCCCCTTCCCCACCCCAGGGAAATGTCTAACTTATTGAATGGGTTTTGTCAGGTGATGTGACCCTAGACTGAATACCAGTGGCGTAGATACGGGGGGGGGGATATGGGGGATATATCCCCCCCCATAACGATCACCTTTACCAATAATTTCAAAACAAAAATATCCTGAAATACCGCTACACAATAACAAAAAATATAAAAAAGTAGTGCGTTGCTGTTACTGTATGTTGCATGTCGAAATACTGTATAAGAGAGTATTTTAACTAAGAGATCTTCCCCGACTGGTCATCCCTCCCGCCATCAAATCACTCAGCCGCAAAATCTTATACCTTATACCATTGCGCTACTAAACAAACTTTGAAAAAGATGGGGCCTATCATTTTCTGTTTAGCCTGAAAAATTTCCATAAATTTTGAAAAAACGCCCTACGTCGCAGTGTAGGAAACTGCACTAGAGCAAAACAAGCGTAGAATACAAGAAAATAGCATAACATAAATACGTTACAGTATATGTTGTGAAACAAAATATAAATATAATCACTCAATCATTATTCATATTTATGAATAAACATAAAACAATAAAATAGAATTCATTTTTCTCCAGGCGGTGTACGTAGTATTTCAAGAAATCACGCCCCATTAGCCTGCAGGACGAATAGAATTTGAGTGATCTAACTGACATAATGTTTCGTCTTAGGTCCATAAGAACTATGTTTATTTTGTGACAGCACTACTAGCTACACGATAGTCGTAAACAGATGGTTGAGGTGTCAGATTTAAGGTAAAGTGGTTATCTAGGGAATTAAATTATTATTGAAAAACGTTTTTATATAATTACCTTGCAATTTCAATCGATAATCAATTGAAAAGTCACATCTAGATATAAAAATAATGAGTGTAAAATAACAATCTGTAAATCTTTTTTACGATAAAAAGTAATAAAATATAATTCCTTAGATAATCACTTGACACCTCTGCCATTTTTTAAGACAATCAATTAATCTGAACTGCTGTCAAAAAATTAACATTGTTCATATGAGACGGGAGTCCAAGATGGCAACGGAGGTATTGCATGATCTTTATATAGTATTCAACTCACCGAAATGTCCCTTATATACCCTACAGTCCCTTATATATCCTCTAGAATAGGGCTTCACTCAGGGGGGGGGTATTTATATCCCCTTCCATGACAAAAGTGTATCCACGCCACTGCTGAATACCAAGTTTCATGGCAAACGGTTGAGAAATACGGAAGAAACTGATTTCACAATATTCTCTGTAAGAATTACATTGGGCACTCTCAGACAATGTACTGTGATCACCACGGACTTAAAATTCAACTTTTTCTCTGGAACTATTAAGACGTGGACTTACGATTTCAAATACTAATTTATTCGGTTTTTTAAGCTGATTTTAATGGTGAGTCATATTATTTCATACAACTATTGTTTTGCCAAAAAACGTAAAAATGTTTTGTTTACATTTAATAACTAATTAAATGTTTACATAAATATAGCCTAAGTGCACCTGTGTACCAAATTTCATAAAAATCAGTGTGGTCTCAGGGTCTGTACACAGACAAATCAGTCCGAAAACAACTTTTTTGGAAATAACCAGGATAAACAAACACAAAACTGCCCTCCCCCCTCCCTTAACCATCCAAAGGTAAGAAAAGCAACAGGTGTCAACTGCAATCCCAATTAAGCCATCAAATTCCACCTTAATCGGTCACCGTTTAATTTAGGTGGGTCCTCCCACCACTGAACCTCACGTATGCAAGCCGAATTGGGATTGCTCATGACCAGGATTCGAACCCGTGTTACTTCCGATTGGCTTGAAACGCTTCTTTTGACATCGAGCGTTTTGTCGACTAGACCACAGGACCCCCGTCAGAGTGAGTGTTTTATGGGTACAAAGCAAACATTTTTAAGCTGCTTTTAAAATTGTAATGGTCAAATTATTTTACAAAATTTTTGTTTTTCCAGCATTAACAAATTATTTTTTACATTTAAAAGCCCAACTTTTGTACCATTAGTTTAACATTCATGTGGGTGGTGTCATATTATTTGGGACCTTAAAAGCTATATTCCATGTAGTTTTCAGATTTTTAAGGGGTTTTAGGGGTAAACTACCCTTTAAATAAAAAAATGGTGGAGATATAACTAAAGAGCACCCATGTACCGAATTTCATAAAAATCGGACAATCAGTTGTCTCAAGGTTAGTTCTCAGGCAAACAATGTCTGAAAACTACTTTTTTCGTATTCAGGGAGTGGATATATCTACTTTCATTTTAAATTCAAACATTTTTACAAAAACAATACTCCAAAAGAGAACTTTCATCTATAAGGAGAGAATCTAAAAAGAACTACTAGGGAAAAATATTTAAATAATAACACATATACCTTATGAAAACAAGTCTTTAATGATAACATTTCCTATATATACATGGATTATATTATGTATATCGGAGTAAGACCTGAAAACCGATAGAAAAGTTCATCATTCAATGTGTTATCCTGTTCAGTTTTATGACACTTAAAAGCCACAAAGACAATAGTCTCATCATCTCTTTATTTTTTAAAACTTAAAATAGTACAATTTATTGTGTTGCAAAGGGTTTATTCCAAAGAAAAAAAATCAAGCTATACTGTTGGTTAAAATAATATTTTGCTGATGGAAAGAAATATAATATTGATATAAAAATTCAAAATATTAATACAAGTCAAAATGCTTTCATAAAAAACTAAAAAAACCACTCGCAAAAATAATAAAACTTGATGAGCAATTTAGTAATCATCTCCACGACTGATAACCTCCTTGCAGGTCGGGCGAAGCACAATCGTATGTTCAAACTGAGCAGTGTAGCAGCCTTTGATGTCACATAACGGTGGGTACGACTCCACAATACCTGGACAACACAAGGGACATTACAATTACATTGTTACACTTATATTATCATGTGCAATTTATGTTTTTACACACTTATATAATCTCACTAGTATCAACACAAAAAAACTACAAATTACTTTTTTCACAAGTTTGAATTCATAGACAGTTAATCAGTATCTCAAGGGGAATGGGAAAATCAATGGGAATAATAGTGATAGTGAGTTATCCGATATTGTAAGATGTGCAATTGAGCATTGCTTATATTTAAACTCAGTAGAACAGTTCAAATTCTTCTGTAATTTAAAATTTCCTCTCAGTCCCTAGAATTTTATACATAAATATGTTAACAAATCGTGGTTCATCTAAAAAACATTAATATGAAGAGTTACGATTGGAATCAAAGTATCTTGCCCAAAATTTCGTAAAACGACATATTTATTTGTAAAAGGGCAGGAATACTTTGATGGCGCTAAGTGTAGATCTAAAGTCACAGCCCTTATCCACTATACCACCCTATCCAACTATTTGATTACTAGATTATGATTTTGAGATTAGCTACCCTTCTATTGTTTTACAAAGTGCTCATCCCTTTCTGTCATATATAAAGATTAGACCAACTTTACATTATTTTTTTGTAATACAACAATGTAACAAACATTAATTGATGTCAAAATAATTTTATTTTACTCCTGCTACTGCAAATACCAAATTCCGAGGAGGACTACAGTCTGTGATGATGAAAAATAATCTATGAGAAATTAGCCTAAACATTTAAATTCAAACTAATTGGGGCTGAAGCCTGTTCAGATTTAAGGGTGTTCGGTTATCCTGGGAAATAATATTACACACTTATTTCGTCACTGTATTAAGCAACGGGAGACACTGCAATTGGGGTTATACAAGCTGAGTGACTCAGTGTTCGAAAGGGCAGTGACCTTGGCGGGTGGATTTACGTACCGTGACATGTCATTGTTGCTGGGCGAGCGTGTGCTAAAAGTAAATCAATCTACCCCTACCTCCATCCTTACTGGGATGCGTCTCGCGCCTAAACATCTTGTACAGTGAATGTTTACCTGCTGTTTAGTGCGTATTGCTAACAGCCAAACGTTCATGCGACGCTGGCTTGGAATTGCGTCAGCAAGAAGATTTCCTTCACTTCGACAGGTAAAGATAACAGACTTTAAGGGAAAAACCAGTATTTTTGTTCAATATTTTATTGTATGTTTACTGGTAAATCTTGAAAACTAAATTTGTGTGATAAAATAATACCAGATTTTTGTTTTCCCAAGAATACATTCGCTAGTTTTATTGACAATAAAACTCTTGAATCGTATTTGCCAAGATTTCGGATTTGAGAGGTTCCACTGTATTTTCTATGTTAGTCGAAAATAATAGCCGTCATGGTTTCGGTAAATATTAACATAATTAAATTTTGCAAAATTAATAGGTGAGTTAAAAACCACACAATGTTTCTTTTTAAAACAGTTCTGCAAGAATTTTAGGAGAAAAAACAAAATCAATGAAACTGTTGTGAATTAATTATTTTGAGCTAACTTCACGCTAAAATTGTGTTTCTAAGAGTATCCGTAGCAAGAGTCGGATAGTTAAATGTCATTGTTGCTGTACTAATAGAGTCATTGGACACCCAAAGCAAATGCTATTGATAACAATTACATTTATTTCATCTGCCTCATAATTTATGTGTAAAAAGTCAATGCTTCCATCGATTGTTGTCAACCTCTGTTTTTACAATAACTCACCTTTATCACACAGATCTTTCAATGCCATCTGATACTTGGTAGCACCTGCTCGGTCCAGCCAGCGTTTGCAGAATGCAAGAGTACCGAAATTATTGTTGATTACATTCAAGAGTGACTTCGAGGACTGCAACCTGAATGAGAAACAATTTAGTTCAAATTATTAAAAGCTTAAGCTGAAGCTTAAATAACATGTGTATGACATCTTTTGTACTGATTGTTTCATGGTAAGATTTCTTTCTACAACTTATCAATTTTTGAGACAGGATCCCAATCTTTTAGGGTAATCTAACCTAAATATGAGTATAATGATAAGACTATTATGTAACATTTTTTCTGAAAAAAGACTAGTATTTCATTTGTCAGGATAAGTTATCAATGGCCTAATGATTAAAGGCACTAACCCTTGTGTATCGGCAATTTTACACAGTGGCCTTCAGCCACCTGTGACTACTCCCGCTGGATAGTATCTAGTACCGACCCATGGTATATGTCAATGCCACCCCGACTGGTGAAGCCCACCGGCTAGAATTCTCACCACCTGCACTCCCAGATCACCGGTTACGACAACGGCTATCACTGACCGTCGCACGCAACGGATGAGTTGACAATCTTAGATAATTTGGAAGCACATCACAAAACTGTTCAGGTTAGCTGTGCTTAATATCAGCTCTGTGATATTAAGCACAGTTGTTCGGGTTCCTATAGTATGCTGGTACAAAACACACACACATTGCGCTGTATCATGAACTACTAGTGTCTACAAAAAAACTGAGATTTCTTTCTGAACATACCTCTTATTTAATTAATCAGTGAAATTAAATAATTATGAAATAGTCACAACCAAGAAAGACTACCTGAGAGGCATGAACCCAGCATCAAAGTTCTTCATGTAATGTGAGACCTCCATATCGTCATGGACTTGTCCACGACCTGTTGAGCCAAATGTCTCTATGGCATAAAATTCATTTTCCTCCATAACTGTAGCATCACCCCCTTTCACTATTGGAACAGTTTTTCCAGCATGGATGCCTGAAAATTTTCACACAAATTAAAGACCTCGAATTGAACCCAGCCAGTGTATTTGTTAACAATAGATCATTTGGGAACAATATCATACATCCTATGCAATATTTATTTCTGAATGTTTTAAAACACATTAGAAGTTAACCTATGGGTTTGATGTTTTCACGTTGAAAAAAATTATTGGCTGATGACTCCTGTCAGATCATCTGTGGTCACCTCTGGTTAGCCTAGTGACTGTAGTCACTATGGTGCGTCGTCTTTAATTACACAGCACAGGACTTGGATTTATGGTCATGAGCATATAATTTAAATAAAATAATTAAAATTAAGTAGAGATCACGGGAATAAAAATCCAGCAAGATGACTTGGAGGTTACGAATTGTGGATAGTTGTGAGCAATAGTTGGTGAATAGTGTTCTCTTGAGTGGATTAACGTCCACACTATTGAATACTACGTTAATACGCAAAGACCATCCTCATAATTAGACCAGTTCGTAATTTAGAGGTAGTGGTTCTAACTCCATGTTAAACTACAGTTTAACATGGAGGGACCTACGTATATGCCATTGACTGCTGGGCTATTAATTAACAGTAAAGTCTAGAAACATGTCAGCCTTAGTCAGTAACAAGACTAAACGATCACACCACAATAATTTTACACTCATTTCTCATTTATACTTAGCTTAAAATACCTACCTGGGTAGATCGACATTTCATTAACTAACTAGCATTACAATCACTAAGCCAATGCTTGTAGCTTTGATGTAGGGGCTTATTCGGAAAACCTCTCAGAATTTAAACATAATTTTTGGTTTTGATTAAAATGTAAACAGATATGAACAACTGGTTTTAGAAAGGAATAGCCATTAATTGTAACTTGTTATGAATTTAAAAAAATGTACTAGTGCTTCTTTTAGACTTACGATAGGGGGCAACGGAATGGCCGTTTAGGTTCCTTATGGACTTAACTTGGTAAGTTTTACCATCAATTTCAACTTCATAAGATTCCATTACTTCCTGAATTGCTGCACCAATTTCACACAGTTGAACATCAATACCGGCAACCTATAAAACAAGAACAAATCACATGATAACTTACTCAGGGAATTGACATTAATTGGTAATAGTTTACAATTTATCACCTTTCACAATGTCAAGAAAAGTAAATTTAATTTTACACAAAGCAAGAAAATAGCAGAAGAATATCAGTGTAGATGTTTTAATCATATAGGCATAAAGGATTTGTCTAATTTAGGTCTATTTTTTTGTTAGGGAAATGCTGCCTGATACAGGTAGTATGGAACAATGTCATAGGATAATGCAGTAGGCCTAATTAAAAAAGTCATTAGGCTTACAATTCTTTTTTTAAATTTTACCCTAGGAAGTGACAGTCTTAATTCACAACATTTTTACAAATTAAATATGAAGTGGCTGGTACTAGGTAATAAGATTATATGAATATAATGAGAATATCTGTCGTCAGTTTGGTGAACTTGTTAGCCGTTGTTGTATTTGTCAGATGTGCTGTATCAGAACTTGAACAATTAAAAAAGAGTGTTCTTTTCAATAACCACAGAGTACTCGTAATCAAAGTTTTTAGCAATTGATTTGAGTGTGGTTCTTGTTTATGAGATAAATTTTGCCTTTGATTAATTAACATTGTGATCGGTGTGTTGTAACAAGAGTGGACAATCCAATTTTTATTATTGTTATGGGAGGGCCACTAAATAAAATATATGTTTTGTGATGTATATTGGATATTTGAACACTCAATGTGTGTTTAATAAACTTGTTTTAAGAATTTAAGAATTACTCTGGTGTAGAGGTCAAATGTTTTGCTAACGAGTGAAACGTTTGAGGCCAATTGGGATTTGCAGGTTCGAATCCCAACCTTGAGCAATCCCAATTTGGATTGTATTATGTGGTACAGTGGTGGGAGGGCCAAACTAAATTAAATGGTGACTAATTTGGTTGTAAGTTTATGTCATTTGTAGGTCTCATTGGGATTTCAGTGAACACCTGTTTTGTGTTTTTGTTTATACTCAATATCTTAAGAATAGATGCATATTGAACTTTACGTTACAGTTAAGGATAAACCCAAAGCCACTTCTAAGGTTAAAGAGGACAGTATGAGAATGACTTTAATCAAAATTACTTACTTTGATTCCAGTATTGGTAGCATCCCTGACAGCCTCAACTAGTTTATCATATTTTGGATTAAACGTACATGTCCAAGCACAATCAATTATCCTTCCTAAAAATGAAAATTAATAAAATATTGGTGAGACAGAGGAAGATAGAGTGGCCTAATGAACCCAGACCTGGATAAAACCGGAATGGGAGAGGTCAAGGGTGAACTATTTTAATAATAACATTCATTTAGATGTGTGATTTAAAATATTCAAAACCATATTTGAATTTTTAAATCTGGGCAGTTTGCAATAGTTTTATATTTACTATGCCTATTCTTAGAACCTGTCTTAACTGTCTTTGAGTTTCCATTATGGTTGGTGATTACGACTTCTAAAATATCTAAAACAGCAGTTCTCAGAGGGCGGTCCTAGGACCTCCAGAGGTACTGGAGTAGTTTTCAGGGGGTCCACGACTAGCCTCTTTTCAATATATTACATACACATAAGCATCCAGTGCCTACTTCTTTTAGATATTCGCTTCTGCAGGCATGTTTACACATTGCGTCAAATATTGTGCGTAGCAAGGGTTAAATTATTACATAATGACTTAACCCCTTAACTGTGACACATACGAGTTATTCCGTTGAAGTATTCTGTACTCGCTATCACATCACACAGGATATCACGTGCAATGACCTTCTTAAAATATAAACTGAGGTGTTCGTTTATGTATATCAACCCCTTGGCAAGGGATGGTGATAGATCCCTCGTCAACAACCACTTCTTGTGACTAGCCGCCCACAACCAGTTCTCTTTTGTTGTTCGCGAGACAAACTGGGCAATTATTGGTGGATGGGTATGTTTCTTGGCGGAGAAGAGACGAGGCGATGCGCTATAGAGACCTAGCCCGTATGAAATGTGATGTTGAGGGTCTTGGCAATGTGACCGAGATACCAGGATGTCTTCATTATGAGTTAACGGGATGCCAACGATTTCCAAGTTCTCACACCGCGAGTGTTGCTTCAGTTCGCGTGTCTTGCGCTGCAGCTCCATAGCCAGCTGGTGGCACCTGGCTGGAACGTTGAGCCTGTTGCGGCGCGTCGCAGCGAAACTTTGTGGCACACTGGTTTGCTTCTACTGCAGAGACTTTTTTATTTAATACTAGCCAAAGTACCCGTTCTTCGCACGGGCTAAAAAGGCTGAAAGGTGTAGGCTCTACTGATACATTTAAGATATTGTTAATTAATTCTTCATTGTTTACAAAATGACAAAACAGGAGTATCTACAATATTTCAAAATAACATATGTCAAATATTGGGAGAGGATAAGGATTAATGTAATAGATACAGTGGTCGGAAAAAAACTTAAAATCTACCATTCCGCTATTTCAAATAATTCACTAATTTCGATCCAGCAGTTTATCTGAAAAATCAACTTTATTTCTTCTTCTTCCCGAACTGTCAAAATATAGTGCAAACGGATGTTGTCATTAGAAAATGTAAACATTGAAACCTAGGACGGTCACGGCCGCTCTTTCTTCTTCTTCTCGAACTGTCAAATTTTAGTATTCACAGCTGTTGACATTCAAGTAATTTTATGTTTTCATTCTCTAAAAATGTAAACATTGAAACTTAGGACGTTCACAGGGCGTAGCCCGAGAGGATTTTAAGGAAATGAGTATGCCTATGAGTTGCATGAGTTTAAGATCTACCTTTGTGTAAAATTTCAAACCGGTCGGTTCAGTATTTTTCGCATTTACTTGCCACAACAAACCCACAAACAAACATACAGAAACCACCTCTTCTTTATAATATCCGTTATCCGTCAAATCACTTATAGAGTCCTAATACGAATAAATTTTTCATCAATACTGACTGTAATTTTAGACTCCATTGGTGACAAAGCGCCCAAGAGCCACTTTCTGTCTTCAGACACGTTGGAGTATTCTTGCGTCTTTACACCCGTGTCCTCGCACATATCACACTTCCAAGATTTAGATTTGGTTTTTGTAAAATTTCTATTGGGTCCAGCTCAAGTACATGCGGGATGAAACTCTTGTTTGCACTTGAAGCACTGCATGACAATCTCGCCACTAATAAAGTCACGGCAACACTTCTTACACTGCATGGTTCAAATAAATTAACTCTCATAAGTTATCAACAGCATGAAAAAACTATTGAGGTAAACAACTGAAACAGTCATAGTTTAGCGAAGTCACGGCACCACTAGGCAGGAACTGGCCTGAGATTACACAAGGATTGGAGAGCTTATCAGTAGCCTTTTTGACATTGAATATAACCTAAAACACTGATAAAAACTGAAGTTATAGTCCAGCTTTATTTTAGGTTAGGAAAATAAAAGTTTTTAGTCCAATGCCTAAAAATACCATAATACTTCAAAAAGAGAGTTTAATTGTCTTCAGTTGTAAAAAAATATTATATTTATATCTCTAAAATTAATTACATTTCTTGGCGAACACTAAATTTTCATGAAAAACGTTGCGGCACTGAATCAAGGAAATAGCCGCAGCACTCAAAGGGTTAACTTGGGCTAAAACACATTTACTTTAAAATGAGTTTAAGATCATCAGCAAAGGCTGAGACATTACCATTAATATGAGTCCCAAAGTCAAACTTTGTGACATCATCATACTGAAGCACTGTGGTGTCTCCTGCATTGGGTGTGTAGTGAGCCGCACAGTGGTTTCGGGAGCAGCCTGTAGGAAATGCAAGTCCCGCGCTCAGCCCATTCTCTCCGATAAGCGCTCGGGCAGTTTTCTCCAGCTCTTCACATATCTCTATCATTGTCATTCCTGGTTTCACCCAGCTCTGGATATATTTTCTGGTCTGAAAAAATAACAATTTATACAATCGTAAGATTAGGACCAGCTAATTTCCAATTTTTTCTGATCCCTCCTACCAGTCGGATGGATCGGTATTTGTACAGACCTCGCAGCCTTCCCAAAGCCAGCTGAGAAACATGTGACGTGGTTGGAGAAAGGAATGCCTCTGTCGAGTATTACACCCAAAGTCTCGACAGTGTCACTCACTGATAACAGAACATCTCCAAGCGTTTTATATGCAAATCTCCCTTTAGGATCTAGGCGGTGCAATGTGGAGTACGAGGCATTTTATTTTGTACATTTCTTATACCTATAGGCTAAATAGATTCAATATTAGGCTACATAATTAATGCTATTTCATAATTTCTGTAATGTTCTGTGTTTTAATGTAAAGATAAATATTTGCCTCTATGACTTTTAATTTTAGTCTCGCTAACCTCTACAATTCAAACTTTCATATTGAACCTCTACAATCGGGATTTTAATAACACTAATCTCTATAATTTTAACTCCCAATTATTTAAACTATGTTTATTTAAAAGTAAATTTGTTTTCTCTTGAATTTTTAACTATCAAAATCCGCCTGTACAGTATATGACAACTTATGGCTGCGCCTCACCTGCCTATGAGCTTCGGCAGCATGTCTTGCTTCATTATAAATATCATTATGAAGGCGGTCCAGAGTTCGAGCCTCTTCAGAGGTGAATCGGTCCTTAGCAGTCCTGTAATCCATCTCCTGACCGACTGGATAATTACCTATAATCAAAGTAATTTACACTTTGAGAAATTCTCAAAAAACCTTTAAAGGTTAAAACAAGACGAGAACTACAACTACGTGAATGAAAAAATAAAACCTACAAAACATTTTTCAGTTTCGGACCTACAGTACGTAAAAAAAAACTAATAAGGATAATTTATATTAATTATTTTTATATCTAACTGCTTTAAAACAAATGTACCATCTGGGTAAAGTTGGGCAATTGGCACTGTTGGAGGATCTGTTTGTTTATTCCCTTTTCCTCCTCTTCCCCTTTTCTTGTGTTTCTTCTTGGCTTCTGTGTTTCCTCCATCCTCTGCATTAACCCCTTCTTCATTTCCATTCAGTTCCAAATTGTTGACGCCATTAGCCAACTCTTCCGTGTTATCGCCTCCTTCTCCAGGAACATCAGCTGATGCTTCGCCTTAAACAAAATTGCTTAAACGTAGCAAGGGTAGGTAACTGACTCAGTGCTCATATATATTTTTTATCTCAAGACATGAACAGAAATACTAGTACTAAATTTGTAACTTTATTTTTTGTTTATAAACTGTAATTCAACCAGTGTATGGACACAAATTTAATTAAGATATTTTATGCAGTACTATTATGTAAATAGGCCTTTAGTAAAGGGTAATGCAAGTAAAAATGAGAGAAATTATCTATCAAATTTTCATGTAAACCAATTAAAATGTGAAATAATCAAGCTCACAGGTGTATGTGATACAGCTGCTATAAATTTGGTCATGCCTAATGATATAATAGGTGCATGATTTGTAGCTCAATTAAAAAAACATTAACCAGAATCAACACTACCTCTGCTTAACAATTAAGAGAACAATTTTGTATTAAATGGCCAAAAAAACTAAAATCTTTATTGAAGTATGGATATTAGCTCTAAAAAATGTTATGTTATGGACTTTGTATTATTTAAAGCTTGAAGATGTGAGCCTATTGACAAAGAATTTCCAGAGCCTTCTCCAGAATAATATATATATTTTAAATTAATTAAACCACCCCATGGTTTAAATACATTTTTCCTTGAGGAGAAATAATAGAACTAGCTTTTTTAGCCTATGCCACAAATAAAAAATTATTATGAGTGATTTTTATATGCACTAATAATTCCTGAATATGCAGATCATCTACCAAGGGGGTTCTTATTTGGCAAGGCAGCATCCCCTATCCCTTTGTTCCAAACAACGTTGTACCTTCTTTTCCTCTCCTAATGACTTAGAAATTATCAATTGAGGTAATAAAACACAGAAATAAAAAGGAATTCTAGACTTGTCTGATAAAAACTTGTGGAATAAAAAGCCTAAGGGCTTTGGGGTATTAAGGGAGGTGACTAACTCCCTTAATGTAGAGCAATACAGAGAAACAGTTGTCAAGTACAATTAAATGGGTTTATTTGTTTGAAAAAAAACTTGTTGATTTGGAGCCAAGATTTTACCCCAAACCACAGGGAAAAATGGCCTGATCAAAGTGTAAAATGAGTAGTCATGAGTTTCGCTATTATCGTCATGTTCTCAGTGAATCTACGGCACAGTTATAGGAGTGAGATAGAAGAAAAGGGAAGGTTAGGTGGGTAAGGACACTCCTGGGTTAGCTGACCAGAAAAATCATCAGGTCTTCAACATGCCAGGTAGTAATGGGACTATCAAATAGTTTTCACAACGACTAGTCCCTAGTCGACTAGTTCCAAACATCGAGTAGAATAGTCTTTCAAACTTGTCAATGAACTAAAATAAATCAATAACAAAAATATACTTGACTGGTTGCTCAAACTGGTAGAATATTAATGCATTATGTCCATCTGGTTTCCCACAATCCTTTCCTGGACTATGTTTCATGTCTGTACAGGATTTACTCAGTTCTGGACGACTGCATATTTTAAATAAAATTAGACCTAAGTCAGGACCTGTTATCAGTGAGAGATGTATAAATAAAATTTATTACTAGCTATCACTACAACCTTTTTACTTGCTCGAAAAATGTTTTCCATGAAAAACTGTGATATTAGGCTAGGGTAATTATTGTATAATCGTTGTTTAATTTTTAGTTTCAGTGTATAAGTTCCTATATTGCTTCTGTTAAGTACCAATCATATATCATATTTTATCTTTACATTGTTACGGTACAGTTTGTTTTGTTGTATTTTATTATTAATTACCAGGTTATAGTCTAGGCTACTTTAAATTCTAACTGTCTGTGATATATATGTGGACTTAAAATAACCATGCATTTTTTTAAACTAGATCAAATGGGCTATCAATAAATATGAAAATTATATTGTTTTATTTATGTTTAGTAGGAGTAGGCTATCGGTTGAAATCCAGACTACCAAAAATAATACATAGTCTTTCATGTTATGAGGCCTATAAAATGATTTAGATTCAAGTAATACAAATCAAACGCTTACATTTGGTTTAGAAATTTTCATTCACTTTCAATCGTTTTACTAACCTTATTTTTTGTAGCACTGTATATGTAAATAAACTTAAAAATTATATATTTATATTTTCAATCCTCGGTTTATTAGAACAAAATGCAGGTTATTACATATTTATTTACTTACATTGACATAAACTAATTAAAAATTTAATAACCATAATCACAAACTCAAATAAATAGTAAAAAATGTTAGTTAATATAGTATTTAATGACATTATTGACACTTTTTGCTTGAAAACGAAAGGCAGCGTACAATATGGCAACAACGCGGTCGCGTCCTTGTCCTATTGGCTAGAGCTCAACGGACTTCTCTCCTGGCGCTTACTGTAAGTCAGGACCTGTTATCAGTGAGGGATGTATAAATAAAACTTATTACTAGCTATCACTACATCCTTTTTACTTGCTCGAAAAATGTTTTCCATGAAAAACTGTGATATTAGGCTAGGGTAATTATTGTATAATCGTTGTTTAATTTTTAGTTTCAGTGTATAAGTTCCTATATTGCTTCTGTTAAGTACCAATCATATATCATATTTTATCTTTACATTGTTACGGTACAGTTTGTTTTGTTGTATTTTATTATTAATTACCAGGTTATAGTCTAGGCTACTTTAAATTCTAATTGTCTGTGATATATCTGTGGACTTAAATGACTTAATGCATTTAGCACTGCAATGCACATGACTTGGGCTAATGTAATAACAATTTTACCTAATGGCAATTAAGATATTTTGATTTTGATCTCAGGTCTTACACTTACATATAAGTTTAGCCACTAAATCTGAACCAAGCCAGGCCACAAATCTAATAGCCTGTGAGCATGGGGTTACTAGTGTTCACATCAAATCTGTTAAATAGGCCCATACAGTGGAGTGTCATGGTGTTAATTAATTTTTTATTCAGAAGTGTGTGGGATGTAAAGTTATCCCTAGACATAAATATGTAAAAATTACATAAAATTATAATTTACCAGCTTTCTTCTTCTTTTTCTTCTTGCGTTTCTTTTTCTTAGAAGCTTCAGAAGCACCGTCTTCTCCCTCAATGTCTATTTCATCGTTAGCAGTGTCATCAACAAGCTTTTCTGCTGATTTACCTACTTCATCAAGAACTGCAGCCATTGAAATAGATAATCGTGAACTATTTCTGAACACCTATTTTAAAATGATACACACCAAAAAATAATTCAGTAATTTTCACATAAACCTCAAACCACAAATCTTAAAGCGGAAGCAGATAAACTTAGATTATCTAGCAGAAAAAACAACTGTAGACTGTGACTGTAGCCTGTAGCACAAGCACATGTTATGATTTTTTTTGTTAGTAAAAAAATGGGAAAAAGATCAACCATGATACCGGCACAGCAAGTACCAACAACGCAATCTTAAAATACAAAATTTCATATTATGTACACTAAATGGTGACTATGATTGACGAAGAAATTATTTAACAATAAAATTGTATACATCCAAAAGAAAGTATTCATGTATTTAGAAAATATTTATTGAAATTATTTTGAAATGTTGATTTGAGAAAAGAAAACTATGTACTGTAATTGTAATTACTGGTTGTAATTAAGTTTTATACTTATCCTAATGTTTAGCTTAAAAATTACATAAAATAAAAATTAGGATATTTTTGGGGAAATAAACGTGTTTTTTTATTTTAAAGCTTTCAAGGGATATAATATCACAAATATACTTTTAAAAGGACACAAATAATGAAACTAAAAGTCCGCCTCATCTTAAAACATAATACTGGAAGTTAGTAAACTATTCATCGAAATTCATTGATAATATTTAATTGATTGTCATTATTTCATTCTGAATATAAGTATAGACCTCAATATCAATTTTCGTATTTAGTTTATTTTTGCAGAGGCCTGCCAAATTACTTGAATAAGGGAGTTACAGTAGTTGCCCAAAAATTTTGAGCACGTTCAAGCAATCGCTTGAACGTGCTCCCAACCAATCGCTAACCATCGGTTATACTCACCAAGAAGTAAGTTTTTATTACAATGATAGCATGCCAAGATCAGGTGTGGGATCCATGCAATCGCGCGACATAACATTGTTGTTCACCTATAGAAATCAAGAATGCGGGGAAAATGAATAAAATATATTTAAGATTATTTTTATTGTCGGTGTAAACATGGAAGAATGACGAGAAAAATGTGGTCGCACGATTGTAATATCGCGTAAATAAGGTCCTTCCCATAGGGTGCATAGTCCCAAATTGTAATTTAGGGATAGCTCGGTGATGGCCGGGGCGCGGTAGTTCCTCAAATCGCCATACGCATTGCCTCTAGGATGGCATTTCTATTATCATATTATTCATATATCTCTGAATTATTTTGTTAGTATTTAACGCATTTTCTTATTAACTTAACAAATTTCGGAGTGGAAATTCATCGTTACCATAGCTACCAAACGTTACCCTCGTTCACGTCAGTTTTTTAATAATAAATACGACACATCTTTATAGTATATATCATCGTTTAACTTTAATAATGATTATTCTCTCTCAATACATAAACTATTGTTTGTCTCTTCCTAATTTTATTTATGAAACATGATAAATGAGCACGCGATCAATTATTGTTTTGTATTGCTCCCATATTGCATTGTATTACTCCTAATGTCGAGTTGTTGAATTTAAATGAAAATTAATTACTTATGTATTTTAATAATTTTTATAACTTCCTAATAATAAAACAAAGGCAGGTTGAGGACCGGTGTAGGAGTTTTAGGTTATGTACACAGTTAAGTTAACCCAATTACAAGAAAAATAAGATAAAAAAAATATATAAATGCAATTTTTGGACTTCAAAATGTGTCTGGCGGGGAGTATTGCCGAAATACGAACGGATCAAGTTCAATTATTATGTAGCGGGTCGTGGAATATAGGGTGTTCATAAGAAATTGTACAACTTTAAACAATCGTAAAACCTTAAATTTTTACTTAAAGCTATGTAACAAAAATCAAAATTTAGCAAATTTTCTTAAGTTTTATTTGTAGTTTACCTAACTTTAATAGGTTTTCTGTTGTTTGCTCGCAAACAATAAAAAAGCTAGGAATTCCAGTTCTGACCAAACACGACGCAAAATCAAATGATTTATTTCACAAAACGCTCTCCTGACCCTTTCTTAGTTCTTCTTTGTTATCCACTTTGATAATGCAGATTCGATCCTTAACAAATCCCTAAACGAAAAAGGTCACATAGAGCTATATCCAGTGGCCTAGAATGCCAAGGTGTTGGCCTACAACGGGCAATCTAGCGGTTTGGGAATTTTTTATCCAAACGATCCCAAAAATACTCCTTCATGTGCATGGGAGTACTGTCTTGATGAAAAATTACATGCAGCTGTAATTCATCTAGTTGGGAAAAAATTCTCCAACACATCAATGAAATGTTTCTATTGATTTCGTTTTCTTGGAAGAAAATAATACTGACCTATCAATACAATCTATACTAATACTAATACTATCTATACTATGAGTATTATCTATACAATCACTCTTTATAGTACTGAAAGGAGCATTTCTGTTATATGAACCACTCCACACTCTTCGCATTTCCTTCACTTACGATTCTTATGAGACTCTTCAAATATTTATTTTTGTTTTCCAGACAATAATGTAAAATTATCAGCTGATTTAACTGTCAGCTGATCAAAACTTTTGAGCTACTCTTTTATATTTTGAAAATTCATGATAGCGTTGGTTATTATTTATTAAATTAACAATAATTAGCTGGACTTTTCCAACGCGTCTTGTGTTTAAAATCTACACAACGTTTCGAGAGTTGGTTAAACTACTCACGTTTTCAAGATATTTACAACTATACAACGATATTTACAATTATACAACCAACCACTTATCAATAACCAAAGGGTTATTTCTATATAGAAGAGATATGTAGGGTTTCTATATATATATATATATATTATAGGGTTATATATATTGACCGGTTTCTTTTCTATATAGAAAGAAACCATTGTATACCTCGAAAACGGGAGTAGTTTAACCAACTCTCGAAACGTTGTGTAGATTTTAAACACAAGACGCGTTGGAAATGTCCAACTAATTGTTGATTTAATAACTCTTTTATATGGGGGCAATTAGGAAACTTCTATGTCCCATGGATCATGAGTAATAGTTTTTATAAACATCCTGTATTATAGGAATGGTCTGAAAGGACGCTTTTTGCACACCTTAGACATAAGAAGTATTGGTTTGACCCCAAATACCGTACTTGTATTTGTATTATGTATGATACATTCTCTCACCACTGTCGTAAGGGCCCTTGGCGACGTCCTGTAATCCAGCTACTTGGAAGTCACGAATTGTGGATTGTTGTGAGCGATGGTCGGTGGGTGTGGTGTTCTCTTGTGTGGATTAACGTCCGCACTATTGAATACTACGTTAATCCGCATAGACCAGTTCGTAATTCAGAGGTCGAGGTTCGGATTCCACGTTAAACTGTAGGTACCTTAGATATGCCATTGACTGTTGGGCTAGTAATTAACAGTCCTGTCTAAGAAACATGTCAGCCTTTTGTAAGTAACAAGACTACAAGATCGTGCCACAATTATCCTACACTCATTTATCATTCATACTTGGCTTAAAATACCTACATTATAATATGGTTGCCATTTTAATGATTTAATCTAAACAACTAAAAATGTTGTAATGTGAATGTTAATCTCTATATATAAAATTGAATGTATGTATGTATGTCTGTATGTTTGTCCTTTATGCGTTGCCAAACTACTCATCCGATCGCCATGAAATTTTAGGAAGTTGCTCTACATGTGTCCGGGAAGGTTTTAGTGAAAAAATATTTTCGAAAACCCCATAAGTTTCCATTTTATGGCGTTTTAAATTTCTAATGTTAACGTTATGGAGAGTAAGTTTGTTTACAAAATGTCTACAATGAAAACATTTTGATTTCTTAGCAAAAGCTGATTGGTTTACTTTCGCAAAGTGTTGATTAATATCTGAATCATCATTAATTGTTATAACTATGATAAATGTGTACTGTAAAAATAACAGCTTTATTCACCACGTAATAGTTACGGTTTAATATGTATTATATTTTTATTTTCTGTGGGTTACTTTCTAGATTAATTACAATGTTTATATTATTTTATTATAATTCATAATATTGTAACTTTCTAACAAAGCGTGTTTTCGATTTAAGATTAAACATTACTTTGCTATGTAAATTACCACATTATTTTTTCTCTTTTAAACAAAAACAATAGTGTTAAAATTTTTAATTTATATAATTTAAAATGAATTTTATATTATATTTTTTACACAAATCTCTAAAAAATCTAGAATTTTATGGTTTCAATGCTCAGATTGTAAAAAATTGTAAATAGTTTCCTCTGGTTTTGTAAAAAATTTTTTTGTGTTTTTCACATGTATAAAAAATTTCTAATTTTTATTTCACCATTAATGCTTAATACTACACAATTAAGTTCCTTAAAGTTCTCTATCTTCATCGGTTACCGAGTTATAAAAAATCTAAACACAGTACGTTGTATTTTAGGAATTTAATCTTATGGAGGATTAGGAAAAATTAATTTTTCACATTATCTAATATTGTGATTTTTTAAAGCTATGTGGTTAACATACATTTGTGTAAAAAATAATAGTTATGTGTTTAAATGGCAGCAAATATATTTTTTGTTAATCATATGGAGATTAGGCAAATTTTATTTATGTCTGATTAAAAGGTGTTGGTATAAATGTTAAAAATAAATTTTTGATGGTATATTTAAGTGTTCTATAAAACCTACTCACTCTTTCCATTTTAATCTTATGGAGAATAGGCAAAAATTATGTTTGACACAGATTTATTGTCATATATTTTTATTATTTATTATTGTTATTGCTCATCCACCTACTATTGCTTACCAAACATGGCAATCTTAAAGTTAACATGTGTTTACTGTGAGGCGTTACGAAGTTCGCCGGGTCAGCTAGTATTAATATGAAAATGGCAGGAATTCATTTGAAGGCCGTATAGCGGCTAGTCCGACGACGGGCGTCAGTTCCGTGATCAAACCTTGTCTATTGAGTTTACAAAACCCTCCTAGTTTATGTGACACGCCAGCTGGTTTCTCCTGCTGCAGTCTGGTCCATTTGTTCTCAAATATCCCGCTCATCTCAGGTATAAAGTTTTACGACTGGAAGCAAATGCAGCTGCGAACTGCGAGTATGTTAACTGAGAAGTAGGTTGACATTTAGACAATTTGGATTAATACAATTTCACCGCTTAGTTTAAGGATACCATACCATTAAAGCAGTATGATGGATAGATATTTAATTATCATTTCTTTACTTTCAATGTCTTTCAATTTCCATGTTGATTTTTTTTAAATGTTTAAAAATTTTAATTTTGACATGGATATGTCTTAGCTCTGGGGGAGGGTGTTGGCGATTTTTAAGATGGAAAACATGTAACAGGTTTCCATAGAAATTATCAGAGCTTGTATTGATTTTTTAATATAAAAGAATAAGAACAGCTGTTTAGATGAAGTGAAAACATTACCTTTAGACATATCCATGATATATTTCCCACAGGGAAGTAAATACAAACATTTCCTCAAAAAATTTGTAATAGTTTAGTATTTATATCTAGATTCGTAGGCTGAATAAACCAAAATCCTCCAGTATGGAATAATGCATTAGGTTTTAAATATGTGGTAAAAATTTGGTTACTCTAATCATAGCTGAGGAAGTTTGCGTCAAAGTTAAAAATAAAGAACTTCCGGGAATCGCAAGGGACAAAAATACCCCCGTCGTAGCAGACCTGCGTACTCAGCTAATTTCCAAATCAATTATATAATAATAATATTATATGTCAAGTTTTATTAATATCTGTCGCTAAAAATATGAGAGTTAGTTATTTATCTATTTCCCATAAGATTAACATGGGAAAGAGTATACAGGTTTGCCGATGTGAGGAACACTGAAAGTAGGCATTTCTAGCATAAACAATTTTTATTTTGACTATTTTTACCCAGTTTCATCAAACTCTGTCCATAAATAAAGGAGTTTGCCTATTCCCTATTTGATTAATATGGGAAAAGAGTATGCAGGTTAGCTGCCATGATAAACACTTAAACTAAGATTTTTAAGCATAAATGGATGGATCTCGATCACATAAAGTTAAATATAAAGTGCCATCCATAAATATATCTTAATAAAGTGAAATATTAATTTTACTTTTCCTCCTTAAGATTAACATTGGAACCCAAAATACTGTTTTTAGATTTTTTAATATCTCGGTAACCGTTGGAGATAGAGCAAAACTTTAAGGAACTAAATTGTGTAGTTTTTGAAGCTTATTCTAATAGTGAAAGATAAAATCTAAACATTTTTAAAATTATGTATGAATAAAGCAAAATCCCCAATTATTTAGTACAAAACTACCCATACCGATTAACCGATATGTCTGGATTACGAACTCGTCCGAGAAAGTGTAGGAATACACGTCTCTACCAAATTTGGTTTCCATTAGACCATTTTTACGAGATTTATCGTGTTCACAGTCGGGGGAAGGCTAAGGAAAGTTAAATTAATTAATTGTTAAACATTTTTTGGAGCCATTACCCTCCACCCCGGCCATGGGTAATACTAATTTTTATGTGGGGTTTGTTCGGCTATTCAACCTTACACCGCGTATTAAAGTTCAGTAAGCGGTTGAGAAATATTGAGGAAATTGATTTTTAACATTCTCCATAATAACATTGGGCGCACTCAGACAACGTACTGCGACATTAAATGGAACCTTTCTACGGAACCTTTGGTCGTACATTAATGACTCGCTTGTTTGAGGGATATGCGGGCGGTGTAATATTATTTGGTACCTTAATAATAAACCATTAATCTTGCCATTAGTAAAACCATGAAAATTTAACGAAAATCGTTAAAGCAGATTTCGAGAATTTTTTTAGAAGGTTTTTAGTGGCAAACTACCTTTAAAAACAAAAAATTACAAAACAATAGACTGAAGATAGTGCACCCGTGTATCAAATTTCATAAAAACCGGACGATTCATGTATTCTCGGGGTCTTAACACAGACAGCTAGACATCAGTCCGAAAACTACTTTTTATGATTCAGGGCGTCTCAAAACGGATACTGTATATCCGCTTTCAACTAAAATTCTCAAATGTTGACAAAAACAATACAATTTATGTTATGTTTAAGAGGAGATAATATTTAATGTCATCGGTCATTTGTGTGTAGTGTAGCTTGGCATTGTTAAATTGCTTTGAATTTCATAGGCTTACGGGAACCTACTTTGAATTGTAGAGGTTTTTCGAATTCTAGAGGTAGATGCTCCAGTACAAACAAATTATAATTTTAGAGGCTTAATTATGCAACAAATCTACTTCGAATTATCAGAATATATTTGTTTAATATTGGAGGGTTTCTCAAGGAGACAGGCGAAAACTAAGAATTGTAGAGGTTTTGAATGATCAAGGTTCTACTGTATTGCCAACACAATTTTCATTTCTAACCAAGTGGAACCACCAACTGGCGCAGACGGGCTCTATATCGATTAGAAATCACCGCTCTATAAAACTATTATCCAGAATTCCACACATCGGAGAGCAAAACAAGCAAACAATGGCGGGGCAAGCAAGGGCAGGCTTCCGAGGGCAGCTCTATTACAAGCCCATTACACTAATTTACGTATAGTTTTGACGAATCTGTTCTACATCTGTTGTGGCCTCACGGTGTCACGGCGCGCCTGCCTTTTGTCCGCGCTAAAACAATGAGCCAGGCAGCTTTGTAGAGCTGTCAAACTAACCTATTGTAGCTAACCTGGCAGCTGTCAGACTGGTGGAGTGGCGGAGCTGACGACGGTCCTTCAGAGGCCCTGAGGCCCGCCACCACTACAGGGACACTGGAACACAGGGTCGGCGATTGGAGCAGGGTTGGAGAGTAATAGGGCCTACGATCGGGTGTAAAAGTGTTATGGCTTAGTAATAATAATAATAAATCTTTATTGCTGTAGACAATTACATGAATTGTATAGAAAAGTCAATTGTTTCTTTATTGTTTAAACTAAAATTTTCAATTCATTCAGACAAACAGATCTATTCATTCACCAACCACTCGCCAATTAATCTACCCTCAGGACCGGGTGTTAATTTTGTTCTAAAATGGTGGTCTCCCAGTCATAAGATAAGTACTCGCCTATGCTATACAAAGCCTTTGAGACAAGGAATTGTTTGAGGCGAGACTTGAATGCCATTGGCATAAGTGTATTTTTTAATGAGTCTGGCAATTTGTTGACCAAATGTACACCTGCTTGTGATGGTAGGTCTTTGAACGCTGGCTTACACGACTTTTTTTAAACTTTGAGATGATTCTGACAGCCCTTTTCTGAAGTTTGAATAATCTCGTGAAGTCTGCGCTTGTGCAGGCACCCCAGAGAACTATTCCATATGAAAGGTGTGGAAAGATGAGTCCATAATACGCCGTCATCAGTACCTGAGTTTGGCAGTATTTGGATAGATTTCTCAAGACAAATATTCCCGAGGAAGGTTTTGCGCAGACAGCCTCAACGTGGGTGTTCCAAGTCAGCCCTTGATCAAGGTAAATTCCAAGGAACTTTGTTGAATAGACTTCCTCCAATAGAGTGTCTTCCAACATGACCGATGGACCACACTCAATTTCAGTGGGTCGGAGGCGAAAATTAATGAAATTTAATTTGGAAGAATTTGTTTAAAGGTTTATTTTGTTAAAATGTTGTAGACATTCATTTAATTAAGAAAAGTGTGAATTTCCAATTCGGTTTTTTGTTTGTTTCTGATGCAGAGAGTCGTATCATCAGCGTAATGCATATGCATCTCCATTTACATGAGGAACACAAATTTTTGACATAGATATGTATGTTTTAGCTCTGTTGATGGGGTGGGGGGTGTTGGCAATTTGCGCAACCAAAATTTGAAACAGTGACGTAATTTAGTTTTTGAGGTCATAGTTTGGTTATAAGAACAGCTGTTTAGATGAACTGAAAACATTCTATTTAGCTACATCCATGATCTAACATATTTCCCACAGGAAAGTAAATGCAAATAAAAAGTAACCTTTTTAAAGTAATGCCGTCCAAACACCTCTAATTTCAGTGGATGGGTTGGGGATCGAACCCGCGATCATGCGCCAAAATTCAAGAAGCTAACCGTTGGACTTCCCAAATACCCAACATAACTTTTGATCTAAAATTTACGTGGTCTTAGGTAGCACCAACTTATGCCGCCAGACACCGCCACCATGAGTATTCCAAAAAGAGAGTTGGTACTGCTAGAGTTGTCTGAAGACTTTACACAGACTTGGGCGATGGCTTGTCCCATAATCTATTAGGAAGTCACGAATTGTAGATATCTATAAGCTCATTTCTCATTCATACTTGGCTTAAAATACCTATCTGAGTAGGTAACAATTATTTCAGAAATGTAATAATAATAATAAATTAATGGCCGTGGAAACGATATTTTCTGGTGTGGATTAACGTATGCATTATTGAAATGCTACGTTTAACGGCAAAGCCCATCCTCATAATTATTAGACGAGTTCGTAATTCAGAGGCAAAAGTGTGATCCGAATCCCACGTTAAACTGAAGGTCCCTTAGATACAATTGGATATTGGGCTATTAATAACAGTCCTGTCTGATAAATATGTCATCCTTAGCCAGTAACAATAGGCTACTACAAGATTGCGTGACAATAATCGTACACATATAAATTTACTCATTCATAAATTGAATTTAATTACAATTGAATTAAAATACTTACTAAAAAATTTTTTAATTGATATCATTAATTTGATAAAAAAATTAAATATTAATGAAATTCGTCGTTTTCTGTTTTAATGTGTATTAAAAAAATTTAACATGTATAAATTGTAATAATACATATAAAAACATATTTTTCCAGTTCGTAATAATATAATTAATTTATTTATTTTAGTTATTCTAGTTATTAAACGTCTTAGTTTAAACAAGTCGTCAAATCAAGAAAATGATTTTAAATTTTCTTTTTTAAATACTACTAGTGCCATTTCAAAAATTAATAGTATTAAATTTTCTTTTCCTTTCTCTCGTACTGAAAATGTCGCACATTTTCAGGATGGGTTACATATGTTTTGGGTTAGTAGTTAGTACAGGTCCTATCAAAGGAACATGTCAGCGATGTCTAGTAAGCGCAGTCACCCACGTGGATATTAAAGTGAATTGTTATGTGATTAAATCTTTTGATTTAATCATAAAGTTTTCATTCGTAGTTGTTAATTTTGCTATTTAATTGTAATAACAGTCTTTTTAGACAAAATGTCACCATACTATCAATTACATGATCATGGTTCTACTTTCTATATTTATATACTTTATACTTAGTGGAAAAAAAAAGTGTATTAAAATTAAATAGCTATTAAAAATATGATATTTCGTCGTACTGTGTATTTACCAAAAGGTGAGACATGCTATAATAATAATCAACTTCTAGTAGCATAAATAGACGGATATTTGGCTCACAGACCAGTTCGTAATTGAGAGGTATAATTGTGGTCCAGATCCCACGTTAAACGTTAATTTCCTAAGGCTGTCGGGCTAATCAACATGTCAGACTTAGTCAGTAACAAGACTACAAGATCGCGCCACAATCATCTTACACTCATTTCTCATATAAAATTTAGCTTAAATACCTACCTGGGTAGATCGCCATTTCAGGAAGGTATTAATAAGTTAACATTTTCTTTCCCTTTCTCTCGTACTGCATGAAATGTCGACATATTTTCAGGATTATGGGCCACTACAGTTGCTTGTTGGGTTAGTAGTTAGTAAAGGTCCTATCAAAGGAACATGTCAGCCTTAGTCATATTGTAATCCAGTATTGACGATTGTGGATTTTTGATTTCGAATTAGTGTTTCTTGTGGCGACATCCCACTATTATTTTAAGACCAAGTAATGATCGGAATGAAGATTTACTTCGCGATCTTGTAGTTGATTAATTAAAGTCCTGTTTAGAACATGTCTTTTCAACAAGACTACAAGAGTCTAATTAAATCATTTCGATTACTTTAAATACATTGGGCGAAATTTGAGGAATATGAAATTTTAAGAGTAGATTATGTTTAAGGGTAGTGATATGTATTTAGGTGATAAGTGGTCAGACTGTTAATGTTAGCAACCACCAACCAGAAATCGCTAGATATTTTATCCGAATCCAATCGGTGATGTAGATTAGTGTCATACGCAATCTTTCAAATCTCGCTCCACAACAAATCCTTCACCTATCGTCACGTTTCTACCTCAAACGCCGCCCTCCAATTACGTCACACTAATCCAGTCAATATTTCTCTGTGAAACTGAAAATAGTTGCTTCTAATTTTTTTACCAAGATGAGGAAAATAGGGATTAATTTTCTTTTAAAGTGGTGTTTACTTTTTAATAATAAAAATTAAATAATTTATAAAATCTAAAAAAATTTTCACCAAAATTAATTGTCTAAGTACTGTGGTATTTGACACTTTTATATATAATCTCGCTTATAACATCCACGGGATAATTATTAAAAATAATACATAATTAACTTTTAAATTCAAAGGTATTTTAAGCCAAAGAATAAAGAAATGACGTGTAAGATGATTTCGAAATCTTGAAAGATATGAAGTTAGAGTTTATTGAGTTTTTAAATTAAAAACTTAGTTTCCGTTGCATTTAACGTTAAAAAAATTAGGAATGGTAGGTAGGTTAGAAGGTAGGTAGATAGGTAGGCTAGGGAATTTTGGTTGGTAGCTTTTATACTTATATACTTATCATAAAATATGACTCCAATTTGTACACTTACACTGCAATATTGTGACCACAAAATTGCAAGCTTATGAAATACATATGTTCTGGTGGGTCAGTGGCGAAGTTGGTGGCGTGACGGACTCCGAGGGACCCTGAAATTGGCACAAATCTTTGGTTTCTGGCAAAAGATGGAAATCATGTCACTCATTAAAAGGGTCAACTCGAAGGCCCAGAGAAGTGGAAACTGAAAAGATCGCCCGGACTGGTAGCCGCTTCAGATCGAGGGAGAAAGGAAATTTTGAATTCCCACCCATTCTTCATTTAATATTGAAGGGTATTCTATTTTATAGACTTTATGTATTGAAAAATTTACTATGTTATAATAGTCTTAATTAAACTACGTATAAATACGAATTTATTTAGATTTAAATAAATAATTATGTCTTCCTTTCTATTTACCCAGACCCGAATTATCAACTATTTACGCCCTAGGCCAGAGTTCTACATTACGCCCCCTCCCGGCAGATTTCAGGGGGGCTGTCATTTTCGGCATATTAAATGGTGCGCCCTACCTTTCCGGCAAAACAAAAAAAATTGTGGGGGAGATTACAAATATTCCGGTTATCATTTAGGTTATCACTGATCTTCCACATTCAAGAAAATAATTTAAATCGATCAGTCAATAACAGCGAAATTATTATAAAATGTGTGAAAAGGAAATACTTACATAAAGGTTATGTTGAAAAATAAAACACACTACTTAATTAACACAAACAGCGTGTTAATAAATGTATTAACACAAAACGGTATTTACCTTTTAACATAATTTAAAATCTTTTTTATGATTGTTTAAACATGTTTTTAAAACCAATGCTAAAAAGCTTCGTACAAATAGAAAACAGTAACAAAATTTACAAAAATAAAAAAATTTAAGTAAGAAGTAAAATGTATCATTAATAAATGTAAGAAATATTAAAATCATTATTTTATAATTTTATTATTATACAAAGTTTTTTTTAATTTTCATTACAACACACCGTAATAATGTTACCTTAAATCACAATTAAAAATTTCGAACAACGTGTACCAAATGGAATAATTTATTTATAGAATATTTGTCAAGACTTTTTTATGAAGCTGAAGTCAAAGATTGAAAAAAATATTTATTTGAAATCATTTATAAAATTTAGAGTGGAAAATGAAAAAATAAATAGAGCTAACTAATAAGATATAGTCATTAAACTCGTACAGTAGAGGCAGCATTCTGGTAAAAATATGAAAAGGCACATGTGTGAAGGAATTTTCATGTTTTTGGCAACAATTCAAAAATATAAACTCATTATAAAAAAATTATAAAATTTTAACCATATTTATTCACATTACTTTTTTAAGTTTTTAAAACGACCCCGAATTTCGTAAATTACGTTATATTTTCATACAACAGATTCATGTAATCTAATGTAATAGTTTGTAAATCTTTATATGGAACAGTCGATTAATATTACGACTTCGTTGTGAATATATAAGTGCGTTATAATAAAACAATACAACAAAAAAAAAAATCTGAGTGGATGGATTCACAATAAAAACAAACCAAACAAAAACCTAATTTTATAGGAAAATAAACGCTGATTATTTAAAAATAATATTTTTGTATAACACCGTATTTTTTATTGCCGACAATAATGTTATTTTAATCAGACAGAAATAAAAAATATATACATAGTCCCGAAAATCGTAAAATTAACTCTAAATAAAACGCTGTTAATGAAAGTTAACACATTTACGTTTACAACAATTCAGAATAATGATTTAATACACTGTAAATCATATGCTAAAATAAAAATATTTTTTATAATAGAACATTGAAATAACAAATAGGTTAACATATAAAAATTGAATTAAAATGGAACGATTTGTTAATAACTGAGCCTAAATGAAAATGCCAAAAGATAAGACAGCAATCCAAAATCAATCGAAAAGATCGGTAACCATATTCTCGAGTTATATGCGAGAAACTAAAGACTTTGTTATTTAAATTTGTTTTAAGAGTATAAAATATTTCGTTTTAGTCCCCTAAGAACAATGTTATTTTATTGACAGAATAACTGGTTACACGATAGTCGTAAAACCTTGCTTGAGGGGTCAAATTAAAGGTAAGAGTGATCACCTAAAGGTTATTATTAGCTGAACTCATGGGCCAGTTCGAGAATGAACCACCTTCCTTATAATTATGACGTAGATTCTATAACCACTCAGTCAGAAAATAGAATGCCACAATTAGAACTTATTAAAATGCATTAATCTGAACTGAAAGAATCCTTGAATTTGTGCAACCAATGTTGCAAAAAATTTGTTTTGTAATATCACTCGAATTTGAAGAATTTCTGTTGAATTAATTTTCTAATTATTGTAATCTGTTTATGATAGGGCAGGTAATCAATAAGACAAGCAATTCACCATCGATTGAAATATGTGGAAAAACGACACAAAAAGGAAATGAGAACTTACACGGGAAATCATAATCTGCGTCGTGCACAATATTAAAAGATGGAATTGTTAATTAATAACCCAACAGCCCAGTGGCATCCAAAGAATCTGTAGTGTAACGTGGGATCATAATCACTTTTGCCTCTGAATTACGAACTGGTCTAATTATGAGGGTGGTCTTTGTGGATAAACATAATATTAAATAGTGCGGACGTTAAGAGTCTGCATCAGTGGTAGATTTTAGTCCCGTAAGAGCAATGTTAAATTCTGGCGCCTATATCTTCTTGACCTATTGTCATAAATTAACGGAAGAGGTGTCAAATTAAAGGTATTACAGTCCTACAGGGCACCACCTTGCAGAACTTCTTATTTTCGCTCTCAATAAAAAAATAATAATGATTTATTTTATAAAATATTCCTAGATTTTTGTTTTTATATTAAGTGAAATTTTTGAACATATTAAAAGGTCATGCCCTTGAGCCACATCTCATCAATGTACTTCCAAAGTTTTACATTGATACTTTGATAATTAACGCCACTACAGACGCCAAAGTGAAGGTATGTTCCGCCAGAATTTAACATTGCTCTTACGGGACTAAAATTCAAGATGGCTACCACTGATGCAAACTAGACCATCGCTCATAACAACCCACAATTCGTAATCTCCAAGTAGCTGGATTACAGTACAAGCCACTGTTCCAGTCGATAATCAAAATTCGTTGTGAGCGTTATAAAACAAATTTGTTTGAAATAACCTCTATGGGTATAAATTCAATATATTTGCGACGAAGAGTCTGTACAAAGCATAGTAATTAACGGCTCCGATACCTGTGGACGCTGTGGCGCATATTCAGTTGGCAAGGCGATGGCGGTGACGTCGGTGGGGGTGGGGGTGTCGAGCGCGTTGTATCAGTGGCTCGACAGGCGCAGGGTGGGGTGGGTGCACGGGAGGGGCGGCGCTTCTAGTGCGTTCCCCGCTCACTAGGTGGCGCATTGTTCCCGGTGACGTCACCCTCTCGTCGCCCCTTATTCCGCCCCGGACGGAAAGATTCTTTTGTTTTTCACACAGCTCAGATGGGCTTTTTCATAGATTTTGACATACCTCTTACAGGGCTAAAGTCCCCTCCTGTCGCTCCTCAACCCTTTTTCACCCCTCCCCCACCCACTGCACTTGCTCGATTTAAAGAGAAACCACCAAAGAGATTTCTCGTCCACTGTATGAAAAGGTGTTTTTCGTTATTAATACTCAGACACAATGTAACCGAAAAAGATCATTTTGAAAATATTACACTGTGTGAAATTTCAATAACAGTTTCTTTCATAATTGAGTTATACAGTATTGTTGTTTACAACGAAATTTAACCTATTTGTACGTGGTAGTTGGGTTACGTTCTAAAATCTAACTTAGATTAATTAACCTTGGAAAATGACAAATTCAATCAGCAAACCCAGCAGTTGTCCTAGTTACTAGAAGCTGATGTCAATAAGACATTACAAAATGATCGAAGAAGATAAGTAAAAACATAAAGAATTAAACAGTAAAAATATGTTAAAAATGTAAGCTGCATTCTACACTATAGATAGAAATTCTAACCTTTACCTGACCAGGAATTTCGAAAATTTCTGCCCTGTCTAAAGTTCAATCCTTTCATTTTAGTCTCTGAATAAATGCAGTGATCAGTGTGGTAGTTAAGTTAAATGATAAAGTGCTCTCGAAAACACTTGTCTTCTAAAGCTTGTGTTTTTTCTAATTACTATTTTAATAAAAATAAATTTAAATGCATTTATATTTTTTGAAAAGGACACAGCATAGAATCATTAATGTTAAAGGTAAGTCCGTCCTTTGTACGGGTTGTAGGATTTAGTTTAAAGAAGAAAGATTATCATACCAAAGTGTAAACCTGAAATCCTAAACAAATCGGTACAATGAACGTAAATCAATACCCAGCTTTATTATTTAGCATTACTTTACAATTAAATAGATTAGAACATTTATACCATTAATATAATTAGTTATAAGTTAAAAAACTTTGTAATAAGTATGATTTCGAAATGGGTTTAAAATCAATGACTAATATAATTAACTAATATTGATTCGACAGCTGTTTGTTTTTCTTTCTATTAACTCTTTAAACTACAAAGACAGCTGATTATTACCAGTAGGTGGTTCATTGATAATTGAAAGTAAAATGCGACTAAGAAAGCGTAAAAAGTGGGGTTTTAAATGCTCGTGATTTACTTTTCAAGGGTCGGCGGACAATTTTAAGCATTTAAAAACCTTCTCTGGAATATAGAGAATGTGAAATAAGTTTCATTGTTATCAGTTCTTTGGTTTTTTACGGAGAAGACTGCGTAAAATGCCTCCTGGAGCGTCACAGAAAGACAGAGTCAAATTGAGATAAGACTTGTTTCGGCTTCTCTAACGCATGAAACGTTAAAATAACTAAAAAATAAATAACTATGATCAATGTACAGACAAAAACTCTAATTTTATTTATATAGATATAAAAGTAGGAGTTTAGCAAAACACATCCTTTTAGGTAATACTAGCTGACCCGGCGAACTTCGTAACGCATAACAGAAAATACATGTTAACTTTAAGATTGGCCATTTTGTGAAGTCAAATAGCATTGCGGCTTCGTTGTGAAAGCTTTAAATATTCAACAGCTGATTATTATAATAAACCTAATATGTATAAACATTGTGATTATTTATTATAAACACGTTACTTTTAATCATACAGAAAATAAAAAATAAATAAATACAGTACATAATTCCCAAAAACCATAAACTATTAACGTGGTGAATAACGCTGTCCATTTTGTACAGCACGTATTTACTTCATAGTTTTACATTATATGATTCATATGGCAGTGGATAGTACGGTAACGCATATTGCTAACGGAGAGTAAACCAACAGCTGTTTTAAGAAATCGAATGTTATGATTTTAGAAAATTTGTAAACAAACTTAGTCCCCATAAGGTTAACATTAGAAATTTAAAACACTATAAAATGGAAACTAATTGAATTTATGGAAACTGAATATGCCTAAAGCATGACCGGAGCAGAGACGAATCCAAAAAATCAAAGATCATTAAAATCGGTCCAGCCGTTCTCGAGTTATAATGCGTGTAACTAACACGACTTTGTTTTATATATTTAGATTGTGTTAATAAATCAAGCATAGTGTTTCGTTTGGATCTTATTTATTTAACTTTAACTGCCCATCAACATGGGCCTGGGGCCTATGCAGTGAGTTACATATAGTGAGTCACATAGGATAGCCAAGGTGAGTGCTCATGATCTGACAGGAGTCGCCCGCTACTGGTTTCGATCCACAACCTTTGACATCACCCCTGGAAGCTACCGTGCCAGCAGCTCAGGCGTCTTTATGGCTTCATGCACCTGATACTCTCATATATTGTGAATGTGAAAAAAGTCAACGCCCAACAAGGACGGCCTCCTCCTTTACTACAAACTGGCACAAAAAATATTAGATTAAATTATTAAGATGGCCACCATACTAAAAGGTAGGTGTTTTAAGCCAAGTATGAATGAGGATTGAGTGTAAGATGATTGTGGCGTGATCTTGTAGTCTTGTTACTGACTAAGACTGACATGTAACTTAGACAGCACTGTTAATTAATAGCCCAACAGCCGATGGCAACTAAGGGACCTACAGTTTAACGTGGAATCCGAACCACGGCCTCTGAATTACGAATTGGTCTAATTATGAGGATGGTCATTGCAGATTAACGTAGTATTCAATAATGCGGACGTTAATCCACACAAGAGAACACTACACCCACCGACCATCGCTCACAACTATCCACAATTCGTGACCTCCAAGTAGCTGGATTACAGGATGACGCCACCATCCCAGTATTTAATTGCATACACTATTGCAGCACCTCTATCCTAAATAGAAACTTAATCATATACCACAGGCAAAGATCTGTTGTTTTAAACGCGTATTACTAAAATGAATTTCCAAATTTTGTTCACTTCTTTTATAGAATGGATATTTGGATGTTTTTGTAATGCGTTTTGAGTAGATCATTACCAAAATTTCTAAGAGTCGTGTTATCAATCACAATTATTACGTCAAAAGTGCGCACTAAAAGGGATTTGATAGGGGTTATCTAATTCTACTCATGCTAATTTGATCCGTTTCAATACAAAAAGATTGTATTTACTTTCCTGTTGGAAATAGGTTAAATCATGAATATGTAAAAAGGGAATTTTTCAGGTTTTTCTAAACAGCTGTCGTGATAGCCATACGACGTCACTAAGCATATGACGTCACAGTTTCAAATTTTGGTCTCGCAAATTTCCAAAGCCCCACGCCCTCCAGTGCTAAGACATATACATGTCAAAATTTGAATCGTGCATACTAGTTAAAATAAACAACAAATGTTTAATCTTTTCTACTCACTTTTCGTTCGGCAGACTTACTCCATACTCTTGTTTGTAGCAGCTTCGTGTGTGCTACCTCAACGGTTTGTAGATTCAAAACAAAGTAGACATTAACGTTTGACGTTTCTCAATACCCTGCAGAAGAACTATTATGTATAGTATACTCCGTGAGGCACGTAAAATAAAGAAATAAGACAACTTTTTCGTCATTTACAAACGATTATTTTAACAAGATGGGTCTATAATAGCAGAACTTTATATTTTGCATCATATATCAAATCCTGTTTAGTGCACAATTCTATTGCACCTGATGTGTTTTAAAATAGGATTTTTGAAACATTTTTTACGCCAGCGCGGCTTGGGTAGAGGTTGGCGTCTCTTGAAGAAAAGAAAAATGTATTTACTTCCCTTTGGGAAATAGCTTAGATCATGAATATGTCTAAAGGAAATGTTTTCAGGTCCTCTAAACAGCTGTCCTTATAACCGTAAGACGTCATTAACCACAGACGTAACTTCCGTTTCAAATTTTGGTCTGACGGTTTGCCAATACCACCCTCCCCCCAGAGTTAAGACATGGCCATGTCAATAATAAGAAGCATTACCATTGAAACAATGAGCTTACGTGAACAGTAAACCGTGGTCCAACTCCATAACTTCCTGTTGAAGCACGGTCGTGTGACCCTCGGCGTAGGGGTTGCGACGAGGGCGGGAACAAAGGGTCCACAATCCTACTCCAGGCTCGCGGAAGCCATCCGGCGATTTCGTGACGAACTCCTTTTAGGGATGAATTTTAAGGTCGGGTTATTTTATAAAAATAAAAGATGGTCCTGCTGCGAAAGGGATGATTTGAGAGTGGGGTGGGGGAGGTAGGGGGTTGAAGAGGCCCTCATTAGAGCTGAGCTGGCACGGGTCTCATGGCACGGCACTCGGCTGACAATTGACAATTAGCAGTTTAGAGCTGGATGTGAAACAAGCCCCACCCCGCCCCGCCCCCATCACCACCCACTACCCTCTACCGCTGCGACATGAATATTCACGCTGGCACTTGCCTCGGGTGTTTGCATCCTCCCTGCAAGGGTAGAAAGTGCGAAGAGACATCAATGACCATTTGCGAAACGGATGTTTCTCAGTGTTTGACCGGAAGTGAAATGAAAGCCTGCTTTTGAGATGAGGAAGGCACTTCAAGCCCTATTTCTATGACGAAATAGTAGTTCCTTAATTCAACTGAATTCAAAATTATAACATTTTAGCCCAAAGTAACATTTATACTATTACGTGAAGGCCTTGTGAAATAAACTCCTTTATTATCGCTGGACAGATTTTAATAATGGAAATCACAAAATAATTGTCTTAAAGTATAGTTTTGCATAACGGGTTTCTTTTATATACTTTTTCCTTTTCTTAGACATGGGATGGGGTGCTTACGGTACGTTTCTACCACGCTGATTGACATTGAAATCAAAATAATGTTTACACTAAAAGTATTTGTCGATAAATCACATATTATGTTTAGACAGCGATATGCAATTTTTCAAAAATATAGCTGTATATTGATGAAAACGCATTTTCATGTAAGCAAAATAGTAAAAATGTAACTTTTTGGTAAATGGGAAAATTATTTCTCTTCCCCACCACACCACTTAATCCTTTAGCGGCGTATAAAGCAGTGTGGGTCAACTATTAAAATATTAATTGTTTGCTTTTTAAAACAAAGTATAAGAATGTGTCAATCGCTCGTTATTGAAATCTTATACTATAACGAGCGGGAAAAGAAATCAATACATAATCAGCAAGGTTTGTATATATTATATATATTTTTAATTATATTTAAAAGCACACATCTCGAACGGCCGAGGATTTTCTTTAAAATTTGGAAATAACTAATTTCCGAGTAGAAAATAAGTTCTAGATAGGTCTAATGTCCAGGAAAATTCGTGTTTTCTTGTAATATTAAGTTTAAAATCTAAAAATTTAACATTACGCTTATGGAGAATCAAATGTAAATTTGCACACGGATCTCGAAAACGGCGCCGAGGATTTTCTTTAAATTTTGGAAATAACTAATTTCCGAGTAGAAAATAAGTTCTAGATAGGTCTAATGTCCAGGAAAATTCGTGTTTTCTTGTAATATTAAGTTTAAAATCTAAAAATTTAACATTAAGCTTATGGAGAATCAAATGTAAACAATACAAACCAAAACAGCTGTTTATAACCGTTTGACAGTTCTTGATTGAAGACGGCAAAGAACAATATGTGAATAGAGGTTTTTCATAAATATTTATTTTATGTATGTAATAAATGTAAAATTATCAGGTTACTAAACAATTTGTAAAAACTTAAGGATAACATAGCTGTGCGAAATAAAAGCAGAAAAAGTATTTCCAAAATCTTCCGTGTTTTGATAGAAAACGTATTCGTTGTATTGCTGAAGCCACTGTAACAAGCCAATTAATTGATGTAAATTAAATCTCTCTTTTGCTTTTCAATCCTCATTCCGTTTATAAAAAAATCAGTTGATCACAGGCTAATAATAACGGTAATTAAACAGTAAATGATCGGCTTTGGCTTTTGTAAGACGAAACGACATCGTTCAATTGACTAACCTCGTAGCCGAGTTTAGCATGTCGGCCTCAAGACTATGGCCGCGACCATCTATACATATAATAAATGTGTTTGTTTTCTAATTAATTATAATAAATGTCTTATTTACAGCTTATTTATTTTTATAGTATTTTCAAGAATCGGGACTGTGTCTTGAAGTCCCCGTCCTATTGACTACTGAGTTGGTGTAAATAAATTCTCCAGCTGAGAGTTTCAACCGGTTCAAAAATGGTTCAATCTGGGTGCAACAGTCAGTCATTATAGTTTTTGGTACAACACATGTCTGGCTAGACATGTTGGTAACATTTCAGCAACCATGGCCATGGTTGCTGAAATTTTACCAACCAGTTAGCAGTTTTACCAGTTAGCTTATGATATCCATACTCAGATTATCTAATTCTTCTACTTTTGAATACCGAGAAAAACTATCAATCATTAGAAAACCCCTTTTTTAATTCACTTAAAACAAATCTACCAATGCACTCTCCAAAGGATTATTCGGCATTTCTATTCGAATTATAGGCTCCTTTTGGAAAACTCGACAAGTAGCACATTCAGGACACTTTTCTACCATAACCTCAACATCCTACAATATACGTGGCAAGTGATGAGGAACTTCTGCTCTCTCTGGCCAACCAATTGCAACACATCGACGAACTTGAATACACTCACTGTCTGTATGTTGAGCGTCAAATGTTATTGTTCTTTTTACCGTCCGTCACAGTTTTTGCCACCTTCAGCATCTTCTTCAAAAGCATCATCTCCAAGTTCTATCTTTTCGAGAGGATTCCGAGTAAGCAAATACGCGATCACCAGAAGTCTTCCAGGAACATGCACAATTTCAAATAATAAGGCTGACTTGAGACAACAAATGAATATGGAACAGGTAAATACTTTGTTGCATTTAATGGAAGATAAAACTGACGATAATCTCGTTTAACACAGGAGTTTAACAGGAGTTGAGTCATCGTGAATCAACACACAGTCTAATATCATTTTCCCATGACTGCTTTTCTTAGGGACAGCCACCATCGGTGAGCACCAATTCGTTGGTTCAGAAACATTTGAAATAATACCATTAGCTTACATCTCATCTAACTTTCACCAGTCCCCTCAATGGTATATGTACTCGTCTTTGAGAAAAAGAGTGTAAAGACTGTCCCGAGTCTTTCTTTAACCCTCCAGGTGCTAACATCTCACAGTGAGATGTCAGCGAGTTGCAATTATAGCGCTATCGAAGTCAACAATTACCGTCACGGTGCTGCCATCTCCGAGCTAATACATGAAACTGCTCGTGTAGTTCCCTATTCTGACGCTTGAGTTCGTTATTTTACCGCTAGAGTTGCTTTTATAGCCAAATAAGTGCTTTCTCAGACGGTGGTCCTTTGTAGTGTAGTGGTTAGACTGTTGTGCTGACGAGTACAACAGTTGAAGCCATTCGGAAGGACGAGGGTTCGAATCCCGACCATGAGCAATCCCAATTTGGCTTGCAAATGTGTGGTATAGTGGTATAGTGGAAATATTGGGTGGAAGTTGACGGCATTTGTAGGCTTAATTGGGATTGCAGTGGACACCTATTTTGCTTTTATGGTTAGTGGTTATAAGGGGGGTGTGGTTTTGTGTTTTTGTGTATGCTTGGTATTTTATGAAGAGTTGCATAAAAATAGCAAAATTTAAATAGTCATAGCACTTGGAGGGTTAAGGGAGCGGTCAGAAGGTGCAGTACATTCACGAGAGACTTTCTTATCTTCTTTGAGGGATTCAAGCACCATAGAGTCCCTGCATCCTCAATCCACCATAACAAAAATATTTTACAACCGACCTTTTTACAACCCTCCGTCCTAAAACACGTTCGTTTCCTCGAAGTAATCAAGCTCTTTCGTATTCACGCGAAGAAATTAGGGTTTATTAAAGTCTATTTACTCAACGTAAAAGGTAAAAGGTGAAAGGTAATTACGTCAGAATCAGAAAACAAAATGGGAAATATAATAAGAATTACTAATGTGGATTAAAATGTATACAAATACATTATACTCAATGTCACAAGACGTCAGAGTATACCTGATTTTTACTTTGTAAAAGAAAGGAAAATGGAACATTAAAGATAAATGCCCTTAAGCAAAAGCACTTTGTATTGTGCATGTCGAGTGCCCTCTGCTCTGGAACAGCCGGATTGCTTTGCTAATATAAAGGAACATTCTTTAGAATACACAAACGACAGTTTTTCTGTTTCTTTTACTGCTAAATTACAGGTTTATTCCGTTCTTATCTAATGGAATGCATGTTGGCTAAAATGTTTATAACGTGTAACATATAATAATAAATTTAATTAGAAGTCTAAAATAAAGTACATGGTGCGGTGTTGTATGTAAGGGTGTACTGAATTAAAAATAATTCAAACGACAAAGAACTTTTAATCAATTAATAACTTTACTTAGTTCAATTAAAATGAATGCTGTGCATTAAACAGTTATATTTCAATTTTACCAATTCATTCATTGATGTTCCCACAAGGGACATACAACTAACATGCAAAATACACAATTGAATAAGTACTTTAAATGGCTCATTCAGGTTGGTAGCGTTGAATTTCTTGATATCTATTTAAATAAAATTGCTAACTCCCCCCTTAGAGCTAAGACTATGTCCAAAATATATTGTTCGGAGAAACTGCATTATTATTGGAATTAGTGTTTTAGTAATAGTAAAGTTGTACATGCAAGATTTTAAAATATTCTGAACCATAATATGGGCGAGGTGTGTACGTATATTTACACAGTGACCTCAAGAACGGTTCTACAGAATTATTTTCTACAAATGAAATCCAATGAGCTGTTCATAAACAATGTTGCTTGTCTTGGTAACAGTTTGTTGGTAAAGGTTTCTAATTTTATGTACCGGTACAGAATATAATAAATAATTAGTAGTAAGCAATTTAGTTTCCAAAGTTTAGGAACTAAAGGGCGTTAAAATCAAAATATTTTGCGTTTTGACAGAAAACGATTGTTTTGCTTGAGTATGCCAACGTCGGAAAATAACCTAAACGAGTTTATGTAGGTTGTCATGGGCTCTATTGGTTACGCGAAGTATTCCATGCAATTAATTACGATCACAGTAAAGTTACGCAAGGTTATGTGTTCTTACTTAAGGCGAACAATTTTACTTTTGATACAGGTTTAGACTAATCAGTTAACAAATTATTTATTCTAATATAACTGTTAAATAGGCTTTGTTAATCTATAGAAATAAAATTAGAGTTTTGTCGAATCCGGTCTTATCTCAATTTTTGTCAGTTTGGCTGATTGTCTGTGACGCTCCAGGAGGCATTTTACGCCGTCTTCTCCGAAAAACGGGAGAACTGATAACAATGAAACTTATTTCATACATTCTCTACATTCCAGAGAAGGTTTTAAAGGCTTAAAATTGTCCGCCGACCCTTGAAAAGTAAATAACGAGCATTTAAAACCCCAATTTTTACGCGATATTCGTCGCATTTTGCTTCAGTTTTAAATGAATAACCTACTGGTAATAATCAGCTGTCTTTGTAGTTTAAAGATTTAATAGAAAGAAAAACAAACAGCTGTTGAATCAATATTAGTTAGTTTATATTGGTCATTGATTTAAACCCATTTCGAAATCATACTATATTAAAAAGTTATTTTAACGTATAACTAATAATAATAAAGCTGGGTATTGATTTATTTCTTTGTATTGATTTGTTTAGGATTCAGGTTTACATTTTGGTATGATGATCTTCCTTCTTTAAACTGATTCCTACAACCCGTACAAAGGACGGGCTTACTGCTAGTTGTTACTGTTTATCTATTTATATATTTGTTAATTTATTTATTGAAGCTATGGTTGAATGTTTCAAAATAATACGTGATATTTTATATATTTTTAAGTGATTAAGTTTAGGAGAAGTGCATGTTTATTATTTTATATCAAGAAATTCAACGCCACAACCTGAATGAGACATTTAAAGTATTTATTCAATGATGTATTTTGCATGTTAGTTGTATGATATATCCCGTGTGGGAACATCAATGAATGAATTGATATTGAAATTGAAATATAACTGTTTAATGTACAGCATTCGTTTTAATTCTTAATTGAACTAAGTAAAGTTGTTAATCGATAAAAGTTCTTTGTCGTTTGAATTATTTTTAATTCAGTACACCTTTACATAACATAGAGCAATTGGTCACAGTGCACTTCATATTAGACTTCTATTTTGATTTATTCTGATGTATTTACCGCTTTGAAATTATCAGAATTATCGATAAGGCATCTATTCAATTGATAAATTAATTGTTGTGTGTTTGTGTTGAAATCAAGGAAACAGGTACGGTAAATTAAATACGATAACTTGGTTAAACATTTTTGCTATAGTGAAAAAACTCTCAACTTTAAATGTATTCCTTGATAATTTTCCTGCGTGTAATTAGTTTTGAAGGTTGAACGAAGTCGATGGATTTACTTAATAAAACGTTCCTTCAAACGCCGCGTTGAAATCTCTAAGGAGTTTGACCAACTCAATTACTGATAATATCAATGTGCTTTACATCGATTTCTGATGAAATGTTCAAAATGATGGACACATGCAAACTTTGTATGGTAATAGTGTGTTTTAATATTCATTGTCTTAATATATTCTAGTCCTGGTAACTCAGCGTTTTCAATGAAATACATAATCGTGTATTAAAAAATATGTCTCCAAACACAGGATACTTTTTTTATTTAACACATTTACTTAATTAAATTGAGAATTGAAAAATTATTTTTTGCATTTAAAAAATTAACATAAACAATTTATTTACTAATCACTAATTTATGAATACATTTTATGCCAAATATTTTCTGATATACCTACTCATAAAGCTCCATTGAAATCCTAATAAACCAAAACAGTCTAAATACAATAATTAGAAAGCTCTTAATTTTTATGTAAAAATCTTACACTCAATTAAATTAAGTTCGTAATTCTGACGCAGTGGTTCGGACTCCACGTTAAACTGTGACCTTATATGCCATTGACTTTTGGGCTATTAATTAACAGTTCTGTCTAAGGAACGTGTCATCAGCCTCAGTCAGTAACAAGACTACAAGATCAAGCCACAATCATCGTACACCTTTCTCATTCGTACTTGGCATAGGTTGTCATTTCACTAATCAACTATGATCGTGGCTAATTGGTTAGTTAACTTTGTCAGCAGCAAAGTTACGTGTCTTCAAATTCAATACTGTACTCAACAAAACACACCCTCACTCATATTCATCATAAAATACCTACCTGAAGGGTCGTGTCTCAGGAAAAAGAATAAGACTTTCACCTTCTACTACATAGTTTGGACCAAACCGTTAAACATTTAATGTTTTGGCAGAATTTTTGCTCTCTGCTTACCCAACATTACAGAGATATATTATTCAAGCTTGTCGTCAGCCTGAAATAAACCTCATAAGGTGTGGTGTGACTTTTGAAACTCAACAAAATGATTTAAAAGTGACTTACACTAAACCTGATGTAATAGTTTCTAGGGTGATCACTGTAATAGATTTACACCTTTCACTTGTTGGAGAAGATATGCATCTGTGCTTACACAATATTATAGTAATATATGAATAATATTACAGTGACAGAATATTTATGTTCGTCGCTAGCCTAAGATCGAACTCAAGGTACTTGTGCTAGTGACTTACACTTGTTACGTAATACCTTTTGAAATAACGACCTACCCTCAGGTAGGTCTTACGTGGTAGGTAGAACCTACCTAGCTTCCTAGGTAGGTATTTTAAAGTATAGATGTGAAAAGTGTATAATCAACTAGGATAGATTTCAAGGTATTTGTGCTTATGACTTTAGAAACTCAACAAAATGATTTGACAGTGACTTGTACTCAACCTGACGTCATAGTTTCTAGGGCGAGGGTAATGACTACAGTAATGTACGTCAAAATGTTCAGTAACACAGTCTGTTGCTTGTACGAGCCTAGGATATGACTCAAAGTACTTTCAGGCTAAGCCAATTTGATACTTTATACTTTTATCTGAAATGGCGACCTACCCAGGTAGGTATTTTAAGCCAAGTATGAATGAGAAATGAATGTAGGATGATTGTGGCGCGATCTTGTAGTCTTGTTACTGACTAAGGCTGACATGTTCCTTAGACAGGACTGTTAATTAATAGCCCAACAGCCGATGGCAACTAAGGGACCTACAGTTTAATGTGGAATCCGAACCACGGCCTCTGAATTACGAATTGGTCTAATTAGAGGATGGTCTTTGTGGATTAACGTAGTATTCATTAGTGCGGACGTTAATACACACAAGAGAACACTACATCCACCGACCATCGCTCACAACTATCCACAATTCGTGACCTCCAAGTAGCTGAATTACAGGACGTCGCCACCGTCCAAGTCCAGATATACGCACTAGCGGCTAGAAAGAGTAGTGCATAGCAGCCTGTGTGACAGGCTGCTACTGGTGATCGTCCAGTGTGACAGCTTCAATAGCAGAATAGCGGCTACTTGCGCCACGTGCTGTATTTATTCCATTGTATTTTAAATCATTGAGTAAAACGAACACATCCGTGTCTTTGGGATGTAAGTTTTCTTGTTCCATGTATTGTTTATCAAATCCACACAAACATCTCTAACGCACATCAATTAAATTCTCTTTACCAGTCCTTCACCAGAACTACGGCTCCCACCAATTCACCTTTGAATGATACTGTGTTGCTATTTAATTCATTAATTTAATTCAAAGATTTTTCTTTCCACCGTGCCAAATTTAAAACAATATATGCCGCCAGTTTTTAACTTAATTATCTTTTACTTGATATGTAAATTAACGTGAATAGTTACTTCAAAACATTCATGTTATATAATCATTTCTATTTGTCACAGCCCTTAATGTTGAATTTTGTTTACTGAAATTGTATGTTTGTTATCATGGATTTGATGTTTCACTTTATTTTATGTATAAGGTTTAGCCTATAGTTTTGTTTCAGTTTGTATTCCTGGTCATGCATTTTTTTTTATTAAATTATTTTCAAGCTTCCCCTATAATTGGGCAATAGTGCCTTTTGGGGCGACATTTGCAGCCGTATTTTGTAAGACTTTTTCTTCATTTTTACTTTATATTTATATTGAATTTAGGTGACTGTTTATTTATTTTCTAATCATGAAATGTATGTCATTAATTTATTGTGTTTTGCTGCAATAAAGATATTTATTTATCAACAACAGACGACGAAATTCGTTACTTCTTATACCTATAGATGACGTTATCATCAACAGGCAGTTCTGAAGCTTGATGACTAACAGTAGCAGCGAATAGACGCTAATGACCGGCAAGTGTGACAGGTTTACTAACAGCTAGTAAGAAGCCAAGTGTGACATATAAACTATAATTAACAGTGACGTACCCCATACGTCACATTGCGGTCACCACCACAAAACCACCCCTGTGACTTTTGGCGGGGTTCCGCTTCTGCTTATCTAAGCCATTTAATGCAAATCCTCTGTGGTGCAACGTGGTGTTACGTAAGCCGGTGGCCAGGTGTCCCCCCACTACCGGGGGTGTGGCGAGGGGTGGCCCAGGGGGTGGATGGCAGGGAGAGGGGAGAGGCTGATCGCTTGGAACGTAACGGTTTCGCGGTGCATCTCTCCCTCTCTCTCTCTCTATCTAGACATTATTAGACAGTGTATTGGCATTGGCGCGATGTCGGTGCCGGTGACAGTGTGTAGGTGATAATGTGGTTATCAGTGCGGCACGACTCTTGGATCTGTCTCTCGTCCAGGTAGTACATACTTTGCACTCACAACACAACTGTGATCGCTTGCTCTCGACCAGTTGCTATCCGAACTATTTTAACTATCGATTTTTACCTGGATGTACTTCCAATTGGTCTGGTCTGTTAGCATTTCGATATTAAAATAGAACAAAATTTCTATTACATTACTTCAACTACATCTTGTTGATCCTACTTCTGCAGAATAAAAATATCTGTAAAATATTCAATCAGTAGTTTACATGTAACATTTCAGTAAGAGAATTCGCAAACAATAAGCCTAGTTAAAATAAACACAGTCTATTAATTCGTAAAAAATATGTATTTTGGTTGTTATGATTTACTAAATTGTTTGGAGTATTTTATTATCTCCGATATAATAAACATTGATTCGTTATCGGAGATTTCAATGAGTGTAGTAGCATTAGAAGCAATGAATTGAAAACGATATTTTTGATTAACGTACAAAATAAATTTATTACAATAAAACAAGTTATGAGTAAAACCATAAACTAGACTTTTAACTATTCTATACCCCTTTTAGGTTAATTCTAGTGTATTATACAAAATCAAACATCACACAATTCACTAATATTTATTATTAACGGTATCTGTACTAAAAAGTGATGAATTAATTCATAAATAAAATGTAAATTAAATTGTATACACTGTACCATAGTATTTTTCACTTTTATACCAAAGAAATGATCATGGACGATGGTCCCTATTCTAAGTATGAGATTAATTGTTTTTTTAATTAAAAAAATTTAATTTAGTTTTACACATTTGTCATACGCACGAAAAAACAAATACTATAACTAAAAACATTTCATAAAATTGATAACATTATAAATTAATAGCAGTAAGCCCGTCCTTTGTACGGTTTGTAGGAATCAGTTTAAAGGAGAAAGATTATCATACCAAAATGTAAACCTGAAATCCTAAACAAATTAGTACAAAGAAAATAAATCAATACTGTACCCAGCTTTATTATTTAGCATTACTTGACAATTAAAACCATTATTATAATTAGTTATACGTTAAAATAACTTTTTAATATAGTATGATTTCGAAATGGGCTTAAAATCAATGACCAAGATAAACTAACTAATTTTGATTTGACAGCTGTTTATTTTTCTTTATATTGCATCTTTAAATACAAAGACAGCTGATTATTACCAGTAGGTTATTCATTGAAAACTGAATCAAAATGCGACTAATATCGCGTTTAAGTAGGTTTTTAAATGCTCGTGATTTACATTTTATAGGACGGTGAAAATTTTCAAGCATTGAAAACCCTTCTCTGGATTGTAGAGAATGCATTAAATAAGTTTCATTGTTATCAGTTCTCCCGTTTTGTCGGAAGACGACGTAAAATGCCTCCTGGAGCGTCACAGACACACAGACACAAATTGAGATAAGACTTGTTTCGGCTTCTCTAACGCAAGAAACGTAAAAATAACTAAACAATTATTAACTCTGAGCAATGTACAGACAAAACTCTAATTTTATATAGATTAAGCTAGTAGTGAAATTTAACGGTAACAAGAATATAGTGCAATAGCTATATTCACAGACCTATAAACATTAGTATTTAAACAAATAGTAGGCCTAAGTTTCGTGTAACCTTAGGGGAAAGGTCTAGTGTTGTAGTTTTCACGTCGTGCTAGTGCCTCTAAAGTGACCTAACAACTACTGCACATGTGTAGTACTGTGTGTACCTGGACCAACGGTTAAAGTGCCTTTCGAAGTACGATGGCAGACTAAAAATTAAATTTCACGCGTCATGAAATATGTAGTCAATATATTTATAGTCAACAAATAAATAGTTAAATCATCGCAGAAGTAATTCAAGACTAAAGGTAACTTCGTTCGGATGGTGTTTTTCCGTTTGCTGAAAAATAACAAAAATAATTAATGTCCGTGTCTAAAAACTTCCTCAGGATGCGCTTGAGTAGGCCTAGTAAGATGTCCAGGTTAAATTTTACAAAAAAAATCTCTGATGTGGAAAAAATGTAAGATTCATGTTGCAGTGTATAGTATTTGTTTGCTTGGAGCTAACTCGAAACATCACAGTCTGATGGTTATTTGTCTATTGGTCTTAGCACAGACCAATAAAATTTTATCTTAGGTCTAAGTCTTAGTTTCTAGATGGTTATAATATTTTGTAGTAGCCTACATCCCTAAAAACATTATTTCAACATTTGTTTCAAGTATTGTACATCCCTAACAAGATTATTTCTAAGTACTTAAATTTAGTGACCGTGATAAACGCAGTACGTTGTCTTAGAGCGTCCAATGTCATTCTTACGGGGGATATAAAAAATAAATTTCTTCCTTATTTCTCAATAGTTTTCCATGAAACTTGTTTTCTGTTGTTCTAAGCTGTAAATTGGATGATTCCTTTGAAAAAATCATCGATGGTCGGTGGGTGTGGTGTTCTCTTGCGTGGATTAACGTGAATACTATGTTAATCCGCAAAGACCATCCACATAATTATACCAATTCGTAATTCAGAGGCCGTGGTTCGGATTCCACGTTAAACTGTAGATCCCGCAGTTGCCACATCAGTTGTTGGGCTATTAATTAACAGTCCTGTCTAAGAAACATGTCAGCCTTAGTCAGTAACAAGACTACAAGATCGCGCCACAATCATCTTACACTCAATCCTTATTCATGCTCGGCTTAAAATGCCTACCTTGTGATATAGTTGCCATTTCAATATTCTAATCTACTCTTTCCCATGTTAATCAAATGGAGAATAGGCAAATAACTCAAAAATGTAACGACAGATATTTATAAAACTTGTTTTAAAATATATAATTGATCTGGAAATTCGCAGTGAACGCAGGTCTACTGCGACGAGGGTATATCTATCCAGTGATAGAAAACATTGTTATTATGGGACTAAAATATTCTATAGCTGCAATGATGCACACCCTCATATAATGTCTTTACATGCACTTTGGGTAAACATTTGAAAGTGAAAGTAAAATATCGCCATGGCTGAGGATCGGCGTTCGCTGCATCAGGCGGTTGTAATACGATTTGCTCCGCACGCCACCTGGCGGACGAGAAGACCTACTAGTAGTGTGAACGGAGGACACCAAAAGATACCGCATGTTTGTGACAATATTATATTTACAAACTAGCTGACCCGGCGAACTTCGTAACGCCTGACAGTAAATACATGTTAACTTTAGGATTGGCCATGTTCTGAAGTCGAATAGCATTACGGCTTCATTGTGAAAGGTTACATGTTCTGGGTCGCGGCATAGTGAATAACAATACTGAAACGATAAGACATATTAATAACATTCCCATAAAATAAATAAATATGAGTGGATTAATTCACAATTTTCAAATCCAATCCAAACCCAAACCAAACCTAACTGTAATACGGCTTTTATAGGAAAGATATACAACAGCTGATTATTATAATAAACGTAATAATATAAACATTGTAATTATCATATAAACACGTGATTTTAATCAGACAGAAAATAAAAATATAAATACATAATCCACAAAACTATAAACTATTAACGTGGTGAATAAAGCTGTTCATTTTGTACAGCACATAATTACTTCATAGTTTTACATTAATGAATGATTCAGATGGCATTGGATAGTAAAGCATATTACTTATGGAAAGTAAACTAATCAGCTGTAGCTAAGAAATCAAATGTTTTTATTGTAGAAAATTTGTAAACCAACTGACTCTCCATAAGGTTAACATTAGAAATTTAAAACTCCATAAAATGGAAACTTACGGTGTTTTCGAAAATATTTTTTCACTAAAACCTTCCCAAACACATATAGAGCAACTTCCTAAAATTTCATGGCGATCGGATGAGTAGTTTGGCAACGCTTAAAGGACATACATACAGACATACAGACAGACATACATTCAATTTGATATATAGAGGCGAGTTAATATTTTATTTTAATTTTCATTATGATAATAATAATGACTTCGCCAAATTTCAAAACTTGTTGGAGAGGTTCATATTGTTATAAAAAAATTTGGTAACTTTAAAAATTTCATATTCATAATTCATAAATATACTATTCATAACCAGATGAGTTTTTAAGTTTTGAAAGAAATAACTTGGCCTATAAAGCTCTACAGATTTAAAGGGGATGTTTCAGTCCCTCTATAGAGATCTTCTTATAACCATATGACGTTAGTTCGGTTTCAAACCCAAAATACTAATTTGTTAAGTTTTTAAGCTGGTTTTAATGGTGTCAGTCATTTTTAGTAGGAATTTCATATCTGGTATGTAGTGTAAGATCACCTAACTAAACCCACTTAAAAAGCTTGGTATTACCTGTTGGAGTGGAGTCCCCCCCAAATGGATATATCAATTAATTAATTCATGGATATATCATCTAAAATTATACTTTATACCTATTGTTTTTACGAAAAACATAAAATATTGTTATTTGACATTTAAAAGCCCATAACTTTTGAACCGTCACTTTTACAGTCATGCGGATGGTGTCATATTTATTTAGTCTCTATGCCATTTTTGGAATTTTTGATTTTTTACGTTTTCAAGAGTGAACTCCCCTTAAAAATAGAAAATTTAAAAAAATGTAATAATCACTTGAGAAACGCATATACAAACATACCAAATTTCACCTAAATCGGACCAACGGGGTAGGCTGTGGCTCTGTACACATCCAGACACACACATACACGGATATCCACTCTCAACTCAAATTCAAAAATTTTTAAATCTTCGAAAAAAATTTATTGAAAAACAACACTTTCTCCATATATGTACTATGGTATAAATGGGAGAATGTGAAAATAATTTGAACTAAATCTTTCATTGAAACGGTATATACCTGTTTTAAGTAGAATTTTCTATTAACATGATTTTACAATTACTGTATCTAGAACATGATTTACCGAAACCCCTGTATATCTCATGTTGCTGTCTTAGCATTGTTATTTCCTAGTACCGAAGAGAATTTTCCGTAGGGTAAACCTTGTCAAGTAGATATTAACATAATGTTTTTATTTACTTCCCTGTGGGAAATAGTTTAGATCATGGATATGTCAAACGGGAATTTTTTCAGTTCATATAAAAAGCTGTTCTTATAACCAAACTATGACGTCACTAACCAGATGACATTACTGTTTCAAATTTTGGACGCGCAAATTGCCATTACCCTCCCCCAAAGCTAAGACATCCATGTAAAAATCTTTAGGGGAGAACGTAAAATCAATAAAATGGGCTTCTAATCAAAAGTACCCTTTTGGCACATTAAAACCCAAGAAACCCACCCTACCCTGTTAAAAAAATTGAATTTTTGCCTTATTACACTCCGACACAAATGTCCCCGTCATTAGTGAATGTCAAAGCCTCATTCACAGTTTCACCAAGCCTGTCTCGTCACCTTTGCAGCGCGCGAAAGAAGGGGGTTTATTCATAGCAAGTTAAAAACATCTGTATTTATATAGCAGTTTCATTCCGAGAGCGGAGAGGCGTTTTCAGCCAGTTTTCCTTCGTCATTAACAGTAAAAGCGTTTGTAACAGTGCGCCGCTGTGAGAGGAATACATTTTCATAATTGTTGCTCTTGATTTGAATATCATTTTCACTCAGATTGATCGGTATTCTGTTTTAGAGGTTTACAAAAATGAGAGTTCAGAATTATCCTAAACGATACTTCCACAATTAAGAAATAAATTCCAAAATTTTGACGAAAACCAATACCTTCTTCATACACTGCATATGTATGAGGGAGAAAGTAAAAATGACTATGCAAGACCTTTAAGTACATCTGAATCCGGTTCAATACTTTTGATGCCGTCAGAAAGCACAACATTGCACAACAATTACTTGGAATTAAGATATTTGTTGTTAGTTTTACGTTTTATACCCCACAAAAACTAAAATGAGTTTTACCTCAATTTCTGTCTATCTTTCTGTAAAGCTGAAGAAAGACTTTTTGTGCCGTTTCTCCGTGTAAACCAGAGCGTTCATGGTTAGTTATGATACTTATTTTCATTATAGTATGGTATATATTTGAGAATGTTTCTTGTACTTCAAACAGATCCATGCACTAAAATAAAATAAAGAGCTATCAAAATCCCAGTTTTCTGCATTATTAGACATATTTTTGTTGAGTTTTGAAGAACATGTAATCTACAAAAGTGATTTAATAAAAAAATAACCATCAGCTGTCAAGTTAAAACCAATAGATCTATTAGTTTGTTTACTCTGATAATTGATTTTAAATCTATTTAAAAAATTATACTATACTAGCAGTAAACCCGTCCTTTGTACGGTTTGTAGGATTCAGTTTAAAGAAGAAAGATTATCAAATCCTAAACAAATCAGTACAAAGAAAACAAATCCATACCCAGCTTTATTATTTAGTATTAATTTACAATTAAATAGATTAGAACTTCATACCATTATTATAATTAGTTATACGTTAAACTAACTTTTTAATATAGAGTGATTTCGAAATGGGTTTAAAATCAATGATCAATATAAACTAATATTGATTTGACAGCTGTTTGTTTTTCTTTCTATTAAATCTTTAAATACAAAGTCAGCTGATTATTACCAGTAGTTGGTTCATTGATAATTTAAAGCAAAATTCGACTAATATTGCGTATAAAGTGGGTTTTTTAATGTCCGTGATTGACTTTACAGTTTCAAGCATTGAAAAATCTTCCCTGGAATGTAGAGATGCATGAAATAAGTTTCATTGTTATTAGTTTTCCCGTTTTTTTCGGAGAAGACGGCGTAAAATGCCTCCTGGAGCGTCACAGACAAACAGACACACATTGAGATAAGACTTGTTTCGGGTTCTCTTACGCATGAAACGTAAAAATAACTAAAAAATGAATAACTCGGAGCAATGTGCAGACAAAACTCTAATTTTATATATATAGATTATAATATATCTTACTATACGAGTATCTTAACGCAAAACAAATTTTACCAACGGTACAAATTTTATATTTCATGTAATTGTAAATTAATGCTATATAGTATTAAATGTAAATTAAAGCTAAGAATTTTTGTTGTTGTATTTATTCGTTTAAGATTTTAGGTTTATATTTTGTCATAATAATAAATATTTTGCTTCTTAAAACTGAGTCGTACAAAGGGCGGGCTTACTGCTAGTATAAATTAAAAATTCATTTCAAAGGTTTATAAAACCGACTGGATGAATAGTAATCGGAGAAATGTATTGTTTAAAATTTGAATACCTTCAATGCAGGTCGTTATTTCTCATGCACGAAACGACAAGGCATTGACTCGACTCCAATACAAGATATTTATCGACATATTCAAATATCGATAATCTTTCGATATTCGACTTCGATAACGATATAGACTTAATACTGATATAGCGATAGTATTGAAAACAAAATTTTTATATCGGTGATATTTACTTTTGTATTCTCAAAATTCCTCCATGGGAGCAGACCTATTTACTAAACTATTCCTAACTTCCTAATTCCTAAACTAAACATCCAGCGATAGCTAGTAGGGGATCTGTCGCTCCCTGCCGAGTAACATGCACCGAAAAACAATCTGCCGCTCTCTGGTGGATCCGTGTGTTGTGTCGATCGTTCTGTTCCACTTGGAGTGTCTGCTGTGGCCAGCAGAGGTTCTGTAAAAGGCATCGACACCCGTGTACAATCCACTGAAAACCACCTACCACCTCTTGGTGTCTCAGAGCGTCAGATTTCTGGTAAAAATTATGCATCAAGGGTTACCTGTTACCATTCGGTGCGTGCGGGATGTCTCTCGGGGAAATTAAGTTTTTGTGGCTGGTGATAACTCTTTATGAGTACCCCCCGCTCCTGCGAGCGTTATATGGTGACTCCACCGTTAAGCGGTGTATACCCTAACTAAACCCACCTTCCCCCATCCGTCCAGACGTGTATGAGCAACTTACATACGGGCAAATGGATTTCATTTGGGCGAATCACAGCATTTGCTTTTCAGCTGTAGCTGCTGGATTACCTCTTGGAGTGGCTAGAATTGTCTGGATAATCTCTAGGCGTTTCCTGTTGGTCTTGCTGGACATAATCCACCACGCTTCTGAAGCATACGTGATACAAGAGCGTACAATTAGTAGGAACATGGTGACCTTCGTCCTGATCGGGATTGGGCTCCTCGCTACAAGAAGTGGCCACATCAGCCCCAGGATTGCCTTGGCCTCAGCGACTTTCCTATCAACAGTGCAGTTAAGTCAGGAACCTGAATCTGGGTGAAGTGTCTGGGTGGGATTCGGTCAGAGACCTTAGTTGCTAACTTGCGGGGTACCTGGGTAGGCTTTGGCCCGAGACCCCAGGTTGGCTGCAGGGATCTAAGTCTCTAACTATGCGTCGGGCCTCCGTATCTCGGACGGTGTAAGAGCTCACTTGGACATTCAGTTGGGGCTAAGGGTTTCAGAGACTCTCAACCCGTCTCTCTAGGATCCTCCAACTGAATTTGATTCGTGCGCGTGCGACCTTCATACGTTGGTGACCAGGACCCTCCCAACGACACAAGGATGGATCCATGTGAGGTGTAAACCACGAAGCCCTGGGGCCCCGGCCCGAATTCCCCCAGGGATAGCGGTGACTATGATCTCCAAATTAAGAAGAGATTCGTTCTCGGCCTAACACCATTTCGGATTTAAAAGGTGATGGTACTACGGGCTGGAGGGGGCTTCACACCCTCCTTGGTTTGGTTTCGTAGTGACCGTGGTTGGTGCTGAAATGCACTGGTCGAGCCCCCGTCCCCTTCCACAGTGAGGCTTTCCGATGTGAATGTGTCTCTCGTCTCTGGGCCACCCTCGGGTAGATAGCCGGTTTAGTAGCGCAGGGGGCGCAGGTGGTGAAAATCCCTGGTCAGGGTGGCATCGACAGCCACCACGGTTCACAGTACTAGATACGATCCAGCGGGTGTGGTCACTAGCGGCCATCCGTGGCAGGTGGAGGCATGCGCTCTTTTCCTGCTGAAGTGCTGCCTTTCTCAAGGGCGGAGCAGAATAGGCCTATGGCTTCTTGTGAAATCTACGATACACTGGTGTTCAGTGTTTACACACATTACCTCACAGTTGAAGTCACCCGTTTCTAACATTATCCCCTAAGCATAGTATAATAATTGAGTTATTATGGTTTTCGTCAACATTTTCAAATTTGAGTTGTGAGTAGCGGTGTTTGTACACAGACAGGTTGTGTACAAACCCCGAGGCCACACGATAGCCCGATTTCTATGAAATCTGGCACACTGGTGTACTTTGGCTATGCCTTTAGAACATTTTTATTTTTGGATTTCTTATTTTAAAGGGTGTTTACCCCCAAAACCTTTAAAATTAAAAAATATAATTTTCTCATATTTAAAATTTTATGGGTGATAGCTTTTAAGGTCTCAAATCATATGACAACACTAGTATATCTGTAAAACGAATGGTTCAACAATTATATGCTTTTAAATGTAAAAATAATATTTTTTCATTTTCTGGCAAAACGATAAATTTGTAAAATAGAGAGACCATCTCCATTCAAACCAGCTCAAAAAGCTAAACAAATTAGTCTACGACTAATGGTTCCGGAGAAAAAATTAATTAATGTCCATGATAAACTCAGTAAACAGTACGTTGTCTGAGACCGTTCAGCGTTATTCTTATGCAGAATAAATGAAATCAAATTCTTCCTTATTTCTAAACAGTTTTCCATGAAACTTGGTATGCGGAGTAGCGTCACATCAGCCGTCAAAACTCACTATTAAAAGGAATTGAATAACCAGTTTTGTCCCCGATAATTCCAACAATTATTTTTAACTTATTTTCTGTTGTTGTTAGTTTAAGAAATTGCATGATTATTTTCGGAACAAGACATTTTGAAATGGTATCCAAACAAACATTAAAGAATAAAACAGCTTTTTAATTCACTCAAGGTTGAGAGTATTTGTCAGTCCACTGTACCGTTTATTGTGTATGTTTCAAATCACGTATAGCCTAATATGCTATTTATGTTTACTCTTCACTCGTTTTTGTCGGAGGGCAGGAGGTGGAGCGACCCTAAAATTAAAACCGATTGATTCGTATTCAAATTAGAAAAAAATGGGGGACGGCAAGGTCGTCGGAGGTTCATGTGTAAAACAATCCCCTTGGTCAGGTGTCCGGGGGACATGCCAACCAGATGTTTTTTAGGTTGAGCAAGAACTATCGGATATCGTCGGCAGCGGTCTAGATGCTGCCTGCCCTCGTCCGCTAGTCCTCTGAAGTCTAGACTATTGCCTTTCTCAGCTGACTTAAAATATTTAAGAAATCAAAATTATTTAGTCTTTGCTTGTTTATTTTGGCGAATTTCCTATAGGGAAGAAGCTCAGTGGCAACAGGGGGAAAAGGGGGATATATCCCCCCATAACGATCACCTTTACTAATAATTTAAAAACAAAAATGTCCTGAAATACCGCTACGCAATAACAAATAATAGAAAAAGCTGTGCGTTGATGTTATTGTATGTTGCATGTCGAAATACAGTATACGAGAGTATTCGAATTAAGAGATCTTCCCTGACTGGTCTCCCGGTCATCCCTACCGCCATCAAGATCGCTCAGCCGCAAAATCTTATAGCTTACACTGTAGGTCTAACCTAAACAGTTTAGATCTTGACGTTTGCGATTTATGACGTTTAATCTCATGTATTATCCGTACCCTCTACGTCTTTGTTCGGCATTAGTGTTTTAGCGAATTTCCCATAGGGAAGAAGCTAGTACCGTAGATCTCAAGGCAAGGGTTAAGCCCGGGACCATGTTATTTTTTCTTCTTTAGGTGCCCAGAGACCAAAAACAATAGTCGTTAAAATTTATATATGTATGTGTGTGTGTGTGTGTGTGTGTGTGTGTGTGTCTGTGAACACGATAACTCTCGTAAAAATGGTCCGATCAAGACCAAATTTGGTAGAGACGTGTATTCCTACAATTGCTCGAACGAGTTCGTAATCCAGACATATCGGTCAATGGGAACGGGTGGTTTGGGGGGGGGGTTTGTACTCAAAATTTTGATTTTTTGCGTTTTCATATGTAATTTAAACATTTTTTAGATTTTATCTTTCACCATTAGAATCAGCTTAAAAAACTACACAATTTAGTTCCTTAAAGTTTTTCTCTATCTCCAACGGTTACCGAGATATAAAAAAATCTAAACACAGTACGTTGTATTTTGAGGCTCCAATGTTAATCTTGTGGAGGATAAGGAAAAATTAATATTTCACTTATTAACCAATATTTTTGGATACAACTTTATGTTTAGCTTCATGTGGTTGAGGTTCATCAATTTATGCTTGAAAATCGTAGTTTATGTGTTTATCATGGCAGCAAACCTGCATACTCTTTTCCCATGTTAATCAGATGGAGAATAGGCAAATAATTCTCACGCTTATCGACAGATTTTGACCAAACTTGTCATATATTATTATTATTATATTATTGATTTGGAAATTCGCTGAGTACGCAGGTCTGCTGCGACGGGGGTATTTTGCATTTTGAGTGACCTTACTGACAAAATGTTTCGTATTAGGCCCCTAAGAACAATGTTAATTTTGTGACAGCATTACTAGCTACACGATAGTCGTAAACAGATGGTTGAGGTGTCAAATGGTAAAGTGGTTATATAGGGAATTACATTATTATTTAAAAACATTTTTAAATATAATTCCTCGTAATTTTATTCGATAATTAATTGACAAATCGCATCTAGTTAACAAAACAATGAGTGTAAAATAACAAGCTGTAAATCTTTTTTACGATAAAAAATAAAAAATATAATTCCTTAGATAATCACTTTACCTTTAATTTGACACCTCAGCCATTTTTTACGACAATCAATTAATCTGTACCGCTGTCCAAAAATTAACATTGTTCTTATGGGACCAGAGTCCAAGATGGCAGCGGAGGTATTGAATGATCTTTATATAGTATTTAACTCATCGAAATGTCCCTTATGTACCCTACACTACATACTCTAGAATAGATTTTACTCGGGAGGGGGGTATTTTATATCCCCTCCCATGAAAAAACTGTATCTACGCCACTGAAGAAGCTATTAGCGATGTCTCATGGCAAGACTTAAGCCCGAGACCATGTTATTTTACTTTTTACCCTTATACGTGTACATGAAGAAAGTGTTTGAGTTGAATTTGAGTTGAAAGTGTGAATCCAAAAAAGCCCTGAACCGGACTGATGACAGACAGTTGATTGACCGAAATTGATCGTCCGATTTTTATGAAAATTGCTACACAGGTGCACTTTGGCCATTAATCAATTTTGCGTGTAATATGGTTTCATATATTTACAGACAAAGCAGGATTAAAAGTCCAACATTCCAACATTCCTGAAGGTAGGTATGATAGACATTGCTTAAATGCTTATTAGCATCTGTGTCTAAAGGAAATGTTTTCAGTTCCTCTGAACAACATTCCTTATAGCCATATGACGTCACTTACATTTCAAATTTCGGTCTGACGGATTGCCAATACCCCATCCCAAAGCTAAGACATATCCATGTCAAAAATTTGCATTAGTTTAGATTAGATTATTGAAATGGCGACCATACTACAAAGTAGGTATTTTAAGCCAAGTATGAATGAGAATTGAGTGTAAGATGATTGTGGCGCGATCTTGTAGTCTTGTTACTGACTAAGGCTGACATGTTCCTTAGACAGGACTGTTAATTAATAGCCCAACAGCCGATGGCAACTAAGGGACCTACAGTTTAACGTGGAATCCGAACCACTGCCTCTGAATTACGAATTGGTATAATTATGTGGATGGTCTTTGCGGATTAACGTAGTATTCAATAGTGCGGACGTTAATCCACACAAGAGAACACTACACCCACCGACCATCACTCACAACTATCCACAATTCGTGACCTCCAAGTAGCTGGATTACAGGATGTCGCCACCATCCCAGTCCAAATCCCAGATCCAATATGGCGGGCGTACTAAAGACTCTTAACGGCAATTTTCAAGGGTTTGTAAGGCTCGAACCAACGACCTTCGCCCTTGCGGCCTCCAGACGGCGTGAGGGGCCAGAAACCATGGGAGTGCGGGTAGAGTTGCGGGTCACCCGACACCGGTGTCGCTGGATCGGGTGTCGCGCTTCCTGCCCGCGAGATAGCGTTTCACTGAGAACAACGTCGTCTGACCGACCTCTACCATTTCGAAAAACCTTACATAATACCCGGCAAGTATGCAGGCGGTAACAGGTAACAGGTAGGCGTCGCGTCTTTTCAGCAACGGAAATTTATACAGGGTGTCCATGAAAAACGTGCCAGGACTTCGGTGAGTGATCAGGTACATTAAAAGTAATAAAAAAGTTCCAATGGAGGTATGGCCTAAAACGCTTATTTTCTCAGATATCCGCCATTTTGTATTTTTCACAAAATATTTTTTACTTCAAACATTTTTGAACGAATTATTTTCAAATTGGTATGTGTTTTACGCTAGTAGACTACTATTATTAACAAAATAATTAGCATGATCAAAGCCCAAAATTCAAAATGGCGGCCATTTAAAATTTTAATACTGAAATACTTTGAAAACGGTAAAATTACAATGGACGCCGTTTTGGATTTTGAGCTTGGATCATGCTAGTTATTTTTTAATAATAGTAGTCTGCTAGTGTAAAATACACACAAAATTTTTAAAATAATCCGTAAAACAGGTTTGAAATAAAAAATATTTTTTGAAAAATACAAAATGGCGGATATCTGAGAAAATAAGCGTTTTAGGCCATACCTCCATTGGAACTTTTTTATTTTGTTTAATGTACCTAATCACTCACCGAAGCCCTGAAACGTTTTTAATGGACACTCTGTATACTGGCCAACAATTATTATAGGTATGATTAAAATGTGAAAACCATAACCTTTAATTAATAATAATAAACCCATGATGACCAAGGTGTAGCTAGGGCATTGGCGCGGAGGGACGTTAGGGGGTCAACACTCTCCGAAATTTAGTAGTCAAAAAAGTATACTAGGTTTAAAAACTGCAACTTTAAGCGCAGGAAAATCAATTATTGTCCTGACCTGGAACCCCCGAAATATTTCCTGGCAACAGTCTTTATTGTGAAAAGACGAACACTTTTACATTAAGAAACATAAATTCCTGAGGCAGACACTCAGGTATCTTACCAGATATTTTTACGTGAATATGAGTCCGATGGTTTTGGTTAATGTTACGTAATTTTTCCGCCACAGAGTGGTCGACCATTTTACGCTGGTCCATCCCGATGGTTCCACCCAAAGCCTCAAGCAACTTTTTACCCAGTCCTAGGTGAACGACACAATCTGGGCGACCAGATAATTGAGGGAAAACGTTGGTCATGGGCGGAGTTAGAGGTTACACGTTGGGGGGACAGAGAGTTAGTGTTCTATTTTTGTCACAATACAGCTTAAAAATTGAGAAAAATACTTAAAACTAATATAATACCACAGCAACCCCGTCAAAATATCTGTGTCCAACAAAACAGAACTGGTAATAAAATTCAAAAACTTTCAACAGGTCTGGGGGGGCATTGCCCCCCTAACTCCGCCCATGACGTTGGTCATACATGGACTCGCGATCAGGCGACTAAATCCTTCAGTGTCATCTTGCTCACAATAGAGAAAAGACGTAAGTTGTTGATGCTGGACAGTTTGGCGCTCTCATACGCATAATTATGAAAGAAAGTTACCGAACGATCTAACATGAACATAATATATAACGAAGAAACTAAATACGTTCTTTCATCAGCTTATTGTGGTAGTTCGCTTGCCTCATGTTCCACAATGACAGATGTTTCTACACAGCTTCTATTATCTCTTCAACACAGTAGATTATTCACTAAATTAGGTCTATTATCTCCACTGGTCACATGTATGTGGGTGACCAGTGGTCACCCACATACTGGCACGTCTTTTCTTTCCCACGGTCGCTAGGATCGCCCGGATCGCTCACGTAGGACGCTCCACCGCGACGCGATCTTACGACAAACTGATTTAAATTTTCAAATATCGCTGGGATCTTGTCGCTCCCGTCGTCTACGTGGACTGGGCCTAAAACCAAAACGTGGTCACAGCCCCATCAAAAGACACGGTTCGGTCAACAATAAGACGAATATTATTCGGCAGAGGAGCAGAGATAATTTTAGTGAGGATATTATTATCGCCACGACTGGGACGGTGGCGTCCTGTAATCCAGCTACTTGGAGGTCACGAATTGTGGATAGTTGTGAGAGATGGTCGGTGGGTGTAGTGTTCTCTTGTGTGGATTATCGTCCACACTATTGAATACTACGTTAATCCACAAAGACCACCCTCATAATTAGACACATTCTTAATTCAGAGACCGTGGTTCGGATTACACGTTAAACTGTATGTCCCATAGTTTCCATCGGCTGTTGGGCTATTAATTAACAGTCCTGTCTAAGGAACATGTCAGCCTTAGTCAGTAACAAGACTACAAGATCGCACCACAATCATCTTACACTCATTTCTCATTCATACTTGGCTTAAAATACCTACCTGGATGTTGCCATTTCAATAATCTAAGTATCTAAGTATTATTATTATTATTTGAGTTAATTTTTTCTAAAAGTATAAGATATTACACGGACATTTAGCACATTCCTTTTAAAACCAGGAGGACATTCTCTTCAAGTTCTTTCAAGTAAATGAGGTCAAGTATTGTACCATGAGAAATATATCCAAACAGACGGCTTCATTACAAGTCACACATTTTGAATAAAAAGCAAAATTTAAACTTGAAGATTAAAAAATTGGCTTAGCTTCCACGAAAAATTAATTCATCTTATTTTTTAGCCAATTACTAGTGTACAAGCTGTATAAAACCCCTAATTACATAGGCCTATAGTTTAGTTTCTAGCTTTTGGGCTCTGCTTAGAAGTCAAACACTGATATCATTCAGCGATACTGATCCTAAACAATAATTTTACAAGCGTGTGTAAGTAAGTGAGAAACAAGATATTACATGAAGACGTAAGTAAATATTTCACCTGTTTGTGATGACATTGGAAAAAATAACAAGGAATTACCTATCAAAATTGAAACACCATCTTAATTATCTTACATTTAACCTTTTGTACAACATTCTACCGATATTCCGATTGAGGAAGGCTTCAATGATTAAAGTGTGAAAATTAGAAATTTTAAAGTTTCAAGATGTAAATTTTAGTACACGTAATGGTGTATCTGACTCATATTCTTTGCCTTAATATTTTATTCTTCTTAATATTAAATACTATAGATTGTAAATAAAAAATTAGTCAAAAATAGTAAATAAAACTGAAACGCCTGCGAATATTGCGTCTTTTAGAAAATCAGCTATGTACCAAACTCTGCGTTGTAACAATTGAAGGCGCCGACTTAGAATAGGGAACTCTTGAATAGTGAACAACTGTATTCGTAAATAAACGGTTCCAGTGGACTGACACACACTTTTTTCCTTGAGTAAATTTAAAAAAGACAACCTGAAATAAAACTATCATATTCTAATTTATTGTTACATTAATAACCATCCAATTTCTGAAAATAACAAGAGAAATAAAGTTAAATTAATTGTTAGAATTTTATGGGGGTGGGCATCAAATGAGATAAAATAAGAAATAGTGACACAACCCCCTTCACCAGATAAGGCGGTAAGATCAAGAATTTTTAGTAGGTTTTGTTGTGTGATGTGTAACGTTGCATACCTAGTTTCATGAAAAAGGCTTTGAAATACGGAATAAATTATTGTTTTTAATATTTTCTTCCTTAGAATTATATTGCTGTACACGAGGATAATAGTGGCCACTATCCATTGTCCGTACCAGACGCTTCAACGGACAGTAGCTAGTGGCCGCCACTACTGAACGCTACTATTGTCCTTGTGTAGTCAGTAACAAGACTACAAGATCGCGCCACAATCATCTTACACTCATTCATACCTACCTTAAAATTACCTGGCTTAAAATACCTACCTGGGGTAAGTCGTCATTTCAAATCTAAATATATAAAACAAAGTCGTGTTAGTTACACGCATTATAACTCGAGAACGGCTGGACCGATTTGAATGATCTTTGATTTTTCGGATTCGTCTCTGCTCCGGTCATGCTTTAGGCATATTCAGTTTCCATAAATTCAATTAGTTTCCATTTTATAGCGTTTTAAATTTCTAATGTTAACCTTATGGGGAATAAGTTTGTTTACAAATTTGCTAAAATAAAAACATTTCATTTCTTAAAACAGCTGTTGGTTTACTCTCCGTTAGCAATATGTTTTACTATCCAAGCCATATGAATCATTCATTAATGTAAAACTATGAAGTAAATATGTGCTGTATAAAATGAACAGCATTATTCGCCACGATAATAAGTTACGGCTTTTGGGAATTATGTACTGTATTTATATTTTTTTTATTTTCTGTATGATTAAAAGTCACGTGTTTATATGTTTGCCAAATAAAAGAATTACAATGTTTATACATATTATGTTTATTATAATAATCAGCTGTTGAATATTTAGAGCTTTCACAACGAAGCCGCAATGCTATTTGACTTCAGAACATGGCCAATCTTAAAGTTAACATGTATTTTCTGTTAGGCGTTACGAAGTTCGCCGGGTCAGCTAGTAGGTAATAAAGGCAATTCAATAAGATACGAGGGTCAGTAGTTTTGTTTAAGAACGAGGCAACATATTGTAGAGATATTATATTTAATACCATGGATGAAAAAAAACTTAATGTATCAAGGAAAATTACCTAATTACGCCTATTTAGGATGCAGACTTTCAAAACTTGTTTTCTGCTGAACTGTTTCACTCAAAGTTTTTTCTGCTAAATACTAACGTCGGAAAGACTTTATTAATAACACATAAGCATGAGTAATACAGTAAATTAGCAAAAGCACATCTATCCAACAATTGGTTGGTTCAATGGTTTAAAGTGGGATAATGCAATTTTCCACAGATAATCGACAATATTGAAAAATTATATATTTTAAAGAGGTATAGTGAAAAATTTCCTCTTTAGTTAATTTTTAAAATAAACCCCTACCACAAAAATTATTTCTTTTTCAGCGTATAAGCGTATTTACTAAAGATTTACTAAAGAATATTATTGTCACATCCACCTAGCTGTTTTGTTTGGAGTCCTCCATTGTCCATGGGCTTTATAAATTCCCCTGCTCTGAGTATAGTTTTCTGAGATGCGTTACTTGCAGGGATGAGTGAGACTCAAGAGGCGTGATGACACACGATGCTGAGCGCTGGACCATCTAACACCTTCAACTCCGTGACTCCGTGACCCCTTGGGCTACTTAAAGGGGTGTCTGCCCCTTGGACATCACAGTGCAGCTATCTTCTCCAGTGCAGGTCAGTCTCCTCTTGGCTCTCTTTTGTAATTCTGTCTAATATCATTAGCAGTTTTTAAGTTACAAGTAATCCTCTTTTAGTTTTGCATTTAGTTTTTTATTATTATAGACTGATAATTGAAAAAATGATATTTATATTCATAGATGCGACACTGACCCATTATGGTGGGAATTTAAAGGTGAATATGAGAGAGGGATGAGTGTATTGGATTCAAAGGTATTTTTAGCTTTGTTATCACAACATTTTAACAGAGACAGGTTATTGGATCAGGAATTCCTCAAGGAAGTGTTCTTGGACTTTTTTGTATATCTTATACACTGCGAACTCACCAGAAGGTGAGAACACTCAAATAGCTACTTCTGCGGATGACAAAGCTATTTTAGCCGTTCATTCAGATCCTGTACGGGCTTCGTTAAATTTACAAGAGAGTCTTAACAACATTTCAAATCGGTTTAGAACATGGAGATTCAAAATGAATGAAGAAAAATCATCACACATTACATTCACGCTTAATCAGAATTCTTGTTCTCCCGTTAAACAATAATCAACTCCCTCACGATTAAAGAAATAAGTACAGTATTTAGGCAGCAAACTGACAAGGAAAACAGATATTAGGACAACGAGACAACTAAATTTAAAAACAATAAAAGTAAATTGGCTTCTTGGACGTAAACCAAAACTTACCATGTACAACAAATTATTAATTAAATATATTTTAAACCCTAGTTGTACATATGGTGTGCAGCTGTGGAGGTCTATAAACATTATCCAAAAATACATGAGAGAGAAAATACAGAGAGTTCTTCTATTACAAAAGAAGGCAATAAGAATAATCAATCTAGCTGGAAGTTTAGATCACTGTAGGCCCCTTTTTACATCCTCCCAGATTATGACAGTCATTAATTTGTATATATTTGACTTAATCGTTTACCTTTTTAAAAATCCACATCTCATTAATCACTGTTCCAATAAACACAGTTATGATACCCGTAATAAAAATAATGCTGTTATTGACTTTCATCGATTGACTAAGAGCCATAAGAGCCACACAGTAATTTGCCTCCACATATATAATAAATTAAAAAAACAAATCTATAAATATGATGAGAAAACCTTTAAAAATAAATTTTTTCGTTGGCTCTTAGAAAATCCTTTTTATTCTGTAAATGAGTTTTTTTCTTTAAATAAAATTAAATTTTAAATTATTTATTTAGGTAAAGAGTTTTATATTGTGTAGACTTGGCCATGTTTTGATATAGATATTTGTTGTATTTGATTATTTATTGTTATAAATTATGTTATTTATTATTGTTAAAATTGTGTTGATATCCGGGTGTTGATTGCTTTAATGCTATTATTGTTGTTTTTTAAATTTATAACGTGACTATATCTGTATCTAATTGTATTTTTGACTTTGTCAATACTGTAAGGTTCTTACGACAATAAAAAAATATTTCAAATATTTCATTTCATTTCATTTCATACCAATCCAAAACTTTAAAACATTGTCAATTCCCCCTGATTCGTCTTCAACAACTATTGAAGACGAGGTAGCCAAATGTAGTAAAAAGTACATTCAAAAACTTGAAAATCATTCAAATTATCTTGCTAGACAATTCAAAATTCACAAATCGATTGATAAGACGTTCCATCTTGCCGCTTGGATTTCCGACATGAAAGTTATTCACTCCAAATTGTTCTGCTACAAATAGGCTAAAAATATTTACTGCCAGCATTGGCAGGCACTAAAAAATTAATTCATCTTAATATTTCTTTTGTTCTTATTATGTTTACTTATTATGTTGTATTTGAAAAAAAAACAGATTGTAAACAAAATATCCTGTTAAAAAAGCTTCGTTATTGACAAATACAGTACTAACTGGTTCATTTTCTAGGTCATTAATTAATATCAGCTACAACTGGTTACTGATTCCAATATCATAGGTTTTATTACTGATATAATAAATGCAAGTGAACAATTAGAGTTTTCCAACAAAACTGTCATGAGATTGATAATGCATTTTAATACACATGTAGTTTTGACCTAAATGTAAGATAGTTTTTAAGTTTTGAAGTATTCAATTGCAGTGGAAACTTGATGATTTGGCATTCTTTAGTTAGACTTGAATGGTGACATATAATAGCGGAGGCAAGGAAGAAATATGGTAAAATTATTAATACTAGCGGTTTTATATTGCTTTCTTTTTAAACACTAAATAAATTGTAAGAAATTATAATTTCTAATGATGCAATATATATTTTACTCAAACAGAAAGGTAGTTGGATAATTTACCTTTTATCCTACATGCAGGTCACCCTGTGTTTAAAATATCATCACAAGGGACAATTAAAGTTGATGCATGGTACAGTAATTCTTTTAATAATTATTGTAATTAATTTTATAATTAATTATCTCTATATATAAAATTGAATGTATGTATGTCTGTCTGTATGTATGTCCTTTATGCGTTGCCAAACTACTCATCCAATCGCCATGAAATTTTAGGAAGTTGCTCTACATGTGTCCGGGAAGGTTTTAGTGAAAAAATATTTTCGAAAACCCCATAAGTTTCCATTTTATGGTGTTTTAAACTTCTAATGTTAACCTTATGGAGAGTAAGTTTGTTTACAAATTGTCTACAATGAAAACATTTGATTTCTTAGCTACAGCTGATTGGTTTACTTTCCATTAGCAATACCGTATGCTTTACTATCCAATGCCATCTGAATCATTCATTAATGTTAAACTATGATTAACTATGTGAAACTATGATGTTAAACTATAATTACAATGTTTATATTATTACGTTTATTATAATAATCAGCTGTTGTATATCTTTCCTATAAAAGCCGTATTACAGTTAGGTTTCGTTTGGGTTTGGATTGGATTTGAAAATTGTGAATTAATCCACTCAGATTTTTTTGTTTTATTGGAATGTTATTAATATGTTTTATCGTTTCAGTATTGTTATTCACTGTACCGCGACCCAGAATATATAACCTTTCACAATGAAGCCGCATTGCTATTCGACTTCAGAACATGGCCAATCTTAAAGTTAACATGTGTTTATTGTGAGGCGTTACGAAGTTCGCCGGGTCAGCTAGTTATAAATATTTGTTTGAACTACTTTATTTTTTATTGTATACCTACATGTATTTCCTGTAAAGTTCTTCAAAAGAAATTCTTTGCTCGTCTCAATGTTAAATGTAAACATTTTAAAAATGTGATTGATAAAGAATCTATAATTATAAATAATGTGGATTTTACAAAATATTTAATATTTAATATATAATGTGTTTTAAGTAACTTATTGTTCAGTTTGTGTGTTCTGTTAGTTAGTAGTTTGTATGTCACTTTATAAAACAATAAAATGTTATATTTGGGGATCAATTTTCAGAATCTAGTCAAATTCTGCACCAAATACGTAAGTTTTGACTCATGTATACTTTTTAATGACATAAAATATTTTTCAAATACCATCGTGAAATTATAATGTAGCTTAATATATTTGTAGTTTATTTTTTATGAATATACAATGATTTTTTTATTTTTAAATTTATAATAGTAGTTTATGCAACGATTGCATTATGAGATGCACGAGTGAGATGTAACACAAGCGAACGAGTGGCTTTAAGGCATAATTCAATCGTTGCATACACAATTTTATCTACAACTAACAATATTGAGACTGTCAGAAGCAAGAGTTGTATATTTCATTTATACAATAATATTCGGGACCACTGCAATATTCGGGATATAAAAAAATAGTTGGTGTGTATTCATTCTTGAGTATTCAGCTGGAGTAATCAGCTGATGTGCGAATTACGTTGTTCTTATTCTGTAATTGGTTAAAAACTCACCTTTGAGGTTAGCCACTAAAACACACAATCTTTTATAGATAAAACAGCTGATTTTGCATTCCATTTATCCTTAATGATATTACTTTTGTCAAATGCTGAGCTCTGATTGGTCTAGAACCTGTATTGTGTTATGAACTCATAATGCAACGGTTTACAATTTATGTTTGATAATAAGCTTTCTTATGATGTTACTTTCAGTACTTTTATTGGTACTTTTTGAAATGGTCGTAGATAAATTATTTTTATGTTTTTCAGTTATGCTTTCGATTGTCTCATTATTGCTAAAAATTTGGTTTTGCCAAAGCAGTTCAAGTTGATATCTGAAGGGTAAAGAAATGTGTATAGGTTCTGTTATTAATTTATAAAGACATAGTGTATTTAAGTTGGTGCAATTGAAGAAATGGATAACAAGAAACCGAAGCAGTGGACTCATCGTAGAAACCAAAATGGGTACTGATTTCATTTCGGTGAATAGATAAGAAAAGTTTTGATTTCTAGCACCATTTGAAATTAGTACTTTGAATGGTTTTATACTTCACTTCATAAGAACAACCTTCAAGTGATTATTCTTAAAAGTTAATCTATGCCAAGAATATTCTGTTAATAATTTTACACTATAGTATAAGGATGATAGGGTATTACATGCTGTATAAATACAACGTAATTTACAAAGTTCTAAAAAATGAGGAACTAATTCCCTGTGAGAAGTAGCTTAGATAATGGATATGTCTAACAGGGCTGCTTCTAATGACCTAGCTATTGCCTGTACAGCAATAAAAACGGGGTAAATAAATGGGGTTTTCTTGAGGAAGTTTATTTCTGGATCAATGTCACAAACACATTATACACAGAAGAAATAACAAAGAAAAAATTATAACTTTAACGTGTTTGCTCTGTACATAGACATCCTGAGATTACTTTATTTTAAGTAAACAATATTTAAGTAAAAATAATTAAAAAAAACTAAAATAAGAAAAGAACAGAAAATAGCTCAATTAAGGAAGATCTTCAGGTCGATGACATCCTGAGGAAGCCTGGATTTAATCGCCAGTAGAAGTTTGGTTCTGTGATGAAGAAAGTAACCTCTCCAGGAGCAAGATGAAGTTTTGATATGAATTTTGATATAGTGTTTACGCCAAATTCTTTATGTAGTAAGAATTATTTTAAATATGTTGGCATTTCTGGTGATTGGACCAGCTGATAATATTTGGAGATACTCTCAGTTTATAGTAACTTGCAAATTAAAAACAGTTGAATTCAAAATCAATTTGTGGACAGTAAGATAAAATGTATTTGTACTGGTTTGAATAGGACACCTCCCAACAATTTTAATCTGCTTTTGGATAAAATTTAACAAATTATAACAGTTTAAGTTAAAAAAATGTTTGTATTTACTTCCCTGTGGGAGGTTAGATCATGGATATGTCTAAAGGGAATATTTTAAGTTCTTCTAAACAGCTGTTCTAATTCTTTTATATTTAAAATTCAATACAATAGTTTAAGTAGTTTCTATGGAAACCTGTTACATGTTTTCCATCTTAAAAATCACCAACACCCCCAGAGCTAAGACATATCCATGTCAAAAAATATTTGCTATTACTATCATTGCTACATTAATAGAGGGTTAGGTGAACATTTATATATTGTATACGCATTATAAAAACGGGGCTAGAAGCTAAATTTAAAATTTTTGTTTTATTGGCAAAATGTGGGCTATGTGCCCAGCACTACTCCGTTTAAAACGAGCTATGTTCCATTCAGAGTGGAAGTACTTCTAATGACTGCTTCCAGATAGCGCGCTGGGCTTTGCGTCATGTCATAGCAAAGGTTTTTTGCTTTTATCTCAAAACAATGTTGTTTGCACTTTTTATAACGTGTATACAATTTATAAAATCTTTTCATATTCATATTTGTGTGACACAACCCGAACACTAAAAGGGTATTTTAAGGTGAATATAAGTGAAGGGCATCAGTTGAGTTAGAGGTCGCACGGTGGGGGGGGGGGCACAGAGTAATTTCCTAGTTTTTGTAGAACTAAGATTGGTAAGATTGGTTAAGATTGGTAGTCTAATAAATTCATAAATTCACAAAAAAAATCATAAACTTTTCATAACTCCATTCATAACTTAACTCCACCTATGGTAAAGGGTGAGTATATTGAATTTGATATAATCTGTTGCTTTGTTACCTTCCTGACTGCAAGAACACATTTTATATACTGTGCACCAACTACCACTAGTGGCTGTACTTAATTGCCAGTGTGTTTTCAGTGCTGATCAATGCAACATTGTCTGGAGGAAGGTGATTTGAGGGTGTTGATGACCTTGTAAATAAACTAGTTGGTGAAGTTTTACATTATTTTAAGAGGAAAACTAAAAGATGTTTTTAAACAGAAAAGGTCTTTTGGGTTACAGGCTGGGTGGGTTGGAAAAATATGCCGGGCGCTTCAACATTTTTTTTGTATATTTCCTTAGAGGATCTAACAGTGTAAAGTGACAGAATTGAATATCACCAGTTCTTTTTTCTGCATATGCTATCACCCTAGAGGCAGTCAGTAACTAAGTACACATATATTTAGACTAACATTGACACATATAACACAATCAGCAGTCCAATGGAAATTACAAATACAATTTAAATAGTTTGACCTCTTAAATCATAATTTAAAATGGAATTCTAATTAACAGCTGAATTAAAATTATACTCACACTAAATGTAATTTCCTCAGGTAAGGGAGGAATGCAAAACCAAAATTAACATTGCTCACTGAAATTAACAACAATTGTTGCAAAATGATAACAATATTTTTGTAATATTCAGTTTGTTCCTAAAAGTACATTATGATTGAATCAATGTTATGATGTGTGAAAAATGTGTAGGTGATCCATTTCGTCCAATCACACTGGACATCATCAGGCCCAAACAGTCTCCATTTGGGCCTGATGATGTCCGGTGTATCTGAACAAAATTTATCGTCAATTTAACACCTTTTATATATATTTACCATGTTGTAAATAGTTACAGTATGAGTGTAAATATATTAAGTAGTGTTGAAAGACGTGAGCTTTTTCTTCATCGTATATTAAAATAAACATGTATAATGTTAATTATTTATGATGAGACATAAAATTATTATGACATAATTTTTTTCAATCAAGTAGATATAAAAAGAGGAGGGTAGGATGTTACAATAAAAGAGTTTCAGTTAAAAATAGTAATTGTATTTAGTAATATACTTTGAAAATATATAAATGTTAATAAGATTACATCATCAGAACAGATTATATCATGTGTGTGAAATTGTTTAAATTTATAATTAAATAAATATACAAATCATTCACATATTTCTGAAATAATATTTAAGTTTTCAACCTTGCCTCACTTTGTGATAATTCACACTTCAATACATGTTTATCAAACGTTTGTTTCCATCTAAAGGCCTCACCACAGAGGTGACACGTATACTTTCTGAGGTCACTATGTACTCTACTGTGAGTTTTGAGCACAGCCTTACTTTTGAAAGCAGCACCGCAGACTCCACACTTAAACGACTTTACATCTGAATGAGTTAACATATGACTCCTTAATATCTCTCTGGCTTTGAATTCCTTTCCGCAAATTTCACAAATGCAAGATTTCGATATACTGTGTTTTTCCCTATAGTGTCGGTTTTTCTCCGTTGGTGAATCAAACTCTAAATTACAAAAACTACAATACCTTTTTCTATTTTCGTGGTGGTAAATGTGTTGTTTGAATGTCTTTTTCCCTTTTACTACTGCCCCACAAATATAGCACACTTTCTCTTCACCGGTATGGATTTCCATATGCAGTTTAACCGAGTGTTTACTGGATAGAACTTTGTTACAAACGGGACAAACACCGGACTCAGTTTGAAGGTGTCTATTTTTCACATGGGTTTTCAAACTGGAAGGACCCGGAAGAATTTTGTGACAAATATCACACTCTACACTCTCGTAAACAGTATGGCAAGACTTCAGATGTTCTCTCAGGGTGGCTTGGCACTTAAAACTGCTATCGCAAATGTTGCAATTGAACGGACGAGTTTCAGCGTTGGGATGTTTCACTTCTATGTGAGCCAGTAAATTACTCTTATGTACAAACCTGTTATGACAATATCTACATTTTAATACTTCAGTTCTTTTACAACTAGCCACCGTGTCTTTGTGATGCAGGAGATCTGATTTTACATAAAAACATTTTTTACAAACTTTGCACATATATTTTCGATGATTGTAAAAATGAGCCTCAAGATCTCGATGGTTGTTGAAGATTGTGGCACAAGAACGACAAATAAATTCCTTACCACTTTTATGTTCCTCCAGCCGATCTGGGAAACCGAAGTCGACATTGCAAACTGAGCAGAAGTATTCTTCTTTACTGTCTGTATCGCTTTCTGTCTTCGGTGGTTGAGCAGTGGTAGACTGCTTTGAGTTGGTATCACTCGAGATTTTAACAGATTTATCGACTGCTCTCACTTTGGACGAGAGAGTGTTGTCACAAATCCTAGCGCTAGTCATCATATCAGTTGTCTTAATATTATTGATCTGCACACTATCCTCTGCTCTGTGACAAATTGTAGTTTTTTTGCTCTGAATATCATGAAAATTACTTGTTTTGTTAAGATGATCGCCATCTTGTGAATTACCATGGTTTTGAGACGAGGAGTATTTTGATAGAGTTCCGGGTGCACTATTAACCAGTAACACAGTTTCCAGGCCAACATGAGGTACTTTAAGCGCATTCCCAATACAAGATGAAGATATGAGCTGGCTATGAGTTTGTTTTGATAAAATTTGTTTTTGATTTTTTTCTACAACATACTCATTTTTTGCCTTTGCATCTTCTGAAGATAATGTTGACATGAAATTAGGAAGCAACTTTTGTTGTTCAATGGATCTTACCTAAAAAAAAACAAAAAAGTATAAGTCTTTTATAATAGTCTCACATAATCAATTACAGTTCTATAACTGCTTGTTACTCTGATCGGGGAAGTTATGTGAGAATTCATACCTATTCTAACAAGAGAATGATTCATACTTTACCACCGAATCCTCATGAATACCCGCATTAAGATACTCACAGAAGATAAACGAGATCTCATTGACTAGGACAGAAAGCATTTTTCCATGTTGTTACAAAAACAACTTATAAAGATTACAACAGAATATAAAGCACAAATATGTGTCAGAGAAACGTAATATGTCTTGTATTCAAACTGAAACCTATGAAACAAGTTTCAGGGACCTCTCAAAGCTTTTAGTATCAAATTAAAGCTGGTTGATTACAACAGACTTGTGCATGTATCAGTGTACAGACTCTGGTGTCTATAACAAGGGCGAGGGTTGGCTGAGGACAGCGCAGGGTAGCCAGGACCAAGCAGAGTACAATAACACTGATCACACCTCAGTTGCTTCGGCAATTCTGTCGAGAAATTTACTTCATTTAGGTTGTTTTTGGCATCAACATCTAATTTATAATGAATCCATTCAACCTGATGATTAGCTTGTTTAATTTATTGATTAATGCAAAACAAAATAAAAATCGTGTTTATATCTAAAATACACCTAAATATGTTTAATTGCAGATATTTTTTACAAACACTTAATATTATATTTTTACAAATAGTGTATATAAGTCTGGATGGAATGGAAATCACATTAGATCTTCGGAAAATAAAAATTTAATAATTACACTTTGACAGGAAAATGTTCTTCCCAGAATTAAAAAAAGAAACGTTCAGATTACAGATCTCAAAACGTTGTAAACTTTGTTTTTACTAACCGTGATGAAAATACACACAATAAAATTTAAATAAAAGGAAAATCTTTTTTCTTTGTGGTAGGAAAAGGTTTTTTTAGACGCATGAAAATAATGATTTATTGCAGCAATTATTTACACAATCTAATTAATGCATCCCTTTATCCTAAATGGTAGCTTATCGAGAAAAAAAACTTTTCCGCTAAAGCTAAAGAAGTTTCTGAAATAAGACTTGTATACTTTAGGAGTTATAAATATTCCGCCATTGATGTTTCACAAATGCATATGCAGTACAAACACCAAGTCTCTCTAATACTTCTGGTCAAGTTAAACATTTTACAAGTTCATTTAAAGTAAGCATATTTGTTCACTGGGCTATTAATTAAATGATAATCTGGCAAATAAATCAGCTGGTTTTTTCAACTCACACTGTTCACTCATATTCAATAGATCAAGATTATTCAATTCTGAAGAAACCAAAGCTGACTGTCCCACACAATTTATCAGACTGGGATGCTGCCGTGTCCTGTAATACAGCTACTTGAAGGTCACGAATTGTGATGAGCGGTGGCCGGTGTGAGTGATATTTCCTGGTCTAGATTAACGTCCGCACTATGGAATACTACATTAATCGGCAATAACCATCCTCATAACTAGACCAGTTCATAATTCAGAAGCAAAAGTGGTTCGGATCCCGCGTTGAAACTGTAGGTCTGTTAGATGCCATCGGCTATTAATTAACAGTCCTGTCTAGGGACCATGTCAGCCTTCTTGTAACAAGACTACAAGATCACACTCGTCCTACACACATTTCTCATTCATACTTGGCTTAAAATATCTACCTGGGTAGGTCCCTATTTCATAAAGGTGGTAGTAATAGATGTCAGCTTGATGATCAAACAATATTATGGTATATTAAAAACTTTGATAAAGCATAGTTAATATTCTTTATTAACATAGCCTATACAATCTCTCTTAGAGTACATGGCAAGTCAAAATAAGTTTTTGTTCTTCTTCAAACATAAATTAAATAAATATTTAGTGATTGAATTATCCTATTTAGAAGGTTGATATAGCAGTAAACCGCAAAGCAAAGAGACAGTCAGCAGTGACAAGAAAGCAATAATGTGATTAATAAGGCATCACTTACATGAATGTACGACATGCAACCTATAAACAGTGTTTGACCAAACAGCAAATCATTTTGCTATTTGAATCCACCTTGATTAAGTCAATTACAATACCAGAATTTTTCTAAGATTTTCATTTAAACAAATAAATAAGAGTCAATAAACAATAAATATTTTTTTAATAGTATAAATAAAAAAAGGCTATAATTTTACTGTGTAATGTAATTGATTTGCAACTGCCTCACTTCATCAAACCAATATATTTTCATGAAATATTAGAGAAATTGTATTGATTAATAAATCATATTGATATTTCACATGCATTTGAAAAGTGGACAAGTTTAATAGTATGGGAATTTTCGAATTATTCGCTCATAATAGTTAATAGGTACTATTAACTATTATAGCGAATTATTAATTTATGGTTAAAAAAAACAGGTCAAGGAAAAAAGTGGTCCTTTTAATCACTATCTGAGCTCATATCGTCATCCACAGACAAATCACAGTTCGACATGTGCTTGTCAAAAGTTTTTTTCCATCGGAAGCCCTTCCCGCAATGACTACAAATGTACTTTCTAGGTTCACTATGTATCCTGCTATGTGTAGTGAGAACGACCTTGAGTTTGAAAGCAGCTCCACAAATACCACAGACATAAGGCTTTTCATCAGAATGGGTGACCATATGATGCTTCATTATTGTGCTCGATTTGAACTTCTTCCCGCAAACCTCACAGACATAAGAATCCGAAGACGCTTTAGACTTTTCCCTATGAAATGTTGTATTATGTTTGTATCTCTCACTATTTGACTTAAAACTTACGTTGCATATCTTACATGGCTTAAGTTTTTTACTGTGGCGATGTCGCATATGTGTTTTGAGCGCAATTTTTCCTTTACATAATGCCCCACAAACCTCACACACTATCTCTTTTGCTGTGTGCCTTTCCATATGACGAGCTAAAACAGTTTTGTTTACAAATACTTTCTTGCAGACAGAGCACGGCTCATATCCTTCGACATGAACTGATTTAACATGGAGTCTCATTTTTCTTGGTCCTACCACAATTTTATCACAGATATCACACGCTAAAGACTCATATGCTGAATGTTCCAACCTCGAATGACAAGACAACTGGCTTTCATTTTTAAAAGTTCTTTCACAAATAGAACATATAATTACGCTTTGTTCTCCATTTGGATGTTTCCGCCTCATATGTCTTTCCATATGCTTTGGCGTGAAAGTGTAGCCACAAAGTTTGCAAATCTCCCTGAGCACTTTGTTACACGTGGAAACTGTTCTCTTATGATGTAAATGGTCCGATCTACTGTAAAAAACCTTTTTACAAACTTGACATGAAACTTGGGTGTGACTAAAAAAGTGTTTTTCTAGTTCCTGGTGGTTATTGAATATCTTGGCACAGACTCTGCAGATCAGCGACTGTCCAGTTTTATGTTCATCAAACAAATCAGCACATCCACAATCAATGTTGCAAACTAAACAGAAAAATGTCTTGGATCCCTTTGGCTCTTCATCCTTTTGCTTGAGATGATTCTGAATTGCTGAATTGATTCTGATTTTGGAGGACACATCTGATGGCTGAGTCGCTTGTTGGCTCTCCTTCCTATCAGCAGTATCACTATTCTTGGAGGTTTTCAAGCTACTATCATCAATGGAAGCACTGGAAAAAGTGACATTTTCAATAGCGGTTGTGACATTTTGAAAACTTACCTTATCTTCATTTGGGTCTTCATCTTCCGGTTTCTGATGATTCTCATCTAAATCTTTGCGAGCCAAATCTGGTAGATCAGTCCCTTGTTCGCTCTCCTTCTGTGTACCAGTTGCAACACTACACATGTAATTTTTTAAGCTACTAGCATCAACAGGGGCACTGGGAAGAGTGAAGTTTTCAAAAGTAGTTGCACTATTTTGAAAACTAATAAGAGGTGGAGTACTATCTAGAGTGTTGGCAAGGTTCTTTGGAATCACAATATTCCTGGGAGTAAATTTAACACATTTAACCAATATTCCAGTATTCAAGTTAAAGGCTGTTTGCGGTAAAAGCATTAAACTTTGGTTTGGTTGATTCACTTCATTGTTGTTAACACAATTAATTCCACGTTCTTGATGCTTTATAGCTGGAAGGATGCGCCTTTGTCTTTTGGTTCCTGTTAATTGTTGATGGCAGTCAGTTATTCTTGGTGCAATTCTTGGTTTTGAATTTCCTGTTAAAATTTCATTTTCTCTTTTGACGTCTACTGACGTACATACTGGAGGTATCATAGAAATTGGCAGAGCAGTATCGCTAACCTACAACAAAAAGATTTGTATATTTTTTCACATGTATATTGAAATGTGCTTGGCAATTAAACAAATATTTTTATACAAATGTATACAAGAATAGATTTTAAGGACTGGACAGGTTTGAACCTATTTACATCCACACACACATAAAACACACATCACCGTTATCGAGCTGTTTTGCAAAATCAATTTTTTTGTTCATTGAATTAGTTTTGAGTTAGAATGAAAATACTGTGAATTTCCAAAAAAACACAGTATTTTCTCATTTCAACAATATTTTAACTTTCTTCCATCCATACTATGGTATGAGAAAGTGTTGGTTTTGTCAAAATTTTCTAATTTGAGTTGTCACGGGATATATCCACTTTGGGATCCACTATATCAAAAATCGCTATAGTAAGAAGCTTAATTAGACCATAAGTTGGGCTATGAGAAGACCCACAGTTGACTTTGACATTGTTTACAGGTTTAGATATTTTTTTACCTTGCCTCCATCAGGGTATTAATGCATACTTTGGTGCAATGACCCAGGTTACCACACAAGTTATATTTGATCTTAGTTTTTTCCATCCTGCAATCGCGCAACTTGTAGTTACTCTGACCACATCTAATTCAAAGATTTTCAATACCCAATGCCTCCTCCCATGAATAATGCTTTATTTGGATTGGCTGACTGAACTTTTAAACAAGCGAATCAAAACTCATTGGGTTGCGTTAAAATTATACGGTAATTCCAGGAAGCTTCAAGAGTGGTTGTGATAAAAGTTAGATAGAAAGATTTGACTGTCAAGATCCTTCCACAGACCCAATTTTCCTGAAGACTTTCTATAAATTGAGCTCGTAGAAAAGCGTCTGCAATAGATTCTAATTCTTCACAGTTTGGTTGTGAACATTCCACAAAAAACTCACAATTAGTGATACCTGTGCAAGGGGCTGCAACAAATTCAGCTATGGTTGCCTTTTCTTTAAGAAAAACATTCAGAAAACAGTGCTGAGCAACCATTACATTCTTTTTGACATCAACGACTTCGTAAATGCCACAACTAAGTCACTAAATTGAATATCTTTCAGAGATTTCAACGATAAAAAAAACAGGTAGACTGTTATAATGAGTCCAATACCCACACTAAAAATCTGGATCATTGAGTGTGAATTAGAAATGCCTTTCATTGAAGTACAGTTTTCGAACCTCTCTCGAACTTGAAGTCTTTTTGATTTTGAAGACAACATATGACATAAGTTATGAGCTTATTAGGTCTCGCTCAAGCTCTAACAAGAACCCAATATTCAAGGCTCTATTACGTTCGCATATCAACACATTTGTTTCATCAATACACAAATTAAAACATGTATTCAGGTTTCCCTGCCCTTGCTGTGTCAGAAGTAAAAAGAAATCTGTAACCACAGACCGCAGCTGTAGTTTTGCTACTGCGGTCTTAAAAAATTAAAGTTCTACTCCAAGCCCAGAGCCACAGATATGCGGCGATTGCTTCATAGATACTAAATGTAAAATTTATTTGGAACAGTCTATTTTAAAGGTTAGATCATTTAGGCACGGTCTAGAGAATTATCCGTCGCATGTGTGCTTAGTCTATGGCTAGGACGATCACTGACGTCACTGGACAGAACACTGATAAGTATCAACAGGTTACACCATTCTTGGTCTGTGGCATAGGTTACAATGACTAGGACTGGTTTACAAGGAAGTTCAATGTTAAAAAAATTGCCAACTAAAATGTTTTGTTTTCTTTATTTGGTATTCATTAACTTCTGTGAAGGAAGATTTTTAAAATAAAAAAAGTTTTCAGAACACGTAGATTTTATGTTCAGTAACAACAGTACATTAACAACCCCATACCGTTAGTAAATATATGTACGCAGATCTTTCCTGATACAATTATGATTGATAATAATTCTTGCAAACTCGACAATTAGGAGATTAATTTAAAAACAATTTATTATTATTACCAGATAAAATTACAAAAATTCTAAACTCTGAAAATTATACTTACAAAATAATCCATGTGTTTCAATTAATCTAAATGTTTAAGTTTGATATCTTAAAGCTAATCTTATAATCTATTAATAATGCAACAAATTAATATGGTTTATTACAGTGCTGATTTTTCTATTCAAAGCTTACTTAAGGTATTAAGATCATAAAATGGCAAGTTAAAAAATAAGCTTATTTACAAAAGCAATTAGTGATGTATAAACTTTGTAGTATCTACATAATATTCAGCTATCTATAACGAGATACAACAAAAAACATTTAAAATTACAAAAATTGTCTATCACATACAACATCTGTAGAAAAATACATAACATAGCTGCCACATCATGACAATAAATATTAATAACATAAATAAACAGAAACAGAAAATAAATACAGTAAGTCCGGTTTATCCGGATCAGGTTTTGAAAAAATATATAAATAACAGTTAAGATGTGATTTTGTGATTTTTTAAGATTCTTCAAAATTTTTAAAATATTTCCATGACTCAATCGCAGTACATTGCTGGATGAGGCAAGTGTTACTAACGATGAATTCTTTACATAATGAACGCACACTCTGTATACAGGGGTGTTTCCAAGCGGAGCGATACAAGCATTTTCGATGTACAAGCATTTAGCGCATGCACGAGCGGTCACTATTTGACATTTCAAAACTGAACTGTCAGTAGGTGATTCAGGTTAGATGTACTATGGTTGGTTGTTTCGGAATTATTTTTACGGTCAAAATGTATACTAAAACTGTAGCCATGGGTGGTTGTAAAAGGAAAAAGGTTGTTATAACATCAGAAAAGCATTTTATTTCCTTAAAATTTATAAAAAAAATGATTTTTTAAATTTTAATAATTTAATAATTATTAAAAATAATTAATTTAATAATTTTAATAAAATTTAAAAACAAATTTTTACATGTTAAACACTTGAGATATTTTGCAGTTCTGTTGTTGTACAAAGGTTATAAGCAGTCTGCAACGCTAATATAACAGGTGCTATTAACGATTGTTGTCGTGACGTGGATGTCTTTAATGGTATTTTCAGTATAGTTTTAGGTCATCCAAATTTTTGGCTATCCGGATCGGGACTCTGTCACATTAATCTGGATAAACTGGACTTTACCGTAAAACTGTACTTGTTAAACTACTCAAAAATAATTTCTAAATACTGCTAAATACACATTGTTAATAAAAATGTAACAATCCTTAGAACAGGAAAATTTACTTATATCCCATATAACTCGTCCATTAGATGTCTTCAACATCATAAAACATGTTTGTTCAAAATCTTTATACTAAAAATTTCTTTTAGTACCTCAAATTCCCTACAAAATGTAAAAATATTTGGTAAATAAAAAAATTGGAGTCAGAAGCTAAATTATTGAGCCTAGTATTCCAGAAAAACTATTTGTGGTTTAAGTTCTTCATTGGAAAATTTGTAAGTACAGTAGACTCCTGATTATCTGCGGTAATAAATGGCTGAGGTTTCGTATATAATCAAACTCGCAGTTGTCATCTAGTACCATTATCATTTCCCTGTATTTCATCTATAATATTATAAAGAAAAGGTGGTTTCTGTATGTTTGTTTGTGGGTTTGTTGTGGCAAGTAAATGCGAAAAATACTGAACCGACCGGTTTGAAATTTTACACAAAGGTAGATCTTAAACTCATGAAACGCATAGGCATACTCATTTCCTTAAAATCCTCTCGGGATACGCCCTGTGAACGTCCCAAGTTTCAATGTTTACATTTTTAGAGAATGAAAACATAAAATTACTTGAATGTCAACAGCTGTGAATACTAAAATTTGACAGTTCGAGAAGAAGGAGAAGAAGAAGAAAGAGCTGCCGTGACCGTCCTAGGTTTCAATGTTTATATTTTCTAATGACAACATCCGTTTGCACTATATTTTGACAGTTCGGGAAGAAGAAGAAATAAAGTTGATTTTTCAGATAAACTGCTGGATCGAAATTAGTGAATTATTTGAAATAGCGGAATGGTAGATTTTAAGTTTTTTTCCGACGACTGTCTCTATTACATTAATCCTTATCCTCTCCCAATATTTGACATATGTTACTTTGAAATGTTGTAGACACTCCTGTTTTGTCATTTTGTAAACAATGAAGAATTAATTAACAATACCTTAAATGTATCAGTAGAGCCTACACCTTTCAGCCTTTTTAGCCCGTGCGAAGAACGAGTACTTTGGCTAGTTAGTGATAAGTAATAAGCTGTGGCTGTGTAATGCAAAAGGTTCTGAATACTATTAATTAGAATATTGTAAGCCAAGCTTATTGTTAATCTTTCGAGAGACAATGTTGTAATAGTACAACATACATATTCTCTCGTTGCTGCCTTTTAGTTTAGATACCTAAGTTATGTTGTGACAATCAGGCACAATTAGATTAGCTATACTTCAACTGAACACAATTTGTTCCCCATCAGGGCGGGTTACTGAAGGAGTACAAGATTCATATGAATTGGGCTTGGGTCTAGCTTGAGACCCCAGTCACTTCCTAGAAGTCAAGGACCTGGCAGAAAGGGGAGCATACATCTTGACTTTGTACAGTCAGCCGACTGAGTCAATACTCACCAAATCGCTGCCTTGCTACTAAAGTATACATTTTAAGCGAATTAAACGCTTTTTCTGATGGTGAACTATTTCTGATGGCTCATCGTTGACGAGCGAAATGTTAAAGCCAAACGGAAGTATGCAGATTTGAATCCCCACCATGAGCAATCCCAATTTGGTTGCAAATGTGTTGTACAGTGGAGGGTGGTCCACCCGCAAGACATTTTTCCTTAGAATAAGATCCTGGCCTCCAAATCCCATACCCAACATCAACAACATACACACATTCTATGAAAAGCTATGCATTACCATAACTGTTCATAGAATACAGAGAGGTAGAAAAGAAAGTAATGGACTGTACCCTGAAAAAAGAGAGATAGGCAACCCATCTTGTTAAATTTCATTTTTTCAGGTTATTCATAATTCTGTTTTTGCCTTATAACATAAGATGTCTAAAGAGTTATGGATATACATCAGCGCCTGATTCTGGTTGAAGGCCTCGCTAAAAAAACAACTTTATTGTGGGTGATATGTAAATTTTTCGACAACCCTTGAACCTAAACGAGTTAGTACAATAAATTAGACCTTGTAACTAAAATGTAACGTGATTTGCACATCTTCTCACCGACACACTTGATTCCGTAAAATTTCTTATTCTCCTAAATCTAAAATTCTTTTCCTAAAATAAATAAACTCAAAATAGTAATACACAATAAAACACAATACTAAAAATTAAGTTGAATATATATGTAATATATATACCATATGTTGTTAATAAAAATAAGAGTTTAAAATATAACTTTCGTGATAAAGTTTATATGTTAGTTTCACTTTCTTGTTATTAATATTTAAAGCAAATAGAAAAATCCTTAATTTTTACATTGCTCATCCTAAGACACTAGATCACAGAACCGTTCTTCCCTGGGTGAAGTATAGTCTCAATAAACTGTAAAATATAAATGAGTTAAGATCAGTCTTGTAGATCACATTAGTTGAAGCACAATAATGGTATGTCACCAAAATGTCAACTCCAATCAATTCAATTAAGGCTTTCACACACTATCTAGTTATTTAATACTTTATGTCATGACATAATTATTCTCTTCTATAGGCACTTGGGAGTGTTCAGAGTCTATATCTGTATTAATCAGATGTTGATCCAGGAATACATTCAAACTTGAATTTACAATTTTTTATATGTTTGTCGTAAGTCTGTTTCCACTTGAAAGTCTTGCCGCAACTGATACAACAATACTGACCAACATCACTGTGCGTCCTGTGATGATTCCTGAGCGAAACTTTCTGCTTGAACGAAGCACCACAAATGTCACACTTAAACGGCCTTTCATCAAAATGAATTCTGAGGTGGTTTTTTAAGACTTGCGTGCTTGTGAATTCTTTGCCACAAATCTCACAAATCGAAGGTTTTGGTAGATATTTTCTGTTATGACTTTTTCTGTGTATCACCATTTTTCTTTTCGAGTCGAATTTCATGTTGCAAAGATTGCAATAGAATGTACCCGTTTGATGTTTATAATCTATGTGGTTCTTCATTGCAACCTTACCCCGGATAGATTCGCCACAAATTTCACACAAGTTGACTGTAAAGTCGTGGCTCGGCATGTGGCTTCTGAGTAGGGATTTTTTGTTGAACATTTCCCCACAATCAGGACATGGAAACTGAGATTCTTCATTATGACTTTTAAAGTGGGTTTTTAGTCTTTCAGGTCCAAGGCACAATGTATGGCATATACTGCATTCCATGTATTCATGAACAACATGAGAATGCCTGAGGTGATTTGTCAAAAGGAAGGTAGTTTTGAAAGACTTTCTACAAACAATACATTCGTAATTTTCAACATTCTCACTGTGATACACAGATTTGTGGGATCTGAGATTCCTTTCACGAGAAAACTTTTTATTACACATTTCACATTCAAACAAAACTTGTTTATTGCATAACTCCGAGGTTTTCTTATGTTGGTAGAGGTCTATTTTGCAAAAGAAAATTTCACCGCACACTTTACAATTGTATGTTTGGTGACTAATGAAATGACCTTCAAGATCTAAGTGGCTGTCAAAGAAAGCAGCACACACACGACATATGAATCCCTTTTTCCCCCAGTGTTCTTTTAAAAGCTCATGAGTCTCATAAGTCACATTACAAACAGGGCAAAATGGGTCACGTTTTTTTGTTTGGCTTTCAGCAGAAAACTTGAGCTTTTTAGGAGAGGCTGAAGAGGATAGTGAATCAGACTCAGAAGTGTTATCGCTCTCAATAATTTTACTACTATCCTCCTGACTCAAACTATCGGAAAATGATTCTGAATCAAAACCTTTTTGTACATTAACATGATATTGTTTAGGTCTCTTGACTTTAGTTTTCTGTTTTCTACCAGGTTTCGCAACACTCTCATTGTTGTTTGTGTTCAAGAAATGAGTTGATGAGCTCGGCATGAAATGCATCTCCTTTGTGTCATGTTCCCCAGCCATTCCGTTGTTTACAGGTACGTTTGGCTGCAATGAGTCCGTCCCGATATTGAGAGTCGTGTCTGATGATTCTGCCAAATTATGCTTTGACTTTGTACTTCCACTTCTCCTTACCTACAAACAAACAGATGTATGAGCCTCTGATAAAAAGCTTTACTATAATTGTATAATCCTGATATGGTTTTGAATACAGAAAAGGCGATACTTTGATTTCAATGACTGAATTTGTCTTTAATATCCAATCAGTGGTTTCTTCTCAGTCAAAGTTTACTCTTCATTTATTTTCTATCCTGCTTCGTTTTCTCTTCTAACAAGATTTTTGTCGACCATAAATTTTGTTAATCAATTTCTTTACTTAATTCTTTTTTTTTGTAGCCAATTACTTTCAAAATGCTGTAGATCATATATTAAATTACAAATAATGTTAATAATAGTACATAAGGCCATTTTTCATTTTTAGAAGATAAAAAAAATACAAATGAAAAGCACATTTAACACTTAACAATGTACATTTTATCATATATTCATTCCACTAGCGCTACCCGGCAAACTTTGTACCGCAGTTTTGTATTTGCAGTTTAGTACCGCAAACTTTGTATGCAGTTTATAGAATCTTTTAAATTATTTAATCACAGCTGTTAATTTTATACACACTAAATTTATAAAACTTGACACTTCACATTTTTAGGGCCTCTGGTTTGGAGCCCTTTGGATGGATTTACACCAAACTTCACAGAAATCATGCTAAATAATGCCTGTAAGTTTCATTACAATCTTTCCAGCGGTTCCAGAGTCTATAGATATCATACATTCCAACATACATGCAAATATACATACTTCCTCTTTTAAATATAAAGATTACTATGATCAAAAGATTCCAGAAGATTTTTTTAAAATAAACTATTCAGGTTCAAGAAAGGTCCTAAGAGAGGAGTAATAAACAATACTTTACATCGTGATCCAAAAAATTAACAATTTTTATGAATAAGGCTTATTTGAATTTACACGTTCATGGCTAAGCCTATTTTCCGAAACCCTGTTCGCCATTCTGAAATAGCTATACCAAATTCTTACTTTGTACAATAGTTATGCTAGTAGTTGACTCCCTCAGCTGTAAATGTGTGAAAATACGCATATGCTGCCACCAGCACCTTGGATTTGGTTTGCACTGTGGAAAAGTGAAGTTGTGTATCCTTATATTTTTGAAGTGATTGTTTATGTTCCTTTTATTGTCTTTTACACTAACACAAAGAAAGAAATAACAAATTGCAAAAAAAAAGGTGTATGCCAAAAAGTCATGTGGACGCATTTGCAGTGTTTATAAAATACAAATTTGGTATACCAAGTCATAAAAACACTCGTTACAATTTTGTCTTTTTTTATTATTAAATTAATTTTACAGTACACCAAGACAGCCTATGTTACATTGTATACAATGTACTATTGACTGCTGCTCACAAGTACCAAGTTCTAGCCTACGCTAACATGATATACAATGATAACATGCACTACTAGATGGCAGCTAATGTGTCCATCAGGATGGCTAACAGGTACCTCCGTGCACACATTTGGGTCCACGTAGCCGTGAACGTATTAATCATACCTTGAGGTAATCACAAATCATTTCAATTGCAGTGAATTCGTCAGCTGATTCCATTTTAGGCCTATAGTTTGTTTAATTTACATTTCAATATCGCTTGCATAAAAGACTTTAGGACTTAACGATAACGGTTCATTACATTTGTCGCTCGCACCATATTTTTAAGGTGCTATCGCCATAATATTCAACATTGTTACTCCTACAATATGACCATTAGTCCTATTTTACCTATCATAACCCTGAACATATCTCAACTGAGAACCAGCAAATGAATAGGGATTTAAATAAATTTCCAAGTGATCATTGGGTTAACATTGAGAGTAAATATGACCATGTGACTTTTTTGAGTAAATTTATATACTCGAGTAATTAATTAATGGAAAGTGCAGTTCTCACCCAGCCCTAATGCTTCCTGATAAATGTTTCCTGCCGTTACCAGGGTATAAAATCGGTAGGCCTACTAACCAGTACGTATAATAGGCCTCATTGAGTTTTATTTGTAAACTTTTCCCGATTTTTCTTTTTTAAGCCCAATTTGGAAAAATGTTTTGTATGAATTGTACTTTAAGATGCTGTATAAACCAACATATCCAGTGGGTCGAATCATACAAATATTGACCCTGTATAGTCTGCTATGTAGAACATTTTGTTTAAACTTTGACACAATAATTGTTTTGGGCTGGTTGCTAATGGAAACAAATTTAATGATTTTGATTTTTTCAAGTCAGAAAATAAGAACTAATCTTATCTGTGATGGCCATAATTGGGGTATCTGTGATATTAAGATGTTGTCATGTTTAAAAACACAAAGATCCTAGGACATCTGCAAGTTACTAAAACAAGTTATGTATGGCACAAGAAATAACATTGTCTTTGTAGTTCCATTGGAGGTATCAATAAGGAGCATCACACATTTGTTCATAACAATAAACAATGTAATATAAAGGAACTAAGAACATCTTTACCATTAAAATATTTGAAAAAGACATTCATAAGTAATTGTGTAGTTATATAATTAAAACAATTCAATGCTCAACACCATCCAACTCAATTACATTCAGATACAATTTTGATCAAACTTGCCAAGTCAAAAATACATCATCGTAAAACATAAAGTTAGACTGATGAGTAGTTTAACAGGTCTTAATTTAATAGATGTTAAATGAAACCAATAGAATAAATAAAACATCAACCACAGTGAAATCTTCAACTGAAAACGATCACCTTCAGATATTTTCAAGTTCTATATATTTTACTATGGTGTATTAAATACTGTGCGAACTTATCATTTCACACGAGTAAAGTTTCACAATAAAGGAGAAGGTGGTAATATGGACCCTCATTTTGTTATTTTATTATAAAATGAATAATTACATCAAAACTAGGGGTGATTAGCATGGTTACAATCTGGAGTTAGTAGCTGAATACATTGTAGTAGGTATAAACGTTTACAACATCATTTGATACATTTTTTAATGGGTTTTCAAAAGTCAATATTGTCTTCGTCAATCAAGATGTGCAGTTAATATGGCCCCTATGGTGTTTGTAATATGGATCCATTTAATAATGTAAGGGAACACTGGAGAACAAAATTATTACACCTGCTTTTTAGTTGAAAACTGTTTATTATACATAAGTGAATTTAATTAAATGTTTGAAGTATATATAGGTAGGTGTAAAAATTATACACTATTGACTACAATAAGACTAACGACAAAATTCGCAAACATAGTCCTCCTTCCCTGCCCCAGCACATTCATTATGAGCCCAAAGAGTACACATAAGGCATTGAACCCACGATTCCCCGTGGGTGTTGCTGGAGAATTTTTCATCACAAAAAAGGCATGACGCATCTTCTTGGTTCGGTTGAGGCTCTCCAACTGGGAGGTCAAAAGGTGAGTCGTCGGAGCCAGTAGAGAGCTGCATCTCGTTATCATTGTCACTACTCTCAGCTCGGGGTTGGCGTATCTTCTTGGATTTCCTAATATTGATATGCTGGGATGAGTCTGACATAGTTACTTGTTTTGTAGCACAAGCTTGAAGTCCAGAACAAGAAGGCTGGGAGTTGTCAAACAAACCTCTGTTGACACTTGGTGTTACACCTCTCCCACGTCCACGATGACTAGCCGCAGCTTCTTTTTTTGCTATGTAATTTTCCAGCTCTCTTTTATAAGGAGAACTAGTGACACTGTTTGCAACAGAAGGCTTTCTTCCACAATTTGACCTTTCCTTTTTTTCTGGGACAGGCTGTATGTCTCTAGGTGACACAGTGAAGGTCAGTTTGGGTGGGCGAGGACTGGCTTCAACCGTTTGAGTTTTGTGAGGCTGGTTATCAAGGTTATTACGTTGGTTTTCATCTTGTTTTTCTTCCTCTCCTGCAAGGAATTCGTGGTCTTGAAATATATTCCTTTTTAGAGGGTAAATTCCTGTGACCCTGAATCCATTCACAGCGTTTATCCTTGTGCTACATTGCAGATATGCCTTTCCGACGAGGTAAGCAATATCATATGGTCCAACAGGTCTTGTTTCATGAAGCATCCATTGCCTGATGTTTTCGCCGTAGTGTGTTTTCAAATCTCTCATGAATGATTGGTCTAATGGTTGCAATTTATGTGTGGTGTGAGATGGTAAAGACAAAATTGTGATGTAATTATTCCGTGCCAAGTCTATCACATCAATATTTATGGTATGAGAAAAGTGCCCATCAAGGATAAGTAGTATGGGTGAGGTCTCTGTTGGCTTAGTTTTGTCTATAAAATGGGCCAGCCAATCTCGGAATAAATTTGCTTGAACCCAGCCAGATGGATGAGCTCTTCCAATAGACCCAGGTGGGGCTCCTCTCATAAGAAGATCTGACATATTTGTTCTTGGGAAAATCAACATCGGAGGAACATACGACCCTCCTGCACTCATGGAACAGATGACTGTTACCAACGATCCACATTCTGCCGCAGGCATAGAACAACTTTGACATTTACCTTTATTGGAAATTACCTGTGGTATCTTGGTATGGTCAACACTAAATCCTGTTTCGTCAACATTCCAAATACGGTCACCCAGGTAATTGTGTTTAGAATATTCCAACTCCAGCAAATCATAAAAGGCATTAACTCGTTCACAAGTAAAACCTTTTGCACGAGCATATGAGGTAGGTTTTCGAATTGACAGCTCTTGATGACATCTAAGGAAATTGTTGACCCAAGTCCTGCTAGCAATTTCATTTCTAAATTTTGTTTGATTGCCGTTCCTAACTGCAAGTTGGTATGCCATTCGTCGGACATCCAAAAGAGTAAAACCATAAAATTTAGCCTCCAAATACAGTAAATATTCTACTAGTTCAGTTTCTAGTGCTTCAGGTAGAGCTGGTTTTCTACCTAGTTTCTTTGTAGGAACCTCAGCTGCCTGAGAACTACTAGCCTCTTTAATGTATCTTCGTAAGGTTGTCTTGGGTACTTCAAAGTGTTTGGAAGCCTTTTTGACCCCCATCTTTTTTAAAATTACAGCAGATACTGCTTCTTTCATTTTGTTTTTGTCCCATATTTGCCTTTTACTGGCAGGTTTTGGTGACAAGCTGACTCTAGGCATCTGAAAAATAAATTAACCACAAATATTGAAACTGCTTGTAATATGTACCCCGGGGTCCATATTACATTATAAACATTAACCTGTTACAAACACGTGGTTATCTCTATACATAAAAATGAATGTTTGTATCTGTCCTTTATGCGTTGCCAAACTACTCATCCGATCCCAATGAGATTTAGAAGTTGCTCTGTATGTGTCTGGGAAGGTTTTAGTGAAAAGTATTTTTTCGAAAACCCCATAAGTTTCTATTTTATGGTATTTTAAATTTCTAATATTAACCTTACAGGGACTAAGTTGGTTTACAATAATGTTCTACAATCAAAATATTTGATGTCTTAAGCTACAGCTGTTGGTTAACTTTCCATTAGTAATATGCTTTACCAACCAATACCATGTGAATCATTCAGTACTATAAAACTGTGAAGTAAATACTGTATGTGCTGTACAAAATGAACATGAACAGCTTTATTCGTCACGTCAATAGTTTACGGTTTTCGGGGATTATGTATTAATATTTTTTATTTTCTGTCTGATTAAAAGTCACATGTTTATATGTTGGCAAAATAAAAAATAAATACAATGTTTCTATATATATATGTGTATATATATATATTACGTTTATCATTATTATAATAAGCAGCTGTTGTGTATCTTTCCTATAAAAGCTGTATTACAGTTAGGTTTAGATTAGAAAATTTTGAATCAATCAATTTGGTTGGATTTATTTGTTTTATTGTTGTTATTAATATGTCTTATCGTTTCAGTATTGTTATTCACTATGCTGTGACTCAAAATATCTAATCTTTCATAATGAAGCCGTAACACTATTCAACTTCAGAAGATGGCCAATCTTAAAGTTAACATGTATTTACTCTCAGGTTTTACGAAGTTCGCCAGGTAAACTAGTGCATTATAAACTGCAATAACTAGAACTTTCTAGTCTGTCTTAAACTGGTGTCAATAGACTCTAAATCATAAGCATGGTACCTCAAACTAAGTATGTATCAGTAGAAGTAGGTGAAAATTAAGAAATTTACATAACTTTAAAGTTTTACACAAACACATCTCACTTCACAACTACTGAGAGACTGAGCCGTATGGCTTCCAGCACTCAAAACGGCCAATTGACATACTAATAGACTAGTTTCAGCATTCTCCACAAGATTTTAGCACATTGTTTTTAAAATATGATGGGGGCCATATAACATTCAGGGTCCATATTACCACCATCTCCTCTGTACAAGAATTCACAATAAAAACTATTTAACAGGAATTGTGTTTTAGTTTTAAACAAAATAAGTAGAAAATTATACCTATCCTTCCCTTCCAGACACAATTTAACAATTTTTTACAAATAATTCCAAATTCACCCAAATTAAAGAAGAAACCATACCTACAACCTCATACCAAAATGGTATGCTTCAGAGAATCATGAGGTCTACTAGTTATTTTCGTGTCTTATACAGGTCTAAATTAAATTATCTTGATTATTTAGGATATTTACACATCCCATTTTCAGTCAATGTTACATCCCAAGTTACATGTCAAATGATGTATTGCAAAGTGAAGGAACAAAGTTAAATACTTTGTCTGAGCAAACTAATAATATTAAATAATCACTTACCAAATGAATGGCATCTGCCCTTCAGGTGTCAATTTTATTAAAATTTCTTACAGGAACCGGTTTCGGTCTTGTAAGGAATGTTTAAGGTCTGTAAGGAATTTTAATAAAATTGACACCTAAGCGATTATTTAACTATCTAGGTGTCTAGGCTTTCGAAATAATAATAATATTAGTTCTTCTTTACTAATAATATCAGTAATTCTTTATAATATTATAAAGATGTGGTTTCTGTATGTTTCTTTGTTTGTGGGTTTGTTGTGGCAAGTAAACACAAAAAATACTGAACCGACCAGTTTGAAATTCTACACAAAGGTAGATCTCAACCTCAAGCAACTCTTAGGCATATTCATTTCCTTAAAATGCTCTCGGGCTACGCCTCGTGAATGTCCTTGGTTTCAATGTTTACATTTTCAAAGAATGCATAAAATTACTTGTATTTCAACAGCTGAGAATACTAAAATTTGAAGGTTCGGGAAGCAGAAGAAACAGTTGCTGTAAATGTTCTCAGTTTCAATGTTTATAGTTTCTGATTTCACCATCTGTTTACACTCTTTTTTACAGTCCAGGTAGAAGAAGAAAGAAAGTTCATTTTTACAGATAAGTTGCAGGATAGAAATTAATATTGTCGAAAATTGTAGATTTTAAGATTTCTCCCGATGCCTTCTCTATTAAGTCATTCCTCATCCTTTCCCAATATTACTTAACAGGTGGTACATTGTCATTTTGTAGAACATTTTTCCTTTGTAACATGTTGTATGTTTTAGAATATTTAATTAATGCCAAAGATAGATAAAATAATAAAAAGGAACTTCTCTCAAATATTTTTCCCCGTGCGAAGAACGGGTACTTTAGCTAGTATACAATAATTATGATAAGTAAATGAGAAATACTAGTATGAAAAGAATCCGTAATAGTATCTGATTCCATAATATATAATAAAATAAGACAAGATGGAAGAGATTTAACAAAGTAAAAACTCTTGTTTTGCAAAACATAACGACCAAGAAATATTAAAAATACAAACTTACCGATGAGGAACCAAGTGGATCACGCTGGTTACTATCAACATCCATTGCTTCTGCTTCCTCTTTCATACATTCCTGAAAAAATGTATTTATAAATTTACTTTATTTAAAATATGTATTGGGTGTTATTTGAGAAATCATCATTTAATACTACATTTACACTACACTGATGGCTCTGTAATTTATAATCCTATTTATAACTACCATTTACATTTGGTATAAATGGCTCTTGAAAGTGAAAATATAGGTTTAGCAAAGAAAACAAAAATAATATAAACTCATAGGTAGCACGTGTTCGTGAAATTGCTTGGCAAGAGGGTCGATCACTGGGTCGATGACAGGTACTTCAAAGCATTTAATCCTAGTAAGCTTAACTGTAAATCCTTATTTAGGGCCCATATTGATAAAACTGACCAAGAATGGCAGAGCCTTTTCTGCACAGGAACGGCTAGATGGTCTTGCTTCAACGCATTTGACTATACGTGTGTGTGTGTGTGTGTCTTTATATGTGTAAATAACAGTGGACCTGAGCTCAAGTCAGACAATACCAAAATAGAATCTTTTTACCACATATTTTCAATACTACCAATGAGATATTGGTATGATCACACATTGGACACACCTGTTGAATGTGTGTCAGGTTGTACACATAGGAGCCATTTATTGACACCAAAGGTGAAAGTGGTTATCATTAAAATTCTTTTGAAACTGTAATTTGAACTCTGCTAAGGAATTATTTACAGAAAAGTTTAGAGAAAGTAAGTTTTTTGTGAGTCATTGTATGCAGCAAAGACTATTATTTTGCAGGTTATATGAACTATAAATTTATTAAAATTGTTATTGTCTACAGATAATTTTGTCTAGAATGGAAAACACAATGAAAAGGAAACCACCAACATTGAAAAAAATACTAATACGGTGGAACAGTGAACTTATTAGTTCAGTACACTGAACTAACGATAGCTGCACGAACTGCAGGTATGTACGTACGGTATCACAGTGCTTTGACAAGACGTGAGTCACTGACACTGGCCTTGATGACGGCGACAGTGGATATAGCATAGGGAGAGGGGGTCGGGGTGGTTAGCGGTAAGACAACAATAAAATGCCGTTTCTAAAAATAGAATGGGGTATCTAGCTAAACAATAGCCGCGGCCCTCACGTTGCACCACCGACCGAACTTTAGCTATACGTTGCCTTCATCTCGGCCCGATTTTCTTGACATTATATACGAGGTTTTAGAATTTACTGATGATACATCCGAGGTTTTACCTATGTAAATACCTATAGTTTGGCGGGACCTAAAAATAAATTACGTTATATCCGAGTTGACGTTACAGCGGAGGCCACAATAACCAAGTTGCACTGTATTGTCTATGCATCTTTTAAATGTAGTGGCACTTTGTGGAATCCTTCCTCAAAATTCAACAATACGGAATAATTACCAACACAACTGTTTTCCATGGAAAAACATTTTTTCTTTTGTCTAAAGATACTTTGTAATAAAATACATTATAGGTAGAAATTACTAGAAGTTAGTTCTTACAAGTGAATCAAAAGCTACTTCTTCCATTTCCAGTACTTGGGACTCATCAATCATTGTATCATGTTTATTCTGAAACATATTAACATGTAAAAATATATTCAAGGTAATAAGAGAAATGGTAAAAATGATAAAATGATCTATTCTTTTCAGTATTCTTAGGCAATGAAGTTTATTAACTTACACACGTACATTGGAAACTCTTAGCCAACAACAGATCAAACAATAAACAACTACTGATTTTTTTTTGTTTTATGTATTTCCCACGGTTAAACCAATTTTAAGAGATGAGTTGCTTAAAAGATGGTAGCCTAAGATATTATACCTTAAATTAATTCTTATACCATCATTAATTTAATAAATAGAGCTATAATGTGTAAGAATCATAAATACTTTTATAAAAAATAAGAATAATAAATAAAAATAATAAATATGAAGAGAACAATAAATAAAACAAAACTTCAACAAAAACAAGTAAAATATGTAAACAATAACAAATTCATAGACAGCATAAGGCGATAACATGAATAAATATGTAAACATAAGATAACAAGAATAAAGATCTGTGAATATGTGTTGTGTGAATATGGTAGGAGTATGTGTGTGTGTGTGTAGGGAGAAGGTGAGGAGGCCATGCCTTCACAGACACTGTTGTAGCCCTTTAACGCAGCTACCAAAGAAACACTCACTATATAATGAAATAAAATTTGTAAGGGAGGAAACCATGCCCCCTAAAAACAACAAGAATTGTAGCTCTTTAACGCAAAAGGCAGCAAACCTGTGAACTCCTCACATTGAAAAATGCAAATAACAAGGAGGCATTGAACAGAACAAGTCAAAAGAAGTTCTCTAAGAAATTTTGAAAAAAAAAATACTCTTGTAACAAATAAAAATGCAGTAATAATCTAATGAATTACAAATACTCACCAAGGATTCCTTTGACATTTCACACATTCTTTCGGTTTCACCAACAACAACAACATGATTCTGAAAATGTAAACATAGGTAATTATTGATCAATTGGAAGCTTAGATAACAATTTCGATTTTCTATTGAATTATATACCCTTGATGTACAGTTTCCCTAAAAAAAGCAATCTATAATTTAAATTGTTTCCTAAAAAACTGGAAATTATTTTTTTTCAATAAAATAAATACACCTGTCACAGCAGACTGACAAGTTTGATCAATGTCTGTTGATAAGTAAGAGATTTATTTGCCTATTCTCCATAAAATTGACATGGGAAAGAGTGTGTAGGTTTTCTGCTGTAAGGAACAATGGAAGTAGGCATTTATACCATAAACAATTTTTATTTTGACCATTTATACCAAGTTTCATCAACATCTGTCCATAAATAAAGGAGTTTGCCTATTCTCTATATGATTAAGATGGGAAATAGAATATATAGGTTAGCTGCCTGCTAAACTCATAAACTATGATTTTTAAGCATAAATGGATAATCTCAACCGCATTAAGCTAAATACCAAGTTTCATAAAAAAATATAGGTAGATTGATAACTTGAGTGAAATATTAATTTTTCTTATCCTCCGTAAGATTAACATTGGAGCCCCAAAATACAATGTACTGTGTTTAGATTTTTTGTTATCACGGTAAATTGAAGATGGAGAAAACCTTTAAGAAATAAATTGTGTAGTTTTTTAAGCTCGTAAATCGAGGTTCCACTATAATAAACCTTCCATGTCATAAAATGTTAACAAGGTCAAAGTACAAATTATTTATATTTCTAACTACTTAAAATTTCTACCTTACCAGTGGGTCAGGTACAGCCTCTCTTGTTTCTTCTGGAGCTTTTTGTAATGTTTCTGGTACCTAAAATAAAAATTAAGTTTGTTATTTACAAGTTGAAAGAAATCTTCCCTGTGATGACAAATTAACTACAGTGAAACTTCAATAATTTGGACCTAAAGGGACCAGTGACAAAATTCAAATCAATCAAAATTTCAAATTAAACAAGTTCCTATTAAAGGCAATTGGAAAATGCACAAAAATATTTCTTGATAATAATAATATTATGTGATTTAGATATAATAACTTTTGCTCTGTATCAATCATATCACACACCTCACCTTCAAACTTAATACTAACATATATTTACTAATTCTCCGGAAAATTAATGTAAATTATTTTACTAACGTAAAAATTTGCCATTGACTTGTGCTCTTAGACATGCCATACTATGTAGTTCACAGAGATTACAGCTCAAAGAGTTCATTGTCAATGTAAGGTGAGTTTTAATTAAATTCAACATTACAGTTCAGTGATGAAACGATGAAACTTCAACAAGTAGAGGTTTCTCAGGTGAAACTTTAATATAAGTTAAATATTAAGTTCAATAAATAAAGTTTTTTTTGTAAAAATTTCTAAATATAGAGGTGTTGAGGACCTCTGAGACTACTAATGAATAGCAACGGAAATTCAAAATAGCAAAATTTCTGTGGTTAATCCTTTGATATAGGGAAGATAAAACAACATTTTGAGAGTAATTAAAGTGGCAACAAAGTGGAAATAAATCCATTACACACATCTCAGTCCCTCTCCACTATAACTTAACTTTAGCCCTTTCCAAACATTTTTTACTAAGATGATGTCACCAGGTCTGAATTTATTCTAAGGAATTACAACTATATTAAGCATTTATACAATTACTATTCATCATTGTCACTATTATTATTTATAATATTTACATCATCAACTAAACTCTTCATCACTAAATTCACTTCCAACCCTTTTAAACTCTTAAGGAGTATGGCAGATCATCCTGAAAGGAGTAAAAATGCCGTTACCTAACGGCAGCAGTGTAAAGTGTTCAAAGAAGTACTGCTGTTATGTAACGTTTAAAAAAATATTCCACACTGGTTTAATCCTTATATTATAAAGTAGCAAATCGATAAAAAAATGTATTTTTTGCGATGAAACATGGTTGTTCTGCAATATGTAGTGATATTAACAAGTGTTATTGAACAGTATTGGACCATTTGCTTTTGTGAACCGTAAGGAGGCTATGTCACTGGTGCGGAGCAGTATTGTCTTGGCGACATTTCTGTGCACCAGTATGCAAGTACCACCATCACATAACGGCCCTACTCTTTAATTTAAGTGCTAAGATCCGATATATCGGATCTCGGCATATTCCCGAAAAATGCTAAGATCCGATATATCGGATTTTACCATTTTCGTCATATCTCAGTTATTTATTGGAGTATACCAATGACAAACATATCAAAATAAAGATAAATAAATTATCTATTGGAACATAACATATTTTAATATTTCATATAGTATACGCCAGAATACGACGGGAATTTAATGGCGGCGGCGTCTGCTGCTTACTGCGCAGTAGTGAACAACGACGTTACAGCTGTTAGAGGCGGCGTTCAAATCTTTGTATTTGTTGTTACAGTTGAGGTTATTATTTGTTTGTGACTATTTTGTGTGTATTTACTTAATTTTTAGTAAGTATGGGTGACAAACATCCTAAATCGCCGTGAGTGAGAACACTTTAGCCGAATTCGCGAGAGAGTACGATTGATTTTGGACGTAGTGACGATGAACAATTTAATATAAGTAGCTTTATATAAAGTAATATAATAAAAATAATATAAATAAAACATCTGTAAATAGTGTAAATATTAAATATAGACCATGAGTAACAAGATAGACTTTGGTTAGATAGTGTACTTGGGCTCCACAAATATGCTGATTTTCACCTTGGAAAGTTTTTGTATTTATTAACAAAACTTTTTTATTTGTAAAGCAATTAGCTTGAAATTTTCAGTATTTACTTAAAATAATATGTACTTTCAAAAGATACTGTATTCTGTATCCATAATTTTGATTTTTAACATTGTTTGTTTATTTGAATGTTAAAAATTTCTATATACAAAATTTATGTTTATATATATCGTACATATAATATATATATTTGTAAACATTTTTAATGTATAAATATATATATAATTTTTATTTGAGGAATTTCATTAGCTACTAAACAAAACAAATTTCAATAAAAAAATAGCTTTTAATTTAAGCCAGTTATGACATTTTTTTAAAAAACTCTAAAAATCACATTTTCCAGCACTTTGGAATATGTCATGAATTTTGAGCACATTTTGAAAATATACCAAAAACATCCTACTCTTTAAGTATTATCACTTTCAAATTAATTTTCAATAGAATCGTCAGATAAGAAGTATCTGTGACGCCATGCTTACAAACAAACGCAGTTGACAGCAGACAACTGATACGAATTTTATAAACTAGAAACAGAGAAATATCTCAGAACGTATTAAAATAAGTGTATTCTAATGACATCTATCGGCAATACACAGAAACAACTGAAGAACGATAGGTAACACAATTTACAGCAAAATAACTAATATGTCGTTTGGGCCAGATCAGTTGAATACTTACTTACTGCCATAGCACCACAAATCTCAGTTGATTTTTAGATTTGACTCTGAGATTTGTGGAGCCACTGAGTAAGCAATGTAAGTAACTGTCACTGTAAGTAATCAATGGGTTTAAAATCAGATCAGTTGATAAGAAAGGGTTAAAATACCTAATTACTGGTTGCATTAGTGTCTAATGAATAATAACTAATAAGGTATTTAAATCAACTTAGCTTAATATAAATCTGCTTGGGTATCATTAATATTCATATTTAAAGTGGCATGACTATGTCCAAATATAAACTACATAAAATGCCTTATTAACATACATCATCATAACGATCATCCTCTTTCCTGTCTGAATCTTTATCATCGACATTATCAGAAGCTATCTCATCCATATAACTTTCTTCTTTAATGTTGCATTCTTCAATATCAACCTGAAACAAAGATACAAGAGTCCTGTGTCAGAATTGCTTTTTTCCTGAGTAAGCCCAGTAAATCCAGGATTTTTGGTCGAGCGAATTGCCAATACTCTGCCCAGACTAAGACATATCTATGTCAATAATGTATATAATGTAAATAACAATAAATGTATAGTATAAAAATGTATGAATGTTTAAATGCTATTATTCATTTCTATAAAACACAATAAAGTACATATAATTTTATAAATATTTCATAAAATATATTGAAACTTTTAACACATGTCACTAACGATATTTAGAACTAAAAAACATGTTTCCCATGGTAAAAATAGTATCTTTTTATTGTATATTGTGTTGAATATGTGTATTTATATAAAAATTAATAAAAACTAACTTATCAATAGTTTTCATAATTTTTAGTTTCTTCTTTCATATTAGTATATAACAATTAATTCCTGACAATCTGATGAAAAAATCATGTTGCTAGTGTGACAACTAGGGAATATATCAATTTTTTATCCTTTACAAAACAGCCGTTATTTGGAGCGTGCATTTTTTGGAGGCTCAAACAAAAAATTAAGTTGCATTTTTTTGGCATACTTTTTTTGCCTGGTTTTCAAAGGGTTAATAACCATTAAAATGTCAGTTTAATCCAAGCACCTTTAAAATTCTGCTAATTTGCGTCAAGTATCACCAACGATGATTGGGTAACATAATCAGTGGTTTTTCTTGGCTAAAACTAATAAAAAGTAATGCTTTGTTTTTTCCAGACTTGAATAGGCCTATAAATTTGTATTTTATAACAAAATTTAAAAATTTGCACATACCCCTCTAATGCCTGCGATATTTAGCAGCTATTCGCTGAATGATAATTATGTGTGACACAGTTTGCATCTCTAATAAAGCTGGCACTATTCACAATCCTCTATACGATGTGGGAGTTTATATCCTGTTATATTTACAGTTTAAATTTTAAACTCTTAAATAACTTGAAGTTTGTATTTCAAATAAGCCTTACATAACTTTTTACCCAAGTTTAATGTTTTTTTCTAGAATTTTTATCAGTCTGAACTAGAGTTAGAGTTTGAAAAACATAGTTTATTACCTGTGACATGTTTTCTCTAAATTTCTTGTCTGAAGTTTGAACTTTAATTCGAAACTCATAGCACTTTTCAAGATCGTGTTCACATTCTGAGCAAATAGACTCGGGAAGACCATCATTCTTTTCAACCTGGAAAAAACTATTAATTACATAACTGTGTATATCACAAAAGATGTCTAACAATAGATCCATTTCTAAACTAAATTTTCTGTGATGAAATAAACTCCCATGGCCAACAGACACATTTTCAAATCTAAGAGATGATTTCTATCTAGCTTATAACATTTTTTTTATCTAGAACTATCGCTGTACAGTGTTTCATACCTCTCAACATACACTTCAGATTATTGTGTTCCATAGGTCAAAACTAATACAGTAACCTCTCTCATATCCGGACTAATGTGGGGACGGCCGATCCGGATAGGAAAAATCTGGATATGAGAAGGCAATAAAGCATCCGGATATTAAATAAAAAAACATAATTTTTGTTTTAATACTTTAATGACATCAAAACTAAAAAAAAGTATGTAATACAGTATAAAGCGGTACAGTATGTAGAGTAATAGAAACTAAAACGAACCGGTGCAAGAAAGAGTAGGTCACTCAAGCAAAGCAAAGGCGACACTGACCACTGATGAGGGTGTCGTGACTACAGTACATGTGATTGTGATGGCTAATGGGGTGGGTAGAGACAGGTGGGATGGGGAGGTTAATTGTTTTGTGAGTCAGCGAACTTGCACCGGATAGCAAAGAAAACAGATTAGTGCTCAAGACTCAGGTGCTCGGGACAAGGGTGACTCTATCGTTCCCTCTACTTTGCTTTGGAACATTAGGCCCTACTGCTGTCCACATCGCTTCAACCCCGCGTTCAGCAACTGGCGCGCTACTAACTGGCCTACAAACATCGTTTGCGACTACTGGGTTAACAAACATTGGCCTCCTAGAATGATTTCAAATTTTTGTATTCTTTCAAAATCAAGCCCGGATATGAGAGGGTTCACTATAACAAGTTTTTAAAATATTTTTTATCCTGCTTTGATGCCATTGAGTGTTTCTTTCCACCTATTCATTTAATGTTTACAGGGAACACATTTTACACTTATTTCTCATTACTACTGGGCTTAAAATACCTACCTGGGTAGGTCGTTTCAGAAAGGTAATAAGGACACATTACCTATAGTTACAAGGGCTACACTATAAATTATACTAGGACAATATAAAACAATTACTTATCTTTTACCACTTTATAGGTTATAGGAAGAGGATTAAGAGTGGGCTGATCATGGGCATGGTTGGGGCCAAATTTAGATTAAAATAACAAGGCATGTTACTTCAACTTATCATTGATAGGCCTATTATTATGTTTGTGTTCCCTAGTTGACATATGTTCTCTCACTTCAAGAATGAAGAAACCTACCATATTACTGTACTATATAAATAACTAACTCACCTGTACATCAGCTAATACCATAACTTTTGCTGACAAATCCTGAGAAAATATTGATACATAACTGTGTTTTGAGTCCATGCATATTCGACACGCAACATAATCTTCAACTAAATCCGGCATTACGATTTTTAATTTGTGTCTCCAGGACAATGCTAGTGCTACAAAGGCCTAGCTGACCTGTAGATTGACAAGTTATTTTAACATTCAATGTTCCATCACGATGTGTTAGACAGAACCGGATTAGAATGCCAACATTTTATAACAACCACACTACAACTACCAGGTAAGTTAGTGTCCACAGAGTGCCAATCACCATTACACAATCTTGAAAATTATAAATCTAATCGGAAATTCTATATCCTAGAAGGTTTCTCCTAAAGAGTAACAAAACGACACCCATCTTTATTTCTTTTTCGTTGTTGCCATTTCTGTTTTCTTTTCCATATTTATCGGTCATTGAGAAGAAGAAGACTTTCCCAATTCTCTTTTCTTCAGCATTTCTTAATCCTCTAACATTCACTGCATCCTAGGATGATGCAAGAGGGTTTAATACGTCTATTCGGACATTCGGTCGAAAATCGATTGATTTTCTCAATGTTTTGATTTCAACACTATCGTTTCGTTTCGTTTGTGTACGTTCTCATCACTCAGACTCCTCTAAACTTACATATTACATTACGTGTCTTCACCAAAATCCGTTGTAAATAAATAAATAAAATGGTCTGTATTAGCAAGCGTTTCTCATCCAAAATAAGCTGTTTTCAAAATTACTCTCGTCAAAAATATAAGTAAAATTAGAGTTTTGTCTGTACATTGCTCAGAATTGTTCATTTTTTAGTTATTTTTACTTTTCGTGCGTTAGAGAGGCCGAAACCGGTCTTATCTCAATTTTTGTCTGTTTGTCTGTGACGCTTCAGGAGGCATTTTACGCCTTCTCCGAAAAAACGGGAGAAGTGATTACAATGAAACTTATTTCATGTATTCTCTACATTCCAGAGAAGGTTTATAAGTGCTTTAAATCGCCCCTTGAAAAGTAAATAACGAGCATTTAAAAACCTAATTTTACGCGATATTACACGCATTTTATCCAGTTTTCAATGAATAACTTACTGGTAATAATCAGCTGTCTTAGTAGTTTAAAGATTTAATAGAAATCAAATCAAACAGCTGTCAAATCAATATTAGTTAGTTTATATTGGTCATTGATTTTAAACCCATTTGGAAATCATACTATATTAAAAAGTTATGTTTACGTATAACTAATTATAATAGTGGTATAAATGTTCTAATCTATTTAATTGTAAAGTAGTAATGCTAAATAATAAGCTGGGTATTGATTTATTTTATTTGTATTGTATGTTTAGGATTTCAGGTTTACATTTTGGTATGATAATCTTTCTTCTTTAAACTGAATCCTACAATCCGTACAAAGGACGGGCTTACTGCTAGTTATAATAAAAATCAATTAAACTCAGTATCAGTATCAAAATCTATACAAAAAGTGAGACTAAAATTTATTTACATTGACCGAGCTGTTTAGAAATAGCTATAAATTTCTTTTATATCTGCTCAGACCCAATCTATTATTTGGAGGAGAGCATTATAAAAAGTAGAGCCAAAGTATGAGAAGTCCCACCGGGCAGGTGGGACTTCTCATAGGGGGAGTTAGGCATGAATTGGGTAACTTCCTTCATGCCTAACTATAGGAAAGTACAGCTGCTCATCCTGCCTCGTGTTGCGGTTGGAGATATCGCGCCGGGCCAGAAGTCTCTTACACAGGTACTCAGGCTGGCCGAGCTCTAAGGCTTATTTTTACTTTTATCTTGTTTTGTTAAATGTTTATGAAATAAATGAAAATCCTAATTGTCTAATAAAGTATATTTATAAAAAAAGATATATCGGTTATTAATTTTAGATTCATTAAAACATCTTTCGGAGGACATAAATGCTAGGGAAATATATCTTAAACCTTGTGGCTGCACTGGAAGTAGAAATTGACAAAATCGAAAAATCAAGCTCTGATCAAAAAATATATATATTGTGAAGATGGCTGCCTCTGCAGGTTTGTTTATTAATTACATTTTTATCATTAATTCATAAACTCCCTTCTTTTGAACATATTTATTTGCATATCCTCTCATTTAGTGTCTATTACACAGTTTAAAAACTGTAAAATGTCGTAAGCAATTTAATTGCATTATTATTTTGCCACATTGTCATGTGATCAATATTTTGTTTCTGTGATACAGTGAGTATGTTACAGTTACTATTTTGTTCAAAATATCGTAAAGGGACAATTAAATGAGTTTTCCCAGAAAAACAAAATTATAAACTCGAAATTTTTCATGCATTATCTCGAAAATTGGGTAAGCTTTAAGTTTATTTCTAGGCATAACTTAAGGTTATGGTAATTGCATGGTTTTATCAAGGACTCATTTTTAAAATCTAAAGACTAGTTTTACCTGGGCTGTCTATTGAATACTACAACATTTTTGTGGAATTTAAATCAAATGTATCATTGTGAAATATATCTTACACTCATTATAATTATAAGAAATATGGTAAATATTCATCCATTTTGACTGAAGTCAATTTAAATGCTAGTTATATTACAACAAATTTTAAAGTAAATCATTTTGTTCTGATAGCAAATGGACTGTTCTTATATATCTGTAATAAAATGACTCCAGTTTTTCATGCCACAGTTGGGGGAAAATGTTTATTTTCTCTATTGAGATGGTGAGAACATATAAGGGCATCTTCCTCTAAGCATGTAAAGTTGACGAAATTTCATCACAAATAGGGCCCCTGCCTAGTATAATGTCATACGTGTATTACATAATTTTATAAAGAATAGATTTCCAACTTCTAATTTTGAAATAATGATAGGCCATCAATTTTAATTATTTTTATTCAAATTTATGTTACGTCTACTTTTACAATGTCAAACATTTTGTTATTGCTTTGTTTTTTTTATTTATTTACTAGCCAAAGTACCCGTTCTTCGCACGGGTTAAAAAGGCTGAAAGGTGTGGGCTCTACTGATACATTTAAGTTATTGTTAATTAATTCTTCATTGTTTACAAAATGACAAAACATGAGTGTCTACAACATGACAAAGTAACATCTGTCAAATATTGGGAGAGGATAAGGATTAATGTAATAGAGACAGTCGTCGGAAAAAAACTTAAAATCTACCATTCCGCTATTTCAAATAATTCACTAATTTCGATCCAGCAGTTTAACTGAAAAATCAACTTTATTTCTTCTTCTTCCCGAACTGTCAAAATATAGTGCAAACGGATGTTGTCATTAGAAAATGTAAACATTGAAACCTAGGACAGTCACGGCAGCTCTTTCTTCTTCTTCTCCTTCTTCTCGAACTGTCAAATTTTAGTATTCACAGCTGTTGACATTCAAGTAATTTTATGTTTTCATTCTCTAAAAATGTAAACATTGAAACTTAGGACGTTCACAGGGCGTAGCCCGAGAGGATTTTAAGGAAATGAGTATGCCTATGTGTTGCATGAGTTTAAGATCTACCTTTGCCTAAAATTTCAAACCGGTCGGTTCAGTATTTTTCGCATTCACTTGCCACAACAAACCCACAAACACACAAACCCACAAACAAACATACAGAAACCACCTCTTCTTTATAATATTATAGATTAATCTACTTATTAGTTTATTTATTTATTTCTCATTAAAATTAGGGCATATTTGTCAAATTTGTTGCAGGATACATTCAGGTTTCATCAAAATTGTTGTATCAATTATACTAGGCACTGTTAACAAACACTGTTTTATAGAATTAGGTTTTCAAACTTTTATATAGGCTATTCAATTTTGAACTGTAAGTACCCCTGTTGCAGTAGACCATAATCCTCATCAAATTTCCATATTCTCAATAATTATTCATAATACTACACATCAATGCATCCTCTTAAGAATGTGCTACCACTTTTAATTGTTTCTGTTAAGGCTCCAGTTTTCCCCTGTAAATATAATTTACCTTTCTTGTTTGAAAATTCTTGTGAATACCAGTATAGCTATAAAAGATTTTCCCTTCATTCCTATCTATTTTTGCTGTTGTCTGTAGTTATACTGTACTGTTGTCATGTGTACTGTAGTGTAGCCCATTATGGTAAATGGATGGGTGTGATATTATGGTTCAGCCCTGACGTCATGGTGAATGCAAACTTTATTCAGCTGTCAATCTTGCCCTTAGTATTATATGTATTATACGTTACTTATGAAGAAAAGCCGTTAGCTACCTGAAAACTTAATATATTGTAGTATTCATCAGTCTTATCTAAAGGAAATCTTTGAATCAATACTGTTTATATCTCTTTAAAGGAAACTTAACATTTTGGGTGATACACATATAATGGTAAAAATAATCTTATGAAATTTAATTTTTAGTAGTAAATTTTAAAACTGTCTCAACGTTTAAATGAAGTTTAATAAGAAAAATAAATTGGCTCTAAACGTCTTAAGGGTATATTTGTACTTAGTTTTGTAATAGTAATTTTCAGGATTTAATAGGCCTATAGGAAAGATTTTTTTTGTCATCCTATTTTTTCATACTTATCACAGAAAATCAATTTGTTGTTTTTACTTTTAAGAGTTTTTTTTTGTTTATATCAAGTTAATTTTTTTTCAAATGGTTCAATTTTACATCATGATAATAGCTATTTATTAACAAAATGTTATAAATATTTCAGTGAAATATAATGATAAAACAAGATTACCCTGGCTTTATTTATGTGATAGCACATTATTAGATCTTAAATATATGAAGCTTTATCAAATTATTCAAATAATAAGTAAGGAATCAATTTTAACCTTTTCCCTATATTGCACTTGAGTGCCAAAAGACAAGAATTGTGTGAACAATTTCTATGGCTTAATATTTTTCTTTATGGCTGTTAATAAAAGCGAGACGGTTGACCGAAGCGTTGACTCTTCCCATCAGTTCACTTGGCGCCTATGCAATTCTGCATTAATGTCTCGTTAACTTTTTACTCCCTCTCTGGACAGCCACATGATTTTTGTAGTTTAGTTAATATTTGATTTGAGAAAAAACTTTTTTACGATTGTAATATTTTTTTAAAACTATCAAATACAGAAAACTTCTTAGAGCAGTAAACCAATCAAAATGTATTTAAAGTTTGCTTTTTGATTTTTTTCATACTAATGAAAATTAATAGAAAACAAATATACAACTTTTTTCTATTCCCTTAAGTGCTTTCTTGGAATAATATAAAACCTTTTTTAATATGAAACAAGATGTCCACCTGATTTATGGTTATTTGTGACGGGTAACTATCATTGTTTGAAAATAAACGACATGAAGAGGTGTTGAGTTTAGTAGGATGCTGCAATACCAAACAGACCTTGGGAGGTTTGAGAAAATAGCTCCTTATCATTTTCAGACAGTATATTAATCAGCAAAATCATTTTACAGGTGATGATGATATTCAAGATCATGATAAGTCAACTGAAAACAAACCACTGAATAATTCTGCAGAAGGTGAAGATACTAACAAACCTGGTGGTGAGCTTTGAAATGCTTTTCAGTAGTATACAGTACAGTTTACAGTACAGCCTAGTACAGTTAATTTTTTGTTTTGAAAATCTTTTGTATCTTGAAATAATAAACCTTTATTTTTTATTCTTTTGAGAAAAAAAATAGCTTAAATTTTTGAAAAATAATAAATAATTAAAAATGTAAAAAAATCATGTGCTTTAGCAATAACTTTAAAAATCAATCAATAAAATTTGTAATGTTTTAAAATCCATTTCAAAAGATATCGTAATTGAATAATTGTTTAGTTTTGAAAAAATTTATTTAATGTAATTTTAAAAAAATTTTTAATTTTAAGATTAATCAGGTAAAAAATCACAATTAAGTCTTTTTTTTTTTTACTCAAATTAAAAAACAAAATCAACTTTTTCTCTATCTTATAATAAAAAATTAATATTTTATATTAATGAATATTTTTATAATAAAACTATTTATTATTTGTGAGTATTTGTGTGAATAAACAGTTTATTTTTTTGAAAAAAATATACTTTTTCATACAGTATATTAAATAGCAAATCATTTTACATGTTGATGAAATATAATAATAATAAAAATTTTATGATGATGTTCAACATAAAACACAAATGAATAATTTGCAGAAGGTGAAATACAACAAACCTGTGTGGGTTGAAAAAATGCTTTTTTAAATTATACAGTAGTTAAATTCAGTACAGTTTAGATTTTTCTTTTTTGTTTGAAAATCTGTATAATCTGAAAATGTAACAGATTTAATACTCACATTTTAACTGATATTAAACTTTTTTTTAACCTGAATAGATTATAGATTCCAGGGATGATTCAGATCAGAAGAAATCAGACTTTACTGCTATGTTAAAAATTAGTTTTAAATAAAGAGGAATAAAAGAAGAAGAAAATCATGTGTGCTTAAATAGGAAATAAACACTTTAAAAATCATTGCAATACCATGGAAATTACACCTTAACACAAGATAGAAATGTATTTTGTTAAAATATTATGATTAAATTGTATTTCAGTTCAGCAGGTTTAAATTAAAGAAAAATTATTATTTGTCTATAATGAAATCTTTACAGAATCATCGTCCAACGGGACGGTATCATCTTCACAGGGATGTGCAAATACACTCAGACCTTCAGCTTTCTCTACTTCAGCAATTCCCTCACCTGCGTTTGGAAAAACTCCAGCTTTTGGAAACTCTCCCCAGAAAAACCCATTTAGTTTAAGACCCAGTATGTTCGGCTCATTTGGCAGTTCAGATAAAGACTCAGGTAAATTTAAACTATACAAGATATATGTGACTTTAGACATAGTGAGAACCATAAAAATCTGGCCTTATTTGGGACAAAGCTAAACTTGTACACAAAAAAACATTTAACTTATATAAATAGTTTGCAGTGTGACTGACGATTGGAATGATAGCTCCACTAAGATTTTTATAGGCTAAATAGTTTGTAGCGTGACTGACAATTGATGGGATGAAAAGCACTAGTCTACTATCACTGCTATCTAGTTATTTGTTAATCTCATAGTTTTTACCACCTTGAAAAACAGTTACCTGGAGGCCTACTTCAATCACAAATAATTGTGAATGCTGAAGTGTCAATCTGTTTTACTTAAAAATTAATGTCAAATTTTTAAATTCCGGATTATTGGGTTTAGATTCTTGTGGTGCAAGTTTTTAACCTGTGAATAGACGCGGGTGAGCGTGGTGCTCACCCTTATTAGTTAATTGGTATATACTCTATTATGTGTGATTCAAAACAATTGAGGTGAGTGTACCTTCTCAGAAGAGCCTGACATACCGGTTAACTAAAAGAAAATTTGGAAAACTAAAAGTCACTGTTCCGTGTGCGGGCAACATACCTTGACATGCTACGTGACCTGCCATAGCGAAAAGGACAATAGAAGAGGAAGAATATGATGATTAAGATGATAAAATAATGATTAATATGTATATGAACTTAAAAGATTATTAGTAAGTTCAGTAATGATTAATAGGCATTCAAATTTCAAAAAGGGAATAACTTTTATTTTGATTTTAATAAAATCTTTTCTCAATTATTTATTACTAGGCATATTTATTTTTTTAATAAGTAATTTCTAATTGTACTTTGACTAAAAAAGGTTTGACCAGTATTAAAAAGGTATTTCAACTCTAATTAGGTCGTTTTAGTGGGGGTGAGCACTGACCTCACCTGTATGTAGCGGCCACAGTTCCCCTAGTGCGTGTAGTTGGGAGTTATCAATAATTTGTCAAGTTAAGTGTAAAATATGACTAATAAACACAATAATCAAACTAGTTTATAACTAGGAAGTAAGTACATCAAAGTTGACCATTACTTATACTAAACTTTCTTGGCATAGTGTTCATATTTAAGTAGTTACTACCAAAAGTTTAAAGCAATGGTATCCCATTTCAGGCCTAAAAAAGCCAGTTGTACTCAGAGCTTCTCAACTAGAGTCAGTAACGGCCTCCCCTGTCAGCAGTACAGTTGACAATTCAAGTAATTCATTTGCTCTTAGTCCAGCTAAACTAAATAACCCGTTCTTCAAAGCAGGTCAGTAAAATGTAAAATTGTCACTAATCTATTATGCCTTGAGATAACTTACATGATTAGTTAATATGAGGTTTAAGTTATCTTAATCAGCTAAGTGATCCTGGGTTGGGTAGGAACTACCACGGTTTCAAGTCTGGGCGAGTCATTTTCAAGTTCAAGAAACACCAAGACGTTTATTCCGTCTAATTGAAATGGTCATCAATTCTCAACTGGCCAGTTGGATTTTTGACAGTTGCCGGTGGATGTAGACTCATGACTTCATGACCCAAAATCCGCTGGCAATGAGTCATGATGATCATGGGTGGAATGTGATTAATTTTAGTCTGTGGTAACAGCTCCGGCACTGGCATGTTGAAACGTAATTCATCAAGCCATGTTCTTCCAATAATTCATTTCGTCTCGCTCTCACTATTTCTTACTAAATAAATATTTTTTTTTAATTGATCCACCTCTGTACTCACAACATTCCTCTTACACAAACCATGATATAAAAATGATCATGGTCGTGAGAAACTATGACAAAAGTACTGAGTAACTATGATTATTGTTAGCTTGACTAACTAAAATATAATTAGTGTATTGCATGAATAACCACTTCTTTAATTTTCCATACTTACCTTTTGCCTTTTTTTAGAAAGCGATAAAAAAGACGAGTGCAGCAGTGCAGTTTCCAGTACCAGTAATGAAAGTTCTTCTGAAACAGTTCCAAAGGTATGTTGATAATTAAAAGTACTAATAAGTACTATTGATACTCCATGCCATTAGTAGACTCTAAAATGTAAAGAACTGAGGGACAGTTGATCTGAATTCCCAAGCACGATTCATTGAAGTGTTTTTTAGGGATTCCTTTCCTACCTACACTGGATAATCCACACTAGAACTCATTTTAGCATTGATTTATTTATGTATTATTCATCATCGCCCATGTCTTTGTATTTTTTTCTCTTGTCATCTTTTAAGTTAGGGATTGTTTCAGACTGATGACAGATTAGCAGAGTTATCTTATGAGCGTATATTTTTCTAAATAATGTTTGGAATACAATAAGTCAATTCAGAATATTGTGCCAAACAAACCAGGGACCAATTCCAATTCGTTTTGAACAACAGTTATCTCGCTTTACGTATGCCCACATTCTTGCACTTTTGTGTGTGCTATGATTTATGCAGCAGCACAAGATGAGGCATATGTGAACGCTTGCCTTATTTGAGAAATTTAATAAAGCACAACAAAGTGAATGGGACAACCCTCTTGGTTCCGCCAGGCTTGGATTTCTGTGCCTTTTCGTTGTAAACTTACTTATGAAGTTTCTGTCTAGTAATTTTGTTTGTTTTTGCAAAATAATGAAAAACAAGCTTACTGTGGAATTTATTGGGGACTATAGGGTGAATAACTGTCGCCGAAGAAAAACCACATAGTTATTACGAGTATCACTTCTACTGGAATCGCTTCTCTGAAACAGGTGTTAGATTTTTTTTAATGTATGGCCTAACCCACACATAAGATAACTAAAAGCTCCTCCTTTTTTTAGTTATTTTTTCATGTCCAGAAGTGTTCTAAATTCTTCTTACACATAATCGTAGAGTGTTTTTAATAATATGTTGTTATTATCTTCTAAATCTTTTAAAATGCTAGAATTATGAATTTTGAAATGTTCTTTCATCCAAACTGATCGCCTTGATTTCTTTGGTCTATTTACTTTGTTTTAGCACTAAATATGCCACACTGATTCCTCCTAATAAAATAGCATTGCTCCACCCATTTTCAAAACACCAAACCACGGGAGGAATGTACAAGTGTAGACAGGTGAAGGGCATGCCTCAAAAAGTGTGCAACAAGGCACGGGTAGACTCATGTTGAATTGAATTTACCAGCCGAAAGGATTGTAAAACGTGAAAGCGCACAAGTGTGGACATAGCTATTTATCATGAGAATATTTAAGGGCCTTTACTTGAATACTTCAGTTGACTATATGACTTCTAATCTTAAAATATTTTAAGACCTAATAAAATTCAATAAAATGTAAGGGTGTGACCTTACAATTATATCTGTACGCTACTAACGTGAAAATTTTTTGTACTGCATACTACTAATAAATTTTATTCATTTTTTCAGTCGGATTCTGCAACTGCGAACAGTATACCTGATGGACTGCCTAAAGTCTCTTTTGTACCATTGGCCAACTCTGGTAGCACTAAACCAGAGGCTCCCAGACCCATGGGTCCTACCAGCGCTGCCACAACTGTAACTAGTTTCGTCTTTGGACAGAACCTTCACGAAAGAGTTGTGAGTTGAATGCCGTAATCAGTATTTTAAGCCATTGACAAACCCATTCCTGCCTGAGTATCCGTGAGATGCCTAAGGCCCTCCGGTCTGAAATAAAATCGAGCCTTTTTCACTACGACTCCGCGTCACTATTACCTTGATGGATTTAACATTAACTTTTTAAATGTTGTTTTTATTTCTTTGCCCTATTAACTGTATATGTATTGGCTTTGAGGGATGAATTTCATTATTGATTTTTGTTTCAAGGCATTTGCTTCCTTTATAACAATGGTTGACAAAATTTTTGAAGTACCATGAGATCGCATAGCAAAGTGTCATCTTCCAAGTCCAATAGTCCCTTTGCATAACGGCGGGCAGTTCCATACAATCACTTGCCCCATTCAAAATGTGTCGAGGGCAGTAACTAGCGAGAATGGGCGTTAAATGCGTTAAACTTTGCTTGCCACGGTTGCTAATTTTTTTGCCAATCACGGATTAGCTGCAAGGAGATTAATCCGCTCGGGGATAATCGGGAGTCTACTGTAATAATAAGTTTGGTCTGTGTATAATCATATGTTTTAATAAAATAATAATGGTTGTTACGTCACATTTACTTTTGTAAAAATATAAGTTTTTTCATGTCTCATTCTAATATTGTTTTAATTATTTGTAGAAGACAGATTAATTTATCCTGCTTTTTATATCTTATCATTGCGTTTTGTCACCAGGAGGTGTCAACCGAGTCTCACCGAGACGGCGAGGCTAGTGACGGGATGGTCAGTGTGAGTAGTTTTCTTTGATCTGACCCCTTCCCAGTTCCTCATCTTTGTGTTCATTAAAATATTGCATGTGCTGTCAATAAAGTATTCTGGTGTGCTTGGTTTGTTATTTTTTACTAAGGTAAATGATTTTTTTTCATAGCTCAACATTTTTGCAGGAAATATTAACCCCTTAACAATTCCTTTTTTTACCTAAACTAACCTGAAAATGCATATTTTTTCAAAATTCTTTTTGTTTTTTTATGAAAATAAACCAACTGTGCAGAATTCCGAGTCATCCATAACGTTGCTTATAAAAATAAAGACAACAGTAATAAAGGAAACCATTCATTAATGAATACTTAACGCATTCTGGTGGTGAATTAACAAACTACAACACGACAAAGAACAACAAAAAACGTTGTTTTACCCGAGATTGGTATTTCACGTCAGTGGCCCTTTTTAGTACTTTTAGATGAAGACATATGTCGATAAAAACCTTTAAAGGGTTAATAAACACGTCTAACATTAACCCTTCTAACCAAAGGCCAAAAAAGGCGAATAGCAAAATCAAAATAATGAGTAAAATTTGCAGTTTTGCTCCATTTTTGCAGTTTTTCAGCATTTTTTTCAATTTTGTAAAATAATTTTTTTACACAGTACAAAATATGCTCTAATTTTCATAAAATTGAATAAATTATCTATTTAAAACTGATAAAAAAATTTAAAACATAGACAGATAGACTACCTGACCGTCAGGTAGTCTGTCTGTCGCAATGGCTGAGGGGCAGGTACTGTTCCACAGGAGAAGAAATCGGAACCCATAGTTAAAGGTATGCCAACCGATGATAGGCGATGATACTTCACCCCAATCAAACCATAGACGGTGACTAGAAGCAACATCAGAGGGTTTGCCGTGGTGTGGTCTAACCAGGCACCAGCTGTTGGCCGGTTAACCACAATCGAAGGCAAGGTTGGTTGGTATTGGTTGTCCAGAGTCTTAGGCATCGGATATGGGAGGCCAGACGAAATGGTCGATTTCCAAGGGCGAGTAGTCGGTGCACTAAGGCGGAACTTAGTCGCAGGGGCATACGTGACAGATGTCTTCATATTCACCACTTTTTGAGAGGTCATGGTCACCGCACCACCCATAGTGTTCTCAGAGACAGATATTGGCACAGTTTTCCAGTAGTCGCAAAATCTTTTGCGGAGTTCTGCAACTGTGCCCTCCGTCCATAGTCCATGTCGATCCATCTCTGCAACGAGTTGTGCTCGCTGAAGCTCATGGATCCAGCCGACACAAGGATCCTCCAAATGTGACTTTGGGGTCACAAAAGCTGTTGATGACACAGCCGTCTTATAGATTACCGAGGTAGTGGTTGTTGCCACGGCTACAGAGCAGGTAACTGCTGTTGTAGGAGCCATGCTAGTTTCTCTTAACGTGGTTATTGTCACCACGTGATAAGTGGTAACCACTGCCTGTGGTGTTTTGGTCAATCTACTTGAGGTAAGTTACTAAAATAAAAATTTGAACCAAAGACCTATACAGAACAAATCTAAGACACAAGATAAATAATACTATTAGTTAAACTTAATATGTATCACCAAAAATATTATTTATAAAAAAATACAGTGCTTACACCAGTCAGTAAAACCAGTAATTCACAGAGGTAAAACAAGTTGGTTTATAAATTTCAATTATATATTTCAGGAACATCTGAAGTAACCGATTATGGTGATAAAGCCAATATTAAATTAATAAATAATTTTGTACTATTCTTATTTTCAAAAATAGAAGAAATATAACAAATTAATGGATAAAATTGAATATCCAGGACATGTAAGTAAAATAAAAGGGACAGTTACTTATTCAAAAACAGAAGCAATGTCTGTCTAACATTTCTAATGGATTTGAAAATAAGATTTGAAAAAATCAATTGAACCTGTGGGTAATCTTGTATTTTTAAGATTAGGTTTCTTTGAAAATGTTAATGTTCCAATATACAAAGGAGTATTCAAAATACGCTTTGTTATATCTGAAGATAAAGATACAATTTTTAGATGGAAAAGTAACTGAAATTACTAAAAAAGAAAAAATACCATTTCACTTTTATCATTGGCAATGTATTGAGCAAAAGACAATAACTGGAAAGACATTAAGTTTTGATATAACAAATATTTATCGAAACATCTATAATCCAATATTTATAATAATTGGTTTTCAAAAGGGTAGATCTAGTGATCAATTATATTATAATTCACAATTTGATGGTATGTTTGTAAAAAATATTTGAGTAAAATAAAATGGTCACTATTATCCTCATGAATTAATGAATCTAGAAATAAATTATGGAAAATTTAGAATTGTACATAAAATGTATCATGATCATAAAACACTCACCAAGAAAATTTAATGCACAATAAAATGAAAATGGCAATATTTATTGTCTATAAACTGTCTTATTTATCTTATCCATGCCCATTTTAACTTTAATTAAATCAAATATCAAGGAAAGAAAAACCATTTCAGATACTCAATAAGCAGTCAATTTTAAGGGGATAAGAGAGTAGTGGTTACATAATCAGGCCAAATCCTAAAATTACCAGTTGCTACTTTGTTAAATTGATTTGTTAATGGGTTTTTGATATTGTAAACATAAAAAAATGCTGTTTCAGGAAGCAAACTCTTGTGATAGTGAAGTTTCAAAAACAAATGGCACCACGTCAGAAATGCTCTTTACTTCTGTGATTCAACGAGAACTACCAGAAAAACAATCTGTAAGTTGTAGTTTACTTCATAATTTTTTCTTATTACATACTTAAGTTCTTTATTGCAGTCTTAAGTTTTGAAAATTTAATTTCTAGGTATGTGATAGACTCTATTTAGATCAAATACTAATTGATTTAAAATTTTTTAGGTTAACCCTTTGAGTGCTTTGAATTTTTCATGTTATTCATGTTGTTAATAGATTACTTAACACCAAACAAAAACAAAACGTTATGAACTTGCGAAATAAGCAAGCACTCGAAGGGTTAAAGTGATTCAGGTATTTAAAACATGTCAATAGATACTGTATTGAATTCTGTATTGTTAACTATGAATTGTTATACTTAATTGTTAATTTAAATTGTTATTTGTAGGAGGTTGGCAATGATGAAAGGAAGCGGAAAAGTCTCAGTGAAGCAGCAAGAGAATATGAAGAATCTAGGGCTGTGAAGCGCAAGTATGAAGAAGTAGCTGTTAAAACCGGAGAAGAGGAGGAAATTAATATTCTACAGGTATGTTATTAGAAAAGATTGTTCCACTGATTTCACAGAAATTAGATGATTGTCATACTTGTATTTTCATAGTTTGTATTTTTTAACTAGACAACAACAGAGATAGATTATCTCAAGAATTCATGGTCACAGCTAAATATAGTGCAACTGGGTTATAGCGGCCTCGGCTTTAACGTCGACTCGGATATAACGTCATTTATTTTTAGGTCCCGCCAAACTATAGGTATTTACATAGGTAAAACCTCGGATATATCGTCAGTAAATTCTAAAACCTCGTATATAACGTCAAGAAAATCGGGCCGAGATGAAGGAAACATATAGCCAAATAGAGAAAGTTCGGTCGGTGGTGCAACGTGAGGGCTGCGGCTGTTGTTTAGCTACATTCTATTTTTAGAAACGGCATTTTATTGCTGTCTTACCGCTAACCACACAACACTACAATCGATGAAAGAATAACCGTGATAAGAAACCACTGATTTTGACATTATGATGGCTATACAAAAGCCTATTGACAATGAATATAAGTTGCATTTTTGTCTTTGCTGTCTAAAATCTATTAACACCACAATATCATACTTGGTGGTAGGAGGTAATGCCATTTCTATGATGGTGCAGTGTTTGATCTTGGGATCATCAAACATTGCTATGTTTTTTGTGATGCTTCATGGTTTTTGTGTTGACAAATTTCCTGCATATTTTAGATTTTTTCAGTGCACCAGACTTATCACCAGAAACGTTTAACCTACTTTTGGGAAAACCGTTGTATGTAATGGTTTAAATTACCTTCAATTAATGACACAATGATCAAGCTAATATAAAAAAATGAAAATTATATTTATGGATATTTAGTATTACAGTAAACTCTCTCATATACGGACTAATGTGGCGACGGCCGATCTGATATTAAATTAAAAAATACATAATTTTGGTTGTAATACTAACACTTTAATAACATCAAAATTAAAAAAAATTCGTAATACAGTACACAAAGCGGTGCAGTACGTAGAGTAATATAAACTAAAACGAACCGTTGCAAGAAGGACTAGGTCACTCAAGCAAATTGAAGGCAACACTGACCACTGTGACCACTGATACGGGTATTGTCACCACAGTACTTGTGATGCGTTGTCTATAGGGGTGGGGTGAGGAGGTTTATTGTTTCGTGAGTCAGTGACCTTGCACCAGAATACAGAGTGTAGTGCTCAAGACTCAGGCGCTCGGGATTTGCGTGACTCATCAATCCCCCCACTCCGCTTTTGAACATTACCGTTGTCCACATGGCTTCAACCCCGCATTCGGCGACCGGCGCGCTCTTTCCGGCGTACAAACATCGCTCGCGACTACTGGGTTAACAAAGATTAGCTAGAGTGTTTTTAAATTGTTGCATTTTTTCAAAATCAAGTCCGGATATGAGAGGGTTTACTGTATTATGAAACTTGTTTGGGACGTTTTATGATTGATTCTATAAAAATCTCATAACAAATAGAGATCATGAATAAAGTTGTTTTGAGTTTAACTTGTCTATTTTAGATCAACTGTAAGTTGTTCGCATTTAACAAAGAAAAATCAACTTGGGTTGAGAGAGGAAGGGGAACTCTTCGGCTGAACGACCTTTCCCTGGAGAACCGGACGCAGTCTCGGGTCGTGATGAGGGTGTCGGGTAGTCTCAGGGTAGTCCTCAACACCAAGGTGAGTGAGTCCACAAATTGCCCTTAACCTTTATTAGGCCTGATTTCACCAAATTTTTGAAATTATGTCAAATCCTGTTCCAAGCTAATGCCGGTGTCAGTACTAACAGACTCTTTGGAGTATACAGTACCTACGCCTCTTTCCACTCAATTTATATTACCATTACCATTACCAAATCCTTGATAGTGGCCCAGTTGACTGGTTGGTTGCGTCAAAATACATAAGAAATGAAAAACTAACACATGTTTAAATAAATATATAACAATGTTTAAATGAAATAAACGGTACCAGTGGACTGACACATACTTTCTCCCTTATGTAAATTTAAAAACGACGATCTGTAATTGAACTATTCATTATTAACTCAACTATTCATACTATTTATTCACAAGTGACAAAATTATGCAATTCATTTCAATATATAATAACCGAATCAACAGAATCCCTTAGACCAGTTCCCAGATAGAATTCTTTGAGTTATTACTTCTGAAAGAAGAATTCTAATCAAAATATAGGCTACCAACATTTGATTTACTGGTGATTCTGAAACCAATATTGTTTTTAGGCTACATTGAGAGAATAGTTATTCAAATGTTTTTTGTTTTTAATTTAATTTTCGTTACTGTAACCAGGTATGTAAATAGCCTTCATTCATTTTTTAGCTCTGGAATTATTGAAGGACCACTGGTTGGTGAGTAAACACTGATAAATAGTTTCGCGAGTGGGGTTTTGAGTTTCGAGATTCGAGTTTTGATTGTTTTTAGTTTTGGTTTTGATTTAGAAATTCAAAATTTCTGGTTTTTACCATCACTTATAAATATTTAGGCTTCCTCACCTTATGAAGAATAACACCATTGTTAGCCCCTATTCACAACATAAAAATTGCCTTGTCAATCGTAAAATCAAGCTGGAAAAGTAATAGTGTACTAATACTGTTTTTTTTCAGATTTGGGCCGAAATGGCTGTTGATCGACCTAGTGACAAAAGTGTACGGCTGACTGCAATGGATGGCAGTGGGGAAATTAAAGTATTCCTTGTCATGGTAAGCATTAGCATAAATTATAAAATATTTAAAAATTGATCAAAGAATAATCAAACGATTGCTTGTGTAGGGATATTCAATTTCTTCTCTTATTCTCTAAGTGTCACTGCATCGCTGCCTTTGCCAGTATAAATGTAAGCGTGTAGTAAATAAGATGTCTTTGCATTACATGGACAGATGATTTTGATGCCATATTTTTTGGGCTTTTTTTGCATGAAAACACGGAACATGTATCTTCCACGAAACGACACTACAGTAAAACCTCGTTAATCCGGACCCCATTAATACGGACTTCGCTTAATCCGGACAGCCATTGGATCGCAGTTTTAATGCACAGAATGCTGATTAGTAGCATGCAATCGTCACTGTACGACTGCGCACGGCGATGTGAGTGAGCGTGTGCCGAGTGCGGGCGGTCACAGCGCAAGGCGTAAATGCCGTTACCATGGTTACTGTCAGCCAATAGTAGCTCAGTCACACGTTTGTGTTTCTCCTGCTCGTGTCAGGCCGTCAGTTGCTCCTGAGGTCATTTGAACTATGCGTTTTAGTTGCGTTATTTAATTGTGAAATTAACACAAAAGAAAGGCAAATAAAGTTCAATTCCTTCTTCAAACCAGTTCAGTCACCTCTGATTTGATTCAATTTGAGGACGAACCTCAACCCTCATGTTCAAAGTAATTTTGTCTTTTTTCGTTGTCTCATTTTTTGTATGGACGTATATACCAAGTGTATATTTTTGTTCAAATGTAACTACTGTATGTACTGTTTGTAAAATATGTATTTTTATATTCAGAATATACATACTATTTAAGTTTATCTGCAAAAGGTGTTTCATTATATACAAGGGGTACCCAAAAATCACTGTCTTTCTTCGTTTAGGATTATTTATTTTAATCCGGACGACTTGGAGCCCCAATTAGTCCGGATAAACGAGGTTTTACTGTACTAACATTTTGTCTACTGTAACCTCTGGTAAAATGGAATATTTTTATTGGATGTTTGAGATGAATATTTAAAATATTTCTGCCACTGGAGCTGCCTTGTCACTTTCTTTCCTTTTGGCCCGCGTTTTGTTGTCATCAAACCTCAAGCACATCAAAAGAATATCAAATCTCTTTCCAGAAAGGGTTGTGGAGTAAATAGGTCGACTAAATGCATCCTTTGTAAATAAAGAATTTATTCTTTTGTAATTTGAAGCTAGGTTCTCGAGATGAAACTCACATTTTAACTATTAATTTTTTTAATATGATCCAGATAAACCGTACTTCATTATATTTTTCTATTAAGGTAACATGTGAAAGATTTTTTCAGTTGGTTGTAGTTATTTTCATTCTCATTTTATCATCTTTGTTTTACCGTTTAAAATTTTTATACTAACACTTCCATGTTTTGTAGGCGGGAGTAAAAGAAATCGACCAGTTGTTCAAAGCTCTGGAATGGCGAGTGAACAATCAGAAGAAATTAGTGTCTGCTAGTGAAAAAAGTTCAGAAGCAAATGAGAGTTAATTATTTGTGTGTAATTGATTATGTTGGCTATCCGACGTTGTGTCCTTATACTAAGGACTTGTTAGCCATGTTCTCTTGGCATACTTACTTGGTATAGTGACAGAATTCCCTTGTAATATAAATTTATTTTTATGGTAAATTACAATGGTTTCCGATTTTAGCCATTGTGTTAAGATATTTTATATTCTCTTTGATCTACAATTGTAACATAATAGTAGTTATTTATTTAAGTTGTACATTTCACGTGATTTGATTTGTTTCGAATATGAACTTACATAATAATCATAGAAATAAAAAAGTTGAAAGTCAGTGACATTTTGTTCATAAGTGTTTTATTTTGCTCCCTAATTCATCAGAAAAATCTATAGTGTTGAAAAAATAAAATACCCCCGTCGCAGCAGACCTGCGTACTCAGCGAATTTCCAAATCAATAATATAATAATAATAATATATGACAAGTTTTATAAAAATCCGTCCATAAACATGAGAATTATTAGTCTATTCTCCATGAGATTGACATGGGAAAGAGTTTACAGGTTTGCTGCTGTGAGGAACACTGAAAGTAGTTGTTTCTATTATAAATAATTTTTATTTTTAACATTTATACCAACTTTCATCAACATCTGTCCATAAAAAAAGGAGAATGCCTATTCCCTATATGATGAACATGGGAAAAGAGTATGCAGGTTTGCTGCCATGATAAACACATAAACTATGATTTTTAAGCATAAATGGATAGATCTCAACCACATAAAGCTAAATACCAAGTTTAATCCTGCTGCATCTTCTTTATATTTTTGTTATGAAACAATCCCTAAAGGTATGGGACGGAAGTTGTCTACTCTCGTCTAAGAAACCTTAAACAAATATGTCGATATTCCAGTTTGAATCATGGAACAGTTCAGTTCAGTTGGAATCACTGTTGATTCACATTCTCAACATGTTAAGTTTGACTGTGAATTGAGAGAACACTGAAAACGGTACTGTCATTGTCTCCACTCGCAGGTTGTGTACATTCAACATGCAACGTGGACCCAGTACAATGTCACGGAGGATCGGGAGAAGGCCAAAAATAGATCTATGCATCACTAATGAATATGTCTGCACTGTACTATGTCATGTTCGTCACCCATGTTACGCACATTGCTTTATTGCTTGCGTCCAGATTTGGTTGACGTAATTTAAGGAGTTTTGGAATTGACGGTAAAATAAAGTTTTTATCAATTCTTACTCTTCAGGGTTGTTTAATTTTTAAATGATACTATCACTAACTATTCATTCTGCTCCTTTGGAGTCTCGCAATTCTGTTACAACTCCAGGCTTATTTTGACCAAGAAATATTGATTATTAAAATATTGGCTAATATCGATGCTTGAATATGACTTATTCTTGCACTTATTACTTGTGTTGTATGACGAGTGATATTCTTCTTCATTGATAACCAACGCTGTGGCACACTGGCTCAAGCAGGCATACAAACTTGAATATTACAGTAAAACCTTGTTAATACATGTCCAAGCATCGTAAAAAACAAATTATTTAAATGAAAAACAAGTTTTGTAATGTTTTAATTAAACATTTTGAGATATTAAATAGTATGATATTTGAATATAAAAATACCATATTGTTCATAGTTACATTTTGAACAAAAATTGATACATTTGATTTTACGTTGACAAAAAATAGACAAGAAAAAACAATATTACTTTGATCATGTTACAGTTCGTTCAATACTGTGAACTGTTTGAAAGTAAGTTTAAGTTCATTGTCATGTCTATGTTTTATTTTCATAATTCAACACAATAAATACAGTCAATGATCTTAGCAACAGACGGGAGAAGGCCTGCACAAAAATACACATGTGTGACATGAGCTCTATTGCTGACGTCCATGGTAACGTAATACGTTGCGTTGTGAGCGGATGACAAAGCACACTACTTTCATGGGATAACAGTGACGATCGCAACCTACTAATCATCTCCATAAAAATGCGATGCAATGGCTGTCCGTGTTAAGCAATCCTTATTAATTCTTTTACGATTTACAGTACTTTTATGTTCACACACATGCCATCATTGTACATCCGTAATTAATTATTTACACCTATATAACACTTATAACATGTTGTCGTGTTTGTATCTGTTTCTGTGACTAAATTTGAAACTTTGAAAACAGGCTTAACATCAGTTTGCTGCGAAAGGTAAATGGTAAACGCTTGAAAAATATACAGCATGTGATAAAATATTGAAATACAGTACTGCATGGAATAGTTTAACATTAAACAGATTTTAAGGAGTTAAATCAGTATCATAATAAAATAAAGTAAACCTGCGTAGTGTCAAGGCTTAAGAACTAATATTACGTTTTTTAACTTTTTTAGTTTTTTTCATGACAGCTCAAAAATAAAATTCAAGATTGTAACTGCTTATGTGGTTTATCAGTTCGTTCAAAATCATTTATTTTTGTAAACTCAATAAGTTCGTTGAGGCGGTTTTCTTTATCCATGTCATGCAAAAACATAATTTCTTCGTTTGTGTTGTTACGGATGATTGTATGCGTTTCTCCCTTGGGGTCCAGCTGTTTGAGTTCCCACCAGAGCAGCTCGCTGGCACCTTTCAAATAGTACATTTCTTCAAGGCAGTCCTCCGTCCAGTTAAAAACACTTTTCAATTTTTCATTATCATGCTTGATTTTTAAAAACGCTGGACCTCCATTATCGCAAAACTTTCTTGCCGGGTCAAAAGTTGAGTTGTCCTCTCGAATTATAGATACTAGTTGGGCTAAATTCTCGTTGTAGTTTTCTAATGTAGTCATAAGTGCTTGACTTTCCTCTAATTTAGGCTCTTGAAATATCTTCATAATAATTTCCTCATTTGAGTTTAAAGATCGGTACAGATTTTTAATAAAGATTTCACTGTAGTAACATGCATAGACAGCATTGATCGCAAAAAGTACGGCTAAACAAACCTGATTTGGTAAAAACATTTTAAGTATATATTGTAAGTCTTACTGAATTCATTTTAGGGAGGAAGGTAGATTCACGGTTAAGTTTTAAAAATCGTTATGATTTTTGAAACTGTCGGAAAATGTAAATTATATATCTTGAACACTGAAATGATAGTATAAACTTATGGATTGATTATGAATACCGGTACCTCTTATCTCACTGACATTTAATTTAAAATTTTTTAACAACTCTAGTTTTCTATACATCTTAATCTATTATTAAATCTCAGTTAAGAAACTAATTAATTATTGATGCTATTAAATTCCGAGTCAAACAGTGATTGAGTCTTAACTTGATTTTATTTGAGATAAAATATATTCCAAGTGATTTTAAAATTACATCCCAAATTATTTCCTTTTTCCTATAAAAGAGTTAATATTGATCCTGGATGGACATAAGAACAATTTTAATGATTTTATGTTGTATGTAATAGGTTTTTACCATAAAATTGTCAGTTGAAAAATGAAAACTTCAATACACCCCAATAATAATATAAATAAATGTGCTTATTTTGTTTCATACAGAAACATTACATGTTGGGAAGTCTGACCCAATATATCTATTATCATCTCCATTCTAAATGTTATGAGAATAATAAATTCATTATAATAAAAACTGTTTATTTAAATAAAGTACCACAGCTAAAGTCAAATATCTTGAATAAAAATTATTATTGGTCTTGTAGTTTTGTGTTGTTTTTTGGTGTCTTGGCACGTGAAAATCTTACAATACAAAAATAGAAAACTAATTATTTTTGTAACATAATAATTAATTTGTTCTTAAAAAATGTCCAGTTCATAAAAAATAAGATACCTGAAATTTTTCTTAATGTGAATACGAGGATAAATAATATATATAATAACAGAAATGAATTTATAAAATAGCTCTTCTAAGTTTATTCCAAGCAGCTTCAGCCTCTAATTGTTTCTGTTCGAGACTTTTAATGTCCGCATCTGTCCAGTCGAATTCTCTCTTTAATGGTGCCGTATTTTCCTCATTGTATAGAGGAATGCGGTTGAAAGTTGGTCCACCAGTATTGAAGAAAATCAATGTAGCTGCTCTGATTCCGTAATCGGCTTCCTCGTTACCGTAAACAAACATGGTCCTCGCTTTCCTCATGCAGTGTGTTATGAGTTCGAACTTGTTGAGGAGTTCCTGGCCAGTTCCTTTTGTAGGATCTACTATAACGTCGTAGATATAACTGTCCAAGCCTAGCAGAGTGCTGGAGTTTCGAAGGTCGACTTCATCCGCACGCTCGTACTGATTGTCCTCCGGGTCTTGGAACACGGGCTTGACACCGAGCACCAACAAGCACCCGTGTAATAAACATCCCACACTCAGAACAGCTCTGAATGAAGCGCTCATGCTACTTCAACACATGTGGAAGCGGCTGTACAATGAATTATCTAATGTGATACGTGATAAGAGGTTCGATCTGATAAGCGTCTCGATTACACTTGGTATTTTTGTTTCTGTAACCACATATAAATATTTGAGAATCGGTTAGCTAGTTAGGGTGCTCTACGACTCACCTTATAATGAATTGTGAATAAAATTAAAGGAATAACTTTTACAATTTATCTCACAATGAAGTTTCCTTTATTCATTGTGCAGCATGTATGAAGCTAATCTTTTCAGTGCAATGCTTATCATCTCGAATTTTGCTCTTGATTTTTATCTATTAAAGAAATATTACCATACAATTAAGAATATCAGAAAATGAATTTTCCAAATACAGTGTTACTATTTTCAATGGGTTTAAAGTTTGTTTAACGTTCAATATATGGTCAATAATTTTTCTGTTGTAGATTGGTTTGATTCACCATAATACTGATTGCTGAATATTTCATATGTTGCCACAGATAGATTACCTTGAAATGCGCTGAGAGCATTCATATCAAAAATATTTGTTTGTATCCTATTCCACAGGGTTTCTATCAGTTTTTGCTGTATCCTCAGCGTTTCAAATGTTTCGTCGTTCCATTCAAACACTTCTCGCAGTTTTGATTTGTAATCAGGATCATCTAGTGGAAACTTAGTGAAAGACGGACCACCTTTTGTGATGAAGAGTCTAAAAATCGAGAATTTCACAGCATCCAGCGGGGGTTCCAATTTGTCGATGTACATTTTTTTAACTTTTTTTAAGTAGTATTGAAAGGTGTTTATATCTTTGAATATTTTAAATGAAAAGCCAATTTCAGGGTCAGAAAGAGCACTATAAATCACTTCGTCTAGTATTTCAAACAGGGTAGAGATGTTGTAGTTCAACGGATAGCAGTATTGAGCCCTGTAGAGTCTCTGAGGTCTGTGGTGAATGATTACACGTTTCCCATTTTCAAGCTCAACCAGCTGCAAGGGAAACTTTATAGTGTTGATAAGAGTCGTTGGCATAGTGCTCCTTGGGAAAGGAGGCTTAGTCCCATACCATTGTTGGTTTGGGTGAGCATTTGCAAGTCTGGATTTATCTGCCATTCCATTTTCATTAATTTTTTCCAACTCTAAATCACTACAACATTCTTCCAATATTAACACTAACAATAAAACTTTGCAAATGGTTGATTTGCAATGATCGAACATTATATTCAATGCCATCCATTTGTTACTAACGTGTGTTATTGTACACTATGTCCGAAATCCTCAATATGATAGTTGTTTCTGTTATGAAGCTGGTCTCGATATTGTAAAGAACGTCACAAAATAAAAGAATCAATTGTACAATGAAACTGATGCTGAATGGTGCATTGATGTAGCAGGAAAAACAATTTGCTACCAAGATAAGATAACTGCTCACTGTGAATGGAATATTATAATTGTTAACAATGAACTTTGCAGTGCTTAGTTAAGCTATTACTTGCTTGAGGAAAAAAGCTGAAGGTTTACAATAATACATTCATTATGTTTATATTTATAGATATTTTTAGTTTCATTTATTCTTGATACCATACATTCTTCCTCCATAAAATATATTTAAATGTTATGAATCCATGTGATTTTGTTAAAAAATTAAATGCTGATTTACTATACTTTTTAGTATTAAAACACAGGAGACAATCTAGTTGAATTAAAATACACTGGGTGATCTAGTTCCGACTGGTTGTATATGTGAATTATTCTAATTTCTTGTTAAGCTATACGAAGAATATACTTTGGTATAGAGTGAAGCCTATGAAAATTGTGTATTAGATATCACTCAACCAAAGCCGAAACAAGTAATACAATTGCAAGTAAAACAATTTTGAAGTAGCTCAACAAAAATGGTTGTTTAGAGTAGTTAGGATTGAGTGGCATGAATTGTTTTTCATTTTCTATATAATTAGTGTAAATTAGACAATGGTTTCTCTAGATACTTTTAAGAAATTATTACAAGAATTTTACCACCTGAGTATATTATAAGTATTAACAATATTTAGTATCAGATTCCTATGGTACATAATATTACTTAAAGGGCAATGCTTGAATTGTGTTAAATGTGTTGTAAGGATTACAATTCCCATTATATTTTCATTTCATAAAAAAACTCTAAATTTGGGAAAGTTTCCTGTTTTTCCCCTGAATTTAGGAATAAGATCAAAGACCAAGTATCTTCAAAAGGTGGTCCATGATTATTTTTTGCACATTTGCATTATTTTATGTGTTTATTTATAACTAGCCAAAGTACCCGTTCTTCGCACGGGTTAAAAAGGCTGAAAGGTGTAGGCTCTACTGATACATTTAAGTTATTGTTAATTAATTCTTCATTGTTTACAAAATGACAAAACACGAATGTCTACAACATTTCAAAGTAACATCTGTCAAATATTGGGAGAGGATAAGGATTAATGTAATAGAGACAGTCGTCGGAAAAAACTTAAAATCTTCCATTCCACTATTTCAAATAATTCACTAATTTCAATCCAGCAGTTTATCTGAAAAATCAACTTTATTTCTTCTTCTTCCCGAACTGTCAAAATGTAAAGTAAACGGATGTTGACGTTAAAAACTGTAAACATTGAATCCCAGGGTATTTACAGCAACCATGTCTTCTGCTTCTCGAATTGTCAAATTTTAGTGTTCACAGCTGTTAACATTCAAGTAATTTTATGTTTTCATTCTCTAAAAATGTAAACATTGAAACTTAGGATGTTCACAGGGCGTAGTCCGAGAGGATTTTAAGGAAATGAGTATGTCTATGTGTTTAAGATCTACCTTCGTGTAAAATTTCAAACCGGTCGGTTCAGTATTTTTCGCATTTACTTGCCACAACAAACCCACAAACCTACAAACAAACATACAGAAACCACCTCTTCTTTATAATATTATAGATATTTAGTTCAATTTCTAGAAACTTGAGAAATGCAACTATTTTATAGCTCAATTGAAAAGTGATTATCAAGGATATTGAAAAATTTTGACTACAATATTCCATTTTTATCATGGGGTACCATAGAATTACTTACAATAGTACTGCACACTACTGTAGAACGGTAGAGAGTACTATTTATATATTGTAAATATATAAACAGAATGAATAAGAAAGTTATATTTCAACCTACCGATTAAAGAAAAAAATCTGTTTAGAAATATGGTATACATTAATTTATTATGGTCCAGTTTGGGATATGTAATGTTTTTTTATTTTTTCTTGTCGATAGCCATGCTTTAATAGTAATAAAACATAAACAGAAAAATATTTTTATGTTCAAAATAGTGCCGATTTAACATTTAAAATATCACCTAAATCAAAATTAGAATTCAAATCGCTCCTTTCTAAAACCTCTTTCTCAAAGTCTGTCAAGTTCTGCACATGTAGAGGCCACGGGAGGTTCCTGAATCTCTCCGCTTCAACTTTGTCACTGTGATAATCTCTCACCATTATCTTTCTTATGTCGTCCCAGAATCCGTTTGCTTTCTGCCTGTAACCGTAAAACTCCCACATAAGCTCATCAGGGAGTTCCAGAATATTTTGTAGGTATTCTCCTCCATTGGTTACCATCACTGTCATGAATCTTGGGTGACCATAACGTTTATACACCTTAATAGCAGATTCTTTCAATGAGGGATCTTCTTTCTCAGCTTTTGTCACTAGCATATTCTTCAATCGAAGCGCCTGTTCTGCGAATTCTTTGATATACATTATTAAAAATGGACCCTGACCTTTCTGTGGATCCATGAGAATTTTGGAGATGTTTCTGTCGAGGAGTTCCAAGTACGAGAGTTCCGAGTCTGGCCGTTCGTCCCTCCTCGTGCCTGTGTCGAGTTGAAACTCATACGCCTTCGTACCTTCCTCATAGTGAGTTTTAATCTCGTCCCAGCCAGTTTCATCAGTACGGAAGCACACTATTCCCTTCAGTCCCAATGTGATAGCAAATTGAAAACTTAAAGCTATTTTTTGTACTATCATTTTGTTAATCTTATCCAATTCTGGCTAATTACTTCATATTTAATTTCCAACTTTAATTGGCCATTGGGCAATTCAAACTTATTAAACTCTAGAGTACGTGTGAGAAAAGATGTGCAAAGCTATTTTTATTGCTTTACGTAATCGATACTGAATCACCATTTATTTTTATAGAGAAATTATTTAAAGTATTTGTTTTTAAATTTGTTGTTGTTATTCTGTGTTGTATCTAGGATAAAAAACAACAATTTGCAACAACTAGGATGAATAGATACTGTAATATTTTAGGCTTTGTAATTAATAATGAGATACTATAGATTGTGATTAAAAGCAATGATTGTGTTTCTCTTTGCATAGACTAGTTAAAAGCTATTTTATATTAAAAACAGACGAACTATCATTATTAAAATATTTGTTTTATTCCCATAAAATATTTAATCAATATAGAAACTTGATTGCATAACAAATCTGATATCCTCAAAAAATAAAGGAAAACTGAAAAGTAACACAACCATTATTCAAAAGTAATAAATTATATAATTTTATTTTTCAGTCTTAAATAAACCTTATTGTTATAACAGTAGTTTGGTAAAATTTCTTTTACCCTATGATTATAACAGAAAACTGTTCACACAATATGGTATTGAGTTATTTTCAATGCTTTAAGCATTATTAGTTTGTAAAATGTGGTTAAATATATTAAGTTTTTATGATACAAAAAATTCATCACTTTATCACATCAATAGTCCTCATCAGTCTGAAATTTGTGAGTTCTGTTCTTTTTTGGGTCCTTTATATCATCAGTATTTGTGAAATGTATATCATCATTCAACCGACCTCGGACATCCAAGTCATAGAGTTCTTGAGGCACATTGATGTTTCTAAGGTGGCGTTCACCATATGGTGACAGTACATTTTTCATTTCGAACCACAGCACTTTAGTCACACCGATGTTGTAATACACTTCCTCAACGTCAGGCTCCCCCCAAAACAGCTGTTTTTTCAAATATTCAGTATCAATTTTAGCATCTAAAAATGCTGGACCTCCCTTTCGGAGAAGCTTCCTTGCTATAGGTTCAGCCCTGATTTCATTATCGTTTAAAAAAGAAACCAACTGACATAAGTTTGTGTTGTAGTCTTCAAACCATCGAATAAAATCGTCCCGCATAGTGCAATCTGGGTCTTTGAGGAATGAAAGTATTTTTTCATCAAGCAAATCTAGATTTTTGTTTATTTCTAACAAATCAATTTCTACTGACAATCCTGATACATTAATGATTAGTGTTAGTATAATAACTAATAACATATTTTTTGTGCATTATTAAAGTGCCTAAAAACTATTTATTTAAATTTTAATTCTAATATATACCCAGAAAAAATTGTTTCATTCAGATACACTGAAGTGATACTTAACCATTAATTACTAAAAATTTATAAATTTGCTTTTAAGTTACATAAATGCTTAACTAAACGTTTTAATTGGGTGGGATATTTTCAACATAAAATTTTTATAAATAGTACATGATGACAATGAATTGAGGCACACTTACACTATTGTTGCATAAATGATTTAAATCTGTAAAAATCTTATCAGTAAGATAACACACTAAATAGAATATACTTGAAAATCGGTCTGTTGTAAAACTTAAAATGTATTATAATGTTCAGATTTTATTCTTGTCACTGAATTTTTACATTTTCACATGTTTTGGAAACATAGAAAAACTACGATTCCTTGAAAACGTTGATGAAAAAATAATAGAGTTACTTGCAAAACCAAAAACAAGAAATGCGGAATACATACTAGACCAAATTGATCTTTTTAATCACTGTCTTAACAATATGGTCGAAATAATGCGATTGAAAACACCAGATTTTTTAGAAACAGTGAGATACTACTTAGAAGCCGGAGGGCCTTCCTGCATCCAACAGCCAATAGATGAAGAGTATATACAAGCTGGTTTCGGGTGGACCGATGAGAAACTTTACGAATTCAAAACTTTGTTCTCAGACACGTTTCATCTGTGGAACATATTTTTAGAAACGTACAAAAATATGAAAGTTAACTTTGTAACTTACTTTGCCTCTGAGGTCCCTCCGGTCCTAGAGGAAGAAAATGAGATGAATTAGCTTGTGACTGCACGGATGTGTTTTCTTAAACCCATCAAGACATCTATTTCATTAATACATTAATAGTGTTGTGAGAAACTGTAATGTCTGTGAGTAAAGTAATACTTGGTTTTCATTACGAATACAATTTCTTATTTATTTTAAATGAGTAATTTTGTAAATATGTAGGTAGTGACGACAATATTATCATAATAAGACACATTTATGTGGAATTTGTGCGAGTACCTTGAAGACCACGAAGTAGAAGTGTCATGTCTGTAATGAATGTGAACACTTTTTGTTTGTAGTCGAAAACACTAAGAAAATGGAATTTTTTATTCAAGACACCAATATCAACACTCCTCAGTAAGTCTGCTGTAATTGTGTTTCATATTCACTTCTTTGAGAAAACAATATGAAATCCTCTATAAAAATTGTTTTTGGATAGTTTTTTGAGATTGAAAACTGCAAAACAACAAAACATTTTAGTATAAAATGTATTTCTAAGAGTATTAGACGAGTAAGAATAATTTACAGATTTATTTTATCATTAGCTAATATTTTTATAAATTTATATTAATTTGTTCTAGGTTCGAACGAAGATAGTTTTAAACTGGTAAATAAAAATAAATTTTACAAGTTACTTTTATAACAAAAAAACAGTTTTGAGCTAAACTATTTTATTAAAGTTATAATAATTAACCAACCGATTAAAAATGCATATACTATACTTCAATTATACATACCAGTCTGTATATAACATTAAATTGAAAAGGACTAAACATGTATTTATAAGAAAAACTATATTTGTATCATTATAAAATAAGATAAGGTTTTCCTAGTGAAATTATATACATGTACTATTTAAAAGATCTTTTTAAATGAGGAGAAATATAATGCAATTTACACTAAAGGCACATTAAACAATGTTTTCTTGTTCAATACTCTTGTACCTGTAGAGCATTTTTAATACTTACTCCTCAATCTGAAGTCATCAAATAAAAATTTGTAATATTAATCCATGTTATTTACTACAATGAATATTACGTCTGCTTTCTCTTGGGTGAAACAAGTGTTCATTGCTAAAGATCTGTTACTGTAATCTCAACCAATCTAAACTCATGTTAACACTACTGATTACATGTAGGTATATATTTATTGTCATATCTTATCTCCAAAACTCTTGGTTGTTTTTGTAAACAAAGATGAACTGGTGGGATCTCCTTGTAAGATTTTACTCATTTTCTGTGGGTTGAGAAATATACACAGTATGGAAATCGATTGGTTTGTTCAGTTGAAATGCTATAAAATTCCATTCTAACCAATCAGTTTGATACTTTTTTTGAGGGAGAGGCGGAAGAAATGCTTTATGCACATAGGTGGCCAGCCTGTAGTGTGGGACTCCCCTAAGAAGTGGGGTTACCCACTAAAAAAAACCTTCTCTACTCTTTAGGATTCTAACCTGGAACCGTTTGTCACATTACAACAGGCTAGGCCTATATTTGGCTTACGCCCTTGGAGCTCACTCCATGTCCAAGCACTTGTTTAGGTGGTGTGCCTCTTCGCGGTCCAGATCGCTTTTCTTCTCTAGAAGGACGCCCCGGACGAACTGTGACAAACAATCCCAATTTCCCTCATCCTTAATGATCTTGTGGCAACCCGTGTCCATCGAGAAAACACCAAGTTTTCATGCAGTTTCCAGGCAGGGCTGCACTATTTAAAAAGTTAAAGTTACTGTCCATGATAAACGCAGTACCTTGGATGAAAGTGCTCAATGTTATTCTTATGGAGAATATTAAAAAATAAATTTCTTCCTTATCTTCCAACCGTTTTCCATGAAACTTGGTATGAAACGTAAGGTCAAATCACCCAACAAAACCAACTCAAAAAGCTTGGTATTACCCCCCATAAAACTCTAACAATTTATTTAACTTTGTTTCTCTTGTTATTTTCAGAAATTGGATGATTATTTTTGAAACAATTATTAAATGATATTTAAATAAACATTGAAGAATATATTTTTAATTTACTTAAGGGAGAAAGTATGTGTCAGCCCATTGATACCATTTATTTGCTTATAGGTTGTGGACTAGGCATATTATTTTCATGGAACTTTAGCTATCTTGTTGATGTTTCAAAATTTGCCACCAGAAAGGGTTGATAACTTGTTTTCTGAAAAAATTAACTAAACAGCTTTTTCCCGTGGAGTCTTCAATTGGAATAAAATTAAGTTAAAGTAAGATTTTACCCATTACTGCTCATCTTTTTATATTATGTCTTTGATCATTTGACAAGTTTTATCCTAATTAGTAAAACCCAATTACAAAGTATTAAGTAGATGTTAAGTTAATTTTATTTGTAATCTATTTTAATTACATTCCAACTTTAACAAGTTATGTTCTTCATCTTCAATACAATCGAATCCCACCGCTCTTTGGACATTGCTCTTAAAAACAAATATTCCTGGTACTCCATATCAGTAAAATTAATTTTATTTCGGAATTCCGACTCACAAGAAAATAAATTATTCTGGAAAAAGTGATTTGGACCACCCTTCTCCATTGTAATGGATGCCTTTTTGATGTACTCCATATTTCCTCGTGCTACTTCTTTCAGGTATGTTTTGAGAAGTTTACTAAATGACTCCATGTAATACAGGAGAAGTTTGATTTGATCATTACATGCTTCATGAATTATATTGAAAATACTTTTATCCAACTCTTCTAAGCTTTTAATATCACATATTGGTTTATTTGATTTATAATCCTTCACAGTATGCACTAAACTAATAATGAAACATGTTATGAATGCAATGGAATTCATTGTTTTGCATTGAGTGATAAAATATGAATACTTGATTATTACCAACAAAAACGATATAACTATTACTGTTAACTATTATTTGTGACAATTTTGAAAACTTTTCCAAATATTACAGTAAAATTTAATATTCATTAAATTATTGTTTACTATTTTAATTTTTGATAAAGTGTCAAAATTTTAACATCTTATATGTGGCAAATGAAACTACTGTTAATCAAAATGCTTTTAGAATGTGCTACAAACATAATTCTTTCCAACTACAGTGTTGGATTGCTTATATTGCAAATCTTGAATCATTGATACATGTATTATAAAAATTAATTAGAAAAATTAAAACACATTTATTACTCAATGAAAACATTTATGTGGTTTAAATAAAACCGATTTAGTTCACCATAATTAATATAGCACTGAACAAAAAGTATTGCCCCAAATGGGGATTGAACACGAGACCTTTGTATTACGAGTCCAACACGCTACTGGTGGACCACGGCGTCTGTCAAATCAGTGACGCTGTTTAAGGTCTTTTAATCAACCTCAATTGTTTTAGCCGATCATTTACTGTTTAACTATATATATATACATAGTACCTGGTGACCGAGCTTTGCTCGTATAGAATAAGACATTAAGACTACAAATTAATATTCAAACTAATTTTGTTCAACAAAAAGTTTATCTTTCTTCATCAATATAACTTGTATGTATTCATTGTATTGAAGTGTTTTATAAAAGATGGTTTAATTTAAACTATTCCTGTTCACTTATACTCTTACATTTTCTAATAACTATTACTTATGCCATCTTGATCACAAAACTAATTATCAATGTTTCTTCAAGCATATGTTTGACAAGTAAAAAAAGTTAACAATATACACATGTTTCGTTTGGCTTACAAATATGTAGAGCCGTAGGATTTATAAAAGCTGTTAGACACTTTGTTGTATTTACAATGGGTCATTCAAGGTGATGCCGATACCTTCCAACGGTCTCTCCATGTTCCTCACTTTTTCCTTGTCCCTATCCAAATGTGCAATCTGATCCTTCAGCTCATTCCATTCGTTCTCGGTATCCAGCCTGTAGTACTGGTATTCCTGAAACTCAAAGTCTGTAAAGTTCATTTTGGCTCTAAATACTTGTTCTTCATCTGAATAAAATGGATGAGTCTTCAAAAACTCTGGACCTCCTGAGTGAACGAGTTCCGAGGCGATATCACAAGTCTCGGAGCAACCTTTCCTCACCATATTGTTGTACCTTCTCAACGTGGTGAGGTACAGTTGAATGCGATCTAGAAGATCCTGCTTTGTATGGGGGTCTGGCTGTTGGTACACAGATGTGAGGAAACGATCTATTCGTGGCAAATCCGTCACCCCTTTCACCAGATCAATCGCTAGTTGGAGAATGATTAGTATGTATATATAATACATTGTTTTCATTTAATTTTATTTCAAACAGTGATACAAATATATGTATATGTAATTTGTTGGTTTGATATGTACATACATTAAAAAGTACTGAGACTGAAAATTTTTATTTTATTACTTTATCAATATTCTCTATCATGATTGCAGTGATTTTGCGATGTTTACTTAAATTGTTTTACTAGTTAGTACTGGCATGTATTTAGAACAAAGCAGGTTAAAAATTAAACATTATAAGATGTTTTAGATGGTAGGTAACAAAATTAACAAATCATTTTTTTTAATATTATATAATCTCGAGACTTTGGCTAGTAAAATGTTTTATATTCACAAAACAATGTTTTAAATTGGTTTTATGTTGCTTTTTGAATTCTTCTTAAGAAACTTTATGAAAATAAGCTAACTAGCCCTAGATAAAACTGTACAAATTTGAAACATAATTAACAATGCACCCTTTTATGCCCTCTGGGTCAGAGGTCTTTGATTTATTCATTTCAAATCAACTCTAGTAGCCTAAATCAACTATAGTCACATTAAACTACTATAAATTTATTTGTTTACATTGTGTTGTTTAAATTTCGTATTGTAAAATAATTAGTTAATTAGTTTGTGAACTAATTATTTTACAATAATATGCATAAAAAATTTAAACAACACAATGTAAACAAACAAATTTGTTTAATTATTCTATCATGGCTTGCGCCATGATAGTAACAACCCTTGGCCAAAATAAAAGAGTTCAATAATAGTCAAATTTGTACAAATGACAGTTTTTAAAGAAACCTTCAAATTATTAAAAACCTTGTATAAACATTGTAATTATTTTTTATTTGGCCAACATAAACTTAACATAACAAACTAGACTCTTCCAAGATATCATTCATTCAATATATCAATAAATTTATATTTATTTTTACTTCTTTTTTAGTTATTTTTTTAATTCGTTCCAGGGTGACTCTCATTTAGGATGACTCAAAGACAACTCAACAGTTGACAGTTGTCTTTGAGTCTCCGTTGTGTGTCTCTTTTGTGTGTAATGTTTAGTGAATGGTTTGTTTGTAAGTTTTTTTGACTGCTTTAAACTTTTATGTTTTCAGGTTCATACCGGTTTGGTCCGGATTATATGTTAATTAATTGTGCTATGTTTTAGATATTAGTTCACCTGAGGACGGGATCAGATTCCAGATCCCGAAACGTCGTGAAACTTTGTTTTACATAAAATCGTGATGGAAAATGTCCGCAATAAAAATCTAAATCCTAAATAGTATAAAAATATGTATATTGAGAGCACGTTCACAATACTTTTATATTTACATTAAAGTTCACTTTCCTTTCCGAACAGAATATTTTTCAGTTTGTCCCAAGAGTTTTGTATATCCTCAAGCACCCATTTGAAGTGCTGGAACTCATACTTATCAAAACCCACTCTTTCATGTAAGTGAGTTAGATCTAACTCCATGTCCATAAACTTTGGCCTCTTTGTCTCAATGAGATCCTTGGCCATTCTAATGGCGATGTCGTCTGTTGTGTTGCTCTTCCTGATGAAGCGGTGGAGGGTCAAGACATAAGTCACAATCATCTTCAGCAGAGGTTCCGACTGACCACGAACAGGTTGAGAAACTATATCCGATATGTTTTTACCTAACTCATCCATATCCACGTCTTTGCAATACTCTGCACTGATGTCCGGTTTTTCAGTACTGCTGATCAATGGAAATGCCCAGTATGCAGGTTTTTTTCTTTTCCAGAATCTCGTTGTGGTTTCAGTTTCATTTCCAACATACTCATCACAAATCACTAAACCAATGACAACTAAAACGCCCAAAGTTCTTATCATATTGGTCGAGACAAATGAAGTAGCATGGCTGGAAAGATGTTAAGATGGTGAGATACTGGTTTACTGATAGAACTAATCTGTGTTTCTGTTCAGTATTATTCAGTTCCGTCATGGATTGTAGTGGTGAACAGTAACAAGTGTAGAATCAAATCATGCGTCATAAAATAACTAAGAAGGATTTGGGTCATCCATATGTTATCTTAAGTGCACTACACAACAACTAAAAGTGCATTTACTATCACAAACTTATGTAAATAAATAACTTTGTTTTGATGTTCAGGAAGAATATAATTATTAAGGTAGGTTCACATAAATGACGAACATCTAGTAAAATGTCCGACCATGGTTTTGTGCAAATGTATTTTATTTTTGGGTTTTGTGACCATTGTTACAAATAGTTCTGTAAATAGGAATATGTTTGAGGATTTGGATAATAAAATAACAAGAATGTTAAAGAATCCGAAAGCAGAAGAATGTAAATATCTCCTTAAATTAATAAAACTTTATCAAGCGACAATGTTCCGAATACAGAAACTGGTAGAAAATAATGACACAGTTATGTTCCAAGCCATCCAGAAGATGTATGACGGAGGTGGGCCAAAGTTTCTTCAAATCAGGATCGATGATGATAACTTCCGCAAACTTGGATGGTCTGAAGAGGACCTTGACCAGTACTACAACTTAAGACTTATAACTGATCAAGCTTGGTTTGAACTAAGACAAGTTTTGTTTTCGTAAAGTTTTGTTCCACATTTTTAGGCTGGTGATCGTTTCTTCACTTGAGTCTTATATTGAAATGTAAAATGGTTATCATAGTAATTGAAATCCTTTTAAACAACTACACTTACGTACTTTGTTATTGCACATACTGAATTCAAATAACCATTAGAAATAAAATTGATAATGTATTAAAATAATAAACAAGTCCACAAAGTCGTTAAAGAACTTGTTTAGCTAAGCAGACCATCAATCTCTGCTTATCATTTAAATATATTCTAAGAAATATTTGGACAGTTGTTGTGCTGTGTCCCATTTTGTAACATGGGGCAGTAAGTTAAAGTAACGGAACTAGACCCAGTCATAAAAATAATTCAAAATAAGTAGAATCTTCTAAACCTAATAACAGTAGGCCTAGTACTACTAGTAGTAGGGTAGCAACAGTATTACAGTACTACTGCTACTAGTAAAATTAAACTGTCAATAATTTAATCTACCTTCTGACAATCCATGTTAGGGTATTACGACACACGTTTCAACCTCACACAACCATCTTCAGGTTTACTTCACTTTGTCTCAATTAGTATTATGAACCCAAACATAGTTAAAATATTATGACAGTAGATTTTCACAACATAAAAACTTATTTCATATACTATACAATCCAATAACAGGAAATTAATCTTAAAAAATATTTCAGTATTCAGGAAATTGATTTATTTCATGGAATCAAGGTCAAGAAACAGAAACTTGGTGTTATTGAGAAGAAGCAATAAATTTTAACTCCTTTCTGCCTCCAACTGTTTCATTTAACTTCTCTAGACTATTTTTAAGAAATAAATACACATATTGCTGTTGGAATAATTTCAATTATGGTAAATAGTTTATTACTTCAATTGGTAGTGGTGGCATTTCAAAATGTTAATAGTGGATATCTATTATTTAAAGCTGCATTTACAAAGGAGGTTGAAATTCGTCTTTCTAGACGAAAGTTGCACAAAAGCTACATTTTAATACAAAACCTTTTGCAGTTGCAAACAGTTTTTCAAACTTTTGTTTGAAATGCTTATTTCAGCAAATATGTGCTGTTGAAAAATGTCTCCTGCCCCCCTTTTGTGGTACCCCTCTCTACACTACCATCCAAGTGATCACTTGCTGTGCCACACAGTGCTGTTATCTACTCTGTCTGGGCATCTGCTGCTACTACGGTACATGTTATTTTTGAAGGATAGAACCAAAGTTTTAAACTTACAAACTTCAACAAACCAAACGCAAACAACCTATCTTATGGAATCAAAGAACAATATATGCATAGAATAATATCTCAATGAAGATGTAAAAATAGTGATTTGGCAACAAGCTCACCTTATCAAACAACATCTGCTAGTTTGAAACATCCACCTGGACCTAGTCTCCATCTAGAATTAACTAATTAATTAGTTAACTATGTATAGCAATATTATTATGAGATTATTTATAGTATCAAAATCAGGATTTAGACTGCTGATATTTCCTCCGCAAAATATTAAAATTGGAGTAGAATGTCCTCAAAAAATGTGACAAAAATTTAGCGCTCTGATCCTGAAACAAAGAACACTTTTAAATTAAATATTATTTCATTGAACATGGAGCATGCATAGTTCTAGTGTAAGGTTACCAAAACACACATAAAAGTATTATTTACAGAAGGTAACTATTTTCAAGTGATAATTTGGTGTTCAGTTTAAGCAATATCTCACTAGCTGTTTATTCAAAGGGAAGGGATTGGAACTCAATATTTTCAGTATCGGCAATATATTACATAAATTGTTTGATGGAAGTCTATATCACATATCTAAGGAAAGAGTGAATCAATTGAGGGGTTTCTTTACATGCACCCTTTTCTCGGGTACTTCTGATCCTCAATGTTCAAGCAAAATGATACACATTTTTTATAGTCTCACATGTCAGTGTCTGACTAAAAAGTGAGAAATGAAATGAGGCTACTTCCAGGGAGGCTCTTTTACTGCAGAGTGTGGAAATAAAAAGGTACAGAAACATGGAAACTGGTAGACATACCAGTAAAAAAATAGTCATATTATTCACCCTTAGCAATGTGAATTGAGGAATATGATGAATTAGAACATGAATTCTGTTCCTTAACAAAACAATCTATTCACATTTTGGCTTATAAGCTAAGTGGGTAAACTGGTGTTAATCAATTATGGTATATATTATTAATTTTTAGATATGTAATAAGGTCAAAAGATATTTAAGTATAATTTTTACATTCTACCAATGTCTTATACTACCTATGTGCCTATACTGCTTAAAAAGTCGTCGTCGTCACTCTGAACTATGGCACAGTACAACTGCGCGGGACTGCGCCTTAGCTCATTGCCAACACGACGGATTCATGCGTTAAACTTAAAGGTAATGAGATTGTTCTCCAACCAAGGTGGTTATAATTTTGTTTATGTTTGCGTTAATTGTTAAATAGTTTTAAAATCTCCTCTCTCCTTTAAAATCAACTTTAAGGTTGGAATTTTGGTTTCACAAGCTACAATAATTCTGAAGTGGACATTTTTATAAGAATTAAAATCCTTTAATTCTTTGCTTAGTTTTCTTTGTTCTTCAAAGTTGTTTTTCACTAATTTTCTTTTTTGGAAATAATATTGAAAAGTGTATAAACAACTTCTGAAAAAGATCTGAACTTATTATTTATTCTTTTTGGTTTGGTCTAAAAAATTCTGATCAATCTGTAACAAACTATCTTTAAAATTACTGTTATCATTTTTCAAAATATAATTTAGAATGCTTACTATTACATTGTATTTTTGTATTTTGTATTTTTTTGGAAGTCATGATCTGGGGATTATTCTCATTTAAAAATTAATATTCCAGTCTCCACAAAGTAGAACAAATCCATTATCCTTAACACATAATGCAATAGTCTGCATTGTATGAGTAAATAAACGGTACCAGTGGACTGACACATACTTTCTCCCTTAAGTCAATTTAAAAAAGTAAATCTGTAATAAAACTATCATATTCTTCAAAGTTTATCTAAATATTATTTAATAATTTATTGTTTCAAAAATAATCATCCCATTTCTGAAAATAAAAAGAAGAGAGACAAAGTTAAATTAATTGTTCGAATTGTATGGGGGGGAAACATCCCCCCCCGATAATACAAAGCTTTTTTGAGTTGGTTCTGTTGGGAGATTTGACCATACGCTTCATACCAAGTTTCATGGAAAACGGTTGGAAAATAAGAAAGAAATTGATTTTTTTATATTCTCCGTAAGAATAACATTGGGCGCTTTCAGACAACGTACTGCGTTTATCGTAGACAGTAAATTTAACTTTTCTGTGGAACCGTTAGTCGTAGACAAATAATTCAAAATACTAATTTGTTTAGTTTTTTAAGCTGGTTTCAATGGTACCAGTCAAGTTATACTTTACTTTTATTCTTTTCGCTGAAAATTTAAAAATTTGATTTTTTTGACATTTAAAAGCCCATAACTTTTGAATCATCATTTTTACAGACATGCGGGTGGTGTCAAATTATTTAGTAAACTGTGCACTATAAACTATCAAATTTTAATCAAAATCGTTAGAGCCGTTTTTGAGAAATTTTGATTTTTCACGTTTTTAAGGGTTTTTAGGGGTGAACTACCCTAAAAATCAAAAATTCAAAAAAATGAAAAAACGCCTGGAGATACGGTAACTATTATATACATGCCAAATTTCATCTAAATCGGACAAACGGGGTAGGCTGTGGCACTGTACACATCCAGACACACACACACACACACACACACACACACACACAGACACACGGACGGACAGACATCATGCCAAAACCCACTTTTTTGGATTCAGGGGACCCCAAAACGGATATATCCACCCTCAACTCAAATTCGAAAATTTTGACGAAAACAATACTTTCTCCATATACTATGTATAATGGGAGAAAGTAAAACAATAAAACATTAAAAAACCGAAGGGACTGAATTGTTGGATCTTGGATGCAACAGTCGTTCCATTCTTCAGTTTCATGGATACGAATTTGAGTTTGGACCGCATTCATTGAAGAGCATGTATATGCTATTTCAATATACATATCATATAATATCACTGAATCATCAGATTATATCATTCCGCCCATTCCGCTAGTTAGAAACTTATACTGCACTATCGAACAATAATAAATCTGAGATTCACGCTCTCTATGTCAAACCCCCCCCCCAGAGCTTAGACATATCTATGTTAACCCCTACAGAGCTAAGACATATATCCATGTCAAAAAATTCAATGAAATAATTTTAATAAAATTATTAAAAAATTTAATAAAAAATAAAAAAACCGTTGCTAAGCAACACGATTTCCATTGCACTTCATACGTTCCACAAATCCGCTAATACCCCCCCAGAGCTTCAACATATCCATGACTAAATTGCTTTTGCCAAATAGTGGCCATATACAAAAAATAATATCGTTATTTAGACTATTTTTCAATCTGAGAGCACGTTCCCATCCAACACACCATTGATTTGTGAATATGCAAATTGGTCCAGATTGTGATGATTTCGATTCTTTTGCGTACAATAATGTAATACAAGAAAATGCATGTACGTACAGTAGATGAAGAAAATAATAAGAAACACGATCCTCTAATTCCCTCCCTGTCCGTCCGTGTGTCTGTCTGTCTGTGTGTGTGTGTGTGTGTGTGTGTGTGTGTGTGTGTGTGTGTGTGTGTGTGTGTGTGTGTGTCTGGTTGTGTACAGTGCCACAGCCCTTAAACCCTTAAAAAACGCGAAAAATCCAATTTTCTCAAAAATGGCTCTAACGATTTTGATTAAAATTTGATAGTTTATAGTGCACAGAGCACTTAATAGTTTGACACCACCCGCATGTTTGTAAAAATGACGGTTCAAAAGTTATGACTTTTAAATGTCAAATAAATCAAATTTTTAAATTTTCAGCGAAAAGAATAAAAGTAAAGTATAACTTGACTGGTACCATTGAAACCAGCTTAAAAAACTAAACAAATTAGTATTTTGAATTATTTGTCTACGACTAACGGTTCCAGAGAAAAGTTAAATTTACTGTCCACGATAAACGCAGTACGTTGTCTGAAAGCGCCCAATGTTTTTCTTATGGAAAATATAAAAAAAATCAATTTCTTCCTTACTTTCCACCCGTTTTCCATGAAACTTGGTATGAAGTGTAAGGTCAAATCACCGAACAAAACCAGCTCAAAAAAGCTTGGTATTACCGGGGGGGGGGGTTCCCCCCATACAATTTGAACAATCAATTATTAAATGATATTTAGAATTACTTTGTAAAACATGATAGTTTTATTACAGATTGTCTTTTTTAAATTTACTTAAGGGAGAAAGTATGTGTCAGTCCACTGGTACCGTTTATTCTCTGAATGTCGAAGATCTTTGAAGTTATGGACATAGATGATGATTTATAAACAATGTTTTGGATGAGCTGGAACGTGGAACGATGGAGACTGGAGAGATTAGGAACAGGAATATGGATTGGATTAGGAATGAAGAACTGAACTCTAACTGCAGTAAGGGGATTGAAGATTGGTTTTGGAGGGTTATTCGGTTGACAAGAGGTACGGATTTATGAATTTTCTCTGTATACTTTAAATTTTTACTCCTGTAATTAATAGAAATCGTTCATAACTAACCACTTTATCAAGGACTATAATTTGCACGCAAGTCTGATTCCGTGCACGAGAACTTACGGACCATCGATTACCTATCTGCTCCGGAATAGGACAGTTTTTCTCTTTATACTTACATAGCGATAATTTTTATCTCTTTTAGTTATAGATGCTCAAACATATAGACCTACTTATTACTGTGGTACTACCTAGCAGTGGCTACTAGAGAGTAGCCTAGTAAGTTTTACCACATAGGCCTAGACCTCAAAGGAACAAAGGTAAAAAAAGTTTAAAGGAAGGTAAAGACAATTTTTAATCTCTATTCTCACATGACCTATGTTCTGGATTATCCAGCTTTAAAAAACTGTTTTTAATAGGTAGTTATCTTTATTGATAGATAGGTAGCCTGTTATATTAAACTTTAACCCTTCACGAGCGTTTGACGGATATATCCATTCATATTATTAAATAGATGTTTTAAACAATAATAGGCCTACTCAAACAATTAATGAAACTATTAATGTGTGTAAACACGTGCGGGATAACCGTTCAGCGTGTTAAGAGTCTCAGCTTAATATACAGGCACTAAAATATCACTGACAGTGTAACGCTGGAAAAATAAACATGAAAATATTGTCTTCAGCACAGGTAAAAACTTCCAACCAAAACAAAATGAATATTCGTCACGCACATGGGGTAAGTTATAGGTTATAGTGGGCGAGTAGGCGTGTACACGCAACTCACGAGAAAAACTGTTGCTTGTCGTCCCTCATCGACTGACTGATAAGAACTGAGCTGTATATTTTTGTTGTTAATTTTAATATGCTGATAATACAATATTGTATGTTAGTGACTATTGTGGGGTGTTTTAATTTATCCATCCCTCTATGTGATAGTTTAATCAAATTTATAATTAGTTACCATCTAATGTATATTCTCTAATCTTGGACCGAATGATATTTAAATAGAATACAAATTTAAACTATGTGGATGTTAGAATGAATATGAGTTTGTGTAAAATGTTTCTTATATTTCAGGTGTTACAATGAAGCAAATTGGTAGTTAATATACCTATGCATTCAAACAACGAGATTTCAATAACACAAGTAGAAATGAATCATCAACCCATTGGTAAGTAGTTCATTGTTTGCTTAAAATATATGAACAACAGTACCTGATTAGGAAGGCCAATGAAACTACCCTAAAAACTAGAGGATCTGTGGGATTCGGAAATAACTTCAATAAATTTAACTTTTTAAGTCATATCTTACACATATAGTTATTCTTTAGTCCTAATGAAGGAGTATTTTAGGAAAAACAGGTTTTCAACATATTTGGACAAAAATATGATATTCTGGAACCGCCGTACTGAGAAAATTGTCATTATACAATAATAGTGCCTTTCAAACAATCATGCATTGTAATTATTGTGTAAAAAAGCTGTGGCGCTCAGCATAATCTGCGGTTAAGAGTCTCAGTCTAATTATTTACTTAGGCACTAAATATCACTGTTTGTAACGCTGAAGAACAAAGAAAAAAAGTTAATCAAAATATTGTTTCATACATCATAACCAAAAAATTCAATGAATATTCGTCACGCAAATGGGGTAAGTTATAGGTTATAGTGGGCGAGTAGGCGTGTACACGCAACTCACGAGAAAAACTGTTGCTTGTCGTCCCTCATCGACTGACTGATAAGAACTGAGCTGTATATTTTTGTTGTTAATTTTAATATGCTGATAATACAATATTGTATGTTAGTGACTATTGTGGGGTGTTTTAATTTATCCATCCCTCTATGTGATAGTTTAATCAAATTTATAATTAGTTACCATCTAATGTATAAATGATCAATCTTGGACCGAATGATATTTAAATAGAATAAAAATTTAAACTATGTGGATGTTAGAATGAATATGAGTTTGTATAAAATGTTTCTTATATTTCAGGTGTTACAATGAAGCAAAATTGGTAGTATCAATACCTATGCATTCAAACAACGAGATTTCAATAACACAAGTAGAAATGAATCATCAACCCATTGGTAAGTAGTTCATTGTTTGCTTAAAATATATGAACAACAGTACCTGATTAGGAAGGCCAATGAAACTACCCTAGACCAACTAGAGGATCTGTGGGATTCGGAAATAACTTCAATAAATTTAACTTTTAAGTCATATCTTACACAATATAGTTATTCTTTAGTCCTAATGAAGGAGAAATATTTTGCGGAAAAACAGGTTTTCAACATATTTGGACAAAAATATGATATTCTGGAACCGCCGGCCTACTGAGAAAATTGTCATGATCCAGGGCAATGAACTAGTGCCTGCCTTCAAAACTGAAGGTCATGCATTGTACAAGTATTTACGTAACAAAAGCTGTGGCGGCTCAGCATAAATCCTGCAAAGGTATGGGAAAGTCTCAGTAATTCTAATTATTTTACTTAGGGAAGCAATAATATCTGTTTGTAAGAAGAAGAACAAAGAATATTTATTAAGGAGTTAATCACAAAGATATAGTTTCATTTTATTTTACAATCATCAGTCTGTTCAAATAAATTCAATAGTCTACACCTACTCTGGGTTCTGGGCTGACCACTTTCAAAGTCGAGACCGACCGATAAACCTCCTATCTGACATCTATTCCTTCCTGACAGGTCAGTCATACGTGCGGTTGCACTAGTCCTTTAGTGACACAATCTTTCTTGGCCATCAGTTGCCAGCTTAATTCTTATAAATTTAACCTTCAATCAACTTCCATTTTTTGACATATGTTTTAATTTAAAACAATAACCTACAAAATTCAATCATTCAAAGTTGCAAGTAGCTATTTTTATTTCTACTTTTTGGGCAATCTAAAACTAAAATCAGTGTACAAGCATTGCATTGTTAATAACAAGAACAAAAGTTTTAGTTTTAAAATGAGTAATTTTATAGATGACGACATCTTACATCACGGGGGCCCTAACATTATCAACACTCAACTCAGCCAACTGAAGACATTGAGGTGTCTGAAATATGTTACTCAAACATTCTTTTCAAACTCAGTTTTCAAAAACAATAATTAGCTATCGAAGAGAAGAAATAAATTCAGTTCTTTAATTATCCAACACTATTTCACAAAATTTTGTACTGACAAAGAGATTTTCAGAGTACATAAGGTACCCTACATGATGTGAAATTTGAAATTAAAATAGGTCAAATGGTATTATTTTTCCCCTAATTACAGTGGATGGACCCGATTTCAAGAGGGATCCAGTTTTGGCTAGCTGTCAAAAATGTGGGAATTCAGGTCTTACAGTCGTTGAAAGTGACAGATGCTGTGGTGGAATCTGTAACTTCGTTGTTAATTGTTTGTTGTGGTAATGTGAAAATTTGTTCATAGCATGACTGCTTTGGAGGTGGTGTGTTTCTTCACTAAAATGTGAATGTTTGTGGGAATAGTAGAATTGTACGACGGGAGGTTTCAAGGACTTTCACTGCACTAATTGTTTTTATTTACCTTAGTGGTTGAAATGCACGTGTTTGTGTAGAAGTAGCTGTAGGTGAAGTGTGTTGGTTTCTAATTAAAATTCGCTACATTTGGCATTATCTAACATTAACCCATTGGAGACTGAGTTTTAACCCGACTGATTACACTCCCTGAGTTAATTACATTCTGGGACTGAGTTTTTTTCCTGATTTACCTGAAAAATCATAGTAAATATGTAGAAAGGTTTTAATAATTATATTTAACATTTTTGTTTTACCATATTTATGTTTTGTAATGTCCATTGATATTTTCTACTTACTATTTATAATATATATGTAACTATTCTACACAGCTTTGTATGATACATTTTGAAACTATTTTCTAGAGTAGATGTTTCGACATTGCCGATGTTATTTATTGAACTGTATGACTCAACCATTGATTTTCTAATTTGTTCGAGTAATACAAGTCTTATAAAATACCGAATGAATTACCGATACAAAAATGATAGAGATGATGACGAACACTGCCCTTTTTTTACCGATCCGTGCATTTTTTTGTTCTAAGCTAATATTTGTAGGAAACTCACTGTTATAAGTCAAAAACACATTTATTTGATTCTAAATCATAGAAATACTACACTAACATAAAAATATACTATTTACAGCTCACCCTGATGTGCTATGTTCACTTGTGCCAGTCATCTAAACACTTGCGCGTGACACACAATCCCGGCTGGTCCTCATACAAGGTGCAATGCCAAACAACCCTTTTATGGATACTTCTCCTGCTGCATTCGCGGCTCCTTTTATTTTTTACTATTCATGATTGTGTCTATACCACGTGTTGGTCCTGTATTATTTTCAGATTATCCGAATTTTCAGCTATCCGGAATCGGATTCCGCCACATTAATCTAGCTAAACTGAACTTTACTCCATCTAAAATAAGTCACTAATGAAGATTTCCCTGTTTTTTAAGTATTATGCTTAAAATCTGGAATCACATCCTATTGACGTGATGGTTGATCAAAAGGAATTTTCCTTTTCAAAGCATTTCTCCTAATTTGTTTAAAAAAACGACCCAACCAGTGTAACTGAGGTATGTTTTGTAATATTTTAATATTGGTTTCAATTTCCGATCCTTTTTGCAGCGTTATAGTTGGAATTTGCAGTGCAGTGACGAATACAGGTCCCACAGGTCAGACTGCAACCTTCAGCCAAGCCGTATACGTACACAGATGTTCCTCATGCAACGCTCAACTGGGGAGTTATACACAACGGATTTAGTTTTCTGTAAGTAGCTAAACATTTCATTAAATCCGGTCAAATACTTTTTATCTTAAAAATTAACGATAGTATTTTTTAAATGAAACAACTAGGAAAGAGGTGTCCTTTAATCCAGCTACTTGAAGGTGGATAGTTAAAAGCTATTGAAGGTGAATTCAATATTTCCTATTGTGGATTAACGTTTACACTTATAAAATACAAGATGCATCCTTAAAGACCCTCCTCATAATTAGAACACTTTGTAATTTCTAGATCAAAATTGTGAAATTCGGAGTCCATGTAAAACTTTTTAAGTCCTTTAGATACTATCGGCTGTTAGCCTGCTAATTGTCATAAGGGTCATGTCAGCCTTGGTCAGAACGAAGATTATAAGATCGTACCACAATAATCTTGCACATATTTCTCATTCATACATGGCTTAAAGTACCTACCTACCTGGGTTGGTCCCCACTTCAGTAAAAAGTATCAAAAGTTTTAGCCGACTCTAACCAGTGATAGACTCCGACTGAGGAAGTGACCACGCTTATTCAATCGTAGACTTTGAATCCTTTCTATCTGCTGTCTCGGGATTTCTACAATGCAATTAAGCAGAACATTATTGTTTTATTTTCATTTTTCGTTTAATACATTGTTTCGTTGTTTGGTTGGCATTTAAAAGAGTTTTAAATATGCCATTCTTCCATTGTTGTTATTAAATATGATTTTTTTTATTTGTAGAGAACTAAATTTTCATCCAAGCTTTTGATATTATGGTTATTAGTAATGAGATCTTCTGAAAATTTAGTTCTCTGATTTTTTAAACTTGGTTTAGGGAGGTGCTCAGTGAAGCACTATCCTACCTTGTTAATATTCAAACAACTATACTTAACCATTGTGGTTTCATTTTCAGATTGAAGACATAAAAAGTTTAACTTAGCAGATCGAAAATCTTAAAAGATTTACTTTTGAATTCAATCAGAAGGTATAAATTGGAAGAGGAAACATCTCCCTGAAGAAAACAATTTTACCACAGTGCAATAATTGTTATCTCATCTTGTAAAGTGAGGTGAAAAGAAAGTAAAGAAGCTTTAATAATCCTACAATTAGTTCCTTTTGACTTAACGTTATTGTTTTTTTGTTTCCCGTGTTAAAATTAAGAGTTTATAGCTTTAACGCTAATTAACTGGTAAGAGTATATCATCCGTACCAAGATGGATCCAGCTCAATTTGCAGGTATGTCATGGGATGTTTGGACAACCCACATAGAAAATCAAAACAAGGAGCAGTTGGTTAAACTTGAAACTAATGTTAATAAGCTGAAAAAAGAGGACCTGAAAATATTTGGACGAATTGTTGATTTAGAACCGTTAAAACTGCATTCGTGTAAAATGTGCGGTATGGTGATCAAAGCCCAAGCCTTGCTTCATCATTACATGCATAAGCACAATGTCGACCAGACTGAAAACACTTCCTGCAAGAGAGCTTCATCTGAGGTGGTAGAGATGGAAAGCAGTTTTGATTTTTCTACCTTATCAGACACTTTGCAAGGAGATTTACGTGCAAAGGAAAAAGAATGTGACAGTTCTGATGCACATGCAAAAGATAAATCACCACTTTTTGCAGTTCATAAAAATCCGAAAAGGTTGGTTAAAACTCGTTCCCCACTTGGTCTAATGTGCTTTAACAAGAAAAAAGAGGTGCGTGGAAGAAATCCGGCAAGAGGGAGAAACTTAAATTCACTTAGTAGAAAAGCTGCTTCGCCGGAAGATGGAAAATTGGATTCGAACATTGAAACTTATAAGACTGATGAGAGTGTTGATTACATATCACATCAGCTACCAGGAATGACTTTAAACTCAGGGGAAGAAGAAAAGGCAAGTGGTGAAGATGCAACAACAGGTAACTCATCTCTGACTGAGACAGTTTCTTTCATGACCAACCCCCCGAAAGCTCTAAGCCCAATTCCCTTGTTCTCTTGCCACAAAGCTGGTGGCTTGGTGTATCCAGGAAGGCACATGAAAACAACCCGTAATACAGTAAAGAAAATGCTAGATGAAGATAGGTTCTCAGCGGATCTCCTGTTAGAAATTAGGAAAAGAAGGAAGAACCCTTTTGATCGCAAAAATAAATCAAGCAATAACGGACAAAGGTTAACCTCAAAATAGTTTCATTACAAAGTAAGTTACTATTTGGATAAATTAATATTTATCCAGATCTCTAGAGCTATATGCTAAAGATGTTCCTACCTTTGTGGAAGTTGCAAAACAGTAAGAGTATACTGATACCATTTTATTTGTTCTAATAATAATAGAGGTTTTTGTTATTTCTAAACCAACCAGAAAACAAAAAAGATTTTTGCAATATCATAACTTTAATTTTAGGTTAGTTTAGTTAATTTCTAGATTATTACAGAGTTTTTAATTTTCATTTTCTTCCAAAATATATTCATTTCTACCGGTATTTTTTGTCATGGCAACTTTATTATGGTGTGAATAATATGGAATGATTTTCAAAGCAATTTGCAAACTACTTTATGATAATATTAAGTTCTAGTGGAGAAATCCCAATATTATGGTGATACAAAATTACTTTTCAGTAATGTAAAAAAGAATACAGGACTTTGATCTGTATCCTGGAATCTATTTTAAAGTTGTTTTTAGAAAATTAATGCTTATTGCCCTGGAACTTATCCTTTGATTTTTGTACCCAATCTTGGATTAATTCCGTTTCATAAACATCAAAATTGTCTTAATTAAAAAAAATATATAGCTGTGTTATACCAACTATATAATTATGAGTTATTGGTTTTGTCCAAGTTTGTTTCTGTAATTCTTATGTGTATGTATGCACAGATTTATTTGTACTCGTGATTTATTTGGTATTGGTACTTAAATACTCCATCTGAACTTGTGTGATATTGTAGTTTGTTGCAACATTGCAATGCTTTAAAATGTGAATGTTGAAAGCCCTCTGTGATAATTATTTCAGTGCAATATATTTTTTACTTTTCTACTGAAAGGAGGGTTTTTCCTATCTCCGTAGTATGTTGCGCTACGTACTCCGTGATTATGTTAACCGTTTCGACACAACAATGACCAACTACTGGTTGCAGTGAAATCAAATGAGACCGTCTTCCTACCTCCGCAGTTAGCGACTAGATGCACACTCATATGATTTCAATGCAACCAGTAGTTGGTCATTGTTGCGGCGACACGGTTAACATAATCACGGAGCACACTTCATAACATACTGCGCAGGAAGGATAACGCCCCTTTAAAACTGTTGATTCTTATGAATGTTCTATTTAAATATTTAGAATTACCAAGAATTTATAGAAATTGTGAGTTTGTTATACATGAATATTCCATTTGTGGTTTGATTGACTCATGTTCTAGCTTCATTTTTATGAATAAAATTATGTGTAATAATTTTCGAAGCTTAGCTTTAAAATGAGTTGGTGTAAAAGATATTCTCTAAAGGAAATAAAACCTTAGCTTTCATATATGAGGAACTAGTTAAATGATATTTATTTTTAAGAGCAAACCAAAAGTTTGAACGATCTCGATGTAAAATCTTATCTTACGATTGTTCCTGATTCAAAGGAAACAGTTTTATTTTATTATATTTTATTTATGTAAATTTTATTGTAGGTGTATTAAGTAAAGGTTTACAAATGGTTTTATTGGTGATTTTTATCTTTTGTAAACAAATTATGTTGTGTTTATTTCTTTAGTTTATTAAGTTTAGGTTAATTCAGTATTTGCAGTTTCGATTTATTGTTAATGTGCCTTACACATGAAGCCTGCTGAAATAATATGAAGGAAGATGTGTGGATTTCTTATCCAAACCATGGTTATTTATATGTTCATACAGTATTTTATCTTTAACCCATGCTTTGTGACTACTTATTGCCAACACTACTGTCTTTTATACATTTTAAGGCAATAAATTTGTTATTTTGTTAAAAAATATTTTTGTTACTGTTACCTGATTATCACATCATTATATCTTGTGGAGATTACAAAATTGTTTGATACTGTTATACTATTTTTAGAGAGGGTTCAAATACATGCCGGAAGTTATTGGTAGTATAGAGCCTGAGACCGTTTATCACATTATCAAAACTAGCCTCCTTTTCGTTGGCCTATAAAGACTAAGTCTAAGGCAATGAAACCAACCTAGATAATCTTGCTCATCAGGATTGATTTAGTAAAGCTGACAATGCAATTCTAGAGAATGGAGCATGCTTCACAAAAGAGTCTTGACACAAAGGCCCAACTTGAAGAACCAGAGAAATACAGTGATTGGGCTATTCAAAGGAAAAGATGGTTTGTTCTGCGATATCAGTAACACCGGAACAGTAGAGACAGTGCAGACTGTCCTTGCTGAACTTTGAGTAGTTCTCGTGAGCAGAAAGACACTGGGTCATATAGGACCCCACCTCTCTGTGCTTTCTCTATACCCATGAACATTCAGGATCAACTTTGCGGTCCTGAACCCTTAATTCTGATTCCAAGTATTCTTGACACTCAATAAGAATGTCTTCCCAATCTTCAGAGATGGCAGCGCTTTATGACACTGTTACACTCTGTCATACTGATTATGTTGAGACATGCTCGCATAATTTCTTGGCATGTAGAAGTTTTAAAGATAATTTGCAGTGTTAGGCTTCCTCTGTACTTAGAGGGCATGTACACAGAGATTTTAGTTGGTTGTGTATTGATCGTGCTAGCTTATTGACATTTAGGGCCTGCCATATGGCAATGCATTATCTTAATTAGGTTGCTTAAGTAATTACAGCTAATTGGTCAAGCTAGAATCAAGATTATTTTCCATTCATACTGAATATAGTAGCACTTCAATTTATTTACTATGGAGGATACATTTTTTGGCCCTCAAAATAATTCACTTCCAGTTTTTAACAAGGAGAGAGAGCGAGAGAGTGATCCTTATTGAATTAAAAAAAACTGTTTTAAAATCATGGGTTTATTTTTAGATTATAATTTCAATTTTAATTTATTTATTCTCGCAAGCGCAAAGTATTTCACAACAGAGCTCATTGTTTTGTCTCTCTAGCTCAAGTAGCTATATGAGAGACATCTCAGATTATTAATTCAATAATAGATAACTAATAAATATAAATAACAATTATAATGTTCTTTCACTATGAATATAATGTCAATTCTACTTTTTAACAAGGAAACTACAAAGAGTATCCTTTAAAGAAAAAAGTGACAATAAAAAAAAAACAAACAGACAATAAAAACAAACATAGAAATAGCAGTTAATACAAGGCCTAAAAAAATATCGAGTTTGTGGTGATCGAGGTGATAGTCTCAAACATTTTGAGCACAGAACAGAACCGTTCACATTTGCTACAGAGCTGGAACTGAGCACAGTAGTCACCATATGGAAACGAACCTTACTAATGGAACACATGTGAATCTCGTATGAGGATGACTGTGATTGTTCTCTGTAAATTCACAATTATTTCTTTAACTTAATGTTCTATTCTGGTCTTTGGCTACACAGTTAAAAGCTTTACATGACCCAGAATGATCACTCTACATGATCATCACCCTCATTTTGGGAAACATTATCATATACAGGATGTCCATGAAAAACGTTTCAGGACTGTGGTGAGTGATTAAGTACAGTACATTAAAAGAAAAACTACAAAATGGCGGATGTCTGAGGAAATAAGCGTTTTAGGCTGGGTGTTTTTCCTTCCTTTTAATGTACTTAATCACTCAACAAAGTCCTGAAACGTTTTTCATGGACACATTGTATAAATACCGTACAAGTCCAAAACTTTTTTACATAAAAAGATTTCAAGCAGAGAAACATATGATAATTTAATAATATGCCAGACAAGCCACAAAAAGGCAGAAAATTTATAAATAGCACAAACACAAAATTTAACAGTGACATTATATTTTTCAATGGGGTATGTTGGGGAAGTTTGGCACGACTCCAGGATTGCAGAGTTGGGCCTCCACGTCTACGATGCATCCCTCCCTCTGGTTGTAAGCTCCGAGGAAGTTGTTACACTGGGCACAGTACAAGTTGACCACGTTGCTCTCGCACAGCATGAACGGAAGGAATGACAATGGCCAACAGCTGGAACAAAACTGACGGATACACGGGCTGAACTGGGTGTTGTAGGTAAGGGAAAGATTAAATTCAAGATCATTCGGTACTTTATTCAAACCAATTTATGCAACTTAGTATACTTAGTAGTCGTTATTGTCCCAATAGGAGGTTCCAGTGAGGCTGGTCAGGCATTATTTTATCTTTTGTACAGCCACTGGAAAGAAAGGACTCATGAGGATCGGTAAGGGAGCCTGGGTCACTCAGGGAGAGAGAAAAAACTCCAAGCTCATTTAGCTCTCAAGACCCTGTGAATGTCAGGTATGACTCAGGCTTGAAGCAGACACCAATCAAAACCAGAGTGAACCAACCAATACTGTGATTTAGACTGAGTATCCAAGTTCTGAGGTTTTTATTCCCCTTAATTAACACCTCGAGAGTGGCAGTATCCATAAATACATATGAACTCCAAGTATCCACCTGAATTCCATCACTCGGTGCGGTGGTATCCACGTAGATACTTGGAACTGTCCAACCTTTGATTTTACCCTGTGGCTCGACCATTCCATATTTCAAACAAATACTTTGTAGCCACCTGAGTTGATAATTTTGAATGAATACTGTAACCTTGGTTTCTATTTTTGTCGTGAAAGCAGGGGTGGGCAGGAGCGAGTACGCCATGTGCGTTGGTTTACTTCCAGTGGGAAAATCTTTGGATAATAAATTGTGTAAATTACAAATAGTTTTTTCAATACTTCTAGTTTTTTACATTTATGTAACGGATCAGTTGTACTAGGAAAGGATTTTTGTGAATGAATATAATGTGACTAACTTACCCGAGCATGAGGCAGGCGCCCAGAGAACTGTTGGCCAGCTGGTTTCTTTGACGACGGATGACAGGTTGCGCTTCGCAGCCGCAGCAGGGACAGACCACTTTCGTACAGCCCGGCTTCCATGATTCCACTTTCAAATAACAGGTTAGAATGTTTTAGTTACCAAGATTTCAATATTAAGTAATCATACTTTACAAAAAATACATGATTATTCTGCTTAAAAACCCCTTATCGACAGTTAACAGGTACATCTTTAAAGTTAAATTTATGTAAAATTCACTTCCATCACTATTTTTATCCCACCTTAAATACCTTTACCTTGACTCGGACGGTGGCGTCGTCATGTAATCCAGCTAATTGGAGGTCACAAATTGTTGATATGTGTGAGCGATGGTCGGTGGGTCACGATGGGTGTGGATTAACATTCACACTATTGTATACTACGTTAATCCGCAAAGACCATTCTCATAATTAGACCAATTCATAATTCAGAGGCCATAGTTCGGATTCCATGTTAAACTGTTGGTCTCTTAGTTGCCATCAGCTGTTGGGCTATTAATTAACAGTCCTTTTTACTGTCCCCTTTATCCTTTATCTTTAAATATCTGTCTTTACTGGCACGGTTGCTAAGACACTGGCCAGCAAGTCAAAGGTTGATGTTCTGACATACAATTTCGTGTAAGAATGGCGGTGCTACCCCCACCTCTTCCTGCATAGTGGGCAAACGGAGGTTGATTTCCAAATGGCCTTCGTAGCCTGTCAAGGGACAGCTATAATCTCACTGGGGGATAAATTTATGAATGTGATAACAACCAATTACAAGCGATTTCCTGCCTTCATTCTTGTCATCCTTGTATCCTTCATTCATCCTTCATTCTTAAATCTCCTTGAAATACACACCAGGTTGTTTGTGGTGTTTGTGTATGAATTATGTCTTATTAGTAACAATAACAGAGGTGGTGACCTCTGCATTACCTGTGCATTTGTATTTGGTTCGGTACTCCCTTCGTTTCTGCTTCTCCATCGCCTTGCAGTAATCTCCACGTGAAGGCGCGGTGCAGTTGACTGCACAAGGCACAGGGCATAGTGGCGGGGGGTTGGGTGGGGGCGGGGGGCAGGGCTGTGGCGGGCATGGAGCACACGGTGAGGGTGGATGCATGTTGTAGGGGGGACAAGCGGGGCGGACACATGGGGGGCATCGTGGTGGCATTGGTGGGGAGGGCATTAGTGGTGGGCAAGGGCATTTTTGGGGAACCCGTGGCACTGGACAAGGAGGGGGACATCTCCGCCTTGGCTGTAAAATCCACCAAAACAATTTACAATATGTAATACATTGAAAGTGTTATACCTAAATAAAATGACATGACAAAAACGTAAAAATTTAGACCCAGCTGTCTTTGATCATTGGGGATCACTAAAGATAGTGACAGATCTGTTGGTTTTTATATAAAACTTATAAGGTTTTTTTCTTTATTTTTAACTCTTAAGCCATGGATTTTAAAACGGTTATAACATTGGATTAATCTTATAAGTCTTTTGCTATGTATTGAGATTCAGCTAAAACTTCAGACTGTGTATACAATTCATTTGGAGGAATATTAATTTTTCTGAGACAATCTAAAATTTATTTTTCTATAAATAGTTTGTGTTTCATATTTTATTTACTATTGGGTCTCCTGAAGACAAGCTTTCAAACAAGTCTTCTATTAAGCTTTTCCAAACCATTATCTACATGACTTGCATTTGAAATGGGTTATCTCCCCAAAAAAAAGCAGGAGAGGTTAAGCTAAAGTTTCAGTGCTTCAGGGTTTCCTTTACACCGGTAGGTGAATACCATTAATCAAAATCAAACAAAATAACAATAAATACTTAATGTTTTTATATGTTCTGATTCCTTACATAATTGTTTTAAAAATCTAAATTTTTGTCTGAACCTGTTTCTGACATCTATAATACCTACGGAAAGAGGAGAAGGGGGTCTGTTTGATTGGATATTGATGAAAGGGTGTCTCCGCCGCAAGTGCTGTATCAGGGCGTCGGAACGATTGCTTCTGAGGATTTCTCCACACACCAAGCATCGGACCTGTTAAAAACATATTTACGTTTTGTAATTTTCATTAAAATACTACAATTTCCTACTTTTTTTCAGAGATATATATATTTCTAGAGTTTTCATGCAAGAAAGACGAAATATTGTTTGAATGATGGTTATTGTCAGAAAAGGAATAGGGGTTCTACAAAGCTGGCTTTGCACTGTTACTATTGTTAATCTATTTTACTTGAACCACAGAAAGAAAAGGTTACATAAGGATTGGTAATGAAGGAGAAGACAGTCTGGGTCACTGGAGGAAGGACAGAATATTTATTTTCAGACTTTAAACACTTAAATTTTACCTTATTTAACATTTTTAATTAAAAATATATACTTTACAATTTTACTCCCTTATTTCAAAAGAAAACACATCTACTTATTAAATAGTCAGGAAGTATGAATAAATAAATAAAAACTAAAACTAAGTTAAGTAGATTTTTGTTGAAAGTTCCAAGATCGATGGAATTTTGAGATACTTTGAGATTTTGAGAAAAATTATAGTTTTAGGTTTCAGCGATGGATAGAACTAAATATGTTTCCAATAAACGAATTGTTTTATCATAAATAATCTAATTAATTAATAGGGAGGTTAATGAATTATATAATTTAAATTGAAGACCTATTTGTAACTATTTTCAATAAAATTGATTTGAAAAAACTATTTCCTTTTTCTCTCTTATTAATTTTATGAATGAAATAGAAATTACTGTACATCAGAATTTAGTTTGCTGCAAAGAAAACTAAAATTTTTCAGAATACTCTTTATAAGATTTAAACTGTTATAAAAAATAGTTTTTTTCAATCATTTATCATGATTTCTAACAAATGGTTAATTTTCTTCCAATGTCGTGCAACTGGTGGAATGATAATGCTATGTCAATAAAAAAGTCAGTTTTAGGTTGATTAAAATCAAATATTGTGTAGTTTTAGTGACAGCTCTAAATTGTGTCCTCGCTTCTTGAGTTGATTCTATATGTAGAGTATGCACTGGCATTTTACACAGGTGGCGTTTTGCTATGTTAATAGTCAATAGTACAGTTACAATGTCAAGAATTAATCATCTTACATTAATTAATTAACATATTTTTATTTAGAGTCTACAGCTCTGTGAGTGTTGAAACTAATGTTTTTACTTACTTTCTCGTAATTCCCCGTTTTGACTAATAAGAGACAACGATAAAAACCGTTGTCTCTTCAAACTCCAGTTCTAGTATAACCTTCTTTATTATTTATCAATTTAAGGTACTTTGTAAAGAGAAACTTTAAATTTCACCATTCTCATAAAATAAAACTAAAGTTACACATATCGCATGATGTATATAACATTATAACTGTGTTCCACTGTTCAAATATCACTATATTGCTCACAATTTTTCATGATTTAATTTATTCTTACTTATTTATGTTGTTATGTTTTTTAACCTATCTAATCACCTGATTTGTTTATATGGAAGTAACATGGGAACTGATATTGGATGTAATCATCAAAGAAAAGGTTGGCTAATCATACAAATATTGCAATATTTAGTATTATTATTTTATATTTAGGCAAGTGAGAAGATGTCAAAACAGCTAACATGAGTTTTAAATAATAAACTGTTAAATTTTTGTGATTTCAATGAAGAATGAAACATCTTTGTATACAGCAACATTTATAATCTTAGTTTTAAAAATAAACATAAATGAAAGAATAATTTTAAGCTCATAGAGACCAAATACAAGATTAAGTCTGAAGCCAGTGGTCTACCACACACAGTAGGTTTCATCAGGGCCTCACCTATGAAAACAAATTATGAGTTTAGTTTTTATGTTGCACAGCTATAAGTAAAATTAATTTTTAAACCCGTAATTATCAGAATGATGTTTGAATAACTCTTACTTGGATTAGCGATTGTAAAATAACTCTGTGTACAATGAAAATGTGTTTCTGAAGTTTTCCTTTAGAGGTAAATTCCTCAAAATATGGACTGGGGCAGCCAGAATAATTTTTATGACCCTAGTTTCTTGCTTTATTCATAGTGTGTACATGACAAAATTTAAAAACCTGCTAATGAATAAAAAATTCCAAGTGAAATTCATAATATGAGTTTCAAAGGCATTTCATGTAATTTAGTCATTAATGTTGCAGTCATTTGAGATTTTATTTTAGATGTTATATTAAAATCTATGACACACCAGCTGTCTATCAATAAAGAGTTCCATACATCTTTGATTTGATTGTTTATTCATTTTCAACTCTCCTTAATCAATCAGTTATGAAGAGGAAACAATTGAAAAATATAAACACAATCTGTTGTTTACCTAAAAATACATACACCAAAAATAATAAAGGTTATAGAAGATTCAATAATAGTAATTTTGTAAGAATATTTTCTATAGGGATCGAATGCCTGAAGATCTAGAGGATACTAGGTCATGTCCTTCCATGATGAAGGTTTATGATGACAGACACATCTGTACAATGCCTCCCAGGCGAAGAAATCATCGTTTTGAATCTATTTCACGTCATGAGGGTAAAACCAATTTTAATGGAATAAAAATAACCAGTAAAAAATATAAAAATCAATTTTGTGAGTTATAAGTGAATTATTAATCTCTACATTAAATCAAATATGAAAGAATGGTATTTTGTAAGACAATATTTCGAGAATTACTGAATTAAAAAGAGAAGACTGAGATTCTTTGTTTTTCCATAAGTTGTGGCAGATATTAATCTATTAACTTATTACTGTATTGTGATTCAGTATGTGTCAAAAATAAATCTTGATTTGTTAAGTTAATCTTCTGTATGGAACTTACCTAGTTTCAGGATTGGCTGGTAGTGTAAATATTCTATTTTGTATTCAAGACAGTAAATGTTAGTTAAACCTTTGAATATAACTTTATGTAGTTACAAAATTATTTTTATATTTCATACCATAATGATTTAAAAGTTTTAACCTGTACTTTTAAATTTTTTTAGCTTCCAGTACGACTACCTTTGATAATTTTTATGATACAAGAATCAGGAGAGCTAAGAACAGAAATTTATGTAAGTAATAATTCTCTTAGGCTCTATAGCTATATAGTCTCAACTACTCTTGTTTATTATATTACCACAACCCTTTTTGAATAAGACATGGATAGAGCATATATACGTATGTGAGAAGATCGTCAATAAAATATATACACTGATTAAACTTGAATAAATTCACAGAACTTTTTAAGGGATTTAACAATAAATCTCGATGTCTGCCATATGTTAAAATTTTAGGGCAGAACACAATAGTCTGTCCTAGGCACATGTTTGTTGTCTGTAATATTGCAAACGTCCCTATTTTCTAGCAACAGCAGTTTCTAGAAAGAAAATATGCAATTGATGAGCCGTAACTCCATGAATTTTTTATCAATTGACTTTCGCTTAACTGCTAACTACACATGCTATGGAAACCTTGGCCGCTACACGCAGGTGAGCTCAGCGCTCACCCCCTCTAAAAAACCTAATATTAGTTGAACTACCTTTTTAATATTAATCAAACTTTTTTCTTAATAGTTGAAAATGGGTTATTAAAGTAATAATAAATAAATAAGTAAAAAATTTTATTAAAATCAAAATATAATTATTGGAATTAAAAAAAAGTGTTTGTATGCCTATTAATCATTACTGTAATTAATAACAAACTTTTGAGATCATATACACACTAATCATTATTTTATGATCTTAATCATCATACTCTTCTTCTCCTTATTGTGCTTCTTCACTATGGCAGATCAAGCAGTATGTCACGGTATGTTCTCCACAAACAGGGTTTACGCACAAGGCACAGCGACTTTAGTTTTCCGAATTTTCTTTTAGTTAACCAGACTGTCTGGTTCTTCTGAGAAGGTCACCCACCGCCTGTATTGTTTTGGACCACCCATAATTGAGTATAGTCAGGATAACTAATAAGGGTGAGCACCACACTCACCCACTTATATTCTTCAGTTAACAGCCAGGGCTCTCTAAGTAAAAAAGTTATTTTGTGCAGGGGGAAGTCCAGACCTAGGTAGCCAACCTGTGAAGATGACGTGCCCAAATTGCCGCCATTCCATCAACACTAATATAATCTACATGCACACCTGGAAGTCTTGGTTGGTCTTGCTCGCCTGCACTGTTTTTGGGTGATTAGATTTTTATAAGATAATAAAATTATTATATTGTCATTATATTGTAATTACCATTTGAAATGGCTACCAACCAATGTAGGAATTTTAAGCCAAGTATCAATGAGGAATGAGTTTAAGATGATTGTGGCACGATCTTGTAGTCTTGTTACTGACTAAGGCTGGCATTTTCTTAGACAAGGCTGTTAATTAGTAGCCCAACAGTCAATGGCACATCAAAGGAGCCTACAGTTTAACGTACAGTTCGAACCACTCTGAATTCTGAGTGGAGAATAGTTAAGAGAATAGATTATGAGAATAGTCTTTGCGGATAACATAGTATTCAATAGTGAGGATGTAAATCCATGCAAGAGAACACTAGACCCACCGACCATAGCTCATAGCTATCTACAACGGTACCATACTGTAACCCAGTCACTTGGAGGTCACAAATTGATAGTTATGAGCAGTGGCTAGTGGATAAAATGAAATGAAATTATTTATTTTCATTACAAAGACAATATTACAAAAATTGGATGGGGTATTCCCAGGTGTGGATTAACACCAGTTAATCCAGTTTGCAGTTAGACCAATTTGTAATTCAGAGGTAAAAGTGGTTCGAATCTGACTAACTTAAACTGCAAGTCCCTTAGATACCATGGACTGTTGGGCTATTAAATAACAGTCCTATCTAAGAAACATATCAGCTTTAGTCAGTAACAAGACTATAAGATTGCACCACAATTATCTTACACTCGTTTCCAATTCTTCACAATACAATACCTAACTGGGTAGGTCACCATTTCATAAAGGTAATAAGTAATAATTAATTGATACTGAACTAATATTTAGTGAAAAATCCAAGTGACAACGTCCTTAAGTGGGTATTAAACCCACAGCTGATTACTGTTGTAGATTATGTTTCATCCACTCACATCATCGCTTGTGGCAAGATGGCCTCCACTACTGTCCATTGTGTAAATCCTACCTTGGCCACAGCCGTCGGAAACATAACTGGCAACATAACTTACCTGCTTGGACTCAACACCTCTTCAGGGGCAGTAACATCCCCTAGGAGCTACTCCAACACGCCACATTAGGGCTTTCTACGCCTATTCGGCTTTGACCCTCTTTTTGTAAAACTTAATACCATTAATTTATTAAATTTTTTCCATAGTAACAAAATGGTTTGTATGTTTAAATATCTATTATCTTTTTGTCTTATTTATCTTTTATTTTTGAATTGATTGAAAGTCTAAGTTTACCTAAAGATAACCCTCAGAGTTGAAAACGCATGTTGTAATATATTAAACATGGATTATCAGAAGGTAAATTTCACTTTAGATTTTTAATTTTGTTTCGTACATCAATAGTTGACATCTGCCATTGTCATTGGCACCCAAGTAGGGTTTTGGACTCACCAACAACTGCTCACCATCTCTTCCTGTTCTGGGCCTCGTCAATTGCTACTCCTGCTCTTGTGATATTTTTTTCACACTGTCCCACCATCTTCTCTTGGGCCTTCCTGGTGGTCTTCCCCATTCGTCTGCCCTTCTCCTACTACCCTTAATAGTGATCCTCTGTCTCTCCTCAAGACATGTCCCAACCATCTCAAATGTTTCGTTCTAGTTTGGGATATCATGATTTTTGTGTGTATTCCTTAATTCTTCATTATGTCTGATTATCCATTCTCCATTTTCACATACATCAATATTAGGTTATCATATTAATTTACTTTTAAGTTCCTAACACATATTAATTTCAGTTCATTCCAGTAAGTGGTTTCATGTGTCTAGTGTTGATGGAACCTCCTCATATCAATAGGTATTAAACGTGTTGTTTAGCAGAGATGAATTGAGTGCACAACATATATACAAGGTCGCACAACACTAGTAAGTACAGGTTTTGGTAGACTATTTGGATATTCAATGATATACTCGCAACTCCCTGTTGGTTTCTCTTTATCAAATTTTTCTTGAGCAAGTTAGTCTATACACACTATTAAATTACTTTTTATTCTGCATCTTAAAAGAAAAATAAACAAGATTAATTAATGGTTTATTTTTGTCACAAAGAATATTTAGTAATCTCAGGATGGGATTCTTTACCAGAATGAACAATGAAATTTCTTTGTATGTTTGTATGTGCAGGTGATTTGGTTCGAGAAATTTAGAAAAAATATTAATTAGTGTTAGGACTTAGATTGTCTCTGGAATCTTCCCTTGACTATTAATAACATACATTACTTCAGTTCATATGTACTTATGCACATTACTTTAATGGACTATGAAATAACTAAAGAGAGATGTTTCTCATAGCCAATTTGTACGAATATTTAAATTCCTCACTCACACAGCTATATTCATTACAGAGATGGATTTATGTTAAGAAAATTTTGCTTATTTCCAATTCGGAGACATATTGTAGTGATTGTTAGGATAAAGTACTCAAATGTTTTTTGGTAAAGCTTTTGAAAAAATGGACATCCCATAATTTCTTATGCCTCAACCAGCATGCTTCAGTGCTTTTGTAAAAGATTACTCAACATCACAACAGTCTAAGGCTAATATATGTTTTCGTTGAAGAATGCTGTCTAGTAAAAATATAGAGGTGATATAACACCAGAATTGATGTCACCCCTCATCATCAATTTGTTGCTAACAAGTGTGGCAGTTGTGATCATCATTCGTCACTTCAAAGGTTCAGCATTTGTTATTGTCAGTGATTTCACTCAATGATAACTTGTTTCTATAATGATAACAAAAAATACTTACGTATAATAACTTTCAACAGTTTTGCAATTTGACAATTCAGAAGTAATGTATAATTGCAAGAAAATGGATGTCTCATTTTTTTTAGCACAACTGAAGAAACAAATACAATAGTTAGCTGTATGTATCTCTGTATAAAAATCAGGGTGAATAAATCATAACACAGTTCATCGTAAAACCTAAACTTTTATTAATTTAAAACATGTTTACTCAACAATCGCACCATATCACAATCCTGACAGTCATGAATCGCCAAAATAATACGAGTGTAACAAACCTATGCGTTGTAGAAAAATAAATCACCTAGTATAATAATAGTGTATAAAGTTGTATTAAAGTTTATCCTCGCGTTTATAACTATACAAAAACGATTATTACTGTTATGTTCTAGTCGATTAAAATACGCTAGTGTACAAGCTATAACAAGATCAATTTTTAACATGGTGAGTTGTATAGGTTTCGGCAGTCAATTTTTGTGCCAGATTCTATATTTTGGTCAACCCTCATCCTCTCATGGTTATAAGGTCTAAAAATTATAGTTCCATTTGAAATATTGACTGTCCGAATTGACCTCTTGGCTGATCAAGGTAATTTAAACCTTGTTACTAATTTGTAAATAAACAACTTACCTCACATTTACAGATATATATATTTATATACCTATTTTATACAAGAAAGTATCACCTTTGTTTAGGTTTATTTTAGATTGAATATGAAAAAGTACATTATACACTATGAAATTACATAAACCCATTCCAAAATTGAAAACCGATAATTTAGTTCTTCAGAACTTCAGAGAGGATGGTCTCATGACCCTCAATATATCTTAACTCAAAAAACAAATTCAAGTTAGGAAGGTTTCCAGAGTTTGAAATTTGAGTTTTGAGATTCACTGTGTATTATTTGTGCATGAGATATTGAGGATTATTAAAAAAACATAAGAATTAGGTATTATAGGCTATCCAAAAAAAGTCAGAGCAAAAAGTTGGCTTCTCCGAAACCTATACTATAACGTAACTAACTACAAGAAGAGATCCTGCTGAAAATTTCAGTTGTTTATCCCCCTTCAGAATTTAACTGGGGTGACTCCCCGCCACTGCTCACTTCTTAGTCCTCGATGCGGGTGAAGAGTGAAGAAGGAGGACAACGGCCAAGGTGAAATCTCTCTCCTTACGCAAAGCAGTCGGTTCTACCAAGGATCTTTTGTTTGTAGTTTGGTTACACTGTGGTGAGTGTCGATGGTTGGTCCAGGTTGTTAGAGTGAGAGCGGCTTGCGTCTCCTGCGCGCCCACGAGTCCTGAGGCACTCCTTGGAAGGACCGACGGGTCAGGAGAATGGGTGAGTCCTGGGAGGCAGCTACGTCCAGTAGGAAGTCGGGTGACTGATGTCTCTTCCTGGGGGAACATGGATACATGAAAAATCAGTACCTCCACTATGTTGGAGTTTAGCACCCATAAGAATAATATTAGTTTTGTGCAAGCCTAAGAAGGTAACACGATAGTTGTAAAAAGTGGTAAAGATGACAAATTAAAGGTGTAGTTCTTGTCTAAGGAATATTTCTGGTCAACATTTCTCTAGAGCATAGATAAATGGTACCTGGTGACCGAGCTTTGCTCGGATAGACAAAGATATGTATTATACAAGTTTATTAGCGAAATGAAAACACATTTATTACTCAATGAAAACATTTATGTGGTTTAAATGAAACTGATTTCACACACCTTAATTAATATAGCATAAACACTGAACAAAATTATAGTCTCTGGGTGGGGATCGATCACACAACCTAAGAACATGAAAACTATGCGATACCACAGAGCTATGGCGTCGGCCGAGTTCTGGTAGTCGTTTAAGGGTTTTTGCCAACCTCAATTGTTTTAGCTACTCTTGTACTGTTTTCAACTATCCATAAAGTTATTAATAGCCTGCGATCAACTGATTTTGTTAGGAAAGGAATGAGGATTGAAAGGCAAAAGATAAATTTAATTGTCACCCATTAATTGGTTTGTTACAGTGGCTTCAAGCAATATAATGAATACGTTTTCTATCAAAACACAAAAGATTTAGGAAATACCTTTCTCTGCTTTTATTTCGCACAGTTATTTTACCCTTTAGTGTTTACAAATTGTTTGGTAATTTGATAATTTTTCGTTTATATGCCTACATAAAATACATATGCAAAACCTCTATTCACATATTGTTCACCACCATCTTCAATCAACAACTGTCAAACGGTTATAAACAGATGTTTTGATTTGTATTGTTTACATTTTGATTCTCCATAAGCGTAATGTTAATTTTTTTAGATTTTAAACTTAATTACAAGAAAACCGGAATTCTCCTGGACATTAGACTTATCTAGAACTTATTTTCTACTAAAAAATGAGTTATTTCCAAAATTTAAGGAAAATCGTTAGAGCCGTTTTCGAAATACGTGTGCAAATATATATACAAAACTTGCTCGTATTATAATACTAGCTGACCCGGCGAACTTCGTAACGCCTAACAGAAAATACATGTTAACTTTAAGATAGGCCATTTTGTGAAGTCAAATAGCATTGCGGATTCGTTGTGAAAGCTTTAAATATTCAACAGCTGATTATTATAATAAACTCAATATGTATAAACATTGTGATTATTTTATTTGACAAACATATAAACACGTTACTTTTAATCATGCAGAAAAAAAGAAATATAAATACAGTACATAATTCCCAAAAATCGTAAACTATTAACGTGGCGAATAATGCTGTTCATTTTGTACAGCACATATTTACTCCATAGATTTACATTAATGAATGATTCATATGGCATTGGATAGTAAAGCATATTGCCATAGATGATAGAAGAAACGAACAGCTGTTTTAAGAAATCAAATGTTTTGATTTTAGAAAATTTGTAAACAAACTTATTCCCCATAAGGTTAACATTAGGCACATAAATCCACCCCTATTGTGTCACTCCATTCAGAGACTGCTATGCTTCCTCTAAAAACTAGAAGAAAATTAATGACAGATGAACTAATTTATAAGGTTATAACAGACCCATCACACCCTGCAAATCACCTCCTATTACATCTTACTTTTCTTACAAACAACCATCAATATTGGCAGAGGAAAAATTTACCAAACTATGTTTTATGCACCAATAAAATCATTAATAATACATTGTTTAACTTCACTGAAATTCCATCTTACATAAACATAAGTTACTTAAATAAACCTATAGAATTTGAGGACTACAACTACACCTGTGTTGCAAATCAAGAGAACTTGTTACTGAATAAAAAGGAATACAATGAATCATTTTTTAAGCAAATCCATTATTCTAACATAAACCTAACATATAAACACAGTTTAATTGTTTATACAGATGGATCCAAGACAACTGATGGGGTAGGAGCAGCCTTTTATATCCCCCAACTTAATATTTCCAAAAAATACAAGCTATCGCAAATAGTTTCAAATTATACAGCTGAACTGTATGCAATTTATAAAAGTATAACTTTTTGCAATGAACTGCAAGAGACTGACATAGTTATTTTCACTGATTCCCAATCTTCTGTTAAAGAAATAGAAAATATAAAATCCAAAGACCAACATAATGACCTTTTTCTGAGGATTGTATTAAACTTAAATAATAAAAACAAGCATTTCACTTTCCACTGGATTCCCTCTCACATTGGAATTAAACCCAATGATGTTGTTGACAAATTAGCGAAGGAAGCAACTAAGGATGGAGAATCTGTTGATGACATTCCCATTCCAATTGAGGATTTTGTTAAATTCCAGAAAAAAGAAGCTATTTTTTCCTACAATGAGGAGATAAATAACTCCCCTAAAGGACTGTGGCACAGAAAAATTCAAAATTGTTTCCAAACTAAGCCTTGGTTTTCCAATAAGCAATTAAATAGACATGATACAATTGTCTTATGTAGAACACGTCTCGGACATGCCAGAGTTAATAAATACTTATACTCCAAAAAACAATACTTTACCCCTTTATGCTTAAACTGCACTTTAAACCAAGAAGAAACACTAGAACATTTAATTTTTATATGCCCACACTACAATTACTTTAGAAGCAAATTACTCAATAACACTTGTGTAAAATTTAAACTGGATCTTGTGTCTGCTCTTAAAAGTATTGAAATAGAAACATATAAAGAAATAGCTAATTTCTTTAGAGAAATTAAAAGACAAATCTAAAGAGAAACGCAAAATGAGAATCCTAATAATTTTTGAAGCAACCACAAAATAGAGAACTGCGAGGCTGCATGGTCTTTTAAGACCTTAGCCAAAAAAGAAAGAAAAAGAAAAAACTTATTCCCCATAAGGTTAACATTAGAAATTTAAAACGATATAAAATGGAAACTTTTTGAATTTATGGAAACTGAATATGCCTAAAGCATGACCGGAGCAGAGACGAATCCGAAAAATCAAAGATCATTAAAATCGGCCCAGCCGTTCTCTAGTTATAATGCGTGTAACCAAAGACAATCTATCTAATACTAACACGACTTTGTTTTATATATTTAGATTGGATTTACCAGCATAGAGTAGTAAATTTAACCTAAATTAAAACAATGAACTCTCTAATTTCAAATATGTTGTAAATTATATCATAATAAAAGATTTTTATCTTCAAAAATAATAAGTTATCTCTTCTTGTTAAATTAATTAAATAAATTTATGTTTTGAAAATTTTAAAGTATGAACTAGAAGTTCAGAGTCACATTTTGCTCACTTCCCGAAAGAAAAATGTTAAATTTAAATCTGTCATCACATTAAAACCAGTGTTTATTTTCGATAATTATGTTGTATTGTGATAACCTTACAATAAAGATGTTTTGCTAGCCAAATGGTTGACGTCTTGGACTTCTACTTAAGGGAGAAAGTATTACCGTTTATTATTCGCGGCCATAGAATAAAATTTCATTGACATAGAGGAAGGTGAAGTGTAGGAGTTCACGGGCAGTTGTCATCCATCACGGATCAGACGTATACAATACCGTATCACCAACTACGCCTCATTCTCTACTCGCAACAATGAGTTATGTCTTTCATTAATCGACTCAATGGCAGTGTCATCATATGTCATTCAGCAGCTGTTTCTTGTACAGGGCTTAACGAGACTAAAGACCAATTTATCTTCGAAGTGCTTCATTTTCTTACAACGACGATATTTTATCAGGCATTTTTTGACAAATTAAATATGTTGTGGCCAATAACTTGTTCTATTTAAAATTACATGTTTTTGGCGAAGTAGATATGTATATGCTTCTCTCACCTTATGTTGTATATTCGGGAACTTGTAGCTGTAGGCAAAATTTACACACGCACGAGAAAAAAAAACAAACACTTCGATCGAAATTCGAAATTTCGAGCTGTATTTTTAAATTAATATAGGTTTTCACTTAATAGAAAACAGGGTCGAATGAAAGAGTGTGGCTTGTTTGAAAATAAATACTTAAAATATACTCTTCAAAATCTGGATGTTTGGAAAATGATTTTATCTCATATGCCTATGACTCAAACAATATTAATTAATTTATATTATAAAAATAAAGATATTAAGAATAATTTGCCTTTGAACTGATGTACGTATTTAATGATAAAAAATTAATATTGTTTAAATTTATTATTGTATCATTCAATTACATCTATTTTATATTTTATAAAAAAGAAGATGAATCGCCATCGTATTTTAAGAATACGCTGATTGTACTTTTAAAGGGTTTAATTAATTTTGTGCTCATAAGTATGTAAGGTACTACCTAATAAACATTTAGATTTGATAATATCAGTGGAAACATTTTGTAATAACACTTCTTGTCGTATTTTTACAATTTGGGAGAAGCAGTTTCATACAATTCACTAATTCATACTATTAAACATTACATTTTTACATTTACCGTAAAGGTAAATGTTCCAAGGAATGATGGCTAACACTGCAGCACTGAGCTAAATCTCATTACTTTGCGGCAAGGCCACGAGAGCCGTAAAGGTAAATGTTCCAAGGAGCGATGTCCAACACTGCAGCACTGAGCTAAAGCTCATTACTTTGCGGCGAGGCTACGAGAGCCGTAAAGGTAAATGTTCCAAGGAGCGATGTCCAACACTGCAGCACTGAGATAATCTCGTTACTTTGCGGCAAGGCGACGAGAGCCGTAAAGGTAAATGTTCCAAGGAGCGATGTCCAACACTGCAGCACTGAGCTAAATCTCGTTACTTTGCGGCAAGGTCACGAGAGCCGTAAAGGTAAATGTTCCAAGGAGTGATGTCCAACACTGCAGCACTGAGCTAAATCTCGTTACTTTGCGGCAAGGTCACGAGAGCCGTAAAGGTAAATGTTCCAAGGAGCGATGTCCAACACTGCAGCACTGAGATAATCTCGTTACTTTGCGGCAAGGCGACGAGAGCCGTAAAGGTAAATGTTCCAAGGAGCGATGTCCAACACTGCAGCACTGAGCTAAATCTCGTTACTTTGCGGCAAGGTCACGAGAGCCGTAAAGGTAAATGTTCCAAGGAACGATGGCCAACACTGCAGCACTGAGCTAAATCTCGTTACTTTGCGGCAAGGTCACGAGAGCCGTAAAGGTAAATGTTCCAAGGAGTGATGTCCAACACTGCAGCACTGAGCTAAATCTCGTTACTTTGCGGCAAGGTCACGAGAGCCGTAAAGGTAAATGTTCCAAGGAGTGATGTCCAACACTGCAGCACTGAGCTAAATCTCGTTACTTTGCGGCAAGGTCACGAGAGCCGTAAAGGTAAATGTTCCAAGGAACGATGGCCAACACTGCAACACTGAGCTAAATCTCGTTACTTTGCGGCAAGGCGACGAGAGCCGTAAAGGTAAATGTTCCAAGGAACGATGGCCAACACTGCAGCACTGAGCTAAATCTCGTTACTTTGCGGCAAGGTCACGAGAGCCGTAAAGGTAAATGTTCCAAGGAGCGATGGCCAACACTGCAGCACTGAGCTAAATCTCGTTACTTTGCGGCAAGGTCACGAGAGCCGTAAAGGTAAATGTTCCAAGGAGCGATGGCCAACACTGCAGCACTGAGCTAAATCTCGTTACTTTGCGGCAAGGTCACGAGAGCCGTAAAGGTAAATGTTCCAAGGAGCGATGGCCAACACTGCAGCACTGAGCTAAATCTCGTTACTTTGCGGCAAGGTCACGAGAGCCGTAAAGGTAAATGTTCCAAGGAGCGATGGCCAACACTGCAGCACTGAGCTAAATCTCGTTACTTTGCGGCAAGGTCACGAGAGCCGTAAAGGTAAATGTTCCAAGTAACGATGGCCAACACTGCAGCACTGAGCTAAATCTCGTTACTTTGCGGCAAGGTCACGAGAGCCGTAAAGGTAAATGTTCCAAGTAACGATGGCCAACACTGCAGCACTGAGCTAAATCTCGTTACTTTGCGGCAAGGCGACGAGAGCCGTAAAGGTAAATGTTCCAAGTAACGATGGCCAACACTGCAGCACTGAGCTAAATCTCGTTACTTTGCGGCAAGGTCACGAGAGCCGTAAAGGTAAATGTTCCAAGTAACGATGGCCAACACTGCAGCACTGAGCTAAATCTCGTTACTTTGCGGCAAGGCGACGAGAGCCGTAAAGGTAAATGTTCCAAGGAACGATGGCCAACACTGCAGCACTGAGCTAAATCTCGTTACTTTGCGGCAAGGCCACGAGAAAGTAAATGTTCCAAGGCCAACACTTGACAGTGCTATGTCGAGGTTATTTTCAATAGTTATGGTAATTATTTAAAGTTTTTTGAAGACCTATTAAATACATCTCAATATTCGGAAAACAAGCTTCACAGAGTATACTCAAAATAATATATTTTTACTATATATTATTATATTTATTATATATATAATATATTTATACTTAGTAAAAAATAATTTTTTTTGTTTGAAACTAATTATTGGTGATGGTAAATTTATGTTATGTAAAATAACGTTTCACGACGTTTTGGGATCTGGAATCTGATTCCGTCCTCAGGTGAACTAATATCTAAATCATAACAATTTGTTTGTAGGTTTTTTGACTCCTTTAAACTTTGTTGTTTTCAGCTTTATAACGGTTTAATCCGGACTATGTATTAATTGTGTTATGTTTTAGGTACTACCTCGCCTGAGGACGGGATCAGACTCCAGATCCCGAAACGTCATGAAACTTTGTTTATATATATAATCGTGATGGAAAGTGTTCGCTATAAAAATCTAAATGACATAGATCCACCATCAACAATGATTATTCTCAAACAAATAAAACGTTGAATGTCTGAACATTAATCTACACAATTTTTTGGCGATTTCAATAGTATTTTTGAACAATGCAGTAGCCGCTGTCAGTGTCAGAGGCACTCGTCACTCGGGTGGGGCCTTTGTCGACGACGAAACGCTCATGTACACTTGCCGACCGCTACATGCCTGGAGTTCCCTCGAAATACCGTGTTTGAGAGAATAAAAATACCTTTGATAATATTATCTTATTCAACATTTGATTTGACTTTTCCAACGCGTCTGTGTTTTTAACTACACGACGTTTCAAGTGATTACCTAATAATTTACATAACAAATTGAAAGTATAAGTTACAGTTATTAATTATATAACGTTTTCAATAATACTATACTTATTCATCATACATAATACAAAACCTATACTGTTTGAGCACTGAAAGAGAGTTGGGGCACTGAACGAGAGATGGAGCACTGAACGAGAGTTGGAGCACTGAACGAGAGTTGGAGCACTGAACGAGAGTTGGAGCACTGAACGAGAGTTGGAGCACTGAACGAGAGTTGGAGCACTGAACGAGAGTTGGAGCACTGAACGAGAGTTGGAGCACTGAACGAGAGTTGGAGCACTGAACGAGAGTTGGAGCACTGAACGAGAGTTGGAGCACTGCTAAGCACTACTACTGAACGAGTTAGAGCACTGAACGAGAGTTAACTGACTGAAGGTTTATTGTACCCTGAAAATTTAATTGACACTGAGAAACGAAGACCTTTAGAGACTGGGCACTGAACGAGAGTAACTGAGAGACTGAACTGAACGAGATGAATTAAAATAAGCACTGAACGAGAGTTGGAACAATAGGTTGGAGCACTGACGATTGGAGCAACATGACGAGCACTGAACGAGAGTTGGAGCACTGAACGAGAGTTGGAGACAGACGAGAGTTGGAGAAAAACACTGAATGGAGTTGGAGCACTGAAGAGAGTTAACTGAACGAGTTTTGATACGAGTTTATATATGAACGTTGAGCACTGAACGAGTTGGAACACGAACGAGAGTTGGGCACTGAACGAGAGTTGGAGCAGACGTGAAACGAAATATGAACGAGTTGAAACGAGATTTGGAGCACTGAACGAGAGTTGGGGGGTTGAGCAAAATGGGGCACTGAAAAAAACTAATTTTAAGACATGGCACTTAAAAAAATCACTGAAGATTTCCTGAACGAGAGTTGGAGCACTGAACGGTACCGAGATGAACGAGTTGAACGCAGTACGTTGAATGAGCTTCAATTAAATTGAATGAGGTTGGAAAACGAATTTTCACTGAACGAATATTGAGAACTGTTTAGCTTATGGTTGAGATCCATGAACGATTTGTGCTAAAAAATCATAGAGTGACGAAGCAGCACTGCATACTTTTTCTGAACATAGTTGGCAAACTCCTTTATTTAGCACAGATGTTGATAGTTGGTATAGTTTAATATATGGTAAGCACTTTTTTTTGATTATAGTGTTTACAGCAGCAAACCTACTAGCTTTCCATTTTTAATCTGTAATAATTCCATGTTTACGTCAAATTTACCAAATGATGTAAAATATATAATTAAAATAAGATTTGAATCGTATATATTCACATTTTAAACCTTTCAAGATATTTCTTACACTTTAGGACAACAGTTATTACGCCGGTACTGTTACTTAGAAAAAGATACCTGGAAGAGAATTTTGTTTGAAGGTTGATGTTTGCCAATTTCCAAATTTTACCTAGCGAGTAAGAGAGAGGCAATCCTCTAAGCGTTCATCTCATTACTGGGAGAGCCGTGGCAAGGTCGGGTCAGATATGAAGATGCCGTAAACGAGAGTGTACCCGAGCATTACACGGAGACGGCCATTGGCCTGCCTGCCCTCCCGTCTCTGATACAAAAAACTATCATCGTTTATAATATTAGGAATAATTTAAAACCATATAACGGGACTTGTGTCAATTTTAGCCAGGCTATAAAATCACCTCGTAAACGACATTGGTACTTCCACATAAATAAATGATTTTAATTGGTTAAAAATTGTTTTTTGGGAGCAGACCTCCAAAAAGATTTTTGTTTATTTTTTACTTTTATTGATTATTAAAGCTTATTTACACCTCTCTAAATTTGTATCTAACACAATAAAAACATTTATACAGTATTAGATATGGAAATATTATTTTTCTGGAACTCCGAAAGTGCAATTTTGTGAGTGGAGGGTACGTTTGTGATCCATTTTTCAGAAAATTGTGTTTTTATTTACTAATGTACCATTTTTCAGTAACCCCTAAGGGTTACTGAAAGGCCCTTAGAGGCCTATCTCTAAAGCTAGGCCTTGAAAATTTACAAATAAATGTAAGACAATGTTATACACAATTACTCCAGTTGGTTTTACAAAATTTCTTCTTACAGCCAAATTATAAAATATTTAATAGAAAAATGCGTTTTAAAAATTGACACTCATAAAACCTACCTTGTCACTTTTGCATGACCTAACCATTATGTAAAAATAAATATTAGTTGTTTCCCTACTTGGTAACTTTGAATAAAAACCATGGTTTTTAGGCAGCTCATTTTCATGATCTGACAGGAGTCTCTGTGTGTTGGTTTCGATCCAGCAACCTTTGACTTACTGGGCCACAGCGGTGAGTGGTAAGAATTTTTACTTACTTCAATTTCATAATGTTCTTAAGTAGCATTCAATAAAGAAAAAAATCCTTTAGATACAAATAAGAAAGTTAGTTTTATTAACACCGTCTGATTCATTTTTAGCCCATTAAACAAATTCAACCTACGTAAAAGAAAAACATAGGAAAAATTAAAAGTTGTAAAGAAAACGCTCAGGAAACATAAATGTTGTAAAGAAAACGCTCAGGAAACAGTTTCCTTCGTGGATAAAAATGTTCGCTTTAATCCCGTGTTGCACAAGTTATTAGTGTGCATCATGGGATTAAAGTAGTTTTTGACAAACAAATAAGTATTTTTAAAATCATATGTCAAACAAGACAAAAACAGCGTTTCCTTCAGGGACAAAAAGTGTCACATTAATCCCCTGATTCACACATAACTATTAAACTGTGTTAGTTGGCACCGACCTGTTGTTGTCGGTGTCCACCCTCTTCTCGACCCGCGAGAGCCTCTGCTTGACGGACGCCTGGTGGGTGACGTACTCTGCCATCAGACGCGCGAACCGCAGCTGTAGGTTCTCCAGGGTCTTCTCTGTGTCGATAACACAATGTTACTATACGATAATTGTACACATGCGATAATTGTACACATACGATAATTGTACACATACGATAATTGTACACATACGATAATTATACACGTACGATAATTGTACACATACGATAATTGTATTCATTACAATAGGCCAAGTAATTGGAAATTATAATGGTAAATGCGTCTAGTCAAACATCAACAGAACAAAGTAATGGCAACTATAACAATCCTAGAATATTTTGTATACTGGACGGTCGTCGTCCATAATCCAGCTATAATTCACGAATTTTTTTGAGTGACGGTCTTTATTTTCTTTGTATGGATCGCAGCAGTGGCGTAGATACGGTTAAAAGATATATAACCACCTTGCTATAATTTCAAAACAAGTATTGATACCGCTACGCAATAACATAATAAATTAATCAGTGCGTTGATGTTATTGTATGTTGCATGCCGAAATTCAGATACGAGATTTTCGAATTAACTAAGCGACCTTAATTCTCAACAATCAAATTCTCTCAGCCGCAAAATCTACATAACTTACACTGTAGGTCTAACCTAAACAGTTTAGATCTTGACGTTTGCGATTTGTCGTTTAACATATGTTATCTCGTCCTCTACGCTTTGTGTTCGGCATTAGTGTTTTTTTTGCATTTTTTGAGTGACCTTAGACAAAATGTTTCGCATTAGGCCACAAACAATGTTAATAATATAACAGCATTACTATACACGATGGTCGTAAACGATGGTTATCCAAATTTAAGGTAAATGGTATAAAAGGAATTGCATTATTATTTAAAAACATTTTTTAATATAATTACCTCATAATTTTATTCGACAATTAATTTGACAAATCGCATCTAGTTAACAAAACAATGAGTGTAAAATAACAAGCTGTAAATCTTTTTTAGGATAAAAACATAAAATACAGTATAATTTCCTAAATAATCTTTACTACCTTTATTTTGACACCTCAGCCATTTTTACGACGGTCAATTAATTTGTACTGCTGTCCAAAAATTAACATTGTTCTTATGAGACCAGAGTCCAAGATGGCAGCGGAGGAATTGTATGATCTTTATATAGTATTTAACTCATCAAAATGTCCCTTATTTACCCACGGGTAGGTATGTACCCTATACTACATCCTCTAGAATAAGTTTTACTCGGGAGGGGGGGTATTTATATCCCCTCCCATGAAAAACTGTATCTACGCCACTGCCGCAAAGACCATTCTCATAATTAGACCAGTTCGTAATTCAGAGGCAGTGGTTCGGACTCCATGTAAACTGTAGGTCCCTTTTATGACATTGACTGTTGGGCTATTAATTAACAGTTCTGTCTAAGGAACATGTCAGCCTTAGTCAATAATAAGACTACCTTGGTAGGTCACTATTTAAATGGTAATATTTCTAATGGCAAATTATCTAAATATACAGATGTCCAAAAACTTTTAATTGAACATTGTCTGTTTGTTGAAGACAAACATATTTACAACAGTGTAAACAAGGGTATCCGGGAGTTTAGTTTGACGTATGTCGGCCTTTATGTTGTATTAAAAATTATTTGATAATTCAAGATTTATTCAAGATATAACCATCAAATTATGTAAACATGTCGATCATAGGTAAAATATGTGTTCTAAAATTTGTTTCTTGAACTAAATCCATTTCAATATGGATTTCAAGAAATCCATTTCAATAAATTGGCAGAAAACAGCTGATTAATAATGCTCAATCTCATATGTGCAGTATTGTGGTCATATGGAAATTACATTGATTTGGAAAACTTGTCACAACTTGGTTGATTTTTATTCGATTTTAACAAATGAGGTGTCATTTAAAATGCCTTTTAATTCTGCACTTTTATCTAATTTAGTTTTGTTTCTTAGCTACGAAGAGATATTTGGCATTATATATTTTAAATGACCGCCATCTTGATAAATTTAGTTACAGAAACGAATTTCTTATTCTGTCTGTTAAAACGTAGTTTTTTTAAGGTTAATGTCTGAAATAAATCTTGAGTTTTAAAATGATTTGTAAAAAACACATACAAATCGCCATACGTAAAACACTGGAGACCCATTGTAAAATATGTTTGTCTCAAACAAAGGAATAAATGTCATTAAAAGCTACAGATAATTCCGAGATTCCGTGTATATATAGAAAAATAAATATAATATACTAGCCTCGCTCGCTGGTACTCAAGAAAATGTAAGTGCTTCAATCTGTAGATTATGTCTTCAACTAAGAGTTATAGTAAAGCAATCATCTGCTGAAACGAAAATAGCTATAATGTAAACAAAGTTCTGGATTTACAGTGTGGGATCCATTTTGGGCTTCTAGAGAGCTACGACAAAATTGAAGATCCACAATTGGTTGGTTACAACAGAGGAAATTTAAGACGTTTTACAACTCACCTATTCTCGTCAACTTCTCCTCCATACCCTCCTTCTTCTCCTGGGAGAGCTTGAAGACCTCCTCGTCCAGCAGCCCGTCCTTGCGCAGTATCTGACAGCCTCGCTCCAGCAGCGAGGTCCTCGCATCAGGGTAGTCCGACAGTGCCTTCCACAGGTCCTGCTTGGCGAGGCAGAACAGGTCCGAGTAGCCGATGCTACGAACGTTCGCCGTCCTCCGGTTGCCCGTCTTGTTGCCGGGTATCTCGAGCACGCTGACCTGGGCAAGGTGGAGGGAGTCAAGAAGGTGAGGGTGTGTAGAGCACCCTGGAGTTTAATTCTGGAGTGTGCTACCCCCAATTATTGTCACTGTCGCTGTCAGAGTGGGAATAAAAGGCTCCAGCAAAGCTGACAGGGCCATAGTTGGTCTTTTGTACAACCACTAGGAAGAAAAAATCTTGAAGATCAGTATGGCAGGAGAGTACACTCTAATGTTGGGTTACCTGCGAGGGGAGAGGCAACCCCAAAGCAGATTATTTCGATATGTTCTAAGCCTAGTGGTCAGGGTGTTGGACTTCGGTTTCAGAGGTCAAGGGTTCAAGTCCCAGGATACCCATTTGGGTTTGAACCGCTTTCCCAAAAAGTGTTTCTGTGTAAGTACTCTTGTGCTATAAAAATGACTCTGCCGTAGAAAGAACTGAAAACTCTCTAAAACTCTAATTTTGTCAGTAGTGTTTCGTTGGTTGGAATCGTGATACTCATATTTATGTTTTACACCCCAGTCAATCTAAAATGATGTTTACTGTGTATATAAATATCAGTCTGTCTTACTGTAACGCTAATCAAAGTTGTTTTTTAAACAAATCTCCGTGAAATCGAGAACACTGTCAATGATGAAACTTTTATTCTTTTATACCTTTTGGCATAGGTTTTCGGGTTTTAATTGGCTCAAACATTATATGATAAAATAGTTCGCTCTCAAAATTCCAGTTTTAGCGAAGTTTTACTGAACACGTGTTCTATAAAAGTGATAGATTTGGCCCATTCATGCACCGAACTTTTTTAAACTTTACACAGTTTACAATGTAAGTTCTAAAAATATTCTGGGGAAATTTCAGCTTCCTAACCTTCATAGAAACAAAATGGCGGCACATTGAAAAACGATATTTTAAAAACATTAAAAAAAGTGATTTTGGTTTTATAAAGTGTTTTTATTTTTACACCATAAGGTAATATGGCTTTTTAATTAAAAAAAAAACTAGAACATAACCTGATGAAAAACCTTGAAGTCCAAAATTATTCAAACTGGAACCCATCCACAGCCACACCTTGACAACAACGCTTAAGAAACTTAAGAAATAACTCGTAAGCTCTTACAAAGAAGTTCCTATTCTATTGATTGTTTTAGTTCCTAATCATTATTCAAGCTATGGGTATAAACTTTTTCCTTTAAGTAACTACATAAAAATAAGTCACACACAGTAAAATCTGGTGATCGGGGGGCTTATAAAAAATTGAATTCCAATTGTTGGTTACAACATATTGTCATGAACTTTACAACAAGATTTGGCTAATTGTTTCATCTCCTGGGAGAGCATTGAAGACCTCCTCGTAAAACGCACCAGGTCGTCCTTTTTTGTGGAAGTGATTTGTTAGATAGTCTCCCAGATACTGTTTGTTCATTAGCCATAAAACTGTAATCCAGCATTGAAAATGTCGTAGAAAATTTGCCGGTCACGACAGATTTTTGAAAGCCCAAACTTTTGAGTCATTTTTACGATTTATCATGTGTAGAGCCATTGTAGTTTTAATTACATGCCTATAACAAACCAATCGTGGTCAGAGTGCGAATAATAAGGTACCAGTGAAGCTGACACGAGCCAAAATTCCATTTTTTAGTGAAATAAAAAAAAAAATCTGTAATAAAACTATCATGTTCTACAAAGTTAATCTAAATATCATTTAATAATTTATTGTTTCAAAAATAATCATCCAATTTCTAAAAATAAAAACACGAGAGACAAAGTTAAATTAATTGTTCAAATTGTATGGGGGGGACAACCCCCCCCCCCCCGTAACACCAAGCTTTTTTGAGCTGGTTTTTGTTCGGTGATTTGACCTTACGCTTCATACCAAGTTTCATGGAAAACGGTTGGAAAGTAAGGAAGAAATTGATTTTTTTTATTCTCCATAAGAATAACATTGGGCGCTTTCAGACAACGTACTGCGTTTATCGTGGACAGTAAATTTAACTTTTCTCTGGAACCGTTAGTCGTAGACAAATAATTCAAATACTAATTTGTTTAGTTTTTTAAGCTGGTTTTAATGGTGCCAGTCAAGTTATACTTTACTTTTATTGTTTTCGCTGAAAATTTAAAAATTTGATTTTTTTGACATTTAAAAGCCCATAACTTTTGAACCGTCATTTTTACAGATATGCGGGTGGTGTCAAATTATTTAGTACTCTGTACACTATAAACTGTCAAATTTTAATCAAAATCGTTAGAGCCGTTTTTGAGAAATTTGGATTTTTCACGTTTTTTAAGGGTTTTTAGGGGTGAACTACCCTTAAAAATCAAAAATTCAAAAAAATGAAAAAAACGCCTGGAGATACCGTGAATATATACATACATGCCAAATTTCATCTAAATCGGACCAACGGGGTAGGCTGTGGCACTGTACACATCCAGACACACACACACACACACGGACACACGGACGGACAGACATCACGTCAAAACCCACTTTTTTGGATTCAGGACCTCCATTTAGCTGGTTATCACGTCGCCTTTAAGTTACAGTTTGAATAATTTTGGACTTTAAGGTTTTTCATTAGGTTATGTCTTAGTTTTTCGTTATTAAAAAGCCATATAGCCTTAGAATGTAAAAATAAAAATACCTCATAAAACCAAAAACACATTTTTAATGTTTTTAGAATATTGATTTTCAATATGCCGCCATTTTGTTTCTATGGTTTAGGGAGATGAAAATTTCCTAGAATATTTTTAGAATCTACTTTGTAAACTGTGTAAAGTTTAAAAAAGTTCGGTGCATGAATGGGCACGTAATATAAAGTTAAACGTTTAAACCTCTATGTGGGACACTGTTTATATACCAGCAAAATATTAACTATCTGGTTAACATACAAAGGATTGTCTTAGCCTACTGCTGAAATAAATGTATAAGGAATAGGCCATAACTTCACTCACAATCCACTCAAAATTAAGAGTTGAAATTATATCATTAAATTTCCAAAACTCTATTAAGAGTTAACTCTTCATTTGTGCCCAGCGGTTGAATACACAAATTATTTATCCATTAACGGCCCCGTACAAACAAAATTATCGAGACTAGTATTAGTATGTTAAGGGAATTGACGTTGTATTTACTTTTCCATTGTGCCTAATTGCCATCAATTAAACCCTATAGTACACATTGAAATAATGGATGTATCGAATAATATGAGCGGGAGTGATCAATTGAGATTAAAGCTTACTAATTAAAACCTCGCGACCACGTTGTAATTAGTTCTAATTACTGACGTAATGATGTTTTAGATTAATTTATTTTCATGGGGTTTAATACAATGCCACGTTAATCTCTATAAATAAAACCCAAATATGACTCACTGATGAATCCAAATCCACAAGGATTTGGAGCTTAAAATTTCGTACATAGATTTTATTTAAGGTCTAGATGCGTAATAAGAAAGGATTTTTCGAAATTCCTGAGGTAAACTAATATCTAAAACATAGCACAATTAACATATAATCCGGGAAGATTTAATTGTGCTATGTTTTAGATAAGAGTTTACCTGAGGACGAGATCAGATTCCAGATCCCGAAACATCGTGAAACTTTGTTTTATAAAATCGTGATGGAAAATGTCCGCAATAAAAATCTAAATAACATAACATAACCAATAATGAATTTCAAACAAAGGACTATCGTATAGGAAGACTGAATTATACATTGTTTTTATGGGACTGAAATCAAAAAAGGCTGCACTGTTGAAAGCTCGCCAGGTGTACCAACCTCGCCGAAGACAGCACCGGCACTTAGAGTGGCCAGGACTGTACTCTCGTCGTCCGCTACGACGCTCAGCCTGCCTCTCTTGACTATGTACATCTCCTTGCCGATGTCGCCCTTCCGGCAGATGTAGTCTCCTGGACTGAACACCTGCAAAATGGTCCAGCTGATTAGTATACAATCCATTAAAAAAAACCTCTGATACAACCAAAACAAGAATGTCAAATTACTGTTATTCTAAGATTTTGAATGACGTATCAAGATTATACTACTATACCACCAAGGAATCTAAAACCGATTGAAAATGACTAAAGAAATGGCCACAAGAAAGAAAATCAAACGGCACAACTAAAAAATATGTCCAAAAATATTCCACAAAAATATTTTTGAGCCTTTTTCACTCCAGTTTTTTTCTGTTACAAAAAATTAGAATCTTAAAGCGAGACGAAAAAACTACAGTAAATTTTTTTAACTATCCCAACACATTTAAAAAGTTGTTTTTACCAAGTTTTGGACGTTTGGAATTCGTATATCAGGAAATCAGATGTAGAGGTTAAAGTAGAAAGTCTGCAAAAATTAATAACAAAAAAGAGATTTGGGAAGTTAAGTTTGTTCTCCAATCATATGAAAAGATCAAACGCAAAATAAAAAATACTGTATCAAGAATAACAATAATACAAAATAGAAACACTTAGCAGTAGATTCGAAATGTCACTGTATTTCCACTTATAAATGTATGCTATTGGTATATTCTGTTTGAGTATGCTTTTGTGAAAAAGGAGCGGAAGATTATGATTGTGAGATGAAGTAATTGAATTGTTTAGTTTAGTGGTTCATAAAATTGCAGAAAAGAAGCTAGGAACTGGTTGGCTGACCTGGAGCCTCAACTTGAGCACCAGCTCTTCCAGCAGCCCCGGCTCGCAGTCCTGGAAGATCCTGACCTGCTTCAGGGTGTCCAGGTGAACGTGAATGGCGATCTCTGCCTTCAGCTTGTCCGGAAGTGCCGCTAGTACCTTATCCTCATCGATGGCCTTCAAAGGAAAACAAATCAAATTTGGAATATTACTTCTGTTTTCAAACAGTCAAAAAAGTTTATAAAAGACATTCAGGGCAATGGGATTATTTGTATGATATCATTAACACTTAGAGAAATGTAATGTTAGCGTAACCGGAGAAAAATGTATTTACTTTGGAAAATAGCTTATATCATGGGTATGTCTACGGGAATGTTTTCAGTTCATCTAAACAGCTGACCTCATAATCATATGATGTCATTTCCGTCATTTTTTGTGACTTTCCACTGCCTCTGAATTACGAACTAGCCTAATTATGAAGATGGTCTTTGCGGACTAACGTAGTATTCAATAGTGTGGACGTTAATCCACACAAGAGAACACTACACCATCCGACCATCGCTCATAAATATACACAACTCGTGACCTCCAAGTAGCTGGATTACAGGACACGCCACGGTTCCAGTCAGAGATTAGAGGCAAGCACAAGTTTAAAAGGGCATTTCACCAGAAGTGACAAAGTGAAATAAAGACGTTTCACTTGGGATAGTGGAAGTGCTCAAGAGAAGTGACTACTTCACTCCTTTATAGCTTTGTAAAGTAACAGAAAAGAGAGATACTGTAGAACAACTGACACCGAACACACACCTGTTTGTTGGCCCAAGTGTAAGCGAACCACCGGATGACCCTCGCCTCTAGCTCCTTGGACACTCTCCGGAAGCTCATGTACTGCTTGACTCCGTCCATCTTGTTCTGGAACTCCACCCTGGCCACGTTCATGTTACTGATCATACTACCTATGTTGCCGACGATGGTGGCGAAGATGAGAACTCCGGCGAGGAAGTCGACCACGACGAACAGATACTCAACGTCGTTTTCCGGCTGTGGCGTTTCGCCTGGAGAAGGGACAAAAAAACTTAATATTTTACCAATAGACAACTATGCCGAACTTAAAAATGGAATAACTTTTTCTGAAGTGGTAAAAATAGAAAGAAACATGGAGAGTTATAGCGTGAATATTTATTTATACAGAGAAAATTAAATTTATCTTTATTTATTTATACAGGGAATATCTAAAATAGGCAAACACCGAAAAACTTTGCCTATCTCATTCCACTTTACGTCTGTTATTGTGTATGTGCTTATTACACAATTCGCCACCGACCACTTTCACCAGAAAATGCATGGGTATTTTAAGACCACAACAATTTCTGTTTTCATTTTATAACAAAATTTTATATTTTCTTAAAGGAAACTAAATTTTGCAACCTTTGTCTTTGGTTATTTTCCTTTGTAAATCCCAAGATTTTTGAAAAATTGATTTGGCCACCATTTTGAAATAGTAAAAAGTACTCATACACGTACAAGTTGGTACTTCACGTGGTTCCAAAGTTATAGAAAATTATGTAAAACACATAACAACGACAGACGGAAAACGGAGCGAGGTAGGCCATATATTTACAGAACATTTTTTGTTTGTTTTGATTTCAGGGACAATATTCCAAAGTTTTTCGGTGTATTTAAGATACACTCTGTATATCAGATATTAAATAAATGTAATATAATACATTTTGGAGGTTAAGGCCCCAGCACAGCCATCGGGCCTCTTTACAGGTTGGTTCGAGTCTTAAACTTTGTTGATTGAGAAGTTGACACTTGAGTTATAAGCTTGCGCTCACGTAATTATATCACAGGATGCACATTAGGGTTTAGGTAATTATTGGTAAACATCTCACCGATGGTGGTGAGGGTGAGTGTGGACCAGTAGAAGCTGTAGATGTACTGGCGAGACAGCGTGGAGTTCTTCTGGCCGCTCAGGTTGTACACCCAGTTGTCTGTCCCGAACCCTATGGCGTAGCTTATGGCGAAGTAGAAACAGGCGTTCCAATGAATTAGCACCAGTATGGCGAACACCACCTAAAATAAACTCTGAGTCATTACCTATACTCGGAGTGAGTGACTTTAGAATACTCACCAAGGGTTACACCTCCTAAAATATTAGAAAAAAGCTCCGATCTATCACTAAAACGTTTCTAAAATGTTGCTGATATTACCTGCCTGTTCAAGAATATGGTTAACTTTCAATTTTGCAATTTTTTGCGTTAAGAGACACCAAAGACGAGGCTGTAATGCTTAATAATAGAAAATATCGAAATAATTGATCAGCCTTCGGACTCTTAACAATGAACTTTAATTGGAAACTCATAACCAATAAACGGATGATTTTACTAAGTAATCTTGAGGATTAAAGTTCATGTAACGCTTCAAAGCACACTCGCATCTCCTAGAAAAGATTTCTAATGTTGAATACATAGTTTTAGAACAGGTTGACAGCCGAAAAAAAAAAAAAGGGGGAAAAGATGGGGGGAAAAAAAATAAAAAAAAAAAAAAAAAAAATTATTGGGGGGGGGGGGGGGGGGGGGGGGGGGGGGGGGGAGTTATATAATAAATAATTGTAAAAAAAAATTTAAACAAGTCACGAACTAGCGACAAACCTTGCAGATCCGGAAGCTATTCGGATATCCGGTTCTCGTCTCGGTTCTGTCGAAGAATTCCAGCATCCTGGGTATGCGAAAGAGACGGTTGACTCTGACGATGACGGGGCACGGGACGGCCTGGGGGCAGACGGTGCTTGGCCAGTAGAAGTAGACAAGGTCCGTGGGTATCAGGGAGGCGAAGTCGAAAAGCCACTTCTTAGAAGAGAAGTAGTTCTGGCGTAGTTTCGCCGCGTCGGTCACCATCATACCCTGCTCCAGGTAACCTGGTGGCCAAGGGATATGAGGATGGTTGGATGGCACAGATAAACGGAAAGGGGGTTTAAGTTTTTGAGAGGGATTCAAATTCCTAACGTACGGTGGTAGGTTTTGGAAGTTTAGAGATAAACATGCTCTGTTTCTGAATAAAATACATACAAAATATTCATCTCAGTCGTCAATACAAGCTGCACGTAGAAACCAAAACGTAGTACAAAATCAAGCAGGTACAAATCCTTATACACTGTACAATTCTCTCTTAATTCGATCTTGTAGTCTTGATACTGACTAATGCTGACATGTTCCTTAGATAGAACTGTTAGTCAACAGTCAATGGCATATATAAGGGACCTACAGTTTAACATGGAGTCCGAATCACCACCTCTGAATTACAAACTCGTCTATTTATGAGGATTAACGTAGTATTCAATAGTGTGGACGTTAATCCACACAAGAGAACACTACACCCACCGACCATCCACAGTAACCTCCAAGTAGCTGGATTACTAGACACGCTACGGTCCCAGTCATTCATAAACAAAGCAATGTATTACAAAGTCTATGAACTACTCATAAAATGGAACATAAGTTATTTAAATTGGAATTAAAATGATACACGAGAGATGTGAAACAAAGTTAATGCGATGTTAGATACAGGAAACATGATTCCCTAAGGTTAAAACTTATAAAAAACGATGCGAGGTTCCATGTTAGGTCATACTTCAGGATAATGCGCTCTAAGCTTTTATGAAGCGAAAAATTGTTTCTTGTTTCCAGGCTTTATGTGGGACAGAGCAATAGTATTTTACTATACTTTACTGTTCATGTAGCCGTCCGTCATAACCACACACAAGCGCGTTCACTTCAAAGTATGTACCATGTTTCAAAGATTTATTTATTTACTAGCTGACCCGGCGAACTTCGTAACGCCTGACAGTAAATACATGTTAACTTTATGTTTGACCATGTTCTGAAGTCGAATAGCAATACGGCTTCATTGTGAAAGGTTATATATCCTGGGTCGCGGCATAGAGAATAACAACACTGAAACGATAAGACATAATAATAACATTCCCATAAAACAAATAAATCTGAGTGGATTAATTCAAAATTTTCAAATCGAATCCAAACCCAAACCAAACCTAACTGTAATACGGCCTTTATAGGAAAGATATACAACAGCTGATTATTATAATAAACGTAATAATATAAACATTTTAATTATCATATAAACACGTGATTTTAATCAGACAGAAAATGAAAATATAAATACATAATCCCCCAAATCCGTAAACTATTAACGTGGTGAATAAAGCTGTTCATTTTTTACAGTACACATTTACTTCATAGTTTTACATTAATGAATGATTCAGATGGCATTGGATAGTAAAGCAGATTGCTAATGGAAAGTAAACCAATCAGCTGTAGCTAAAGTGTAGGATTATACAATCAGCTGATTGTATATTCCTACATTTATCCCCGTTAAATTTAGGCTGATTTTTCGAATTTGGGTCCATTATCATCTTCAAGGTCGTCTTCAGGCTCCGGTTGTATTTTCCATTGAGGTGGATCAGTCGCACCTTCTCTTGCTCTTAACTGATCAGAATGTTTCCTCTTGATTTCTCCCCCAACTAAAACTGTGTACGATAACCTGAAGACGACCTTGAAGATGATAATGGACCCAATTTCGAAAACTCAGCCTAAATTGAACGGGGAGAAATGTAGGAATATACAATCAGCTGTTTTTATAAATTACAATCATCTGCTTTTATTTTTGTTTACTTGTTGTTGTTCTAGTAAATAAATGTTTTGTTTTAATGTACTTCAAATGTTATAATTAATTATTTTATACTAAGAAATCAAATGTTTTAATTGTAGACAATTTGTAAACAAACTTACTCTCCATAAGGTTAACATTAGAAATTTAAAACGCCATAAAATGGAAACTTATGGGGTTTTCGAAAATATTTTTTCACTAAAACCTTCCCAGACACATGTAGAGCAACTTCCTAAAATTTCATGGCGATCGGATGAGTAGCTTGGCAACGCATAAAGGACATACAAACATACATTCAATTTTATATATAGAGATTTAGACTGGGATGGTGGCGTTATCCTGTAATCCAGCTACTCGGAGGTAAAGAATTGTGGATAGTTGTGAGCGAAGGTCGGTGGGTTTAATGTTCTCTTGTGTGGATTAACATCCGCACAGTCGAATACTACGTTAATCCGCAAAGCTCATCCTCATAATTAGACCAATTCGGTATTTAGAGGCCGTGGTTCGGATTCCACGTTAAACTGTAGGTCCTTTAGTTGCCATCGGCTGTTGGACTATTAATTAACAGTCCTGTCTAAGGAACATGTCAGCCTTAGTCAGTAACAAGACTATAAGATCGCGCCACAATCATCTTACACTCATTCCTCATTCATACTTGGCTTAAATACCTACCTTATAGTATGGTCGTCATTTCAATAATCTAATGTAATCTAATCTATTTCAATGTAACATTTCCTACATCTTGTTGTAAAAAATATGACTTAAGAATTAAAATATATCGAATTTATTTAAGAGATGCTCATGTGTATGGCGTTTTTGAATTCAGTCTCCATAGATTACACTTTCCTTTTTTAAAAAGGTTTTCTAAAGAGGAAATTCACTACTGTTTTGATCTAGTGGAGTTTTTAATATCAACCCTTGTGTTTAGCGTAAACATTAGGTTTATATTTACGTTTATCAAAATAAACTTTTCTTATATGTTCATTTCATTCATACATAAATTAGCCAGTTAACTTGAACTCTCGTAGTAAAAGGTTGAGTGTGATTGTACAATTCAAGAAGCCGTTGAACGTAGTTGCAAACTCACACACTCAAGCTGATGGGTTTGTACCGCATTATTTCAGAATGTTTGTGTACATTTTCCAAACTACTTTGGGTACTCAGAATATTTTAGTTTAAATTCATAATGGGGTTCTAGACAATAGTTAGTAGACTGTCTATCCTAAAGAGAACCAATACTATATATTTACTGGTTTGTCTAATAGCCAACTACATTTAAAATTTGTGTTTTAAAATTATAATATATAAAACTATATACATTGGAGTTATCATATAAAAATACCTTGCCCAATTTTTGGGACATTAACCACTTTTGGGATGAAATGCAATTGGGGTAATACTCTTCTAACGATTATATAAAAAAGATAAACATAAATAAAATCGAATGCTGTCTACCACGTGAATTAATTTCAGTTTTAAAATATGTTAAGAAACAATATTACAAAATCGTGGTTCAAATCCCACGTTAAACTGTCAATGACATCTAAGGGACCTAGATGTCATTGGTTGTTTGCTTTAACACTCCAGGCCAAGAAATACGTTTCTACACTTGTTTCTCTTTCATACTTGGCTTGAAATACTTACCTGGGTAGGTCGCCATTTCATAAAAGTTATCAAGGCGCCTCATACCGAGAAGCCAACTTCTTCGCCAAGTATCATACTTGGGGAAGAAGTTGCCGGTGAACATTGTTCACCTCTTACGTTTGAAGACATTTAATGCACCTCTGAAGTCACTTATGTGTCCATACTTCTTACAATTGTATACAAATAATTAAATCTAGTTCTGTAGCCTGGTAAGCAGCATAATATTTTCACTAGAAAGACAATTTTTTACTTGGATGCCTCAGGCAGGAGCCTTTAATGTACAGAGGAAATCCCTGTAAATGCTAATAACATGATCTAGGAAGTAAGGCTGGCACCAACGTTATTCCTTGAGTTCCAAATGATTCATCCACAGTAAAAATATTTTCATCCAAAAATCAGGAGGCATTGAGATCACTAGAGCTTCATTGCCATATATAATGGTTAAAAGAATTGAAGAATGGTACAGATTAGTGAATATAATGTTAAAAATTATGTATTTTCATTCTTAAAGTTTGTAGCAAATTGAAAAGGTTGGTTGTAAAACAACAAAAGTGTTGTACGTACCCTCATGTGCGTGTATGATGGTGTCGAACAGATAGATGCCGTCGCAAGTGTAGTCCAAAGACCACCAGAGTAGCGTTACCGCATTGTTGAGCTCCCAGAACACGCTGCGGCCAATGATGAACACGAGGTTGTAGAATATGGCCAACGTCACGATCGCCAGCCACTGGAACAAGTGCAAGCGTAGCAGGATAGAGATGTGACACACCACCTTACCGGATGCTACACAAAATTTACAGTATGTTACACAGTGCCTTACCGGATGCTTAACAACGACTCACCAGATGCTACCTGGCATTAGTCGATAGTATACCACTGGGACCGGGGCGTATCCTGTAATCCAGCTACTTGGAGGTCACGAATTGTGGATAGTTGTGAGCGATGGACGGTGGGCGTAGTGTTCTCTTGTGTGGATTAACGTCCAAACTATTGAATACTACATTAATTCTCAGTTCGTTATTCAGAGGCAGTGGTTCGGACTCCACGTTAAACTGTAGGTCCCTTACATATACCATTTACTGTTGGGCTATTAATTAATAGTTCTGTCTTACAGTAATGTCAGCCTTAGTCAGTAACAAGACTACAAGATCACGCCACAATCATCTTACACTCAATCCTTATTCATACTCGGCTTAAAATACCTACCTTGTGGTATGATCGCCATTTCAGTTATCTAATCTAATCGTACTCTCACTGGAACCACAGCTGCCCAGCACCTTTGGCCTAGGGCCTTTGCGGAGAATTAAAGACAAATACCATAGTGGAATGAGTCACATAGATTACCCAGAGGTGCCCGCTCATGATCTAACAGGAGTCGCAGGTCACTGGATTCCATCCCAGAGCGTTACCCCTGAGCTGCTGTAGTGTATACAGACTATACATATACACATACCTGGCCCACAATAATGCTATCGTTTCCACACAAAGCACATGCCGGTTTTACTGCACGCACCTGGTAGTGAAAGGGTTGGGTCGGGTCGAAGTTAATGTTGGACCACGAGGAGGGAGGTTTCTTCTCCTCGTCAGGTAGGCGATGCAGGAATTTGGCTGCGAACCAGTTCGGTGGACGGGTTTCCCTTGAACTTCTACCCCCACCACGGGTAAACCGGTTCTGTAATATGAAAAGTAGTATTTTCATCACACATACTGTGACGCTTGACATCATTTTTCAAATCATTTGTCTAATTTGGGTACTTGTATTAAAAAAGAGCATACACAATGGAATAATTTGGCATAATTGGCACATGATGTCTTATATATTTGATGACACTCTGATTTATATAGTGTTATCTAAGAGTCTTAAACATAGAGATTGGTGTCATAAATACTTTGCACTCTGTTCTAATATAGGTATGTGAAATCCCTACAAAGAAATGGTAAAAAGATTTCCGCTTAAAATTAATCAAAAAATTTAGAAAACAATTTAGCTTAAGGTGACAACCAATACACATCGCGTACACTACCAGTATCCGAGACTAGCTAGTAAACAAATCGCTTCACCAAAACTCCATTTACTTAGCATGCTTGTGTTACTAAATTTTAATTTTATTGTTTGAAATTCATTATTGGTGATGTCGTCTTTGAGTCTCCAGAGATTTTGAATCTAATCTATTTAATTGTAAAGTAATTCTAAATAATAAACCAGGGTATTTATTTATTTTCTTTCTACTGATTTATTTAGGATTTTAGCTTTACATTTTGGTATTGTAATCTTTCTTCTTTAAACTGAATCCAACAACCCAGACGAAGGACGGCTTACTGCTAATATATAATACAATAGTATTTCATTTAATCTGCTTAAAGATTAGAAAGAATTAAGATAACAAAACTATGTCTACAAAAACAAATAAATACATTTTAAGTAAAAATACTTACTTAATGTCATTAAAACTTACAGAATTTAATTTCAATAAAGTAAAGGTACTACGATTAATTACGTTGTTGCTGTTTAGACAATTTTTAGTTGTTGAAAATAAAGTACAAACCCATCGGAGGACTTCTAATATGACTTCTCATATATGAGTAGAGACATGAATACTCGTGATTGTTTTATAATTTCTTCTTTCTCTCATATTTATGTTAGAATACTGGATTATTTAGATTATTTCTAAAGGGGAGATTTTAAGTCAGTTCACTGTTTATCAAATTTAATTGAAATGCTTCGTTGTCCAGTTGGTTGGTGTTTGAGTGAATACTTACTCTAAATGTGAAGGCAAGTCTTTGGAGTAAACGGCGGTTGCTTCTCTCCACGGCATCCTAACAATACAAAGTAGAATCAGTCTTTGTTCAACAAACTTTTAGGTAAGGATAATTGCTTCATTTGTTTGTTCATCATTAAAACATGCATCTAACTGCTCAATTCGATTTAACCTTAGTCCTTAGTCGAAGAGTTTGAATTTTATTTTCAATAACAGTAAATAAAAATTATTGTGAATGTAGCTTATTTCCTTAGAGGAAAATAAAAAACTAATAGTGCAGCATTGGAAAATAATAATTCTATGAGAGTTTGAAGGAACACTAGTAGACATACACGTAAATCATTCACAACACAAATCATGCACAAATAATTAGATTTATACATTTTTATAATCGATAAAATTATTTTATTTTGACACGGATATGTCTTAGCTTTGGGAAGGCAGTATTGTGAATATGTCAGACCGAAATTTGAAACGGAAGTGACGTCATATGGTTATAAGGACGGCTGTTTAGAGGAACTGGAAACATTCCCTTTAGGTATATCCATGATCTAAGTACATTTTGCAAAGGGGTGTAAATGTTTATTTTTTTAATGACTAGTACAGGACAGGTGTGATAAAGGTTGTTGAAGGATCGATCCAGTACTTAGTGACAAGGAAAAGCTATTTCTACAATGATTACAATATCTATTTTATACAATCAATTAATTGTTTAAAACTTACACATTGGTGTAATGAAGGCTTGGTGAAGAGTTGGTTCGGCGGGTCCGGTTCCTGGTTGAAACTCTGGCCGGACACTGTCGGCACCGGCACCACCTGTCACAGGGTGTGAGGGTTCAGAGAAGCTGTGTGATAGAAGGCTATCACAGGGTTGGTGATAAGTGTTAGGTTCTGGGGAATTAGGTGGCCCTAGAAACACCAGCTAAACACATTGTCCTGTAGAATATTCTACAACCACCTGTAATAAGGAATTAAAAGGGGTAGGGATGTAGGACATGGTCAGTTTTCCTTATTCTCATAGAATTTCAGATCAATTTCCTATGAGGATTCATACTTCACTCAACAATTCACGAGTTTTCCAGAGGTAATAGTGAACCTAGGGAGCTCTGAACATTTATTTTGAGGTTGCACACCCTCACACCGGAGGTTTTTATAAATGAGAAAAGACTCTCTCCGTTGACTCTCCCAATTCGGTCACTACCCAAGGATTACCTGATTTTTCCATGGACCTCAGCAATTGATTAATGGAGAGCTAAGTCTTAGCCTTAAGGGGGTATTACAGCTAGGGTATTGTAGGATTAGGGAAATCATATTATAATGAATTATGTAGATTTCATCCAGTAAATAACTTAATTACCAAGCGTACTTAGGTGTGCATAGTTTGGCACATGGTAGGACGAGTCGTTAAGTAGATTCAATTATGCATATTAAAATTATGAAATAATCCATATTAATTATTAAAACATTATTTAGAAAAATTCAAAGCTGGCTCAGCAACTGGTTGGGCGGATGATCTTGGTTCTGGGAAGCACATTCCTTCTTCCATCATTAAGTGATTACCATCAATCAACTTAAATTCTCTTTAACTAATTGATAGATTCAGCTTCAGTCAATAGGTTCATAATATAATTCCGGTGATTGATAATTTAATATAGGCCGTGTTAAATTAATACTATCCAATAGGTCCAGAATGGTTACACAATTATCCCCAACTTCTTACAGAATGGTAGCACACCAGTGGTTTCAAGTGGACTTGGTTTTGGGTGTAGTTAGTCTCTGTTGCCAAACTTCTCACACAATGGTGACAGGAGCACAACACATAGCATTGTAGAATAGTTATCATTCCGCTTTTAAATCTTAACAAAACAGTATAACCGCCTGTCTGGCAAACCGTAATAGCATGCCAAGTAAGTATTCCTCCGCCAGGACACCTCTTCCTGGTGGACAGGAAGCTACATCATTTCCAAGAATTCTGATCAGATCGGATGTTTATTGTTCAGCCTCCTTTGGGACTCAAGAGGAGAGACAAGAAGGGACCAAGGTGATAGGGTATCCCGTCACAATTGAAAACTAAATGACTAAAAAGTAATTTCAATGAAATAACATACAGAGAGCCGACTAATGCTTATCAGAGAATTAGGAGGACCGACGAAGAAAAGGCACTAAATGAAATCATTTGAAATATATATGAGAGGAAGGAAGAGAGAACAACTAAAAGCCATATAACTCTAGGCCCTACTGAACTCAGGTGTCATGACTAAGGGTTGGGTTACGGGACAACAATGAAGTGTCACCGTGTCACAAATCCCTCTAAGAGAGTTCTGACTGTGTTTGTGTCAAAGGATGTGTAACTCAAAGCTACAGAAAGGAACAAAAAGTATTAGATTAACTGTCAATTTCAATAAACAAACAGTTTACTAATTTTGTGAATATTTTTGTATCGCAGTCTATAAAAATATATTTTAAAAGTCGGGGAATCCAATCAGGGATTAAATGAGGATACTTAAAGAAAATTTCCTCACAGCAGCGAACCTAAGCATCAGAGATTTTACCATTGATTTGTGAACTACTTATGGCGATACAAACTAAGCTTAACCATTGGTTGAGCCATGTGAATAACACGGGATAATAAACCAGAATACCTTGTTAGATGTTAAAAATATGTAGCTTTACACCACTATGTATTATACGATAAGTACTTAAAATAATACACATTCAAATTGGGAAAAATTCATTGTTATGAAAATGGGGCTTATGATGCTAAGTGCCTTGTTAATAATTCTAAAACAAATAAAATAAAAATATGAAAACATCTAACCACCAACCTGATATGCGGCATGGCCCTTGGATATACGAACAGAACCGTCGTCTGCATGTATGAACTTGGGGGAGTCCAGAGTTCTAGCGGCCATCATACAGATCCACATGGGTCAGAGGCTCCTGGGCCCAGCCATCGGCCATCCGCATCTCTGAAACCGACAGTACCATGTAGGAGGAAGAGTGAAGGAGTGGCGACGTTCTTGGAGTTAAAGACTTTTCTTATGGGTCTAAAATTCTAACCCATACCGGGCGGCTGACGAAATTTCTCGCAACACAGTAGGGTCGCACGGCGCGGTAAACGGGTTTATTCGCGATCAATCATTTTGCTACATTTATTGCGCTGTAGTTAGCGAAACAACCGATAGTGCATGGTTATGTTGCTTTAGCCTCTATGTACTCACAAAACCAATATGACGGCTTTGTTGAAATGTTTGGTGATGTATTATTAGTATTCTTGCGCTCCCGTACTGCTTTTAACGAGAAAACTCGCGAGTCACTACGGTCAGCTGTTTTCACTTTCGCTAACCTTGTTTGTTGACATTTTTGTCGATTTGTGTTTATTTTGATCGTGTTTTAGCAGTAAATAGTGTATATTGTGTGAATGTTTTTATTGAATAGGATTTATTAATTAATTATTATCATCTGAAATAGCTTATCCAGACGAAAATAATTCTTGTTTATTAGGTACCTAAAATAGTCTTAAAAATATTCAATAGTAAAAAATTAACCAAATTTATGTTTTATACTTTATTCAAGCTACCTAAATCCAAAAAGAACATTAGGAAAAAATATTTTGATTTTTTTATATACTAAATGAGCAGGGACTGTGATTTTTAGTAGTGCTTTAAGCGTACTATTATGGTGACATTCGTGAAGATGTTTAATGCTGTTTGGACGGTAAGCTAGTTCTTCAAATCGCCACGCCCACCACTAAGGTTTAACATTTACTCATGCTTATTTATAAACTCTAAAACAAAAATATATTCCGTGACATACCTATAAGATTATTTTCTGTGTATTCTATGGGTTTTGTTTCAATATGCTTCAACGGTCATATCCCGTTACTATTTTCTCAAACTATATATTGATTTTCGATTTATTATTTTACCTTGATAAAATTAAACAAAAATGTCAAAAATTAATTTATTTACCAAATAGACCTAATCACAAATTTGACCATGGAATTCCTTTCAAGAATACATACGAGCCCTCATGTATAACTCATACACTAGATCCAACGAGCCTATTGCATGAGTTTGCCGAGAGATCAACCATGTTTACCAACCATATAAATAATAAAACTAGGTTATTTAGGAAATTAAAAACCCATTAGTGTTGTAGTAGTGTTCGATTTTGTAATTTTTGTTTTATATAACGCCAAAGAAAGAAATAGTCAATAATATGAATTTGGCTGGAATTTATTTACAATTTTCAGCTTATACAGTTCTTATTTATGAGATACCGAGGGTGAATATGAATGAAAGATTCGTGTATTAGATTTAATGACATGTAGCATTTTTAATACGAATGCAATTCATTTGTAAAGAAAATTTATTAATTGTACAATAAACAAAAACAACCTGGTTCCTGTTTCGGACCATCATATATTAAATATTTTACAGTTTAATTGTTCGTTTGTACTTACGTACATACTTTAGTATGTACGTATCATACGTGCTAACTTATTACGTAAATATTATATATTACGTACTTTATTGACGCCTCAAGGCAGTTTACTAATGTTAATAACTTTGAATCATACCAATAGATGTCAAGGCTGTTTAATGATACAAACTTATGTCGGTTGCTGTTAGAAAATTATCAATTTTGGATTATATAAAATGGAAACACTTGGGCCATCGAATTGTTTAAATCTGAAGTTGTACGTATTTATTTGTAACTAAACTCCCTCTCCATTTATTTTATTAAAGTGTGTGAAATAGTTAACTACTTTAATATAACATATCGCATTTTAAAATTTTCCTATAATAACTCTAGTCTTTTTGTACGTTTTGAGAAAAATGTATTGAAAATCCAGGTTTTGATATTTTATGCAACTGTAAGATTGGCAACCATACTACAATGTAGGTATTTTAAGCCAAGTATGAATAAGGATTGAGTGTAAGATGATTGTGGCGCGATCTTGTAGTCTTGTTACTGACTAAGGCTGACATGTTCCTTAGACAGGACTTTTAATTAATAGCCCAACAGCCGATGGCAACTAAAGGACCTACAGTTTAACGTGGAATCCGAACCACGGCCTCTGAATTACATGAGGATGGTCAGCATTAGTATTCAATAGTGCGGAGGTTAATCCATACAAGAGAACACTACATCCACCGACTATTTCTCAGAACTATCCACAATTCGTTACGTACAAGTAGCTGGATTACAGGACGACACGACCGTCCAAGGAAAGTAGTTGAATATTCTAAATGGAACTTTGATCCGCCCCAGTTACATTTAAATATCTAAATAACCCGATTATTAATTCACCTACTTAAAAACGTACAAAAGGTTTCTCCTTTAAGTTGTAAAGTGTAGTCCAAAAATCTGGGATAAGTACGGAATATAAAAGTAAATCGTGGGGTTTGAAGAGAAGTAAGACATGCAGTAGACAAAAGCACAATGATCGCAGGTAAGTAAGTATGTGGGTGAGAGGTGTAGGTGGGGGAGGGGGGTGCAACTATCAATTTGAACCCGTCACCATGGCAACGGAACCACCAACCATCTAGCGTCGTCATCCTATTGGAACGGCAGAAAACTATTTAAAGGATTATAGTGTAGGTTGTAAAAATGTAAAATGATATTTAGAGGCGTACGTAATTTACTGGTGAGATGTAAATTTAACTAAAAGGGGTTTTTAGTTGAGATACCAACACAACATAGATTATTTTATGGATATGAGTGGGTGAGTGAAATGGTGTGATAAAATTTTAATTTAATAATAAGTTATTTACATAAACAATTATAGATTTTGTTTCGGAATTTAGAATTAGTTAAAGAAACAGCAAGAGGGACTAGTACAAGGTATAATACAGTATAATACAAGGGACTGGGACGGTGGCGATGTCCTGTAATCCAGCTACTTGGAGGTCACGAATTGTGGATAGTTGTGAGAGATGGTCGGTGGGTGTATTGTTCTCTTGAGTGGATTAACGTCCGCACTATTGAATACTGCGTTAATCCACAAAGACCATCCTCATAATTAGACCAATTCTTAAATTCAGAGGCCGTGGTTCGGATTCCACGTTAAACTGTAGGTCCATTAGTTGCCATCGGCTGTTGGGCTATTAATTAACAGTCCTATCTAAGGAACATGTCAGCCTTAGTCAGTAACAAGACTACAAGATCGCGCCACAATCATCCTACATTCATTCCTCATTCATACTTGGCTTAAAATACCTACCTGGGTAGGTCGCCATTTCAGTTAAAAGTATAAGTAAAGTATAAAGTACGGTAGGTTATGTTCTCTATTCCCCTTATCTGGCAGAGTGTGGTCTTTTTGGGAACCATTCTGGATTTTTTCTAAATTATTTAAGAAACCATGTGAGCTAATTAGAATGACCGGCCCCGAATGTGATGTGCAATTTAGAGATCTGTTCCGTTATTTGTGTACCACTGTTTAAACAGCTGTTTTATAGTTTTTTGGTGTTAACATAGTTATTTGGAAAGGTTGAGGTGTATTTAAGTTAATTTTTAAGTAGATTTCTCACATAAATTTCCAAAATAGCACAGACATTTGTTGACAGTTTAATCATAGAACTAACCGTATACAAATATCAAAAAGAAAGACCTAAATAAACCCCGCAGACCGTTTTATAGTCGGCAATATCGCGTCTAAAATGATATTACGCAACGTAAATTGGTCACCGATGAACAGCGAACTTAAATTTTGTCTTGGTTATTGATACTTTTATATAGTTAATAGCATTTTTATACAGTAAGTAGCCGCTAGAAAACCACTGAACCACTGCTACTTAAAACGTGTTATACGTGTAAAGGAAAAGATCCCAATTTTGGAATTTTGCTTCCTAGCTCAGTCAAAATAATTAAATAATTAATTTAATTATGCATTAATTTTTTGCAGGATCATTAACTTAGTCTTTTATAAACTGTAAACTTATTCACTTTCAATTATTAAGAAAATTTGTGTATTATTTTAAAATTTGTTTATTATTAATCTGTCTGTATTTATATCCTGTTTTGTTTTTTAATTATTTTTTGGTAATACATTATTATACTGTATTTAATTGATTAAAAACTTCTCATAATCCACAAACAAACCAAAAAAACTAGAGATGAAGTTCCTCCTAACTTCCTTTAAGTATCAGAATTCCAGCCTCTTCCTTTTATTTGTCGATATCCAGATCGGAAGAGTCCTTTTGGCTGAGTAATTGAGATGAAAGAAACTTCATTGGGAAAGTGGCCCTAACCCATAAGGGCTTCTTGGGCCAATTCCTTATTTTTACAACAATTCTGTGGTTGTATAAAGTTTTTCTCATTTAATCTACCTAGATACATTTACTTTTGAATTATTTACATCCACCTTAATATGTAGATTAGACCATACCACATGGAGGAGTGTAAGATGATTGTGGCGCGATCTTGTAGTATTGTTACTAACTAAGGTTGACACGTTCCTTAGACAGGACTGTTAATTAATAGCCCAACAGTCAATGGCATATCTAAGGGACCTACAGTTTAAGGTGGAATCCGAACCACGTTCCTTGAATTACGAATTGGTCTAATTATGAGGATGGTCTTCACGGATTAACGTAATATTCAACTGTGCGAACGTTAATCCACACAAGAGAACTCTACTTCCACCGGCCATCTCTCACGACTATCCACAATTCGTGACCTCCAAGTAGCTGGATTACAGGACGACGCCACCGTCCCAGTCTAAGATATATTGTACGTTAATAAATTGAAATATATATTATGTTTTAACTCACTGGGACGGTGGCATGTCCTGTAATCCAGAACTTTGAGGTTACGAACTGTGGATAGTTACAGATAAGACCATTCTCATAACTAAACTGGTTCTAAAGTCAGAAGCGAAATTGTGGTTCAAATACCATGTTAAGCTGCAGGCCCCTTTGATGTAATTGGCTGCTGGGCTAGCATTAACAGTTCTGTCTAAGGAACATGTCAGTCTTAGCTAGTAACAAGACTACAAGATCGTGCCACTACTATCTTACACTCTTTTCTCGTTTATACATGGCTGAAAACAAAATATAAAAAAGTAGATACGTCAAGTTTAAAGATTATAAAATAATCCTTTGATTCAATTGTCTATGAAAATACGTTATTATTATATTAACATGTGTCTTAACTCTGTCTACCATGACGGAGTGGACACGGATATTACTTACGCCAGGTAGGCTGAATGGGCAAGTTAGTGCGTCTCAGGCCATCATCATTAATTTGCTGAGTTACGTCGGCAACAGACAGGAGCTCCTACCGTGCGATTGCTCCAAGTCTAGCATTTACTGATTAAACTATGAAGCAAGTAGATTGGACATCTGATCTCCTTGAATGAAGAATTCACCACGAATTTTCTCTACCGGATTATATTCCAAATTTAAGAAGTGAATTGCTCTACTTCAAATTATCTTTTATGCTGCACGTAAAACGCATTTTGTACGAAAATATTAAATCAATATTTTACTTATTAATCAATATTTTTGGTTAAAACTTAATATTTAGCTTCATGTGGTTGAGATGCATCCATTTATGCTTAAAAATCATAGTTTATCTGTTTATCATGGCAGCTTACCTGCATACCCTTTTCCCGTGTTAATCATATAGAGAATTGGCAAACTCCTTTATTTATGGCTACGACCGTGGCAGCTACTTGTGGGTCACAAATTGTGGATAGCCGTGAGCGATAGTCGGTGGGTGTAGTGGTCTCTTGTGTGGATTAACGTCCCCACTACTGAATACTACGTAAATCCGCAAAGACCATCCTCATAATTAAACCAGTTCCTAATTGAGAGGCAGTGGTTCAGACTCCACGTTAAACTGTAGGTCCCTTAGATATGTCATTGACTGTTTCTGTTTAAGGAATAAGTCAGCCTTAGTCAGTAAAAAGACCACAAGATCGCGCCACAATCATCTTACACTCAATCCTCATTCATACTCGGCTTAAAATACCTACATATGGACAGATGTTGATGAAAATTGGTGAAATGAAAATTTACCATTTGATGATAAATGGTCAAAATAAAAATGGTTTATGCTAGTAAAGCCTACTTTCAGTGTTCCTCACAGCAGTAAACCTGCATACTCTTTTTCATGTTAATCTTATGGAGAATAGGCGAATAAGTTTCATATTTATCAAAATATATCTCGTATAAAACTTGACATATATTATTATTGTATTACTGATTTGGATATTCGCTGAGTACGCAGGTCTGCTGCGACGGGGGTATTTTGTTACTCGTGAAAGTCAAGAAAATCTTTCTCCATTTTTTTCACACTGCTAGTTTTAAATTCAGGAAATACCTTGTCGAGAGCATTAACATCATAAAATTGTGACACATTAAGAGTTATTGTGAAATGAAGTTAGCATAATGCGACAAGTGAGGATATTTGTGACATAGGATGTGGACGTTTTTAGGATAGAATGGAGTTTATTTTGGCATCAAGCCGAGCCGGGTAAATATTTGGCCGAGAGTCAAAAAATAGAATCTGACAACGAGGGAACCATAGATGTGGCAACATGTTTTGTTTTATGGTTATTTTTCCCAAATAAATTTCAGAAAAAGCCAAAACTTCTTTGTGGTATTATAATATATAAGAGTATAAGAAACGTATTTGTATTTCTAACCACGGTTTATTAAAAATGTATGGTTTATTACTTCGATTTGTTCAGAAAAGTATTATTTGAAACAACTGTTCCTAACACTTGAATGTTTTCAAACGTTCTTTTTGTCCTAGTTATAGTTGTTTTATCAGTATGTAAAAACATGCACGAGGAGTGTATACAAACAAAATGTTGTAGCCTAAAACTGGGTCGGCATTCCAATATCTGACAGCCAGTTGCAGTTTTAGGACATGTCTAAGCTCTTTTGTTAGCTTTCGAGATGCAAAAGTGTAACGGAAGTGACGCAATATGGTTATGAGAACATCTGCTTACAGAAACTGAAAACATTCTTTTCAGACCTATCCATGATCGAAGCTTTTTTTCACAGGGAAGTAAATACATTTTCCATTGCTAAATAGAAAAGCTATTCAGTTATTCTACAGCTATTATGTATTATTACAGTTATTCTACAACTGTACACAAATATTTTTAGGATAAATTTACTTAGGTATATAACTATATAAACATCATTGGATTTCAAAATTTAAACAAACAATTATTGAATTGCATTTTCATTTCAAATATATTCTATTTAACTAAAAAATTGACTATTTATAAAATACGTATGCAGTAGAATGCATACACGGGTTATTTGATTTTTGTTATTTTTGTTCACAAACCAATACACCCGTTGCAGCAGACCTGCGTACTCAGCAAATTTCTAAATCATTAGTTATATATAAAAGGTTTGATGAGTAATAAATAAGAGAGTTTGCCTACTCTCCATAAGACTAAAATAAGGAAGAGTATGAAGGTTTGCTGCTGTGAGGAACACTGAATTTAGCAATTTTTACAATAAATTAATTTAATTTTGACCATATAAAAGGATTTTTCTGTCCATGAATTAATGAGTTTTCCTATTCTACATAAGGTAGAAACCAAGATCAACGTAGTTTTTTCTAGTATACATACTTCTATTCATTTTAAAGGTACAGAACGTTACAGCAGTAATGAGGAATCTTCACATTTTGCAATTTTTAAAAATGTTCCTCATAAAAGGGCCTCATTAGGTAAGAAACTTCTTTTTGAAGATTAATTATCTTAGCCCTTATAAATATTCACTAATCCTAATTGACGTCACAGAGTTAACAACGTTATATTGTTTTAAAACTTCGTCAACTTAAAACTCTTATTGAGAAAACCACTCTATTACATATTTTATTAAATTGTGTGGAATTGTAAATTGAAATTCAAGCTCATAATTTTTTTGAATTTTGAATCTTTGCGATTATTTTGAGAAAAGTAAAGAACATGCTTCTTGCGTCGTAATCATTTTTAAAAGAACTCAACTATTTTAAGGTTATTAAACTTCTTAATTAAAAGTGTATAATCACATAACGATATAATTTTCCTTGCTGGGATATTATTTTCAGTCATGTGAACACAGTTTTATTGATCACAACACTGGTGACAGTTTGAATCGACCCTAATTGGAAGTGACAATAGAGAATTGTGCTTTGTAAAATGCCCTAGATTCACATCGCTCGTGGTTTTGTATATAAATCTACCATTTTAAAACAGTAATCTGAAAGAAAATTGTATTTGCAAGGGTATTCTTTTGGAAAACACATACCACTCATGATGGAATAAAAATGTTCATCCACTAACAGAGCTATGGTTAAAGAAATACAGGTTTATAAACAAAGTTATAAACATGTGTGCATTATCAAACTCCTTTCGATATACATTCTCCGATAAAAATAAAACTTAGTTTTTATACATTACAGTACATTCTGAAATGATGACCTATATCAGTTTAATCTACAGTAGAGAAATCAGTTTGATGAGAAAGACTAGTCGTTTTCTGTGCGCGTTCACATATTGCAAAAATTTGAATGAACACCAAGAACGATGAACATTGTTTTTTTTAATTTATCATATTTCAATATAAAAGCACACATCCTCTTTTAGGTAGATATTTTTCCACGATTTACATGAAAATATATTTTAGTTGTAAATACAACTTAATAAAATCTTGTAAAATGAAAACCAAATACAAATAAAGGTATTTGACTTATTTCTACAGGCAGATGACTTTTTAGATAAATAAAAGCGATGACGTAGCACTAGTTATCAGTCACAACGATAGGCCAGATTTTTGGTCAAATTTTGTGGCTACTAGAATGAAGTGAATGCCATGCAACCTTGAAACAATAATAATAACAGTAATAAAATAACAAATCAGCTGATTTTTGTATTTTCACTGACGTTTACAGCTAGACATTATTTACAAACCATAAAATGTACAAATGTTAAGTTTTAAAAATTCAGCTTATAAAGTTTTGTGAACGTTTTCGACTCTTTTTTAACCAACCGTGCATATATGTTGCAGCCCAGTAAAAATCAAGTCCAGGTAGGACAGGTTCAGTATTCGAACGAAACAAATGTCTATTATAGAAAAGACTCCAGATCGAATGAATTGCTTTCAGAGTCGCGGGAAGAAATCACACAACGCAAAGCAAGGAAGACGTCGAGTAGGTACAAGTTCTACGTTTGCGATAGTTACGAAAGTTTGAACTACAACCCGATCCTGAATAAATTAGAGCAAGCGAGACAGAAGAGGGAAACGTTCGGTTCTCTGATGGTGGAGGACTGCCTGCGAGTGGTGCTATATGTGGTGGCGGGATTGTTCATAGCCGTCGTTTGCATCGCCATGGAAACCGCCATCCACGGGTTGGGCCACTTGAAATTCTCGTGGCTGAATGACTTCATAATGGACAACTTCGAGAAGAGGTCGTATGAGTTGTTGTTGGTGTCTCTGATCAGATTCGTCACGGTGGCGCTGCCCATCATGATAGGGTCGGCCATCGTGGTGTACCTCGCCCCGTACGCGTCCGGGGGCGGAGTGGCTCAGTGCATCGCCTACCTCAACGGCATCAGGGTCCCCCACATTCTCAGCATGAAAGGGATGGTCGTCAAGTTCTTCAGCACGATATTATGTTGCATATCGGGGCTAGCCGGCGGCAAGGAGGGCCCAGCGATGCACATCGGCGCCACGATAGGAGGGAGTCTCCCTTCCATCCTACCATGGCTGGAGTTCAAGAGCGACCACGAGCGACGAGACCTGGCTGCTGCTGGGTTCGGGGCCGGGATAGCCATCGTGTTCGGCGCTCCCATCGGGGGGATGTTGCTCTCTCTGGAAGAGGGCGTCAGTTTCTGGGACATCAGCCTCATGTGGAAGATGTACCTCTGCTGTCTCGTGAGCTACGCCTTCGGCAGTGTAACCTATTCCATTGTATTGGGAATCGAAGTCAAAATGAACAACCCGCAGCTGTCCACGATTGGAGGAATCTCAACTGACGTCACAGAATACGAGCTGTTCGAACTGTTTCCTTTCGCTATACAAGCCGTGATCGGAGGTCTCCTCGGAGCCTTGCTAATCAGAGTACATATGCACGTCATCACCTTTAGTAAAAAAATACTGAACACTAACAGACGGAAAATGGTTTTGTCGTTGGTGGTGTCCATATTAGTCACCACTATTCAAATGTTATCCATCAGAGGGTTTCGTCACTGTTCCAAATTAACTCCCGGAGAGCTACAGTCACTTGGGAACGACACGTTGACCAAACGCGCGCACCAGCTGTATTGCGGACCGGGTGAACACAGCGATATGTCCTTGCTCTTCCAGCAAACGCAGAGTGAAATGTTGCGAACATTTTTTGGAACGAACAATATTCATACAGAGTCGCTCATTTGGTTTTCGTTGGTATACGTGTTGATGTTGGTTATGACTTGGAGCTCGACGATGTCGTACGGGATATTCGTGCCTCAGCTCATATTCGGGGCCGCCTGGGGGCGCATTGTCGGGTCAGTCATCAAGAGTCTGTTCCCTGGTGCCAAGTGGGCTCACCCCGGCAAGTACGCCTACGTCGGGGCGGCCGCCCAGCTCAGCAGCGTCGTGGGCAAGACGTTCAGTATCCTCTTGATCATGGTCGAGGCGTCCGGTAGCATCAGCTTCGCCTTCCCTCTCATGGTTGTCGTGGTCATTACCAAAGGGGTGGTGGCGTTCTTCGTGGAGTCGGTTTACCACGTACAGATGCTGATGCTAGGGATGCCTTTCCTCTCCGCCAAGCCTCCGCCGCTCAGCCTGGACACGACCGCGGCGGAAGTCATGTCCAGCAGTCTGATCATCCTCCCCCAGGTCCCCGCTGTGGCGGACGTTGTCCACGTCATCAGCACCACCAAACACCAAGGTTTCCCCGTAGTTGACCACAAACACCATGACCGCTTGCTCGGGCTGATCCTTCGGCAGCAGTTGTTGGTCCTCTTGAAGTATAAGGCGTACAAATATCCTCCGCCGAACACACAAAATGAGATGTGCGAATGTCTTGAGATATACATGAAGCTAGGTAGAAAACGCCTGGACGAAAAATATATTCTGGACGGAGTAAAAGCTGAAGATTTAAAGTTAACGCTCGACTTGACACCGTACTATGACGCGTTCCCGATGACCGTGTCGGACGCGACGCCGGCGGTGCAGGCGTACAGCGTGTTCCGCGAGCTGGCCCTGCGGCACCTGGTCGTGGTCACGGGCACCGAGCCCATCGGCCTCATCACGCGCAAGGACCTCGCCAAGTTCCACACCTTCGAGAACTTCTTCCGGATGGGTGTCGTGGAGATGCTGATTAAATCATAAACAATTGTACAAAATATTTTGGAACAAATCACATTGTAAGAAATTAAAATAATCTTACGGAAATCAGCTGTTATTCTTAAAATGTTATCGTAGTATATTAGCACGTAGGTAGCATAGATTTATCCAAATAAATTGAAACTAAGACTCACAATTATATTTAAAAAAACTATTTATAATGCTAAATGAAAATGAACTAATTTGTACTTTCTACAAACCTTTATATTTATCCAACACATTGTCATTTAACTCTTAGAGTGGCATAGAAGAATACTAAGATATTCTGCGATAACCAAATCTAAATCAGAAAAAGTAATTTTTGAAATATTAATAAGCTGAATATGTTCAGGGATCAGATGAGGTATGAAACTTGTTCCATCATTCTGGGAAAGGCGTTGTTAAATGTGAATAGTAATGTTGGATGAATACGTTGAATAAACACAAATGAAGCGAATAAACCATTCAAAGCAATGTGTCATGCTTGTGTCAGGTTAACTCCGGCATATTAGCAAGTTGAATAGCCTAGAAGCAGGTGTTTAATTTAAAGTTACTTAGTTTAGTTTAGAGTTAGTTTTTAAGTTTGGTTATACTCTGGTGGACAAGCAAACTTTAATTTTAAAATTAATCTATATAAATAAAATTAGAGTTTTGTCTGTACATTGCTCAGAATTATTCATTTTTTTGTTATTTTTACTTTTCGTGCGTTAGAGAAGCCGAAACCGGTCTTATCTAAATTTTTGTCTGTTTGTCTGTGACGCTCCAGGAGGCATTTTACGCCGTCTTCTCCGGAAAAACGGGAGAACTGATTACAATGAAACTTATTTCATGTATTCTCTACATTCCAGAGAAGGTTTATAAATGCTTGAAATCGCCCGCCGCCTCTTGAAAAGTAAATAACGAGCATTTAAAAACCCACTTTTACGCGATATTACTCGAATTTTGATTCAGTTTTCAATGAATAACCTACCGGTAATAATGAGCTGTCTTTGTAGTTTGAAGATTTAATAGAAATAAAAACAATCAGCTGTCAAATCAATATTAGTTAGTTTATATTGGTCATTGATTTTAAACCCATTTCGAAATCATACTATATTAAAACGTTATTTTAACGTATAACTAATTATAATAATTGTATAAATGTTCTAATCTATTTAATTGTAAAGTAATGCTAAATAATAAAGCTGGGTATCGATTTATTTTCTTTGTATTGATTTGTTTAGGATTTCAGGTTTATATTTTGGTATGATTATCTTTCTTCATTAAACTGAATCCTACAACCCGTACAAAGGACGGGTTTACTGATAGTAATGAATAAATGAGTTTATTTCCAAAGAAAAAATATTTACAAATACATGTCATAAACAGAAATTAACTGGCTACTGTTGCATGTTGAGTGACCAGTGAAATAAAAAACAAATAATAAACAAAGAAAACATAATTTGTACAGTCTAGCAATATTTTAAAAACTATTTACGTCGCCAACTAAGACATCTTTATGAAATAACAAAAGTGGAAAACTTCAAAATTAAATTGGTCATACAGAAAGGAAAAAAACTGAAAAGAATATTAACTTATAAAAGTGTAAATTTAAGAAATTTAAATCAGAAAAAGAAAAAATGTTTTTCTGCAAAAATACTGTAATGTGGGGCTGTTCTTAATATTAACAGGTAGTTGATTAAACAATGTTGGTCCTAAATATTGAAAAGAGTGTTTAAATTAAAATCGTTTTACTTTCAACAGTTTGATAAGCCAGGTTGTAGTTTTCTTTATTATCGCTTCTTAGAAAGAACAACCTTAACACTTTACACACAAACAGATGTTGAATTGGTACAATGTTCAACTAACGGCGTTGAAAGTCCGCCACCTAATGGCGTAATGCAATGGTTATTAATTATTCAATATATTTTATTGGAGTTTTCCAACGCGTCTGTGTTTTTAACTACTCAACGTTTCTGGAGGTGAAGAAACTCCTCCCGTTTTTAAGTATAGTATTATTGGCAACTTCATATAATTAATATATTTAACTTCACTCAATTTTTTTGTAAATTATTAGGTAATCACTTGAAAACGGAAGAGTTTCTCATCCCACAGAAACATTGTGTAGTTAAAAATACAGAGGCGTTGGAAAAGTCAAATAAACGGTACCAGTTATTCTAAATATCATTTAATAATTTATTGTTCAGATTGCATGGGGAACCCCTCCCCCCACGGTAATACTAAGCTTTTTTGAGCTGGTATTGTTCAGTGATTTGACCTTACACTTCATACCAAGTTTCATGGAAAACGGTTGGAAAGTAAGGAAGAAATTGATTTTTTTATATTCTCCATAAGAATAACATTAGGCGCTTTCAGACAACGTACTGCGTTTATCGTGGACAGTAAATTTAACTTTTCTCCGGAACCGTTTGTCGTAGACAAATAATTCAAAATATTAATTTGTTTAGTTTTTTAAGCTGGTTTCAATGGTACCAGTCAAGTTATACTTTACTTTTATTGTTTTCGCTGAAAATTTAAAAATTTGATTTTTTTGACATTTAAAACCCCATAACTTTTGAACCGTCAGTTTTACAGACATGCGGGTGGTGTCAAACTATTTATTAATCTGTGCTCTATAAGCTATCAAATTTTAATCAAAATCGTTAGAGCCGTTTTTGAGAAAATTGGATTTTTCACGTTTTTTAAGTGTTTTTAGGGGTGAACTACCCTTAAAAATCAAAAATTCAAAAAAATGAAAAAAAGCCTGGAGATACGGTGACTATATATATACAGTACATGCAAAATTTCATCTAAATCGGACCAACGGGGTAGGCTGTGGCACTGTACACATCCAGACACACACACACAGACATCACGTCAAAACCCACTTTTTTGGATTTAGGGGACCCCAAAACGGATTTATCCATCCTCAACTCAAATTCGAAAATTTTGACGAAAACAATACTTTCTCCATATACCATATATAAGGGGAGAAAGTAAAAGGAAATTATATACATTTTTATTGGCTGATTTTACTGTTTTTTTAATTTCTTAAACTACATAATTTTTTTTGAATCGGTTTATCCTGTTTAATTCAATCCAGTCCATTCATTTCTTGTAAACTACTACACAGAATTACTTAAAATTTTATATATAACTAATTTTTGTGTAAAAGGATCTACAACTTCAAAATACAATTTTATTTTATTATTTTTATTAAATTTTTTACATTCGTTTACAGTAAACGGTTAAGTAAAAGGCTCCAATTATATCGTTGTAGGACGTTAACAGTTTTCCAAATGACGGGATCAGACTGACAGATTGTGAAGTATTAGAAGTCTGCAGCAGAGCTGGCTAAATAGGACGACCATTGTTGATCTGTTCTTGAGCCTCCGGAGAATTAACAGTCTATTTAACAGAAACTAACAGTCTAGTTGAATAATAAGGACATTTTAACCTCCTATTTATCAGATTAGATTAGATTAGGGAAAGTGCGAACATACCACAAGGTAGGTATTTTAACCAAAGTATGTATGAAGATTGAGTGTAAGATGATTGTGGCGCTATCTTGTAGTTATGTTACTGACTAAGACTGACATGTTCCTTAGCCCAACAGCCGATGGCAATTAATGGACCTACAGTTAAACTTGGAATCCGAACCAAGACCTCTGAATTACGAATTGGTCTAATTATGAGGATGGTCTTTGCGGATCAACGTAGTATTCAATAGTGCGGACGTTAATCCACACAAGAGAACACTACACCCACCAACCATCGTTTACAACTATCCACAATTCGTGACCTCCAAGTAGCTGGATTACAGGACGTCGCCACCGTCTCTGTCGGTCAGTCTAAATTCGGAATCAAGCTTTTGAACACCTCAGCACTATGAAAACATTTTTTCCATCTTTTGAAAGTATTTTAAAATGTTACTTAAACACTCATATTCTAAATTTATATTATCTTTGAAATCAAGATGTATTAGACTTAATAGCATTTCAGTAGAGGGAGATGTCAAATTTTCATACGCTAATTGAGTATTAACAAATTACAAACATTTATATCTGATTAATTTTATATCCTATTCAGTTTTCCTGAAAACTGAATAGATAGAAGATAAGAGTAAATCAATATTAACTGAACGTTTACGTAGAAATAATGGTAATAGTAGTATTAATACACTTCAGTGAGACAGTTTATAGCTTTTGGCTTGAAGAAATTAGACCATGATGAAATATGAAATTGATAAAAAATGCGGGAAACAAATTACCCGTCGCAGCCGACCTCCGTGCTCAGCGAATTTCCAAATCAATAATAAAATAATAATAATGATGATGATGATATATGACAAGTTTTATCAATATCTGTCAATAAAAAATGTTTATATTTATTTCCCTGTGGGGAATAGGTTACATCATGGATATGTCTAAGGGGAATGTTTTCAGTTCATGTAAATGGCTGTTCTTATTCTTTCAAATTAAAAATTCAATACAATAGCTTTGGTAGTTTCCATGGAAACCTGTTACATATTTTCCATCTTAAAAATCACCAACACCCCCCCAGATCCATGTCAATATGAGAGTTATTTGCCTATTCTATAAGATAAGATTAACATGGGAAATAGTATGCGGATTTGCTGCTGTGAGGAACATTGAAAGTGGGAATTTATAGCATAAACATTTTTATTTTGACCATATACCAAAGTTTCATCAACATCTGTCCATAACCCCTTTGATAAAAGGGAATAAATTATGATACAATACTCATTAAATTGATCAGAAAAACATTAATTCAAAATTACAGTTTTAAGAGTTTGTGACGTGAACCAAAAGAACGAGTGATGTGAATGGTGTAAAAATTAGTGTGGGTGGGTTTGAACATCACTGTGCCAGCTGGAGTGGTTGAGGCAGATAAGAGCATCGACCTTCTCAGCTGCGATGGTAGTGAGCAAAACGTCGTTGGAACATTTGTTAAAAACATAAATCGCTGTAGAACATTACAAATATTTCCCGTCATACATCTTGTAAATTAGTTGTTTTCCACAATTTCAATGTGGCCAAAAAGTCTTCTTTTCCGTCAAAAGACGAAAAAGAAATCAGGCCATGTCATGAGGTCAAAAATTTGTCTTTTATATCCCAGGATGAAAAGTAAATCAGCTGGTGTTTAGGTTTTATGAACATAGTTGTAAAAAAAGTTTAGTTTTTTTGGAACATTGAGCTTAATATAGTAAGAAGTAGAAACAAAAATAGTTTTCCTCAACCTAAAAGTCATAAATTACTCTCTGGAATGGAGTATTAAAGTACTGCTTTTCATCCCACGGGACTCTGAAATTTTTAGTATCAAGGGACGAAAGGTAATTCAATAAGAATACTATAGGGACAATCCCGAAATACACAGTACACCAATAGATGATGTATAGAAAAAATTGAGAAACATACAATTTGTAGGAAAATGCCAAGTATGAATGAGAAATGAATGTAAGATGATTGTGGCACGATTTTTTAAACTTGTTACTGACTAAAGCTGAGATGTTCCTTAGACAAAACTGTTAATTAACAACCCAACAGTCAATGGCATATCTAAGAGACCTACAGTTTAACGTGGAGTCCGAACCACTGCCTCTGAATTACGAACTAATCTAATTTTCCTGTCAGAGAACGGACAGCAAAACTGTATTGATTGCCCAATTTTCAAAAATTGAAATAAATTAAAAATATATTCAGCAACACTATCATGCCTCATTGTTTTTAATCGTACTACACATGCCTTAAAGTCTTAAGGTAAGAGAATATTTCACAACGAAGTCGTAATGCTATTCGACTTCAGAACATGGCCAATCTTAAAGTTAACACGTAAGTATTTACTGTTGGGCGTTGCGAAGTTCGCCGGGTCAGCTAGTTTTTCATAAAATTCAGAAACAATGGATTAAAAAATAACTTTGAATTTTAGTTGTTACGCTAATTATTCGATTTCGAACCCTGACAGACTTTCAGACGTTTAAGGATATCTGTAGGAAGGTTTTAACTATTGACTGGTAGAAGCCAATGGAACAGAGCAGTTTGATCTACAAACACGGAGACGTCGGCCAACACAGGGTGAGTTACGACGACTTCGACAAACACGGTGGCTGAGTTACTCACGGGTTACGGCTCCAAGGAAAACAGCCGAGCCGCGTCTGACGTCTTTGCCTGCCGCTTGACAAGTTGAAATATTTAATGCGGAATACAGGGTATTCAGATTAAAAGTATGTAGTTTTATAAAATAAACGGTATCAATGGATTGACAGATACTAAAGTAAATTTAAATACCCCCGTCGCAGCAGACCTGCGTACTCAGCGAATTTCCAAATCAATAATATAATAATAATATTGACAAGTATAAAAATCATAAACATGAATATTTGCCTATTCTCCATGATTAACATGGGAAAGAGTGTGCAGGTTGCAACACTGAGAGTAGGCATTTATCAAAATTTTTATTTTTAACATTTATAAAACTTTCATCAACATCTGTATATTTCTCCATATGATTAACATGGGAAAAGAGTATGCAGGTTTGCTGCCATGATAAACAATAAACTATGATTTTTAGCATAAATGGATAAAAACCACATGAAGCTAAATATAAGTTTTATTCAAATATTGATTAATATGGGAAATATGTATTTTTCCCTATCCTCCATAAGATTAACATTGGAGCCTCAAATACAACGTACTGTGTTTAGATTTTTTTATATCTCGGTAACCGTTGGAGATAGAGAAAAACTTTAAGGAACTTAATTGTGTAGTTTTTTAAGCTGATTTTAATGGTGAAAGATTCAATCTAAAAAAAATTTTATATTACATACGAAAAACGCAAAAAAACCCATTTTTGGGGTACAAAACCACCCAAACTACCCGTTCCCATTGACCGATATGATGGTCTCAAATCCGAGCAATTTGTAGGAATACACGTCTATACCAAATTTGGTCTCAATCGGACCATTTTTACGAGAGTTATCGTGTTCAAAGACACACACACTCACACACACACACACACACACATATATATATATATATATATATATATAATATATATATATAAATTTTAACGACTATTGTTTTTGGTCTCTGGGCACCTAAAGAATAGAAAATAACATGGAACCGGGCTTAAGTCTCGCCATGAGACCTACGGTAAATAGCTTCTTCCCTATGGGAAATTCGCTAAAAGACAATCTGTAATAAAACTGTTATTCAAAGTTTATCTAAATATCATTCAATAATTTTAATCTTCCCAGTTCTGAAAATAAAAACAAGAGAGACAAAGTTAAATTAATTGTTCAAATTGTATGGAGGATGACCCCCCCCTGGTAATACCAAGCTTTTTTGAGTTGGTTTTGTTGCGTGATTTGACCTTACGCTTCATACCAAGTTTCATGGAAAACAGTTGGAAAATAAGGAAGAAATTGATTTTTTAATATTCTCCATTGGACGCTTTCAGATTAGGTACTGCGTTTATCATGGACAGTAAATTTAACTTTTCTCTAGAACCGTTAGTCGTAGACAAATAATTCAAAATACTAATTTGTTTAGTTATTTAAGCAATGGTACCAGTCAAGTTATACTCTACCTTAATTTTTTTCGCAGAAAATTTAAAAATTTGACTTTTTTTGATATTTAAAAACCAATAACTTTTGAACCGTCATTTTTACAGACATGTGGGTGGTGTCAAATTATTTAGTACTCTGTGCACTATAAACTATCAAATTTTAATCAAAATCGTTAGAGCCATTTTTGAAGAATTTGGATTTACCACGTTTTTTAAGGGGTTTTATAGGCGAACTACCCTTAAAAATCAAAAATTAAAAACGACTGGAGATACGGTGAATATATACGTTCATGCCAAATTTCATCTAAATCGGACCAACGGGGTAGGCTGTGGCTCTGTACACATCCAGACACACACACACACACACACACACACACACACACACACACACAAATATAGATAGACATACGGACGAATAGACATCATGTCGAAACCCAATTTTTAGGATTCAGGGAACCCCCAAAACGGAAATATCCACTCTCGACTTAAATTCGAAATTCAAAATTCTCCAAACACTATGTATAAGGGGAGAAAGTGAAAAACTACTAAAATAAAAATATATATTGCGGTTTAAATTGGTGAGCTTAACTTAAAACAAAGATTTCACTCATTAAAACTCAGCCAAATCGACTGTGTTACTCAATAATTATTAGCGTTAAAGCGTGGTAGTGATATATTATCTCGTTGCAGCTGGCGGAAAATTATCACAGTCATAAATTTATTTTCAGACCGGCTCTGGCGCGTGTACTTTAACACGTTTGTCACTGGCGATAGCTTCGCTGGAATGACATCACTTCTCGACACGGCACACAACGACTGCAGACAAGCCACTCAATGCATCATCTGCGTTTGACACTACCTGACAATCGCCCAGAGCACGGTACATTCTAGAAAGACAGTATTTTCACTTTATTTCATCGCTTTGTCAGTAATTTGTTAGAGAACAGTATTGTTTCGTTTACGTAAACTGTTCTTAACAATTTTATTTTACTAGTTTTTACTCGTTGTGGTATGCGTCAAATAACAAGTTACTGTAATATAGTAATAAGAAAGCATTAATTTGAAATATCCTAAAAAATACTGATAATATTGTCCATTGGAGTACCCAAAGATTTTCAGTAAATTTGGATTAACTTAATAAAATTTTATTTAGCTATTTTTTGTTTCAGATCTGGTTTTTTCATTTATTTGGGAGTTAATTTGGATTGATTTATTAACTTAATCAAGAAAATCACTAAGAATAACTTGATAATCGGTTACTAAACGCGTTTTCCAATACTACTACGTGAACAGATAGTAGCTAAATATAAGCAAAAGAACGGGGTTCACATTGGTAAAATAATCTCTTTTTACGAATTTAAGGGCTATAGGTAAAACGTATTCTTAAAATTTTTTTGTGTATAACAAAAAAGCACAACGTAGGGTACTATTAAGTATTTCTAAGTATGAGTATTAAACATTTCAAGATAAAAAATAAGGGTAAATAGATGTAGTAAAAAACCTTTTATTAAAAACTAAGCAGTAAGCCCGTCCTTTGTACGGGTTGTAGGATTCAGTTTAAAGAAGAAAAATCATCATACCAAATAATTAAATAAATTAAACAAATCAATAAAAGAAAAATAAATCAATGACCAGCTTTATTGATTTGACATTTATATCTTTAAACTACAAAGACTGAATTATATTCATTGAAAACTGAATCAAAATGCGTAAAAAAAGTGGGTTTTTAAATGCTCGTTATTTACTTTTCAAGGGGCGGTGGGCGATTTCAAGCATTTATAAACCTTCTCTGGAATGTAGAGAATACATGAAAAAAGTTTCATTGTTATCAGTTCTCCCGTTTTTCGGAGAAGACGGCGTAAAATGTCTCCTGGAACGTCACAGACAGACATACACAAGTTGAGATAAGACCGGTTTCGGCTTCTCGAACGCACGAAAAGAGAAAATAACTAAAAAATGAATAATTCTGAGCAATGTACAAACAAAACTCTAATTTCAGGTAATAAAAACAATAACTGGTCTAACAAAATACAAACTTCCACCTTTTTACTTTATGTGAATAACTTTGAATTTATTTTTACTAATATAAGGATGGAATGAAATAAAAGACTTTTGTTTATGATTCCAAAATACAATATTTATTAATCAAAAACGGAAGTGACGCTAGTCTATAACATAAAATGGCGGAAATGCCTTCATCATACAATTGGAAAATGGCTAGGCCTATTAATATAATATTCGAACAGTGTCCTTTATATGAAGTGAATAATTTAGTAATTACATGGATTCTTATCCCAGGGTGAGGGTAACCGTGCTGCCTTGAATAAGGTTTTACTGATATAAGTAGTGGTCTAAATAATGTCCGATTGTCTGAGTTTAACTTAGGTCTATAATTAATTGTGCTATAATCTGTAATTTTAAATTGTTCGGTGAGTCCAATTAACACTGAATTTAATAATAAGTTGAATTGATGTAAAATGCACTACTTATCATATTTGTTATTAAATGATTATTTATATATTATATGTTTATTATTGATTATTTATGATATTTAGTATTTAATGTTTATTTTACTGGCAACAAAAAGCTATTTTTACTACACACATTGGGATTGTGCAAAAAATAGAATCGTTTCATGGCTTTCAGATTTGTAGTACAACTTGGATTGCATAATTCTTTCTCAGGATTACAAATTTAAATGATACGAGTTATAGTCAAAAATATAGATTGCAGTGGTATCAGTATTAAAAGAAACTTCCAAAAATATAAAATTAAAACTGAATTATTAAACACCCATAAAATGAAGTATCTAAACAAATGAAAATATCTTGTTCTTTTATAAATAAGAACTTTTATGTGTAAAGAAATACTGATCTTGTAAATAATTTGAATTCAATTCAAGAGAGTTTTTAAGATATTTCTTTTACATTTTCAATCTCATGTAATAACTGTGAAAATATTTCCTGTCGTATCTAAAACTGATTATCGGGAATTTCACCTGATTTGAATTGTAAATTCGCGTAAACACCATTTATCCGGGACTCAGATTAATCTGGAAATAGTGGAAAGTTAAATGACTAAACCAAAAGTTGTTATACCTTTTTTCCTCTCATATATCTAAGCAATCATAAATATTAGGTATATTACCTAATTTTTGCCTTTAGAGTATTAAGTTTTTAAATTGAAAATGTAGCGAAAAATCCAGCTAGGAACATCATCTTTCTAGCTGGAAGATGTTGTTTGTTACTATAAAATAATTGATTATAGATATGTAATATTATCTTTAACTTATACAATTTTTATTTTAACCTTAATGATAGTCAATGACAATATTTTAGAGAATATATAAAAAATAATTAATTTTTCTAGAAATGTTCTGCAGTAGTTTTATACAGAACTGATTTACATACCAGACCTTACAAAGAAAAACAAATGTGCAAAAATATAATCTTGGTATAAGTAAAAGTGGGTTCAAAACCTTAGAGGCAGATCAAATCACATGTAGGTGATCTTTAAGTGATAAATATACAGGCCTATATGTGATATTTATGTCGAAATGTGTGGAGTATTTGTTGTTCATAGTTTATGATATTTCCATGAGACACCGACCGACTCTGGTGGGTTTTAAGTTTATCTTGAGTGAAGAATTAGTGTTATTAGTATAATGGACTTGATTTAATCTTTATTGAAGATTATTTACATGTGTTCTCATTCAACCTGGCTATTTTATCGTAATCGGTATTGAGCACCGAATCAAGAATCGAAACAAAAATTTTAGAATCGGAATCTAGAAATTATTGAGTTGGTTTACCTGAATCAATCATTCCCAATAAGCTGTTTAAGATAGTTTCGCTTCCTTATCCCTCCCAAAAACCAAATTGAGACCAAATTTGGTAGAGACGTGTATTCTTACATTGTTTTCGGAAAAATTATAATGCTTATAATCAATATTTTTGTATAACTTATGTAGTTTGGATCCATTTTATCAAAAAATCATAGTTTCTAAAAATATTTTTCACATGTTAATCATATAGAATAGGTAAAATCTTTATTTATGAAATATATTTTAGTATAAATGGTCATATTTTTTATATAAACTACTTTCAGTGTTTTTACAGAAAACCTGCATACTATTTCATGTTAATATTATGGAGAATAGGCAAATAACTACTTCTCATATTTTTCGCCAGAATGATATTGATAAAACTTGTTATATATTACTATGCTGGGACGGGGTTATTCGTTTATCACATTCAGAAGTAAATGTTCAAAATACAGATTTATCAAAATATGAAACAGTGTGGTTCATATTGAAACCTATCATATTTCATCGTCATTGACCTAATTTTTTTTTTGCTTGTTAATATTATAATACGGGGTCATTATCTTTTATAATTATAAAATTTTTTATTTGAAGTGTATTACCATAATTTTACTAGTATAGAAGTTGTCTATACTCAATCGTATAATTTGTCACTAGGACCTAAAGTAATATTCGGAGGTTTTCATCCGAGGTCGAAAAATAAGCGAGCATAAAAAAGACAGTTTTGTTCAAGTGACAGAAAATATATTTTTTTCTTTAAAACAGTAAACTCAATAGTGTAAAAATTTAATACTTTACAATATATACCTTAGTTTTAAAGCCTTATATTTAGACCTTAAAACTTTACTCGTAAAATGGGTTTCAATTTCTTTAAACTCCTAAACATGACCTAAACTTCAGCTGTTTTTTTCGTCTTAGCACGGAAAAGACGTCTTTTTTACCTCATTTCATGTAAGGAAAATCAAAGTTTCAAGCAATATGGCGAAATGTTTTATCATAGTTTTTAAATATAAAAAAAGACGAATAGACTTCCTTTGTTGCTGTATGAAGGTATGAAGGGTTGGGGATTGTGTGGAGGGAGATTGGGACGAGAATTGCGGAGGTCGTCCCAATGATTGTATTGTCAGGTGTATGGAGCAACAGCATCAGACAACACACAGAGTCTCTTCTAAACATTTTTATTTTTAAAAGAAAACAAAGTTTTATATACCCTGTGTCACACAATTCCACACCCTGTTATTTATAGCAAATTTTCGATAGGGAATAAATTATTACCGTAGGTCTCAATGCAAGACTTAAGCCCGGGACCATGTTATATTTTGTTTTCAGATGCCCATAGGCCAAAAATCATAGTCATTAAAAATTATTTATATGTATATATGTGTCTGTGAACACGATAACTCTCGTGGAAATGGTTCGATCGAGACCAAATTTGGTAGAGACGTGTATTCCTACATTTTCTCCAGTTTTACCAGTTCGTAAATACAGACATATCGATTAATCGAAACGGGTATTTTGAGGGGGGTACCTAAAATTGGGGTTTTTGCGTTTTTCCCACGTAATTTTTAAAAACTTCACATTTTATCTTTTACTATTAGAATCACCTTAAAAAAATAAACACAATTTAGTTCCTTAAAGTTTTTTTTCTATCTCCAACGGTTACCGAGATATTAAAATCTAAACACAGTACGTTGTATTTTCCAGTTTTGGGTTCCAATGTTAATCTTATGGAGGATAAGGAAAAACTAATAGTTTCACTTATCAATCAATATCTTTGGCATTAAACTGAGTATTTACCTTCCATAAGCGTGATTAAAATCTATCCATTTATGCTTAAAAATTATATTTCATGTGTTTATCATGGCAGCTAACCTGTATTCTCTTTTCCTATGTTAAACGTATAGAGAATAGGCAAACTCCTTTATTTATGGACATATGTTTATGAAACTTGGTATAAATGGTCAAAACAAAAACTGTTTATGCTAGTAAAGCCTACTTTCAGTGTTCCTCATAGCAGCAAACCTGCATACCCTTTTCCGTGTTAATCCTGTGTAGAATAGGCAAATAACTCTAATATTTATCGACAGATAATGATAAAACTTGTCATATTACATTACTATATTAATGATTAAGAAATTCGCCGAGTACGCAGGTCTGCTCTGACGGGGGTATTTTTTAAATTAAGATAAAAATGATAACGTGTATATATATATTTTTTGTTATTTTGCTATTAAAGATTTTATATCAACAATATATTTTTATAGTTACACTACGAAAGGAAAAGTGTACACGTTATGGTTATATTTTGGCCCTTCGTGTTATTAAAACATTTGATATAGTAATTGAAATATTTTAAATTCCAATAATTACAACGATAGTAAAAAACAATGACAGTAATTAAAGGGGTGTTAATTAGACGTTAGTTTGTTATTAATGATTTAAATATTTATTTTATGTTGAACAAATAAACAGTGCAAGAGCGCTGAAGTGTGAGTGTCCCAGATGAATACAAACAGGGAACATTTCACAGCCACTATTCCGTATTCTACAGAGAACACCCACGTGCGGGGCAAATATACATTGGAACTCGAGGAGGGGTTGCTAATTCACACCTACACCTACACTGTGGTTCTAGTGAATATTAAATTGATATTGGTCACAAACTTTGAAATACATACTCTAATACAGGGTGATTCACGAACACATGCGGTACCACTGAGAACTCATTCTACATGTAAAAACGTTTGTAGTTATGTAGGCATTGTAGGCCTAATGTAAAACTATTATGTCGTTTTTCCGGAAGTAGTAGAATAAAATAATAGGTTAAATACCTTCTTGCTGCCCTGTGATCCGATCATTATCCTTACTGTATGACACTTTAAGTGTGATTGTTGAAACCTTATAAACTTGAAACTTTTTCTTAACACAAAAAAATTGTCACGTTATAAATAAAATACATAAAAACAGTCATTTACAAAAATACACATAAAACTCGAACATGTAGGGCTGCAATATTCAAATCGAGAACACTGTTCAAATCGAGCTGCGCCTGGAGGTCATTGTACTCTGGTTTTCTCAAAAACTACTTAACTTACAGTTCTAAAACCTGTTTTATTAAATTTTTCACATCAAATTCCATATGGAAAAATCGAATTTGTCTCTCGGTTTACCTACCTGGAATATTAGGGAGCCCTTATTGAATCGAAGGTATCAAAATTTTAGCAAATTTTGCACTAGCCGACTCGCTAACTAAGTATTACCGGACTTATGTTTGTATAGAGTTTTTAATTGTTTTTACATGTATATAGAGCTCTCTAAGTTACCAAATATCTTCCGGAACCACTCTGTGGAAATAAAAATATCTGTTGTAGTTTTTTTCTTTTAACTAATTAAGGATTTAATTTAATATACAAAAAACAAAATATTACGGGTTGAGAAATTATATAAACTAAATGAGCGAACATGTTTGATGGCATAGGTTAAAATTTGACTTTTAGGTGCAAGATGAGTACCAAGCTTGATATTTCTGAAGGTAGTATTAGATTTTGATAACAGACAGTATCAGGCTTAAGCCATTTGGTATGTAAAAAATATAAATGGCAAAAACGTCTGAATAGTTTAATCAAAAATATAATATGGAGGTCACGAATTGTGGACGATGGTCGATGGTTGTAGTGTTCTCTTGTGTGGATTAACGTCCGCAGTATTGAATACTACGCTAATCCGCAAAGACCATCCTCATAACTAGACCAGTTCGTAATTCAGGGCAGTGGTTTGGACTTCACGTTAATCTGTAGTCCCTTATATATGTCATTGACTGTTGGGCAATTAATTAACAGTCCTGTCTAAGGAACATGTCTTAGACAGCCTTAGTCAGTAACGAGACTACAAGATCGCGCCACAATCATTTTTCACTAGTTTCTCATTCATACTTGGCTTAAAATACCTATCTCGGTAGGTCACCATTTCATTAATCTAATATAATGTTCGGTTTAAATAAGTCGGATGGGGATTGGTATAAGTTTATAGATAAATATAGTAATTATTTAGTAATTTTATAGGTTCATATTGAAAATAGTTAGTATATTGAAAAAATTATAACGTATGGAATTGAGCAGGTATGAGCACATTGGTTACCAAGTTTGATTATTAAACGAATTTATGAAACCATTCCAATGGAATTTTCAATTTAATTCACCATCCGTCAAATAATATGAACCTTAGACTTTTTAGTTTTAAATTTAGGATGTTTTTTATAATAAATAAAGGATTAATGGTGCAGTTAATTAGTAAATAATTTTACTAATACTATTTTATGGCAATTTCGATAGTAAAAATTATTTACAAACGAGTTTCTACACTATATTAACTAAAAATAAAAAATAACTAAAAAACGAAGGTAATTTATGTTTAAAAAGTCGATGAAAAATTAAGTCAATACATTTTGTTGTATCAAACTGAAACAAAGTTTCTTTGTGAAGAATTTGAAAAAAAAATTAAAATAATAAATAAATAATAAAATTAATACAAAGCCACTTTTTATGTCTGATGAGTTATAAACCATACAATAATACATTTTCCAGTACCTTTAAATATTTTCAACCAAATGATTCTGCCTGCAAAACGTATTCTGCAATACGAAAGCTGCATCTGAATTGCGTTGTATAATATGAAGGCGCGTGCTACGCGCTACTAACACAAGTCTGGAGGAGTCGTCTTTACTAATTCTTAAATTGTTAAAGTTTCAAACTATGTTTTCTTAAGAATAAAAAGATGTTAATTTAAAAATTAAATTGCTCAGTTTATTGCTCAAGTATTCTAGAAAATATAGGTTTTTATCGGAACCGTTTTTTCTGCAAATGCAGTTATTTGGAACTATTTTTAGACCCGAACTTTTTAGATTAAATTAAATAGTTTATCCCACAGTTTAATCGTAATAAATATCTCTATGGTAGTACTAATCGTTTAGTTTTAGTTTTTGTATTGTGCATGATAAATAAGTATAGTATAAGAATGTTTTTATATTACAAAATAAATGAACGGCACGTAGCCTGCAACCGGGATACGATCTTGAATCTTATTGAATCAAATGGATTAAAAATGATTGTATTTACTTCTCAGTGGGAAATAGGTTATATCATGGATATGTCTAAATGGAATGTTTCATCTAAACAGCTGTTCTTATAGCCATATTCCGCCACTTCCGCTGTACTTTTTGCGTTCCACAAATCTTCTAACACTCCCTGAGATCTGTGTAAAAAAATAATAAAACGAATATAAAAGTGTGAAAACTTATTTTTACGTGTAATAAACTAAGGTTAAAAAACTATACTAGTAAACATATTTCTAAATGTATCTATTAAAGGGAATGTTTTTAGTTCATCTAAAAGCTGATCTTATTCTTTTATATTAAAAATGCAATACAATAGCTCTGGTAGTTTCTATGAAAACCTGTTACATATTTTTAATCTTAAAAATCACCAACAATTCCACCCCCAGAGCTAAGACATATCCATGTCAAAATAACAATATCGCAACAATAAACTTAATTTTGACCAGTAAAAATAACCTGATCTGGATTTGTCTTACACAGAATATTTTATTAAATAATTTTAACAAAATTTTATAAATATAAATTTACTATCTTTCAACATAATAGTGGACCTTAAATGGTTTGCATGAAATACCGATCCATTGTATTCATTCCTTGAATAATAAGCAGGATGTTTAGCATTTAAAGTACCTTTTGCTTACAAATCAACCTTGACGAGCCGCGTTTTTGAGTGATGTGATGATTAAAGTTTGAATATTACTTGTTACATTATGCTACAGTTTAAAATACTACTAGTATTCATGAAGATTACTGGATGTAAAAGAACAATACGTTATGTATTTGAAAAAGTATCATATTACAATTGAAATATTACCATATTAACTTATAGTCCGTCTTTTGTATTAGTTGTAATATTCAGTGTTGAGAAACAAAATTATTACTATCATTAGGCCAAATATTAACCTGAATTAGAATCAGAATCAGAATCAGACAATCTTTATTCATTATGTCACAATTACAGGATCAGAATGGCGTCACACTTAATATCACATATAAATTAATATAAAATAAAGTTAAGTTCATACCAAAGTCAAGCAATTAAATATTCATCAAACGAATAAAACGATTTACCAATTATGTAATTTTTCAATTTTCTTTTGAAAGTATTTATTTCATTGATCTGTTTTTTAACCCTGGGTAATTTGTTTAAAAATTTTACTCCAGCGTTAGTTGGTTTTTTATTATAAAAAACCAACTGTATGTATTACAAATGTATGTATTATTATGTATATACTATATATATATTGTATATATTATATATATATATATTGTATATATTATATATATATATATTGTATATATTATATATATTATGTATGTATTATTATATAATGTATGTATTACCAACCAAAATGTATTACAAAAGAAAACGAAATACTCAGCTCAATATGCATAGTTGGTAAAATATCGATTTTATATTAATTAAAATTATATACAATTAAATTTTAGGTTAGTAAAATTTGATATACGAATTGCATTTTAACAACATAACAAAGTATGAGAATATAGGTTTATAGGTTAATTAAATTGTATTAGTTTAACAGCTAGTTAATTATTTTAGTTAAATAATTTTAGGAATTAGTAAACCTTAAAATAAAAAGTGTCTAATAATGCTAAAATGATGTTTTACAGGTAGTTCTTTTATTTTATGTTGTTCAGGTTAATGTACAAGAAAAAATACTACAAAAAATAAGAATAATGAAAATAAGCTTTATCGTAGTGTTTTTTTAAGTCAAAGGTTGCTGGCGACTGTCACACATGAGCGGTCACCTCTAGCTAGCCTATGTGACGTCACCGCCCCTGTTCTAAGCTTATAGTGACAGGCAGTTGAGTTAAAAAAGTAAATATTTCTCTGTACCCAAAATACCCTTTTTGGGACATCCCAAAAAGGGTGTTTTGGGTAAAGGATAGCTAAAATAGTTACTTTTTCACTACTTTAACGACATTAAAGTAGCCATTTTGTAAAGGATATTCGCTAAAATAACTTGAAACAAAAATAAAATGCTGGAAAATACTTATTCGCTACCTATATTGACCATTCTTTGTTTGAAACTCATTATTGGTGATGGTGGATTGATGTTATTTAGATTTTTATTGCGGACATTTTCCATCACGTTTTTATGTAAAAAAAGTTTCACGACGTTTCGGGATCTGGAATCTGATCCCTTCCTCAGGTGAACTAATATCTAAAACAAAGCACAATTAATTAACATATAATCTGTACCAAACCGGTAAAAAGCTGAAAACATAAAAGTTTAATGCAGTCAAAAAAACTTACTAACAAACCATTCACTAACCATTACACACAAAAGAAACCAAACACGTCCGCTCGTTACGGAGACTCAAAGACGACCAGTTTTTATTGACCAGTTATTAAAAAAATAACCGGTAACATATTAACATATCTAAATATATACATGAGAGATATTTGTTAAATCTTGCACATCCAGGTTACTTAGCTAACTAAGTAAAGAATAAATAACTTCAATATTATATGATATTTTATCAACAACGCATTGCCTGAAATGAGAAAATAATACACTCTAATGCCGATTTCATAATTATAATAATAGAAAGTAATTCTCAGCAGAAAGTGTTTTAGAAACTAGATTCTCTCGAGATATGAGTCAGATTTTAAAGTGGCCGGTGAAAGAACGAACTGGGTATGTTCAGCTAATGCAGAGCTAGGTTAATGTTTAATGTAATCTCCGAGGTCTTGCCCATGTCAGCTGTGTTCACTTACTTAGCTTTGGAGTTGGGAATTTTAGCTTATCCTTTGAATAAAACACACAATATGAACGAATTCCACAATAATTCGCTATATGAATCACAAAAAGTATAAGTTTACTGTAGGTCAGGCGGGTTTTATTACTTTTAAAAAGCAATTAAAAAACTTATATTATTTAATTTAATTTGTCTTCTTAGGCTACCCTTACCTTAAATAGGTATTCATTGGGGAGTTTTGCATGAAAAAACACTTAATACAACACAGACAACTACAAAAGGAACCACAAACTTCATTCCAGACGGATGAACAACAGTAAATGTTTCCCGCACGCGGGCAAAGCACAAGTCACAACAAATATATATCTATTTATGATGAGTGTATTAATTGCATCTTAAGAAGACAAATAAAATAAATTTCCATTTATCAGCCTTTATTACAAAAAGTCCATTAAAGAAAAAAACATTTTCGTTTTTGTAGTTTTATACTTTCTAACAATCTATTATTAGTAAAATATTAATTAATAGGTAATAGTACTTTCGTCAAACAATTCAAATTTTGTAAATTGAATTGTAAACTGCTTTTACAAATGGGAAAAACTTAATTTGTTATGTATTTATTCATTGAAAAATCAATTCTTGGACGATGGTACTATGTTAACCTATTTTTAGGAGGGAATAATATTTTAAAATAAAATATTAGGTTTTTAAAAATTTTATAAACCACAATTTTCAAATAATAGTAAAAGGTATCAGTGGACTGAAACATTATTTCTCCTTTAAAAATATTACACTACGTCCCATTACATCACATTATTTATCACATTCTTTAATGTTTATTTAAATTTCATTTACAATTTTATTGTTTCAAAAATAGTCATGAAATATCTTATAACCCACCCATTCACACAAACGCTTGTGGATGTGTGTATGTGTGTGCATGTGTACACACATACGCGCACACCGAAATCATTTCGAAATAAACCTTTATTGGTTCAGGGGGCTGTAAAACGGACAAACCTATCAAAAACTAAAATTCTCAAAATTTGACAAAAGCAATAATAATTCTTTCTATACTAAAGTATTGATGAGGAAAAGTAAAAGTTAATACATAAAGTTTTCTACCTACATTCTTCATAATTTCATTCCAGTATTAATTTACCATTTTAATAGCTTAAACACGAGTTTGAGCTACGAAACACGAATGCATATAACATTAAAAAATTTGCATCATACAATACACAATTATAGTCTATTAACAATTTCACTGGAATCCAAAGTGAGGAAATTTGCTTTGAATTATCGCTGGAATCAATCAATGTCAGGTTTTTCTGTTTGACAGAAACTGATAATTTATTTATAAATGTTCTTGATAAATACCTTATTTTAATTTTGAATAAAGTATTGATAAACGTTATATATTAAACAAATTAATTCAACTAAGAGTGTTTAGTATATATTTCTAGTGTAGGCTATACATTTCTGCTTACTGTATTAGAAAAGAAAATCATCAAAGCTTTAGGTCAATAAATTTTCAGATTACTTGTCCTTTAGTTAGAAAGGTGCTAGAAAAGTTTCTTGAAACGATGTGGCTTAAAACTAGAAGGAATCACTTATGAATTTACTATTAATAAATCCTGAATTTACAAATAGTATTTTCTGACCAAGTCAGTGTGTTTCGGTATTTTTTAGGTGTTTTTAACTAACTAAACGCCACCACTATTTTGAAAACGTTGTGTATCTCATTGAGCAAACTTTGCAGGAGAAGGAATGCAGTTCTCGGCGAGTTTAATCAAGATTGTGCTAAGGACAGCGGAGATATCTTGTGTAATTACATTCCTCGGTTAACTTTGATTGTTCGTCGCCATCCCGGAAGGTATATCTGTATAAATTTGAAATGTCTTTTGCCTCAAGTGAGTAAGTAGTAGTGTATGTATTATATTCCTTAATATCTGTAAGGTTTGATAAGTTACTTTAGATACTTTCTCAAAATCATTTCCAGATATAAAATTTAGAGATAGTACATAGGCGGATTAAATATAAATGTTTTTTTAAATTGTTGACATGGATATGTCTTAGCTCTGAGGGGGGGTGCTGGAGATTTTTAAGATGGAAAACATGTAACAGGTTTCCATAGAAACTACCAGAGCTATTGTATTGAATTTTTTATTATAAAGGAATAAGAACAGCTGTTCACATGAACTGAAACCATTCCCTTTAGACATATCCATGATCTAATCTATTTCTCACAGGGAAGTAAATACAAACATTTTTAACTACTTATAGAACAAATATTTTTTGTAATGATAATTTAATGATAAACGCCTGTCTCTCCCTCCCAAGATGGTAGATGGGGTAACACCAGCCCAAACCGTAAGAGATAAAAACTCTTAGAGATAAAAAACGAGATAGCAAATTGTTTTACCGGCTCTCAATTCGATTGTTAGAGACAACGAATTCTTCCATTACTGTTTAACTCTTCTGACGTCTGCATTACGGTAACCAAAGCATCTGGTTAACTGACGTAACTACAATGGATAGCCATGTGATAAATGAATGATAGAATGGTTAAATGTTTGGTTATTTTTAGGTTTTAAACCCAGAGAAGCTGAAATGGGTCTTCTCTCAGGCTATCTGTTTGCGTTTCTGTATGTAACGCTAATTATGTTCAGCATGTTATGCATCAGTGGTAGGCATCTTAAATTTTTGTCCCGTAAGGGCAATGTTAAATTCTGGCGGAACATACCTTCACTATGGCGTGTGTAGTGGCGTTAATTATCAAAGTATCAATGTAAAACTTTGGAAGTACATTGATGAGATGTGGCTCAAGGGCATGACCTTTTAATATGTTCAATGAGCGAAATAAGAAGTTCTGTAAGGTGGTGCCCTGGAGGGTTGTAATACCTTTAATTTGACACCTCTTCCGTTAATTTATGACAATAGGTCAAGGGGATATAGGCGGAGATAAAAGGAGATAAAACCTAAGATGGCTACCACTGATGCAGACTTTTAAGATCTTTTAAACGCTTCACAGGAAAACGAGAGAATGATGAAGTTATTTTCCATAACACAATAAAATAACCTCAAAAACCCCAGTTTCTAGTGAAATTAGATTCATTCTTTCTAAAGTTTACCGAAAATATGGTCTATTAAAGTGGTTTAATAAAATTAACCCACTGCCACGTAAAATTAATATTCGTTTGTTTAGATTCAATATAGGTTTTATTTATAAACCCAACATATAGTCATAAAACTTAAACAAGAATCAGTCCCAATAAATTGTCATTTGGAAGGGCTCCCACCACTCAACGGAACGCAATTTGCATAATTGAGCCGTACGTCATGTTCTGCAGCGAGGTTAGAATATCAATGGACGGGTTTTATCACACCTCATTTGCAGGTATTCACTTCAACATGTGTTTCATCATTGCTATTCTTACTCTATGTACCACAAACGTGTATCAAATTCTATAAATTTCATGGCTCATTTCAAAGAGGTAAAATAAATACAAGGTAGTGGATTTCAAAGTAGTATATTTTGTTACACCTTTCAAAAGATTGCCTCGTGTTTTTCGTAGAAGCTCATGGTTTAAATTTGAGAAAGTAACAAAAATGTGCTTTAGACGCGTGTTACGGACTATATTTTTCGTCAGAAAAATAATTAGTTTGATTTATTTTGCGCCTTTAAATACGGTGAGTGAAGTGGAAATTGAAGTGTACAATCATTCGGATGATGATAAATTTATTTTGAAACTTCAAAAACAGGTAAAATGAACATTAGTGTTTTGACGAGATGTATTATAGTATATTACGTAGTTTTCATATATAATCTATTACATCTGATAGTAAAATAAACGTTTCCTAATGAATTCCTGAGGGAGTCGTCTATTATACCCCCTTCAACACCAGGAATTCAAAAATTGGGATCGTGGCGTGTCTTGTATTCCGGCTCCTTGGAGGTCACGAATTGTGGATAGTTGTGGGTGTAGTGTTATCTTGTGTGGATTAACGTCCGCACTATTGAATACTACGTTAATCTTCGAACCTCATAATTTGACCAGTTCGTAATTCAGAGGCAGTGGTTAGGACTCTACGTTAAACTCTAGGTCCCTTAGATATGCCATTAACTGGCGGGCTATTAATTAACAGTTCTGTTTAAGGAACATGTCAGTCTTAGTCAGTAACAAGACTACATCATGTTACAAACATCCCACAGTCATTTCTCATTCATATTGTCTTAAAATACCTCCCTGGGTTGGTTACCATATCAGTTGAAAAAGTATAAAGTATATAAGTAATAAGTATAAACGAAACAGTTAAACTAGCTAACATTAGTGAACAAAAACACGTTCTTTAAATTTTATCTTCAAACTTTTTGGTGTCTCTAAAACATTGTAACATAATGTATATACCTTCAGGCATATGTTGAAGCAGTATGACGAAAAAATCTTTTTAGCCGGTTTATTATGTGACCTCGCACTGCAAAAATAAATGACCTAATATTTTTAAGTCTCACTGAGAACCTTTTTTGCGGCACGCCTTACAATAGGGCCTGCAGGGACAGGTGATCCTTGACTGTAATTGCATTCCTAAGTCCACCCGCACCCTTCACACAACATCCGCCTTATGTTTGAGGGAATAACTCAACACACAAAAGAGCATATTTTGATTTTAGGTTATACATTAATACACAAGAACTATTATACTAAGAGAACTCATTCTATGGTCGAGGTAATGTGACAATTATTATCTTGTTCATAGTCGTACTTCTAGTATAGATATATTTATAGTTTAAGTGTATTTCAAAAGAAGGATTCCCCTAATAGTAATTGGGAGAACCCCCCCACCACCCCCACAAACACACACATACACAAAAGTAAGGTAGCATCCAAATAATAATCTTGCGTATGAAATCTAAAATAGTACTACCATAAAAATTTGCGTGTCAAAAAAATTAAATATAAATGTTTTATTTAATTCCCTGTGGGAAATAAGTTAGATCATGGATATGTCTAAAGGGAATGTTTACAATTCATCACAACAGCTGTTCTTATACTTTTATATATTAGAAATTCAATACAATAGCCCTGGTAGTTTCTATGGAATCCTGTTACATGTTTTCCATCTTGAAAATCACCAACACCCCCGCCTCCAGAGCTAAGACATATCCATGTCAAAATATGGACATAAAACAATAAAGTATAAAATTGATCCAATAAAATTTCCAAAGTTGTAATATATGCCACCATATTTGCAATTATTAGCGTTAATGATGTCGTGGTCGAGTTAAATTATAAGGTCACGATACTTATAGTTAATTAAAGTTACTCTCGTCAAATCGTTCCCTACACTCATAAACTCAGAGTAGTTAATCCATTTTACGTTCCTCTGCACATGACATCTCCTACTTCTTGGCTATGGTCCAAATATTGAAAGGGCTCGGCTCTCATCCAAAATAGCTTCCTATTGTAATCTTTAAAATATTTGTTCATACGTGTATAAAAGAGATGAATACTTTTTCTCTATCATTACTATATGATAAATCATGCAAATTACAAAATTTATACTGTATCAAATAGATGGAAATGTACTCAGTTGGTAGCGTCAAGAACTTCGTATCAAGGGATGTGACGTCACTGATTTGAATCCCTGTATAACCAAACAGTTTTTATAAGCTCTTTGTCAACTCGTCATGTCTCTCATGTTGTTATATGTTTCATGTGGTCTTTCATGTATGACCTACTTATAAGGTATTATGTACACACTGCATAATTAATACAATACTATACATACACAAACACGTACATATATAAGGTCCGTGGTATTTGAGGGTGGTCAGTTAATCAAGCGCAATATGACTCATTATTTATAGGTTTGAATAAAAATATTCCTGTCATTTGCTTATCCGTCAAAGTATATGGAATATACCACACTAATTATATCACACTTTGTACAAGTTTTTTGTTAAATGACGAAGAGAGAGAGAGAGAGAGAGAGAGAGAGAGATCAGTATGGTAAACAATGACGTAGAATATTTTAATTGGCAGCTAGACAAGAAAAAAATGTTTGTAATTACTTCACAGTAGGAAATAGGTTAGATCATGGATATGTCTTATGGGTGATTTCAGTTCATCTACACAGATGTTCTTATTCTTTTTTTATTCAAAATTCAATACAATAGCTCTGGTAGTTTCTATAGAAACCTGTTACATATTTTCCATCTTAAAAATCACCAACTCCCCCCAGAGGTAAGACATGTCAAAAACTATAAGGTAATCTTAAATTTGCTTTCAAAACAAAAGGATCTATTTTCAGTGAAGAAGAATAATGAAAAAGACACTTGCAGAATGAAATAGAGACTTATTAAATTCATTCACTGAATATTAAGTCAAGTGTTTAGCATTTAAAGTACTTCTCTTCTTGTTAAGTGGGCCAGCAGTATATTCACGGATTATATATTGAGTTATTCAAATGTGTTCATTATTCTCTATGTCAAGTTTCTCTATTTCGAAAAACACATGTACTATATTTTTTATTGATTTAGGCAGTAATCTGGAGGTTTATTAAAAAGGCATTATTTTATTTTTTCGTTTACACATGTTATAAAAAAATACTTTTAAGATGATAGTCTTTACAGCAACGCATTAAGGAAGCGTATGACGAAGTTTGAAAAGATAAACAATTAATTATTATAAAAACGCAAAGTGATTAATGTATTTATATTAGAATGAGTGTATATTTATATTTATCAATAAAATCCATCATACAAAAAAATCAGTTATTTTACTTTTTATTTAAATAGCTATATGGGTAATCCCATATGAATTGTCATAAAAATTTGAGATACTCTCCATAAATAAAATATCTTCATTACAGTAAATGTTTTGTTTTGCGTTTAAAGACTACTGTAGTCCTATAAAATTTACATAACTTTAACGAGGTGCTTTTTAGACATAATTGTAAGGGGTGTTAAAATTGACAATGTCTTAAATATCATTAACTAATATAGTTAATGAACAAGTGTATACAGTTTTAATGAGCAATCTGTTTATTTGTATTTTCAAACAACATTGGTTTTGAATTTACAAATAAACTAACTAACGAGGAAATTATATGATTATGGCTTCATAACTATTCAGGTAGTATAATTGGATGGTTTCTATACCGTTATAGTAAAACCACAGATTTTTCTGATTGACAAATATTCAAAAGGGTAAATTAATTTAAATGCTTCAAATTTTTAAAATGACTTCCTTAATGCTTAATGCGGGCTAACTTCAGTGCTTACGAGCCATACCGAAGTCATTGGATTCAACGTTAACCCCTCAAAGTCAGTTTAAATCCTCCAAAGTATCCTCATCCACCTGAACCTGGATTACTGAATCCAGGTTGATTTTGGATTAACTACAAGGATCAGCCCCATTGAGATGTGAAAACCGGATTTCTAGGTGATCATAAAATTTAAAATTATAACAATACTTCCAATGATTTATTCAGTGATTCTAAGCTAATCCCTGTTTTAACGTTTCTTTTTACTTGATCACAAATAGATTAGATTAGATTATTGAAATGACGACCATACCACAAGATAGGTATTTTAAGCCAAGTATGAATGAGGATTGAGTGTAAGATGATTGTGGCGCGATCTTGTTGTCTTGTTACTGACTAAGGCTGACACGTTTCTTAGACAGGACTGTTAATTAAAAGCCCAACAGCCGATGGAAACTAAGGGAACTACAGTTTAACGTGGAATCCGAACCACTGTCTCTAAATTACGAATTGGTCTAATTATGATGATGGTCTTAGCGGATTAACATAGTATTCAATAGAGTGGACGTTAATCCACACTACCCGCACTGACCATTGCTCAGAGCTATCCACAATTCGTGACCTCCACGTAGCTGCATTACAGGAGGATATTACGTAGTTTTAATAAATAATATATTACACCTGGTGGTAAAATAAACGTTTCCTAATGAATTGCCGGGCGAGTCGTCTATTATAACTCCATTCAACTCCAAGAATTGAAAAATTAGGACCGTGGCGTGTCTTGTAATCCAACTAATTGGAGGTCACGAATTGTGGATAGTTGTAAGCGATGATCGGTGGGTGTAGTGTTGTCTTGTGTGGATTAACGTTCCATAACAAAACTTCAAGATTAAAGTATAAGATTAACTACAAAACTACAATTAACGGATTAAGACTACAAAGTCGCGCCACAATCATCTTGCGCTCATTTCATCTCGACGTAGGCTATAACAATGAATATAGAATATAAAATACTGATCAACAACAATAAAATTTGAAATAATTTACCTCACAAGCCCACGACTCTTGGTTGAGATGTTATTAAATGGGATCTGTTCTATATTAAAAGTATATTGAATCTATAAAATCCGGATGGTAAGAAAGTTCATCGGGTTCGTTTGAAAAAATCAATAGATAGATTATATTATTGAAGTTTAAAAACAAAATGGTTTTCTATTACACGATGTGACCGGGTTTGAATGCCGCCAAATGAGCAATTAATGTAGGCACGTCCCTAGCGATAATCCAGCACACTGCTTCACGTGATATGAAACACTCATTCATGAAAATTACTGGGGATATCAGAGTGAGTTATGGTACAAACATCTATAAATATACTGTTGTATTTACACTTGACGAAATCGTAAGGTGGTATGTCTTGTAATAGTCACGAATTGGTGGTGACGGAGGATGTAATATTTCCTGCCGAGGATTAACGTCCGCACTATTGAGAACTACGTTCATCCACAAAGACTATCCTTCAACAAGATCAGTTCTTTGTTCATAGGTAAATTGTGGTTTAGATCCTACATTAAACGCATGTGATTCCTAAATAGGTAGGTTGGTACCATGTTCCCAACCAGCTAGCTTGGGAGCGGTGTGTAATATTTATAATCATCATAAGTAATACTGTAGTAGCTGTCTTGTTTTGTGTCAGAAAATAAAAAATTTAAAATTTATTAGTAACATTAACTGTCTTACAGGTTCCTTTCCTTGCAATCTTTAATTTCAGGAAAGTTGGCAGACGTGACGAATGACGTCACTAGTAGCACATCTAGCGGTTGTGGCAGCTGTAGTGCGTTTGACCCATAAAAATTACACTGTTGTAGAACAGTATGCGAAATAGGTAATGCTGAGATACTTGTTGTTTGGATTAAGAGGTAAAAATACGAAGTGAATTGAAACTATCCGTATATGTGACTAGTGTATTATTATAACCCACCGCCTCCTAGAACTGATAACACTGATAACCAAACAAGGCCAATCCTTCACAACAACAGTACTCGATCACACAGTCACAAACAATATGGATTGTCAACAAGACGAGTTAAATAATGGATCGGTTTGTGTTTATATTATTTCGCTAATCCATCAATAACTTGAATATATCTGACCAGTAGTGTTGATTTTTAAGCTGGGAAAACTGATTATTTATTTAGATTCAGTGAGAATAAATTAGGACGATTAATTCATTTCCCTCTGATAAAAACTAATTCAATTGTACTTATTCATAAAAATGACTGTTTTATTAATAAATTATATTGTAGATAAGACTGTAGATGTTTTAATTATATCAATTTTATTACTAACAGCTAGTCAGACCTACTCATACAGTGAAATAAAAATAAGTAAAAAACAAAAAATGAAAATAAATTCATAGCTCGCCTTTTAGTATTAATTTTAAATTAGAAAAAATGTATCATTGGTTTACGATATTCTATTAAGAGTCTGCTTTAGAGGTAGCCATCTTGGATTTTAGTCCCGTAAGAGCAATGTTAAATTCTGGCGGAACATACCTTCACTTTGGCGTCTGTAGTGGCGTTAATTATCAAAGTATCGATGTAAAACTTTGGAAGTACATTGATGAGATGTGGCTCAAGGGCGTGACTTTTTCAATATGTTCAATATATTTAAAAATTTAACTTGATATAAAAACAAAAATCCAGGAATATTTTGTTTGTTTGTTTTGTTTTTATATCAAGTTAAATTTTTGAACATATTGAACATATTGAAAAGGTCATGCCCTTGAGCCACATCTCATCAATGCACTTCCAAAGTTTTACATTGATACTTTGATAATTAACGCCACTACAGACGCCAAAGTGAAGGTATGTTCCGCCAGAATTTAACATTGCCCTTACGGGACTAAAATTCAAGATGCCTACCACTGATGCAGACTCTTAACATTGAAGATTTAAAATATATTTAAAATCAATGATCATTTAAATTGATTATTGATTTTACTTAATGTTTATTTTAATTTGGCAGCTGGTGGATGGAATTTTTGTAAAGATTTTGCTAATATTGCTCAAACCTGAGCTTTTGAGAGCTAATTACTCTATTTAAGAAAATTGTGGGTCAGTTTTAAGTAATGAAAACCCTTCTCCAAAAAGTATAGAATAATGGAAATAAGTTCAACTATAGTGGGTGTAATTTTTTCAGGGGGAAAAGCATTAGGAAAAAAACTCATAAAAAGACAGACAAAAAATTGATTCTAGACCTATTTTCGTTTTTTTTCGGTATAAAAAGTAAAATAACAAAAAAAATTACCATCAATACACAGACAATTAACTGTTTTTTGGTCTAAGTTTAAATTTTAAAGTCAAGAATTTTAAAGATGATGACTGGGATGGGGTCTTGGGGCTGCCCAAAAGAAAGAACCTCAATGCTATTTGAGTAAATATATTTGATGAAAGTTTTGTTAAAACCAATATAGCAGTCGTAATCCAATTGTGATGAGTAGTTGTTTTGAATAGTAGAGTCGGTTACTCAAAAACACATTTACATGGTTAGGTATATAAATTTTATGGAAGTGAATGTGAAATGGATGGGAAAGAAAGAAAGGAAAGACATAATAAAACGGAAATGTCAGTTTTATGTTAACGAATAATGACCGGAAATGTGAAATACAAGCAATTTTGCATTTCCGCTCGGTGTGTTCCGTAATGATCGAGAGACGTAGCTCGGTTTTATTGATATTCATTTTAAATTTACGAATATTAATAGTTTGGTATGCCTAATAATATGAATATATACATACGCTGTATAATCGAAACAAAAGCTAGTCCACCGTAAAGGGCAGTCCGACCCAAAAAATTTATTTTTTTCCAATTTTTGTGTTTTATTGTTTATTATTTTCTAAAATTTCCTCTTTACAACGATATATAACACTTATAATTAAAAATAATAGTTACCTTTAGAAAAAATATTTTCGTAACGTATGTCTTGACTTAAAGCAACAAAGTTGAGTGACTCTCTGAACGTTTCCTGAGAATATGCTTTTTGACACTTTTGATGCAACCTGTATAAAAAACTATTACAGATATCACTACCATTTTTTGTTGTGCCTTTTTGACAATGATTACTAGTGCCATACGGAAGGAATTAGAAAAATTTACAAACTAGGTTGAGGAAAAAAATCTTTTGAATATATTGTTTTAGTAAAATTTCAACTGTTTAAACAAAACAAAATTAAAAACTGTTTCCATTTTATTTTTTTATTTTATTTTATTTTGTGTATTTCTACGCCAGAGGCATTTTTAACGTTTTGATGGGGAACGGTCCAAACCCCGGTCTTGTTACTACCTAACGTCGACCTGTTGTTAGGAAGCATCATTAATTAGTAGCCCAATGACAAATGGCGACTGGATCCAGATTCGACCCTTGCGGGATTCGATCCGGCGACCTTCAGTTTTGAAGGCGGGTATTATAACCACTACACCACCCAGCCAGTTAATTATTTGATTAATCATTTGATTATTTTCAAAACCTTCCGTATGGAACTAATCAATAAGCTAACCTTTAAAATAAAACAAAATTGAAGTTGTTATCTCTTATAGTTTGTTAGATATGATACATTTAGTTAACATTGAGTTTATATGTGGGTCGGACTGCCCTACATTTTTAGGGAGATTCGCTACTAAATTGACTTTTTATTTTAACAGCTACATCTATTTCAATTATTTTTTGTCAAAACTGACTTTGACAAGCCTAGACTAAGGTTACTTAGGAAATGTGATAGGCTTGTTATAAGTTGATGAGTAAGTTATCAACAAAGTGAACAGAATCATTAGTGAAAGTGGAGGTAAACATGAAAACAGACTGTACTTCGACATGGAATACTACACTGGTAGCAGACTGTATCGTAACTTTTCTTGAAGCATGCTCGAACCACCTAACTGTACTTCATGCTTATACAAAACGATGTAAAGAAGAAATAGCTCTTTAAAAATGAAATTTCAAAAGTACATACAAATTATAAAAGGGTTATAAAATCACAAGGAATAATAATACGTATTGTTGCTTGTGATTTTATATTACTGTGCTTTTTTATAAAGTGTCCTACATTGTGTTTTCCCATGTAAGATGATATGCCTAAAAATTTGGTAAAATATGCAAAACCAGTTTAATATATATTTATCTTGAAGTTAAATAAATAATAGAAAAAAGATTTGCTAAAGGAATAATTACAGTACCCTACCTACTTTTGACAGCCAGTGTCTGTTTGAAAATCTTTTAATAAATACGTTTTTAAAATTTACAATTTTAATATTGATTAAAATGTTATTAAACGTATTATACAAAGGCAGGTAGTTGGTGAGGCCAAATGTCACTTAGGGTATATAGATGGTTATGGGATTAAGAGTAAGTGAGTACGTAAGTATTATAAACAATTATTTACTTGAACAAAATCCTGTCATGTACTCGTATAAATATTTTCCATTTAAGTTTAAGTTCAAGAGATTTCGTCTGAAAATTCAACTGAAATATTTTATTTTATTATTCATCGAATGATCAACGCCAAACAGTTAATCAGTTTTCAAAGATGTCTTATTATATGAAGGGATTTCGTTCCGAATACACACACACAGGTATTCCCGACTCTCTCCAAGGAATGCAATTTGGTCTTGGAGGGTCTCACTCTTTGCGTTTTAATCTCACTCTCATCTTCAATTTTTACTTATTCCAAGAGTACTTCTTGTAAATTAAATATTACTTTTGGAATGATGAAATTGTTAAAAATATATATTTGCATACAAATTTAAACTAAATACAGCGTGTTGCTATTTACTAATCAATAAAAGCTGTACCGAATCAATTCAATTAAAATATAAACGAATTTTCCCTAAAAAGGGGATTTTTTTAATACATTTCATTCCTAAAGGGGTATAGACGCGGTTTAATTAAGAGAAAGAAACCCAGCTGAAAATGCAATTAGTGTTTGATGTTTGTTCCCTGATGACGTCAGTCTCCAGCTGAGACATAACCACAGCTGATCACGTGACTTTACCACAGCTGACTACGTGGTTTAACAGGATATCAATACGTAGTGGGGTAGTATAGGGCTTATTTAAATTAATGAATTTCCTACAATATTTTAATAACGAAATGGAAATGTAACACTGTCGGTGAGGAGTTTCCACTTATTTTGGTTGCTATAGCGACAGTGGTAATTCTGTGTGATCAGTTAAAATTATGTATTTTAATTATAATGTTTGTGACGAAATAATAATCGATTTATAATGTTTTATATATGAAAAAGAATTTCCAAACTTGTCTATAATACGTAACATGTTACAGTAGTCCAATAGTGAATCCTACCAGTCCATAGTTGAAAAGTAGTCATCCATTTTTGGACCACTATTTTTCCAGATAAAGGGTTAATACGTGAAATACCCGGAAAACACGTCTGGCGGATACGTTTCTACAACATAACATCAATTAAAGCGTCTATAGATTAAAATATTCCGGTACTTGAGTTTGAATACACTGTTTAATGAAGTTTTGATCGAATACTGTTAATGACTGTGATTAAATAATTAAAATGTTTACTTACAAATTCGAAGCCCTCCGTTAACTATTTTACCTGGAAATAAAAACAAAAATTAAACATAACCATAACCATACAAATTGAATTTATTTATGCAAATATTAATTTACATATAAATTACTCTAATGATAAATGTAATGGATATTTCGTATATTTGTGTGTTTCGAGTACCTTTTGGTATCGTTTTTATACTTACTAAATTCAGTTTCTTAATAATGCTTAATATAATATATTGTTTTACTTTATATAGATTATTACAAGCACGTATTTCTGAAAAAATATTTTTTACGAGATGCACTAATTTTTACTCGTAGGTTACTGAAAACCCTTATCGATTCTTAGTTTAATTTTTCCAAACTCATCCATATGAGAAAACGAAAAAATATCCTTAAGTATACAAATATTTTTTCTAACCGACTCAAACTTTGTTCAAAGTAAGTTAATTGAAAATGTATTGTTTTAAAATTAACCTGTCATTGTCATTTTAATAAATCAATGAGTTTACACAACTGATAACGAGTCTGTTGATCAAATAGGTTTTTGTTGGCTTAGACGTTTCAATATCCGTCCATAATAAGTGTTGGTATTTTTTTTACAAAACTTCAACTTCCCATCATCGGACCTGTGCGGAGAACTAAAGACAGTTAGGTAGCGGCATGAGTCACATAGGCCAATACTTAAAACCCCTCAAGGGTATTTGTCTATTAACACAATCTAGAACAATCCTAGTCAGTTTATGAACATCAGGAGATACACAGCCATTGACGTTTACTTTAGTAGGATACTTTGACTGGGACGGTGGCGTCCTGTAATCCAGCTATTCGGAGGTCACGAATTGTGGATAGTTGTGAGAGATGATCAGTGGGTGTAGTGTTCTCTTAAGTGGATTAACGTCCGCACTATTGAATACTACGTTAATCCGCAAATACCATCCTCATAATTAGACCAATTCGTAATTCAGTGTAACGGATTTCACGTCAAACTGTAGGTCCCTTGGTTGCCATCGGCTGTTAATTAATTAACAGTCCTGTCTAAGGAACATGTCAGCCTTAGTCATTAACACTATAAGATCGCGTCACAATTATCCTACATTCATTTCTCATTCATACTTTGCTTAAAATACCTACCTTGGTCGCCATATCAGTTGAAAGTAAAGTACGTATAAGATGACATGGATCTTATCCACACACAATACCTTAGACCAAACACAATACATGACGACTAAACCGTATCATCGCTTTAGCTTACTAGTGCTAGCTAATATCGTATACCGTATATCTATTGTACAGGTATCTATTGAATTGAATCTACAGATATGTGATGTCTTAAGTGCATTCAAATGTAAAGCATCGATTGTCTATGTCAGGAATGTTCTCTCTTTCTTTTCATTTTATAAAACAGAACAGGATTATGGTGAGACACAAGAATTACAGAATTTCATAAATTTTTTAAACTCACATGTCAACTTAAACCGATTTGATATATTTATGTATATATACTACCCCTCAAAAGGTTTACCGTCAATCAATCGACGGTAGGTAAGCTTTTACAAAAAGCAATGTTGCGAATACATTTTCGGTTGAAACTACATTGAATATAGTATCGTTGTTTTCTACAGATCATACGCTTTCCGCTGAGATATGTTTCGTGTTGCTTACTCTATGCGTCATAGTTCTATGTTAGTTAAAAAATCGGTCTTCAGTTGCGTGGTTATGTCGCTTTGTTTACAATGGTTGCGTTACACGTTCTCGTCGCGTTTGTATGGTGTTCTGATGTCAATTTCACAATTTTAAAATGAATAGCAGTGTGTAAAACTATATATTTTTATTTTCCTTATTCCATTTTGAAAACTTGGCTATAATCGCACCACAATCATCTTACACTCATTTCTCATTCATACTTGGCTTAAAATACCTACCTAGATCGCCATCTACTTTCTTAGCTCATTTTACGTTTAAAAAGTATACTTTCGTGTGTATAGTAATGATAAATAACAAACAAAAAGTAATAATAAAACAAACTAAATGTTAAAAACATGAGCTAAGAAAGTAGGTTATTCCCACTACTGCATGGCAAAATTACACAACATTAACTTTCTGAGCATTTGTGGTGCAAGGAAAGTAACCGCTGTGGGATTTTGCGTTGCAGTCCGATCAGCTGTTGCATGTTTTTCTGTTGCCAATGGCAGGCTCAGCTTAAGCTATGCAGCCTCGAAGTACACTATTTTTTAAAGGAAATCCCATGTAAATTTTGGGGCCATCCAGGTGATCGAACCAGTCACCTCTTGCACCGAAGTCCAATAGGCTAACCGTTAGGCTAGCAGATGCCCAGCTGTTGCATTTACGTGCCTTAAATCAACCACATTAATCAATATTCAAATAAATATGGATTTATGTCCCTCTAAGCTATTCCTTCACACAGAGAAACCTTAATAGCAGACTCAAATATAATCAAGTACACAGTCAAGAGTCGATTATTATTAATTTACACTCGTGGGTGAGTAAATGTCTACTGATTGATCCAATACAACTGTCTACATCTTATAGAACCAATATTACATCTTCAGGGTGTAGGACTCGGTTTATAACAACTATAAATACCTTAAAATAACCTATATTATAAATGTAGTTCTTTGTTTTCCATAAAAAATGGGGGTTTTCACAGAGTATTTTTATCCAGAATTCGAAATTTCAGTATTACAGTAGAACCTCGATAGTCCGACCTCCGATGGTCCGACTCCTTGGTTGGTCCGACCGTGCCCGTCGGCACAACAGACTTCCGCTAATTCTCCTCGCTTAGTCCGACCACGCTAGCGGAAATTTACAGCATTTTTTTACTTCGTAACACCGTTCAAGTTGAAACCTGTAGATGACGCATCGAAAAGTGACATCGTGAGTGTGTATTTCAGTCAGAGTAGCATTTTGTGGGTTCGAAAATGGAGGAATGCTGCAGCAAAGGCGAGGTTGTCGTCTGCCAAGCAGAAGAATATCAAAGGATTTTTTCAACCGGAACAAAATTAAATATAGTACTGCACAGTATTAGACAGTGATTTTAAACATGTAAATGTTTTGTGATTTCTTTAAAACAATTGTGTTTGGATTATTCATTTGTAGATTAAGTGTTTAATACAGTACATACAGTGTTTACAAGATATTTGACCCTACTGCAAAATCAACTGTGTTTTATATTCTTTTTTATTCATATATACATAGTATATGAGAAAGTATTGTTTTCGTCAATTAATTGATTGAGTTATATGTTTTTTGAATCCAAAAATCTACGTGATGTCTGTCCTGTTTGTTGTCGTGTTGTTCTTGTGTACAGTGCCACAGCTACTTGGTCCGAAAATAATTGGCATGTATATTATTATAATATCTCCATTTTTTTCATTTTTTTGAATTTTTATTGTAAGTAGTTTATAAAACCCTTAAAAACGTAAAATATATTTTCTGACCTCTAACGATTTGTTAAAGATTTAATGTTTTTAGTGCACAGAGTACTAAATAATTTGACACAACCGCAGTCTGTAAAATGACGGTTCAAAAGTTTTAAATTTTCAAAAACTTATAAAGTAAAGTTTAGAATGGTACCTGAACCAGCTTAAAAACAAAACAATTAGTATTTTGAATTATTTGTACGACTAGGTTCAGAGAAAATAAATTTACTGTTCGATAAACGCAGTACGTTGTCTGAAAGCGCCAATGTTTTTCTTATGGAGAATATAAAAAAATATTTCTTCATTTAAGTTCAAAACTGTTGATGATCAACAAAAAACATTAGTTGCATTATACAATTTGAATAATAAATTATTAAGATATTAAATACAGCAACATGATTTTTTTATTACAGTGTATTTAAAAATTTCCTGAGAAGTATTTATATTATTTATTTTATATTCATACAGTAATACATAGTGTGTATAGCGGAACGTCTAGGCTACATGATGCAGCTGTACCTAGGCCACGTACAGTATTGAACAGTATTGTAGTGTTATGCTTTCTCGTCACTACAGCATACTCTGTAAGTACATAATGGACACTTTTTGTACGTTATTGTTATTAAATAATTTATTTATTTAATGTTTTTAGGCTTTCTGTAGCGTTCATCAGTACAGTAGCTGTTTATAAAATCTTAATGCAATATTATTTTTTTCAAAATACAGTTTAAGTTTGTTTTTATGTTAATATACGAGTTCCTCTGATAATCCGACCTTTTTGTTGTTCCGACCATACCCCCGATCCCGCAGGTGACGGATTAGCGAGGTTCTATAATGTTAAGCTTTAAAGTCTTTACTTGCGGTTCCACCGCAGGATTGTTAATCTAATATTCAAGTTACTCTTAGTCTTAATCTTTGGATTTCCGTATTTACGACAGTTTATTTTTACCAATTAAGGGTTTTTAGTCATCTAACGGGTTTTTTAGAGATAAGTACAAACAAAACATGGGTCTGTATTTAATTGAATACCAAGACAAAAATATACGGTAGCTTAAAATTTCTATAATAGCAATGATGTTTATTATGTGTAAGGTACCTCACATATCCCTCCGCTGGGCAATTGAGTAACTTCCTGGAAAGACAAAACGTCAGAGAAGGAAATGGTGGGAAATTCAGCCAATTGACATTTCGCAGGGCCAACTACCCTTAGCCTGCTACCCTTGACAGCTTGACTGCAGGTCGTCAGGCTTAAACGGGTCTGACTGCTTTGCTCTAAAACAGGAACGTTAACAAGCTATCACTGGAACGAAAAGTATTTATGTTAGATTATCTTTTATTCTTTATACCTTTATCTTTACTTATTTATAACTTATTTATGTATAGGCCAGACTCAATTCTTATCCTCACAAGGCATGCAGTTATAAATATAAATCTTATTTTTACCAACGTTTGAGGTTTAATTCAGTTTGTACCATTTTATATACACAGTGCAAAACAGGTCAAAACAAACAAAAAATGTCTTATGGATATGTGGCCTATCGCGCTACATTTTCCGTCTGTTGGTGTGTAATGTGTTTTACTTACATATTATACGTGTTATTTGCACTTAAGAGTCTGCATCAGTGGTAGCCATCTTGGATTTCAGTCCCGTAAGAGCAATGTTAAATTCTGGCGCCTATATCTCCTTGACCTATTGTCATAATTTTAACGGAAGAGGTGTAAAATTAAAGGTATTACAGTCCTCCAGGGCACCCCCTTACAGAACTTCTTATTTTCGCTCTCAATAAAAAATAATGATTTATTTTGTAAAATATTCCTGGATTTTTGTTTTTATATCAAGTTAAATTTTTGAACATATTAAAAGGTCATGCCCTTGAGTCACATCTCATCAATGTACTTCCAAAGTTTTACATTGATACTTTGATAATTAACGCCACTACAGACGCCAAAGTGAAGGTATGTTCTGCCAGAATTTAACATTGCTCTTACGGGACTAAAATTCAAGATGGCTACCAATGAGACAGACTCTTAAGGAAAGTAAGAAACAAAAATACCTGTCCAGAACACTGAAGGGTTCCAAATTTTCAAATCATTCATAACCAAAAAATTATTTAAACTCTTTGTTTATAGGTTAAACATACACCATTTTCTCTCAGGCAATAATCATATTAATATTTGTTAAGGCCAAGTTTTCCTAGAAGCACAGTCTCACTCTTGAGGTGGGTGGCGAAGTTATCAAGTTATTTTGAAGTAATTAACTTCTCCAAAGTTGGCTGGCCTGTTAATTGGATTGTTAGTCTCCATCCCTTGCTTATTGCGTTACACCTTAAAATCTCTCAACTGAAACTTATACTTTCAATTTTTGAGAAATGTCTTATTTAATAATAAAACTGTGGTTCATATTAATTTCATGTTTAAGTATACCTATATATACGACATTACAATACACAGTGCAAATCTACATGTATTATGTACTCGGGAATAAAGAAAATTATTGATACTGTAATATATTCAAAGTGAAGAATCAATATATTTGGTTTTAGTGTAGTTGCTGCGCAAGTATAAATATTTTTCGTTATTCTAATATTATCTTATTAAACTTTTCCAAAGCGTCTATGTTTTTAACTACAATATATATAGTTTTTGGAGGGGTAGAAATCCCTTTTAAAACGATTAATCTACACTAAACACTTATTTATATTACCACCTCACATTTAACCGTTTTTAGACGTAAACATAAAACTTCTGGGGTGGTGGCGACGTCCTGTAATCCAGCTACTTGGAGGTCACGAATAGTGGATAGTTGTGAGAGAAGGCTAGTGTAAATGTACAGGTGTTTAAATAGTATTGTTTCGTTTCTTATCTTGAGTGATGTTTCACCATATTTTTTTATTCATAATAAGTAAATTGTACGCGTGTTCCATGTGTAGGAATGTATGAATGGATGATGTTTGTCAAAAATAATAATAAAAAATAAAACCCCAAAAAATGCAGTTTAAGTAGAGTAATGTAGATTCTAATTAAGGTCACTTGATGACGGGAGGAGTTTCCTTACCTCCCGAAACGTAGTGTAGTTTAACACTTGACGTGGAAGAAAAGTCCAAAAATTAAATAAATAATTACAAATCCTCCGCTATTATGAGTTTTAAAAATTCAATTTAAATACATGTCTAATAAATGTTTTATTCTATCCGAGCGAAGCTATCCCAGTGCTGTTGCAGATAACTTACCATTGATTATCACCTATTTTAATTCGCTCTACATTTTGGATAACGCAATGTTAATGTGATAGAAATCAGCTGATACTTTCCCTTCCTAGGATAAAACGGTCGTTTTCGCAGGATGACAAAACAGATTAAACTGCTTAGTTCCATTGTAAAAAATGCGGGAAATGACCTAAAATGAATGACAAAGATGAACAACAGCTGGGATTTTCCGCTTAAGCTAATGCGTTTATGAGGGACGTATCGTTTCCGAAACAAAAGCCCGTTATATGGAACCATTATCGTATAAATTTGACAGAGACTGTATTCATTCAACATTTATGACCTTATTAAACTTGACCCCGTAGTATTACGAATATCATTGTTTTCAGGATACATCGAAACAAATTAATTTTTTACTACTGTATTCCACTTCTAAAATAGATTTTATTTAAAAATGAAAAGCATAGACAATCTGTGTTTTAAAAGATTTAAGCTAAATAAAATACTATTCTATTTTTTTGTCACCTTATTGAAGGAATACATATCAAAAGATTTCTCAGAGGGCTAAGGGATAAATTTGTTGACTATACAATACGTCAAATATTTGTAAATATAGTAAAATAATTTTTTCCTTTTGTTCTACTTTTTGCATTTTCCTTCAGGTTTATGTCTCAGTACAATATAGAGGTACAGATCTCAGTATTTTCAAATCATCGTATTCATATACCCTGAATTTAACGAATTCTTGAAACTTAATTAATAAAAAATAAAACCCCAAAAAATGCAGTTTAAGTAGAGTAATGTAGATTCTAGTTAAGGTCACTTCATGACGGCAGGAGTTTCCTTACCTCCCGAAACGTATTTAGTTTAACACTTGACGTGGAAGAAAAGCCCAAAAATTAAATAAATAATTACAAATCCTCCGCCATTATGAGTTTTAAAAATTCAATTTAAATACATGTCTAATAAATGTTTTATTCTATCCCAGTGCTGTTGCAGATAACTTACCATTGATTATCACCTATTTTAATTCGCTCTACATTTTGGATAACGCAATGTTAATGTGATAGAAATCAGCTGATACTTTCCCTTCCTAGGATAAAACGGCCGTTTTCGCAGGATGACAAAACAGATTAAAATGCTTAGTTCCATTGTAAAAAATGCGGGAAATGACCTAAAATGAATGACAAAGATGAACAACAGCTGGGATTTTCCGCTTAAGCTAATGCGTTTATGAGGGACGTATCGTTTCCGAAACAAAAGCCCGTTATATGGAACCATTATCGTATAAATTTGACAGAGACTGTATTCATTCAACATTTATGACCTTATTAAACTTGACCCCGTAGTATTACGAATATCATTGTTTTCAGGATACATCGAAACAAATTATTTTTACTACTGTATTCCATTTCTCAAATATATATTTAAAAAAAAGCATAGACAATCTGTGTTTTTTAAAGATTTAAACTAAATAAAATAATATTTTATTTTTTTGTCACCTTATTGAAGGAATACATATCAAAAGATTTCTCAGAGGGCTAAGGGATAAATTTGTTGACTATACAATACGTCAAATATTTGTAAATATAGTAAACAATTTTTCCCTTTTGTTCTACTTTTTGCATTCTTCGTTCAGGTTTATGTCTCAGTACAATATAGAGGTACAGATCTCAGTATTTTCAAATCATCGTATTCATATACCCTGAATTTAACGAATTCTTGAAACTTAAATTATCTTATTACTGTGTATATAATTAATCTTTAAGTTTTAGGAATATGTTGAATTCAGGGTAACTGAGACATTCACGGTTAGACAAAAATTTAAAGACTTACTTTAAAAAAATACTGGGATCTTTTTATCTTTTCAAACCGTGTAAATTTTCAATCCGGTCGGTTCAGTATTTTTCGCGTTTACTTGCCACAACAAACAAACCCACATACAGAAACCACCTCTTATTTATAATATTATAGATATATCTTTTTCTCAACTTAAAGAATTAAGAGGTGAAATTTTAAAATCTGATTAAATTATGGCACTGGAGTGAAATATTTAAAAACAGGCCTTTAATGGTTTAGATTAGGATGCATGTATGCTGCAACAGGTTTATTTTTATTCATACTTAGTTATTAGGTGTAATATCTTGCCACAATACAGAGAGGAAAGAACCACCTTAGAAGCAAGAATTCTCTGAGACATATTCTAGCACACAATACTCTCTGTGAAATATTGGCTTCAACTGCAGAATTTAAACTACACTTACAATAAACTTAACTGTTTTACGCTAACCTTATGGTATGGAGCTTTGTGGGTGGGTATTGGAAATCCATCAGACCAAAGTATGATATTTTCCAAAGGGAAGTAAATTCGTTTTTATAAATATCATAGAAACACAATTATTAAAAATTGTATCGCTAGATTTATTAACCAGATGCCGAGATGGAAGCAAAGAAATAGTTGCTAAGTCCCGAATTAAAATCTTAGAAAGATATATACATTTTCGTAATAGGTTTTGAAGCATTTGATAGATTTATTTTGCACTTTTAAGTAGAGTACATCTAAATCATTTACATTAATTCTCAACATTGCGTTATACAATCTAGTCAACGTCAAAGAATAGTTTGCCATCGGAGAGATATTGCAACAAGAAAGTATTATTTATTTTTTCCTTTTTTTCTACATTTATAAAACAGGATAATTCCACGATGCTGTAGCTAAGGTCTGAGAAAATAACAAATATTTGCTTAAAATTTGGAGCAAGAGAAGCTTCTAGTTATTTTTCCACCCAAGCAGGCTTTCCCTGAAATGAAAGTTCTCCTTTTGTTCATTAAGAGATTCAACTCATATTTAAACATTAGACTCAGCTTATACATTTGTTTTGAGGCTTTTAAGGTATAATTCGATGTTTTTTGTGCTTTCATTGTTAAAGAAACCGCATGAAAAAACATACATTAAAAGTTAAAGATATATATTTAAAAATATTTTAAAACCAAAATTGATTAAAATTAAATTACTAATCAATGAGAGGATCTTACAATTAGAATGAGGAATATTATTAAACGTACAAATGTTGGCAATAATGATTGAATGTTGGTCTCTGAGATGATCTCAAATCACGGTGATGAATTGCATCACTCCCATGGACCAATCGAGTTTTCATAAGCACCGGCTTTTGATCACATACATTGCGCGATATTGGTTAATTTGATTTTCTGTGTTTATAGCTTTTGCCAATCGTGTGTTTGCGGCCTCAGACACTTTGCCAGTTAAAAATCTTTTACCCCCAAAATATTTTTTAATTCAAAATCTAAACAATTATCATAGAAAAATAAATTTTGGAGAGTTTGCTTTGTTTAAGCGTGAAAGATGTTGAGATGAACTTTAATCTTTGATTTTAGAAAAAAACCCAAATATGTTACATGTACTTATTATTTGTACCTAAATAGATTGGAATTCAATTAAAAACAAAAGTTAATATTATTTGTTCCGAAGCCTGACAATTGCACTGTTTTTATATATCATCATTTTATATACAATTTTTAATATCATCTGAATTACTTAAATATAAATAACACAAGAACATCCTTATGTATACTTTTTACATAGATGTAGGAAAGTAAAAAATACAAAAGCTAATTATTATAATAAACGTTAATAAAAGAGTATAAATACATAATTTTAAAAACTGTAAAATATTAAAGTGGCGAATAAAACTGTTTATTTTTTACAGTACATATTTACTCTATATTTTTACATTATTGAATGATTCAGATGGCATTGGCTAGAAAAGCATATTGCTAATGGAAAGTAAACCAACAGTTGTAGCTTTAGAAATTAAGTGTTTTGATTGTAGGAAATTTGTAAAGAAACTTATTCCCTACTAGCCAAAGTACCCGTTCTTCACACGGGTTAAAAAGGCTGAAAGGTTTAGGCTCTACTGATACATTTAAGTTATTGTTAATTAATTCTTCATTGTTTACAAAATGACAAAACACGAGTGTCTACAACATTTCAAAGTAACATCTGTCAAATATTGGGAGAGGATAAGGATTAATGTAATAGAGACAGTCGTCGGAAAAAAAATTAAAATCTACCATTCCACTATTTCAAATAATTCACTAATTTCGATCCAGCAGTTTATCTGAAAAATCAACTTTATTTCTTCTTCTTCCCGAACTGTCAAAATATAGTGCAAACGGATGTTGTCATTAGAAAATGTAAACATTGAAACCTAGGACGGTCACGGCAGCTCTTTCTTCTTCTTCTTCCCGAACTGTCAAATTTTAGTGTTCGCAGCTGTTGACATTCAAGTAATTTTATGTTTTCATTCTTTGAAAATGTAAACATTGAAATTTAGGACGTTCATGGGGCGTAGCCCGAGGGGATTTTAAGGGAACTAATATGCCTATGTGTTGCATGAGTTTAAGATCTACCTTTCTGTAAAATTTCAAACCGGTCGGTTCAGTATTTTTCGCATTTACTTGCCACAACAAACCCACAAACAAACCCACAAACAAACCCACAAACAAACCCACAAACAAACCCACAAACAAACATACAGAAACCACCTCTTCTTTATAATATTATAGATAAGGTACGTAGGTATAAGATACGTCGAACTTTATTTATTAAATTTTATTTCACTAAATCCTTCCCGGGAACATATAGAGCAACTTCCTAATACTTCCTGGCTATTGGCTGAACATAAATTCGAGTTTATATATAGAGATAAATAAAAATTGAATAATAAATTTACTGCAGAAATACTTAAACGTAAATCTAGCGCCATCAGCTGTTTAGCGGACCAGGACTGAGCGGAAATGCAGCGTTTCCGTAATTGACTTTCTTCCGGTCTCTCAGCTGTATTCTACTTCTGGTCTTATCCTCTCTAAGTTGTCACTAACAAACCCTAAAATTATGAGACAGTTAATTACAATTAATTGTTAAGTTGGAAATAGAGTATTATTATTGTTAGTGATTTTTGCAGATTTTACAAAAATATAAGGAACTTACGTCAAAATATAAAATCAGGGTTTTTGCTACATTGGTTAACTTATTGTCATATTCTAATTTATCATATTGTGGTGTGTTTTCCTGTCATTAAAATACTAGGCGAGAAAGAAGAAACGAAATAGATTTTCTAAAGGAAAATTTTGGCGAAATAATTGTAAAATGTACCTTCCCTTGCTATATTGTCTATTTTATGAATATGTATGAAAATAAAAATAAAAAATTCATTTTGAAATGCGGAATTAATATGACTAACGAGTTTTATGATGATAAATCTACTAAGTATATTTTTTAAGAATAAATTCTCATCATTTACTTTTTTTAAAGTAAAAACATTATTCTTCGTGGGCCAAAACAAATTTGATATAAAAATTTAACCAACTAAATTACAAGAACGAAATAGTTTTAGAATTTCTGGAGATTTTTAATGGCCACAATTTTAACTTCTTTGTTTCTGTAATAAATGGCCATGCCTCTTTATCAGTAACATGGTATTTATCATGGTTGTCAGCACACTATTTTAATATCTCTGCAGGTAAATGTTTAAAGTAAATCACGTTTAAGGTGTTAAATATACAGGGTGTTTCAGAATTCCCTAGCAATACTCTAGGGCATTGTTACTGGGTAAGAAACATATTTAAATATCATATTTAAACTGTCCGGAAGTCCTTAGTTACTGACACAGCCTCCATTTTGTTTTTTCACTTATAGTTTTTTTTTCTGAATAATGGTTAAACTTACGGAATTGAAACTTTGCACAAACATTTATGGCAAATAGACAAAGCTACAAAACATTATTACAATTTCTCAAATTCATAAAACAAAATGGCGGCCTTTTAAAATTTTGTTTCTCAAATAACTCGTGAATCGTTTATTTGACAGAAAATTTACAAGAATAATATTTTTTAGGTAATGTAATCTCAAATCGATTGACGTCAATTTGCTTTAAATTAGACAAATATTAACTGAGATATGGTAGTTTTAGTGATAGGTGACCGCTAGAGCTTAGTTGCAGTGCATGTAAAGGAATGCGATTCGATAATATATAAATATTCAATCGATTTGTAATTACATTACCTAAAAAATATTATTCTTGTAAATTTTCTGTTAAATCAACGATTCACGAGTTATTTGAGAAATAAAATTTTAAATGGCCGCCATTTTGTTTTATGAATTTGAGAAATTGTCATAATTTTTTGTAGTTTTGTCTATTTGCCATAAATGTTTGTGCAAAGTTTTAATTCCGTACGTTTAACCATTATTCAGAAAAAAATTATAAGTGAAAAAACAAAATGGAGGCTGTGTGAGTAACTAAGGACTTCCGGACAATTTAAATATGATATTTAAATATGTTTCTTACACAGGAACAAAGCCCTAGAGTATTGGTAGGGAATTCTGAAAACCCCTGTATAATTAATTCGACGTAACCCTGTTTAACATAAATAAAAGACAAGGTGTCAATGTAGTCGCCAAAGCCAATCTCAGTCAAGGAACGGCCAGGGCAGCGCGCCCAGCGGTTGCCACCGATATTAATAACCCTCTCAGCAATTCCCGTTTAATAATCCATTTCCCAGCTACATTTATCATGGCTCATAAATAATTCATTTACGTTTAGAAACAGATTTTGAAATCCTCTGAAGATTTCAGATTACATGATTGTCGTGCTTTTGTCTGATCACGTTATAAGTTAATGCTGGAATTTGTCGATGTAATCGTTTGAAAAGTTCGACTGATAATGAGGAGAATACGTTATTGGTAATAATGTTTTTAGTAACTTTGAGTAATGTGATCCTCGTGTACATACAAATTTTTGTATCAAAAGATGAAGAAAAAAGAAGATAGAAAAACGATTTTTGTACTCCCAACAACAATATTATTGAGCACCTACAAACAACGTACGACAAGTTTACCGATGATCTTAAATTTATGTGTATGCGCACAACCGTTCGTGAAATTGTAATTTAAGAAAATAAACACAACATTTTACAAAAAATAGAGCAATTTTTTAAATTTATTTTTGTTTTAGATTTTTATGAAGCTAGTTTCGAATGAGTTAGATATTTTAAATTCGTTTGATGGGTTTTTAAACTACTCTAAACATCTCTAAAATAACTATAGATATCCCCAAACTGCAGCCTTGCAATTAAATAAAAAATGGCCTAGGTAAATTTTTGGGGTCGGGGTCATAGTACAGATAAAGAGGCAAATAGAGATTAACCTGCAAACTATATTAGTTTCAGTCATTTATTAAGGTTGAAATCCCAATATTGTAATAGTTTAAAATTTTCAAAGTGTCTTAAGGTAGGCATCTAAAGCTGTATCAAAGCTGTAAACAAATCAGTGCTAGAAATTAATTAATTTAACTTCCCCAAGATGAACTATCCCTGAATATAACATCACATTAGGTAAAATTCAATAACTTAGAATGTGTAAAGTAGGCAAATGAGGATTTTTTATCCTTGCTTATGGAGTTAACATTTTAAACAAAGATAATGCATTATAAACAATAATAATACAGCTTTATTTATAAAGATGTTATTTCTATGACGGTGGTGAACTTTAAGAAACGGAATCGGTAAAGTATTGCCCGACAACCAATAAAAGGACGACATTTTGTGGCAGGGCTAATGCGTTTTTGAGAGGCGATTTATTTTCCCAACAAAGGCCGACGACGTCTCTCAGCAGCTGTTGACCCCGCCAGCATACCTGGCTCGTTTTCATGGAAATCACCTATTTTAGCGGTCGGGGAAACTATCAAACAAGGTTAACGCGTTTTTAATGCATGTTTTACATTCACACCTAAGTGTTAAAGCTCGTCTTCATACTTTATACTTTAACCTAAAATAGCGATCTACCCAGGTAGGTATTTTAGGCCAATTATGAATGAAAAATGAGTGTAAGATGATTGTGGTGAGATCTTGTAGTCTTATTACTGTGACTAAGGCTGACATATTCCTTAGACAGAACTGTTATGGTATTCCTTTGACTGGGATGGTGGCGTCATCCTGTAATCCAGCTACTTGGAGGTCACGAATCCACAACTATCCACGTTGTGGATAGTTGTGAGCGATGGTCAATCGCTTAAGACTTATGACTTATGACTTATGGTCGGAGGGTGTAGTGTTTTCTTGTGTGGATTAACGTCCGCACTATTGAATACTACGTTAATCCGCAAAGACCACCCTCATAATTAGACCAATTCGTAATTAAGAGGCCGTGGTTCGGATTCCACGTTAAACCCTAGGTCCCTTAGTTGTCATAGGCTTTTAGGCTATTAATTAACAGTCCTGTCAAAGGAACATGTCAGCCTTAGTCAGTAACAAGACTACAAGATCGCGCCACAATCATCTTACACTCATTTATCATTCACACTTGGCTTAAAATACCTACCTGGGTAGGTTGCCATTTCAATAATCTAAATATATAAGTTAATTAATAGCCCAACAGTCAATGGCATGTATAAGGGACTTACATTATAACGTTGTGTCCGAACCACTGCATCTAAGTCACCAACTGGTCTAATAATGAGGATGATTTTACGTAGTATTCAATAGTGTGGACGATAATCCACACAATAAAACACTACACCCACCGACCATCGTTCACAACTATCCACAATTCGCGACCTCCAAGTAGCTGGATTACAGGACTCGCCACGGTCCCAACCTATAAAACATTTCACACTAAACTGTCCTAACCTCATTATTCCACAACCTAACAGAATCCTCGAGCTTTATGTGAATAATTAATTAATTAAATTTGACCAAAAGTGTGAATTTGAAAATCCTTAATGAAGAGTTAATAATCAGCATTTACATATAACATTTGGGACTAAATCCAATTTGACGTGAAAAGTCAATAGACTGTACCAAAATTTGTAAACCAAAGTGACAATAGAAATTTACTTTGCCTTTGGTAATGTATATTCTTTTGTCACAGTTTGTCAAGTATTTTGGACTGATTTAGACTTTGAATATAAGAAGAAATACTGATATACATCTATAATGGTTTGGTATTTTGAGAGCCCCAGAAGCATAGACGAACAGAAATATGGAGTTGTTTTACTAATATAAAAAAATGGGTCCAAAACAGACTCCAAAAGATTTAATAATGAACACACACAAATGAAACTAAATTTATATGACTTTATTCTTGTCATAATAATAAATTAATTTTTTCAATCAAATCATTCTATTGTTTGAAAAAAATTAATTAAAATACTCAGTCACTAGTGAGTAAGTTTTATATGTTTAAACATTTTCCATAATTATGTTTAATTTACTTCACAAAAAATAAGTCTTAATAAGGTAATACAATAAAAGATATGCTAAATTATTTGTTTCCTATATACCTACATATTTTACATTCCGTAGCAGTAAAATAATCATGTAATCAGTGGAGCTATTTACCTTCGGTTTAAGGCGTTTTTAACCCAGCGTATAAAGCGTTGTCAGACGACTGCTAAAACAAATATTGTATTTGTACTCCGGGCGAACAAGGTGATTCCAGGAAGCTTCTGAGAGGTTAATTTACATCAGTAATTAATTCAGAGTTGGTAAACCATGATATTAATTATGAGTGTTATTTTATACAACCTAGTCTCTAAAATTGGATTTCTGTTTATATCTCATGCAAAAACTAATAATAACACATGCAATTATTATCAGATAGATGTGGCCTTTGTGGTCAAATATGTCGATGGTAATTTTACAAATTTCCTGTGATATTTACAATACTTTACTCATTTTATTTCTATTTCTTATTATAACATATTGCCTGTTTAAACGAATCATGTAATAATTTAAAAAATAGGCAAGTAAAAAATGGTTAATATTTGTTGATTTTCTAATTATAAACTTAAAACGAGAAAGTTCATTAACAAAATCATTATCAAAGTCCCCCGCTAAGACTTGACCGTATTCTATCTTAACTTTTGATCTTAATTTTAAGGTGTTATACCACCTGGTTATTCCGACCTATTAAAGTTTTAAGAACGCTCTGTTAATTTTTTAAAATTTAAGTTACATTTTTATTTAGAGTGCACAAAGATATTATTTCGGGTATAAAGAAATAAATTTTAGTGGCATGTATGAAAAGATAAACTTAAGATATTTTTAGAGACACTTACATTTTGACATGGATATGTCTTAGTTCTGGGGGGGGGTGTTGGTGATTTTTAAGATGGGAAATATGTAACAGGTTTTCATAGAAACTACTTAAGGCTATAATATTGAATTTTTAAAATAAAAGAATAAGAACAGCTGTTTATATGAAGTGAAAACATTCCTTTTAGACACACCCATGATCTAACCTATTTCCCACAGGGAAGTAAATACAAACATTTTGACATGGATATGTCTTAGCTCTGGGGGGTTGTTGGCGATTTTTTAAGATGGAAAACATGTAACAGGTTTCCGTAGAAACTAGCAAATTGTATTGAATTTTTAATATAAAAGAATAAGAACAGCTGTTTAGATAAACTGAAACCATTCCCTTTAGACATATCCATGATCTAACATATTTCCCACAAGGAAGTAAATAAATACAACAATTTTCTCCCTTTATATTTATTTCTGATACTTAAAGTACTATTTTTATGATCCTTGTATTGCAACTGCTAAATAACTTGGTTGGAAAACTCACTGGCCCAGCAAAGACAAACAGGTTTTAAAATAAGCTGTATTTTTTGTTTGTACAGTAAAGTCAGTAAGAATTTGTAAAATTTGCCTGATCAGTTTATAATTATAAAATATATTTGAGTAATGATATATATTTTTATTTGATTTTAAATTTTTGTTGTTGAATTAAAAGATTGTTATTGACAAGAGCTGTTTAGAGTTTACAGCCTTGTTTATATAATAATAACAGGAGGATTAAAAAAGAAAACTGTACTAAGAGCAAAGTTCTAGTTAACACAGATTCAGGAATGCTGAAGTACGCACACCGACCAGGGCTTATCATTGGTAAAGCGGAAACGAAGACAACTTGTAATTTCCTTCCTACCGGTCCTCTGATACTTGACAGGGACGGCGACGTCCTGTAATCCAGCTACTTGGAGGTCACGAATTGTGGATAGTTGTGAGAGATGGTCGGTGGGTGTAGTGTTCTCTTGTGTGGATTAACGTCCGCACTATTGAATACTACGTTAATCCGCAATGACCATTCTCATAATTTTAGGCCAATTCGTAATTCAGATGCCATGGTTTGGATTCCACGTTAAACTGTAGGTCCCTTAGTTGCCATCGACTGTTGGTCTATTAATTAACAGTCCTTGTCTAATAACGTGTCAACCTTAGTCAGTAACAAAACTACAAGATCGCGCCACAATCATCGTAAACTCAATCCTCCTTCATGCTTGAAATACATACCTTTTGGTATGTATTTCAAGCCCAATCTAGTCTAAATATAATGATATAGATTTTTTATAGATTCTGTTTTTAATAGGTCTTTCTTAGAAGAATTGGCTGGCACAATAATTGATTCTCCGCTACGGCCGCGCTTCGGTGGCGCATGGGTTCTGTAAGCTAACATTAAAATTTCATTTTCTTATTTATTCGTGGACGGATTTCTTTCAACAACGTATCATTAGATTTGAAATTACAATTACAATGTTTTCATATCTTGTAAAAATTTTATCTATTTGATTATAACGGATTTTTGTTATTTAAATTAAAGGATTTTTAACCACCACCATTTATATATATAAAAAGAAAACTAAATAATACTTAAAAAATATTTCTTCTTAAGCCAATAAATATGTGTGCAAAGTTTGGTTTCTGTAGCTTTAATAGTTCTTGAGATATAATGTTTCTTGTAAGAAAATACAAAATTGCGGCTAGTGGCTAAACAAAGGACGTTTAGACATATGTTAATGGGACATTTTTTGTTTATTTTGATGAATACTATCCTGTCTGTACTGTCCTGTACTATTCTGTCTCCATGTCCCCAGCTTTAATGAACACCCTGTATATTTTAACATAATATAATTCGCATATAAAATTTTGTATTGAACATGTTTACGAACAGATCCTTTTTGAAACGTTTATGAAATTTTCTTTAAAAACATAATTGTAATCTATGATCAATAACGTGAAAAAAGTCTTGACCTTTCTAAAAAAATGTCTTTTGCAATATAACTCACCTCCGGAAGCAGCCTAACCTACTTTATCTATAAAATAAAAAAATAATTAACATTAAAGCAGATATTTTTACTCGGGAATAAATAAAGTAGATTGTTTAGAGATTGATTAAATAATGTTCAATGAAATAGTTGGATTAAAATGTCATATAAAACATAAACTAATCTTTAACATAGGCGTGGATTATGGGATTTAATTGTGACATGTCAAAGTGACGTTAGTCTTTGTAGCTAGCCAGAGGAGACACCTCCATGAACAACAGGCTCCATAATTCATGGTGTGGTAGGTGATGATATTATTCACACTCAAATCGATTCTAAATGACCACGTTTTACTCTCTGGAGTCAGCGCGACCGCTAATCTACTTAATAATGACGATTAGTGATTAAAATTTAGTAATGTAATTGAAATAAAGGTTAATTAATGAAAATATAATTAACAAAGAGCCACGAGAGTTTGGTTAAGCTCTGTATATGGTAATAACGGGAATATTGTAATATTGGTTCTACGTAGGCAGGCACGTGACATTTTCTCCCTCGATGGGATAAAGAATGGCGGAGATTTATTTGGTTTGTTTTATTGGTACTGTCGCGAACATGCCTACAGCCTTGGCGCCGGTGTAGGCTGTCCGTAATGGTCTGATTTGTAAAGTAAACTGATCAAATCACAACATGATAAGTATATTTTTTATTATAATCCTGTTATAATTTATCACATTTTAGATGAGAATTAAATAAACTCACGTAAAGTGTTAAACTTTTAAGCTCAATACTTTAGATTACAGTTCAATCGATATGTTTCGTTATTTCAATAATTTCCATTGTAATTGAGATAGTTCTTTATGAAATTTATTGCTGGCTGTAATGAATTGATAGTTCATATTCAAACAAACGGTTAAATTTGTAATTGTGTTTTTGTAGTTTTTTGTAATTTATTGTCCTTTCATTTATATAAATTCGAGTCTATCTTCAGTTAGCTAAAATATTTATAACCCTTTGATATCTTCCAAAAGGATCTGATCTGCTTCTGAACCTAACCTTTGTCACTGTCTACAGAAAGAACTAAAGTAATTGTATAAATAGCACTTATAAAAATGTATATTTAATGTAAACATTTTATAGTAAAGTATCTAAGATATTATTCATTTTACAAAAATAAACTCATAATTGGTTGTGATGTGAACAAAGTGAGAAACGGATAAAAGACTCAATGAAAGAAGTAGAACATCTGTTATGCTTATACTGTTTGTTCTTGATCGTGTACTAAATACTAAAACTACATCAAAGTATAGAATTTTATAGAAAATGCGATAGTTCATCGTATATAAAATATATTAAACATTTTTTATGAGTTTTCCATTATCTAATATTGGCATTCACTTTATTGATTCACAACAGAAATTATAAACTACAAAGAAAACACACCAACGATTGAATAAGGGAATATTGCAGTACACAAACAGTACCGACAGATAATCCACAAATAATTCTAAACGATTTAAGGTCAAGTACATTGTTTTTGTTTAGTTTTAAGATAATTTAACTCGAAAGTTAAAGGTACTATGAAATATATTGGCATTTTACTGTGTCAAAAACGTGTAATAATTAACAATAAAATTTGATTGTAATATAAAGTTCCATTCAGAAGCATCAGTGACGCCATGTTGACTGAATCGTGTTGTATTTGTGATAGGCCGCGGATTATGCAGATCCCAGTGTTTCGTCCTTTAATCCTGAATTGTTAAATTACAAAAATACAATTTTGTTACGTTTTTAGTTGTAGTGTTTTCAGCTAGAATACAACATTTAATTTTCTTTTTATTAACGCCAGTGAAATTTTATTTTCTCCCTCTATACGATATTATAAGGAGAACGTGTTATTTTCGTTAGAATTTTCGTATTTGAGTTCCTGGTATATATCCATTTTAGTGCCCCCTAAATCTAAAAAGGTTTTCTAGTGATGTCAGTGTGTGTGATTTTTTTTATTTTTTTGAATTTTGGATTTTTATGGGCACTTACCCTAAAACAGCCCAAAAACGCGTAAAATGAAAATTCTTAAAAACGGCTCTAATGATTTTGATGATAATGATATGATTCATACTCATTTATGAGATAAACATAATGCCAACCACCTCATCTCTCAAAACATCGGTGTTTAAAAGTTATGGGCTTTTAAAAGTCAAGTCAGTTAAGTTTCATCAATACACACATAAACGTCCAAGTTTAATGTTTCTTACGGCAAAAATCCTACGTAATTATTGTAATTCTTCCAAAGAATAAATAACTTGGTAAAACCCGCTTAGCTATTGACATAATTTGATGAAATGTTGTATGTGTTTTTTTAGTGATTAGCCTTAAGCACATTACCATATAAAACAACCCTTATTGCAGCAAACCAGCATACTCAGTACTATTCAATACTATGATGGGAATAATATAAGCTAATTCTGTGTAATTTGCTGTACTCACGCCAACATGCTGCGTGCTCCCAGCGATCTTGCTTTTAATAAAATAGATTTTGTTGTTGTTTTTAAAAAATATTTCTCTTACTAAGAAGTGTTAAATTGACAAGAAACACATTTTCGGGGAATAGCGATATGTTATCTCTGCAAATTCTGGCGACTCCATTGTCTTTCTTATCGATCACTCATATCACCGATAAACCCACCGGAGTAGTCCCAGGTCCCTTTATGAAACTATTTTTACTTTTAGCGAATTTCCCATAGGGAAGTAGCTATTACCGTAGGTCTCATGGCAAAAGTTAAGCCCGGGACCATGTTATTTTTTCTTCTTTAGGTGCCCAGAGTCCAAAAACAATAGTCGTTAAAATTTTTATATATATATATATATGTAAATATATATGTGTCTGTTAGCACGATAACTCTCGTAAAAATGGTCCGATCAAGACCAAATTTGGTAGAGACGTGTATTCCTACAAATGCTCGGACGAGTTCGTAAACCAGACATATCGGTCAATGGGAACGGGTAGTTTGGGGGGGTTTTGTACCCCAAAATGGGTTTTTTGCGTTTTTCACATGTAATTTTTAAAAATTTCTAATTTTATATTTCACAATTGGAATCAGCTTAAAAAACTACATAATTAAGTTCCTTAAAGTTTTTCTCTATCTCCAACGGTTACCGAGATATTAAAAAATCTAAACACAGTACGTTGTATTGTGGGGCTCCAATGTTAATCTTATGGAGGATAGGGAAAAATTAATATTTCCCATATTATTGAATATTTTTGGATAAAACTTTATATTTAGCTTCATGTGGTTGAGATCCATCCATTTATGATTAAAAATCATAGTTCATGTGTTTATCATGGCAGCAAACCTGCATAATATTTTCCAAAAACTAATCATATGGGGAATAGGCAAACTCCTTTATTTATGGACAGATGATGATGAAAGTTGGTATAAATGTTAAGATAAAAATTATTTATGGTAGAAATGACTTCTTTCAGTGTTCCTCACAGTAGCTAACCTGCACACTCTTTCCTATGTTAATCTTATGGAGAATAGGCAAATAATTCTAATTTTTTTGGACATATTTTTATAAAACTTGTCATATATTAAATTATTGATTTGGAAATTCGCTGAGTACGCAGGTCTGCTGCGACGGGGGTATTTAGTTTTACACTCTCAAAAAACAAATATTATTTTCTCAGAAAATAGAAACAATTCAATATTAAATTTACTTAGTACTTTTTTATTATTTTTTTCAAACAAAATGTCACTCGTAATTCACTAACGGACGTTTCATTTGATCATACATACATAGATAATACATATTCAATAAATCGGCTCAACCAACATCATCGATAGATCTCTTTGACATGCGATTTTACCGATAACTATATAGAGGTATGTTGACAGCAGCGTAATTCGGATTGTTTCTATCGAATAATTGAATTTTGTTGGATTACCAGAGTGATATCCCAGAACGTTGTGTATGGATTGGAATTGTATTTGAAAGAGATATGTAGTCATAATACAAACTCAGTAATAAAATAATATTATTTTCCATTTTTAGAATTTCTCTCAAATTTTTTCAAGGGATATTAGACACATTTAAAGCTTTTTCTAAGGTTTAAAGAACACATTACATTTTAAAGGGATTTAACACAGGATATCACAGCAGCTTACTTTTAAAAATCAATATAAATTTTTTCTATCGATAGTTAATTTTAAACATATTTCAAAACAATAAATGGTTAGTATGACGTGGTGAAATTTACCAGTGGTAGAGCAAATATAATTTAACAATGAAAAACTTTTTCAATTTTATAGATACAATAAATTTAAGAACTAGTACTAATTTATAGTACTGAGTTTCTACAAACTGTACAAAAACGGGCTTACTCCTTGTAAAAGTGACCTCAGTTAAACTAAATGGTGGACAAATATGTGTTCTGATTAGGTTTAAAATCCCGTGTGTGTGATGCATTAACCAATGCATTGCTGCCATCAGAGCAACGGCCCTCAGAGACGGCTAGCCTCAGACAGGGTGTATAATTAATAGTGTCCCCTCCCTGGCAGTTGCGGTTAGCCATTGTCGAGGCCGTTGGATATATGACTGGGTCCGCTGTCTTGCTTCGGTTTTCGGCTAAATGTTTATTCACATGAGGTAATTCACGTTTTATCTATAATATTATAAAGAAGAGGTGGTGTCTGTATGTTTGTTTGTGGGTTTTTTGTGGGTTTGTTGTGGCAAGTAAATGCGAAAAATACTGAACCGACCGGTTTGAAATTTTACAGAAAGGTAGATCTTAAACTCATGCAACACATAGGCATATTAGTTCCCTTAAAATCCCCTCGGGCTACGCCCCATGAACGTCCTAAATTTCAATGTTTACATTTTCAAAGAATGAAAACATAAAATTACTTGAATGTACTAGTGAACAGCTGTGAACACTAAAATTTGACAGTTCGGGAAGAAGAAGAAGAAAGAGCTGCCGTGACCGTCCTAGGTTTCAATGTTTACATTTTCTAATGACAACATCCGTTTGCACTATATTTTGACAGTTCGGGAAGAAGAAGAAATAAAGTTGATTTTTCAGATAAACTGCTGGATCGAAATTAGTGAATTATTTGAAATAGTGGAATGGTAGATTTTAAGTTTTTTCCGACGACTGTCTCTATTATACTAATCCTTATCCTCTCCCAATATTTGACAGATGTTACTTTGAAATGTTGTAGACACTCGTGTTTTGTCATTTTGTAAACAATGAAGAATTAATTAACAATAACTTAAATGTGTCAGTAGAGCCTACACCTTTCAGCCTTTTTAACCCGTGCGAAGAACGGGTACTTTGGCTAGTTTCTAATAAAAGTCAAGGATATAGTGCACGTTTAATAGGTTTTTACTTCCTACATTAGTCAGGTTGGAATAGACATCTTGAAACTCGTTGAGTAAACTAGCTTCGCTCGCTGGGGGCTCCGCCCCAGGCCCTCGTAGTTGTTGTCAATCAGAAGACCTTTTAATTTAATCGCCATATTCCTGCTAAAATCGTATAGGAGTGACGGCTAAGCTGTAATGTACTATATGTCCTAGTGTCTCGCCTAAGTTATGGTGTAGTAGATTTTAAAAGTTAGAATGAAAGATTCCCTATTGCCTTTACCCTAGGATGTGCCGTTTGGGTGCAAGAGCTAAAAAATCCATTTGGTTCCAGGAAAAACGAAATAAAAGGTAAACGCGGGAAGATAAGATCAAATGATTAAGATTTTAAGAGGTATAGTTTATGTTCCCGTAGATCTTTTCGTTTTCTTGGAAACCATTCCGTTAGGTCGACAGAGCCGAAAAGGTCCTACATTATCGCCGTTTGAAAAGTTAACTGTAATTCAAAACGGCTATATTGTATCTTGGCCATAAAAACCAGGAATTAAAAACATACAGTTAATCTCCTTTTATAGAAATAGACCAATATTTTTGTAATTTGTAGGGAATGTACGAGTAATATTTCAGACCATTGTAAACTGAAATAATGTAACACAGTAGCAAAATGTGCAAGAAGAAGTCACAGTTAAAAAATATAAACTTTTTAGTTACTCACATAACCTTAAAACCAAAATGTAAACAAAATATGAAAAAGCATAAACAAATTTAAGTGATTAAATCTGTGGAGTACATCTTCAACTTACAGACACAGTAGAGCAATCAGCTAAAAGAAAATAGCTATAATGTAAACAAAGTTATGGTTCCACAGGATTGGATCATTTTTGGGCTTCTAGGGAGAAACCCAATTGAGCTACAACAAATTAGATGATCCACAAACTTTACACACATATTGTTTTCTCATCAAATAGCCATTTATGCAACGACCATCTTGAAAGTGTAAATGTAAGTAGTGTTGGAAGACGTGTGTTTTTTTTAGCAGATTTTTTTTCATTAACAGGTTTCCATAAAAACTAGCAAAAATTTTTGAATCTTATTTAAAAATTGAATTTGATTTTTCTGTATTTGTATTATGTCCAGCTTGCCAAAAACTCATCCGATCGCTTAAATTTTAATTCTCTAAATGTGTCAATTTTTGAAAAAATATTTTCGAAAATTTTCCATTTTATGGCGTTTATCAATGTTAACCTTATGGAGAGTAAGTTTGTTTCTTTCACAATGATTTATCTTATACAGCTGATTATATTAAATATTTTACTATAATGTTGAATCATTCATTAATGTTTAACTATAGTTGTGTACTAAAAAATGAAATTTTTTTCACCATGTTAATTTTAATAATTGGTATTTTTATTTTTATTCATGTTGATAATCACGCGTATTTTTATAAATGTTATATTATTGTTTATTATAAATCCTTTATATCTATGGACAGATGTTATTGGTATGAAATGTGAATTAAAATAATATTGTTTATGGTAAAATGCTACTTTCAGTGTTATTCACAGCAGCACAGAATATACTCTTTCCCAATGTTATACTTCAGAATGGCAAATAAGTTTATCATGTTTTTCTGTGAGAAAATTGTCATATGTTATTATTATTATTTTATTGATTTGGAAATTCGCTGAGTATGCAGGTCTGCTGCGACGGGGGTATTACTTCATCCTATAGTATAACCAACCGTATAATGCTAATCAAGAAGTCATTATAAAATTGTGTCGGTTCATCAAACTCAAATTTAGTTAGAGTTGATATGTTCTCATATTGAAAGATGGCGCAGGACTTGAGCATGTGAAGGAAGCGGGATCACTTAACGGATTGACACGACTCGGCAAACTACGCTAACCGAATCAGCTGTTAATGATGTGTCGATACGACGCTACATTTCATACACCGATAATCTCTGTTGGTACTTCGCATGTATCAAGGACTACTGCACATTTGCCTGAGCTTCAATACTCTGCTATGATGTCGTTTTATAATAACTTGCATTGTGTTTTCATCTAGAGACATTGAAGTGAATTTTTAAAGGAATTATAACACTTTTTAGCGAATTTCCCATAGGGAAGAAGCTATTACCGTAGGTCTCATGGTAAGACTTAAGCCCGGGACCATGTTATTTTTTCTTCTTTAGGTGCTCAGAGTCCAAAAACAATAGTCGTTAAAATTTATATATATGTCTGTGAACACGATAACTCTCGTAAAAATGGTCCGATCGAGACCAAATTTGGTAGAGACGTGTATTCTTACAAATGCTCGGACGAGTTCGTAAACCAGACATATCGGTCAATGGGAACGGGTAGTTTGGTTGGGGGTTTGTACCCCAAAATGGAATTTTTTTTAAATATTTCTAATTTTATATTTCACCATTAGAATCAGCTTAAAAAACTACACAATTTAGTTCCTTAAAGTTTTTCTCTATCTCCAACGGTTACCGAGATATTAAAAAATCTAAACACAGTACGTTGTATTTTAAGGCTCCAATGTTAATCTTATGGAGGATAAGGAAAAATTAATATTTCACTTATTAACCAATATTTTTGGATAAAACTTGATAATTATCTTTATGTGGTTAGGACCCTTAAGTTTATGCTAAAAAATCATAGGTTATGTGTTTATCATGGCAGCAAACCTGCATACTCTTTTCCCATGTTAATCATATGGAGAATAGGCAAACTCCTTTATTTATGGACAGATGTTGATGAAAGTTGGTATAAATGTTAAAAATAAAAATTGTTGATGGTATAAATGCCTACTCTCAGTGTTCCTCATAGCAGCAAACCTGCTCACTCTTTCCCATGTTAATGTTATGGAGAATAGGCAAACTAGTCTCATGTTTATCGACAGATTTTGACCAAACTTGCCATATATTATTATTATTATTATTATATTATTGATTTGGAGATTCGCTGAGTACGCAGGTCTGCTGCGACGGGGGTATTTTAAAAATACAGCAAACATTTTTCACAATAATGTCTGAAAATCATTTTACTATCGTGATTCACCTTACTGTTGGGTTTGCAAAGTAACAATCTACAACTCAATTTCCATACGTGTAAATAGTTGAATTGTTGTCCTATAAACTTAAATTGCCTATTCTATATACTTCTGAGTGAGTTTAATACTAATTTAAACTTTGTACATTAAATAATGGGTTCATTAGAAATAGTGTAAATACGTTTATAAACCAAAATGTATTTATAGAAAAATTAGTTGTATAGAATAGTCATAGAAAAATATAATTGCTGCGGTATAAAAACTTAAAACTTGAGTTTCGATTGAATAACTTTGCCAATTTAGACGCTCCAGAAAGTCAAACTTTGTAAGATGAATTGATTGAATCTGTTTTGAGTGGCTTTGATTAAAAATAACTGTAAATGAAAGAATAATTTATGTTTTCTGAGGATTACTGTTTCCATTGAAAATTTATTTTGTAATCATCTTCGGGAAAAATTCAAATTGCACGCGTCCTGTAACTAGAATGCGTTCTTACCAAGTAAACGCGTATAAAAAATCCGTTGGTGAAGAAAGATCATAATACTCCCATTGCAGTAGACCTGCGTACTCAGTGAATTTCCAAATCAATAATCAACAATATAATAATAATTGACAAGTGTTATCGATATTTGTCGATAAAAATGAGAGTTATTTGACTATTCTCCATGAGACTAACTTGGAAGAGAGTATGCAGGTTTACTGCTGTGAGCAACACTGAAATTAGGTGTTTCTAGCGTAAACAATTTTTATTATGACTATTTCTACCAAGTTTCATCAACATCTGTCCATAAGAATGTTTACTGATACCGTTTATTTATGGGCATGAGGATACTAGCTTTGACTATACATTATTAATAGACGTGACATTCTTATACGCAAGCTGTAGTGGCTTGAGTGGTTCCTGAATCGGCTTGGGGAGTTAGTGCGTGGTTCCCCGTACAGGAGCGCTGTCGTATGCTAACCCCTCCCCCTTTGGCTAACCCCCAACCATTCATAAGGGTGAGAGAAAGATGTGCGTGCGTAGTACGCGTCGCCACGTCAACTCATTCGTCCCCGTTACTACGATTGCGCGCGCACTCCTGAGGGCGGGGCCAAGTGAGCTTACAGCCTTCGCCACTAGGAAGCGCCACTACACTGTCGGACTTTCCGAAATTTTGTTGGCGACAACTTTTAACCATGAATGACACGTCTATTAATAATGTATAGTCAAAGATACTAGGCATATGGAACCTGAGAGTGGTTTTCAAAATTAAATATTTAGTAAAAATACCAGTCACTAAACGTTGTTAGTTGAGTGACCTTACTAAAGCAAAAACCAACTCATTTTAGTTCACAAGAGGGCGAGAGAGGCAGATTGGGTCCATTTATGCTGATGCTGAGTTGACGGCGTTCCAAGGCTGCAGTGCGTTTTACGGTCTCTCCATGCTAGACAATATATTGTATATTTCGCTTAACTATTGAAATTACTTCAACAAAAGAAACTATTGCACCGAAAACAACACACAGAAGCGTTCTATTTTGTAATCACGTTTAGGTTATGAGTGTCAAATTATTTTTAAATATCAAAAGTCTATTGTAAAGAAAAGAAAGATTGCAAAGAAACTATATAGTTTTAAAATATATGTTTTTTCGTAAAATTAAATTTATATTTTTTATCGTTTTTGTTCAGGATTTTTCAGTTTCGTTATGTTATCTTTCGAGGTTATAATAATTTACATAACATTTGTATGTTTTAGAAACTCTAAATTCTGCTTGAGAATGGAATATTATTTTGTTTGAAATGTTATTTTAACCTAGAGCTTCTACCACTCATTGTTTGTAGTGAGAAGTAAACTACTGAGATGGGATAGAGTGTACCAACTTTTCTAATGTAAATTCATAATTCATATACTTTTTATTTTGTGGATTTTCATATTTTAAAATTTAAATTGAAGATAAACTATTAATTGAATTAGTGAATCGTGAAAGAAAATTTTCTGAGATTCGTCAAAAGCGTAAAACGAAAAGAAAAGAAAACAAATCATTTCGTTCTTCGTTCAGCACGAGATATGTTTTGACATCTGCACTGCATTTCAACTGACCAATACCAACTTCCGGCTACGTGTTTCCGGTCTGCCTTCCATTTAGTTTAAAATAGACTATTAACTAAATTAACTCTTGAATACTGACCAGAAAATGTTCATCGACGAATTGTTTTATATAATTTCACTTTGGGATCATGTTTTATCTATACATTTTTCTAATGTTGTACAGTTTATTGGTAGATGTTTATTTTTAACTTGTATTTGCTACAAACAAGGATATTATTCTAGATACAATTAATCATATATGTACAAATATATAATATATTTGAGGAATGCATTACTAGCTCAGAGTAATTACTGTAATTTATCTAATAATCGGGGAGGAGATTGTTCTAAGGGGCTGGCAAATACATTTTCGTAATTAATTATTTATATTAAAATATTAGACAATTTTTCAAGATTTTCAATAAAGCGCAATAAATTTTTCAAAAGCTTTTTTAAATAAAAGAATAAAATATTAAAGTGTTTCAATTATATTAGGTCATACTTATTTCAGGAATAAAAGAATACGTATGAAAGTACAGATTTATTAAATATTTATTACTAGAATTGGAAATATTTGGAACAGTTTTTGCTATGCACTGTTTTATTTAAGTAGAAATGGGAAAGGGTGATATTTTGTTGAAACCAGTTATATCAAACATTCTCTCAATTTAAATTAAACACCAAATATTATTTGTTATACGGGTTAAAACAAATTGTCTTGCCTTTATACACTTTTATACTAAAAAGGGCCAAGAATTGTTTAAAAAAATCCCAAATTAAGCACAACGAAAAATGTTTTACAATAAAGAAGATTTTTATAAACTTAAAGTATTAATATTCAAGTTACTTGAATTTAACTTCTATCAATTACAATTTGATTTTGAATCATCAATGTCAGTTTTCTGGAGCTATTTTATGTTAAAATTGGTCAATACCCAAACGAACCAGTTATGAAATGTAAACCCTCAATGCTAGACTCTTGAGAAGTTAAAATTCCCTCCAAATCAATGAGCACAGGACCTTTAAACAGATTTTACCCATGCTTAAATTTTATGTTTTCATTTGCAACACTGATCAATTACTAACCAACAATTAATAAAGTTTTGTTGCTTTACCTGTTATAATTTAATGAAACTTGAAAGGTCCAGAAGGCTCAATGTTAAATAAAGCACACTTAATGCCCAATTTACTCAAAAGTTTGTATCAATAATATTTAGTTGTATTTCACAGATCCGCTGATCTTGTAAAAATAAAAAACTGTTATTTTTTTGACATGAATATGTCTTAGCTCTGGGAGGTGTTGGCGATTTCAAGATAGAAAATATGTAACAGGTTTCCGTAGAAACTACCAGAGCTATTGTTTTGAATTTTTAATAAAAAAAGAATAAGAACAGCTGTATAGATGAACTGAAATCATTCCTTTTAGACATATCCATTATCTAACATATTTTCCACAGGGAAGTAAATACAAACATTCCATATGTAATTTTAAAATTTCTTAAATTTTTTACTAACCCCATAATAACAATTATTTTACTTATTTATTGTTATATTTCAGTTGAATGTCGAAAAACAGCTTCATTGTACATCAGTGATATTGATAATGTTTACTCAGCGCACAGTTAAAATTTCAGTTATCTTAAATACTTTTCGAGAAAATGCGTCATTTATATAAAGAAATCTCGTAAAACCAGAGTGACTCTATATGAAGCTAAGATACCTAGAGGCTGATTATGAAAGTGCAGAGGTAAATAAAAAATATTTTAGTATGTTCAGAAAATACGAAAAATAATAATAAAAATCACAAAAAATAGTTTTGGTGTTCCTTAAGAAGTCCCTTAAGAACTACTGAAAAGTTTTAGGACTCTATTGCCACAATGATGAATGTATGAATTAGTTTTGTACGAACACAACGTATCTGTGAATAAAGATGAAGATTTTACAGGAATTATGGGAAAATGCAGTATTTGCTCTCTTTGTCTTGAGTAAATTATGCTTGCTTTAGAAGCTTTGTTTGTTCTTTGCCTTTCGCTTTGCTTATTTTACCTCAGAGATGAGAATGACTAACTTTCTTACTAATTAATGCATTTGATTCAGAGCATACTTTAATAACATTTCAAAATACTGGTACATTTCTAAAATATAGGTTTTTACGTACAATGATCATGTTCTTTGAGATGAAATAGCAGTTGAGTACTTAATTAATAGTTTGATTATATTGACAGTGTTTTTATAAAACTTTGGGGAGATTTCTTGTCAACCCTGATTTGAGTACTGCAACAATGATTAAATAAAATTTGACTATAGATGTCCTATATTTATAGATGCAGGTTCTCTTTGACTACATGTAAACTCGTCATGAAATGTTTTTGAAATAATATCTTAACCGGATCGTTGTTTCGTTCTCTATACATTTATTAATTCCTAAATTTAATTGAAGTTTTTGGAAAGAAGTTTAACTTTTTGGATTGGAATTAAATTTTGTGCAATGAATAAAAAAGTTGTTAAAAATATTATCCAAAAATAAAGTCTTGTAAAATTTAACACCCAAACTTAAATATTTGGGAGGAATTTTTAATATTTTTCCAAAAACTGTATTTCATGGGTTTTATAACGATAGTTATTATTACTGGTAGAAATTTTAAATATGAAGTTAAGAATGGACCAAAATATACTCTTGAAGTCCGGTTTGCGGCATTGTACTTAGCTAAGTAAGACCTTTAATTTGAAAACCCAATATGCTGTTATTTAAGAATAATTTTGTCCGTCTCCTTGTGGACCTTCCCCCAAAGGGGTTATTCGGTCAATAATTGGTCAGATGTGTGCGTTGCTATTACCAGTAAGCATGTGTGAACTTTGGCATTTTTTCTATTGTGGTTTAAAAATTAAAAAAGAGTTTCCATACTTAATTATCACCCTATATATCTTGCACACCTCAATAAATAAAATGCTAAAGATTAAATTGTGTTAATCATTACAATACATTTTGTATTTACAATTACAATAGATATATTTTATTAGTAGGTAGAAACCATTTTACTTGGCTTATTCTCATGTAAATTGCAAAACGGTCGACTGGGCAACCAAAACTTCGTTTTACCAAAATAAATTCTTATTATTTGTTAAATAAAAAACGTTGAATGATAACTTAAAATGTTAAAAACATTTTACATGGTTTTTTGTGTTGAAAAGCTGTAGCCATTTACCGTTCAGGCTGTTCATACCAATTATCCTTCCATGGACTCTAACAGACAGAAACTGTGACATTTGAAACAGCCAAACCAATTAATTTTAACTCATGTCAGAACATTCGGTGGAAGAAGAGCACGATTATTAGCTTTAACCCGTTTAATGAAATGATTATTATTTTTTCAGTGGGAAATAAAGACTGAATTCTATTATTTAGAGCTCGTAATGTCCCACCCAGTATACATGTTATGTTATGCATGTATTTAATAATACATTGTGTACCAAATCTATATTTTATACATTTTACATTGTTTGTGCCAGTATAAGTTTTTTATTTTTTTATTTTTTTTTCATTTTTATTTAGGGGCCCTTCAATCACATGCCTTGTTACTTAGCCTTCTTACGTTGATAAATAAATTAAATCTTGCATCGCCCCTAAATTGCTTCCACCATCCTTAGCTAATGAGTAGACTGTAAATTTAAGTTAGTTATTAATTTATATACTGTATATAGATAGATCTAACACTAAAAATCATTAATCAGCAAAAATATACATAGAAATTAAATTTAATGAAAATGAATAAACTGTAAAGTAAAAATAAAATTTAAAACCAACAAAAGAAAGAGTTAATGTTTAGAAATAAACCTGTATTTAATTTCAAAAGAAAAATTCAATATTTATAAACAATAGAATCGTATTATAGAAAGTTCCTTTAGAACTGTTTTTATTGAAGAACATAAATTGATTATGTTGAAGACCAAAAGAAAAATAAGTTTATTGGAGCCGTGGTTGTGCTCAAGAAGATAAAAAATAAGAAACTAATAAATAAATCCTCAACAATAGTGATCTGTACTCGATAAAGCACTTAATCTCATCAATATTATTTAAAATCAGTGAGGTGAAAATATTAAACAACTTACTTTAAAGTCAACGACGAATAAAATTCACTTTTGGTCTATTCCTTGAGAGATGGACTTTGTTAGATTTTATAAATACGATCATTTGATGCATTTTCTATCAAATTTACATTTCGGTTAATTAGTTATTCAAGATAAAACTTAAACAAATCTTTTACATTTTGGGAAATATTTTATATGTATTTTTAAACTGTATCATAAAATTGTCCAACTATTTACTAGCAGTTCTTAAAATGAAATGAATATTGTGTAGTATTATTATGTATTTATTACTTTAACCCAACCCAGAAAATGGGTTTCAAAAACCCACTCAATGGGTTACCTTTCAGTTATAAATTTTTTAATAACAAAAGATTTTGATAAAATAATAACGTATTTTTAATGTAGTTTATGGAGGCCTACAATAATCGTATGACCAGTTAAAGAATATGAATTTTAAATAAATATGTAGTAAATGTTTTTGAACCTAATAATTTGAACCTTTGAACCACGACGAAAATAAACACACTTGTACCTCTCTTAGAATTTATATTTCATAGAAAATAAAACATTTGAGCTAAAATAAACGGTACCAGTGGACTGACACATACTTTCCCCCTTAAGTCAATTTAAAAAGGACAATCTGTAATAAAACTATCATGTTCTACAAAGTTATTCTAAATATCATTTAATAATTTACTGTTCAAATTGTATGGGGGGAACCCCTCCCCCCCCGGTAATACCAAGCTTTTTTGAGCTGGTTTTGTTCGGTGATTTGACCTTACACTTCATACCAAGTTTCATGGAAAACGGTTGGAAAGTAAGGATGAAATTGATTTTTTTTTATTCTCCATAAGAATAACATTAGGCGCTTTCAGACAACGTACTGCGTTTATCGTGGACAGTAAATATGGAACCGGTAGTCGTAGACAAATAATTTAAAATACTAATTTGTTCAGTTTTTTAAGCTGGTTTCAATGGCACCAGTCACGTTATACTTTACTTTTATTGTTTTCGCTGAAAATTTAAAAATTTGATTTTTTTGACATTTAAAAGCCCATAACTTTTGAACCGTCATTTTTACAGACATGCGGGTGGTGTCAAATTATTTAGTACTCTTTGCACTATAAACTATCACATTTTAATCAAAATCGTTAGAGCCGTTTTTGAGAAAATTGGATTTATCACGTTTTTTAAGGGGTTTTCGGATTGAACTACCCTTAAAATAAAAAATTCAAAAAAATGAAAAAAAAACGCCTGGAGATACGGTGACTATATATATACATGCCAAATTTCATCTAAATCGGACCAACGGGGTAGGCTGTGGCACTGTACACATCCAGACACACACACACACACACACACACACACACACACACACACACACACACACACACACACACACAGACAGACACACGGACGGACAGACATCACGTCAAAACCCACTTTTTTGGATTCAGGGGACCCCAAAACGGATATATCCACCCTCAACTAAAATTCGAAAATTTTGACGAAAACAATACTTTCTCCATATACTATGTATAAGGGGAGAAAGTAAAAGGGGTAAAATATTTGGTGTTGGCGCGTTATCAAGATGTAATGTGATTCTGGCAGGCGGATTTTTGAACCGAAGTATTTGAAGGCAGGACAACGTAATATTGCTCCAATCAAAACACGATTAGTGGTTAGTTAATCTGTGGCTGACTCAGATGCCGACATAACTATTAAACTGCTACTTTCCATTATGCATTAGCTTCATCAAACCAACCACATTACTTGTGTAAACGGTTTTGCTGTATAATATTCCTCACAAAATATTATATAGCAAAGAGTAAAAATTTAGTTAACCACTGCATAGATTAATTATTTAATCGTCGTTACGTATGATAGGAGATTTATTATATAAATATATTTTAAATTTTAACTCTCGTCAAACATTCTGCTCCTGCTTTTGAGTCAAAAATAATTACTCCCCACCCTAGCGAAAACAGTCAGTTAATGTTGAGGGCGTAAACCTTGCGTTTTTACAATGTAAAATACCCCCGTCGCAGCAGACCTGCGTACTCAACGAATTTCCAAATCAATAATATAATATTAATCATATATTTATCAATATTAATAAATATAAGAATTATATGCCCATTCTCCATAAGATAAACATAGGAAGGAGTATGCAGGTTTGCTGCTGTGAGGAACACTGAAAGTAAGCATTTCTGCTGTACAATTTTTATTTTAACCATTTATACCAAGTTTCCATAAGTCCATAGATAAAGGAGTTTGCCTATACTCTATATGATTGACATGAAAAAAGAGTATGCAGGTTGGCTGTCATGATAAACACATTAACTATGATTTGACTATGACCATTAACTATGATATGATTTTTATGATTTGAACCAAAATTAATTTAAACCAACAACGTAGTGCGTTTTTATTTTTATTATCTCGTTGGGTATAGAGAAAAACTTTGAACAACTGAATTATGCATTTTTCAAGCTAATTCTAATGGTGAAAGGTAAACATTAAAATTTTTTTATCATCTCGTAATGACGACAGAAAGAAATATAAAGAGGGAATAACTTTTACATTTACAACCTTTCAATAGGTTAGAATCATCTTGTATATTTTTGAATTTTATTATTTCATTTTTGTTTTAATAATTTGTGGTAGAATGTGTTATGAGACAGGAAAAAAACGTTTGATTGAAGAAAATATTTTACTAAAATAATATGGATTTTCTTAGGGTTGTTATTTATATCCTTCTTTAATTATTGTAACTATGAAGTAACTAAAATGCTTTATGAATAGCACGTTTCACTAGTTATTAAAGCTCATTTGATCAAGAACTAGGTTATTAGAAAAAAATTGTAGATTTTTGTTTGAAGGGGGAAAATCAGGATAGAAAGCTGACAGCTAGTGGTGACGAGCCGAAGCGACATCATGTCAATGCTGTGGTCTCCCACTCGGTTATTTTATCTAAATACAGTATGATTCAAAACCTTATAAAAATTGAGTCCTGTTATCTTGTTCGATATAACTCAAAGTTACTTTGTATATATTTGCCTATTTTACGATGGCTTTAATATTTAATTCTTTAAGAAAAACACATATGTAAGTCTATGAGGTGTGAAGATGAAATACAAAATCTGTAGTAATATGAATTTGATTAAAATATTATACTTAAAGTGTCATTTACCCAAAACTAGTTTAACTTAGTAGCAAGTTTAAACAAGAGCATGAAGAAATATTTACTATGATCACCGACTGTCAAATTAAACACGTTTGAAGTCGCTAATTTTACATCTTTTGTAAAACAATGTTTTATTATGATAACCCATGAAAAATTAGGAATAGTGAGTTCTAATGTTTTTTATTCGACAGTTGCCTATAATGTATGCTGATAAATATTTCTCTAAACTCTAGTTTAGTTTCTGTTATGCCATAATTGGGGAAAGTGGTCTTTATTCACAAAAAACATAAAAAATAATAATATTATGCAAATAGGTCAATATATAATCTTGATAATAAATTAAGAGAAAATTTTTAACAGAAGCATCAGTTGTTAGTACATCATTTAAATTACTTAAAAAATATGATTAGTCTATTTATTGTAATCTAGCACATAATTTTAACTTGGGTATATTTTACATTCATGAGATTAAAGTCAATATTAGAAATCTAATTTTGGTGGTGTTCTATTAGCTTTAATAATAAATATGTATATTGAAATTAAACTTTTATGAATGACTAGCTTCGCTCGCTGGGGGCTCCGCCCCGAGGCCCCCGTGGTTGTTGTCGACAGTCCTAGTAATTATAATACAATTAATTACGGTGTAGAGAATGTGCGTGTTAAATTACATTCCATTATGAACTGAAATAACGTAGCACAGTAGCAAAATGTGCAAGTAGAAGTCACAGTTAAAATGTAAACTCGGTGTCGACGTCCTGTAATCCAGCTACTTAAGGTCACGATTGTGTATAAATTGTGAGAGATGGTCAGGTGGGTTTAGTGCATCTTGTGTGTTAGTACTATTGATCATTAATAAAAGACTTAAAAAATATGATTAGTCTATTTATTGTAATCTAGCACATAATTTTAACTTGGGTTATTAATTTCCTATTTAAGTAACATTCATGAGTCAGTAAAGACTACATTAGAAATCTAATTTTGTCGTGTTCATACTTAGCTTTAAATACCTACCTATAGTATGTTATTTCAATGATTAATCTTTATGAAATGACACAATATAGCTTCGCTTGCTTGGGGCTCCGCCCCGAGGCCCCCGTGGTTGTTGTCGACAGTCCTAGTAATTAGAATACAATTAATTACGGTGTAGAGAATGTGCGTGTTAAATTACATTACATTATGAACTAAAATAACGTAACACGGTTGCAAAATGTGCAAGTAGAAGTCACAGTTAAAATGTAAACTCGGTGTCGACGTCCTGTAATCCAGCTACTTGGAGGTCACGAATTGTGTATAGTTGTGAGAGATGGTCGGTGGGTTTAGTGTTCTCTTGTGTGGATTAACGTCCGCACTATTGAATACTACGTTAATCCACAAAGACCATCCTCATAATTAGACCAATTCGTAATTCAGAGGCCGTGGTTTGGATTCCACGTTAAACTGTAGGTCCATTAGTTGCCATCGGCTGTTGGGCTATTAATTAACAGTCCTGTTTAAGTAACATGTCAGCCTTAGTCAGTAACAAGACTACAAGATCGTGCCACAATCATCCTACATTCCTCATTCATACTTGGCTTAAAATACCTACCTAGGTCGCCATTTCAGTTAAAAAGTATAAAGTATAAGTATAGTCACTCGCCTAACCTTATGTAAACCAAAATCTAAACATAAACAAATGCAAGTGTTTCAATCTGTGGAGTATATCTTCAACTAACAGATATAGTAAAGCAATCAGCTGTTGATAAGAAAATAGCTATAATGTAAACAAAGTTTTGTTTCCATAGTACGGGATCTTTTTTGGGCTTCTAAGGAGAAACCCAATTGAGCTACAACAAAATTGATGATCCATAAACCTTTTCCATGAAATTATACCTAATTGTACCACTTTTCATGGCAAATCGTCCAACGGTGTCCAAGAGCATAAACTTTAAATATACATGATGTTTGTATATACAGTATATACATACATACATCCTCCTTTATAAATATAGATTAATATGTAACTTTTGATATATCACTGGTGTTTTGTTGTGATTGGATTTCGGAGTGAAATGTATAAATATATTTCGAAACAACGGGACAGGGTTTGTTATTGCTACTGTGTTTGCTAGTCACGCCCTCCAAACCAATTTGTTTCCAGCCGAGCAGGAAAATACCTATCTAAAAGTCATATTATAAACAATGTCACTTCACATTATACGTAGAACGTTCATTCTAAGAATGTTTGATGTTATAGGTCCATTTTTGTTTGTGATTCATTCGTATCTCGCTTTATTCAAACTAGGCTCCACTATCAGACAATATATATTGCAATAAGTTTAAATAAATTTAAACGTAATAATTTATGGTTAGGCCTTAAGTTTACAAAATATTGCATGGAAAAGAAAGGATATCGGGAAACACGTTTGTCAATTCAGTTAAGCTTTAGTTTTTCATAACGGTTGAATAAAGCACTTTATAATCTAACGATGTTTTTAATGAACCCAAGAGATAAATCAATTCTACCAAATAAATTTTTCAAAAGCATTAAAAACATCCTAGAGTCACCTATCTTAGATGTTTTATATTAAAATCACGTCCGAACAGAAGGCATCGCCATTTTATGGGCAGTTTAGTGCCAATGAACGTATTTTTATGACTTCAGTGACACCAAATTGACTGCTGACGGCGATTTAAGGAGAGAGGGATTTTCCAATCAAGCAAAAACGATCAAAGAAGCCAATTGACACCTTACATAACCTTCATTCGTTAGATGTTTTATAATAGTACTTATGTTAATTATGTTTCTATATTATGTAAAACTAATTCAGTACAGTAAAGTAATTTAATTAGCTTTTACATAAACGAAAATACGCGAGTTTATGAGAGATTATTGTGGACATTTGTGGAAAAGGCTTCCAGTTTCGACGTTTAATTATTATTTACACTTTCGGTGTCAGAAAAGATTTAATATGAACCTAATTAGTTTTCTTTATCGAGGGTCTGTTGTATTTATAATTTCGTGCACTAAAAATATATTAGATTATTAATTTGAATAGACCATAAATATTTGCTATATTTGTCCTTTCTTTTCGTAAAATTTTAAAATTATTAATTGTACAAATAAGCTACTTACGAAAATAAGTTTTACGTGTGTACATTGAAAAAAATATTTTTTAAGTTAAAATTGCTGAACAAGTTAAGTAAAACCAACACTATTAAACTTCTGTTTCTATAATCTTTGGCTGAAATTTTCTCTTGAATATCAAATTATAAAGGTTGATACTGCAAGTACGAACCCTTTATAGTTTCATTATTTCAATTTCAAACCCCCTAAGACACTTTCAAAACTGATATAAGTTTTTATTTAAGTTCCAATTTAGCGAAAAATTGTATTGTTATCCTCTAATAAAACCATTATTAACTATGCCAAATCGTTAGTGATGAAGGGAAACCGTTTACCGTTAATGGTTTTTGAGTCTACATATGTGGAAGATATTTTTATAAGTCCGAAAGGAAAAGTCTAGTATTTAAACAAAAATTAGAAACGGGAATACAATGACTGAGTTTATTTCCCCTGTTTGGAAATAGAATATGGTCCTTCGAGCCGGATGTTTATGTGTCACGCGTCGTCTGCGAAGCTGTTTCGTAATGTTAGTGTTCGCGCGTTTATTGGTTCCAGTGTTTGCGTGGGCCAGCCACAGCCTCCAGATGATAGCGTTTAGCCTCTAAACTAAACATTTACTAAGTCCAACTTCCTCATCGTCGCAAACTAACAACTTTCGTGATTACTGCTCGCCGAGGGCACCTATCTAAGGATTTTTACCTTTCATAGCCTAAATTTCGTGATCAAATCTGTTATGAATTGTCAAAAATAGTATTCATTTATAGATTAAGCTAGAATTACCAACAATGGAAAACAATAATAAATGTATAATAACATACTTTACACTTTAGAGATTTGATAGCCAGAATTTCGTGATCAAATCTGTTATGAATTGTCAAAAATAGTATTCATTTATAGATTAAGCAATAATTACCAACAATGTAAAACAATAATAAATGTATTATAACATACCTTACACTACTTCCAGTAAATTGAGTGTCTCTCACCTGAAAAATAAAAATATAATAAGTATTGAAATATAAATATAGGACTTATATTAATAAAATTAGAAAGATACACTTTTACAGTGATGAACATAAACACAGTTTTTTTAAATAAAGGAAACTGCTCTGATTTGTGTCACTTAGGCATTAATCAAATTTATTTAGGATCAGTGTTTTTGGAAAATGATGGATAGCGGAATTAGTTACCGGAGAGAACTCCAAAAGTAGCCACAGATAGTTTGTATGGCAATTTCATACGCCTGAACTCGACACAGGACAGCTTAAATACATTATACATAGGTTTTCATTTAGTTGGTCTCCTGTGTGAAAAACTATGACACACAATATGAAAATAAATAGGTAGGTTTTCCTTTTAAAAAAATGAATGATGCAATAATTGCATTAAGTAATAAAATAAAATAAGGTTACGTAGCTTTTCGTCACAGTTATTATAAATTTCAAGAAAAACGTATCCAATTTTTTTAGGATTTATTATTACGTATTCAGGGAGTACAAATACAAAAATATCGATAAAAATAAATACATAAATATTGAAACATTTACATACATTACACTACATTGATCTTCTGCTCGCCAGCACGAGACAACAACTCAGAAAAAATATCTGTTCATTAAACATCGGAACATAAAAGACTCGAGAACAATGTCCATGCAGTGTTTATTAAAAAATGTAATTGTAAAATTGTATATTTAAATAATTGTGCAATTAACTTTTATTTACATTTTTCATTTTGATTGCTTAGTGATGGAGTAATGAACTCTGAAATGTGTATGAAAAATATAACTGCAACTTTTAGGAACTGTGACTTAAAGGAACGTAACCGTTATTTATCAGTAAATAACGGTTCTGCAGGCACCATGATAAGTAAATTACGTTGAGGATTTGGAATGTGTAGTTTTTTCATCAACTGAAAATGTAAAATTTGAACAACTATTTATTGGATAACCTAAATATTGATATGAATTTTAGTAACAAAATTTGAAAACTATAAATATTCTATATTGGAAGAAATGAAAGAAAACAGCTAAAATCAATATCATTTTATTAATGTAGGCTAATATAGTTAGTTATTCAACCCTCCAAGTGCTAACATCTCACTGTCAGATGTAAGTGAGTTGCAATTGTATAGCCTTATCGAAGTCAACAATTACCGTGACGTGCTGCCATCTGCGAGCTAATATATGCAACTTCTTGTGTAGTTCCCTGTTCTGACGCCTGAGTTCGTTATTTTGCCGCTAGAGTATGCTTTTATAGCCAAATGAGTGCTTTCTCAGACGGTGGTCATTTGTAGTGTAGTGGTTAGACAGTTGTGCTGACGAGTACAACAGTTGAAGCCATTCAAAGGGACGAGGGTTCTAATCCCGACCATGAGCTTGCAAATGTGCTTGATTTGGCATGCAAATGTGTGGTACAGGGGAGTGGAGGGCCCACCTTAAATAAACGGTGACCGGCTTGGGTGCAAGTTGATGCATTTGTAGGCTTAATTGGGATTGCAGTGGACACCTATTTTGCTTTTAAGGTTAGTGGTTATAAGGGGGGGGCATGTTTTGTGTTTTTTTGTGCATACTTGGTATTTTATGAAGTTCCGTAAAAATAAAAATAATAAAATAGTCATAGTACTTGGAGGGTTAAACAAACTCAGAAAACGGAAACGGAACGGCATGAGACGGATTTTAAAACTTTGTTTCCTCCGCCATGATGAAGCTGTCACCGCAATCCATCTGGAGACGTGAATTACCATAACAAGTTTGTCGATCGGTGTCGGATGTGTCGATAAAAGACCGATCATGTTCCCAGGTCTTGCCGCAGTTGCTGTACCTCGCCAGGCTGTCAATATTTCCCTCTTCTCCCCTTTAATACATCCGGTAACTCTCTAAAGAACCTTCTATTTTAAAAGGAAAAATTCCGTGTACATTTAAAGCGTCTGGGGTAGCTCCAGCACCTTTGATTTTTAATTTCTCCCCCTATACGATAGTATAAGGAGAAAGTATTGTTTGTATCAGAGTTTGCAAATTTTGGTTTATTATGGATATGTTTATTTTAGTGCCCCCTGAATAAAAAAGTGATTTTAGAGTGATGACTGTACGTGTAGAACCCTAGAGACGAAACTATTGGTCCGATTTTTAACTGTATTTTCCTCTAAAACCCCCCAAAAACACGTAAAATGAAAAATATATGATTAATAGTCTTTCTTGAGATGAAAAAGATCAGTCTACTGAAACCCGTTTATTAGTCCGGTAAGAGAAATGCATTAACTCTGATACACGCCTCTCTTCAAACACAAATGAACTCATAAACCTAATTCCAAATGGGATTGGGATTTTTATATGTAACAAAAACCTTATATAACCTAAATAAAGCTTTTTTGAAACGTGTCAATAGTAATATTTTTGAGCCTTGGTTTTTTAAGAGTTTTATTAAATATATTACAAGGCTTTATGATTATTTCCAAATTATAACATACTCAAAACAACAGATTATCTGGAAGAAAGCAACAACACTGTTCAATATGTATCGTTGTACCAATACGAAAAAGTCCCGTTTCGTCTTTTTTATTTACGTTGCTGTAGCAATTTAAACTAGTATTGGGTTTTAAATGTTGTATATTTCAAACTTACCGTGTGACAATGTGATGTTTCAATTATAAATTTTTTGGGGGTTTGAATATTTTAGGATAAAACATAGTTTAAATTTAACCTCAGACAAAGTTAAGAGTCTGTCAATGACTCTGTCAACAGGTTTCATAGCGACACGGTATCTAGATGTTTGAACTCATTGTAATCAAGCAATGTTAGGGTTGCTTGACATTCTGACTTTTCCACAACCAATTGTAAGCCCCAACCACAGCCGCAGCTCGTGGACGAGCGACCATCATTGTTTTATTCCGCTGGTTGGCTGGTTTAAACAGTTTCTGCTCCCGAGACTTCGGCCAAAATGCGTCGCTACGCCGACCCGGCTCGGAGGGAAGTTTTAAACAAAGTTTGAACAATTAATATTTTAAATATTGTCAACTCGTTAACTACCAACCTACCAAACTATCGCGCTTGTTACATTCATACCATTTATTGGGATTTAGTTTTAGTTTTTTATTTATTTAGCTTTTGGGATCCCTAGTTAGGTTTGAGCGGCTTCATAAAAAGGAAACAAAAAGTTTTCAAAATTGTACCATTCAACACGGTAAGAAGGCCTGTTTTATTAAAGGATAAATAACTTTTAATAGACAGTTAATAGTCTTTAAAACGTTTTACCAGTATAATGTATAGATTAGATTATTAAAATGCCAAACTACCCAGATAGGTGTTTTAAGCCAAGTATGAATGAGAAATGACTAGGATGATTGTGGCGCGACTGACTAAGGCTGACATGTTCCTTAGACAGGTTAATTGATAGCCTAGCAGCCGATGGCAACTAAGGGACCTACAGTTTAATGTGGAATCCGAAACACGGCCTCTTAACTACGAATTTGTCTAATTATGAGGATGGTCTTTGTGGATTAACGTAGTATTCAATAGTGCGGACGTTACTCCACACATGAGAACAACTATCCACAATTCGTAGCCTCCAAGTAGCTGGATTACAGGAAGTCACCACCGTCCTAGTCATTTATTTTTTATTTAAAGGGATAAATAATATTGAATAGCAAATGGTGTTTTATGTTTCACGTCCATTCACCTGCGAATGTTAGAGTCAAGAGCAGAGTATTTTATACGACCAATTACCTTGAAGAACGGCCATTTTGAAAGTGGCAATAGCGCTCGTTGTCAGAGTAAAATCTTTAAATCTTTAAAATGAGCGACAATTAATCTTTATGTTCCTGGCAATTTTAATCCCTTTTAATTTTTCACACTTTCAGAGATAATTATATTTAAAGGTATATAATTATGCGAAATATATAGCATAGTTTTTCATTGCAAGTTTTAAAAAGTATGCCTAACGTACGAGTTAAAGGTTGTAATTTAAGCGAGTAACTACGATAGACAATTCAGACCTGTGTTATGAATTACGTTTTTCGTTAGACGATGAAATATTATGCTAATTACTGAACAAACTAAACATTTTACAGACGAAAAAGTATCTTCTATCATAATTATTAATTGTAAACAGTAAGCAGAACCTACTCTATTATTAATATAATCGATTATAAGTTTCGACAGTATCGTTAGCTTACTACTAAAATGCTCGTATTTTCATAACAGCTGATTACCTCAACGTAAATTGACTCTTTCCCTCTCTAGGGGAGGAAAATATGTTTTTCGACCCACTAAGTATACATAAAAAATGTCGTTTCCGCAACAGTAAGACAAAATACATTTTTTTGGCACCGATATATCTTAGCTCTGTTGGTAATTTGCGCGACCAAAAGTTGAAACAGTGATGTCATTTGGATAGTGACGTCATAGTTTGGTTAAAAGAACAGCTGTTTATATGAACTGAAAACATTCCCTTTAGACGTATTCATGATCTAACCTTATTTACCATAGGGAAGTAAGTAAATACAAATATTTTTAAGAATATGTTTATCATTAATTGATACGTGGTTGGCTTTTCCAACATATGTTTTCTCAAAAAAATGTTATGTTTATCTTTTTTATCTACCATGTTTATCTTATACTTTACTTTATACTTTATACTTTTAACTGAAATGGTGACCTACCCAGGTAGGTATTTAAAGACAAGTATGAATGAGGAATGAATGTAAGATGATTGTGGCGCGATCTTGTAGTCTTGTTACTGACTAAGGCTGACATGTTACTTAGACAGGACTGTTAATTAATAACCCAACAGCCGATGGCAACTAATGGACCTACAGTTTAACGCGGAATTCGAACCACAGCCTCTGAATTACGAATTGGTCTAATTATGAGGATGGTCTTTGCGGATTAACGTAGTATTCAATAGTACGGACGTTAATCCACACAAGAGAACACCACACCCATCGACCATCGCTCACAGCTATCCACAATTCAGGACTTTGCCACCATCCCTGTAAAAAAATACATTAAAAATACACTAAAAACGTATGAAAAAACGTAGAAAAATCAATACCGGTTTAAGTATGAAAAACATTTTCGATACATAACGAGGTTCTATGTGCATTTTAATACTTACAATAAACGACACACAAGTAATTAGAATTCGAGATGCCTCTCCTACTTTACAAAAAAATCAAAAGTACGTACTTTCCTATTTATTTACGTAATTTTATTCAATATTTATAAGAGTTAATACTTGTAGTTCAACGTAACAGTAGAAAAACTTTACAGAAAGTTAACAAAAATTCAGTGACAATAAAATGTTATGACACGAAAAAATATTACTAAAAATATTCCTCACAAATGTGGTTGAATTGTAGATATATTTGCATCGCAAACCAACATCGAAATATATCCAAACTGAATGAATTAATTTGCTCGCTCTCACTCTGCAAGAGGCTTGCAGGAATTACGTACTGGATAACAAATGCAAATGGGGAGTTGTTATTCAGCTAGGGCGACGGTGGCGCTGCCTGGTGAGTGGTGAGGAGTCTCGGCAACCCTTCCAACTCTACAGGGACTGGTGCCAACCCAGGATCATTTTGAAGCCATATTAATTGTTTCTCCACAGAGGAGATTTAATGAGCGATTTGTCATGTACCTAGTGAACAGTATGACAATGTAATTATCCCATCGGATTTTAAACATATTTATGGAATGTAGACGAATGTACATCCATAGCTCGAATGATGACTTTACTGTAAATATATTACGTATTGTGACTAATATAGTAGACTCTCAATGGAGTATAATAACAACAAATAATATTATTCCATCACAAAAATGCTTTATCGACATGGATGTCTTAGCTCTGGAGGGTGTTGGTAATTTGTGCGACCGAAATTTGAAACAGTGACGACATATGATTTAGATAACAGTTTAGGTTAACTGAAAACATTCAATTTATAAATATCCATGATCTAACCTATTTCCCAAAGGGAAGTAAATACAAACATTTTTACGTTGTAAATATTTATTCGAAGAGAATATAAATTTTAATACTAGAAACATCAAAACTGTTTGTTATTAATTCGAACAATGGTTCTTAATATTTTAATACTGGCAGGTCATACAGACTGATTTGTTTAAGTGATTACAGGTTTAGATAGATCATGATCAGTATGTGTTGTTTTTAAAATATATAAACATAAACGTTTGTCATCCATATATGTTTGTTGTCCATATATATTAGTTATGATTTTCCAAATAAATTTTTGACATGAATGTCTTGGACCTTGGGGCATTGGCAATCCATTGGACAAAATTTTAAACGGTTGCGTCATATATAAAGACATCTGTGTGGAGGGACTGAAAACATTATTTTTAGACTTATGCATGATCTATTTTCCAAAGGGAAGTAAATACAATATATGTCAACGTCACTAATATAAAGGAACCTAAGAAAAGTAATAAATTTTTTAAGTACTAAGTTATAAAATTTATATATTTTTTACATTTAAGCTTAAGTTACGAGTATAATGTTAAACAATTTGACGCAAGACTGGAGTAGACGAAACTTTTATTTCTCTATCCTTACTGTACTAAAGAATGAACCGACAATATCAGTGCATTTTATGTATGAAATTCCCCGGGCGTTGTCGGATTCTAGCCACGCGCGGGAAAATTGGGATCCGTTTTAACAGCCAATTTGTCGAATGAGCACCACTGCTGGATACATGCGAAAGAATTCATTGGTAAAATTGGATAGAATAGTAGAAACATATTTTTTGGAAACAATTATTGTTGTGGGAGTCCCAAGTATTTGAGGCATTGCTTGATGACAACGCGGAATTTTATATTCTGAATGGACATTCTGAGAATGTTTCATAAGAATACTTTTATAGGAGTTTTACAATAAAACTAAAGATTCATAATAAACGTTTATTTAATGACACCTATTTTTAATAAGAGTATAAATATTTATGAAATTAATATGTTTGTCATAAATTATTAAAAATGCTGACAAAAAAGGAAATAAAAGGGCGCAGTGTCGGGTTTTATTAATTTAATGTTTACAAAACAAACAGGTGTGAATAGAATAGTTTTAGTTTCTTATACATTTGGGCCAACGTCGACAACAGTTTGTGGGGTTCCCACCGGAGCACTTAGTTTGAGTGGCGAGCTGTCACTACCGTCCATTGAGTATATCATAGAGTAAGACGTGGTTTAGTATTGAGTACAATGATATGTACAACGTAGACCAACAGTTTGTGGGGTTCCCACCGGAGCACTTAGTTTGAGTGGCGAGCTGTCACTACCGTCCATTGAGTATATCATAGAGTAAGACGTGGTTTAGTATTGAGTACAATGATATGTACAACGTAGACCAACAGTTTGTGGCGTTCCCACCGGAGCACTTAGTTTGAGTGTTGACCTCAATCTATTGACTATTGGCTGATCTCCATAATATGAGCACAATCTGCCATTTGATATTTGACTCATATTTCATAAGTGCAATTATAATATGAAAAAATTTAATTGAAAATGCATAGAATAAGAGTATATTTATAAATATAACTACGTGACATACTAGAAATAAGTGGTATTATTTCTTTCCGGGGGATCTTGGGACAGAGGGATCTTGTAAATTTAGAGATCCATGTATATATTATTTTTGTTTATTTTCCTTTTCAATTAAAATCATAACGACGTGAATGAATTTAACATTAGATTGAAATAGTATCAATAATCAGTTGTTAAAGGCAATTTACACTTTTTAATCAAGCGCTTTAGAGTGTTTTAACACTAGTAGGTTTATGGATCATTTGAGTTTAATAACTAGGTCATACCAGCGCAGTCATTTACCATTATCATCGCTAATGCGTTAATGAAAGAGGGAATTGTGTTAAATATATACAAAATATTGTTACAGTTTTCATTTTGTTTACAGTGTAACGTATACAGGTGTGAACCTATAAACTAACGCTTCTCAGGTGTCGTGTTGTTTTGTAAGCATTCAATTTAAATATGAAGGTAAAAAATGTTGAGTTTAATTTTCGATAATTTTTAACACCCCCCCTCTATCACACTAGATATTTATACGACACACAGTTTTAGTAATTTAATTCAATAGATTTTAAAAATAATACAGAATAACTCTTCTTTATGAAGCCACTGTACGATTAACAACAAGGAAAAATAACTATTTTTAACATTTCATAATTTATGGGGGGATTTTGATTGAGGGCAAGCTGCTAAAAAATTCAGCTTCAATTATCAGCCCAGCTATTGGCTGGGGAGTCCCAATGCAAATTCTCCCATTGTCTCGATAGGGTTAATCTGGCACTAATTACAGTTCAATATAAAACCAAACTTAAGCTTCTTATTTATCAATTATAAATTTAGTAACTTTACTTTCTTTATAGACGTAGAGATGATGATTTTTCCCTTCGTTTCCTGTGTAATTCTCAATGATTATAATCAGGTTGAATTTTAAAAGACTGTTCCTTTAAGGTTTTGCTGCGATAATTTTACAATAAGATAAACTATTGGTATTTGAAAAATATGTGCCATGATTTTAGCCAGAATTTTAGATGCTAGATTCTGGAAAATTGGAAAGTCCAGCAAAGCCGAGTACGAACGTCTTCCATCGGCATATTGTATAACACTTCAAAACAATGGATACACAAGGATTGGAAAGTGGCGTATCTTGTAATCCAGCTACTTTGATGTTACATATTGTGGACAATTATGAGCGATTGTCGGTGGCTGTGGTGTACTCTTGCGTGTATTAAAGTCCATACAATTGAATACTACATTAATCTGCAAATACAATCCTCATAATTATAAAAGTTCGTAATTCGGAGGCAGTGGTTCTGACACCACTTCGACTGTAGGTCTCTTAGATACCCCATGGACTGTTGGGCTATTAATTAAAAGTTCTGTCTAAGGAACATGTCAGCTTTAGTCAGTAGCAAACTACAAGATCGTACCACAAAAATCTTACACCAATTTCTAATTCATACTTGGATTAAAATACATTATCAGGTTGCTATTTCAGTAACTAGCTAACCTCCACTCAAATTTGAATCTGGGCTCAGCCATGCAATACTTTAAATGATTCATACAGCTACTCAACAATTCAAATATCCTCCAAACGATGCGAGTCTAGCCCTAGTCTAGTCTAGTGGAGCCTTGGACTTTTCTTTAGAGGGCCCTACGACAGTACATCCCCCTGACCTAAAATTCCTGAGAGTACGCCAATTAAGCAACTTTCTTCCTGGGCACTTTCCCATGAGGATAGTAAGGAGATAAACCACTCCCCAAAAATTGTGGTCATGCTGGGAATTTAGGGTCAGCCGGGAGCTATAGAGTTCTCCAGGAAAGAAAAGATGGAACGAAGGTAATGGGGAAACGCCTTAACGCTGGATAGCCAAAGGACTAAACAGTAATAGGATAGCTTCTTTTGATGTATCCAAATTTGATCTCTGAACTAGTAAAAACCAGAATGAGGAACAACTAGAGTTTGCTCAGCAGGTTATACAAATCCTTTACTTTTTTCTTATTGATCAATATAGGTATATTGATCCATCGGTGTGTTAATTTAAGCAATTATTTCAACGCAAAATGAAAATATGTACAATATAAAATGTTTCAACAGTTAAAAAACTGATTTAATAACGTCTCAATTGAAGGGCGTTCAACGTCAAAAGGAACCATTAATCATTGTAGCCATTTATTCAACCAGCTGTTGATCTGGAATATGTGTTACACTGAATTAAATTCACTTTATTAAATCTGTTCTACAAGCGATGTAAAACTCATATTCACTTTTATCTTGTGTGTGTGTGTGTGTGTGTGTGTGTGTGTGTGTGTGTGGCGTGTGCTCAAAACAGTTCAAAAACATGTTTATTGTTCAAAAAATCTTTACAAAACATACTAAGCCCAATGTGCCAGAATAACACGTGCGGGCATTTGAAAGAACATCGAGATATGTTTTATTTTTTCTATGATACAAACATGCAGTCCATGAACTAATTATGTGTATCTAATACAATTAATTACAACACAATTAATACAATGAATTACAAATAATACTAACACAACTATTACAATGACTACTAATACAATTAACACTAACAAGTAATATAATGAATACTAATACAAGGGACACCAAAACAATGAACACTAATATAAGATATATTTTCCAACAAATATTTCATCCTATCAAACATGCAGCTGAGGAATGCTGCTATGCTGTCCCACAAACTCTAGTGCTTTCATCTTTACTTTAGGTTTTCCATAAAAACAATTCTCATTACCTTTAATTGTAAGAAAGTAATTAAATAACTTTACCCCAGCATACAAAAATTGATGTCTACAAACTACTTTTTTTAAGTTTGGAACTATAAGAGAAATATATTGAGATGTGTGTATGTGTGTGTGTGTGTGTGTGTGTGTGTGTGTGTGTGTGTGTGTGTGTGTGTTAATTCAGTATTTGTGATAAATCTTTTGACTTTATAAATATTTTTTGAGGTGATATAACATTATACTATCAATTCATTGGAAGTAAAATAGCTTGACGCCATGAGTAATATTACTTTTTAAGAAGTTTAATTTAGTTACATACATTACCATTGACGTTCCAATGCTTGAAATTGTATATTCTGTTACACAACTGTGTTGTGAAATAACAACACTATTATTAGTGGTGAACAGTATTCAGAACTGAAAATATATTCAGTTTGGAGAACCAAAGATTTATTCCGCATTGTCATTCAAATTTGAATCCCCAGAAGATTGATCACTGGATAGACAGCTTTTCATGGTTTACAATAAACCTGATCGAAATTGTTCGAGCAATATTTTACGTCATCAATAATGGAGAGTATTTAAACATTGATATTCCGTTATTAAAAATTATGTGTCCGATTACATTAATTATTATATTTATTGTTTAAATAACTATGTAATATTATTGGCCTATATATACAGGTTTATCCCGATACCAATGAAGGCTAAATGAGGTAAAATAATTCTCATTCTCTCAGTTTATATAAGTATTTCGGAATTTAAATTTATGAATGAATAAGTTTAAACTCAGTTTCGTTGTTTTTGTCAACTGAAACATTTAGTTATGTTTATAATTTTTAGGTTAGTTAAAAAATAGGTTTAATAAACTATAAATATACTATAATTATTTGAATTGGTCCACACCAAGGTATCGTTACTACCTAACCTATAATCTGTTAATCGATAGGTATTAAAATATTATCCCGACTACAAATGAGGAATCGGCCGGGGATCGAACTGTGGACAATTTTATTTAACTTCAAGTACGCGTCAGTAGCGGTGTGTCCCCTAGCTAGCAAGATGGGATCGGACTTTTTTTGCAGGTGGTAACACTTTATGAGTACCCCCGCTCCTGCGAGGGTTATGTGGTGACTCCACCGTTAAGCGGTGTATACCAAAACTAAACCCACCTTCCCCATCCGTCCAGACGTGTATGAGCGAATGGACTTCATTTGGGTGAATCACAGCATTAGCTTTTCAGCTGTAGCTGCTGTATTACATCTTGAAGTGGCTAGAACAATGGATCGGACGTGATCTGAGAGGAGGCGTATGCCAATGAAACGTTTTACTCACTGGGCAGCACATTACGTCTGGAGCAATCAGCTGTTATGTCGGCCTGACCAAGCTTGAATGGACTAATAGGTGTTTTCCACCTGAATTCGATGCAACCTATTATACCATTCAAATTACTAACTATAATTACTATAAAAGCTTAAAACTTCAAAATGTCACGTAAGTCTATTGAAAGTTGACATTGAATTCCGTTTTGTCTCAAAAAGTTTACGAATAGACCTTGACAGATTGGATAAATGAAGACCAATTTGATTGATGACCTCGCAAAGCTGAGGTTGCTCCAGACACCACGTCGCCTATCACGTTCCTCCGGTGTCAGAGTACAAAAACTTCAAATATACCAACATACTCTTTTATAAATACATGGTGGTTAAAAAGTCCCTTACCTCCTATTATTTGTTATTTGTTAGAAGAAATAATATAACCTTTCAGAAACCATACAAACTTAAACCAAAAAAAATTTTGAGTGTCTACCAAAACTGGGGAATTTTGGGGGCAGCTCAAAATTTTTAAAGAAAAGCCCCATCGAGACGTACCTCATTTTAAATGTCTTGAAATTTAAAGACGATTGGTGAAAATTGTGGGTCACTACCTCAACCCAGTACGAAATTACGGCATTTCAAAAATTATGACCCTGGGTTTAAGTCCCTTCCCCCTTGGTTTTTGCTACAGTTTACATTTAAAGTGATTTTCAATGATGGGATTCAACATATTCTAGCTTTTATAGTAATTAAAAATGTTGGGAGGTTTCTCATAAGAGATTCGGAAGTTGACTCCTACATCTTAGACCTTAGGTGCATCCCAACATTTTTAATTACCACAACAGATAGAATATGTTCATATCATGTATTTCTATTTTGGCCTAGAACGAAATATTAGTATTTTATTTTTAGAATCTGCTATTATATATACTAATAATAGTAAAAAAAGTAAAGTTCCGTGTAACCTTCTGGCCAAGGTCTAATGTTAGAGTTTTCAGGTCGCACTACTGCCTCTAACGTGACCTAACGACCACTTATGTAGCCGGGACCAACGGCTTAACGTGCCTTCCGAAGCACGGTGGCAGTGAGAGAAATTAAATTTCATGTGTCATGACCGGGAATTGAACCCGGTTTTTTGGGTGGTAGGCCAGTACTCTACCCACTCAGCTATGACTGCCATACTAATAATAGTATAAGCTGATGAAGATAATACAAGTTACTGATTTCGTAATCTTAATATTGATGATTGCTCAGAGGTCAAAAGTTATTAAGATAAGATTTTGTATGTATTACAAAAAATTTGTTTCGATGAGTAACCCTTCGATGTGTTTTAAGGTAAGTTATACGGATAAAACTATTTATATACTGGATTTTATCAGATTATTGAATAGAATCGTAATCTATTATTTGAACTAAATTAATCCATGCGTAGAGCAACGACTTTTTTGACAACAATCATGATAATTAAAACTGTTATCATTGTTTGATTATTAATAAATAATAAACTAATCATTACACCACATTCCGTTATCATACATTATGTAAATCAATACAGCAGGATTCTCATTGGAATAAATACATGTTTCAAAATATTCTTAAAAATAAAAAACATTATTATATCATTATTATTATTAAAAATATTGTAACGTCTAAGCTTATCTGTTTTGTACGTTGAAGTACTAGTATCTACTAAACAAAATGTAAAAATACTATAGTCTAAGGAGAAATTTTAAAAGCATACAAAGTCTTAAATTAAATAATTGCAAAATTGTAACATTAATTTTTATTTTTTAAGACCCGTTTGCAAATTAGTTTTAGTGGTTTAATAATAAACATGGATTTGTCATAGCTCTTGGAGGGTGTTGGCCAATTGTAAGATACAAATTTGAAACAGTTTTCCATAGAAACTACCAGAGCTTATTGTATTGCATTTTTAATAAGAATAAGAACAGATGTTTATATGAACTGAAAACATTCACTATATACAATAATCTATCATCTGACTTATTTCCCACAGGTAAGTAAATACAAACATTTATAAGAGGTCTTATCTACATTCAAAAGTAGATTTTTTAAACCACATCATCCATTAAAACAGAAGGCAAGGTCTGAGAAATGCTCCGCATGTCCTTTTTTAAATTAAAAATTTAATTGACACTATTTAGTTGCCTCTAATAGCTAATTACTTCAAAGATCCTTCGATGTACTAGGTGCCATGGTTTTAATAACTTACCAATTTTATGTTTTTACTAGCTGACCCGGCGAGCTTCGTAACGCCTAACAGAAAATACATGTTAATTTTAAGATTGGCCATTTTCTGAAGTCAATTAGCATCGGCTTCGCTGTGAAAGCTTAGAATATGCTGTTCATTTTGTACAGCACATATTTACTTCATAGTTTTACATTAATGAATGATTCAGATGGCATTGGATAGTAAAGCATATTGCTAACGGAGAGTAAACCAACAGCTGTTTTAAGAAATCAAATGTTTTGATTTAGAAAATTTGTAAACAAACTTATTCCCCATGAGGTTAACATTAGAAATTTAAAACGCTATGAAATGGAAACTAATTTAATTTATGGAAACTGAATATACCTAAAGCATGACCGGAGCAGAGACGAATCCAAAAATAATAATAATAATAATAAGTCTTTATTTCAAGAAATACAATTACAATGTACAATACACAAATTGTAAGAAAACTGAAATTTTCCCCACATGGGCTACTGCCTGTGTGTGGGGAAAGAGTCTACAGTCTATTGCTGCACCACTTGGTGGTACAGTATGGTAAAACAAAGAAAAACTCAACAATAACGTACACAAAATAAAATATATATTACACTGAAAACATTATGCAGGCGCATACTAGGGGAGAAAGAATTGAAAAAACGTCCGAGACCTGACTTCCAGCTCACACACACTCACGCACATATGCACACACGCATACACACACACGCACGAGCTCGCGCACACTCACGCACGCACACATACGCACAAACTCGCGTACACACATCCGCACACTCACGCACTCACACACTGCAGGTTCGAGCACACACATCCGCAACACACACCCTACACACTACTCAACCACACAATCAAAGATCATTAAAATCGGTCCAGCCGTTCTCGAGTTATAATGCGTGTAACAAACACGACTTTGTTTTATATATTTAGATTAATAAAAAGTGCAGCGGATGTGTTAGATCCCGTTTTCATAGAAACTACTAGAGTTATTGTATTGATTTTTTGGTTCTACGAACAGCTGTTTAGATGAACTGAAATCATTCCCTTTAGAAATATTCATGATCTAACTTATTTCCCACAAGGAAGTAAATACAAATAAAATACGTTTAAAAAATAAAATAAAATACTGTTCTCACGCTAGAAACAAAAGTTATTAAACTTTTTTGTTAACTCTTTTTAATTATTTAATGCAATATCCATATTTTTCACGATTGTTGTCCATAATTTATCTATGCGTCTGACGATCTATTCGACAATGCTTCGTCTATTATGCAAGGTCCAGGTTATCCGAGGTGATCATGCGGCCAATTATCCTGTGTTGACCTTAGCCTAAGCCCAATCAACATCATTGTCACTGTAACATTGTTATTAACAATTAATTTAGTTAATTGCCACTTTTATTTGATAACATTACATATTGATTGCTTTTACAGCTGCTGAAGGGTAAAATTAGTTTTAAGTTTATTGCTTCCGTGAACAAAACTCAGCTTTTCGGGGTTTCCAGCTTTGGTATTATCTTTTTTAAGAAAGCGTATTCAAATGGTTTAAGTTTCGGGATACATACGAACGTTTGAGGAGTCGTAGGGAAGTTTTGTATAATTTAAGGGGAGCAGGGAGCGTAAACATTTTTTTACATTTTCTTTTTTAATGTAGTTTTAAAGAAGAAATCTTCCTCTTTCAGGAACTGATCTTAGAATTAATGTATAATTTTTGAAAACTTATATCTCAAGTTTGTATCTCAAGCATGTCTGATGGTAACCCTTATCGCTCATTTTCCGATAGATGATAAATCTTTTTTACATTTTCTGTTTTGATATAGTTTAAAAAAAGAATTCTTCATCTTCCAGGAACTGGAGATAGAATATATACATGGTGATTCTAAGTATATTTTTTTAAATAAATTATTATTTATTGTATGGCTCATTTACCGATAGTCGATTTCTTTTGTACAAATTTATAATTTTCTCAAGATCTATAAGAGATAGGGAATTGATTTTCTTATGAATGTGCAACTATATAATACTATAATTATTGCATTGAAAGTATTAGTTGCTGAGAAAAATTTTGAATATTGAAAAACCAGAAGAATAATATTGGTTTTAAACAAAATGTTTTTTCAGCAACTAAAAATGACAATGAAATAATTCTACTGATGTAGGTTTAAAATACATAAGACAATACTTTAACTCCATAACTTTTATAGTTTTATATTTTTATAGTGAGTAAAGTGTACCTAAAGTTCACAAATTGAACATTTCGGGGATAGGGCTTCCCCGCTTTCTTTAAACACAAAAACTATCGAATTTGGTATTAAAGCATTAGTTGATTAGTTCAAAATAATTAACTAATTGATCCAAGCCAGTATAAAGGCAACCGGTAACCGAATGACATGTGTGAGTCCCATTCAATTACATTTATATCCACATTAAGACAATGTATTTATGTTGAATAGCGTCTATAATAAAATGGTTTCCTAGTTAATCCTGTAATATTTTCTATTGCCAATGACGTTACAACCAAACGTATGTAATTTAAAAACTGGGTATTTTGTATATTCTATTTTTGCAACATATTTTAACCTAGTTTATTTAAAAAAAATTATTAATTTTTAAACACAGCACGTAAAGAAATTCTAAACTTTTTATTATTCAAAAAAATAATCATGATGTAAAATTATGATGTAAAATGTCCGTAGTAAAAATCTATTTAACATTTAGAAAAAGGTCAAAAGTAGTTATAACATTTCTTCTTTCACTCATCCCTTTACTGGAAGCTCGAAAATCGTTGGGACATATCAAACTGAAGGATAAACTACCCTTAAAAATCAAAAATCAAAATGTGGCTGTGATATATCCTCTAATTAGACTAATTTGTAATTCAGAGGCCGTGGTTCAGATTCCACGTTAAAACTGTAGGTCCATTAGTTGCCATCGCCTGTTGGGCTATTAATTAAAAGTCCTGTCTAAGGAACATGTCAGCCTTAGTCAGTGAAAAGACTACAAGATCGCGCCACATTCATTCCTCATTCATACTTGGCTTAAAATACCTACCTGGGTAGGTCGCCATTTCAGTTAAAAGTATAAAGTATAAAGATATATAGCCAAGTTGCACTTTTGTATATAATTAAATAAAAATTAGACCATCATTGTGGTCTCGGGGTTGTTACACGGCCAGACATACATCCAAAAGCCACCTATCTGGGTTAAGGGAACCTCAAAATGGATAATTCTACTCTCTTCTTAAATTTTTAAAAAATATTTTAGTGCAAATAATTTATCCATACAATATATAAAGAGGGAGAAACTAATAGAATATTAAGCGTTATATTTATTTATTATTTTAATTTAATTTTTTTTTCATGCAGAAATGTTTGATGGAGGATACCCTCTCCGAGGTTTCATCAGGTATCCGTTTGTGAGTATATCTATATTATAAAGTTTATGGTTATTATTAAGTATTATTACGTGACTTTAAATATTCTTCAAATACTGTTTATACATTCAACTTAAATTACTTAACATGAATAGATTAGCATTTTTGTTGTTTTTGGGAATGATGTATAAATAAACACCAGTCCCCACTTTGGCTTCGATGATCGTTATTGCACCCCTCTCATCGCTTAGAGAATTAGACACTTAAGGGACCTACCACTATCTTCAACCTTTTTTAATTTTGGGTTTTTGATGCAATGATTTTTTTTAAACGGTTACTAGGCTAATTAAAAGATTTAACATGAGAAAAGTGATTTGTTTTAAAGTAAATGACAACTGTGGACGTTTTTCAAATTGTATAGCATTGTTATAAAATTATATTTTGTTGAATAACTTTTTTACTAATCAACCAATTGTAAAAGATAAATTATATTTTTAAAGCTAAGATTACAAGGAACATTTTGGTGCATGTAGATAATGGTAATCCATTAAATAAAGATACTGGAGAGAATAATTTCGACAATGCTTGCGTAAATGAAAAAGTCGATGTTTGAATTTAAAACAATGAAATTTATTATTAAATATGTTTACACTGAGATGTCTATGCACCGTAATATTTTCAATATAATCAAGAATATCTGGTGAAAGTTATATTTCATTAGGGGCAGTATTTACAGATTTATTCATTATTGTGAATTTCAAATATGGTAAAAAAATCTTTTACTATATTTGAAATATGAAAGTGGCTATTCTGTAGATTATATCTGGTCATACCAGTTAAAAATTCAGAACCAAAAACGTGAAATTGGAGACATGATGGCATATTCTTACACCTTATAGATTCCTGAAATATTATATTTAGTATTGCAAGGATATACAGTTTAAGTGTAAATAAAAATAATAAAGTATGTTTAAATATTCTGATGTATTAGTTTCGGTATTAATAAAATGTATAGTGGTAATACGTATAAAGCCTTCTTCATCCCTTCAAAGGTTTATCTAACCTTTGTAACAATGATAAAGATAAAGTTTTAGATGTTTTGTCACTAGTAGTTTTAAATTCTCTGAGCTAACTAATTACCTGAGTATTACAGATAAGACTGAAATAATTACTGTATTATAAGATATATGGAACAAGCGAACATGGACAGTCAATGCTTGTTTGTACCCAATATTTCAAACCTGTAATAAATTCATCAGAGATTTAAGTATGCTTTTATCGTTACGTAATCACTACTGTCTGCTGTCTGTTCAGTTGGCCGCTGTAGCGGAGTGCAGTTTCCTATCGGTAGGCCAGAACAGTGCCCTGTTCATCTGTCTCATCACTTGGATGATCACCGCCATCTACTACAGACGGAGGATCGCCAGGGAGCAGGAAGTGAGAAAGCTACAGAGGAGATATCCGACGTTAGACGTCACCACCAATATTGAACTGTCTTAGAGGCTACGGAGAGGTAGGCTTCGCATGTATAAGGTTGAATATGAGACAAATATTTACTAATATTTCAATATTTAGAACAGGTGGAGGTATTATGGACCCTGCGAGAGTTTAAAGATACTTTCAAATTATTTCATCACAGCAGTTAATTTTTCACTAGATTTATAAAGATATTATACATATAATATAATATATATATATATATATATATATATATATATATAATGTATAAAGATATAAGATTTATTTACTAGTCACTGAATACGAGTGATATTTTTTGAAGTTATATAATAGTGAAAAATGCAATTACTACAAGTTATATGTTCCGTATTTTAAATTACATGGAACAAAAAAGGTTTGACAATAAAACAAGACTTTGTGTTTTATTACAGCCATGAGAATAGCACATCAGTTGAAGTATAGACCTGGGCAGAACGTACCATTTGTAAGTTTAACAATTATTTCATGTATTAAGCTGGCAAGTTTTCCTTTGCATATTGTATAGATAAGATGTATTAAACATGGATCTAGACAATTTTTATAAAACTTTAAACTATATATAAATAGGTAAAGAGTATAAAAAAAGTTATAATATCCAAGAATCAAAAAAAGTAACGTAAAACCTATTAGACAAGACAGATTTTTCAAGAATTAAAAAATTCTTGAACTAAAAATTTTCTTAATTCTCACTTTTGGATAACGTATGTAATTACAGATTAAATTAAAATTATTTTTTAAACTGTACGTACAATATACTAATAATAAACACACAAAATATAGAAAGGTTCAATTGGGGTGAAACCAGCTTAAAAACTAAACGAATTACTATTTTGAATTATTTGTCTACGACTAATGGTTCCAGAGAAAAGTTTAATCAACTGTTTGTGTACTGTACGCAGTACGTTGTCTGAGATCGCCCAATGTTATTCTTACGTAGAATATTAAAAAATCAATTTCTTCCTTATTTCCAAACCGTTTTGTATGAAACTTGGTATGCAGCGTAAGGTCGCATTACCCAACAACCCAATCAAAAAAGCTTGGTATTACCGAGGGGGATCAATCCTCCTTTGAAATTCTATCAATAATTTTTTTTGTTTCTCTAGTTGTTATTTTCAAAAGTTTGATGGTTGAAAACAATAAATTATTAAATAATATTTTGAAAAAAAAAACGATAGTTTTATTACGGATTGTAGTTTTTAGATTTACTGGGGAAAGTATGTTTCAGTCCACTGATGCCGTTTATGTTTTATAGTTGGTAACCGTAGCTCGAGGTGGCTACCTGGAGGTTGGGTTTTGGAACTGTCTCATCTATGGACTGATCGCTTGGTCCTTAACTTCCTACTATTATGAAAAGAAACTTGAGGACGAGAATGACAAGAGAAAGTGGCACCGTCGATATCCCAGCTTGGATAAGGACATTATATATTAATATTTTAAGGATATTATAAGTCTCAATTTTATGAACTATAGTTGGAGAAGATTTCCTGCATGGTAATAAAGTTTTTCTACTATAACCATTTTACCCATGTGGTGTCTTTCCCATGTGTGATCTTGTAACATTTTAATATATTTACTGTGAACAAAAGATTTATGAAAAACTAGCTGACCCAGTGAACTTCGTAACGCCTAACAGAAAATACATGTTAACTTTAAGATTGGCCATTTTGTGAAGTCAAATAGCATTGCGGCTTCGTTATGAAAGCTTTAAATATTCAACAGCTGGTTATTATGATGTACCTAATATGTATAAACTTTGTGATTATTTTATCTGATATAAACACGTTACTTTTAATCATACAGAAAATAAAAATACATAAATACAGTACATAATTCCCAAAAACCGTAAACTATTAACGTGGCGAATAATGCTGTTCATTTTGTACAGCACACATTTACTTCATAGTTTTACATTAAATTCATAAGGCATTGGATAGTAAAGCATATTGCTAACGGAGAGTAAACCAACAGCTGTTTTAAGAAATCAAATGTTTTGATTTTAGAAAATTTGTAAAAAAACCTATTCCCTTATTACTATATCTGTTGTAACAGTTCTAAGGGGTAATTTACAAAAAAATCAATTATTTCTTAAAAAATATTATTTAGTTCTTGAGATAATTACAGAAACTTTCATAATAGGAACTAAATACAATTAAATGTATGAACATAGCTTAAATTAACCTACTAAAATTTAAGGTTTAAGTAATATAGCTATTCATTTATCAGTCATTTCTAAGGAACATGTCAGCCTTAGTCATTGACAAGACTGCACGATCGGGTCAAAATCATCTTAAATAAATTTCTCATTCATATTCAGCTTAAAATACGCTGTATATACCAACAAAATTAATCATAAGAATAATAGTTAAAATAATTTACAAAATGAAATTAAAACCTGTAACGTTAATTGAAGAACTGAAACTGATTTTATTGCGTCAAGGGAAACCCGTGAATATTTCACTCTGATTGGTCAATTTAAAAGCCAATCAAGCCTCGCAGTAAACAGAGTCGTAAAATAAATAAGACAAAACCAATAAATAGCCTCAATCTTGGTATTGGCGGCCGCAGCTCGATGTGAAGTAAGAATTGCCCTGATTAAACATTAAAAGTAGTCGAGAGCTATCGGTGTAAAGAGTAAAGTTTGTTTTAACCGAAATCACACCGATAAATTGAATTACAGGAAGCGTCGCTCCCTGCAGTTGACTCCACTCCTCTAGAAACGGCTTACAATCTAATACTTTTTTTCAAATCAGATTTATTTCACACAATTAAGGTTGACAGATGATTACATATGTGAATATTACATCTGATTACATTTGATAGTTATCATAGTAGTCTTATCTGTATATATAAAATTCAAAACCCTCAATCACTCACTCATCACTAATTCTCCAACTTCCCGATTAGCTAGGAGGCTGAAATTTGGTATACTGGTTCTTTACGCCTAAAATAGGAAAGTGTAATAGTTTTTGTGACGATTTTCTCATAAATCTATACCCTATACGCCTTCAAAGTTCCCATGTTAATCTTATGGGGAAATAATTTTGTTTTGGATTCCAACATATGTACTTATATGTTACATTTTAAGAAATAAACAGCACCTATTTTTATTTGAACCATTGAGCAAGCCAAAGAAGCAAGCATAAAATAGTACTCAATGGTATCTAATTACTGTATAAATAGAATTTTTCTCAGTACAGATTTTGGGGATAACGTTTATTATAATAATTAGCCGTTGTATATTTTTCATATTTTCCTTTCTCTACCTAAAATATATAAATGGTTGATATTGTGTATTATTATCGAATATTTTATTGTGTGTGTGCGCGAGAGGGTGTATTTACCAGGCTGTAAAATTATCCAAGGTATCCTGGTGTAAAATGATATACTCCAGATCAACTTTTCATATATGTTTTAATGTTTCAATTCCACATGAATACATTCATTTCTATAAATATTTTTGCTTAAAATACCTGGATAGGCCAAAAATACAGAAAGGTAATAATAATTATATTGTGTTTTATATTTAATCTAAACCTAATTAATCTGTTTTACGTCGCTGTGACGCGCGATAGTTAGCACTAGTATATAAACACAATGTTGCTTATATTAGTGTGAAACAAGTGATTCATCCCCTAGGCTTACACTCGTGTGGGATGAAATTCTCAAAATTTAATATACTTACACACTCAGAGAGATAGGACCGCTGCCACTCAAATAAACTTTACTTAGGTTCTTAAACAAAATTAAACACTACTTATCAAGAACCAAAGTATACAGGACATAAGAGAAATACCAATCCTAGAAAAACTATTTTGTGGACAGAAAAATTATAAATATAAAATTCTTTACACATATAAACAAGGAGACATACTAAAAGCTTTACATACCAAATGCTTATTCCAAAGGTTTTATACGAGTATATTACTTATATATTATTAAGTGATTCACAATCCCTCAAAGACATTAAGTAAGCCTTTAAAACTTTTAAAAATACAGAAAATGTTGATATTTGTTGAGTTTATACTGTGACCTTTTTTGGAATGACTTACATAAACATGAAGGAACAAGTATTAGTTGTATAAATAGTAATATATTACATATTTATAATAACGGAACACAGAATAATAAGTTTCCAAAATGATACAGCTGTAGTAATACCTTTTAATAATCTTTTCAATAAATTTAGATTATTAATAATTTATTTCTAGGTGAAATTTTATTAACATATACCTGTTTTAGTCACAAGAACAAATTTAATATTTTTAAAACACATACAGTTTATAGAATTATACTAATTTACATATATTGATTTTCTAGAATCACAATGTTTTACACTATTTTAATCTACACACGCCACGGTCCCAATCAAACTTCAAAATGTCTTTTGACATGGCTATGTCTTAGCTCTGGGGTGGTGTTGGTGATTTTTAAGATGGAAAACATGTAACAGGTTTCCATAGAAACAGCTAGAACTATTGTATTGAGTTTTAAATATAAAAGAATAAGAACAGCTGTTTAGATGAACTTAAAGCATTCACTTTAGAGATATCCATGATCTAACCTATTTCCCACAGGGAGGTAAATACAAACATTTTTTAATTACGTTTGAATTACATGTACAAAAAATAAACATTGCCTAGATTTGAACTTCCATGTTGCATAATCCAAAACCAATTACATTCTATTAATGATTTTTAATCTAAACACCGCTAAAATTCCTTAAAAAGATCCAAAACAACAGAATGGAATTCTTATCGGATGAAATATCTTATCCCTAGGGAGTCCGTGTGTTTAACGTAACTGGAGACATTAAAATGATTTGAGATAGATAGAGATGATAGAGTTCCCCTGGGCATCTCTCGTCTTAGTTTTACTCAGAGTTATTTTCTCAACGAGTAACCGTTGTAAACGTTCTCACTTCAGAGTATTGAACTAAAAATGTAGGTTTAAATAATACCAACTCTAGAATTTACCCTCCTTTTCACTTAACTGAAACGTCTACAGTTATTCCACGTTAAACTGTAGGTAGGTCCCTTAGTTGCCATCGGCTGTTGGGCTATTAATTAACAGTCCTGTCTAAGGAACATGTCAGCCTTAGTCAGTAACAAGACTACAAGATCGCGCCACAATCATCTTACATTCAATCCTCATTCATACTTGGCTTAAAATACCTACCTTGTGATATGGTTGCCATTTTAAATAATCCAATCCAATCCAATCTACATAAGCTAATTCTACATAATCCCATATTCTCGTATGGTACTCTTATCAGAACGTTTCGTCTGAGTCAATAGCATTTGGTTCATAACTCATGATTGATTTTTCTTAAATATCATTTTATTGTTTTCAAGAGGGCCCAATATGTCGCCCAACACAGTCGTGACATGGCTCATTTTACGACCTCTTATAATTATTATATGGTAGACCTGCCCTACCGGCAACATATGTCTCAACATATGTTGTATATACACACTAGGTTGCATTACTCTATAGGTGTCAGTGCTAGCTTATATAGACGAATTATAGACTTACAAAGACTGGGACCGTGGCGTATCCTGTAATCCAGCTACTTGGAGGTCACAAATTGTGTATAGTTGTGAGCGATGGTCAGTGGGTGTAGTGTTCTCTTGTGTGGATTAACGTCCGCACTATTGAATCCTCAATAACCATCCTCATAATTAAATGCCCTACCAGCATGTGTCTCAACATATGTTGTATATACACACTATGTTGCGTTACTCTATAGGTGTCAGTGCCAGCTTATGTAGACAAATTATAGACATCTGTATAGGCTGGGGCCGTAGCATACTTGTAATCCACAATTCGCGACCTCCAAGTAGCGCGAATTGTGAATAGTTATAACGGATGGTCGGTGGGTGTAGTGTTCTCATGTATGGATTAACCCGTACTATTGAATACTGCATTAATCACAAAGACCATCCTCATAATTAAACCAGTTCGTAATTCAGAGGCTGTGGTTCGGACTCCACGTTAAACTGTAGGTCTCTTTTAAAGGACCATGTCAGATTTAGTAACAAGACTACAAGATTGTGCCACAACCATCTTACACTCATTTCTCATTCATACTTGGCTTAAAATACTACTTAATATTTAAATTGCACTAACTAAATAATAATATCTCTTTCTACCTAGAGAATTATCCTAATGCCTTAATAAAGTTTAGTATAACTTATAACTTTAAAATTTAATTGTTATTTCTTTTCATATGTTTCAATATTTTAGGTGTTTTAGATTAAAAAGCGGCATTATCTTGGACATGTTTGTAAAATTACAGTATTAAATCCCGTCGTATCCTTTAATTTTTTTATTAATGATCATGTTATTCTTATATTATGCATAAGCATTTCCTTAATGTCTTCCATGAGCGGTCCAGGCTTTCTCTGGCTTTTCTCTTCCTTTTAATTTTTTTTAAAAGGAGCAGTGCACATTAACAAATGGCTGTACCCTAGCCAGTTTGTTGTACTTATTATTATGTAGCTAGGGAAGTATTACCTACAGAGGCGATGCCCGCAAGGCTAATTTATTAAAATTGGTATCCTGCAGGTACGTTTGAGACACCATATAAAAAGGCATGGTGCCATATATCCACATACACCTTGGGTTTGTGTAACAGAGACGGGGAGAAAAGAAGGATGGAATGAAGAAACTAGGAGACAGATAGATGAAGAAAGATGATCCATTCAAAAAAGAAGAGGATGGATCAGCAGGAAAGTCCCATCAAAAGAAGAGTAATTGATTGCGATGGACAAAGACTACAAGATTGTGCCACAACCATCTTACACTCATTTCTCATTCATACTTGGCTTAAAATACTACTTAATTTTACCTGTAATTTTACTAACTAACAAACTTAATGGTGACCTTTCCTTTTTCATAAATAACCTGTCATATATTTCATCTTACACTTGTCATCCTTAGAACGTGAATGAAAGACAACCATTATTTCTACTTCTACTTATGAACAACCTTTTATAAATTCTCAATGATTACATAAGTTAAATTATAATAAACAGATTTAAATAATTATTACCTAATTTACGAATTTACAAACGTTACATATTAATTGGAATTCGTATGGTGAGGTTTATATGTAGGTGTTTTATGACGTGAAAACAAAAAATAAGGAAGGAGCATAAAAGATATTTTATTTTGTTGGCAAACCTGTGACAAACCGAGCGTAATGTCCTTGTCACATTCTTTACGCTTTACGAAGTGTATATTTTTCAGTGACTTTCCGTTTTATTTTTAAAATAACAGGCTTTATATTTAGAAAACTACATTGAAAGTAATATGTTGTTAATGTATTATTACTATATTATTATCACCTGAGGTACTTCCGCAACCCCCCAGTGAGTCGCGAACCACTGTCTTAAAAGCATTTTTGATGAATATGTAGTTTTATTTTTCAATATTTCACATTTCTTCAAAGGCTGTTTACTTAGTATGTAACAATACTGATGTATGTACTGTACTGCAATAAATGCATATGTAAAACTCAGGCCTGTCATATATTATCTAATTGAAATTGTAATGTACTGGATAACTTGACATCCCTGTAACTCGACAACCTCTGGATACATAAAGTGTTAAAAAGGTTTTGATTGTTATATAGACAGACATAGGCTTATGATATTTTACGAAATTGTAATGAGAGAACCTTGAGTATTTATTATACTTAGTTAAAATCTCAAATATATCTGAAGATTCGTGCTTGCATTAAAAGTTTAAAATTCTCCCATCGCAGCAGACCTGCGTACTCAGCGAATTTACAAATCAAGAATATAATAATAAATAATAATATTTGACAAGTTTTATAAATATCTGTCTATAAATATTAGAGCTAGTTCTTTGCCGATTCTCCATAAAATAAACATAGGAACTAGTATGTAGGTCTGCTGCACTGAGGAACTCTGAAAGTAGATATTTCTAGCATAACAAATTTTTATTTTGACCATTTACAACTATTATAACAAATTTTTAACGACTTTTGTATTCACCTCTAAGTACCTCAAAACGAAAAAATAACATGGTCTCGGGCTTAAGACTTGCCATGAGACCTACTAATAGCTTCCAGCCCTATAGGAAATTCCCTTAAAGTACGGTGACTAAGTACTCGTATAGAAGGTCTTATGTCCTCTTTATTTATCACCTTGGGTTGGAAAAACTCCAAACATTGCACTGCTCTCATGAAATATGGAATCTTTCATCTTCAGTTTTTTAAGTTTCAGTAGATATTAGATGAAAAGGCAAGACATATTCGTTTAGTATGGTTACAATTTGTGCATGTTTTGTGAGAGTTACTCCATCTCACTTTTTAAATTTTTTTCTCACTTTTTGGTTTCAATCAACTCCAATCGAATTCCATTTGGTTCAAATCGAATGAATGTGCATGTTTTGAATGTTGATTTCGAATGTGGATGTAAGGTTGGGTGAATGTATTTTTGAATGTGCATGTGCAGATAACGTAGACTGAATGGGATTGTCTGATAATAGTGTGGATGTGATTGCATGTTGCGCATGTACGTTTTCTGTAGCTTAAAGTATCTAGTTTTATCCCCATTATTAACTTATTTTCTAATTTTGCCTTCATCCGCATGGTTACTGGTTCTTTATATTTATTTTTTGTTAATTTTACTATACTTTTTACAAACTAAATATTGTTCCCTGCAGTCGCCAAAAAATTAACGGGCGATAGTCTCTAGGGATCTGTCCCCGCGCACAGGCTCTGCCTATGCGGGGACATTTCATTATTGTACTGTATGAATTGTAATGATTGTTTGTAAGGAAAGAATAAAGAATAATAAATAAATAAATTTAATTTAACATTATTTATTGAACGCAAATGTTTCAAACTGAAAAAAATATAAACCACGGTTTAGTATTTAAACTTGTAAATCATTTGTTGCTTTAAAATGTCTTACGTTCAACAATAAAGATTCGTTTTATCAAATTAGTGAAAATAATATTGGAAATCATGACGAGTAAACCCAAGGAGGTGCTATTCGAACGTCAGACGTGCGCAGTTATTGTAAACGTCTGTTCCACATGACGTCAATATTTCTTAGAAAAACGCGCTTTGTTCTGAGAAAAACTAGTATCCAGGAACAGCGGAGATTCGTTATAACCATACAACAAACCCAACCTTACACAAACGTATATGTAAGCACGTGTATTACAAACTACCACGTTGTAAAAAGATTAGATTAGATTATTGAAATGGCGACCAAGTTAGTTATTTTTAAGCCAAGTTTGGATGAGAATTGAGTTTAATATGATTGTGGTGCGATCTTGTAGTCTTGTTAATGACTAAGGCTGACATGCTCCTTAGACAGGACTCTTAATCAATAACCCAACAGCCGATGTGAACTAAGGGACCTACAGTTTAACGTGGAATCCGAATCATGGCCTCTGAATTACGAATTAGTCGAATTATGAGGATGGTCTTTGTGGATTAACGAAGTATTCAATAGTGCGGACGTTAAATCCGCCCAAGTGAACACTACACCCACTGATCATCGCTGACAACTATCCACAATTCGTGACCACCGTGTAGCTGGATTACAGGACAAGGTAGAAGTTATTTTAGATTGTGTTTAATGTTGTGTTTCAGATAATAACCTAGATAAACAAACATCAAGACGGTTCAGAGATGCCCCAGTTTGTAGCTAAGTGTTAGGTCTAATTGGTGTTCAGCGACCGGAAAAAAATGTGATTAGATTTCCAGACGCGATTTCTTAACTAGTTCATACGGATTAAGTAAAATAAAAACAATGTTACTACTGTTAAAATTAATGTTTGAAAAAAACCAAATACCTAAACTTTTGAATCTATATAAATAAAACTACATTTTTGCCTGTACATTGCACAGAGTCATTTTTTAGTTAATTTTATGTTTTGAGTGTTAGAGAAGCCATCTTATTTATGTGTCTGTCTGTTTGTCTGTCTATGAAGCTCCAGGAGGCATTTTACGACGTCTTCTCCGAAAAAAAACGGGATAACTGATAACAATGAAACTTATTTCATGCATTCTCTACATTTTAGAGAAGGAGTTTCAAAGCTTGAAATTGTCTGCCGTCCCTTGAAAAGTAAATAACAAGCATTTAAAACCCCACTTTTACGCGATATTGATCACATTTTGCTTTCAGTTTCAATGAATTTTCTTTGAAGTTTAATGATTTAATAGAAAGAAAAACAAATAGACGTGAAATTAAAATCAATATTAGTTTATGTTAGTCATTGATTTTAAACCCATTTCGAAACCGTACGCTTATTACTTTCAATCATTATCTTAACGTATAACTATTTTTAATAATGATATAAAAATGTTCTAATCTATTTGAATGTAAATTAATGCTAAATAATATCCCGGGATTGACTACCACCATGCGGGTCATATGAATGGCTCACTTTTTCATAGGAAATTCGATAACAAACACATATTGAGATTATCCCATTAGTTTTGTATCTTGATGTATCTATGATTGAAGGTGATACTCATTGCACGAATTCTTAGAACTAAAAAACAGAAAAGAAAATAACTGAAGACGTTAATGTAATATATGAAAACACCCCATAGAGAAGATTGTTTAAAATTAGCTTTGATATTATAATTTTTACAGTTAACATTCTTCACTCAACGAAACTCGTTAAAGAAACCTCATTAGTTTCCTCTGAGTAAAAGCGTTTCCGGTGTCTGCACACCAATTAAACTCAACACCCTTGCGGAGCACTTCACGGAACTGGGGCACAGTTGCACTCCCAACTCTTGATATGTGTTTATAGAATGTCTTGATCAAGTTTATTGCGTGTGAATGTTTACAGGAGTCTCACTTGGATACGTTTAATTAAGCTAGGATTTAGTATCTTTTTAAAACCCGAACAAAATGACACATACTTTCTCCCCTGATAACATTTAAAAAGGAAATTGTTATGTGATGTGACCTTACATGTATAATATGTTTCATGGAAAACGGTTGAGAAATAAGGAATAAATTTATTTTTGATATTCTCCGTAAAAATAACAGCTGGAAGCACGACGCCCGAGGACGATGGACTGCGCGACTCATAGAGCAGGAACGACTGCATGGTGAAGTGGATTACTCACTCAGTTTCTGACAGGCCACGGCTATTTCAAGTCGTACCTGTATCGGATGGGCAAAACCGGTTCACCGGATTGCACTTACTGCCCGGGCGTTCCGGACGATGCGGAGCACACTTTCTTCCGCTTCCCCCGCTGGGAAAGGTCCCGCCTGGAAGCTGCACGAAAACTTTGTGTTTTCACGGTGGACACGGTCTGCCACAAGATCATTGAGGACGAGGGAAACTGGGATTGTTTGTCACAGTGCGTCCGAGGCGTCCTTCGAGAGAAGAAAAGCGATCTGGATCGTGAAGTGGCCAGAACCCTAAAGAGTAGAGGAGGTTTTCCGCATCTCTCTAAAAATAAACTGAATCCATCAGAAATTAATTTAAATGTACCTATAACATATTTAAGTACGTTTTATACATACCTTCTGTAATAGCCAGGCTCTTAAATCTCTACTCTAAAAAATGTTTATCTAATGTACATTCGAGAAGAAAATATTTAGAATAAAAATTCAGAAAGATTTTTAAAATACGTACGATGTTTGAAATTGGGTGGGATGATTTACATACAGATACAGTTTTCGTTTGTTTTGGCTATTATCTGATAGTGAGGCACTAACATTAATTAATACTTATGTTAATTATTTATTAATGAAACAACGTGGATGAACGTGAATAAAGTTAACTGAAATGTGACTTTAGAGTTTAATTCTCAACTGGTGGAACTTAGATAAATTAAAAAATAATGAAATTTAATAGATATTCGCAGTACGCATATATTTTGTACAATACATATAGGGAGTATGATTCAAAGTTGTTGATTAAGATGACGAAAGTAGATCTTTATGATAAGCAAAGAGAGTTGTTGCTGAGGGATTTCTGGGTATCCTAGCTTCCGTTTTGTCACCGGAAGAAGCTACTTATATCCTTTCCACTGCGGAAGTTTACTCTGGGGCGACTTCGCTCCAGGTGGCCTGACTCTGGTAGGAACTTCAAAACCTCTACTTACTCCTTTATTCATTAAACTAAAATTATAACGTAATGTAGCAATAACGTATAATATAAATTTAATCTTTATACTTCAATAACTGTACTATCAAATTACCTTAAAGAGATTTTAAAATAAATTGACATCGATCACTTCAAATATGGTTATTTAAACAAATAAAATAAACAAAATAATTAATAATTGTCAATTATTTTAATTAAATAGCAACTATTTTCACTCATACCATTATATTATTTGCTATTGTTGTTTTTAATTTTAGTACTTTTATGTAAAAATGGGTTGGTAACTATAATTATTTTGAAAAAAATTTAAATTAGACCATCTAACACAAAAATTACAATTTTTTTCTTATGTGATATGTTTTGAGTATTTTTTATTGATTGACTGTACAAATACATTACAATTTTTAGCTTTAGACGTACAAAATAAAAATAGTCATTAATAGTAATTTTGTATTTCACTGAAGCATAGTAGAGTTTTGGAGTTTTTTGTTTTAATCGATTTACATAGAGAAATATTTACGAAATTCAAATATAGTTTTACTATTTAAATGGTTACAAATTCTGTTATTACCTTTTGATTGGATACAGTTACAAATATACTTTTTTCTAAAATAAAGTTTTGAATATCCACATGCTTGAAAGAAGGGCTATGAGGTCATTATTCACTTTGATTTACACTTTCGAGGGATTTCAGTAAAATTTATTTCCCAGTGCTGTTCTACAAATGTTTGCTACTTATGTGTTTACGTCCTCAACATTGAAACGCAACATTTTAATTAAAACCCCAAACACCGTGTAGCAATAAAATGATTTAAAAATTACAATTATATTGAATGGCCATCTTAGAACTAATAATACGGTTCCTTTATTAACTAACAGGGCTTAGTTCATTTACTGGGATTTTTTACTTCTAGGAATAAGTAAAACAAGGATCTTCCATCATTTATAGAAAATGTTTTATTACGATTTTTATATAAGAGTGTACTGCATTATGATAAAAACAATAATTATTTTGCTGATGTTATTTTTTAAATTCATTCCACTAGCTTTTAGAAACGACTACTACTGCGTTTCAAAACTTTAGATATTATAATGATTTATGTAACAAGGTGTATGACGCATGAAAATTTCAAGAGAAACTTTAGAATATAATATTCATTTAAATACTTTTAGCTTTACAAAAAAATGTTTACTTACTTCGATTACGAACAGGCTGGTATTCACGTGATGTATCTTAAGTCAATTTTTAAAGTAAAACATTTAAGTAGGGGGTTTTTAAATTTTCAGACGTTGAGGTTTAGTGTGTAAAAATATATTTAATCGCTAAGAAAAATGTTTAAACCTTTTTAGAAACGAATGGAAAAATAAGCTGGAATAAAAATCTTCCAAGTTGGTTAAAAGTAAATAAGAGAGAAGTTGATTTACCATCAAAGACTGGAGATGTCACCTTTACTGATCGAAGCTGTCTTTAGCATTTCAATAAAAAACATTCCCTCAATATCCTGAGCAATTTGACTCTACACAGTTTTTCTTTTACTCTTAAGTAGTTTTATATAAAACACAGCCTAACCCAACCTGCAGACAGCTACACGAAACAATCTTACTGTAGCCTACAACTATACAATTTTAAATATAATCAAATTTGCTTGTAAGATCATATAAGTTTAGTTTTGAGTAAATTGAAACAATATAACGGATTAAAATTTGTGTAAATTATTTCTTGAAATTATTTTTATTCTTAATTTTTGTATCTAAATTTGCATCTATTTGATTCTAGTGATAAACCATTAGGTGACAGTAAAGCTACCTAAATAGTAAAAATACACATGAAACATGGAAAATATGTACCTGCACTACATGAAGAAAAGCTAAATCCTGAAACAAGAGTGTGGTTCTAATGAGAGATTTAATGAGAAACAGCCTCCACAGTGAAACTCCGTTCCCTGTTTTCTGTACAATTAAAACATAATATTGTTAATTGTCAAACGAGCACAAAGTTTGATGTTAAAGGTATTTGCTCTTAATATTGGAGGATTTTATAAATAAAAAAGTCAAATAAAAATAACCCCCTTACTCTACACGGTCTTATAAACAGAGACAAAGATAACAGAAAAATTATCTATTATAGATTAGATTAGATTACCATTTGAAATGGTGACCTACCCAGGTAGGCCAAGTATGAATGAGTAATGATTGTGGGATGATTGTACCGCGATCTTGTAGTCTTGTTACTGACTAAGGTTGACATGTTCCTTAGACAGGACTGTTAGTTAGTTAAATAGTGTTAGTTAAATAGCCCAACAGCCGATGGCAACTAAGGGACCTACAATTTAACGTGGAATCCGAACCACGGCCTCTGAATTACTAATCGGTCTAATTATAAGGATGGTATTTGCGGATGAACATAGTATTCAATAGTGCGGACGTTAATCCACACAAGAGAACACTACACCCACCGACCATCGCTCATAACTATCCACAATTCGTGACCTCCAAGTAGCTGAATTATAGGACGTCACCACCGTCCCAGTCAAATAAAGGTATACATCAAGGCAAGTTAATAAATTCATATACTATATTTTAAATACCAAGAGTAAATACAACACTTTCAAATACTATATATTTTTATCTGTAACTAAAGTTAAATGTATCTTAAGTTTCTATATTTTAAAAGAGGATAAAGCTACAATACAAATACAAGAAATTAATTTTTACTCTCTATTTAATTCTACAGGTTTTTATGCATGAACTGATAATTACCTGTGCGGTGAAATCCCATTGTTCACGTTTACTGTGTAAATATATCTTGCCTATTTTGTAAGAGCCATTATGAAAATATAAATTAAAAAACGAAAATCGTTTGGGTTCGATATAGACTCAGTATTGTTTTAATATGGGTTGAGTTCTCAAAATCCTTACAAACATTAGATATTTTTTTCAAAATGTCTACGTTAAATTATTTTAATGTTCGCTTGGCAAAACTCCGAAGTGAAATGAAACGGAAAAGAGCGGAAAAGAAATCTCATCAGTGGTTTGTAGTGAGGAAGTCTCATTCTGACACTAATTGTTCATGAAGTCTCAGTTGCACAAACCACAGGACGTTCCAACTCTTTAATTAAAAATCCACCAGTTTGTACATAGAGCTAGGAGTCCAGCTGCGATACTGTAGTGACGTTGACAACAGGGAACAGCTCGGCGTAGTTCAAAGAAAATATACATACAGTTGACTACTATTATATAAACATATTTACCTTTGACTAAGGATATCTAAAAGTTAATGATTTCCACTGCGGCACATAATAGACTTGGGCCGTGAAGTGTCCTGTAATCCAGCTACTTGGAGGTCACGAATTGTGGATAGTTGTAATTGTGGTGTAGTGTTCTCTTGTGTGGATAACCATACACACAACTGAATTCTACTTTAATCCGTATCATCCTCAACATTAGACCAGTTCAAAATTCAGAGGACGTGGTTCAGACTCCATGATAATTTTCCCTTAATTAACAGTTATGTATAAGGGTATAACTGAACCTTTGAGTTTTTTTTGACATTATTACGTTTTAGGGGACTGTTGGCAATTTGCGAGACCGAAATTTGGCACGTCATAAGGACATCTGGTTAGAGGTACTGAACACATTAGACTTATCCATTTCCAAAGGGAAGTAAATACGTAATATTAATAAGTAAATAAGTGAGCGTGGTTCAGATTCTACGTTAAACTGTAGGTTCCTTAGCTGTCATCGGCTGTTGGGCTATTAATTAACAGTCCTGTCTAAGGAACATGTCAGCCTTAGTCAATAACAAGACTACAAGTTCGTGACACAATCGTCTAATACACTCATTTCTAATTCATACTTGACTTAAAATATACCTTGATAGGTCGCCATTTCAAATTGTAATCTAATATATGATAAATGTTTAAATAACAGGGGTAAAATAAAAGCTGTAGTATTGTATTTATCAAGAATCTTTAGGTGGTTTAATATCAGGGATATCTTTGCAAAATGTAGGTTTTAGTTTTATACGGTAACTAGATTTTCAGTGGTGAACGACGGCTGTCAGGTCGAGACACTGTATGTCTGGTTAGTCAATGTGACTGACGCTCATACGATATCTCAACATAGACTGTAGGCCCTGTAAATATAGTAAACTAGCCACAGTACCCGTTCTTCGCACGGGTAAAAAAATTATAATTTTTAAAACGGGTAAAATTTAAGTTACAATCAATTAATTCTTTATTGTTTACAAAATGACAAAACACGAGTCATTTACTGGCACACATACAACATGGCAAAGTAACATCTGTCAAACATTGGGAGAGGATAAGGATTAACGTAATAGAGACAGTCGTCGGGAAAAAAACTTAAAATTTACCATTCCACTATTTCGAACTAATAATTCACTAATCTCGATCCAGCGGTTTATCTGAAAATCAACTTTATTTCTTATTCTTCCCGAACTGTCAAAATATATTTTAAACGGATGTTGTCATTAGAAAATGTAAACATTGAAATCTAGGACGGTTACGGCAGCTTTTTTTCTTCTTCTTCCCGAAATGTCAAATTTTAGTGTTCACAGCTGTTGACATTTAAGTAATTTTATGTTTTCATTCTTTGAAAATGTAAACATTGAAACTTAGGACGTTCATTGGGCGTAGCCCGAGGGGATTTTAAGGGAACTAATATGTCTATGTGTTGCATGAGTTTAAGATCTACCTTTCTGTAAAATTTCAAACCGATCGGTTCAGTATTTTTGTCGTTTACTTGTCACAACAAACCCACAAACAAACCCACAAACATACCCACAAACAAACCCACAAACATACAGAAACCAACTCTTCTTTATAATATTATAGGTAAACAAAAAGACAGTAAGCACCAACGTTTTTAAACCAAGATAAAACATTTTCAACCGTTTTGTTTTCAACAAAACAAATAAGCTATTACTATTGCGTACTACTAATTATTAACAATTTAGAAATTCTGTAATTTATATCTAATCCCTAGAATATCTACTAGGAACTCTATACCTCTTCAATCTTCCAAAACATATAAAGTACGTGGCTTGTTCTACAATATAGACTAAACAATTCATTCACAAAATCATAAATAAATATAACGCGTTTTATAAGCAACCATATTTAAGCTAATGTTAGTATAATTTGATTTGAGTTAAATGTAAAAAATAAATTCAGGACGAGTACATGCACCTGACAAAAATATAAAAATTAAAATTTGTAATTATTGTGATACAATAATTTAGAAAAAAACTTAACTGATTTTAATTTATGCAGGTTTAATAAAATTCACGTTTTATTCCAATCTTAACGGTTGAGAGTTTAATATTTTGTAAAGAGAAAAAACGTCAGTGACGTTAATTCACGACCGAGGCACGAGATGGCAGCACATCGATCGATTCTGACTTAAACATCCAAATGAAAAAGCTTCAGCTACAGCTCCTGTATGAATCTGCAGCTTCTATGATGCCGGATTGACTTTTGCGACATCTGTTGGCGTCTTTACAAACTAACTGTTGCCTTCCTTATATGTGCTTTAAATATCCATGATTATAAAACTTGTGGAATTATTTTTTTAGTAAAAGTTGTTTATAGACTTTAAGGTTTATGTTTAGATTACATTCTAAAGGACTGCTGTAGAATATGTTTGCTCTTACATAGCTTTAAGGGACAATAATATATACTTCTATTATATATATTTTTAATTGAGTATATTTGTCTTTTGTAACGGAATGGGAATATAAAATTATTAAGCTTTGTTGAACACAACGAAACTATTTAGTATAATTACAGAATTGATACCAGTTTATTGAGTACTAGCCAAAGTACCCGTTCTTCGCACGGGTTAAAAAGGCTGAAAGGTGTAGGCTCTACTGATACATTTAAGTTATTGTTAATTAATTCCTCATTGTTTACAAAATGACAAAACACGAGAGTCTACAACATTTCAAAGTAACATCTTTAAAATAATTGGAGAGGATAAGGATTAATGTAATAGAGACAGTCGTCGGAAAAAACTTAAAATCTACCATTCCGCTATTTCAAATAATTCACTAATTTCGATCCAGCAGTTCATCTGAAAAATCAACTTTATTTCTTCTTCTTCCCGAACTGTCAAAATATAGTGCAAACGGATGTTGTCATTAGAAAATGTAAACATTGAAACCTAGGACGGTCACGGCAGCTCTTTCTTCTTCTTCTTCTTCTTCCCGAACTGTCAAATTTTAGTGTTCACAGCTGTTGAAATTCAAGTAATTTTATGTTTTCATTCTTTGAAAATGTAAACATTGAAACTTAGGACATTCATGGGGCGTAGCCCGAGGGGATTTTAAGGGAACTAATATGCCTATGTGTAGCATGAGTTTAAGATCTACCTTTCTGTAAAATTTCAAACCGGTCGGTAAAGTATTTTTCGCATTTACTTGCCACCACAAACCCACAAACAAACCCACAAACCCACAAACAAACATACAGAAACCACCTCTTCTTTATAATATTATAGATTATTTAAAAGGACGCATAAAAATGTTGAATGTTGCAATTTTTAATCGTCCCGAAACATTAATTTGTGGAAAATATAATAGTTAAAGAATGCTGTATTATTGAATAAATGTCATATTGGAAATAAATAACAATATTTGGTTACGAAAAATAAAAATAAGATTAATCCTAAAAATACAGTATAAAATATAATATCTTTGATATATTAATAAAAAAATCTAAATTAATAAATGCAACGGTGAGTAAAGCAAGATCGGATAAACTGTAAGGACTGATAATATTAATGCAAACGTCGTGAGTGGCAGGTGCTTTGTTGAGGACTATTAATTCCAATTAGCAAAGTGGAAGTTTCCAGCTTTAAGCCGTGGCGTTGGATGCTAATAGCACTGCAACTTTATGGCTTACTTGAAACTTACAAGTTTTAATTGGCGAATTGTTTACCATAACTGTTTGTCGAACGGAACGGTGTACAGAATATTCAGGATTTCTCAGGGTTTATATTTGTAGTATAATTATGTGTGAAAAACTTACGAATAAATAAGATCAATTGACTGGATGGAATCAAACCTGGAAAAGAAAGTTTCTATTAGTAAACATTTTAGAAACTGGTTTGTTAAAATATAACCTGTAAATAGTACCGAGTGTCCTACGAAGAGGTTTAAAACGTTTTAGATTGGTCACTCTATCCCCAGATTTAACAGTGTGTGACGTCTTTTCATGGGTTATTTGAAGGAATAGTTTTATACCCATGAACCAATGATGAGGAACTAAAACGACCAACTGAAGAACTTCTCCGAATATCACAGAATCTCTTTTAAAAGCTTGCGATTCATTTATTAAGCGCTGTTATCAGTGTGTCGTTGTGGATGGGTCACAGTTTGAATAATTTTGGACTCTCCTTTAAGGCCTTAGCGAATTTTCCTTAGGGGGAAACTATATTCTACTTTCCTCGTTAAAGGCCATGTTTAAATGTGACGATAAAAATATTTAACAAAGTTTAAAACACAATGTTTAATGTTTTAAAAGAAACATTTTCAATACTATACTTATACTTTATACTTTAACTGAAATGGCAACCTACCCAGGTAGGTATTTTAAGCCAAGTATGATTGAGAAATGAATGTAGGATGATTATGGCGCGATCTTGTAGTCTTGTTACTGACTAAGGCTGACATGTTCCTTAGACAGGACTGTTAACTAATAGCCAAACAGCCAATGGCAACTAATGGACCTACAGTTTAACGTGGAATCCGAACCACGGCCTCAGAATTACGAATTTGTCCAATTATGAGGATGGTCTATACGGATTAACGCAGTACTCAATAGTGCGGACGTTAATCCACACAAGAGAACACTACATCCACCGAACATCTCTCACAACTATCCACAATTCGTGAACTCCAAGTAGCTGTATTACAGGATATATTTACTGGATATACTGTACTAACTAAAACCAACTAAAAACTACTAAATTTTCAACTTCCAATATTCAGCCACAAATCTTGTCATTGCATAGAAGTATGTCCTCATGAGAGCACTGAGAACCCAGCAGTAAACAATCCAAAAGGTGATCATAGCTCTGTTCTAAGCCACAATCGCAGTTGATATCGTCTTGTATATAACCCCACCGGACCAGTTTTGTTTTGCACCTTGTAACCTTTGTGCGTAGTCGGTTGAGAGATTTCCATGTCGTGAAAGGAAGTTCAGCACCATGACTAACATTTTCAATATGACACCATTTTGTTCCTACAAGGGTGAGGGAGCTGAAATTTTACCAGAATATTTTAAAACGTTTTTTTAGGTGTGTAAAGTTTCAAGATGGTCGTTGCATAAATGGCTAAGTGATAAAAAAATACCCGGTATATTAAAAACATAATAAACATTGTTGTTTTATGGTTTTCATTATTATTTAGACTTTAGTACAGTATGCTTATTAAACACACACTAATCATCGTCATTACGTAGTTTTTAAGACTATTTATTTAGACCCATTTTGTTTCATTGTTTTTATAAACAATAAAAACAAGTTTTAACATGTAGTATTGTAAATTAAACTAACGGTTTCTAATTTTTATTTAATTTTTCCTATTTTACGAATGTTTAAGATCCATTTCGTTGGTCGTTGGAGGGATATTTACACTGCTTAGAGTCACTGAGTCAAAGGAGACTGGAGGCGGGTGACTTGTGACTTGAGCCCTCATAAAATGTTACCTCCACGTTACACCTCAGTGATCTGCGACTTTAGATATCAGCTGTGTAAACATTTCATCCAACATATTCTTAGAACAACCGACGAATCTCAAAATTCAAATTTAAACAAAATTACTCTATCGAATAATATTAGATTCGATTAGATTAGACTATTGAAATGACGACCATACTACAAGGTAGGTATTTTAAGCCAAGTATGAATGAGGATTGAGTGTAAGATGATTGTGGCGCGATCTTATAATCTTGTTACTGACTAAGGCTGACATGTTCCTTAGTCAGGACTGTTAATTAATAGCCTAACAGCCGATGGCAACGACTAAGGGACCTACAGTTTAACGTAGAATCCGAACTACGGCCTCTAAATTACGAATTGGTCTAATTAAGAGGATAGACTTTACGGATTAACTTAGAATTCAATAGTACGGACGTTAATCCACACAAGATAACACTACACCCACCGACCATTGTTCATAACTATCCACAATTCCTGCCCTCTAAGTAGCTGTATTACAGGACGACGCTACCGTCCCAGGAAATGGAATGTGAAGAGTAAAAGATAGAGAGGGGTCAGGATTCTTTAAAACCCCACAGGTTTTACATTATAGCAGAAGCCAAGAGCAATACAAAGAATAAAGAGCTTTGGAAGCGATTTGTGGGAATACGTTTAATTCCATATTATTTCTGGAGTAAATAAGCTATTTTTTATCACTATAAATGATTTACATCTGAATTACACTAGTTTATAGTTTATACCCTATCTCTTACGGTTCTTAAAGATGTAAAAATATCCTTTGTCACTACAAAATTTGTGGCAATCCATGTGAAACGCTCAGCACCTGAATGCGAATGGCATCTGGTAGGAGTTAGATAGGCTTTTAATTTAACTTTATTATATAGGAGAAGCAATTTATTTAAATATTTACAGTTGTAACTATTATTAAATAATACATTACTACGATAATGTTATATTTTTAAAATAGTTTTCATAAAGGTCAGTTGAATCTGAAATTTTAATTAAAATATATGTTATTAACATCGAATAAATAGTAAGTTTGAATTATGTTTTTCGATGAAAAACATTTTTTACCATACGATAATATAGTAGTTTAGTATTCAACATGAAAGTACATTTAACATTATAATAACCAAAAAATCTGAACCTGTGTTATAACATAAGTTTTTTTATTTAATTTATTAAAATAAATAACATATAAAATTAAGTATTTACTCGTGAAATTTTCATTTGCATATGTAAAGCTCTGTGCAGAAAGAGGTTCTAAAAATGCCAAAACAATGTTTCACAAATTAAAGTAAATTAAAAAATAAATTAACATGAAAATTACAGAAAACAAATTAATAAGTAGACACATGTTTGGCTAATAATTCATTATAATATATTTATAATTGGCATATAATTCATATTCAGAATTAATTCATACCAAGATTTTTAATGCATATTAATAGATTCAATTTGTATAAATTAGCATTAGTAGTATTTGCACCAGCCTAGAATGACTGATGATTATTTATATGAGAGATAATAAGGTTATATATTCTTCCTATGTTTTGGTTATATTTAACCTTATAATAATGTTATATAAAACATAAAATTCTGAACAAATTACTTAAAATAATAATAGAAATTTGTTACACCAAAATGGTAAACAATATCATTTCAATATAATATTATTTAATAACGAAATGGGCAATGACATTAGTCAAGTGATAAGACAGAGCATAACAAGGACGTTGCTGATAACAGGTGACAGTGTAGCAGGGTCAAGGTCAAGCTGATAATATAACGGGTGGTGCTGTTTTATAGCTGGCATTACCTGTGTCCCTTGTGACAAATTGGGTTGGTTGGGTCGAATTGTTTAACATAATTGAAGTAATTTGAGGTATGATTTTGATACTCTTTTTACGTATTTTCAGCCTGATGGTTAGCAGTTTAAAATCTTGAGAAATTGCAGACTTTAATGTAAAAACTACCGTGTAGACTTCGGTGATGGGTTCAAATCCCAGGATACCCATCTTTTTATACCGCTTCATCAAAATTTACACTTTTTTATGGGATAATAAATATAACAATAGCTAATGAATAGTGACAATATAAGGAGACATCAAACGAAAAAAAACTTTTTACAAATTTTAGTCTTTGGTTTTAGGTTATGGTCTAAGATTTTCCAAATAAAGTTATACTTTATTTATACACCTAAAATATCTTGAACAATAGTTTTGGAAAATGTTCTTCATGCAACATTTTCTCCCAATTTCCGTAAAATAATCTGTTAAAAATTTGTTAAAAATGTTTGAATTTACTTCCCAGTGGGAAATAGGTTAGATCATGGATATGCCTAAAGGGAATGTTTTCAGTTCGTCGAAACAGCTATTCTTATTCTTATATATTAAAAATGCCATACAATAGCTCTAATAGTTTCTACGGAAATCTGTTTCAAATTTACATCTTACAAATTTCCAACACCCCCCCTCCCCAGAGCTAAGGCATATCCATGTCAAAAAAGAAAATTCCTGAGAATTGTAAAAGTTAAGAAGGAAGATGCTATGAAGTACAATGACTTTTAAACTTGAAATGTTTTAACCATTTAAGTGTTTATTTTGTTTACAACTCCAAAGATTCTAGTAACTCCTACTAGTCCATTTCTGCGGACACTTTTTATACATTTGTCCCGTTTACTCAGAAACTATAAGAGATAGAGAGACTATAAGAGATACAGACCATTTTACATGGGTTTTTCAAATCTCGAACAAGCCTTTTTGATTACAAAAATTAATAATTTTTTATCGATTTTAAGAAAAAGGATTATGGTATAAAAATGTTGATTAAAGTTGCTTTTTTTGGTTACAGGTTGACATAACATCAACTACAATAAGCAAAAAAATAAATAAATATAATAGCTCTTGTAGTTTCATTGGAAACGGGATCGTAAGATTCAGAATTAAACATTGCTAAGATAAAGTGTATGCGGTATTTTGGTTTGTTATATTTCAAATTTAATTTGTGATTCGTTATTATGATTTAAACCTTTACTCATTTACTTTTTCAATGGTAAGTAATACATGCGTAATAAATATGTATTTTCCCTTACGTTTAATAACTGTTTTATAACGTAGATCACATATTCAATTACAACCACACCCCGAGGCGTATGGATGGTTTTGTTATCGATTACATTATTTATAAAACTCCATTACGATTTAAAGCTTTCGTTTTTGTAATATTTGTATACTTACTCCGGTATACGTCCAATCATTCGACTCTGAGGCATTAGTCATCTCTAGTTTAAAAATTCAATTTTATGTACGTCAGAAAAACATCTTTTCATCACCACGTTCCAATGATTTAGCTTATTCAAGAAATACTAACGATTAAAACTATGCATTCTTCGGTGTGTATTTTGGTAGTCTTAAATTAAAGGAGGGTTATAAGCGTTGCGTAGTCAAATAATTTCCGTTTCTTACTACGGTATCACACATTATTGATGATTTTGTTACTCTTGTAAATTTAATGTTGATAAAATCATTAGTTTACCTTCTAAATACCGATGCATAGAGTTAGAGAGCGCAACTACCTACCAATCTGCAGTCGAGGTTTTCAATCAGTTTTGGATCTAATTTGTTCGTTGATATTTCTAATATCTAGGTATACGATACAATATTGTCACAAATTTGCGGAAAGCTTTGAGTGATGACCGGTTTATTAAATATTCCCTAGTATTAATTAACGTTCAGACTATTGAATGCAAAGTTCATTCGCAAAGATCTTCGTTACTAGACCAATTTGTAATTTTGGTTATAGACATGCCCGGTGGCACTCTAGTGCACTACGAGAGCAGGTTCAGTTGCTTGCTCCCAGAGGGCAACACGGTCACCTAGACGCTAGTGTCTAACAAGTTCACTAAACTGACGACAGATGCCTCCACCTGCCCCTTGTTATTGAATATGTAAATGCGTCGTGAATTACGACTTTACCAGTTCTACAGCTAAGTAGCATTTCAGCCTTAATCTGCTACAAGACTATTGCGCCATAATCATCTTACACTCATTTATCATTTATACTGGGCGTAAAATATGATGACCTACCTGGGTAGTTCGTCATTTCAGAAAAGTAATTGTAATTAGCTATTGACTACGTCGGGTGATTTCTGAAAACGTCCATTCAGTTTAGTAAATATTTAAACGTACTACAATACTAGTAGGCACTGTATTACGCTTAAAAACTTAGTACGTAGTACAAAAGTGTAACGGAAGTGACGTCATATGGTTATAAGAACAGTTCTTAAAAGACTAAAACATTCCCTTCAGGTATATCCATGATTATTGATCAAAACGGTGGTGATCAAAGTTTAATTTATGCATAGAACTGTTCGCTTATTCAAACAAAGCCTCCAGGTGATGTAGGGAAGCCGTCAGGGTGAGGTGAAACATTGGCAGGATTATAGCCGTACCATCGCTCAGGCAGCTCACACGTCACCATCACAGCATTACTTTGTCTCAATGAAAACTTGAATACTACAATTCTACTAATAACCTATGACCTCTTGCAGAATTAAACTAATAATATTAGTAATTTTTAACACGTTACAAGTACTAATTAATTTTCTTGGACAGTATAGTTCATATTTTACTAGAGTATTAAAGTGATGTCATATTTACACTAATATATTTCCCAATTTATACTAATTTACAAGTGCGAATTGTCTTGCACAGCATAAATAAGGCTACCAATGATATTATTTGATATTTACCAATAGTTTCATTGTAATTACAAGTGAATTTTACAAAATGTAATCCAACACATGATCTAAAACAGTTCATTTCCATTTGAATCGTTTAATAAAATAATTTCCGTAATCATCAGAGAACTTTGTATTTTCATTGTTGCAAAGTAAATTAAATTGAGTGGCTAAAATTATTACTGAGTTTTTGTTAGTCAAAGAGTATACTTATTACAATTTATTAGGTAAAATTGTGAACACCTCCCTCTGCTACACTGTCGTTTGCAATTTTGACTTTCTTCCATTATACATATATGGAGATAGTATTGTTTACGTAAAATTTTTGAATTTAAGTTGAGAGCGAATATATCCGTTTTGGGGTCACCTGAATTCAAAAAAGTTGGGTTCGACGTTATTTCTGTCTGTCCAGTGTGTGTCTGAATGTGTATAGAGCCACAGCCTAACCTGTTGGTCCGATTTAGATGAAATTTGGTTTTGATATATATTCACCGTATCTCCAGGGTTTTTCAGGTTTTTTAATTTTTTTTATTTTAAGTGCAGTGTATCACTAAATCCCTTGAAAATGAATAAATCCAAATTTGTCAAAAATGGCTATAACGATTTTGATTAAAATTAATAGTTTATAGTGCATATTGCATAGAACACTAAATAATATTACACCGCCCACATGTCTGTAAATATGATGGGTCAAAAGTTATAGGCTTTTGTTTGTAAAAGTTGTCCGCAAAAACAATAACGGTAAAGTATAAATTGACTACCTCCATCGAAACCAGCTTAAAAAATAAAAAAAGGTATTTTGGATTATCTATTTAAGACTAATGGTTTCAGAGAAAATTTAAATTTACTGTCCATGGTATTTGAATTAAAAATAATAATAATAAAACTGTTAGACATATTTCACCTGGATTTCTGGTTTTTGCGGCGGCCATTTTGTTTCCGGTTCCGGTGGGACACGCCCACTCCTTTTAGTTGTCTTTGAGTCTCCGTGACGAGTGGACGTGATTGGTTTCTAATGTGTGTTACGTTTATTGGGAAATGGAACATTATTCAAACCCATTTGTGGCCATGGACAAAAGTAACGTGGACAAAAGGAATGCGGACAAAAGTAATGTGGGCAAAAGTAATGGGGCAAAATAATGTGGACCAAAGTAATGTAGACAAAAGTAGTGTGGTGTGTAATGGAATTTAAAATATAAATGGATTTGGTCTCTACAGAATAAATTTGTCTAATGACATTTCAAGTACTTAACAGTGCGGTAGTTATATGAAAGTCTTTTATTTATTAGTTTACTTTTAGGTATAGTTTGTGTTAGTTCACAGACCGGTTTTTAAAAGGTATTTTACACTTCACTTACCTCATTTTGGTAATGTAATATAGCTAAAATAGAAAATATTTAAGTTTTTCATTACTGTTTATAAAAAATAGCAGTTCAATAACGTAAATACTTATAATTTTAGTCTATAACAGTCAGGAATAATTAAATGCACTGTCGCATCAAAGAGGTAGGTTGTGTGTTTGAATGCTAAATGAAACACCAGCATATTATTATGTTAATCTTGGCTCGCTAAAGCCATTGTCTCCGCACCTATCTGATTATGTGGCAAAAGCATTGCCTTTGAGCCGACATCGTGAATGGGACTAGCTCGTTGTGGCTTTCAGGGTTGCCGCTCCCTCTCAACACTAATGTCAATTACATACTGTTTACCCGCGCCTGTCTTTTAGCAAGGTCATACTTACACGAGGTAGCCTACATGTTCAGATCTGTGACCTTTTGCGTATATATAGTGTGGGTGAGTGAATTAAATCTTATGTTTCAGGACGTACTGATGGTAATACTGAAATGAAACTACTGCAGTATTTTCAACAATCTAAAGAGCTTCAAAAGTCCAAAGTCACTGTGATTTGTCACAATACACACACTTGTTATATTATAAAAGTTTGATGAACTTCTCACACCTTTCGTTTTGTACACCAGGGACTTGTCGTGTGACAGCAACATTCAAAAGTAATTAAAACAGCTGTAATGTTGATGATAAGTTCCCGGGATATAAAATATAAGGTGAGAGACGAAAAATATAAAGTTCGTCAAAGCCATTAGTATTTATCTATATTACCGAGAAACAATTGTGTTTTTTATAAAGATCACTTATATGTTGTATATTCCTCTCTAAAGTTTATAATGAGATTTTGTATAATTAATTATAGCTGTCTAGTATTTTAGGAGTTTTTCTTGGCGATTTGTGAGATGTAAAATATGGAAGTGTGATGACTGTGGGGTATAATCAGAAACTAATTCTTAGAAATATTTTGCATTTCTTTCTTATATATTATTTTAGAGTAATGTTACATTACTATTAGTCAATCAATTGACACGGTTTGTATCGGTAGACAGATTGAGATCCGCTCAAGGCTAGAGGCAAAGAGCCGACTTTGAGCACCGGTGAACCTCGCTTTGAGACGCGAAACAATAGACTGCAGTGGAACTCCTACACAAAAGCTTGTTACCAGCTTACATTTCTGTTGCACGGTACATAAAAGAAAGCTTAACTGCTCTTTTTACGCGGGAAAATAACTCGGTATGATAATTTTATGCCCGAATATTTCCGGGCTATATTTTATACGGAGACGTTTCTTAACGTCTTTAAAACTTGAGGTTCCATTATTTTTATCTTGTGTTGTATTTATTTTTTATATGCCTAATACAGAATTAGGAAAATATCAAACGAATTAAGATTTAAATCTGTTCCGTTATGTGTATATCACTGTTTAAATAATCTGTTTACTAGTGTTAACAAACATAATAATTCGAAAGTGTGTATTTAAGTTCATTTTTAGGTCGATTACTTACTCTAATGATTCAATTTGTCAAAATCGAAAACTGTCAAATATTATGGGTATATGAAGTGCGAGTCACATAAGGCAAATGTACACGGGGACAATAGTGGCGTCCAGTATTGGCGGCCAATAGTGGCCGCCAATGTTTGACGATCAGAACACCAATACACTGGGTAATTAATGACAACCTACCCAGGTAGGTATTTTAAGCCAAGTATGAATGAGAAACGAGTGTAGGATGATTGTGGCGCGATCTTGTAGTCTTGTTACTGACTAAGGCTGGCATGTTCCTTAGTCAAGACTGTTAATTAATAGCCCAACAGCCGATGGCAACTAAGGGACCTACAGTTTAATGTGGAATCAGAACCACAGCCTTTGAATTACGAATTTGTCTAGTTATGAGGATGGTCTATGTGGAATAAAGTACTATTCAATAATGTGGCCGTTAATCCACACAAGAGAACATTATATCCACCGACCATCGCTTACAACTATCCACAATTCGTGACCTCCAAGTAGTTGGATTACAGGACGTCGCCATCGTCCCAGTCAACGTATTTCTAGCCTAATTGTGTGTTTTTTGGACTCCGATGCAAGAGACCATGGATTCAAATCCTGGTATGCCTATTTGGGTTTGGGCTCCTCGCCAAGAAAGGGTTTGTGAATCACCATTTCCTTACTTTGTAAAACCGCCTCTATTATAGGAAAAAACAAAAAATCTACCACTTCGGCCAGCGTGTTTTACACGTGTTGACTTTTCAATACGAATAGTTTTCAAGTATTTAACGTTTTAAATATGTATGTTTTTTTTCTGAAACACCCAAGGCTTGTAAATGATAGTAAAACCAGCCGGATACATAGGACGATTTGATATCTTATCCGAAACAGTCGTTAAAAATATTACTAGAATTAGAAAACCACACAAAGCCATAGCCACGTAGCTAGTCTGCTATTATCCCATCTCGAGGTATCAAGGTCACCTTTGAACTGAGCACTTGACAATTGTAATTAAACTGTGATCAGCATACCTCGTGCTTAGCTGGCTTTACAATCTCTTGACACTTGCTAAAACGTACTGATTTATTAATGTGAATTTTAAACATTGCAGACATTGGAACACGTATCCTAAAATGTTTGCGTTTTCTATCTTTATGATAAGCTTTTTGTACTGTAGCCAAGGTCAATACTTAGATATAATAATCTATAATATTATAAAGAAAAAGTGGTGTCTGTATGTTTGTTTGTGGGTTGGTTGTGGCAAGTAAATGCGAAAAATACTGAACCGACCGGTTTGAAATTTTACACAAAGGTAGATCTTAAACTCATGCAACACATAGGCATACTCATTTCCTTACAATCCTCTCGGGCTACGCCCTATGAACGTACTAAGTTTCAATGTTTACATTTTTAGAGAATAATAACATAAAATTACTTGAATGTCAACAGCTGTGAACACTAAAATTTGACAGTTCGAGAAGAAGAAGAAAAAGAGCTGCCGTGACCGTCCTAGGTTTCAATGTTTACATTTTCTGATGACAACATCCGTTTGCACTATATTTTGACAGTTCGGGAAGAAGAAGAAATAAAGTTGATTTTTCATATAAACTGCTGGATCGAAATTAGTGAATTATTTGAAATAGTGGAATGGTAGATTTTAAGTTTTTTTTCCGACGACTGTCTCTATTACATTAATCCTTATCCTCTCCCAATATTTGACAGATGTTACTTTGAAATGTTGTAGACACTCGTGTTTTGTCATTTTGTAAACAATGAAGAATTAATTAACAATAACATAAATGTATCAGTAGAACCTACACCTTTCAGCCTTTTTAACCCGTGCGAAGAACGGGTACTTTGGCTCGTACTTAATAATAATAATACTTAACAAATATTAATACTCCTTAATAATAATTTAAACATGGCTGCTACAGTCTGAGAGCATGGGTGTAGTGGCACGTTGTTGGCACAGCTGAAAGAGCATAATCCTACGTGGTTAATGATGATTCTTTTTGTTTACTTTAAAAGATATACTGTTCATCGCCTTAGGCCTTCAACCAGTTAAGCTGTGAGTTGCAGTGAGGTCACATGGACTAGATTCGACTAGTAAATACACGAAATCCGATTCTACACGCTACTTTACTTGGGAAGTGTCTTACCCATTTGTACCGAAATGATCTCTTACAGAATAAAGTAGTTTTAAAACAAAATACCCCCGTCGCAGCAGACCTGCGTACTCAGCGAATTTCCAAATCAATAATATATGACAAGTTTGGTCAAAATCTGTCGATAAACATGAGAATCGTTTGCCTATTCTCTATATGATTAACATGGGAAAGAGTGAGCAGGTTTGCTGCTATGAGGAACACTGAGAGTAGGCATTTATACCATCAAAAAATTTTATTTTTAACATTTATACCAACTTTCATCAACATCTGTCCATAAATAAAGGAGTTTGCCTATTCTCCGTATGATTAACATGGGAAAAGAGTATGCAGGTTTGCTGCCATGATAAACACATAAACTGTGATTTTTTGGCATAAACGTATGGGTCCCAACCACGTAAAGCTAAATATAAAGTTTTATCCAAAAATATTGGTTAATAAGTGAAAAATTAATTTTTCCTTATCCTCCATAAGATTAACATTGGAGCCTCAAAATACAACGTACTGTGTTTAGATTTTTTAATCTCTCGGTAACCGTTGGAGATAGAGAAAAAACTTTAAAGAACTAAAATGTGTAGTTTTTAAACTGGTTCTAATGGTGAAAGATAAAATTTGAAATTTTAGAAAATTACATTGGAAAACACAAAAAACCCATTTTTGGGTACAAAATCCCCCCAAACTACCCGTTCCCATTGACCGATATGTCTGGTTTACGAACTCGTCCGAGCATTTGTAGGAATACATGTTACTACCAAATTTGGTCTCGATCGGACCATTTCTACGAGAGTTATCGTGTTCACAGACACACACACACACACACACACACACACACACACACAAATATATATATATATATATATATATATATATCTGGGCACCTAAAGAAGAAAAAATAACATGGTCCCGGGCTTAAGTCTCGCCATGAGACCTACGGTAATAGCTTCTTCCCTATGGGAAATTCGCTAAAAACATTTGAAAACTGGCCAACCTAATTTACGTTCCAAAAAGGTTTGTGTTTACTTCCATGTGGGAATAGGTTAGATCATGGATATGTCTAAAGTGAATGCTTTCAGTTCATCTAAACAGCTGTTGTTATTCTTTTATATTTAAAATTCAATGCAATAGTTCTAGTAGATTCTATGGAAACCTGTTACATGTTTTCCATCTTAAAATCACCAACACCCTCCAGAGCTAAGACATATCCATGTCAAATGACCTTTAATAGATAAAACGGGTGAACCATCTATAGATCTACAAATCTACAAATACGTGACGATGTCCTGTAATCCAGCTTATCACTAATAATTGTGGATAGTTGTGAGCGATGGTCGGTGGGTGTAGTGTTCTCTTGTGTGGATTAACATACGCACTATTGTATACTACGTTAATCCATAAAGACCATCCACATAATTAGACTAATTCGTAATTCAGAGGCCGTGGTTCGAATTCCACGTTAAACTGTAGGTTCTTAGTTGTCATCGGCTGTTGGGCTATTAATTAACAGTCCTGTCTAAGGAACATGTCAGCCTTAGTCAGTAACAAGACTACAAGATCGGGCCACAATCATCTTACACTCATTTCTCATTGATACTTGTCTTAAAATACCTACCTTGTGGTAGAGTCACCTTTTCAATATAATATAATCTATGATATTTGATACCAAAACGTAGACTTAGAAAAGATAAACTGGAGGGAAATAAATCGAAAGTAAAACCAACTTGAAAATGTGCAGATGTTACTGGCATGTGATACTTTTTCTTAGTTAAACATTTTTACTGAAAATGAGTTGAGAGATTTTAATTTCTCCTGGAATTTAAAATATAAGTCACTAAACGATAAAACAAATTATAATTAATATCGTAACAAATATGTATATTTTATCTCGATTTAAATATTTTATTTGGGTTCTAAGGCTATAAATTTAGTTTGAGGACAAAATAGTTTTCTGCGGTTTCCCTAAAATAATTAATTTATCTAGTAATCATTGTGAATTTGGTGATCTCACAGACTTAACTCCTTTGGTATAATGAATTTGTTTGTAAGTTATAAATGGAGTAAATATTTCCTCACGCCTAAGTACAACAAAACTCTGTTAGAAATTATTTTAATTCTCAAATCCCGCAAAGTTTTGCCTCGAACTGAAGATATAAGATATATGATTATAACTAACGAAATACGACGTAAATAATTTTTCTCAAGAACTGTTATTCCTGATTTTAAAACAAAAAAGGGGTACGAGCTTTTAATCAGTCAGACCAACAGTAAAATAAAAAGTATACATTTATTTCTTTTTAGGTTAAAGTAGAGATCACATATCTTGTCTGCAATATATTCCAACAATACCACAAGCTGAAATTGCATATCGGTAAACCACTTAGTTGAAACCTATATTGCAGCCGTCGACATAAACTCAAGTATAAATATCATTCAACTACCACATCGGCCGAGAATTTCATTTTAGCTACGACTCGACATCTATAATCATATTTTGCTATCAATAAATCCGTTTTCTACGTTCTTTAATATTTTAAGCAGGTTATTGAACAAAATTTTACTTGCATATATTTCTATTTAATTGCAGTTAATGTAAAATTTATTTTATAACTAATACAAATTGTAATACTTGCAAGTTATTATACCGGGTGTCCCACGAAGAGGTCCCTATTTTTGAGTGGGTGTGACGGACGTGTGTTGGGGCTACGGACTTGGGACTGAACAGTCCTAACATACACATGTGCAAAATAAATACCCACAAGTATCAGTTAATTCTCACATTAGGATAAAATGGCGGGATATTAAAGAAATAGTACATTTTCGTTAAAATAGTTTTATTTGCTTAAGTGTTACAACATAATTACTGAATTTTAATGATGTTACTAAGCACTAAACAACGTTAAGGAATTAAAGATATAAGTAACTCATAAATAAATTAAATCTATTTGATCCATAAACCTTATTCAAACTTATGTCCATCGATCGCAATGCACTGATAGCAACGAAATAAAAAAACAGTCTTGCGGAATAACTCTCGAGGTATCAACAACAGTTCCTCTTCAATCAACCTCATTGGTTCAGCGTATGTCACAAGTTTATGACAATAAACCTTTTCCTTCAAAAGTTCCCACAAAAAAACACAAACAGTCAGGTCTGTAGACCTTGTGGGAAAGTCCATGAAGTTGCTGCCACGACCTATTCAACGGTTAGGAAGATTTTGGTCCAAAACTGCTTTGGCTACATTAGCATAATGCAGAAGTGCTTTATTCTGTTGAAAAAACGTCTTTAATCACACGCTGAGAAAGATAAGGTACAATGTGATTGCTTGAAACTGATGCATACAAAAGTGTGCATCAGTTTTTTTCTCCAGACATTGATTGTTAGGATATGTCATGCGACAAAACACCATCCATGATAACAGCGCCCAACTTGTGCAAATAAAACTATTTTAACGAAAGGTACTATTTGTTTAATATTCCACCCTTTTGTCCTAATGTGTCATAATTTACTGATACTCGGGGGTATTTATTTTGCACATGTGTATGTTAGGACTGTTGAGTCCCAGGTCCGCAGCGCAATCTACACGTCCGTCACACCAACTCAAAAATAGGGACCTCTTCGTCCCGGTATATAAATAGTTTCCAACACCAAAAAGGAATTTCAATTTATACCAGGCTTATGACGTAATAAGTTCACGATGATTAGGGGAATTTAAAATAATTATATATTTGTCATCGAGATATCAGAGTATCAGGGTACTTTAGCCAACGAGAGGGTTACCTCAGACTAGCCTTTGAGACTCACGTTGCAATGATTCCTCACTTTTATTAATTTACTGACTAGATCCTGAACCCATAGTGATGGGTAGTTAATATTTAGATATAAAAATGTTTCTAGTACACACAATAATTACTATTTCCGAATTTGGCTGTATTATACAGTTGAGGTGACATATCCACAGTTGTGATTGATCAACTCGTTAACAGAGTGTGACGGAACGTCATACGTTATGTTATAATACGTTACGTTACGTTATAATATTAAGGAGTAACACTTCAGGTAGTTTAAGGTTTTAAAGAGGAAACTGAAATACAGACACTACAGGTGGGTCTAGTGTTCTCTTGTGTGGATTAACGTCCGCACTATTGAATACTACGTTAATCCGCAAAGACCACCCTCATAATTAGACCAGTTCGTAATTAAGAGGCAGTGGTTCGAATTCCACGTTAAACTGTAGGTCCACTAGATATTCCTTTAAGTACATTTCAGCCTTAGTCAGTAACAAGTCGTACTTGGCTTAAAACACCTACCTTGTGGTACGGTCACCATTTCAATAATCTAATCTAATCAGCCGAAAAAGTAATGAAACAAGAAAATAAATATTTACAATTTCGTTACTTTTTTTACAAGAGCCAGAGCAAACTGTAAGACATTAACTCAATTCCCATATAATGCTATTTTCCTTTATAAAAGTAAACTAATCTATATGGGGTTTGATTTGGAATTATTTGAAATTAAAGCTAAATACAATCTTGTTTAGTTTTGTGGAGAATCCACAAAGTTAAAGTCAATTTAGAACAAAAACCGCATGTATTACGCAGTGATTATCGAATGCGATAACATCGAATAATAATTACCGTATCATCGTTCAACAAAACCGATTATTGCGTGGAATGATTGATTAGTTGCTGATTCGATTTTGATATCACTACACTCTATAGTAACATCCGTATTCTTCATGATGACATTATAGGAAATATCTCGAAGATGGTATTTTTGCTTGACATACATTTCCATTAAGTTGAAACATGTAGTCATGTATTTGTATCTGTTAGATAAACATTGTATATCACCTGCTAAGTTTACTCCACTTTTACGAAGAAAATCCTCCTATTTTTTGTAAGACTATATAAACATAGTACAATATTATCATATTATAAAGATATGAAATGTATCGCATTCACCATGATATGGAAAATGTCAGTGAATAAATCAAAATACCCCCGTCACAGCAGACCTGCGTACTCAGCGAATTTCCAAATCAATAACATAATAATAATAATAATATATGACAAGTTTTATCATTATCTGTCAATAAAATGAGTATTATTTACCTACTCTCCATAAGATTAACATGGGAAAGAGTATGCAGGTTTGCCGCTGTGAGGAATGCTGAAAGTAGGTGTTTCTAGCGTAAACAATATATTTTTTGACCTATTATATCAAGTTTCATCAATATCTGTCCACAAATAGAGGAGTTTATCCAAACTCCATATGATTAACATAGAAAAAGAGTATGCAGGTTAGCTGCCATGATAAAAAAATAAACTATGATTTTTAAGCATAAAGTATGAATCTCAACCACATGAAGCTAAATATCAAGTTTCATCCAAAAAGATTAGATAATAAGTGAAACATTAATTTTTCCTTATCCTCCATAAGATTAACATTGGAGCCCCAAAATACAATGTACTGGGTTTAGATTTTTTTATATCTCGGTAACCGTTGGAGATAGAGAACAACTTTGAGGAACTAAACTGTGTAGTTTTTTAAGGCAATTCTAATTGTGAAAGATAAAAGTTGAAATTTTTAAAAATTACATGGGAAAAAGGCAAAAAACCCATTTTTGGTGTACAAAACCCCCCCAAACTACCCGTTCTGATTGCCCGATATGTCTGGTTTACGAAATCGTCCGAGCAAATACAGGAATACACGTTTCTACCAAATTTGGTCTCGATCGGACCATTTTTACGAGAGTTATATATATAAAAGTTTAAAAGTTATTTTAAGTTTATATATATATAAACTTTAACGACTATAGTTTTTTGTCTCAAGGCACCTAAAGAAGAAAAAATAGCATGGTCCTGGGCTTAAGTCTTACCATGAGATCTACGGTAATAGCTTCTTCCCTATGGGAAATTAGCTAAAAGTGTGCTGGTACTGGGTGCGAAGTTCGGTACGTTAACAATAAGCTATCTCTTTAACATTAAGTCCATCGGCTATCCAATGTTCTATCTCTTTGGCCACTCCATCTCCTTGGTTCTTTCTCATCTTCAGTGGGCTTTTGGTCTCCTCAGTGCCTACGTGGGGTCCGGAAGGAGAGATATTTTTATTTGGAGCTATGGAGAGTGGAGGGCGTATTCGTTTTGGGAATGCACGCTCAAATGAAAGATTGAGGACTACCTAATTTAAGTATACGTTTATGATGTATCTATCTTATTGGTTACTTATGACTAAAGAAATACATAATTAATAATTGTTACTTGATTATTTCATTTTTATATTTTTTCAGAAGAATAAATTAAGTAATTAACGCCGATTCTGAAACCACTGTATTTGTTTACAGCATAAAAACCTTTTATAAAAATAAAGTGTTAGATGAACCAAAAATAAAACACATTTAGAGGAAACCAAGGTTGTTTTTTCCTTAAGATGAAGGAGTGTGTCAACTGATGTAGAAAATTGTCAGAGAATCTTTTTGTTACCTGTTTATAAGAAAACTTCAAACAAAGAAATGTTTTTCGTGTAAGACAAAGTTTTATTGCGGACGTTTTACCCAAGGTAAAATCTTTTATTTGTAATATCTACACCCTATTACTCAGATAACTTGGTGTCTTAGTTAAATTTCATTAAAGTTCAATAGACTTAAATTCACTTAAAACCTTAAAATTCATTTATGCTTCAGTATTTAAAGTTTGAGTATTATTTTCTAAGAGGTAAATATAATTTTTTTGAATATACATATTAACTTTCTCTACTCTAAAAGTTTGAAAGTACCCACGTTTTTCACAAACTTACCTTTGCTCAAATATAATATGGTTAGTACGTTGTATTAAAAAACAATTGATTCTAGACGACACATACAAAATATTGTGATAAATGGTATAAACAAATGAGCATAACGAATTAATACATAAAAATATGAGATCATTTAGATCTTTTAAGAAATTACTATTACAAATTAAATTACATACCACACGAAACATTAATCTTAGAGTTTTTAGGACCCCCAAAGTAAACAAATCTTTTTTTAAAAATTCGTTTCAATATACCGGCCCTAATTTGTTTAATAAGCTACCACGTCACATAAAGGAAATAAATAAATCTAAGGTTTTCTGTTATAAAGTAAGGAACTGGTTGTTTTCTTTTGATAAATTAAATTTTTAATCTAATAAAAACTAAGTCTTATTTGCTTTGGTCAAACTATTTAAAGTAGTAACACTATGTGTTAAATGTTCTTGAGTGGCTTAATTTAGTTCATTTGTAATAGTATTTTCAATTTTATGTTTATTTTATTATTTTCAGACGCCACAAGGAGCGGCTAAGTAAAAGTGTTTTGAACTACTAGACTCAATTTATTATTTTTGTTTTTGTGTTTGTAGTCCTGGCCACATTACTTGTCAAAAGTGGTCAGTGTATATTCCAAGATTGTATTTTGTGTTTAACGTTCTTGAAAAATGTTGGAATAAATTCATTATTTCATTATTTCATTAAAAGATAGGCTACTAATGATATGGATGATATATAAATTGAAAAATGAAAACGAATAGTTCGTACTTTCACTATTTTCACTCTCAAAACATTGTTAATCATATAATCGCGTGTTAATTAAAAACTTGGTCAGGTGCCATTAATGAATAAAAATAGTTACTTAAAAATGGGAAAATAGGAAAAAAATCACTGAAATCGTGTTTAAACCCCTTTTTTGCTTTTAAAAGATATTACTTGTATAGAGCTGTGCTCGTGGAAGTTTGTATACTAATTAGAACTGCTACTGTCAACACTATTATCTTGGTCATTAGGTAAAAACTATACCTGGGCAAGTTGTGTGTTCGCCGCCAAGTTTTGAGCCCCAACACTCCGCTAATACTCAGTGACTTTCCCAGCTAAAGTTCCTCTTCGCTAATGAGTTTCAAGCTACTTCACGCCAAGAAATATTACCACTTCTTTTGGGGAATTTTATTTTTTTATACCACCCTTATAAATGATTTTAAACTATACAGACATTAGTTTCAAGCCTTAAAAATTAGAGTTACACATAGTTTGATATGCCGTATCTCGTATCTAAATTTAAAAACAGTATCGTTCTGGTTGAATTAATTTGGTTAGTTAACCAAATTAGTTCCGAAAAGTAATTTGCCTTAATTTTGAAAAATACAATAAAATATTGTAAAAATTTAATAAAAACAAATGATTTGTCAATAAAACTTTTACTTGAGGTAGGATGACTTGCAATGGCCGTGTCGTGGGTTTTGTGTAAGAACAGAATGGGTAGTGTTAGTTGTAGCTTTTTGGCCAGATGAGAGTTTAAGTAAGTTCAGGATTTGGATTTTTTACGTTTTTGAGGGTTTTTAGATCGCATAAAAGGGCACAACCCTTAAAAATAAAAAATGAAAAAACACCTGGAAATATGATAAATTCATACATACATCAGACTAAAAGGTAGGCTCTGTACAATCCAGACATACAGACAGACAGACATTACGTCGAAAAACACTTTTGGATTCAGAAGACCCCGAAACGTATACATCCACTCTCAACTCTAATTCAAAATTTTGACGAAAACAATACCTTCTCCATATACTATGTATAAGGGGAGAAAGTAAAAAGAAAGTTTTTTCCTGAAACGTGGGTAATTCCATAGTGGGAGTGTTAGGAAGTGGCGAGCCGGTTGCCAGGAGCGCTGCAGGCATCAGAAACTTCGCCAACTTTCGACTATAAATCAGCGAGATATAAGACCTCCTATATTACCACCACTTTATGAACTGAGTAAACAATCGTTTTAAGAGTCGAGTGGCGTCTAGTTGCTGTACTCGGCGCATTCCAGATTTATTATTATTAAGAGAGGACAGCCTGTTTTATTAATGATTATTTTATTTTTCAAGTCGTTAACATTGTTTACGCTGATACAGTTATCCTTATTTACAATTATATAACTATTTTTATGACATTAAAAAATATTTAATCCACGCCCTGAATCAAAATTGTCAATATTATATATTATGTATTAGTTTCAAAGCTAATTAAGATTCAATGTTCATAAAATCAATTGAATAAAGACAATTATTTTTTAATTTGAATATCTATCAGTAAAGTTTAACAAAAAAGGTACATTTCTATTAATTTTTTTCCTAGTAATAGTTTTCTACATTAAACTGGTGTTTCTAGAAAAATCGTAAGTGAAATTGAAATTTTAAGAACTCCATTGTTAGAGTGGAACTGATGATTCAATGATTAATTACCGTCTGCTCAACGTTTAAAATAAAACTATGTCTAAATCATCAATTGATTAGTTTAAGATTCAATTCCAAAAGAGACCCCTTTCTCATAGAATATTGATTTAAAGATTAGTTAAAATGAAAATGCAAAATACTTTTTTACACCTCAATATTTACACCTGTGAAAACATAAGGGAAGACTTCTTAAAGTGGTGTTTCACATACTGTATTTCTAGGCTACATCAAATAAAATCAAAGTCTTACTAATTCCAATAAAAATTTTAACTAATGTATACGAGAAACATTTATTTTTGGAATTTATATAGGCGGTAAATCTGTGCATGGAATACATTCCTAGGATAAAAATATCAATTACAGTAAATTAAAAACATAAAAAATAATGAATTAAAAAATATTAGAATAAATATATATATAAAACAGTTAAAAAAATAATAAAAATTATAAAAATCAGTAGCAGCCGAGTCGGTCTCTAATGTACGCATTGTGAATGAATTAGTGCCTCTACATTACTGATAACGGTTAACTTATGGATGTATTCAACGATTTATGCATTTGAATTGTAAAAAATGTAACATAAAATATAAAATTATACGAAAACTCATAATAATATTACATATCAAACCTGTTTAGTCCAAGTGTCCAACATTTGTCATCTAGCAATAAATAGAGATTGGAGCGCTGGAGAAAATATCAGAGATAAACTACATTTGCAGTCCTTTTATTACTAGCTTTACTAGATTATTATACGAGTAAATATATCACACTGAACTATTGAAATAAATTATTACTGTGTGTGGTATAGAGGTAAATGCATTGAGTGTTTGACAAAATTATTGGGAGGATGATGTTTATGTGTTAGGCTAAGAATTTGTATTTAAGTGTTGGTAATACAAATATCATTTAGTCTGGCACTATAAAGTACACATTTCTGAAATTTTTTACGTCCCTCGCTCTGGGTCTAACATAGGCTCTTATGGAAAGTGTATAAATCATACTATCGGATCATTGACGTGTAATTCCAAACGGTTTGATACAACTGAAAATAATTTGATTAATATAAACTATACAAAATAAGAAGCTATGTCGCGAGGTTTTTTTGAGGTTAGAATGCGTTTTTTCGTTTAACTGGTGACTTCAATGGAGTGAAATAATGGAATACTAGCAGCAAGCCCGTCCTTTGTACGGGTTGTAGGATTCAGTTTAATGAAGAAAGATAGTCATACCAAAATGTAAACCTGAAATCCTAAACAAATCAATACAAAGAAAATAAATCAATACCCAGCTTTATTATATAGCAATACTTTACAATTGTATGAGCAATTTTTATTTTTGAATAAAAACAAATTATAAAATTACATAATATGGAAATTCAAATATTACAGATCACAAAACTACTTATGTAAAATTAGATTTTTGTTCAGTAAACAGTTTTCAATTTGACGAGGAATAAAAAAAACGTTTAAGCACAACTTGTTTTCAGTCATCAACCATATTTTATCTAAAAACATTTTCATTTGTTTATGCAAATCAGAAAAAAATAATCTTTAAGAAAATCCAGTTATTAGAGTTTGAGTGAAAATCGATAATACTTATTCAGAGTCTTTCTGAGAGGTTGTTTTTACTTCATCAGTTAATGGATGGTGGCAGATGCGAAAGGGAACCCATTAATTATATCAAAAGCTGATTTTCCGTCGTCAAGAAATATTGAGTTAGGAATATACTTTTTGAGTTGCTTAGTGGAATAGCTTCTCCAATCCTTTGTTTGTTATATAGAAAAAAATTAAACACAATTCACATCTCCGGTGTATTGCTTTTTAAAAGTAACTGTTGGTGATAGAGGTAGCTTGTGTGATTATGCTTAGTAAATAGGATTTAAAATTTGAAAAAATACTGCCCATGGACTTAGGCCAAAATCCTGTGAAATTCAATTTAGTCCAACAAAGTAACGTTGAGGTTTTAGTTTTTAGTCATATTTTTAGCCTAACCAGAGAGTAGTTTTAAATAAGCATGTTAGTGAATTTAATTAACGTTCATTTACTATTTAAAAAAATTTAATATATAAAAAAAAATTTTATATATATATTTTTATACGTTTTCATTTACATTTCGTTTGGAAAAATAAGAAATTGATATCAGTCGTGACAATTTATTAAAAAACTTTTATTTAGTTTTAATAAAATAAAAAAAAAAGTTTATTTTTAAATGAAAAAATATTCTTATTTTTAGATATTTTTTTTTATAAAAAATTTTTTGACTTTTAATGAAAAAAAATATTTTTTTAGTAATACACTTTTATTGTTATATAGAAATAAAATAAATAGATAAAAATTAGTATCTTAAATTAAATAAATATTTAATAAAAAATTATGATTTGTAAAATATAATTAAAAATAAATATTAATAAATAGTGAATTTTTTTAATTTTATTATATTATTTTTTTTATTTTTTTAATGGATAAAATATAAAAATTAAATAATTTTAAAATAAATTTTTTTTTAATTATTTTAAAGATAAATTAGAATATTTAAATGATTTAAACATTGTTAACATAAATGAAATATTTATATGTTTAGCTTTGTTTCAATTAGAAAATTAGAACCAGTGACGTTATTTGGTTAGTAGCGTGTTATGATTGTTATTTGGTTATAAGAACAGCTGTTTTAAATGAACTGAAAACATTCCCTTTATACATATCTATGATCTAATCTATTTTCCACAGGGAAGTAAATACAAACATTTTTGACATGGTTGTTGACCTCTTCCAACTGAAATGGAATCACCGTTTGTAAATATTGAATCACAGATAACAATAGCTTCATAGTTTTAGGTATAAACACTCATAGGTATAGTTAATTATTAATTAATATAAAAATATATATTAAATAGATCTTGTAAAATAGTAATTACTATATTAAGCAAATTACGTAAGTATTAATTAAATTTAGCGTTACTCACTTGTGCTTTAATGAAACATAAAATCCATTTGATCCTGGAACATAGTCTATCACAAATTACAAATGCCTATGCGTGATATTGTACACCAAATCAATTAAATAACTAAATACTACCTACGTTTAATAGTGAATTTTACATCTATTTTCAATTAGGATAGAAAATAATTCTTTTTTGAGGTGTTAAAAAATCTAAATCCACTCTACGGAACATAATTATAGTAACAAAGTATTAAATCAATTTATTAATGAAAGGAAGAGAAGATTTTTGAGATATTTTTCGAAATACTCTCGGATAAGAAAAGGTTAGAATGATATAAGATGGATATAAAACATTCAACAAAATCAAGCAGCTGATCGAAAAGGTTATTGCTAAAGTTTTCACATTTTCACCAAGTAAAATGTTTATGGTGTGTTTTACAATCAACGATATTGGAAAAGGAGAGAGAAGAAAATTGGGACCAAGCCAGAAGCTGTTCTTTTGGTACCGACAATTCTGGGGAAGAATCAGATCAGTTTTTTGGAATACCAAAATTTTAACAGTTATACACCATTTGTTTTAAAAATTCTCATTCCTTAAGTATGAAATAGCTTGATTTTTAAGAATTATATCTAAATGTTTCTTTTAAATTTATTTCGTTTTTATACCACTTTTGATTTTCATGTAAACCAAATGAAACGTTAAGATTATACCAGTTAATAACCAAAAGATAGTAACAGTATAAATAAAATACTCATTATTATGAAATATGTTTGTTTATAGTTTATATGTATCGTTAATTTTACATTGGACATGATGATGAGCAAATTCAGAACACTTCGTCATACACGAAAGCATTGAAACGATTTAATGTATGTTTTCAAATATGTTTATGTTGTAACAATACGAAAAATAACACTCTACGAAGAATTTTTATATGTTTATTAGAAGAGTATTTTTGATATTTAATCGATGTTTGTCCCCAACTTTAATGAACACCCTGTATAGATGGTACCGGGTTAGGTTTTAGACATTTTTTCCAGAATAGCTCTTAGAGTCAAATTTGTATAGAAAGATTATTTATTTAGAAGCTGAAAATAAAAAAATATTATAAGTTGAAGTTAATAAATTACAAATAATTCTTACTAATACCGTAAAAAATATTATAATTTACATGAGAAGCTGGCTGAATTTTTCGTATTTTATTTTGCACACTTGGACGCACTGGCTGTATACTATGCTGCAGTATGTTTTCACCTTTCACAAAAATACAAATACATAGGAAAATAAATCACAAATGTTAATTAGATTCGCATAAATATCTGTATATATAAAATAAACCATTTATTTTGCCAGAAGAAGTGGTTCTAAAAACATTTCTACCACAGTAGATAACACCAGTCGATGATCTAAGATTTTTCGATAGTTAAATTATTTTGTTTACAAAATATTGTATAAAATATCTTAATAACTTTTAAGAGTATCGCTCAGGTTACACCGCGTAGATACAAAACGTGTATAACTTTTTGACATAATAACACCGCGCATTCTATCTGAAATGGCGAGTAAAGCCAAGTGTTTTTATTAAAACCTGCTACGCGTGTATAATACGGATGGAATATTAATAAAAACTCTTATTTTGTATATATTGCCTCCACACTGACTGAATTCCATCTCAGAAGTTTCCATCTCAGCACACATTTTTTATCAACGCCTATTTTTTAATGAAAATCAATGTATTAAATTTTGTTCGGTTATGAAACTATCGAATTCATTGAGACCGTTTTATAGTTAATACTTGCCCTTTGTGGGGTTCATGAACCTGTCCCGGTTTCCCATACAATACGTTTTGGTAAATTAGTCTACGTATTTTGTTTTTTCAAAGTAGAACTTGAAAGTGGAATATTACAAAAACCCTTTAATTGTAAACATAGCATCGATAATAAAGATTCCTTAGATATTGTATATAGTACGTAAACTAACACAATCACACTAGAAACTAAAAAAAAGCACGCCCTTTTTTGTGTTTTTGTATTTTTCAAACGAATTCCAATAAAAATATACCTAATACTCTTTCTAAAACTTAATATTCATAGTACAAAATCGACACTGACATAAGGTAGATAGGAGTATAAATAGTTGAAGCTAAGGACAATGAAAGGCACACATACAAACACCAACAAACCGGACAAAGACCGTGTTTGGACAAATGGAGCAGAAATGGCTAATGGAGACAGGGTAGCTGAAGTAGGTTACATTACACTGACATTTCAACGTGAATGAAGGAGCAGAGGTATTGTTGGCTCAGCTGACTGTGATACTAACAGCTGTGACTCACAATTGTCGACACTGCGGAGACTGTTCAACAGCTGAAATTTATATTATTTTCAAAGTATACTTTTAAGGAATTCGTCTGAAAAGTTTCAACCAAGTTATGAGTGAGAAGTTTCGCGAAGATGTGCCTCATGAATTTTATCGAGCTGTCCGTTATCCTTGATGTTTTCATTTTTAGTCTCCACGAAGTCTTGTAGTCAACTTTTATACTTTTTGTGTCATCAAGTTCAATGAGGTCTAACTTAATCGTTTGACTGAACATGAACATACTGTATTCGTGATCACACCAAGAATGTAGTCCATTTTAATATACTAATGTCAAATAATATTTTTAGAATTTTAAGTCACTTTGTTTTACTATTCTACTTTACACAGTAGCATTGTTTAAGATATCAAATATTAGATATGTGCTGAATGCAAACAGAGTTGAAAAGAAATGGGCATGAAAAAAATTAAATAAGCATCTATCGATACCGAAACTTGTCGAAAAAGATAAACATAATGATATCTTACACACAAAGCACTGTCTAGGCAAAACAATTTTTCGAGTCCAAAATTATGATTTTATTGCATAATATGGAATATTCGGCCATTATAAATAGATTGGAGCAGGTTTACGTGCTGGAAAAATCCCGTTTTTGTCCTATAGCCCTTGAAAGTGTCCATGTTATCAGTATGGACCTTTTTAACATTGCTATGTCTTAGCTTTTGGTGGACGGTATTGGTAATATGTCATATCAAGGACAACCGTTTAGTGTAACTTAAAACATTCGCTTTAGACATATCCATGATCTAACCTATTTTCCATAGGGAAATAAATACAATAATTTTTACAATGATATGTATTAGCTACAAGGGGGTGTTGGCAACTTATGCGCCCACAATTTGAAACAGTGACGTCTTTTCGTTAGTGACGTCATAGTTTGATTATAAGAACAGCTGTTTAAATAAGCTTAAAACATCCCCTTAGACATATCCATGATCTAAACTATTTCTCACAGGGAAGTAAATACAAACATTTTTGTAGCTGCAGTTAACAGCTAATCTAGGATATGTTTTTTCATACTAAAATACTAAATTCATAAAAGAAAACGTTTTATTTTAGGTTAGTTTTATAGAAAATGTTTTATAGAACATTATATATATTTGGTTTAATTTTACAGAAACCTATATGAAGAGTAGTTAAATTTAATTGGGTTATTTTTTTACAAAATCACATTTCCCTTTAAAATATTCGAAGAGTAGTTTTTATGATTGAAAAATAAACGCGGCTGCACTCCGAAACAAAAACTGTGTTTACACTGAGTACATATTAAATGAATTTTAATTTAGCTAATTAAGTTCTCTGATACATGTTTTGTTATATCCGAGCAAATCTCGGTCTCCTGTTACTTTAATTATTAAACGGCTATGTCTGTTAAAGTTTCAAGGTAAATGCGGTATTTTATAATTCTATATGCACTTGGAAATGAAGTTTAACATTTCTTTTAAACAAACAGTCTTTAAACATTTACTTAGTGAGTTTCCAATCTTTTTAATTAATCTCTATATATAAAATTGAATGTATGTATGTATGTATGTCCTTTATGCAATGCCAAACTACTCATCCGATCGCCATGAAATTTTAGGAAGTTGCTCTACGTGTGTCCGGAAGGTTTTAGTGAAAAAATATTTTCGAAAACCCCATAAGTTTCCATTTTATGGCGTTTTAAATTTCTAATGTTAACCTTATGGAGAGTAAGTTTGTTTACAAAATGTCTACAATGAAAACATTTGATTTCTTAGCTACAGCTGATTGTTTTACTTTCCATTAGCAATATGCTTTACTATCCAATGCCATCTGAATCATTCATTAATGTAAAACTATGAAGTGAATGTGTACTGTAAAAAATAAACAGCTTTATTATAATAATCAGCTGTTGTATATCTTTCCTACAAAAGCCGTATTACAGTTAGGTTTGGTTTGGGTTTGAATTGGATTTGAAAATTGTGAATTAATCCACTCAGATTTATTTGTTTTATGGGAATGTCATTAATATGTCTTATCGTTTCAGTATTGTTATTCACTATGCCGCGACCCAGAATATATAACCTTTCATAATGAAGCCGTAATGCTTTTCGACTTCAGAACATTGCTAATCTTAAAGTTAAAATGTATTTACTGTCAGGCGTTACGAAGTTCGCCGGGTCAGCTAGTAACTATTAAACTAACTACGTAAGATAAAAAATTAAAATTTAATACTGCATATTTTTCGTAAAGTATTTAAGATATTTATAGACAGAGTTTGATAGTAGTTTTAATTATATATCAACATTTATGGAGAGTTTAGATATTCCCATAATTTGTGTCCTGCTACAAGAGTGGAGGAGATGAAATATTTATGGAGACTCGTCTGGTTAAGTTATCTCCATCACATTACCATAACAGCACCAATAATGGAGGAATGGAGGCGGCACACGTGTAAAGAGGATGAAAACAGCGAGGGGGAGGAGCTGTGAAGCTATGTCTCACCTTGTCAACAATGCTACAAGTACGTTTAAATTGTAACAATACTATCATTGTATCAGTTACAAATACAAAGCCACACCATTTTACAATGTGGTGGATAATTAAAAATGTAATTAAATTATAGGTTGACATTGGTGGTGTACGGTGTGTACTATCCGTAATTATTCGGATGAATATTTTAATTTTTTTGGTCAAAGTATTTTTTGGTCATACAATCAACTGGTCCTATTAATTCATATATTTTTATACTCACATTTCTGAGACAACGAATTAACCACTTAGAGTATTTTGATGAATTTAAGCTAAGGGTTAGTATTATTAGATTAGATTATTGAAATGGCGACCATACCACAAGGTAGGTATTTTAAGCCAAGTATTGAATGTAAGATGATTGTGGGGTCTTGTAGTTTTGTTACTGACTAAGGCTGACATGTTCCTTAGACAGGACTGTTAATTAATAGCCCAACAGCCGATGGCAACTAAGGGACCTACAGTTTAACGTGGAATCCGAACCACTGCCTCTGAATTACGAATTGGTCTAATTATGAGGATGGTCTTTGCGGATTAACGTAGTATTTAATAGTTCTGACGTTATTCCACACAAGAGAACACTACATCCACCGACCATCGCTCACAACTATCCACAATTCGTGAACTCCACGTAGCTGGATTACAGGACGTCGCCAACGTTCCAGTCAGCTATGACCGACCTAACTTAGTGGGTATTTTGGCAAAGGAAACCAAGTAAAATTTTGAATCATCAAACAATTTTTTCAATATTTCGCTTAGGATCGAACCAACTGTTGGTACCTCCAGACTATGAAGAGAATACTATAATCCCTGCACCACCCTGCCATATATTTGAGTGATTAGGTTCCTAAACCGTCGTGAAATTATATAAAATCAACCGCTAAAAACCTTTTGTTTATGAATACTCTAATAATCCAATTTCTTTATAAGTGTTGACGTTTGTTTGGTAATAAAAAGGGAGGAGATATCAGTGGTGGTGCTACCTTGTGTGTTTGTTGCCAAATGCATGTTAGCAATGAGGTTGCACAGGGATGCATTACGCTACAACGTAGCTCGGCTAGCAACAAACAGCGATGCATTACACTACACAACAACTTGGCCGGCAACAAACAGTCCTGTTTATGGGAGCAACACCGCTTCCTCCCCACACGAGATGAGATTCCTTTGTTTTCTCTTAGTCCGAATAGCTTTGTGTGTCTTAAGGGAATTTTCTTCATCTTCGAGAAAAAAGAATTGAACACAACATAATGTTATTGAAGTTTAAGGTTGATTATCTTGGTTGAAAACAGTGTAGTCTATTTGAACTTATTCGTAAAAATTCTCTATTAATAAATAAATTTGACTTAATAAATTCGTCAAGACGAAACCTTCAGCATAATTTTTACTTTTTTGGATTTTACGTCTTAATTCCCGGGGGGGGTATGTTGGCAATTAGCACGACTAAAATTTGAAACGATTGCGTCGTTTGGTTAGTGACGTCATACGGCTAGTTACGTTATAGTTTGGTTATAAGAACAGCTGTTTAGATGAACTGAAAGCATTCCTTTTAGACATATCCATGATCTAACCTATTTCCTACAGGGAAATAGGTTAGATAGGTTAGGTTAAATACAAACATTTTTCGTATTTATTATCCCCAGAAATGAAGAATACTACGTGTAAATATCTTGTTTGTCTGTATAAGCAAAGCAAGGATTACTCTCACAAAAAAAACAATTTCGACGACATGTGGCACAGAAATACACGAAGGGGGTTCTAAGGAATTTTTACATAGCTAACTGAAACAAAAATAATTTTTATTGGCTTCATACAAATCAAGTAAAAAACTATATAGTAGGAGTTTTGAATAGTTGCTCTATGTCAACCGATTACTAAGATGTAGGAATATTAGGGTTCAAATCAAGTGGAAAGAAGTAGAAACTAATATCTCACTAATTAATTGTTTCTTTATGATAAAACATGATGAATAGATACAACAAAATAAGGTCTACCAAATTAAGTAGTAAAATGCCATACAATTTGATAACATTATCTTTACTCTATCACGAGGGTTAATAACTTATCACCTCAAACAATTCTTGAATAAATTGAAATTGGCTGAGTACGCAGGTATGTTGCTTCCGGAGGATAATTAAGCTATATAAAGTAATGCTTCGTTTCAAAATATATACATTCAGTTTATAAATACATACAAAACAGTGCCAATATTGGAAGCTTGCATTCAAATAAAACACCACAGCTTACAGTATGGCTCTAGTTGAACCGTCTACTAGGTTGGCATGACGCTTAAAAATTACAATTTCCCATTTGAAAACTAAAATGTTTTGATGAGATCCTCAGTATTCCCTTTTGACCACTAAAATAATAACAATCAATACATTCATTAACGTTAAAAATACATTTCAACTTATATACTAATCTAAATATCTTTTATGTAACCCTCTTTTGTAAGCTACAGTTTCATATTGATAGCTTTAAAGAATATTTGTGTAATCTCCACAAGCATTTTAAAAGTAAAATTCAGATACCACATTTTTTTAAGATGTCCCCTAAATCCCGCCATATATATAAAAAATTTAACGACCACTTTTTGGCCTTTAGGCACCTCAAAACAAAAAAGTAACATGATCCCGGGCTTAGGTCTTGCCATGAGACCTACGTTAATAGCTTCTTCCTTTTGGGAAATTCCCAAACATTTACAGAATGTTTCAACATATATGTTTATACATTAAAACTCCCTAAAACATGTAACATGATGTACGATCCCCAGCACTGTTCTGTGTGACCTGATCACGCTCAGAGCTTGAGAAGTGGGATCGATAAACTCAACTTGAGTTCGAGGTGCTGCACTCTAGTGCACTTCTAATTAATTGTTCGTCTAATTCAATTTCAGTGAGACATGTGAGCTGGATTTCCTCAACCCGAGTTGAAACTACCATGAACTAACTAGAAACAGAACACGGAGTTGACAAACTTCTCAAAATTTATCATTGAGTGTCGTTTTTCTAACTTTTACGTTCCTGATACTTGAACAATTTTTTTTAGTTTTCCACCTTAAACGGTATGGATAGTGGTCGAAATTAATGTTTTTCGCAAGGTTGTAATTCAAGAGAGTAACAATAAACAATTTTGGCCCGGGCTATTGACGAAACATTTGTTTAGTCAGACTGCATATAGTGTTGATCTAACTAATGTAAAAATCAAGGATTTCACAGACAATAGAGTTACTTCCATTTTGTACTTGTGATTGTAAACAATGAGCTGGTTGTCTGTAAACACTCAAACTAATCGGCTTTTGATACTATCGTAAGCTTACCATTGAAATGCACGTGTTTTCATCTGTTCTACATTGTAATAACGACCAGCTGATGACCTCGTTATCAGCTGACTTTTTCCCTTCCAATGGTAAGAATATTGATGTGAAAGAAAACCATTAGAAACTTTCGTCTGTTTAATAAGATTAGGCAATACTCTAATCCATTCCTGAGAAGTTTTACTATTTAATCGATCATATTTTAGGTGTTGAAGTTAGTATCACATTTTAATAGTCAAATAACGTCATTATTTTTAGTAAAAAACCACAAAAGAAAGGTTGATTGCCGTAAAGGCTTAAGGCGTCTTCATAACGTCAGGAAGCAGGACGCCAAGTTTGGGCAATAAATCATATTTTTATGGCCTTAACGTTGTGACACTTTGCGTTGGCCCTACTGAAAATGTTTGGACATTTCAATTATTTTTTAAAAATAATAACAAAGTTTTTTTCAAGAAAATTACGTTATCTTTTACAAAAAAATACAATGCTATATTTAAATCTAATCCTATGATAAACTATATTAGTCTCGTATTTAGCCCTGAAACAGTCAAAATCACATTTCTACTAATGGGTGTACATTGTGTTTCGACAAGCTCATCCAGTGTTGTTTCCTACGTTGTACAGTTGCGGTTGACATGACGTATGACGTCACGTGACACCAACGCGCTCTGTTGCCGGAGTGATCAATCACAACCTTGTATATGTGACCGCAACTGCAATCACTCAGTGTTCTACATAATATTATGTTTCATGTTTAACTTTCCACAACTTTCAATTACCTCAACTAAATATTGAAAAATCATATTCTGCATTTTGGGAGGATTATTTCATGCTGAATGGATGACCCCCCCCTTAATACGACACACACACCCCTCTGGGGAGTCTGACCAAATAACCCATATATTTAATTACTAACTTTCTATTAGTCTCGTGATGAAACTACAATTAAGATAGCTTAAAGACTCAAATGAACCGTTGCATTCCCCTCCCCTAGAACGTACACAAAGAAAGAATGTAAAGGAAGGATACACAAGTAGGAATTCACAAGAATAGGATATGTTACCGTGGAGCATTCTCCCTACACACTCTACATTTCCTGACTTTACCAAACAAAGGCAGGGAACCATAGACCTTTCGTTAAAGAGCATACCACAAAGAATATTGTAGACTTTGCACCAAAGAACTACTTCCAGGTCATCGGCTACCCCATAGTTTTTTTGCTGTTTGCTCATTGGGGTATTTGGAGACTGGGGTCTCCTCTCAGCCCACAGGAAAAATCCTGTGGGTGAAAGTCAACTGAAAGAGTTACTGTTAGTCTCTGGAAGAAGTGTGCAACTTCCAAGGTCACTATTCTTCAAGTGTGATTACGATGAAAGGTGTGAATTAGGAAGAATAAGATGTCAGACCAATCACAGATCACCCAGACCTATGCCATCCTTTTGTGATCAGGCTTAGTGAAAAGTAAAGCTTCCAAGAGACGCAATGAAGTTATATGGTAACTATACCAGTTGTCCTGGTCAGAAAAAACACCGGAAAGAACATTATTTTCAATGTAAGCTCACCCTATTTTGAGACTTGTGCTAGCAATTTTTGTAAATATATTTTATAGTAGTAGTTTATTGAGTATTTTGTTCAGTTGTTAGCTTTATCAGGTATTCAGAAGAGTTTAATTAAGATTCATGCAAATGAGACAGTCGAGTTACCTAAGTATTACAAGGATAGTATGAAGACGTTTTCACTTTAGACAAACCTTTGATGATTATTCAAAATTATATGTTCAAATTTAATTAAAATATATGTCCTTTGGCGGAACGGGTGCATCTAAAGTATTTTGTGACCTTAGGTTACCAGCTGATGCACTTGACGGTTACCAACTGGTGCACATGCCTGTTACCAACTAGTCCTCTTGCCTGTTACCAGATGGTGCACTCGCACGTTATCAGTTGGTACACTTGCCTGTTACCAGCTGGTGCACCTGACTGATACCAGCTGGTGCACTTAAATGTTACCAACTTGTGCACTTGCCTGTTATCAGTTGGTGCACTTGCCTGTTACCAGCTGGTGCACTTTCCTGTTAGCAGCTGGTACACTTGCCTGTCACCCTGTTACCTAATCTTCATTTACCCTGTGCTGGATGTCTTAAAAAAATTAATTGTGTAGTTACAGTTAAGTCTGCAAACTAAAATATATTTATATTGATTTGACTACTTGACATAAAATGGAAATTAATAACTTCAATAGCTTACTTAGTTAGCTTAGTAGCTTAGTAAAATCAAATCTTAGACGTAATCTGTAAATATGCAATCGTGTCGAATGTTCCTAACCTTTTTGATAAATCGTAAACAGTTCTAAACACGTTTAACAGGTAATCCAGAGATTAATAAAGCATTTACTGGGATATCGAGGACGCCAGGTCACACGTGGGAGAGGAATTAATAAAGTAAGTGTCGATCACTCTGCGTCTCGTTGCCTAGCAACCGATCGCAGCGTGGGCCGTGGAAACGGTGGGACAGATGACGTATAGCGTAAATGCATGTTGTGGTGTCTGTTGACATCATGTGCTCCTGGACGTTTGATGTCAGATTCTGGTAGAGTAAGAGAGCTCAGAAAAACTAGCTAGGCACATCGTCCTGTGGAATATTGTACTATGTAGCCACCAAAAAGAAAGGTAGAACATAGGCAGCCAACCTACTTCTCAAAGAAGGAAAAGGAACCTCCAAACCAATCCAGAGTTCGGTCTTTGTAAATTTGTATCAACTAGTCATCATCCAACTCAAGAACTTCAAAGTCCCCAAAAAAGGAGAGGGTCTATCCCAGAGACCTCTAAATACTTCATTGAGGTTGCAAACCGCGAATTACACCAAGTAAGCATATTTCTTTAAGGCGCCCCTCCGAGGAAGACTTTAAGGAGATAGACCACTACCCCAGAATTATGGTCAGACTGGTTTTTAAGGCTCAACTAGGGGTAAATCAAACCCACCGGATAGAAAAACTGGAACAAATGTATACAGAAAGGAAAATAAAATGAACAATAGCAATAAGGAAAAGAAGGAGCAATAAGTAAGGACTTACTAGAATTTTGACAGCTTTTGAACATTCAAAAGTACCCGATTTTGACAACTGAACTAGTGAAAGAGCCAGAGAACCCACTAGAGCTAACCTAGGATGTTTGTAATTTAAATACAGAACGAACTGTGATGTATGGCTATCATGATTACATTATTTTTGTATCAACGCTTATGTAGGACATATGATGGATGACATAACGGACCTAATAAGTTTACGTAAAACTCACGAAGCTAATAATAAGACGTATTAGTTGGTTAGTTAGTTACTGAAATGGAACCGGTCCAGGTATTATATAAGAAGGATGAATAAGAAATGAGTGTAGGATGTTTGTAGTCTTGTTACTGACTAAGGCTGACATGTTCCTTAGACGTAACTGTTAGTTAATAGCCCAACAGCCAATGACATCTAAGGGACGTACAGTTAAACGTGGAGTCCGAACCACTTCCTCTGAATTACGAGTTGGTCTAATAATGAGGATAGTGTTTGCGAATTAACTTAGTACTCAATAGTGCGGACGTTAATCCACATAAGAGAACACTACACCTACCGACCATCGCTCACAACTATCCACAATTTGTGACCTGCAAGTAGCTATATTACAGGACAGCTATAATTCAGCTGTATTTAGCTAATATTTAGCTAAAAACCACAATGTTCTTTACTTTTTTCGTGAGTTCCATATGTAAGACCCTGTGTTTAAGCTGAAGAAAGTTCCTGTAATGGCAGTGCATTCGATAATTATAATGAAAATAACTAAATTGTGTATAAATTCAAAGCGATTTCGTTAAGAAAATAATCAATGCAAGATGAAAGGTAATTAACGGATTGAGTCGAATGATACATCAACGTTCTCGGCTGCCGAGACGTGAATACTGTTTGATATCATTCATTGAATGAACCTGTTATCAATAATCCTGTCATCTCTCTTGCTTCTAAAGAGTCTAAGCTTTAGCATTAATTAAATTTCCCATATTACTGTACCTTCCCTTTAACAACGTCAAATATACTAGTTTAATCTCAACATTTTTAAAACAGCTCAACAATATTAATCGTTAAGTGTTACTGTCACAAATTTAATTTAGTTTAAGGTGTACAACACTGGCAGTTGTTTGGGGTTTGCAGATGTTAAAGAAATAGTAAACGTACAGTGAAGAGATTTTAAAGTCGTTAAAATGCTAATGTAACATTAACCTAGATTTCTCTTCATTTTTTCCTGCCATTTAATTGCTATGAAAAATCCACAGTAGCTCGATTGTCTTGCAAAATAGACACTACCTGATCCACCTGGACTATTTAAAAGAAATTTTAATATCCGTTGTATTTATTTATGCACTAAAAAACTAACTTATACTCCAGTAAATATGATTTTGTGCAACTAACATAGTTTATAAAAACCTTTGTATATTAATAATGCATCTTTATACAATCTTTTATGATAGTATTGTAGAATATAATCAAATATATCAACAACATGTGTTAAAAAAAGTAGTTCTAATAATTTTATGACTGTAAAATTCAACGGGTTTTACTATTTTTAATTACGCCAGTCTAGGAAATATGTTCTAGAACTTAAAGTAAGTCTCTAAATTAGGGCTACCAACCAAATATTTCTCCCAATTGTTCCATAGTTTACTTCTCTGGATTTTCTGATTTTACTTATACTGTAAACAACGTTTTTTGTGGCCTCTTTTTCTTTGTGAATAAAAAAAATCAAATTTTGTACATCCATCTTTAATACTCCAAAATTGTAAAGACAATTAGGGTGCAGAAAATAAGTAGGCGTACTATTCATGTAGTTTTTACCAATTCCCATCTTGAATAAAATTTTGTGGGACATTAAAAAAGTGGGGTAGTTTGTCATACTAAAATCACCTCGCGCACCGCTTGGAACACAATTTGGTTATGTTTTATAACATTTTCATTCATATTTATTTATAAATGAAAATTTAAGTATGATCCTGTTTAAACATACAATCTGAAACGAATTCTCAAACTTCAAACATTCATAAATTCACACACGCCGCAAAAATGCATTGATACGATGTTGTTTTAAGATTATTCTATACTGATGTTTAAGTGGTTTTGTTCGGCTACCTACACTGCAACGGGAACCGTTTTTTAATCGTATGGGGGAAGTTCACAGGCGAAACGTAAAACCAAATTAAGTTAAGAGTTAACTTAATATTTAAATAAAATTACGTAAGTGCATTTTAAACCACTGAAGATGCCATTAAAAATAAAACACAAAAATTTCTAATTTAAAATTATTTGCTAAATTTTAGTAAATATATTTTTTACTACCGGTACCTGGAAAAATAAAATCATGATAATATACAAACTTTTAAACAAAGAGATGCAAAATATCAATGTTATCGTGTCAAACGGTTTTCTATCTGAACTAGTACCTTTATTCAACTAATTAATCTCCTACTTTCATAGCTCCTAAGTTCGCTACTTCTTCCTCGAACTGTATATTGCCATTTCAAATTCTAAAAACTAATTCGTTGTCCAAACACTCTTACAGCTGCTGGCGTTTACTCAGTCAGTGTTTACTAACAACCTCTGGCGTATGAGTTGCGAAACATTCTATTGTTTGTGGCTTTAAAGGGTGGTTCGCCAAATACAATCTCAAAGTTTGTTTTCCTTTGTCGCTTCGAGTGATTTCAGTACAGCCCTTTGTTGCATTTTTCCTTTTTGTCCAATTATTGCTTTTTAAACAAACAACCGTTGAGGTTAATTTACTACACCTGTGTACACTGTCATCACGTTTGAAAATTATTCTATTCTACAATAAACACTTTGAAAAAGCTCTACTTCTATGTTTGAAATTCATTATTGGTGATGGTGGATTGATATTATTTAGATTTTTATTGCGGACATTTTCCATCACTATTTGATGTAAAACAAAGTTTCACGACGTTTCGGGATAAGGAATCTGATCCCGTCCCACCGGAACCGGAAACAAAATGGCCGCCGCCAAAACCCTAAATCCAGGCGAAAATTGTAAAAATAATGTGTTTTTTGCTCTGTAAAGTTAACTTTGTACTACAATTTTTTCAGTTCACCTGAGGACGGGATCAGATTCCGGATCCCGAAACGTCGTGAATCTTTGTTTTACATAAAATAGTGATGGAAAATGTCCGCAATAAAAATCTAAATAATAAGCTCTACTTTTTTGCGTTACTTTAAAAGTATCTTCAAAATAGTATTAAGTATTCAAAACAGGTGTTACGTTATCAGACTTTTCCTATGTATGCTAAAATATAGGCTACTTAAAATTTGGGTAGAGTGACACAAATACGAAGTGACTAATTGGAAAAGTGGTTGCCAACATAATTTATTTAGTTATTTAATGGTATTTATTTTCCATTTAATCAGAATTTTCCTATCGTTTCTAGTGTTTTAAACTACACCACGTTTCGGGAGGTAAATTTAACTCCTCCCGTTATCAATTTAATGTTTAATGTTTTTAGAAAAAATAGAAAAATTGATATCTTATCTATTCGATGGTGGGTCAATTTAATTTAAAATTAAAATATTTCCAAATCTTATCACGGAGAAAGTGGTCGTTGTGTTGTTAAAAACACAGATGCGTTGGAAAAGTCCAATAAAAGATATTGAATAAGTAAAAAAATTGTATGTTATCACTATAGTATTTTGTATTGTGCATGATAGTTAAGTATAGTATTATTGACAACATGATTTAATATATGTAGCTTAAACTTCCAATTTTTAAAGAAAATTAAAATTAATTCTCCACCTTCAGAAACGTTGTGTAGTTAAAACACAGATGTTTCAGAAATGTTCAATAAAAGATATTGAATAATTAATAAACAAAACCATTATGAATTTTTAAGATACTGTAAATTGTTTACTTTCGTTACACTCACAATTCCCTCATCATTATTGATATCCTTGAAATAATTTCCGGATTTGGTAGATACCTCAAGTGTAAAAATACGGTAATACTCAGACAAATTCTTTTGTCATTCTGTTAATATGGTATAAATCCATGTTTTTGTAAGGCTGGATTTAAAAACCACTGATAGTCTTTTTTTATTAATACAAATTTTATTTTTTAGCCAGGAAGTTCAAAACACTTTAACCGTTATTATTGGTTTCCTTATTCCAAGTGCAATTACATCCTGCGATGTTACAAGGATATATGAGTTAAAAGATTTTTAATAACATATATTGTTTAATTTGTTATAACGCTCAAAACTATTACCAACGATTTCTACAAATAGATTCATTAGTAAAATATAGCAGTATAAATTAAATGATATGGCTATTTCTGATATCAATTAAATACTGATATATACCTCAATATTGTTGTTTTCAAACGACGTGACGAGTTTCAAAGATGAGAAAGTCAGCTGAGTTCCTTTTCTGACCATTGTTGTACGACTTCAAAGGACTGGCTCAGTGGTTTTGCTCAACGCCTCGGGGCAACGCACAGTGTGTAATATGTCGACAAGTCCCCAACTCTTAGTTACCAGATGTTTTTGTTATTATTTGGAATTAAAATCTTTCTAGATGTTTCGTTGGAGCTATATTTCTTTTTAGAAGTTTCAAAACTAATACTTACAATCTCAAAGTTTGTTTTCCTTTGTCGCTTCGAGTGATTTCAGTACAGCCCTTTGTTGCATTTTTCCTTTTTGTCCAATTATTGTTTTTTTAAACAAACAACCGTTGAGGTTAATTTACTACACCTGTGTACACTGTCATCACGTTTGAAAATTATTCTATTCTACAATAAACACTTTGAAAAAGCTCTACTTCTTTGTTTGAAATTCATTATTGGTGATTGGATTATAAACAGATTTTATTTCATCATTTTATGATGTAAAATATTTTCACGACGGGAATTAAAAAAAAAAAATTCCAAAAAACAGGAAAATGGTTGTATAAAAACAATGCTTGGAAAAGTAATAAAAATTTGTAAATAAAAAATTTTTTTACAATAGTTTTTGTATTCGTGTTTAATAAAAGTATTGAAAAATGTGATATAATTAAATATGTAGCTTAACTTTTTTAAAGAAAATTAAATTAATTCTATTCAAAATTGTAGTTAAAACACAGATGTTTCAGAAATGTTATTAAAATATGAATAATTAAAAACAAAACTTAAATTTTAAGTCTGAAAATTTTTTACTTTGTTACAAAAATTCCCAATATTATTTATATTTTAAATAATTTCCGATTTTATACTAATGTAAAAATACAAATAGAAAATTTTATTTTTATGTTAATAATAAGGTTTAAATCCATGTTTTTTATAAAAATTTAAAAATGATAGTCTTTTTTTTTATATTATACAAATTTTATTTTTTTAGCCAAGTTCAAAACACTTAACCGTTATTATTGGTTTCCTTATTAAGTGCAATTACATCCTGCGATTTACAAGATATATGAGTTAAAAGATTTTTAATAACATAAATTGTTTAATTTGTTATAACGCTCAAAACTATTACCAAGGATTTCTACAAATAGATTCATTAGTTAAATATAGCAATATAAATTGAATGATAACTATTTTTCTGATATCAATTAATACTGATATAAATACCTCAATATGTTGTTTTCAAACGACGTGACGAGTTTCAAAGATGAGAAACCAGCTGAGTCTTTTGACCATTGTTGTACGACTTCAAAGGACTGGCTCAGTGGTTTTGCTTAACGCCTCGGGGCAACGCACAGTGTGTAATATGTCGACAAGTCCCCAACTCTTAGTTACCAGATGTTTTTGTTATTATTTGGAATTAAAATCTTTCTAGATGTTTCGTTGGAGCTATATTTCTTTTTAGAAGTTTCAAAACTAATACTTTGTTACTTTCATAAAGCTTAAAGTAGTGTAGATAAAGGAAATACTATACTCAAGATTTGACACAATATGCAGTATGAACGCTACACCCGAGGAAGAGTGTAGCTGGTACGAATTTCGGTGAAAAATTTTATTAGTAATGTCAACGCTGAATAATGTCTGCCTACCCCATTCTATGATACGTCTACCTACAGATATATACGAGGTGTTTGGCCTATTTTGAGTAGGTAAAAGAGGCTGACATCCTCTCTAAAAACACAAGGTTTAAAAACAAGATGTCCCAATACGCGCGGACGAAAATAACAAAAAGACACTTTACTATGGTAGCACATACGTTAAAATGTCCCAAACGCATTTTTCAAACAACAGGAAATTAATTTACAACAGGTTTATCTTATACTCTAACAGAAACACAGAATTTTCAAATTTTATCTTTTACCATGAGAATCAACTCAAAAAAACTACACAATTTAGTTCCTTAAAGTTTTTCTCTATATCCAACGGTTACCGTTTTATTAAAAAATCTAAACACAGTACGTTGTATTTAGTGGCTCCAATGCTTATCTTATGGAGGATAAGAAAAAATTGATATTTCCCTTATTAACCAATAGTTTTGGATGAAACTTGGTATTTAGCTTCATGTGATTGAAATCAATACGTTTATACTAAAAAAATCATAGTTTATGTGTTCCTCACAGCAGCAAACCTGCATACTCTTTCCCATGTTAATCTTATGGAGAATAGGCAAACTCCTTTATTTATGATAAAACTTGGTATATGGTCAAAATAAAAATAGGATATGGTAAAAATGCCTACTTTCAGTTTTCCTCAAAGAAGCAATCCTGCATACTCTTTCCCACTTTAATGTTACAGAGAATAGGCAAAATACTCTAATTTAGCAACAGGTATTGATTGATCAATTTGTCATATACTTGTATTATTATTGCCATATTATTAAGGTGGAAATTCGCTGAGTACGCAGGTGTGCTGTGACGGGGTATTTGTCCTACAGCCCTTCAAAGTTTTCATATTATCGTTAAGAACCTTCTTCTGTCAATTTAGCTAATTGACTTATCTAATACATATTTTATTCTATCCGAGCAAAGCTCGGTCTCCCTATACTGAATCATTATTTTTCTGTGCTCGTACACATCAGAATTACTATACTACAAATTCTGAAATACAGTGGTTATTTATATTGCAAATATTTAAAATATCAATAGCCTAGTTTAATTCTAGTTGTAGTTGAAATAGTTGAAGCTTTACAGGATTGCATACCACACAGTGGCCCTAATCTAACTTTGAAGCATACATTGATTGAAACATTGAAAGTTGCATCTGCCTATTTATTCTATGTACCTAACCATCATATATTTATCTCCAGGTGCATGAGAAATAAAGATCGCGACAAACGATATGTGAACGAAACAGATGTTTAAATCTGAAAATGTTTAACTAAAATAATAATATATCTGACACTTAAAAATATAAAAAAATAATCCAATATTGTTGGATCAACATAAGTTCAAAATTTAAACAGTTACATAAGATCATGTTTTTAAAACAAATAGGATCTTTTGATTCATTCTGTATTAGGGGACTATAAATAAACGGGAGATTGATTGGACTATAAAACAGCTGATAACTGACACCACCACCAGTGACGTCACTGTGATACGTCATCTGTGAACCTGAAGCCAATCACTCTGGCACAGCTGACCAGTTCACGATTGTCAATTATTGTGTTTTGCATAAATAGGCAGACCGCCGTGCTTGTATGCAGTCGAACCTAAATATGCTTTCTCCTAAATAATGAGAAATAAAACCAATTGAATATTATTTACGGAACATGCATTGATTTAAATATATATTTGAAAATCACCTGGACCAAATTCTGAAGCGTTTAAAAGAGTGTCCATGAAAAACGTCAGGACTTCGGTGAGTGATTGGTTACATTAAAAGAAAGAAAAATGTTCCAAGGGAGGTATGGCCTAAAACGCTTATTTTCTCAGATATCGGCCATTTTGTTTTTATAACACAATATTTTTTATTTTAAACATTTTTACCTGATTATTTTCAAATTTGGTATGTGTTTTACACTAGTAGAGTAGTATTATTTAAAAAAATAATTACCATGATCCATGCTCAAAATCTAAAACAGTGGACATTTTAAATTTTACCGTCAACATTGTATTTTAGTTTTAAAACTTTAAATGGCCATCATTTTGGATTTTGAGCTCGGATCATGCTTGTTATTTTTTAATAATAGTAGTCTACTATTGTAAAACACATGCCAAATTTCGAAATAATCCGTCAAACAATGTTTAAAATAAAAATATTTTGTGAAAATACAAAATGGCGGATATCTGAGAAAATAAACGTTTTAGGCCATACCTCCATTGAAACTTTTTTCTTCCTTTTAATGTACCCAATCACTCACTGAAGTCCTGAAACGTTTTTCATGGTACCTATATATGATTTTTAAGTTTAATCAATAAAATTCCATTTCACATTGGCAGCACTGTTAGCTTAGGAACATTCTCTAAACTCGGAGGCACTTTTTTCATTTCAAATACACAAATTGAAGAGTATTTCATAAAGTAAATAAAATGATAAGCAATTAAAAACTCATTCCTGAAACGGGTTTTTATTCATCATTTGTTTGAATCATCTGTCTTCTGAAATTTTCTCCTTTTTTTGTTTATATTTCATGTTAATACTTAGCAAAGTTTAATGAAGTACCTACCATTAATTTAGTGATTTTAATCAATACACTTATATCTTAAATGCTTCAATTACCTGTAAGTACAAACTTCATTCTAACATTGTGTCTTTGAATATTGTAGTATGATTAATTTTTACTGTTGTAATTTGTAGTACTATGGAAAATAAATATTTGTTATATTCTGAACATGCTCAGCTTAAAAACCTGTTGCTAGCCGGAAAAAATCCTTCAAAGGAATGTAAATGTCACAGGATTACTGTTAGTGTGTATTGTTTCCACAAATGTGTTTCCACTCTTATAAACATGATACTGATATCATTTTACAATACTAACTATCAGAGTTCTTCACTAATACATGCCAAAGAGATGTTATTTTGACTTAAAGTTGTTATATGGTTAGTCATAAAGATTAATGGATTATTAATGAGTTTATGAATGCAAGAAGCAACAGTAGTTACGTTATAACCCAAACGTAGAGTATTTAAAACTGAAGGAGTTCATTAATGTCTCACGTTTAGACAATTTTTATCTGAAAGGACCAAAGCAAAGTAAAAAAGGATTTGAACAGGCTTAGAATGAATGAATGAACTGAGGAACAATGCGTGGATTACTGAATATTTTGTTTCATTTGACTTTGTCAATGCTACGTTTGAGGTTGGATTACACCTGTAACTCTATTGTGTTTCCAATTTATTTCGTGTTTTGTCTAACAAATTTATAGATGAGAGATTACCTCGTGGTCCCATACCTATTTGTTTACAAAATTTAAATGTTTAAACAAGTAATTAATCGAATTAAAAAACAAAAATACAATTGACGTCAATATAGAGTAGTAAAATAGCAAAAGATTGAACCGTTTTCTATAAAATATTTACAAATTGCACTAGAAAATACACATGAAAATCATTTTATAAATTAAATTTAATTAATTTGATTAAAAAGGATTTTTAAATATCGCGTAAATGTGATCCATAATTAAATAATCTATAATATTATAAAGAAGAGGCGGTTTCTGTATGTTTGTTTGTGAATTTGTTTGTGGCAAGTAAATGCGAAAAATACTGAACCGACTGATTTGAAATTTTACACAAAGGTTAAACTCATGCACTTTTTACACTTAAACTTATGCAACACATAGGCATACTCATTTCCTTAAAATCCTCTCGGGCTACGCCCTGTAGAGAATGAAAACATAAAATTACTTGAATGTCAACAGCTGTTAACACTAAAATTTGACAGTTTGAGAAGCAGAAGACATGGTCGCAGTAAATAACCTGGGATTCAATGTTTACAGTTTTTAATGTCAACATCCGTTTACTTTACATTTGACAGTTGGGAAGAAGAAGAAATAAGTTATTTTCAGAATAACTGCTTGATCGAAATTAGTGAATTTTTTGAAATAGTAGAATCGTAGATTATTATAAGTTTTTTCCGACGACTGTCTCTATTACATTAATCCTTATCCTCTCCCAATATTTGACAGATGTTACTGTACTTTGAAATGTTGTAGACACTCGTGTTTTGTCATTTTGTAAACAATGAAGAATTAATTAAAAATAACAAATGTATCAGTAGATCCTAAACCTTTCAGCCTTTTTAACCCGTGCGAAGAACGGGTACTTTGGCTAGTAGTTAATATTTGTTGTTAAGGGATTAAGAGTGACTTTTGAAGACAGTCTATACAACTAGTCATGCGACATGTCAAATAGCACTCATAAGGAATTCGGAATGTATCTCCTACATCTTAGACCTTAGGTACCTCCCAACATTTTTAATTACTACACAAGTTAGAATATGTACTTATTAAAATTAATCCAAGTATTGAAAATCACTTTAAATTGTAGCAAAAACCAAGGGGTTGAAGGGACTTAAAAACCCAGGGTCATAATTTTCAAAATGCCGCCATTTTGTACAGGGTTGAGGTAGAGACTCCCAATATTCACCAACCGTCTTTAAATTCTAAGACCTTTAAAATGAGGTACATCTCGATGGGGCTTTACGTTAGAAAATTTTGAGTTGCCCCCAAAATCCCCCATTTTTGGGAGGCACTCACAATTTTCCATAACTTCAAAAGATACGTTGAGTTAAGTTTATATGGTTTGCGAAAGGTTATTTATTTCTTATAACAAATAAAAGAAATAATAAGGGGGAATAGACTTTATAATCACTCTGTATTGAAATAGTTTTATATTTAAAGTGATTTTCCTTTATCTCACGGAATGCAAAAATAATGTAACTCATTTTAACTTTGAAATAGAATATACATTACTTTACCTAGTAACCCCATAGAAGATAGTCCATACACAGTCAAACATTTAGTCTATACACAGTCCACTCATTTAGTCCATACAATGTCCAAACGTATAGTCCATACGCAGTGTAAACACTTAGTCCATACAAGGTCAAAAGGTTTTGACATTTAGTCCATACAAAATCCAAACGTTTAGTACATACATGTCCACAAGTCAAGTATGGTCCCAAGCCGACCGAGCCTGTGTCAGATTATGCTATCACTCAAGACTGCATATTCATTAGCTCAATGTCATTTACAGCTCTGAATACATTATGTGGAGCACTTCAAAGCTGCTACTTCAAAGTCACATTTATAAGAGAAAAACAGTCCAATAGATATCTTGGACTTAAAAAGGGGTTAAGAATGTGACGGATCTATTTTCGGGTATTCGCAAAGCTTTGAGGGGTTCACACAGGGTTTCCACGTAAGAGTTTTTGTTTAGTTTTTTTATGATTTTTTCAACTTAATTGTATTTTCGATGCTATATTTTTGTATAGTTTTGACATCAGTTGGATTCAAAAACTCTATGCATTAAAACAAGCTCAGGAAATTAAAACGTTAAGCTATGACCGTAACAAAAATAATAGTACAATACAATAATAAAATGAATAATGCAAATACTTTATTTTAAATAAACACCTAGCTCATTAGTTAACTGGTTTAAAACTGGTACTTGTTAAAAAGAATATACTAAGAGAATGAAACATAAAACCGTTTTATAATAGGTCCGAAATTCTAAATTTTCAAGTATCAAACTATAGTCAAACATGTAAGCAAAGTAACTGAAGCTATGTTATCTTCATTTTCGTAGGAGGATAGGGTATACTTTTGGTTTTGACATGGATATATTGTCTTTGTTCTGGGGGGGGGGGTATGTTGGTGATTTGTAAGGTGGAAAATATGTAACAGGTTTCCAGAGAAACTACCAGAGCTATTGTACTGAATTTTTTATTATAAAAGAATAAGAACAACTGTTTAGATGAACTGAAAACATTTCCTTTAGACTTATCCATGATCTAACCTATTTCCCAAAGGGAAGTGAATACAAAAATTAGTTTCTTTCTGTTATTCGTTTCGGTTGATATAATTAAAGTTACTGTCACGGAAGTGATTGTTGAGCTAAAAACTAAAGATATAAGTAGGCATTAAACAGCCTAGATATGTCAAGAATTTGGTAATATTCCTGGATTATTATTATATAATTAAATAAATAGAAATATTATAGAATATTGAGTCCATGAGACATGTGGACGTGTTTTGTTTCTTGTACAAATGACTATTCTTGCTTGATATTTTTATTGTGTTCTCTGTTTTGAGCTTTAAACTCGCTTAGTCTGAATTACGAGTCAATCTTGTTATGTTTTAGGTCCAGGCTCCCCTTCCAGGTTCCAGATCCCGAAACGTCGTGAAACTTTGTTTTCTAATCGTGAAGTAAAATACCCGCAGTAAAAATCCAAACAGCATATACACTTAGTATATTCAATTAGTATTACTTCAACGGACTGATGGTTAAGCCTTTGAATAAAAAGTCTATTCATGGAAGGCTTTGTATTGTACCATTTGTCAGATCGATTAACAGGCGTTCAAAGCAATTGATACACTCTGTGTCCTGTGACTCGAAAATAGAGGAGAAAATCCACTTTTACCACCTTTCCAAACAATTGCACCAATGAAACCTTTTCAAAGTTCCTCTATTCAATAAATACATCTATCTATATCCATCCATCAACCAATCCACTCACTAACCCACCCACTCACCCACCCATCTATCGATCCACCCACCCATCCATCAATCAATCCATATAGCCATCAACCCACCCATCATCCTTCTACAAATCCTTACATCATAATCCACCTATAATCAACCTGTAATCAATGTATAATTCATCTTTAGTCTACCTATAATCAATTTAATCCACCTGTAATCCATATTTAATCCACATATTATCCATCCATAATCCACCTACAATTCATCCATAATCAATATATAATCTATAATCCACTTATTATACATTTATAATACATCCATCTTTAATCCATTCTTCTCTATCAATAATCCATCCATCTATATTCTGTCCATATACCATCTATAATCCACATGTAGTCCGTCCATCTATTATCCACCTATATTTAAACAATCCATAAACCATATATAATCCATCCAGATTTCATCTATGATTCATACATCCATTTTTATTTTTTATTTGGTTAACATAACCCTATAATCTGTATTACACGTGACTTTTAATCGGACATAAAAAATATATAAATTCATAATCCCCCAGCACTTATTTACTACAGAGTTTTATGTAAAACTCTGTAACAATAATGTTATTGTATGATTCTGATGGCATTGGACAGTAAAGCATATTGGTAATTGAAAGTAAAACAGATGTAGCTTAAGAAATCAAATGTTTTGATTGAGGAAAATTTGTAAGCAAACTTACTCCGCATAAGGTTAACATTAGACATTTAAAACGCCATAAAATGAAAACTTATGGAGTTTTCAAAAAAACGTTATTGCTAAAACCCTCCCTCAAACATAAAAATAGAGCAACTTCCAAAAATGTCATTGCGATCGGATGAGTAGTTTGGCAATGCATAAAGGACATACATACATGCATTCATTCATTTTAATATATACAGACTAGCAGTAAGTCCGTCCTTTGTACGGGTTGTAGGATTCAGTTTAAAGAAAAAAATTATCATACCAAAATGTAAACCTGAAATCTTAAACAAATCAGTACAAAGAAAATAAAATCAATACCCAGCTTTATTATTTAGCATTACTTGACAATTAAACCATTATATGTTATACGTTAAAATAACTTTTTAATATAGTATGATTTCGAAATGTGTTTAAAATTAATGAGCAATATAAACTAACTAATATTGATTTGACAGCTGTTTGTATTTCTTTCTATTGAATCTCTAAACTACAGACAGCTGATTATTACCAGTAGGTGGTTCATTGATAATTGCCTTCCTCAGTCGGAGTCTATCACCGGCCGGCACGTGTTTGAAAATAGGCCTAGTAAACTTTTAATCTATAATATTATAAAGAAGAGGTGGTTTCTGTATGTTTGTTTGTGGGTTTGTTGTGGCAAGTAAATGCGAAAAATACTGAACCGACCGGTTTGAAATTTTACAGAAAGGTAGATCTTAAACTCATGCAACACATAGGCATATTAGTTACCTTAAAATCCCTTCGGACTACGCCCCATGAACGTCCTAAATTTCAATGTTTACATTTTCAAATAATGAAAACATAAAATTACTTGAATGTCAACAGCTGTGAACACTATAATTTGACAGTTCGGGGAGAAGAAGAAGAAGAAAGAGCTGCCGTGACCGTCCTAGGTTTCAATGTTTACATTTTCTAATGACAACATCCGTTTGCACTATATTTTGACAGTTTGGGAAGAAGAAGAAATAAAGTTGATTTTTCAGATGAACTGCTGGATCGAAATTGGTGAATTATTTGAAATAGCGGAATGGTAGATTTTAAGTTTTTTCTGACGACTGTCTCTATTACATAAATCCTTATCCTCTCCCAATATTTGACAGATGTTACTTTGAAATGTTGTAGACACTCGTGTTTTGTCATTTTGTAAACAATGAAGAATTAATTAACAATAACTTAAATGTATCAGTAGAGCCTACACCTTTCAGCCTTTTTAACCCGTGCGAAGAACGGGTACTTTGGCTAGTATTGTATATGGGTTTCGTGAACTTTGTGTTTTTTTAAATAGTTCTTCGAAATGCGCATAGTCGCACAATACAACAAGAACTGTTTGGACGGATTAGGTTAGTATTCTCAACAACAGTTCAAGAGACAATAATGAATAAATCATTTAATGTTTTTGAATAGTAATAATAGGTATTTCAGAAAAACACATTTTTACTTTCTCCCCTTATACATAGTATATGGAGAAAGTATTGTTTTCGTCAAAATTTTCGAATTTGAGTTGAGGGTGGATATATCCGTTTTGGGGTCCCCTGAATCCAAAAAAGTGGGTTTTGACGTGATGTCTGTCCGTCCGTGTGTGTGTGTGTGTGTGTGTGTGTGTGTGTGTGTGTGTGTGTGTGTGTGTGTGTGTGTGTGTGTGTGTGTGTGTGTGTGTGTCTGGATGTGTACAGTGCCACAGCCTACCCCGTTGGTCCGATTTAGATGAAATTTGGCATGTATATATATAGTCACCGTATCTCCAGGCGTTTTTTTCATTTTTTTGAATTTTTGATTTTTAAGGGTAGTTCACCCCTAAAAACCCTTAAAAAACGTGAAATATCCAATTTTCTCAAAAACGACTCTAACGATTTTGATTAAAATTCTATAGTTTATAGTGCACAGAGTACTAAATAATTTGACACCACCCGCATGTCTGTAAAAATGACGGTTCAAAAGTTATGGGCTTTTAAATGTGAAAAAAAATCAAATTTTTAAATTTTCAGTGGAATTAATAAAAGTAAAGTATAACTTGACTGGTACCATTGAAACCAACTTAAAAAACTAAACAAATTAGTATTTTGAATTATTTGTCTACGACTAACGGTTCCAGAGAAAAGTTAAATTTACTGTCCACGATAAACGCAGTACGTTGTCTGAAAGCGCCCAATGTTATTCTTATGGAGAATATAAAAAAATCAATTTCTTCCTTACTTTCCAACCGTTTTCCATGAAACTTGGTATGAAGTGTAAGGTCAAATCACTGAACAAAACCAGCTCAAAAAAGCTTGGTATTACCGGGGGGGGGGTTTCCCCCCATACAATTTAAACAATAAATTATTAAATGATATTTAGAATAACTTTGTAGAACATGATAGTTTTATTACAGATTGTCTTTTTTAAATTTACTTAAGGGAGAAAGTATGTGTCAGTCCACTGGTACCGTTTATTTAGACTAATAGCCTCTTTGACCTATACTTTCTCCTTTCACATGGACTACAGATATAAGTGGGTGATACTGATAAAACTCTATTTCCTCAGATTTGGAATCTGTCACGCCACTAAATACGAATTTTACCAACTAATAATAAATTTGTTTACACATTCAGTTCTAAACCAATACAACAATAAGATTAACTACACTTAAAGTTTGATTATCACACAGCATGTACAGCTGTGTTATCAGAACCTCAAACATGTACTATTTTATTTTAAACCACTGTGTGATGGTGACAAACTGTTTAAGTAAAAAACTGAAAATTTAATCACAATGAAACAAATCTCGTGCTTTGTATTTTCAAAGTATTCAGTGCTTACATATTTTTACACAAACCGAAACTGTATTCTAAAGATGTGTGATGAGAAAAACTTCGTTGATAAAAACATTTAAATTTATACGCCGTTCCATCTGGAATGGCTAAAGTTTCTGTTGTAATAGAGTGTTCATGTGAGTTCAAAACACTGAAACGGTTCAAAGTTGTTTTGCACTGTGATATCGGATTACTCGAAGTAACTCCAAAAGACCTGATTGTAAAAATATATTGTATACTCAGTACTAAGTCTGATCCATGAAACCCTGAGAGAAGTTGTAATCGAAAATGGAGTAACCATTTTAGTTCGTAAATTTTAATACCTTTACACGTGAAGCGGTTTACATATAATGTATTCCACCATAAAATGTTTATACCACTACTCCTTTCATGTTTTAAGTGATTATAACGTTTTAGCTGTAAACTAACTCGTCTTGAAAGTTATTTAGTGTTTTATTGTGGACATTTTCCATCACGATTTTATGTAAAAACAAAGTTTAACGACGTTTTGGGATCTGGAATCTGATCCCGTCCTCAGGGGAACTAATATCTAAAACATATCACAATTAACACATAATACTAAGCCGGTATAAAGCTGAAAACTTAACTTAACTTAGAAACTTATCAATAAAGACAACTGATGGTAGTTTTCTTTTAGTCTCCGTGTCGTGTGTACATGTTATGTGTATTATTATGTATTATATATTGTGTAGTATTATGTGTTAATTGTGTTATGCTTTAGACATTGATTCGCCTGAAGACGGGATCAGATTCCAGATCCCGAAACGTCGTGAAACTTTGTTTTACATAAAATTGTGATGGAAAATGTCCGCAATAAAAATCTAAATAACATAAATCCACCTAAATAATGTGGAGCAGGACAACAACAGCTGATTCATCGTATTGGCCTCTGAACTATCTGAATAATCTTTCCTTGTTCGCTAAGGTCAGTAGCGCTACAATCATTCCTGTGAGCGGTTCAGACAATGAATTAGTTGAAATATTGGGGATCCCTGTGTAAATAGTTCTTTGTTTTTTCGTAATTTGTAAATATATGTCGTGATTGTGTGAAAAAAGATTTTTCTTTAATGTTTTATCTTGATGAACACCGACGGTGAAGAATCTGTTGTGTAATGTGATACCTGTTTCGTCGGCTGATGATGGTCTGTTAAAAGACCGAAACCGGTTCCTGTAAGGAATTTTAACAAAATTGACACCTGAAGGGCAGATGCCATTCATTTGGTAAGTGATTATATAAATATCTAGGTGTCTAGGCTTTCGAAATAATAAATCCACCATCATCAATAATGAATTCAAAACAAAGAATATTCATAAATCTTTGTACTTCAATAAGATTTTATATCTTCAAAACCATTACGGTGTTTACAGGAGAAGCTCGGTATATTTGGTCTCGCATGATTAAGAAAACAATATTATGAGATACAATGATTTTGAAACACGCATTGAGAAAAATAATAAGAGGATAGGAGAAAATCCGGAAAGATTCAAGAGCTGCGAGATCATCCCTTGCTCCAGTCGTTTCGGCGTAAGGCTTCTAGTGACTTATTGTGTCTCAGTTAGGATATATTCCCTCTTAAACCTCTTCTTGGAATAACTTTAATAAACTGTATTGTGATATTTTCATTAAAATTTATAACTTTTCAACCCATAGAGTTCCCAGTATTAATTATATTACTTTGTAAGCTCCGTTATTCATAGTTCGACTCAAATACTGATATTACTCTTAGTAAGTATTATTTTCATAAAACCTTGTACAATACTAATATGGGAAAGGTATTACATATATGTGTACCTATGTACATTTGCAGAAGGATATTGAAACTGACTCTATAGAGTTTCTTGAAATATTGGACGAAATAAGCTATGGATAGGTCTAATGTCCACTAAAATTATTAAATTAGTGAAAATTTGTAAAAGCAAATGGGTGAAATTACTGTGCAAAATAAAAACAGGGAAACGTATTTCCAAAATCTTTCGTGTTTTCATAGAAAACTTATGCACTCTGTCCTTGATATAACCGCAGAAAAAGGTCTAAGGGTGTAATGTCTGGAGAACGTGGAGGTTAAGGAATTGTACCATCTCGTCCAATCAACGACCAGGAAACGTGCCATTTTGGTAGTTACGTCCTATCTTACCCCAGTGGTGAGGAGCACCATCTTACTGGCAGTAACTATTTGGTTGTCTATGCTCAATTTGTGGTATTGCATAAAGCTGAAGCATGTCAAGGTATATTTCTTTAGTGACTGTAGATTCTGTGAAGAAAAGTGTCATATCACTTCATCTATAGCCAATGCACATCAATGTGATCGTGATGTGTTGGGACTGACTCTTTTAAGTTCCAGAACCATATGAGGATTTTCAGCACCCAAAATCCGACAATTGTGTCTATTTACTTTACCGGAAACATGAAAGGTGGCCTCATCAGAAAAAATTAATGTTTGTATTGACTTCCCTGTGGGAAATAGGTTATATCATTGATATATCTGAAGATCATGTTGTTTTCACTTCATCTAAACAGCTGTTCTTATTCTTTTATTGAATTTTATAAAATAGCTCTGGTGGTTTCTATGGAAACTTGTTACATGTTTTCAATCTTAAAAATTGCCACCCCCCAGAGCTAAGACATATCCATGTCAAAATTAACGCAATACTAATTTCAATCCAGCAGTTTATTTCAAAAATTTACTTTCTCACTTCTCCTTCTTCCCGAACTGTCAAAAGGTAGTGTAAACAGATTTTGACATTATAAAATGTAAACATTGAAACCCAAGACGTTCACGGCAGCTCTTTCTTCTTCTTCTGTCAAATTGTAGTGTCCACAGATGTTAACTTGAAGTAATTTTACGTTGTTATCGTTGAAAATGTAAACATTTAAACCTAGTATGTTCATGGGGTGTAGCCCGAAGGGAGTTTATGAAAAATATTCTTATTTATTCATTTATTTATTTCAATAATAATATGACAGCTACAGGAAAAATCCCAAAACAGCTATCTTGACAAAACTATTTACTGTACTTATATTACAGTAGTTGGCAGTCTATGCGTTGACGAAGTTTAAGATCTACCTTTGTGTAAAATATCAAACCGGTCAATTCAGTATTTTTCGAGTTTAGTTTCCACAACATACATACAAAGAAACTACCTCTTCTTAATAATATTATAGATGACAAAAATGCATTTCCAAATAAATGTCTACGAAAGTTATTCGTTATCTTGAAGTACAAGAGTTTCCTGCTATTTAAGTTTCTCTAACGACTGTTTTTGGGTTTCAGATGAAAACATTGTATCGTCTTATAACTTAACTTTCTTAAACCCATTAAGATTAATCAGTTTCCTGAAACATCTGTTTTGACTTAATTTAATGTCTTAAATAATTTTACGAAAGAACACTCAATCTTTTAATATTAACTTAGATTTTGTAATATATTCTATTCTTATTCGTATTTAATTCACTGCACAGACTTATTCCCTTGGTGATGGGAAGTTAGAGTTAATAAGATTTGATTATACTCCTTGGAAAATATTAATTTTTCATTAAGGCCATTAGGTTAAAAATAGATTTTTCAGTTTAAGGACGAAAAAGAAATAAGCTGAGGTAGAGGTCACGAAAATATCTGAATCAGTTCTACGTTTGAAATATTGAGACAAATGGGGAAACCTTAGAAGAAAAACTATGAAGTAAATGGATTGTAAAATTTTATTTTTTTGTAGTGATTGTCTGACCTTGGCTACGCCTTGGTCGTTAAAAATGAGCTCAAATGAAAAAGTGATTCTTAAGGTTCTAATGACGAAATATACGATTTTTAAAAGAAATTTACTCTTCATTCAAAGAAATGTTTATTTTTTAATGAATACTGCAGGCCAAAAATACAACATTTCTTCTAGTTATAAACAAATTATATCATTGGAATCGGGGGATTTGACCGAGTTGTGATGTGATCGGTGATGTGACCGTGTCGTGATGTGATCGGTGATGTGACCGTGTCGTGATGTGATCGGTGATGTGGCCGTGTCGTGATGTGATCGGTGATGTGACCGTGTCGTGATGTGATCGGTGATGTGACCGTAACGTGATATGATCGGTGATGTGACCGTGTCGTGGTGGGATCGGTGATATGACTGTGTCGTGATGTGATCGGTGATGTAACCGTAACGTGATGTGATCGGTGATGTGACCGTGTCGTGATGTGATCGGTGATGTGACCGTGTCGTGATGTGATCGGTGATGTGACCGTGTCGTGATGTGATCGGTGATGTGACCGTGTCGTGATGTGATCGGTGATGTGACCGTGTCGTGATGTGATCGGTGATGTGACCGTGTCGTGATGTGATCGGTGATGTGATCGGTGATGTGACCTTGCCGTGATGTGATCGGTGGATGTGACCGTGTCGTGATGTGATCGGTGATGTGGCCGTGTCGTGATGTGATCGGTGATGTGACCGTGTCGTGATGTGACCGTGTCGTGATGTGATCGGCGATGTGACCGTGTCGTGATGTGATCGGTGATGTGACCGTGTCGTGATGTGACCGTGTCGTGATGTGATCGGTGATGTGACGTGTCGTGATGTGATCGGTGATGTGACCGTGTCGTGATGTGATCGGTGATGTGACTGTCGTGATGTGATCGGTGATGTGACCGTGTATGTGATGTGATCGGTGATGTGACCGTGTCGTGATGTGATCGGTGATGTGACCGTGTCGTGATGTGATCGGTGATGTGACCGTGTCGTGATGTGATCGGTGATGTGACCGTGTCGTGATGTGATCGGTGATGTGACCGTGTCGTGATGTGATCGGTGATGTGACCGTGTCGTGATGTGATCGGTGATGTGACCGTGTCGTGATGTGATCGGTGATGTGACCGTGTCGTGATGTGATCGGTGATGTGACCGTGTCGTGATGTGATCGGTGATGTGACCGTGTCGTGATGTGATCGGTGATGTGACCGTGTCGTGATGTGATCGGTGATGTGACCGTGTCGTGATGTGATCGGTGATGTGACCGTGTCGTGATGTGATCGGTGATGTGACCGTGTCGTGATGTGATCGGTGATGTGACCGTGTCGTGATGTGATCGGTGATGTGACCGTGTCGTGATGTGATCGGTGATGTGACCGTGTCGTGATGTGATCGGTGATGTGACCGTGTCGTGATGTGATCGGTGATGTGACCGTGTCGTGATGTGATCGGTGATGTGACCGTGTCGTGATGTGATCGGTGATGTGACCGTGTCGTGATGTGATCGGTGATGTGACCGTGTCGTGATGTGATCGGTGATGTGACCGTGTCGTGATGTGATCGGTGATGTGACCGTGTCGTGATGTGATCGGTGGAAGCGTGTCGGGGTGAGTAACAGCCCTCAGAACCCGAGACGTGTCGCGGTAATGAACACATAAAGCTCCTAAGTGGTAGTTAACACAACTTTCAGGTTAATGACTTTTTCGTCCACCCTCTCTGATCTCTCCGACTTCTGAATTCTTAAGCATTCTATGTAATTAATGCCCTCTGTCTAATACATTAAGTAAGGTTAAGTAGGTTCTTTATTTTATATTGTTCTATGAATAAACTCATTGCGAAATTTATTGTTATAAAGATTGACTTTAGGCCATATTTTGGCCAATTTTATCTATTAATTGAGCTGTCTATCGTAAATTATATCTTAAATGATTTCTATGTAGTAGTTAATACTTCAGCAATATCTTAATAGCTTGAACGCATTTGTGATGAATAATAAATAATACGTTTAATATGTTTAAGAATAAATTCTTTATAATTTGAAAACAGGTATAAATGTACCTCTTTACTAATTATATTTTACCGATTACAGTAAACTAGAATAGGAGTAGCTAGAGCTCACTGATAAAGTTTTTAAACAATCATTAAACACAAATATATAATTATTGAATCAAGCGAAAATAAGCAAAGAGTGAGGTTAAGAAGCGTAGAAACAAGACGAATTTAAGGAAACTGGTAATTAAACGATAAAACAAAAAAGTATTTATAATTATAAAGTTAAGTTTAAAATTCGTAACGGCGTTGGTCTTTAATTATTCAAAATCTTTAATTTGGCGTTTCCAACGTGTTTGTGTTTTAACTACACAACGTTTCTGAAGGTAGACTCCTCCCGTTTTCAACTTATTAACTAATAACTTACATTTGACAATGAACAAAAACATATATTGATTACGCAACAAATAACCACAACACTCGGCCTCCGATCTAGCGGGGTGACACAAGATAGCGTGCGCTCAGGACGAGAGTTGGAGCACTACTGAGGATGTGTCCGTTGCTTATACTTAGTGGAAGTCTAGGTTTACACGTGAGTTGATAGAGAAATGCGCTTAGAAAAATTTGGGTAAACAGTAAGAATAGAAAACGTATGATTATAATGCAGTGAAATATATTGGGAGTAATATTGCTCCCCGAGGTATTGCATAAAGTACATGTTGTTATAATGTTAGTATCGCTTTATATTATGTGGTGTAAATACGCACAACAAACGTGCAGCCCATGTTACAGAATACATTACAAATGATAAACAGCAAGGACAGTGACAAACAGCTTTAATTTACATAATTGCTTCCTCCTGCGGATAACAATATCGCACTAGGTCAACCTGTCCAATATAGACTTTATAATAACCTATATTTTAATGCAATCAAATCAACACTGTCTCTGAGGAGTTAAGTGCATTATGGTGTTAGATGTTACAGTCTGGATAAGTAGCAGCACCAAATAAGCAGGGATGTCTTCTGAAATATGGTATAGACTTCGGAAATAAAGAATTCATAAGAATTGGGATAGTCTAGCTGATTCAGGGAATTAAAAAATCTCCTAAACTGTCTAGGTCAAATCTCAGGAAGAGTAATACATTAAGAATTTACACTGCAATACAAAATCGATAACTCCAAAATCCTCGAGACAAGGTCTACCTCGAAGGAGTCCTCAACATTTCATTTCAGGGTAAACGTCCTTAGACCGTAGATTCCACAAACCGGTGAACACCAAGAACTCGCTAAGGAAGCATAATTCCTCCAGCCACCCTTCTCAGGTAGGCATTAAGGAGATGCCACTCCATGTGAATTCTGGTCAGTCTATGCAAGATAAATCCATGAACCAAGGCAGATAGGTAAAGTCCATATGCCTTATTGCTTTAATCTATTTTCTAAATTTGAAATTGTGTGGCAAAAGATATGCGACTGAAGAAATAAAAACGAAACGCAAACAGGACGATGAAAACATTGCAATATCTTCAGAAGAGTGACGTGTGACTTTGTTGTATCCATTCTCTTTGTTGTCGCCAAATCTACATTATATGTTTACGTTATGCTTTGCCGGTGTGTTTTCATAATTTATTGATTCACTCTTCAATCTCTTTTGTCCATATATTTGAGACCGTAAACATACAAAGCAATATTCTAAACTAAAACGTTGATCTGTTTGGTGAGTAGTTTTATCCATCCACTCTTTAACAACGTATTGCGTAAAAAGAGAACGAATCGGTCCATTGGCTTGGATTTTAGAAATATTTTAATGACCCTGCAACCGGTGGGTATTTTTATCTCAACCTGAGAGCCCAAATTGGCAGATTTTCAAAGATTGTTTTGAAAAAATTATAAGAAATACATTTATAAAACATAATACTAAAGATTATGATTCTCTTTTTCTGTAGATTACAAAGGAATAATAAAGTGTAAAATTAAAGATTCTTTGGGCAACGATAAAATAAATTTAATTTAAAAAAAATCCCATTTAATTATATTTTTGTCCTTGAGAACAGTTTGAAGTCCAAATCACTTACAAAAATCCAGATTTGAAAATATTTACACATAAATTAGATGACACTAACAACGCTCGACAATGCGTCGTTCTTTTGTTAGCGGAAATATTGATATTTTCAATGCGTCCAATACAAATTTCTACAATAAGAAAAAGTTACTATATATGCATATAATAGTCTGACTCAATTTGAACATAGCGATATATAATAATATACCAAAATATGATTGTATGTAGTTGAAAGAACGCAATAAATAATGTTTTACGTAATGCATTGCAATCGCGACATTGCCGGTTTAAGGGTTAAGAAATGTATTAATATTGAGCTAAAAATAGTACGTTACTTGAAGTAAATTATAAAATTGATCACGTAAAAGACATACTAGAGTAAATAATTTTCATTCCAATGAAATTGAACGTTACTGTAAATAAAGTAAAACATAAACCTTTAAGTTTCTTGAAAAGACAAGTTGACTTAGGGAGGACTTTAACTTTTCGCAAAGGGCGAGCTCTTAATTTATCATCTCATTTACAACTTTTCCAGGATTTTAAAGTTTTAGAAGTGACAATAGTACGTTTTGTAAATGTGAATCATTTAAACAATTCATAGAATTTTATTGATTCCGTTGTTTTTAACGTGAAGAAAACTTTTTATTATTTATCTATATAAATGAAATAATAGTTTTATCTGTGCATTGCGTTGAACTATGATATTTTTTTATTTTTACGTTTCATAGCCCAGAAAAGTCAGTTTTTGTTTATCTGTCTTTCTGTGACGCTAAACAAGGAGTTTGTTTTCGTCTTTTACGTGAAAATTAAAGAACCCATAGTTATGAAACTTATTTTCCTTATTCTATACGTTTTGGAGAAGGTTTTTGTATTCTTAAATCTCACCCACGCACTATGAAAATCAATGATATGTCTGGGAATGTTTTAAGTTTCCCTAAACAGCTGTTCTAATAACCATATAATGCCACTTCCGTCTCTTGTTTTGCGTATCGCGAATTATTAACCACACCACCCGAGCATAGAGAAATCCATGTCCAAAATAAAACTCAGATTAGATTACCCTAGAATAGCTGGCAAACCATTGCTACTATTGTGGGTCTTAGGTTCAACAACCGGAAAGAGGTGATTTAGGAGTAAGTAGGTCACCTGAATGTCTAGTACCCAGAAAAGTATGAAGTACTTAGTAACCTCAATCTTGCCACATTTGGTACAATCTGGTGATGGAGTGGATCCATCAAGGTGGAACTTAGATTTAGTTAAGGTTGGCAAAGTACAAAAAGAAACGAGGAGTAACCTCAAAGGTTCCTCTTAGTCCTATGACTATTTAATTTTTTTTCATGCAACTCTTAAATTAACAAGTATATACGAAAAACACAGAACATATCCCCTTTTATAACCACTAAAAACCATAAAAGAAAAACAGGTGTCCACTGTAATCCCAATTAAGCCTACAAATGCCGTCAACTTCCACCGAAGCCGGTCACCGTTTATTTAAGATGGGCCCTCCACTCCACTATACCACACATTTGCAAGCCAAATTGGGATTGCTCATGGTCGGGATTCGAACCGTTGTACTCGTCAGCATAACGGTCTATCCACTACACCATGAAAGACCACCGTCTGATAAAGCACTTAATTTACTATAAAAGCATACTCTAGTGGCAAAATAACGAACTCAAGTGTCAGAACAGGGATCTACACGAGTATTTGCATGTATTAGCTCGCAGATGGCAGCACCGTGACGGTAGTTGATGATTTTGATAGGGCTATAAAATTGCAACTCGCTGACATCTCACTTGAACTTGAAGCACTTGGAGGGTTAAAGGTTTAAGAGAAACTGTTCACTTTATATAACCTAGGATCAACTTTGACAAAAATCTATATACCGTGATAAAAAATAAAATATATAAAATATATCAGCAGATTTTAACCTCTATAGAAGAAAATTAAGCCACATATAATTTCAAGTCTTAAAGCCTAGTGAGATGAACAAAAAGCTTGAACAAACTTTATGTTCAATATAAAACTATTCGATAGAAACCCCTTAACTAAATCTCACTCACGATACTAAATAAAATAAATCACCATCTCTTTGTTATCGCTTATAAACTGGACTCTATCAGCTTGCTTGAGCTAAAATTTACGAGAAGCTGTAAAGCAAACTATAAGTCACTTGTTCTATGTCCAGTACTGATAACCTACGTTTCATACTTTATTGTTAACTTAAATTGTGTACTTTAATATAAAGCAAAACCTATGCAGTTTTGATACATAGTTGGATAACGATCAACGATTTTAAAATGTTAAAGAATATTAGTACCAATAAATTGTTTTTTGCTAAATTATTATACCTAGATGAAGGGGTTTAGATCTAATAATAATTTACGGCATCACAAAAGCTCAATAAGGAAAGAAATAGCGAAGGCAGTATGTTTACGATGAATGGATCTTTTGTGAAAAATTGAGTATTGTGTATTGGTGGGTTATTAGATTGTCATTTACTGTTTAACAGCTAAATGTAAATATTAAAGTAGATTGAATTGAAATCGTTTTTATCTCATTTTTCTTATAAAAAATTTCCGTGAAAAACTTTAATTGAAGAATAAAGGTTGAGAGGGATCTGATTACGTTAAGTGCCTATAATAATTCCAGCCTGTTAATAAGTGAACCAGGAGACATTTTACGCCGTCTTTCCCGAAAAAATTGGGGAACTGATAACAATGAAACTTTTCATACATTTCATACATTCTCTACATTCCATAGAGTATTTCAATGCTTGAAATTATCCGCCGCCCCTTGAAAAGTAAATAACGAGCATTTAAGAAACACACTTTTTACGCTATAAAGTCGCATTTTGCTTTAAGTTTTCAATGATCACCTACTGGTAATAATCAGCTGTTTTTGTGGTTTAATGATTTAAAACAAACAGCTGTCAAATTAAAATCAATATCAGTTTATTTTGTTCCGTGATTTTAAACCAATTTAAAAATCTTACTATATTAAAAATTTATTGACATGGATATGTCTTAGCACTGGGGGTTGTTGGCGATTTTTAAGATGGAAAATACGTAACAGGTTTCCATAGAAACCACAAGAGGTATTGTATTGAATTTTTAATATAAAAGAATAAGAACAGCTGTTCAGATGAAGTCAAACATTACCTTTAGACATAACCATGATCTAACCTATTTCCCACATGGAAGTAAATATAAACATTTTTTAACGGATAACTAATTTTAATAATGGTATACATGTTCTAATCCATTTAATTGTGAATTAATGCATTATCATAAAGCTGGGTATTTTTTTTCTTTGTACTGATTTGCTTAGGATTTCAGGTATACATTTTGGTATGACAATCTTTCTTCTTTTAATAAATTCTACAACACGTACAAAGGACAGCCTTACTGCTAGTATATCATAAAAGTTGTTGTTTTATGATATATTAAACTTAATACAATGTGCAGTAAAACCAATAATCAAGTGTTTTATTAAGACTAAAAGCATCATTTTCATCCTCACTCATTTTCCAACATTGGCTATAAGGTTAAACTTAACCTTGTGACTCTATAGCTCCTAGTGACAAAATTACCATTTTAAAATTATTTTCATGTGTATTAGATGTGGATAGTTGTGAGCGATGGTCGGTGGTTGTGGTGTTCCGTTGTGTGGATTAACTTCCGCACTATTGAATACTACGTTAATCCGCAAAGACCATCCTCATAATTAGACCAATTCGTAATTCAGAGGCCGTGGTTCGGATTCCACGTTAAACTGTAGGTCCCTTAGTTGCCATCGGCTGTTGGGCTATTAATTAACAGTCCTGTCTAAGGAACATGTCAGCCTTAGTCAGTAACAAGACTATAAGATCGCGCCACAATCATCTTACATTCAATCCTCATTCATACTTGGCTTAAAATACCTACCTCGTGGTATGATCGCCATTTCAAATAATCTAATATAATAACAAGCTTTTTTCCGTATTAATTACTGGTGATGAAAAAGAATGGTGATACAAGTTTGAGAAGTGGTTTTTTGCCATGTAGCCGGGAGAGGACAAGGGCGACATTGCAACTTTACTCATTAACCGAGGCCCGCCGTCAGTAAACTTGTCCAGATGTCTCTTATTGCCTTCCTGCTTCACTTTAGGCTCTATGGAATACTGTTAGAGAAAATATTCCAGTCCTAGACCTGCTTACTCAAATCCCACTAAAATATTTACAAAAATTCCACTTGTATGAGGAAAAGACCTATAGTTTAAAATTGTAAAAATTTATATAAAATAATGAATCTCTCTATGGGATTTCCATTTACAATTTTGAATCTCCTGTGTTGGGAACAGGTTCAAAACAGTGATCCACACCAAAAAATCTGTTTTCGTTATTTTGTACGCAAGAATTCCATTAGTGAAGTCAACCTCTCTCAAATCGTAAAATAAATTATATGTAAAACCCCATAAAACCCTACTTTAAGGGATGCAAACCCCCTGAAAGCTACTTTAGATATACCTTTATGCACGATTTTTTTACTATCATAATTTCTATACATCTTCTATCATCACTGGGATGGTGGCGACATCCTGTAATCCAGCTACTTGGAGGTCACGAATTGTGGATAGTTTTGAGTGATGGTCGGTGCCTGTAGTGTTCTCTTGGGTGGATTAACGTCCGCACTATTGAATACTACGTTAATCCGCAAAGACCATCCTCATGATTAGACCAATTCGTAATTCAGAGGCCGTGGTTCGGATTCCACGTTAAACTGTAGGTCTCTTAGTTGCCATCGGCTGTTGGGCTATTAATTAACAGTCCTGTCTAAGGAACATGTCAGCCTTAGTTAGTAACAAGACTACAAGATCGCGCCACAATCATCTTACACTCAATTCTCATTCATACTTGGCTTAAAATACCTACCTTGTAGTATGGTAGCCATTTCAATAATCTAATCTAATCTAATTAAGGATATTTTTCAAACTAAAAACCTACTTAAACGACTGAGTAAAATTAGAAAATTCTCAAATTTCCCAAATTTATTGAACCATATTAAAAACTCAAAAGGGGAGTAAAAATTGTGTGAAAATATAAAAACCAACCAAAGTAGAAGCCTTGAATGTGGTTTTTGCTTGGTGCAATCGTAGAAGCAATTAGTGATCAGAAGAAACGTATTGGGAAGCGGTACGGGGACGACTGTTCCCCGGGGATTAGAGGACGTGTAATTACACAAGTTGAACTTTTAAATGGAGCTGTCTTATACCGATATTTATTACTCTCTTTTACTTATATAATAATTAACTTCTAGTAATGCATTCGTTCAAAATTGGAAAAAAGTGTATAAGCGATTCATACTTGATGTTTGAAACAACTATATTCCAGGTTTTTACTTTATGAATAATCCCTTATCTGAGTATAAATATGATGAACCACTATCAAAGTCAATCTGTTACGTTTATTTAACAGAACTGTTGTATTCTATTTCCATTGAAAAATCTTATTAGACATTGGTTATTTCAAAATACTCATCAAGTTTCAACATCCTCCAAAATACTTTATTCATACAGGTTTGATAATTTTTACTCTCGGCTTTAAATATTAAAATTTTACGTAAAAAACGTCTTTCCGATAATATTCATATATTATGTACGTGATACACGGGTAGAAGTTAATTTTCTATAGTAGTTAGTTAGTTCGTATTAGTGAAATGGCAACCTACCCAGGTAGGTATTGTATGCCAAGAAGTATGAATTAGAAATGATTGTAAGATGATTGTGGGACGATCTTGTAGTCTTGTTACTGACTAAGGTTGACATGTTCCTTAGACAGTTAATTACTAGCCGGACAGTCAAAGCGTATCTAAGGTACCTACAGTTTAGCGTGGAGTCCAAAGCACTGCCTCTGAATCACAAATTGGTCTAATTTTGAGGAATGTCTTTGCAGATTAATGTAGTATTCAATAATGCGGACGTTAATACACACAAGAGAACACTACACACTCTGACCATCGCTCACAACTTTTACGGTGTATGGAACTCTTACCCTCTAAAAACCTGTCGGTCCAGGCATCGGATCCCTCCTCGAAAACACATCCCTTCAGTCCTTCAAGAGGTTGTTACTCCGCCCAGAAGGCATTAAGTCAACTACATATCGTTTAAGTTACCTGGTTAAGTATGATTGGGAGATGGTTGAACGATAAACTGGCTCAGATCACCAGTGTACCATGCTAAGAGGAGATATAAATTAGAAGTAAGTAATTCTAAGGACTCATTTTTATATTTAAATAACTCTCTTTCATAAATTCTCGAAGCAACAAACAGTCACTGTATTTTTAAAAAAGCTTAGTTGCGAGAAAATTAATGCAACAATGATATGAATCTCTGGGGGTTGTTGGCAATGTGCGCGACCAAAATTTGAAACAGTGGCTTCATTTGGTTAGTGACGTCATAGCTTGGTTATAATAACAGCTGTTTAGGTTAACTAAAAACAACCCCTTTAGACAAACACAACAAAAAAACAACATTTTTAAATTACTAGCCACAGTACCCGTTCTTCGCACGGGTAAAAAAGGCAGAGGTGTTCGTGGGCTCTACTGATACATTTAAGGTATTGTTAATTAATTCTTCATTGTTTACAAAATGACAAAACACGAGTGTCTACAACATTTCAAAGTAACATCTGTAAAATATTGGGAGAGGATAAGGATTAAGAGACAGTCATCGGGAAAAAAACTTAAAATCTACCATTCTACTATTTTGAACTAATAATTCACTAATTTCGATCCAGCAGTTTATCTGAAAATAAACTTTATTTCTTCTTCTTCCCAAACTGTCAAATTATAGAGTAAACGGATGTTGTCATGAGAAAATGTAAACATTGAAACCTAGGACGGTCACGGCAGCTCTTTCTTCTTCTTCATCCCGAACTGTCAAATTTTAGTGTTCACAGCTGTTGACATTCAGGTAATTTTATGTTTTCATTCTTTGAAAATGCAAACATTGAAACTTAGGACGTTCATGGGGTGTAGCCCGAGGAGATTTTAAGGGAACTAATATGCCTATGTGTTGCATGAGTTATTCAGCAACAAACTACGTATTGTAGTCCTGCATGAAAAATTCTCATGAGAATTCTTCATGAGGTTCTGTAAAATTTCAAACCGGTCGGTTCAATATTTTTCGCGTTTACTTGCCACAACAAACCCACAAACATACAGAAACCACCTCTTCTTTATAATATTATAGTTAACTTCCGCAGAGTACCGAATAGGATCGGTGTGAAAAATCAGATCATCAGGCTTACAAAGGAAAATATCCTATTCATCCGGCTATTAGGGCATTTGAATCGGACAAAAAGCAACTCAGCTTGAGTAGTTCAAAAAGAGTTTCATTCAGACAGAAATGGCACGCATTTGTCACTCGAGTAGGCCTACACAGAGAACTCTTTCCTCTGGCCCTGTTTGCGTATCATAAATATTCATTCTTACATACCGATTATTACCATAATTACTAAAAAACACACTGTAGTTGTCATAAACGAAAAATTACGTCAGTAAATTGAATTTAAATAATCCATCCTACAACAATTTACCTCCTGACCTCAATTAACTATTAAACAATATATAATAATAATAAATATATATAAAGTATTCGTATAGTTCCTCAAGAAATTGTTTGCTTTTAGAACGTAGTGAATAATTTAAGTAAGACCTTTTTGTTTTAAGTATAATGGTTTGTATTAATAATTTGTTCATAGAATTAAATTGCACATTTCTGTGTTGGAATTACATTGTTTAATCCTTTGTAGGATATTTAGTTTTATGTTTAATGGTTTATGTGCCGTTTTGAGGTCTAAACTATGAAGGCCAGTTTGAAAGACCAGTTTTCGATTTCCACAGCTGAAGCCTTTGATGTTCAAAGTCATTGGTTCTGAGACAACTTCAAGCAACAAAAATTACTTATAATCATCAATATACATATTTTATTAGCTAAACTGTTTTAATATGATTTTAAACAAACGAATTATATATATTTTGAGTATTATATAAACAATTATTTCATTATATAAATTTTCTAACATAATATTCCTGGTTACAATCATTTTGTTGACACGTTTTTAAAACTAAACTTTTTATAATCGTAAAAATATTACAATTGTGAATCTGAATTTTCTTCTTTTTTCACACGTCAAAACACTTTAAATATTACACTATTGTAGGTTAAAGTTACAATGTTCAAAAATCAGATAATAGGTAGTAGATGTAGTAGAGGGACATTTTCACCATTCGTTTAAGATTACATTTCAGTCGTGACGTATAAGCTCGGCGTTATTGGAAACTAGATAAACTAGGGTTTTAAAGTTTAGATCCTGTCTTGAAAATCTCACATTGAGGGCTTTAATGTTTTATGAGTTTATTTTTCTTACTGTAAATTATATACAAAATTGACCAGATAAAATATATACTCCTTTAAACCTTTACGTATACTTTCACTATTTTATATCATATATTTCTATTTACTTATTTTAAACTATGATTTTTGCATAAAATGTATGGTAAACTTGCCTTTTCGATGTATTTCTATAATTTTAAGAAGCATTTTTACCTGCAACAAAGAAGATATTTTTAGTTTCAAATAAAGATAAAGTTTCTAAAAACATTTATATAATACGAAAATGAACATAGGAATTTCAAATCGATTACATTTTAAAAGATATATCTTAAACAATAGACTTATATTAGTTTACAAATATTACATTTTATAAAGAAATGCTTCAAAATCTTCCAAGATTATCTATTCACAAAATAAATTATAATGGGAAAGAATGCGAGTAATATTCAGTATATTAACTTCAGTAAAATTATAATGAACTTCATTAGAGAACAATTAATTAGCTTCAGTTTAATGGACTGAGGTTATCAATAGTCTCTGATTACACTAATTAAACATATTGAAAATTAAAATTAAAAAAACAATGGTCATTACCAATAATAAATAAATTTATTGGTCAATGATGAGATATCAAATAAACGATCAATCAAAATAGTCATAGACTGTGACTTTATGACCTTAAACCAAAACTCCCGCCGCAGTCAACTTCACGGACCAGGTGCATGTTAAAATAAACGGTACCAGTGGACTGACACATACTTTCTCCCTTAAGTAAATTTAAAAAAGACAATCTGCAATAAAACTATCATGTTCTACAAAGTTATTCTAAATATCATTTAATAATTTATTGTTCAAATTGTATGGGGGAGACCCCCCCCGGTAGTAACACCAAACTTTTTTGAGCTGGATTTGTTTCGGTGATTTGACCTTACTCTTCATACCAAGTTTCATGGAAAACGGTTGGAAAGTAAGGAAGACATTGATTTTTTTATATTCTCCATAAGAATAACATTGGGCGCTTTCAGACAACGTACTGCGTTTATCGTGGACAGTAAATTTAACTTTTCTCTGGAACCGTTAGTCGTAGACAAATAATTCAAAATACTAATTTGTTTAGTTTTTTAAGCTGGTTTCAATGGTACCAGTCAAGTTATACTTTACTTTTATTGTTTTCGCTGAAAATTTAAAAATTTGATTTTTTCGACATTTAAAAGCCCATAACTTTTGAACCGTCATTTTTACAGACATGCGGGTGGTGTCAAATTATTTAGTGCTCTGTGCACTATAAACTATCAAATTTTAATCAAAATCGTTAGAGCCATTTTTGAGAAATTTAGATTTTTCACGTTTTTTAAGGGTTTTTAGGGGTGAACTACCCTTAAAAATCAAAAATTCAAAAAAATGAAAAATGCCTGGAGATACGCTGACTATATATATACATGCCAAATTTCATCTAAATCGGACCAACGGGGTAGGCTGTGGCACTGTACACATCCAGACACACACACACACACACAACACCACACACACACACACAAAACACACGACAGGACGGACAGACATCACGAAAACCCACTTTTTTGGATTCGGGGGACCCCAAAACGGATATATCCACCCTTAACTCAAATTCGAAAATTTTGACGAAAACAATACTTTCTCCATATACTATGTATAAGGGGAGAAAGTAAAAATGCTACTACATTTTAGTATGTTTTTACAAGGGTCAAAAGTGCATTGACACGCACGTATTTTCATCAGTTCCATGTTATAAGTACAAACAGCTGATGACATCAGCAGACTCTTTCCGTCTCTACGATTTAAAAGGATTACTTCTACCCACAAAGTGCGAAAAAAACGGTCGTTTTTTCGCAGCAGTAAGGCGAAAACATTTTTCATTCAGATTCATTTTTGTATCTGCTTAGCTCGTAAACCATCAATAAGTCGATGTATTTCTAATCAAACTATTACTATTACAATGGAATTGTATTTTCAAATATTACAAGTAAATAGCTTCACTTTCTTTCCCAAATCTTATTACAAATTATTAAAAAACTTAATAATGTAATAAAACCAACATGATAACTAAACCAAGTATAACAATAAGTTGATTATAATATATATTCCAGACAAATAGAAAACACTAATTATATTCATTTTACTTTTTAAACACTACTAAACCAATTTGGTCACTTATTTGCTATTTTGGATGGCAGAATTGATCAAACAGTTTATCCTAGAGTAAATTATTGAATAAAAATGTTGCTTATAAATAAAATTCTGCCTACCTCTTTAGGGAATACAAAAACATACTAAATATTGTGAAATGATTTGTTTACACGTAATTTCTTTATTTCCTACTCCTTTTATGTCCTTATTAATACTGTAACATAATAACAATTCATAAGTCGATTTCATAAAAGTTTGAACGTTTTTAGAACTGTAATAAAGAGTACAAATCTAAAATCGAGAGCAAGAACACGATGTAATATGTCGCGATGGCTGGCGCAATCTTTTATTCATATTGCCTCGACGAAACGTGTGCGTAATATTATACAATTGTAAGAAATTCAGGACGATGTTTTAGAAAGTTTAATTTTAAACGCTTTTTGAAAAATTCAAACAATTTTTTAAGGTTTCGAAATGAGAGATAGTTTTATAACAGAACTAGCTCCTAAGGGATTCAGGAAAAATTAATCTTTCGTGTGTATATTGTACATATACATGCAGTGTATTTAAATCATGCTTGGTAGATAGATTACTTACCTAAAGAGATAACAATTTTTGTTGTGAATGTACGAAAATTTTCGTAATTATTTTGGTGTTAAATTTTGATATAGATATATATAAGCTTTGGAAGGAGAGTGCTAGCATTTTGTAACGCAGCATTTTAGGGTCCTCTGAATCCAAAAAAAGTGTTTTCGACGTGATGTCTGTCCGTCCGTGTGTCTGGATGTGTACAGAGTCACAGCTTTCCCCGTTGGTCCGATTTATATGAAATTTGGCATGTATGTATATATTCACGCTATCTCTAGGCATTTTTTCATTTTTTTGGATTTTTGATTTTTAAGGGTAGTTTACCCCTAAAAACCCTTAAAAACGTGAAAAATCCAAACTCCACAAAAACGGCTCTAACGATTTTTATTAAAAATTGATAGTTTATAGTGCACAGAGTACTAAATAATTTGACACCACCCGCATGTCTGTAAAAAATGACGGTTCAAAAGTTATGGGCTTTTAAATGTCAGAAAAATAATTTTTTTAAATTTTCAGCGAAAACAATAAAGGTAAAGTATAATTTGACCTGCACCAGTGAAACCAGCTTAAAAACTAATCAAATTAGTATTTTAAATTATTTGACTATGACTAACGGTTCCAGAGAAAAGTTAAATTTATTGTCTATCATAAACAAAGTACGTTGTCCGAGAGCGCACAATGTTATTCATAAGGAGAATATTAAAAAAATCTATTTCTTCTTTATTTTCCAACCGTTTACCAAGAAACTTGGTATGAAGCTTAAGGTCAAATCACCCAACAGAACCAACTCAAAACAGCTTAGTATTATCGTGGGGGTGTTTCCCCCCATACAATTCGAACAATTAATTTAACTTTGGGATGATTATTTTTGAATTAGATAAACTTTGAAGAACATGATAGTTTTATTACAGATTTTCATTTTTGAATTTACTTAAGGGCAAAAGTAGGTGTCAGTCCACTGATACCGTTTATTTTGGTCATAAGAACAGCTGTTCAGATGAACTGGAAACATTCCGTTTAGACGTATCCATGAGCGGGGATGAGCGGGAGTTTATCCATGATCTAACCTATTTACAGGGAAGTGAATACAAACATTTTTATTTAAACTAATTGCAAAATGTAGACCTAAACGACCGCGTGACCACCACCAATATAGTTAACGATACAAGAACCTTTCAGCCACTTCAACGAGGGCTCATTGTGTTCGTGAACTGAACACATTTATCTGGAAGGCAATTCTTCTCCGAGTCTTTCCTCCTGCACCACTATTGCCAACTTTTAAAACTCTAGTGTCGTGTAAATGCATATTTTACGTTGCTTACTTAAGTCCTTATTTAAGACACTGAACCATTAAAAAAACAATATTTTTTATGAAAGTATAAATTACGTACGTGATTTTTTTATGTTACTAAGGAATAAATAAATTTCCTCAAGCCATCATGCTATTTTTAAAGCTTTGATAATATTATAAATATGAAAATTATACCTAACATAGATATATACTCGCACTTATAACTTAAAAGAGATTATTTCTATAGAAATAATTAATATTTATTATTTCAATGGCCAAGATTTTAATTTAAAAATATAAAGGAAAGAGTACTGACGATGAATGTCCACAAAAGTCAATAAAATTAACTGCACAAATATTTATATAAAACATTTTTATTCTTTAACACACATTACACTATACAGATGTTCTGTTGGCCAGCAATAAACAATGATTAAGGTGACAAGTGTACTTTAACCTACCATAACCTGTTAAGTTTTTTTTTAAATTTTATTAAATAAAAAAATCAAGAAAGGAACAATCACAGGGGAAAGGCGAGCTCTGAGTACAATTAATATACGGATTGGATTACCTCCGAGGCACTCTCAGGGATTGGATCTTATAAACCTATACTTTTCAGTTTTTAGATTAGATCATTGAAATGACAACCATACTACAATGTAGGTATTTTAACCCAAGTATGAATGAGGATTGAATGTAAGATGATTGTGGCGCGATCTTGTAGTCTTGTTACTGACTAAGGTTGACATGTTCCTTAGACAGGACTGTTAATTAATAGCCCAACAGCCAATGGCAACTAATGGACCTACAGTTTAACGTGGAATCCGAACCACTGCTTCTGAATTACGAATTGGTCTAATTATGAGGATGTTTTTTATGGATTAACGTAGTATTCAATAAGGCGGACGTCAATCCACACAAGAGAACACTACATCCACCGACCATCTCTTACAACTATCCACAATTCGTGACCTCCAAATAGCTGGATTACATGACGTCGCCACCGTCCCAGTAATCCAAATAACTGATCTTATGTAGGTTTTACATAAGATTTTGAAGTTTCGGATGGCATTAGAGTAATATTATATTTTTTCTTCTATTAAAATGTTAGTATTGATTACGAAACGGCAAATAAAGAAAAGACTGTTCATACTAATGCTCTAAAAAGATTATAACTAAAGATTCGTCATAAAATTCAATATCGAATTAAGCCTTCGATACATCAGGATCATTCTGAGGTTGTCATATAACATTTTCCAAAAGCAGAGGAATGGATGAGAATAAAAGGATGCTGGAAGAGGGGGGTGAAAATTTGAAAAGTTTTCAAGTAGAAATGCAGACTCCATTAACCTCATCTTTAGAAGCTACTTCTAAAGGTTAAGCAGCTATTGCGTACGTTTAGAATTAAGGTTAAGTAAAGGTATGTTGTCATTAATAATCGTAGAGGAGAGTGCAGAAGGAACGTTAAGGGGGCGATGAGATTCCATCAGTGTTCCGAGAATTCTGAATATTTCTAATGCATAACTGGACCACCCATAACGATGTAAGCTATACTTAATATCCAGAATATAATTGTTAAAGTTGATAACAGTAATTTGACATATAAAATATTGATTTTAATAGTATGAAAATATTTTTCTACGCAGCTCATACTTTCCTAGGATTATTTAGGCCATCACTTGACTCGTTTTATATTAATTTAGGCTCTATCTAGACAGTCGTGACATTATAAGTAAAAAAAACTATTGGTGATTAAAATTTATCTTAATTTTTATCTACACCAATTGGAATCACTTGAAAATGGTGTAAGCCAAAACATGCAACGGAAAATAAACCTCTGAACTGCAATTGACTATGGTTTATATTATTTTTTATTGGTAATTGGTGGGATTAGAACTATCAGGACCTCAAAGTTCTCAAAAGACCTCAACCCCTAAGTCCTTCTGTGCCACCGTTGTACTATGGCAGTAATATTACTGCATTAAAAAACATTATAGGACTCAGAATACGTATGATGTATGTACAATAAACTTGTCCTTTCTCTCTACTTTTACCTTGCTCCCATTTTTGACCTAAAACTCTAATGTCCATAGTCCAGTAGGGTACAATTTAACATAGCAAGATTAGACAAAGAGATTAGAGATTAACAATGACAAGAGAGATTAACAAAGAGATTAGACCAAGGCCAGCGAGAGGTAGCTCATGATGTGACGGGAGTCGTCCTCCAAACTAGACACATTTACGTACTAGAAAATGTGGTTTAATCCTACAAATAGTTGAAACAACCTAAATTGTAATTTTCTGATACCACACTACTGACTAGTGTAAAATATTTTAACGTTATCGTTTCTAAATGAAATAGCTTTTACCCCAATGAGATAAATTCACTCAGAAGCCATTTCGCATGTAGTATGTGAGAAATGGAGACATCGAAATGCAGGGGACAACAAAAAGCATGATACACGACCACCGAACGTCTCTGAGGCTCCATTTACTTAATGCTTCTCCACACGCAACCATCGGGTAATTCACTTACCTCGCGAATTGCAACTTTCTCATGTTAAGGGTTGGAAATTGAGGGAGGAAAATGTTGTTAACACTGGGTCGGGACGAGTATAGGGAAAACATTATTACTTTAAGTTACTTTTAACTGAAACGGCAACCTACTCAGGTAGGTATTTTAAGCCAACTATGAATGGGAAATGAGTGTAGGATGATTGTGGTGCGATCTTTTATTCTTGTCACCGACTAAGTCTGAAATGTTCCTTAGACAGAACTGTTAATTGATAGCCCAATAGTCAATGGCATGTCTAAGTGACGTACAATTTAACTCGGAATCCTAACCACTGCCTCTGAACTACGAACTGGTCTAATTATGAGATGTGATTTGCGGATGCATAGTGTGGACGTTAATCCACACAAGAGAAGACTACACCGATCGACCATTTACAAATCCACAATTCGTAACTTCCAAGTAACTTTACTACAAGACGCGCCACGGTCTCAGTCCAGTAGTTATGTTAAAGTTATTATGTTACTTGAATAAAAATCCCATTGTACATGTAACATTGTGTGACATGGATGTCTACGTGTCATAGAATAAGTCACTTTCATCACACTCACTTTTCACTAGAGTTCATCTTAAACGTGAAATTGGGTTATATACATTGACTAGCTGACCCGGCGAACTTCGTAACGCCTCACAGTAAACACATGTTAACTTTAAGATTGGCCATGTTCTGAAGTCGAATAGCAATACGGCTTCATTGTGAAAGGTTATATATTCTGGGTCGCTGCATAGTGAATAACAATACTGAAACGATAAAACATATTAATAACATTCCCATAAAACAAATAAATCTGAGTGGATTATTTCACAATTTTCAAATCCAATCCAAACCCAAACGAAACCTAACTGTAATACGGCTTTTATAGGAAAGATATACAACAGCTGATTATTATAATAAACGTAATTATATAAACATTGTAATTATCATATAAACACGTAACTTTAATCAGACAGAAAAAAAATAAATACATAATCCCCCAAAACCGTAAACTATTAACGTGGTGAATAAAGCTGTTCATTTTTTACAGTACACATTTACTTCATAGTTTAACATTAATGAATGATTCAGATGGCATTGGATAGTAAAGCATACGGTATTGCTAATGGAAAGTAAACCAATCAGCTGTAGCTAAGAAATCAAATGTTTTCATTGTAGACATTTTGTAAACAAACCTACTCTCCATAAGGTTAACATTAGAAATTTAAAACGCCATAAATTGGAAACTTATAGAGTTTTCGAAAATATTTTTTCATTAAAACCTTCCCGGACACACGTAGAGCAACTTCCTCAAATTTCATGGCGATGGGATGAGTAGTTTGGCAACGCATAAAGGACATATAGACATACATACATACATACATACATTCAGTTTTATATATAGAGATATAGGCTACAATTATTTAACATGGTAATCATTAATAATATAAGATAAGATTAATAATACTCATTGTGTACGTATATTGATGATGATTATTACAAGTCCCAACGGTCATTAGTCACTCAGTAAACAAAGAGATTGTCAGTAATTAGAAAACTTAATATTCACGGTCGTTAATTCAAACCTCTAAATATATTCCCTCCAACGGTGCTTTCACAAACACAGCGTGCTATGATGGACCATTTTCGTCAGTTTTGGATTTTCTGCGACTTTATATTTAGTGTGCGAGAATATGTTGTTCAATTTCTTCCAAAAACTGCAATGTTTAAAAATTAAAAATTATCGTTTTTCTTTAACCTATTTTTGCTTCTACTTTGCACAGAAACGTATTAGTACGTACAGAAACGACACTTTTTGAAAAGTTATTTTTATTATATCTTTAGAAGCAATGTTTTATCGTCAGTTAAACCAGACATCTTAGTTAGAGCATACAATGAGGTCAGACTACCTGACAAATGTTTTCGATTTGGACAAGATCCTTGGAGCTTTTCGTTATCTGTTCAGCAGAACCAATCTCGATTTTAAATTAGCTCTATTATTCCCAGTTTATATTATACACTCAATACATATTTTTACTCAATATTGAAACACTGTTATGTAATATAGGTTAATAATATTGTTTGGTAAAATTATGGTACCTGTATAAAATCCTTTTATCGTTTACAAAAAAACTCTCAATTAATTTTCTTACTTTATTCAACATTCATAACTAAATATATTTATATTAAAAATAGTTTTTATCGATGTATTCTTAATATTTTACATTAAAAATACATTTTCCTAAAAGAGGTCAAGTTAAAAATGATTTTTTACTTATTATAAGTCGAAACAGTATAGCTCACTTTTCAGATGTATCATATTTTGCCAGTGAGATAGATTGTTACTGGAAAAGTTTGAAAATAAAATTTACTGTAATAAACTTAGTTTTAATGTAAGAAATCCCAAGAAAATCACTCTGTTTACCTATTTTGCATGTTTAATTTTAATAATCTTGATAACATTTTTAGAGAATATTTTGAGATTAGTTTAATAGTGAAATTTCTTAGTTAACTTTATCTAGTAATACAAAGCTTCATGACAAGACATCTGGCGGTTGTTCCAGCCAATGCGGGTAACCTTTATCGTAGACGATAAATAAACTCGTCGAAAAAGATTTGTGTAAATTTCTCTTATCAACAAAACTAATGTTGCCTTTATCTTCACGAAGCCATCCCTGAAAAGTGTACTCATACGATGAATCTACATAATGTAAATTACTTTAAAATCACCAGTCGATAACAATGTGGAAATTTGCTTCAAATAAAGCTAAACAACATGTTTCTATTTATTTACTAAAAAAACTATTTGTATTTTCCAAAAACTACGGCTTTAGGTAAAACAAGTCCACGATTAGATGAAATACTTTGAAAAAGTGAAAAATACCACCAGATTTTATTTTTCACGATACGAATAAAACAAGATGTACAAAACACAAAAAATTTAATTTATCACACAGCATAATGAGTGATCATGGTAAGTGAATTATTCATGATAAATGTTTAATAAATTAATTTAAAGTGTTGACTATTGGTTTTTATAAGAAATCAATGATAAATTGATACTTAGTATGATAAAATATAAGCAATAAATAAATCTCTCCATTAGAGTTACTGATACAACATATCAGTGTATCACGTCAACTCTTGAATAATTTTAAATTGAAACCTTACACATCTGTTAACCCCCACCCTTCATTAAAGACTTAGTTTACCTCGGATCAATGGCATGCCGTGGAGCGAGAATCTTCCTCATCTCCCCCCACCCTCATCCTTCACTGATTACGTCACACACAACTGACTAATTATAAGTATAAATATAAAGAAAAGTATACAAATGTTACAATACTATCAGTTACAAGTTTATCAGACGTACTCTATTAGAAAATTTCCCATAAGGAAGAATTTATTACTGTAAATCTCATGGCAATACTTGACCATGCAATAACCATGACCAAGACCATGCAACGATTTCGTTTTGATGTGCATAGAGGCCAAAACCACGGTGGCGACGTCCTGTAATCCAGCTACTTGGAGGTCACGAATTGTGGATAGTTGTGAGCGATGGTCGGTGGATGTAGTGTTCTCATGTGTGAATTAACGTCCGCACTATTGAATACTAGGTTAATCCACAAAGATCATCCTCATAATTAGACCCATTCGTAATTCAGAGGCCGTGGTTCGGAACAGTTCTGTCTAACGAACATGTCAGCCTTAGTCAGTAACAAGACTACAAGACCGCACCACAATCATCTTACACTCAATTCTCTTTCATACTTGGCTTAAAATACCTACCAGGGTATGTTGCCATTTCAGCTATTACCGTATTTTAAGGTGCATAGAGGCTAAAAACAATAGTCGTTAAAAATTATATATGTATGTATATGTGAATACGATTTTATGAACTCTCATAAAAATAATCCGATCGAGACCAAATTTGGTAGGGATTTCTCTATTCACTCGTACGAGTTTGAAATCCAGACATATCGGTTAATCGTAGGAGGTATTTGGAGGGGGAGTATAAGGTTAAAATACTTAAGGGATTTCAATAAAACCCTCACTATCACCCTTAGCCCTTAGAGCATGTTCTGTGGAAAAATAAACTAAATATACCCTGAATGTGACCAAATATTTTTAGAAGTATTTTGGTTTTGAAGACAATAATAAAGACTTTTTTACACTTTTATCTTCTTTAATCATACTTAGAGAATATAGATTTAAAAAATGCCTTTACTAAATGAATCTCTATATATAAAATTGAATGTATGTCTGTCTGTCTGTCTGTCTGTCTGTATGTCCTTTATGCGTTGCCAAACTACTCATCCGATCGCCATGAAATTTTAGGAAGTTGCTCTATATGTGTCCGGGAAGGTTTTAGTGAAAAATTTTTTTCGAAAACCCCATAAGTTTCCATTTTATGGCGTTTTAAATTTCTAATGTTAACCTTATGGAGAGTAAGTTTGTTTACAAATTGTCTACAATGAAAACATTTGATTTCTTAGCTACAGCTGATTGGTTTACTTTCCATTAGCAATACCGTATGCTTTACTATCCAATGCCATCTGAATCATTCATTAATGTTAAACTATGAAGTAAATGTGTACTGTAAAAAATGAACAGCTTTAATCACCACGTTAATAGTTAACGGTTTTGGGGGATTATGTATTTATATTTTTATTTTCTGTCTGATTAATTAAAGTCATGTGTTTATATGATAATTACAATGTTTATATTATTACGTTTATTATAATAATCAGCTGTTGTATATCTTTCCTATAAAAGCCGTATTACAGTTAGGTTTCGTTTGGGTTTGGATTGGATTTGAAAATTGTGAATTAATCCACTCAGATTTATTTGTTTTGTGGGAATGATATTAATATGTTTTGTCGTTTCAGTATTGTTATTCACTATGCCGCGACCCAGAATAACCTTTCACAATGAAGCCGTAATGCTATTGGATTTTAGAACATGGCCAATCTTAAAGTTAACATGTGTTTACTATGAGGCGTTACGAAGTTCGCCGGGTCAGCTAGTATATAATAAATTATAAATAATCAGGTTTTGGGTATTTACCCGGGCCTCGGGCAGAACCCAACTTTATATTTACCTACCCACTGGGTATTTACCCGACCCACATAGCTGCCTTTTGCAAAAGTTCTTACCATGAGACTTTGGCAACCGCATAACTTCCAACAGGAAATTAATACAAGACTTTTTTTATAAAGTGTATGATATATAGATACAAGTATGAGTGAAGGGATGTAGCTATCCGGTCTGCTGACAGTCCAATTTGTGGTGACAGGGTTTGATGCATATGTATGGTTCCAATTTTATTATACTACGGCCAAACATTCATTGGGGCTACAAAACTAATTCCTTTATTGCGTTACGCTGGCTGAATTGTAATTTTTTAAATGCTCGTGTAGTGCTACAGTAAGTTTGGGATTAATTTTTATTATGTTATGTATAAAAGGTAAGGTTAGGTTAGGTTATATATATTTAAATTTATAATATTCATAATACAAACAAATATGTATGACAAAAACGTTTCCCTTTATTCCGTAAGTTTTCGCTTTTCTTTGGCTTGGTTTTGCCATTTGAAAACTACTAATTCTACGCTAAACACCAAAACTTTGTTAAAATATTGAGCGAAAACATAGAAAATAGATTCATCTAAAACTATTAACTATAGCTGTAGTTTGAAAAAAATTCATGTAAACGAACCCTTTTTTAGACAAAATCAAACGAACTTCTCGATAAGAAAATTCAGAACTCACAACAAACAAAAATTAGATTATACAATGCAATAGCAATACACAATCATAAATTTTTACCATTGAATCTTTTCGAGATAAATAAACATAATAAACATTTTGTTAAATTTATTTTTTAAATATAAAAACAATGTATGTGCAAAGATCTTAGTAATACAGAATGTTTTAGGAGGTACAGTGTACGGAGCTGAAGAAAAACTTTAATTGAAACAGAAGAACTTCCACTCTAAATACGAAAGTTTCGAAGAGTTACTGTTTTCAAATTATGGATTTAAATTAATGAACGAATCGAATGACTGAAATGCATTTCAAGCAGTGAATAACTAAACACAAAACACTATGTTTAAGGAGTAAATAATTAATAATATATACACACATATATACCATTAACCTTACATATAAATGAGGTATTTAGAAAATAATAGAAATCTTAATTACCAAAAGAATAAATATATAAATAAATGATAAAAATATTTAGTATTTTTTATTTTAATATTAAAAACTATTGATACGTCCCGTCAAGACAGGGTACATGAGTAGTTTTGTAAACTTGTCTATCGGTTACAGTTTTTCCAGTAATAAGTTATTTTTAATCTTCAACTTAATAGTAAGTGCAAGGTTAATCGTGTTATTAACTTTACATTAATGTTATTCAAGTAATAAATTTTAATATGACGTTTTAGTCAGTGGAGTCTAGAATTACAATAAATTTAATTTCTACAAGGAAAACCCTTTTCTATCTCTCAGTATCAAACCAGTTCATTTCAAGATTAGCATCTGAAAGCGGTAAAGTGATCGTTTCCTAATCTTAAATTTAGAGCTTGAGAAAACAAACATCTGGCTCCATTACAGTATTTTTATAACCAGAAACACGAAACTCTTTTCCCTTTAAACAGTATCTCAGTACAACGGTATGTTGTATGCAAGAGTTAAAACCTTTTCTTTAATTTGTATAAATGATTTTGGTAGGCATTATTTGTAAAAATGTAAAATTTCTTGATATTCTGGTGGAGAATTTGTTTCTTACAATTCAATGACAAGGGTGGTTGTTGTTTTAGGGGGGTTGAAGGCTGATCATACCACCCGCACTGTCACCCTTTATTTCTAAAAAAGATTAAATTTTTTCAGTTTATCGAAACAGCTGTTTTATTCTTTTATATAAAAAATTCATCATCATAGCTCTAGTAGTTTCTGTGGATACCTGTTACATATTTTCCATCTTACAAATCTCCAACCTGAGCTAAGACATATTCATGTCAAAATAAAAATGATAAATACCATTAACGGTTTAAGAGCTTAGAAGTGAAGTATGAGTTACAAAGGTATTTGAGTAAGAATAAGCCACGGCAGAACAAAGAGTCAGAACAAAATATCACTTCTGATGAGCAAAGAGTTTCATTGTAGTCTTGATGAAAAACATTAGTCAGGTTTACAATGATGAGCGAGATCACATCTGAATCATTACCACATCATCTTCCTAAAGGAAGTTATTTAAACTACTAAAGCTACAAATACCTTTTGAACGAAAATGTAAATCATTGTGGTTTCAATATTCATTTAATATTCCTACTCACATATAGCAATAATCCTGTTAAATAATGCGCCCGCCACAACATAAATGTCATTTATTTATTACCTTACAATTGATTGTTGGTCCTTTGCAAAATAGTTTGCAATAAAAAAAACTCTGAGAGTACGATATTTTGATTTTAATTTTTTCGAAAATATTTTGACAATCATACATTATTATGTAAGACGTTTAAATACTGGAGAGGATGAACTTTGGCTAAAGTCTATTATAAGGGAAGCCCAAAACATCAAGATGACGATTTCGAGGCAATAATACAGTCTCAGTGCAAAACGTGACCAGCATCCCATGGATATCTGAGAGGGGTACTCTAGAAATACGGCAATGGATACGGACTATTTTGAATGCAAATACTGTTTCGCACCACATAATATACAATAAACGTGTCAGTGGACTGATACATACTTTCTCCCTTAAGTTAATTTAAAAATTATAACCTTTAGTAAAACTATCATTTTTTTAAGTTTATCTAAATACCCTTTATTTTTTCAAAAATAATCATCCAATGTCTGAAAATAACAACAAGAGAAACAAAGTTAAATTAATTGTTAGAATTTTATGGGGAACCCCCTCCCGTAATGCCAAGCTTGGGTTTTTGTTGGGTGATGTGAACTTACGCTGCATTGAAATCACTTGAAAACGGGAGTAGTTTAACCAACTCTCGAAACGTTGTGTAGATTTTAAGACTTAGAACTAGATTTTTAGATTTGTAATAACTGAGATATTTTGTATAAACTCTGTTATTTTTTTATTATTGGGATCCATTAAAGAGACATTTTAAGTAAAGTATGACAGTTAAACTGAGATCCCTCAATATTTCACGTGCTAAGTGAGGCAAAAATACTACTATAGTATGCAAAGCTTTACAATCTACAGTTATACCAATAGTGTGCAATAACCGTTCACGATATAGTGGGGGTTCAAATTAATATATTGTTTATTACTAAGCCAATTAAAATTTAGCTAAGAAAAACAGATATTTTGAATAAAATACTTGTAAAAACTATAAAAACTATAAAACTAAAAATTCAAGGGGGAAACCCCCCTCGTGATGTGTCTGATTTCAAACTTAAACGTGTTTTTTGAGTTTGACGTTATTTTTTACACGTACGTAGCAAATTATATAAACATCGGACAGTTTTTGGATTCTAGATGTCAAAAATACCATCTGGGACAAAAAAAAACAAAAAATGGTATAGGTCCTACCGTTTGAACTATGGTTATAATCTAATTTCGTAGAGTTAATTCACTGAAACAGATAATACGTTAACATTTATTTTCATATTTATAAATAAGAATTATTAAGGAATAAAAATTTGTGTGATAAAATTCCGCAATTAGTTCGTTTAATTTAACTTTCGTCTTATCCATATCAGTTACAAAAGAGTTACTTTATAAAGTCGAAAGCTTATTACCAGGTGCTTGGTTATTGAAAGCTCTTTGAGGCAAAACTTTCGTAAGCTCGTTACAGCTTTGTACTTTGAGTCAAAGTGAATTGCTCTTTTACCCAACGGACAGTTGATTTTGATTTTGATACACAAAATTAATATTTAATATATTAATTTAGATTGCAGCATTTAACTGGTAGTAAAGTTAAGGTAGGATGTCATCCCCTAAAAAATACATTTTACGATAAGTATTTTTAACCAAGCTGCACATTGGCCATGTATATCCCAGTTAAATACCAAGTAGAATTGTAAATACCATGATAATTAATTGTATACGTAACAACAGGAGTAACAAAAAATACTAATATGACCGTATAAGTCATCCTGACGCTCATCAAACCCAAATTGTTCTATTTTGCATTTTCAACTGGCAATGAACACTCCATTGATGATTATAGTGTATCCCTCTAACGAAGTAAAACTCCATTAAAAACCTCACACTTCACAGACAATGAGCAAGGCACCATCAAGGATTCTGTGGATATTTTCATCACTTTTCAAAAAAGCTCTTGGCCAATCAGCTGATGTCCTATTATCAGAATACTATGGGCTTGTTTATCCTTATCTAAGATAAGTGTAGCGAATAACAACAGTTTCAGAATGTCAGATGAAGAAATCAAAGACGTGGACAGATTTACATATCTGGGAAGTGTCTTAACAAGAACCGGAGGAGCTGATGAAGATGTAAGGTCAAAAATTGCTAAAGCTAATGCTGCTTTTGTTCAGCTCTATCCAGTGTGGAAGGCTTGTGACATTTCGACCAGAACAAAGTTGCAGATATTTAGTAGCAACGTCAAGTCTGTGTTGCTATATGGCTGTGAGACTTGGAAGGTATGTTCATCTTTGACACAAAAGCTCCAAGTTTTCATCAACAAATGTTTGAGAAAATACTGAAGGTCTACTGGCTCGAGGTTGTTTCAAACAGAGAGCTGTCAAAAGCTACAGATGAAGAACCTGTAGATATACAGGTTAAAAAACACAAGTGGCGATGGTTTGGACACATTCCTCGTAAAGATCCATATGCTGTGTGAGAGGCGGGCCTTAAGCTGGAATCCCCAAGTGCATAGACGAAGAGGAAGACCTGGAGAAGAATTATAGAAGAAGAAATAAGGGAAAAATTGGAGGGAAGTGAGAGCCTTGGCTGCCAACCGAGTCCGATGGTGTTGATTTGTGGAGGCCCTATGCTCCGTGCAGGAAAGAATGGAGTTAAGTCTTTTACTTTTTATACTTTTAACTGAAATGGCGACCTACCCAGGTAGGTATTTTTAGCCAAGTATGAATGAGGAATGAATGTAGGATGATTGTGGCGCGATCTTGTTACTGACTAAGGCTGACATGTTCCTTAGACAGGACTGTTAATTAATAACCCAACAGCCGATGGCAACTAATGGACCTACAGTTTAACGTGGAATCCGAACCACGGCCTCTGAATTACGAATTGGTCTATTTATGAGGATGGCTTTTGTGGATTAACGTAGTATTCAATAGTGCGGACGTTAATCCACACAAGAGAACACTACATCCACCGACCATCTCTCACAACTATCCACAATTCGTGACCTCCAAGTAGCTGGATTACAAGACGTCGCCACCGTCCCAGTCATAGTCAAGTAAGTCTCTTATATAACCAGACACTGTGTCTGGAGATGCAAGAACGGAAGGAATCGGTTCTTATTTAGACTTAAAATAAAGACAATCCAAATAATATATTCTCCTCCAGCATCAAGCTTGCAAAAAATATTCCAAATCGTCTACATGTCTAACTTCCCTATCTGGAATAAGCGGGAAACTGTATTAAGAAAAATATTTTCGTTCCTGCAGTTAATTATCTGCAGGAATCCATTTAGTAGTGTACTACATTTACCCATTCATTGTCGTTCCACTTTTTTTAACGAAACCTTCACTTCAAATCCGTTAAATTGTTCAATTTCCCTCCGCCGTGAATGAAAGCCGAAAAGGTTTTGGCAAATTTTATGAGAGGGTTAAAATGCTGATAAAAGGCATACAGGGTCCATGACTACCCTAATGCTCGGATGCTGTGCTTAGCTAATAATAATTTGTACAATTTTATTTTCCAAATTGACTTGGCTAATGCAATTTGTTAATTTAACCCAATAAATTACTTGTAAATGACGAAATTAGTACGTTCAGAGTTTTATAAAATATCTCAATTTTTGTTTTCTATTTATTGATTCTAATTTGTAATTTGTTTTAATTATGTCTAACAATTATTCCTGGGCGGCAGTTGGCAGTGGTGTGAGACAGTCAAGATCATCGGGGTAGAGCAAGGCTTCCTTTTGAATATTCAGGCGCCCTAAGCCTAACACACACTTACATTATGCACTACATTGGATATCCTACGTTTAGGGAGACTATTCTCACCAACGCTCTCTAGATATTCCTTTAGTAACTAACACAAATGTTGAATATTTGTATAGTTTTAATTTTATCTTTGACATGAAAAATACATTAAGGAAGATATGTATTTATTACTAGAAGTAAGCGCGTCTTTTGTACGGGTTGTATAGAACTGAAGTCTTAAACAAATAAACAGAAAAATAAATTCTCCACTTAATTATATAGCATTAATTTACAGTTAGATCAACTAGAAATTTTGTACCATTATTGAATTCACTTTTACGTTAAGATAACATTCTAATATAGTAAAATTTTGAAATATGTTTAACATAAATTATCAACGAAAAGAAACAAATATTGATCTCAGTTTGGCAGATGATTATTTATCTCAATTGAGCCACTTTTATAATATACTGTAAACCTGACACTTTAAACAAATAAATGCAATGGAAAAGTAAATTTTCAGCGTGACTTTGGTTATTTCTTGCTATGAAATCACTCATTTAGATTACATGCTCTGAAAACGTATAAAACAATATTTTTAATACTGCTCAAAACTGATTTTTGAGATACTATTATTTTATTTTTACATTGCGTGGGTTAGTTGAAAGTCAACAAAACCCTTCTCTAAAAGGTGTAGAATAATGAAAATAATTTAATACGTATGGGTGCTCTAGTTTTCACGGAGAAGTCGAACACAAATGCCTTGTTTAGGGTTACAAAAAAAGCAGACAGACAAAAATTGAGGAAACCACCATTTCGGGGTTATAAAAACGTAGAAATAACAAAAAAATTCATAGTTTTAAGATATGTACGGGACAAAACTCAAATTTTATTTATTAATTTTTTTGTTTGTATAGACAGTTCTACATAGCAACACAGTACAATATTTTTTCTCAAATTTCTATTTTGGTTTTTTTATAAAATTTTTCTTTTAAAGGTTTTGTTAAACAAATATATTAGTCAGGGGATTTGAGAACTGTACTTTACGTTTGTTTTTAATAATAATTTTATCTTGGTTGCCGGGAAAGTAGTCTATCTCGAGGATAAGGTCGATTTTGTTCATCGCTGTAGCGAACAGTTTACGCGCCGTGCTCAACAGTCAAACGTACCTGGTTCAAGCCCAGTTGAGGCTATAAAAAAATTACGGATGCGTAACATTATACTACCATTATTTTATACTGTACATTATTTTTGTACAGTTGGTGTACGACAATGGGAGATTTAGGTGGGAAAGATATTTTTTCTCTTTGACCTTAAGACAAGTACAACGGTGTAGGGCTTGTTTAAAGACGTTAACCCCTGGTGAGGGCAGATCGTTACGACAATGTCCATCGTGCATTTAGTCCTGCCTCCCCTTTTGGAAAACTGGAGCTATTTCAAATATAAAACCTTTTTCTTAACTTATTAATACACCTGTTATCAAATTATTGTAAAGTAGCCAGTGCTACTTAGAACCTAACTGAGGTATACATCAGCAACGTAAAAAATAGTCACGATATAAATTTATTCAAGTGGATGATTATCTTTCCTTTACTTCATTATTATTATCAACAAAATTTTACTAAGTGCCATTGTTTAATCAAATGACCTACTTGCAACGGTTTATCAACTTACCTACATACTAGTTATATGAGTTTTATTCATTAAGATATAAAAACAGTTAAATATCTGTAGAATTAAAACACATCGTGATTAAAATAAAAGTATTAAAGATAAATGGTGGATTTTAGTTGACCTTACAATTAGTTCTACATTTTTAAAAAAGTTTACAATTTTTATGATTGTTTTAAAGGATATGCGACTGTAGAATTTCATTTATTATCGACATGGATATGTCTTAGCTCTATGGGGGGGTTAGTGATTTTTAAGATGGAAATCATGTAAAAGGTTTCCATAGAAACTACCAGAAATATTGTTTTGAATTTTAAATATAAAAGAACAAGACCAGCTGTTTAGATTAACTTGAAACACTCCCTTTAGACATATCCATGATCTAACCTATTTCCCACAGGGAAGTAAATACAAACATTTTTCTTCAAGTAAATTGTCAATTTTGAACTTTATTTCCAAATTATTACTTAGGTGGGTTTATACACAAGCCTGTAGATTGAACATTGCCCTTTCTCTCGGCATTGCTATATAGTTTATCTAATAAAGTGACAAAGAATCCCTATTAATCCAGTCAGAACGATTTATAAAAGTAGCACTTGATGTGGTGAGGTGACTATTTTTTCCAAAAACACACAATTAGGTTTCGAAATACCCTCCCCTTCCTTGGACCCGTTCTTTTCTTTAAGGGTGTCTTCAATCACCTATCGCAGTCAAAATGAACCATCACAAGGCTTCAACTGCATCTTGTGGCTAAAATGAACCTCACAAGGGTGTCTTCAACTGCACCTATTGGTCAAAATGAACCATCACAAGGGTGTCTTCAACTGCATCTCGTGGTGAAAATGAACCATCACAAGGGTGTCTTCAACTGCACCTATTAGTCAAAATAATCCGTCACAGGGGTGGCTTCAACTGCATATTGTGGTCAAAATGAACCATAAGGGTGTCTTCACCTGCATCTCGTGGTGAAAATGAACCATCACAAAGGTGTCTTCAACTGCACCTATTAGTCAAAATAAACCATCACAAAGGTGTCTTCAACTGCACCTATTGGTCAAAATAAACCATCACAAAGGTGTCTTCAACTGCACCTTGTGGTCAAAATGAACCATCACAAGGGTGTCTTCAACTGCACCTTGTGGTCAAAATGAACCATCACAAATGTGTCTCCGACTCCACCACGCAAGATAAGAATATGTTGTGAGGGTTTTCACTCCAAGGAGGTATTTTTTGTTCGCCTCATCCAAACATATTTATTTTTCTGGATGTCTTGAAGAGCATTAAGGTAACTAATTACATTCAAATGAGTACAAAAAAGTGTCAGAAAACCAATAAAATCCAAACATAATAAGAGTCGGAAGTTTTATCCCCAATTCGAAGAGAATTTTTATCTGACACAGCCTTTGTGGTTGTCTTAAAAGACAATTATGAATGGTAGATCGCCATTTCAAATGGTAATCTAATCTAATATACTATTTTAAAACATATACTACGGATTTGTTTAAAAATATAAAATCTGAAATGTTAAAAATATGTTTCGCAGTGGGTGGATTCCAATGTAAAATAAAAAGAAAAACATTGAGGTTGGAAATGGAGCGTCAAAATGGGAAAAGTTGAAATCTGATTTCGCTGAGAGGCAAATAACATGAGAATAATTCGAAACAAAGTTGTCAACGAAGTTGGATGACTTGGGAAACTCTTCTCCATAATCAGCTTAGGTAAAGCCGAAAAAATATTTTTATATAATTATTAATTTTTTACTCTTATATCGAATTTTAATTCGAGAAATACCCACATGATAATTTGTTTACAAGTACAACCCTAATTCAAATGTATTCTCTTAAAAACTGATATTTACTAGATAAAACTCTCCTGAAAACCTCCCGGCGAAAAATTCCTCAGCTAAGTGGTTTAACTACAAGACCACGGAGATATTAACGACCTTTAGTCCTCTACCATTTTCACCGTTTTCATTACAAATGTGGAACTGAGGGCTTATATTGTAAGTAATATTTTACCACTTTCTTTATTTAGTTTAATATTGGTTTTTTTAAACAATTGTTTTAAATGGGAACAAAATGTGCTTCTCTGTGTTGGTCCACGTTTAGTTGTGTTGAACATTTTGTGAAATGTTCTCCATTTTTTCGGCATTTTGAAAAATATATAATATATATATATATATATATATATATTTCATCACATTTTAGTTTATTATAACTATTATGTAGTGTACCTATTGCTTGTGAATTCTGGTATTTAAAAACAAACCATTTTAAAATCTCATTTTTTTAGTTTCAATTTTTTTATCAATCACATCTTACCTTTAGTAATTGATGCATACAAAAGAATTTTAAGGATTTATTTCCTTTTTTGTACTTTGAAACAACATTGACGATAGATGTCATTACGTCTTTATCAGTTTATAAAAACACATTTCCCCCCCTTTGTTTGAAATTCATTATTGGTGATGGTGGATTGATGTTATTTAGATTTTTATTGCGGCCACTTTCCATCACGATTTTATGCGAAACAAAGTTTCACGACGTTTCGTGATCTGTTAGACATATTTCACCTGAATTTCAGGTTTTTGCGGCGGCCATTTTGTTTCCGGTTCCGGTGGGACACGCCCAATCCTTTCAGTTGTCTTTGAGTCTCTGTGACGAGTGAACCAAAATATTTGGTTTCTTTTGTGTGTAATGTTTAGTGAATGGTTTGTTTGTAAGTTTTTTTGACTGCTTTAAACTTTTATGTTTTCAGCTTTATACCGGTGTGGTCCGGATTATACGTTAATTGTGCTATGTTTTAGATATTAGTTCACCCGAGGACGGGATCAGATTCCAGATCCCGAAACGTCGTGAAACTTTGTTTTACATAAAATCGTGATGGAATGTGTCCGCAATTAAAATCTAAATAACACATTTCCGCCGTTACGAAATTTACAGAATACAGTATCAAGAAACTCGCTGCCTTTTAAAGTGATATTTGAACTGCCAGGGGATAAATAGAAAAAAATCCCCATCACCTACAAATATTATTAATTAAACTAAACTAATATTCATCATTTAAAATTTATTACTATAGACCTCCTTCAATGGATGAGTGCCAAACCGAATGGTAAATTAATTAACCTTAGTTTGATATCGGTAATACTATCAAGAATCGAGTATATTTTAGTAATATAATTGATTGATATTGCCGTCATAAAAATGTAGACTTTTCTTATTTTTCAAAGACCATTGTTTTTTTTAAATGTGTGTATTTATTTCCCTGTGAGAAACCATGGATCTGTCTAAAGGAGATGTTTTCAGGCAATGTTCATTTAAACAGCTGTTCATACTCTTTTATATTAAATATTCAATACTATAGCTCTGGTAGTAACTATGGAATCCTGTTTCACATTTTCCGTCTTACAAATCACCAACACCCCCCTCCCAGAGCTAAGACATATCCATATATAAATTAAGAGTGGTATAAATGAACAACTTAGGGCATTGGTTATAAGCCATGATAAACCGTCACAATCTGAACGATGTCAATAACTGTTACTTCTGCAGAAGCTAGGTTACAATAGCTGAAACATTGTAGCAATGAAACTGAAGATGAGCTGCTGACTAAAGTTGAACAGTGACAAACTACATGATACAAGTCGTAACCAACCCGTAATGAACAATCAGAAGTTAAACGACATCGTCAACAGTTACTACTGCAGAAGCTGCAAGTTAAAAGTTCCAAAACACGTTTTATATTTAATATTGCAATTATTAAAAGTTTAAAATTTCTCATTTTAAATTAAATATTTTCTGTTTGTTTTTTCTTATGGTATGAAAAAAGTAACTGCCTAAATTGCAATTCTCTAGTAATGTATTCCCAATTACTTCATTCCAGCTGGTAGAAAAGATTTGGTATTATTAATTATTGGATATCTATTTTAAACTTTACCATGAATAGATACGTGTATTAAGAACCCACTTTTATTTCGTGCAAAAATTAGAATTTATAATTTCAATTAGATTAGATTATTGAGATGGTGACCACACCACAAGGTAGGTATTTTAAGCCAAGTATGAATGAGGATTGAGTGTATGATGATTGTGGAGTGTTCTTGTAGTCTTGTTACTGACTAAGGCTGACATGTTCCTTAGACAAGACTGTTAATTAATAGCCCAACAGCCGAAGACAACTAAGGGACCTACAGTTTAACGTGGAATACGAACCACAGGCTCTGAATTAAAAACATCACATTTTACCTTATAAATTAGTAGCTTTCGGTTATTTAATTTTTGATTTTTTCTACGGTAAACGCGAATGAAAATAAAATTGGAATAAATCCTTAAAACGAGTACGAAAACTTACCGCAACAATGAAAACGCAGTTACCAACGCCAGCTGACGACAGCTACATGAGTTACGGCAAACATTCATTAGTTTCATTTGCATTTTTGTTTTGCATTTCCACAAACTAAAGAAATATTTATAAGTTTTAATCATTTTCATTGTGTAGTCATTATTTACAATGTTACTCCTATAAACAGAAAACATGTACATTCTTTATAAAACAAGTTTCTTTGTTACACACTTGCCGAAATATTTTACGGCCATTGTAATAATTTGAAAGTAAAATGTCTGAAATAGTAGTCTTTGAAATACAATATTCTTCTACCGTGATCAAATCGAATGATAACAAACCTGATAATGATAATTATTCAGGAAGAAGAAAAATCAATCTTATATTACAATGGAACTACTTCAACATCGTTAAAAACCTTGTCTTAGATAATGAAAACTATCATAAACTGGAATTTCCTATTGAAAGCAACTTACTTTTTAAAAAAATCCATTTTTATGTACTGAATTAATGTAAATGATGATATTTTCTCAAAAACTAATACTTATTTCGAAAGAATTCGCTGAATACTTTTGAAATATGATTGAAGTGCGTATGAAATGCTTTTCTTATGTATTTTTTGCTGACAAATTTTTTGACATGGATATGCCCAAGCGCTGGGAGCAGGGTGTTAGCAGATTTTTGTAACGCAAAAAGTGCAGCGGAAGTGTTTAATGAAAGTGCCGTCATATGGTTATAAGAACAGCTTTTTAGATTAACTGTAAACAACCCCTTGAGACAGATTAATGGTCTAACATATTTCCCACAGGGAAGTAAATTAAATGAAAAAGTAAATAAAATGAAAAAATACCCTGAGCAAACTGAAACCATACCATCACGTAGTGTTTGACCAACATTATACTTTTAGCGAATTTCCCATAGGGAAAAATTACATGTTTGATAAAACTTGGTATAATTGGTCAAAACAAAAATTGTTTATGCTAGAAATTCCTACTTTCAGTGTTCCTCACAGCAGCCAACCTGCATACTCTTTTCCCATGTTAATCATATGGAAAATAGGAAAACACCTTTATGGACAGATGTTGATAAAACTATAAAACGAAAACGTATAAATGATCAAAATATAAATTGTTTAGGCTAGAAACACCTACTTTCAGCGTTCCTTACAGCGGCAAACCTACATACTCTTTCCCATGTTAACCTCATATATTTATTGACAGATATTGATAAAACTTGACATATAATATTATTATTACATTATTGTTTTGGAAATTTGCTGAGTACGCAGGTCTGCTGCGACGGGGGTATTTTTCTATATACTATGTATAAGTGAGAAAGTAAACGATTTTAATACACAACCGATAAAATACATAATTATAAGTGCCACAAAACATCTAGCGATGGTAGGGTAGGACCTTTATTGTTTGGAGGTCACGTTGGAGGATTGTTGGATTCAGAATGGAAAGGTTGGGGTTCAAGCCAACAATCAGCCCGTCTTGCCTCGTCCCAGGAGATCAAACGCGAGGTTATTGTTACCTCAACATCGAGACGTTTCTGGCTTTCGGTTATTAAACTTGACGGTTTTTAGTTTAGTGTGTCTTCAAATGAAGCAGACGCAATCATTTTGTTCTTATTATTTTTTTAAACATTCTGTGCATGATGTATAACACTGAACCTGAATAAAAACTTTTGAGAAAACTTGACGCTTTGCTTATTTAGATTACTTCTTATGTAATTATTAATATTTTAGTGAAGTTCAAAGGAGAAAAAAGCTTTTTTTAAGTAGTCAATAACCAATAAGTAGTATAGATATCGTCTTATAGGTTAGATTAGATTGGATTATTGAAATTCCGACCATACCACAAGGTGGGTATTTTAAGCCAAGTATTAAGATGATTGTGGCGCGATCTTGTAGTCTTGTTACTGGCTATGGCTGACATGTTCCTTAGAAAGGACTGTTAATTAATAGCCCAACAGCCGATGGCAACTAAGGGACCTACAGTTTAACGTGGAATCTGAACCACGGTCTCTTTTTACTTATTAATACTACGTATTTACTTCCCTTTTGGAAAAGGATATGTCTAATGTTTTCAGTACCTCTAAAGAGATGTCCTTATTGCTATATGACGTCACTAACCAAATGACGTTCCAAATTTCGGTCTCGCAAATTGCCAACAGCCCTCTAAAACGTATCCATGCCAAAAAAACTCAAAAGTTCAGTTTTAAGTGATATTTAATAGTTTATAAAATCAAGATTAATCAACCTGTGAATCCATTATAATTTAATAAAATAAGATAATTATCCAGTATTGTTTTATACATAATTATGAGTATAATTATAATTAATTACTTACACGAACAAGTAACTGACACGTCAAAATACATATTTATTGAGCTATTTATTTCTTCTATACAGGTTGTCCCATATGTAAAGAGCCAAATTCTGTTAAATGGTTTTATGGGTCAAAATAAAACGAAAGTCAAGAAAACATTTGTTCGAAAAACGCTTCGTTTACCAGATATCCTTTAACATGCATTTTTTACAAAATAATTTATATCTGAAGAACCATTTGAGCGATTGGGTTCATACTTGGTATGGTCCTTACTTTAGTCAAGATCTAATTAATAAAAAATAACCAGCTTAGTTTGATAATAAATTTAAAAATGGAGGAATTTTAAATAAAAATTACTAGAAAACTGTAACTTTAATAAAAAATTACAATCATGCTTTATTGTAGTCCTTTTCATTACGAATCGAATGGTGTAACTGTCAAGACAATCGGATGAAGAATGCCGCAACAGCATCGATCAGTAACTTAGACAGCTCAGGTAGCTAAGATATTAAATTCATGAAAAGCAAAGTATGTATGATAAATATTGTACGTATCAAAATATTTAATTAATTGTTTATACAACTTTAGCCGAATTAAAGGGAAACATCGCTTTAATTCGGAAGGGGAAAATGTTTGTATTTACTTCCCTGTGGGAAATAGGTTAGATCATGGATAATGTCTAGGGAATAATTTCAGTTCATCTAAACAGCTGTTCTTGTTCTTATGTATTAAAAATTCAATACTAGTTCGGGTAGTTTTTACGGAAACAACTTCCGTTGCATTGTTTTGCGTTACACAACACCGCTAACACTCCAGAGCTTAGACATATCCATGTCAAAATAAAATAGTAATTTTACAACAGCAACGATTTTCACAATATAAAATATCAATAATTTGGGATGTAAAAAATTCCGTAATTATGTGAAAATCAGTATTCGTTCTCGTCCCATCGCTACATCCACCGCAAACACTGATCTCGGGTTGTGCAAATGACACACGTATAATTGCAATCAGTTGTTTCCCTGTGTTTCCAGTTGTTATCCCAAATTACAACCTTCGCCAGGAATATTTTACTTTCTCCCCTTATACATAGTATATGGAGAAGGTGTTGTTTTCGTAACAATTTTAGAATTTGAGTTGAGAGTGGATATATCCGTTTTCCACTCCCACTTTTTTGGATTCCCTGAATCCAAAAAAGTGGGTCTCCCTCTCTCTCTCTCTCTCTCTCTCTCTCTCTCCCTCTTTCTCTAAATTTCGAAAAATATTAATTTTTTATTTTTCAGCTAAAACAAATAAGGTGAAGTATATTTTAACTATCACCGTTGAAACCAGTTTAATTGAGCTATTTGTAGAAGACTAACGGTTCCAGAGAAAAGTATAGTAAGTAAGTAAGTTAATAAAGTACGTGATAAACGCAGTACGTTGTCTGAGAGTGGCCAATGTTATTATTAAGGAGAATATTAAAAAATCAATTTCTTCCTTATTTTCTAACCGTTTTCCATGTAACTTAGTATGAAGAGTAATGTAAAATATTACCGAGGGAGGTTCCTCCCATAAAATTCTAACAAGCGATTTAACTATGTTTCTCTCGTTGTTATTTTTAGAAATTGGATGATTTTTTAAAACAAATTTTAAATGATATCTAGATAAACGATTGTCATTTTTAAATTTACTTATGGTAGAAAGTTTATCAGTCCACTTATACCGTGGATAAGTGAATAAATCTAAACTAAAAAGTCCTTTGCTCTAGAATTTGAATCTAAGACATGTCTTAGCACGGACATGTCTCTGAGGGGGTATGTATTGTAAATCCAACAGACTACAATTTGCATCAATTTTTTTTACATAATAATCATTCTATCAGTAAAAATATTTAGATTAGATTAGATTAGATCATTGAAATGACAACCATACTACAATGTAGGTATTTTAAGCCAAGTATGAATGAGGATTGAGTGTAGGATGATTGTGGCGTGATCTTGTAGTCTTGTTACTGACTAAGGCTGACACGTTCCTTAGACAGGACTGTTAATTAATAGCCCAACAGCCGATGGCAAATAATGGACCTACAGTTTAACGTGGAATCCGAACCACGGTCTCTGAATTACGAATTGGTCTGATTATGAGGATAGGCTTTGCGTATTAACGTAGTATTCAATAGTGCGGACGTTAATCCACACAAGAGAACACCACATCCACCGACCATCTCTCACAACTATCCACAATTCGTGACCTCCAAGTAGTTGGATTACAGGACGTCGCCATCGTCCCAGTCATTTAAAATTTAAAATTTTGCATTTATTTAATACTCACAGGTAGTTTTAGTCAGAGTTTGAGAAAAATATAATGTTTGCTAGGACTTTTGACTTATATTTTACGTTCAACGAAAAATGGTACCTGGCAAGAGTCTTATCGAGTAATAAAAATAAACCGTTTCCATGACTACGGGCTTTATACAGACCAATAAAACCTGAGGAACAACCGACGTGGGAGCGTTACCAGCGACTATATGACGTTTACGATTACTAGAAAAACAAATATTCAAATTCTTTATAAAACAAGAACGTTCCTTGTTTCGTCTGCACAAAACATAGATTTTACTTTCACTTTTTACGTGAGAAATGAAATATTTTACAAACGTTTATAAAGTTCCTTCGTAAACGATTTGTTCAGTAGTAAAAAAATCATACTATATACAGTATTTTATGAATAAACGTTTTATTCATTTAACATAGTAAAATTTTCATTCTATATAAATTACTTAGATTTAAACATTTTCTTAAATTATTTTTTCTTATGTAATAAAAAAAGTCTGATTTTTTATCGCTTTAATGTAGAATGGTTTCCAAACCTCTCAATACATCCTAAAGTAGACGTGTTATAATTTAAATAGATAATATTTACTAAGTTAAAATATATCCTATTATGAGGCGTGAGGTTTATTTGAAAAAGTTTGTATTTATTTCCCTGTGTGAAATAGGTTAGATCATGGATATGCCTAAAGGGAATGTATTCAGTTCATCTAGACAGCTGTTCTTATTATTTTCTATTAAAAATTCAATACAATAGCTCTGGTAGTTTCTATGGAAATCTGTTACAAATTTTCATCTTCACCAACACCCCCCTCCAGAGCTAAGACATATCCATATCAAAAATGTTTGTATATACTTCCCTGGGGGAAATATGCTAGTTCATGGATATAGTAAAGAGATTTGCAGTTTATTTGAACAGCGGTTCTTATAACCAAAATATGATGTCACTAACCAAATGACGTCACTGTTTCCAGTTTAGGTCGCTCAAATTGCCAACCTCCACGGCTAATATATCCATGTCAAAAGATACATTTGATAAAGTTTTAAATAATTAAAGATTGAGATGCACAAGAAAAGCCGGATAGTGACCAATGACTTATTTTACAAACATCAGGAAAGTGTGGGATCTATAAGGGGTGAAAGTAGGACATGGTCAGGCCCCCTACTGAGGTATAATTAACTTGATGAGGGTTCGCCTTAACCCCTTAAGGAACTACCCTTAGAGCTTTACCCTGACAGTAACAGATCCCTTCAACTGTACATTCTAGGGGAGTTTAGAAATGTCGCGATTGTAAATTTGCACGGTATCTGGTGGAATCGCAATTCACAACATTCCATAGAGGTCAAAGCTCATAATTGTCTACTCTAATTCCATGTTACGCTATGTGTAATGTCACAACGATAATCGTGTCTCAGATAATTAGTTTTAGGATGTAAAATAGTACAAAAATGTTTGTGTTTACTTCCCTGTGGGAAATAGGTTAGATCATGGATATGTCTAAAGGGAATGATTTCAGTTTCAGAAAAGCTGTTCTTATTCTTTTATAATGAAAACTAGCTGACCCGGCGAACTTCGTAACGCCTGACAGTAAATACACGTTAACTTTAAGATTGGCCATGTTCTGAGGTCGAATAACATTACGGCTTCATTGTGAAAGGTTATATATTCTGGATCGCGGCATAGTGAATAACAATGCTGAAACGATAAGATATTAATGACATTCCCATGAAACAAATAAATCTGAGTGAATTAACTTACAATTTTCAAATCCAATCCAAACACAAACCAAACCTAACTGTAAAACGGCTTTCATAGGAAATATATACAACAGCTGATTATTATAATAAACGTAATAATGAAACATTGTAGTTATTTTTTATCTGGCCAACATATAAACACGTGACTTTTAATCAGACAGAAAATAAAAATATAAATTAATATGTAATCCCCCAATACCGTAAACTATTTACATGGCGAATAAAGCTGTTCATTTTGTACAGCACATATTTACTTTATAGTTTTACATTAATGAATGATTCAGATGGCATTGGATAGTAAAGCATATTGCTAATGGAAAGTAAACCAATCAGCTGTAGCTAAGAAATCAAATGTTTTCATTGTAGAAAATTTGTAAACAATCTTACTCTCCATAATTTTAACATTAGAAATTCAATACGCCATAAAATGGAAACTTATGGGGTTTTCGAAATTATTTTTTCACTAAAACCTTCCTGGACACATATAGAGCAACTTCCTAAAATTTCATGGCGATCGGGTGAGTAGTTTGGCAACGCATAAAGGACATACGTTCAATTTTATACATAGAGATTAAATGCAATAGCTCTGGTAGTTTCTATGGAAACCTGTTACATATTTTCCATCATACAAATCACCAACACCCTCCCCTTCAGAGCTAAGACATATCCATTTCAAAACTGCAAACACTTTAACGAAGATGCAAGGTGATTAAGTACCTTGTAATTAATTATTTTCTAGCAACAATCAGTCAATAAAGGCCACGGTGCCAGCAGGTGTTCTGTTATCACAATGACCTCGTTTCGCCCGCAGGTCAGACTGATAACAGCTACTGTAGCTGCAACCCGCATATGTAGCGATCATGTCGTAGAACAGGTATCATTATGTGGTATGTGCAAGCTTGACGCATGGAATGAACTAATTAGTTAAAGGATAATAAACTCTATCAGTGTTTTCCACTAATAATAACACTAGTACCAAAAAAATGTGTAATAAATATTATACGTAAATTTTTGGTTAGATTTCTACTAAAGGCATTTTTTTGGGAAAGCATTCCAAACTCTAAATTAGGCCTGCTGGGTTGTTACAATTGATAAAATAAAAAAATGAAAATACAATGTCAATCTGTACGTTAAATGTATAGAATTGGATCTGTTTGTTTGTACTTTGTTTAATCAATTATAGTAGTATCGTTAGCACAATTATTTAATTTTTCTATCTTAAAAACTGATTGCGTCAGTACTATTAACATAATTTGTATTCAAAACCTTCATAATAAGATTAATTACGCATTCCTCTTTTCATTACTCATAGTAAACAGTTTGTTTGTTAAATAAAATTAAGAAACTAAAATAAATAAATTGGCGAATGCATTAGATAATTCTCTATATTTTTTACTAGCAGTAAGTCCGTCCTTTATACAGGTTTTAGGATTCAGTTTAAAGAAGAAAGATTGTCATACCAAAATGTAAACCTGAAATCCTAAACAAATAGAGAAGAAAATAAATCAATACCCAGCTTTATTATTTAGCATTACTTTACAATTAAATAGATTCGAATATTTATACCACTATTATAATTAGTTATACGTTAAAATAACTTTTTAATATAGTATGATTTCAAAATGGGCTTTATATGAATGAATTCATTGAAAACTGGATCAAAATGCGAGTAAAAGTGGGTTTTTAAATACTCGTTATTTACTTTTCAAGGGGTGGCGGGCGATTTCAAGCATTTATAAACCTTCTCTGAAATGTAGAGAATACATGAAATAAGTTTCATTGTAATCAGTTCTCCCGTTTTTTCGGAGAAGACGGCGTAGAATGCCTCCTGGAGCGTCACAGACAAACAGACAAAAATTTAGATAAGACCGGTTTCGGCTTCTCTAACGCACGAAAAGTAAGAATAACTAAAAACTGAATAATTCTGAGCAATGTACAGACAAAACTTTTTTTATATAAATTTTATCAAGCGTTTATTTAATATTTTATTTCTGTGGTGTTTTATGATTATATTTCTTTTATAGTTTGAAAAACAGTTTGTAGGTATGGTAAATAAATATTCAAAGAGTTCGTGAGGTTCAAAATATTCCAGGGCGGTGGAGGAAGGGTTATATCGGACCCCTCTAGGGGAAGCTGTGCGGCGATTATCACTGTTAGAGTGTCCCTCGGGGGAAACTGGGTTTCGCCGTTTTCACTTTTTCATGCACAACATGTCCAATACGAGTCAGCACATCTTTCAAAAAATATATCAGGTCCTTTCGAAATTTCTTGCATAGAGTAGTTCTCTATTAAGTTTTAAATTGGAGAACGTTAATAAATTTCACAAAATAAACTTAAAATGTTAGTTAGTTAAATGGCATGAATGAGAAATGGGTGTAAGATGATTGTGGTGCAAATTTGCAGTCTTGTTACTGACTAATTCGTATTCCTTAGACATAACTGTTGATTATTAACCTAACAGTCAGTGGCATTACCAAGAAACAAAGATTATCCTCATAATTAGACCTATTCGTAATTCAGAGACCGTGGTTCGGATTCTACGTTAAACTGTAGGTCCCTTAGTTGTTGCAATCGGCTGTTGGGCTATTAAGTAACAGTCCTGTCTAAGGAACATGTCAGGCATATAGTCAGGCATATGTAGTCTTGTTACTGAACAAGACTACAAGATCTCGCCATCATCTTTCACTCAATTGTCATTCATACTTGGCTTAAAATACTAGTATGGTTTCTAGTACGGTAGTACGGTCTCCGTTTCAATAATCTAATCTAAGGGAACTACAGTTTAACGTAGCGTCTAAACCACTGCCTTTGAATTACGAACTGGTTTAATGAGGTCTTGGCGGATTAATATAATATTCAATAGTGCGGACGTTAATCCACACAAGAAAACATTACGCCCACCGACCATCGCTCACAACTATCCACAATTCGTGACCTCCAAGTAGCTAGATTACAAGACACGCCACCCTCCCAGTCTGGATAGATGAATGGTTATAGAGTCCAGTTAGTAACGAAGGTCACCAGTTCAATCCTGTTCTGAGTACGACTACCTTTGATCATTTGCCTAATTATTAACGATCCTAACAAATGAAATGCTAGTTTGTGTCAGTAACAAAGCTACTTATTATCTCAGAGATCAACACTTCACTCATAATTAGATTAAAATACCCTTAAAGATTGGACCCCTGTCTTAAAAATTGGTAATTTAAATTTAAAACTAGTCATTCATTCATGAGATATTTCACATACAATGACTCTAGTCAAAAACTGACTCATATTCATATCAATATTTGATGTAAATTAATATCACATTACTGTAAGAGGAACTATGACGTTTTATTTATAGAAAGCTACACAACCAGGTTTTTAATGATCAAAATCGCTTTTGGAATGCTTTGCAATGCCATCAATATTCATTAGTTAAGCCCCACTCACAGGATCGACATAAGGAGCTTGTTTACATTCAACGCAGGTTGATGGCTTGTTAATGCGTTTACCAAGTGGTTCATCGTAGTTTCTAAATTTAATATTTAGCCTATATTTTATAAAGTGTTTTTACTACTATTATAAATTAACACAAACAATTTACATCGGATAACTGTCCCTTAATTGTATTTTTGCATTGGTTTGGTTTGTGGGTTTGTTCGTTGTGGCAAGTAAACGTGAAAAATACTGAACCGACCGGTTTGAAATTTTACACAAAGGTAGAGGAAGTCATAAGAGCTGGTTTCCTTAAAATGCCCTCAAGCTATTTCAGTACATCTATTCAGTTCTTCTGTAAAGTTTTCACTCAGATCACGTCTGAAGATAACATTTGTATTCCAAAACAGTCTTAATACTTCTGGAATATTTTTCGCTGTTTGAGGAAAATAAAACATTACATGTTTGTTTCACTTATCTCAGGGGTCAAACATGTCTTTTAATTGACGTTAATTTTAATTTTGACTGGGACGGTGGCGTCGTTCTGTGATCCAGCTACTTAAAGGTCACGAATTGTGGATAGTTGTGAGCAATGGTAGGTGGGTGTAGTGTTCTCTTGTGTGGATTAACGTCCGCACTATTAAATACTGCGTTAATCCACAAAGACCACCCTCATAATTAGACAAATTCGTAATTCATACGCCGAGGTTCGGATGCCACGTTAAACTGAAGGCTCCTTAGTTGCCATTGGCTGTTGGGCTATTAATTAACACTCCTGTCTAAGGGTCTTGTCTACCATAGTCAGTAAGAAGACTACAAGATCGCGCCACAATCATCTTACACTCAATCCTTATTCATACTTGGCTTAAAATACCTACCTTGTGGTATGGTCGCCATTTAAATAATCTAGTTGAAGTTATAAATTCTAGTTTTTGCACGAAATCAATAAATTTACACCGTTATATACTATTATTTTCATGCACAGTTTAAATTGCAACGGAAGGTTTAATTTTTGATATTTGTAGCAGAAGGATTTTGTTCTCTAGAGACAAAATGTTTAAACTAAAATTTTAAACTGAACATATCAATTTGATTTTAGTAACAGTTAACTAACGTTTTAAAATAAGTAAGTTTTAAAATCCCGAATTAATTTAGAGTGTTTTATCAAAATTATCTACTTCACTTACTAGTAAATTTTATGTTGTTTAGATATTTACTAATGAGATAAACTCTAAACTCAGGAGTTTAACATTATGCTATCCGAGCCAGATGGTAATGAGGTGATAAAGCAACAATGGGCTCTGTCTAAAACACTACTTCCTCTAGCGATAAATACAATATTGAACTAACCAGTGAAAACTTGCGGGAATTCGGGCCAAATCCTCCTAGCAAAACCTCCAAAATACATTATTTGTCAATCAATAATTAAGTTACTCATAAATTAATTTACCTCTGTCATATATTTTCCGCGATTTCTCTGGGCTACCACTGCAGTAAATTCAGACTTACCTCAATGTCTTAGCTCTAGGGGTGTTGAAAATTTGCGAGACCAAAAATTGAAACGGTGATGTCATATGCTTAGTGAGGTAAAATGGCTACAACGAATATCCAAGACCTAACCTATTTCCCACAGGGAAGTTCAGTTCAACAGATTGCATCTGAGCCCTGAGTTTTGGATGTGCAGTAGACTACGACGCAGATGGTGGTGGGGAGGAACGGATGATGTGTTTGTTGTTCTTTTACTGGTTGACAAAGAAATAAACTCAATCTAAATACAAACATAAACGGAACTCCTCCACGGCTACTTTATTTTCCACTCTCGCGCAACTCAGGGCTCAGATGAAATCTGACGAACTGTAAATTATCTTTTTCTTAAATATGTAGCTAAATGGTTTATATATTTTTCGTCTATATTATCAGATTTTAACCGGCACGGTAGCTCATATGTGACGGGCTGGCCGAGTCAAAAGGTCACTAGATCGAACCCAGGGGCCGGCGACTCCTGTTAGATCATGAGCGGTCGCAGTAAGCCTGTGCGTCTCAAGCCGTAACTGTACTTCGTTCTCTTTAATTTATCGGACAAACCCTAACTATATGAATTTATGAGACAGAAAAAAAACCATTCATCACATTCATTATGTTAGATGCATGAATTTTATGTTTCCTGAAGCAAATAACTCTATCTTATGGAAGAATAAAACATCACAAAAACACTGAAAAGCTAAAAGGTTGACGTCTTTTACCAGGCAAATCCAATTAACTAAAGAAGAAAGTGTCTCTTTCAGGTTTAAAGACAAAGGAATCACTTATTTCAATGGAACTCTACACCTTTGTTCTTAGAATGTAATTCCCCGAATTTTCCTTCGCAGATATCTAGATAGCCTCCTTTTGTTTACAATTTTCCTACGATTTCCAGTTTCATGGTGGAATTAATTCAAATAGTTATTTACTTTATTTCATTTTTATAAATAAATACGTAATCAATAGCTTATTAAAATCACTAAGACTATAAGTAAAAATTTATTTACTTTTATTGGTGGCCTTTTTTAACCAAGCAATTTATAAATACAGGAATAATAAACTATTCAGAATATTGACATTTAAACAACACTATCAGCAATTTAATGTGCCTATAGTAATGTGTAAAATGGTCCCGGACTATGGCGTACAGAGTCCACTGATGTGAAGCTGCGACAGTAAAAACGATGAGGGTAAAAAATATTTTAAAATTACATAAAACTATCCCTTAAACAAAGAGGGTTTAACAGAGCCAAACAGAGTTAATAGTGAGAGAAAGAAAAGTCAAACAAACGCGTTAAACCGAGTCAAAAAGGCTAGGTTAGATTAGGTTAGGTTAGTTTAGTTTATCAGAGTCAAACAGAGACAGAAAGAGTCGATTAAACTCAAAGTCAAACAAACTCAAATAGGAAATTAAGAACACGAGATAAGGTTTCATAATATCGCCGATAATTTAGCTAAATGACCAAGACTGGTGTTTTTATCAAAGTAGCTCACATTAACCCACTGACTCGATGAATCAAGGAAAGCATTTTGGATAGCTGGAGTTCCAGTGAAACTAATGATCTGGAATTCCCGCTTCCTCCATTGGTCATTGATTTTCTAAAGATTAATGAATGAATCTCTAGTTTTTGTGCGGGTTTGCACTTGAAAAATCTTTTCATCAATCTACAATGAATACTATGAAAGTTCTTGCAAAAGGGAAAACTACTTAAACATAATCCGAAATAAAAATTGAAATTTTCAACCAAAACGTTTTTAAGGGATAAAGTACGAAAAAATGTAAAAAAGAGTGATAAACAAGAAGTTTTGTAAAATTTAAAATAATAACTTAATTAATTTAGAGAAATATCGTACAATTTTAGGTATTAAATATGAACTTTTCAATTATGTGATGAATAGCTGTAAACTCAGTTTTATATATGTATCCAGGCCGTATAAAACTCTATGGAAACCATTAATCTTACTCGCTGGCACAACTGGGCCATGTGGTTTCCGATGTCGACAGAGACTGTGAACCAGGAATCTTCAAAATCAAATAATACTGCCAACATTTAATTTACATCCCAGCAATATCCAATTTAATTTTATAAATTTATCTGATTGGCCAAAATTATGCTTTATTCCCCAAAGAGTATATATTTAATAATCAAAATGAACTGGACTGATATATTATTTTTCCCTTGAGTAAATTAAAAAAAACACTTTAATAAAATCATTATAATTTTTAACGTTTACTTAATTAACATTTAAACCGTATTATTACAATAATTGTTATCTAATTAAACTAACAACAAGAGAAAATAAGTTAAAAAATAGTATTTACTTCCCTGTGGGAAATAGGTTAGATCATGGATATGTATAAAGGTAATGTTTTCACTTGAACAGCTGTTCTTATTCTTTTATATTAAAAATTCAATACAATAGCTCTGGAAGTTTCTATGGAAACCTGTTACATATTTTCCATCCTACAAATCGCCAACACCCTCCTCAGAGCTAAGACATATCTATGTCAATATTTGTTTAAAATATTTACACTCTACCATGGGAAACGGTTAATAAATAAGTAAGAAGCTGTTTTTTAATATTGTTTAAGAGAATAATATTAGATCCTCTTAGACAACTGCGTTCACCACAGTTAAAAAATTCTACTTATCTCTGGAACCATTATTCGTAGAATAAAGAAATTATTATTTTAAATTTTTTATAAAACTATTGTTTTACCAGACAAAATTGAAATGTTTTTTATATTTAAAATTCTATAACTTTTGAACCATTAGTTTCACAGATATGCGGATGCTCTCATATTATTTGGGATCTTAAAACCTATTACACTATAAAATGTAAAATGTCAAACCAGTTTGAATGGAGTTTGATATATGTGTTTTATATTAATAAATTAAATTATAATTATTTTTAAGCTTCCTTGAGGTTGAAACATTTTAGGAGCGAATAAGTACAACAATAGATGTATTGAAGAGATTTTCATCGACGGATTCGTGTAGGAGTTTTCCATTATCGCAGACTCCATTATTCCTTTAAGGGCCAATATCATGACATAAGCCAACGAGTTAAATAAAATAAATTAAATTTGGGCATTATTTTATTCAAGCATTGATTTATTCATAGTTTATTGTAAAATTATTTAACCCTCCAGGTGCTAATATCTCACTGTGAGATGTCAGCGAGTTGCAATTGTATAGTGCTATCGAAGTCAACAATTACCGTCACGGTGCTGCCATCTGCGAGCTAATACATACAACTACTCGTGTAGTTCCCTATTCTGACGCTTGAGTTCGTTATTTTGCCGCTAGAGTATGCTTTTATAGCCAAATAAGTGCTTTCTCAGACGGTGGTCCTTTGTAGTGTAGTGGTTAGATTGTTGTGCTGACGAGTACAACAGTTGAATCCATTCAGAGGGACGGGGGTTCGAATCCCGACCATGAGCAATCCTAATTTGGCTTGCAAATGTGTGGTATAGTGGAGTGGAGGGCCCACCTTAATTAAACAGTGACCGGCTTGGGTGGAAGTTGGCGGTAGGCTTAATTGGGATTGCAGTGGACTCTTATTTTGCTTTTATGGTTAGTGGTTATAAGGGGGGGGCACGTTTTGTGTTTTTTTTGTGTATGCTTGGTATTTTATGAAGAGTTGCATAAAAATAACAAAATTTAAATAGTCATAGTCACTTAGAGGGTTAAAGCTCTAATTCTTACGTTTTTGCCAAGCGTTACATACATAAGGTCTGAAGAAATGATTGTATGATTGTAATGAACGAAAATGTAAATTTTTATACTAAACTAGCTGACCCGGCGAACTTCGTAACGCCAATTAGTAAATACATGTTAACTTTATGATTGGCCATGTCCTGAAGTCAATTAGCATTGCGGCTACATTGTGAAAGCTTTAAATATACAACAGCTGATTATTATAATAAACTCAATATGTATAAACATTGTAATTAATTTTTATTTGGCTAACATATAAACATGTGACTTTTAATCATACAGAAAATAAAGAAATCTAAATACAGTACATAATTCCCCAAAACCGTAAAATATTAACGTGGCGAATAATGCTGTTCATTTTGTACAGCACATATTTACTTCATAGTTTTACATTAATAAATGATTCAGATGGCATTGGATAGTAAAGCATATTGCTATCGGACAGTAAACAAACAGCTGGTTTAAGAAATCAAATGTTTTGAATGTAGATAATTTGTAAACAAACTTATTCCCCATAAGGTTAATATTAGAAAATTAAAACGCTATAAAATGAAAACTAATAGAATTTATGGAAACTGAATATGCCTAAAGCATGACCGGAGCAGAGACGAATCCGAAAAATCAAAGATCATTAAAATCAGTCCAGCCGTTCTCGAGTTATAATGAGCGTAACTAACACGACTTTGTTTTATATATTTAGACTAAAATTTGTGATTGAAACGAGAGTCAACCAGAGTACCCAAACATTTTCGATCCCCTTCAAAAATAATTCGGTTTCCAGCTGATTGCTAACAATGTTAAGCAAGATTCATCCAAACCTATTCTATGCTCGTTTTTCCTATACTAGCAATGTTATTTTGGAGTGGATAACCTAAGACTGATTTCCACCAAAACTGGCCTTATAGAGACAATCTCATTGATACATATGGATAACTGAGACCTCAAAATACAAGAAAGAAAAATGCAGTTAAAAACATCAGAGTGGACCAAACAATGAATTATGACTGCTTAATGTTAAAACAAAAAATTACTTTTAGTCACCTGTGTAGGCCAACTTCCTAACAAATATATAAAGATGTAATTACCATTCTTTCATGGAAGAAAGCATCATTTTCTTGTTATCGAGCAAGAAAACTTAATAAAAACACGATATCAATTCAACAACAATGTTTCATTCATTCAACAATGGCACGAAATTCTCTCCTTGCAAGTTTAAACTACTTCAATTGTTTAGGAATATTCCCTTTACTTTTGAAATGACACCGTCACGAGTGGTTTTCCCTTAGGACACAGACATTTATCACGTTGATTAAACCTTCAAAAGATTCGACTCGATTGTGTTACACATAATCAAACTAAAAGTTACTCTCAAATCCAGTAATTTTGTTGTGACCGCTCATCTATATACTACCCTAAAGGATTAATAAATCTCTTTAATTTATTTCTGTCCCTAATATATGATTATCTAAAATTTATTTTTTAATCTTTCTCTAAATAAACATAACCTTTTTTAACCTCTATTCGAAGAACGTTTAATTTATTGTAAAAATCTTTATACTTCGTTAAAGTATATAGTTAAAAATAGGCCTATCCAACCACATATGAATCTGAATTAAAGCAATAGTGAACTACATAACTGCATTAGTTAACGATTTCTTTAAGGGGTTTAATGAGTTAAATTCACATATAATTCTAGTTGACAGGAGAATAAGGAAAAGGCTTTAGTCTGAAGAACGCACTCCAGCAACCACATCTCCCTCAGATTTTCCATCAAATGAGAAAACGCTTTTAAATTGCTTTAACCGCACTGATATTATAAAGTCCGCTGTCTTTACAATATTTGAGCTCATATTTAAATGTATAGTGAATATACTTTAGGTTTCCTTGCATATCTAATTTTAAAACAATAGGGGTTCTTCCTCCATGGGTTTTACATAAAAAACAAATTTTAATAATGTTCTTTTTTGTATGGAAATCAATAGTAATATTTATAACAGGGGTTAAACTTGGAGCAAAACATAAAAGAGGAATATCTTAATAGGAGTACTTACATCAGAATGAATTTTGGCGGGAAAAACGCCGAATTTGAATATCACTCACCTGAAAAGTAAAAGAACCTTCAATAATCTATAAATATCCTGAGACCCTAAATATATCTTTAACAGCGTCAAATTAAGTATAATTCTCTAGAGACCAAGCGTTTTTGGTAAAACGTAGACGTGAATTAAATAGATAGTCCCTACGATAGAGTATTCAATTATTTAATGAATTTAATTAACTAAACTATAAATAGAGTTTTTTATATGTAGAAATAACCTTTTGTTTGTATAAATGTAAATATCGTTAGGCACTTGAAAACGGGAGTAGTTTATCCAACTCTCGAAACGTTGTGTAGATTTTAAACACAAGACGCGTTGGAAAAGTCCAACTAATTGTTAATTTAATTAATTTAATAAATCATAAATGTTGCAAATTAACCGTTAATATAAACCGTTTGTTTATTAACTCCTTTTAAAAATATGTGATTTTAAAAATACAGGCTTTAACTAAAATTCTATAATTACTACATAGTTACTAGTAACTATTTACTATTTTGGACTATGACCATATTTTAGGATAATTTCAGCTTAATAGTAGTTTTTGACAAAGTGTATTCATATTTCTACATTGTAGATGATGAACTTGTGTGTTCAATGCACTGGATTGAGTAAGTAGCCAATCCCCAAGCAGTGATGCCAACAGCGAGCGACTTGAAGTCCCATTGTGTAGTTGAGTAAGGGCATTTGTTAGGTTGGCAGCAACAATTCCGCCTCTTGAACACGAATTCCTTGTCTTGTTGGACTGAAAATTTACCAGTTCTGATAGCTATTACATGCAGCGTAATACATATTTTATAAAAGATTTGAACAATTTTTAAAAGTACAGCTTAAGTACTAGTGCAGTTAATCTAATATTTTTAAGTAATTAAAATACATAAGCTTATTAATGAAGTTTTTTTAATATTCTAGTGGCAAATAATGTGTAATAACACGTTCAATACGTGCTAGTAATAATATAAAGTATAAGCAGGTAATATATTTAAATATAATGTAGATAATATTAGTAAATATAAGTACGTATTTTAAAGACCCAGCATTTTTATGTATTGAACCTAATGAAAATATCAGATACTTGGTACAAGACAACCGATATATTTGTATAGGTATCAAATGAGACTGTACAATCGAATACAATTCCAAAAGTAGCGTTAACCTAAAAAGTATTAAAAATGAATATGTCACGCAACTAAATGAATAATAAGAGATAGTATGTCACACAATAGTGAGTTTTTTTGACACTTTTTATCTATGAAAACCGTTTGAAACAAAGGGTCCAGTTGGAAATCTAGTTTAGTGGTTTGTTACGTGACAGTTTATAAAATACTACTTGGAACGGTCCTCATAACCAGATAAATGGGGCTTGTAGTGACCCTCTGTAACCCCATTTTTGAGTAATGTTTTGTCTAGTTCAATGATAGCTTCACGAATCGTTGAACACAAACAATTTTTGTCGCTATTTCCAAGCTATTTTTATATTGTAATATTGAAAAATTTTTTAAGTAATTAAAAGTCTAAAGTTATTAGTTAATAATTAATAATAATTATTATAAGTATGAAGTTTTTTTAATATTCTAGTGGCAAATAATAAACTTAATATTGTAAAATATAAAGTATAAGAATAATATATTTTATATAATGTATAATTGTATAAATATAGATTTTTATTTAAATATGTATTATATGAAAAGATATCTTTGATGTTATCACAAAATATATTTGTATAGTATAAAGATGTACAAAATGAATTCCAAAAGTTTTAACCTAAATTAAAATGAATATGTCCCACTAATGAATAAAGGAGATAGTATTCAAGTTTTTTTTTTTTTATATCTAAAAACCGTTTGAAAAAATAAAATAGGAAATAGTTTTTTAGTGACAGTTTATAAAATATTTTAAAATACGTGTACCAGAAAATTTATAAATACTCACATTTATATCTGTAGTTTTGTATACACGTTCAATGCTAATGCCTTCAATTATTAAAATATATTATTGTCTAAACAACAATTTTTGATCAAAATATTTTTCAATTTTAATAATTGAAAAATGTTTAGCTTGCAAGTAATAAAAATCTAAAGAAGTTGCCTTATATTAATAATAGCTATTACAGAATCATTTTAAAATTACGAAGTTAAGAGCTAATGGAATGAATGAGCTGTGATTTTTATCCATCCTAATGTTTACCTATGTACAAATACACATATATGACTAAATATTTGAACCTTTATTAGTTGTAATTGAGAAATCTTTGACTAAAACATTACTAAAGTTTACATAATTCTTGTATCAAATCTTGTATTCCTTATTCACTCGAATTCCCAATTGTCATAGATTAGATTAGATTATTGAAACTGCGACCATACTACAAGTTATGTATTTTAAGCCAAGTATGAATGAGGATTGAGTGTAAGATGATTGTGGCGGGATCTTGTAGTCTTGTTACTGACTAAGGCTGACATGTTCCTTAGACAGAACAGTTAATTAATGGCACAGCACCCGATAGCAACTAAGGGACCTAAAGTTTGACGTGGAATCCGAACCATGGCCTCTGAATTACGAATTGGTCTAATTATGAGGATGACCTTTGCGGATTTACGTATTATTCAATAGTGCGGACGTTAATCCACACAAGATAACACCACATTTATCGACCATCTCTCACAACTATCCACAATTCGTGACCTCCAAGTAGCTGGATTACATGACGTTGCCACCGTCTCAGTCGTCCCATACTTAAAAGGCTATGAGGTTATTGCAGGTATCATGTGTAAAAACATTTGAAATATTTTGTTGAATGTATTATATTTTTTACCACGTTTCTTGTATGATTTGTGGCTGATAGTGAATCAGTGGAAAGTCTAAAAAGGTCCAACGTATAAGAACATCTTAGGTTAATTTATATTAACAAGTATGATATTTTTGAAATAAACAGGAACTATCTTGGCACTAGTTGTCAAAATTGAGGGGTTTACTGTTTTAAATTATTATTTGTATTCAATTTAGACACATAAATATTACTTTATATTTGTACAGGGTATTTACAGTTTTTTCAATGATCTGATTTTAAGTACATCATTTTGTTGATTTGTCCACTAACATTTCACATTGAATGTAAAATCTCTACAAATGAATTTTTAATTCCGACTAGAAAACACGTATTGAGTTATTGGGGACAAGCAATTTGTTCTAGGTACCCATCAAAATGTATGAGGTTCTGTTTGTTTAGGGCGTGACCAGAGAGCCAAGTCGCGGACATAAGTAGCCTATGCTTTAATTTCAAAATCAAACACGAAAAATTGTTTAATGTATAAGATAACAAGTTTAGACGTCATGATTGCATTCAGGGACCGTGACGTCATCCTGTAATCCTGCTACATAGAGGTCACGAATTGTGGATAGTTGTGAGTGATGGTCGGTGGGTGTAGTGTTCTCTTGTGTTCTCTTGTCCACACTATTGAATACTACCTTATTCCACAAAGACCATCCTAATAATTAGACAAATTCGTAATTCAGAGGCCATGGATCGGATTCTGCATTAAACTGTAGGTCCCTTAGATATTTCATTAACTGTTGGGATATTAGTTAACAGTTCTTACTGTCTATACAGTCCTGTCTAAGGAACATGTCAGCCTTAGTCAGTGACGAGACTGCAAGATGCGCCAGAATCTTTTTACACCCAATTCCATTCATACTTGGCTTAAAACCTTGTGTATGGTATATTTCAATAATCTAATCTATTATTACTGTGTTGGTTGTTTTGAATATAGTTTCGCTGACATAAGTTATTTTCGGCTGTGTGCATGTTTTGTAATGTTTAGTTGCTATTGACAGACATTTTTTGTTGTGTTTCTGGTAAGAATGCGTGCATGAACTAATCTTTATATCCTATTTTGCCATGACGGTTTCTTATTTAAGTTGTATGTTATTATTTCCCTGAACGTTTATGTTTTATTTTGTTTGCTAGTTGTTCAAAGATATCTTTAGGCCAATATCAACAAGGTAAATGAATTATATCCAAAGAGATGTCGTAGCAAATACTGTGCAGTTTGTTACATCAGAATGCTACGAGAGTATCACAATAGAGGCGTTTTAACTGAATGAAAGAGCTCTATCGTGTTTACCACTTTGGGAATCATTTGTCTTTTTATGAACATCCATTAGGTTTTATACTTTATAAACGCCTTTGTTTGAAACAGTAAGTTGGTATCTTTCTACCACATAAAACTATGTATTTTTATTTTATAGTTAGTTTATTATCCTGGTCCTGAGTATTCAAGCCATTTTGCAACACTCAGTATTTTGATCAATTTTTGATATTTTACGAGAAACCTGGCTTGTTTTAAACGTCTCAAATTGTGATCAAGCTTGTTGTCAAACAATTGTAATAGCTTAACTCGATAATTTCAAATTTTAAATTAAGTTAAGTATTTAACAGTATCATATTTTTAATATTAGCTATCTAAGTCCGTTGTTAAGTTAAGTAGTTTACTCGCCAGACCATTACAATATGCAATTTCCAACAAAACATCCCAGCTTGAATATTCATAAGGTTTGAAATTCTATCTCCAGCTCAATATGGATTTTTAGTACTTGTCGCACAGAGGATCTTTTGACGTACTGTAAATCCAATAGTACTACTACTTTAGTCCAAACTACTTTATCCGATTTATCTTTTTTAAGTAAATGTACTTAGTGGTGCAGGTGGACGAGGGACGTACACTACTACCTATATGTCAAACTACCCAAGCCTAACCCTACGATATTAGTCAGGTAAACATGATTCGGATAAGAGACGTGCGGTAACACACGTACTATTAAGTATTTATAAAGTATCATGTTATTGTTACTTGTTGTTAATTTAAGGTTTAAACCTATTTTAAAATTAAGTAGTAAAAAGTATTTATCGAATAAACCCAGAAATTGCTGGAATGAGAATTATATTTATTCTGAGACCAAAATTCTCGTTTAGGCACTATTACTGGTATTTTAAAACATAAGTAACGTGATTGTCAGATATAATCGTTTTAACAGCATTATTTAAATGAAGGAAGGATTGTTTTCTGAATATTCATCAAGGTCCCTGATCTGTCTTGAGCTCTGTTTAACTAAATAATATGGTAAAGACATCGTTTGTCGTCCTGTTACAAGGATACATAGTTTGTAATATAAGATTCACATTATGTAAAATTAACATAAAATCTAAGAATCGTTTTAGAAAATTATTATTAATTTTAATGAACTCGTAGGTACACTTTTTGTGTTGTTTCATTTGTCGTATTTATTCAAAGAAATGATTCGTATAAGAATAATATCGTGAAAATCCAATGTACGGCAAAAAACCGACCTATTTTCTTCCGTGCACCGCTCAACGGCGGAACGTCCTGGGAAAGAGGGAATAACATTGTTTCAAAGACGTTATGATGTCATTTTAATTTCCATGGAGCATTGGCCACCTGTGCAAAAGGAGTTTGTTATCGAAGCATATTTAAAAAGTGCTGATTCAACCATTGCTACCCAGCGGCAGTTTCGTGCAAACTTTCAGTTAGGTCGAAAACTGTTGGAATTTGGTTCAAACAGGATGGGGCAACTGCACACACAACCAATGCTGTGATGGGGTTCTTACAACGAAAGTTTTGTGGGAGAGTTATCTCACGTTTCGGTGAGGGTAGCATTATTTATTTACTTCTAAAGATATCTTAAGGTTATATGTTATTATGAATTAATATTAGTAATATTGGTTAGCTACTATGTATCAAATAGAGCCGAAGTGCTGAGTTCAAGTATTTTAAACCCTCTGACTTCCGGATCACACGGAAGTTGGGGGCGGTGCGCTGGGAGTGTTTACTGCTGCAGAGTGCCCTGGGGACTTCCCTGGCCTGACGCGTGCTGGAATCACTGGTACTTCACTTTTACCATCGTACTTTATGTCGTATTTCGATGTACTTCCAGTGCCAATGGAATTTTTCCAGTTTGGTTACGGAAAAACTGGGATTTTACCCTACAAATAATTGTTCCAACAAAATGTTTACATGTTAATAGATGCCCGTATGGACTATTACTTTTTTAATAGTTACGACAAAATACTAAAAATCCTTTTTCATAACTAGGAGCCAAATTGGTTTTTTGTTCCTAATCGTGTTTCTTAGGTGAGACAATAAATGAAGAAATAAATTATTAAATGCTAATTAAATGAGGAAATATCCTTCTAATTGTTAAAAATCAGGAATCATCGTTTGAGATTATGCCCTATACAAAAGTGTCATCAATGTTTAAATTTCTGTTGTTATGTTTACACGTTATTTTAGTTTATATTTATAGATAACCTAAAACATCATGTATTCAGTAGAGTTTGTACAATGTGCTGATAAAATTACGGAGTAATTTTTGTTTTTATAAACAAATCATGTTATTTTATACGAATATAAAACTTTCGCTATAAAAATTGTACAAAGGTGAAAAGAACTCTTATCTAAATTATTTTAATTATATCTCAATCTAATAAAAACTCTTCAACAACTTCATTGGAGTACAGATTAGAGAATGATTAAACGCTGAAAGACCGTATAAGTTTATAGCATGTATCAGTAAAGCCATCAATTCGTAGTTTTAATCATTATGGGTATTTTTAATTATTAAAGCTGAACGTTTTATTCAATAACTTAAGATTCATCTTAAGATCGGTTTTCTCAACATATTTAAACTTACCTTCATCTAAACACAGAGCAAATCAAAGGAATTATTTAACTAAATATTTAAAAAATAAAACCAATAAACACTAGTCAAACTCATTATCTGAAGTGCTAAATTTGAACAATCCTCAGAATTAACTTGAAATAGCTATTTCATTTATTCAAAACAACTCTGGTTGCTTCTTTCATTCATTTGTTGCTGATCTTTGTGAATTGAACGTTTACTGAGTTTCTAAGAGATTAACTTAATTTTTTTTTTACTAAAGACAGCTGATTATCTGCTCCTTATTTTGTTATTTAATTAATACTTAAAATTTTATTATAAACACGGAGAGTGGGTTGCATGTGCAAGATGTTTAACAACTTTGTAGAACTACCGAACGAAAATTAACACAGTCACAAATCATGTTCAATGAAGTCTAAACTTATGAAGCGTATTATAATAAATAAACAGTAACTTTTTCATTTTGGATCAAAATTTACAAAATAAAACTACGTCAAAGAAATAAATGTAAATCAATCCTTTATCAAGATCAGGTTCAAAGTGTCCAAGCAACAACCCAAAAAAACGCATCCTCACTCATTCTGAGTCTTTGGTTTAGGCAGAGTGGACATTTTTTTAGACTGTCATTGTACGAAACCTAAATTTACTTCTTAAAAGAAATTGAAATAAGGTTATTTTTCATAAATTGTCTTTAATTATTAGTTTTTGTTGATTATATCCTAAAATAACGTTGCTGTAACTGAAGAACAAACTAAGACGTTACTGTTTAGGTACATAAAATGTGTGGAGTAAGAACTAATGTTCAAATATTGGTATCAGAACTTGCAATGATATGCAATCTATTTTGCATTGCCTTGAGCAAAGTAGGAGACATGATTCCTCTTTATCCTTTCCTGCTCAACAGCAAGATTGCATTCTGCTGCATGTCTCTCTGGAGATATACTTGTAGTTGCTAGTCTTTATTGGTCTGTCACTCTAGTTATATGATGTTGGAGAAAACTCTTTTAGAATCATAGTGTACGGAGAGCGCTTAACCTTAAACTGTCTGCAAAATTACGTATTGAAAAATCGTATGTTATAGTAAATACTGAGTTTATATTTTGATTGTATAAAAGTCTTTACACATATGCATATATCTAAGTTACGTTATTTAGTTTTGTTTTGTGTTTACAAATGGCAGCACTGATACTGGTCATCTTCTATTCAAACTTAAAGATCGTTAATTTTTCATTTAATTCTGACCCTACTCTCAAATAACGAACTACTCGTAGAAAATGTAACATTTTTAAATCTCTATATATAAAATTGAATGTATGTCTGTCTGTATGTATGTATGTCCTTTATGCGTTGCCAAACTACTCATCCGATCGCCATGAAATTTTAGGAAGTTGCTCTACATGTGTCCGGGAAGGTTTTAGTGAAAAAATATTTTCGAAAACCCCATAAGTTTCCATTTTATGACGTTTTAAATTTCTAATGTTAACCTTATGGAGAGTAAGTCTGTTTACAAAATGTCTACAATGAAAAAATTTGATTTCTTAGCTACAGCTGATTGGTTTACTTTCCATTAGCTTTACTATCCAATGCCATCTGAATCATTCATTAATGTTAAACTATGAAGTAAATGTGTACTGTAAAAAATGAACAGCTTTATTCACCACGTTAATAGTTTACGGTTTTGGGGGATTATGTATTTATATTTTTATTTTCTGTCTGATTAAAGTCACGTGTTTATATGATAATTACAATGTTTATATAATATTACGTTTATTATAATAATCAGCTGTTGTATATCTTTCCTATAAAAGCCGTATTACAGTTAGGTTTCGTTTGGGTTTGGATTGGATTTGAAAATTGTGAATTAATCCACTCAGATTTATTTGTTTTATGGGAATGTTATTAATATGTTTTATCATTTCAGTATTGTTATTCACTATGCAGCGACCCAGAATATATAACCTTTCACAATGAAGCCGTATTGCTATTCGACTTCAGAACATGGCCAATCTTAAAGTTAACATGTGTTTACTGTGAGGCGTTACGAAGTTCGCCGGGTCAGCTAGTATATTAATAAATATAAATGTTAACTAATAGCTTACTATTGTAATGTAGATATTGAACTTGCTATTGAACTGTAATGTTCACAAACGGTACTGTTGGTTTTGATTCAAACAATAAAACTTTAACTTAACTTTGCATAATAAGTTTAGTTAGACTTTTACTTAACCATTTGGTAACTTTCATGACTATTTTCTTTGATTTTATTTAACTTATTATTTTCACAATATTGTATTATATCCATTATTTTCCCATAGTTATTTTATTAGTCAACGAGTTCGAGTTCATAATAAGAGATATTGGGATCAGTACCTCACGTAAGACCAATAGTTATAATTACAGAATAATATTAGTTATGATCAATTTTGAAAGCCACTGAATATATGCGTTATAATTTTTATGGAAAATAAAATAAAATATGATCTGTGAGTGTTTGGCATTATTCGAAATGGGCTATACCAATGAGACCTTGAGCTAAAATTTTGGTTATATAATCTCAATAAATAATTTATACATTCGATTGGCCACTCGGTGTACGAGTTTAGTAATGTTTATTTTGGATTTGATTGGAAGTTTGTTAGAACAGATAAATTTGAAATTATTTGACGATAAAAACGTAAAAACAGTAGGCTATATACGTAGTTTGCTTACAGATCGGTTATGTTTTTGTTTATGTTGGATTTAGGTTTATGTACTAAATGAGTTTAGTATAAGTTGGTGGTTGTTGTAGCATGTAAGCTTATACAAACTTGTAAGACGATGTTCGTTAAATCTCCAGTGACGACGTTGCTATATTATCAGAAACAGTTGAATAAGCTGATATGGTCGATCAATGTACATAAATATGTATTACACAAATGCATATACATAAATTGTGTTAAGATCAAAATATAGTTTAGTTGAATATAGTATCTCAAATTTAGAAAAAAACAACTACGATGCAAACAAAGTATTAAACATGTTAACTTCGAATTTCCCATAGGGATAAAGCTATTACCATAGGTCTCATGGTAAGACCTAACCCGGGACCATGTTACATTTTCGTTTTGAGGTGCCTATACAACAAAATGATATCCTTAAAAATTGTGTATGTATGTATGTGAACACGATAACTATCCTAAAACGGTCAGATTAAAACCAAATTTGGTACAGATAAGTATTCATTCCTACATTTACTTGGACGAGTAATCCAGATATATCAGTCAATGGTTACGGGTAGTTTGGAGGGTTATGTACCCCCCTTCCCCTAGCAACGGGTGAAGCTACTAGTTGTATGGGGGTTTTGCGTTTTTCTACGTAATTTTTAAATATTTTAAATTTTATCTTTTCACATTTGAATCAGCTCAAAAGACTACACAATTTTGTATTTTAAAGTTTTGCTCTATCAATGGTTTCCGAGAATATTAAAAGTTAAAACACAGCAGGTTGTATTTTAGGACTCCATTGTTAATCTTATGGAGGATAAGAAAAAATTAATATTTCACTTACTAACCTACATTTATGGACAGATTTTGATACACTTGTTGACATGAATATGGCTTACCTTGGGGGGGGAGGGTGTTGGTGATTTTTAAGTTGGAAAATATGTAACAGGATTCCATAGAAACCACTAGAGCTATTATATTGAATTGTTTATATAAAATAATAAGAACAGCTTTTTATTTGAAGTGAAAACATTACCTTTACACATATAAATGATCTAACCTATTTCGCACACGAAAGTTAATATTCTTTACATACAATCTGAAACCTGGGAAAATATGTATGTATTTGATTTTGGTTGCAGGAAGTGCAATAACAGTTAGTTACTTGATAAAGTCAATTAATTTCTATAACGCCAAACAAGGAAATAAAGAACCTCGATCCAAATAAAGGAAGGTATCTCTTACAAACCACAATTCGAGCTTTAAACTTGCAATTCCACCACAGATCACGTACTCCAACCTTTGAACAGCTCTCACGAAATGCTGACCAAATAAGAAATTCTAATTAATTGTTCCTTTTATCACCTGTACGTTGTTGTTTTAGAGAAAAGGGGAGCCTCCGTCTGTGTATCTAAAAATATCTTACTTTTGCTATTTCCTCTTTTATTAGCACTTACTGAAACTGTTTAAATTAAAAATACCCCTGCGCAGCAGTCCTGCGTACTCAGTGAATTTCCAACACAATAATACATAATAGGTAACAGGTTTGATCAATATTTATAATAAATATGAGATTGCCTATTCTCCATAAAATTAATTAACATGGGAAAAAGTGTGCACCTTTGCTGCTATGAGGATCAAATCTTGTATTTCTTATTCACTCGAATTCCCAATTGTCATAGACTAGATTAGATTATTGAAATGGTGACCATACCACAAGGTAGGTATTTTAAGTCAGGTATGAATGAGGATTGAGTGTAAGATGATCTTGTAATCTTGTTACTGACGAAGGCTGACATATTCCTTAGACAGGACTGTTAATTAATGGCCCAACAGCCCACAGCAACTAAGGGACCTACAGTCTCTGGTCCAGTAAGTCAAAGGTTGTTGGATCGAAACCAGCATCCGGTGACTCCTGTCAGACCATGAGCGGTCACCTCTGGCTTGTATACGTGACTACGGTACCTCGCTGTCTTAAATGAACCACACAAACCTTTGGTGTACGATGACGGGCAGTTAGCATTTGAAATGAAAAAATGTTTTTATTACTTCCCTGAAAAATAGGTTAGACCATGGGACATGTCTAAAAGGAATGCTTTCAATTAAGCTAAACAGCTGTTCTGAACCAAACTATGACTTCACTAACCAAATGACGTCACTGTTTCGAATTTTGATATCTCAAATTGCCAACAACCTTCCCAGAGCTAAGACATATTCAAGTAAAAAATCAACTATCAATTTAAAATAAATTAGTTATTTTAGAGTAAGTTTAGTTTGACAACTAGTTATAGTTTATGGATCACGTGTTTAGTAAATTAGATTAGATTAGATTTTTGAAATGGCGACCATACCACAAGGTAGGTATTTTAAGCCATGTATGAATGAGGATTGAGTGTGAGATGATTGTGGCGCGACCTTGTAGTCTTGTTACTGACTAAGGCTGACATGTTTTCCGAACCACGGCCTCTGAATTACAAATTGGTCTAATTATGAGGATGGTCTTTGTGGATTAACGTAGTATTCAATAGTGCGGACGTTAATCCACACAAGAGAACACCACATCCACCGACTATTGCTAACAACTATTCACAATTCCTGACCTCCTATAGTAGCTACGGGACGTCGCCACCGTCCCAGTAAAATTGGTTTTACTAGAATTTGTTGCTAATATCACTATAAACTCGTTTTTGAGAGATCTTTACTGTATTTTAATAGGTTATGGATCAGGTTATAGTAAAGAAGAGCGTTCTCCAAAGGATAAAGAATAATGAAAATAAGTTTAATCATAACGGGTGCTCTCGTTTTAAAGGGGAAGCGTGACAATATTTTGTTCAGCGTTATAAAGAGGAAGATGTACAGAAACTGAGTTAAAACCCGTCTTGACATTTCTAGTGTATGAAACGTAAAAACTAAAACAAAAAAATATACTAATTCCAATCATTTTTTAGACAAAACTAACTCTTAAAGTAACTCTTGTACGAGTGAAATTAGTATTTTCTGTTAATCAAGTTTTAACTTGATCTAAAATTACGTAGTATGGATGATTTGATATGGTATTATTGTTTCAAATTACCTTTTTTGACACAACCTTAAAAGCTATTTGAAATTAAAACCCGTAGTTTTTCTTTCATTTTTTAAAACTATTAACTAAAAGTAAAAGCTACAAGCTAATATACTTAAGTTAACAATTCTAAAGTATGCCAATAAAAGCCAATATTCTGTTTGGTTGGCACAATTGTCCTGCTGAATGTTTACTAGGAAATGTTCGGAGGAAGTCGTCCTCAGGGGTGCCAACTGTCTACTCTCAATGTTGATTGTTTAAACTTTTATTTCACTGCGAATGTAACCACTATTGTCAATGCCACCACTTTTTAATTTAGTTAGCTTAATTTCACTTGACGTCATGGTTCATTCAGGTTCAAGTTATAAGCAGTTTTAAAATAAATATAATTGTTTCAAATATTATATATTTAACACAAATTCAAATATAGTAAAGAGTCCATAGTAATTTTTTTAAAGTTATAAGTAGCAAGGTATTGCGTTTAATACTTAAGATTGTCTGTAAATTTATCTGTACCTTCCTTTCCTATTCAATTCCCGTAAGAGCAATGTTAAATTCAAGCAATCGCTGGGGCGTTGTTTTTCAAAACCTTGAACTTCGTGCCATTTTAAACACCATTCGTCGTAATATTTCGTCAAAATTTTAAAATTTTGCTCTTACTTGGATTAATATACAAAATAACGGAGGTACGTAAGATTCTTAATATTCTACTTCATAAATCAATAATAGGTTTTATGAAATTTAAATTAAAAATCATATTTTACCAACTTCGAACACTAGAAACACTATACCTACAATCTCAAAGATCTGTAATGAATACATATATTGATATAAATATAAATGTTTTACTAATTTATATATTACTTTCACCTTAAGATCTGGATTGTAATTGATATTACAAAGAAATCGTGATTTTATAATACTGCATGAATTACTAAAATTCATTCGATATAAATACTAATTGGAAAACTAAAATTAAACTTCAATGCTTAGATTTCATACTAATATCGTATATAAATTTCTATATAAAAATTTATAAATAATAATAATAAATATCTTAAATAAGATTAAATAACATGGAAAAACTAATAGCTATCAAAAGTTTCTTAAATAAAATGAGAAGTTCGCTCATACAAGTGATTAATTGACGATATGTCATTGCTTCAACGTATGTTGGTCGTGAACAATAATTTAATGCAAATTATAACGTATGATATAGAACATTTTGACAATTTGTACGTCGTAAATATATTGGGTTGACATACTCTATACCTTATAAATATTTTGCTTTTATTTTCTCTATTCTCCGAATATTATCTTTAAACATATACTGTGTGTGAATATGTATTTTATAGAAACATACCTACTTTTCTAAAGTCCTCATCTACTTTTTTTGTATGTTTCAAACAACCTAAATTAATCACTAAACTAAATATCATTATTGTGAATATATTTATTATTAATATTTTGACATTAAACTTAATGAATTAAATGTACCATAAATATTTTTTATAATTTTAAATGTATATTTTATGAGGATATAAAACAGAAACATATCTGTGAGTAGTAATTATTACAATTGTAAACATAAAAATAAAAAGTGTGTCCCTTGGGCCAGCTACCAGGAAAGTTTAAATTGATTCTAATACTTGGAGTGCTCACAGTTTGAAAAACCAATATTATATCCACGTATATTAAATTTGTTTACCATCTGACTAAGTTCTTTTAATATATTTTTAGAGGAACTGATATCTAGAGAAAACTGTTTATTTCAATAAAAATTATATGATTGAACTATTCATTTTTAATTACAATAAAAATAACAGAATCATCAGAAAACACATCATGGACATATTACTTTGCTAAACAATATGTGGATAGTTGTGAGCAATGGACGGTGGGTGTAGTTTTTTCTTGTGTGGATTAACGTCCGCACTATTGAATACTACGTTAATCCGCAAAGACCAGTGATTTAACCACGTTAAGCTGTAGGCTATTAATTAACAGTCTTGTCTAAGGAACATTTCAGCCTTAGTCAGTAACAAGACTACAAAATCGCGCCACAATCATCTCAATCCTCATACTCGGCTTAAAATACCTACCTTGGTAGTGTCACCATTACACTAATCTAACTTTTCGAATGCACTTAAATAGTTCAATTACTATCAAACTTGGTTGGATCATTTAGAAAAAAAATACTGACAACATATTGATTACCTGGGTTTGAAGTAATTAAGTTTTTTTTATTAACCATCGTAAGAAATGTTTTATATTGTTTTATATTGACCGCATTTACAATAAAAGAACGTGGACAGTTTTGGCGAGGACTGAATAGAGAACAAATGCCAGACCATCCGGCATCTAACAAGAGATCGGGTTCTGTTTTGTGTCACATACGAGTATATGTACCAGCCTCAATCAACGCTCTACTGTTTTGTATGCTACTCTATTTCGATATTTTTATTGATGGAATATTACTGACTACAAGTTAAAATATCTACATGAGATTGATATTTTATTCCTCTACATTTATGACTTTTAGTGGAAATAGATAAGGTTTGTAGGATTTAGTTTAAAGTAGAAAGATTATTATACCAAAATGTAAACCTGAAATCCTAAATAAATCAGTACAAAGAATATAAATCAATACCCAGCTTTATTTTTTAGCATTACTTTACAATTAAATAGATTAGAACGTTTCTACCATTATTATAATTAGTTATACGTTAAAATAACTTTTTAATATAGTATGATTACGAAATGGTTTAAAATCAATGACCAATACAAACTAACTACCTAATATTGATTTGACAGCTGTTTGTTTTTCTTTCTATTAAATAAGACTAATATCGCGTAAAAAGTGGGACTTTAAATGCTTGTGATTTATTTGAAGGATCGGCAGACAATTTTAAGCATTTAAAAACCTTCTCTGGATTGTAGAGAATGTATGAAATAAGTTTCATTGTTATCAGTTCTCCCATAATTTCGGAGAAGACGGCGTAAAATGCCTCCTGGAGCGTCACAAACAGATAAAAATTAAGATAAAACTTGTTTCGGCTTCTCTAATGCACGAAACGTAAAAATAACTAAAAAATGAATAACTCTGAGCAATGTACAGACAAAACTCTAATTTTATTTATTTAGATTATGCCTCCTGAATTGTTTTTCAAAGTATTATATAGGTTAACGTTCCTTATACAGTCAGTTCTGCTCATCTTTTTATAGAATGATACGAACTCAGAGTGTTAGCTCCATCTCTCGTCCATGGATACATTTAATTCATCATACTTATTCGTCAAATATAAAGTAAAACATCACGAATAAGATGAATATTAAGATGTAGTAAGATATATTCGTATCCAGCAAGCTCTGAAATGCGCATCACCCTATAAAAAGATAAATGAGCAGAACTTAAAACACCGCCATCACAGCAGACCTGCGTACTCAGCGAATTTCCAAATCAATAAAATAATAATAATAATATATGAAATTTTTTAGCAATATCTGTCGATAAATATGAGAGTTATTTGCCTATTTTCTTTAGATTAACATGGGAAAGAGTATGCAGGTTTGCTGCTCTGAGGAACATTGAAAGTAGGCTTTCTAGCATAAACAATTTTTATTTTGACCATTTATACCAAGTTTCATCAACATAGGTCCATGAATAAAGGAGTTTGTCTATTCTCTATATGATTAACATGGGAAAAGAGTATGCAGGTTAGCTGCCATGATAAACACATAAACTATGATTTTTAAGCATAAATGGATAGATTTTAACTACGTGAAGGCAAATAACAAGTTTAATCCTAAAATATTGATTGATAAGTGAAATATTAATGAACCGGACCGTCAAAGCTTCAACGATTATAACTGACCATCTAACTGTACCAATTTATTAGGGTTAACATAAAAGTTATTAGTATAACTCTGTTGAACTATTCTTATTAAATTATTTTCTAATTCAATTAGTATTTTATTAGTGAGATATATTTTTCAAAAATGGAACAAAGAGTTTTATAAAGAAGTAGCGTAGAACAGGAGCTTATAAGATGGATCGTTCCCTGAAGTGGCCAAACAGCCAGCTCTGCTACTTTTATATCTTTAAATGTTCTAGTCGCTTTTAATGGGTTTAGGGTCTTATCTCCCCATTTATTTCTTGCATTTTGCTGTTTCTCCAGGCGAATACAGAGCGTACTTACCCCTTGTGGTCAACAGTGCAATGTAGTGTATTTGAATACATAATCTTTGAAATTTGTAATTGCGTTGGTTATTAATTATTCAAAATCTTTTACTGGGCCTGTCCAACGCGTGGTTTTAACTACACAACGTTTCTGGAGTTGATAAACTTCTCCCGTTTTCAAGTGATTACCTAATAATTTACGTAGAAAGTTGAAAGTTTAAGTTACAGATATTAATTATACAGTACACGTTGTCAATAATACTATACTTAACTATAATGCACAATACAAAAAATTATGAAAAGTCTATATTTTGAAACGCATAAAATAACGAGTGAAGAGAGTTGGAGCACAACTCGAGCAGGTTGTGTAAGTTAATTGAATAATATTTTAATAGTATCATACACTCATTGTACTTTTTTATTTATTTCTAGAACTATTAAAATATAAAAAGGTTTATTTTTACTGTAGTGAATACTATTTTTGACACAAAAGAAGGCTGAGAAATTCACTATTTAAATTCAATATAAAGAAATATTTTAGGTTAAAGTTTATTTTTATTGTCACAATTGTGATTAGAATTTATGGAAACTGAATTGCTGTTGTATTTGGGATTCAACTCTCATCCTTACCCAGAGATAGAATTTCGATAAATTTAGATCCTAAAATCAAAATCATTGCGAAATCATCATATGTTTCGTTAACAAATTTAAAAAGGATACGAATGAGTGGTCTTAAATATTATTTAAATATAATAGTATTATTCAATCGACATAAATAATGTTAGCAGTGGCATATTTCAATTGGACTGCCAACTAAATACGGGGATGGCCCTACCATTAATTTTGCTGCCCGTCATATCATGATATCATTACTGTAAAAAGGATTTAATATTTTATACCACTTCAAATAACAAATGAAATGTTTCCCTATAAAGTTTTACCACCGTATGTATAGTTTACAAAACTCCAATGGGAGCATAATTTAAAAAAAACACCCTAATTATGTGAAAAAACGCGTCTTTAATTAACTTTTTCAAGTTTTATAATTTCAAAGTCACTTATTTGAAAATACAATTCATGGATACTAAGGAATTGATATCCATAAAGTTGTGTTTAGTTTTGACAAAAAAAATTTTAAAAAATGTTCTGCAAATAATTTACAATGTATCTTCACATTTCACAAACATTACACGTTTTTAATAACTATAATCATAATTTCTTGAACAGGAACTAAAACACAGGATGTTTAAAGCCTTTGAGAACCGACTGACGATATATCGTCTGTAGGCTCTGTAGCTAGTACACTGCGAAAACCCCTGCTGAAGAAGTCGCCAGCTAATAGTTTTTTTCTAGTGTATGCTCTCCGGCACATTTAATCCAACTCATTTTATTTTAGATGTCTTTGGGTTCTTTTTTAGCTGTCCAGATGGTTTTTTTGTTGTAGCTACAACCAGAAATAAAAAATTCGTTTGTTTGATCGTCTGTTTGTTGTGAACGAAAATAACATATGTTGTATCAACATTTTTTATGATTTCATTATTTGGTCAAAATTCCATGCCAATCTGTACACACACTCTCTATGACGGAAGTAATAATTTAAATGTGTTTCTATGGTAAAACTATTCTTTATTTGTTATCTGTGGAACGTTAAATTAAAACAAAGGTTTATATTTACTTCCCTGTGGGAATGTGTAGAGTTCACCTAAACAGCTTTTCTTAAAACAAACTATGACGTCACCAACAACATTACGTAGCTGTTTAAAATTTTGGTCAAAATTTTGTTTCGAAATTGCCAACACCCCAACCGAGCTAAGACATATCCATGTCATTCTTTTCATAACAATTGTATATTTGGTAAAATCCCATGAAAATTTGTATACACACTCTCTATAATTCTCTATACTTGCTCATATTATGGAAGGAACTCTGAAGTGGGTAAGATGAGACTTGCAAACATCACATTCAACAAAGACGAGTTTAACGATATGAAAGGAACGGGTTTGGTTGTTTTGGTCGCATGGGGGAACATTCTTTAGAAGAGCTCCAATTCCATTCTTATCTTCTGACGAAAGCTTCTTATATATTGAAATAAAATAAATTTTCATTTTCGAATCACCGGTGAATAAATTAACAAACACAAAGAAAGGTTTAGTGTAATAGAGAAACGAAGTATCCTCAAATATCCTTTTTGAAAATTAATAGCTCCTAAAATTCTCCTATAGTTTTTTATCATTTGCTAATAGACAGGACCCTAAATAATTAGATTAGGTTATAATACCTGCAGTCTTCAATCCACAGTTTAATGTTCCTTTTACACAACTAGTTTCGGGAACAATGTTCCCATTTTCAAGTGTTCTTCAAGTTTATCTCCTAAATAATGATAAATTTCTTAAATCCCTCTCTGTTCATGAGTGGGGGTGGAGTTAGAGGTTACACTTTGGGGGGAGCACGGAGTTAATAAGTTTTATCCATAATATAGCCTAAAAATAGAAAAAACATCTAATTAAAACTAATATAAAAACCAAAGTTAAAACTTATCAAAATATGTGTGTAAAATGAAAAATAATTATAATAGAACTGTTAAGATTGGTAATAAAATTCAAAATTCTTTAACGAGGTCTGGGGGGGGCATTGCACCCCACGTCCCCTTTTAACTACGCCCATGTGTCAGATTAAACCTAGTTAAACCCTATTCCTACTTACTTATGTTTGCAAAGATCGGTTGCAAATAAATAACATCAATTTCCCTCTATGATAATTTATATCTGTGTATTATCAGACAACAATTGTTGTGCCTTTGGGCAATACTTGCGTTTATTATTTTCTGTTACTATTATTTATTAAAGGTGGATAATCACGTGATTTTAATCATTAAATTACGGCTCGAAATGGTTCTGATATTATAAAATTGCTGATTCTACAGAAAATACGCTGTTAGAATATTGTTTAAGTTTTGACATGGATATGTCTTAGCTCTGTAGGGGTGTTGGATATTTTAGAGATCAAAACTTTAATCTGTGACGTCATAATTTGATTATAAGAACAGCTGTTTAGATGAACTGCAAACATTCCCTTTAAAAATGTCTATGCTCTGACCCATTTTCCACGGGGAAGTAAATACAATCATTTTTCTGTTCTGGAACATCCTGTATTGTTGTATATTTAGAGGTTTGAATGGCCCGTTGATCAACCGGTTAACACAATCACGGAGGTTTAGTAGCGCATGGCTAGACAACAGGAACAACGGAACCGTAAACAAAATCCCTCTGAATATTCACAAGTATTTTCCTCGTGGCCTGACATTATGTAAAAACCGGTGCTGAGATTTATTTGGATTGCTAAAAATAGAGTCTCACACTTATATACTTATGTCTCATTCTACAGCATTTCAAAATTGCAGGAAGATTAGATTAGATTATTGAAATGGTGACTATAACACGAGGTAGGTATTTTAAGCGAAGTATAAATGAGGATTGAGTATAAGAAGATTGTGACGCGATCTTGTAGTCTTGTTACTGACTAGGGCTGACATGTTCCTAAGACAGGACTGTTAATTAATAGCCCAACAGCCTATGGCAACTATGGGACCTACAGGTTAACGTGGAATCCGAACCACGGTCTCTAGTTATGAGGATGGATTTTGTGGATTAACGTAGTATTTAATAGTTCGGACGTTAATCCACACAAGAGAACACTACACCCACCGATCATCGCTCACAACTATCCACAATTCGTGACCTCCAAGTAGCTGGATTACAGGACGTCGCCACCGTCCTGTAATCCATATTTAAGATAATAATTTTATATGTTCAAATTTTAATTTTCATTTAAATTTTAAAAATGTGTACATTACGTGTCTATAGATTTATACAGTAGAATATTCGCTCACTTAGAAGTTCTAATACCGAAAGCTACTCACGTGGATAATTATTTTATAGTGGTTTTATTTTCACCTATAAATTCAAAATTAGTTATTGACTGCATCCAAGCTGCTTGTGTCATGTTCACGTGGAAAACCAAAGTAGATAATATCGCAGTTTCGAAATTTTATAATGAATCAGTGCCTTGGGTGTCGAACATACGAACACCAATCTCCAAATATGATATGTATGTGTTCGTGTAAAGTGTTTGTTGTACAATTGTGAAACTGAAATGTTCTTGACTATATTAACGTTATTTTTGGGTGTGATATAATGTTCGATTTCTATTATAAGCAAAGGTAGTGTAGAATCTAAAAAAGGTAACCTTAGATAATAAAGGCTTATTACTTTTATAAATATGTTAATCTAATTATTACTTATTCAAACCAAATGAAACTGGCATTATTATGTAATTTTTTGGTATTTTTCATTTGTAAAAACATATTTATGTTATATATGTAAAATGAAATAATCAGTTTTAAAGTAAAAAATTGAAGAAAATTTAAGAATAGTGTAGGTAAAATATGTTTAAATATATTACAGGATGGCCTATTTCATTAAAGAAAAAATATAATTTATTTTGTTGCGAAATTTTGCGCGTACTGTTAAAGATAATGGTTACACACTAAAGATAACAGTCAGCACAGTAACATTGAGTAAGGCAGAAAGCAATTTGCTTGTGCATCGGGCTGTCTGGTATCTGTATCTCGCTCCATCCTCAGGGAAATAGAAGCAAGCTATCAAATTAGCTTTCATTAGCCTACTCGGAATTTTAATTATAAATATTGATCTAAGGTAGTTTAGTCCACTATTCCTAATTTTTTAGAAATGCGAGAGTTTTGTTTTATATTCATTGTATAACAACTCTCTTAATTATTAGTCAATGCTTATTATGATTTATTTTTATCGGTAACATCACAAAGTGTGCTTCAACAGTTAGAGTGATATTTTGTAAAATGGTCCTAGGAAGGGGTCTTAGCGAGGGGGGTTGTTTACTTCTTACAGCGAACATATTACAGACGGTACATTTTCCTCAAAAATTTTATGAAGAATAAATTACCACTACACACTTTGAAATTACACTGAACACATTGACCTCTAACGTTGACCTCTGTAAGACCATGTGAACACTTTGACCTCTGTCAGGCCCCCTGAACACTTTGACTTCTCCCAGGCCCACTGAACACTTTGACCTCTCCCAGGCCCACTGAATACTTTGACCTCTGCCAGGCCCCCTGAACACTTTGACCTCTCCCAGGCCCACTGAACACTTTGACCTCTGTCAGGCCCACTGAACACTTTGACCTCTGTCAGACCACGTGAACACTTTGACCTCTGTCAGGCCCACTGAACACGTTGACCTCTGTCAGACCACGTGAACACTTTGACCTCTGTCAGGCCCCCTGAATACTTTGACCTCTGTCAGGCCCTCTGAATACTTTGACCTCTGTCAGGCCCACTGAACACTTTGACCTCTGTCAGCCCCTCTGAACCATTTAAACTGTATAAAGCCCTCTAAAATCTTTGACCTATGTTCTATGAACCTTTTGACCTCTACCTGACCTTCTGAACCTTTTGACCTCTGCCAAGCCTAAGGTAAAAAGGATGGATCTTAAGGAAACTTTTGAGTTTTCATAATCAATTGTCAAACAAATATTTCAAGATCGATAGCAAAACTGTGACAGCTTTTTTCAATAGTACACTTTCGCAAGTTATATAAATAATTTCCGATTTGTTTCCAGGTCAACCACTAAGCTAATGGTGAGGTTTCTTCCTAGAAAGGGGTAAATGTGTATGTCGCAAAATCTTTTGGAGCTAATAAATTTGGTTCTCCTAATCAAAAAATGTGTTCTTACTTGTGTATTTATTTTACGTAGACATCCAAATAAGCCAAATAAATGCATGGGGGTAGCAAGAATCTTCTACAGTGAGTATCATATTGACTGTCTAGTGTTTGAGCGAACTCGTCCACTTTACGCGGTATTGCAGTGTTTAGTACACTTTGTATGGCCCGCATTTGTGCGTTCTACCAAAGAACGCACAAATGCGGGCGCGAAGCAAACCGGTTCATGCATATTTTTGCGACTGAATATTGTTTGGTAAGTGGTAAGTTTTATGAGTAATATAAGTCAATTCTATCATGAAACGATTATACGTACATAATTCTACACTTAAAAGATGTTCCTCTCAATTTCAGTTATAAAGTATCTCAAGTATTTAAACACTAATTAAGTGCATTGATATGACTCAATTGAAACCATGCAATATAGCAAGAAAATTTTTTTGTTTCTGTGGAACAACAAGTATTTTAATCGTAATCTCAAATCCATACCGACTGGATATTTTACCTGCAGTCTAAATCATGCATATTATATCTGTATCGCTGTTTAAGAATTTTTTAAGACATGTTTTTGATTTTGTATATACCATATTATCTGTTTTATTAGGCACACTCACTTATTTTTATTTGTTGTGGCTGGATCTCGTCAGTAACACATAACATATACAAAAAAACACACACAAAATATCGCTCCAGTCACTTAATTCCGAAAAAAACCCAGCCTTCAGGGTTTAAAAAACTTTGCTTTCCAGGGTGGAGAGGAGGGGGTCCCATTCATATCTGATATCTTATCAACCCCTACAGCTTTCCCTTTCAGTACCTCCAGTTTCTATCTGACAATATTCAAATAAATGGGGGACGGTCGGCCCGCGTGCGAGAAAAGCAAAGTTTTTTTAAACCCTAAAAACGCGGGACGTTAATGTTATGGTCCCACGAAACTTCGGAATAAAATGACTGGATCGATATTTTGTGTGTGTTTTGTGTATGTTATGTGTTACTGACGAGATCCAGTCACAAAAAATAAAAATAGGTGAGTGTGCCCAATGAAATAGAAATTAAGTACAGTACTAGGATAATTCACATATTTCAATGAAAACAGAAGCTGAAGACGACCTAATACTGAAACGTGTATTCAATGAATATAATATTAATTCAATAATAATATTTGTACTCTCAATAATCAAAAATATAATTTTTTTCAAATTTTCATATCCCGTTTAGGGGTAAAACAAATTTCAAACATAAAACATAAACATAGTAAAATATTTTGACATGGATATGTCTTAGCTCTGGGGAGGGTGTTGGCGATTTTTAAGATGGGAAACAAGTAACAGGTTCCCTAGAATCTCCAGAGCTATTGTATTGGATTTTTAATATAAAAGAATAAGAACAGCTGTTTTAGATGAACTGAGACCATTCCCTTTAGACATATCCATGATCTAACCTATTTCCCACAGGAAACTAAATACAAACATTTTTTGTAAAATGTCTTAAAATAAATTCAACTCCGTCGAGGAATAAATTATTGGTGTAAATCATAGTGCAATAATGTATTAAAATTGTTGTACTAACACAATAATCACTTACACTCACCTAAACTTACTTATGTGAGTCTTTCACATACATAACGCTCCCTCAAATAGGTTTTGAGTTTATGTGTCCTAAGCTCTAAGGGGGTGTTCGCGTCACGCAAAAAACGTAACGGAAGAGACATCATATGGTTATATAGTCAGCTGTATAGAGGTTTTAAAAAAATTACTTTTAGACATATCCATGATCTGAGATGTTTCCTGGAGGGAAGTAAAGGCATTCTATTTGTCATGAGAGGCTATTTCGAGATTTACTTCTGACATTATAACGGCAGGGGTCGATGTTTACAACATTATCAATCCCCGGGGAACCTCTCTGTTAGGAGCTTCATGTCCTAGCTTATTGGAAATTTTTTCATATGAGTTATCGATCGTATAAAACTGTATTAAAAATTCAATAGCATTGTAATATTAGGCTCATTTTAAATACGAGTATTAGGAATGACAGTTATTATTACATCTTTCATTACATAACTTTTCTTGAAGAATTGTGATTTATAGCGTATATGACAGGTAAAAGTGAAAATAAGTAAAAGTATTTAGTTTTAGTAGATGAAATGTGAATAGATATGGAAAGGTTTTATATGCAGTTTTATTGCTTTATGTAATACTTGTTGGCAACCAAGCTTTATGAAAGAGGGATTGGAGGTGCCAAAACAATAATCTATGCAAACATAATATATATTATGATATAAATCAATCAATCTTTAATCAAATTCCTGCAGTACTACAAATTAATAGTGTCGGTGAAATGTACAATGTAATATATATAGAGAAAAAAAGGTAAACATTAATTTTTAGTAAGGATCTTCTCAAAGCTATATAATGACTTTTTTGTTAGAAACTTCTTTAACACAAATTTGAATTTGTTACACCCTTTCTCTATCTTAATATGGTCTGGCAAGCTATTATAATATTTCAGTCCAGCATAACGTGTTTTAATTAATTTAAACTCAGTGGTGAAACATTTTTTTGCGAAGTTAACTTATTACTAGACATTATTTTAAAAAGAAAATCTTAGACTATTTTACAGAATATAAGATTAAGATGCCAATATTTTCAATTATTTTTTATCCTTTTTTATTTGTATCTTAATACTTCCAGAAGTTTAAAGTATATTTTTACATTAAAGGGACAAACTAATAAACATGAAATCTCAATTTAAAATTTTAATTTGAATAATTTTTTCTAGCATTTATAACATGTAAAACACAAAAGCTTCTTTCAGATGTAGGTTTCAAATTAATTATGTTTCAAACACAACCTTGTAAAATAAAGATTCAAATATATAAAATATAAATATTTTTAAAGTGGAAATACATTGCACTAAAATATATTGTCGAAAATATTCGTATGCACTCACAGCAATGCACACGAATCTTAAAGAGAACCTACTTAAATGTATACATGTTACAAATGCGAAGTTATAATAGATATAACATGAATGAAATATCAACTTAGTAAATTTTAACCTCCAACAAACTTTTTATTAAGGTAAAGGGAAATTTATAAAAAAATGGTAATAGTTAAGGAAGATCAAAGCATATAATAGGTGATTTTTAGCAGACTTAAAAATGTTTCTTATAAGTGTTCTATTTAAGGAACACTGAACATGACTCAATAACAGATAATCATTCCAAATATTAGGATTAATTTAGTGACAGTTAAGAAGTTAATTTTGATCCAAGTAGTTTAGAAATATATTTTCATGAAATAGAATAGGCATACTGTATATGCTCCATAAAAGCAGCAGTTACACATATACTCATCCAAATTTTTCATTTTATTAAGTCATTAAGTAAATTTCAGTTTCAATTTAAGTATTTAAATCAATTATAGTCTGCACACTACACATAGAAAAAGGAATACATTTTAAACGACAAATTTGTAAATTTAGAATGTGAATTAGAATATTTGGTTATTTGTAATAGCTTATGTAATACTTAATATTTATATTGTCTAAGCAATAAAGATTACGACAGTTATTAATATCAGAAGCGCTGTTACTTTGGAAATGATTACCAAATGAGTCAATGATTTCTAGAAAAACTATATTTGTTTTAAAAAGTAATTACAAAAATATTCTTAAAAAATTATACTATAAACATAAGTTAATTCTTCACGTAAAAAACACGATAAAATATTACGTTGTTTAAAAAAACTAACTTCATCACAGAGTGTCCCGCAACATTAATTCTCTGAAAACATGACAGATTAATTCTGAAATTAAATTTACCTGAGCTAAATCCATAAAGTAAATACCCCGTAGCTAGAGAGACATGTGCTTGATGAAGTCATTCATTGGCTACTTCCACGACAGGCGGGCCGCGTCGTCTCCAACACACCACATTAACTGAGGGAATGCTTCTCAGTTGACAACCATCCAAACTCGATTAATCTGATAATTCTACGAACATCATAAATGGGTTTATAGTTTACTAGTAATATTAGTTATAAGATAATAGATTTAAATATTATTTTTTTTAATTATATTTACATATTTTTTAACACTTATTCTTGGACGTGTTCAATTTTTTTTTTGTTCGTCTCAACGGGTAGAAGATCTTACACTGTGTATCACAACTTTAGGAAAAATTCTGAACCAAAGTAATCCGTGGTACAGTGTACCTGTTTGATGCACTAGTTACTGCACTGTACCCCAGGTGGCAGCACCACCGTTCGCGGCCGAGAGAGGACTGTCTTGCACCCGCCACCCGCCCGTCTGGCGCTCCCACTCCCCCCCACACGGAGATGCGGCGCCACCCCTAACCCCCCCACATCCACTCCACTTGGGAATCAATTACTTCTCTTTGTCGCCGATCCGCACTTCGCATTACCGGAGACGGGACTGGCTAAATAAAATTAACACTTGTCACATCTCAGTATCCTCTTGTTTCCACTTGGATTTTCATAAAACATAAAGCTAGTTGTAAAATGAGTGAATTTCATAACAAAAATTGGGGTCGATAGGCCCTATTGTATTAAAATTTGTAAAAGTTATGAAAACACTATATTTGGGACGGTGGCGTCATCCTGTAACCCAGCTACTTGGAGGAATTGTGGATAGTTGTAAGAGATGGTCGGTGGATGTAGTGTTCTCTTGGTGAATTAACGTCGGCACTATTGAATACTACGTTAATCGGCAAAAACCATCCTTATAATTAGACCAATTCGTATTAATTAACAGTCCTGTCTAAGAACATGTCAGCCTTAGTCAGTAACAAGACTACAAGATCGCGCCGCAATCATTTTACACTCAATCCTCATTCATACTTGGCTTAAAATACCTACCTCGTGGTGTGGTCACCATTTCAATAATCCAATCTAATCTGAAAGTAAAATTTTCATTGGATTATATTAATACTTTCTAGGAGGCACACCATCTTTCACATTTTTGAATTAGGCCATTTAATGTCTTAAAACGTAGGTCCACTATGAACAAGTTATTAACTATATTAATCAAATGTATTAATGAGTATTAATGAAAATACTTAGGTCTATACAAAATTCAGGACATAATTACTGGACTTTACAAAAGTGAGTTTGTTTAGAGTAGACAGTAGACCGAATTCACCTTTTAAATTAAATAATCGTTTTTTCCAGAAAACTACACAATTAAATTTTTCTGCTGAAGTTGTTGTTTGTTAATATGAAATTTTAAATTCAACTTTTTTTACTTACAGAGAAACTGATTAATGTCTTATTTTAGTAAATCTTGTTAGCGTAACAACTATCTTATAAATAATTTTTATTAACTTCCCAGTGTTAAGGACTATAAATATCAATTTATTTTCTTAATTTTTAACCAGCTAAAAGTGAAGGAAAAAACGCATTATCGTTAACATAAATTAACTAGAACGAACCCCAAGCAATGGGAAATCAAAAAGGCGTGTACAAAAGAGTTCGTAAACTCTGCAATAAACAACGTATTGGGTACACAAACAGAACCTTTAAACAGCAATTTTAAGAACGCAATTCTAGCCACAGTAATCCAAGTTCAATAATAGCCAATCACCTTACGAACCTGTCCATAGTTATGTCCAGATTATAGACAGAACCTGTCCATGATTAAACCGCATAATTAAATGACATAGATCCCTTTCTGTTCTAAGTCTCACACATTCAAATTCAACAGCCAAACTTCAAGAAACCCACCATATTCAACAATGAAGATCCAAATAAGTTGCTAAACGTTAAAGAATATTACTAATTCTATCCTTTTTTTAAATCATAACAGAAATAAAAATGTTAAAACTCAATGAATGTGTCACAATAGTGGTAAAATGCATTGGAGAAGTAAAACATGAAATCTGTAAGGACAAAAATAAAGACAATAAATTGATATATTATTGATATGTAAACATGTTCTTACTACAAGTATTCTAGCTGCTGCATCTATGATATTACTTAGGAAAATGTCTCCTTTTTAAATTTATTAAGGTTATCCAAGAAAAAACTTCTAACAGATTTCTATGCCATGATACAACTGATACAACTCCCTTATTATTTAAAATAGTAAGATAACATTTAGTACAATATAGGTGAACACTTTCATATAGTTCTAGTCTACAACTTCATGTTTAAAAGTATTGATTATTTTGTTCTTCGTTGTAAGAACCCTACGTACTCATTTCCCATGTTAGTTTTAGTGAGAATAAAATACTTAAAACATCTTCCTCAACCTATGATATTCTTTTGTTGGTAATCTTGTCTTTTGTTATTTTTACTAACACAATTACTGTAATTAATTCCTAAATCAGTGAAATCAACGAAATTCGCTTAAAATGGTGCTCGGGGGTTTATTGACTGGGACGGTGGCGACGTCCTGTAATCCAGCTACTTGGAGGTCACGAATTGTGAATGGTTATGGCTATTCGGATGTAGTGTTCTCTTGAGTGGATTTACGTCCGCACTATTGAATACTACGTTAATCCACAAAGACCATCCTCATAATTAGACCAATTCGTAATTCAGAGGCCGTGGTTCGGATTCCACGTTAAACTGTAGGTCCATTAGTTGCCATCGGCTGTTGGGCTATTAATTAACAGTCATGTCTAAGGAACATGTCAGCCTTAGTCAGTAACAAGACTACAAGATCGCGCCACAATCATCCTACATTCATCCCTCATTCATACCTGGCTTAAAATACCTACCTGGGTAGGTCGCCATTTCAGTTAAAAGTATAAAGTAAAGTATTAAGTAAAGTATTCCACTCTGTTTTAGTAGAAGTGGTGAAACGGTGTTAATTTTTACCTTAGATTTGCTAGTTAATGAGTATTTTACTATTTTAATCCAACATCAAAATATTCGGTGAGTTAGAATTTCATTAGGTAGATTGACAGGTGCACAGAAACCCAACTACATGGAGGTGGACACCTCTGTGTAAAACCTTATTTGCGAAGGATTCAATCACAACTCAATTTTGGCCCAGAGGGAGGAGGAAGGAAGGATGCAAACCAATAATACCTTTCCTCACATCGGCCCAACGTTTCCTTTGTTTGGAGCTGAATTATATCTGTACTACCTGTGAAACACTTGTATATTTTGTTGATAGCTAAACCAGTAAAAACTGTCTTTTCTCGTCACAGCAAACATTTCTGAAAAGTACAGTTATGTCCAGTTAATATTAGCTAGAAATTTAACATTTCCTTCTCAATGAACACAATAATTAAAAGCATGCCTACAAAATCTGAATTTGAGTTCATCAATAGCTTTGAGAGGATTAGAAGAGAAAGGAGGGAAATCTTTTATCAACCGTCTAGCCTGCGACTCTTCGAGTGTTGACTAAGGTATATAAATTTTATCTCCTACATATAAATCCATCATCCTGACGAATCTTTATGAACTGTGCCCAAAAATATATAACCTTTTTTAATTTCCACCGAATCAAGTTTCAGAACTTTATAGTATTTTTTATTTGACTCGGTAGAAAACAAACTTACCACATATCGTTGCTCCGTCAGACGGTCCATTTTTAGACATTTTGCTGACTAATACGTCTTCAACGCTCTCAGTAATTCTTTATAGCAATAAACTCTCTACTTAACTCTCCCTTATCCTCAAATACGGAACATGGTATGCAGGTGGTGAACAGGCCTAACGATTGTACAATCTTTCAGCTTTGTCGAAACCTTTAATAAATACTTCATTGATTGGTTGTACAATATGTGTTTTTGTATATTATGTCTTTTGGTACTCATTAAAATAACTTCTCAAGATCTTTTGTAATTTAGGTAAATTGCCTACTGAGTTGAGTTCTTTCGAGATATTGTATTCAAATATTGATTAGCCATTCCTGAGTTGACAATAACTTCTCAACAAGAGCTATTAAAGATTTTAATGGAATGTAAAAAAAATCAAACTAAAACTAGGTATATAAACATCAATAAAGATATTGAAAAGATTTCAATAAAATAGTATCGGATAATAAGAGTAGAACGTTTATTAGGAAGAAGGAACAGATAGATAACCTTTTCCCCATTAGGCGCACAAATATTATGGGAACCCAAACATTTGTGGAACTCAGAATAGTTTATTCTTATCCTTTCACGAAATATGCCTACTCTCGCAACCAACAACCGATTAGAAGTGAATACGAGTGAATTTAATTTGAATATATTCTTTACCTTTGTTGTTAGCAAGAATCAGCTGGACTGATTGTCATGATAATGTACTCCTTTGAGGACCAACTGACGATATATCGTCAGTTTAAAGGTGTGTTAGAAATTTTTTCTTTTTTTCAATTGCATGTTAAAAGATAATGCATTTTTTCAATATTTTTAATATTTGTGTTTATATTCTATGTACTTGATGTGAAATTTTTTAGAGCAATAGAATATACTGTCATCTTAAAATTTATAATTCGTTACATTTTAACAAAGCCTCCGAACAGGCTATTCCTTGGAGGAATACATTTCTTTGTTTAAGGTCAGACTTGGCATCTTACTGTAATATACTTGGTTTTCTACGTGTATTGTTAGCATTGTTTTATATACAACGCCTCGTTTATATAGTGAGTGTTTATTGTTAAAAGTGTACAACAGAGAAATAAATTATTCTTATTGTTATTCTTAAATAGTTCTGCGAAAACCGCCGCTGACGTAATTCCGACAGTTAGTTGAAGTACTGTATATACCTCTGGCACATTTTAATCTAACTAATTTCATTTTAGATGTCTTTGGTTTGCTCTTTTACTGTCTGAATAGTTCTTGTTGTAGCTACAACCAGAAATAAAAAATGCGTTTCATCATATGTTTGTTTTGAACAAAAACAACATATGTTGTGTAAACATTTTCTATAAAATTTTCACATGACAATTGTTACACACACTCACTATAATGTAAGTGGCAATTAAAAGTGTTTCCTATGGTAAAATTATTCTTTATTTGTTATCTGTGGAAATTTAAATTAAAAAAAAAGAAAAATCCATTTCAATTATATTTGCGGTTAAGATATTGTGTACTTTAAAAGCTAACATCAATATATCATTATTCGTTGCTGGGGCAGCTAATAATTATAAGTATTTTAGTTTTTAGTAAAAAAAAGAACAAACCATTTTATAAATCATTACAAAAATGATGATTTCACATGGTCTTTTTGACTTGGATATGTCTTAGCTCTGGGAGGGGGGGTGTTGGTGATTTTTAAGTTGGAAAACATGTAACAGGTTTCCATAGAAACTACCAGAACTATTGTATTGAATTTTAAATACTGTATGAAAGAATAAGAACAGCTGTTTAGATGAACTTTAAACATTACCATGATCTAACCTATTTCCCACAGGGAACTAAATACAGACATTTTTGCATAGTATACCTACTTATGGCATTAAAAATAATTAAGACAATCTAAATATTGTAAAATGGCTCGGGTCCTCCGAGAGTAAGGTTGATTAGATAAGACTAATACTGAACCAATGTAAAATCTTTATCCAAACTTTCTACAGGATCAAATCTGGGTCTTGATTAATGGAGCGGTAATATTTAGGCCATTTATCTTTAACTCTAAATGTATAAAGGACTTTTTCATAACTAAACATAATATTTTTCCAATACTATTCAAACCAATGTCGGTTTACATACAAACTTTTAAGTATTGTTCATCTGAATAGCTTACTTACAACACAACTCGCTAACTAAATAGAAAAAAACCCGTTTGGGGATTTTATTACATGAACACATTATTTTAAATATCCCTTTTGCTTGAAATAATCCAGAACCTGTCCGTTCTTGGTTATAAATCCAACGCTGTCAATGTTGCACGGAGATAATGTCTCAGTGACGAAGGAAAACAAGGGAGATTACAAAAATGTTGAGAAACGCAAGGTTGGTAACACTTATAAAGTGCTCTTTAGAGTTTCGTTGCATTAGTAATGTTGTTATTTTTTACTTAGTTTGGATAGTAAAATCTTTAAAAGAACCCCTTTAAAAACCTGCTAAAATAATTTAGCAAATGATACTATGTAACATATACACGGTATCTCACAAAGAGATTTAAACGTTTAATTTTATATTACGTCCCCATTAATGTACCGATTTTTTTAACTTTACACAGTTTACAAAGTAGGGTTTAAAAATATTTTGGAAAATTTTCAGCTCCCTATCCTTTGTAGAAACAAAATGGTGGCATATTGATCATTGTACCATTTTGCCTCCTATAAAAACTACATTCATGAGTTATTATGTGATTTGTTTACTACGTTGCGGTCTAACGTTTGAAGAACAGCTGTTTGATTGTGAAATTTTGCGAGCCATAAAAACATAGCCAAACTTTCATCGGTACTGTTTTACTAAAAGTGGAGTCGAGAAATGGCTTTTAACGTTGAACAAAAAGTTAAGTTTCTTTGTAAGAACTTACGAATCATTTCTTAATCGCTCTTATACGAGTGTTACTGTGGATGGTTACAGTTTAAATAGTTTTGGACTTTAAGGTTTTTCATTAGGCTATGTTCTAGTTTTTTTATTTAAAAGTCATATTCCCCTTGAATGTAACAATAAAAATATTTTATAAAACCAAAAACACCTTTTTTAATGTTTAAGGTATCGATTTTTATTATGATGCCATTTTTTTCTACGAAGGTTAGGAAGCTGATTTTTTTTAGAACCTACTTTGAAAAACTGTGTAAAGTTTTAAAACGTTCGGTGCATGAATGGGCACGTAATATAAAATTACACGTTAAAACCTGTTCATGGAACACTGTGTGCAATAATAACTGTACTGACAGTCTTAGCTGAATGGATAAAATATTGGACTACTACATTACAGGCGAGTTTTCGATTTCCATTCATGATATAAAATGCATTATGTTTCTCAGACGACCTCGTGTTTCTGACGTCACCTTGGATCCATCTTCATCAGTAAACTGATAGGTCAAATCAGCGCCACCAGTACGACTGATAGCTTAAGAGTTAAAGACACTAGACCTTGGCTAGAAGTTAATACGAATATTTAAACCTACCTTTACATATATTCCATTTTAACTCATTAAACTCATAATAACCCGACAATGTTGTCTATCTTATCAATATAAGCAGCTTTTAAAAATTATTATGTGTTTAAAAAATACTGCATTAAGTTATTTAAGGAAAACTCTTCCTTATAAAGCTTTAGTGACAATTTAAATCAATGTTTGAATCAATAATTGGATACGTCGTTGAAACTTTGCAAATGATCTTAAAATGTAAATAACCGGAAAAATTCTATATTGAATATATTAGAAAGGTTCACTACTTTGTACCTGAGTGAGTTATATGAATATTAGATAGTAACTATGTTTTAAAGTTTGTTAGAACAAGTATGTGTATTTACATTCCTGTGCGAAATAGGTTAGATCATGGATAAGTCTAAAGGAGATGTTTTCAATTCATATAAACAACTGTTCCTATAGCCAAGGAATAACGTCACATCCATATGACGTCACTGTTTCAAATTTTGGTCTCGTGAATTGCCAACACCCCCTAGAGCTAAGACATATCCATGATTTTAGGCAAAGTTGATTTACTTATCCATCGTTAATGGTTTTTTCTGAACCTCGATAATTTTGGTACGATTTTTGAGCGGACAATTTACTGCTGCAAATACGAGTAAGTAACATGGCGAGAAGTAGAGTTGGCAACGTCGCAAGATCAGGGTCAGAGTTTCCCCACGATTTATAAGCAGGCAACGCTAAGCGCAGAGCAGAGTGGCGAGTTAACCGAGCATGCCTGTGAAACTGCGGCTGGCTCTACATTATGTGCTATAGAAACGCGCTCTATCGTAGAAAAGTGAAAACATTTCACATCGGTTAATATGAAACGTACTGAGGAAAAATCTATCATTTTTCCATACTCTCTAGGAGGACATCATACACCTTATTGACAATGTTAAGTTTGCAATATTGATATTCCGTTTCCATGGAAACTACAAGAGTTATTTTATTGATTAATTCTTACAGTAGTTTTGTTGCGTTAACCTGGAATCAAAATAGCTAACATAAATAAAAATTTTTATACCAAAATCTTTTTTTTCTTATGAGTCTGCATCAGTGGTAGCCATCTTGAATTTTAGTCCTGTAAGAGCAATGTTAAATTCTGGCGGAACATACCTTCACTTTGTCGTCTGTAGGGGCGTTAATTATCAAAGTATCAATGTAAAACTTTGGATGTACATTGATGAGATGTGGCTCAAGGGCTTTTATGTTCAAAATTTAAATTATAAAAACAAAATCCAAAATCATTATTTTTTTTTTATTGAGAGCGAATAAAAGAAGTTCTGTAAGGTGGTGCCCTGGAGGACTGTAATACATTTAATTTGACACCTCTTCCGTTAATTTATGACAATAGGTCAAGGAGATATAGGCGCCAGAATTTAACATTGCTCTTATGGGACTAAAATCCAAGATGGCTACCACTGATGCAGACTCTTAAAGTGAATTGAAAATTATTTATTTTTGTAAACAAAAGGGCTTGTAATTTTTTCTTGAAAGACTATTATCATGAATTTGGTTCCAGATTTTCAAGGTAACATATAAAATATCCTGTGAAAATTTCACAATTCTATCTTTTACAGTTTTTTAGAAAAAGGGACATACAGTAAAAACTGTCCGAGGAAATGCGTTTTAAACGGATTATTAAACAAAATAAACACTTGCATGGTTAAAACATCACAAGTTTATAGTCATTGTTCTACGTAGCATCTTCCTTCTTTAATCTTGCAATTCTCATGGATTTTCAACAGCTTATTTTACGAAAAAGTGGTATGTAAAGTTTTGTTCAAAACTCATTTCCATTGTGTTAGGTATTTTTTGTGTATAAATTAGGGTATCATTTTATTCGGAAAATCATAGACTATAACCTAACAACTGAAATTACTTTTACAAATATACTGTATAAAAATAGTATTTAAAATTATATGAGAAAAAATTTTAGTTATTTGATCTAGATTTTATTATGTATATGTATAATTTTTATAAATGACAATAAAAAATTTTAATGTCTATAGGATATATCTAAATTATAAATGTAAATTATGAAAATTAATAAAAGATAGATTTTAACTTTAATAGCAGTTTTCATTTTCTTGGAAGTGAATTAATAAAGTCAAAATAATTGTATTAAAATTTTTTTGTGTATAATAATGATCATTTTATTCGGAAAATCATAGACTATAACCTAAAACCAAAAAAACTAAAATTTGAAAATGTTACTTTTACTGAATTCCTTAGTTACTGTTGAGTTGAGTTGAAATTTAGAATGCTGTAAAATCTTTCTAAACGTATTTTGGAACTAAAATACTTTTAGAACTATGGAAATCGATTATCTGACAAGAGAATTTCGAGATGTTGTTCTACTGTATGATCTATCTTTGTTAATGTATTCTATCCAACGTATCCAACAAACTTCTGTAGATTAGCACTGAAATATGGAACCATGCTATTACCGGATTGTTTATGTCTAATTTAGTGAAAATAGTTCAATCGTTCTAAAGGTAATAAACACCAGGTTTTCTAGTAACTTTTGATCTGTGACCTAATGGGAAAATAACCGCAAATACGATAGATAGGATTTGAGAAACAGTTAAATTGTATTAAAAGAGTTTTTAAGGTTTTTTTGTGAAGTGACAAAATTCATTGTTAATAATGAAGTGACCAACCATAACCAACCGACAGTCTTAACAGCCAAGTAGAATTGATTCTACTTGGCTCTACGTAATGGGGCCTATTCTATTCTTAAGTATTAAACCCCAAAGAACTATTGAAGCGTTGCCTAAAGAACTCTTCCATGATATACTCCACCGAATTTTATAATAATCAGACATAGTTACAGCCATTATCATGACGACACACATATATTTTTATACATAAAATTCTGAATGACCCACTAAAACGTGTTCAGGGAGTTGAGTTTGAACTGCTATCATGGTCCTGGGCTTAACTGTCACCATGCGGGCCATATGAATAGCTCACTTTCCCACAGGAAATTTGATAACAATGGCCACTATCCTATCCGAGCTATCCTACTTCCCTAAGACATTATGACATGCACGTTAACATTTTCAGTTTTATTAGTTAACTACCTACTTTAAAATTTTGTACGAAATTTGTATACGATTTAAATTAATTAGTTAACATGTGTGTTTACGATCGCTTCCAACTGGAACTTGTCTCCAATAATCGATGGCTGCAAACATCGGAACTGATTGCAGCCGAGGGCAGGCCAGCTTATATTAATTTGGCCCGGGTTTAATTACACTTAGAGATTTTCATTTGTAACTGCATCACGTTATTGGGTGTCTGTTCCTCTATTAACCTCGTGAAATTAGATATTTACGTAGAGATAGATGTGGCTACTAATTTTGTAAATGGTATTAATTTTTACAATCGTTTCATGTAATATCTTATCATACTCGTGTAAATCAGTCATAATATTAGATATTTGATTAAAAATAGTAAATTTAAAATTAATAATGGTGTTGGTTGCTAATAATTTAATATATTTTATTGGACTTTTCTAACGTGTCTGTATTCCTAACTACACAACGTTTCTCGAGGTGGAGAAACTCCTCCCGTTTTCAAGTGATTACCTAATAATTTACATTTTTTAAATTAAAGTTTAAGTTAAAGATATTAATTACATCATTTAATTACATAAGATATTAATTACATGTATAAAATAGCATAGGCCCTAGCTATAGGGCTGTAGAGAATGTAACTTTCCCTTACATTAAATACACATAAAATACATTACACATTAACATAGAAAACACATAGATCAATGACACACAAACACGCAGTAGCTTAATTCACAACTAATTATTTTTCAATACTATTATACCCACACAACATTATAACACTGTTATGGTTCAGGAGGTAATAAATTGTAGTAATTAACACATAGAATGGCGCTTTATTAATATTTAATATTGAATGATCCCAAGTACATTCGCATTTCCAGATCGAATACTTTCCAACAACAACTTTCACTTTCACTTTGTCCAATCAGGAATCGTCTGTTCAGGGTTGATAACCTTCAGCTTATAACTTGTTTATGTTTATTATTCATAAAATATTTGACCTGAACTACTTCAAAAACAGCTTTAATGAAGCAATGACAACCATAACCGAAGAAATGTTAGCGAATGTTTGGAGAGAAATTGATGAACGTTTGGACATTTGTCGAGCGACTAATGGCGCACATATTGAAATTTATTATACATGTAAAAAATCTGTTTGAGACAACAAAATAGATGAATAAACAACATTAATTGTAAGTAATTTGGTTTTTCTTTAAACCATGTTCGAAAACGCACCACTCTTTTATGATAACCCTGTATTACATTTATTTAATTATTATTATTATATTTGTATGGTCAACATTGAACCACTTTAATTATTTAAGTCTTTTTATTATTAGCCCATATATCTTCATTCGTCCTCATTATTCTCTCTGCATCTGAAACCACCCGTCCCAAACTCTGTTATTTTGTTTTCAAGGTTAATTTGATATTTTTGTCATGTAGTATTTTTAGGACATTTCTCGTTTCTCTTTTTTTTAATCATACATTTTTATATGTAGGGTCCTCATGTGCTCTTTGATTTCTGTGATCCATCTAATGCTGCCCTTACCAATATTATTATATTAAATTATATTTTATTATATTAAGCTTATCTAAGCAACAAGATATCAACAAGTATAGAAAAAAATATTTCCACTCTATATATTTTGATTACCTTTGTATAAATGTAGGGGTGTTCATTTTTACTTTCCCCCCCTATTTCGAATTTCAGTTTCTAGTGGCTATACATTATAGTGCCCCCTCATTAAAAAAAATTGTTTTAGAGTGATGTCTGTGTATGTGGGGAAGTACAAAAACCTAGAGAGGAGACTATTGGTCCGATGTTCATGACATTTGGCATGTAAGCATGTAGGCATGTAGGCTTCTTTTGTATAAAAATAAATGACCTTTGGAAACATTGTTCAAAGAAATTATTGTAAAAAGGTAAAAAATATATTTTAAAACATAGTTGAATCATTTAAATAGTGTTTGATAAATAGATCTCATAAATTATTATATTCCTTAATAAAATCTCAAGAAGTCACATGTGGCGTTCTTATCCAACTGAAACGGTTTCAGTCGAGGATCTAACATGGTTTTTGCATGGAAAAAATTATGTGTGATAAGATTTAATATCCTGTACTAAATTGTATTAGTTCTTTAATTTTAAATTTTAGATATATTCATTTTTTATTTGTAAAAGGTTATATTAATAGAAATTTTAATTTTTAGAAACTTTTATTTATTTCAGTTTGAAGATTATAAGAAGAACTGTTATACCATAGTCAAAATGATAAAATCAACTGACAGTTCTCAAAAAACTAATACAAAAATATTATAGATTATTGTAGTTAAAGTAGCCCAAAATAAAACCCAAAATTCGATGTTAGATTCTGTAGGATCAGGAAGCCAAAGTCAAACCTAGGCACGCGTCCTGCGGAGTATTGCACAGCCTCCGGGGAAAAATATACAACAACATACACTTTATAAAAACCTGGAACATTTTTTTAACTTCATAAACTAGTTTAAAAGTACTTACTTTCATAAACCAAGAAACTACATGTATCTAAACACTTCACAAAAGGAATGTTTAGAGTTCCGTTCTTTTAATAAATTAGTAAGGCTTACTTCAACCTTTTGCCTTATGTCCTCCTTAAACTTGTTGACCAGCCAGTCCACAACTTTCTCGTATATCCACCGGAGTGCGCCTAGGTCGGACATCTCCACGCTGAACCCGTCGAGTACCTCCACAACCCCTTGGTCCACCACCATGCTGCAGGTATCTTCATCTTCGAAGGTAGAGGTCACTTGGAGGAACACTGAGTTCTCTGCCACCTTTAGCCGCATATTACCCGTCACACTGATCTTCTCCAGAGTCGCTCTAAAGTTCTCGTAGTAAACTTCGAGATTACCAACACCTAAATGGAGCCCGATCGTCACAGTTGTCGGCGTAGTAGACAGAACAGCATCTCCCGTCCTATGAATCGTCGACAAATCTCTCACTACGCCATTCTTCGCTGTGAATGTTCCTTTGAGTCGAACGAATCTCACTTTCTTCTCGAAGTTAGCGTTGAAATCATCTACTGTAATTGAATCCACCCCTCCAGAGGAGACTAGTGAGTTGAAGTCTTTGATGAGTTCGTCGAGTTCTTTGTTAAGTATTTTAGTATCCCTTTTTGAAATCGAATGGCCAAGAGACGTATGTAGGCAAAGTAACAGTATAATTAGAGAACACATTGCAAAGAGGTGCAAAACAGTAATTTTCCTTCAAGCGTACAAGCTTATCATTCGGCTTTAGTGTAGATAAGAAAATTTACAATGTATGCAAATATTAGTGTTGGGTTTAAGAGTTGGAGCAACTTTTTCCGTGTTTTTTACGATTGTGAAATAATACTTAACAAATAAACTACGAATTCAAGAAACCCTTTCTTTAAGTCTGACCTAATTTTGAATGATTTAACAATACCCTATTTCTTTCGAAATTTTAGTGCAATATGATGTAGCTGCAAATATGGTATTTTTTAGTATTACCTTTCTTTGTAAATTGCTGTTATTTTTAAATTAGCAATTAATAAACCATAACCAAAATAAGCGTATTCCTTTTTCGTCTGGAATTAAATTGTTAAGATGTATTATCTATTAAAGATGATTCAATTAATTTCACTAAACATTATTTTACAATAAATTAATCTTCATTCCATTTAGATCCATGACCATAATATACATCTACGATTTCAACATATCTATAATTATTTAACAGTAGAAGATTTCCCAACTTTTATCATATCTTTCTCGTTTGCGATCCAAACGATTGATGATATTGAAAAATATATTTTAAATAAACTTTTAGGGGGAAACAACCCCCAATTTTCCCCTTTCAAACTATTTCTATTAAACAACCGATAACTAAGTCAATATTACGTATCTATGAATTGTGTTGCAAAACTTTCATATAAAGATATTCCTGTATACGCTATATGGATTTGAGTTGAATACTTTTATTTTGCAAACTTATAACCAGAAGAACTGCAGAAAAATATTTATTAAAACAGAAAATAATTTTTTAAATTGAAGAAATATGCTAGTTTTATGTACATCAGGGCTTATGCATTTTGCTAAAATAAGGTGCAATATTACAAGTAGTATTGTTGATTAAAAGACTGGGACGGTGGCGACGTCCTGTAATCCAGCTACCTGGAGGTCACGAATTGTGGATAGTTGTGAGAGATGGTCGGTGGATGTAGTGTTCTCTTGTGTAAATTAACGTCCACACTATTGAATACTGCGTTAATCCACAAAGACCATCCTTATAATTAGACCAATTCGTAATTCAGAGACCGTGGTTCGGATTCCACGTTAAACTGTAAGTCCATTAGTTGCCATCGGCTGTTGGGCTATTAATTAACAGTCCTGTCTAAGGAACATGTCAGCCTTAGTCAGTAACAAGACTACAAGATCGCGCCACAATCATCTTACATTCATTCCTCATTCATACTAGGATAAAATACCTACCTGGGTAGGTCGCCATTTCAGTTAAAAGTAAAGTAAAGTAATAAACAGAATCATGAATCTAGACTAATTAGTATCTGCTAGTTTTGCTGGGTTTTTGTCATCCCAGCAGATTCATGTTTTATATAATGTATATTTTGTTCTAATACATCTCTGTTCTTCAGAAATAACATTTCCTATGTTTAATCAAGGTTCCTGTCATTAACTCAATTCTTGAAATTAGAAGAAAAATAATCTTAATAATAATCAAGTGAGCTTTACAGTATTACGTATCTGACGTCACATCATTGTTATTATATAAGAATAAACTTTATTCTTATTCTTAGGAATTTTAAGAAAAACATTCGCAAAACCATTATGGGAGAATTTTACATCTCTACCATGATTTGCAGTATGCGATAGGTGTAACATTAGAAATAAGCATAGCGTACAAGATAAGACACGGACTTGGGCGAGCTTCTAGATAGAGAGAAACATTCGCCTTACAAGATGAACTGTTTCAGTATATCATTTTTCTTGTTCCTCGCCATCATCACCTCCAGTTTCTGTTCGCCGCGGATCCAAAGGCGAGACGCGCAGAGCGACGCTTCCTGGAACAACGAGGTCGCTTCACTGATGCAGGATATAGCCGCGGAACTTCTGGAGAAGGAAGGCAGCTACATCGACGTGGACGACTTCTACGACACCTTCGGAGGCAAACTGCTCGACGGGAAGCTCAAGGCGACCGGAGGTTCCATCGGCAACTTCTCCACTCTGAGGTTCGTCAACGTCTCCGTAGCCACGACCTCCGACTCCCTGACCGTCGCCGTCCAGATCAAGGTGGACCAGCTGGAGATATCCTACAGCAGTTTCGACGCTTCCATTCGCTTCATGTCGCTGAGCGGAGGCTTAAATGCTACGATCGGCCGCAACCTTGTCAGCATTCAAGTAACCTTGGAGTTGAACGATGACGGAGGTTGTATGGCTGCTTTGGACGTCTTGAAGATTTCGGAGCTCAAAGACATCGACTTGACCATTTCTGATGTGGACTTCGTGAGCAAAACGTTTGTCAACAGGATCGCAAACTTCGTCGTCAACAAATTCACACCGAAACTGATCCCCATGGCTGAAAATAAACTCAGACAGTTTATACTTCCTTATTTGTCTAAAGCGTGTGAGTATTTATCGTGATTTTAACTTGAAATCCCCTAATTTATCTAGACCTTATTTTTTACTCTATTTATTCCTATTTTCAAACATTTTTACCTATATAACCTATTTAATCTAAAAAATCATGTGTACCTATTCCTGAACATCGTCAAAAACTTACATTGGATCATGTAAGTTTTTCGAAACTTAACGTTTTAAGCTTTGTACCCAGCGTCTCTTTTCAAAGTTTGATGCCAAAAACGCTACAATTTTTATGTTGATAATTATAAGTTGGGATATATGAAACACAAAATAGAAAAAAACATAAAAATTTCAGTTTTTCCCAATAAGGACATGACGACGCAACAAAGCTAAGGTATGTTTTTATGTTTTTTAAATGCATAATTGTAATATTAATACATTACAAATTCATGAGTATAGTACTATATAAGTTAGTTAGAAAGTTAAGTTAGGTAGAAGTTAGTTTCAAATTTTACCATGTACTTTTTAAATTTATACTATGTTACCTTAAAGTCTGTAGTAGATGAACACATATGTGTTATACCTTAGAAATGTTGTGTATTTATTGGTAGAAACATTTTTTAGTCAAAATGCTTTACTGTTAAGTTTAATAGGGTTTGTTACATTTCAGTGCGTTGTTTGCTATTAATGTATGAATATATACTTATGTGAAATCAACTAACTTCAAAAATAAGTTTAACCTTCTAGTAAATATTAGAAATTAGGTTAATAGTTAAATAATTAAAATTTTAGTAATTATAAAGATATACAAGGTAATATAATTAATGTTTACGCATGATTAATGAAGTAACAAAAAAGTGAGTAAGTAATTTAAGTACAATTATCTTATTTATGTAAACTATTACAAAATTATTGATTTTGAAACAAAATCAGATTTATAATTTCATAAACAAATTTAGAACGGTATTTTATACACTTTTTTTTAAATACCACCTATTTTATAAAATCTTTGAAACAGGAATGTTAGATCGTTTGGGTTGAAAGTAAATCAGTTTCGAGCAGACCCCAACTTTGATGAAGTTAGTAATTGAAAGATAAAGTTTTATTTAATAGCTCTACTCGGCCGTTATGTTTCCATTGTATCGTTCGTATTGCCTACAAATAAAAAAAACGCAAACTTGGTTCCGTAAAACCACTGATTTTAATTTATACATTTTTCCTGTTTAGGACACATGGTTTTATTTACAAGTTAATATGGGAATATTTGTTTCATCGTGCAAAATCTTAGATCTATATGATGTAAGATTTTGAATCTATATGATGTTAGACATCTATATGATGCCTTCACATCTATGTGATGTAAGATTTTGCATCTATAAGATGTAAAACATCTATACGATGCCTTTACATCTATATGATGTAAGACATCTATACGATGCCTTTACATTTATATGGTGTAAGATTTTGCATCTATATGATGTAAGACATCTATACGATGCCTTTACATCTATATGATGTAAGATTTTGCATTTATATGATGTAAGACATCTATACGATGCCTTTACATCTATATGATGTAAGATTTTGCATCTATATGATGTAAGACATCTATACGATGCCTTTACATCTATATGATGTAAGATTTTACATCTATATGATGTAAGACATCTATACGATGCCTTTACATCTATATGATGTAAGACATCTATACGATGCCATTACATCTATATGATGTAAGATTTTGCAGTACTATGAGACCTAATTGAATTTGCCTGTACACGTTTCCCTTTGGAATATTTTAGACCCTGAAGCAGGGAGACAAAGCAAGGAAAAAGAGCAAAACAACGGATGATAAGGCAAAAAATCTTTTTTTCAAAACGATTCTGGCCAGACTGGGCGTTCTGCCACATGAGAGGCAATATGTCACTCTGGGCAGATAAAGAACGTTTCTGTGACGTCTTCTCTTAAATTTTACAAAATTTTTATCCCCGAACTACAAAAAACGTGCTATTTAGCTATGTACTGCTTTGTATTACATATGTCTGTATTATTTTACACTTTGTTTCATTTTACAGATTTATTTATTTATATTGCTATTTACTCGTTGATAAGTTTTATGATGTTATATTCTTATATAACTGTGCCATAAAGACGTGAAATAAACTTCTTCTATAATACAGCCTCTTCTTCATTATTCTACTTCTATTCTAAGTAGATAAAGGAATAATTTTTACAATTCTAAAGTTACTTAGATTGGAAAATATAGACTTCTCCAATGAACTCTTGTGAAATTTCATATTTGTAATGAATTAATTATGAAATAAAAGGATTTTATGCTAATTTTTAGCTGGTTCAAGTGGGAGACTAAAGGTTTTAATAAGTTTTATTTCGTGATATGCTCGTAAAGAGTATCATTGTTGAACGAGAATTGATTCCGGTTTATAATTTTAAGTCTTAGTCGACCTAATGTAATGAAGTGCTGGTTTGAATTACAGTTGTTGCCTTGGCAAATCAGCTTGGGAAATAGAAATCTGATCTCTCCGTCGGAATTAATTAATCAACCCTTCAGGACTTCTTGTAAAATAAATCGCAATAATACAGTCTTGCCATTTTTATTAACACTACTCTAACGATTTTTTTATTGAATTTAGTTCACGATATTATAAAATCAATGAAATTAAAATACGTGAAGCATAACATTTAATTATTTCAACAATACTTAACCTTGTGCTATAGTTTTAAAAATCGCATAATTTTTAATCGCATACAAGGAATAGGCAAACCCTTTTATTTATGCACAGATCATGATAAAAGCTGGTATAAATGGTCAAATTAAAAACTGTTAATGGTAGAAATGCCTACTTTCAGTGTTCCTCATTTCAGCAAATCTGAACACCCTTTTCCAAGTCAATCTTATGGAGAATAGACAAATAATTCTTATACATATCGACAGATATTGATAAAACTTGTCGTATATTATTACATTATTGTTTTGGAAATTCACTGAGTACGGAGGACTGCTGCGACGGGGGTATTACATAATACCGCAGAGGACATACCAAGTGCTCCAAGTTGAACTTGGAGATATACCAACGCAAAGATACACGTTGGTTTTTTTGAAAATCTCGTACCTCGGTGGTAAATTAGGTTGCTCAAAAGTTCTGATACCCCATCATAACGGTTGGATGGGTAAGTGAGGTTGGCCAAACTTATTACTGTATACTTTCAAAAAAATAAAAAAACTTTCTGATGAGTATCATTGTTTTGTACCTGTTGCCTAAATGGGTGTGGAATTTTCAAAATCTCATTGAGAAAGTATTACTTTCTCCGATAGTATAAGGAGAAAGTGTTGTTTTCTTCAGCATTTTCGAATTTGAGTTTCTAGTGGATATATCCATTTCAGTGTCCCCTCAATTAAAAAAAGTGGTTTTAGAGTGATGTCTGTCTGTGTATGTGTGTTAGGGGATGTACAGAAGAAGGCTAGAGACGAGACTATTGGTCTGATGTTCATGAAATTTGGTACGTAGGTAATAATTTACGGTATCTCGGAACGTCTTTTTTACTTTTTTAAAGTGTATTTTACCTTTAAAACCCTCCAAAAAAGTAATTTAAAGCTACACTCGTTTAATGTTATGAGCTTTTAAATGTCAAAATAATCTTTTTTTAATTTTTCTGCGAAAACAATAAAGATAAAGTATAATTTGACTACCTCCATTAAAACTAAAATCATTAGTCTACGACTAACAATTCCATGGAAAAGTTAAAATTTAATGTCCGTGGTAAACTCAGTTCATGGTCTGAGAGCGCCCAATGTTATACTTATAGAGAATTTTAAAAAATAAATTTTTTCCTTATTTCCCAATCGTTTTTCATTAACTTTGTATGCAGCGTAAGGTCACATCACCCAACAAAATCACTCAAACCTTGGTATTACGGGGGGGCGTTAGCCCCCCATGAATTTATAACAATTAATTTAATTCTGTTTCTCCTGTTGTCTGTTGTGTTATTTTCTGAAATTGAATGATTATGTTTGAAACAATGAAGATTGTTGTTTAAATTAACTTAAGGGATAAAGAACGTGTCAGTCCATTGATACCGTTTGTTATACAGAGTGTTTCAGAATTCCCTACCAATACTTTAGGACATTGTTCCTGGGTAAGAAACATATCTAAATATCATATTTAAATTGTCCGGAAGTCCTTAGTAACTCACACAGCCTCCATTTTGTTTTTTTCACATATAATATTTTTCTGAATAATGGTTAAACGTAGAGAATTGAAACTTTGCACAAACATTTATGGTAAATAAATAAAGCTACAAAAGAATTATGACAATTTCTCAAATTCAAAAAACAAAATGGCGGCTATTTAAAATTTTGTTTCTCAAATAACTCGTGAGCCGTTGATTTAAAATAAAATTTACAAGAATAACCTTTTTTAGGTAATGTAATTACAAATCGATTGACACCAAATTCTTATAAATTAGACAAATATTAACTGAGATATGGTAGCTTTAGTGATAGGTGGCCGCTAGAATTTTAATGACAGTAAGCAGGCGGAGACTGTTGCATTGTTGTGGCAGACTCAAGTCGCATGACTTTACATGCACTGCAACTCAGCTCTAGCGTCACCTGTCATTATTCTACAATATCACAGTTAATAGTGACACATTAAATTACAATATGTGACAATATTCATTTGTACCTTTTTAATAAAAGATCATTAATTTAATATATTAGTTATAGGTATAAAGATGTAAAATTTTAACTAAGCGAATTGGTAATTATGAATGTAAAGCCCATTTATATAAGCTTTGTATATTATTCAGTATACCAGTTTGCTCAGAAACATTTTTACGTCTTCTAAAAAAACGGGAGAAATGATAACAATGAAACCTATTTCATGCATTCTCTAGAATCCAGAGAAGGTTTTTCAAAGCTTAAAATTGTCCGCCGCCCCTTGAAAAGTAAATAACAAGCATTTAAACCCCCACATTTTACGCGATATTTCTCGCATTTTGCTTTCATTTTTCAATGAATCACATATGTATGACTATAATTTAATACTTGTAATAAAAACAATTTGATATTTTTCATAAAACTAAAAAACTAAAAATTATTTGGATATTATATTAAAAGTAAATAGTTTAGCTCATTTTTGTTTTTTTCTTTTACCAAAAAAAAACAACATTTTATAATAAAATACTAATTTTTTAAAACAATATTATTTTCAAGATTAAAATAATAGCAAAATAAATATTTAAAAATTTCTCCATTTTGCTCGATAACCAATTTTTTAATAGTAAATTCGTTATATAATCTTTATTTTAATCATAAAATATCAATAAAAAAAAAATACATTTTAATTACATAATATAGTAGTTAATATTTGAATTGATTTTAACCCATAAGAAATTAACATTAAAAAGTATTTCTGATAACTAATTTTAATAGTGGTATAAATGTTCTAATATTTTTAACTATAAAGTAATGGCAAATAATACAACTTGGTCTTTATTTATTTTCTTTGTACTGATTTGTTTAGGATTTTAGGTTTCGTTGTGGTATGATAATCTTTCTTCTTTAAACTGAATCCTTCAACCCGTACAAAGGACGGACTTACCGCTAGTCAATAAATAAACATGACCGTTTGACATTAGGTAGTAACAAGATAAGAGAATTGGAGACTAAAAATAGTCAAAACTGGAGATTAAAATAATTGAAAATGTCAAAAACGAGCCTAACATTATTGATTTATTCTATAAAGTAGTGATAGCTATTTATTAATAAAATAAATCGTAATTTATCATAGATTTTTATACAATTGTATTTATTTCTCGTCATGTACTATTGGTTGTCACTATTTTTACTACTGTAATAGTATACTCGTATTTGTCGTATTTGTAACATAACAGATTACAAAATATTACATAGCCATTATTTTTTCAAGACAATCGGTGCTAACAATATCCTCATTATGTCATAAAATAATCAATGTTACGCAAAATCCTTTTTACTCTTACGTCACCTTGAAGTGTTCCAATTTTATCTTAACATTCACCCTCATCAACATGATGTCTGTCTAATCCTTTGGATTATGCTGTCTATTCGATTCAACCGAATGTTTTAGAGATAAATTTCTATTTTCCACATTGTTCCCTTAAATAGCTTCACAATAAAGTTTTTTTTCATATGTATTAGTCTTTAACCACTTCGGTATTTGAAAATCGTTTAAAATTCAAACCGATCATGTTTTTTCATATTTAATATCATACTGTTTACAATATAGGAAGTAGGATATTTAAGTATAACTTAAACTTACCTATAAATTGACTACAATCATTGTTTTTTAACTGACACGATATCACTAGTAATAAATATTCTTAATCGTAATGACGCGTATGATTGATTGTTATTAACTCTACAATATTAACATGCCAACATACCGACCAGCATACCTAACATGCCGACCAGCATACCTAACATGCCGACCCACATACTTTACATGCCGATTCCATACCTAATATGCCGGCCCGCATACTTTATATGCCGGCCCGCATAATTTACATGCCAACCCTCATACTTGACATGCCGATTCCATACCTAACATGTCGACCCAAATACTTGATATGCCAACACTATACTTGACATGTCTACCCTTTACTCCACATACCTGATATAAAGACACCATACTTGGCATACTGAACCCATACTTAACATAACGACCTCATACTTGACATGCCGATCCGCATATTTGACATACCGACCCGCATACTTGACATACCGACCGGCATACTTGACATACCGACCACATACTTGAAATCCCAACCCCATACTTTATATACTGACCCGCATACTTGACATACCCATCCCTTACTCGACATGCTGACCCCATACTTGACATACCGCCTCGCATACTTGACATACCGACCTACATACTTGATATAAAGACCCTATACTTGACATACTGACCCCATACTTATATACTGACCCTAACATACTTTACATACCCATCCCATACTTGACATGCTGACCCCATACTTGACATACCGCCTCGCATACTTGACATACCGACCTACATACTTGATATAAAGACCCTATACTTGACATACTGACCCCATACTTATACACTGACCCGCATACTTGACATACCCATCCCATACTCGAAATGCTGATCCGCATACTTGACATATCCATCCCATACTTGACATACTGACCCCATACTTATACACTGACCCGCATACTTGACATACCACACCGCTTAACTAATATACAAAATGCTGTGATTCTTATTTGCTATGCATTATAGTAATGGTCAGCTTTTGTTCTGTACAAACTATAACACTTGATTATGTTGAATTTGAATTAGTTAAATTTGAACTACCTGATTATTTGTAAATAAATATTTTAAATTTAATGTGGTATGTAAAAATTTTCAAATTACGTTTAGAGTTATATTTCTTAACCTTATTGATTAAAGTGCCTTTATTTACTAATTCTCATATTGCATGTTAATGCAATACTTTAACCTATATTTCTCAATTATAGATCAAAGTTACATGATTATATATGCTGGATTTTAGTTCCATGGTTTATTCATTTACTACATTTTATATCCTTTTTTTCGTTTTAAAGTTTTTAACAGCTTCTTAAAGTAATAAAAGTAAAGAATAAGTTAATGAAACAATTAGAAAATAAATATATAAATAAAAAATTATTTGTCAAAAATAAATAAATTTTTACAATGTTTGAAAAAACTACTCAAGTAACACAAACATAACACCGCACAGGTACTTCCTTATGACTCTTATCACAATCTAACTTAATCCGTTTGATAAGATAAAAACCCAGACACCGTAGGAATTTACAGTACGCCTACCTCTTCCCAACAATGACCCACCTCACCATTTTGTTTCCAATCTTAATTTTCCCTCTTGGTAGTTCATTTGGTTTAATTTCCAAAAGGGGAACGACAAGTGTAATCAATCAAAGTGTCGATGCAATCTTGGAAGACTTCGCTTCACTGGTCAGAACCGGAGGGGTAGAGGAAATGCGTGTTCACGACATGAATTACAAGTTCAAAAAGAAGATTAAATACATCTCTTTGTCAGGAGGGTTTAAAGCGAGAAACGGAACTGTGAAGGACATCTCGACGATACAGAGGACAGGCGACGCCTTGAGGACTGTGACTGCCACGGCCGTCACCCTGCAGCTGTCCCTGGGACTGCGAGACCTCCGAGTCTCCTACGGGGACTTCCAGGCCAAGCTCGGTAGCCTCAGAGCCTCAGGTGATATCCAAGTCCTGGTGGGAGCCAACTCCGTCTTCCTCCAGTTCACGGTCACCTTTGAGGACGAGAATACGTGCAGTGTGGTCTTGGACAAAGTGAGCATTCAAGAATTAGACGACATCCAAGTGGAGATTTCTGCCGTCTGTTCACTCGATTGGATCTTCGAGAAGGTAACGGAGTTGATCCTAATGGGGTTGAAAGACGATTTGGAAGAGAGTATTGAGCAAAGTTTGGCAAGTGTTGCACGAAAAAAGGGATCGAACAGTAAGTTTTGTGCGATGATGAGCATTCTCTAGCTATGAGTTTTACATCAAATACAATTATTATAGGTCTTTGAAAAAAATTGAAATGTTTTTGGTTCACGTTAATAATTTAAAAGTAAAGTAATAAATTTTTGTTAGTTATACAACAATTTATCCACCAGATGAATCGGTCTTTCAGCAGTTTATTTATTTTTGTAACCATACAGAATAACACTGTACGATGTTCATTTCTCGAGAAGATTATGTCAAAATTAGACAAAAAGATGACAATTTTTAAATTCTTTCATACATTTTGCAGAAAACCTTCGGAAACTTTAATTTTGTGATACTAAAGTACACCAAAAATAAACTACCGAAATCTCAAAAACCCGCTTTTTGCGTTATGTAAGTTTTACAGAACAAGTGATTTACTAAGTTGATTTTAATAAGTAATAGTTCAGGAGATTTTAAGTTCATGTTAAAAACCAACATCAGTTTGTTTATATCAATCACTGATATTCAACCTATTCCCAAATCATACTTACTGCAGTCACTACAGCCAACAAATGTACCACAGTTGATACTTTACTTCGTTCACAAACTCTATCTTCTTTTTCTGAATCTTGATCTTGGTCTCCAATTTTCCAAAGACTCCCTGGATCTGGTTCTCCGTCTCAGCGTTGGTCTACTTGGTAGTCTTCTGTCTTCTAGGTTGTTACTTAGTATTTCAACATCATACCATAATATTGAGAGAACACCGTATACGATAGCATGTCGATATTTATCTATATAAATAAAATTAGAGTTTTGTCTGTACATTGCTCAGAGTTATTCACTTTTAAATTTGTTTCACGTTTCGTGCGTTAGAGAAGCCGAAACAAGTCTTATCTCAATTTGTGTCTGTCTGTGACGCTCTAGGAGACAATTTACAGCGTCTTCTACGGAAAAACCAGGGAACTGATAACAATGAAACTTATTTCATGCATCCCCTTCATTCCAGAGAAGGGGTTTCAAAGCTTATAATTGTCCACCGCCCCTTGAAAAGTAAATAACGAGCATTTAAAAACCCATTGATATTAGTTGCATTTTGATTTCAGTTTTCAATTACCTTTTCTGGTAATAATCAGCTGTCTTTGTAGCTTAAAGATTTAAAAGAAAGAAAAACAAACAGTTGTCAAATTAAAATCAATATTAGTTACACTTTATATTGGTTCGTAATTTTAAACCATTTCGAAATTATTCTATGTTAAAAAGTTATTTAAACGGTATAACTAATTTTAATAATGGTATAAATGTTCTAATTTATTTATTTGTAAAGTAATGCTATATAATAAAGCTGGGTATTAATTTTCTTTGTACAGATTTGTTTAGGATTTCAGGTTTACATTTTGGTATGATATTCTTTTTTCTTTTACTGAATCCTACAAACCGTACAATGCTTAGTGCTAGTTCATAATAAGGAAGTATTTTTGTTAACAATCGTTTAGTATGATCTACTATATCATTAGCGTTTTAGAATGTTTAATGTACTCATATTTTAGACTTACAGTACTTTTACTAAAACAGATAGTTTGTGTATAGATAATGTTTAAGGTACAATATACTAAAGTATAAATCTTATTGTTGTAAATCCATACCTGCTTCAAAATCAGTTGAATCCAAATTAATGAAAGTTTAATCTATCGAGAGTGGTGTTCGGAATGAAATTCCAATTATGATGACTGATATTTGATCGGATTGTGGGCTAAATCACTTGAATAACCATTCATAACCTTCAAGCTTCAACATAGGTCTTCAACTGTTGAATAACTCAGTCAGATTAAAACCTACAATCTAAAGACTCACTCATCATGTATGTATTTAAACCCCTAGTTTAGGATTTAAGTGCGTTACATGGTTGGTTGAAACTGAGCCAAACACAAATGGTATAACTTATTGGAATTATATTCCAATGTGCAGTTGGTTCAATCTCGTCCCAAGAGACCACTAGCTTACGTAAAACGGCGAAACTGCAAATATTAAACTGAAAACTGTTCAAATTTCTCATATATGCATAGATAATTATATAATAAATTAATTGGTACAGAGTGAAATGTTTATTACTACAGTATGTTGTATTTTTTTGTAATATAAGACCTTTTATTTTATTGGCACACACTTCACGATTCATTTCTGTTAAAGAATAAATGATTAATTTCAATTTTAGGTTCAAAAAAGAGGAATTTAACAGTTTTTTGTGTTGTGTGATTTCTACACGTGATTTGTTTAACGTTTTGATTGGCAACGATTCAAACGCCAGTCATGCACGGTTGACCGGTTTTAAGAAGCATAATTAAGTAATATCTCAATGACGAAATGGTAACTGAGTTCGACTCGGTGATCTTAAGTTTAGAAGTCGGGCATTACGACCACTCAACTAATTCAGTTTTTTTTCTTTTGATATTTTAATATTTTTAGATTAAATATGATAATTATGACAAAAGTATAGTTCACAATTTCCTCAAGCACATGGTAATAAATTCTCACGTGAATAATGTCTTGGTTAAGTCCTTAGTTGGCTCAGTTCCAACTACAGAGATATACAGGGACAGTGTGGTCTAGCCCCAGGTAGTCGTGGTTCTCTTCAGCCTAACAAAATATTAATACGAACATTCATTACGTAGAGCTAAATTGTCTATTTGGAGCTTAGAGAATTTAAAAACTAAGTATATCTTTTGTGTAAAATAAAAATTCGCAGCATTTAATTTAATCTAAAAATAATACAAACCTTTTAAACCAAGTTCCTATCTACAATTACTAACGCATTTTCCACGTTTAAAAGAGACCACTAGCTTACGTAAAACGGCGAAACTGCAAATATTAAACTGAAAACTGTTCAAATTTCTCATATATGCATAGATAATTAATAATAATTAATTGGTACAGAGTGAAATGTTTATTACTACAGTATGTTGTATTTTTTTGTAATATAAGACCTTTTATTTTATTGGCACACACTTCACGATTCATTTCTGTTAAAGAATAAATGATTAATTTCAATTTTAGGTTCAAAAAAGAGGAATTTAACAGTTTTTTGTGTTGTGTGATTTCTACACGTGATTTGTTTATCGCTTTGATAAGTAACAGTCTAAACTCCAGTCTTGAACGGTTGACCTGTTTAAAGAAGCATAATTGAGTAATATCTCAATGACGAAATGGTAACTGGGTTCGACTCGGTGACCTTCAGTTTAGAAGTCTGGCACTATAACCACTCAACCAATTGTGTTTTTATTCTTTTGATATTTTAATATTTTCAGATTAAATATGATAATAGTGACAAAAATATAGTTTACGATTTGAGCACATGGTAATAAATTCTCACGTGAATAATGTCTTGGTTAAGTCCTTAGTTGGCTCAGTTCCAACTACAGAGATATACAGGGACAGTGTGGTCTAGCCCCAGGTAGTCGTGGTTAGTTTAATTCTCTTCAGCCTAACAAAATATTAATACGAAAATTCATTACGTAGAGCTAAATTGTCTATTTGGAGCTTGGAGAATTTAAAAACTTAGTATTTTTTTGTGTAAAATAAACTCGCAGCATTTAAATTAATCTAAATATAAACAAACCTATTCTACGAATTTTCCACTAAAATTTAAAAATATGTTTTATAAAAATTTCAAACATAAATTATTTTTATATTGTTCATAAGTGATTACTTTAAAGAATCTGAGTTTTTTAGACAAAATTATAAGCTCTCTTTGACAGAAATATCTAAAAAACCACTCTAACATTTTAAAATTAAGTGCTAATTTACAATTTTATATTTTTATAAAAATAAGCATACAAAAACACAAAACACTTTTTCACTGTATAACCCACTAACAAAACAATTCAACAATACATTAAGGGAAAAATGTCTTTCCCTATCCTGATTAACTGGAGCCCCACATACAACATATGTTTTAATGTAAACCAACCTCTTGGAGTACTTAAGATTAATTGTACTTTTTAACTTCTTCTGTGATAAATAAAATTAAAAATTATAAACTACTTGAAAAATCGCAAAAAAAACCCCTTAGGGTATAAAAATACCCAAACTACAATTATGGACTATGCGGAGCCGCAGAAGATGTTGGTTCGATAGTGCTAACAATTTTGTACCTCATGACATTATTACGAGATGTTAGCGTGCTAAAAAACAAACAACAATATAAATATATGTACATATATACAATATATATAAATTATTATATAATTTTAAAACATATGTTTTTTACTACTAAAAAGAAAAAAGTAATGTTCGGCTATTACTGAGATGGTATAGTTCTTTTGATAAATTGCTAAAAGTAGTTTTTTAAAAATTATTAATTAAATGAACATTTCATCTAAGAGTAAATTATCTATGAAGTTCAATTATTCATCTAAGCACTTACAAGGTCCAAAAAAATTAGCAGCAAAGTCAGTGATGGGTGTCTTACTTCTTTTCTGAAATGGTGACTAAATCAGGTATTTTAAGCCAAGTATATATAATAAATGTGTGTAGGAACATTTTAGCACGATCTCCTAGTCTTGATACTGACTAAGGCTGGCATTAAGACTTGTAATTATTAATTAGCCCAACAGCTAATATCATAACGTGTAACCACAATATTACTTCTTAATTTTGAGCTGGTCTACTTATGACGATGATCTTTGTGGATGAGCATAGTATTTGATAGTGAGGACGTTAATCCACACCCATTACATCCACCGACCATCGCTTAAGTATCCACAATACGTCACCTCTAAAAGCAGGATTAAAGGACACGAATGTTCAAATCAGGCGAATCACAGAGCTTAACTTGGCTAATCGTTATATTTTTTACTAGTAATGTTTTCATAAAACGTTCAAAAACATAAAAAAATCAAGATATATGGATACACATTTTGGTGACTCACATCCAACTTGTTTTTAAATTACATACCTTTCTATACCGTACATCGTATATGTGTACTTTACAGATAAATTTGTTAGCTAGTGAAGTGGTGACTAACCCAGGTAGGTATTTTAAGCCAAGTATGACAAAGAAATGACTGTAAGATGATTGTGGCGTGACCTTGAGGTCTTGTTGCTAAGGCTGGCATGTTTCTTAGACAGGACTGTTAATTAATATCCCAACAGTCAATGGCATATCTAACGTACCTACAGTTTAATCTGGAGTCCGAACCACTTCCTCTGAATTACGAACTGATCTAATAATGAAGATGGTGTTTGTGGATTAACGTAGTATTCAATAGTGCGGACGTTAATCCACACATCCAACGATCATTACTCACAACTATCCACAATTCGTGACCTCCAAGTAGCTGGATTACAGGACACGCCACGTTCCTTTACTTAATCTTATTGAGGATTCACTGAGTCAAACACTTAATGGATATTTTTAAGTCTCGTTACTGACAAATACCTTCTGATTAATTTACTATGGTGTCTCTGTATGAGAGGTAAATCATATGGTAACTACTATTATGTATTATTTTTTATAGTAGTACGTAAAAAGTTCAGTGAAATGAAATATACTGGTAAAAATGTTGGAGGGTCTCCAATAACCAGAGACTAGCTCGGAGGCAAATCCTCTGGAAATTGATTCTAACTGGGTTTAATTAATTGTTGTTCCATTCCTATCTCTTGCTCCTGGTTTGATGTTTTATTGAAAATTCCTTATGTTTAGTTTTTATACCATAGTGACAGTTAAGATGTTTTATCAATCAAAAATATTATTTATTTACGTAAAGTATCTAGTTAAAATCTTAATTTTCATCTTATTCTCTAGAAAAATACGACACTAATACTTTGTTTTAGGCGAAATTTTTTTCCCAATGGTTAAGTATTTTTAAATAAAATACTAAAATTAAAAAAGTTTTAGATGATTTTTTTGCATTCTTTTTCCCGGATACACAGGTACATATGAAATAATCAATCATAATAACATACACATTTGAACATTATATGTTGATACTTTTTATTAGCAACATTAAGGCACTTGTTTACAGTAATTATCACAGAACATGTATAGTAATATTTAATATTCTAAAACTATTTATAATCGTACAGATGCATTCTAAAGCAAACCATTAATTGAGGATGGATAAATTTGTACTTTATTTCTCGACCTCCTTTTTATGAAGGTAAATGTTAAAGTCGAGGAGTGTTTCTTAAATAATTTGAATGGTTGAAAACTTTAGTTTTTTACTTTTATTCTCATTATTCTATTATACTCACACACTTAACAAGTTTGAAGTTGTTACTTCAAGTGATTCCTATTGAAAGTTATGTAAAAAAACACATACACACCGAGAGACGGAAACTGAGCGAGATAGGCTATATTATGATTACAGGACATTTTTGTTTGTTTTTTCCTCAGGAGCAATTTTCTTAAGTTTTTCGGTGTATTTAAGTTACACCCTGTTTATAAAATAATCTGAATAAATGAGATTATGAAAATTGTAATAATTACTATATATCTACATACATAAAGTAAAATTGCATTCAATCAATGAAAAGAAATAAAATGAAAATTCTTTATTTATTAAGTTAGGGTCACATCGTGCTTTATTACACTTAACCTGATTTAAGTAGTAATAGATATAAATTACAAAATAAATTATAATTAACTATTTAAGTATATTAACTAAAATAACATGAACACAAAAATTAAATAACAAAACGTCAACCCCACCAATCCCCAATAAACAAATGAATACGTCATAATTCTCGAGTATTAAACATGGCACAGGCTAATGCAACTTAACAATGCAATTGATTATTCTAGATACTCACATGCTAAAGACAAATAAGGAAGTACCAACTGTCTGAGTTTGTCTTCAGCCATGGGTCTCAGTTCCGGTGTAAATTTGTTGACGATGGAGTTTGCGATCTTTTTGACAAACTTCTCGCTCACGAAGTCCACACCAGAAATGGTCAAGTCGATGTCTTCGAACTCCGAAACCTCCAGGACGTCCAAAGCTGCACTGCAACCTCCGTCATCGCTCAACTCCAAGGTCACTTGAATGCTGACAAGGTTGCTGCCGATCGCCGCCTTGAAGCCTCCGCTCAGCGACATGAAGCGAATGGAAGCGTCGAAACTGCTGAAGGATATCTCCAGCTGGTCCACCTTGATCTGGACGGCGACGGTCAGGGAGTCGGAGGTCGTGGCTACGGAGACGTTGACGAACCTCAAAGTGGAGAAGTTGCCGATGGAACCTCCGGTCGCCTTGAGCTTCCCGTCGAGCAGTTTGCCTCCGAAGGTGTCGTAGAAGTCGTCCACGTCGATGTAGCTGCCTTCCTTTTCCAGAAGTTCCGCGGCTATATCCTGCACCAGTGAAGCGACCTCGTCGTTCCAGGAAGCGTCGCTCTGCGCGTCTCGCCTTTGGATCCGCGGCGAACAGAAACTGGAGGTGAAGACGGCGAGGAATAAGAAAAATGATATACTGTAACCGTTCATCTTGTAAGGCGAATGTTTCTCTCTATCTAGAAGCTCACCCAAGTCTGTGTCTTATCTTTCACGCTCTGCTTATTTATAGCGCTAAGTCGACTCGCGCAGTTTGAGTGAGATACAATAGTCGCAAATATGTGTGCAGATATCTCAGAAAAGGAACATTCCTTGGAAAACTTGAAAAATTCAGGCTCTTTTAAACTTATCTCATGGTGACGTAAGGCTGTAAAGCATAAGTATATTTAGATGGCAAATTCTTAGAGTTGTAATAGAAATTATGACGTGTTTCCTGTTGTTTTCATTCTGTATGTTAAAACATGCGTTCTTCGAAAGCTTGTACTATAAATTAATTTATTTTTAAAAAGATTTAACCAGTAATGCTTTATATAAAACCCTAATGGCGTCGTCCTGTAATCCAGCTACTCGGTCACGAATTGTGGATAGTTGTGAATGATGGTTGGTAGATGTAGTGTTCTCTTGTGTGGATTAACACCCGCACTATTGAATACTACGTTAATCCACAAAATACCATCCTCATAAATTAAGCCATCTCGTAGTTCAGAGGCAGTGGTTCGGACTCCACGTTAAACTGTAGGTCCCTTAGATATAACATTGCCTGTTGGGCTATTTATTTACAGTCCTGACTAAGGAACATCTCAGCCTTAGCAACAAGACTACAAGATTGTGTCAAAATCATCTTACACTCATTTATAATTCATACTTGGCTTAAAATACCAACCTGGGTAGGTCACTATTTCAATACTTTAATCTAAAACAAATAAAATAAATTATATCGTATCTAATTTTGATGTTTAACCTTGAGAAATCATAATTATTATTTTCTTAAGTCTTGGACTTTTTGTGAGGAAGGCGAGATAATGCTAATGCACGCGAGAGAATCCCAGTAGTGTGGAATTCGCACCCACTACAACCTCCCCCTCAACAGCTAGGACTAGCCTGGAACTATTATTCACATTACGTTGGGCTAGACCTTTGATTATTACGTCACTAGAGCTTTCCCAGATGATCGGCTTTACCTATCGAGATCAACCTTTTTCGCTCAAGGTATGGATTAGACACATTACTTACCACCGTCCCTCTACGTAGCGTCAGCTCCGACGATGTCAGGATGGTATACTACGTCGGTATCTGCCGAAGGTGACACTCGCAGCTCAATCCACCTGTCACAGTTGAAAAAAAGTGTTGTGCCGTGTCAGCAATGCCGAGACAATAAAGACCCAAAACTCGATAGGAATTGGGTCCCACAGAGCGTCCCGTCCTATTGTCTATGAGTTCTCAGAATTTTATAAAGGACAGGTAGTAAGTTTTACGAAAGAGTAGTGTTCTAGGATTTTAACAAATCCTGAAAAAAGTATTTAAATGATTATACAAAACCAATCAAATTTTTTTAAGCGAAAACCCAATCGTTGATCAATGAGCAATATCTGGTGAAACAGTAAACTGTGTCCAACCAAGTAAAAAACAATTATTGGAATTTTTCAAAATTACAAATCATCTATAACTATAAAAGGGGATGTTTGTATGTGTATATATATTTGTGTGTTTGATGTTTATGCGCTCGGACACCGTTGGACGATTGGCCATGAAAACGTTAAACATATATAAAATTTCATACAGAAGGTTTGTGGACCATCAATTTTGTTGTAGCTCAATTGGGTTTCTCCCTAGAAGCCCAAAAAAGACACAACTTTACATTATAACTATTTTATTTTCAACAGCTGATCCTGTAATCCAGCTACTTGGAGGTCACGAATTGTGGATAGTTGTGAGAGATGGTCGGTGGTTGTAGTGTTCTCTTGTGTGGATTAACGTCCGCACTATTGAATACTGCGTTAATCCGCAAATACCATCCTCATAATTAGACCAGTTCGTAATTCAGAGGTCGTGGTTCGGATTCCACGTTAAACTGTAGGTCCCTTAGTTGCCATCGGCTGTTGAGCTATTAATTAACAGTCCTGTCTAAAGAACATGCCAGCCTTAGTCAGTAACAAGACTACAAGATCGCGCCACAATCATCCCACAATCATTTCTCATTCATACTTGGCTTAAAATACCTACCTGGGTAGGTCGCCATTTCAAATGGCAATCAATCAATCTATATCTTTTATTTGAAGATTTACTCCACAGATCGAAGCACTTGCATTTGTTTATGTTTTTTATTTTGTTTACAAGGTTGTGCGGGTCACTAAATAGTTTTAATTTTTTAACTGTGAATTCTTCTTGCACATTTTGTTACTGCGTTACGTTATTTTAGTTTATAATGGTATAGAATTTCACACGCAAATTCCCTACACCGTAATTAACTGTATTCTAATTACTAAGGACTGCCTACAACAACCACGGGGGCCACAATCATCCCACACTCGTTTCTCATTCATACGTGGGTTCACACATGGTTCTTAAACCTACCTTGTGGTACGGTCGCCATTTCAGTAATCTAATCTAATCTTAACCATTCAGCTCATATTCATTCATCCAATACTATAATACGAGCAAGGTTTGTATTAATATATATCCAATACTATAATACGAGCAAGGTTTGTATATATATTTGCACACGGATCTCGAAAACGGCACCGAGGAATTTCTTTAAATTTTGGAAATAACTAATTTCCGAGTAGAAAATAAGTTCTAGATAGGTCTAATGTCCAGGAAAATTCATGTTTTCTTGTAATATTAAGTTTAAAATCTAAAAATTTAACATTACGCTTATGGAGAATAAAATGTAAACAATACAAACCAAAACAGCTGTTTATAACCGTTTGACAGTTCTTGATTGAAGACTGCGGGGAACAATATAGAGGTTATGCATTAATATTTATTTTATGAATTAAATAAATGCAAAATTATCAGGTTACTAAACAATTTGTAAAAACTAAAGGATAACATAGCTGTGCGAAATAAAAGCAGAAAAAAGTATTTCCAAAATCTTCCGTGTTTTGATAGAAAACGTATTCGTTGTATTGCTTGAAGCCACTGTAACAAACCAATTAATTGATGTAAATTAAATTTCTCTTTTGCTTTTCAATCCTCATTCCGTTTATAACAAAAATAAGTTGATCACAGGCTAATAATAACGGTATGGATAATTAAACAGTAAATGATCGGCTTTGGCTAAAAGACGTTAAACGGCATCGCTCAATTGACTAACGTCGTAGCCGAGTTGTAGCGTGTCGGCCTCAAGAACTATAGGCCGCGAGTTCCATACCCACCAGGCGCGATACTTTTTGTTCAGTGCTATATTAATTATGGTGTATTAAATCGGTTTTATTTAAACCACATAAATGTTTTCATTGAGTAATAGATGTGTTTTAATTTTTCTAATTAATTTTTATAATACATGTCTTATTCTATACGAGCAAAGCTCGGTCACCAGGTACTATTCCTTTATGAGACACCAATTGACCTTGGCATATTCAGAAAAATATTAGTCAAGAGCGAGTGATTGGCTGTGATGAGTGTTGATTTGATTACCTTTGTTGAGCCTTTTGTTACTAAACTAGACCAGTAGATGCATTAGATGCAGTAGATGCACGCGATATCAATGTTAAATACCGCCGTCGCAGCAGACCTGCGTACTCAGCGAATTTCCAACTCAGTAATATAATAATGATAATGATATATGCCAAGTTTGTATTAATAACTGTGTATAAATATGAAAGTTATTTGCCTAGTTTCTTTAAGATTAACATGGGAAAAGAGTATGCAGGTTAGCTACCATGATAAACACATAAACTATGATTTTTAAGATGAAAATAAATACCAAGTTTAATCCAAAATGTTGATTGAAAAGTGAAATATTAATTTTTTTATCCTCCATAAGATTAACATTGGAGCCCCGAAATACAACGTACTGTGTTTAGATTGTTTTAATATCTTGGTAACAGTTGAAGATAGAGAAAAACTTTACAGAACTAAAGTGTGTAGTGTTTTAAGCTGATTCCAGTGGTCAAATGTAAAACTTAAAATCTTTTAAAATTACATGTGAAAAACACAAAACCCCAATTTTTGAGTACAAATCCCCCCCAAACTACCCGTCCCGATCGACCGATACGTCTGGTTTACGAACTCGTCCGAGCAAATGTAGAAAAATGTAGAAATACACGTCTCTAACCAAATTTGGACTCGATCGGACCATTTTTACGAGAGTTATCGTATTCACAGACACACCCACATATATATAAATATATATAAAAAATTAACGATTATTGTTTTTGGCCTCTGGGCATCTAAACACGAAAAATAACATGGTCCCGGGCTTAAGTCTTACCATGAGACCTACGGTAATAGCTTCTTCCCTATGGAAAATTCGCTAAAATCAATAATTATAAAAAAAACAAATACTGTATGATTTTAAATCTGATTTAGGCCGTTTCGATGTTATCTCTGGTTAGGTTAGACCGTTTTCCAATAAAACGTTAAATAATGTCAAAATAATGTAACATTTTATTCTTAAAATAACGGTTTAATTCAAAATATGTTAAAAATCAGAGTTTGAATATCTCCACAATTTTTTACATTCTCTAGTTTGTCATTTTGCGCAACTCAATATTTTAGAGGATAACAAGTAGATTAACGTGCAAATAACATTTCGCATCTGTCCAATAAGGGAAACTCAGGAACGGACATGAAATATGAGGGGCTTTGACATGCAAATATTACCATTTCCCAGTGTTGCCTTAATATTATCTGCAGCACTGCAATATCAGTCAGCCTTATTTCATCTTTTTCTATCGTCTGTTCAATAAATAAGTTATAGCCTTCGTTTATTTTACTAAAGAGAATATTTAGAATGCTCTAGACACTTCACTATTCTTCCTGCCGCAAGAAATGAAACGCAGTAAATACAGTAAGATTCGATTGAAATATGATGTGTAAATTATAATGTAAGCGATGCCGGATGCCGTAGAGTTTACATCAGGCAATTTTAATACAGAGTGCGTATTGCGTTTACCATTTTGCAGGCGCTATTACTAATTGAAATCTTAATTTCTGATTGGTTAAATGTAATTTCTAATGTAAATCTTTCTCTTTCAATGTTACATATCGAACACAGTGGTGGTTGACCCACGACCAGTAAGGGGTCAATTTTAAATGACCGTAACTAATTAATAGGTCTTTACCTTTTCAATATCCTTTTGCGAACTAACCATACGGAAAAAGCTATTACTGTAGGTCTCATAGCAAAACTTAAGTCCGGGACAATGTTTTTTTGTATTCAGGTGCCCAGAGGACAAAAGCAAGAGTCGTTAAAATTTATATATTTTTATGTATGTGTGTGTCTGTGAACACGAAAACTCGTAGAAATGGTCCGATCAAGACCAAATTTGGTATAAACGTGTATTTCTACATTTGCTCGGTCGAGTTCGTAATCCAGACATATCGATCAATTGAAACGGGTAGTTTGTGGGAATTACAAATTTCCGTGTAATTTGTAAAATTTTTAAATTTTATCTCTCACCATTAGAATCAGCTCAAAAAACTACATAATTTAGTCTCTTTAAGTTTGCTCTATCTCCAACGGTTACCGAGATATTAAAAAATCGAAACACAGTATATTGTCTTTAGGGGCTCCAATGCTTATTTTATGGAGGATAGGGAAAAATTAATATTTTCCTTATCAACCAATAGTTTTGGATAAAACTTTGTATTTAGCTTCATGTGGTTGGGATCCATACGTCTATGCTGAAAAATCATAGTTTACGTGTTCCTCACAGCAGCAAACCTGCATACTCTTACCCATGTTAATGTTATGGAGAATAGGCAAAAACTCTAATGTACCAACAGGTATTGATTGATTAATTTTGTCTTATACTAATATTATTATTGCCATATTATAGATTTGGACATTCGTTGAGTACGCAGATCTGCTGCGACGGGGGTATTTATAGAAGCGATGTTTACTAAAGTTTTCGTAACAACTGTCACATCATCAGGTGATCTTCGTCTATCGATTCGTCTTGCTTAAAATTTACATAGAACACTTTAGACGCTTAAAACACTTACACACATTACATTACCGAAACTACTTATTAACGAAACCTGAGAGAAACTGGAGGAAGCGGATGTTGAAATAAACTACATCAGGACCAAGGTAATGGAGGGAGTCATTTCCCAAGTTCTTTTACCGTTTCATGTGTTATTGTTCCCATCCACGCCATCGTAGCACTTTCATTTCGTAAGTCAAGCATTCTACTAGAGCGATATTGCACATCTGAATGTAATATTGATCAGCCACTCTGCTACGTGTTAGCGAAATACTTAAGGCAAAATAAAATACCTCCATAGCCAAAAATGTAATTTTGTAGATCGCAGCAATGCTTTGTACATTCACCACGTTGATATCTTGGCAAAATGTATTTCATATTGTCATGGATGTCTTCGCTCTGGGGGGAGGGGAGTTGGCCATCCGTCAGACCAAAATCTGAAACGTAAGTGACGCCATATTGTTATAAGGACAGCTGTTTAGAGGAACTGAAAGCATTCCCTTTAGACATATCTATGATCTAAGCTATTTCCCAATGGGAAATAGCTATATTTTCTTTTTCCTCGTTCTTTAAACTTTAAGCTTATAGATTAGATTAGATTAGATTATTGAAATAGCGACCATACAACAAGGTAGGTATTTTAAGCCAAGTATGAATGAGGATTGAGTGTAAGATGATTGTGGTGCGATCTTGTAGTCTTGTTACTAACTAAGGCTGACATATTCCTTAGACAGGATTGTTAATTAATAGCCCAACAGTCGATGGCAACAACTAAGGGACCTACAGTTTAACGTGAAATCCGAACCACGGTCTCTGAAATACGAATTGTAATTGGCCTAATTATGAGGGTGGTCTTTTGCGGATTAACGTAGTATTTAATAGTGAAGACGTTAATCCACACAAGAGAACACCACACCCACCGACCATCGCTCACAACTATCCACAATTCGTGACCTCCAAGTAGCTGGATTACAGGATGACGCCACGCCACTATCCCAGTCATCATATAGTGTTGTTTTAATCTTGTGAATTTGTATAACAATCATTATTTTAATTTTTTAAGTGGTGAGCTACAGTATGCAAGACTAATATAATGCTATCATTGATTATTAGTCTATTTTACCATTAATGATACAAATCAATAAGGTTAGTGACAAAAATAACGGGACTGTCATGACTTGAAAAATGTCTTGTGTTTCTTCTAAGTATGTCCATCCCAGTACGCAAATAATTGAGTGTGTATATGTGGTAGGCTTTGTATATTTGCTGAATGTGATTAAAATATATTAGATTATTGAAATGGCAACCTACCCAGGTAGGTATTTTAAGCCAAGTATAAATGAGAAATGAGTGTAGGATGATTATGGTGCGATTTTGTGGTCTTGTTACTGACTAAAGTTGACATGTTCCTTAGACACGACTGTTAATTAATAGCCCAACAGCCGATAGCAACTAAGGGACCTACACTTTAGCGTGGAGTCCGTTTTTGAGGATTGTCTTTACGGATTAACGTAGTATTCAATAGTGCGGACGTTAATCTACAGAAGAGAACACTAAACCCACCGACCATCAATCACAGCTTTCTACAGCTCATTACCTCTAAGTAGCTGGATTAAGATTAGATTAGATTATTGAAAGTATGAATGAGGATGAGTGTAAGATGATTGTGGCGCGATCTTGTAGTCTTGTTATATAAGGCTGACATGTTACTTAGACAGGACTGTTAATTAATAGCCTAGCAGCCGATAGCAACTAAGGGACCTACAGTTTAACGTGGAATCCGAACCACGGCCTCTGAATTACAAACTGGTCTAATTATAAGGATGGTCTTTGTGGATTAACGTAGTATTCAATAGTGCGGACGTTAATCCACACAAGAGAACACTACACCACCGATCATCGCTCACAAATATCCACAATTCGTGACCTCCAAGTAGCTGGATTCTAGGACGTCGCCCCAATCGAGTTTGTGAGTTTAACCTTAGAAAAACGACATTGATTTTCAAATAGTTAAAAAGAGAGGTCGAAAATTTGAACAGTACACAAAAGAAAACAAATGAATTTTCCGTTTACAATATCGTGCTCAATATATTAAGGTTCCTGAAAGTACATCAAAACGCCGCCAGGTACCAGTATCAACCAATGAGCAAATTCCGCCGTTTACTTTCTAAAACTATCTTTGTTACACTACCAGATAGAATGTAACGATTTGATTCCTTAAATTGACTCATATAAGGAAGGGGGATTTAAAACACCAGAAATTCAATCATATTATGTGGCGACATAAGAAGTCAAATCGTCTGTGGGTAAGAAAGGTAAATTTTATGTTGTTCGTGTCGGATCCAACCATCCGAGTAATTGTTATATGAAAAATTCAAAACTCTAAAGCTATAAAATGTTCTACTTAAGTTGTTTTTGAATCACTAAATAATCAATCCACAACTAATTAAAACTGACTTCTATCTATATCTATGAAATATATATCTAAGAGGCCATGAATATTAACGATAAGTATGACAGTTTCATTAATACCTTCAGATACTATTATGACATGCTGCCCCTACAAAAAATCAATGATATCGGATGATACAACGTTAAGGGGGATAGACTGCGCGGTACTGGAGATGTAGTCTATCAGGAAAATCAATAATAATGAGTTGGCATCATTCTCCTCCTCAAACAAAATGAAATTAAACTCTCAAAAACCGGATACGTCTGTATCCAACCTTCCCAGCGACAAAACTAAAAAAACAACAGGACCCTGAACCCAGTGACAAAATTAAAAAAAACAACATGTCCCTGAACCTGTTCATTGGAGAGAACCAAATGGAGAAATATAAAACTGCTGACTTCCTATGTGTGAGATTCGATAATAGGCTGGAATGAGACGATCACATAACAAAACTGGGGGATCACTTGCTCGAGGTCCCTTCATTCTCAAAAGGATAAGGACCTTAGGCAGCCTTCCTCTGTCCAAACTTGTATATTTTGGCCTCATCAAGTAACACATTGCATACTCAATCATCTTATGGGGTTCCGTTAAGGGTCGTCTCTTCCAGCTGAAAAACCCAGCAAGGAACATATTAGGTATGTCACCTCAGACTAGTTGTAAAGATGCCTTCAAACAGCTTGGCCTATAACAGTTCCCTAACTTTTTAATCTGTCTGTTATATTAAATCTCAATACCGGTACATCCAACCGATCTTTACAAATCATAGATGCAACACCCGTAAAAAGGTGTACATGCAATTCGACGCGGATTAAAAGTCTTTGAGCATAATCCCGACTACATTGGGATGAAATTGTTTCAGACCCTGCCAGAAAGATTACAGAGTGCCGGTATTCAAATTTTGGGAAAGTTTAAATTAGAGGTAAAAAGGTATATTTAGTTGAGTCCAGCTTTTATAATCTTGATACCTACCTAAATAGGTTGTTAAATTTTATTTTAACTTATTCATTATTGCTAGAATAACATAACCTGACCTATCCAATTCTCCATCCGTAGTCTCAGAGGACTACGGATGGAATAATCATGTGTCATGTATGTATGTATGTACAATTTAGAAAGCTATTATTGTTAATACAAGGGTCAGCAGTTCAATTCTTGACACAGCAGTCAATATTTGTAATTATTGGACGTTGACGTTATGTAACAAGAACGGGTTTGGACCGTTCTCTATCAAAACGTTAAAAATAATTGTCATTAGTGTTGATAAACAAACAAAAATTAAAATATTATATATTAGCATATAATGTGAATTTTCAATAAAATACTTGAATATTAAACATTATATAGCAAAATGTACTTTTTCCAGTGGTAATATTTTTTTGTAATCATACCTAATTTAACGTTAAAGGTGATAGAGATATCCTATTATGACATAAATCAATCGTTTAAGATCAATATTCAAATTAATAAGTTAGCCTAATTTTGAAATAAAGTTAAATATTACTTCATGTGGAGCTATTTTATCGTTCATAGGGCAGAATAAGGGCGGTTTAGAGTAAAGTATTCAAACCCACGAATCCTGTTGGCAACAGTTGCAAATAAAGAAGTGTGGGTAAGAGAAAGAGGCGAAAAAGGATAAGAGAATAGGTGAGGATCGAGAGAGGGGTCTGAGGGGAGAATGAATGAAAGAGAACAAGGAAGAAGCCGACGCGAAAACGCCGACAATTCCCATGTACGTTTTCACAAACTTGACTTGGACAGTGAATCATTATTAAAATTTTAAAAACAGTGAACTTATGTTATAATATTGTGTAGTGATTCAACAATTGATTTATTATTGATTTCGCTAAACGTCATGTCTAGAACGCTCTACTTTTGAAGTGTGTATTTTGAAGGTCAACCTTGTTTTGTTTGCGTCAATACGAGCCTTGCTTGTTACCCGTCTTACTTTATTAATCGTTACGTCAAAAACTGTTCCCTTTAAATGCAGGGTCAAATACAGCAGCCATCCCAACCTCAGTTACCCGGGACTAATGTTATTTTAAAAACAATGAATGAAATCCAGCAAATATCTACAGTTGGTAAGTAGCTTTAAATATAAAATTATACATCCTTTTATCAAAATGTAGTAGCTTAATGTAGGATGATTTCATAACTTATTAGACTAGCCTATAGCCTACACGTTTTCCCCAAAAACATTGTAACCAGTAACTAGGGTCTTAATGAAAGACTTTTCACCAGGACATACCATTTTAGTCATGGCTTCAACAAAAACCTCTTTATTTTTTAGTCTCTGTGAGACAGTCTAGGTAGGCTATTTTACTTAGGGCCCATGCTGACTGTCTTGTACATAGTGTGATTGTTGAAGAAATGTTTCACAGACCATAAATTATAATGTCTGGTTCCTTTAAATTTTACTCATCTTAGCCTAAAACTTAATTACTAAACAATATACTTACTTACAACTTGTTGCAGCTTACCTATTAATTGAATTGCTGCCTTATTTGTTGGGTAGCTTGAAGTTGTACAATATACACTATGGTGGGATTTAAATTAGGCTTAGGGGTTTTTATAAGTAATGATTAATAAATTAACATTTTTGGGTTGACTAAAATGTTTAGGCCTAAGGCTATTTCAAATAAAAATATTCTGTCTTTGCATTGGTTAGGCCGATGCTCTCATTCATCACTCATCTCTCATTAATATTTGGCTTCAAATACCTGGTTCTGTACAGGTTACCACTTTAGTATCAAACTGACTGTGGTAACTTAACCCTAGAACACAAAGGCTCCCTGAGCCAAGCGTTGTTACAAAGGCGTAGTGTGCCAGACTACTTTTTTTGAAATTAAATAAAATATACAGTAAAACCTCGTTAATCCGGACTAATTGGGGCTCCAAGTCGTCCGGATTAAAACAAATAATCCTAAACGAAGAAAGACAGTGATTTTTGTATATAATGAAACACCTTTTGCAGATAAACTTAAATAGTATGTATATTCTGAATATAAAAATACGTATTGTACAAACAGTAATTACATTTGAACAAAAATATACACTTGGTATTTACGTCCATACAAAAAATGAGACAACGAAAAAAGACAAAATTACTTTGAACGGTTCGTCCTCAAGTGACTGAACTGGTTTGAAGAAGGAGTTGAACTTCACTGTGTTAAACATCTAAACAACGAAACTAAAAAAATTGAAAACTGACGGCCTGACACGAGCAGAAGAAACACAATCGTGTGACTGAGCTACTATTGGCTGACAATAACCATGGCAACGGCATGTACGACTTGCGCTGTGACCGCACGCACTCGGCACACTCACATCGCCCGGCGCAGTCGTACAGTGACGATCGCATGCTACTAATCAGCGTTCTGCGCATTAAAACTTCGATTCAATGGCTGTCTGGATTAAGCGAAGTCCGTATTAATGGGGTCCGGATTAACGAGGTTTTACTGTACTTTTGACAGGGAAATTTTTTAAATTATAAAAACACTTAAAGTGAACATTGAATTAATATTTTATAAGAGTTTAATGTCCAAATCTTAATTGTTCTGGCACTCGTAGCAGATTGTCCCTTGGTGTTCGCCACACATGACATTTGCGCAACATCCAAAAAAATGGTTTGTCATGCGCCATAATCTTGAGGGTAAGAAGGCACACACCTTCCTACCTTGTTGGACTGGTTGTGGAGCTTCATTTGGCACACTTACATTTAAAATATAAGCAATAGATTGCCGGACGAGAGTTTCTGGCAACATTGTGGTCTGAAGCCATGACTTCAGGAGCTCTCTGTGCGTTTCTCTAAACAATTTTGCCGACTTAGGGGCTTACACGATTGGCTCAGTCACGATTTTCTACATATAATACATATATATCATTTAAAGTGATGTTTATGATGTTATTAACATGCATAGGGGCCATCTCCTTGTTTTACTACAGGAAGTGTTACTGCACATTTGGTCCAATTCAAATAAATATTTACACTATATACAACTTATATTTCCAATATAATGTTTAACTAACACCATAACACGTGAAAAAGCGAAGGTATACGATACTCTGCAACAAGACACCATGATCCGTACACGTTGCGAGTCTGCTGTGAACTGTGCGTTGTTACAAAGGCATAGTCAACCTGACAAAGCGAACTTAAAAAACTTTAAAATCTCGTTAAACAAAGGACACAAGCGAACACCAACCAGACCCTTTTAATATTAGGCCAAGACCGACAGCTACACGGAGTTTTGTGAATTTTAGTGGAGTGGAAGGGGGTAAGGGGTAGAAATGACACCTTGCACGTCGTCTCTCAGACGACGCCTTTGTGTTCTAGGGTTAAATGGATGGTGTAATTGATTGCAGAGGCAAATGCTTATGAAGTGTGCTAAGCATACACAAGCAGCGTGACTAGATGTGTTCCCACAATTTAAAGATTATTCTTCAGTCATCTGGACTTAGGGCCTCTCCAGATTTTTCCCAAATCCAACTCAAATAATAATCAAAAACCTGAAATAACATTAGGCTACTAGGCTCTATCCTTTGCAAATATAAATGTAAGTTAATGTGCCCACAGTTAAAAATAATCAAGAGTGTTTGTTCTTTTCTACAAGGCCTAACATAGGCCTGCATTGTGATTTTCATCTTTTTTAATTTGTATAGGGGGCCTAGACCTTAACTTCATAGATAATATGATCTTTCAATTGGAACACTATAACCTATTGGCCTATTTAGATATACTACTATACTACCTTGATTATTTGCTAATACTACAATCAAGAATAATAATAATCAACTCGTTCTATACAAATAAATCTAACGTTCTCTTCTTTTCATCAAATGTCTTCTTAGTAGACTAATTAATCTCATTGGTCGTGCTGTGTGTGAGACATTGTTACAATTTAGACCTATGCCTACTGCAATTACTTAGATTTCAAAATTTGCATGCATGTATAGTTCCACTGATAGAATTTAAAGATATAATTTTTACAAAAATTTTCAGATTAAAACATAGCTATAAGAACAAATAAGTAAGTAGCCTAGCCCTAGTCAATTTAAAGCAAGCCTTAAAGCTTAAAGGTCAAAGGAAAAAATGAAATAATGTTTAGGGCCTATTTTTAAAAACCTAAATAAATAATAACCTTAATTTAGAGTGTGGACTATTTTTTTAAAGTTTATACTAACCATTTCCAATGTTCTAGGTAAGCAAAATAAACAGACGTTAAAAATCAGATCCCATACAACTCAGTTAAGGTTGTGTTGTTGTTGATTAATTTTTTATACCTTATATGCCCACCTAATAACCAGTTGAATTTCAGTAACTTAGCTAATCTGAGTGGTTTTATTTGTTCTTCCCAAAACTATTTTCCACAAAGTAGACTATAAAATGTCAATTGCTTTGTTTTGTCAGGCCTATTGACTTATTCCCTAACATAGGCATATTGAATATGCCTATCTCTGTAATTTGATGCAGGCTTTGGCCCAAATTTTTTTACAGGTTTTTAGTGACAGCTATTGTTTTATTTAAAATGATAACATAGGCTTAACTTGTCTCAGAAGTAGGCTCTACATGATATGTAATGTATTTCTGTATACAATGGGTTACCTCAGAGTTTAGTTTTTGTCAAATCTTTTACCCTACTTAAAATTCTATAAATAACTTATATGAATATGTTGTTCTATGCAACAATGATGTAGGCTAAGTTAACTTTTTATGCTAAGTCAAGGCTAAACTATTTCTTTTGACAGGTCTGCTTGAGTTGGCTCACAGAGAGTACCAAGCGGGAGACTATGAGAACGCCGAGAGACATTGCATGCAACTGTGGCGGCAGGAAACCAATAATACTGGTGTACTGCTCTTACTATCCTCCATTCACTTCCAATGCCGACGGCTTGATAAGTAAGTTAAAAATTATTCATTTATTGTAATGGTAAGTTCATTAAGCATGAAATACCTGTGGTTAATTGAATGGAAGCATGCGCTGAATTTCAGGTTTGTTGTCCTACCTATAAAGGTTTTATGATTATTTATGTCGAGTTTATTACAGTAGAACCTCGCTAATCTGTCACTTGCAGGACCGGGGGTATGGTCGGAACAACAAAAAGGTCGGATTATCAGAGGAACTTGTATATTAACATAAAAAAAACTTAAACTGTATTTCGAACAAAGAATATTGCATCAAGATTTTATAAAAAGCTACTGTACTGATGAACGCTATAGAAAGCCTAAAAACATTAAATAAATTAATTATTTAATAACAATAACGTACAAAAAGTGTCCATTATGTACTTACAGAGTATGCTGTAGTGACGAGAAAGCATAACACTACAATACTGTTCAATACTGTACGTGGCCTAGGTACAGTTGCTGCATCATGTAGCCTAGACGTTCCGCTATACACAGTATGTATTACTGTATGAATATAAAAAATAAACTGAAATACACACTCACGATGTCACCTGTCGATGCGTCATCGACAGGTTTCAACTTGAACGGAGTTAAGGAGTAAACAAATGCTGTAAATTTCCGCTAGCGTGGTCGGACTAAGCGAGGAGAATGCCGCCGAGGACAAATTAGCGGAAGTCTTTTGTGCCGACGGGCACGGTCGGACCATCGGAGGTCGGACTATCGAGGTTCTACTGTATAGTTTTGATAAACATATCATTTATTTTGTTCTTGAATTCATAAAAAAACTATACTAGGTATTGAATAACTACAAGTATCCATTAAATGTTTAAGGTCTTGGCTGGGTATGGTGTTCAAGGTCAGAATTATGCAAGCTACTTTGCCTAACATTCTTGATAGCATATGCTACTGTTTTTAAATTGTGTCTGTTAAGTATCGCATATAGGTTTTTTTATATTTTGCCTCTAGGATTGATAAATGACCTAATAAATAGGTTATTTTACCTTCCATTGTCGTCGAAGTAGTTTCGGGAATATTTAACTTGCATTTTACATTGTAGTAAATTGTGCCCAATCTTATGTCATTTAGCATTTAAAACACAACATAATTTCCTTTTCTATTTTCAGATCAGCACATTTCAGCACGTTAGCCATCAAGCAGAACCCTCTGCTAGCAGAGGCCTACAGCAACCTGGGCAATGTGTACAAGGAGCGCGGACAGCTGCAGGAAGCGCTAGAGAACTACCGGCATGCTGTGAGACTGAAGCCGGACTTCATAGACGGATACATCAATCTGGCTGCAGCCCTAGTGGCAGCTGGGGATATGGAACAAGCCGTGCAAGCATACGTCACCGCTCTTCAGTACAACCCGGTACGAAACCTCCAGAAAAATAGAAATAAATTGCCTCAAGGTTTTCTTGCCTAAATGTTGCATCCAATGTCTGTCACTTTGCAAGGGGTGCTGGTCACCCATTTGTTATAGATTCCTAATCTTTGTCTCCTTACCGCAAATTCAGTCCTGATGAGCAGGTGTCTGTTATTGAACGTTTTTTTCTTCTCTACGTGGCCTTTTCATCTTAGCCTTACAATCCTAACTGAGGCCAGGAATAATTGTTGATTCTCACAACATCGGGTATTCTGATTTCTCTCAAAAAGTAATAAAATCAAACGTTTTTGTGGTATATATTAAGGTTTTTATTTGTTTGTGGTTGTGAATAATTCATGATTTTTCCCCATTGCACCAAGTTATTACCCTATTGGAATCTTCTATTCAACATGGAATTATGAATGTAAACCTATCTTTTTTGTAAGTGTTTATTCTATTTTTTATTCCTCTTTCATTCATCAGGTTGAATCTGAGACTGCTAGGTGTCTAACCTACTATGAGAAAATCGATGATGTAAACATTCCTATTGAAAATAGGAAACATTCTTAAAAATTTAAGTACAGTTGAACCCCTCATAACCAGCCTCAGTTTTCCTGGTCTTCGGAATATTCCGCCGCTTCCTAGAAGAGATATCAAAATGTATTTCTTGGCTTACAAACAGACTAGCTTACGCTACTTGACTACTCGCACAGTTTTTGGAGATTACTACTCAGTTAAGCTACTATAGCCGACTAGTTGTAAAGGCAAGATTTCACCAAAAACTAAAACCGCCGACATAACTTAAAGAGGTTGTCCTACAAGATTTTTAGAATTGGCCTATCTCTAGTTAAGTGATCAGTGATCACATTATACTGTTGGTGATTGAGAGCCACAAATTATTTTTAGCTTTGCTGGAAAGAGCGTCTGTTTTTCGCATTCAACTACGACAAACTAGAATTATTTTTTGGGTTATGTCTACTCGTTCACATCAGTCCAATGTCATGACAGTTCATTGCCACCTCAGTTTTTTCATATCTTGTGTCTAGTGCTGCAGTGTCGTTTTACTTACTGAATGTAAGACAGTAGTTAAAGAAAAACTAGTGTGTCAAAACAAAAATGTAACGTGGTGATAGTCAAACAAAAGCTTAACGTGATTTAACGTATTGATAAAGGCAAATTTATGGCGTAATTATGTAATGAACTAAATGAGGGAAAAAGCACCGTTCTGACTATATTTATCATTTTAATGTTATTAGGTATAAATAATCGTTTGAAAATAGGTTGGTTTATCCGTCTAAATTGTCAACCAGCCAATGTAACTTGGTCCCCAGGTATCTGGATATGAGGGGTCCTGCTGTAGAAATTGGTTTGATAATAATTATAAATAGTGACATGTTGGATTGGTTTGGCACAAATGAACAAATTATATTTTTTAACTCAGATTGAGACAAATATTAACCATTGATGAAGAAAATATATTACAGTAAACCCTCTCATATCCGGACTAATGTGGCGATGGCCGATCCGGATAGCAAAAAATCCGGATATGAGAGGAGAATAAAACATCCGGATATTAAATAAAAAAACCACTTTAATAATATCAAAACTCAAAAAATCACGTAATACAGTACAAAGTGGTACAGTACTAGAGTAATACAATTTTTCCTCTATTGTAATGACAACCCTTTTTCTTTTTCCGGCCAGTATAACTTATTCCTACCCGAAACTAAAACGAACCGTTACAAGAAATACAAGGTCACTGAAGCAAAATTAAGACGATACTGACCACGGAGGCAGGTGTTGTCACTACAGTACACGTGATGCGTTTGCTTGGCTATTGGGGTGGGTACGGACAAGTGTGGTGGGGAGGTTTATTGTTTTGTAAGTCAGTGACCTTGCACCAGATAGCACAGAATACAGACAGTAGCGCTAGAGACTCAGGCACTCGGGACTAGGGTGACTCATCGTTGCCCCATTCCGCTTTTGAACATTACCGCTGTCAACGTGGCTTCAACCCCGCGTTCGGCGATCAGCGCGCTATTAACCGGCCTACAAACATCGTTCGTGACAACTGGTTTAACAAACATTGACCTCCTAGAGTAATTTTAAATTTTTGCATGCTTACAAAATCAAGTCCGGATATCGGAGGGTCCGGATATGAGAGATCCGGATATGAGAGGGTTTACTGTATTTTTATCAAAACTTGATAAAATTTATTGGGCCTTAAACAACAATTTCAATGGTTCCTATCCCCATTTGTTATCTCTGATTGATCTATTGTTGTTACAGGACTTGTACTGTGTACGAAGTGATCTGGGTAATCTTTTGAAAGCCCTGGGACGTTTGGATGAAGCCAAGGTAATTAATAATACTCAAATATTGAAAAAATATGTGAATAAAGAAATGTAAATACGCTTTGGCAATCTAAACTTTTTTTAAATTTTTAAACTCTTTAGTTTTCTGAATAATCAGAGATGTTTGTGTTTTTCTTGGTTACACAAATTATAGCCTATATGTAACTTTTGGCTATGTAATTTTAAAAAAGTATTTTATTATTATTCATTATTGAGAAATATGGTCTCATTTTAGCTTCTAAAGCTCTCTGTTTTCATTGTGATAAAGACTCTTTATCTTTTTAAGAGAAATGAACTGTTAAAACATCCAGACAGTTTTTCTAACATTTTATAATGTACTTTTAGGGTATTATTATTTCCTTGTGACTTTGATTAAGTAATATCGGAAACAAAGAGTTTTGGATGCTGGTAGTAGAATATTGAATGCTCACATCTTGAGGAGTAGAAGATTTAAGCATTCAATGAAAATTTTGCAGCTGCGTGCATAATAATGATTTGATTTTCTGTTAAAAGCAGATTTTGAAGATTTCAACTTTCATTTACGGAATAGTAACTAGGATTGTGTTAGAAACCAGTTCATACACAATCCTAGTTGTTCCATGAATGTGCCCATTCAAAGACGGGTGGGAGCTCTTCAGTTTTTCTTCTTGAGGGAATTTTTACTGTTGAAATCGCTGATATAGATGGTAAAACTTCCCTCTGCAATGCAAGCGTAGGAGTGTCACAAAACCACTTTCTCAAAAACAACGTCTGCTTTTATCTAAGGGATGAGGGGATTTTCACGCCAGTAATTAATGTTTGAATAATCAAATTGTGTCTAATTCCTGTGAGGTGTTGGAGAAAAACGATATTTTGTAGTAAATGTGAAATTATGTTTTTTTTTTAGTTAAGCGTTATTTTGAGAAGGTGGTTTGCATATTTGCAAGCGATTATGTTTTCATTTTAGTAATTTCTTTAGTTTGAATTCAATGGAATCATATTTCTCTTCTTAAATTAACTCGTCTCTGATTATGAAAGACCGATGGATTTATTATAGAATAAACAAAGCATGCTAATTATTAAAAGAAAAAAAATTGTGTATTTACTTCCCTGTGGGAAATAGGAAATCATGGATATATCTAAAGGGAATTTTTTCAGTTCATTAAACAGCTGTTCTTATAACAAAACTATGACGTCACTAACCAACTGACATCACTGTTTCAAATTTTGGTCGTGAAAATTGCCAACACCCTCCCCCCAGAGCTAAGACATATCCATGTCAAAATTGAATAGGATATAAGTTGTTTGGATTCATTTAATTTGTTCAAATTAAAACAGCTCTAAAATCCTATCACAATACATTTGGAAAAATGAATTTTAAAATAGAACCCAAAACAGTACACATCATTAATATTGACTAGCAATTTTTTAATTTTATTTCCCAATTTCTTACTGGTTGTATCTAATTTAAAAATTATTGTCATGTTCATAACAATTAGAGTTTAAAATTAATTAATTTGGTGAAGGTTTTGAATTAATATTACCATTTGCAATATATTAAACTTGAAATTTCAGTTCTAAATATATCTTATTATGATAAATTTTGTAATACAAAATATAATTAGCATTCTATAGGCCTACATTTTGTTTCTCAGACAAGTGTATATGCCTACCACTAATTACTATTTATATTAGACCTCAATGGTTATTTACAGATTAAGCAACTTTGCCAAAGCGTATGTCTTAAAACGTCTTCTGTTGGCCTTGATTAATTGTGTTATACTCTCATTGGACTTTTAAAAGCTATTTACTGTTTATTTTGTTTCCAAAGAAATACTGTTTACAATATTTTGAATGATTTTCAAGGAAAATACTATTACATAATATCTAATATCAACAAAGTAACTAGAAACTAAGAATTTTTTATATTAAAATGTTCATTTTTACTTTACATCTTTTTTTTGTATTTCTACGCCAGTGGCATTTTTAACGTTTTGATGGGGAACGGTCCAAACCCCGGTCTTGTTACTACCTAACGTCGACGTGTTGTTAGGAAGCATCATTAATTAGTAGCCCAATGACAAATGGCGACTGGGTCCAGATTCGACCCTTGCGGGATTCGATCCGGCGACCTTCAGTTTTGAAGGCGGGTATTATAACCACTACACCATCCAGCCAGTTGTTTATTGTTTTGTTCATTGTTTAATTTTTAAAAATATGAAAAATATTTTAGGAGTTAAGACGTGGTTTATTTTCAGTCAAAAAGTTATTGCTACAATCCAAATTTAATCATCAATTTATATTAAAATATTCAATCTTAGAAAAAATATATTTATTTGATAATTTATCATAAATAACAAATTCCATGCTCAACACAAGATCAGAATGTTAAATAACAGCAATTATTTTTGGCTTCTTTAGTTAGCAACTTTTATTTTTACTGACTTCACCAGTAACGGGTTTGCGAATAACTAACATGATGTTACTAACCGTTGAATGTTTTTTATCACTATAGTAGATGTTAATTGTTCAATTTAGGCATATTAAATATTTTTAGTAGGTGATACATATTATTCATTAAATTTTTTTGCATATTTCTTTCCTACTGTTTCAATTATAGAATCACTATAATGGATTAGCAAGAAATACAATACAATTAATCTACAAGAGAAAGGGTTAAAGGGGGAGCTTTCTGTTATAAAATTGAGTATTAAACTGTTTTTAATCCCAAATAGCCCCTTAATTTTTAATCTATATTTTATTTGATCGTAAGAGCTCAGTTTAGGACTATAGTCTTACTTTTTTGGTCTGGCCAAAGATTTAGAATTTTTACTGTGTTGTGGCAATTTATTTAACTAGTACGAATTGCATTGTTTGACTGAATTTCTGGGCGACCAGCCACAAAATGAAGTTTTTCTACTAGGTGTATTTTTCAATCATAAATAAATACCTTTTTAAAAAATCCATTGTGAATATTGCTATAGCACATTATTGCATGTTATTTGAGTAGGCCTATATTATTATGTATTTCTAAGGCTGGTATGATTTGCATTAGTTGGCCTTTCATTACTTTTTCATTGTATTGGCTTTTTCATGTTTGATTTATTCAACCAATTGAAGTATCAGGTTTTTTCTTCCATTTTGAAACAATTCCTTTTCTTACAAAGTTCAATATTGTAGTTGTGAGACATTTTTCTCTATAACTCAAGAAATTATCATACATTCCTCATTTTAATCGAAAAAAATATATAATGTAAAAAATTCGGATAAAATTGATTTGATTTAAATTAAAAGATGTATATTATGATTTCAGCCATCGGAACAACTACCCTTGACAGGCCTCCTAAGTTTCAAATCGTGTTAGTCACAAGTCTGTGTATGGTATTGAGTTTGAACAGATACTAATCAGCAGTGTGTTTACTGTGATACGGATAACTAGGTCCAGTGGCGGGTCTCTCGTAAGTGATCCCTGGCTTCGTAACCGTCTCAGGTGTCTTGTGTCCAGGTAAAGTAACCGTTGCAGCCAGTCTCCTCTCTTACGTTAATGTTAACCGTTGTGGCACGTCGGGCAATCTGTGAACATTACAATTATTGTAAGTTTCCTAATTCCTCGAGTAACTTATACTTTCAATCAAGTTGAGCGACTGTCTTTGATAGGTAAAATGTAAAATAAAAGCCCCCATTTGTAAAGAATGCTCTATTACAAAAAATAGGAAAAATTATTAATGGGGGGAATATAAACAAACTAGGATATACTTCTAACTCTAATTATTATTAGTTACAACAAGTTTACAAGTCAGTTCAGAAGTTCCTGTCGTATATCAGGAAGTTTTTAACAAGCTAGACATTGAACAGTTTTTACTGATTTGACACAAAATTTGTTCTTTTAACAGTGTCGGTAACATAAACTCGTATAATTTTAAACTCATAAAAAATCATAATCTATATTACCAAATTTCATAAAATTGATCCGCAAAGAAACGTTTATAGTTTTATAAGTCACTTGATAAACAGTTTAAAGTAGGCCTACTTTTATGGAGGAAATTCTCTTTAATTCTACCATACGAGCTCAAGTTTGTTGTATGTCTATAAAGGTTTTGGCCCTTTTAAAACTTGTTTGGGAATTTACCACTCATCCTCAGATTTAATTTTTGTCTTTAAATTGTTGAGTACAATTTGTTTTTGTGTATCGTAGATTAACCCTTCAACATAGGATATCTTTATTACTAAACAGACCCAATTGCAGTATTTGTTTGGCGCTCACCATGTTTTTGAACATGCAGATACTAAAACATATATTTCTTCACTATGAGACATCCTATTTATATGATTCTTGCAGTAAATTGAAAGGTAATAGTAACCCTACAGGCTAGACTAGGCTACAGTCCACTTAAGTTCTACATTTTACAAATGACAAAAAAATACATGAAACAAAAACTACCTGATTGATTATTGCAAAAACAAACCATAAAAAGTACCAATATGTAACCACAAATACAATGAAATAGTCAAACTAAATTTATTTACTATTTATTCTCTTTATTACATCGTATTTATGACCAAAATAACTGAGTACATAACCATAACAAACAGATCCGACAACAGTAACTTGACGAATCAACAGCTGATTTGATGCCTCACTCTAAAATACCTCTGTCTCTCATGTTGGTTGGAAATACATGAAAACAACTGAAATTACTCCTTGTAATATCCACAACGCCCTGAAAACGTCAAAGAGTCGAAATAGTTTGATAAACTGCCGAGGAAAGCAGCACATAATGGGTCGACACCGCGTGTGACTTACACGTTAAACTGCACTGCAGATGGCATTTGGCATGCTTACGGTTTACATGAAACCACATTGAAGGGTTAAAGAAAATATTGTAAGATAGGAGAAAAAAAATATTAAATAAGAGGCAAACTATGAAAAATTGAAAATTTATTTTTAAATACTATATCTAACTTTACCATGAAATGAACATTAGACTAAAAAATTGTTTTTTCATAAATAGGGCTGAAAGTACTCTATAAATACTGAGTTTTTTTTCAATTGCTAGTCTTGTACATTTTCTCTGTTTACCCTTTGTGCATTTGGAAATGTTTAGTTGGAGACTGGCTTCAAAATATGTACTGTTTTAGGTTATGCAGATCCAAAAGACTAACAATTTCTTCTCCTTTAGGCTTGCGTAGGGCGTAACTGCGCATAGCACTCGTTAATTTTACCTTATCTATTGCGCATGCGTGACAAGCCTTCACTTAGCGCACTGTCCTTCCTTGCATCCAATATTGTCAGGTATTCCTTTCACTACTAAGATGATGTTCAAATATCAAGTGATATTTTAACAAATTCAAATGGGTTTTTAACAAATTAAACATACTACATCTAGATAACAACTAGATATAAATATGTAGACATAATTTTTATGATTTTAATCACATTGCGAGCTTTAGTTTTGGGAAATTGATCTCATTTGATTTCATGAGTTATATATGTGTTTGCATTTCGAAAAGCTGGAAAATAATAAAAGACCGAGAAGGAAGAATATACTTTCTTACGATTTTGTAAAAAATTCCATCTTTGAACCTGGAATATTCAGACACTAAAGCTCGAAAATTTTGTTCTTTCATAATTAGCCCACATGTCATCTCGTAGTGTTAGGGAACCTAACAGTTTTGGGTGAAAATGAGAGATCATTTTCTATTTGCGATTTGCTCAGCGCGTTTGCGAGAATTTTTAAGGTTTGTGGGCAAGCTTTTAAAAATTTAAGAAAAAAGACTGATTTTGGTTCACTTATCGTTGAATACGATCTTCTAAGCTGAAATGTCCATAACCCTTATTGCGCTGCGATAGACATGCATGTAAGGGAGAAGAAATTACTCAACTTCTGGTGATTCCAGAATACATTTCTCAATTAATTTTGTTCTTTTCCCTCCCCTTGTCCCTCCCCCCTCCAGGCTTGCTATTTGAAGGCCATCGAGACTCGGCCAGACTTCGCCGTGGCCTGGAGTAACCTCGGTTGCGTGTTCAACGCTCAGGGAGAAATATGGCTTGCAATTCACCACTTTGAGAAAGCTGTGGCTCTCGACCCTAACTTCCTAGATGCGTACATCAATTTGGGCAACGTCCTGAAAGAAGCCAGGATCTTTGATCGGTGAGTACATTTCTTTATATTTTAGTTTGTTTTTTGTTTTTGTCATTGCCAACTGGTCCTTTTAACCCTTCAAGGCGGTTTGACGTGAGTTCCACATTAAGTCAAAAAAAGACACTGCAGCAGATGGACTTGAGTTTCACGTCATAAAACAACCCGTCAGCTAGCGACGACCTAGTGAACTTTTTCGAACTCGGACTGTGTGGAGAATATTTCTCATGAGTTTCTGTACATTTTCCAACTAGTTTTGATCATCTGTGAGTGCGACAAAGAGAGAGATATGTTGTTTACAAAGACAGTCTTTGTTAGTTGCGTCAACTTGGTATTCATACGTCCTATTTACTGTAGTTTTTTATATATATTTATAATCTTTACGATGTAAACTGACATCAAATTATATTCTAAGCTGTTGCCTGGATAATTAGGTGTTTATTGTGTCTTTATTTTTGGAAATGTAAATAAGTGATGTGTTTGTGAGAGATGCGTTGAAGTGTAACGTTAGTGATCCGGTTTATTGTAACTGGAAATTGGGTGGCTAGTTTTTTAGACTATTATTATTGATTTCCGTGGTTTTTATGATGTCTAGATCCAATGAAATAGATCGTTAGTTGGTCCCCCACATCATCTGACCCCACATAATCTGATGTAGGGTTATTGTCAAATGAGAGTGAGTGGACTTCGCCCGTGCTCTGTAAAAAACGAGCAGCAGGGTCCGGCGGCCTTAAAAAAACTACTGCCTTGAAGGGTTAATGTGTCTAAAAAATATAACGATAGTGGGAGCACTACAATGCTCTTGCAGGCTATGGTTTGCCTAAACATAATAACACGTTCGATGCGAATCACGCGTAAACGCATCACTTCGTGTCCATCCCTTATGCGGACAACGTGTAATTGCGTTCCTGCGAGTGCACTAATTTTCACTGGTTATGGAGCCATGGAACCAGTTGGAAGGTTATGTTTGACTGCTAATGTTGTCTGTAGTTGTTCCTTCACCAAGTATAAAGCTTTGTTCGCGATTTTAATGTTTGTAAGCTATTAAAAAATGAGTAACAAAAACCCTAAAACCCTTTAGCACAGAGCTTGGCGTACATAAAAATTAGAAAAATCATTCTTACCAAATCCTTTTGAGATATTTAAAAAATTCATGAGAATTTTCTAAATACTGGCATGGAAATAGTGAGGGAATTTTGATTTTGAATTTTGGTAGGTACTATGACAATTTACAAATGCGGTGGTCCAGGGTTGTCACATTGACCCAGTAAATCAAATGTGCCCAGTTAAAAACTAGTGGCAGGCAATTTGTCAGATTTTTATTAATAATCCCAATTAAGGTATAAACCCAACAAAAAGTAAAAAAATGTATTTGTTAAATTAGAAGAGACTAACATTTCGATTCACAATCGATACGCATATGTTTATTTTCAAACACAGTTGCTTGATCTCGGAATTGTTTATAAAAATATTGTTAGTGATAAGATTAGATTAATGTGATAAGTAATGAGGGTCATGTAGGCTAATAATTTAATCAACAATGTAATTTGTGCTTCCACAGATGTTTATGAATGATTCCCTTTGAAATGAATAAATTGTTTTATTTCCGGATAAGCTAGAAAATTCACTTTTTATGTGCACCACAGCGCAGGGGTGGTACTTAAAAAAAAGTGCATTTTCACGCTTATCCTTGGACAGATTTTGTTTAGCAAAATATTGTTAGATTTTAAATTAAAATTACAATATTTGTTATGTCTTGTTAGAATAATTGTATTAAGTTATTGGTTTTTTGTTATTTAAATTAACATTTTTTAACCGTCACCATTATAAAAATATAAAAGAAAAATAAATGATACTCTGAAAGTATTTTTATCTTTGGCTAATAAATATGTGTGCAAAGTTTGATTTCTGTTGCTTGGATGGTTCTTGAGATGTAATGACTTTTGTAACAAATACAAAATGGCGGCTAGCTTCTAAACGAAGGATTTTTCGACATATGTTTATTGGATTTTTTTGTTTATTTTGATGAGTACTACCGTCCCTTGAAGTTTGTCCTGACTTTAATGAACACCCAGACAAAACTCTGATCTTATTTAAATATTTATTCGGCAGTTTTAATCACATATTTCAGTACTAGCTGTTTAGATATATATGACTAAAAATCAGTGATGGGGTATATTTTAACTGCTGCAGGATGATACAACGATGCCAGATTGTCAACTTGGGTAATCTGAACATAGTTATACTAAGTACTGTACAACGTCCAACTCCTGGTGAAACACCCAAATCAATTCCTAGCTCAGCATTTAGTTCCACCTCAAGTTCAGAGATAGCAGCACAAGTGGTCTTGTCAGTGCTGCTCTTAGTGACAGTTGCATTAACTATTTTGATTATTATTTTTTAATATTTATAATAATTAACTAACTGTTCATCTGTTTATCACACTTATTGTAATAAGACAATTGTTTATATGTATTGCAAAACAGATTGAATCACAGTTTTATTTGTAAGAAAAACATTTATCTAAATTTTCTAATGACAGATCTTTGATGAATGGTGTTTTTTTCAAGCAATGTCTTGATTAAATTTTAATAATTTACAAATTTAAAAAATAATTTATAAATTACGTTTGAATAAAAATCATTCAATGTTTTTCTTTTAGTTTTATAATTAGAGACCTTTCAATAATGGTATCTGTTTATATAAACGTCAAAGCCCTTGCTCACTCACTCACTCATAACTAATCCTCCCACTTCCCAATTACTCAGGAGGTTGAAGTTAGGTATACTGGTTCTTTAGGCCCAATATAGGAAAGTCTAATAGTTTTTGTGATGATTTTACCATGAATCTCTACCCTATACACCTTCTGTTTTGGATTCCAACATTTGTTGTCTTAAGGTATAATCTGCTTTTTTATTTGAACCATTGAGCAAGCTAAAGAAGCAAACATAAAATAAGCACTCAACGGCATCTAATATAAATAGATTTTTTCAGTACAGATTTTGGAGGTTAAGTTTTACGATTCAAAATCAAATATTAATATGTTGGCCAAATTAAAAATAATTACAATGTTTATACATATTACGTTTATTATAATTATAATAATTTCCTGTTGTTTATTTTTATATTTTCCTTTTGCTATCTGATATATATAAATGGTTGATATTGTGCGTTAATATCGAATATTTGATTTTGTGTGTGTGCGTGTACACGGGAGAGTGTGTACTTACCAGGCTGTAAAATGATCTAAGGTACTCGGGTAAAATGATTTAAGTCCACATGAATACACGCATTTGTTACAAATATTTTGGCTTAAAATACCTGGATAGGCCATAAATTCAGAAAGGTAATACAATAATTATATTATGTTTTATATTTTCTAGCGAACCTAAGTCGAATAAATTTGTTTAATAAATCGCTGCAACGTGCGACAGGTATCACTAATCGAATATCATTTGCTTTGCATTTTTGAATTTACTCTTTTTAACATGCTATATTTGAATGTGACTGATTCAAACTTCAGTAGTTTAAAGTCTCATAAAATAAATTGATTTTATTAAAAGCACATGTTTACTGTTTTCAGTTTAGTTTTGTTACAGTTGCACACAGTTTTATAATGCCTATGATAATATCTAAACGTATGGTATTAGTCTTATTTTAGAAAAAAATTGTGTAATTCACGATAATTAGGAACCGTTTGTGTTTCCTAATGGATGAGAGAAACGCCATTCATCTGCCTTTGTCAAATGAATCAGTGAAATGTGTTGTAAATAAGAGTGTTTTAAATTAAATATCGTAAGCAGTGGTCTTGACTGCGAATAGCTTTCCTGGAGCTCGGCCAAGGTTGCACAGTTGGCTCCAGTTTTGAGCAAACGCACCTGTTAACCAAAAGCTTCCCTTCACAGATCCAATTTTCACATCCAGATTTACAGTATACTATGTCAATACTATCTCATTTTCTCTTTTGTGGGGAGGTAAATAATGAAGTTTAACCTTAAAACTTTAACTCACACAGGTTTTGTATTCAAGTGAGGTTTTTTAAGTATTGTAAAAGCTGAATGTGAATATGCCAATCAAAATTATTTGATTTTATTTGTTTAGGTACCTGTTTGTTTATCGAATCGAACCCAGGTAATCCGAACTATCTGTTGGGGAAAAGGTTACTGAGTTGAAATTAAAAACGAAGCAAAGTAAACTGAATTATAACACTTTCATCTAGAGCACAATGTTACTTATTATACATTACTACAAAGAATTAAATACAACAACTTACTTTTTGGAAACATGAGAATTCAGTTATCGGCTTTTGACGTAAGAAAGAAATCATGTTAGCAAACCTAAAGTTGCGCCATCGTCCCATAAACATCAAGCATTCGGATGTAGCAGAAACAGTTGACGTCATGTAGGCAAAACATGTATTGGACTAACCTAGTGAACTGTGACAAGACTAAGGTAATTTATCTAAATACACAGTTCGGTTCGAAAATAATGGATTTTATCAATACTTTTAATGCAACTTTACACTGCATTTTCAGATAATCCGAACAATAATACAAATAATTTGGTAATACAAACAAAGTTCGGTCCCAATTAGTTGGATTACCGGGACTCTTGTGTACCATTATTATTATTATATAATTTTATATTTTTTACCTTTTGCTTTTAAAGTAATCAAATTATGTATCTCAATAAAATATTATCGGGATTTTAGACAGTTAAATATAATTGAATTATATAGTTTCCAATTAAGTGTGAGAGTGTTGCAGTCCGTTATGTTTGTCAGTTGAATTAATATATTCGGGATAATGCATTGTGAGAGATCATTGATGACAAAGCTAGACCATTGTTACATGAATGATTTGCCCTGTTTGAAACCGTTGGTCAAACTTTGCATATCAGTCATAGTTAATGAAGTAACTTAGTACAGTATGATCGATTTTGATTAATGATGTAACTATATCCATTAATAAATTTTTTGTTATAATGCTTGAAAATCCGTTTTTCTATACATGTGATGAGTTCAAAAAAGATGTATTTACCGTCCCAGGTAGAAAAAAAATCATCAGGTTTCTAGGCCATGAATAAATCTTAATTGCCTGTTACTTTGTAATACAGTAGCATGAAAAGGGTAAAAAGATGAAGAGCAAACTTTTATAGTAAATACAATTTAAAAATTTAGATTTTTGCAATGTTAAGCTTAATATATGTGCAGTAAGATGAAAATTTGTTTTTCGGACCAAAAGTGTCTTTTTCATCCTCGCTCATTTTCATTTAACTTGATGTCAGATGAAAAATTGACACTTTAGGTCCCAGTGACCTTGTTAAGTGTATTATTCTCAATTTTCAGTCCATCTAATGTTAGCGTTTCAACGTCAGATAATGAAATATACTCTTAACATCAATAAGGTTATATGAAAGACAATGTGACAAAACTTTCAGCTGTAAGAAACAAATAAGTGTTGAAAATACATATAACAAAATCAAATGTTGCAGGCGATGGATTGCCTGCACTATCTTTCTCGCATAGGTACGTGGTCGGCCTTTTTCACGTAGTACAGGTGATAGATTGCCCGCTCGGTCCTAAAAGGATTAAGGAAAATAACTGATTAAAGAAAACATTATTTGCATATTCTTATTTTATATCAAATGTAGCCTAAAAAGTAAATGGTACAACCATTTTTAAGATAAAATACTGTATTGCGACAACCATAAAAATATTATTCTTTTGGGTTTACATACAGTACCATAATATATTTTACATTGAATAAGGAATATTTTTATTTTACAAACTGTCCTCCACCCTTCAAAACTTTATGTCCGTGCATTAATGAAGTTTAAAGCTGTTTTACAAAATAATACTGAACAGTCTAAAGATTACTGAAAAATAATTAAAAACCAAATCAAATTGTAAACAGCTTAAATATTTTACCCAGTACAGGCAGAAATGGGAAAATTTCATATATAAGCAGCAAATTTTGATTATGTATGAAGAATATTTAATTTTTCAATAGATATAATGTCATTTATTATTTAGTTATCTGTTAGTACAACAAATCGCTTTGACCAGTCAGAAAAGTTGCTACTATAAACAGATGCTATTATTGTTGAATTAATTGAAGTCGGGATCGTGACAGTTATTATAATAGAGGTGGTGTTATTTTTACCCCGGCCACAATGGAATGTTGATGTTTCCCATTGGCGAGCTGCCTTGCTCGCTCCGTCTCATGACATTGCGTTGCGGTAGTCGCTTCTCCAGTCAGTCTTGCGTGTTTTATACGAAATTAAAAACGATATCAATGAACTGACACATACTTTTTCCCTTTCAAAGTAAACTAAATACAGTAATATATAACTTTAATGAAACTCATTTATTTGTGCACAGTTTAATTCTTACTAACTAATTTAATAAGTTAAAAAATGTTCGGGTGTTAATTCCCTCCCTTCATCCCAATGTAATAAACACATTTTTTAGCGATTTTTATTGAGTGATGTGATCTGTTGCTGCATACCAAATTTCATGAAAAGTGGTCGAAAAATAAGAAAGATATTAATTTTCTTTGTAATCTTAATAAGAACAACATTGGTGTCTTAGACTGTGTTTATTGCAGATAGTAAATTTAACTTTCCTTAGGCACCATTACTAGTGCTTTTTGAGCTATTAAACTCAAACTTATTATTGATTGTTACAAATATTTAAAAAGGTTAAAACATATCATTTAATAGTGACGGTCAAATTATTTTGGAAATTTATTGTTTTAATATGTTAAATTTTTGTATGTTTATATCATAATAATTTCCTTTAAATGTGCCAGGAGTTGTTACAAAAGTGAAATTAGGAGATGGCCTCTCTTAGAAACAAGAGTGACAAAATGGAACGTTAACCCTAATTGGGTTTGGGTGCGAGGGATGAACCAGAGTGTCGTGAGCTGAGAGAGTTTTAGCGATCATCATTCTTCTACGCTTACCTGACTTAAACGTTGATTCAAGCGGTAAATTAAGTGTCACTTGCAACTGTTTTGATTCAGATTTTTATAAAAATTTATTGTATCGGTTTAAATTTTTTTCGTCGTTGGTAGTCTAAACCATATCGGAATATCTTGTAAATTATCATTCGTGAATCGTGGCCCCTTTTTCGTGCAACTTTGCTTACTTACAATTATAAATCTTTACATTTATAAAGGTTTAATGTTTTATTTAGGAGTTCCAATGTAAATCCCACTTGAGGTATAAGGTATAATTCCAGACGATTGCTTTATCAAGTTCTTGAAAATATCTGCTTTAAAAATATAAATAACATAAACCTACCATCATCCTCGATGAGTTTCAAACTAAGAACACTAATTTAACCGTCTGTAAATACTCTTTTTTCTTTGAATGGTCAAGATAATTCATTATAAACAAAAAAGATTATTTATTTACTTTAAGTGATTGTGAATCATTCATAAAAATTTGTAGTATAACTCAGCCTTTTATTTTATCAATGTTTTGTATTTGTTCATCACTGTGCGTGTATCATCTATGTTGTGGAAGCGATTGTGTTTATTGGATTCAGTTAACGGATGTATATTAAATTGGATCCAAAGTTAATAACAGCTAGTGAAAAATAGAAAATAATTTATTGGTTTAAAACTCACTTTCCAAACAATGATTTAGCACATTGTAAGATATTGTTACCATATTAATTCTTATTTGTATTATCGTTGACATATAATAAGATCAAGTTCCTTTTAGTAATTTCGAGGACGTTTTAATTAAGCTGCTAGCACAAGATTACGTTTCTTAGGGTCTGTTTTGGGAATGGCCATTTCCCCAGGGCCTGGGTAGAGGTTGAGGCCATGTTCCCTGTTAGACCCTTTCAATTGATTTTGTCTCCTGAGAGAGTAATGTGCCTCTTGTATTCTAGCCTTGTGGTCTCAAAGAGAGTAATGGAATTTGCATGTCTAGTGGATTAGGAATTTGGTTGGCTGTACGAGAATTTAGTGCCTCTGAGATTTTTCTGTAATTTTCTTAAATTAATAATGATTTAAGGATTCGAATTAATTCAATTTTTAACCATACATGTATAGGAATGATATAAGAATCAAAATCACTGAAGTAGGAGAGTTTCAATCATGTTAGAAATTAATTTTCAAAGTAGTTTTATATCCCAGTAAGATTAATACTGTATTAAAACTTTGAAAGCTATGTAAAAGCTTGATGTAGGTTTTTCTTTCATATTCAAAACTTGGGAGGTTCTTTTCAATTAAGTCCGAAGTAAATTTAGAAGCCAGTATTATGTGTTGGTGGAGAACGAGATTAAATAGCTTTTAATTATTCAATCATAGATAGTCTTAGTAATGAAACTAGTTAAATTATATTTTTCAAATATGTTGTTACTAAAATGTTTTTTTATTCTTTTTCCTAACAATCGAATGTTTTTTGTTAACTTTTAAAGGTTGGAGAATTTACTAACAAATTAGGAAAGACTCCACTTTCAGTATAAATAAACGGTACGAGTGGACTGACACATACTTTCTCCCTTAAGTAAATTTAAAAAATACAATCTGTAATAAAAATATCTTGTTCTTCAAAGTTTATCTAAATATCATTTAATAATTTAGTGTTTCAAAAATAATCATCCCGTTTCTGAAAATAAAAACAAAGAGAGACAAAGTTAAATTATACTTTATATATTTTTTTGCTGAAAATTTAAAAATTTGATTTTTTTGACATTTAAAAGCCCATAATTCGGATGGTGTCAAATTATTTAAAAATAGTTAGAGCCGTTTTTGAGAAATTTGGATTTTTCACGTTTTTTAAGGGTTTTTAGGGATGAACTACCCTTAAAAATCAAAAATTCAAAAAATGAAAAAAACAACCTGGAGATACCGTGAATATATACATACATGCCAAATTTCGTCTAAATCGGACCAACGGGTTAGGCTGTGGCACTGTACACATCCAGACACACACGGACGGACAGACATCATGTCCAAACCCACTTTTTTGGATTCAGGGGACCCCTAAACGGATATATCCACTCTCAACTCAGATTCGAAAATTTTGACGAAAACAATACTTTCTCCATATATAAGGGGAGAAAGTAAAAATAGTTCAAAATTGACTGATGGCCAGATAGAGGCTTTTATTAAGTATTACTTAAGAGCATAGATCAGACCTATCAGCACCTGGTGATTTGTGTTGGGAACCTAAGTTGAGATTCCTGTGAATTGTGTAATACTAGTGGAATCTGGCGTCTGTTGAGGTGATAATTTTATCCACTCTATGGCATTTTGACAAGATCCTAAGCCATTTCAGTCCATTTGTAGTGTCCAAAGTAATTTTATTCGCCAGAGTTTAATTTGATAAAAAAACAAACTTATGATGCAATGCATTTTAATTTCACTCCATCATTTTTGCGTCATTGAGTAAAGTACAGCTTGACGTGTATTATTTTGATCCTGTTTACTATAATTCTTAAAGATTTCTGATTATTTTCCGAATCAAACAAAATTTTCTCTGATACATAGAGCTTATATTACCATGTTTTTTTGGAGGGCAGTAAAAAGTAAATATTTCTTAAATAACACGTTTAACCTAACAGAGAGAGTTGCCGTATTCCTAACTAATTTGTCCTACAACGTTGTGGTAATGTCACCCCTGTTTATCTAGATATTATTGTTATCTAGATCAATATATATAGTTACGTTATACAAATTTGTTTACTATCTAGATATATTACGTGAGGGTCAGTAAGGACTTGAAGTATTTTAGCAGTCTACTGAGTTTTATTGGTTTCGGTAATCAATAAAATTGATGACCAGTACAGTAACTCAGGGGTGTAACATGCTGACTCAGTGAGTTAAATGTAAAGGTTGCTGGGTCAAAACCAGTGGCCAGAAACTCCTGTCAGATCATGATCTTGGGATGGTTATAGATTAGATTAGATTATTGAAATGGCGACCATACCACAAGATAGGTATTTTAAGGCAAGTATGAATGAGGATTGTGTGTAGGATGATTGTGGAACAATCTTGTAGTCTTGTCACTAAGGCTGACATGTTCCTTAAACAGGACTGTTAATTAATAGCCCAACAGCCGATGGCAACAACTAAGGGACGTACAGTTTAACGTGGAGTCTGAACCATGGCCTCTGAATAGCGAATTCGTTTAATTATGAGGATTGATTTTATGGATTAACGTAGTATTCAATAGTGCGGACGTTAATCCACACAAAAGAACACTACATCCACCGACCATCGCTCACAACTATCCACAATTCGTGACCTCCAAGTAGCTGGATTACAGGATGACGCCACCATCCCAGTCAAGCTAGCCAATATGACTCATGCCGCTACGATACTTTTTTGTCTTTAATTCACCGCAATGGCCCTATACTCATGGTAATGAGCATTTGAGATTTAATTTTTTTAAATAAAATTAATAAGAAACAATTACTTTATTATGACGGTAACTGTCTATCATCTACCATAATATTTTGTAATTACGCAGACAGACGGACTGACAGAGAGACCTAAAGTCCTAGGTGGCAGAAAGTAAAAAATATGAGGTGACTTTTTAATTAGCTTTTAGACTATTAAGGGAATTAAATTCATTTTGATGTGTTTACAGTTGATATTCGCGTTTGACTAAGCCATGAGCTAAACACTCGTAAAAGGATTAGCCTACCTTGAAGATCATTAAGTCATAAGGGGTAGGAGGAAGGGAGGGGAGGGGTTATTTGAACCCTTCCATTATCCAGGTTCTCAGCGCCAGATGGGTTGAATTGTTTGATCTGAGACTCGTCGACACATTGTCTCACCTTCTGTGGCAGAATCGGATATGAGATTGGTTTCCATCATATGCAAAGAAGCACAATTTTCAAAGGTTGAGCTTTTCCCTGTGCGTGGTTCTTTTTAAATCATTTAACTATTTGTTTTTTGTTGAGATATAGTATTTATTCATTACAGTAGACTCCCGCTCATCCAGACTAATGTGGCGGACGTCCGGTCCAGATTATCGGAAATCAAGCAAATATTTGTAAATTTTTTCGTCAAAATACGTGCTAATACAAACGGGAGCGTTTAAAACAAATTAAAACTCATCGTAATAAATTACAGTCGACTACTGTAGTGTATTAACAGTACAGCAAGGAATAAAAGTCACAGAAGTCAAATAATAAGTTCACGAAATGAACATTAAATTGTATTAGTGTATAAAAATAATATATTGTACAGTACTAAATTCAGTAAAGTTAAGAAATTTATTTTAAATAAAGTAAACGCAATAAATTAAAACTTTAGTTACATACTTTCAGGATGTTAACTGTAAAAAAAAGCTATAATTAATTGGTAAATTTAAACGTTACAAATTGGACGTGAATATCAAATAACTTTAGACAGTTATTACGCAATATTTTAAATAAAAATAAATACTGTAAGGTTTTCTAAAACTGACGTCTTTGATCGTGGCCTGCTTTACCGTTTTGGCTTGTTATTTTGTCGCTCCGGCATGATTGTCGATCTGGACTAGCGGGAGTCTACTGTATTCATCCTATTAATAAGTATAGTGTTTTATATGTTTATTTTTATTAGGTTGGCTTTTCAGGACCATAAAAATTAGTTGATTTAATACTATACATATTAATTTTTTAAATATTAAATATATACATTTTTAGGTAAACTTTTCAAAGGTTTATGAAAAATTTATGTTTGTACAGAATCTCTTTTTAATGGTCTACAACAGTATTTACATTCCAAACATAGAGAAAATTAAAGGAATGGAAAAAACGTGTTACGTAATTAATTTTATTGAAAGTATATTAAATGGGAATCATTTTGACACACACTAGTGGAAAACACTTGGACGATGCACTAGTAGAAGTGTTACAAAAAACCTTGCCGGTACTTAAGGTTTAAAAACAGTAGTCAATGTGAGTGTTCAAAATTCATTTTACATTTGCCATGTACACAGTAATATACTTGAAACAGATCAGGGCCTGGTTGAAAGGATTAGCCGTGCTGAAAAGCATTTTCCTAGTCCAGCTTAAAACCCTCTGTGACCATTCAGCAGTTCTGTGTCTGTCCCTCGTTCCATTGGCATTCAAAGAGGATATATGTGACCTCCCCTTCACCTAACCATAAACTGAATATCAATTATGTGTCATTTATATCCTACCGAAGAGGAACTACGAATTACGTTTAACTGGAATAAAGAAAACCATTACTAAAGGAAATGTAAACCAGTTAAACTAGCATTTTCAAGAATATAGAAAAGATATTCTCTTTTTCTATGAATTTAAACATTTAACCTTTACATTTGCTACAGTAACTGCCGCCCGCCGATGGTTTACTGTCGCGGTTGCGACATTCAGTAAGCCTTTATTTATTGCACTCTAGGGTGCCTTAATATTATGCAGATTGTTTTGTATGTAGTATCGATGTAATCGGCAAGCTTCAAGCTTTCTGCCGATGCCTGTCTGCAGACGTTTACTTTATTCTCTGATCGACAACGAGCGATGAAAGATGCGTCAGCTGTCTGCTTTTGAGTCGTTTTGGTTATGTTATTGTTGACATAGTTTCATCTGATAGTATTTTTATTTTCTATAAGAGCATAACATTGTATATATTCTTTTTCCTTATTAAATTTAGAACAAAATGGCTATTTTGGATTTTTGATTCAGTGTCATTTACTTTAATTTGTGTGGGAGCAAACTTCAGAAATGTTTATGGTGTTCTACTTTTTTTGTGTTTACAAAAGGATACAACAGCAAAATATAAACGTTAGTAGAAACTAACGAATAAAATTATATGTAATAGCTACTTTTTTTCTGTGGTGATTATATTTTTATGATTTTTTGGGATACTGTAAAAAACAGTCAAAAAATGGTCAACTCTCAGGGGTAAAATAGTGAACCGCTGGAGGGTTGACACCACTGTACTGTAATGATACACCTTGTCAATACATATAACACTATTAACTGTTTTTAAAATTAAATTAGTTATAAAAATATGAATATATTCGCAATACAATAATATTTTAAGAACCAACAAACAAACAATATGTTATTTAGATTTTTATTGCTGACATTTTCCATCACGAGATTATGTCAGTTTAGTTTCCATATAAATACCATAAATCCACCATTCTTGCTTAGCATAATTTATCAATTACTTGCATCATCTATAGTTTTTATGTATACATATTACATAAAACTATACAGCAATTTGTTTTTTTTTTATATTTTTATTTCAAAAATTAATTATATATGAACGTGAAACGGCACCGAGGAATATTTAAATGAATCATTTTTATTCTAGATAGGTTAAAAGTAATATTTTTTTTTGTAATATTAAGTTTACTAAAAATTTAACTTAGCTTATGGAGAATAAAATTAAACAATACAAACCAAAACAGCTGTTTATAAGTTTCAGTTTTGATTGAAGATGGCAAAGAACAATATGTGAATAGAGGTTTTTCATAAATATTTATTTTATGTATGTAATAAATGTAAAATTATCAGGTTACTAAACAATTTGTAAAAACTTAAGGATAACATAGCTGTGCGAAATAAAAGCAGGAAAAGTATTTCCAAAATCTTATTTTGATAGAAAACGTATTTGTTATTGCTTGAAGCCACTGTAACAAACCATTAATATGTGTAAAATTAAATTTCTCTATTGCTTTTCAATCCTCATTCCTTTTCTAGTAAAATCAGTTGATCACAGGATAAATAACAAACTGTAAGGACATTTAAATTCAGTATAAGATTAACTAAAACAATTGAGGTTAAAAATTTTTAAACGACTAACTTGGCCGATTTAGTAGCGCTCAGTAATGTACGCAATCGCGTATCGACAGCTATATTTTTGTTCATATTTATGCATATTAATTAAATGAAAACTATAATTTAAACCACATCAAATGTTTTCAAACAAAGAAATGAAATTTTGCAATTACTTGAATACTGTATTTAGAGATGGTAAGTATATTATTATCTGAACATTCTGTACCAGGAATTGTCAACGCCTCAAGCCCTGACTTGACATTTTCCTCTTGTTCAATCTTGTTTACAGAAAGCTTGTTATGCTGTTCTTTGTCTAAGCTCTCTTTGCTGAGTCCGGGCTTTTCGACAAGAGATGATTGTTGGATTCTTGGCATTCTTGTTCACAATAGCCAAGGCGTTAACTATCCTTCTCTTATTCATGTTCTGCTCATTAAAATTTTCCCCCATGAGTATACTGTCCCTCAATGATGGCTCTCAAGGATTAACGTTCCTGTGTAAGAACATTTTTGTTCTTTGTATTAACGTTTTATTAAAATTTCTCTTAATTTAATATTCCAAATTTAAAAGTATTTCTGTAAAATACTTGTATATTCTGTGCAAATTTTTAAATTAGTCACATGTAGTTAAGTGTCTCTTGAATAAGAGTGGAATGTTTCTATGTTGTTTCAATGTACACTGTGGTTTTGAACTCTTACCATTGTAGGAAAATCCAAAATTGAATATATACATAAATCTGTACAATGTAATGGTGCCTACATAGTGTAAAAGTGCAATAAAAGAGGCCATGTAAAACTACTTTGGAGCCCATTGGAGGCTTTCTTCCTGTAATCCTAAGGGACTGATGGGTGGGAATTCAAAATTCCCAATCTCCGTCGATCTGAAGCAGATGCTTGACCGGGCAAGGGCAATCATGCTAGTTTCCACTTCTAAATATAAAACCACACAATTTATAACTAAGTAAAAGGTATTTTTAGTTATAACTCTTCACGAAACAAAAGTTCAAGACAGACTGAAGGTCACCTAACCTCCCCCCACCACCACTGACACCCCAGACAACAGGCACTCCCGAGTTTCAGGCCGAAATATTACAAACTCCATGTTTTGTAAAAACTTAAAATGAAAAGTGAGCGTTGCGCTCACCTCTCGACCATCCACGGGCCAATGAGTGTACCAATGTCTACCTTACGCCAGGACCCAAAAAATGTGCGTCAATTTAAATGCCTCATTGGATACGAAATTTAAGAGTCTGCATCAGTGGTAGGCATCTTGAATTTTAGTCCCGTAAGAGCAATGTTAAATTCTGGCGGAACATACCTTCACTTTGGCGTGTGTAGTGGCGTTAATTATCAAAGTATCGATGTAAAACTTTGGAAGTACATTGATGAGATGTGGCTCAAGGGCATGACCTTTTCAATATGTTCAAAAATTTAACTCGATATAAAAACAAAAATCCAGGAATATTTTACAAAATAAATCATTATTATTTTTTTATTGAGAGCGAAAATAAGAAATTCTGTAAGGTGGTGCCCTGGAGGACTGTAATACCTTTAATTTGACACCTCTTCCGTTAATTTATGACAATAGGTCAAAGAGATATAGGCGCCAGAATTTAACATTGCTCTTACGGGACTAAAATCCAAGATGGCTACCACTGATGCAGACTCTTAATACGAGTACATAAATATTAATCCACGGCAATAAAGAGGTGATGCATGTGGAGGACACTCTCGCAGCAGAAACGGATCAGCAAACCAGATGACGTCGGCGAGAGAGCGAGGCGAGATTGGGGTTTGCGGTCTGTTGACGTTGAGCGTGGGCCGAGTGTTCTGGACCGGAAGAAATCAATCGAAACCGGAAACCGCAGCTGGCTGAGCGTCGGAGTCGAAGGGTTCGGTGTTGGCAGTATGGCACATCGATTTAACACTTTCAGTCTGTAGTTTAGTCGACTTTACATTTATTCGGTTGACACATACTTTCTCCCTTTAAAATCCCCTTCTGACAAACGGATGGAGTAATATTTTCTCTTAGGCAATTATGTCGTTTACCTTTCATCATGAGTGTTGATTTTAAATGACAGCTGGTATAGATACACTATAACGCTAAAACCAAAAAAATGTGGAATATTCGATCCTCAAACCCTCAAACCACAAGCATTCTAGCTCTTCATACTCGGGATGGACTAAGATTAGTTTGAATAACCTTATGTTTTATTTAATACAAAATCTGTAACATAGGCTACTTTCAAGACGAATTTAATACACTAAAACCTCGTTCATTCGGTTTTTATAGGACCAGGGACATTTCGGATGAGCGAATTTTCGGATAAACTGTTTTACCGAATAAATAGCTGCCATACCCGTAATACGGGCGTGCATTACGCTTGAGTTTGTTTGATTACAGTGTTTATATAAAGACTTTATTTCGACCGACAGAATTGTGTACGGTTGGCCGAAAACGCCACGCTGTACCGGCCGAAAACGCCGCGCAGTACCGGCCGAAAACACCGCGCTGTACCGGCCGAAAACGCCGCGCAGTACCGGTCTAAAACGCCACGCTGTACCGGCCGAAACGCCGAGCAGTACCGGCCGAAAACGCCGCGCAGTACCGGCCGAAAACGCCACGCAGTACCGGCCGAAAACGCCACGCAGTACCGGTCTAAAACACCGCGCAGTACCGGCCGAAAACGCCGTGCAGTACCGGTTGAATACAGTTCGCGTCATTTAGGTTATCGCAAATCGCGCTTTACTTTTCCAATTACATATTTATTTTTCTCCATTTTCGGATTAGCGAGTGCCGGATAAGCGAGGTTTTAATGTAAAATAAAGATACGAAGGCCCCTGTAGACGGGGACAGGTAGTGTTGTCCGGTAGACCCAGCCAGCCAGTATCTGTCTCCTAGTAATAGAATGTCCTGAACGACGGCCAATAGCTAATAGACGCCAGTAAAGGCAATATAGTTTGAGTTTAGTGGCCGCTCAGAGGACCGTAGCGTGGTCACGTGACCTACTGGTGGAAATTATGTCTAAAAGGTTTTGGCTGCCAGTTTAAAGCACTGAACGCCGTAGGAGGTTTTTGTCGAGATGCGATTGAGTTATCTTTTATTTATTCACTGAAAATGAATTTACCTTCAGAAATTTGTAATAAACATCATGAATTGATTCAATAAAGATTTGTTCAAAAAAATTTTATACCTAGCTAATGAACGGAAATGTTAATAATGGGATAAAAATATGTTATGACTATTTTGAAAACAAAACGCATAATTTATTACTAAATAAAAGGCTTTTTCGTTGTGCAAGGTGTGCTAATTGTTCTGTAATTTGTCACGAAACAAAGGTGAGAGACTGATACTGTTGTCCTGCACTCGACTACTGACACCCCAAACAACAGCTATTCCGAGATTCAGGCTGTGTTACAAACTCAATTTTGTAGAAACTTTAAATGAAAATTGAGCGCGGCGCTCACCCCTCGACTATCCGTCAGTATATACATTTGAAAGTGCGAATTGGCACTTTTAATTAAAAATTAATACCAATGAAATGCGTAATTTTTAAAAAAATTTTTTAAGCCAAGTATGAAGAGAAATGATTGTGGATGATAGACACGATCGTGTCTTGTTACTAACTAACCTGACATGTCCTTAGACAGGACTGTGAATATCCCAACAGGATGGCAACCTAAGGGATCGTTTAACGTGGAATCCGAACCACGGGCTCTGAAACAAGGGTCTAAAATGAGATGGTCGGGACGTAGTATTCAACAGTCACGGCTCCACACGAGAACAGCACTCCACCGACGGCACGACAGCCGGCCGTCGCGGGCCCGCCACAGTGGCCGCGACTGCACGGTCAACATCGGCGATGGCAACTGACACCATCCCATCCCCCGGACAGCCCACTCCCTGTCAATAATGAACAAGGCAAGAAAAGAGCATCTCGCTTCAAGGCGTCATCAAAGTAAATAACATAAATAGCGAATCATATTTCAATCCCAAAAATCTACGAAGGGGACTAAAATTGTAATTACTGAACAAATTTGTAAGTGAGGGGAGGGTGTAGAGAGTGTCGAGTTCCACTTGCACCTCGTACCTCAGTCCTTGTAATCGATGAGACACTGTTTACCCGGAGTCAAGGAGCAAGACGCCGCGGATCGGTTCAACGGGAATAACAAACAAACGTTCGCTAAGGGGTTATAAATACACGGGGGGTCGGGGATGTCGCCATGGTAACGGCCGCCCCTCCTGAGCAGCGTGCAACAGCAACAGCGACGTCCGACACCCAGTTCACAGTGGTCCCGCGCCGCGGCCGCCGCACACAGCACGGTTCACAGCACCGCCCGCCGCTGTTCCGCGTGATGTCATGATGCCGCTCCCATGGATTACCAGTGCATCATCGTGTACACCATCATCACCATCCTGCCCCACCGGCAGCTGCCCGCGGTCCACGACAGCCCGCCGCAGAGAGGCTGTCTCGCGTTCATCAAACGCTGGATCAAGAGGTCGCTACTAGATACTACGCCAAAATTTAGCTACTTTTTCATTTATTTTCCTTTTAATCTATTAGTAGTTGTAATCTACGGATAAATATATGGCCTGCACTGTATAAGATAATTTAGCAACAGAGAAAAAAATTTTGGTTCTGTTTTACTATGGATCAAATATATAACCGAGTTGATTTTGGGCGGAAAAAATTCGAAAATTTAGGTTAGGTTGCAGAGGATCGTTTAGAATGTTTCTGTATCACATGAAAATATCCCCCAGCAAATTTAGCTTGGTTGGAGAGGTCATTTTTTCGTAAATCGAGAAATTGTTTTTTAATGCGACAAATTAAGCCTGGATATAGTGGTCATTGTTTTGAAAGGGAGTCCTATATCCTTTGGCAAACACCCTTCGGCATATTTAGAGTGAGAGGCCAATGTTTGGTTTGTCCAACGCATAAATAAATAAGATTCAGACGAAAATTTACCTACGTTGTTGATGAGTTTGTTTCATTTTCATTTACGGCGTTATTTTTGCAATACCGGTTTTAAGTTGATGCCTTATTTATTTCTTTGTTACACGGCCTTGTTAAAATATTAAACTGATAATGTATTTATTCTGTGAAATACGAATTGATTACTTTAAATTGCTAAGAGATTTTAAATAACGAACGAACATATTAAAATCAAAAGGATTATTTCTTCTTAAAACTCCATTTTCAGAAAGCGTTAAAATTACAGGTTACTACATTTTTAAATTACAAGTTGATCCATGTGATAAATGTTTTTCACAAATACCTGAAAACAAAAATAAATATTATTGAGTAGCAATCGGTAGAAGTTAAAAATTGGAAAAAAAGGATAGTAAAATATTTCCCCCCCCCCAAAATGAAGGAAATCCATTGTAGCGATTATTTAAACCACGCTCGACAATTTAAGGCCGAGTTAAAGATATAACTGCTGCACACGAAGGCTGAAGATGGTCCTTATACAGAGTGAATCACGTAAGGTGTCCAATATTGATTCCAGACAAACCGTTGGTCCTACAATGATGAAATAAAATTATTTCCCACTAAACCAACCCCAAGGAATAACGTAAAAAGATTTTTATTTTTTTTAATACAGGGTGTTCCAGAAAATGAGGGTCACTAGTTCGAATCTCGGAAATATCAAATACAAACATTTTGCCGCAATCAGATTTTGAATATCTCGATTTGTTTCAGATCGAGAAATCGATATAAATAGAGGTTTGTCTGTACATTGCTCAGAGTTATTAATTTTTTAGTTATTTTTACGTTTCGTGCGTTAGAGAAGTCTAAAGTTTTATCTCAATTTGTGTCTGTTTGCCTGAGACGCTCCAGGAGGCATTTTACGCCATTTTTCCTAAAAAGAAATCGGGATCACTGATAACAATGAAATTTATTTCATGCATTCTCTAAATATCATACAAGGGCATTCAATGCTTGAAATTGTCCGCCGCCCCTTTAAAAGTGTACAGCGAGCATTTAAAACCCACTTATTACGCGATATTAGTCGCATTTTGCTTTTAGTTTTCAATGAATCACCTACTGGCAATAATCATCTGTCTTTATAGTTTAATGATTTAATAGAAAGAAAAACAAACAGCTGTCAAATTAACATGAATATTAGTTTTTTTGTACTGATAATTTATTTTAAATTCAAATCGAAATCATGCTATATTAAAATGTTATCTTGACGTTTAACGAATTTTAATAATTATAAATATTTTCTGATCCGATCTAATTTATTTTGTCATTTTAATAAGTATCTTTTCCCCTTACACAGAATCTTACAACCCGTACAACGTACGAGCGTACTGCTAGTATTTTTTAAATGTTCCTTTCAAATGACTCCCACGGGTGTATTGCGATTTGAATTCAGAATGTGCGACGTACCATTGTATTTTCACTAATCCCTTTTTCAATTTCTCTTTGTTCGTATTCATTTCCGTTGTAACCTCTAAAGCTTTTATAGATTCGACGTTCACCATTTGGAACTAGCATTTACAAAACGTTCATGTTAATTCACAAAGCTTTTAAATAAGAATTCCCACTTTTATCTCTATATATAAAAGTGAATGTATGTATGTATGTCCTTTATGCGTTGCCAAACTACTCATCTGATCGCCATGAAATTTTAGGAAGTTGCTCTACATGTGTCCGGGAAGGTTTTAGTGAAAAATATTTTCGAAGACTCCGTAAATTTCTACTTTTCGACGTTTTAAATTTCTAATGTTAACCTTATGGAGAGTAAGTTTGTTTACAAAAAGTCTACAATGAAAACATTTGATTTCTTAGCAACAGCTGATTGGTTTACTTTCAATTAGCAATATGCTTTACAATCCAATGCCATCTGAATCATTCATTAATGTAAAACTATGAAGTAAATGTGTGCTGTACAAAATGAACAGCTTTATTCGCTACGTTAATAGTTTACGGTTTTGGGGGATTGTGTATTTATATTTTTTTATTTTCTGTCTGATTAAAAGTCGTCACGTGTTTTTATATGTTGGCCAAATAAAAAGTAATTACAATGTTTATATATGTTACGTTTATTATAATAATCAGCTGTTGTATATCTTTCCTATAAGAGCCGTATTACAGTTAGGTTTGGTTTGAGTTTGGATTGGATTTGAAAATTGTGAATTTATCCACTCAGATTTATTTGTTTTATGGGAATGTTATTAATATGTCTTATCGTTTCAGTATTGTTATTCACTATGACGCGACCCAGAATATATACCTTTCAACTATGAAGCCGCAATGCTATTCTACTTCAGAACCTGGCCAATCTTAAAGTTAACATGTATTTACTGTCAGGCGTTACGAAGTTCGCCGGGTCAGCTAGTGATGAATAAAAAAGAGTCACTACCTATATATAAACAGCAAAAGAATCGAAATAGAAACGTTAAAGAATTTTCTTAGTTATAACTAAACTGTTGACTCAGATCATTATGAATACAATGTTTTGGTCCTTCGAGCCGGATTTTTTTATTTTTCCTCGGGTCGTAAATGTTTTTTGATCCGTGAATGTCTTTATGTGATTATAGAATCATTTCGGCTTTGATGCGTAACCATCGAATAAGTAACAAAATATAAAAATACTGGAAATATGGGAGGATAGTTTGCCGGGCGAAGGGTCTTGTCGTGTCGGCGTAGCATGGCAGAGCAGACGGGCTCGTTATAGACGTCAAGCGCTGCCGTTCCCACCAAAGTTTCGCCGATACTTCGACAACTGGTGCGTTCGAATCGCCAGTGTTCGACTACTTATTTGCAAAACAACTCTTTTATATGCTTCATTTATAAGGGAGTTCGCCGTTGCTTAAACGTAAATAAACAGTATCAGTGCACTGACACATACTTTCTCCCTTAAGTAAATTTTATTTTATCAATAATATTCTTTAACCCTCGAAAGGTTTACCGTCGATTAATCGACGCCACCGCCCGGTCGTCGAAGGTACAGTCGATTAATCGACGGTAGGTAAGCTTTTACAAAAAGCAATGTTGCGTTTACATTTTCGGTTAAAACTACATCGAATTTAGTATCGTTGTTTTCTACAGATCATACGCTTTCCGCCGAGGTATGTTTCGTGTTGCTTACTCTATGCGTCAGAGTTCTGTGTTAGTTAAAACATCGGTCTTCAGTTGCGCGGTTATGTCGCTTTGTTCACAATGGTTGCGTTACACGTTCTCGTCGCGTTTGTTTGGTGTTCTGATGTCAATTTTACAATTTTAAAATGGATAGCAGTGACTTAAGTGTGTTAAACTATATATTTTTATTTTCCTTATTAAATTTTGAAAAACTTGGCTATCTTCAATTTTTGACTGTGTTTTGTGGGGAGCAAACTTTGAAATTTTTGTTATCAATTTCAATTGGATACACCCACTAAACCAAGATAAAAATCAAACATATTACTATTATCTTATAGATAATTTAATGTAGATTAAAATGGTGTATAATATGTCATAGTTACTATATTGTTACTATTTGATGTGAATTCTTTAGTAAAAGCCTGCAAAAGTGCCAAAAAGAGGTGAACATTAAGGGGTCAAGAGGGTTAACGTTTTTTTAATATTATTTAAAATATTTGTCAGGAATTTTTGCGGTCATACCCCCCTCCAGGCAATGCCTAAATTTTTGAGTGGCTTTTGTTGGGCGATGTGACTACACTGCATACCAAATTTCATGGAAAACTGTATTTATTTTAATTATTCGCCTCGATTACTTGATCGGAATTGCCTTAGAATTACAGGAATATTTTTATAGAGAAAGGTTTTGTTTTGTAACCAATATAAAATGATAATATATATAATTGCATTGATTTAGAATCCATCGTCAGAATTTATTTATTTTAAACGTGACGTAAAATGAATTTTGTGTTTCGCCAAACTTTCTATTGGAACAAACAAACATGTTTGTTTTCTTTTGACGTTGTTTGTGATAAAGGAAGGAAGTCACTATGAATTGTAAATTTAAGACATTTGATTTATTTACTCCCCGATTCTCTGCTAACATAATACGGTTTAAATTTTTCCCCTTTGTTTCCATCTTTGTTCGCAACTTGTTGAAAACATAAACGTTATATTTAGGAGGGTTATCTAGAAAAATTGACCCTGCCTAATTTTATAAGAGATAAAATACTCCGGATGGTAAATAGCTTTCATTACTTGAAAACATATACTGCATAAAAAACGTATATAGTATATTTACAGTATTTTTTTATTTCTAATATCCGCCGTTTATTTTAACAAAATGTTTTCGAGGTAAAAAATGAATCGCTTTAACCCGCGATGGTCGAGGGGTGAGCGCAGCTCTCACCTTTCATTTTAAGTAAAAATGTTGGAGTTAGTAATATCTAAAATTGTCTTTGGTAATATATAGGTCTGAAATTCGGAATACCTGTAGTTTGGGGTGTCAGTAGTGAGGGATCGGGGGGGGGGTTAGTGACCTTCAGTCTGTCTTACAACACACCTTTGTTTAGTGACGAGTAACAGTGCAGTAAGCGGAACTAAAAAGGCGTTTATTTAGCAACTAGCAGTAAGCCCGTCCTCTGTACGGGTTGTAGGATTCAGTTTAAAGAAGAAAGATTATCATACCAAAATGTAAACCTGAAATCCTAATCAAATCAATACAAAAAAATAAATAAATACCCAGCTTTATTATTTAGCATTACATTAATTAAATCGATTAGAACATTTATACAATTACAGTATTATAATTAGTTGTACGTTAAAAAACCTTTTTATATTGTATGATTTCGAAATGGGTTTAAAATCAATGACAAATATAAACTAAGTAATATTGATTTGACAGCTGATTGTTTTTTTCTATCCAATACTATAATACGAGCAAGGTTTGTATATATATTATAAAAATGACGGATCTCGAAAAAACAAATTTCATTAAATTTTGGAAATCATTTCCATGAAAATAAGTTCTAGATAGTCTAATGTCCAAAAATTCGTTTTTTATTAAGTTTACAATCTAAAATAAAACATACGCTTATAGGAATAAAAAGTCAATACAAACAAAACATTTTTATACGTTTTGACATTCTTGATTGAAGACTGCAACAAAACATATTATTAACAAAAAATATATTTTATGAATAAAAATAAAATAAATGCATTAAACATTACTAAACAATTTGTAAAAAAACTAAGGGTTTAAAACTTAAGGATAACATGCGAAATAAAAGCAGAAAAAAGTATTTATCAGTGTTTTGAAAGAAAACGATTCGTTGATTGCTTGAATACTGAACAAACTTATTATGTAAATTAAATTTCTTTTTGTTTCAATCTCATTCCTATAACAAAAATCAGTTATCACACTTATAATAACGGTATGTGGATAATTACAGAAATGATCGGTTTTCTAAAATGTAAACGGCATCGCTCAATGACAAAATGTACAATGTAAAAAGACTATACGAGTTTATACACATACTTCATTAGTTTTTTATTATTTATTAAATCGGTAATTCAACCACATAAATTTTATTAGTAAATTTACTTTGCTAATTAACTTGTAAAAATGATTATTATTTGACACTTGTCTATTAAATCTTTAAACCACAAAGGCAGCTGGTTATTACCAGTAGGTGGTTCACTGAAAACCGAAGCAAAATGCGAGCAATATCGCGTAAAAGTGGGTTTTTAAATGCTCGTTATTTACTTTTCAAGAGGCGGCGGCCGATTCTCTGGAATGGAGAGAATACATGAAATAAGTTTCATTGTAATCAGTTCTCCCGTTTTTTTCGGAGAAGACGGCGTAAAATGCCTCCTGGAGCGTCACAGACAAACAGACAAAAATTGAGATAAGACCGGTTTCGGCTTCTTTAACGCACGAAAAGTAAAAATAACTAAAAAATGAATAATTCTGAGCAATGTACAGACAAAACTTTAATTTTATTTATATAGATAAATTATGTATTTTGTGTATATTTTTTGTTTTAATACACTGAGTATTATGCAAATGACTTTCTAATATTGTCGCACAATATTAAAAAGACTCATATTAACACATTGTTAATGTGAGTAACACAAGTGACCTTGACCAACGGCGGGTTAACTTCTATACACAATGTAATAATACTAATTTTTTCGTAAATATTGCAACAAAGCTTGCATAATCGAACAGACGAGAGGAACGGAAAACAGTGTAATATTTTCCATATCATTAGAGAGTATAAAGACTCGCGATTCGGGCTTGGCTGTAGTCATAACATGGGCGCAACATGTGTCGCATGACGGAGCGTTCCAATATAAGAGAGACACTTTACAAACGACTCTGGTCACTCGAATTAAATCTCCTCCAAACTCCTCTTTTTGTTTTTACTTTTATTGTAAAATTTAATCTCTACATGCCGTATTTGGCCGGTGCAGCATTCTATGTTAAACGTTGTAAAATACTTATTTTTTATCAATCCTTGTAGTAAAACATATCATTCGATTTGGAACATTTTTCAGATTCTAAATACAAAAAATCATTCTTAATTTATGCGAAAAAAATTATAATTATGTATCAAGATCAAAAAAAGTATTGTATGATAACAAAATTAAAAAAGTAATGTTATATAGAAAATTGAAAAAAGTTTTAGTAAATAATCTAAGATAAAAAATATTCCCAATTTATTCCAAAACTGTTACAAAGGAGATTTGAAATATTATGTCAAATGTAAACAAAATACTTTTTACATTTTGTTACAATGTTGCATACTTACGTTTTTATTTTGCCTACTAACATATACTGTTTTTAGTCCTCATATTCTTACAGAAGATTCCTAAAATCTATTTCTTCATTGTTTCTCATAGATTTTTCATGAAAATCTGTATGCAGTTTAAGGTCACATCGCTTAATAAAGTCTGCTCAAACAGTTTGTTATTTCCTCGAGAGTATGGATAGGAGAGTATCCCCTTGAAATCTTGATTTTTAAAGTTTACTTTTAAATTACGTGTCAGTTTAGTGATAACGTTTATTGTATTCAATGAGCAGTGAATTTGAACTCCACCATTGCTTTGGTAATGTGAAGTTGTTCTGAAGTAGACGTCATCATCTCTGAACATCCCAGCGATGCCCTTTGTGCTTTAAAACTGGAAGAATTCGAGTAAAAGTTTCCCCTTTGCTACAAATACCTAATGTTCTCATAGTTCTCGTCATTTGTTAATACGGTTTTATTAAAACCATCCGTGTGTTGTTTTTTAGTATACGTGCCGTTTAAAAATGTATCTTATATGAGAAGAATAAATGTATTATTGTCAAATGAATAATAGTAACAAATGATTGATGAATAACATATACCATTTCTAATGTTTATGTTTTTAGATTAATTAAGATTTATAATTAGATCGATTAAAAATATGTAAAATTATTAAAATTCGTTATATGTCAAGATAGCATTTTAATGGTGTAGTATAATTTCGACGTGACTTTAAAATCAATGATCAATGTAATCAAACTAATATTGATTTTAATTTGGCAGCTGTTTTTCCCTTTCTAAGTATCTCACTTCGAAATAAATCACTCATTCACGTAATATTATCAAAATAAATTATCAATGCAACAATTAAAAAAAATAGTTTTTAAAAAACTACAATGACAGCTGATTATTACCAGTAGGTGATTTATTAAAAACTGAAAGCAAAATGCGACCAATATCGCGAAAAAGTGGGTTTAAAATGATCGTTATTTACTTTTCAAGAGCACGGACAATTTCAAGCATTGAAAACCCTTATCTGGAATGTAGAGAATGCATGAAACAAGTATCATTGTTATCGGCTCTCCCGTTTTTTTTCTGAGAAGACGGCGTAAAATGCCTCCTGGAGCGTCACAGACACAAATTGAGATAAGACTTGTTTCGGCTTCTCTAATGCAGGAAACATATAAATAACTAAAAAATTAATAACTCTGAGCAATGTACAGACAAAACTCTAATTTTATTTATATGGATTTAGCTTGCAATGTAACGTGCAGCTATTTGATTATTGTCTCTTCCAAGTTGTACAATTATATTTAAATTTTTCTTGCAGATATGAGGATGAATGAGTATTTAACGCTATTCTAATCCACCAATAATTAATTTATAATCTGAGCCGGTTATATTATGATCTATTTGCACAGCTCAATGTTGCATTGAAATGCAGATTGTATCAATATGTAAATGTGTACAAACGTGTCAATACGCCATTTCGCAAAATCATTACTTCTGCAATTGCGTGCATTGTTCTCGTGCCACCTTCATCGCTACGGGTCTCAATTGCTCTGACAAATTCGTAGTTTTTATATATTCTTATATTTATGTCCTTAAACACATATGTAGTAAATATATATTTACAGTGTTGTCAATTTTGTCATGCTAGAGATATGGGATTGTCCGTTGATCATTATTTGTCGTTAGCACCCGCATTTTTTTCACTCACTTCCCATACGAATAATGTTAAATTTAAAAAAATCGTCATAACGTTGTTTTGTACCAGAAAACTTGACGTTTTAATAGTTATTGTAATGTTCAGCGATCTACGCAAGATAGCACAACTACTCCAGAGTAGTGCTCCAACTCTCGTCCTAGGCGCACGCTATCTTGTGTCGCCCGCCACTTCGAAGGCGGAGTGTTGTCGTTATTTATCGCGTTATCAATATAGTTTTTGTATTGTGCATGATAGATAAGTATAGTATTATTGACAAAATGATATAATTAATACTTGTATCTTAAACTTTCAATATTTAATGTAAATCATTTAGGTAATCACTTGAAAACGGGAGGACTTTTTCCACGTCAAGAAACGTTGTGTAGTTGGAAACACAGACGCGTTGGAAAAGCCCAATAAAAGACATTGAATGAATGAATATATTGTGATTGCAATTTATCCGATGTATTTTAAAATTATTCGTGTTTTGGAACGAGAAATGTTACGGATTTTTGGTAAAAACGTTGGTAAAAATCCTCGACGGAGATTCGAGTGAGAAGCGTTCGCGAAAATGTAATTAAACAAATTCCTGCCTCTAATCGTGTGTTTCTCCAACAGTCGTTGTCTCTCAAGGCTTGTGTAATGGTGTTTGTTCCCTGCCCTAATCGCCGCGTTTATATTGATAATTACTTTTTGCTAATTTCCTTTTCCGAGCTATAAAATCTGAAAATTCGCTACCCTTAACTAATACTGTAAATGGTGGCGACGTCTTGTAATCCAGCTACTTGGAGGTCACGAATTGTTGATAGTTGTGAGCGATGGTCGGTGGGTGTTGTGTTCTCTTTTGTGGATTAACGTCCGCACTATTGAATTCTATGTTAATACAGGAATACCATCCTTATAATTAGACCAATTCGTGGTCGGACTCCACGTTAAACTGTAAGTCCCATAGGTATGCCATTGACTGTTGGGCTATTAATTAACAGTTCTATCTAAGGAACATGTCAGCCTTAGTCAGTAACAAGACTGCAATATCGCGCCACAATCATCTTACATTCCATCCTCATTCATACTTGTCTTAAAATACCTACCTTGTGGTATGGTCGCCATTTCAATAATCTAATCTAATCTAGGACTAGTAGCTGAAGCTGTAATAGCTAAATCAAATTTTACACTTTCGTGCTTGTATAATTTTAGCTCTAACCTTTTGTTTCATCGGAAATGATGATAGTTTTCAGAATTTTAAATTAATCCAAACTAAGTAGTATTATTCAATACTATCAAATAAATCCAATAATATAATACGTGCAAGCTTTGTTCATTTTCAGAAGGATCTCTCTCGAAAACGGCTCTACAGAGTTTTTTTTAAATTTTGGAAATGCTGTGACTGATTATTTTACGTAAACCTTCTATTAATCATGTAATAATTATCTATAATGTCGTCAACTTCCACCGAAGCCGGCCACGGTTTATTTAAAGTGGGCGCCACCCTCTCCGCTATACCACACATTTGCAAGCCAAATTGAGATTGCTCATGGTCGGGTTTCGAACCCTAGCACTTCCGAATGGCTAGAACGTTACACTCGTCAGCATAGCGCTGTAACCGGTCCAGCCACCAGTGCATAGGAGTAGAAAGCGCTTACTTGGCTATAAGACATTCCCTAGCGACAGTTAAGAGAACAGCGTGAGCAGGTTCGGTTGCTTGCCCCCAGAGGGCAACACGGTCACAAAGGTGATAAGTTCACTAAATTGACGACAGATGCTAACTGCCACTTGTTATTGAATTTGAAAATGCATCGTGATTTACGACTTTACCATTTCTAGGGTTAAATTTTATTTTTATTTTTGAATTCTAAAGAAATTCTATAGAGCCTCTTAGGAGATCGGGCACAGTTTCTTTTCCTAGAAAATTGAGACAGGGTATAAATGTATTCATTTTATTGTATACTGTATGCTACTTTGAAACAGCAGGTAGCACGAAGTTAGTTATTTTAAGAATCTTTGTATAAAGAGTAGTTTTACCGGGTAATAAATCAAAAGATGATCGTAAATTGAAAGGATATCGGCAAAATCAACCCTTCTGCCCGACGGCCACATAAATCACACAATCTGGATCTCCGCGCAGTAATCCCATTTATGTTGCAATATATTGGTCTGGGCTCAGTTTAGGTTGGTTGCAGTTTTGCGAAAATTGTGACGTGTGTTCATTGCAGTCTGTTTACACAAATTCTTAGGATAATCTAGCCTCTGTCCCAATCCCAACCTCGTTCTGCTCGTCTACCCAATCCATAATATCTGTACTCTATTTTTACGTGTATACAAAAACGTTCTCCAAAATGTACAGAGTAATGGAGAAAAGTTTTACCATTGTGGATCCTCTCGTTTTCTAGGAGAAGACAACACACGTAGCTTCTTTAGCGTTACAGACATCAGATATTTTGAGGCTCATTTAGCGACGGAACAGTGTAGCTTTAAGTCTGGAGAAATTACATATAATATCACAATGAATTAATTTAATTTTATACAGATATCATATTTAGGAACACACTGGTCCATCTTCAATCGAATCTTAAATACCTTGCATCCTCAATGCAACTTTGTTTATTAACAACTGTTTGAATATTGTTTTGTTTAAATTTTAATCTCTGTAAGCCCGATGTGGACATTTCAATTTTCAAACTTACAGAAAAATCTGAGTTCGCTGAACACTAGAAATAACTAATTTATGATTTTTAGTGTATTTATGAGAAGATAGGTCTCATGTCCAGCAAAACTTCAATTTTTTGTATGTTTGAAAATTAAAATTGTATCTTTATCTAATATAATTGAATTCTAAAGAAATTCAGTAGAGTCTCTTAGGAGATCGTTGTGTTGTATATAAACATCACTTCCACTATTTCATATTTTTTATCAATCCTAGCCTTTCTTTACAAAAAGCTTTCGAAGGGGAGAAACATTGTAGTGCATATATTCGAAAACTTTAACTAAACCTATATAAATAAAATTATAGTTTCGTCTGTAAATTGCTCCGAGTTATTAATTATTTAGTTAGTTTTGCGTTTCATGCGTTAAAGAAGTCAAAACAGCCTTATCTCAATTTGTGTCTGTCTGTGACGCTCCAGGAGGCATTTTACGCAATCTTCTCCGAAAAAACGGGAGAACTGATAACAATGAAACTTATTTCATGCATTCTCGACATTCCAGAGAAGGTTGAAATTGTCCGCCGTCCCTTGAAAAGTAAATAACGAGAATTTAAAACCCCACTTTTACGCGGTATTAGTCGTATTTTGTTTTCAATGAAAACAAACAGTCAAATTAAAATCAATATTAGTTTATACTGGTCCGTGATTGTAAACTCATTTCGAACTCGCTATATTAAAAAAATGTTTAACGTATAACTGAATTTAATAATGTTACAAATTCTGTACGCTATTTAATATAAAGTAATGCTATTTAATAAAGCTGGGTATTTATTTTCTTTGTAGTGATTTGTTTAGCTTTTCAGGTTTACATTTTAGTATGAAAATCTTTCTTCTTTTACTGAATCCTACAACCCGTTCAACGGACGGGCTTACTGCTAGTATTAAATAATATTACTTTACCGAATTGTTCTTTCACGTTAACAGACGCGGTTTAAATAGAGTTTAAGGAGGTTCTATTCCTAAATTTAATACAGTGAAGCCTTCCAGTTACGATTATTGAATAATGATATTTTCCAGTTATATTTATTCACAGGTTTATGCGAGGCGCTTTTTAGCGAATTTCCCATAGGGAAGAAGCTATTACCGTAGGTCTTATGGTGAGACTTAAGCCCGGGACCATGTTATTTTTTCTTCTTTAGGTGCCCAGAGTCCAAAAACAATAGTCGTTAAAATTTATATATATATTATATATATATTTTATATATATATATGATCTGTGACACAATAACTCTCGTAAAAATGGTCCGATCGAGACCAAATTTGGTAGAGACGTGTATTCCTATAAATTTCGGACAGTTCGTAAACCAGACATATTCAATAACGGGTAGTTTCTTTTGTACCCCAAAATGGGTTTTTTTGTTTTTTTTATATGTAATTTACAATTTTTTTAGATTTAATCTTTTACCATTAAAATTAGGTTAAAAAACTACACAATTAAGTTTCTCAAAGTTTTTCTCTATCTCCAACGGTTACCGAGATATAAAAAAATCTAAACACAGTACGTTGTATTTTGAGGCTCCAATGTTAATCTTATGGAGGATAAGAAAAATTAATATTTCACTTATTGACCATTATTTTTGGATAACAAATTATATTTAGCTTTATGTGGTTGAGGTTCATCCATTTATGCTTAAAAATCATAGATTATGTGTTTAACATGGCAGCAAACCTGCATACTCTTTCTCATGTTAATCTTATGGAGAATAGGCAAACTCCTTTATTTATGGACAGATATTGATGAAAGTTGGTATAAATGTTAAAAATAAATGTTTTTGAAGATATAAATGCCTACTCTCATGTTCCTCACAGCAGCAACCCTGCACACTCTTTCCCATGTTAATCTTATGGAGAATAGGCAAATAATTCTCATGTTCCAGTGACCAAATTGTCATTTATTATTATTATTATATTATTGATTTGGAAATTCGCTGAGTACGCAGGTCTGCTGCGACGGGGGTATTTTACTATGTCGGAATATTCTCCAGATGTTTCTAAGTATTCGTGGTAAACAACTCACCGTTCGATCAGCTGCTGTATGCCATCACCGAAATTGGCAATGTTTTAGCCGTCGTGTTTCGCGTGATCGTAACATGGCCCGAGTCACCTGAGCCCTTGGCATGTAGGTTAGCATGTACGTTTACGAGTGCCCTGCACTTCTTGGTTTCCTATACTGTCAACTGCATTTCTTAGTATACTCACTGCATTCTCCAGGTCATTTAAACAGAGTGGTCTTGTGTTGGAATTAAAAATAAATTGTAAGTATAAATAAATAAATCCTTTGTGAATTACAATTTCGCACTCTGTGAGAAATTGGATTACTAGACATTAGACAAGTCTCAAACAATCGTATAGCATCATAGATTTTAAATAAAGTCCAAGTAGTTTAGTTGGGCATAGATCTAAGAGTATGGTTATCAATTTTGGAGCACCTCAAGGTTCTATGTCAGGTCCAATTCTCTGTAATATTTATTTTAGTGACTTAAAAACCTAATGCAATTACTTGCAATGCAGTTGTTTTTGAAATATTGTCAATTTATTAGTACACACAAACCCAATACTTAACAAATTTTTCCCCTATATGGCTTCTAAGTTTAAATTAAGTTATGCGTTTTAAAAGCAAGCTTTGCAGGTCACTGACGCATGGCTCATATCTGTGAAAATATGATCGTTATAAGAGGCTGATAGGTACATTTTGAAAAAGTGCAGTGTACGAATAGAGGGTGTGCATGTAACCAAGGAAGGTTTGGAATTTAGTTCATACCCCAATTTAACTTATAATTACCACAATGGAAGTTTTTGGTAGAGTTCTTCAACACCCCGAATAATTATTCTGGTGTTATTGAAACGGTGGCGCATTATGGTCGGCTGGTCGGTGTAAATGTGTGGATCCAGTTATAAAGCACGAAAGTGAAAAGTATTTTTGTCTAGGGATGGCGTTCGCGAATGGAAAATAACGGTAAATTTCACTTTGTCCCTCCGCCCTTCCTCTTCACACCCCCCCCCCTGCGCGGCGTATTCCACAGTCGTCCGGCAAAAACGATGTTCTCTCTAATGTCGCTGTTTGGGGAGTCTTTCTTCACGAGTGTGACCCTCACGCTTATACAAAAACCGACTCGTTCTACGTTTACTCAAGTGAAAATACGTGTAACGGGTTAACAAGTCCATTGTGACTACACACCGATGAAAATTGATGAATGTTTTATTTAATTTGTAACGTATCTCGACTTGCGAAATCGTAGTTGGGAACTGCACTTTGTTCAACTGTGGCTCTCAAATTTCTTTTGCCTTTTATGATTGGTTACAAAACGCGTTCAATGGGGAAAACGGTAATAGATAAAATGTCAAATACTTAAAAATAGTCATGCAAAATAGTTACTGTGTGTATTTCCTAAAGGGATTTAGAATGCCTAAACTAAAGACGTATTAACGTCTCAAATTCCATGTCACAATAATTAATTGTGACTTAAAAGCCCATAAAATTTAAAATTTTGTAATATTTTCCGCCAAAAGTTTTAATTAAATTTTGTCACTGAAAGTCTCAGTTTTTACTTTACTGTAATAATGCGGTGACTTTTTTAACCTAGTAGTTTATATCGTACCGTAATATTCAAGATGTTGGTATCGTAAATAAAAATTAATTACAGGAAAGTTAATTTGACACAAATTGAAGTGTATTTATTGCATAGTTCAGAAAATTACAGATACAATGAAATGTGCTTTTCAATTAGTTATTCGGGAAAGAAGAACATAAAGTAGATTTGTCAATAGAATAATGTACATCGAAAATATCTGAACAATTTCAAAAATACATTTTCCGTAACTCGCACACGGTCGGTGTCGACAGGCACCCTGGAGCGGAGCGCACGTTGTGTTTGAATTTTTAATTACCTCCATCATTACAGCTTGCAAACACGGGCCAAACGGCTCCCGGCGGCGGCGGCATACTCGATGAGATATTCGTGTTGATGAGACTTTGGTCAGTCACTATAAGTGAACTTGCACGCCGTTGTACGTTGGCCTGCCTACATTTACAAACACACGGTGACGGTTATATTTACACTCATATGGAACGGTGACACGAGTAACAGCATTTTTAGAACGGTGACACGAGTAACAGCATTTTTAGAACGGTGACACGAGTAACAGCATTTTTAGAACGGTGACACGAGTAACAGCATTTTTAGAACGGTGACACGAGTAACAGCATTTTTAGAACGGTGACACGAGTAACAGCACGTTTAGAACGGTGACACGAGTAACGGAACGTTTAGAACGGTGACACGAGTAACGGAACGTTTAGAACGGTGACACGAGTAACAGCATTTTTAGAACGGTGACACGAGTAACAGCATTTTTAGAACGGTGACACGAGTAACGGCTCGTTTAGAACGGTGACACGAGTAACGACTCGTTTAGAACGGTGACACGAGTAACAGCACGTTTAGAACGGTGACACGAGTAACGGCACGTTTAGAACGGTGACACGAGTAACGACTCGTTTAGAACCGTGACACGAGTAACGGCACGTTTAGAACGGTGACACGAGTAACGGAACGTTTAGAACGGTGACACGAGTAACGGCACGTTTAGAACGGTGACACGAGTAACGGCACGTTTAGAACGGTGACACGAGTAACGGCTCGTTTAGAACGGTGACACGAGTAACAGCATTTTTAGAACGGTGACACGAGTAACGGCTCGTTTAGAACGGTGACACGAGTAACGGCTCGTTTAGAACGGTGACACGAGTAACGGCTCGTTTAGAACGGTGACACTAGTAACGGCTCGTTTAGAACGGTTACACGAGTAACAGCACGTTTAGAACGGTGATAAAATTCTGAGTCATTTAAAAGTTTATTAATGTAGTGGTGTCACCGCTGAGCGAGGGAGGAGATTTATGGCCTACCCCAGCTGGGCGCCCAGGTATCCAAGGGTCCATCGGCCAATTTACTGTTTACAGACTATAAACGGCGACACGAGTGAACGAAACAGAATAACTGCACTTTTCCGTTTGTCGTGTCAACATTGATTGCCTCTTGATTGTTGTTGACGTGTAATTCAGATGCCGCAGTGACTACAAGCAAGGGTCGTGTTGCTGCAGTTAACATTGCAGCGCCCTGCTCATTCGTCAGCTGTTAGGGGTCAGTGTTTGTTGACTATTTTCGTTTGAGAAATATTTTTATAATCGTTAGTTTACAAATAAAACGTTTCTGTACGTACTATTTGGCTTAGCATTAAATGTTTTGTAAACCTTAGTACTTCTAATACTCACCAGATTGCGACTGAGTGTCACTTATAAATAATATTTTTCCATTCCTCCAAACCGACCTTGAAAACTCCAACTATATAATAATTCTATGAATCTAAACTTGGTCTCTTGCAACATTAAAGTCAGACAAAGACGGAATTCGGTTTCCAAGAAGCTACTTACCTAATAGCCGGATGCACCGAGCAACATATGGCGCATTGCAGATCGTGTTAAACTCCGGGGATTGATTCAATGTTCCGTCAAACTTTGTGTTGCGAGGAAATAGAAGTAAACAATGTGTACGTTGATAATGATAATGTAATCTTTAAACCTAGTATTAAATTATGTAGCAACGTTGAAGTTTTTATAGAAAACTATCAGTAAGCCCGGCCTTTGTACGGGTTGTAGGATTCAGTTTAAAGAAGAAAGATTATCATACCAAAATGTAAACCTGAAATCCTAAACAAATCAAAACAAAGAAAATAAATCAGTACCCAGCTTTATTATTTAGCATTAGTTTATAATTTAATAGATTAGAACATTTATACCACTATTATAATTAGTTATACGTTAAAATAACTTTTTAATATAGTATGATTTCCAAATGGGTTTAAAATCAATGACCAATATAAACTAATATTGATTTGACAGCTGTTTGTTTTTATTTCTATTAAATCATTAAACTACAAAGACAGCTGATTATTACCAGTAGGTTATTCATTGAAAACTGGATAAAATGCGTGTAATATCGCGTAAAAGTGAGTTTTTAAATGCTCGTTATTTACTTTTCAAGGGGCGGCGGGTGATTTAAAGCATTTACAAACCTTCTCTGGAATGTAGAGAATACCTGGAATAAGGTTCATTGTAATCAGTTCTCCCGTTTTTTCGGAGAAGACGGCGTAAAATGCCTCATGGAGCGTCACAGACAAACAGACAAAAATTGAGATAAGACCGGTTTCGGCTTCTCTAACGCACGAAAAGTAAAAATACCTAAAAAATTAATAATTCTGAGCAATTAACAGACAAAACTCTAATTTTATTTATATAGATTTTGTACTACAAAATGTTTTCCGTTAAACAAGTGTGAAAAGTATAAATTAGTGAAATAGGGAAAACTGAAAAAAATTGATGAATTTTCCATGTACGGTATTCTAGAAGAATAAGGTGTTAATGTCATCACTGCATGAAATTTAAGTGTGATCGACGTGTGTCGAAAACACACCCCAGAGGAGAGCCAGTCGTTATCGCAGTTAAAAGTGAACGTGGTGATGATGGGCCCGCTAATAATCGGGAGGGGGCATTAAAAATGTAGCACTAACGCGAGTCTGTCGTGCGAATTGAGAAAATTGTAGTCATTTGTTAAAACTGTTCGAAGCGCATCGCCTACAAGTGCATGCACGGCAACCCCCTCCCCTGGAAATATACTTTTTCCAGTATTACTCACATCATTATAATTTTTAACAGTTGAAATGTAAACTGTGCTTTTCTGTTGGAAGGCGAAGTGAATAATGCAAACGTATAATTTTTTCATAAAATCAATTTACTTTCTTGCTGTTAACCCGGGTATTGTTATCTGGTAGTTGCGTTTTATTTAAATAAAATTATAAATTTAGGTTTCCTTTTCTCTAGTTGACCTTTATTATTTTAGTATAACAGCTGAACTACGTTTTCAAGACTGTTGGACGACAAGCAAGATGTGACCAGATGAAAATTTATAGGCCTACTGGGAAGCGATTTTGATTTAAAAAGAGGACATTTATAAACAGAGGAGGACGATGTTAGATATTTGTTAAAACCTGTTTACTTCAGCTAGGCATTTTCATTGCACTTCATTTTCCTAAAGTGAATTTGGAGATCGGTAGGAGGGGCTTTTCATATTTTGGGCCTAAATTGTATAATGACTTCCCCCAAAACCTAAAACCTAAAAGCTCTGTCAACTACAACCTTCAGGACGAAATTTAAAGAATTATTGTGCGGTAAAACTGTACCACTATAAACCAAATATTGTAATTTTATCATTTTTATGTATATATAGATGTATAAATTTTATTTATTTATTATTCTTTTTTGTAAATAAGTAGTATAAGTAACAAGAGTTACTCTGTAAAGCAGCAATTGTATTGAGAGACGCTCTAAATAAAAGGCATTTCGATTTGATTGATTTGATTTGAAGGCATAGTCATATTTTTTAGATTTTTTACCATTTAACATGTTTCTTAGACAGGACTTTTAATTTAACCTCAACTACCCATCACCATTAGCCTGCCTGTGCGGTGCGGTGATTTAAGAACAGCGATGTACCGCAGCGGTACATACATAGGCTAGCCAGAGGTGACCGCTTATTATCTGAAAGGAGTCACCTGCCAATGATTTCGACCTAGCAACTTTTGACTTACTAGGGCAACGTGTTACCCCTGAGCTACCTTGTCGATATATAAAAATACATATAGCCCAACAGCCAATGACATCAGGGACCAACAGTTTAAAGTGGAATCCGAACCTCAATGACTGGGACGGTGGCGTCGTCCTGTAATCCAGCTACTTAGATGTCACGAATTGTGGATAGTTGTGAGCGATGGTCGGTGGGTGTAGTGTTCTCTTGTATGGATTAAAGTCCACACTATTGAATACTACGTTAATCCACAAATACCATCATCATAATTAGACCAGTTCGTTAATCCACAAATACCATCATCATAATCAGACCAGTTCGTTAATCCACAAATACCATCATCATAATCAGACCAGTTCATAATCAGTTCCTTAGTCATTAACAAGACTACAAGATTGCACCACAATTATCCTACACTCAATTCTCATTCATACTTGGCTTAAAATACCTACCTGGATGGGTAGCCATTTCAGTTAAAAAAAGTATAAAGTAAACTATAAAAGTTAGCAAATTTGTTACCGAGTTACGGGCTGATGAAAGTAGTATTCATTAGTGCGTACGTCAACCCACACAATAAATCAGGCTCTGTAGGTCCTGGAGGTTATCAATTAAAATTCCATATACATGTTCAAATGAATGGAACCTAAACTTAAATATGAAACCGCTGCCTGTAAAAGTATTATTTGTAAAATACTGTAAATCCATAATACTATAAAGAAGAAGTGGTTTATGTTTGTTTGCTTATATGTGTGTTGTGGAAACTAAACAAGAAAAATACTGAACCAATTGGTTTGAAATTGTACACAAAGTTAGATTTTAAACTCCTGTAACTGATAGGCATATTCATTTTCTTAAAATCCCCTTGGGCTACGCCCTGTGAACGTGTTAGGTTTCAATGTTTACATTTTCAAAAGATATCAACATAAAATTACTTGAATGTCAACAGCTATGGGCACTAAAATTTGACAGTTTGGGAAGAAGAAGAAAGAGCTGCTGTGAACGTCCTAGGTTTAAATGTTTACATTTTCTAATGTCAACATCTGTTTACACTACATTTTGACAGTTTGGGAAGAAGAAGAAAATTTTGGATCAAAATTATTGAGTTTATTATCATATCGAAAAAGTGAAATGGTAGATTTTCAGTTTTCCCCAGATGTCTGCCTCTATTATGTTAATCCTTATCTTTCCCAGTATTACTTAACAGGTGTTACTTTGCCATGTTTTAGACATTCGTGTTCTGTCATTTTGTAAACAATAAAAAAGTACACCTCTCAGCCTTTTTACCGCTGCGAAAAACGGGTACATTAGCTCGTTAGCTATACAGTAATTAAAACTATATTCATGTTGGAATTGTTTTTTTTTTAAATAATGTACAGCATAAGAAATAAATGTTAAGTAAATGTGCTACATATTGTTCGATTAAATGAAACATGCCCTCGTATCAAGTTTGTGGATGTGGAAAAAACGTAACATTTTGCCACCAGAGTTCGCGAGCAACACTGGAGACTCGACAAAAACTCGAGTTTCTAGTGTCTTGGTTTTCCTCCCTGGTGATATTCTACCGCTTATGTTTTACGAATATCAAGTCATTATTTGCGAGATTCAATGTTTGCTTTGAATTTAATATTTTTTGTTTCGCTTTTAGTTGAAAAAACCCAAGAACTTTATCTAAAGTACTTATAATCAGATTCCACCGAACAAGTTTGTTGCTTCTCAGCGGGAAATATTTTTAAACTCCCGAGTTTTCTTTTAATTTAGCTCTGCTAAAGTTTAAAACTTGGTAAAATCCGGTCTAATGAAGTCCTTACCTTTTTTATCCCAACTCCCTTTCTCGAACCCGTTCTCATTTCCTAAAAAGTATTAACCAGGTTATTATGCCTCAAGTGTAATATGTATAATTTGACAGTTCACTGAAGAGAAGAATGCTTTCTGTGAGATCCAATGTATTTTAAATGGGGACATACATATGGGGATGTACACTGGGTGGGGGGTCCCACATTTCACCATTTTTCGTTGTATGTTTAACACCTGTGAACATTTGTTATTGTTTCATAAACTAAAATGGACGTGCAAATACCCAGGAGATAACCTAAAAAATGTTAATGTTTTTCGTTTTGAAATTTGGTGTGTTGTGATTAAACTGTAAAAAATAAAAACTACAGTTTATGTTTTCATTTGAAAAACATTTAATTAGTCTTTCTAGTGTAGCGAAATAGCTATTTGTGTAACAAGAGCACAAAGTGTCAGCTGAATGTTGCCAGAACTTCAAGGGTGGCCATGACAGTTAGGGCTCGTATTACACAAAAGATTTTTCCTACAATAATTAAGTCATTGCCGCCGTTGTAGGAAAAATACCGTTCAAAATACGAGTGAAAGTGGTTTGCATATCCTCGACCATGTTTATCATAACGGTCATAAACGTATGACCTCGAATAGCAATGACGCACTTTCGACTCTTGTTATAAAAAATACTACTTCGGTTGTAACTGTTACAAAACTAAAACCTATTTTACTAAAGTTTTTAGTCTATATTTTGTACATTTTGCAGAAGATACAGAATTTATATTGATATGATCAGAATAAATATTTGATGTTGGTATAGCAACCATGAAACAAAAAATTCAAAATCAATAGGACAAATGAGTGTAGTTCTTTAATGAATTCGCAGAAAAATATATATGAAAACGCTAAAAGTCAACACAAGCTCAAGTTACCTATGAAAAAAAGTTTTAAAAAATAAATTTTTTGCAATCGTATAACATTTAGGTCCATTGAATGCCATCTTCTCTTAAAATGTTTTATTATTTATACTAGAATTGAATTTTTGATTGTAAGAACTGTCCCAGTTAAAAAATCATTGTTTACTTCCCTTCAGGAAAGCTTAGATATGTCTAAAGGGAATTTTTTCAATTCATCTAAACAGCTGTCTTTAGAATCATATGACGTCACTTCAGTTTAAATTTTAATCTTGACGGATTGCTGATACTCCCTCCCACCAGAGCTAAGACATATCTATGTCAAAAATCACTGATACTTTTCAGTAACGGTTACGTGTTTGATAGCGGAACAGACACACGGGTAGATGACAGGAAAATGACAGTTACAACAGTGTTAGCGTTAGCACGTTGTTATCGCCTGTCTCCCCATTCCCTCACTTCACATACAGTGCGTTGCAAATCTAACAAAGCCAGTTATGGCGGATTTATCTGTTTTGATGCCAAATGCTCCCGTTCCGTATCGTGTTTCCAACGTAAACGCGATATTTATCCGGTGCGATAACTCGATCGATAGACCGATTATTGACCATCGTCTTTATGGTGTTGACATCTATTGTTATCTTGCCAAATGCGGGATGTGATTTTATACCATAAATGGATTTACTGAATATAATTTTTACATTTATTAATTGACTAGTTGACCCGGCGAACTTCGTACCGATAATAATAAACATTTGATTTTAAATCATAAAACATAGTCACCAAACTGCCCTCTGAGAAATATTATATTTATACAGTAATTAAATACCATTGAGTACTTACTATTTTATGCTTGCTTCTTTGGCTTGCTCATTGTTCAATTCACATACAGTGCTGTTTGTATTAACAAGGTCGATACATATGTTGATCAAATTATTTCTCCGTTAACATCGTGTTTGAAGAAGTATAGGAGATTTATGGGAAAATCGTCACAAAAACTATTAGACTTTCCTATTTTAGGCCCAAAGAACCAGTATACCAAATTTCAGCCCCCTAGGTATTCGGGAAGTGGGAGATTTAGTGATGAGTGAGTGAGGACTTTGAATTTTATATATTAAGATTGTATCATAAATATGATTTGGCATAATTTTTTTAAGTTTTTAGTGCAAATTTTACAGGGTGATTAACTCAGTAGTTTTGTGTTTTTCATGCAAGGAGTGTCGGAAAACTAATTATGCTTTTGAACCAAAATTTTGGAAACATGGATCAATAAGACATTTTTTATGTGATGTGCGTGAAATTTTGGAAAAAGACAAAAAAATAATATACTACAAAAAAAGAACTTTTAAAGCAACATTTTTGATTCGATAATCTTGTAAACTATGTTATTTTGAAGGTCTGTAATTATTTAACAACCTACTAAAACAGGATTGTTCTTAAACAGGTCACTCAAGCAGCTTTCTTGACACAATCATACATCTAACGTGATTTCCGTTGACCCTAACATCGCTCGCACCGCCTTAAAGGCCTCAGCACAATCATTTTCTAAACTGTTTTTGTCAGAATCTTACATTAAAACCCCATTAATATTAAACTATTTCTCTACGTCAATACTATTTGAAGCCTTAGTACTTATACTTAGTACGTGAATCAAAATCGTTTTTATGAATTTTGGTTTTTACGATTTTAAAGGGTTTTTAGCGAAACGTTGCTAAAAACTATAAATTCGAAGTAAAACTGTTTGGATATAGCCAAAGTTTATCAAAACAATTTCATATAATGCGGACCATAGAGCTAGTGCACATGCATAAAAACTTTCTTTTATTTAGGGAGCCTTAAGATAGATATTTCATCCCTTAGCACAAATTAAAAAAATTAAACCAAAACAATATGCACTCTTACATATCATGAAGGACCTATATATATTTACAAGATGAAAATTGTTAAACGCTACAACTACCTGTGGATGTTTAATAAATATAAAAAGAGTATGAAACAAGTGCAACACCAGACTTGCGGCTTCCATTGTTCTAGGACTCAGAGTTCTGCCTGAGTCTCTGGGGATCCGAGACTTTTAGCGGCAGGAACGCTCAACTTATTGGGAGCTCTAAAACCAATCAACTTTCTTTTCTCATCCTCTTTACTCTTCTTTTATTGTCTAACACAACTCAAACTTGATTCTCTAATTTTAAGTTAATATGTTCTCATATTTCCAAGGTCAATTTTTTTATTTCCAGTTAGTTTATTTTTTAGCTGTTTTGTATACTTATAAACCCATCTAGAAATGTGAATTTCAATAAATTTTCTTTAAAAAATAAAAATTAGTTTTAACATTTTAAAAATTAACTGTAAATTATGTAATTGGCATTAAGAAAATATCCTTTTTTCGATGAATTGTGCAACGTTACCAGCATTTCACCTTAGGGCCGGATAACTTTTGCATGGCAATGTTTAGAGTGGCGGTACGAGACCTGTGATGAGGTTTAAGAGAGTAATAAATTGTATGCTCCATGTTAATTCTTTATGTCCATTTGTTTGAAAGGTAATACTCAACTATTTTAATCTTTCATTTGATTTTTTATATTGTTACAGGACTACGGGTTAGAAAAAAATCTAAGTACCTAAAACTATTTAAAAAAAATTTAATTTAACATAATTTACAATGTTTATTACCTACAGCTAATTAATATAATATGTCCAGACTTTGCTATTAAATACATACACACACTATTAGTCACTGATACAGTTTACAAATCGCTTTTATATTTCCTTGCTATCACTGATCACTAATTTGTCACTTAACACAGTAACCTCGCAACTTGCAGGAAGCAGAGTGCAGGGTATTTATATGTTCAGAGCTTTCTAGAATCTTAGTGAACAACCGAGTATTTGGTTGTGTTGTTAATTGTTGCAGTGCTTCTCGAACGTTCTATGTGATTCCCACGCTGAATCTCAGCTGCTTCTGTCACAGCTGTGAAACCTCCAGGAACATTTCCGTTGCACTGTTACAGTATATTAAATTATTTGTTTTAAACACTCAGAGACGGATATGAACTACCAAAATACATTCGAAGTGGAGTTTTTCATACCATAAATTTTGTATTGTTTATGTTTATGAACAAATAAACTGTTTCAGTGTATTGATTTAGGAAAACTATCACCATTTATATGAGTATTTTTCACGATAATTTAAAACACCTATGCACGTAACTAGAAAATTATAAAAGTACTCTGTACCTGGGTAATAAAACTTAAGGGTGTGAAAAATATTTGGGAGGAATTTAAAAACCGCTCAATACGTCCCTGGGTATTGGTTGATTTATTAAATTACACAAAAAACCGTAAACAAAAACAATACATAACATCAGAAAACATTACAAATTTGTTTAACATAAAATCGTGCTGGAAAATATCCGCAATTATAATCTAAATAACATAAATCCATCATCACCATTTGGAGATAGCCAAAGTATATCGAAACAATTTCATATAATGCGGACCATAGAGCTATTGCACAAGCATAAAAACTTTTTTATTTAGGGAGCCTTAAGATAGATATTTCATCCCTTAGCACAAATGAAAAAAATTAAACCAAAACAATATGCACTCTTACATATCATGAAGGACCTATATATATTTACAAGATGAAAATTGTTAAACGCTACAACTACCTGTGGATGTTTAATAAATATAAAAAGAGTATGCAACACGTGCAACACCAGACTTGCGGCTTCCATTGTTCTAGCACTCAGAGTTCTGCCTGAGTCTCTGGGGATCCGAGACTTTTAGCGGCAGGAACGCTCAACTTATTGGGAGCTCTAAAACCAATCAACTTTCTTTTCTCATCCTCTTTACTCTTCTTTTATTGTCTAACACAACTCAAACTTGATTCTCTAATTTTAAGTTAATATGTTCTCATATTTCCAAGGTCAATTTTTTTATTTCCAGTTAGTTTATTTTTTAGCTGTTTTGTATACTTATAAACCCATCTGGAAATGTGAATTTCAATAAATTTTCTTTAAAAAATAAAAATTAGTTTTAACATTTTAAAAATTAACTGTAAATTATGTAATTGGCATTAAGAAAATATCCTTTTTTCGATGAATTGTGCAACGTTACCAGCATTTCACCTCAGGGCCGGATAACTTTTGCATGGCAATGTTTAGAGTGGCGGTACGAGACCTGTGATGAGGTTTAAGAGAGTAATACATTGTACGCTCCATGTTAATTCTTTATGTCCATTTGTTTGAAAGGTAATACTCAACTATTTTAATCTTTCATTTGATTTTTTATATTGTTACAGGACTACGGGTTAGAAAAAAATCTAAGTACCTAAAACTATTTAAAAAAAATTTAATTTAACATAATTTACAATGTTTATTACCTACAGCTAATTAATATAATATGTCCAGACTTTGCTATTAAATACATACACACACTATTAGTCACTGATACAGTTTACAAATCGCTTTCCTATTTCCTTGCTATCACTGATCACTAATTTGTCACTTAACACAGTAACCTCGCAACTTGCAGGAAGCAGAGTGCAGGGTATTTATATGTTCAGAGCTTTCTAGAATCTTAGTGAACAACCGAGTATTTGGTTGTGTTGTTAATTGTTGCAGTGCTTCTCGAACGTTCTATGTGATTCCCACGCTGAATCTCAGCTGCTTCTGTCACAGCTGTGAAACCTCCAGGAACATTTCCGTTGCACTGTTACAGTATATTAAATTATTTGTTTTAAACACTCAGAGACGGATATGAACTACCAAAATACATTCGAAGTGGAGTTTTTCATACCATAAATTTTGTATTGTTTATGTTTATGAACAAATAAACTGTTTCAGTGTATTGATTTAGGAAAACTATCACCATTTATATGAGTATTTTTCACGATAATTTAAAACACCTATGCACGTAACTAGAAAATTATAAAAGTACTCTGTACCTGGGTAATAAAACTTAAGGGTGTGAAAAATATTTGGGAGGAATTTAAAAACCGCTCAATACGTCCCTGGGTATTGGTTGATTTATTAAATTACATAAAAAAACATATAAACAATACATAACAACAGAAAACATTACAAATTTGTTTTATATAAAATCGTGATGGAAAATGTCCGCAATTATAATCTAAATAACATAAATCCATCATCACCAATAATGAATTTCAAACAAAGCCGAATATCGAATAATAAATGAATATCATAATGAATTCATTGAAGCCGTTCTATCGAATAACATATATGTTCATTGAAACGTTTAGAGTTGTATGAATACTAAGCGGGCTGTAAACAATATATATTGTAACCAGAATATATATTCACCATTAAGAGCTCTGTGGCTGCGCACGAACGAGCAAGCGCCTTCAACCGCGCATAACATTCATGGCGCGGCTGTCACTGTCCGTGTGTTGAATTTTAAAATTCACACCCTTCTGAACGCGTTTCGGTCGCGGAAACTCTTCGAAATGGAAAATGAGTGTTTCCATCCAGACTGTATTACACGTATTCGTGGTCGCACTTAAATAAATGACTTTGTCGTGTTTGCATTACAATATTCCATTTTATATCATAATGCATTATCGTTAAATATTGTCCAAAAATCAAAATAAGACATCCTTTTTATTAAAACAATTTTGTAAAGAAACAACTTGTTAGCGTAAATTCTGTAAATGGATCTTAAAATTGTAAAGACGAAACATCATAGACATAGATTTTTATTGACACAATACATACAAAATATTTAGTAATAACTGTACAAATGGTCTCGTCAAATGCTTGGTTTTTATTATAGTCCATTCTCATCGTTTTCAATAAAATTAACAATAAACAACAACAAATTAATAATTAAATAAATAATAAAGATAATAAATAATGGGGTAATAAATTTAACAAATAAAACAATAAGCAGCAATAACAATAAATTGTTGTTCCTATAACAATAACAAAATATAAAGGTAATAAATATTATGCATCTATGAAAATAAATTAAAACAGTTGCTGAGTGACTAGAAAAACATCCTAAATAAGAAGTACATTTTCATAGTTTAAAAACTCAGTTATTTTATAGTAAGCCTTTACAACACATCTCTTGAGGTTGCCAGACTGAATAGCTCCTATTTTTTATTAAGTAAAAAAGCCGTGGGTGAGCTAATATTATTCATAAAAATGTCATAAATATTGTATTTATCAATGAAATCATTATTAAGAAATATTTTGGAAAAATTTGCAATTTCGAACAACAATATTATGAAAAAAAATTGATAGCTGATAATTTTGCACCCCAGAAAATTTAGACAGTATTAAAAATGTGAAAACAAGAGTATCGATATTGATATCGGAAAAACGGTTATCGTCACTTGGCAGTCTCAAAGGCGTGGCGTGCGTGGTGTTGCGCGCAGTATCGATCTATCGTTCGATGATTAATTAATTAGTGCAATACAACATAATACCTGCGCCGCGCGCTCTGCTCTTGAATTAACTTTTCCACTTCTTCTCTCATGTATCTCTATGAAAAATGAGGTTCTCCGACCTAATGCAAAATATATTATTGTCTTATAAACATTCATGAACAAGATATCGGTCATATTATGCTACACTATCGAGTTGAAAGAAATCTATAATATTTCCGATTGTTTTTTGTTAATATATTTCGATTTTGAGTCCATTATGTGCTGCTTTATCTTCTCTATAAAAAGTTTTAACTATTATGAACAATTATTATGTATTTGTGAAAATTTTGATTGAAAAGAATCGAGTTTCTCTGTTACTTAAATATACACACTTAAATAATCATACAATAATAATTGTAAAGCTTTATTATTGATTATTTTACCGTAACATATTGAACATAGAACTTATATTTTATGTATTATTTAAAACATAAACATCTCAGCTCTTAAACATTGTTTGTATCTTAATAAATCATTTCTTACTCTCATACTGACATATTATGTTAACACTGAAAATAAATAAACTAATATTTTCTAATAAAAAATTAGTGAAATCGCCTTCTTTATAATGGAATGTGTATACTTTTTACATCAGCACAATTGCAAGAACAGAATAGAATATATATAATTTTCCATAAAATCTTACTGTTTCCTCAAAAAACCTGTAAATGTAATGTTGGCAATGCTGTTGAGGATGTCATTTTGGCGGATAAACAGCTGTCCGGATTGTATGTGCGATACGTCACGGGTCCATCTGCCCTCTTGATAATCTGATTCCAAAATGGCCGTCCACGTCTGCCAAGAGAGACACAATTTGATTCTCTCAGGTATATTAACTCAGAAATATTCGAAATATTATATTTCGTCGTCAGATTCTTTGAACAAAGTTCAGTTTATTTTTTTTTTAATAATGTATTTATTAATCTTCACAAAAGGGAAACCAAAATAGTTATTATTTTCCATTATACCTAGTATACCTAGTAGCACATAGAGGAAGCTAGTAATGACTAACTACGTAGAAAATGTGAAATTTTTACTCTCTCCTACTTATACGATAGTATATGGAGAAAGTATTGTTCTTCCCCACAAAATTCTAACAATTAACTTAACTTAAATTTAACTTTGTTTCTCTCGTTTTTATTTTTAGAAATTTAATTATTATTTTTGAAAGAATAAATTACTAAATAATATTTAAATAAACTTTGAACAATATGATAGTTTTTTCAAGATTGTTGTTTTTAAATTTACTTAAGGGAGGAAGTATGTGTTAGTACACTGATACCATTTATTAATATTGAAATGACCACTCTCTTTATACATGTAGCCGGTTATAGGCAAACATTGTCAATAACCAATTTTATTTACACTTTTAGGTGTCAATAAAATTGTACCGTTTGGTAGTTTAGTAATGAGGTTTTTTTTAATTTTTATCAGATTATCCTAATCATTTTCCTATCAGTAAAGAGAGGGAATACAGTCAATAATTACCAATAAACAGCAAAATCACTTCCTACTTAATATGTTTTGTTGTACGTTATTCTGATGGATAGGTCGCTTATTAAGTTTCTGGGATAATGTTGTTCATCACAAATTATTGAAAGTGTATTTTTTAGGTAAAATAATACAAAATTTAACTTTTTGTTAAACTAGAAATTAACATGTCCAACATACGTTTTTTTTACATAATGAAAAAAATTTATATGTGTAAATCTAATATCGCCCTTCTCTATTCATACAAATGTCCTCTCTGTATAACCTTTCGTCCAGTCACTGTGGTCAGTGTGCGAGTAACAACAGTGTAGGAAGAGGTATAATCCAATACGGCTGATGAACCCTGGCAGTGTATCTTGATGGCACCTTGTTACTTTATTAGCGTCCTACTCTCTCACCACTCTGGCTTGTACTTTGTGGCTGCCACCTTCACGCCTAGTTGTTTATAAAGCTGTAAAGTCTGGTTAGCCGGTACATTCTGTGCTTGTTAAGAATTCTTGAATCTCTCCGAGGATATACTACAACATTCCATTCTACGATTATGCAAGAATAACAAAATATTTATAAGAAAGTATTCCAAAGCATAAAGCACAATTGTTTGCCTTTTAGAATGATCTATTCGTCTTTCAGTAAGTTACTACAATTGGCTCGTCAAATACATGAGTAAAAATTAAACTAAAGTCCATCTCGCTTAAGCTAAAATCATGCTTCAGGCAGGGTCTAATAATTAAATTAGCCTTATATACAGGTTGAAACACCAGGCACAGAATGGATAGCCATACAAACCAGACAACTTCTAAGAACATGCAAATAAGTGCTTAAATTAGTAAAATAAATTAACAGTCCAAACACAAAAGATGGATAAACCTATACTATACAAAATCAGGCAATATCTAACCACATGCAAGTGCTACTTAAAATTAGAAAAGCCATGCACAAACAGAAAAATAAACAAAGTTTACTAATAAATAATTGGGAAAAATACCATGCAATTCAAGCCATGCTGTGCACACCACTTACCTAGATAATGCTGGTGATCGTGCATAAAAAATTTGTTAGTTTCATTATAGGGATTATTCAGGAGACAGTCTCTAATCACTGACTTAAACTTTGGTAAGGAAAGATCCCTCACAGCTGTGGCATGGTCGGACGTGGATTGGGGGCTATGATAATTTTTGAGGTCCATATAGACCAAAAAGAAGTCTTTAAAAATTGCTTCATCGTGAAAGGTTATATATTCTGGGTCGTGGCATAGTGAATAATAATACTGAAACGATAAGACATATTAATAACATTGCCATAAAACAATTAAATCTGAGTGGATTAATTCACAATTTTAAAATCCAATTCAAGCCCAAACCAAACCTAACTGTAATACGGCTTTTATAGGAAAGATATACAACAGCTGATTATTATAATAAACGTAATAATATAAACATTTTAATTTTCATATAAACACGTTAATCAGACAGAAAATGAAAATATAAATACATAATCCCCCAAAACCGTAAACTATTAACGTGGTGAATAAAGCTGTTTATTTTTTACAGTACACATTTACTTCATAGTTTTACATTAATGAATGATTCAGATGGCATTGGATAGTAAAGCATATTGCTAATGGAAAGTAAACCAATCAGCTGTAGCTAAGACATCAAATGTTTTCATTGTAGACAATTTGTAAACAAACTTACTCTCTATAAGGTTAACATTAGAAATTTAAAATGCCATAAAATGAAAACTTATGGGGTTTTCAAAAATATTTTTTCACTAAAACCTTCCCGGACACATGTAGAGCAACTTCCTAAAATTTCATGGCGATCGGATGAGTAGTTTGGCAACGCATAATGGACATACAGACAGACATACATACATACATTCAATTTTATATATAGAGATGAAAATGGGTTTCATTACAGTGGAGGCTCTTTTTTTGACGGTGAAACAATGCAAAAATGTAATTTTTGTGCTGAAAGACAGACAGAAACCGAGATAAAACCCACTTGGTCTTTTCTGAGCTATGAAACGTAAAAATAACCAAAAATATTGTTATTCCAAGTAATTTACTGACAAAAATCTGATAAAACTAATTTTGTTTATACAGATGGTGTAGTGTTGGACCAACAGACAGTTTATCACCAATCAGAGTTTATTTATTATTTACCTGGTGTCGTCGAGTTGTCTGGATTTGTTGTGATCGTGTCAGAGATGAGATGTTTGCTCGCGTATGTGTTGTTGATCAACGGAGATTGTCACCACGTCACTATCAATCCTCATTTCCTCTGTTGAGTCTCCGTAATTGGTTGACGAAGCAACAGTGACGCTGTGACGCACTCGCTCAATCAGCTGTTGGTTAACCGACTCTAAAAATAGCTACGTGTATCGTCAACTGACAGGCTAATACGTCCACCAGGCTAATTTTGGATCTGAATAAAGTTTTGGAACTGGGGAAAGCCTGCTCAAGCTTTTTAGTGTTTCCCACCTGTGTATTGGGTATTTCTTGTATTGCTTGTTTTCATCAGATTTCTCAGAGGGATATATTCATTTTGGGTGCATATGCATGGGTGTGCGTGTGTACAGAGCCACAATCTACACCCTTCGTCCAATATGCATAAAATTTTGAAAAATTGAAATTTCTTATATATTGCTCTTACTGGCTGGTATTTATTCATTTTTTTCCTGCATGAATAAAATTATAACACTTTCTAACATTTTAACTGAAGCATTTAGTCAATTACTGTATTACTGTTGAAATGTAATTGATTTATTATATATTTTTAAAACATCTTGACGTATAAACACATTTTTAATATCAATTAACGGTATTTGAATACACCAATACAAGTAGAGATCTTTGCTTTTTAAAATTGTCCACAGAGTACTTTAGTCTTTTTTTGTTATCTTTTGTTCCTTTAATGGAAAGTAATCTCAGGTTTGAAATTATATGCAAGTCTATAAAAAAATATCCATTTCATTATAAATAAACTAATATAACGTGAAAAAACATGATTCGTTTGAACGTAACTGTATAATTTTTAAATTAAATGAACAACATCGAAACTGTTCTTGCCACTGAAAGCAATTCATTTTGGTTTACCAATTTGTATGTAAATTTATTGCAGAAGCTATTGGTTTTCCTGAAGCTAAATTTAGCGCTATAACAAGTACTGTAAAACTATTAATTATATATGTATATTTCGAAATTTCTGTTTCACTTTTTTAAGGCTAAATTCGCTAAATAATGTATGTTCCATAACCACAAAAATATTAATATTATTTATTGAATTGTTGTTGATCCTGTGTAAGAGGAAAAAACAATTCAAATTTTGAGAGAAGTTTTTATGTTGAATTAATAAGCTAAATATGGTAGTGTAGATTTAATGTAGCTTTCCACATATTATCAACCCTTGATTAAAAATTTCAATGAAAAAACATTGTTCTTTGTCATCCTATAAAATAATATAAGCAATGTTTGTATTTTCAGAGCAATCTCGAAAACCGATTTATAGAATTTAAAATCTCATATGCCAAAAACACTATTCAATGCTATGTATAGTATATATTTGTGTGTGAGGGGGTGTCTGTGTCTGTATTATGTTTAATGTTTAATATACAGTATTTTAATTTTTGATACAACTTTCTGCAAAATTTATTAATTCCAAATTTTTTTTATCTTCCTATAATATGAGTTATTTTTTTATGCAAGTTTGTATCAGTTGACCAAAGCTCGGTCCTAGGTACTTGGAATATTAACAAGACCTCTCAGGAAGTCTAAATTGGTTTGGAATAATGTCACTACTAGGAGTTGTAGGTTTAGAAGTTAAACTACAGTATGAATTTCCCCAGGCGAAGATCCCTCTACATTAAGCAGAAGGACCATGGATTTATATTGGATCCTCGCGGGCTGGCTTTTTGTTATGTTTTTACTGCTTTATCATAACTGTGTGAAATCTAATTTTTACAACCCAGTTTAAAGTTAACTAAACGTATTTAAATTAAAGTTGAATTCTAATAGAGTAGAACCACACTTGTTTAAAGTTTAAGAGACAGACAATTATTTTGGAATTAGGGAAAGTTTTAATTACAGGGAGTTAAACCATAAAACATAATAAATGGAGACTGAACATAAATTTTGAAAAAAATGTGTCCTTTGTGTGTTTCAATGGGCTTGTGTTGGCATAAAATATGAATTTCAATGGTAAAATTACATGACATATCAAAGCAATTTCATTTATCGGTTTATTATTTTTTAACCCATTTAGTTTTGATTTTTTTTTATCACATGCTTTGAGAAACATAACCATCAGGCAGTTTGGAATAATGTCACTACTAGGAGTTGTAGGTTTAGAAGTTAAACTACAGTATGAATTTCCCCAGGCGAAGATCCCTCTACATTAAGCAGAAGGACCATGGATTTATATTGGATCCTCGCGGGCTGGCTTTTTGTTATGTTTTTACTGCTTTATCATAACTGTGTGAAATCTAATTTTTACAACCCAGTTTAAAGTTAACTAAACGTATTTCAATTAAAGTTGAATTCTAATAGAGTAGAACCACACTTGTTTAAAGTTAGAGACAGACAATTATTTTGGAATTAGGGAAAGTTTTAATTACAGGGAGTTAAACCATAAAAAATAATAAATGGAGACTGAACATAAATTTTGAAATAAATGTGTCCTTTGTGTGTTTCAATGGGCTTGTTTTTGCATTAAATTTGAATTTCAATGGTAAAATAGTTTGAATCGTTGTTTTTATGCTTGGAAATAAAATATGTAATTTAGAGATTACATGACATATCAAAGCAATTTCATTTATCGGTTTATTATTTTTTAACCCATTTAGTTTTGATTTTTTTTATCTCATGCTTTGAGAAACATAACCATCAGGCAGTGACATCTATCATAAACTTAGTAAACTACATTCCGTGCTGCCCCCTATGATCTAATCTCAGAACTATCTCATGGAGTTCAATGTTTTGCCACTAGAGTATGTTTTATAGCCAACTAAGCCCTCTGTTACACTATGCACGTGTAATCGAGATCGTTTAGGTGTATCACTGACGAGTGAATCGTAGAGGCCTTTCGGAAGTGCTAGGGTTCGAATTCCGACCATGAGCAATCCCAATTTGGCTCGTAAATGTGTGGTTCAACCCCAACGGGTTAATATTAGAGGTTTTGAGAAAGCAGGGAAAGAACAATGACAATGATAAATAATGACATTTCATGTAATCATTTTAATTTTTACCTAATATAGTTTCATATGAAGCTGATAATTTATATTATATGTGAGTTACTATTATTCTTGTTTATAGTCCGTACTAACAAACTTGTTTTTTTTTCAGGTGAGTGTACAACAGTTTACTTAACAATTTGGTGAGTGATACATACTAAATTAGTTCCTAGAATTGTTAGTGGAAACTAGATTTTTGTAAACTATATGCGCTTTTGAACTCATTACTTGACTTTATTCTGTTAATTTTTTATACCTTTTACCATAATTGTATGAGAACGTATGAGCTAAGATGAGCTTTTACAAAAAAAAAAACAAAAATAAAACAGGTCAACTGAGAAGCTCGTAATCAGTTCATATCAGCAGTCAGCTGTGAAATGCTTTGTGTCAGGACGTCAGTTGAGCCAGAAATGTGATCATGTTGTTCTTTCTATAAAAAAAACTTTGCTCAGTGTACTTTATCATTTTTGTTTTTCGTTCACAATCATTAATAATTTAGTTTGGGTTTTTATTTTATGTTAAAGTGATGGAAGTATCTTTAACCCTCTAGAACTCGCGCAATGACAAGCCACGCCAGGTCTCGGGCACGATCAAAACGACTGCACATTTAAAAATTTTCAAATGCGTCAAAGTTTATTTTGGGTGTAGTGTTAAACTTATTAGTGAATATCTTTGTTTTTATGTTTGAAAATTCTGAAATACCCGATTTTTTACATTGTTATTTAATTTTGCTTATTCAGTAAAAATATTTCAAAATTATATAACTAGGATGAACAAGAGTAAGGTATAATAGTTTATACTTCAACAGAAAATATTGAATCATTTTCCCTTTTAGGTAGAAAACATGTTCAGGTTGCTTCAATCACTTCTAAACCAATAAATATGAACATTATAAAGTTAATTTGGCTGTAGACAAAATTTTTCTTTTGACTGCATGAGAAATATGCTGTATTCAATTTATATTTTTTTAAACTTGTTGCGACTTGTATGGGATCTACAGTTAGTTACAAATTTGCTCGTTGCCAAGTGACGCAAGGAGGTAATAAAGCTGTTGCCATGGGGACAAAGTTACTTTTCTCATGAATTTAATCCTTCACCTTTGTCGGAGACATCGAGTAATGATTTTAAAAGTTGAAAGGTTTGAATTTCGTGCAATTTGTTTTTAATGTATTTTAACAATTTTTTGTTTCTCAATAAAAAGCAATTTGCAAACTTTGTTAACCGTTCCCAGTTAAAATTTAGTATTTGTAAAGTTTATTATACATTTTTAAAACTTAAAAAATATATTTAACTAATAACCTTTGTTGAAAAGCAAACAGTTACACTTGACAATAGATTTATTACAAAAATTAACAAAGTTAGAAACTCAGGTCCCACCTTGAGGTAAAATGTAACATTTTATGTAATTTTCTTACACAAATTATATTTGTTTGTGGAAACCCTAGAAGTGCCACTAACTGCCCAAGGTTATTGAGATCACTGAGGCTGTATTGTTATTTAGGTACAAAACAATATTGATACTTAGGTTTGTGGATGGAGGGGGTGTGATGTACACTGCAATAAATGTGAAAGGGCTGTTGGTCATAAGGAGCATCTAAAAAATTAGAGTTTTTAATGCTTAATATGCCTACTTTCAGTGTTCCTCACAGGAACAAACCTGCATAATCTTTTCCATGTTAATCATGAGAAACAGTTCACAGACAGATATCAACTAATTATAAACTTATAATCTTGTCAGATTCAGATATAAACTTGTCGTATAGCTTCAACTAATGAAGTCGAATTATTTATATTAAAAATACAACAATATATGTGTTCCTTATAGCAGCAAATCCTGCTTACTCCTTTCCTATACAATTCCGTAAGGGAAAATTTCTCTATAATGTTGTGGGCTTTTGGTGGGACGTAAAATTATAGGAGAGGGCACAAATTAACGGTCTTAACTCTGTGCATGCAGAAAAATACTTTGATTATCTCAAAGTAAACAAGAAATCAAATATAACGTAAATTATTCCAGGAAAATTAATTCTTGCATTTCACTATTTCAAAGAAATAATTTAAGGTTTGTACTTTAATGGATTTGGAAATTCAGTGAGTAGCAGGTCTGCTGCGATAGGGGTATTCGCTTCATTTTTCCTTGCAATTAAAATTAAAATGTACAGTGTTTAAGTTGTATGAACAGTCTTATGTACACAGTTTAAGTTTTTAACACTTTAAACTGTTCTTTAAATGACTCATTAAATTTTAGCTCAACCATAATTCTCATTGCTTGCTCTGCATCTTGAATATAATCTAAGTAGGAATTAAATCCCGAAAGAAATATTTAAATAAATGAAAGCATGGTAAAAAAATTTTTCAAGTTGTTGAATTGCCACTAAAAGTTGTAAATCACATGTAGTGAAACATGTTGCTATTCTTATTTGTGTGATAGCTGAGATAATCTCTTGATGCATGTCGAACACAGGGCGGGTTATGGCAGGGGCTGTAATTTGACGATCAGCTAATGTAATGAGATTGTGCTCCGATAACATGGTGTATGATTTGATCCGGAGTCTGTTTGCAGTCCGTGAAAACGCAAGCTGTAAACGTAGTTTGAGTGCGAATTATGTGTTTTATAATCGCAAATAGGTGGCAGTCGTTAAATTGATTCATAGCCTGTTGAAATGCCTTTATTCTTACCATTATTACATACCATTCGCCATCATAGTGTTGTTTCTAAATTACTTCAATCTACCAATTTTTCACTTGATGCCTTTTTTTCAAAACAATCTATAATTACACAATTTTAACAAAAATACTGATGTATTATTTTGAAGTTTATTATCGTTATTTATCACGTCTTTGTTAATATTGTCATACTTACAGTTTTATTTCATCCTTAGTACTTTTGCTTAAAATGTTTTTTTCAATACATACATGATTAAATTGGGGTCTATTTAATGAACATAAAACTAAGGAAAGTGTTTGAATGTTCTAGTTCGATTGTTCATTAATTTACTTATAAAAAGTATTGAGTCTGCTTATCATTACATCTATACAAATAAAATTAGAGTTTTGTGTACATTACTCAGAGTTATTAATTTTTTAGTTATTTTTACGTTTCGTGCGTTAGAGAAGCCAAAACAAGTCTTATCTCGATTTTTGTCAGTTTGTCTGTGACGTTCTAGGAGGTATTTAACGACTTTTCCGAAAAAAACGGGAGAACTGATAACATTGAAACTTATTTCATGCATTCTCTAAATTTCAGAGAAGGTTTTTCAATGCTTTAAATTGTAAAGCAAATAACAAGTATTTAAAAACCCACTTTTTACATAATATTAGTCACGTTTTTCTTTCAGTTTTCAATGAATAATAATAGCTGGTAATAATCAGACGCCATGCGGCGCCCAGCGCACTGAACGTGTTAATATGAGATTTAATAGGTTATAAGAAAGGGTAGATAAAATATCAATGATTTTGTGGGAATTTAAATTATGTAAAGGAATGTTTAATGTAGTTCCTAGGTTTAGTTTTAGCGAATTTCCCATAGGGAAGAAGCTATTACCTTAGGTCTCATAGCAAGAGTTAAGCCCGGGACCATGTTATTTTTTCTTCTTTAGGTACCCAAAGGCCGAAACAATAGTCGTTAAATTATATATTAATATATATATGTGTGTGTGTCTTATGAACACAATAACCCTCATAAAAATGATCCGATCAGGACCAAATTTGGTAGAGACGTGTATTCCTATATTAGACATATCGGTCAAAGGGAACGGGTAGTTTGGGGGGTTTTTCATATGTAATTTAAAACGTTTTTAGATTTTATCTTTCACCATTATAATCAGCTTAAAAAACTACACAATTTAGTTCCTTAAAGTTTTTCTCTATCTCCAACGGTTACTGAGATATAAAAAAATCTAAACACAGTACCTTGTATTTTGAGGCTCCAATATTTTTGGATAAAACTTTATGTTTAGCTTCATGTGCTTGAGATCCATCCATTTAATGCTTAAAAATCATAATTTATGTGTTTATCATGGCAGCAAACCTACATATTCTTTCCCCATGTTAATCATATGGAGGATAAGCAAACACTTATATTTATGGACAGATGTTGATGAAAGTTGGTATAAATGTTAAAAATAAAAATTTTTGATGGTATAAATGTCTACTCTCAGTGTTCCTCACAGCAGCAACCCTGCACACTCTTTCCCATGTTAATCTTATGGAGAATAGGCAAATAATTCTCATGTTTATCGACACATTTTGACCACTTGACTTGTCGTATATCATTATTATTATAATATTTATTTGAAAATTCGCTGAGTACGCAGGTCTGCTGCGACGGGGGTATTTTTGTGTGCTATCAATACGGTTGAAATTGATAAACGATTTGATAGGGAATGGTCTAAACCTTGAACTGTTACTAAAATTGCCTAGCTTTGATCTGTTGTTAAACATGTTTACTTAACAGTCCGACTACAAACGGTGACCGTTAGTTTAAGTTAGTCTTGTTTAAGACTACCTCAAACAATCTGCCAGGTAGGATGTTAGAGGATGTTTGCTCCCAGGTTCCTAGGGTTGCGGTAAACACATTGGCTGTTCAAACAAACATCAGTGGAAAATGTTTCATAGTGTATGATGCCACAGTTTTGTAAACCAGGTAATATTTTGCCTTCAGGTTTATAATAGCGAACAACAGACTTTAACTCGTTAGTTTACTATCATCTAATGTAAAATAAACGGTATCAGTGGACTGACACATACTTTCTCCCCTAAGTAAATTATTTAAAAATGACAATCTGTAATTAAACTATTATATTCTTTAAAGTTGAACTAAATATCATTTAATAATTTATTGTTTCAAAAATAATCATTCAATTTCTAAAAATAAGAACAAAAGAAGCAAAGTTAAATTAATTTTTGAATTTTATGGGGGAAACCCCCCTCCCCTATAGTTATACCAACCTTTTTTGAGTTGGGAAATACATAGAGCACATTCTCAATAATAAATAATAGATACGATAAAAGCAAACTCTGAAAAACATAAATAAGCCACATACCATGGCAATGCATTGAAATTACAAAATAACATGATATAATGGGTTATATATAAATATTTAATTTTTCTTTACTATAACCCCTAACTTCACTCTACTGCGATTAAAAAAACACCTGTATCAATAAAAAAGAGTTTTACAATAAATAAAAGAGATTACAAGGGTTAAGTAGTGTGTAAAAGTTTAGGTCTTAATGAGAAGAAAAAATTCTAAAAACAAAGCCTACCAGCTTACACAAAGCCTAAATGTTGTAAAAAAGGCACCTGAAATAGTGATTTTTTTTAGATTAAATTTTAATTTTTTTGCGTCTATTATGTTAAGAGTGAATTTACTATAAACTTAACCTGCTTTTGATGCTTTTTCTAACGATTTAAGTAAGAAAAGAAGTTATAAAAATTGTACATATCTTACACAATAATTCAATAAAAGCAGAGCCAAAATATGATGGTGTAAAAATTTAAATAGAATCAATATCAATATACAGTACTCCCTTCACCCTTCTATTACTAAGGGTTGCAATAATTCTTGGTTATGTTCATGTCTAAATAAATAAAATAGTTTTTGACATGCTTTGAATTTATTTTATTTTATACTCCTGGAAAGCTGATAAGGGTCATATCTTAATTTCTGTATGTTAGTCAGTAAATCAGTGTAACACTAAAGAAGGTTTATCGGGTAGAAGCAAGATGAAACTTTTTTAATATTCTATACTTTTTGGAGAAGAATGTTTGTATACTTTTTGATAAGGATTTTATTAATTCGGTGTATAAAGTAATAAAAATACAGTTTTAGGCAATATTAAATACATATCTATATTCAATGGTTCCCCGTGACAAATTTTACGAATGGTAAAGCAAACCTAATCTAAATATATAAAACAAATATTATTACAATATCTAATTATATTTAGATTTTAATTTTTTATTTTATCTTATGTTAGAGTAATTTATAATTAATTGTTTTATTTAAAGCGTTTTAAATTTCTAATTTAATAAACAAGTTTTGTACAAATGTTTAAATAAAAACAGATTTCAAATACATGGTGTATTTATTACAATATCTTACTGTAAGCCTTGCATATTCATTAATGTCTATGTTATGTAAATAAAAAGTTTTTGACAATTTGAAAGTTACTTTTGGAAAGCTGATAAGGGTTATATCTTTATTCTCAATCAGTAAAATACTTGTTTATAGAAATCAAAATAATAACAATTTTTATACTATTGATTTTTTATAATAATTTTTGATATAAAGTTAAAAATCAAATTATTAAATCAATCTTAAATACATTTATTTACTGTAATATTACTAATGGTAGCATGTACTAATAAAATAATATAATAATTATCTCTATTTATCTATTAACAATTTTAGGTTAATATTTTATCTTAATGATAAGTTCAGTATATTGCTTTTTAACAGTGTGTTGTGCAAAGGACAAGATTACTGTTAATTCATTTCTAAAAACATTTTATGGAGGGTACTGTGAGATTAAATTCATAAGAGGTCCTAAATTGCGACAAGAACCACCTCATTGTCCTTTGTTTTACCCAAGTTTCCGAGAAGCAGGGACGCCGGGAAGTGTATAATTGATGGCGGAGTAGCTTTTAGCTCTAGTGACTGCAATATTCTTGACCATTCTCCCTAAGATTGACCGCTCGGTCGACTCAGAGTAGGGGACATTCTAGAAAATATATTGTATACTAGCTGACCCGGCGACCTTCATAACACCTGACATTAAATACTTGTTAACTTTAAGATTGGCCATGTTCTAAAGTTGAATAACATTCGTTCATTGTGAAAGGTTATATATTCTGGATCGCGGCATAGTGAATAACAATACTGAAACGATAAGACATATTAATAAAATTCCCATAAAACAAATAAATCTGAGTGGATTAATTCATAATTTTCAAATCCAATCCAAACCCAAACCAAACCTACTGTAATACGGCTTTTATAGGAAAGATATACAACAGCTGATTATTATAATAAACGTAATATATATAAACATTGTAATTATTTTTTATTTGACCAACATATAAACACGTGACTTTTAATCAGACAGAAAATAAAAATGTAATTACATAATTCCCCAAGACCGTTAACTATTAACGTAGCGAATAAAGCTGTTCATTTTGTACAGCATATATTTACTTTATAGTTTTACATTAATGAATGATTCAGATGGCATTGGATAGTAAAGTATATTGCTAATGGAAAGTAAAACAACAGCTGTAGCTTAAGAAATCAAATGTTTTCATTGTAGAATATTTGTAAACATACTTACATTCCATAAGGTTAACATTAGAAATTTAAAACGCCATAAAATGGAAAATTATGGGGTTTTCAAAAATATTTTTTCACTAAAACCTTCCCGGACACATATAGAGCAACTTTCTTAAATTTCATGGCGATTGGATGAGTAGTTTGGCAACACATAAAGGACATACATACATACACACATTCAATTTTATATATTAGAGATTATTCATCAATAACTTCAATATATCAATTCGTTTTGCACATGGATTTTCATAACTAACTACTGGTGGTTTATTTTAATTGTTTATATCAAATAATATCCGTCACTTTTATGTACTATCAGAGTGAGAACTAATTTTTTATCATTTATTCAGCAGAATTTAATTAGGCTATTACTTATTTACAAATAAGGACTGGATTAGGAATCAAACTGCCCACTTCGATTACAGGTTGATCATACCACTTTTTTCCTGTCATTTGTCAGGTTTCATTATATATTTGAATTTGAAAATATAAAGTTAAAATAAACAATTCTATACATGTCTGTGATAAAAAAAAGTAAAACAGTAAAACCCCCGTCGCAGCAGATCTGCGTACTCAGTGAATTTCCAAATCAATAATATATGACATTTTATCAATATCTGTCGATAAATATGGGAATTATTTGTCTATTCTCCATAAGATTAACATGGGAAAGAGTATGCAGGTTTGCTGCTGTGAGGAACACTGAAAGTAGGCATTCTATCAAAAAAAATTTTAATTTTAACATTTATACAACTTTTCATCGACATATGTCCATAAATAAAGGAGTTTGCCTATTCCCTATATGATTAACATGGGATAAGAGTATGCAGGTTTGCTGCCATGATAAACACATAAACTATGATTTTTAAGGATAAATGGATGGATCTCAACCACATGAAGCTAAATATCAAGTTTTATTCAAAAATATTGGTCAATATGTGAAATATTAATTTTTCCTTATCCTCCATAAGATTAACATTGGAGCATCAAAATACAACGTACTGTGTTTTATATATGTATATATATATATATATATATATATATATATATATATAAATTTTAACGACAATTGTTTTTGGCCTCTGGGCACCTAAAGAGAAAAAAATAACATGGTCTCGGGCTTATGTCTTGCCATGAGATCTACGGTAATAGCTTCTTCCCTATGGGAAATTCGCTAAAAAAATCATGCAAGTAATATTAGGCTGATGTGTTTTTTGTAAGTATTGTGGTTCCTACTATAATTTAAAGACAGGCTTGATTCGGCTCAAATCTTTGTCGTCACTTTTTCCAAGAAACAGTATTTTGAATTTCGTTTCACTATTAATCCAATAAATAAACATTCACCTGTAAAATTAAAAAAAGTCATAACACTGATGTGTAAATGGTTATAAGACCAAAATATATGATAAGTATAAGTCCCATTATGGGTGTAACAAATTTACTCTAGTATCCCATCCGTTCAAATGTACACTTGGAAACTACGGCTGTTCAAGAAACTGAGATAAGACTCGGGAATTTGTTTTAATTACGTTGCCTCAAGCGCTCAGAACTTGAAACTCGGAAGCTGAAGACTGTTATTACGACCTGTGACGGAGTTTGGACTGATCTGTTCTAATTAAATTTCAAGTGTTTCTAGTCGTGATTGAGAGTCAGATAAAGTTTTAAGCTTAATGATGTTATAGACGGACTGTTTACATTAATTTTTATCAGGTCTTGACAATTAGTTTTCCTAGATTCATTTATTTCCCTAAAAATAAAAATACATTTGGGTATATTTTTATAAGTAACGAAAATCTTTTCCTCACAAGACTATTGAGCCTGAGTTTGAGGAAGAGTCTAAAATCTAATATGTAATAATAGAGTCCCTCAAATTGGCGGCAACACTCACTGGAAATAAACTAGTTGTGATGTACAGTATAAAATTATATAAAATAAAACTATATAAAATTAACGGAAGAAATACAAGAGAAATAAAACAGAACATAAACAGAATAAAAATAAAAATCATCAGAACAACAGCATTAATCGTCAGAACACTCTCAAAGTAACAATTACCGGTTCCAAATAATATGAAATTAAATTGAACATGAAATGAATATTGAAGTTAAATATTAGAAGGGGAAAGGAGGAGCATGTCAGCTGCGGCAGGGCCAATCCGGAGTAGCCAGTCCTCAACCCTCCGTTTGTAAACAGAGAGACTGACCTCATCAGAAGAAGTAATTTCGATGGGTAGATTTCTGTATAATTGGTGTGCTAAATAGAAATAATTAAATAAATTTGACCTAAAGGTTAGCCAAGGAAAATTCATACTGTGATTTGATTTCGTTCTAGTTTTTACCTGTTTTGGTTTAAAAATGTGATATTTATTTTATGTAATGTAAATTATCAACATTTTCAAATAAAATTGTCTAAAATTTAAAATTGGAAATTCAAAAAATAATAAATTGTGGGATATCTTACATCTTTGTCTAAAATTGTTTTGATTATTGGTCTTTGGTTACGGCCCATGGCCCCAGCAGAGGCGGAGTACATTTATTTTTTACAGTAGGTTTTTTCAAAATTATGAAAATAAATTTATTATGACAACGAAAAAAAAATTAATGTTTTTCTACTTTTTTTAATTTTGGACCTCAACATTTCCTTTGAACAGTATGTGGACAGTATGAGTTGGACATTAAACTTATTATACTTACTGTACTGCTAATTCATTCTGGGATGCTTTTTATTTTTCACAGTACTGTCGATAGAGGAGGCTGTAATTTTCATAATTGAATTTAGTTACTCGATGAATTTTATTTCACTTCACCTTGTAGTACGCTAGCATATTTTATCTTGATTACCTTATCGGTGACATTTTAAATAGAAATTATTCAGATTAGTAAACATTATTCTAGCCGTGGTTGATGTATCTGAAAGCATTATGTTTCATTGAGTCGGCTGTAACAACAGTTGAGATAATAATAGGCACATCATTAAAAGTATTTGTCATTTTTACATTGAATAGCATCTGTATTGAAGTGCTTTCGCTGAATGCCTGTTGACTAAAAGCCGTCTTTGTGTTGAGCGGGGTACCATTCCGTCTCTTTCCTATTCAAACTTTCTGTGAGTACATTTTACGGTAGGTTTTTTCAAAATTGTGAAATTAAATTTATGACAACTAAAAACAAATTAATTTTTTCTGTTTTTTTAAATTTTTTAATTTAGATAGATTATAGATTTAAATAGATTATTTTAGATTCATAATTTCGAAAACGATTCTGTTGTAACATTTACTTATTAAATATTTAGGATATCTAAGAGGAAACACAATGTTAGAGTAAGGAAGTATGTAATAAAATGTTTTTGTTAAGCTTAATTTAATGTCAGCTAATCCTTTCCCCCTCCACCACTGCGACTCTGTAGTTGCAGACTGTTTCAATATAACATTTTTTAACTTTCATAATAATTTTTTAATAAATATATTTACCTTAATTTGTATGTAACCTTACAAAATTAAGGTCTTACTATATTAAATTTTGCTAAATAAATAAATCATCTTTGTTTTGGTCTTTGTTAATGGTTTTAGCGAATTTCCCATAGGGAAGAAGCTATTACCGTAGGTCTCATGGTAAGACTTAAGCCCGGGACCATGTTATTTTTTCGTCTTTAGGTGCCCAGAGACCAAAAACAATAGTCGTTAAAATTTATATACCGTATATATATATATATATGTGTGTTTATTGGTCCGAAAAACATTGTTTATTTGTAAAAATGTTTTAAATGGGATTTTGTAAACAAAAATATTTTTTAAATATTTTTTAAAAAACTTAAAATATAATTAAATCATTTTTTAAATAACATAATTTTATATTGTTTTATAAATATTAATATAAAACTACAAGTAACTTTGTCAAATTTATTATATAAAAATATTTTATTAATAAAATATTTTTTTCTTGTATGTGTGTTGTTTGTGTTTATTTTATGTGTTTGTTTCATAGTAGCACGATACTCTCGTAAAAAATATAGGACCAAATTTGGTAGAGACGTATTTACAAATGTTGGTAAAGTTTAAAACATATTTATGGTAAATTACTTATTTTTGTCCCCAAAATGCTTATGCGTTTATCACATGATATTTTTTTATAAAATGCAATTTTATATTTCACCATTGGAATCAGTTAAAAACTATATTAGTTAAAAGTTTTATTACCAAGATATTAAAAAATCTCAACACAGTACTGTATTGTATGTTAATCTTTATTTAGGATAGGGAAAAATTAATATTTCCCATATTAATCAATATTTTTGGATAAAACTTGACATTTAGCTTCATGTGGTTGAGATCTATCCATTTATGATTAAAAATCATTGTTTATGTGTTTATCATAGTAGCAAACCTGCATACTCTTTTCCCATATTAATCATATAGAGAATAGGCAAACACCTTTATTTATGGACAGATGTTGATGAAAGTTGGTATAAATGTTAAGATAAAAATTATTTATGGTAGAAATTACTACTTCAGTGTTCCTCAAAGCAGCAAACCTGCTCACTCTTTCCCATGTTAATATTATGGAGAATAGGCAAATGATTCTCATATTTAGGGACAGATTTTTATAAAACTTGTCATATATTATTATTATATAATTGATTTGGAAATTCGCTGAGTACACAGGTCTGCTGCGACGGGGGTATTTTATCTCATCATTATTTTAGACTCATAATTTCGAAAACGATTCTGTTTCTGTACGATTCTGTAACATTTACTTATTAAATATTTAGGATATCTAAGAGGAAACACAATGTTAGAGAAAGGAAGTATGTAATAAAATGTTTTTGTTAAGCTTAATGTCAGCTAATTTTAAAATGTGTTTTAGATGAGTATTTATGATTTAGAATTTTTTATTTACTAATTTGTATAAAAAATATTTTTAATCCTATTTATAAATTTTTATTAACATTTTAGGTATGTTAATGGAGATGTAGCTTCATCTATAGGGATTTTTTTATTTTGCATATTATGTATCTTGTTATAGTAATATTTTTCATCAATGGTAATCAATTTTTTAGTTGAAAAAAATTGACTTGATAAAATTGAAATTGATAAGATTGACTTTGTGTTGACCGAGTCAATGTTACATTTACAATGAATGGATGAAAAGTAAGATTTATTTTTTTGACAATTGACTACTACTTTAAAAGTATAGGATACAAAACAGAAACTATTCACTATACTCAAATAGATCCAATTAGTACCTTACAGACAGTCTAATTTACTCATACCACCCTTTAATTTGTTATTAGTTGGGTAACTTTTTTTTTCCTTCATAGAACCACTTTAGAACTGTATGTCCGCTTATTCTTTCACTAATATTGGCTTCGGTCTATTCAATAAAAGCTATTTGCTGGTGCCCCATCAACCTTGACAGCAAACAATTTCCCAACCCTTACTGAAGGCGAGAAACTTGGTGAACAATGTCGTCCCGAGATACAATCGGGCTCTGTTTTTGCCACAACTTTCCTATATTCTCAGTAAAGCTTGGGTCTCACATTTACGCTTTATTCAAAGTCCCCGAATACCGCTTATCGACCCTTTCGATCTCAGTTATGAACGCGGAGGCTATTTTGCTCCCTGAGCCGCTTGAATCGTCTCGTATTCATCTTTATTGGTATTTTTGTTGCACTGAATATTTTTGCAATAGACCCAAAGCAGGTAGATCCTCAAAATAATAGTTGTGTTATTCTACTTGAAAAATATACAGTTTTACATTAACATTGAAGTACGCTATAGTAATAAATTAATGTATTTGTTCTACTTCTTTTTAAACTTTAGTTGATTTTTTTTTTTTTTTATTACTTTACTTTTTTATTTCAAATATGTTCTTGGGAATATCGAACTCCTTGACCAACATTGTAGGGTAAATAAATCTTTTTGCTACAAAACAAAATTTAGCTATTCTTTCTCTTTATTTTTTAAAAACTGGTCCATCCCATCTGTGAATGAAAAATCAGTGAAAAAAGGTTTTAATAATAACGTTTTTATGACGTTTTAATGAATTGTATCGGAAATACACAGTAAACAGTATTTGATCAGGATAGAAAATTGTACTCATAGTGGTATGTTACATTCTCATATTATAAATGAAACATTTTAATAGTTGATTTCAATTTAAGAAAAAGTGTATTATTTCAACTGGTTTATGGTGTGCCTGTTCAAATGTTTATTTAAATAGGACATACTAGGATTAGATCTTCCATCAAATTCTCTTTACTACAAGTCGCTGACATAATCTTATTGAAAACAGGATCATTCTTGACGCTCATTTTTCAATACTAGAGGTGACAGCTGAGCCAGATTTATCCATTTTTTGTAGCAATGTAAGGGGCATGTGTTAAAATTTGTTCACCATAAACTTTTCAAAAACAGTAAAATTTCTGACACATTACTTTTAAATCAGATACAAACTATTTTTCAGCGTCCCAGTGTTTTACACATTACAGTCCTTTAGAAGCGAACATGTTTAAAAAAATAACTATGGAAATAAAAGGTCTTTCTCATAGCTGTTGAGTGAAGTATTTTAAAAGTAAGCTTTTAATGGTATAGATAGGTTATTAATGGAAGATATGGAAAATCCCTGAGGACGCATGTCTGTTTCAAGGGGTGTATTGTTATTCGTTGCTAACCCCAGCTAGAAGTTTTTATCTCCCACAAGTCTGTATTTCTCAGATAAGTTAGGGATGTCACTCCTACGCCCCGTGACAGGTCTGATAAGGTATCACATGTTGGATCCTACCCTTCTCCTCATCCCCCCCATTTCCTCCCCTAAGCACGTCTCATGAAATCTTGCCATCTCCTCTTGAACACAGAACAGTTCCTTAACGATAATTTTAGATTGATGTAACCCTTCATAGACTAGTTGTTTTCGTATTCTAAATTTGATGTTGTAACAAATTTTAAGTGAACCAAAATAATGGCTATATGATGAATACGCTATGATTAACTCCCACATGCAATTTACACGTGTACACACTTACTTAACTTACTTTTTTACTTTAGCACTCATTTACTGTATTCAACCTATACAAAAACTATTAAATATTTTTATTAACATGGCTATTTATGTGTCAAATATGTTAAAAATTATATCAATTATAAACACAGGGTGTCTAACAACAGGGAAAAGTCAGGAAATTTCTTCATTGGTCAGGGAAATTGCCCAAGGAAATCGTTATTTTGTAAAGGATTCAGAACTTACAAATTTGGAAAAACTGGCTGCATCCGCCAGGAAAACCTGAGTTGGTGAGTTTAGTTGTATAGATGGGGGCTGCCATTCTTTCTTCTTTCTACTCATCAGCGAACCAGATTGGAAGTGAATGAGTAGTGATTGTCGATGTATGGCCAATATTTTTCTAGTTCGCTCTCCAATTAAAATGATTCTGTTTATTTGTACATTTTAATTTAACAATTTGATTTTGTGTGTGAATGAATTCATTGAATAGATACTGATTTTGTTTATTTTTTAATGGTTTCTCCATGTTGTATTTAAAATCAAGCTGATAGTTACGCGTGTTTATAGTCAGGGAAAATGCTGCATGTAATATGAAAAAGTCAGGGAAAAATCAGGGAATTTTTTCTATAATGACTTGCTAGACAACCTGAAAAAGTTATTAATTTCACAGTTATCTGGGATAATCTTTCATATTTATGTAAAATATATATAAACAAATAAACCTAATCACTTTTTTTTAAATATAAGTTGAAATAGAATTTTTTAATTGAATCCAACAAAGTCGTATATTCTATTACATCCTTCAATAGTTAACACTAAGGTCACAACAGTATTGTAATATTTTTAATTTGCTTAAAACAGATTCTGAGATCATATTCAATCCAATTTTGAACACTCTTAATTGACTGCTAATCAGCTCTCCACAGACAGCACCATTTTGTGTTTGTAATTAATTGTTGTGCAACTTGGCTCACATTGAGCGTGTTAGTCAACAAACAACGTTATCACGTCATATAATACCCGGTAATGAACCAACTTGTAATCGCGGCTTATAGTTGGTGCACTCGAACAATGTTAGTGATGTTATGTAGGGGTCTAGTTGGGCACAAGTTTCAAGAGGGGTTCCATCAAACTTGAACTTTGGCAAACTAGAATAAAGGAAATCTATGTTTTTTACTTAGTTTAAAACCACCATCACAATTTTCTATGTTAATTTTTATGATAATGCAACATTTCCAAACCATCAATCTTAACTCACTAAAATTTGTACTGGTTGTATTATTTTATAAGTAATTTTCTCGATAATTTAATCCGTGTAAAATAGTGGAGTGAATTTGAGATCCAGAATAATGTTACTTTTTTAGCAAATTTCCCATAAGGAAGAAGCTAAGACCGTAAGACTCACGGCAAGACTTAAAGCTGGGATGTTATTTTTTCGTCTTTAGGTGTCCAGGAAAAATTAACATTTCACTTATCAATAAATATTTTTGGATGAAACTTGATATTTAGCTTCGTGTGGTTGAGATCCATCCATTTATGCTTAAAAATCATAGTTTATGTGTTAATCATGACAGCTAACCTGCATACTCTTTCTCATGTTAATCTTATGGAGAATAGGTAAATAACTAACTCTCATGTTTTTATCGACAGATATTGATAAAACTTGACATATAATATTATTATTATTATATTATTGAATTGGAAATTCGCTGAGTACACAGGTCTGCTGCGACAGGGGCATTCTGCTTTTATATTAATTTCTGTCATGCATTCTGGATTTCTTTAGGAATATACTACAAATCATCTTATTAATGTTATTTAGAAAATATAAATTAAATTAACCATTGTAAATTTGTAAATTCACGTTCCTGCGCACAGGCCAATATCGGCCCATGCGGGAACTTTTTTTCCGTTATCTGTTTAATTATTTATTTTGTAAAATTGTATGTATATTTTTTGGAAATAAAATTGATTTGATTTGAAACAAATAATTTTTAAGAATACAGCAATCAAGCATCAAGGCTTTAGCAACAATAACTTGAAACTGTTATACTTTTTTACTTCATATAATTTTACCATTTTACTCTCAGTGACTGATTGTTAGGCCGTAGGGATTGTAATTATGAAGACCCGATTCTAAACTCCTTACGAAGCTCGTTAATTGGAGGGAACTCAATCAGTCAACTTGCTTGTTAGCTACCTTTCCGGCTCGTTAAAAATAAATTTTGGTCCAAAAAAAACTTAAAATACTTTGAAAAAATTATATTACTGAAATCTTAAATTTCAACCTAAATATTTAACTTCTTTTATTTATTAAAAGTCATTGTTTTAGTACAATCTGAAGGGGAATTTAAAAAAATATATTTTGTAATATTTTTACCCTTCAAATTATAGTAAATATAACTATCAATTCTTCTTTATTAATGAAATATTTTAATTTTTTTATGTTTCATTATAACTTTATGTTCTCTACTTCGAACATGGTAGAGTATACTTTTATACTTTGAAGTATGATGTAATGTTTTTTTAATATTGTGTTAAGTGCTACTCAATAAGTGAATTGTATAATTTAATAAATAAAATAAATATTTTTCATTGTTTTTCAAACCACTAAATGAATTAAACCCCTAAAGGCAGGTTTCCGTCGAGTATAACTTTAAATCTTTTATTTACCAAAGAGGTAATCCTTAATTGGAAGAGAGGAAATATTGGAGTCAAGTTATGGTGTTTTTGGTCAATAACTTTCATTTAAAACTTGCAATAATATATGATTATTTAAGAATAAGGATAATTTATTACCGTTACAAGGTATAAAAACATGGTGTTTTCAATAAAGTAATAAACCAGAAACAAAAATCAGTTAGGTTTTCTTAAACAATGCTGTTCTGTATGAAAAATACCATACTTCAGTTACGGTATTTTTATGAGATGAAGGTTTTTTAGCAGATACCTTATTAAAAATTTTCCAAATATTAAAAAAAATCAAGTTCAAGTCAAATGTGTTCTTCATTCAGAAATGTTCGACATATTTGATGAATCCCATCATAATGAAATGTTTATTTCCTATCAGACCATTAGTTTGCACTGCTATGACACTATTCATTACTATTACTGAGACGGTGGCGACGTCCTGTAATCCAGCTACTTGGAGGTCACGAATGGTGGATAGTTGTGAGAGATAGGCGGTGGGTGTAGTGTTCTCTGGTGTGGATTAACGTCCGCACAATTGAATACTATGTTAATCCGCAAAGATCATCCTCGTAATTAGGATATTTCGTAATTTAAAGGCCGTGGTTCGGATTCCACGTTGAACTGTAGGTCCCTTAGTTGCTATTGGCTGTTGGACTATAAAATTAATAGTCCTATCTAAGGAATATGTCAGCTTTGGTCAGTAACAAGACTACAAGATCTCACCACAATCATCTTACACTCAATCCTCATTCATACTTGGCTTAAAATACCTACAAATGTAGTATGGTTGTCATTTCAGTGATCTAATCTAATCTATGTACTATGTTAATCTGTGGATATAAAGAGTCTTCTGCTCCTGATATATATCTATGACTATACTCACTGTTGAAATAAATATAAGTAACTTCAAATTAAAAATTTTGAAATAGTAAAAACTGGTTCCTTGCTACTTATGAATTTCTACACTGTTATTTATTTATTGAAACCTTAACATCTTACAATGACCACAATAATATCTTACAATTGAGTGATAAGTCAATATAATCTGAAATCTACAATTAAATAAGTAAAGTTTTTATCTGTATATATATGTAAAGACATATATATGTAAGCACTCGTTAAATATAAGCTCTTAGACATCGTTTCAATGTCTAACTTCCAATTTAGGCATGAGTCCTGTTTTATTCTATGATCATAAACTGAATTTGTAAGTTTGGACTAATGGTGATTTTTTATTAAATAGAGGATGAAAATTCTATAATTTGTGTCTTTGACACAATCATGGACAAACCATTAGCCGTGAGCCATTCCTCTAGGTTCTGCAACCCTGTGAAGATAGTGACGAGCAGGGAATTATCCTGAGGTCTTTAAAAACTCATTAAAATATCATCTGCATATTTAACATTTGATAAGTAAAATATCAGAGGTCCTTTACATAATAATAAATTTTTAATTAACTAGGGATATTAATTTACCCCTGGAGAACTTCATGTGGGGTATTTAACCATTCTGATTTATACTTATTGTTATATTTATAAATGTGGAGATTTTCTATTTTCTTCTATGAAAAAGAACTGTAAACCCTCATCAATACTTTGATCCTTCTGACTGAAATGGGGACATGCCAAGGTAGGTATTTTTAGCCAAGTATAGAGAAATGAGTTTAAGATGACTGTGGCACGATCTTGTAGTCTTGTTAAGGCTGACATGTTCCTTAGACAGGATGGCCCAACAACCAATAGCATCTAAGGGACCTATAGTTTAATGAGGGAACTCAAAATTTTAATAAAAAACTGGTTTTATTAAAGTAGTATTCAATAGTGCGGACGTTAAACCAAACTAGTAAATATCGCATCCACAGACCATAACTTATAGCTATCTTCGATTCAAAAACAAAGTAAAGAAATAATCGCAATAAGTAAAAGGTTGGTTAATAGATAAGATAGGGTCGAATCCAATGTTGACCCAAGACTCATGTCAAAGAACTCGCCCCATGCAAGCGTTAGTAACTGACGTATGCTTATATATACTGTTGTCTTTAATTGGTGTTGGGTTAATGTGATTGGCTGTTAAACTATTCCGTAACTTTTCTTGATTTTGTTTTTTATTTTTTTCAGGTGAGTGATTTTCCCCTTCATTCAATATTTGTATCGGCGGTAAGTTATAGTTTCTATGATTATACAAAATGGTATAGCCAGTATAATAATAAGAATAATTTAGTATTAAAAATTAAACCAATAAAGTATTTTTCTGTTATCGAAAAAAAGAACAGTATCTTGTTATCTATACTTGCTCATGTAGAATATAATTCTGTGCTTCGAAAATTCTGTCAATCGAAGGGTAGTACAAAGTAAGCAGTATGAATTTTATGTCAAGGATCGAATCCCTTGACATCGCTGCATCGAATTCAAAGACCTTTCTCCTGTCCATTCCACCAAGGGAGGTTACTCGTGGTTCAGTGGATCCAATATAATGTATTGATTCACCAGTTGTTTCTGAGGTACAGTTTCATGTCTAGTGTGAATAAAGTATAAATCTGTATCAAATTAGTTTCCTCTTTTACCCAGTGAATATGTATGAGACAGTTTATTTGGCACAACATACGCAATTACGCAGACGAATATTTTAATTCGTAACTTTAAGAATACTTTTATCTTTTTATTATATTTTTTTATATCCCTTTCCTAAAAATCTAAATATAAGGTAGTATTATTTTCCTACAATTTCGTATTAAACACGCAGTAAAATTGCACAAGTTTTTATACATGTATTAAATTTAATAAATAGCATTTTTTTAGATTTATATAGTGATTTATGGAGGTCAAGCTATTATGACATGTAAAGCATAGAGGAAATTAAAGGTTATTTCTGAAATAATCTTATCTTATATACAGTAAAGTCTGGTTTATCCAGGTTAATGTGGCAGGGACCCGATCCGTATAGTAAAATCAAGATTATCTGAAAATATACCATTATAGACATCCACATCGCATAGACAATAATGATTGTGGATAGCACCTGCGATATTAGTGCTATAGACTGCATATACACTCTGTACAACAACGTAGCCGTGAAATATCGCAAGCGATTAACATATTGTATATTTTATGAAAATTAGATAAATATAGTTTGGTTTATTTGTTTAAAATCTTTTTAGTGTTAAATTTTTCAAGAACAATTTTTAGAATTGAGGATGGAACCGAATGGCCTGAAAGTGGATTTTACCGCAATGAAATCCTAATCACATCTGCAACGAAGTTGTATACAGTAAATCTAATGCTCCTAATTACAGAACCCTTGACATGGAAGTTAAAATTTAAAACATCTATTTGTTAATGTGTAATAAAACATTTTTATTTAAACCATATATAAACTGTGTTTAAATTGAGTACTTAAGAAATAAATTTAGCTAATAAATTTGTTTAATACGTGTTTTATTCTCACACACAAAGCAAAGTTCAGTCTCTTGGTAATATTTTTATACTTAGAAAATTTTATAATCTTCACTTTGCAACCAAGTAATGATAAAAAACTATTTTTTCCTAAACTAACCTTTACTATTTATCCGTTTCTTAAAGTTAAGATATTATTTTAGATGGTTTACAATATTTTTTTATAAAATGGTCACTTTCTTGAAGTATATTAAAGTTGCACAACTATATACTGCTTTTAGATTTCAATAGGTATACTACATTAATGCTTCCTTAAATTTCAACCCTGTATGAAATACTATTAATTGAAAATATTATAAAAGTGAACTGACTAACAAAAAACAAATCAGTTCAGAAGGATCGATGTTTGTATGATTTTTTTTGTTACTCTATTAACTTGAATCAGTTGGTCTAAGCAATATTCAAAATAAAGCAAGGTTTTCCTTCGAATAAATCATCCTTAAAGTATAGTTGGGACGGATTACGACATGAGACCTTCGCCTGGATATCAGCTGAAATTAATTTGTTTACGCAAATCCAGGTCGGGTTGAGTCAGTCGGGTGCGGGAGTGAGATGTTTTGTCTGGGGATGTGGGTCAATAGCGAGTAGCTACGCACATCTGTTGTTCTGTTCCATGTCTGTGGTGGTCACGTATGTACGTACATACATACTGAGTCCACCTTAACAGCTTAAGTATTTAATGATAATCAAAACTCTTGCTGTATTTGTAGATATCCCCCAGCTAAAATGACTTGTTTTTTGTAGCCGATGGTTCATCATAAAAGATAAAAAATACAAGATACAAAATGTCTTTCAGTTATATACAAAGTATACATGAATCGTGTCACTTTTACATTTTTCAAGCTGTACTTTAAAAGCTAACAGAGCAGACTGTCTACAGATATTTATAAAAAAGGTCAAGAAAGATACAAAATGAAGGAACAAAAAACACAGTCTACAAAAGATTTGAAGTTACTGAAAAAATTCATTAATTGAACATAGCGGTTTATTAATTAAAAACGGTTCAAGCTTTTTTTTAAACAAAAAAATTATTTATTGATTTGATGTCAGGAGGAAGACGGTTGAAGAATTTAATGCCTGCATATGAAGGTTTTTTCATAAAATCTAAGAGTATGACGTTAAAAGCAAAATTAGACTTATTTCTCTTGTTGTAGTTATGATTTTGGCCTAAAGTAGGTAGATGTAATGAATTATTTTTCAAGAACAACACGCTGTCTAACAGTCTCATCCCAATTTAGCCCCAAAATAATTTGTATTGTTTTTTTTAATAAGTATTTTATTTAATTGTACAGTTGAGTACTCCCATATAAACTTATACCAGAATGATGTGTGATTGAATAAATGCAAAATAAATATTTCTATGAGTTGACAAGTCAGTGCAAATTCCAATGCTAATTTTTTTTGTTATATGAAAAACATAATTATTGTCCCAATTTAAAGGTTTTATCAATGATTAAACCCAGGAATTTTGACTCCTCCACTTCCTCTTTGAAGTGATTATTTAAGAAAATGTTTAGTTGATCAAGAGATCCATTTTGCGAAGTGGAAAAAATGTAAATTTGTAAAATTGTTTAAATTTGTAAAAACAATATAGTTGCATAGTGTGTATATGGTGTAAAATATAAGACTTATGTGCATAAGTTATGTTACTGTGCTCACTAATTATATTTTGCCTCAAACTGAAAGTTTCAGTCACACATTTGTGTGACAAAACCGTCAGTAAGTTGTCGCTTAGAAATGGAACTAGTTTCCTCTGGGTTTTGTCTTTATATCCTCATCTTGAGTTTTACCAAATTTGAATGAAGCTGATAAAATTCCACTCTCTTCATCGTCCTTCAGAACGTTTTCTGGTTCTTAATCTGTATTAAAATCTATTATTTTGAACTAAATAATCGTTTACTATGTTAGGGTAGATTAGATTACTTTTTGAAATTGCAACCTACCCAGGTAGGTATTTTAAGCCAAGTATTAATAAGAAAAGAATGTAGGATGATGATTGTGGCGATCTTGTAGTCTTGTTACCGACTAAGGCTGATAGTGATGTTCCTAAGACAGGACTGTTTCCCAAAAGCCATTGGCATTAAATACAGTGTAACATGGAATCCAAACCACTTTTTCCTCTAAATTACAAACTGGTCTAATTATGAGGATGAATGCAATAGTGCGTACGTTAATCCGCACCAGAAAATATCTCATCCACTACCATCGCTCAAAACAATCCACAATTCGTGACCTCCAGGTAGCTGGATTACAGGACACGCCACTATCCCAGTCAAACAGATGGTACGTTTACTTATTGATTTGTAAATGGATTGCAGGAATAAATTTAATTTTAATTTCATGTTCACTCTTGTAATCTATAACTAACATATATAAATACAGAAAATACAACCATATTTGTTTTGACGTTATGAATCAAATATATCTAATAAAATCTTCACATAGAATAATTATTCATCCAATTCATTGTTCATAGAAAAATTTATGCACAGAGTTTAGTTTTTTTATAGGTTTAACATAAAATGTACAGTAGCATACTAATTCTGTCAAAGGTCACTATTTATGAGATTCTATTAACCTCCTTGACAAACTTTGTATTTTATTTTACAAATCTAGCCTGCTGGAGCCAACGATAGGCATTTTCCAACATTATGCACTAACTCCCTAGAGGTGATTTATGATTAAACGAATTAGGCTATCTCTGTCAGTGGAGGGAACTAGAGATCTGACTAAATAAAATAATGTCCATCTGATCAGAAACAGCTGTTTTTAAACTGTATAAAATCAGGCTTTATCAAATTTTTATAGTTTTAAATAATTTTTTTCAATTCTGTACTCGTTAACTATTTTGGCAAAGTGGTTAAAAAACTGGTTATTCCTTGAGTCAAATTTGTTGTGACTACCATAATTTCAAGTTACGATAGTTAAAGTTTAAGGTGTGAAACCAATTAGTTAAAAAACTAGCATTTACTAATCAGTAAAATGTATTAGCTGGCAAAATTGTTTATCAGTAAAATCAAACTAATACTTTTAAATACACCGAGATCATACCGGTTGACCGAAGAAAAAAATGTAATGTTAATTTTATATCTGTAACATCAAAAGAACTCTAGTAAGAACAATAGTGATACATTCGAATGTTGCACAGTCTGCCATTTTACCTCTTTATAATTTGTTTATAACACAGTTTTGTTCAACAACGGTACAATATATCTTAAATTTAGGGGGAACTCACAATCTACGTAGAGATGATTAATTACTTGCTACGATAAGGTTATTTGTAAAACAGTCTAGCGGTCGAGAGCTCTCAAGTTCAATATAGGTGAAGCCTGTTTGCTGCCGTCACAAACAAGTTTTTGTTTGCCGCAGAAACGTTAGCTTCACATTCACTGGGCTTCTGTAAACACATTTCCCTGTTAAAAAAAGAGGGGAACTTTGGTATTTTACTCAAAATGTAAGTTTCTTCTTTAATGTAAAACATAGCTTCTCGATTTCTTGAGTTTACTTCCAAAAATTACAGTTGAGAAAAATTTATTATGAATAATATTAAGAGTTTTGAAAACTATACAAGAGATTTTGCATTAGTTGTAAAAAAGTATAAACAGTTTTAGCAAAAATATATATTTTTTATTTTATTATTTATTGATTTATATTAAATGTCAATGTTCAATGACTTAGTATAACACGAAGAGCATTCAGGGAGATATAAATAGATGAAATTTACAATATAACCTTATTATCATGAATCATAAATATTGGGAAAAAAGAAGGGTACTCTACAAAAGAAACTCCTTGGATAATTTAAAAGAAAGATTATTAAAAGGTTAGGGATTCTAAGAAGGGTTATGACTGTACTATACTTAAATAGATGGCAAGGGAGTATCAAATCAAAGTGAATAGGGAAGTACCCTTTGTTTTAAACTTATTAGGGTTTATTGTTTCAGTTTCCATTTTATACAAATAAAATAAATGAGTCTAATTCGTAATAGTCTTAGGTTGTGTTGAAATTAATAATACTATGATAGTGTATTATTATAAAAATGGCGAATTATGAAAATCTTAAGAATTAAATGTAAGTACAGTGGAACCTCGATAAAGTGGATCGCAAGGGGAACGAAAAAACATTGAATTATTGAGTATTTTTTTAATAAAAGAGGTTTGATTTATCAAGGTTGATTTTCTCTATGTTTGTTTTATTTCTAAAATAAGGTGTTTTGTCCATTAATTAATATTAGGTGTTAATATAAGGTATTTTGTCCGTGCATCAATATTAATTACAAATTGTAATGGTTATTAGAGTAATACACAATTGCAGAATACAAATGTACATACTTAAAAATTGAGGAAATATTTCATTTAATTTAGATCCTTTTTTTACTGGATCAGCTTTACTGTTAATGGCCATTTTTCAGTGGACACCCTCAGTTACTTCCTGTCTAATGTTAGACGGGCTGCCCCCACTTTCAAATCAATCCCACGCTTGACTGACGGATTGGAATTTCCTGTCTAAACGCAAAGCAGTAAAATATTGATGTTTTCAATCAAAAAGTTTAATTTTATTTAGAATAACATAGGGTTTTTCGCCTTTACCTCAAATTGTAGAGGTTTAGCGATTGCATCATTTCGAATTAGAAAGGTTTTTGGACAAAAACTTTGAATTATAGAGGTATTTTAACGGCGAAAGATACTATTAAAGTTATCAATGTTTTTCTCGTGAACTGTAAGATTTTTAGAGGTAAAATTAACAAACATTGCAAAGATAGGGGAAATTCTGAAGTAAAAATTTGAATTATTGAGGTACATTTTATTGAGGTTCCACTGTACTGTATTTGTAATTTTTTCCACCAATACTTCTTTAAAATTGTTTTAATAAGAAACCAAAATATATTTCCTAAAAAAATTTCAATGTTGACTAAAGTTGTTACTTGAAACAAGGATAAGTAGGTCCTTCATTGATCCTTCAAGCTTGGGGAATCAGGTCGAGAGATAGTGGATTGCAATTGTGTTGAAGGATTGGAATTTTAAAGTAAAATGAGTGTGTCTGTAGAGTTACAAGAATCAAGCCATGGTCGCAGTGGTGAAATATTTTTTTTCTGTAAAATTTATTGATAAAATTTCAGATTAGGTGTTGGTTGAACATCATGGGTCAATTCATTCAGTGTATTTTCTGTACGATTAAATTACTTTAATCAAAATATGTGTCTAGTGAAAAATACTTTGTTTGTTGTGTATCAGTACAGTAATTTAAAATGTAAACGAAAACTTGTCGTTTAGTTTCAAACACAAAAATTTGCTATTTTGCTAAAGAAATTGTTAACCAATATATCATTTATATTGAACATTAATAAAATTATTATATTTTAAAGGTAATAGGCCTATTGTATGTAACTTAAAATAGATTTTCCATGTTAACTCATAAGCGATTTTAATTTTATTGGGTTTGCGAAAGTTTTGAATGTTCAGTGTCGACAGTTCCTACAGTAAAGAGAAACCACAGGAAAGTTTAGAATTTGTACCGCTTCGTGTTTAGGGACAAAAGTCAACTTTCCACTCCACTGTAATAATGTGGGGGAAAGTTGAAAGGCCAACTAACCCCACAACTAGTATATGTGTGTTAATTATTTGGGGTTTAATGAATTTTACTTTATTTGTTTGTTACATCACAGTCAAAGTATGTAACCCATAATAATAACCCCAAATAAGCAAAATTAAAACGGTGGTACAAAAAATCTACAAGAACGACTAATATGCCATTATTCCAAAAACTTCAAAATTCTCACATTTACCAGTTTTTATATCTTATCTTATCTTATAAATTATAAAATTGCATTCAATAAATTTAAAGGTAAAAACAACTAAAGCATACAAAATATATTTTTCTAAATGTTTAATTAAAATTATTTGAAAATAGTCAAGTACGTCTTTGTTGTATTAAGAAAAGGAAACAAAAACAATGAGATGTTGCCTCAGTTTTGACTTTTTTAGCTGACTTTGATACATAATAAGTGTTTCACTCACAGAGCTTCATTAATAATTCTTGTCTAATCGTTGGTGTCATGAAGTGTTCACTTACTTACAAATGAGTCAATTCATATCTGACTGTGTTCATCTATTATTCTTGCTTGATCCTCGGCTCAGGATTCATGTTCCAATTGTGTTTACTACCTTACAACAAAGATAATTTATTAGGATTCTGTGAAAATGATTTTTCTGAATTTCCAGCCTATCCTATAGTTAAAATTTAAGCTGTAATTTAAATTGCAATTCGTAAAAATTTTATTTCTATCTAAACATGTCTGTATCTCTGATACTCGTGACTTATTGACAAATGATTTTGTGACACTAAACACATTTTAGCATACTAAAAACACTAAAAGATTAGGGAGACTAAAAACGTTTTGGTGTTCTCAAATGTGTTTAGTATAACTTTTAAGCATAAAGAATCGTCTAGGTGCGGATGTGACTGTGTGTTTGAAACAATAAGTGGCGAGTAGCGGGAATATTGACAAGGTAAAGAAATTCCTTTTAATTAATTTTTATCTGGTGAATCCTTGGGATTCTCAATGTCTAACGGTTTTATAAAGAAATCGTCATTTCGCTGATACCAGTTATTTACAGATGTATTGTTTCTATCCTGTGAGGAACTAAAAGCAGATTGATACTACTGTAATTTAAAAACATTTACTTTGCTCATGTGCATTCGCACATTTCATATTGTATAGGACTATATGGTTCAACAAAAAAAAACTAATATGGATAACATCTTAAAACAACAAAAACGAGCTGTAAGAATCATGTTGAGATTAAAACCTGATGCATCAGCAAGAAAACATTTCAGAGAACTGAAAATTTTCACTGTTTATAGCCAATACATTTTTGAGACTATTCTGATAGCAAAAAAATGGTAAACAACGAGTAATTCTAAGCAGCCTCAACACTCTTATTTTACACAAAGAAAAAATGAAACTATTAGCACACACGGACTTAAATTTTTTTTTAAACCCCAAACTACATGGGGAATAAATTTTTGAAGTACGTCCCTATAAATATCAAATTAATCCCCAGTGAGACTAAATTTGTCAGAAGTCTAAAAGACTATTCGATAAACAAAGCCTTTTATTCTCCTGAAGAACTTTCTACCTCCCTTTAGTAAAAACAAATAAAAAAATTGTAAACAAATTATTTATTTTTTTTTTAGTGACTATCGTTTCAGTGTACAGTGCTTTCATATGTCAAGATGATTGTTTTGTATTATTTTTAACATTATTTTATATGAATGTGATACAGAATTGACAAAACATTTTGTGTTCTGTTTTGATTTTGATTTTGTTTCTGTCTATGGTAGGTCTGTGTTTTGTATTTATACGCTGACAATATTACTTGTACCATTTTTACATAAAAATGAATAAAGAAATATGACTATGACTGTGAAAATGGGAAGTTTAGGCTAGTAGTAGATTGGAGCTTGTGTTGTGACGTAGGCTCACACCGAGACTGAGGAGCATTCGTTATTCCGTGTGGCTTCTTGCCAGCCAGGCTCACCTTCCAATTAGGTTTGGCCAGCAAGGGGTTCTCAATGGATCGTGCTAGCCATCGGGTGCAAATCTAAATTCCTAATTTGATATTTATTCCTGTGGAACGTAAGCCATATGGATAAAGCAAATATTAAGATTAAGTTTCACAAACATACAAAAATCACAATACTGCACACAATAGCTTTTTTCAGATATTTTTATATAGAATGTTTAAATTTGTGGACTGCAAATATTACTGTACATTGAAAAGGTTTATAGTGATTGCCTTTTTAAAAGGATAAAAACAAAAACTTGGGTGGTTATGCCTCCCTCTAAATGTCTTAACTATTAACTTGTTTTCTCTTGTTAGTTTCAGAAATTGAATGATTATTTTTTAAACAATCAATTTTTAAATCATGTTTGGATAAATTTTAAAGAATATAGGTTTATTGAATGTTGTTGTTTTAAAATTTATTTTAGAGAGAAAGTGTGTGTCAGTCCACGGATAGCGTTTATTAAAGCATGCGATGGAAATAGCAGATGTTAGTAAGAGCGGCTGATGCATTGAGAAGCCAGTCTATTGATCATATCTATGTTGTGACGTACCCAGATTTATTTTAGTGTTTGGCAAGGGTAACCTTCTGATGGATCCTATATATTGCCCCACCTTATGGTCATAACAAGAAATAGGTTGCGAATTGGATTTCCAAAAATATAATATCGACGGGAGTCGTTTTATTAGAGTGATCCTTTGATCTGGTCTTGTTTTTGATCTGTGAACTTTTATTCTATCCAGTTTCTTATGTCACTTTGATGCCAGTTATAGACATATTTCGTCTCATATTTGTTATTATATTATAGGAAGTCATTATGTTATAATTAATATTTATTTATTTCTTCTCTTAGTGAAAAAAAATATGTATTTTTTTATTTATTAATTTGTAAACATATTTAAAAATATATGAGACAAATATTAGAGACTTAATATTGTTTTTTTTTGTTTTTTATTTTTTACAAAATTTGTGATTCAAAATACATAGTAATAGTTTTATTACCAAAAAAAAAAAAAAACATTTTTTTTTTTTTTTTTAAGTAATTTTAAAAATTTTATAATTAATTTCACATTAATACTTAAAAAATCACAATTTTCCTTAAATATCTCTATTTAAAGTTCAAAATAAAAAAATTTAAACAATTTTTATTTTATCCATTTTTTAAAGTTAGGAAAATATTTTTTATTATAATATTTTTAAAAATTGAATATTTAGCTTCATGTGGTTGAGAAGCAACATTTGGAAAAAATCATGTTTTATTGTGTATCATGGCAGAAATGCATATTTTATTTTAATCAATATGGAATTTAAATTTTATTTATGGACAATGTGATAAAAGTTGGTATATTTTTAAAAAAATAAAATTTTGAATGGATCTTATCAGTGTCTCTCAGATATATCTTCCATTTTAATCTTAGAATCATTATGTTTTATCGACAGATTTTATTGTTATATTTTTTATATTAAAGATTTATTGTATGGATGTAAATTTAGTCGTATAATGAATAATAGGTAATTGTTTTCATTATATTTACTACTGATGTAAACAGAATTAATAAGGACGTGATTTCTATGCTTGTAGAATATGAATTATTTTTAGTTTTTTGTATTTTCCGTACACAAACCTTATTAAAATAAAAACATATATTGAAAAAAAAATTATCTATTACCTTAGGAGATATTAATTTTTAAAATTTTATTTGTTATCAATTAGCTTATTGTGGCGTTCACTCATTAATTCTTGCACTGAAAATCCACAGTTAGAGTAATTCCTTAATCGAAACCAACAATTATTAATAGTCTACTGAAATGTTATAAACATTCCAATTTTGTATACCAAAAAGGTCCAGTATTTACCCTGTAATGGTGATACTGTGTTAGCATGTTTACTTTACATGTTGCCAGTTGAATGTATGACTTAATTTGACTTTCAAGTCACTCAAACAGACTGGGATGGTGGCGACGTCCTGTAATCCAGCTACTTGGAAGTCACCATCCTTATAATTAGACCAATTCCCAATTCAGAGGCTGTGGCTCAGATTTCATGTTAAACTGTAGGTCCATTTCCATTGGCAGTTGGGCTATTAATTAATAGTCCTGTCTAAGGAATATGTCAGCCTTAGTCAGTAACAAGACTACAAGTTCGCACCACAATCATCTTACACTCAATTCTCATTCATACTTGGCTTAAAATACCTACCTTGTGGTATGGTCGCCATTTCAATAAAGAATCTAATCCAATCTATTGTAAATGTTCGTACTGGCCTCATGATTTTTCTTTTTAAAATGTTCAGCTCTAGCTTTTCCACCTACCGAGTTAAACCAGAAAATCTAGAATGGTTGCTATAAATCTTTGTTCAGGCTGTAAACCACCTCAATGGTGCGACTTTATCCCCTTACTCTTCTTTGGCTAGATATTAATTAATGTCTTACGTTATGTTTTGGGTATCATTTTTTTAAATTAGTGTTGTTTTGAATTTTTTCCGTGAGTATTGATTGAAAAGGTATAAATTTATTCAGGAATATTGTAAAAGCTGTATGTAAAAGTTTAATTTTTAGATTTTTTGTGAAAAATTTATTGTTACGTTATATTTACTATCGTGGTAAAATTTGTGGTACTTTAGTTATGAAGAAAGGAAAAATGTAGAACTGCATTTTTCACAAGACGTCTCTTTCTTAACATTAGTAGTAAAATTATTATTTGGAAAAATAAAGAAAATTAATTTTTCAGTGTTTAATTTAATTGCAATATGTAATTTAAAAAGGTGTTGAAATTCCTTTTTTGAATATGGACTTTAAACCACCACTGTAAACTATCAATAATATACATATATTTGATTTCAGAGTTATTAAGATCTAAAAAAATATTACAAAATCAATTACTTTGGTTTTAGACATCAAGTACAGTATACCCAGATAATAAAATAATGATTAAATTATCTTTTATTCCTGTAAACCTTACTTATACAAACCATTCACGATTTTGTAACTGTCAACAAATTTCATCCGAGTCAGTTTACGATAAATTTTGGTGATTTTCTCCAGTGTGAAAGGATTTGATAGGTAGTATAAAATGAGAGTTAGATGTGGTGGAAGAGATGAAGCATAGCGAGAGATAAGCCAAAGTGCGAGTTAGTCAACAACCCCTCCCAGGCCTCCCCGGGTTAGTCACGTGGATCCGAGCCCGTCGCATTACGTATTCTGTCGGTATTGGTCACATATTCCGTACGGCCACTGCTTTAAGTTCACTGACATTTGTAATCATATTCAATACAAACTTTCTCCCAGAGTTTTCAATGCATACTATTGATCTATATTGATATTTTCAGTATTATAAAAAAGTTTGTTCAAAATTTTACCATTTCTGAACAGCTAATTTTCAAATCTTAATATATAAAACAAAGTCGTGTTAGTTACACGCATTATAACTCGAGAACGGCTGGACCGATGCTCCGGTCATGCTTTAGGCATATTCAGTTTCCATAAACTCAATTAGTTTCTATTTTATAGCGTTTTACATTTCTAATGTTAACCTTATGGGGAATAAGTTTGTTTACAAATTTTCTAAAATCAAAACATTTGATTTCTTAAAACAGCTGTTGGTTTACTCTCCATTAGCAATATGCTCTACTACCCAATGCCATATGAATCATTCATTAATTTAAAACTATGAAGCAATTATGTGCTGTACAAAATGAACAGCATTATTCGCCACGTTAATAGTTTACGGTTTTTGGGAATTATGTACTGTATTTATGTTTTTTTTATTTTCTGTATGATTAAAAGTAACGTGTTTATATATTTGCCAAATAAAATAACTACAATGTTTATACATATTAGGTTTGTTATAATAATCAGCTATTGAATATTTAACGCTTTCACAACGAAGCCGTAACGCTATTTGACTTAAAATTTATTTTATTTGACAGAAAATAGCCAATCTTAAAGTTAACGTGTATTTTCTGTTAGGCGTTACGAAGTTCGCCGGGTCAGCTAGTAAGCAATATTTTTGAAGGGTTATTTTAACTTCAGTTATCAAAAACCATTGCAGCTTGGGCTTAGTTTTAAAGCTTTGTCCTTGGTGTTAAGCTTAATTGTCTGTCATCTTTAAGGTAGTAAATTAATCCTGTCTAATGAATCGGCTATTTCAGAAACAAAGCTACATGGTGCGTCTCATTTGCATGACTTTCCTCATAAACCTTCAAATATTTGATAAATACTTCAGTCAACTGGGCCTAATTGCCTTTTTGTCATTAAGCTGTTAATTAGAGAGAAGAACATTTATTTATTAATTTACATCTTCCTACCATTGTAGGCTGCTTTAAAACAAAGAATACTTTTACAATATATTTTTTCTTAATTATAAATGATTTTTGATGTTTTTCATACATGCATGAGGTCAAAAATACGTCTTTTCAGTCATATGTTTCGTACAAGGAGAAAAAATAAATCAGCTGATATCTTCAATTTGTTCCAACTCAATCAAAACATTTGTGACATACAATAATGAATTCATTTGAAACCGTGCAAGGTAAAGGTTGAAGCCATTTTATGAGCAAAGGTATGAAGTAAATACATTATAGTATTTACAAGTATAATTATAATTAATAGTTATAAATTAACATTTTAGTTTTTGTAGTATCGAGCTTAATATACAAGTAAAGCATAGTGAGGCGAAAAATTAAGTTCAGACCCAAAGTCGTTTTTACCATTGCTCATTTTCTTGACCTCCGAAGGAAAAGTAAATGATTTCTATTTCTATATTTTTCTATTTCACGAGTACGATGTAAATGGCCGCCGCCGGTCCAAGCCAGCTGTTGGTAGACCTACAAGCACGGTGGCTTCGTGCCAGCAGAGTGACGTGGAAGCTTGGAAGTGCGTGGGACATCTGTCACTGCTTGTGGCTCACATCCAGACGTTCGAGCTAAAAACCTCTCCCTACCAAATCTCAGCTTTGTTAATAGTTTTCATTTTTATATTTTCCGGTACAAGATAAATTTAATAATTTTTCCATTTTAAATGCTTGTTTGTTAATGTGTTCTAAAAGACCATATTCTGACACTGCTGAATGCATTTTCAAATACTCACTGGCTAACTAAAGTTACAGTCTATCTAACAGGGAATCATTGTATAGTGAAAAATACTGTAAATATAAAACATAAAATGAAGTCTCTGTTGAATAACGTTGGAGGGTAGTGAAAATGCTGCACCAATCACAAAAGTATCCTATGTGAATTTCCACTTTTAAGTGCAATAAAAAAATCTTGAAAACTTGTTTTCTTAGAAAACTTCTTAGAATTTCAAGATTGTAAAGATTTTAGCAGAATACATTTTCGATCATTAGAAACACATTCTTTGTATTGTAGAATTATTATTGAAACTAAATAAAACAAACAATTAAGAACCTGTTTTTGAGATGAGGTAAACATTAACATCAGAATATACTGACTGAGGCAAGGAAAATGTTATGAAACATTATATTATCTAGTTGGATGCTTTTCACAACTAAGCAGAAAGGCTTGTTCTGTAGCCGTGTATCTTCGTAAAACTATGGAAACTACTTCACCGCTTGAAATTTGCTACTTTTCACAAAAGTTGCTGTCAATCAATTTTCCCTTTGTACGGTTTTAGAGACAACAAAATATAAGGGAACATTTTTCCCTTATAAGTAAATATATTTCAACATTGCTACATCAAAATTACTAATCAATTACTGGTACCTTGTAAATATTTCTTTAATCCTAAAATATTTTTTATTACAAAATTTAATTATTTTAAGAAATAAATACACAACCAGATATTAAAACTTTTCCAGCAAGATTGGCATTTCAATTTATGGCATGACATTCACCCAAGTCGTGGTATTGAAAAATGAAACCATTATTCATTCTCGGATACACAACTGTAATTGGCCGATCACTCATTGTTGCAACTTTAGCTGTTGCTTTTTACTTGTTTCCTGTTTTTCATCGTTCTCTCCTAGCGAGTTTTTGAAAACAGTTTGTTATTTTTGAATTTACATGTGCGCTTACACTGTACTGCTTATTTCAAAACAGTTTAGTTATTAGTTTTAAACCAGGGTTTTAGTCAGTATTATTTTATTAAAATGAAAAGGAAAAAATACAATTTTCCTCCTACTTACAAGTAATGATAAATACCCCCATCGCAGCAGACCTGCGTCTCAGAATATTTCCAAATCAATAATATAATAATAATAATAATATGTGAGAAGTTTTGTCAATAAATATGAGAGTTATTTGCCTACTCTCCATAAGATTAACATGCCAAAGAGTACACAGGTTTGCTTCTGTGTGGAACACTGAAAGTAGGCATTTCTAGCATAAACATCTTTCCATAAATAAAGGAGTTTGCCTATTCTCTATATAATTAACATAGGAAAGGAGTATGCATGTTATCTGTCATGATAAACACATAAACTATGATTTTTAAGCATAAATGGATAGATCCCAACCACATAAAGTTAAATACCTAGTTTAATCATTAAATATGATTCATATGTGAAATATTATTTTTCCTTTTAATCAGTCTCTATTCAAAATTCAGATTAACAAGAAACTTATTTACACTTATTAACACGAACTGTTCACCACATTTTCATATTTAGTAGATATTAAATTTCTTTCAATATTTGGTCATAGAACCAAATTGTGTGGTTTTTTAAGCGGATTCCATTGGTAAAAGATAAAAATTAAACATATTTTTAAATTACATATGAAAAACGCAAAAACCCCAATTTTTTTGTATAATACCCTCCTAAACTACCCGTTCCGATTGACCATTATGTCTGGATTATGCACTTGTCCAAGTAAATGTAGGAATACATGTCTCTACCAAATTTGTTCTCGGTCAGACTATTTTTACAAGATTTATCGTGTTCACAGACATATATATATATCATTTTTAACGACTATTGTTTTTGGCCTCTGGGCACCTCAAAACGAAAAAATAACATGGTCCTGGGCTTAAGTCTTGCCTTGAGACCTGGTAATAGCTTCTTCCCTATGGGAAATTCGCTAAAACCTGTTTTTGACTTGAAGCTAGCAATGGATAGTATGGAAATAAAGCATTAGCAATTCAAATGCAAATTACACATGCCATGTTAATTGTTGTTTGGCACAAAGCCTCGACTCAAAAGCGTTCATCCTCAGGCTTTACATTGGCTAAGTCCAAGCACAGAACAGTTCAAGTAACCTTTCAGTGTTCTAAGATTAGCGCTTCAATTAAAAAATAAACGGTACCAGTGGACTGACACACACTTTCTCCCTTAAGTAAATTAAAAAAGACAATCTGTAATAAAACTCTCATGTTCTACAAAGTTATTCTAAATATCATTTAATAATTAATTGTTCAAATTGTACGGGGGAACCCACCCCCCCGGTAATACCAAGCTTTTTTGAGCTGGTTTTGTTCGGTGATTTGACCTTACACTTCATACCAAGTTTCATGGAAAACGGTTGGAAAGTAAGGAAGAAATTGATTTTTTTATATTCTCCATAAGAATAACATTGGTCGCTTTCAGACAACGTACTGCGTTTATCGTGGACAGTAAATTTAACTTTTCTCTGGAACTGTTAGTCGTAGACAAATAATTCAAAATACTAATTTGTTTAGTTTTTTAAGCTGGTTTCAATGGTATCAGTCAAGTTATACTTTACTTTTATTGTTTTCGCTGAAAATTTAAAAATTTGATTTCTTTGACATTTAAAAGCCCATAACTTTTGAACCGTCATTTTTACAGACATGCGGGTGGTGTCAAATTATTTAGTACTCTGTGCACTATAAACTATCAAATTTTAATCAAAATCGTTAGAGCCGTTTTTGAGAAATTTGGATTTTTCACGTTTTTTAAGGGTTTTTAGGGGTGGACTACCCTTAAAAATCAAAAATTCAAAAAAATGAAAAAAACGCCTGGAGATACGGTGACTATATATATACATGCCAAATTTCATCTAAATCGGACCAACGGGGTAGGCTGTGGCACTGTACACATCCAGACACACACACACACACAGACACACGGACGGACAGACATCACGTCAAAACCCACTTTTTTGGATTTAGGGGGCCCCAAAACGGATATATCCACTCTCAACTCAAATTCAAAAATTTTGACGAAAACAATACTTTCTCCATATACTATGTATGTATAAGGGGAGAAAGTAAAAAACATTTTACTGAGGTTTACAATTTGTGTTTTGTTTGCAACTAAAATTCTCCCCTTACCAGTTTATCTTGAGATACTGGCTTGTGAATATGAATTCTGGCCAGAAATATAACTTAGAAACAGAGTAATAGGTGTTGAAATACAGAGATTTTACTACATTTTGAAATCTTTGAGGTAAGAAAAGGCAGAGTATAGTATTGATATCCACTGTATATTTTTCTTATTTTTTTGTCAGAATTTTTGAATTTTTTACTGATGTCCATCTGTGTGGGGGGGGATCTGCAAAAGCCTAGAGACTCGAGAACCTAGGAATTTTGTATGTAGCCAACAATCCACAGTATCTCAGACACTTTTTAAATTTTTTTATTTTTAAGGTTATTTTTACCCCTAAATAACCTCCAAAAACATGTAAAATGAAAATTTCTGAATAACAGCTCCAACTATTTTGACGAAAATTACATGATTTATAATCCTTTATGAGATAAACATAATGACACCACCCTTATTTCTGAAAACATTGGGGTTTAAAAGTTATGGGTTTTTAAAAATCAAACAAATTCTTTTTTTATTTTCTGGCAAAACAGTAAGTTTTTAACATAATTTAACTATCACCATTAAAACCAGTCTAAAAAAACTAAACAAATTAGTATTTTCAATCATGAGTCTAGGACTAACGGTTCCAAAGAATGTTGTTTATAAACTTTCCAATTCTAAGTCAATACAATTAAATTTCCAGGCCTATTCACCTAAATCAATAAAAAATACTTGTTTTGAGTAAAAAAATTTTTATTCAATAAGTTTTATTTTCTAAAAGTTTTTAATAAATGCCAAGAAGTAGTAAGTTCACAGTACCATTCAGCTGCATAGGACTAACCTATCTCATAACGCAAGCAAGTATTAACACAGTCCGTGCTGTATCAACGAGATATAGGATGGTTGTTGACTATTCATGTGTGCCACAGCTGTGGCTACAATAAAAATGCTGCTGATACAGCGATATGTTTTATATATTCGTTCCCGTTCATTGAGGAAATTTCGTTCATATATTTCTTTTCTAGACTTAAGCAATTTTATATGATCATTCCTAAAAGTATGTTTTTGTGATTACCAACAAAAAAATATTTACTATTTATAATGTGGTTTTTATGTGTTCATACATATTCAAAACAATAAAGACTTCAATAAAGAAATCGACTAAACCATATAGTGTCATTTTTCATATGTCGAAATTATTTTTACTCTAAGTAATTGTAACTATTGCCTTAAACATTATTTTTTTTAAATTTCTAGAACTTTTAATTCTAATTCTATATAGTTATTTAATTTAAATACATGCAGATTTTGGTTTCAACTAAAAATTATTTTGGATATGACATGGATATGATTATACCCAAGCAGAGTAAGAAATTTCATAATTTCAACTTTTAAATGAATAATATTTTTTCTTGTAAAAATATTTTTTACTTTTAGTAAATAAATAATATGCTTGTGCGTTGCCAAATTTAATACAAGCCTTCAACGTTGCTTTTAAAATATATCCAGACTTCTGTATCGATTGTGTTTAAATCGTCCCGGAATTATGCGCTGTGGGAATATAGAGTGCCTTATCATTGATTTATCGAGCAATAAAGTATTTATAAACAACCTCATCCCACCCAAGGATATTGAAATGTGTAACTGTGAAAATCTTAAAACCTTCTTTACCCTTCAAGGTGGTAGTTTTTTTAAGGCTGCTGGACCCTGCTACGGTAGACTTTTACGGAGCGCGGGCGAAGTCCACTCACTCCCATTTGATAATTTCCCTACATCATCTAGGTCCTACCAACGATCTATTTCACTTGATCTAGACATCATAAAAACTACTGAAATCAAAAATAATTGTCTAAAAGATAGCCACCTGATTTCTAGTTACAATAAACCGGATTACTAACGTTACACTTCAATGCATAAGCGCCTCTCAGAAACATATCTCTAATTTACTTTTCCAAACAAAAAGAAAGACACAATAATCATCACAACAGCTTAGAATATAATTTGATGTAGTTTACATCGTAAATATTATAAATATACGCAAAAAACTACAGTAAACAGGACGTATGAACACCAAGCTGATGTAAAGAATGAAGATTGTCCGTGTATGTCCTCCATCATATCTCTATCTCTGTCACACTCACAGCTGATCAAAATTGGTCGGGAAATGTAAAGAAACTCATGAGAAATATTCTTCACGCAGTCAGAGTTTGAAAATGCTCACTAGGAGGTAGCAAGGATACGCCAGCTGACGGATTGCATGATGACGTGAAACTCACGTCAAACCGCCTTGAAGGGTTGAAATAGGGATTTTTATAGCCATGAATGCGCTGACCATGAATCTTTAACCAGTAAATCATTTTTCATTTCGACTCTGCTACAATATTACTAATTATTGAAATAGATTTTTCATATTTACTGGTCCATAATTATGGAATTACAATGAATTCTACATTTACTCTTTATAAAATTAGACATGACCAGCATAGTTAGTAATGCCCGAATATTGATCAGCATAGTAAATAATGCTGTATAACCAGCCTTGGAGAACTCAAGAAGCCAGTTATATTCGGAAGAGCTAACGTCACAATGTTGGACGGACTCAGCAGCTCAGATTATGGCTTCAGGGTGTGTGTTTACATTGTGCCAATCATCTCTCGTATCCAATCGTACACTTATTGTCTCTCTCCGCGTATTGCCATGGCCACTTGGATATTATATATCATTATCAGTAAAATTATATACTATTCAGGTTTTCCTTACAACAGGAAATAACATCAAACTATGTATGTATGTTTAATAAATTATTAAAAAGCAAAGATATAATAGATTACAAACATCGGAAGTAAGTCGCTTTCATTTCAATATCTTTTTGGTTCTGCTAGTTCTCGATTCTTATTGTGTACAGTTAATTGTATTTGTGTTCATCTGCTTACTCATACATAATTATTTATTATTTTACTTCATGAGGTAATAAATTTTGTTTCATTCTTTCAGTGTGTACATAAATTAATGGTTATCAATGTTACTGCAAATAATAATTTTCACTTTTTATATTCGGTAAATATCATAATTTCATATATTCAGTAGAAAAATATAAACAGTGTTATTAGTCTGTGCGTGCAGCTCTGAGCTACTAGCCATTCTATAATACTTGGGCTTGCTCGCTCCATTATACTCGTCAAGATTTTCAGCTGAAATAAACAAATTAGATCACCTTACTGAAAAAGTAAATATTTATACTCCTTAAAAGTTATAAAAGCCACGAGCACAGACTAATGGCACCATCTGTAGATTGTTTTATTAACTAACCCTTTGAGCGCCGAGCGTCTCGATCCGAGATGCCCTAAAATTGCCAGCCCTATCTACAATGGATCTGCTAAAAATGCTGGCCCTTTTTCCCAAAAACTCAAGCATTTAGTCAAATAATTATAAAAATTTTATTGATTAACTTTGTTTTTTTTATTATTATTTACTTAGTATAAAATTTTACTTCAAACAATGTATATAAGTACAATAATTTGAAGTAAAAAAAAAAGAAAAGAGTGTTAACATTATTTAAAACTAACATTTGCTTCTTAGCTGTATCATAATCTTAAAGAACAATAAAAATTGAGTAGAAATTATGTATAAAACATATTCTTTTCCTTTTTTAACTAAGGAAAAAATTAGCAAATAAGCAAAACTGATAATTTTAGCGATACATAGCATCCATGTCTATTGTAAACTATAGATTATAATTAGTCTTTACATTTGTTACCATTTTATAAGATGTTATAAATTACAATAGATTAATAATAAACATTAAAATGTTAAAATGTCGTCTCAAATGAGCCGTCTTTTGTTATTGGTCGTTGCAGCTGTCGCAGGATTTGTTTATGTTTGATCACGATCTCAGAAAGCATTCCGTCATAGAGTAAGATGCATAATAATAAAGCCTATTTCTTTCTGAAGCTTTTTGTGTAATTTAAGCCAGTTACAATAACTGCTACATACTATAAACAGTGTTTTCTTGTACGGGGGCATATGACCGTCTCGATCCGAGTAGCGTCACTCAAAGGTTAAGTACTATATTAAAGGATTAAATTACGTTGGTTCGATTTGGCTATTCATCACAAATTACATAGCAGTACCTGGTGACCAAGCTTTGCTCGGATAGAATAAGACATTTATTTTACAAGTTAATTAGCAAAATAAAAACAAATTTACTGTTCAATGAAAACATTTATGTGGTTTAAATAAAACCGTTTTCATACCCCTTAATTAATATGGCATAAATACTGAACAAAAATGTAGCCCTCCGGTGGGGATCGATCACACGACCTTACATACGTGAGATTTGAGTGCTACTAACTGAGCTACGGCATCAGCCGATTTCGCGTCGTCGTTTAAATGTTTTTGGCCAACCTCAATTAATTATTTTAGCTAATCTTATACTGACTTTAAATGCCCATACAGTTTGTTATTATTATCCTGTGATCAACTGATTTTGTTAGAAACGGAATGAGGATTGAAAAGCAACAGAGAAATTTAATTTACACAATATATTTACAGTCTTCAAGCATACAAACAATACGTTTTCTATCATAAGATTTTGGAAATACTTTTCCTGCTTTTATTTCGCACAGTTATACCCTTAGTTTTTACAAATTGTTTAGTAACCTGATAATTTTACATTTATTACATACATAAAATAAATATTTATGAAAAACTCTATTCACATATTGTTCTTTGTCTTCAATCAAGAACTGTCATTATAAACAGCTGTTTTGGTTTGTATTGTTTACATTTATTCTCATAAGCGTAATGTATTTTTTTAGATTTTAAACTTATTTTACAGAAAACACGATTTCTGGACTTTAGACCTATCTAGAATATTTTTATGTTAGATATTTAAAGAAATTCCAGCTGTGAAAAATTGTTAAAAATAAATATAAATTAGATTTATTATAAAAAAAATTAAAAAAAAAATTTTTTATTTAAATAAAAATATTTTTAAAATTTTATATATGATTTAAAAAATAAAAATTTATATAAAAAAATAGATTAAAAAAAATTTATATATATATTTTTATATAATTTTATATATATGTATATACAAACCTTGCTCGTATTATAGTATTGGATGTACATCACAAACGTACACTGAATTGTGTTAAGCATATTCAGCTTGGTTCGGAATACTAATCAGACTGTGGATCGGGAGGTGTAAATTGTCAGACAATAGCGCTTGTCGGGTGCGAGTCTGCGGCAAGTGCAGGTAGCAAGTACAGTATTCACCGGTTTATTAAGGATGAAGCCCACCGGAGAGCGCATTCATTACAAGTCCAGATCCATCCTTTGTACTCCGCTGGCCTCGTACTCCACCTTCATTATTTAAAGATTAGCGATGCAGAGGAAGATGCTTTTTGTTGCGGTTGTTGGACAAAGGGTGCATTGTTCCGATATTTAATTCCCTCTAAGACCCAGCTTTGAACGGTGAACATGTATACTGAGCACGTAAGAGTTTGGTCTTTGCTGTGCACACCGGAAAAATATTGGTGCTAAATCGTTTCCAAATTGTAACATTTCTTAAAATGTTTAAAAATTATCTGTGGTAAATTAAATATTCAATTACAGTAGAATCTCTCACGTCGGGACCAGGCCATGGTTGGAATGGCAAAAAAGTCTGATATCAGGAGGGACAAATAAAATGCATTTCCTAGGTAGAAATATTTTTATGTAGAGTGATGACTTTCAAACAAAGAAGCAATGGAGAATTGCAATAAAACTTTTTCATATCTCTAACACATTAATTTGAACATCAAGATATGAATGATAATTGAAATTTTACAATATTTATAGGTAGTTGTTGAATAAGCCTTTCAAGTTTCAACAGGCCTAGCAAAAAACGGGTGTGGGAATGATAGATAGGTCGGATATTGGGAGGTTATCGGAAGATCGGATGAGGGAGGTTACTGGGATCATGGCAAGGTCCTGTAATCCAGCTACTTGGATGTCACGAATTGTGTATAGTTGTGAGCGATGGTCGGTAAGTGTAGCGATCTCTTGTGTGGATTAATGTCAGCACTATTGAATGCTACGTTAATCCGCAAAGACCATCCTCATAACTAGACCAATTCGTAATTCAGAGGCAGTGGTTCGGATTCCACGTTAAATTGTAGGTCCATTAGTTGCCATCGGCTGTTGGGCTATTAATTAACAGTCCTGTCTAAGGAACATGTCAGCCTTAGTCAGTAACAAGACTACAAGATCATGCCACAATCATCTTACACTCATTCCTCATACTTGACTTAAAATACCTACCTGGGTAAGTCGCCATTTCAGTTGAAACTAAAAGAAAAGTCAATTCCTAACGTACATGCCAAGCTTGTAGTTTCTCCGAATTGTTGTAGTTCATGTACCCTAGTGTGAAGTGGGCTGTTTTCAAACTGAAAAAATGAAAATTCCCAGCTCGAGTTACTGAACAACAATAAAGCTTGTCTAACCTATCTGTTAATGTGAAAAATGGCTGCTAATATTTTCCCCCCTCTGCGAGCAATCTACATAACGATAAAGGGACAATTACTGGATTATTAAGTAAATGATTATAGTAAAAGTTTGCTGATGTTATTTGATGATTTAATTTTGTTAAATAGTTTTGAGCAGATAAAATCAATACTTAGTTACTTTTTAAAACTTTTATAATAAACCTCTCCATTAATTTTATTAATAAAGTCAAAGCTACATCGTTATAATTTGAAATAAATCGAAGTACTAGTGGTGGTTAATAGAGGATTACCTAAAATTACAAATAGATATTCTATTATGAAATTCATGGTAAGTGGTCCAAACAAAGGAACCCAGAATGCAAGGTCTATAGAGAATATATAATCAAATCACTGTATAATTTATAGCATTTCAGCTGATTTAGACTATGATTGTCATGTTTCTATTGTTTGTAAATTGTTCAATCAAACTGTAATATCTAACTGTGATACACAAAATCAATAAGTATACAATGTAAATAGATTTATTTAATTGAAATTTCAATACCAGTTCATTCTAAAAAATCTCAGAAAACCCGGTACTCGATGAAGTTCCTTTGTGTGTAGTATAGAGTTTCTACCGCTTTCTTTCAGAAAAACTTCTTTGATCGAATTACCCAATTCGGGAAACCAATTGAACCAAATGATAGCCATTCAGTGTGATTCCATTCGAATGGAGTTTGAGTAGAAATAATTTGTACGAACTTTACGTTTCATCGGAGATAATAAGAGGGGACGAATGCTTTAATACAGAATGAGCTGTATTGATTTGGGCATTGAAAGCCACTATCTCCACAACACATGTGACTAATGCCGATGCTTATCTGACTAAGGGTGTAATGGTGTGGGATGACTGTCCGTGACACCGTCACCGCAGTGTACACAGCGGTTGTTGATATCCCTGTCATGTAATGGATGATAGAATTTTGGAAAAATATGTTTTGAGTTCATTGTTTCTGAAGGTAAAAACCGATTTTATGTGAAAGCCACAAATTTATTTCTAACTTGATTATCTGAAATCTGTATTTTTGTAACAGAATTTTACTCACTTTTTAACACTGTTTTTAACAGCTCATGATTGATTTGAACCCAGGACCTTGGGCACCAAAGCCTTGCGCTTTACCCCTAGACCAGCGCGCTCCCCACTCACATTGTAGTAGAAATATATAATTATAAATGAAACACCTGGGATTACCGGGGAAATTTTGGGAATTCAATTTTATCCCATAAGGCTGATTATTTATTACAGTACACAATTTCAATTAGATGCCCAGCTGTGCTGGGTGTATGCAATTGTGACCTGTGGCAATAAAACATATGATTTGATTTTTAATATTAATTAGTTAAATTTCCATTAAAAAATAGTGTTACCCATGTGTTGCAGCGATGTTCAAAACAGATTTATTAGGTTTAGATTCACTGGCAAATATAAAACATAATATAATTATTATTACCCTTCTGAATTTCTGGCTTATCCAGATATTTTAAGTCAAAATATTATTTTAAGAAATGAATGTATTAATGTGGACTTCAAACATTAAAACATATATGAAAAATTGAGACAGATTCATCTTACAACAGAGTACCTTTGTTCATTTACAGCCCGGTAAATACACACTCTCGCACGCACACACATACAAAATCAAATATTCGATAATAATACAAAATATCAACCATTTTATACATTTCAGGTTGCACAAGAAAAATATAAAAATATACAACAGCTGATTATCATAATCAGCATACTAGTACTACTTTACCATTTTATGCTTGCTTCTGTAATAAAAATTGTAAAAATAATATTCCAAGTTGTTGATATATGCACTAAAGCTCAGGTTCGACAACATTATTGTTTGCTATTCAGGCATTTGCATTACAAAACGAACCGTGTATGCACTCACTTAATATACATATTGAATACAGTCTAACCAAACTTCAATTTCTCTCTGTGAACTGATTAAAAAGAAATTTTCAGTCAACAATCACTTAACCACTTTACTTTGGAACATCTGCTTGTTCAGATCTTAGATGAATTTTAGCCATTATTTGTTTAACTTAATTACTATGCAATCAATGCCTTTCAGTTATATTTCATCATACAATTCTAAAACTTAACTGAATTAAATAAAAAAACTCATATGAAATTCTATTAATACTTCTGTCTTTGTTTAAAATTAAAAGTTCAAACTTCAATGTTTCCATTTTTAGATACAACCCAAATATGTATAAGATTTCACCCACAGTTCAAGAAAGTATCATATTTTCCTGATTTCATTGTTCACCACCAACACTTAAAAAAGTGTAGATGTAATAGTAAAAACTATTACATGATATTAAATCCACCAACTTAGTAGGTTCTAACAATTAATACATTATTTCTGCTCATACATGAGCGTTGTTTTGTGTTCAAAGCATTCAAATAAACATTGCAAACATTTTTATTGGAATTACTAGCAGTAAGCCAGTCCTTTGTACGGGTTGTAGGATTCAGTTTAAAGAAGAAAGATCATCATACCAAAATGTAAACCTGAAATCCTAAACAAATCAGTACAAAGAAAATAAATCAATACCCAGCTTTGTTATTTAGCATTACTTTACAATTAAATATATTAGAACATTTATACCATTATTATAATTAGTAAAAAATGGGTTTAAAATCAATGCCCAATTTAATCCAACTAATATTGATTTGACAGCTGTTTGTTTTTATTTCTATTAAATCTTAAACTACAAAGACAGCTGATTATTACCAGTAGGTTATTCATTGAAAATTAAATCAAAATGCGAGTAATATCGCGTAAAAGTGGATTTTTAAATGATCTTATTTACTTTTCAAGAGGCGGCGGACAATTTCAAGCATTGAAAACCCTTATCTGGAATGTAGAGAATACATGAAATAAGTTTCATTGTAATAAGTTCTCCCGTTTTTTCGGAGAAGACGGCGTAAAATTCCTCCTGGAGCGTCACAGACAAAAATTGAGATAAGACCGGTTTCGGCTTCTCTAACGCACAAAAAGTCAAAATAACTAAATATTAATAATTCTGAGCAATGTACAGACAAAACTCTAATTTTATTTATATAGATGTTGTTGTTTAGATAAAGTATGTTTTCTCGTTGTATTGCTAATAATGGTAACAACGCCATCCAGTAGCCGTAAATTAGGGTCGGAGACAGCACTTAATCCTCCCCGAGTTAACGCTGGGGGAACTTCAGACACACTCCCAGTCGCTAGGGTTATCGCCCCTGAACAAAGGAAGGCTCCCACCATTACTCCGTGTTTTGCTTCCTAAAATAACCCTTGTGGAGCTCAAATTCTGTTATTGATTTTTCAGCGATTTTCCTATGGAAGCTATTCACATGACCTGCATTTAAGCCCAGGACCATGATAGAGGTTCTTAGCTCAACCCTCTGAACACGTTTCATATATACAGTTGTACTTCATCATTTTGTTAATATTTGTGGTTTTGTTTCTTAATTTTTTTATGCTATTTTTGTATTTTACAAAAAAGTTATATATCCACGGTGATACCTTAATTCATTTCTTTTTTTTAGTTATTTTTGTCGATCTTCTCGTTAATTTTCTTTGTCAAATTCTCTTTTTATCATAATTTTATTATTTTTTGCTTTACCTAAAATTATATTTCTTTTTCATAATGTTATTAGTGTATTTTATCAATTTTTATAGTACTGATTATATATTTTAAATATATGCACAATAATATTATTTTTTAACATAAGGGCAAATTTTATTTGATTATTGATAATACCCCCTCGATCGACCCTGCATACTCAGCGAATTTCCAAATCAATAATTTAATAATAATGTATGACAAGTTTGGAAAAAAATCTGTCGATAAGCGTTCAAATTATTTGCCTATTCTCCATAAGATTAACATGGGAAAGAGTGTGCAGGTTTGCTGCTGTGAAGAACTGAAAGTAGGCATTTATACCATCAAAAATTTTTATTTTTAACATTTATACCAACTTTCATCAACATCTGTCCATAAATAAAGGAGTTTGCCTATTCCCTATATGATTAACATGGGAAAAGAGTATGCAGGTTTGCTGCCATGATAAACACATAAACTATGATTTTTAAGTATAAATGGATAGATCTCAACCAGATGAAGCTAAATATCAAGTTTTATCCAAAAATATAGATTAATATGGGAAATATTAATTTTTCCCTATCCTCCATAAGAATAACATTGGAGCCCCACAATACAACGTACTGTGTTTAGATTTTTTAATATCTCGGTAACCGTTGGAGATAGAGAAAAACTTTAAGGAACTTAATTGTGTAGTTTTTTAAGCTGATTCCAATGGTGAAATATAAAATTAGAAATATTTAAAAACTACATGTGAAAAACGCAAAAAACCCCATTTTGGGGTACAAAACCCCCCCAAACTACCCGTTCCCATTGATCGATATGTCTGGTTTACGAACTCGTCCGAGCATTTGTAGGAATACACGTCTCTACCAAATTTGGTCTTGATCGGACCATTTTTACGAGAGTTATCGTGCTAACAGACACATATATATATACATATATATACATATATATATATATATATATAAATTTTAACGACTATTGTTTTTGGTCTATGGGCACCTAAAGAAGAAAAATATAAACAGGTCCCGGGCTTAATCTTGTGAGACTATAATCTTTTCCCTAACGGGCAAATTCGTTATATTCTGTTAAGTTGTTCCTTTCTGTTATATCTTGGGCGAGTTCATTGGGCAACGCAATCAGACCACATTAACTCCTCTATTAACCCCAAAAATGAGTTTTTAATATTTATTTATGTATAATTTTTGCCCCTGCTTCCCCTAATTACAACTAATGAACAGAAATATATTTAACTCTATTGTGGTTTAATGACCACAATAATAAAGTTATAGAATTATAATATCCTACTAGTTATAAAATCCTATGTGATAAAATTCAAAAGTAAAAGTAAAAAAGTTATAAAGAGTAAAAACTATTTTAGACTACAGTAGAACCTCTATAAATCAAACCTCAATAATTTGAAATCAACATTAATTCGAATTTTTTTATTCCCTGTGACCACCCTATCATTACAATGTTAATTTTACCTCTACAAATCAAACAACTCACAAGAAATACCTTGATAATTTAAATTTTAACGGTATTTTTCACCGTTAAAATACCTATAATTCGAAGTTATTACCCAAAAACCTCTATATTTCAAACCCTTTATTATTCGAAATCGGATAAAATTTGTTTTAATTGAAAACATCGATATTTTACTGCCTTGCGTCTCTCAGCCGAGCATGGGATCGATTTGAAATTAACCGTACTCTAGTCAGTACATTGTTTTAAAGTTATTCGTGGTCAAGTGAGTGCGTTTTTGTTTTCAGCCAGTAATAACAAAACTGGTATATAAGTCACTTACCTACGAGGGAAAGGTCAAAGTTAATCTAAAACCTGTCCACCGAAAAATGGCCATTAATAGTAAAGTTAGTTCACTGAAAAAGGAACATAAATTAAATGAAATATTTCTAACACAATAAGTTAAATTTTTGTCATAAATCCATCGAAAATTTGAATGCACAACGATGTATTATTTAAAAATTAAGATAAAGTATTTCTGAATCAAACTGATAATTACCTCACTAAATATGTCTGCTTTGGAAGCCATTTGTTAGTTTTCTCTAACACCAGAATGAATATAAACTGTTGTAAAACACAAGCCACTCTGCTTATTGTCAAATAGATACAAATATCTCTGTACAAACATTTTATTTATAGTTCATAGGTTTATTGGTCTTAATACATTTTTATCTCGCTCAGTCCACAAAGATAACACATTTACAATAAGAAAAGTTAATGTAAATATAATTTTTTTCTTACAGTTTGTTCTACATTTTTGACTCACTTTGTCTTTAATTAAAAACGTGTGTATTAAATGTGTTCCAAACTGTAATAATTATGTTTCCAACAATACAGCCACTAACTTTGAGTGATGAGTTAGACCAGTAAATAATCTCTATATATAAAATTGAATGTATGTCTGTATGTCCTTTATGCGTTGCCAAACTACTCATCCGATCGCTATGAAAATTTAGGAAGTTGTTCTACATGTGTCCGGGAAGGTTTTAGTGAAAAAATATTTTCGAAAACCCCATAAGTTTCCATTTTATGACGTTTTAAATTTCTAATGTTAACCTTATGGAGAGTAAGTTTGTTTACAAATTGTCTACAATGAAAACATTTGATTTCTTAGCTACAGCTGATTGGTTTACTATCTATTAGCAATATGCTTTACTATCCAATGCCATCTGAATCATTCATTAATGTTAAACTATGAAGTAAATGTGTACTGTAAAAAATGAACAGCTTTATTCACCACGTTAATAGTTTACGGTTTTGGGGGGTTATGTATTTATATTTTTATTTTCTGTCTGATTAAAGTCACGTGTTTATATGATAATTACAATGTTTATATTATTACGTTTATTATAATAATCAGCTGTTGTATATCTTTCCTATAAAAGCCGTATTACAGTTAGGTTTCGTTTGGGTTTGGATTGGATTTGAAAATTGTGAATTAATCCACTAAGATTTATTTGTTTTATGGGAATGTTATTAATATGTTTTATCGTTTCAGTATTGTTATTCACTATGCAGCGACCCAGAATATATAACCTTTCACAAAGAAGCCGTATTGCTATTCGACTTCAGAACATGGCCAATCTTAAAGTTAACATGTGTTTACTGTGAGGCGTTACGAAGTTCGCCGGGTCAGCTAGTTTATTTATATATGTTCAACAAGTAACCTTGTTGTAAATTGTTGTTGCATTATAGTAATAAATATCTCGCGATTCAATATTGTAAGTTGGTCAGCTGATGAGTGCATCACTGTACACAGGTGTTTCAATTTCCAGCCTGTCTATACTGATTGATTCTAGCCGTCGTCCGTGTAGATTGTAGATTGATTCCCTCCGTTGTGTTACAGAGCGGTAGCAGCGTATTTGAGGGCGCTCAATCTCAGCCCTAACAATGCTGTTGTCCACGGTAATCTGGCCTGCGTCTACTACGAACAAGGGTGAGTCAGAAGGCTGAAACTACTGTTATTAAAATCATTTTAAACTTAATACAAGCATTAAGTAGAGATGGGTAAATGGTAAATGCCCACTTTCAAGGTTCAATATATTTTAAATGGGCAAACATAACGTTGCTTAGGTACCTTTTAGTAATGAACTCTTAGAGTTATGCAACTCAAATGTTAACGAAATTGATATTTGTCAAAAAATGTACTAATTAAAATGTGCATTTAATTAAATTTTAAAATATCATTTTTTTATGTAGAAGCAAAATTTTAGTATACTTTTTCAGCATGATGTCTTAAGTAACAAAAAAAATTTAATTCAGTAGCATTGATAGGAGTCTAGAAAATGGTACCTAAATGTAAAAAAACTGTTTTCAGGAAATCACATTTTAATGAAAGATAAGATAGTCAAAAAGGGTGTGCAGTATTATTTTTATAATTTTTCAATGGTTGTTTGCAATTTGCGAACCTATCAAAAGTGTATATTTTCTTATTCAGAAAGAAATGAAGAATTTGTAATGCATATAAAATGTTGATGGTGTATATAACTGTGTATAGGGCATTAACACATTAACTGCCACACCTATTTCAGGCTTGATTACAGGACTGCCAAACAGAATTTAGATTTTTCCAGTTTATTGGATTTTTTACTTCTTTAGCTAAGTTATTTATCTTAAAATAATAGCTACTTTGGTTTTTGCAGTCTCATCGATCTTGCCATCGATACCTATCGCAGAGCTATCGAGCTGCAGCCAAACTTCCCAGATGCCTACTGTAACCTGGCAAACGCTCTCAAGGAGAAGGGACAGGTAACACATCTCATCCATCTACATCTACGTGGCATTATTTCTTATCTAATTTTTTAGTCTGTTTATTCTTTAATGAATTAAGCGTACCAAATAATCTTTAGATTAAAAAGTTTCTCTTAAATCTTGGTTTTAACAAATAGCATCACAAAGAAGCTCAAGTCCTCAAAAACAAACCGACTAGAGGTGCCCCACAAGGCTCTGTCCTAGGCCCAATCCTATTTATTCTCCTGGCTTCCCCAAGGAAATTGAGAGTGACAACGTTATTGTATGCTGATGACGGTAAAATTTTAGTAAAGGATGATACAGCCGTAGTCCTCTGTCAAAACTTAAAATCCATCCTTGAAAAAACAGTTCTTTACTCGAAACTGAATGACTTGGCCATTCAAGACAGACCAAGCTCCCCAAGTAAAAGAAGTAACAATAGAAACCCATACAAAATTCCTTGGCGTCATTATAGACAACAAACTTACTTGGGCAGAGCACATTGACCAAGTATGCAAAAAATCAGCACCGGGATGTTTGTTGTTTGAAGAATGAACTATATTGCCAAACTCTCGGTAGCTAAAACAGCCTACTACGTGTTGGTTGAGTCACACTACGGTATGGCCTGACAGCATAGGGAGAACACTCGCAAACTTTCAACATGGAGAAACATAAAACATTCACTACAGTAGCTAAATCAGGATTTTCCAGAGATACAGAGATACTTTTGCTTTAGGATTAACCCTAGAACTATCAAAGTCGTAATTCACGACGCATTTACATATTCAATAAGAAGTGGCAGGTGGAGGCATCTGTCGTCAGTTTAGTGAACTTATTAGACACTAGCGCCTTCGTGACCGTGATGCCCTCTGGGGGCAAGCAACCGAACCTGGTCTCATAGTGCACTAGACTGCCACCGGGCAGGTCTATAACCAAGTAAGCGCTTTCTACTCTTATGCACTGAGTGACTGAACTGGCTAACGCGCTACGCTGACGAGCATAACGTTCTAGCCATTCGGAAGTGCTAGGGTTCTAATCCCGACCATGAGCAATCCCAATTTGGCTTGCAAATGTGTGGTAAAGCGGAGAGAGGGGCCCACCCCCACTGTTTTACCACACCGTTTTAAATAAACGGTGGCAGGCTTGGGTGGAAGTTGGACGGCATTTGTAGGCTTAATTGGGATTGCAGTGAACACCTGTTTTGCTTTTGTGGTTAGTGGTTATAAAGGGGGGAATGTTTTATCCTTTTTTTGTTTAAACTTTGAAATTTCAAGAAGATATTAGTAATTATTTTTATGTTACAGTTAAGAGTAAAAAGCTTGCCACTTCTAGGGTTAAGATAGACCAAGCATGTCCTACTGAACCGCATCTTTGAAGAGGTTGTTATAATTATTCCACTGATAATCATGCGCCTAACCGACATAGCTAACGATGTGTCTGTGTGTAGGTGGTGGAGGCGGAGGAGTGCTACAACACGGCTCTGCGGCTATGTCCATCGCACGCAGACTCACTCAACAACCTGGCTAATATCAAGAGGGAGCAAGGCTACATCGAGGAGGCCACCAGGCTCTACCTCAAGGCTCTCGAGGTACAAACTCATTGACAAAGGTCATTTGTGGTACAGCCGACAGCTCAGCAGCTCAAGCTGAGTGTGATGTGTGTGTCGTCATGGTACCTGTGACCATTTAGTTTGATACTTTTGGGGAGACAAATTTCTACGATAGTTGGGCTTTTTGTCCTAGATTCTAAATTTATTATTTGCAAAGTTCTTCTTTTTTAAATCAAACTCTTTTCTAAGCTGATTATTTGACAGTTGTGACGTTAACACAATTATTAGCAGCACAGTTCCACACTTGGTACATACCTTGTTAAGTGTTCAGTAGCAACTATATAAGGTGTATCAAGGCTGCAGAGCCAGCTCTGCAAGGCCAAAGCAAGTGCCTCTGTCGGTAAAGTCTCGCTAATTTTAAATGTTCAGCCTGTACGATGCTTGCAAGATGAATGTTTGTATTAAGGCCATCCAGTTCAGGTGTTGTGCCTATACAGTTTTCCTTATTTCTTATGATTCCTGCCATAGAAGTTGTTACAGGGGAAGTTGAAAGATGCATTACATAATTTACATGCTGCCAGCTATTTATTTCACTTTTCGTCTACATTTTTTAATAATTTATCGTGAGGTAAGGAGACGTAAGACGAAGCGTCAGTCAATGACTAGAAACTTTGAACAATGTTTCCATCAGAATCAAAAATTTATTATAGTTAAAAATTTTCTGTTAGTCCACGTCATCAAAAAGCCCAGTGAACTATGAGTAGCTTGTAGATGTAAGTTTACATGTTTCTGTGGACAGGTGTTCCCAGAGTTTGCAGCGGCCCACAGCAACCTGGCCTCCGTCCTGCAGCAACAGGGCAAGCTCAATGAGGCCCTCATGCATTACAAGGAGGCCATCCGTATACAGCCCACCTTCGCCGACGCATACAGGTTTGTTAATCACCATATCTACATGCTGCAGATACTCTAAATTGATTTTATCTTAATTTTAGTCTTGTCAATTTTTTTAAACCTTAACTGTCTATTATTAAAGGTCTTAAAGCCTGAATTTGCAGTTAAATAGACAAATTGAGGAAGAGAGTAGTCATCTCATTTTTCACGTTACGTTTGCAGTAATATGGGCAACACTCTGAAGGAAATGCAAGACATCCAGGGGGCGCTGCAGTGCTACACCCGAGCCATTCAGATCAACCCTGCCTTTGCTGATGCCCACAGCAACCTCGCCTCCATACACAAAGTAAGCTAACTGTGAAAAATAACTGTTGCTTCATTAAACCACATTGTACCACCAAAAAATTGTAGAGAGTCAAAATATTGTAGATTCTGTCTTATTTTTCAATCATTCATCAATATCGTTTACCATATTAAAAAATACAGTGGCCCAAGCAACGAACCCTGCAGTACGCCACATGAGACTCTGCATTTATCAGACAGCTGGTCATTTGCTGATACTATCTGTTCCCTGTTTTCCAGGTAAGACCTTTAGAGAGACAAAGTTGTGCCCTAAGTTCCATGAACCTTAAGTTGGTCAAAAGTGATTCATGGCAAACACAATCAAAAGCCTTAGTAAGATTACATAAGGCAACCTCTTAATTGTTTTTCGTTTCAAAACTCTCAAGAATTACATTAACAAGATGATAAACTGCCTAATTTTGGATTTCCCAACTTGGAAGCCATACTGTGAGGAGTAAAATAAAGAATTGGTTTCAAAAAAGTTATACAATTGGCCATGCAGACTCAGTGTTTCAGACTATAACATGTAGTTTTTCAACTTAAATGATAATCATATATTATTTTTCCAAAGCAAGCATCAAACACTGGTGTAACCCAAGCTTCTGCCTCCTGTTTCAGGACTCCGGCAACATCCCCGAGGCCATCCAGTCATACAGGACGGCTCTCAAGCTCAAGCCGGACTTCCCCGACGCCTACTGCAACTTGGCGCACTGTCTGCAGATCGTTTGCGACTGGACTGACTACGAAGCGCGGATGAAGAAACTCGTCAGCATCGTGGCTGAGCAGCTGGACAAGAATCGGCTTCCGTCCGTGCACCCTCACCACTCCATGCTGTACCCGCTGACTCACGACTTCCGCAAGGCGATCGCTGCTAGGCATGCCAACTTGTGTTTGGAGAAGGTATAATACAATACAAAAATTTCAGGTTGTTGGTACTAAAGCCACCTAGTGTTAATTTCCATTCATTATTAGTGAGCTGTTAAGTATAAGTCTATCTTTTAGAATAAACCTACTAGTTTGGGGGTTAAACTATTTTTTCAAGAACTAATTTCAAGTCCAACAGCTTGCAGTCATGAAGTTAACATCTCACTTGTCCACAGATCCATGTGCTCCACAAGCCTCCATACAAGTATCCAAAGGAGGTGGGTAGTCGGCTGCGCATTGGTTATGTGTCTTCGGACTTCGGCAACCATCCGACATCGCATCTCATGCAGAGTATCCCGGGGCTCCACGAAAGGTCCAGAGTGGAAATATTCTGCTACGCGCTTAGTGCGGATGACGGAACCACATTCCGCACCAAGATCGCACGTGAGAGCGAACACTTCATTGACCTATCACAGGTGAACGATATATTATTGTATCGGTATATGCAATTATGTGAGAATCGTCTGATTTCCTATTTATTCAATTTCAATTAGAAACTCAAAGTTATAAGATATTTATTTATTTCCGTATGGTTTTTTGTAATAAATTAAAAGAACTCAAGTAAAAACTGCTGAGTAGCTTTAGTTTTAAAAACCTATGAAGGTTTTTATTACTAATTCATTTTTTTATTATGTATTTATTTTTATTTATAAGTTCTGAAAAATACCATATTCTACTTTATACATTGAACAGATTTTTATTTAGCTTATTTTAAATCAAGGAATCGTTTGAAAACAAAATAGCTTTTGATGAAGTGCCGGTACTTGTTTCTAGGTCTACCGTTTGGTACTGGTGAAAAAGTATAGCAATAATTATTTTTCTTACTAAAAGTCAATATATATGCTGTTAACAGGGTAAATAAATAAAAATATTATCATTCATAAAATTACTGTTAAATCTATCAAGCTAATAGTGACGCTCAGTCACAGTGAAAAAGGCTTGATTTGAATTCACACATAATAATTATTCTGTCATTCATATTCCTTTTGGAATTTTTCTTTATAGCCAGTCTTTGTTGTACATTCTAGTTCAATGAACAACATATTGTGGTCAACATAGCGTGTTTTTAACCACATTAGTGGTAGCTCCCTACACCAGGATGTGCTACTGTAGTCTTAGATTGCCAATTCCCTCACAGGGCTGGGAGAGCCCCGGAGGTCTTGACCAACTGCTTCAGGTGGAGTTTGAACCCACAACCTCAAGTTCTGGAGGATTATAATATGACCACCCAGGCCTCCCTTATTCTTCTTATAGTTGTCCATTATTTTTAAAACTGAGTTCCATTTCAAACGAATTTGATTTTCAGATTCCTTGCAATGGCAAAGCTGCTGACAGAATCAACGCTGATGGAATTCACATCCTTGTCAATATGAATGGATACACGAAAGGCGCCAGGAATGAGATATTTGCTCTACGTCCTGCACCTGTCCAGGTCAGTTTTGTCAAGTCGCTTTGTGTAAGTTGCCATCTTAGGGAAGCCTCACTTAGAGTATGGGAATAAGACTCGTCGTGGAGCTCAACACAGTGTGAACATTTTAAGGAGCAGCGGGGTATGTCCACATTGGAAGTGTATGGAATGAAGAGAATAGACACTGGTCACTTAGAATATGTAACAAAACAGTTAAGGTCGTGTATGCATAAGCGATAATAGGCTACCCTTCTACAGCCGTCTGCGTCATCTAATTTAGTGATAGTGGCCAAATACCCCTAAAACCCTTTTGATAATGTTATTTTAGTTATATTATCAGACCTTTTTTATTTTTATTATAATAATCCTTAGATTATTGACTTATCCTATTCTACGACACAAGCTTAGGTAACATATGGAAACAGAAGTGACTCTATTTCACTTGAAATATTTCACCATCTGGTCAATTCACATAACATCCTGATCCCTTTTTTTATTATTAGGCCTCTTCACCTCATCATTACTGCCCCTGGAATTGGAAATGTTGGTTGGTCAACCAGTGGCTCGGTGTACGTAAGTAGTTGCCGGAGGTGTGTTTGACCTCCGGCTGTTGGTCAAGAAACATTCCTTTTTCAAATGTATTGTGCTGTTTATGGATTTTCTGAGATGTCAGGCAAACTTAAAAGGCGCTATATTGAGATATGATACTAAAATTAGACCCGTTACAAAAAATTTTCAGGAGAAATTGTAAACAAAATATATCTAACGACTTCAATTTGGTCCAACGATGTTCATTGATTAGAAGACAAGGGCTGAAATTTCGGTGTTTCTAATTAAAACTAAAACAATTAAAAACATTTCACATACTTCTAATAGTATGATATTCAATACTTCTACACCCCTAAAGTTCGTCAAGTATCGGGAACTATCAAAGGTTTACTATTTTGTGTTGCAGGTGATGTGGCTTGGGTATCCTGGCACTAGCGGCGCTTCTTTCATGGATTACTTGATCACCGACCAGGTCACATCTCCTCTGGAGCTGGCCAGCCAGTACAGCGAGAAGCTGGCGTTCATGCCCCACACGTACTTTGTCGGTGACCACAAACAGATGTTCCCCCACCTTAAGGAGAGGGTCGTCCTCACGGAAAAGGTACGGAAATAACATACCCTGTCTAGGTCCTTGTGGGGCCTACTATCGTTCAAATGCATCAATGAATTCAGGTTGTGATAATTAGATGGGTAAAGAACAAGTGTTAATAATATTTAAAATATCGCAATGTCACTTCAAAAAAATATGGAGTGCATTTTATGTAGAAATGTGCAAGCCTGGAATTTTGAGTTCAAGCTGAGATTTTTTTAACCATCAGAAACCTCTTCATACCTTACCTAAAACCATACTGATTACTGGTGAATAAATTTTTTCCTTCAACGAATTTAGTGGATGTAACGGTTTTTATAAAAATACAAAATGGCGGCTAGCGGCTAAACAAAGGATTTTTCTACATATTTTTATGGGAATTTTATTGTTTATTTTGATGATTACTATCACCCCTTGAAGTTTGTCCCTGATTTTAATGAACACCCTGTATATATCACTACTTTTAAATGATTTAAATTTTTGCACCAAAAGACAAACATCTCTGGGCTGAACAGGTCGAGGACTGAACACAGGACCTCAAGGATCACGCTCTACTAGTGCCATTCCCAGACTATTTAATGATAAAATAAATGAATAGAAATAAAATATGGAATCATTTTTGTGGTCTACAAATTTTCTAGATGAATAAAAACTAATTACCTACCAATATTACATATACCTTAGTTGTTTCTATTTATTTAAAAAGTTACTTAATTTTTTTTATAGCTCGGAGGCAAGAAAGACATTGCTGACAACGTTGCCGTGATTAACGCAACAGATCTCTCACCCATTATTGAAAGCACTCAGGTAATGTCTTTTGGAATTATAGTAGGTCATTATGGCCTTAGTTTTTTATCCAAACAATTTCAACTTTTACATCAGTGTTTCTGTTTTCAAATTATTTTAAGCCATAATAGTCTAGCTTAAAACTGCTTTTAGGCATGTGTTTATGGTACTTTATAGCCAAGTGTATTTTATTATTCAACTTAGCATGTCTCACGGCTGGGTGCACGCGTTCGCGTCCACGGAATTACCTGTTCGCCATCCTGGTAGACGCATTTTCTGTCATCTAGTAGTGTGCGTTTTCTTGTCATATTACTGCTACAGGATAAGAGCTAGAATTTTGAAACTTGTGCCAGCACTAGTCAATTGTACATTATATATCATATCAGCGTAGGCTGTCTTTGACGGTGCTGCTACGGGTGCGGCAGCCCTGGGAAATGCTCATCAGTAACTCAGACAACTGGCCAAAGAAAATTGGTCTTTATGACTTTTGGTGTAACAAAATTGTGTTTTATCAACTTGTGGCAGCAAATGCGTCACAATACTTTTTTTGCATCTGTATGATTTTTTTTTATTTTAATATTTTTTGTAGCTTTTTTTAAACAATAAATGGAATGTAAACAAACACTTCAAAATTATTAAGATACACAACTTCACTTTTCGACAGTGCAAACCTAATCCCAGGTGCTGGTGGCAGCATGCGTCCACGGAAGTAGGCGGCCATTTTCACTCCTTCAACAGCTGAGGGAGTCAAAAAGAGATCTTTACTAGCATAACTTAAGTACAAAGTAAGAATTTGGTATAGTTTTATATTCCAGGATGGCAAATGGGGTTTCAGAAAATAGGCTGAGCTGTGAATGTTTTAAATAATAATTTAAATAATGGTTTCGATTTGCAATGTGTCCAATACCAAAATTTTGATACCAATAATCCGTTTTCCTCTAATTCTACTGCAATGTGTACCTATTAAGTCACTTGCTGCAAGTTTTATTGTGTTACAAATATATATTTTAGTAGAATTATTCTGGCAAGTATAGGAAGAAAAGTCATTAACATTATGCTCCCTACATTTATTTTTGTTTTATTTTGAATTTTTTAATGTATGTGCTTCATCATAATATATATTGGAGAGATTTAGATGTTTTGAAAACAAACATAAACATCATGAAATCACAACCAATAACCAAACCTTGTCTTTGATAGTTGTTCTGTCACCTCAGAAAAATTTAGAAGAATCCAGTTCAGGAAATATGCATACATTGTTGGGTTGTAATTAATAACATACTTGATCTCCCAATTTCAGGTGAAGGAAGTGAAAGTTGTGGCACCTCAGGTGGATTCCAAGAACAGCCGACCAGTCGAGATATCTCTGAAGGTGGCCGAACTGTCCACCACTTCCCCCATTGAGGTGAGACTCACTGCCTTGTTTTTATTGAAAATATTAGATTAAAGTTAAGTAAATGAATTTAAGTAGTCAGTCTGTATCCGATCCCCATTTTCTTTCGTTCATGCACAATATAACTCGTTATCTCAAATTCTTCTTTTATTGGAGCCTACTAACCTAAAAATCTGATTGCCAATATTCAACAAATGGTTTTGATTGACAATGGCTCACCACTGATTGATCTTGATTGCAGACAATGATCGCCTCTGGTCAGATCCAGACGTCGGTGAACGGTGTGGTCGTGCAGAACGGACTGGCCACCAACCAGACAAACAACAAGGCTGCCACCGGTGAGGAGGTGCCGCAGACCATCGTGATCACTACGCGACAACAGTATGGCCTGCCAGACGACGCCATTGTCTACTGCAATTTCAACCAGCTCTACAAAATTGACCCCACCACTCTCCAGATGTGGGTGCATGTAAGTACGGTACCCCTTCATACTCTTTTCTGTTCGCTAGTTGACATTCTCATTAGGTTGGAGTGGTGTCAATTTGTTGTTAGTATAATTGCAAGATATGACACCTTGGGAGCAGCCTTGCTTGGATTGGAGTTCTTCAAGAGCCTTTTTGGGTTTAAATACTCTGGGAAGGTTTTAAGTGGAGTCTATCGGTACCGGGCCAGGAGTATTCCCTAGGTAGGTTCCTCTGGATAAGTGTTTTTAATCTGACTTAAGTAACTTTTGGGTTTAAAAGATTGTTCAGGTGAATTCAGTCTCGCTTTTGTTATTGTTAAGAGAATATTAATAGATTTAGTTATTCAACCTACCAGCTTACCAGATTATATCGTTATCTCTTAAACAACATCACAATTTGCATCTGATTTATTCAGATCCCATTTTTACAGAATCCTCATAAAGTGACTTCAGTTTACTGAGTGCTCGAAGTGAGAAATCTTTCAAAAACGGTAAATTTTTTCAAGCACAAAAACTGGTTAAGCCAAAGTGTTCATCTGTAATGTAAGACAGTTACATTTAGCTAGAATAAATATTTATGACTTGAGTAACCCGAGTGGATTTTGTCGCAGATACTGAAGAACGTGCCCAACGCAGTATTGTGGCTGCTGCGGTTCCCAGCAGTCGGAGAGCAGAACCTACAGGCAGCAGCCCAGGCGCTGGGTCTCCCCCCAGGCCGTCTGCTGTTCTCCAACGTGGCTGCCAAGGAGGAGCACGTGCGACGTGGACAGCTGGCCGACGTGTGCCTCGACACCCCATTGTGCAACGGACACACCACCAGCATGGACGTGCTCTGGACTGGCACGCCTGTTGTCACATTGCCAGGTCAGTACATAATGTACTACCTATATTTAATGTGAGTGTGTTTGCATCAAAAAGAAAACTCAGAGGTGGAAAACAAATTGTATGTAATTCTTACCTTGAATACCACGATCTGAAATGTTAACCATGGTCTTTTGGTAACCTTATAAATGGCACAAAACCATGCTTCACTTAACCCTCTGTCAATATGGCTTTGGATAAACAAGAAACATTACAGATGTGCATTGTTTAATGTATTATAAAGAAGAGGTGGTTTCTGTATGTTTGTGGGTTTGTGTGTTTGTGGGTTTGTTGTGGCAAGTGAACGCAAAAAATACTGAACCAAACAGTTTGAAATTTTACACAAAGACAGATCTTAAACTCATGCAACATAGGCATACTCATTTCCTTAAAATCCTCTCGGGCTACGCCCTGTGAACGTCCTAAGTTTCAATGTTTACATTTATAGAGAATGAAAACATAAAATTACTTGAATGACAACAGCTGTGAACACTAAAATTTGACAGTTCGAGAAGCAGAAGACATGATTGTGTAAATATGGGATTCATGTTTACAGTTTTTAATAACATCCGTTTACTTTACATTTTGACAGTTCAAGAAAAATAAATATAATTTTTACACATAAACTGCTGCATCAAAATTAGTGAATTATTAGTTCAAATAGTGAATGGAGATTTTAACCCGATGTGCATTACGTTAAAGCATCCTCTCCCAATATTTTACATTTGTTACTTTGTCATGTTTAGATATATACTTAGACATGTTTTGTCATTTTGTAAACAATAAAGAATTAATTATCAATAACTTAAATGTATCTGTAGAGCCTACACCTCTCAGCCTTTTTTACCCGTGCGAAGAACGGGTACTTTGGCTAGTGTATTATAAAGAAGAGGTGGTTTCTGTATGTTTGTTTGTGGGAAGTAAACATGAAAAATACTGAACCAGCCGGTTTGAAATTTTATACAAAGGTAGATCTTAAACTCTTGCAAGTCATAGGCATATTCATTTCCTTAAATTCACCTCGGGCTACGCCCCGTGAACGTCCTAAGTTTCAATGTTTACATTTTTAAAAGATATCAACATAAAATTACTTGAATGTTAACAGCTGTGGAAACTAAAAATTTAAAAACAGAGAAAGAGAAAAAAATTTGTGTATTCAAGTAGTGTAGTGTACTGAGGATGTTTTAAAATATTTTATAATACCGGTAATATTATTAATCCATATAATTAAATAATGTCATTGGAGATGACTTGAACAGAGCAATGTGTCGCACATTCAACAAAATTGGAAATTATGTGTCAAAATTTAATTTAAGAAAATACAATTTACAATTTTTTCTCTTCTACAGGTGAAACTTTAGCATCTCGTGTGGCAGCCTCACAACTGGCCACCCTCGGAGTCCCAGAGTTGATCGCTCGAACCAGGAGTGAATATCAACAAATTGCCATTCGTCTTGGCACTGACAGAGAATAGTGAGTCTTTAATTGTTTGTGTTTTTGCAAATGAGAATTATATCTTAAAATGTTTGTATATGAATTGCCCATATATGCCAACAGTCTGTCACTGTCTAAAATTTAGTGAAAGTTAATCAACTAAAAAAATTTTACGTTGGTCTTGTCTCTAAGGCCTAGTCATACATACATGGGCGACGGGAGCGACCTGATCTGGGCGATCAAAAATTTAAACTTAAGCTTTGGAGCATACTTTGTAGACGACGGGAGGGATGCAATCTCAGTGATATGAGCGACGCGATCTAAGCATAAATAAAAATTCAAATCTGTTTGTCTTTGGTCACGCGACCGTTGCTGAAATCACTGGGATCACGTCGCGGAGGAGCATCCTACGTGAGTGATCTGGGCGTTCCCAGCGACTGCCATTGAAAGTTGGTCGACTTCAAAGTGAAACTACGTCTTAACTCATTGATCACATAATCAAACTTGTCAATTGTCATTTGTCTGTAATTGCAAAATAGTTCTGGGTACTGCTGCGATTTTCTGTACAAAATATGGAATTCACCATAGACTAGCCTTTCGGTATATATATTACGTTCTTGGCAGATCGTTATGAGTATGCGTATGAGAGCGCCGAACTATCCAGCATCAACTTACGTCTTCTCTCTTTTGAGAGCATGATTACACTGTAGGATTTGGTCTGGATCGCATCGTCAGGATCGTGTCGCTCACGTCGTCAATGTAGGACTGGACCTAGATGGCTTTCTGACTTTTATTGTACTTCAGAGGTCATCATTTGGTACAACAAAATGAAGTTGTCACAATATTAACAACTTTTGGCTATCTAAAGTGAAAAGTTTTCCTTGAACCTTGGGTTACTCCTTGTCTCTTAATAGGCAATCAATCTTCTAATTTAGGATACCCAGTCTGAATCCCAGTATAGGTTTATTTGGGGTCTTCTAAATGCTTGTATGGTTACCTAGCACTCATGCATGACAACTGGGAGCTGGAGTAAGGAGGGACATGTTTTATTTGTCACGTCATGGCACGAGGTATGTAGGAGTGTAGTCATGGTTTTGTCATCCAATTTTGATATGTTTTTTTTGTCACAGTTTGAAAGCGATCCGAGCCGAAGTTTGGCGAGCTCGCACTGAGAGCCCTCTTTTTGACTGCAAGCAGTATGCAACCGGAATGGAAACGCTCTACAGAATCATGTGGAACCGCCACGCGAGCGGTGAAAAGCCCGACCATATCTCCGCACAAAACATAGACTGAAACAATCGTTTTATGTAAAGACATATTTCTATTTTCTTCGTAGTTTTTGATGAAACAATACAGTCGAATATAACACAGTGATAATAAATGCGGTCCGAATGGATAATAAAAAGTAATTTTGTCTTGATCTTGTGACTACATTGTTAATTGCTGTTCCGATGTGACATGTTTATTTTATCCGTAAATGTCATTGCCTGCTTCCATATTTTCATTTCTTTCTTTTAATTGATAGATGTTAGATGTTTAATATTAGTTAAGTATATTCCCGTTATGTAATAGCTTGAGAGATTTTAAATCAAATTGATGTTCTTGAGAGTGGTTAGTAACGCTAGTGTTACTATTATCGACATGTCCCAACTTGTTATTTCAAAGACCTTTTTAGTTTTTAAGTATTTCAGCGGTCCCATTGTTTAAATAAAAAAAATGTTTTAAACTTTTATGAATGTTGCATTTTCTATTCCGGAAATATTCATAGTCGAATAATGTTCAAAGATTTTTGTTTTATTTATTTGTACATTTTGCCAAAGCTTTTCAGTAAGCTGGTATCAGCACCATTATTGCTGGTATTAAATAAATATTTTGAAATCTTTGTTGTCTTTTGTTGAAGGTCATACCTGTCATTCCAGTTTTAACAATTATTATGACGAAGTGAATATGAGGTGTTTCTAAAATACTTTCCACAAGTTATGGGAACTGATTTCTGTTATAAAAATAAAGAAGCTACTTTTTGCAGCGACAAAAAAGGTCCATGAAGATAACATGGACACTTTAAAGGGGTGTAGGGTGAAAACAGGATTTTTTCCAGCCTTTATACCTGCTCCAATCGATTTATCGTGGCCAAAATCCCTTTGTAAACAATAAAATCAAAGAGTCTTAAACAGAAAAGAAACTTTACCCAGACAGTGCTTGTTTTGGAGTACATCATAAGATTTTAATAAACCCTTAATATATTCTAAACAATCCATTTTAATTTAGTCTTACTCAAAATAATAAAACTGAAGCAATAGTGAAGAAAGTGGAGTAATGGAGTATTGCTCACCTTGTAATGTAAATAATGTGAATACTGAAATACACAACTTTGTAAACAATGGAAACTCTTAAGCTACACTTTTTAAAACTTAAAATCTCAAATAAATGAGTCATTAAATTGTTATATTGAAAACTGTCGAGGCAGACTGATTGCTGAGATAGCATTTGTAAACTGACAGCGATGCAACAAAACTGTCACGCTAATCTCTACTGATATCTCGACACTGTTGAGATGAGACTGTGCTTGTTGGTGTTTATGACGGTTGCGTTCAGCTACGCTGACATCACCCGACTTCTAGCCTTCATAGACACTCTGATCGTTAACAAAGTGGAAAACCCAATATGGTTGAACAATTCAGTTTTTCTTCAGCACCTGAAGAAATACAACCGGATGCTCCACCGTCTTCACGATGACATCAAAGAAAATGTTGAAGGAGCGAATGACGCTGTTGTTGAAGACATTGTCAACTTTCAGCATGAGGGAATCAATATGTTGCAACAGATGATAGAAAATAACACACTAAGGTCACACTTGGATTTGAGTGAAAAGGAGTCAGTGCTTGTTTGGAATTTGGTCTCGGACATACATCTTGTGTCCAACCACATAAAGGAAATGAAGATTAAGCAGTTTTCTAAATATCCTGAGTATTGGGTGAGACATAAGTGAAAAAATTATTCAGTTCATCTAGTTGCTTGACTTTAAAAAGGGATTTTTATTATATGTGATATTCAAGCATACTTAAACTTGTATATTCCAAAAATTAAATATAAAAATAAAAATAAAATATTTATTAATACAAATTAATAATACTATAGTATTACAGATTATTTACTACTTACTTAAAGTATTTATCCTCTTTAAAAAAAAGTGATTATCAAATTTATATAAAATATGAAAGCAATAAAATAAAAATGTTTAGACGTCATTACTGTTTTATTCAAAATTGCATTAGATTAGATTATTGAAATGGAGACCATAACACAAGGTAGGTATTTTAAGCTAAGTTTGAATGAGGATTGAGTGTAAGATGATTGTGGTGTTGTTGTCTTGTTACTGACTAAAGATGACATGTCTCTTAGACAGGAAATACGGTAAGTTTTCTGTAAGTTGAGACCACTGTGTCATACAGACTCAAACCCACAAGTCACTCCCATTCTTCTTGAGTAGGAGATACCTATTTTTTTGGTGGAAATATGATTAAGAGAGAGGGGTTGATCATATTTTTATTAAGTCATTATGATTTGAATTGGTGTTGACTCTAAATCTAAATAATAACAATATTATAAAATACCCCTGTCACAGCAGACCTGCGTACTCAGATAATTTCCAGATCAATAATATAGCAATAATAATATTTTATGACAAGTTTTATCAATAAATATCGATAAATAAGAGTTTACCTATTCTCCATAAGATTAACATGGGAAAGAGTATGCAGGTTTGCTGCTGTGAGGAACACTGAGAGAAGGAATTTTTATCATAAACAATTTTTATTTTGACCTTTCATACCAAGTTTCATAAACATAATCTGTAAAGAAGCCAATTGCGTACCATTCTGACTGAGGGTTGAAGAGGTCTATCACTTCAGGTGCCATTTGAAAATTGATTAAAAATTTTGCTGAATTTACTTGATTTAAACTTTGTTCTTTAAGGCCGGCCGCACACTGATGCAGCATTTCACCTGAAGCAAGTGTTGCGAGGCAAAATGTTTCGCTGGGTCCTAGCGCCCTGTATGTTAAAATGCAAGGCACTTCGTAACGTTAGTTTGATGAGTGTGAGTTTCCCATTGAAACACACAGGGCGCTAGTGTCCAGCAAAACATTTTGCCTTGGAACACTTGCTTGAGGTGAAATGCTGCATCAGTGTGCGGCCGGCCTAAACAAACAACTTTGATTGTTTGAACTATTAAAGTTTTTTGGCTCAGTACCATTATAAAATTTATGTCAAAAAATATAAACTCAACTTCAGTTTCTAACATATATATAATATATTTACAATTACAAAACCGTTTACACAACAGTTGTATGGATTACATCACCAATTTGGAACTGGACATTACATTTACACATTTAATCCTTAAAGCTCATTGGGCAGCTTGCTTTTTTTCTACCTTAGGTGATTGTTTATCTTCCTGACTTTTCTTTGCATCCACTTGAGTTTTATCATCCTTCTTGTTTTCAAGACTTTTATTCTTCTCTGGTTTGCTAGCTAACATTTGTTTAATCATAGCGATAAGACCCTTTATCATTTCTTCAAGTTTCTTAGTAATGCTTCCGATATCAAAGTTAGCTATTGCTGATAATTTAGGATCATATATAGCAATAGCATTTTTATCAGTCCTTTTTTGCAACAAGTCTTTCACTAGGCCAGGGTGTTTCAGAAACTCTTCTGCTGATAAATAAAGTGTTTTCCCTTGCGACCTTGCTATCAAATACCAACTGTCTATAGTCGATGACGTCTTGCAATAAACATGTTTGATGTCTTGAACCTGTCAGGGATAAACAACTATTAGCCCATCCCATATCATGACATTTTATACTAAAGTTTAGTTACACTTAACTGTCAATTGAATAATTTTTCTCGTTTTGTCTGAGGAATGTTTTATCTATTCATATTCATAATGGTGGTGACACCGACATAACCAATTAGTCGGTATTTTAAGGTATATGAAGGGTGAAGGTATGAGTGTAATGGATTTGATGACACCTGTAAATTTATTACTGACAATAATCAGCTAATTCATTTGCTAGGATCTAACGTCAAAATGCATAAGGTAAAAGTTAAAATACTTTAAACCCTTACACAACGCATAGCAAAAGACTTTGTCCCAAGTCAAAGTCTTAACATATTGACTACAATGATTTCTATTGATAATTTCCTACATCTACTCTTCAAACCCTGAGGTATATAAAGAACTGAATTCGAAAAAGCATAAACCAACCCATTAAATAATACTGAGTAAAAACAAATTCACATCTTCCAGCGTTTAACCCTCTAGTATACGCGCGGCCCTTGTTATGTTACTACACATGTGCGAGCTGTCAGTCCACATTTGCTGTAACTTGGAATTTCATGTATATGTCAATGCTTTTTAGAACTTTATATTTATTTTTAGGTTAGAAAGGAGTAGTGATACAATAACATGTTATAAAAAATTATCTATTTTATTTTTTAGTAATTATTTTAAGTAGTTATTTACAAGTTAATAGTTATAAAAATATTTTTTGAAGTTTTTTAGTTTACTGAGTCTTATATGTAAACACAGTAAATTTAAAACTAAATATATTTGGAGTGTTGAAAGTCATTTAATTCATTTACAACCGTGATTTACCGGTATATCAACTTCATTCGTGCAGAAGCGTTTTTCTTTGATTACAAGAACTTACCTACTAAGTAAATATTAATCTGTTTGTCCTTTTCTACTTACAACAGCATCGATAATAAGGCCTTTCTTTTCTTTCAAATGAATCGAGAGGGGTAAGGTTGCATTTGCCAAATCTACCGTTGAAGGCTTCACCTGACCGATCATCATGACAGGCAGTGAGTGTGGAGGCTCTTGGAATGCTTCAGGGATCACAGAGGCCTTTGCTGGGACCTTGGAGCTCTCACTAGCATTGGGCGATGCCGCTTCAGTTGACGTCCCCTCAGCAGATAATGGCTTTAAATGCTCTCTTTGTTTGTCAGGTTCAACCTCATCGTACTCCTTTGCTTCTGGCTGGACTTCCGTTGAATTTGTTTGTGAAATGTACTCAATGTTTTTATGTTTGAGGTATGGAAGAAGATTGACTATTTTATCTGAAATTTTAAGATTGAATAAGAAGAAATAATAATTTGAATGAGTTTAAAGAATCTTTAAAATTCATAATGGCGTTGGTTATTAATTATTCAATAACTTTTAATGGATTTTTCCAATGTGTCTGTGTTTTTTAACTACACAATGTGTTTTTGAGGTGGAGAAACTCCTCCTGTTATAATAAAACTACTGTCGCACTCCAACTTTAGTTCCAAGCGCACGCTATCTTGTGTTGTCCTGCTAGCTAAGAGACGAAGACAGTGGTTATTTGTTGCTTAATCAATACAGGTTTTTTGTTGTACATGATACATAAGAATAGTTTTATTGACTCCATGATATAATTAATATCTGTAACTTAAACATTCAATCTTTAATGTAAATTACTAGGTAATCACTTGAAAACGAGAGGAGTTTCTCCATCTCCAGAAACGTTGTTTATTTAAAAAACGCAAGACGCGTTAGAATCCAATAAAAGGTATTGAATGAGTTGTTATACCAATGTGAAATAAATTTAAAAAGTTGTTATATGTTTTACATCTTCAAAATAAATATTTGTTATTTGGAAAAATCATAATCATAGTTACTAATTTCTTAACGCGTTTTTGGATTTCGTGATTGGTTGATTTCGTGATTGGTTTTTATGATTTTGGAATCATACGTTGATTTTTCAAAGTGAATTATCGTATTGTTGGAGGCACTGCTTCCATTAGTGACACATGTCAGATCTTATAGTCGATTACAGATAATCTAGATTTGTTATAATATGGTTTGACCATATTAGTTGGAAATCTACTGAACTTTTTTACGTCAATATTTCTTAGCTCTGGCTCAAATGTGGATATTCTTAGCTCAAATGTAAGTGACATTATATAGTTATAAGAACAGCTGTTTAGAGGAATTGAAAACATTTCCTTTAGACATATCCATGATCTAAGCTGTTTCCCAAGGGAAAATAAATACATTTTTATTACAATAAATACTATGCAACTCTGTTCATCATATATTCATCAGCTTTTGTGATTACATCAACGCTCATACAGCATATATATTTATAGCGTCTTCTTCGGTCATCAGTTAAATTTAACGTACAGTAACGTAAGTAACACTATGGTTTATTAAAAAAAACACTTAAGATTATTTTTATTACCTGAGATAATTTTATTTTCAGCCACTTCCTGAACTTGTTTAAGTAATTCTTGACCTACTTTTTCATTAGAAGAAGAGTATTGGGCTTTATGTAGTGAGGATATAAATATCTGAAATATAAACATTGACATTTTAAATTTTTTAACTATTTAAGGTATTTATTACTTATCACCTTGTTTTCAATGAAAAATACTGAATCGTCTTTGGCTGATGCCTGAAATTGTAAAACCTTTTTGCTACATCTGTTGTGCTTTAGACAAGGATAAATTATACGTATTTTACACTTAACTTATTAATGCATTATGGTAATTTGCATTAGTAAGTTTATTAAGTAGAGTGGTTTTCTTTATACAAATTTGCAATGTTAACCTCTACTTTTAGATTGATGTTGAATGTATAAAAAATATTGATACCATGATTGTGATTTGGTAAATAAAAAGGATTATATTTTAATATGTAATACAATTAGACATGTAATAAACTAAATTCCGATAATCGGAACATAAACTGTGAAATTAGGTTGTGCTTTCAAACCAGTTCAAAAGTTGTTGGCAAATACAGATGTAAAAATTATCCTCAATATAACCAAACTTTTATACATAATATTACTCACTTTTGCTGGTGATCTTAAATTTGACATTTTTCTAGATTTAGGCCAAAAATGTATGTAATGTCTGAGTAAAAAATTGTCAAAACAATAACTGACAGTGTGGGCTTGTGGTCTTAGCAACATTTTTTGTTTACATAACTGCTTGATTGTTAACCTCATGTGATGATTTTATCATATGTCATAAATAAGGCAATACAACAAAAAATATGATATAAAAAAATTAAAACTTTCTTAAAATCTATTGCAAAGGTTTAGTAATAACGTTGTGTTATTGTAACAACTAACTTTATATCTCATGGGAAGCAATGAGAATTTTCCAAACAAAATTGCTCAATACAAAAAATGTCTAATACTAATTACTATTTCTTATTTATATTATAATGAATAAGTAAATTATTTTTAGTATATGCAATGGATGTACTTTTTTGTACTTGCTTCAGACACATACAACTTCAATTGGTAAATTGTTCACATATTGTTAAAATATTTCAGTAAATAAAAGTATTGAGTTGAAAAAATATTGCTAAATTGAATAGGAACATTTATTATGAATTTTTAATGCTATCATACCTTTATATAATTTTTTCAAGTCAATGACATATCTTTCAATCTCTTGGCATATACTGTATTCAGGGATAACCTGATTATGAGTGTGATATTATATTTAATAATATATAGCTTAACAATATATATGACTGGGACGGTGGCGACGTCCTGTAATTCAGCTACTTGGAGGTCACGAATTGTGGATAGTTGTGAGAGATGGTCGGTGGATGTAGTGTTCTCTTGTGTGGATTAACGTCCGCACTGTTGAATACTGCGTTAATCCGCAAAGACCATCCTCATAATTAGACCAATTCGTAATTCAGAGGCAGTGGTTCAGATTCCACGTTAAACTGTAGGTCCATTAGTTGCCATCGGCTGTTGGGCTATTAATTAACAGTCCTGTCTAAGGAACATGTCAGCCTTAGTCAGTAACAAGACTACAAGATCGCGCCACAATCATCCTACATTCATTCCTCATTCATACTTGGCTTAAAATACCTACCTGGGTAGGTCGCCATTTCAGTTAAAAGTATAAAGTATAAATCTATGTCAGCTTTATCCAGTCCAGGATAGAACTGACAAAAATTATGAATTTACACTATATATCAATTATTTTATGTATATTATTGCATCCTATAGGATTTGCAAACAACCCTGTTCAAATTATCAGTTTCTGCACAACTTGCAAATAGGCAATTATCAACTCCTGATCGAATCCTGATATTGGAGTAATCCCCAATGTCCCTAATGTCATTTTAATGCTGCCATTACCACAAATGGATTATTTTTATCATGTAATCAATTGTTATCATAGCAATTTCAATAAATGTTATGGTAACATATCTCCTTTACATTCCAAACTCCTGCACCATAAGTATTTAATAAATGTCTATACATGATAACTTAAGTAATATTTGATTAGATAGATTAAATTATTGAAATGGCCATACCACAAGGTAGGTATTTTAAGCCAAGTATGGATGAGGATTAAGTGTAAGATGATTGTGGCGCGATCTTGTAGTCTTGTTACTGTAAGGCTGACATATTCCTTAGATAGGACTATTAATTAATAGCCCAACAGTAAATGGCATATCTAAGGGACTTACAGTTTAATGTGGAGTCCGAACCATTGCCTCTGAATTATGAATTGGTCTAATTATGAGGATGGTCTTTGCGGATTAATGTAGAATTCAAATATGCGGAAGTTAATCCTACAAGAGAACACTACACCCACCGACCATCGCTCAAAACTATCCACAATTTGTGACCTCCAAGTAGCTGGATTACATTGTTGCTCTCATTTAACAATACTTTTGAAAACAGATAGTAATGGTAAATAAATTTTTTGAAGATAAAAATAGTGATCTTTTTAACTTTAGAAGTTAATAAGAATATTTTATAATGCGAAAACATTTTAAAAATAAAAATAATTGGGATCTTTTTGAGCTTTACAAGTCAAATTTACAAATAATCTTCATGTTGTTTTGCACTTCCCCAAGGAAATGAACTTTGAAGTTGAATTAAAGGAACCCTTTTAAGTTTCTAACCCAATAGAATACAGTAATAAACAATTTTAAAAAAGTTTTGTTATTTTTTTAGCTTTTAATCCTTTAGGAACAAAATATCAAAAATTGGTTGCAACACTTTCAGTAGTGTTTAAATTCCTGAACAATATTATAAATTCAAGTTTCCAGAAACCCAATTTATTCAATGATAATAAACCATTTAGAAAAATACTCGTAGTACTGTATATGAGATTCATCAATGTAGTGTTGTTTAGGGGTGTCAAAATTTAGAAAAATATATACCCTGTAGATACTTATTTCTTAACATTTATTTAAAGAAAACATATTCGTATTCTGTGAAGTCGTCAAATGCCGAATGAAGAATTTAGCTGAAGAGGTCTATAACCGTTGGAACGTCGTGTACGTGGTCTGTTGTGTTGGACGCAGACTGTACCTCACCACCGCCGCCGCCGCCGCACTGGTTGCTCGTCCAGTCAGCTTCCACACTCTGCGTTAGCAAGTCCACGATGGCGTCTTCGGTCAACAGTATTGCCGCACTTCTCCTATGGGCTACCGTCGTAGCAGCACAGGTACACTACATCTACAAAATATTACTTTACAAAACAATATTTAATACAGAGAACTTTGAAATTTAAACCCCGTATTTTATAAAATTATGAGCGCGCCAAATTTTGCGAAGCCCATTCAAGAGGGGGACGCTTTTGTTAGGGTTTGCAACGGGTATGAATTGGGTACGAATGGAGTAGGGGGCGTTGTTCTACTTTTGAAACACCAAATCGTAAATCTTTTTTTCAATTACTGTACTTAAAAAAATATTCATAATAATTCTTTTAATTTCAGTGCGCGTTTTTAATAGAATATTTATTGGATATACAGTATTAAATGAAACGTAATGTAGAATTTTTATTCATTGTTTTTCACTTTTGAATGTGCCCGACGAACTACAGTAACAAAATTGTGATCGCGCTAAACATGTTACGCCCCTTTCACAGAAGATGGGCGTTGCTCTTCGCGATGCAGTGAAAGGTTCTGACAGGCATACAGTAACCTAGACTCCAAACATGACGTTTTTATGTTCTCTCAGTAACATTGTGAATATATAGAAGTACTATTTCCTCAACTATAAAACAAGTGATGATTTACAATCGTTCAATTGTGGTGTATGACAATAATATTTAATACAGAGAACTTTGAAATTTAAACTCCGTATTTTATAAAATTATGAGCGCGCCAAATTTTGCGAAGCCCATTCAAGAGACGCTTTTGTTAGGGTTTGCAACGGGTATGAATTGGGTAGGGGGCGTTGTTCTACTTTTGAAACTCCAAATCGTAAATCTTTTTTTCAATTACTGACTTAAAAATATATTCATAATAATTCTTTTAATTTCAGTGCGCGTTTTTAATAGAATATTTATTGGATATACAGTATTAAATGAAACGTAATGTAGAATTTTTATTCATTGTTTTTCACTTTTAAAACACTGGAATACAGTGTCCGACGAACAACAAATTAGGAAAAACGCGCTAACCATGTTACGCCCCTTCCACGCTACGATTAGAAGATGGGCGTTGCTCTTCGCGATGCAGTGAAAGGTTCTGACAGGCATACAGTAACCTAGACTCCAAACATGACGTTTTATGTTCTCTCAGTAACATTGTGAATATATAGAAGTACTATTTCCTCAACTATAAAACAAGTGATGATTTACAATCGTTCAATTGTGGTGTATGACAATAAATATATTTGTTTCTGAATTTTTTAATCTCTGTTTGCGTTTACAAAGGTTTTAAGGTACGCAAGTACTGCAATAACTTAAAAATTTGAAACTATTTTTTAAGCTGAGTCTGTCTATAGCTATCTGACTATGGGCTATGTCTGCCGCTTTAAAAAGCATGTGGCAATACTCTCGACTCACAAAACTACGAAACAAAATAATAATCAAGCATCAAATGTAAATAGGTTAGGAATGACCGTGCAACGGTTTAGGAATTCGCCGAGAAAAATATTGTATTTACTTCCCTGTGGGAAATAGGTTAGATCATGGATGTGTATAAAGGGAATATTTTAGTACATCTAAACAGCTGTTGTTATACCAAACTATGACGTCATAAACCATAAGAAGTCACTAACTAAATGAAGTGACTGTTTCAAATCTCGTATTTTAAGTTTTCCTGTAGTACAGTTGTATGAACTACAAGATAGTCAAACACTGCTGTAGTTAACAATGGGGTTATCTATGTCGTCGAGTTTTTCTGCACGAGACTGCCAGGAAGTGGACCAAAGGTTACTCGCAAAGGTTTCCGGATCATTGCAAGCCCGACGTGAAAGTTCCAGCGGCCTATACTAGCGCCACCGACGGCCGGTCGTGCAACTTTCTCCTCAACTTGCCTCTGGAGTCTAGACTCCGGCGTTAGAAAGGCGGTACCGGTACCATATACCGGTAAAATATACACAGTCACAATAATAATCTTGTACATCTAGAGGAGCAACCTGGACTGGTGTCTGGGGGTGTTCATAGTCATAGTAATGCAACCTTAGTCCTGTCTAAAGTCAGTAACAAGACTACAAGATCACGCCACAACCATATTACACTCAACCCTCATTCATACTTGGCTTAAAATACCTACCGAATTAGGTTTTCATTTCAATAATCTAATCTAATTATAACTGGATAGTTGTGAGCGATGGTCTATTGATGTAGTGTTCTCTTGTGTGGATTAACGTCCGCACTAATGAATATTACGTTAATCCGCAAAGACCATCCTCATTACTAGACCAATTCGTAATTGAGAGACAGTGGTTCGGACTCCACGTTAAACTGTAAGTCCCTTAGACTGCCATTGACTGTTCGGCTATCAATTAACAGTCCTGTCCAAGGAACATGTCAGGCTTAGTCAGTAACAAGACTAAAAGATTGCGCCACAATCATCTTATACTCAATCCTCATTCATACTTGGCTTAAATACCTACCTTGTGTATAGTTGCTATTTCAATAATCTAATCTAAAAATTGCCTGTTCATTCCTTACACTATAATGATGATTCAACTGACTGACTATATCATAGAATGTTATTTTTATCAAATTTCCTGTTGGAAAGTGAACTCTCCACATGACTCACATGGTCAGTTAAGCCCGTAACCATGATAAAAGTTTATAACTCAACACCCTGAACACGTTTTGGGGAGTCATTAAAAAGTTTATATACGGGTGTCCAACATTTTGATTTTTTGAAATGTCCGCCATTTTTCAAATATTGCCGACAACTTTGTTTTTCTTATGGGCCATTCTTTATTTTATTATGATTTTAGATAGAAAACGTGATTTTAAAACGTTTTTATTCTTGACATTTTTTCTGAAACCTTACCAATCATATGCTAGAGAAAGCTTTAATTGCACTGTCACTACGAGAATCAAGTAAGTGGTTAAAAGTCACTGTTGTGCAACAATATAAATTATTCATCGCCCCTGTACATAAGGAAATTAAATTTTAAAAATCCTCTAGCACCTGATTGGTTAGGTTTAAGAAAGAAATGTCAAGAATAAAAGCGTTTTAAAATCACTTTTCTAACAAACTAAAATCATAATAAAATACAGAATTTCTTATCAAAGTTGTTAGCCATATTGGAAAAATGGCGGGAAATTTCAAAAAATTAAATACTTGTCTACCTAAAAGCAGCAATAAAATATAAGTGGGGTCCCCCCATAAGAAGTTTACTGTCAGACATAAAATAAATAATTTAGTTATTGGATCACTTTAGGAGACATGGTATATAGGCTATAAGCATATACAGAGTGAGTTTTATGTCCTGGCACACCTGGATAAAATTAAAACGATCCAAGATATCAATTTGAGACCTTAACTTATGTATAACGTTTTTAGGTTTTTGCGAATTTTGCCCCCTAGACGATACGGGCGCAATTATTGTCTGATTAAAAATTTGGTGGAGTTTGGAGTTGTTCCTTTCTGTAATATCTTAGTAAATACAATATTGTTGTGTAGTTAATTGTCAAATGAAAATTTGAACTGTGATTTAAAATGCTTGGGACTAACTTTATTCCTTTTCTAGTGCTGTTTGTTACTTTTGTAAGCCTTTGGAATGATTTCCTATGGGAGAGAGTGAAACGGTTGTGTAGAGAGGAGGTAACATGTTCGTAATTAACTAATTAAATTTTCACTGATAAGATTCGAATCGCAAATGTTAGTTGAAATGGCCTTCAAAGTAATAATGTTACGTATGTAGCATGTAGATTGTTCAACACTAACAGAAACATCCATTGTTTCATATCTAATAGAAACAAAAATTGAACCCTAAGTTTACTATAAACACGCGGTCGTATTTACTAACTTACTTAATCTATAACGCTATGAATAACTGTTACACTCAGTAATAATGTAACTAATTGCAAAATTATTTCGAAAATACTTTTATTTATTTGCACAACTTCAGCTTTTTGTGCAAATTCCATCGTGTTGACGCAAAATCCCAAAGCCCAAGAGGTCGAGAATAAAACAGAACCTTATCGTATGTTTTAGCTATTGTACAAACAATAGATTAGATTAGATTATTGAAATGGCGACCATACCACAAGGTAGGTATTTTAAGCCAAGTATGAATGAGAGTTGATTGTAGGATGATTGTGGCGCGATCTTGTAGTCTTGTTACTGACTAAGGCTGACATGTTCCTTAGACAGGACTGTTAATTAATAGCCCAACAGCCGATGGCAACTAATGGTCCTACAGTTTAACGTGGAATCCGAACCACGGCCTCTGAATTACGAATTGGTCTAATTATGAGGATGGTCTTTGTGGATTAACGCAGTATTCAATAGTGCGGACGTTAATCCATACAAGAGAACATTACATCCACCGACCATCTCTCACAACTATCCACAATTCGTGACCTCCAAGTAGCTGGATTACAGGACGTCGCCACCGTCCCAGTCATGTGTATATAGTATTTCGTAATGTATATAGCATTTCCGGCCAGTCGACGGGCGTAAAAAGGTAATTGATGTTTTCAATTACAGCTATAATGGTAAATTAAAATACCCCGGTCGTAGCAGACCTGCCTATTCTCCATAAGATTGTCACGGTAAAGAGTATGCAGGTTTGCTGCTGTGAGCATCGTTGAAAGTAGGCGTTTCTAGCGTAAACAATTTGTATTTTGACTATTTATACCAAGTTTCATCAACATCTGTCCATAAATAAAGGAGTTTGCCTATTCTCTATATGAATGGGAAAGGAGTATGCAGGTTAGCTGCAGTTATTTTATTTCTTATCCTCCGTTTGTAAGAATACCTTGGAGTCCCTAAATACAACGTACTGTGTTTAGTTTTTTAATAACATTTTAACCATTTGAGATAAAACAAAAAAGGTTGTGTAGTTTTTGAGCTGACAATGGGAAAAATGTAAAATGTTTTAAAATTACACATTAAAAACGAAAAAAACCAAACTACCCGTTCCGATTGACCGTTATGTCTGGATTACGAACTCGTCCGAGTAAATGTAGGAATACGCGACTCTACCAAATTTGGTCTCGATCGGACCATTTTTACGAGAATTATCGTGTTCACAGACGTATAATATATATATAACATTTTTACGACTATTGTTTTTGGTGTCTAGGCACCTCAAAACGAGAACGTAACATGGTCCCGGGCTTAAGTCTTGCAATGAGACGTATGTTAATAGTTTCTGCTTATGGGGAATTTGCTAAAAAAATTGTGGGACACTCTTTATTCAATCGAGAGGTAAGGATATACTGAGTCATAGGAAAAGGTAAGTGATTCATTGGAGGTTAAAATCTAAACGTCGTGAGGTGACGTCATCGCCCCTTGACTGACGTAGTGCCGGCTTGAGGGTTGGGTCAACCACTCCAACCCCTCTAGTAATCAATTAACAAGTTTGTAGCACCTCAGTAATTATTTTGTCAAATCGCTGCCTTCACCAACTTCACGGTCATTCTTTGTTTGAAATTCATTATTGGTGATTGTGGATTTATGTTGTTTAGATTTTTATTGCGGACATTTTCCATCACGATTTTATGTAAAACAAAGTTTCACTACGTTTCGGGATCTGGAATCTGATCCCGTCCTCAGGCGAACAAATATCTAAAACATAACACAACTAATACATAATCCGGACTAAGCCGGTATAAAGCTGAAAACAAAAGTTTAAAGTAGTCAAAAAAACTGATACAGTCGCAGTTACTTTATCGATTATTTACAATCTAATGCTTACCGCGAATCAAAAGTATCATTAACAATGATCTTTTTTGCGGCCTAGTACTCGAAAAAAATCATCATAATAATAGGTTTAGTCCTAGGAGGAAAAAGAACAACTTTTGCTCTTCAACACATGTTTCTAAAACAGCTGTTTTTGAAGCAGAATGACGAAAATAATTTTGTTATCTGTTAGTAATTTAGTTATCTTTCTGTAAAACGGAGAATTCCCTGGAGCAAAAGCTGTAGTTTCTTCTCCTTTACTCGTGGCTGCTGGACATGATTTAAAACGATTCAGAGATTATACAAGATCACACGTATCAAAATTGCATCTTCCGTTTTTAAGGCGTTCCATCGAGCGCTGTGTATTCAAATTAAAACTGGTGGAACTGAGCCTAATTATTATCAAAAATAGATATTTCCAATATAATTTAAGGTAATTTACACATATAAATGAAATTAGAGTGTTGTGTGTACTTTGCTTGAAACTATGATATATTTACGTTTTATTCCACAGAAAAAATTGTCTTAATGCTGCCTTATGTACACTCATACACAGTGTATTTGTATCACAGTACTGTATTTCTGCAATGCCAAACAAGATATTTTTAAAAGCTCTCCGTAAAAAATAGAGCACACACAGCGATAAAACTTTTAATTACACAACTTTTAGCGAATTTCCATAGGGAGAAGCTATTACCGTAGGTCTCTAAAATTTGACCATGTTATTTTTGATTTTTAGGTGCCCAGAGACCAAAACAATAGTCGTATTTATATATAAATATATTTGTATATATTTTATTATTTATTATATATATTATATGTGTGTGGTGTGTTGTCTCCTGTTAGCACGAAACTCTAAAATGGTCGATCGAGGTCAATTTGGTAGAGGTGTATTTCTACAACTGCTCGGACGAGTTCGTAAACAGACATACTGTCATTAATCGGGTAGTATTTTTACCCCAATATGGGGGTTTTTGCGTTAGTCTCATGTATTTTAAAAATTCTAATTTTATATTTCACCATTGGAATCAGCTTAAAAAAACTACACAATAAGTTCTTAGTTTTTCTCATCTTCAACGGTTACCGAATATTAAAAATCAACAATACTTGTATTTCTCAATGATAATCTTATGAATAGAAACATTATATTTACTATAATCAATATTTTTATAAAATTGATATTTCTTTTGTGGTTGAGATATTTCATGGCATAATCATATTTATGTGTTTATTATAAAAAGACATACTCTTTTCCCATATTAATCATATAGAATAGGCAAACGCCTTTATTTATAAGATGTTTGATGAAATTGGTATATTGTTATGATAAAAACTATTCATAGAAATGACTAATCAGTGCCTCACAGCAGCAAACTGTATTTCCCATGTTAAACTTTTTGTAAATATAAATATCTCATGTTTATGACATATTTTTTAAAACTTGTCATATATTATTGATAAACAGTAAGATTTTTTATTTAAGTTTTTGTTACCTTTAAACTGACCTCCTCTATATTAAAATCAAATAATCGCCTTTTCAAACAAAATTCCAACTGATATAATAGTATACTTAATTCTTTTGGGACTAGTATTAAACTATACTTTTCATCATACTGAAAATTCCTATAAAACTAAATAACTTTTAATGACTGGGACGGTGGCGACGTCCTGTAATCCAGCTACTTTGAGGTAACGAATTGTGGATAGTTGGTCGGTGAGTGTAGCGTTCCCTTGTGTGGATTAACGTCCGCACTATTGAATACGTTAATCCGCGAACACCATCCTCATAATTAGACCAATTCGTAATTCAGAGGCCGTGGTTCGGATTCCACGTTGAAACTGAAGCTTCCTTATTGGCTATCGGTTGTTGGGCTATTAATTAACAGTCCTGTCTAAGAAACATGTCAGCCTTAGTCAGAAACAAAACTACAAGATCGCGCCACAATAATCTTACACTCATTTCTCATTCATACTTGGCTTAAAATACCTACCTTGTGGTATGGTAGCCAATTCAATAATCTAATCTAATCTGATAGAAATTTTCTAATATAATATAAATCTATTCAATTTAAAATTAACACTAAGTAACTGAGTGAAGAATTTTTTGTGTTTTAAGGTTAATATTTTTTTCTAAAATGTATTTTACTAATTAGCTATGAATCTTACAACCAGTAAAGGATTGACGTACCTAGTCTTTAAACTGAAATGGTTGAAAATATGGTAATCACATAGGAAAATGTGCGCTTAAATTAACCACTCCACAAATAAATACTACACGTTTGTTACAGTCACAGTTTCTAAACTTCTCCTTGCGAATGTTCTTTGACACTGCATAATCGTGTTTAACTTGCCATAGCTGTGAAAATTGGAAATGTCGACAACGCTGCATATTAGAACCGAGTACAGTGACACCTTTCTGAAGATTTACAGTAGCTTTCGAAACTTTTCAAAACTTTCGGATGGATATTTTCAACTTAAATAGTCCAGCTGATATATGCAATCTATATAAATAAAATTAGAGTTTTGTCTGTACATTGCTCAGAATTATTCATTTTTTAGTTATTTTTACTTTTCGTGCGTTAGAGAAGCCGAAACCGGTCTTATCTCAATTTTTGTCTGTGACGCTCCAGGAGGCATTTTACGCCGTCTTCTCCGAAAAAAAACGGGAGAACTGATTACAATGAAACTTATTTCATGTATTCTCTACATTCCAGAGAAGGTTTATAAATGCTTGAAATCGCCTGCCGCCCCTTGAAAAGTAAATCACGAGCGTTTAAAAATCCACTTATGCGCGATATTACTCACATTTTGATCCAGTTTTCAATGAATGACCTACTGCTAATAATCAGCTGTCTTTGTAGTTTAAACATTTATTAGAAAAAAACAAATAGCTGTCAAATCAATATTAGTTATTTTATATTGGTCATTGATTTTAAACCCATTTCGAAAACATACTATATTAAAAAGTTATTTTAACGTATAACTATAGTAGTGGTATAAATGTTATAATCTATTTAATTGTAAAGTAATGCTAAATAATAAAGCGGGGTATTGGTTTATTTTCTTTGTATTGATTTGTTTAGGATTTCAGGTTTACATTTTGGTATGATAATCTTTCTTCTTTAAACTGAATCCTACAACCCGTACAAAGGACGGGCTTACTGCTAGTTATTTATATAAAATTTAAATCTTAAAAAAACAGGAGACACTCAGTCTATTTTTAAAAAAATGCGTTTGACTCTAAAGATATTTTTCTACTTGTAGAACTTTTATTCCCAAATTTCACACACAATATTTATAATATTTTGAACAATTGTAAGAGTTTTACGTTAGATCAAGGAAGTTGGACGCTAGTTTGTGAAGATATTATTATTATTCTATTATTATTATGGATATAATACCCATATTATACGTCTGGAAATTTACTGTGCATTTTGACATGGATATGTCTTAGCTCTAGGGGGGTTGGTGATTTTTAAGATGGAAAATATGTAACAGGTTTCCATAGAAACTACCAGAGCTATTGTATTGAACTTATAATACAAAAGAATAAGAACAGCTGTTTAGATGAACTGAGAACCTTGTCAGCCTTAGTCAGTAACAAGACTACAAGATCGCACCACAATCATCTTACATTCAATCCTCATTCATACTTGGCTTAAAATACCTACATTGCAGTATGGTTGTTATTTCAGTGATCTAATCTAATCTAATCTAAAACATTCTCTTTAGACATATCAATGATCTAACCTATTTCCCACATGGAAGTAAATACAAATATTTTTGTTTGAATTATTTTATAAACAACGTTGTCAAATTTAAAACTAGAACGAGACTTGCAGTCTTTCAGTTTAAGAAAAACTTAAGACTGTTGCGAATAAAGAAAATTAATCATGAAGTAAATAGTTATTTTGTTGTTAGTACCTAAATATTCATTGGACTCAGGTGATTTATATCACAAAAACTGTCCACCATATTTTTCTTAGTGACCCATTTACTTATTATGCTTTCATTTGCTGGAATCTGGTTCATCGAGGTGATGATGAGAAATTATTTACTAAGACGTTGAGTGGGCGGGTTTTTTTATTGCTGAGTCTAGTCCTGTCTCTGTCGCAATGCATGCAACGCCATCATTGTCGGCTGGAGTCTATGTCTATATACAGGGAACTTGGCATCAGCACAAACCAGTTTCTTCCTACCTCAACCGGTTCGTTGACAAACCTTTTACCATACTACTAAAAGTTTGTTTTTGTGATTGTTTTCTCCAACATTTTTAATCTTATTATTCTATTAGATTTATCTTTGTTGCTCTTTGTTATATACTCTTTATCAAACTAACTTATACTAATCACACAAATATTCACGTGATGGGCGAACTCAGAAGAATCAAAGTTTTAATTTTTATATCAATTTCGTATGCTTAAATCTCCTTAATTTTTGCAATCGTTGAAAATACTTGAGGCTATATCTACTCCAGGCACTCTAGCGTAAAACATTTTTTCTGAGAATACTATTTTAGAATACAACAATGAACTGTATTAGCAAAGCCTTGTAACATTGTCAGAGTAGTATTATAGGAAATATGATTTAATATAGGATATCATTTTATACATGACAGTATTTTCATTTTTACATAGTTCGCTGAATATTTTAAAACAAGGGGCTGTAATTGACTAAAATTTTGTTATTTATTTCAACTTGTTTGGTAAACTCAAACTCAAAAATATAGGCTACTAGCTGACCCGGCGAACTTCGTAATGCCTAACAGTAAATACATGTTAACTTTGAGATTGGCCTTGTTCTGAAGACGAATAGCATTACCGCTTCATTGTGTAGACATTCGAGGCATAGTGAATAACAATACTGAATCAAAAAGACATATTAATAACAACCCCACAAAACAAACGAACCTGAGTTGATTGATTCACAACTTTCTAATCAAACCGAGACCCAAACCAAACATATAGGAAAGATATACAACAGCTTATAATAAACGTAATATGTATAAACATTGTAATCAATTTTTATTTGGCCAATATATAAACATGTGCCTTTCAATCAGACAGAAAATAAAAATTATAAATACATAATCCCAAAAAACCGTAAACTATTAACGTGGCGAATAAAGCTGTTCATTATGTACAGTACATATTTACTTCATATCGTTTTACATTAACGAATGATTCATGTGGCATTGGATAGTAAAGCATTGCTAATGGAAAGTAAACCAACAGCTGTAGTTTAAAAATCGCATGTTTTGATTGTAGAAACCCTTATGATTGTCCCCATAAGGTTAACATTAGACATTTAAAACGCCATAAAATGAAAACTTATGGAGTTTTCGAAAAATATTTTTCGCTAAAACCTTCCCGGACACATATAGAACAACTTCCTAAAATTTCATGGCAATTGGTTGAATAGTTTGGCAACGCATAAAGGACATACATATAATCATTTAATATATAGAGATTAACTATACTATCAGTGCACAGTAAAGAGGATTTGACACACGAGAAAAATTATCCTTACCCTGGGATGTTACATTCTGATATTATAGATGAATCATTTTGAAATACTTTACTGTATTGGATTTAAATTAACAAAATAATTGTTATTGATTTTGACTTGAAGGCCGAACTAAAGTTGTTCATTGATCGAGACAGCAAAGTAAAGGTATCTATCTTCGATCAAATTCCGTTTACCGTGCATATTTAACACTAACCAGACACTGGGTTACTCTGCAACATTCTTTCCCTCTATTTTAGTTATTACGTAGGGCCGAAGATTTCATCGTGGGACCATGTTACCCTTACCTTTTTTGAGATGGGAACCCAAAAAAATGACTGGGACGGTGGCGACATCCTGTAATCCAGCTACTTGGAGGTCACGAATTGTGGATAGTTGTGAGCGGTGGGTGTAGGGTTCTCTTGTGTGGATTAACGTCCGCACTATTGAATACTGCGTTAATCCGAAAAGACCATCCACATAATTAGACCAATTCGTAATTCAGAGGCCGTGGTTCGGATTCCACGTTAAACTGTAGGTCCCTTAGTTGCCATCGGCTGTTGGGCTATTAATTAACAATCCTGTCTAAGGAACATGTCAGCCTTAGTCAGTAACAAGACTACAAGATCGCGTCACAATCATCTTACATTCAATTCTCATCCATACTTGGCTTAAAATACCTACCTTGTAGTATGGTCGCTAATTCAATAATCTAAACTAATAACCTACCAAGGTAGGTATTTTAAGACAAGTATGAATTAGAAGTGAGTGATTGTGGTGCGATCTTGTAGTTTTCTTGTTACTGACTAAGGCTCACATGTTTCTTAGGTAGCACTGTTAATTAATAGTTTAACGTGGATTCCGAACCACTTTTGCCTCCTAATGACGAACTGGTGTAATTATGCAGATGGTCTTTGCGGACTAATGTCAGTATAGGTTATCTAAAGGCAAACGCATTGGTTCGAAATTTGTAGTTATCTGCCTATACAGCATATGATCAGGTATGACGGTTTGCCAGACCAGGAAGTACGACAAGGTCGGCGCTGTAGTCTGTAGAGTTGCATTGTTCCGCCGCTAGCGCGCGCCACTGTTTCCGACTCTCATGGTAATGTCACACATTGTTGTCACTCCCAGGCAGCTGATCGTTTTTTTCCGCGCGAGTTGATGCAAAGTCCATTGTAATGTTTTTGTATTTCAAAAATATTTCCTTAAATTAATATAAACTATATACAAACTTTAACCCTTTGAAAGTAACTCACATAAAATGCAGAACTATTAATTAATAACCCAATAATCATGAGGGACCTACAGTTTAACGTGGAGTCCGAACCACTGCCTCTGAATTACGAACTGATCTAATTATGAGAATGGTCTTTACGGATTAACGTAGTATTCAATAGTGCGGACGTTAATCCACACAAGAGAACACTACACCCACCGACCATCGCTCACAACTATGCACAATACGTGACCTCCAAGTAGCTGGATTACAGGACACGCCATATGGTCTCTGTCTCATGTATCTAGGCTGGATGGCGTGATGATAAAGCTCACTTTGTAAACTGAAGGTCGCCGGTTCTATCCCTGACTGGGTTCTAGTACCTTCGATCATTGGGCTATTAATTACTTAATGAGCAAGTCATTACTGTTAATTAAAGTAATAAAGTCATCAAAATCATCTCACTCATTTTTCATTCCTTCTATCTTAAGAAATTACATACGGAGTCTAACATTTTATTTCATTACAAGTAATTAGAAATAACTTCTTGATTAGCATTATACGTGTTAGTTTTACTATAGGGTGTAGTAAAAACTCACGACTTCTAACACTACATAATGTATTTACACTTTTGTAATTACTCAGTTTGGCCCAAATTTGTTATAGTTTTGAGGATCGAACTTCCTTTTAAAATAAAAAATAGAAAATATTGTGAAATTGCACTTTTATACAAACTGTTGAGTGCACAGACTGTCCGAAAACAACTTCTTATACTCAAGGAGCCTCAAAACAAAAATTATTTCCACTCTCAGTTTAAATTCGAAGATTTTGACGAAAAAATTATTTCTATTGCGTATAGCTGGACAAATTATAATATATGACAAGTTTTATAAAAATCTGTCCATAAACATGAGAATTATTTGCCTATTCTCCATAATATTAACATGGGAAAGAGTGTGCAGGTTTGCTGCTGTGAGGAACACTTAAAGTAGGCATTTCTACCGTAAACAATTTTTATTTTTAACATTTATTCTAACTTTCATCAACATCTGTCCATAAATAAAGTAGTTTGCCTATTCTCTATATGATTAACACGGGAAAAAAGGAAGCAGGTTTGCTGCCATGATTTTTAAGCGTAAACGGGTGGGTATCAACAACATGAACGTAAATACCAAGTTGAATCTAAAAATATTGATTGATATGGGAAATATTAATTTTTCCTTATCCTCCATAAGATTAACATTGGAGCCCCAAAATACAACGTACTGTGTTTAGATTTTTTAATATCTCGGTAACCGTTGGAGATAGAGAAAAACTTTAAGAAACTTAATTATGCAGTATTTAAGCTGATTCTAATGATGAAAGATTAAATTTTAAAAAATTACATGGGAAAAATGCAAAAACCCCATTTTTGGGGTACAAAACCCCCCCAAACTACCCCTTCCGATTGACCGATATGCCAGACATATCGGTTACGAACTCGTCCGAGCAATTGTAGGAATACGCGTTTCTACCAAATTTGGTCTCGATCGGACCATTTTACGAGAGTTTTCGTTTTCACACACACACACACACACACACACACATATATATATTTTTAGGACTATTGTTTTTGGTCTCTGGGCACCTAAAGAAGAAAAAATAACATGGTCCCGGGCTTAAGTCTCACCATAAGACCTACGGTAATAGCTTCTTCCCTATGGGAAATTCGCTAAAAAGTAAACCAGTGAATCAAAATGTATAATCAGGAAGTAGCGAAGGACATTTGGTCTGCATCGTCTGGCGGTTATCGTTTGAAGTAGCCAGAGTGCTAGAGAGCTCTAGAGGGTTGTCCCCCGTCGCGCGTGTTGTGTAGCCTCACAATCAACACAACATGTGAGAACATCGTCTCGGCAGTTAGCTTATCTCTAGTCAGTAATCGTTTCACTTCCTCGTCGAGTCTCTAGGTCTTGACATCTGATTCCCACGTTTTTACGTCCTCTTACGTACACTTATACGCTTGTGGGACGAGTAGTGTATTATAGTACGCATGTTTGGAGTATTTCCTAGATGATTTTATGACAGTAAAAGTCTTTTGGCTTCTTTGCATTTTCTTTCTCATTCTCCTTCCAATTCAACTATTGGATTGTGAAAACTCCAAGAGATGTGCTTTCATGCTTGTTTGTTATCTGAACACATTCGTGACATTCGAATCTCGCGCATGAACGGACTTTGGGTGGTTCCCCGTCCCATTTGGTTGGCTCAGACATATCTTTACTGCCTCCAACATATGATTACCAGGGTACCAAAAAATTAATAATAGATATACATAGTATATGGAGAAAGTATTGTTTTCGTCAAAATTTTCGAATTTGTGTTGAGGGTGGATATCTTCGTTTCGGGGTTCACTGAATCCAATAATGTGGGTTTTTGACGTGATGTCTGTCCGTCCGTGTGTGTGTGTGGTGTGTCTGGATGTGTACAGTGCCACAGCCTACCCCGTTGGTCCGATTTAGATGAAATTTGGCATGTATATATATAGTCACAGGCGGTTTTTTCATTTTTTTGAATTTTTGATTTTTAAGGGTAGTTCACCCCTAAAAACCCTTAAAAAACGTGAAAAATCCAATTTTCTCAAAAACGGCTCTAACGATTTTGATTAAAATTTGACAGTTTATAGTGTACAGAGTACTAAATAATTTGACACCACCCGCATATCTGTAAAAATGACGGTTCAAAAGTTATGGGCTTTTAAATGTCAAAAAAATCAAATTTTTAAATTTTCAGCGAAAACAATAAAAGTAAAGTATAACTTGACTGGTACCATTGAAACCAGCTTAAAAAACTAAACAAATTAGTATTTTGAATTATTTGTCTACGACTAACGGTTCCAGAGAAAAGTTAAATTTACTGTCTACGATAAACGCAGTACGTTGTCTGAAAGCGCCCAATGTTATTCTTATGGAGAATATTAAAAAAATCAATTTCTTCCTTATTTTCCAACAGTTTTCCATGAAACTTGGTATGAAGCGTAAGGTCAAATCACCGAACAACACCAACTCAAAAAACTTGGTATTACCTGTTCCCCACAATTTGAACAATTAATTTAACTTTGTCTTTCTTGTTTTTATTTTTAGAAATTGGATGTTTATTTTTGAAACAATAAATTATTAAATGATATTTAGATTAACTTTGTAGAACACAATAGTTTTATAGATTGTCTTTTTGAATTTATTAGGGAGAAAGTAATTTCCCTTAGTTTTTTTCTTCCGGTAAATACTCCAAATGTGAGATGATTTCATTTTGCTGGGTTTCAAATACTGTATACGCTTTTCCAAGTTATTACTAAACAACGAATATAAATAATGAAACTACAGTACAGTCCAGTGTGATACGATAGTAAGTTTGTTGGACTGAATCTCTTAAATTTGTGATATTTGGCAAGTCAGACTTCCCGTCTTGCTGGGGTAACTTTCTATCGGCTTCCTGTGAGGCCTGAAACCAGTTGCAAGTGCAAGGATATTCCCGCGCCGGGTCCGGCAACCTGACATCCTGGCACTCACAGTTACGCAATGTTGTCCATATAGTTTATATTCACGAGTAAACCCATGATTGGAACGAGTACAGAATTTATTTTGTGTTGGCAAGCATGCTGATTGGTGTCTGGATTGTGAATTTGTTCTGTCGACTCCTTCCGGTTTTATCATATAATATTTACAGTAGAGACCATGATATTAGACTGGGTGATCTTGCGTCGTTGTCAAGTTGAGTTTAAAAATGTTTATATTTACTTCCCTGTGGGAAATAGGTTAGATCATGGATATGTCTAAAGGGATTGTTTTAAGTTCAACTAAACAGCTGTTCGTATTCTTTTACATTTAAAATTAAATACAATAGTTCTGGTAGTTTCTAAGAAACCTGTTACATGTTTTCCATCTTAAAAATCACCAACACCCCCAGAGCTAAGACATATCCATGTCCAAATGTTTGTATTTACTGCTTGGATCATGGATATGTCTAAAGGGAATGTTTTCAGTTCATCCAAACAGCTGTTCTTATAATCTAACTGTGCTGTCACTAACAATGCGCTAACCATGTTGCTAATATTTCAGGTTAACAAAAACACATGTTTGTCGTTTGTTACTAAATATTTAACATCACAAAATAACATAAATAAAATGAAAACAGGTGCTTGCTCGAAAACATTCAGCATACCTGCGAATTAAAAGTTATAAGATATCGATTGATGTTATTCCAAAACTCATACAGAAAGAAACAATAAACTATTAGGTAGTTATTGGTGTATTTGAATTAACCTCTTTCTAATTGCATAATTTCTCACATAGGGCCAGTTTTAGATGAAATGAAATAACAGTCCCATTACAGTATATACAGTGGCATTAAAGATAATAATAACTACAAATAAAAATCAGCAAATTTTGCTGATATTCACATGACTGTTCGTTTAATCAAATATATGGCAAAATTAGGTCAAAAGATAAAAATACAACAATGTACGATTTTATTCTCGCTCTACGACTTCGACGCCGAGACAGAGCCACCCGCTTGTACATTATTTCCTTATCTGACTTTCCTTTGGCGTTTTCCATTACGTTTTCCTTTTGGTTATCCAGAAACCGTCGTCATTTGTAACACAGTTAGTAGATAAACTTTGTAGGGAAGTCCCCAGCAAAGCCGAGTACACACATTTTCCTGAATGGAATATTTAACATTGAGTTTCAGTCAACAAGAAGGAAGATAGGAATTCATAGGGTTTGGAAAGGAAATGTACATTATATTAAATTATAGGGTAAGTAAACAACCCTAAAATTAGTACAGGTTAGAATTCGGACCAGAGCTAAGCTAAGGTAATGGGATCCACGCACCAATTCTACAACCATTCGAGTATATCTGATAACACGCCTTACAGCGTATACTATATTAGCAATATGCCACTATCCTAGATTAGATTAGATTATTGAAATGGCAACCGTACCACAAGGTAGGTATTTTAAGCCATGAATGAGAAACGAGTGTAAGATGATTGTGGCGCGATCTTGTAGTCTTGTTACTGACTAAGGCTGACATGTTCCTTAGACAGAACTGTTAATAGCCCAACAGTCAATGACATATTTAGGGAACCTACAGTTTAACGTGTAATCCGAACCATTGCCTCTGAATTACGAACTGATCTATGAGGATGGTGTTTGCGGATTAACGTAGTATTCAATAGTGTGAACGTTAATCCACACAAAAGAATACTACACTCACCGACCATCGCTCATAACTATCCACAATTCGTGACCTCCAAGTAGCTGGATTACAGGACGACGCAACCGTTCCAGTCAAGTGAGTATTTTTCCTCCCGGTCTTTTCTTCCAGTGGACGAGCCCAGAAGCTTTTAGGCCAAGAGAGGAGATTCTAGAAGGAAGCTAAGATGAAAGGTAGGCGAGACACACCGGCTAGCTAAAGGAATCATCTGTACTGTGACCCTTATTGTTAATGAACCCAATTTCCACCCTTAAACCAGCAAGCTCAGTCAGCCAACTACAGTAGGGCGTAGTTGCAACAATACACGCGAATGTCGCTCGCAACGCCGTCTGACGGCTACGCCCTTCATAACCCCCCTTGACGCCTAGCCGTCTCAAGTGCAGTGTTCCCATTAAAGTGATCGCGTGATCAAATTTGCAGATTAGGTTGCAATATGTAACCACGGCGCGGATACGACACACAATGCGATAGCGTCTATCGCATCGATTGTACCGATATATCATGTATTGACTATCGTATCGATATATCGGTGGGAGTAGTGTTCTCTTGTGTGGATTAACGTCCGCACTATTGAAAGCTACGTTAATCCGCAAAGACCATCCTCATAATTAGACCAATTCGTAATTCAGTGGCCGTGGTTCGGATTACACGTTAAACTGTAGGTCCCTTAGTTGCTATCGGCTGTTGGGCTATTAATTAACAGTCCTGTCTAAGTAACATGTCAGCCTTAGTCAGTAACAAGACTACAAGATCGCGCCACAATCATCTTACACTCATCCTCATTCATACTTGGATTAAAATACCTACCTTGAGGTATGGTCGCCATTTCAAATAATCTAATCTAAAATAGAAGGCTATACCAAATGTATTCAAGGGAATTACGTCCTGAATATAATTTAATTTACTAACAATCTCAAGAAACCCCCGTTTTTTAATAACCAAAAATGGTTTAATGTAATGTACCGATACAAAATCGTACGATATCGATATATATCGTATCGAGATACTACTGCAAATAACCGAATCAGCTCTCACCCTCGCCAGTCTCTTAGTCACACTTACACCTGACGTCGCCACCGGGCACGACAGCCCGGCGGCGCCCGAGTGGAAGCAGGAAGTCACGCGAAATTTACACCGTCTGACTCACCACGAATAATTAATTTTAGATATAATTTGCCATCGAACAAACAAGTAATATTTAGTACTCCTTTAGTACTTAAGTACGTATTCATGATAGCATCATCGAGGGGTTGAGATGAAAGGCGTACCGTTAAGCCAGTATAGAGCGAAAGATTTTAGCTTTTACTGGGAGACCTTTGATTCAGAACCTAGATTCAGACTGGGACGGTGGTGATGTCCTGTAATCCAGCTACTCGAAGGTCACGAATTGTGGACAGTGGATGGACGATGGGTGTAGTGTTCTCTTGTGTAGATTAACGCCCGGACTATTGAATACTACGTTAATCCGTAAATACCATCCTCATGTAATTCAGAGGCAGTGGTTCGGATTCCACGTTAAACTGAAGGTCCATTAGTTGCCATCGGTTGTTGGGCTATTAATTAACAGTCCTGTCTAAGCAACATGTCAGCCTTAGTCAGTAACAAGACTACAAGATCGCACCACAATCATCTTACATTCAATCCGCATTCATAACTGGCTTAAAATACCTATATTGTAGTATGGTTGCCATTTCAATGATCTAATATAATATAACCTAGTTTCATTTACCAAGATCACTACTTAATAGTCCAATTACAAAGGTCAATAATGAAAGGTCTAGCCCAAAGTAATGTGCAAAACAGTTCCTGGCTAGTCCTAGAAGATGAGGGGGAGGGTTTAGTGGGGGGAGACCCACGCTACCGGGTATATAGGGTGTGTATTAGCACTACCTCTTCCTCCCCACAAAAAAAATTACGAAGGTCGAGTATGGAACTATCGCATTTTGAGAATTTCCTCAGGGTCTAACCGGGAATTTAAGATTTTGATGAGGGATTTTTTGCTTCATAATTATAGTAATACATTCTGACCACCCAGCTAGTTTCTCAATTCGTAATAGAATAAAGGTACATTTTAACTCTAGAAAAAATACCACAAAACTAGGTCCCAGTAGTTATACAAGGTGAAGGTTGGAATTTAAGGACCTCAGTGTCCAAAAGAATTTGCACAATAATACTTCAATTGTAATCCATCACAATTGAGGGTGACCTAGAACTTCATTCCAGGAAATTACTACAATCAAAACTTTACTTTACGTCGTTGCCCAAAACATACAATAATAACTTCAAACTAAAACTGATTACTTTTAGTACAGAGTTAAAACATAGTTATAAATCCGTTCCCTTTTGCAAACGACGGCATACTTTTAAATGGAATTGATTCAACAAGTCGCTTCATGTCAGCTGTTCAAACTGTTTTTTCTCATTATGTACCAACAAACAGCAGACTTCAGCTGTCTTTGTACATACAGCGTCGCAGTTTTAGGTTGCAGGCTCTGTGACAGTTTTATAAAAGACCTAGCAAAGACTCTTGCTAATAACTATTGCTGTGTATAAACTTCTGTACTATGAAGACTTAAAACACACATTTATAATCTATTTTCCTCCCTTTTAATTCAAGTAATTTATGTTTAACTAGCTGACCCGGCGAACTTCGTAACGCCTAACAGAAAATACATGTTAACTTTAAGATTGGCCATGTCCTGAAGTCAAATAGCATTGCGGCTTCGTTGTGAAAGCTTTAAATATTCCACAGCTGATTATTATAATAAACCTAATATGTATAAACATTGTAATTATTTTTATTTGGCAAACATATAAACACGTGACTTTTAATCATACAGAAAATAAAAGATATATAAATACAGTACATAATTCCCCAAAAACGTAAACTATTAACGTGGCGAATAAAGCTGTTCATTTTGTACAGTACATATTTACTTCATAGTTTTACATTAATGAATGATTCAGATGGCATTGGATTTTAAAGCATATTGCTGACGGACAGTAAACCAACAGCTGTTTTAAGAAATCAAATGTTTTGATTTTAGAAAATTTGTAAACAAACTTATCCCCAATAAGTTAAACATTAGAAATTAAAAACGCTATAAAATGGAAACTAATTGAATTTATGGAAACGGAATATGCCTAAAGCATGACCGGAGCAGAGACGAATCCGAAAAATCAAAGATCATTAAAATCGGTCCAGCCGTTCTTAAGTTATAATAAGCGTAACTAACACGACTTTGTTTTATATATTTAGATAACCAATGCAAATATATTAAACTACTTGAATGTTTTTTTAGCAAATCGTAGCGTAGCAACTTAGCAATAGATTTACGATAAATGACAAGAGATAATATAGCCCGTCAGGTAGTCAATATTGAACAATTTGACACTATGATGATATCAAGATAAACACAAACAACGTAAAGTAGGACAATAGTACGGCAATCATACACCATTTGGGCCATGGAGATCGCCATTGGGGGCACACGCCATATTGATTGTTCTTATTCTTCCTCAGTAGACAGCTGTACTGTCACAGCTGATTTTATATGCGGTCAGCTGATTTATTCATGCAGAAGTCGCTACTTTTGGTAACGTTCTTATTTTATGCATTCAATGTTTTATATTGAGTTATGGAAACATGATCCAGCTGGTTGATTCTGGTCAAACTCGTAACAATTTTGCTCAAAAATGTTATTTTAATAATAAAATATGTATGATATTATTTTAATTCAAAATATAAAACAAATCGGCTGAAACAGCTCTATAAACATTTAATTATTTGTGTATGTCTAATAATCTTATTTGTCGTCCGCCAGATTTGCAACATAAATTCACAAAATACTATTGTAAAAGCGGAAAAACCAAGCATTAAAGTAAATTGGAAGCACTTGCTGTAAACGCTATATCTAATCAGCTGTTAGACTAATAATTACTTCCGGAAGTTTCGGATACAAGCAAAATTTTAAACCCATTTCTACATTCTGCTTACCTGAATATACTTGCGATTTTATGATTTAATTATATATTGTGATTTTATTGTCTACTAAAAGAGTTAACTATGTGTTTTGGTTCGGTGTATTGTCTAGAAAAAGGCCATTATAGTTTCATCAAAAACAGAAATAAATTTTAAGTACAGGGAATTGTTATACCATTAGGGTATTTGATTAGAGGGTTGAAATCATTATTACTTTTCTACGTTTCTTCAAATTCGGAGTAAAGTTGATCAACGTTTTTATATTCAGGCGACGTCCTGTAATCCGGCTACTTGGAGGTCACGAATTGTGGATAGTTGTGAGCGATGTTCTGTAGGTGTAGTTCTATTGTGTGAATTAACGTCTTCAATATTGAATACTACTTTAATCCGCAAAGACCATCCTCATAATTAGACCAGTTCGTAATTCAGAGGCAGTGGTTTGGATTCCACGTTAAACTGTAGGTCCATAGATGAACGGATAGTAAAGTAGGTAGTACACGCCCATGTTAAGGATGAAGACGGTACATCGTACCGCAAATCGACGTAGTAGGTACTGCCATGTCGCAAATGACACTAATGACAAATGACACACCTGACGGCGTCACAGAGGCCTAGTTCACCGCTAGATCCAACAGATGGCAACACTTGTTCTGAGATTTTATCGTCTTCACGTCCTTAAAGTGCCTCCTCTCCTTATAATCCGTTCCTCTCTGGTAGGTCCCTCAGATATGCCATTGACTGTTGGGCTATTAATTAACAGTCCTGTCTAAGGAACATGTCCGCCTAAGTCGGTAACAAGACTACAAGATCGAGCCACGATCATCTAGCACTCAATCCTCATTCTTACTTTGCTAAAAATACCTACATTTTAGTATGGTTGCCATTTCAGTAATATAATCTAATCTAATCTATGATAAAATGCAAAATTACAAAGTTAACTTCGGTATATGAGATTATTTAATAAATGTATCAATACCGGATGTTAATATTCATAGAATACCGGTTATCACTTAGTTTTACGTACAGCTTAATATTTTGCTTCGAACTGTTTTTACTTGTGGTATTGTTACTGAGTAAGACTGAGTGAGGATTTTCCTTAGACAGGACTGTAAATTAATAGCCCAACAGTCAATGGCATATCTATGGGACCTACCAAGAACATTTTCAACCTAACAGACATGAGTGTACTATATTCTAGACTATTTTTTAGTACCATAAAGGGTATATCTATAAATAACAGCTATATTCTTGGGTTCTGCCTTCGACATCGAGCCGTCCACAGGCGTTATGGAGTAACAAGATTACTTCATCCCTTAGAGGAGAACCCCTGCTGAGCGTTTGCCATAAATACGACGCGTCTTTGTTTATGGCTCTTCTTGTTTACCTGTGTGAAAGCCCCTGGTGACGGATGCGGGCGCTACAACCTGGCTACGAATAGCGGGTATTTATAAACGGTCATGTTGGTACCGCGGGTTTTGGCTATCGGAAAAGGAAGGAAATCATTCTGAATGCTCGTGAAAGCTATAATTGATAACCAATTAATAAGTAACTATTTATTTTATTATGCACTATTGTAATAGATAATAACCAAGACATTACGGTAATTAAAAAAATTAATTATGATAAAAGACATGTTTAACATCATTGTGTGTAATATTGTTATCGACTCTGCCGGCTTACAAATGAATTTTAATGACCAATTCCGCCTAACTAGCCAATCACTAACGTGATTGGCTTTACAGTTCCACCCGTATATATACTGCAAGTGAACTGCAATCATTCTCAGTAAAATAAATGAAATTCATTCCTTTCTTTAACTATAAACTATGAATACGTACGTTTGTGTGTGGTGTGTGATGTTTGGCATGTGGGGTTGCGTGTGTATGTGTGTGTGCGTTTGTGCGAGTGTGCGTGTGTGTTCTGTGTTATAAGATGTGGTAAGGGTGGTATGTGAATGGTCTGGGTTCTCGGTTGGAATCATTTTATTTATATATTTTTGAATGGCATAGCAAAATATACTATTTATATGCATGCATAGTCTTTTTCACGTACAGTATTTAAAAAATCAATTTTTGTTTGTTAACATAAATTAGTTTCTTAGTTATTTACTTTTATAGTTTTTTGTTTTAAGGATTTTCATAGGCGGAAATATTATGGACTCGTTCCCCACCCACAGGCTTGTTCCCATGTGGGGAACTAATTTCCAATATACAGGTTTATTATTGTTTTTTTTCTGAAAATATGTAATTTTTTTGGAAATAAAGAATTATTATTATTATATTTTCATTGAATTACTAATTTTATTTGAAAGTTGATAATAATATGTCACAACTGGTCCCGTTTCGTAATAAAATCGTAATTTGTAAGACAAATTAAGAGAATATATATTCGTGTTAAACTATTAATGCATTAAAAAATACACGAGTGAATTATACAAGGAAACCATATTTATTTATTAATAAAATGCACGGTACGAAACTGTTAATCTTTTAAAAGTTCCGAAATGGTAGAACCAGAATTGAAGATGGTTCGTTTGAATGAGCTGAGTAGTTTTGTCAGTTTTTGACTCCGAGAAGACTTCGCCTCAAAGACCGCTAGAAACCGGATTTTCCGCGACCACACGAAACATTCTGCAGGGGGGCTAGGGACAACCAAATTAGTTAGGATGCCGCGCCAGGCCGTGACCTGTCCCCGAGTCCAGCGCAGGTGTGCGTAAAATACAGGACCTGTCCTTTCGGTGTAGAGAGCACTGTTTGTCAATCATAATATACTTTAAACGTGTGAGTAAGTTTGACCGTGGCGTGTCCTGCATTCCAGCTACTTGGAGGTCACCGTCTTTTTCACCCGTTTACCGTCTGTTTTCTTCTTACTTATTTGTTTATTATTTGAGGTTAACTTTTGTCATAGTAATACAGTATCAGCCAAAATACCCCCGTCGCAGCAGACCTGCGTACTCAGCGAATTTCAAAATCAATAATATAATAATAATAATATATGACAAGTTTGGTCAAAATCTGTCGATAAACGTGAGAATCATTTGCCTATTCTCCATAAGATTAACATGGGAAAGAGTGAGCAGGTTTGCTGCTATGAGGAACATTGAGAGTAGGCATTTATACCATCAAAAAATTTTATTTTTAACATTTATACCAACTTTCATCAACATCTGTCCATAAATAAAGGAGTTTGGCTATTCTCCATATGATTAACATGGGAAAAGAGTATGCAGGTTTGCTGCCATGATAAACACATAAACTATGATTTTTAAGCATAAATGGATAGATCTCAACCACATGAAGCTAAATATCAAGTTTTATCCAAAAATATTGGTTAATAAGTAAAAAATTAATTTTTCCTTAACCTCCATAAGATTAACATTGGAGCCTCAAAATACAACGTACTGTGTTTAGATTTTTTTATATCTCAGTAACCGTTGGAGATAGAGAAAAATTTTAAGAAACTAAATTGTGTAGTTTTTTAAGCTGATTCTAATGGTGAAAGATAAAATCTAAAAATTTTTTAAATTACATATGAAAAACACCAAAAACCCAATTTTGGGGTACAAAACCCCCCCAAACTACCCGTTCCCATTGACCGATATGTCTGGATTACGAACTCGTCCGACCTCAAATCCTATTCTTGGTTGATTTGCGTGGCGTTCTTATTGTTTGCACGATTGCCCATCGTGTTCATATTCTACACATTTAGTTATAATGCTGGAAAATTACTAATATGTGTAAAATAATCCGAATTCCACTCTAAATTGGGCTATAACTGTACCATTGTTCGGTAAATTAAGACATGGCGTTTAACCTTCTTTAAGTTTTTACTACACTTTTACGATGAGTTAACGAGTCATAACGTTATAAACTCTGCAAAATCTAATCAGATTGCTTGACGCATTGTGGAAATTTTTTTGTAAGCGATTTTCCCTGGTTTAGATTAACGTCCGCACTATTCAATACTACGTTCATCCGCAAAGAACGTCCTCACAATTAGACCAATTCATCATTAGACGACGTTAAAAGTCCCTCAGATGATATTGGCTATTGGGCTACTAACAATTAACAGTCCTGTCTAAGGAACACTAGAATGTCAGCCTTAGTCAGTAAAAAGACAACAAGATCGCGCCAAAATAATCTTATACTCATTTCTCATTCATACTTGGCTCAAAATACGTACATGGGTAGAAAGGTCCATTCCAGAAAGGTAATAATTCTTCCCTGAAGTGTTACAATAGTTTTACTAAGAGTAAACGAATCATAATTTCAACTCTGTCAATCTACTCATGTTGCTTTCATTATTAAGTCATAGTAGCGCGTCACAATTTCAACATTCAGCATTAACCCGTGGGAAATATATTAAAATTCTATATAATAGTTTAGATCATGGATAACTCTAAAGGGAATGTTTCAGTTCCTCTAAACAGCTGTCCTTCCTGACGTCACTTCCGTTTCAAAGTTTGATCTGATGGATTGACAATACCCCCCAAGAGCTACGACATATCCATGTCAAAATGGTTATAACCGCTGACAACAATTAATTGAAACCTACTTCGACGATGGATCGATTGCAAGTGTTGTGATAGGTTGATGTCACAACGTAAGCGAAGTGTTTACCATTTTCTCCATTGTTCGCCAGGTCTTATGTTTTAATTTTTCACCCTTATCAAGATGTCTTTACGGCGAACACGATGCATGTTAATTACTCTGGCGTGACAACGCGTTTGAAAGCATTATGGTCACGTCACAGCCAACACGCGTTTAATAAATATTATTAAGTAGCGTAAACTCATTTTGCTATGTAAAAACGCGCATTAATAAATTGTGTGATTAATAAAATATGAACTACGCAGTGGCCTGAAAAACGCATGGGAAAGAGACGGGGATAGCGATGGACACGAAGACTTCAACTAAGGGGGTACTTCATGGCGACATGTTAACCCACGGCAATATGGTATTTCACGGCAACATGGTATTTCGCGGAAACATGATATTTCACTGTAATATGACACTTCACGGAAACATGGCACTTCGCGGCAACATTGTACTTCACAGCACCATGGTACTTCATCGTTTACTGAAAAATGGTACTTCACCGCAACATGAATGCCTTAACTGTATTAAGTTTTGCTTTTCGATAACAATGGTCCCTTAATTAGAGCGAACAACGACTTATGACTTTATTGTGGTTTAAAATACCTGTCTGTAGAGAGATACTTGTGTAGTTTTTGCGTCTACGGCCATTTTGTGTTTTGGTGGAACACATCTTCAGGTCTTCAATATCACCGTCAACTGTTTACATTACACTAAACACTGCTATTTACACTATCATTACAAAACTATTTAAAAATCCAACGCTATACACAATGAAATTATGACTTTTCCAAATAGAAATTTGAAATGCCTTTTCTCACTTCAAATGGGCGATGGGTTATGTGTAGAGTTTTACTGCTAATAGACAAATTAGGACTTAATGAGAGAACAGTTTCCTTCCCTTTATACACAGAATATTCCCCCACAGAGATTTTATTCTGCACAATTTCTGTGTTGAACAGTGCTGAAAGGTGCGTTCAGGTGGGGATAATGCACGTGGGGAATATTTATACCTACATTTATGTATTAGATTAGATTATTGAAATGGCGACCATACCACAAGGTAGGTATTTTAAGCCAATTACGAATGAGGATTGAGTGTAAGATGATTATGGCGCGATCTTGTAGACGTTACTGACTAAGGCTGACATGTTCCTTAGACAGGACTGTCAATTAATAGTCCAACAGCCGATGGCAACTAAGGGACCTACAGTTTAACGTGGAATCCGAACCACGGCCTCTGAATTACGAATTCGTCTAATTATGAGAATGGTCTTTGTGGATTGACGTAGCTTTCAATAGTGCGGACGTTAATCCACATAAGAGAACACTACACCCACCGACCATCGCTCACAACTATCCACAATTCGTGACCTCCAAGTAGCTGGATTACAGGATGTATTTTATTTCATATTCAATCCATCCAAAATCTGTTAACTGGTTTTCTGTGTTCGAAATTAGTAGTCGCCTGCCTAAAATCTACTCTTATATTTTTTTTCATCAATCATCATTACTTCTCTGTGCAAAATGCAGTATTTTATCCTGCTTCTTGTATAATCATCCAAGTTCAAGTCTATTGTTGACGTCCATACACAACTTTCTCCAAGTCTACTCACATCTTCTTCCACTTGGCCAATCCCAGAGGACGCCTTCGTCCTTGACACTTTTCTCTTGGCACATCCTCTTACACGCCCAACCCATCACATTATTTACTACTCATCACACAATGCTTGTATTTGTATTCGGCTGCTCTATCCAGTAGCACCGGTCAGTATAGGATAAATAGGAACTCACCAAATATCCATCAACAATATTAACTTCCGGTTCGGTTGGTTGGCGTACTTAATGAGTGAGTTTGGTAAATAACCTAAGCGGAAGTTGATTGTTGATGGATTTTCGGTAGATTTATGTAGATCCCTATGTTGCCAACCGGTGCAGCCGTAGAGTGCGGCTGGATACAACCAAAGACGGGTTTCTGTAGAGTTTCCAATTATTTTAGAAGTGTTAAGTATCTCTACATATTAACATTTTCATAGAGTACCCTAAGTGACAATTGTCCAACACGAGGATGTACTCCGTTCAACCTCGTGAGTGATCGGGTCTCTTCGGCTTGTATCGTCATACCTGACACTTAATTACGCAAGTTAATTAAAACTGTGCACGTTCAATTCAAAGCCGATTTTATGGAGCGGCTCCCTCCATAGCTGGCACAATAGCAACAGTGTGTGGAACTCAACTTGTGGTTGTCATCGTCTAGACAACCAAAACGCATGTTATTTTGATTCGTAACATATTTTTAATTCTTTCGTATTGGATAACTTGCCGCGACGTGAATGTTCATTTTGAAATTTGACGTAATTTAATATATTAAAATACATTTTGACACCAGTTCAACGACACTGAACATTTTTGGCACAACATACTTTATTTCACTACACCGGCGACTTCGTAACGCCTCACGTCCTGTAACTTTTAAGATTGGCACATGTTCTTCATAGCAAAACCATCATTGTGAAAGGTATATTCACTCATAGTGTCAATACGGCATCTATTAATATCAACCCATAAAACTAAAATGAGTATTTCACAATTTTCTCAAATCCACTCAAACGAAACCTAACTGTTACGGTTAGGAAAGATCCGTGATTTATAATAAACGTTTTATTGTAATTATCATATTAAAACGTGACTTAGTCAGCGTTATAAATACATAATCCCCCAAAACCGTAAACTATTAACGTGGTGAATAAAGCTATTCATTTTTTAAAGTACACATTTTTATAGTTTAAATTAATGAATTTTCAGATGGCATTGGATAGTAAAACTGTTATTTAATGGAGTCACCATCAGCTGTATCGAAACACAGTTACTCTTGTGTATTGTATCAACTACGCGGTTACTTAAGAAATTAGCCACTGTGGAAACTTTGGGTTCGAATATTTCAAAAATTCCCAACATTAGAGCATTTTAAAATTTCATGTGGAACATTGAGATTTGGCAACGCATAGACAACATACATATTTCAATTTTATTTCAAATGGGACTATAAGTTGATTAGATTTTAAAAAGTAACTGGAAACCACCGTTAAAAGTAATTATTACTGCCACCATATTGGATCTTGCCACCCAGTCATTTCAGAGAAGTTTCTCTGTGGAAGGTTAGGCATATGTACATGCTTGCTTCCAAGGACCAACCAGCATCTCGATACGTACTTTAGACACGCACGATTTCTCTGCAACGAACTCGTTAAAAGATTGTTCATATGTAAATGCCTCTGTTGAACGTCTTCAGACCCTTCATACAAAGCCGCGTCGAGTGCTTCTTATTAACTAATTGCTCACCGAAATAAGCTCAAACTCTGAGTTGAAAATGGTAGATTCCATCCGTAATGCACACTTGCAGCGGTTTTATCGTCTTTAACCTCACGATCTCTCTCACTCACAGGTGCGTGAGTGTAGCGTTGTATAGGTGCCGGGGGGGGGGGTGCCGTGGTCAATGACTCCAAGCCTACAGTAGGTCCCGGGAACCTCCAAATTGCCTTGCTCCGAGTGGGAAATAATTCCTGTCGTCTCTCGTAATGTGAGCCTGTGGAAAATCACCTTCCAGTGAAGGAGCTACTGGCTTCTGTGGTTTGTACATAATTAATGGTTCATCTGTTATGAATCGTCCAATTTCCTTGTGTTCCTATTTTGTTTTAATGCTGACTTTTGTTTTATACACTAATATCGTATATTTGAACTGGTTGAGAGTGTTTGTGGTTAGAGTAGACCTACTCCTTTCTTTATCTGAAGGTTAACTTTTAATACTTATAAAGACCATTACACAATTTTGTGATGGTTATAATTAGACTGAGTTTTCTTTGTCCATTATACCGGGTGTCCCACGAATTTTTGAGTTTGTGTGACGGACGTGTGGATCGCGCTACGGACCTGGGACTCAACAGTCCTAACATACACATGTGCAAAAGAAATACCCCCGAGTATCAGCTGATTCTGACACATTAGGACAAAATGGCGGGATATTAAAGAAATAGTACGTTTTCGTTAAAATAGTTTTATTTGCTTAAGTATTACAACATAATTACTGAATTTTAAAGATGTTACTAAGCACTAAACAACGTTAGGACCTCTCCAGAGGTCCTTGAAGATGAAAATCTTATGTAGGATATGGATATTTGGAAAGATTGCTTGATCTTAAATAATCAATTGCAATGATGTGGTGTGACTTCTTCTTTCGTTGGAGGAAAGTTTTAAAACTTCTTTTTCCTCTTTTTTTGTAGTGAAATGTAACTTCCGAAAACCAGTATTCAGTACTTAAGTGATATATCGAATATTGGTGGATTTAAAAACAGAATGTAATTTTTTCTTGAATTCTTCTTCTCCCCTCCCCCGTGTGTGCGTCCCTGTATAAGAATGCACGTCCTTAAAGAAACGAGAACTGACCTAAGGTGTGATGGAGCTGTTCAATTTTGGATAGACAAAAGACTTACCAATATTATTACGACTTTATCTTATTGTACTTATGGCTTCTGAAGAAATATATATCAGTCAAAGCCATTTAGGGTAGGAATGTATAATTTAATTTATTCAGTAGTGAATGAACTCTGTTTTGTGTTGCAGGACAAGGTGAACGTGGCAGTGTACTTTGAATCGTACTGCCCAGACAGTGTCAGTTTCTTGACTAAGCAGCTCTACCCTACATTCCTCAAGCTCAGTGACCACATGAACATCACACTGGTGCCCTATGGCAAAGCCATGGTAACGATTTTCCATAGTACTGTTATAACTCATTTACACAACTTATCGTAACATTAAATGAAATTGAGATGCCGAATCTATATAAATAAAATTAGAGTTTTGTCTGTACATTGCTCAGAATTATTCATTTTTTAGTTATTCTTACTTTTCGTGCGTTAGAGAAGCCGAAACCGGTCTTATCTCAATTTTTGTCTGTGACGCTCCAGGAGGCATTTTACGCCGTCTTCTCCGAAAAAACGGGAGAACTGATTACAATGAAACTTATTTCATGTATTCTCTACATTCCAGAGAAGGTTTATAAATGCTTGAAATCGCCCGCCGTCCCTTGAAAAGTAAATAACGAGCATTTAAAAACCCACTTTTACGCGATATTACTCGCATTTTGATCCAGTTTTCAATGAATAACCTACTGGTAATAATCAGCTGTCTTTGTAGTTTAAAGATTTAATAGAAATAAAAACAAACAGCTGTCAAATCAATATTAGTTAGTTTATATTGGTCATTGATTTTAAACCCATTTCGAAATCATACTATATTAAAAAGTTATTTTAACGTATAACTATAGTAGTGGTATAAATGTTCTAATCTATTTAATTGTAAAGTAATGCTAAATAATAAAGCTAGGTATTGATTTATTTTCTTTGTATTGATTTGTTTAGGATTTCAGGTTTACATTTTGGTATGATAATCTTTCTTCTTTAAACTGAATCCTACAACCCGTACAAAGGACGGGCTTACTGCTAGTTAAATATAAATTTCTATAGTAATGACTATACTATGCTTGCTGCATCCCAAAGAGACAACTATAGAAAACTGTTAGCTATCAGCGTTTGACGTCATATTTCATATTTGTTTATCATGTACACAATTAGTTTGTAACATAAAATCATATTGAATATCCCAGAAAAATGTTGTTATTAACTTCTGATACATGCTACTCTAGTGTAGTTTATGAATTTCCAATTTATGTATGAAAAAAATGCATTTCACTGGATTTTTATTCTGGTTGTAGACAAATTGGTCGGATATGGGTGAACCAACGTTCACATGTCACCACGGAGAGAAGGAATGCAAGGGTAACAAAGCCATTGCCTGCGTGTTGGAAGAGAAGAACATCTCGTTTGCTGATCAGTTCAAATTCATCAACTGCACAAGCTCCATGATTGCTGCGAACCCTAAGAGTGAGGCGGGTTATCCTATTGATCAAGTAAGAACTTGTTGATTAGGGGTCTTGGTGAAAAAATAGTTTACTCTTAATAGGTTATTTACCTTATGTCTGCCTTGTGATTCTCATGCAGAAGTTACTCTATAGTGCTACGTGTTTCCACAATTCATTTCGTCATCTTCAGGCTACCAAAACTAATATTGACCAGTACTGGTCAATTTAATGGTTTAAACAGTTTAAAAACGCAAAGAACATTTAATATTGTGTGTTTTTAAACTTATTAAATTATTGACGTGACCAATACTAGTCAATATTAGTTTTCATAGTCTGAAGATAAAAAAATGACTCGTCGCAACGCGTGTGTAACTCCTGCAAGAGAATCACAAGGCAGACATAAGGTAAATTACTTTAAAGATACACCATGTGATTCAGTAATACAATTCAAAATGAAATAGTTTACATAGATATCAGAAGAACTGAAGGTTAAGGGTGCTGGCCCTGAAACATATTTTGTTCAAATCAGTGCTAAGCTCTAATCAGGTATGGGAGTCACCTCCAGCTAGACTATGTGACCATCACTGTTAGATTAGAATAGATTATTGAAATGGCGACCGTACCAAGGTAGGTATTTTAAGCCAAGTATGAGATATAAATGTAGAATGATTGTGGCGCAATCTTGTAGTCTTGTTACTGACTAAGGCTGACATGTTCCTTCCTTAGACATGACTGTTAAATAATAGCCCAACAGCCGATGACAACTAAGGGACCTACAGTTTAACGTGGAATCCGAACCACGGCATCTGAATTACGAATTGGTCTAACTATGAGGATTGTCTTTGCGGATTAATGTAGTATTCAATAGTGCGGACATTAATCCACACAAGAGAACACTACACCCATCGCTCACAACTATCCATAATTCGTGACCTCAAGTAGCTGGATTACAGGACATCGCCACTGTCCCAGACAATAGTTGGTGATTTGTTGTTTTCTATCTTTTTAGTTTCCTGATTGTGTTAAAACCATCAATGATCTGGTTTGTTGGAGCCTTTTTTGCACATGTTAGGTTATTATTAAACTATATATTATGAGTCACCAGTATGAATCAATTAATGCGCTTTTTAAAAAGTGTTTCAAAGAATATTAAATGATATGAGAATTTCCATTGAGTAGAATACTTTCATAGTTCTTATTCTATTTATTGCTAATGATCTGAAATACAGTAAAGTCCGGTTATACGGATACAAATCTTCGAGATTTCGGATCATCAGGATTGGATTAAAAAAAATTATATAAATAACTGTTAAGATGTTAATTAATCTCAAGCTTCTTCCAAATTTCAGACGCAACCGAGCTATCTTGCCAGACGCTACAAGTGTTACTAACGATTAGTTGGTAACATGGTGATCGCACACTATGTATATTGGGAGTGTTTTCAAGTGGAGTGCTAAAAGCACTTAACACAAGCAGTCACTATTTGAAATTTCAATGCTGAACTGTAAAAGAGTTGGTGTTTAAGGTTAGAGACAGTAGATGTTTGGGAATTATTTTTACAGTTAAAGTACACAATGAATGTGTGAACATGAGTAGTATTTAAAAGGAAGAATGTTGTTATAATGTTAGAAGATATTTCCCATCTAAAACTAATAATAATAGCTTTTTAACTAAAGTTAAAAACAAATTTTTAACACATTAAACACTTGTGATATTTCACGGCTATGTTGTTGTACAGAGGTTATATGCAGTCTGCAGCACTAATTCATTATTTACGATCGTTGTTGTCTATGCGACGTGGATGTCTATAACAGTATGTTTTCAGTATAGTTTCAGATCATCTAGATAAACCGGACTTTACTGTATAACAAAAAGCTCCTACACCTAGAAATAAACTCCACCTATGGACCACATTTTTCTCTAATACACAATTGGGTTAAATAATAATGTTTATATAAGTGAGGTTCAATGTTAAAGTCTTTTCTTCTGTTATGGTATTCATTTCTGATTTGTGTGCAAAGTTAAATATTTTACTGTATGACCGAATTCCATTTCCAGTGTGCGCTTGGTGGTATTGTTGGAACTAAGATTACTGCATGCATGGATGGAGAAGCAGGAAATAAGGGGTTGGAAATGTATGGCAACAAAACTAAGGAAGCATTCCCTTCAGGTCTCGAGTCCGTGCCCACTGTTGTCTTCAATGATGTAAGTTCTGAACTTTAATATATTTTTAATTCTCCTATAAAGAATTTAAGGAAGTGTAAAAAACCAGTAGTACAATCACACCTTGTGTGTAAAGGAATCTATTTGTTTTACTAGCATATGTAATCTATATTTCAAGAATTAATTTTCTACAGAGGAAGCTGTAAAATAAATACAACGTTATAGATTGAGTCTATCACCAAGTATACTGTATATTTAACTGACAATATTCAATTTTGTCACAGCAAAAATATGAATATAGCTATTTGTGTACAAGAGCGCACAGGATGTCATATCGCACGAGAGGTTCATATGGCAGCAAGAAGCGTCAGCTGAGTGCTGCCAGAACTTCGAAAGCGGCCATGACAGTTTGCGCTCGTATTACACACAAGATTTTTCCTACAATGTCCTAAGTTCCTAAAGTCATTCAGGTTATGTTTAATTTTCCTGCTGGGATAAATGTAAACATAGCTTTTAGGTTTTTGGTAACCTCAGTTTCATTGAGCAAAACAGGAAGTTAGTGTTGTAGCAACGTCTCAGCTGAATGAGCGCTAAGAGCATGTTATTGGTTAGTTTCATATAGATTTGGAGTGTTCCACGCAAGTGATTGGCCAGTTACTTTCCTGCACTAGAGTGGTAATGAGATCATATCCACCCTAGTGCGGAAATGTATTACTTATACGTTCTGCCAACAGTGTGAAATGTGCCTGTTATCTTGTGGTTGTAAGAAAAATATTGCTAGATTGATTGATAGGTAGATTAACCTTTTGACTGTCCTTGCATCTAACTTGTCTTCCAAAACCTTTTCCTTCTGTCAATATATTTGTTGCCTTTTCCTAGAAATTCAACCTGGCAGAGCACAAAATGGCAGTAAGTGACTTCCGCAAGGCGTTATGCAGCAAGATCACTGGCACCAAGCCTGCGGAGTGCGCCAAGAGCGGAGCCAATGGTCTGCAAGCCGCCATCCTACCTCTTCTGGCGACCGCATACATTGCATCTCGGGTGTGATCCTACCTAATCAAAATATTGTAATATTTCTCAGATCTGATGGAGAGGTCTGTCTTAGTTTATTTAAGCTTTCTTGTACTTAAGTTTATCGTATTAAGAGTGTGATGTTTTCTGACTTGTATTTAGCTTGTGCATAGATTATTTAATAAAGGTTTTTATACAATTATGGTTTTAACTTTTGTTGTTATGTTACAAGGAGTCCTCTTCATGCTGTTTATGGATTATTATGTTAAAGAATCCACAAAAATTTACATATTACACTTTTTTGGTTGGAAAAACATCCATTTATGATCCATTTTATATTATAATGAAGAATTTTGTAAAAATTATATTTATAAAGTTGGTTTTAAAGCTTGTGTATTCTTTCCATACAGCAGTATTTTTTGTATAAGTTTTTTGTGATTTCTGCTTGTTATAGATGTTCTTTTGTAATTTCTATAATAATTATTTATTTTATGTTTCTGATCTAAACGACGATTTATAGAACTGACAACATTGGCCAGACTGATGTGTTTACTCTATCAATATGTATTCTACACCCCAACTCATAAAAAATTTGTAGGCGTCTTCTCTTTGTAAATTGTCATATTGACATTCTTGATCATAATTTTTTCAATTTTTGTTACCAGTACTTCCCTTGATGTTGCTTTAATATCCATTCAGTAGTCAAGTTGCAGAAATATATCTGGCCTTCAACCATTCTCAATTTTCTAAAAAGGTCTGCCACTGCACACTATATCAAATAAGCAACTAAAAAACCATGATCACCACTGTACTTGAGGATCTACTTTTAAAAATCCCAATAGCTGGAGTTGACCCATTAGCTTTGTGGACAGTAATTGGGATAACCTTTACTGTCCACAAAGCAGTATTGGGTTGTAGGATAAGATGGAACAAAAGAATCCATCACCTGCTGATCTTTGTTAACATTGTCATGTTTTAAACACTGCTGCAGGTCAACTTTATGAGGTCTATTTGATAGACAAAGTAACAGTGTTGACAGAAAAACAATCTACACCTGTTAACAACTGTTAAGTTTACCGCATATGGAATAAGTAGGCCTACTGATTCAGGAAAATAGTTAATAATCAATTAGCAACTAAGGAATGGAAAGGTTAGAAAATGAATTGCATTAATTTCGTTAACAATCAAGAATGTAAAACAAGTATGCTCTTTCTTTTACTGACTTGTTCAGTCACCGCCTCTACTGCATTAGCATTTTGGACCTGTCAATAATTGACGGAAGTAGCACTGGCCTCAGAGGCAGGCAATATGGCTTCTGAGGCCAGTGCTTAGTGCATCTAGTGAAAAATACATCCCTGCTTTTTGTCTACCATGCATAAGACCAACATCCAATTCTGAGAATAGTTCTTCAGAATGTAAAGCGGGTTTGAGTACTGAAAAATGCTGACTATATGAGATACTATCCAGCTCAGGCAAAACTATTCCATTACTATGGTTACTATGGTTTGTTGAGTTTGTTCAGAACTACCAACTTTCTTGTTTAATTACTTGATCAAGTAATACTGGGCAGTTACATCAACTCCTACTTGTATTTGTATCAATGTCTAAAAATCCACTCTTTCTCCTTAACTGCTGGGGCGCAATAAAATCTCATTTCTGTGTTTGGTGTGTGTCAGTCTTGCCAAAACAAAAACCATTAACAGTGACCTGTTAAATGAACTCAAGATTGGTTGATCTTTTATCAAGGTGAATATATTAGCTTCAATGATTATTGATCAATAACAATCTTGAGTACGTGAAGAGATTCCATCCAGACTTTAAGACTCGGCATTTTAAAATCTTTAGAGTAACCTGTGAATCACATGGCAAACTGTGACATTTTTTCTTGTTTGGTGTGTGGGAAAGAGGGCCTTCAGTATTTTCTGTAGTTATTCATTTTTATTTATGAGCCTCCTGAATTGGATATATTAAATAACAGGTTACTAACCTTAGGCCCGTTTCACACGATCCAGCGTGCGGCGTAGGGCTATGGGAGTATATCAGTCTTTTCACACGACATCCGCCGTCAGGCGCTGAGATTCCCGCCGGATTCCCCTACGCCGCACATGCGGCGGCCACGCCGGACGACTTGGTGAAGGGCTATTGGTACTTATTGGTGTATTCACACGGTCCGGCAAGCGCCGCATGTTCCGTCAGAATGTGAGCTGCCACTGGAGAGTGAAGAACGCAAGTTTGTATAAAGTGTTTTGTTTGTTTGTTTTAAAGTGTTTGGTGTGAGTGTGAGTGAAAATGAGTGAAACACAAGACATAGAGTGAGCTGAATTCAACAATGACATTGACGTGGAAAATTTAATTATGCATGTCGAAGAAAGACCACTGCTGTGGGACAAGTCCCTGGAAGAATACAAAGATAGGAACAAGAACAGAGAAGCTTGGAGAGAAAGACCCAGATGTTTGTCGATCTTGAGCCAGTGGATGAATCCAAAACCTCCTGTTCCTTCTTCTTTTTCGCCGTCTCCACAGCAATACATCGCTAACACTTTCTTCTCTCGTGAAGTTAACATTTCGATAGCTGATCCACAACTGGACAGACAAAATACAGGAGCGCCGTGCGGTGCGCGCCGGACCGTGTGTAAACACATCCCATTTACGCCGGACGGCGCGGTCAGACGCGCTGTCCGGTGCACGCCGGATCGTGTGAAACGGGCCTTATACTCCGTCAATCCAATTCTGTCCTGTCAACAGCAACTTTCTGTCAAGTTGTTGTAGGCTGAGTATTTTTTATGTCAGGAATTTTCAATTTTCAACACCACATGTAAATGTGTCCCTAAGATCTTTCTTCATAGTAACCTATTTATAAGCTTTTATCATGGGTGATAGATTCTTAAGCACTAATTTGGAAATTTATGGGGGAATATTCCTAAGGATATTAATTTTCTGAATGTATAATCCAAATCATCATTAGGACTTTTGCTGTAATATCTAAGTCCTTATCAGTAGACCTCTAGTCTATACCCATAGGTTTGTGATCTTAATAATGAAGTTAATATAGTTAATAGTTTGTATTTTTCTATCTTGTATGAAAAAACCTCTGTGATGGACCAAACTCTGAACTTTTATAATAATGAGTGAATAACTTTATTGGATTTTATCCATTATAGAGCCTTTAAACACAAGGTAATCTTTCTTTACATTGTTCGTTTCCGTGGTCCAAACTGAGTCAAAAATTCTGTTACTTCAAAATTATCACTAAATGTCACAATCACTTCGCCTTACAAGTACTAATGCATGGAGGGTATGAGACTAGCCAACAAATGACTGGGATCGTGGTGTGTCCTGTAATCTAGCTACATTGAGATCATGAATTGTTGATACTTGTGAGCGATGGTCGGTGGGTGTAGTGTTCTCTTGTGAGGATTAACTATTGAATACTATGTTAATACGCAAAGACCATCTTCATAATTAGATCAGATTGTAATTCAGAGGCCGTGGTTCAGACTCAACGTTAAACAGCAGGTCCATTAGATATGCCATTGACTATTGGGCTATTAACTAAAAATTCTGTCTAAGGAACACGTCAGTCTTAGTGAGTAACGAGACTACAAGCCGTGCCACAATCATCCTCCACTCATATCTCTTTCATACTTGGCTTAAAATAACTACCTAGGTAGGTTGCCAATTCAGTTAAAAGTATAAGTATAAAGAGTTGAGTGCGATATTTTGTGACTACCCAGATGGTATCTCTTTGGATACCCTGATTAACTTATGGTATTGGGAAATAAAGACGGAAAATGAAAAGTAACTCATGAATATAATGTACTGTACTTTTAAAATTTCACCATATAGAAAATTCAAGTATGTGTTAAGCAGAAATATTTATTTAGTGCTATATATTTTAAGGCATCATAATAATTTTATAGGTTCACACATTTCTATAGACAGAAATTAGCTTAAATTCCTTATTGCAGATTCTGTGGATGTGTTTTAATACACCTCCTCATTTTGTAATGATTTGATGGGGAACAGTATGAACCTAACGTTAACCTAAACTACCTAACGTCAACCTGTTGTTAAGAAGCAACATTATTAATAGCCCAATGACAAATGGCAACTGGGTCCAGATTCCTCGGCTGGATTTAATCAGGTGGACCCTCTGTTTTGAAGGTGGGCATTATAACCACTTAGCCACCCAACCAGTTTTTGAAACACAAAGTACACGTTTTTAATTCATGTTGCCCTAAATGTTCATCTTTAGAAATAATTTTTATAGAATAATATTCTTTATAATTCAAGTATTTTTCAAACTACAAATGTTGTGTGAATGCCACTTTTCTTGAAATGGTTAGCACTTAGATTCTAGGGTTGGGTTAAGTGGTACTTGACAGTCTTACCTGCTGGGTATTGAACCATAACACAACGTAAGTTTTGATGTGTTTGTAAGGACACATAAAACTCCAAACAACAAAGGAGATGGTGCTTTAGCAAACAACTTGAGGTATTCGTTTTAAAGACTATAAATTACAAAAATTATTGCCAGAAAATTTCCACAATTTACAATGTTCATATAAAACATCGGAGGTATAATCACCGAAAAACCATGATAAAATCTTTTTGAACTGATGTAAAGTTGTCAAGTTGATGTTTTGGCGTCAACTGCGTTGACATGTAGTTTGTATTGCCAAAAGTTTCGCCCTTGCTGTGAAGTGGCCAGGCTGAGACTGAGGCAGCCTAGCCAGTGAGGATGCCATTTCACAGGAAGGTTATATAAACTACATGATGACGCAGTTGACGCCGAAAAATAAACTTAACATGGTTGACACCGGACGCAAAAGCCTATGTTTGAAGATTATGTAAAGTTGGTTCAGAATCAAATTGTTCCTGAGACAGCGACCCAACTACTAGGCATTTAAAAAAAATCAAAAGTTATGAGAAAAAATCAGGAACATCGGAGTCTGTCTTAAGTGCATGGTGAAGGTCTCAGTGCATCTGCAGCAGCCCGACCCAACTGCCAAAGCCAATCACCTACCTGCCTCTTGAACAACGAGATCCTGCCCACCTTGGCTCTGATTACTCCAGAGGGAAATTTAAGATAAAGAATCAGAAACTCTTTATTACAATTTCGTGGAGAAATGTACAGCATCAATAATTACCGAATGTTTTTTTAAAATCAGGTATTTAGCTTTCCACTCTTGAATTCTTTCATGTTGTAAAAGGGTCTTGCAGTCAGCCAGTTATCCAGAGTTGTTTTCAGCTGCTTTACCGAGAGATTCCTCATTGCTTCAGGTAAAAGGTTGAAAAGTTTTCTGCCAGCATATGACGGGTTTCTCTCAAACAGACTAGGGTGGTGAAGAGGTAGTGCGAAGTCTGTAGCATGCCGGGTGGGGTAGTTGTGGTGGTCAGAAATACTTGGTAAGTTTTGCTTATCAACATACAGTCTGGTCTCTCCGGGCCAAGACCACTAAGTACTCTTACCGCTTTCTTTTGGAGGAGCATTATTCGATTTTGATTCTCTTTAGATGTTTCTCCCCAGACAACTATTCCATATCGGATGTGTGATTCAAAAAGCGCAAAGTAAGTAGTTTTATTAACTCGGAGTCAGCAATAGCTTTGATTCGTTTTAAAATGTACAGGCTTGTGTTTAATTTCTTGCACAGGATATCCACATGCTGTGACCATAGCATAGACTCCAATGACTCCAAAGAACTTGGTAACTTCATGTCAACATGAAGCCGGTACAAAGTCTCGCTTTCTGCCAAAAGCTAGCTGGTTTGTCTTGGTCATGTTGACTACTAGATCAGAATGTGTGATATGTAAAATGATGAGGTTTTATCACACTAAGAGCTGAACAAGGTACGCTATAACCAAAATTTTTGGTTTGTACATATTACAAAATGCATGAGCAGGGAAATATTGTTTTCCCTTGTTTTTGTAAGGGGTCATCGGTGGTAGGGGTGATTTTAGGGGATCCCCATCATGTACATAATTTATTACAGGGGGTTCTTGAGTTGATGAAGTTTGAGAACCCCTGACCTAGACAGTTTATACATAGAAAATAGTCATTTAGAGAAACATAAATAGTTAAACACTATTAACCTAAAGAAAATTATTAAGCGTAATAAATTAAGTGTAGATGCTGTTTCACAGGTATGCAGTGGAACCATTCAATGTACACGAGATTATCTCCATTATTTCATTTATCAGAAACTCCCATATAATTCAAAGGTTGTTGGTCTATTCCTAAATAAAGGTTGTATTTATTACGTTCTCGCTTTTCACATTACAAAATGATTCAAGTGTATATCTTAAAGACCCTGCTGAAGTCCCCAGGGCACAGTAAGCTTTTTCCGAAGAAAATTTACTAATCCTCCCTATATTACAACTTTTGGTCCCCTAAATGCCATTGACTGTTGGTCTTCATTGACTGGGACGGTGGCGTCGTCCAGTAATCCAGCTACTTGGAGGTCACGAATTGTGGATAGTTATGAGAGATGGTCGGTGGGTGTAGTGTTCTCTTGTGTAGATTAACGTCCACACAATTGAATACTGCATTAAAGACCATTCTCATGATTAGACCAATTTGTAATTCAGAGACCGTTCCACGTTGAACTGTAGGTCCCTTTTAGTTGTTGCTATTGGTTTTTGGGCTATTAATTAACAGTCCTGTCTAAGAAACATTTCAGCCTTAGTCAGTAAGAAGACTACAAGTTAATGCACAATCATATTACACTCATTTCTCATTCATACTTGACTGAAAATATCTACCAGGATAGGTTACCATTTCAAAACGTAACACCGTACAAGTATATTTTTTTAGAATGCTCTTAAAACATTCTCACATATCTTTACTTATGCTTATTTATGAAAAATTGACTAAACAAACTAACAGGAGATAGTTCCCTCACAGGCATCAGGGGCTTGGAGTTGCGATACATAAAAATAAAATGTTTCTGTTCTGTTCTGTTTCTGTACTTGTAATGGACTTCCTCAATTCCAGATCTGAGCTCCCTGTTATTGGGCTATTTAATAATCATTCAATTATTTGAGCTAAGTCTTTACCCTTAAAAATGACTGAAATGATAGACATTTTCAGTAACTAAGCTAGATAATCATCAAAATGGATTTATGTGTCACTCTTCAAATTTATTCCTCCCTCATGGTCATGCCGATATTGAAGTGAATAATCATTTTTAAGATTTATTTATTTTATTTTAAACTGAGTTATGGAAACAAAACCAGAACAAACTAATGTAAACAAACTGTTACAAGAATAAAACCAGCTGATTTTGAATATTACAATCTCCTTGGTTTGCTTATGTAATTTTTCAGCAGGACCTACCTTTTCTTGTTCCGGTTTGATCTCCTGGGGCTGATCATTTGGACTGCCGACTCAGGATTTGTCGAGGATGACGGTTGATTCGATTCGATGGGGATTGATGCTGGTTGGGTATTGTTTGAATTGAACCTCTATTCGTATTTTGAATGGAACAATTTATGTTTGCTGGTTGTGGTTTTAACACAATTAGTTCACCTCAAGTCATTGTTGGTGGTAGTTCAATGGTTGTGGTGCTTGGTGGTTTCCTAGTGATCTTATGGTCATCTTGTTCATGCTGGCAATTAGGACTGAGCTAGGGAGAAGGTGATTTATGTAACTTTTCAGCTCATACTCATTTACTGGGATGGTGGCATCATCCTGTAATCCAAATACTTGCAGGTCACAAATTGTAGCCATATTGAATATCTAAAGAATAAATTAAGAAAATTCATCTTCATTTTTTCTTCACTTAATAACTTTCTTGCTCCTGACCTCTTACGGACCTACCATGCATACATACATAGTCCTTCCGCAAAGAAGGACTGAAAGAAATCCGCAAAGGCCTTCCTCATAATTAGACCAATTCATATTTCAGAGGCAAAAGTGGTTCGGATTCCACATTAAACTGTAGGTCCCTTAGTTGCCATCGTCTGTTGCACTATTAATTGACAGTCCTGTCTAAGGAACATGTCAGCCTTAGTCAGTAACAAGACTACAAGATCGCGCCACAATCATCTTACACTCAATCTTCATTTATACTTGGCTTAAAATACCTACATTGTAGGTATGGTTGCTACTTATGGAATGGACGGATTCACGATAAATATGGAACCCAAAATGTGTGGGCGGTGCCGGGGGCCTGTCTGCGACAATTGTAATCTGAGTTTGGGCTTTAGAAAACCACATGAGGGTGGCTAACCATTCCCAATAAACCTCCGATTCCTGCCCTCCACATCCGCCCTGTATAATTATTTCGGTCACCCAAAAGCCTCCCCTAGCGACAAAAAACAAGACTAGACCACGCCGCGAGGCCTGCTGCTTGCTGTCTGAACGATAATAATACTGCGATATATCGTCTAGCATTCGATTTTTCAACCGGTTTTGCTTTTTCCGGGAATTAGTTTTGAAAATTTGTACCAAATAACTTTTCTATTATTTATTCTAATACTACATCACTAATTTCCTATTACTAGTCTATATTTACGAATGTGTACACGTAATGTACATGATTCCACGTTCATTGTTCATGACTACAGTAGATTTCTGTAGAAACTAAAAATTTTTGTTTAATTTTAATGAAACCTTTATGACGATCCTTCCTCATTACCCCTCTCAAAAAATGAGGGTGAAATTTAAAAATATTGTTTAAATAAAATTGTCTTATAACACTCCAAATATTTTGGCACTAAAGTAGGGTCAAGACTTTGGACAGGATGTAAAATTATTAACGATTTGTTCTAAGCTTTTTAATTTTTAAACACAATTGGGTAAAATTTTACAAATAAAACTGTAGCAAAGTTTAATACAACGTATAAATAAAATTGAATGAAATAATCTGTATAATTAATCTGTATCGATAAAATTAGAGTTTTATCTGTACATTATTTGGAACTATGATATTATTTAGTTATTTTGAGAACATTTTTGTTTACGTTAAACTGACCCTCAACCTAGTTTTCTAAACATCTATTTAAGTGACTTAACAGTATGAATGAGGGTTAAGTGTAGAATGATTTTAACGCGATCTTGTAGTCTTGTTCCTGACTAAGGCTGACATGTTCCTCAGACAGAAATGTTAATTAATAGCCCAACAGTTAATAGCATATCTAAGGGACCTACGGTTTATCGTGGAATCCGAACCACTGCCTCTGAACTGGTCTAATTATGAGGATGGTCTTTGCGGATTTACGTAGTATTCAATAGTGTGGACGATAATCCACACAAGAGAACACTACACCCACCAACCATCGCTCACAACTGTCCACAATTCGTGATCTCCAAGTAGCTGGATTACAGGGTGACGCCAATTCTCATCCCTGTGTTGTACAACCTGTACCCAAGGACGGTTTACTGCCAGGAAAGATTAAAATATCTGTAATTGTGTGGGCTTACCCTCATTACATTAGTTGAATCAAAGACAACATAACCGATCATAAGCATAATTTGTCTATAATTCAATTTTCTATTCAACCTTTATTCTATTGTTTCCATAACACAACAGTCTATAGACCGGTAACTAACCACGCGTCGAACAGGAAACGGAAACCGCAGAGCTGTGTGCCACCTCCACATTTCCAAACAGCTGATGTTGGTCAATGCAGCAGCTGGCTTGTGATCCTATTTTGCCCAGTTCTACACTTAAATTGCTCGGTATTTTAATCTCATGTATTCTGGTGTGTAACTTTTAACCGATGCATTTATTAAAAGAAATCTTATGTAATGTAAGAACTTCTAAAACTCCCATCTAGACGTCGTTACCATTTTTAGATTTAATTTAAAATGTTGATAATGGCACTAAAAACTTTCACGCGCTTTTACTAAAAATCAATAAAACCTGCATCACTTGCGCTTTATACAGTGCATGAGATTGCAAAACAACCCTTTCCAAAAGTGAGCGTTAGGGCAGGGGTAGAAGGGTGGGGGTCATCCCTTCTCGTAATGAATCAGCCAAGGCCATTTATTGGGGGGGGGGGTGTACACGTGCCTATTGTGCAATACGTGAAAACATAACTAGAGGGGGTTTAAAAATTAATAAAATCAATGTGCAATAGCTGTTATACTACAGGAGTGGAAACTATTCGTTTTATAGTATTTCCTAACTTTTAAACTGCCAATAGAATCAACTTGTCTATCTCTAATTATCTCATGTCGTTTATATGGAGGGATGGTGTTTTACATTGGGAGGGGATGTAGGATGTTAAAAATATTAACTTGTAACGAAAAATACCCCGTCGCAGCAGACCTGCGTACTCAGCGAATAAATAACTGGGTTGGTTAATATCGGTAATAAATAAGTTTAACACGAGAAGGAGTATGATTTTCTGTTGTGAGGAACACAAGAAAGAGGCATTTAAAGCATAAACAATATTTATTTTGACAAATTATACCAAGTTTCATCATCATATATCAATAAATAAAGGAGTTTACCTGTTCTTTATATGATTACCATGGGAAAAGAGCGTGCAGGTTAGCTGCCATGATAACCACATAAACTAAAAATTTTAAGTATAATGAATCGATCTCAAACACTAATGAAGCTAAATACCGAGTTTTATCCATACATATAGCGTAATAAGTGAAATATTAATTTTTCCTTAACCTCCATAAGACTAACATTGGAGCCCTAAAATACAGTTTTTAGATTTTTTTATATCTCGGTAACCGTTGAAGAAATCCAAACTTTAAGCTAATAGATTGTGTAGTTTTTTAAGCTGATTCTAATGGTAAAAGATATAAATTTTTTAATTGCATATGTAAAATGCACCCCCCCCCCAAAACTACGCGTTTCGATTGACCGATATATTTGGATTACGAACTCGTCCGAATAAATGTAGGAATACACATCTCAACCAAATTTCTAGATTCCACAATTTTTACGAAAGTTATCTTGTTTACAGGTACATACATACGCATATATATAAAATTTTTAACGACTATTGTTTTTGACCTCGAGTCACCTCAAGACGAGAAAAGTAACATAGTCCCGGACTTAAGTCTTGCCGTGAGACCTATGGTAATCGCTTCTTCCCTATGGGAAATTCTCTAAAATATTCCAAAATATTTGTTTGGGTTTATAATTCAAAACATGGTATCAAAGTGTAATATTTCTGTTGCGTAGCCTTGCAATTCCAATTAAACCCCGAGGCGTACAATTTGTCGTACCCCTAATGTAAGCAGTTTAGGGAATTATTTTACGCAGAGAAGACATAGAAGTTGAACACGCGAACAAGGAGGAGAAAATACTTGATCAGCTGATATTGGAGCTACAGGATACCACACATACCGCACGATGGCAAGGGGTCGTGCACATGTTACGTCACGCTGATTTCCCACTTTTATACTCATTGCTACTTTAAAAAGTGTGATGTATTACATTCGGTATTATAATAGATTAACTACAGTACACGTCTTAGTAGACGTGTACTGTAGTTAGTTGATCTATGGTATCTATGGTTGATATATTCCCTTCGCCCAATTCATGTAAGACAGTTCAAACCACCCTCTGCCCCTGTCTAAGGAGCATGTCAGCCTTAGTCAGTAACAAGACTACAAGATTGCGCCACAATCATCTTACGCTCATTAATATTTGGCTTAAAATACCTACCTTGTGGTATGGTCGCCATTTCAATAATCTAATCTAATCTAATCTATAGCACTAGTCAGAAGCAACTCAACAATTGTAAGATATGCTCTTGGATTTAAAAGTTCTGCTTTGTTGTATTTAAAGAGTTTTTTAATTTACATATATGTATTGTACGTATATATATAAAAGTAATTCATACATATTTTGAACAGATCTGCTAAGTTTTCCTAAATACCTATAAATAAATTGTACCAAGTAATTGTAGAGATAATTATGCGTGAGTTCTACAACTTAAACTTGTATTCGTATTAGATTAGATTATTGAAATGGCGACCATACACCATGTAGATTTAAGCCAAGTATGAATGAGGATTGAGTGTAAGATGATTGTGGCGTGATCTTGTAGTCTTGTTACTGACTAAGGCTGACATGTTCCTTAGACAGGACTGTTAATTAATAGCCCAACAGCCGATGGCAACTAAGGGACTTACAGTTTAACGTGGAATCCGAACCACGGCCTCTGAATTACGAATTGGTCTCATTATGAGGATGGTATTTGTGGATTAACGTAGTATTCAATTGTGTGGACGTTAATCCACACAAGAGAACACTACATCCACCGACCATCGCTCACAACTATCCACAATTCGTGACCTCCAAGTAGTTGGATAGGACGTCGCCACCGTATTAAAAAATACTGTTGATATGTGTTTTTTAATGGGAGAGTATAAATCGTATAAATTTTCTTATAATGTTTTTTATAAGTATGTAGTGTATTTAGGTTAATTAACTTAATTTTAAACTGAAGATCTTAATCGAGTTTGTAGATTTTTACCATAGTGTGAGAAATCTACAACCTCAATCAATATCTTCAGACTAAAAATAATGTAATTAACTTCCATATATTTACACAGGTCTTGAAACTGGATCAAATACAATATTACAGTAAGAAACTATTCTTTAATCTGTGGATTGCTTCTCTTCGTCTCTCACAGCTTTTGGTGGTACGATATCGGAATATATATTCAGTTATGCAAGGACACTGGTCGCCGTATTCAGATTATTCAGTGGAATATTCAGCACTACCAATACCTCTTATAAGGCTACCTCTTAAAGAGAAGAATGCCTCCAAAGGAACTCCCATTTTATTTATTTTTTATTTTAAATGAATGGGAAAACATTTTTCTTGAATGTACCGTACCTAAAACCACTGGGCCTATTGTACTGAGGAAGGTGCAGAACTAATTAAATTTTGTAGTTAATAACAAAAATAATTTGGAAAAATATTTAAAATTATTATGGAAACCATGTAATCCAAAATATAATCATAATCCAAAATCAATGGAACAAACATTTCTGCTTCAGTGGATAGTAGCACTTTCCACAAAGTGCTTGAACTTAACATTATCTAATGGGAATTGATAAGAAAAATACGAAGGTACTGCAAACTCTTGATAAATCTTGGTATGTTATTTAGATTTTTATTTCCATTTCCATAGACATTTTCGATCACGATTTTATTTAAAGTTTACGACGTTTCGGGATCTGGAATCTAAACCCATCCTCAGGCGAACTAGTATCTAAAACATAACACAATTAACACATAATCCGGACAAACCCGGTATAAAGCTGATAACATAAAAGTTTAAAGCAGTAAAAAAGTTACAAACAAACGATTCACTAACCATACCATCAGCATAATTAAACCAATTCTTAATTCAGAGGCCGTGATTATGAATCCACGTTAAACTGTAGGTCCCTTAGTTGCCATCGGCTGTTGGGCTATTAATTAACAGTCCTGTCTAAGGAACATGTCAGCCTTAGTCAGTAACAAGACTACAAGATCGCGCCACAATCATCCTACATTCATTCCTCATCCATACTTGGCTTAAAATACCTACATGGGTAGGTCGCCATTTCCGTTAAAAGTATAAAGTATAACCATTACACACACAAGAAAACTGTATTATTCTATTATTATTATTAATACTGTACGTATTATTGAAATATTGTTAGTTGGTTTATTATGTAATGGTTAGTGAATGATTGTTTTGTTTGTAAATTCTTTATAGGCTAGGTCTTCTCCTTGCGAATATTTTATACCAAAGACAATCTAATAAATGTCTTTATTTTATACTAAACAGTATATCTACGGTAGAATGACACACAACTCTTCAACGGGAGTTTCTAGATATGAAATGGGAAATTTTGGGATAAAAGGGGTATTATTGTTTTTTATGTGTACACCTGTTATTAACATATGACTCTTGGTTACATTTTCTGGCAAATGTTAAAATTGCTATTCTATTAGGTCAAACTTCATAGTGTTTCTTGTATGTGTGATAATTTTATGAAATAATGCTTTTGTGATCAACTTATTCTCTTCTCTGGAACAGAGCACGACGCGTCTTACTGTCGCACACGTGGTCGTAACTATAACCGAGATAGTGTGTTGTAATGCTCGAGATAAACCTATAATAGCAACAGTGGCACATAAGACAATCATCTGGGTAGTAACATCACCGAAAACAGTCGTTCCAGCTTCAAAGTTTTCAAAAGTTCTAGATAAGTTTGCAACGAATGAGGTTTTATCGGTAACAACCCGTATTTACTAAGATTTATGACTTTGCTATAACTTGGTTCTGTAATTTCAACAAACTTTACCGAGCCCTGACGTAGAGTAAAAGAGTAGGCTAGCATTTTTTAACGTTGATAGGCTATGTGTTCGCTTTGAGGGGGGATAGGCAATCCGTCAGACCAAAATTTGAAACGGTTCATATGCTTAGTGTGCTTGTAAAGACAGCTGTTTAGAGGAATTGAATATATTACCTTTAGACATATCCATGACTCACCCCATTTCCCACAAGGAAGTAAAAATAATAATTTTTATAATGTGTGTTTACACCACAAGTTTTAGACATGTTATTCAAGAATAATAATATAAACACTACTGCTTGTAAGAAAACACTAATGCTTGTACTAGATGGAACTAAAATGGAAATAATAAAATTTCCTTAATTATACATTGAGTGCACACCAAATGTTTACTAAGAAGAAAATTACTTAAAATTAAAAGGACAGTGTAATTTTTTAATTATAAGTAGCATATTTTTTTGCCTCTCAATTTAACTCATCCTACATTTTTATTTATGAGCCTATTTATTTATAACCTAGGACCATTTTCGTGTTTTGTAATTAAAGATTTATAAAATAGTACTATAATAATTTTTATTTTTACTAAAATATTCATACAATATTTATCATGTACTTATTTATACATAAACACAGAACACAAAATACACTTTACTTGAATACAATATTAAAAATACAGTTTATCTGTTATTCAAAATAAAAAATAAGTGGAAATATTAAAAATAAATAACGTGGAATCCGAACCACTGCCCCTGAACTACGAACTGGTCTAATTATAAGGATGGTCTTTGCGGATTAAAGCAGTATCCAATAGTGCGGACGTTAATCCACACAAGAGAACACTACACTCACCGACCATCGCTCACAACTATCCACAATTCGTGACCTCTAAGTAACTGGATTACAGGACGACGCCACCGTCCCATTCAATATACTGTAGCCTGTACAAACAATAACTAGGCCAAAGTCTGATTTCTACTACATAAAATACATTATCTCATCATCCAAAATACAGTTAAATGAGAGAAAAAGTATATGCTTGGCTGATAAAAATGCATGTATAGTATGATAATTAATTTTATTCCTCTGTTTTGGTGCCGTCATACTAGTTTTGCATAATATTCTGCTAGAAGAGGTAGCATCAAACGAAATCATTTAATTTAATTATAGTTGCGACAAGGCGATAAAGCAAGTGACATGTGTGGGATCTTCAACGCCAGGTGCAAGATAAACTACAGCGCAGAGACGCTGTTCAGATTTGGCTCGAAACACCTTGAGAAACAGAACCGGTTTGTGTCTGTGTGCGGCGTTTATATATGCAAACCACGCGGGGGAAGGCGATGTGGAGGGGAGGGGTGCCGCTAGACTGGCTTCAGCTGGAGAGGAGGGAGAGAGTGAGAGAGACAGTTTTGTTCCAGTTGTCGGTGGGGTGACTTGTGCCGTGTTGTGGCGTCTCGTGTACATCGCGTTATGTGATACAAAAATGGATATTCTCTCCTTATGTAAGTTTTTCACCCTATTCTAGTGAAGTAATTACTTAATAGATTCATCCAAAAGTCAATTACCTATCACGTAAAGTTGAGCATTGTTGCGATATTGAGGTTATGTTGTCATTGAAACTTGACAGTTGAGAAAGAGTTTGGAATGTGTTTGGTTGAGTTCCTGGAAAGGAAATCATGTTTGAAAGTTCAGAATTGATTTTCTCGTTAATAATAGTTTATTAAAAAGTGTTGCTGCTACTTGTTAACTCGATTTAGTTTTGTAATGACAACACGCGCAGTGTCAGCGTTTATATTATGCAAGGATAAGGCGAATTTGAATTGACAGTTGATTTCAGTCTATTAATAAATCAGTCTATTAAAATTAAAACCAGTTTCCACTTTTAATTTGAGAATGATTTTAATTTATGTTGTTACACAAATTTTATTAACGTACATAACAACAGCATTTGATAAAATTAAGTCTAAACAAATTGGAATACTATTAATTTTAACTTACGAGGGATTTTAACTTAGTTATTTGCAGGCCTAACAGAATGAAGTAACATCTCACTTTTCGTGTAACCGTTTTAATAATCTAGTTACTGTCGTTGTTATTACCTGGATAAGTAGTGCATTCTATGATCTAAATAAGAAACTTCTCTTTTATGTCGTCCCTTCGGCAGTAGGCCTAAACGATAAATAATAGATCATTAGCCACAGTGGTGTTTTCTAACTGCATGATTATAGATTTTATAATAAATTTAATTTCTTAATAATTTTCAATCTTTTTGTACATAAATCAATCGATATGTTACTTAAAATTCGCCTTAATAAATATATATTTCATCGTTTCTAAATTTATTAGTTTTTTTGGACAGAAAAACATTTTAGTGTTTAGTCTGTTTTGACTTCACGCGAAGTTACATGGTGTATGATGCGTTTTGAAACAAATCGTAAAATCCTTTTACTACTCTTATCTATATGGCAGGTCTTAAACCTAACGTGGAGTATGAGTCGATAATAATTACCAACTTAAATGGATAAAAATTGAGTAATCCATGAGTAGTGTAAAGTTGTTAGGACTAAGAAAGTAATCGCGCGTTGTTTACCTTTCTTAACTATCGTGACTAATTCCGTTTAATCTTCGTTGTAAACAGCGATTATTCTCTTTGATAACTAAACAATTTAGCCCTCATAAAGCCAGACTCAGTTCGAGCTATGAGAGACACTTAAAATTGCGATTAAGAGGTAGGTTAGTCAAATTAAGTTCATCGTTACTTAGTTGATTGACTTAAAACAACTTTTGACATCGTGTGTGCCCACTCAAACGCACAGTGCATGACGAATACTTAGTTGCAGCTGGAATTGAAACTTATTCGTTTATTCACGACAGTGTTGCAAAAACTACAAAGCCTATCTTGGAAACAGCTATCCCTACCCTCTGTGTTCGCCTACTGAATTGAAAGAGGACGTTTTCCAAAATTAACGGCTCGTGTCCTTTCACAGCTGTCCTTAGGGTCTGTAGACGAGGAGGTCCTGAAATAGCCCCAGGTCCATCTGTCCAGCCGTTGCCTTGAGGCGGTTGAGGTGCGAAGTCAAACCCTGTTTCCTGTTCCGGTGTTTCATTGACCTCACTTCTTCTTTCCACTTAAACTCACGTGATCGCTAGTACTGCACGATGTAAAACGAGTATTTGGAGGAAATAGTTTAGTAGTAGCGTTCTGCAGGAAAAAAGGTCTCAGTTGGTTGGTAAACGTTATTGGAACAAAGGTAATTGAAGTCGCATAAGCAATTGTTTTAACTACTTTCAATTAAAATGAAACCTTTGAACTTAAAAAATCCTTAAACACAATTAGACGTTTTCTTTCACTATTCCAAAATAAATTTCAGACTCACTAATGATTTTTCATGCGGATCAATAATTAAGGTAGAAATAAGTTTGTTTCCATCGATTTCGTGAACCGAAATCGAAGTTGCTAGTTAAACTAGCATTTTAGATTAGACTAGCAGTAAGCCCGTCCTTTGTACGGGTTGTAGGATTTAGTTTAAAAAGAAGAAAGATTATCATACCAAAATGTAAACCTGAAAACCTTAACCTATCAGTACAAAGACAATAAATCAATACCCAGCTTTATTACTTACTATAGTATGATTTCGAAATGGGTTTAAAATCAATAACCAATATAAACGAACTAATATTGGTTTGACAGCTGTATGTTTTTCTTTAAATTAAATCTTCAAACTACAAAGACAGCTGATTATTACCAGTAGGTTATTCATTGAAAACTGAATCAAAATGCGACCAATATCGCGTAAAAGTGGGTTTTTAAATGCTCGTTATTTACTTTTCAAGGGGCGGCGGGCCATTTCAAGCATTTATAAACCATCTATGGAATGTAGAGAATACATGAAATAAGTTTCATTGTAATCAGTTCTCCCGTTTTTTCGGAGAAGACGGCGTAAAATGCCTCCTAGAGCGTCACAGACAAACAGACAAAAATTAAGATAAGACCGGTTTCGGCTTCTCTAACGCACGAAAAGTAAAAATAGCTAAAAAATGAATAATTCTGAGCAATGTACAGACAAAACTCTAATTTTATTTATATAGATTAACATTTCGAAATGGCGAACTTATAAATAAAATACCCAGATTGGCATTTCAAGCCAAGTTAGGATGATAAACGAGGGTAAGATGATTGTGGTGCGATCTTGTAGTCTTGTTATTGACTAAGGCTGAGATGTTCCTTAGACAGAACCATAATAACTAAGTAAACTCCAGTTTAACGTGACGAACCACTGCCTCTTCGTTGCTTTTTCGTTTTCCTTTTCAATCACTTCCCATAAAGTCAAAGTCAAATTATCAAACAATCGCTATGACACTGTTTACAACAAAAACCCTTGACAGCCAATAGCATCTAAGAAACCTACAGTTTAACGTGGGTTCCGAACCACTTTTGCCTCTGAATTACGAACTGGTCTAGCTATGAGTATGGTCCTTGAAGATGAACGTAGTATTCAATAGTGCGGACGTTAATACACACCAGAGAATATCACATTCACTGACCATCGCTCATAACTATCCACAGTTCGTGACCTCCAAGTACACAGGCGTGGATTACAGGACACTCCACGGTCCCAGTCATTTAGTTAGAGACCTCCTCATAAATGTTGCCATATCAGTAAAAGGGTGGTTAAGTGGTATTAACTAATGTTTAATAATGAATCTGATTAAGCGTAAGATTGTGATAATAAGTTTATCGAACAATAAAATAACGAGACATTAACTCCGACGAATTTTTTTATTGTAGTTGAAAATAAGTTTCATCCGTAGTGTACTCCTTTTTTCACGGAGAAGAGTCACAAAAAGACCTTGTTTAGCGATCACCATTACAGAAGGATCAGCAGAAATTGTTCAACTTAGGATTTTCTAGGGTATACAATGTAAAAATGACCAAAGTAGTATAATTTCAAGCACTGAACAGCCAACCAAACGTCTATCTTAAAATGACTTCTATAGATGTCGAGTAGTTGTTGTCAAATTAAAGTGCCATTTACTGTTGGGCTATTAATTAACAGTCCTGTCTAAGGAACATGTCAGCCTTAGTCAGTAACTACAATCACCCTAAACTAATTACTCTTTCATACTTGACTTGGCTTAAAATACCTACCCAGGTCGCAATTTCAGTTATTAGTATAAATTATTTGACACAAAAAACCCGATATCTATGAAAGTTCTTTTATGAAAGTACTGCCGCAGGAACTGTAATTTTATTTTATAGATGGCTATAAACTATGTTTAAAAATTTTGTTTCATTGTCTTATTACAAAAAGGGTAAAAGGTTCTGTATAGTATATACAAAGAACATTAACCTTTTCAGTGTTAATGGGCTATAGCGTAGTGTTGCATTCAAGACATAAAAGCTATCCAGAGCGCTTTCTTTCATCGATGTCTTTAAAAGCCAAGAGGCTCTCGAACGGAGTAACCTCTCGTAGTAGTGAGTGGCCTGACCCTGCATCCGTACCAGTCTCAGTTCAACTCTTGAGGTCGTGTCACTAAAAGATTTCATTGCAACTTGCAACCTTTATGGGTGGAGAAATCCCACAATTTTCGTAATATTCTACTACCTACCCCAATCGGCACGCGATATCGTAAACAAGGTTTTAGATAATCCTGTTATAGAACGCTGTAATTACGAGTAATGCACATTAAATCTATGACTGGGATGGTGGCGACATCCTGTAATCCAGCTACTTGGAGGTCACGAATTGTGGATAGTTATGAGTGATGGTCGGTGGGTGTAGTATGCTTTTGTGTTGATTAACATCCGCACTATTGAATACTACGTAAATCCGAAAATACCATCCAGATAATTAGACCAATTCGTAATTCAGAGGCCGTGGTTCGGATTCCACGTTAAACTGTAGGTCCTTTAGTTGCCATCGGCTGTTGGGCTATTAATTAACAGTCCTGTCTAAGGAGCATGTCAGCCTTAGTCAGTAACAAGACTACAAGATCGCGCCACAATCATCCTACACTCAATTCTCATTCATACTTGGCTTAAAATACCTACCTTGTAGTATGGTCGCCATTTCAATAATCTAATCTAAAAAAATCACAGTAAATTTAATTCATCCCACATAAAAATCCGCATCGTAGAAAAAAGTATTTAAGTGGTTCATTTAATCAGAACTTAACATGTCAATGTGATTCTTCGAAACGTTGTTTTACGCTAACGCGGGTGTGTGGGTTAGACTCGATTTTCCTTCGAGCAGATTTTCTTTGAAAACTTTAACTTTGATTTGGAGTGATAACCAAAAATCCCGGGCAGGTGTCGGGAGGTTAGACAGTCAGACCTGGGCGTGACGGGAAATCCATTCCTCCACACGCGACCTGTTCATTTCGACAATAAAACTTGTCATCACGAATTCGTTCTGTAAGCTATATCATTTATTATTTAAAATTTATTATTTGAAACCATATCTAATAGTTTTTATTTATATAGTATTACAAGGGTTGAAAGTGATTCACACAAGCCAAACTGCTAACTGGGACGGTGGCGACGTCCTGTAATCCGCACCAATTAACGTCCGCAATATTGAATACTACGTTAATCCGCAAAGATCATCTTCATAATTACACTAATTCGTAATTCAGAGGAAGTGGTTTGAACTCCATATTAAACTGTAGGTCCCTTAGACATGTCATTGACTGTTGGGCTATTAATTAACAGTTCTGTCTAAGGAACATGTCAGCCTTAGTCAGTAACAAGACTACAAGATCGCGCCACAATCATCTTACACTCAATCCTCATTCATACTTGGCTTAAAATACCTACCTTGTGGTGTGGTTGCCATTTCAATAATCTAATCTAATTCAGTCAGTCTGTATAAAATATAGAGCTGACTACTGTATAAACCACGAACGAGATTCTTTCATCTAGTTCGTGAAATTGATAACAATCCGCTGATTCTCTGTCAATACTAATAATTGAATATCACTTTCGGTACTATCGATTATTACAATTGACGGGTATTTTTATTTGTTCTACATTATAATAATGAATAGCTGATGACTCTAAGAAAACCCCTTTAATGCTCTGATGTTTTGTTGTTGTTACAAGCAGTTGCAATATCCTTCGATTTACTCGTATGAAGTCGATTTACTGGATGAAGTCGTGAGACACAATTTGATTTTATGTGTTGAGACACTTTCTGCTTCCGTTATTCTTGAGAAATGCGTGGTTTTGGTATTTACGTTGGTGTCACGTGTTAACGGTATTTGACGCTAAGCTCATTCAATCCGTACAGTTCGATGTTTCGCACGAAATGCGTGCACAAAATGAGACACGTAATATGAATAGGTTTCATGAAACATATTATGAATTCTTTAGCTGTTGAGATTTATTTTATTTTTTAGTCTTATTATTCTTTTAATAAACTAAAACACACTTTCTCCTTTATAAAAGTAACACATCAAAATTGAATTTAAAACTTACTGGGGTTTCCCTACAATTAATTCCTAAGTTCATTTTCAAGCAAAGACCATCCTCGTGATTAGACCATTTCGAAATTCAAAATTGTGGTTGGGATTCCACGCTTAATTGTAAGTCCCTTTGATGCCATTGGCTGTTTGGCTACTAAGAAACAGTCCGTTGTCAGGAAAATGTCAGCCTTAGGGCCGCTTTCCCCAAATCTATTTCAATGTGGTAGCTAATTTTGACCAGCTTCTTAACTGAAAAAATAAAATTCATCAATTCTATTTTTGACATATTATTGAAGTTGGTGTTCATTGATTTGTCTTTTTATCGTAATCCTTTTGTTCGTGGTTTATAATAAATAAATGTAATAAAAGAGGATAAAACAATAATGCAATAGAAACGAATATTGTTTATTTAATTGCATGAATAAAAATTAAAAATTACGTAGTTCAACTTATCTCTCAGAGATTTTGCTGAACTTTGCGAAGGAGTCCAATCTCCAGAGGCCAAAGTCTAACGTCTCGCATCCTCAAACAGATTATAATGTGACAGGAATATACAACCTTGGTTGGGTAACTCAGTGGTCATAGATTAGATTAAATTATTGAAATGGCTGAAGACTACGATCTTGTAGTCTTGTTACTGACTAAGGCTGACATGTTCCTTAGACAGAACTGTTAATTAATAGCCCAACAGCCGATGGCAACAACTAAGGAACGTACAGTTTAACGTAGAATCCGAACCACTGCCTCTGAACTTCGGATTGGTCTAATTATGAGGTTTTTTGCGGATTAACGTAGTATTCAATAGTGCGGACGTTAATCCACACAAGAGAACACTACATCCTACATCCACCGACCATCGCTCACAGTGACCTCCAAGTAGCTGGATTACAGGACGACGCCACCGTCCCAGTACTCTAGTCATAATCTGTAGTATGTTGGTTCGATTCTCGACCAAGGATAATCTCGACACAAATTACAAAAAGGTTCGGAAATGGTCATTGGCTTTGTTGATTGGCATAATCAATGATCGGTAGAATGAATAAGCTGATATTTGTCAAAAGCTACGTTTAAAATCCATTACACTCATTCAACCACTAGTTGAGTACAATTAGTTGGGCTGGATGGGAATAAGAATAAGAATATAGTTAGCTGTGTTGTCGTGTGTGTATGTGTGTGTGAGCGTGCTCAGACCGTGTCCACGCAGATAGTGTCGAGTTACAACTATAGCAATGGGTTGGTAGAATATTTGAGAAAGTTTTTAAGTAGACACTTCATTTTCATAGAATCATTGCAGAACATATCAAATAACCGTAGCTTTTGAGACTGATTTATATAGAATACTATTGGTCTTTTTCGCTGCTTTGCTTTTGATTATCGTTTAATTTAACCATCATTTTATCTGCAATCCACGTGTACACCAGTTTTTAAAATCTCACGGGGTTTTAAATAATTACTGTAGGAAAATAAACTTTAGGTCACGAATTGTGGAAAGTTATAACCGATGGTGGGTTGGTGTAGTGTTCTCTTGTGTGGATTAACGTCCGCACTATTGAATACTGCGTTAATCCACGAAAGCCATCCTCGTAATTAGATCAATTCGTGATTCAGAGGCCGTGGTTCGGATTCCACGTTAAACTGTAGGTCCCTTATGACTGTTGGGTTAATGGGTTATTAATAGTTATGTCTAAGGAACATATCAGCCTTAGTCAGTAACAAGACTACAAGATCGCGCCACAATCATCCTACACTCATTTCTCATTTATACTTGGCTTAAAATACCTACCTGGGTAGGTTGCTATTTAAATCATTTAATCTAATTTTTATATGGATGGAAGTACCATGAAATAGAAACACTCGTTTACCACACTCTAGAGATAATTTTTTAATCCAAAGATTCTACAAGCTGCATCTGCCTCGAGACGCGGGAACTACAATGGTGGACCAGACGCGACGTCGCTCTCCTGCTATAACTCTTTGTTGTCACACCTTGTTCTTCTTCTTCCTTCCTCTCCTCCCCGCACTACCAGTGGTGGGGAGAGGTCACCGAACAATGAAACCATTGACCATTGTACTACGTAAATTGAGATTGAGGTCCAGTAATTGTAATTTTTTTCCTAGAATACTTCTTTTGTGGTGAAGGTGGCAGTGCAGATTGCTTACCATCTAAGAAAGTAGTTGTAAAGTTACGTCACGTTTTAAATTTCATCATATCCTTACTGAATTGTCGTCAGAATCTGATAGTTCACATAGAAACCATTTCTCGCCCAGTAGAAGCGAGAGCTTCACCACAGGGACAGGCGAAAACGTGGTTTTGAAATGTGAGATGCGGTTGAACGGGTTTGTTTACAAATTTTGTATCGATTTGCAAAACACGCTGATTATCGAGGTAACCGAAACCAGTGGGGGAGGATCAGGGGTAAAGATGAGTACTGCGACTTTGAAGCTGCACTCTTCTTGGCTCTCGATCCAAAAAATGGGTTTAACTACCCTTCACATACGACTTTAGGTCCGTCAGATTGATTGAATATATTTGAACCAGCCAAAATATAAAAAAAGTATTCTCAAAGTTAGTTGGTACTTTTCGGTGGCATGTTTTTCAAACTATATAACTCAAACTAATTTACACAACTTGTAATATTAAATGAAATTGAGATGCCAAATCTATATAAATAAAATTAGAGTTTTGTCTGTACATTGCACAGAATTATTCATTTTTTAGTTATTTTAATTTTTTGTGCGTTAGAGAAGCCGAAACCGGTCTTATCTAAATTTTTGTCTGTGGCGCTCCAGGAGGCATTTTACGCCATCTTCTCCGAAAAAACGGGAGAACTGATAACAATGAAACTTATTTTATACATTCTCTAGGTTCCAGAGAAAGATTTTAAAGGCTTAAAAGTGCTCGCCGACCCTTGAAAAGTAAATAACGAGCATTTAAAACCCCGATTTTTACGCGATATTGGTCGCTTTTTGCTTCAGTTTTAAATGAATAACCTACTGGCAATAATCAGCTGTCTTTGTAGTTTAAAGATTTAATAGAATTGAAAAAAACAGGTGTTGAATCAATATTAGTTAAGTTTATATTTGTCATTGATTTAAACCCATTTTGAAATCATACTATATTAAACAGTTATTTTAACGTATAACTAATAATAATAATGGTATAAATGTGCTAATCTAGTTAATTGTAAAGTAATGCTAATTGTAAAGTAATAAAGCTGGGTATTCATTTATTATTTTTGTATTGATTTGTTTAGGATTTCAGGTTTGCATTTTGGTATGATGATCTTTCTTCTTCAAACTGAATCCTACAACCCGTACAGAGGACGGGCTTACTGCTAGTTATAACTATTTTCCAAAATTGATAAAGGTAGATTTTGTTTCTTAAAATACACTGAAATGAAAGGTCTAATTCTACCGTTCACTAAACCCGTGCGAATAGATCGCTACGAAACTCGTGTCGATCAAAATTAACTTATTGAAATACAAGACAGGCCTTAAACGCATTGGCTTACAAAGGAAAATTGTTAGATTAGTAAATTTTAAACTTAATCGTTTTAAGATTTAACTTACTGTAGTTGTAAAAATTATTAATGCGTTGCGGGTATAAAATACAGCCCCCTGGGTGCTGGGTGGTACAAACCCAGGAAGGTTTTTTTTGTACCGGCAACCAACCAGGTGAAACTCGGTACAGCTGTAAACATACTCTGTGCACTGTGCATGTCATCAGATAGGCCCCTACGCACATCCGTTTCCGTCAAAGCAGGATCAAACCTTATCTCAGCTGTTTTTATTACTGTATTGTTGTTGCGTTAGCAACATTATTGTATTGTTTCCAGAGATTTCAATACAAGAACAATAAACTGTTAATATAGTAAAGACCAAACAAAAATATTTTTGTCTTATTGTAAAAAATAAATTTACTGCAATTTTCTCATTCTATGTTTTTTGTCGAATTATATCGTTTAGAGGCCCCTTTTTCTTGAAAGAGCTTAACAAATTTAAAAAATATGTGATTGTTTGTTATAGAGTTACCTTACAAAATGGTCACTGTTAGGAGTTGTGTGTCGCTATCAGTAGAACCATATTTTTCATCAGATGCCATATTCTATGACTTGCCAATTGCCTTCTTTTTTGAAAAAAGGTAACAATTAATTTTTTACGTGAATATATCTTAGCTCTGGGAGAGGGTGTTGACAATTTTCGAGACCAAAATTTGGAAAAGTGACGTCATAGTTTGGTTATAAGAACAGCTGTGTAGATGAACTGAAACTATTCCCTTTAGACATATCCATGATCTAACTTATTTCCCACAGGGAAGTAAATACTAACATTTTTGAATAATTTTCTAGCACATATACGTTAACGCGAAACAACAGTTTATACTGTTATAATTATCGTGGACTATATTTACTCTAAGAACTTAGAAGGTAACACTTTACAATAGGATAAACAGATAACTTTCCCGGAATGATAGAATAATATCTTTATTCGAGAAGATTTTGTATCGGTAGGGCTATTTTGGAGTGTAGCCCCACAAGAAATATGTTAATATTGTGACAGCATTGTTTACCAGATACTAGTACGTAGGAACAAGCACTTTAGTAATTCGGTTCCAGAAATTGCTGAGTAGGGGGTGTATACATTATCATATAGAAGCCACCATCCTTTGAATGATTTATGTATGTTATATAACTGTCCACCCGCATTAAATATGTATCAGCTTTAGTAAATGATAATTTGATAAGATTTGATGATTGGATTTAGTTAAATAATTGCCATAACTGTATTTAGATGTAAATAAACATGACATCAGATGTGCAGTAACATACTTGTTTTAGATTATATCAATTTAACCTTTTAATTTTACTATAAGTGTTCGTTATTTCAGTAATTTAGGCCCCAAATAACATTTTCCAAACACTTGGGCCTAATTCATAAATAAGGTACTAATAGAAAGTTTAGTTTCGTATACACTAAATTATTCTAGGTTCAATCACTGTAATATAAGTTAAGTGCTCTTTTAAGAATGTTTACACTATATTGGAAAATAATAATGAACAGTAGTCAGAATTCAATGACATTTGTGTTTATATGAACCACATGACTTAATTTAAATTTGACCTTGAAACCTCTGTTGATTTTAATCCTAGTATAGTCAATTCTCTATTAGCGAATTTCCCATAGGGAATAAGCTATTACCGTAGGTCTCATGGTAAGACTTAAGCCCGGGACCATGTTATTTTTTCGTCTTTAGGTGCCCAGAGTCCAAAAACAGTAATTAATAATTATATAATTAAAATTTATATATATATATGTGTGTGTGTGTGTGTGTGTGTGTCTGTGAACACGATAACTCTCGTAAAAATGGTCCGATCAAGACCAAATTTGGTAGAGACGTGTATTCCTACAAATGCTCGGACGAGTTCGTAAACCAGACATATCGGTCAATGGGAACGGGTAGTTTGGGGGAGTTTCGTACCCCAAAATGGTTTTTTTGCGTTTTTCACGTGTAATTTTTAAAAATTTCTAATTTTATATTTCACCATTGGAATCAGCTTAAAAAACCACACAATTAAGTTCCTTAAAGTTTTTCTCTATCTCTAACGGTTACCGAGATATTAAAAAATCTAAACACAGTACATTGTATTGTGGAGCTCCAATGTTAATCTTATGGAGGATAGAGAAAAATTAATATTTCCCATATTAATCAATATTTTTGGATAAAACTTGATATTTAGCTTCATGTGGTTGAGGTTCATCCATTTACGCCTAAAAATCATAGTTTATGTGTTTATCATGGCAGCAAACCTGCATACTCTTTTCCTATATTAATCATATAGGGAATAGGCAAACTCCTTTATTTATGGACAGATGTTGATGAAAGTTGGTATAAATGTTAAGATAAAAATTATTTATGGTAGAAATGACTACTTTCAGTGTTCCTCACAGCAGCTAACCTGCACACTCTTTCCCATGTTAATCTTATTGAGAATAGGCAAATAATTCTCATGTTTATGGACAGAATTTTATAAAACTTGTCATATATTATATTTTTTATATTATTGATTTGGAAATTCGCTGAGTACTCAGGTCTGCTGCGACGGGGGTATTTTTAGTTACGTACACAGTCATTAAGGGGAAGACAATACGCTGTCCTTACAACACAAGAAATTTCGTTTTGTAAAATAAAATACAAATTCAGTCGATGGAATAAATTCTCATTTGTGAGCCAACACTCACGGACGTCGAATGTGTGACGTCAGCGAGATTTGCAAGGTCCACTCCAGTTCCCGTGGGCTTCTCTCAGAACGTCAATAATTTCAATTACTCGTTGCAGAATATTACATTTGCTGAAAGTCCTAACTTTTGTTTTCCAACATTCCTAGTATCCGCTGTGGACACAGTTTGGTTTACTTATCTCTAGTTACACAGGCCGAAAACCTCGTGTTTGTCGTTCGAGGTCAATGTTTAATTGATTACACTCGGCGATGTGGAAATATATGTGTGAGGTCGTGATTTTTCCAAGAGCGAGTGATAAATATTATGACCATGTGAAGCCCCATACAGGCGATCAGTTTTAACTGTCATTTAAGACAGGTTGTCCCTAAGTAGCATAGAGGGAGATCAGTATGGTAAAATATACAAAAATAATTTCTTCATTAAAATTTATTGAGCTACGTTTCTTCCTGCAAATTTTGGTGCATAAACTATAGAAATCCAATGACTGGAAAACCAGTGGTAGTTCGCACTGATCCTCACATTTTGAGCGGACAATTTTTTTATATTAATATGTTTTAGATTTTGAAATAAATTATATTTGTGAAATATTTTTTAAAAGTATATTATGCTCAAATTGTTCGCAAAGGTTCTAACAGCAATATCCTGAAGTTTGAAAGTGAAAGGGCAATAGTCAGGAAAAAGTACATAAAGTTTGTAAAATTAATATTAAGATAAGGTTAAGGCCTTACCGAACCGCCTAACGAATTTTATGTACAGTAATTATCACGTAAAACAGCTGTTTTTAGATTACTTTTCAGTTTAGAAGGTATTTTCTGATGTTATGTAAAAATACTGAAACGTGTTTTCCGTGGTAATCTATATAAATGAAATTAGAGTTTTGTCTGTACATTGCTCAGAGTTAATTAATTTTTTATCATGTTTACGTTCCATGCATTAGAGAAGTCGGAACAAGTCTTATCTCAATTTGTGTCTGTCTGATACGCTCTAGAAGGAATTTTACGCCTTCTTCTCCGAAAAAACTGATAACAATGAAACTTATTTCATGCATTCTCAACATTCCAGAGAAGGTTTTTCAATGCTTAAAATTTTCCGACGCTCTTTGAAAAGTAAATAACGGGCATTTAAAAACCCAATGTTACGCGATATAAATCGCATTTTGCTTTCAGTTTTCAATGAATAACCTACTGGTAATAATCAGCTGTCTTTGTAGTTTAATGATTTAATAGAAATAAAAACAAACAGCTGTTGAATCAATATTAGTTAGTTTTTATCGGTCATTGATTTTAAACCCATTTCGAAATCAGACTGGGATGGTGGCGTCATCCTGTAATCCAGCTACTTGGAGGTCACGAATTGTGGATAGTAGTGAGTGATGGTCGGTGGGTGTAGTGTTCTCTTGTGTGAATTAACGTCCGCACTATTGAATACTACGTTAATCCACAAATACCATCCTCATAATGAGACCAATTCGTAATTCAGAGGCCGTGGTTCGGATTCCACGTTAAACTGTAGGTTCCTTAGTTGCCATCGGCTGTTGGGCTATTAATTAACAGTCCTGTCTAAGAAACATGTCAGCCTTAGTCAGTAACAAGACTACAAGATCGCGCCACAATCATCTTACAATCAACCCTCATTCATTCTTGGCTTAAAATACCTACCTTGTGGTATGGTCGCCATTTCAATAATCTAATCTAAAAAAAGACTATATTAAAAAGCTATTTTAACGTATAACTAATTATAATAATGATATAAATGTTCTAATCTATTTAATTGTAAAGTAATGCAAATTGTTAAGGTGGGTATTGATTTGTTTAGGATTTCAGGTTTACATTTTGGTATGATAATCTTTCTCTTTAAACTGAATCCTTCAACCCGTACAAAGGACGGCTTACTGCTAGTTCATAATACTATCCATCTCGATTCCCCAAACCTAATATGTTTAGCTTCGTCACCGTTTGTATCTTTCCTCTCGCCTACGATTAGTGAAAGCTGTTATTGTTTTTAAAAGTAAACTTCTCATTTAGATACACACGTCGTATTGGTTTTAGCTGCCCTTGAGTCCCCATCGAACATTATCACATCGGAACGTGCTTGAAATGGAATATTAATTGGTAAAAACGCTAAACTAATGCTAACGTAGCTGATAATGATTAGTAATGGAAATCGGGATTAGAAAAACGGACGTTTTCCGTTAATTCACCACCAATACTATGTACATTTTGGAGTATAAACTCTTTGAGGACTATCAGGTTATGTTAGGTTAGGTCCTGTTATCGCTAAGCTATAAGACTTTCTACAAAACTGCAGATACAACCGGAAATAATCACTCCTTAATACTCATGACGCTAGGTTTTCCTATATCGCAAGTTGTGGTGAACTAACGGAAAGATCCGGAAAAAACTGCTGATATGTGATTAAGCGTTTGCTTACATTAGATTAGATTATTGAAATGGCGACCCTCCCACAAGGTAGGTATTTTAAGCCAAGTATGAATGAGGATTGAGTGTAAGATGATTGTGGCGCGATCTTGTAGTCTTGTTACTGACTAAGGCTTACATGTTCCTTAGACAGGATTGTAAATTAATAGCCCAACAGTCAATGACATATTTAAGGGACCTAAAGTTTAACGTGGAGTTCGAACCACTGCTTTTGAATTACGAATTGGTCTAATTATGAGGATGGTCTTTGCGGATTAAAGTAGTATTCAATAGTGCGGACGTTAATCCACACAAGAGAACACTACACTTACCGACCATCGCTCACAACTATCCACAATTCGTGACCAAGTAGCTGCAGTTGATATAGGAAACAAGCGTCACAGAATTTTCGTAAAGTCCTTGTTTTATCACGTGTGCATTTTGTTAGCAAAGCACTATAAACGTTTTTTACTTACGGTAAACTCATTCTGGCATGTCCCGTTAGACTAGAGGTTCAAACCAAAAAATCCTTTTTTGGTCAGTTACAACCGATTAATCCTAAATGTTTCGTCTATGATATGAGAAAGTAACATGCCAGCGTGAATGTAATTTTCTGTCCTCTACTAAACCATGTTTACTACGCTTTGCAAATACAAATATTTCGTAATACAGGGTTCTTTGAAATCTTGTTTTACGCTAACGCGGCCGTATAGATTGACCGTGAAGCCGTTGGCCACGTATACGCACTAGTAGATAGCACACGTCAGAGGCACTAGTGTGACCTGAAAACTCGACACTAGGCCTTGGCCACAAGGTTACACGAACCTTTCCTATAGTTCTGTGGGCGCATCTTATAGCAAAATGTAAATAAACCCTGAAACATGATAGATTTGGTCATTGTCTTAGTAAATGATGTGATGATTGGAACAGTATAGTTCCGATAAAATCCGCAGGGGGCGTGCAGCGGCGTTCAGCCTTCGTGGCGCGCCCGTGTCGCCGTTAGACTTTCTCGATGTCCCAGAAATGAACGGCGTCACGTCGCTGGTCGCAACAGCTGTTAAATCAGGTTCCTCGCTTCTCAGAAACGCTGGGTAGTTTAAATAGTTTCCTCTTTCAGTCTGACGGTCGCCGGTTCGATCCTTATTATTTGGTTATAGCGCCGGTTCTCTAAGCTCAGCTGTCCATAAATGTGGGCACTCATCCTAAATCTCGCCTTAAAATCAGGAACATCAGGGTGGGTCAGTATAATGATAATGACTATGAACAGACGAAAAATAAATTACTCTAGAACATCCACCCCCTTATTCAACTTACATGGTACTGATCACTGGAGTTACTTGTAAGAAGCATCAACAATTAGATGACGTAAGCACAATCAGCTGTTTTGCAACCGACTCAACCAATGGGAGGCTACAACTTCGTCAGCAGTCAGCTGTCGGCTATCGGCGGCCATTTTGTCACGTTGTTTTCCTACTAAGGCAGCTGACACTGGCTCTGACTAAGGTTTCCAGTAACCTATCAGGTTCCTTCATCCATTGTTAGAAAGGCTTGCTCGACTTGTATTACAGTTTTACAACTGAGAATATTTTTGTTTTAGTTTGTAGAATTTTACAATTACAGTATTAGTGTTAACGAACTTTTGAAAATTTTTAACGTCCAAATCATTCTCAGTAGCAATATCAGCTTGACAAACATCACGTTTTTGGTCAAAACGACGATTAAACTACACTGTATTTTCAGTTGTATTTAGATCCTGGCTTTTTCAAGAGCGTCAAACGTCACGCCTGTGTAATTCTAGGAGAAAACTGCTAAATGATTTGCCCGTTTTGCTCGGGTTGGCCTCCCGTCTAGAAAATATATCCCAGATTGAAACCATGTTTAGTCAGTGCGGCATCAATGCGGCAAGACGAGAGGAAGCCATTGTCGGCCACGGTGAACTGCGGCGTGAATAATGGCCGAGGCCGAGGGCAATGTTCCTCCTTCGCTCTGACTGGGTATGATGCGGTAAAACTTGCTTCCGTTTGGAGATACGTTGTAGGTAAACTCGCTAATGATTCGCGTAACTATGATTAATCGGACGACGTAAGAAAATTCCCTACCGATTCAGCATACTTTGTAGAAAATCTCGTTACTGACGAGACGCTGTAGGAAAACTACCTACCGGACCACGTTACAATGTAGTAAAATGGCTACCGATTTAGGATATGTTGTAGGAAAACTCGTTGCTGATTAACGAGACGTTGTAGGAAATATCGTTACCAACTAACGGGACGCTGTAGGAAACCTCCTAGCGATTCACCTTACGTTGTGGGAAAGCTGCCTACCGATTCAGGATACTTTGTAGGGAAACTCCCGTACCAATTCAGGACACGATGAAACTCCGGGAAACATAGGGAACTCCGTATCCTGAATCGGTACGGAGTTCCCCTACACCGTATCCTGAATCGGTACGGAGTTCCCCTTCAAAATATCCTGAATTGGTACGGTAGGGGAACTCCGTGCCAATCCAGGATACGTTGTAGGGGAACTCCCTTCCGATTCAGGATACGTTGTAGGGGAACTCCCTTCCGATTCAGGATACGTTGTAGGGGAACTCCGTACCGATTCAGGATACGTTGTAGGGGAACTCCGTACCGATTCAGGATACGTTGTAGGGGAACTCCGTACCGATCCAGGATACGTTGTAGGGGAACTCCGTACCGATCCAGGATACGTTGTAGGGGAACTCCGTACCGATCCAGGATACGTTGTAGGGGAACTCCGTACCGATTCAGGATACGTTGTAGGGGAACTCCGTACCGATTCAGGATACGTTGTAGGGGAACTCCGTACCGATTCAGGATACGTTGTAGGGGAACTCCGTACCGATTCAGGATACGTTGTAGGGGAACTCCGTACCGATTCAGGATACGTTTAGGGAAACTCCGTACCAATTCAGGATACGTTGAAACTCCGGGCACAGGGAACTCCGTATCCTGAATCGGTACGGAGTTTACGTATCCTAAATCGGTACGAGTTTTCAAAATACCGTTTACGGTAGTGGAACTCAGTACCGATCCAGGATACGTTGTAGGGGAACTCCCTTCCGATTCAGGATACGTTGTAGGGGAACTCCCTTCCGATTCAGGATACGTTGTAGGGGAACTCCGTACCGATTCAGGATACGTTGTAGGGGAACTCCCTTCCGATTCAGGATACGTTGTAGGGGAACTCCCTTCCGATTCAGGATACGTTGTAAGGGAACTCCGTATCAATTCAGGATACGTTGTAGGGGAACTCCTTACCGATCTAGGATACGTTGTAGGGGAATTCCGTACCGATCCAGGATACGTTGTAGGGGAACTCCGTACCGTTTCAGGATACGTTGTAGGGGAACTCCGTACCGTTTCAGGACACGTTGTAGGGGAACTCCGTACCGTTTCAGGACACGTTGTAGGGGAACTCCGTACCGATTCAGGATACGTTGTAGGGGAACTCCGTACCGATCCAGGATACGTTGTAGGGGAACTCCGTACCGATCCAGGATACGTTGTAGGGGAACTCCGTACCGATTCAGGATACGTTGTAGGGGAACTCCGTACCGATCCAGGATACGTTGTAAGGGAACTCCCTTCCGATTCAGGATACGTTGTAGGAACTCCGTACCGATTCAGGATACGTTGTAGGGGAACTCCTTACCGATTCAGGATACGTTGTAGGGGAACTCCCTTCCGATTCAGGATACGTTTAGGGAAACCCCGTTTTGAACTAGAAGTTAGCTATTGAGAATACACTATGGGAAATTCGCCGCAGAATACACTGAGTAAGTCGGCAATTATGGGGAATCTTTCATATGTTAGGAATTAACATAAGAAATTAATTGCTGAGTCATAAGTAGGTGACAATTCGCCAACACTCTTATCTGGAGTTTTTTTACAAACCGCGCATCATTCACTCATTGCGATAACGTATTACTCACCACATCATTTTCCGTTTAATAGTACGGGGTTTTCTATCTAGGAAGCGGTGGACCTGTCAGCTAGCCTGAGCTCATAGCTGTACAGGAAACACGGATGATAACGGACCCGCTTCCGGCGCTAGTCGCGAGCGGCAGATTGAAAAACTTCACCGACAACTTCGGAACAGAACTTCGGGTATTGCAATCAGGACGGGCAATATGGCGCGTAAAAGTTGCGAGCGTCCGAGCCTGCGGCTCCCTGCTGCATGGTCCATCTGGCCTCCGGGGTTTATTGATTTTTTTCATTTTATTGTGTTCATTTACTTTTTTTGTTAATAGTCAAAGTTTAAAATAGTTTTTAGCTGTTTTATCAGTGATTACAATGCTTCTCGTTTTATTCTACATCACCGGTTCGTTCCCAATAGCGTTTGTGTTTGGCCGAAATATTTTGACATGGATATGTCTTAGCTCTGGGGGGTGTTGGCAATTTTTAAGATGGAAAATATGTAACAGGTTTCCATAGAAACTACCAGAGCTATTGTATTGAATTTTTAATATAAAAGAATAAGAACAGCTGTTTAGATTAAGTGAAAATTACCTTTAGACATATCCATGATCTAACCTATTTCCCACAGGGAAGTAAATCTAAAAATCTTTTTCTTTGGGCTTATAACATATAGATTGAATCTAAAACCTTAAGTAACAATCCAAAAGTGGTTTATTAGAATAATTTCAAAAAATATCCCAGACAAAAATTACATCTACGTTTTTTGATTTTAAAATATTACCTCGTAGATATCTTTTTGTATAAGGTACTAAATGCATTTCACCTAAATATGAAAAAAATCACCACAAAATGTAGATCCTTCATTTGGCGTTCAGATAAGATAAAATATATATTTAAGTAGAAACTTAAAAGCAATTCATGAGAATTACTTCGTTCAGAAGCAGAGATGTGAGTGTTTGCACAAAGAAAATATAAAGTACATCCACACTTAATCAAAGAGCATAGCAAATACAAGATACAGTAATGTAATAAAAAGATAATTTATGACGATCCGCAGAGCGACGGTCAGGGTTGAAGTGGTTTTTGTCAACACTGACGCTCGACCACCCTTGTAGTAGGCCTTTCCTAAAACTTTGCCAATAAAGCAATGTTGTAAAACAACAAAACGTGACTAAAGGGCTTCGATATATAAAAAACTCAGTTTTGATTTGATTAAAAGTAAAAAAAATTACATAGCCTGGTGAATGCATTAAACGATACCACAAGAGGCTGGAGGTTAGGCCGTGACGAATGCGATCGTAAAAGTATCGTAAAACGTGATGTTTGTGTCGCAAATCCATGTCTGAACCGGGCCCGTGTGTTGACTGTAGATACAACACAGAGTTAAGGGGCACACATCAGATCAGGCTATTAGTAACATAGTTAATGAAAACAATGATAAAGTTGAATACACAAAACCTGAAAGTATTTCAACTAAAAAACATTTGACATATATTTCATATTATATAATTCCTATACTTCATCTTGGCTAATATTTTACCTACTGTACTTTACGTCACCTCCCTTATTTTACTTCACACAATAATTGGATACGAAGTCATTAACTATTTCCGCGACATCCATCACAGTTTAAGGCGTTCCTCCATATAGTCGCCCTTGTGGAACTCCAGTGTTCCATATATGGGATGCGTTTCATGCGTTTATGAGATGGAATGGAATGTTTGGGGTTAATGAGTTTCAGATTTTTTTCATGTTGGCTATTCAAATTTGTGAAGGTATAGCAGAATGTCAAGAAGGGGTTTTTAAATAATTTGTATGTCCAAAAACCTTTCTGAAACTCTCTGTGAAAGCCTCAATCGACAATAATTCGATCTAATTTTTACAATTCAATTCAAATTTTTACTTGATGTGACGTGAGAAATCGTGACGTTTTTAATTGCGAAGGTGTCGAAAGCTAAACTACACGGATGGGTAACGGACCCCCACACAATGGGCAATCTAACCAATTTGTATAATGATGATACGAGACGATTGTATTCAATGAGGCGGCGTATGAGAGAGCTTATCACTCCGCCTTATCAATCAGAGACAACGAGACACTGATAAGGCACAACCGGAAACGGGTTAAGTAATAGCTTTTTAGTCTTTGTCATCACACCCATAAACTATGAATGAACTAAGAATGTGGTACAGTCATCACACCTTAAAAGTCCCATCAGTTTTAGTACACGTTCAATGTGAACGAATGTGAATATCAGTATGCTTCAATTATCGCACGCTATCTTGTGTCACCCTAACTGTAACTTTAAACGTTCAATTTTTAATGTAAATTATTAGGTAATTTTGACCCCTTGAACCCTTGAAAACGGGAGGAGTTTCTCCACCTCCAGAAACGTTGTGTATTTAAAATACAGACGCGTTGGAAAATTCCAATAAAAGGTATTGAATAATTTAACAAGCAACGCTATTATGAATTATTTTTAAAACAATTTTATTTTTTGACCTCATATCTTTGATGGGGTGAGGAACAGTGACTCCTGCGGGTACAACAGTTCTTGAACTCTTTTATGCGTTCAATGAAAATTAAAAGTAGGTCTCATGGTGAGACTTAATGATAAATGAATTATTCTTCTTTTAGGTGCAAAGTTAAAACAATAGTTAAAATTTATATTATTGACGTTGTTATTATATGTATATACCTATATGATTGTGTCACTGACAGTAACTCTGAAAAATGGTCCGAATCGTAAACTTAGGTGACTGTTTCTCTACAAATGCTCGGACGGTTCGCACATATGGATAATGGAACGGGAGTTTTTCAATTTTTTTGGTTTTCAATTTAAAATTTAGAATTTTAATTTTAATCTTTGAATAGAATCATTTAAAAAATGTTAGCTATTTTCTCTATCTAAAGCAGTTATATCTAAACACAGTATGGACTAGGTGCGACTTAACTACCATGCAGTAGGTGGTTACGAATTGTTTATATCCGAGCGATATTAATGAATATTGTTTTGGATAAACGATAAGCTTCATCATTTAATCTATCCATTTATGATCAAAAAACTAAGTTATGTGTTTATCATCAGCACCTGTGTCCATTTTCCATGTCATATGGAGAATACACAGTCCTTTAAGAACAGATGTTGATGATTGGAATAAAATGTTAAAACATAAAAAAAATTGATTGTATAAAAGCCTACTCTCAGTGTTCCTCTTACAGAAACCTGTCGTAATTAAAATACAATGTGTTGGAATGGCAAAAATTCTCAATTTGACAATTTTACAAACTTGTCTAATGATTATTATTATTATTTTAATTCTTGATAATTTTGTAAATTCTTTGAGTACGCCTTTGACTGCTGTGGGACGTGAACAATTCTTATGTCGTTGTACACATTTTACTAAAAATAAATAGAGTCGTTGTTGTTTAGTGTGCAACGTGTTTGATATACCAAATGGAGGGACAGTTTGGCATTTATTGACGTTTGACGTGTGTGTATTGCAGTACGATTGACGCGCCACGGCTGCCAACTGCAAGACGCGAATCGTAAACAAGCGAGCGCCTTTTGAAAATAAACTTCTTCACTTGGATAATCGAAATTCCATTGTGATTTCAAAAATTTTCTGGTTTTAGATTATGAATCATACCTTAAAATGTTTGTAACTAGTTTTGATATAAGCAGTTATTGTAAAATAGACTGGGACTATGGCGACGTCCTATAATGCAGCTACTTGGAGGTCACGAATTGTGGATAGTTGTGAGCGATGGCGGTGAATGTAGTGTTCTTTTGTGTTGATTAATTAGACCAAATCGTAATTCAGAGGCCGTAGTTCTGATTCCACGTTAAACTGAAGGTCCCTTAGTTTTGCCATTGGCCGTTGGGCTATTAATTAACAGTCCTGTATGAGGAACATGACAGCCTTAGTCAGTAAAAAGACTATAAGATCGCGCCACAGTCATCTTACACTCAATCCTCATTCATACTTGGCTTAAAATACCTACATTGTGTATGGTTGCCATTCCAATGATCTAATCTAATCTGATAATTTGTGTACAGTCGTCTTCAATTCCACCAGGGAGAACCTTTTGTGTGGGAGTCCAAACACAAGTTTTGTAGGGACCATTTTTCTTCGTAAATTGGGTTTATCGGTAAAAGATAACAACACAATTAGTATTATTTAGATTCTTATAGCGGACATTTTCCATCACGAAATAATGTAATGTCAGTACGTTATAGCTACCACAGTTAGACTTTAATTTTTATAATAAATTGAAATTTTTACATGTAAAATAATTTGTGTTGAAACTTAATCTTTAAGCATAGTTCTATTGAAGCTAGATGGAGGTCTCATTTCGTGGACCACCGGAGTGGTGGCGGTCGCACCTCGCCTCGACGTGTTCCCACAGAACTGAGATAGATGTCTTAGATAATGTGATGTGCACGTGTTCAGCTTTGTCACTCATTACAATTTGTTCTGATGACGGAGAGTTTCAGATAATCGGTGTGAATTGAGCGATGCCGTGTAGAGGGTTGAATAAATATTTGTATTTTTCGAATTCAGAAATCTAATTATATTTAGTTGTTATTGATAAGGGTTTCTTCTTTCGTTTTTTGTCGTTTGTGTAGCGTTTTAGCCATTCGCTACAAAAAATAGCGTCCATCGATTAACATTTGTAACGTAACATCTATAGCTTCCTCTCTGATAACCTCGTTGTAAATGGTACTGTACTCTAAGTACAAATTTTATAATTTTCGTGGTCAATTTTTATATGGTCGGAGGTTATGTTAATAGAACTTCAACAATTTAGTGCACGACATTATGCACGTATCTATCATATATTGTTTCAATGCCTGTAAACATATTAAAATTGTAATATTTAACAAAAATTTAGAACCTTGTTTAAAGAATCGATTTTTACATGTCCGTCATTCAAAATTTAATTTTTTTCTCAAAACGATCTTGACAAATACTAACTTGTTTCTTTCTTCCACTCGGAGAATTTTGATGTGTTTGATATTGTTTGAATGTTAATGTACGTAGCTTATATTTATTCTTGAGGAAACACAAACAAATTTAAGAAAAGGAAAAATTAAGGAAAACATCAGTTGACAACTAATAGCAAAGGTATCTAAAATAATAAAGATAGGTAAGAGTCGCGGACAAATTTCCTATGAAACATAAAGTAGCTTTGGTATAAGCTAGGTACTAGCGTAACTGGTAGACACCAGTTGAGCATTTGTTTAGTTACATCAAAAACCGAACAAAACATCTCTTCAATTTCTTGACACCAATTATGCTATAATTTTTATTAGATTAGATCATTGAAATGGCAACCATACTACAATGTAGGTATTTTAAGCCAAGTACGAATGAGGATTGAGTGTAAGATGATTATGGCGCGATCTTGTAGTCTTGTTACTGACTAAGGCTGACATGTTCCTTAGACAGGACTGTTAATTAATAGCCCAACAGCCGATGGCAACTAATGGACCTACAGTTTAACGTGGAATCCGAATCACGGCCTCTAAATTACGAACTGGTCTAGCTATGAGGATTAGAGAAGCCCATCTCTCACAAATATCCACAATTCGTGACCTCCAAGAAGCTGGATTACAGGACGTCGCCACCGTCCCAGTCATATAGTCTCCGGGTAAGGATCGACCTCATGACCTTCAAATTTATAAACCTAAACGCTACCACTGAGCTACGGCATAGGACATTTATTTATTTATTCATTTATTTATGTTATTTACGCGACTCGTCTTTTTATGTCCATGTCACCTTGTTAATTACCAAAAATATTTCTGGGTACTATATTATACACAGTATGTAAATAAAAATAATAAAGTATATTTTGTATATAATCGACGACACGAGCTATGATTTAAAAATTTCCTTGGCCAGTGACAGTTTCACAAGTTTACGGAATCACTTAAGAAATAACAAACACATTGTTTACACTCAATCCCGAGAAGCGACGACACACCGCTTGTTGTTGAATCGTCCTTGGTCGTTCATGGCCTCAGAATACTGATCACAGCTGATCAATAATTGATAACAGTGCTGAAATACTCTGTATCAGATATAAGATCAAGATTAGTCTAATCATGAAATAAATTGTTATTCTACATGTAAAATGTTTGAAAAACAATCTAAGAATATACTTTTTCAAACTTTTAATGTATTTTTTTAATCAACTACCCATCATCGGCACTATAGCTCAGTAAATAAAAAAAATTATATTCTATTCAAATATAGCACTAGACATAATAATGTTCTTTCAAATGTTAGCAAATACAAGGTTTTTTGTTGTAAACAGTATTATAGCAATTGTTTGATAATTTAACATTGACTTAATGGGAAGTGAGTAAAAAGAAAAACGAAAAAGCAACGATGAGGCTGAGGCAGTGGTTCGCCACGTTAAACTGGGGTTTACATAGTTAGAAAAATTCTTAATTCAGAAGCCGTAGTTCGGATTCCACACTAAACTGTTGTAGGTCCCTTAGTTGCCATCGGCTGTTGGGCTATAAATTAACAGTCCTGTCTAAGGAACATGTCAGCCTTAGTCAGTATCAAGACTACAAGATCGCGCCACAATCATCCTACACTCGTTTCTCATTCATGCCAATCTTATCCTATGTAACTGTTCGCCGCGTGTGGTTGTAATAGTGCGTTATCAAAAGTTCATTGTGGGAAAAGTGACGTGATTGATAGCCTTGCAACAAGGTCACATAACGCTTGTACAGTTACAACTTAGTGTCACACGGTAGAGGCTATTTTCACAGATAAACAACTAATTTATCCGTAGTAGTACTCAATTAGTTATTGTGTTACTGACTGCATATTATGGGATATTAAATTGAGAATTTTCTTAAAGGAATAATTTTAAATTATAATCTTTAAGTACTTATCTTTCAAATTTAATACAGCAATTTCATTTCAATTTTAATTACAAGCATTCCTTGGAGAGCAACCCAAGTAATGAGGGGGTTAATACAAATAACAAATACAAATTGATGTGTGTAATGTGTATGAAAGTCTAATATAAATTACTGAATAGTTATTTGTTAGATTTATATGTTTATTGGTAGAAAATCGGAACTGATAAAGGTAATATTTTGGTTTCTTAAAACGCTGAATTAAGTTACAGAAACTGTAAAATTAGTTTTATTGTATTACAATAGTGTATTACTATCACATGAAATTTCGTATTTAAATAAAAAAATTACAATATCCAAACCTGCCTCTAAACGTTCAGACCTTTATTTTTTTAATTCGTGTATTTTTTTAGTGTAAGCCAATGTAAAATTTAATATTAAAGCTCCGGTCTACCCCTGCCGCGCGACCGAAATGCAAGGGTTTACAAAAAGCCGTTTTTCTCTTTTAATACTGAGGGTAGAATCAAAGTTAATATGTCATATTAAAGAGAAAGAAATTTTGTAGTCTGGAAGGTGCATTTCATTTTGATATTATTGACACAACACTTAGAAATTGTTGATTGTAATGTATGAAAAACAGGTTATTTTGAATAACTATAACAATTGACAGGAAATTTTGTTTGAAACGAGCCTCAGCTCCAAGACTGGAACCTTTCTTCGTCTATTAGGCCTCGTTGACTGCGACTTTTTATTTCAAATAATACGTTCAAAAAACGGCTCGTGGGAAACCTCTGCAAATGAAAATACGCAATAAGGAAGTGGCGCTGCCTTTTGGCAGTGAGTGAAAACGCGCCGCCTCAACCCCACCGCTTTCGTCTTTTTCTTCTTCTAAGTGTTGTGTCAATAATATCAAAATGAAATGCACCTTCCAGACTACAAAATTTCTTTCTCTTTCATATGATACATTAATTTTGATTCTACCCTCAGTATTAAAAGAGAAAAACGGCTTTTTGTAAACCCTTGCATTTCGGTCGTGCGGCAGGGGTTGACCGGAGCCTTAAAGGTGGGTTTTTAAGTTGGGGTCGGTCAGAGAGAAATATTATTTATGACTTTTATTTATTATAGCTATTAATTCATTATATTTAGACTATTTGTGTTAGGTAATATTCGTCATATTAATAATCCTATATTTATGTTTTTTGTGGAGTTGTTTTGGGAGTTTTTAATTAATTATGTATCCAGTCATTTCCCAAATAAACCACCCCAATAATACGTTACGGTAATGACCTGTAAGGCATTTGTCATTTACGACTTTTTACGCAAATAAGCTCATTTTTGGTACGAGCATGAAGTCGTAACCACTCTAGAAAAAAAGTCTGATAAAAACTCGCCGAGTGTTTCGTAAGTTTCTCCGTCTATCTCACTCTATATTTGTTGTGTGAGTATTAAAAAACTGTTTTGAAACTATATAAAAATTTTAATTGAAAAAATAGCTTATTTTATTGCTTGATTGATATCCTGAATGGTCTGAAAAGAATACGTGCCCCCGGCAGGCAATATCTAGCTCCGCCCATGCGAAACGGTTGTTTCCATGTTTTCACTCTATTTGTGAAGCTCATGAAGTCGTAGAAACATTTTTCGGTCACGAATACCTTGTAGCGATGTAATGCATCATACATAGACTCTTACATGTACAGTATAATAGTTGTTCGATCCTTTCTATGGGAAAAAGGTAATGGGAAATTATTTGTAATCGATAAAGAAAATTCTATTATTATTTTGTTGTAACATAAATTGTTTCACGCAACGGTTATTTGACGCAACATTGTTATTTTGAACTTAAATTGCCCTTGAAGTAATTAATAACGCATAAGAGTGGCATTCGCCTTGTTGGTAATTTATCGGCGAGGTTCATGTAATTTCTACTATCGCGTAAAAAGTGGATTATGCTCGTTATATACTTTTAAAGGGGCGGCGGACAATTTCAAGCATTGAAAACCCTTCTCTGAAATGTAAAGATTGCATAAAATAAGTTTCATTCTTATCAATTCTTCTTATCAGTTTTTTAGGAGAAGACTGCGTAAAATGCCTCCTGGAGCGTCTTAGACAAATAAACAGACACAAATTGAGATAAGGCTGGTTTCGGCTTCTCTAACGCACGAAACGTAAAAATAACTAAAAAATAAATAACTCGGAGCAATGTACAGACAAAACTCTAATTTTATTTATATAGATAACCATCTTTCAAGCAGTCTATTTATTAAAAAAACATAATAGCAATAAAATACATAAATCCTTCCTCACTTCCTTAATCGTACGTTCCAGATTTTATATTTGCACAAGAGAACGTCAGAATTTAAGCTTTCGCTTTATTTTCATCTGTATTAGAAACATGTAATTAACTTGCTGGCATAAAACAGAAATGAATGTTACCTAGTTGCCTTTAGAAAAGATACCTCGTAAAGGAGTTTTCTCCGTTTATATACCGTGTTATATCGTCTCTTCATCATAAATATGTAAATCCAAAATAGGAAGTGACTAATTTGTCTTTGAATATTCAACAGTACATTATTTGTCGAGCGGATGCGTTGAAAGTGACCTGCGATTGAAACGAGTGTGAATTTACTTACAAAGGAGAAAGTACGAAGTGGCTAGTTATAGTTTTAGAAACGGTTCATGGAATATACAAATTGCGGTAGTTTCTTTGTAACTGAGAAATGTAGGTGGTAGTAATGTTTAAATCTTAGCAATAAACCAACTCAGTAGAGGGAACTTGTAATTGTTCCTACTTATCTTTGAAACGTCCCATCTTCACTGTATGGTTGTTAGTTTCTACAACGTTGCTTTGATGCTATACCCTCTAATCTTGAGTAATACTGGCTGTAAATTCTCTTTGTAAAAGTTGTTATGATCACCCATCATTTTAAACAGAACATGTACAGTTTAAGGCACTGTAAGAAGTGTACTGTAGTTATAATTTTATTATTAACTGCAGTACTTTACTTTTCTTTAACATCGATTTTCTAAAACAGTTTTTGTATTATGATAATTTGTATTTTAAACAAACCAGTAAGACTTATATGCGAAACAGTTCTTACTAAGTGTAATCATCAAATCATCATCATCATCATCAATCGAGATTCGTAATGTTAACTAGTACAGAAGGTTTGAGATAGATATGGCTGGCATAGCTCTGGGAGGGGGTATTGGCCTCAGATAAAAATTTTGAAACGTAAGTGACGTCATATATGAAGGGAAAATAAAACATTCTCTTTAGACATATCCATGATATAAGCTATTCCCCAAAGGGAAGTAAAACGCTTTTTTAACATCCATAAACTAACTAGACTAAAATTTTATAATCGCCCACTGTAATTATTGAACTACGAGTCAATGCTATGTGTGTGGAGCCCAGTGAAAGGCAAAGACCATGGGGGCTTGGAGAATATCGATCATAGGGGAGCCAGGTGACATCGCCGTCTGAGGATAAGGGTAAAGTTTCTCTGGACGGTTGGGCATTACACGCCGCGTCAACAAATCCTTCACACTTCCGGAGCTTCCGTGACAAGACGTTTAGGAAATTGAGACTTTACGGTCGTTACAGGGGGAGTGACACACAAAGTGGTAAGTGGGAATAGTCATAAACAAAGATAATAGCGAAAAAGGCGTTTTTCAAAAATATAGCAAAACAGAAATATGCCGAAAGTTTTTAATGCTATACGATTACCATCATCCAAGAATAAATTCAGCAGTAAAGTCTTATTCTTTCACCCATTTTAAATGTATACTGCTTGAAGGTAGAACATTTTCTGAACACGTTTTCCTATTATTATGACACAAATGATATTATTTAAGTTCGGGAACTAATTAAACTCAAGCCCTGTTACAAGTGGAACAGTTAACTGAATCACATTATTTTTAACGTAGTAATTCAACAAATTAATTTTAACCATTTTATTTTGAACCGTTACAACTTTTAAGGGGCAAGTGGCAAAAAAACTGTTGTTAAATATCATAATTATTGCACTTAAAACATCGCTGTAATTGGCTCATAATAGTATCTTTCAAACGTTGGAATTCAAAGAAGGAATAAACAACTCTACGTAAAACTAACAAAATGCTAAGTCATTAGACGGATAAAATCACAAATCTTTGACATGGATATGTCTTAGCTCTGGGGGATGTGTGGGCAAATTACGCGACCAAAATTTGAAACAGTGATGTTATAGTTAGGTTATAAAAACAGCTGTTTAGATGAACTGAAAACAAAAAGAGAAGTAAAAACAATTATTTTTTTTAATATGTCTCGGTGTACTAAAAACTACACACTTCTTGGTTTCTATTTCTTGTACTGCGAAATGGGCTGTCTACGTGTGCTTTGGTCGGTGTTCAAATTTAATCCACGAGTGGTGGTAAAACTGTTAGCCCGTGGCGTTGACGGACTCCTTTGTCTTGGACGTACAGGAATGCGGTACAGCGTCTAGGTACGGCGACCTTCGACGCCTCCAATCGCTGGCAACTCTTTCTATAAATACTAAACTCTTTAGTTTTGTTTTTCTCCCTCCCTTCATGTACACTCAGATGGGAGAGCAAGGATACGGGGTACTTAAGCACTTGTAAAATTTATTGTAAGTTTACAAAATGCGTAATAAAATACCAGATATTCCACCTTAAACTTTTGTAGAGTGTCCACGTTAAACTGTAGGTCCCTTAGTTGCCATTGGCTGCTGGGCTATTAATTAACAGTCCTGTCTAAGGAACATGTCAGCCTTAGTCAGTAACAAGAGTACAAGATCGCGCCACAATCATCTTACACTCAATCCTCATTCATACTTGGCTTAAAATACCTACCTAGTGGTATTGTTGCCATTTCAATAATCTGGTCTAATCTAATATTATAGTCAGAGGGATTAATTTTAATGTGGATTATTTTATAAGTGACGTAAGTTTAATGTTGTGAGGGTTTGGTTGTTTGGGGTTGCCTCGTCAGACTCCAAGACCAGGTGATAGCTTATCTGAAGGGCTTTCAATTACAAAGCTATTAGCAGATAACAGTCGAGTCGTTCTACTTTGGCTTTGGATAGTCAGCTATCAGCTGTTGCCAAGAGCCGCTCGTCACTCTTATCATAATTCCCTTGACTTATAGCGGCATATAATTCTAGATTTTAATTTTCTGTCAAATTTTGAAATAGGAATTATTTTGCCTTAATACCGGGTTCCTATAGCATCAGTGGCACCTTTGGATACTATTTGAGCTATTGAGGGTGCTACAGGTAGCCCTTCAGTGGAGATTTTTACTGGTATTTCCTGTCGTTGAATTTGCGCGACCAAAATTTGAAACAGTGACTTCATTTGGTTAATGACGTCATGTGGTTAGTGACGTCATAGTTTGGTTATAGAAACAGCTGTTTAGATCAACTGAAAACAATCCTTTTAGACATATCAGAATCAGAATATCTTTATTCATTATGTCACAATTACAGGACCAGAATGGCGTCACACTTAATATCACATACAAATTAATAAAGTTAAGTTAATTAATAACTAATAAAGTTAAGTTAGTCAGTTTAAGTAAGTCAGTAAGTAAGTCAGTTTAATATGATCTAACCTACTACCCACAGGGAAGTAAATTCAATTTTTTAACTGAGTTAATTTTAAAACGATATTGTCTATAGAAAACCAATATTACCAATATTCAAAACGTAATATATCGGTTTACGTAAACTCTATAAGAATAGCGCGGGAAATGAGTAAGGAGGGCTTCTGCTGTGATAAGCATTAAATCTAGAATTGTTGTCATAAATTAGTACCGTGGCTTGTTCTGTAATCCAGCTACTTGGAGGTCATGAATTGCGGATAGTTGTGGACGATGATCGGTGGATGTAGTGTCCGCAGTATTACTTTACGACTACGTTAATCCGCAAAGACCAATCCTCCAAATTAGACTATTTCCTAATTCAGAGGCTGTGGTTCGGACTTTACGTTAAACTGTAAGTCACTTTGATATGCCATTGACTGTTAACAGCCTGATTAGTTAACAGCTCTGTCTAAGGAACATGTCAGCCTTAGACAGGAACAAGACTACAAGATCGCGCCACAATCATCTTACACTCATTTCTCATTCATACTTGGCTTAAAATATCTACCCGGGTAGGATGCCATTTCAGTTTAAAGTATATGTATACGTGTACTATTTTCATTTTCTCAGGTATTCCTGTTCTTATGAGTGAAGGGTGTACTCTCCGCTATACCACACATTTGCAAGTCATATTGGGATTGCTTATGGTCGGGATTCGAACCCTAGCACTTCCGAATGGCTAGAACGTTACGCTCGTCAGCGTAGCGCGTTAGCCGGTTCGGCCACTCAGTGCATAGGAATAGAAAGCGCTTACTTGGTTATTGACATGCCCGGCAGCAGTGTAGTGCACTACGAGAGCAGGTTCGGTTGCTTGCCCCCGGAGAGCAACACGGTCACGTAGGCGCTAGTTCACTAAACTGACGATAGATGCGTCCACCTGCCACCGTGGCGGTATTCGCGATAAATAGACGCTACAGCGTCTTTACCACTCCGAGGGTTAATAGCCCAAAGAAAAAAGACAGTTCAAAATCGAACTGTCAACCTTCAGATGTTACCGTATTCGATTACGATACTCTTTTCTCACAACGGATGGCCGTACAGTGTCTTGTCGTGCTCCAGAAGGTTATCAGCTGTGAATGCTGTGCGTCTTGTAATTACTGTAATGTTGAACATAACCGAGATAAGAGGTCGGGTAATGTGTCGAGTCTTGCATGGCTGCCTGTCACATCAAGAGACCTTTGAGTCTGTGTTTGTCACCGTAATGAAGGCATTAAATATAAACAGCATTCGTATTAGCAACAGCGGCCTGTTATTAAAATGCGAAAAGGATTCCTTTGAAGTTTTTTCCAGACAGGGTGGGTTCAAAAATTGTAAAACGTCAAGAAATACTGGTTTTCGTTTAACTTAAACTGTTTTATAATTTTGTAAGATATGATATAAATATATACGGTTTAATTATTTCGATTAAATCTAGTGTATCCCCTGAATTCGGCTACATAGTGACATCACAATCTCTAAAGTAAAATTTTTTATAGATTATGTATTTTATACAATTTTATAAAGTGACTTCGACTTGCTCAATGTTTTGCCAGTTTTACTTCGGACTTTTTTCACCGTAAGCCTGTATCTTTGTATAATGTATACAGCTTTCTTTACCCTGAACCTTTTTCACCAGAGTCGTTTTCAGTTCGTTTATTGAATATGAAACCTGTTTGGCAACTCCAGGTTCCGGTTCAATAGATTAGGTTAGATTATTGAAATGGCGACCGTACTACAAGGTAGGTATTTTAAGCAAAGTATGAATGAGAAACGAGTGTAGGATGATTGTGGCGCGATCTTGTAGTCTTGATACTGACTAAGGCTGACATTTTCCTTAGACATAACTGTTAATTAATAGCCCAACAGTTAATGGTATATCTAGGTAACCTACAGTTTAACGTGGAGTCCGAACCACCGCCTCTGAGCTACGAACTGGACTAATTATGAGCAAGACTTCTCGGGTTTGTTATTCACGCTACCAACTGCGACCGTCGCAGTATTATTTGGCAACGTAACAAATTTTAAGGTACTATATCAGCAAAAATCCTTCATTTATTTAGAGAGTTTTTCCATAAAACGTCCAAAAATTACATAACATTAACAAAATGTATCGCAAAACGTGCTAGTATTCTAAATGTTCGTACATAACGTTCTGATTCTGTAATCTCAGCATTTATCGCATGTGATAAAGCACCTTTTATCGACTCGACTTGTGAAATATTATCGAAAAGGTTGTCAAGTGTTTACTGCGACTTAACGAGTCTATAATCGATCACTTATTGGACAGATTCAAACGGCTCTTGAAATGTTCGTCTGATACAATAAATTCTAGAATAAATTTGCACATATACATATATTGTTGTAGATGACATTATAGAGTTAAGGGCACCCTAAATCAATAAACATTATTCTTTTTGTATTTATGGGCTTTTACTATATTTTTGTTCTTTAGAATTTCATCTTTCCAATGATTTGTCATAACACTAATATGGTAAAAACTGGGAAAAACAATTATGTAACATCTGTAACCTTATTGCAGATGGTTTTTGGTGAATTAAAACCGTCGCCATTTAATTTAGGGTCAATCTCATAAGTCCAATTGCAGTATTTGTATTCCAGTTTACGTAAATACGAAGTAAACCAATTAAGTTACATACGCATCGATTTTGTTCTCTATTCTTTTTAAAATTACCAAGTATAAATTGTTTCGCATATGACAGGTTCGCGTTTAATTGGTTTTGTATGGTTGAACGCATTGTGATAAAATATAATCTATCATAGTAATAAAGTTTTAAGACTTTATTTTGAAAAAAATGGTTTCATCAGGAAATACGTAATAGTTGAACTATTTATTTAATTCAAGGTCTTGCTTGAATAGTCATGTATGAGTCGTAAAACCTCTCTCGCCATTGAGGGCTTGTAATGGTGTACAGTGTTTTAAAAGTTTACTACTATCGATCACCTTTTTTCTCTCTTTACTTACTACTAATTAATAGCTTTACTTATTTTTATATTTTTTTGTACGCATGTTGTAAAAATACATTCAAACTTTCATAAATACACCCAAAAATGTAAACCCAAAAGGTCATCCACAAATGTGATAACCGGCCCTTTTCTTAGCTGAAAATAATCATTTGATGTTGATTTATGTCACTTGAAAACGGAGGTGATCTTTTCGCCTTCAGAAACGTCGTGTGTTTTTAAAACACGAAATAAGTTGATAGTCATTTTAAAATAAAATTCCAACAATTTTTCCAAAATATTTACACCGTAAATTACTTCGGAAGATATTTATTTCCACGTGGAGAATCGCATTTGTTACAATCGGAGTTTCCTGGAAAACTCCCTGTCAAAACACTCAACAGGTGGCTGATATCTGCCCTCCTCTATTTTTGCACAGGTCGAGGTTCTCACATCTGTGAGTCTTTACTTTTGCTGTCGTAATTTCATACACTTCGAGAGGGGTGGGGTCCACAATAATTGGTGCTTGACACCAAACTATGAGTTATGAATATGAGTGGAGATTGAGCTTTCTGACTTATCAGCCTTGGATGAAGTAAACTAATAATTCCTATTACTTTCCAAATAAGTTTTAGATGGCGAGTCAGTGAGTTAGGGGTAGGTTAGGGTTAGGTTAGGACGCGGGTTCAAATCTCGGCAATCGTCATTAGTTTTTCGCTATTCGATAATGACTGGGACTGAATTGTCCAGCTACTTGGAGGTCACGAATTGTGGTTTGTTGTGTGAGAGATGGTCGGTGAGTGTAGTATTCTCTTGTGTAGATTATACTACGTTAATCCACAACACCATCCTCATGATTAGACCAGTTCGTAATTATTCAGAGGCTGTGGTTCGGATTCCGAGTTAAACTGTTGGTCCCTTAGATATGCTATTGACTGTTGGGCTATTAATTAACAGTTCTGTCTAAGGAACATGTCAGCCTTAGTCAGTAACAGACTACAAGATCGCGCCACAATCATCTTACACTCAATCCTCATTCATACTTGGCTTAAAATACCTACCTTGTGGTACGGTTGCCATTTCAATAATCTAATCTTATCTAATGTCACGTAACACTAGGTTTATCCCAACGTAATGTGTCAAAAATGTATTTACTTCCTTTTGAAAAATAGCTGAGATCATGGATAAGTCTAAATGAAATGTTTTCAGTTCCTTCAAACAGCTGTGCTTGTAATCGTATGACGTTACTTCAAATGCCGTTTCAAATTTTGGTCTGATGGAATGCCAATGCCCCCGCCCCCAAAGCTAAGACATATCTATATTAAAACTGTTCCGGACGATGGCCTTGATAGTTCTCGTTGGAGGGCGCAAAAAAGATAAATTTGACGTAATTTCTTGTCGAGTAGTTTCGGAACGTGACATTCCCGAGGCGCTTGTGGGAGGCCACATGCACTGTAGGTCCTACACGACTCTGTGTATGGAGAGTTCGCTTCTTTTGTATTCAACAGACGAATAGTTTGCCAAGTATCTCAGCTAAAATTCCACTCACCGACAACTCGCATAAGTTTCTTCTTACTTATATTCAGTTAAGGCGATTTGCTACCAGTTATGTATCCCTAGATACCAAACAATATTTTTTTATAACACAATTGTGTATTTTTTTCACAAAGGTAAATTTAAAAAAAACTACTCACCTAAAATTTATCATTTTGTTATCAAATTGTAGGTATTTGGGTAAAAAGGTTCGTATTTACTTCCCTGTGGCAAGTAGGTTAGATCATGAATACGTCTAAAGCGAATGTTTTCTGTTTATCTTAACGAAAGATCAAAGATTTTTTTATCCAGCCGGTGACCTTCTGATAACGGAGTGACTATTCTAACCTCTAATTAAACCAACCAGTTGCTGATAACTTGTGGACCTAGGTCATGTGTACGGATTTCGATAGCATTTATTTTTAAAATAAACGTGTAAACTTAGAGATTATTTTTTATTTTGTAGGCTGTTAGACTATTAATTAACAGTCCTGTCTATGGAACATGTCAGCCTTAGTCAGTAACAAGACTACAAGATTGCACCACAATCATCCTACACTTAATCCTCATTCATACTTGGCTTAAATATCTAGCTTGTGGTATGGTCGCCATTTTATATAAGATACCCATGAAGGTTTTTGTACGTATTTTTTTATATTAATATTCGTTATTAATATAGTAGTAGAATACTATTAGATACTATTTGTACCATGGTATATAGTATTTTACTTATAGTAAAATTATAATATATTTTGATTTCAAGTTTACATTTTTACATAATTGATAATGGGCATTATATCCGAAACAGGTCGTTTAATAAACATATTTAAATTGAGAAAGGGTACTACGGTTGTTATGTTACAATATGCATATCGTGGAATCATAAAATGGAAAAATTATTATGGGAGCAAATATGTTTTTATTGAGTGGTATATGTCTTGTGAATCATTTGAATTTTATAGGATTGATGATGGATAGCTAAAAAACCTAGAAAATTTATTTTTAGTACAAGTATTACAAATTCTCTCCCAGGTATTTTTAGGTTATCATGTAACATGCTTTGGAAATACTGTACCTATCTAACATTTTAGCGAATTTCCCATAGGGAAGAAGCTATTACCGTAGGTCTCATGGTAAGACTTAAGCCCGGGGCCATGTTATTTTTTTCTTCATTAGGTGCCTAGATACCAAAAACATTAGTCGTTAAAATATATATAATATGTGTGTGTGTGTCTGTGAACAAGATAACTCTCGTAAAAATGGTCCGATCGAGACCAAATTTGGTAGAGACGTGTATTTCTGCATTTGCTCGGACGAGTTCGTAAACCAGACAGACATATCGGTCAATTGGAACGGGTAGTTTGGGGGGGGGGTTTGTACCCCAAAATGGGGGTTTTTGCGTTTTTCACATGTAATTTTTAAAAACTTCTAATTTTATATTTCACCATTGGAATCAGATTAAATATTTTTAGATGAAATTTAGCTGTATGCGTTTGAGATCCATCCATTTATGCTTAAAAATCATAGTTTATGTGTTTATCATAGCAGCTAACCTGCTTAATCTTTTCCCATTTTAATCATATAGAGAATAGGTAAACTCCTTTATTTGTGGACAGATGTTGATGAAACTTGGTATAAATAGTCAAAATAAAAATTGTTTTTATTAGAAATGCCTACTTTCAGTGTTCCTCACAGCAGGAAACCTGCATACTCTTTCCCATGTTAATCTTATGGAGAGTGGGCAAATAATATTCATATTTATTGACAGATATATACACCAATTAAAGTTTGTCATATATTATTATTATTATTATTATGTTATTGATTTGTAAATTCGCTGAGTACGCAGGTCTGCTGGGACGGGGGTATTTTATACGTCACTTATCATTTATATAATTCTTGTTTTCGCTTGCGTCGGCTGAAGCGATTTATCAGTCGTCGATAGCCAGTGGGCCCAGTCGCACCACGGCAGGTCAATGCTGTTACGGGGTTTTCAAGTGTGAGTGTGTGAGTTTCAATGAGTATACGTGGATTTTTGCATTCCAGTTTTGTCGTTTTGTTAGGTAAGTTGAAGTTTAAACATTTGTTGAAATTTCCTTTGAAAAATGTAGTTAAAATGGACCGGGATTGCTTTTAGTTTGGTGTGTGCCTTTAAACAGGTAAACACTTGTAACGATATCTAGTAACCTTTATGAGATTTTGTATTTTGACTGGGACGATGGCGACGTCCTGTAATCCAGCTACTTGGAGGTCACGAATTGTGGATAGTTGTGAGAGATGGTCGGTGGATGTGGTGTTCTATTGTGTGGATTAACGTCCGCACTATTGAATACTACGTTAATCCACATAATTAGACCAATTCGTAATTCAGAGGCCGTGGTTCGGATTCCACGTTAAACTGTAGGTCCATTAGTTGCCATCGGCTGTTGGGCTATTAATTAACAGTCCTGTCTAAGGAACATGTCAGCCTTAGTCAGTAACAAGACTACAAGATCGCGCCACAATCATCCTACATTCATTCCTCATTCATACTTGGCTTAAAATACCTACCTGGGTAGGTCGCCATTTCAGTTAAAAGTAAAGTATAAGTATGTATTTAGATGTAAATGTCCATTTTTTATAAAGTTTGAAAACTAGGCAGGTCTGTTCACTTGAATTAAGTTTAGTGGAGGAAATCTTCAAAATTGCTAACTTTTGGATTTGTTTTTGTGTATAAGTCATGAAAAAAAGTATTTTACCATTAGAGACTGTTATTCAAAGAATTTTCATTAGTTTAAATTCGTAATTATATAATGGATTGCCGATGTACAGGAATTAATAAACTTGTCTTTCGGAAACCCAAAATTTCACTTTTCTGGGAGAGGAGGGGGATTAAAAATTGTTATCTCGCTTATTACTAAGTCAAATTTCATGTACGAAATAATTTTAAATAATTAAAAATTATATAATTTTTGACTAAGTAAAATGTAATTCATTATTAATGTAGTAGTTAACTTTTACTGATTCGTGCTGTAAATAACAATTTTGTCCATTTTATTGGCAGAAAATCTTCTTACTCATTCCCATGGCATACTTATGGTAAAAAGTGTATAACGTCCACATTTATAAGAGTTCAATGATACAACTTGTGACGAGGATTATCTTGTGATAACGCTTAGTTTGAATCGCCTCAAGTAATGCTTCAATAAATGCAAATTCGGTGAGTACGCAGGTCTGCTGCTATTCGGCGTTCAAGCTGAAATGTTTAGGTCGCGTCATTGAAAAAGTTAAGTGAAAATTCAAAGTCTTCACTCTCTCCTCTGATGTACAAAGACCCGCTATTAGCAGTGTCCGCCAATGATACATTATTCACGGGGCCTTTCACCGGGTAGAGAAGCGGTTTAAAGATTGCTCTCTGAATTTTAAATTTGAATTTTAATGCGTTCCGTGGAAAATTTAGAACAAATTTTAAAAATTGAGGATTGTGCTCAAGTACAGAAAATTGTAAAGAATAATTGAACATTGAGTAATTTTCAGGCTATAGTAACGTAAATAATTAATTACATTAAGTCTCAAAACCGCTTGAATTAATCTCCCGTTTCAAAGATAGTAAAAACTGAACGTTAACATTATTAAAATTATCGATTAAATTAATTTTTCATGTTCTGTAAGGAATAATGTAGTTGATTTAAAACTACAATTAACCCCAATTAGTTAGCATCTTTTTTGTCTTGTTTGGATATAAATGTTTCGAGAGCCAACTACCTCTTTTTCAAGTGCCTAACGATATTTACAAAATAGAGATTACCAGCAATGTCACCATTATTATTATTATTATGAGCAAGGATGACTGTTAGAAAAGCGTGTGTCAAATGTTTTATCTTATCAAAAGTTTTTAGACAGTCTTTATTTTAACAAGCCCCTATTGTATTTACATTATTACAATGAATAGTTTTAATAAACTTCTATTTAGTTTAAGCACCACCGAATATTTGTAAAAATGTGTGAGTAAATTTACAATAAAAACTACTTTTTGTTGGATAAAAATATGACAGTTCCAAAAAAAACTTTGACAACAAAATTGCCTTTTAAAACATAAAGATAACTGTAAATTCTGAATAGCTGATGTGATTTTTTCAATAAAAATATTTTCACTAGATTACCGTTGTAGTACCTTATAATTACACAGAATCTAAGGATAAAAATTAATTAATTGTGTGCCTTGAAATTATTTAATGTGATTTCGTTGTATAATTTATAAAACATTGTAACAAAATGCAATGACATCTGAAAGGTGTACTTTTCTGAACATCAAGTCTAGTCAAACAGTAGTGTAGTTTTTTATGCGGACTAATTGCCTGAAATTCAAGGCCGTCCAAGAGAAAGTGACTTTGGCTGTGTTGATGGCCCGTGGTTGAGTAAATCCAATAACGAAAAGGAAATGTCTACGTAAAACTTTGTCAAGGACGTTTTAAATGTTATTTGTTTTTGATCACGACTGTACAAGGTGCAACAATGCTAATGAGTATTTCCTGTAACTCGAAGATGCACTTCTCGGAAAAGCATCATAGACAGTGACGTAATATTACTAAAAAATGGAAAATGAACGTTGGTAATTACTTATCTTGAATACAATAATTTAAACGCTCTGTGAACCCATTTTAAAGAAAAACATCCCAAGTTTATTCGATTTGAAATATAGGTCCCTTAGTTGCCATCGACTGTTGGGCTATTAATTAACAGTCCTGTCTAAGGAACATGTCAGCCTTAGTCAGTAACAAGACTACAAGATCACGCCACAATCATCTTACATTCACTCCTCATTCATACTTGGCTTAAAATACTTACCTTGTGGTATGGTCGCCATTTCAAACAATCTAATCTAATTTAATCTAATATGTGTGTGGGTTAAAATATAGCTAAAAGGATGTATACAACTTTGCACTAAAGGCAGAACTATTATTTTTTGTTTTTGCTTATACTTTCACACTAGCAAATTCGCCTGTGGAAAGCCAATCGTCATAGTGTGTGTTCAGTTATAGTCTAACGGGTTTGAAGTATTAATTCGATTTATTATCTATGTAGGTGACAATCACAACTACACAAAATAGGATCGACAACGATGAGTTTTAACCCTCGGAGTGGTAAAGACGCTTCAGGGTCTTTATCGCGAATACCGCCACGGTGCTGCCATCTGCGAGCTAATGCATGAACTATCGTGAAACCGTTGAGTTGGTTCATTGTCGTCCCGCTAGAGTATGCTTTTATAGCCAAATAAGCGCTTTCTAAGACTGTGGTCCTTTCTGGTGTATTGGTTAGACCGTTGTGCTGACGAGTACAACGGTCGAAGCCATATAGAAGGACGAGGGTTAGAATCCCGACCATGAACAATTCCAATTTGGCTTAAAAACGTGTGGTATAGTGGAGTGGAGGGCCTTACACCTTAAACGGTGACCGGCTTGGGTGGAAGTTGACGGCATTTATATACATTATTGGGATTGCAGTGGACACCTGTCAAAGTAAAAAAATGAAAGATAAAAATTAGTTTTAAAATCTCCGCCACTCGGAGGGTTAATGCTGAGAAAATTGCTGACGTTAATCATGTTGGTAACACTGATTGTCTTCCTTGACCCTGGGAAACATTGGCACGTTTTGAGTTCTCCTCTTGGTTCCGTTCTCGTCACGCCACATAGTTTCAGATATTCAAACTTCAAATGTCAAGTCCACAACGATAGTCGTTGTTCGCTGTCACCGGTGTGACCAGTCTGGTTCTCTGCGACCGCAGCGACATCTGTGGTCAACGACCAACAATCACTGCCTTGTCAACTCTGCTCACTGCACACTGTCCACTATGTCACAATCCTATCCAAGCACACTAATGAGAACACACTGATAAAATCCACAGCTCCAAAGTCCATCCTTATGAGATTTATCTCCCGCTGTATTCAGTTCAAATAACGTATATTTACTATAATGTTTTTGATTAAATAATAATCTTCAAAATCACGTCTATCCAAATGATTAAAGAATCATATAGCTTTAAAACAGTTTTCAGACCTTAACTTGTCGATAATAAGCACCTTGTCACAGTCGTCTATTAATGGATCCTGCCATTTCACAGTTGGAAAATAGTGGTGAAAGATAGTTTTTAGACCTTTGCCAGTTAGAGGGTTAAGATGAGAGATTTATTTAACTGTAAACCGTGGCGTGTCCTGTAACTTGGATGTCACGAATTGTGGATAGTTGTGCGCGATGGTCGGTGGATGTAGTGATCTCTTGTGTGGATTAACGTCCGCACTATTGAATACTACGTTAATCCGCAAAGACCATCCTCATAATTAGGCCAGTTCGTAATTCAGAGACAGTGGTTCGGACTAGACGTTAAACTGTAGGTCCATTAGATATGCCATTGACTGTTGGGCTATTAATTAACAGTTCTGTCTAAAAAAACATGTCAGCCTTAGTTGGTAACAAGATTACAAGATCGCGCCATAGTCATCCTACACTCATTTCTCATTCATACTTGGTTTAAAATACCTACCTGGGTAGGTCGCCATTTCAAGTATAAAGAGGAGAGTATGATACTACGTGACCACCCAGATGGTATCTCTTTGGAAACTCTGCTTAACTTATAGAGTAGAAAAATAATTACGCTCTCACTTTCTCATTTATCACTAATATTTCGTGAACTGTTCGCCGTAACAATTAATTAACTGTTAATATACGAGTATTCCTTGATCGCCGCGGTCACAGACAGCGTCACTTGTCTAGTTGTTGCAGACCACGTTGCCGGGCTGAGGTCTGAAGCTGATCCTCTAAACCGGTTTGTGCATTCCTCTCCCGTGACGGCTTGTTCTGTAACTCTTCTTGTGCAGTATGGCGGATCAGGAGCCCAGAGAATGCGAATGGCGCGGCGGTGACAAATATATAAATAAACGGTATCAGTGGACTGACACATACTTTCTCCCTTAAGTAAATTAAAATATACCCCCGTCGCAGCAGACCTGCGTACTCACCGAATTTACAAATCAATAATATAATAATAATAATATATGACAAGTTTGGTCAAAATCTGTCTATAAACATGAGAATTATTTGCCTATTCTCCATAAGATTAAAATGGGAAAGAGTGAGTAGGTTTGCTGCTGTGAGGAACACTGAAAGTAGCCATTTATACCATCAAAAATTTTATTATTAACATTTATACCAACTTTCATCAACATATGTCCATAAATAAAGGAGTTTGCCTAATCTCCATATGATTAACATGGGAAAAGAGTATGCAGGTTTGCTGCCATGATAAACACATAAACTATGATTTTTTAGCACAAATGTATGGATCTCAACCACATGAAGCTAAATATCAAGTTTCACCCAAAAATATTAGATAATAAGTGAAAAATTAATTTTTCCTAATCCTCCATAAGATTAACATTGGAGCTTCAAAATACAACGTACTGTGTTTAGATTTTTTTATATCTCGGTAACCGTTGAAGATAGAGAAAAACTTTAAGGAACTTAATTGTGTAGTTTTTTAAGCTGATTCCAATGGTGAAATACAAAATTAGAAATTTTTAAAAATTACATGTGAAAAACGCAAAAAACCCCATTTTGGGTTACAAAACCCCCCCCAAACTACCCGTTCCCATTGACCGATATGTCTGGTTTACGAACTCGTACGAACATTTGTAGGAATACACGTCTCTACCAAATTTGGTCCTACGGTAATAGCTACTTCCCTATGGGAAATTCGCTAAAAAGACAATATGTAATGAAACTATCATGTTCTTAAACGTTTATCTAAATATCATTTAATAATTTATTGTTTCAAAAATAATCATCCCATTTCTGAAAATAAAAACAAGAGAGAAAGAGTTAAATTAATTGTTCGAATTGTATGGGGGGAAACCCCCCCCCCGTAATACCGAACTTTTTGAGTTGGTTTTGTTAGATTATTTGATCTTACGCTTCATACCAAGTTTTATGGAAAATGGTTGGAAAATAAGGAAGAAATTGATTTTTTAATATTCTCCATAAGAATAACATTGGGCGCTTTCAGACAACGTACTGCGTTTATGATTGACAGTAAATTTAAATTTTATCTGGAACCGTTAGTCGCAGACAAATAATTCAAAATACCAATTTGTTTTGTTTTTAAGCAGGTTTCAATGGTACCAGTCAAGTTATACTTTACTTTTATGTTACATGTTTTTGCTGAAAATTTAAAAATTCGATTTTTTACATTTAAAAGCCCATAACTTTTGAACCGTCATTTTTACAGGAATGTGGGTGGTGTCAAATTATTTAGTACTCTGTGCACAACGAATAGCATTACGGCTTCGTTGTGAAAGATAAGATATTTTGGGTCGCGGCATAGTTATGAGTTGTTCTCAAGTTATGAATGGGTTCAAAATGATAATATAACAAACTTAGAACGGAGGAATGCGGAGTTCTCCGATGTCGGCAGTATCGGCTCTTTCCACAACCGGTCAGGTAAACAAAACCAGCTACCCAAACAAACAGACGAAGCGATGGACTCTGGCTATAACGGTAAAACAGCAAAGCACCGCAGTGCACCAACTCTAACATAACAGTGTTAACACTTAGCTATATGTGGAGGTGGCGGAATAGGAGGCCGTGTGTGTGTGCTGGGAGAACATGACGATGAAATACGCTGTAGGACCGTCGATAGTTGCGAGCGGTTGTCGGTGGGTGTAGTAGTGTTCTCTTGTGTGGATTAACGTCTGCAATATTGAATACTACGTTAATCCGCAAAAACCATCCTCATAATTAGACCAATTCGTAATTCAGAGGCAGTGGTTCGGACTCCACGTTAAACTGTTGTTCCCTTTGATACGCCATCGGCTGTTGGGCTTTTAATCAACAAGGAACGTGTCAGCCTTGGTCTGTAACAACACTACAAGATCGCGCCACAATCATCCTACACTCATTTCTCATTCATACTTGGCTTAAAATACCTACCTGGGTAGGTGGCCATTTCACTAACTAACTTGATATAACGAATCTGAAAGGACTGAATAAAAATAGGTTATATCAAGGTTATATTGAAGTTAGGTCAGCTAATATTTCGATAAATGGTTCACAGGTGTACCTCGCACTATACATATAAAGCGAGGATACGCCCGATTTCAGACAAGCTGAGCGACGGAGGAGATTTATAGCCGACCCCGGCGGGGGCCCAGGTAGACGAAGGTTCATCGGCCAAGTTACTGTTTACAAACTATATACATTTTATAAATAGAGAAGGTTCCCCACTCTGCGCGTGAAGGGCTGTACAAGCGGACCTTTCTATGTAAAGAGTGAATCATATCCATTCTCGGAAATGGGTGACAATCAGCGCATTAGTGACTAATATATTTTACACTTTTGGACTACAATCCAGATTACCCACCTAGATCGGTCGGTGTCTCCCGAATAAGGATATGAATTATACCACGTCTTCATTTTTAACATCTTATAATTTCTACATTATCACTAGTGATTATATTTTATTTTCCTAAATGAATATTTAATATTGCATTGACTAGTTTATACTATAGTGTGTCTAAATCAAATTAAATATTTGTATGATATAAAAAGACAGTTGGGCAGTTGACTCATCATTTGGTAACATCAAGATTAGATTTCGATATGATAAGATTGCCGGAAAGATAGGAAAGAACAGTGATAGAAGATAGTGACAGGACAGGTCTACCAACTTTCGCACCGGCAGCTCAAAAGTGACAGCTGTTTCACAAGGGTGGGCCTTTGTCCTAATGATGACTCGCTAACCTATCTAGTATGTTCATCAGAGAAAAAGAATTGGAAGGGTTTCTTTGGTAAAAATTGCGTTGCTGCCCTCTTGAAAGTTGGTAGAGAGCGAGGCTAATTTAAAATTTTTAACTTTAGTTTTTGTCGTTTATTAGAACAAAAAATATTTCGAAAGGATTATAAACTCATATTTGCTGAATTTTAGCGTCTTGAAAATTCATGGGGCTTCATCGTTTGAAAGATTGTTTGCAATCTTTTTATCTTTGCATAATATATCGGTATTCCACAGTGATATTTAACCGCACCAACAATTCTCTTCCATCTTTACCTGTCCCCTACAACATCCCATGTGGCTCTAATTCTCCATTCTTGACCCGCCTTGGCTCCAAAACCTCCATTTTAGTCGCTTTTCTTTTGGATAAAGTTTTAACACTTCTTTTCATCGTCAATCTTCTCTTCTCATCAAATTTCTCAACGTTTGCCCAACTCAACTGATTTCTGCTGATTCTTGTTGCACTTAGCTGTAAGCTTGTTAGAAAGGTTCCTTTCAAGGAGTGACCCCACGGTTGACAGCGTCCTCTATGAATAGGTCCAAGCGATCCACATGGCCAGATGTCTCTCACAGATTACGTCATCGTAAACACGTGGCCAGCTGTTTGTCGGGCGAAGTTACAGATCGGCCAAACAGATTACAGATCCGCCTTTGTTACTTGAGTGTATCAATATTCTATTTGCGTACACTACACATTAAAACAATCCTTATTCATACTCTAAACATATGTGGGACGTTGGCGTCGTCCTGTAATCCAGCTATTTGGAGGACACGAATTGTGGATTGTGAGCGATGGTCGGTGGGTGTAGTGTTCTCTTGTGTGGATTAACGTCCACACTATTGAATATTGTATTAATCCGCAAGACCATCCTCATAATTAGACCAATTCGTAATTCAGACGCAGTGGTTCGGATTCCACGTTAAACTGTAGGTCCATTAGTTGCCATCGGCTGTTGTGCTATTAATTAACAATCCTATCTAAGGAACATGTCAGACTTAGTCAGTAAGAAGACTACAAGATTGCGCTACAATCATCTTGCCCTCATTCATTTTTGTCTAAAAATACATACCTTGCGGTATTTTCTCCATTTCAATAATCTAATCTAATCTTATACCTTAACACACATGATGATGTATTATTCATCCAGTCAGCGCCTTCTTTTTTAATTCTGTCAATACCCGCAGTGCTTTCACGGCAAGCGAGTTGCAGCTTTATTACTGTAGGCTTACTTTAGAAATTTTATAAAAAAAGTATAATATTGCAAGGGAATTTTCAACTCTTATTTTTGACTGGCAAATAAAACTTTTTCATATGTGCAATTATTGAATCAAGTTTGAAAAACAGGCAGATCAGTCTATTAAAAGAGTATTAGGAAGTTTTGAACCTTATTATAGGAATTTGGGAATTTTCACAAAAATTTGTTAAAAACCATTTTTTATTTGCAAAATTTGAATCAGCTAAAAAAATTAATATTCAGAATTTCTACTCAAGTTACTTTAAATTTATTTTTTATATTTGTTTAAAATGTTGCAATCAAACTTGGTATTTTGAATATATTTACTCTTTGTCATTAATTTGTTTACAATATATTCAATTACTTATTTTTCCAATGTTGCAATAAAAATTTGTGTTCCCCCTTGAAATGTGATGGACCCCTTAAATTTCCCAGGAGGCAAAGCACCACATATTGACTCTGATGGTTGCAGGTGCTGTGTTGCTGGCACTGGGTGCTCCGGTGGCTGTGTCGGGCTCTGGCAAGTGTACGTACACCCGGGAGTTCAAGATGTTGGGAGCCAACTGCTACGGTCAGGACTTTGAGGAAATCCCTCGTAACTTGAATAAGGATATCGAGGTAAATACATTACCATAAAAAATAGGTACAAGCTTTTGTAATGTTACAAAAAGTATTTTCCTGAAGGAAACAAGACATTCTGTATTTACCACTTAATTAGGGGGAAAGTGTACTGTATTTTTAGGATGACTTCACTTTATTGTAAGAAGTGTAGCCTACGGATATATCCCTTAATGATAATAATCTTTTTTTCTGTTTGGTTAGTGCTCCTTATTAAATTTTGTTGTGTGCATTGCAAAAAAAATTATACCGGAACAATGTGCTTTCTATATTGGAAAAATATTGTTTTTTCCATTAAATGGAGGCCGTTTGGATGTACAGTAATATTTATTGTACAGCATATTAAATGAGAAAGAGAAAATAGTCAACTCTTTCAAAAATGAATTTAATACTATGTAATGTGAATCAAATGAATACAAGCCAAATGTTCCCAACCCTGTTGATTGCTTATAAGACTGATTTCTATTTAAGAATGTGTTCCGAAATGATTGGCACTACTATACGTGAAGGCTGGAACGGTTTATTAGATTAGATTAGATCATAGAAATGGCAACCATACCACAATCTTGGTATTTTAAGCCAAGTATGAATGAGGATTGAGTGTAAGATGATTGTGGCGCGATCTTGTAGTCTTGTTACTAAGGCTGATATGTTCCTTAGACAGGACTGTTAATTAATAGCCCAACAACCACCGCCTCTGAATTACGAATTGGTTTAATTATGAGGATGGTCTTTGCGGATTAACGTAGTATTCAATAGTGCAGACGGTAATCCACACAAGAGAACACTACACCCACCGACCATCGCTCACAACTATCCACAATTCGTGACCTCCAAGTAGCTGGATTACAGGACGACACCGATGTCCCAGTCAATTGTAATGAAGTTATCCTTCCCAATGAAGTTCAGGTTTTAAATAATAAAATATCTTACTGTCCTTAAATTTATATGACCTCCATTACATAATCCAGGTGGTAAATCTTATGATAACCTCATTAAGTGGATCATAATAAATCATGTAGGCGAATAAAAAATTTCCTGGAATTGCTGAAAGAAATATGAACTTCACTCTTTTCAGCTTTATTCAAGATGGAGGGCAATTTTAATTTACAACTTAATTATGTAGTCAACATAATAGGTATAAATAGAACTGAATTTATTATATTTTTCCCACAGATCTTGTACGCTACAAGGAATCGAATACGTGACATAACCAACGATAGTTTGGCCAGCTATCCCTCGCTGAAACTCGTGTATCTAGGTGATAATTTCATCACCAAGATAGACACTGGAGCCTTCAGCGAACTTACTGACCTTGAGGTAAATCTAGTATTAGTACTGTTGTATAAACTTTTTCTAACTGTTTCAAAGAACGTATTGTTACGTACAAACTTTTATCTATTCACTAATGTGGAGAATAACAGAATCCACTTTACTCGTGTAAACATGATTTATGGTAGTACAGTAGAGTTTCTAGTACAGTGACGCTGTCTTGTGACTGATTTTGTTGACTTTGGTTTTGTTTGAAGATGAAGTTTACCGAAGATGAAACTTGTTAATTTATGGAGCTTTACAATGAATACGAATGTCTGTAGAATATGGGTACTGTTCATCATAGAGATCGGATACTTAAAAAAATGTATAAAACAATACTTAACCCTCCAACGGTTCACTATTTGACCCCTTGAGGTTCACCCCTTTTTGGCACTTTTGCAGGCTTTTACTAAAAAATTCACATAAAATAGTAACAATATAGTAACTATGCCATATTATACACCATTTTAATCTACATTAAATTATCTATAAAATAATAGTAATATGTTTTATTTTTAACTAGGTTTTGATGGGTGTATCCAATTGAAATTGATAAAAAAAATTTTCAAAAGATTTCTCAAAGTTTGCTCCCCCACAAAACACAGCAAATAAATACCAGTTAAAATTGAAGATAGCCAAGTTTTTAAAATTTCATAAGGAAAATAAAAATATTTAGTTTTATACACTTAAGTCACTGCTACCATTTTAAAATTGTGAAATTAACATCAGAACACCATACAAACGCGACGAGAACGTGTAATGCAACCATTGTAAACAAAGCGACATAACCGCGCAACTGAAGACCGATGTTTTAAACTAACACAGAACTCTGACGCATAGAGTAAGCAACACGAAACATACCTCGGCGGAAAGTGTATGATCTGTAGAAAACAACGATACTATATTCAATGTAGTTTTAACCGAAAATGTATTCACACCATTGCTTTTTGTAAAAGCTTACCTACCGTCGATTGATCGACGGTAAACCTTCAACGACTGGCGGTGGCGTCGATTAATCGATGGTAAACCTTTCGAGGGTTAAAAAAGAGGGATGACTCTTAATAGTTTCCTTTTCTTTTGAACGACACTAAGAAGGAATACTATACAGATCACTGGCATAAAACACTCTACTACGTGTGAACAGACCCTTCCTTAAAATCGGTAGAGTGGACAAGATAGTAGCTGTACTATATACTCGACTCTAACAACAACTCTACCCATGTAAATCATGTTTAAGCTCTGTAAACATTTCAGAGCCTAAAGGACCTGTACAACTCTTTGAAGTTAAAGTATAATCAAGTGTTATAAAATCAAAATTTTACAAATCTTCTAAGAGCTACTCTAATAATATTTGTTGAAGGTTCTAGATCTGAGTAAAAACTCGTTGCACACTCTGCCAGAGGATTTGCCTCAACCTCTACGGAAGCTGTACCTTGCGGAAAACCGAGACTTGCAAAACTTGTCCCTTTCAGCTGCGTTTAACCTGGCTTATCTAAACCTTGCCGGTTGCCATTTGAGCAAGTTACCCACTCTCGGGACACTGCCCAACCTCAAGGTAAGATGTCAATATTTTGATTTTAAATCTATATAAAAATCATATTTATGGAGTGATAAGGTAGTCAAGTTCCCAATGTTAATCTCATGCACAGCTTGAAAAATCACCTCTTTGGAAAACTTAATATACCCCGGTCGCAGCAGACCTGCGTACTCAGTGAATTTCCAAATCAATTATTTGACAATAATAGTACAAGTGTGTAACAAGATTGATCAATCAATACCTGTTGATAAATTAAAGTTTTTGGTTATCCTCCGTAAAATTAACATGGGAAAGAGTATACAGGTTTGCTGCTTTGAGGAACAGTAAAAGTAGACATTTTTATCACAAACTATTTTTATTCTGACCACATACCAAGTTTTATCATTATCTGGATATAAATAAAGGAGTTTGCCAATTCTCCATAAGATTAACATGGGAAAGAGTATGCAGGTTTTCTGCTGTGAGGAACACATAAACTATGATTTTTTAGCATAAACGTATGGATCTCAACCACATGAAGCTAAATACAAAGATTCATCCAAAACTATTGTTTAGTAAGGGAAATATTAATTTTCCCCTATCCTCCATAAGATTAACATTGGAGACTCAAAATACAACGTACTGTGTTTAGATTTTTAATATCTCGGTAACCGTTGAAGATAGAGAAAACTTTAAGGAACTAAATTGTGTAGTTTTTAAGGTGATTCTAATAGTGAAAGATGAAATTTGAAATTTTTAAAAATTACATGGGAAAATCGCAAAAAACCCATTTTTGGGGTATAAAACCTTCCCAAACTACCCGTTCCAATTGTCCAATATGTCTGGTTTACGAACTTGTCCGAGCAAATGCAGGAATACATGACTCTACCAAATTTGGTATCGATCGGACCATTTTTACGAGAGTTATCGTGGTCACAGACACACATATAAATTTTAACGACAATTGTTTTTGGTCTTTAGGCACCTAAAGAAGAAAAAATAACATGGTCCCGGGCTTAAGTCTTACCATGAGACCTACGGTAATAGCTTCTTCCCTATGGGAAATTCGCTAAAACAAAACGTCCTTCCTCCCTTTAACCACACAGTCGTAAAAGAAGCGAAAAGGTGTCCACTGCAATTAATAAGCTTCCACCAAAGTCAGTGTTTCTTAAAATGATATTTACGAAATTTGGGTGGTGTTGATTTGGTATTTTGACCATTACAAGATAAAGAATTAAAAATATTTTGCAGGCAAGTAAATCCCGCTAAGTCTAGGAAATGTAAAACTTTATGGGAAAACAAAAGGGCCGTAAGAAGCGAAAAGGTGTCCACTGCAATTAATAAGCTTCCACCCAAACCGGTCAGTGTTTTCTTAAGGGGGCCCATGGATATGTTTTAGTTCTGGGGGGTGGTGTTAGCGATTTGAATAACTAAAATTTGAAACATAAGACCAGCTGTTTAGATGAACTGAAAACATACCCCTTAGGTCCATCCATGTTCTATCAATGTTTCCCATTCGTGAACATTAATACAAACATTTTTTGTTTGTGTTTGGAGTTCAATAATTAGTATTAAACAATATTTTACGTGTTTTTCATTGCTGTAGTTAAAAGTAGTAAGACATTTTAAATAAAATTCATGCGTAATACATCACAATTTTTGAAATTAAGGAACCGCGGGAATAAAAACAAAGTTTTGTGTGTAATCATGATTACCATTTATGTTTATGCAGTGTTTATTGAACACATGAAAACTCTATAGACAGACTGAAGACAAAATAAACATCATAAATTCATTGCCAATGGTTTTTTTGGAACAAAACTACACAAAAAGTAAGCCTACATTGAATAATAACTCAGTTGTAACCGATTTACAGAGAGTCGCTGTGAGAATGCAAAATCAGCCAGGTGAATTGTTGCTAAAGTGCATGTTTTGCAGGAGCTCAACCTGACAGGCAACCCGCTTGAGACGGTGACCCCAGCTGACCTGGCACCGTTGTGCCGGCTGGAGAGGCTACACCTGCCGCCCTCGCTGTATCGTCTGTCCGGCCCCACTACGCAGTGCCAGTGCCATCGTCTGCTCACCTGGACCTCCCAGCGACTGATCAGTCTGCCAGGGTTTAACTGTACAGCCCCGAGTGAGTACTACTGAAAAGTTCTTAAAACGATTAGTGGACGGTAAAAGTTGGAGTTGTTAAGAGTATTGTAACTCACCATCGAAAAATCTTGCATTGTGGGACTGGTGGTGAGGTGTCTGCCATTTCCATGACGAGGGGGTCGACCAACGAAGAAGTTGCTGGATTGCTGCAAATCACAACACTGTCTTCTTGAGACGCCGTTGATGCTGAGAAACGCAACACAAACCAATTTTAGTCAAATGTAGCCACTCTTGAAGTCACACACTGTTATTGAGGACTACACAAGACACACACTCTGTTTTATAAATGGAGATTAGCATATTGGAGGGGAGGTATAGAACAAATTTAGAATTAAGTTACAATGTTTGAGAAAGCCCATCAATTTTTTTTTTCAAAAATAATTTCTAGGATTCAATTTTTTTCTCATTTAATTTTTTCTATTTTTATCAACTTTTATTTACTTTCCATCCACACAAGAACAATTCATTATTTCCATTCCCTTCACTTTCTTTCACATATAAATTCTTCCCCACCAAGTTCATTGCCCTTTTTGACATGGATATGTCTTAGCTCTGGGGGGTGTTGGTGATTTTTAAGATGGAAAATAAATAATGTTTGTATTTACTTCCCTGTGGGAAATAGGTTAGATCATGGATATGTCTAAAAGGAATGTTTTCAGTTAGTGTAAACAGCTGTTCTTATTCTTTTATATTAAAAATTCAATACAATAGCTCTGGTAGTTTCTATGGAAACCTGTTTCATATTTTCCATCTTACAAATCACCCCCCTCCCCAGAGCTATGACATAGCCATGTCAATATGTAACAGGTTTCCATAGAAACTACCAGAGCTATTGTATTGAATTTTTAATATAAAAGAATGAGATCAGCTGTTTAAATGAACTCACACACATTCATGAACATTCCTTTTAGACATATCCATGATCTAACCTATTTCCCACAGGGAAGTAAATACAAACATTTTTCTTCAATTCCCTTATCTTCAAATAGGCTTTAGATACACCTTAAAACACCCACCAGAGTGGGTCTGAGTCTCACATAGTATGAATATAATGGTGTTGTGATTGCAGCTGGCGCAGATGCGGAGGCTTGCGACATGGACCTCACCGAGGAGATGCGGGTGTACAAGAGCTGTCTGGTGACGGTACCTGCGTCTACCTCCCGACACCTGCTGGTAGCCATGCTGATAGGCGCATTGGTCACAGCCTTTGTAGTCGTGCTGTGCTGGTGGCGCAAGAGTCGCCGGAAAAAGAATTCCGTACAGGATCAGAAACGAATGGACAAGACCAAGAACGCCAAAGCTGCGAAAGCCGCCAAAGCTGCTGACACTCTGATCACGTGATCCGTCATCTCCGCCACAGTTCCTACCTTTCCTAGTATAAGTGATTATATGTCAGCCCCACAGAGTATCGGAGTTCCGGAGAATTCGTTTGAAATCATCTGAAAGTATTTGTCGTTTACACACTTTCTTCGCTATAAACTAGCTGTTTCGTTAATGATGTTCTATAATTAGAGTGATATCTTGTTACTTTTCAGTAACACATCTTTCAATTATATTTTACATCATCATTGTCAGTGAATTTTCAAATTTGAATCTATTTGTCATTAAATTACTAAAATCTATTAAAAATGATTAGATTTTAGGTGTAGATATTTTTCATTTATATTACACATTAAAATATATATCATATTCATATATTTTAAAGTCCTTTGTCAATTTATTTTGTTTATGGAAAGTTTAAATTTGTAGAGTGAAAACTAGTTTAGACTGATTCTCCTTATCTTCCAATGGAATTTGTTACAATGTACTTAATGAATTTTGACTGTCATCCTCATGAGTACTTAATAAATGCATTTATGTATTTTTAAAATATTAAATATTTTTCCCGCATGCAGATAGGAATACCGTTAAATTTTGTTACTAATAAATGGGTATTTGTAAATATTATTGTTGTGTAATTTATTGTTGGTTTCTATTCTTGTATGTAGCCTAACTAACAGCAATATGGTATAGTGTTGATCTTTTTGTAAATAGAATCGCTGTGTGTCTGCTCGTGTTATAAACGAGGTAGTTGCCTTTTTTGTCCTCATAAGATAGGTAAGATGACCCCTGTGATTACTTTAACACATTAACTGGCATGCTGGTCAGATCGGGTTAGCTCAGGTATGTCGGATAAAGCGACGAGCTCACCCTATCAGTGCTATTTTGTGGTTTACTAATTTTTTTCCTACTATAAATTATAGTTGTCTTTAGAAACCTTGATAAATACGCTTAACAAGTACAAAATATCATTTAACTAAAAAAGTTAAATTTTCTTCTTCAGTAATTATGCGTGAAATAGGTGTGACAGTTAATGTGATAAAGTTTTAAATTAATATTTATTGTTACAACTACAGTAACTCTAGCCTAGCAGCAAATTTAAAAAAATCGAACTATTGATGATTTTCCTCCTTATCTTATAAAACAAGATCTTTTATATTTTTCTTTCTGTTAGTACGATAAGTAAGTAGTGAGTAAACTTCTAAAAAGTTTTTTAGAAGATATATTAGGTGTCATCTTATCTTTAGAAATGATTGCAAGTTAGGTAAGTCCTTTAATTGGGTAAATGGCTGTGCATCCATGAACTTTATTTGTAGTTAAGCTCTTTATTTGTTGTACATTTTATTCTTATTCACTTTTTGGTGATTCAGTTGTTTACATGAAAAATATGATCAATTTGGTTTTCATTCCAGGTAGTTGTATATATGTTTTAATTTCAGTATTACAAGTTTATTTTTAAAAACATTTCACATTCATTACAAACTTTAAAGATTTAACGAGGTATAATATAAAAAAATAATAGACCCATGAGTGATTATTGTCAAATTCTCAAGAATATTTTATTTTTTTTATTGTTGGTATTATTTCTCTCCTAATCTAACTTGCTATAACTGTGTTACTATAATTTACTTATTTTTTATAGCAACCATTCAACGACATTTATATTGTATTGTTCATTTCATTTGCAGTTTAATTAAATTTACTATAAAAAATAATAAATCACCACCTAATTTTGTTGAGTCTGTTTTCAAAACTTCACAACAAAAAAGTTCTGTGATTTCTGTACAGGATGTAAAACTATCATTTTGCAATGTAGGCTACCCTGCGTAGGCCAGTAAGATGGCACGATCTACGCGCTTTTGGAGACAAAGCATGAACTCATTGAAGTACAATAACAGCTGTTTCTCTGTATCATAAAAGCTGTCTCTAGTGACTGCTCGAAACAAAGATGATTCTTTTGTGGTTGTAAATCGGATGGTTATCTTGCCACCAACCGTTTTTACATTATTCATCAAACAACCCACAATGTAAAAGAGCTGTTTGGCAAAAATAAAAAGGTGACCTTAACCTTTTTATTTCCTATTCCAGACATTATTTTAGTCATTTGATAATTCAATGCACACATAAAACATTTTCAGTTATCTCAATGGTCAGTATTATGAATATTCAGTTCTAAACATATATTCCCATTGTAAATTGTGATACAATATGTAATTCCTTAAATAAGAAATAAAAAATTATGGATCTTATAATTTACTCAACACCACCTGTTTTTAACCTCGGGATTACATTTATTCTTACATTTATTTAGGACTATCAGAAAAATATTAATAGGAAAATACAAAGCGAAATTAGGAAAAATCTAACGATATATTTTTTTAACAACAAATGGAACTAAACACTCACAATACAAAACTACCTAACCTAACCTAATCTCGTCAATCAAACTGGCCGGCTTTGCGGTTCTGTTATCGCTAAGCGATACGACTTTCTACAATCCTGCAGATGAAACTTGAACTTACTCATGACGATATATTTTTCCGTAATACTATATGTATATTGCAAGTGGTGGTGATCTAACAGAATCAGCTAAAATAATTGTGGTGTTGGTATACAGCTCTAGCTATTTACAGACACTTCTTAGTCTATACATCTTAATTTCTTGACTTACATGTTTAAAATAATCTATTTATTAATTAAAATTCTTTGAAAATTTGACATCAACTTGTTCCTCCTATCCTATGTCCATAACTAGCATATTTAGTCACTGGGTTTAACAAATTCATTTAAGTTGTTTAGCGTTTAGTATAGATTGGATTTATATTATTCCCTTAGACAATCACACCTCCAACAGTTAATGAAATAAGCCTAAATTAACAAATTGTCCAGAATGGGCTTAGATCAAAGTCTAGTAAAGTAATACTACGGACATAAACGTACCCAGAAATCTAAATCTATTTTGGGTATGTAGATAAACATTTATTTCTGTAAAGTGGTTTAAAATCCATAAATACAATTTAAATATATTTTCAATATCATTGTTTAATGTATATTGTGAGTAGAAATGTATATACATAATTTGATTGTGATTATTTTTATACATACTCTGCATTGTAAACAAGTCTGTTATCAATTATATTTATAAAGAAATATACTTTTTAAAAGGGGGTAACAATTTAGTAAAGGAGCTTTTAATGTCACGGTATTATTACTGCTGTGTACCTTACATATGATATTTAACTTTATTTACTTTATTTTTTAAGAACAATTTGATTTAGTGGTAGTTTTTTATGTGCAATAATTTATGGTGATAATTATTTTTTTATCATTTTCCTTTCCTGAGAACAAAATTTAAACTGGGTGTATTTTTTTCAAATCGTAAGTGCCATGACTGATTTGGGGTAAGCAATGACTTGCTACCAAAATTGGTCTCTAAAATGAGAAAAACAAATGGTTATATTTGCTGTTGAAAGTATACTATTGTAAAGTTTTGAGTGTGAGCCTCCAGTTATAAAGTTCAAAAGTTGTAATGTTTTTACATCTCTGTGAACTTTTCCTTATAAGAAATAAAGTACATTTTCCCTTTAACTGTATTTTTATTATCAGTGAAATACTTCCTGTGCCCTGCTAATTCTCAGTATTTTTTTAAATTTTAACTACCCAAAATACATATACAAATTATACAGACGTGATAGCTCAGGGGAACATGCTTGCCCAGTATATCAAACATTGCTGGATCTATCTTGTTGTGTTGTGCAAGGTTAATTGACAGTTCAGACAAATGCAAATGCAGTAAATGCAATGCTGCATGGGCTCTTATAAAACAAAATTCTTTATCCAACAGTAAGTACCAAGATCCAAGAAGAAGTGTATTTTGTATTAAACTAGATCCCAATATTCTTAACAACTATTTTAGTAACTCTGTGATTGATATTAAGAATAGCATTAAGAAGCCCACATGTGATCAATTTTTAAGGCAGTTGTCTGTTAATAATATTTCCTTTAGTTTTACACCAGTAACATGTGTTGAGGTACCGTAAGGTCAATTATCCTGAAAATTAAAAAAAAAACTCAAAAGCCTGTTATTATTATGAATGGTTTCTCAAACTGGCTAGTCAAACCTGTCTCTGATCAAATTTTGACCCCTCTGTAGCCCATCTGTCTTTGGGGAGGGGGTTTCCAGCGGCCCTCAAAATTTCATAAATTTGTCCTATTTAAAGAAGGAGATAAAACAGCCCAGGAAGCTATCAACCAATATGTCTAGTACCTGAACTGTCCAAGGTGCTAGAACATGTAATTTATAATCAGGGATCTAATTATTTTGAAATTAACTCTTCATTGAACGAAAATCTGACTAGGAGTGGACAGTCCACTGAGGATACCATCGGCACTATGGTCTATGACATTCTAGGCTCCTTTGAAAACAAAGAATATGTCTGGGTAACCTCCATAGATCTGAGCTAGGCGTTTACATCTAGATATATTATATTTAGACTGTGTCGACCATGGTGTCCTGCTTCTTAAGCTGGAATTTTATGAAATGAATCTTTTAAAACCTTATTTAATAATCCAAAGACATCAGGTATAGTTTTAAGTGGTGGGGTGAAGTCATCTGTTTTCAACTATGGAATACCACAGGGCCCGGTCCTTGGCCCGCTCTTATTTTCAATATCAATAAAAGACCTTCCACAATGTTTGAAAGGTAACACTTACCTAAATGCAGATGATATACAACCTTTGCTCTCACACAACGATGACATTGTCATTCTAGAACTTAATGCAAAACATTCACTAGACCTAGAAGCTGAAGCTGCTTGAAACAATTTTCTTCTAGATTATGAGAAGACACAGAAAGTAATTTATGGACTAAGATAATTTCATGAAGTCAGCAAAGTTCTAAATTTTTAGGAGTCCATATTGACCAGTGATTGTCGTGGTCCCATCATATTGTACAATTTTGTAAGATTGAGTAGATTTTGGTCTCTAGTCAATGTCTTTGTTAGTTTTAGTTTAATTAATTAGTATACATTCCTTTTGACTTGTAGTATCTTTCATCATACACAACTAATGTAGCATGCATGATCTGTCCATAAGCAATGTAATATTGTTAACTGGAATAAAATTATTTAATTTTTATTTAATTTAGTCTACTCTAAGGCTTTATTCCCATAAACAACACTTAAACTAAGTTAACCTTCAGTATATAACTGATTACCGGTACCTCATCATATTAAAAAGTCCAGAAGCAGTGTTATTTGCTGTGAACAGCAAACTTTGGACCCCAAAAGGAAGAACAAGATTGCACGCAGGACGCTGGTCTGAGTAGAGTGAATTTTATAGAACTTATATTATTCTCATCATAGTGCTGCAATAAAATAGTACTGAGTATGCAGGTTTGCTGCAATGAGGGTTGTTTTACATGGTAATGCTTATAAGGTTGTTCACTAAGTAAAAACAAATACAACATTTGATCAGTAATAATAACTAATAACTAAGCTTCCATAATAACTAAGCGAATTATACCAATTATTTATCCTCCATGAGAATTAATAATATTCTTACAAATATCCTTGAGTGGTGCGCAATCTAGTCCACTATTAGCAAGAAACGGAATTCCGCAAGGTTCGGTGATGAGCCCGGCCTTGTTTTTATAGCCATTAATGACTTGGAACTGCGAGAATCACCACTAAGGTTTGCTGATGATATGACTATTTTGACATGGATATGTCTTAGCTCTGGGGGGATGTTGGTGATTTTTAAGATAGAAATATGTAACAGGTTTCCATAGAAACTACTAGAGCTATTGTATTGAATTTTTAATATAAAAGAATAAAAACAGCTGTTTGGATGCTAAAAACATTCTCTTTAAACATATCCATGATCTAATCTATTTCCCACAGGAAATTAAATACAAACATTTTTCATCTGGTACATGATAAACATATGAGACTTATGATCATATTGTATAGTGTAAGTTGTTCAATCTAAAATACCCATTCTACAATCTAGTCTTTATCTTCTTATTCTTCACTTCCTTCAAGTCCTCCCCCAATTTCTTTACCGTTTCGTGAATTTCAGGGCCGGTCCTTAGTCGAGGAATATTAAACTTTGAAGGTAGGTGGGCTGAATATTTCATTAAAATAAGTGTCTTAAATGTATTTAGCCACATAAATGTCATGATAACGTACTGATTTTAATTATTTTTTACTACATAACTTCAAAAATGAGATGCACGGATTGAGGTTAAAACCGAACGTGGCACATGTGCGTTGTAGCTTTCTAAGTTTATAAATGATTCGTCCGAAAATTTTTAAACGATGTACTAATAGTTAATAAGTTTATCTATAGATTAATTAACTTTTATATATGAGTTTCATATCTATTTCTATGTCAATTAGAAATTCTCTCTCTGCCACTTTTCTGAGGAACACTGTCAATTTCATTGTTGAAGCAACTTAGCTTGTTTGTGAAGAATGTTCTAAATCTCACATCCTCCTCACTATAATCTGCACATAGTTATGAGGAGTGACATACACATACACATCTGTAAAACTGTATAATAAATTGCCAATTACTGTAAGAAGTCTATGTTTGAACACATTTAAAAATTTTATTAGGCCTAGGCTCTATCTGACCCAAAATTCTTTTTACTCTATTGAAGAATATCTTGCTTGTAAAAAGTATTTTATGTGAATCTTTCTAATATCAAAAATGTGACTTTAAACTTTTGAGTCTTTAACCCATAATAGGCTACCACCCGGAAGTTACTTCTTAACTAAACGTAACTGAGGTCAGACTTAGACTAATGTAATCCATGCCTATTTGAGGTCAATGGGAAGACGAGATGTAAGTAAGATTTGAATTAGAATTTCATTGATCCAATGTGATTCAGTGTTCAGACCCTTTGTAGCCTAGGCTATAAGTTACCATAACAATCTCAGGCATACATGGCCTAGTCTTATTTTGACTGCCCCCCCTTCTTACTTCAGGAATTGGTTTAGCCCTTCGTCTGGAACCGTTTAATACATTACTTAAGACTAGACCTAGTGGGTTGCGACATTGTCACTTAGCGAAAAGCTATTGGTGATTGGCGGGATTTGAATCCTGGACATTGGGCAGTTAAGTCCTGCGCTCCCCAGGCAACATTATAGTAACTGATTGTGTACTCTTGCTTACATTCAACCTATTAGTGACCTGATACCTTAAAAAAATTTTAAATTAAAACTTATTATAAACAAATTTAACACATTAAGTGCTACACTACGGTATAATTTAAATTACTCACCCAAAACCTAAAATTTTTTATATAATAAAAACTTACATTTTGATGGTACGAATAACTTACATAATAGATATAAATGTGATGACAACATAATTTACCCTAAAACTGGCTTCAAAGTTAAGTATCCATATGGTACCCATCGCCACCAGGTAGTGATGCCGGACACACTCGCTGTTATTGTGTTTACAACAACAAACAATAAAGGAACAAAATCATAAGAGGGTCAAAATATATTATCAGAAGATTTTCCCACGGGAAGTAAATAAACACACGTGATGTACTTACCCTTCCCTGCCCCTGTTACCGATTTTGCAACAAAACTAGAAACCAAGGACACTATGTTAATTTAACAGTATCAACTCAGGTGGCTACAAAGTATTAGTTTGAAATATGGAATGGCTGAGCCACAGGACAATATCTAAGTTTAGACCGTTTCAAGTATCCATCCATATGGATACCGCCGCACTCAAATTGTGTAAAATTGTTGTGGTTTAGATTTTACTGCCAGTGCTTATTTCAGATTCATCCAAGATCACAGAGATGAAGTTAAAAGATTCAATGTTGTACTAGCTGTTGTTAAATAAAACTTTTTAGTATGCTTGTATGATTATATAATAACCAGAGGCTGTGTTCTGTAACAAGCATAGACCCCAGTATTTTTAAATTGTTAAAGATTTTTTAGTAGTAGGCCTTTGATTGCTAAGTTTTATGTACCTACCCTTTATTTTTTAGGCAAGCTCATTGACAAATTTTTATCCTAAGGCCTTGATGTACTTCAGAACCCCCTTAGGGACAATTTTGTATATAAGTTCGAGTCATTGAAACCCACATGATATATATGAAAGGTTTTTATTAGCTAAAATTATATCACCTTGTGATGAACTTAAGGGGCCAGTGGGAAGCCTGCACTAGGGGCCTACAGACAGAGCACTTGTTGCTACTTGGCCTCGGGAAGGTCTGAGAGAGGGTGATTAACCCCCTAGCAGGGGGGGCCCATGGAGGGCTGCAGGGGACCAGAAATAGCGGGAGGGTCAGTTGCTGGGACGCTGTAAAGCTGAGCTCTGAGCCCTGCTCGGTGGAAAGCCTCTGTCACCAGCTGTTTGAGTGTAATTTGCAGGATGGGACAACTCATAACTCAATTCAGACTAGTCTCTCACTGGCCCCATTTTACTGAAGGTGAATTTGATTAAAAACTGACCCACAAATAGTACAACAAAATCATTTTTTATATTGTCTTTTGTTTTCTGTGATAAAATTATGTTTTTGGTCTAAAATGATTTGTCATTGATGAAAGATGGCGGAAGAAGACTGGGGAATGGAGGAGCCTGCAGCCGCAGTTGATACGATCCCTGTAGCTGCAGCCCCTGAGTTGCCTGAGATCAAACTGTTTGGTCGTTGGAGTTGCGATGACGTTCAGGTCTCCGACATGTCACTCCAGGTATACTTCCTAGAATCTATCATTGAATATTCAAATTCTTAAACACACTGCATGTTTGTCTGTTTGATTGTATTTGAACCTCAACCAGTTGCTATTTATTCAGCAGTCAACATAAGTAGACATGGTTTGTTTACCTGTCTATAAGTACATTTAGCATCATTATGTGGTGAAGGCTTATGTGTGGAAATAGGTAAAACTCGTATTTGAAGGTATAAATACTTATGTATAGGGTGCCAGTCATTGCATAATGTATTTACAATTGATGCTAGTTTGTGTTATCACTAGTTTAACTTAAAACTGAAGTAACTTAGTGGTTGGTACCCACTGGGAGGCCATAGTGGGTTAGCCGACTTTGCCTGCATTTTCGTCCGAATAGGTTCCTGTATGGAAGTGGATCATAAGATAACTATATTTATTTTTATGCTTGGTTAAGATAATCAATATTAAAAATTACAATCCACAGTAAAGTTCAGTAAGTTTTAGTGAGGATTTTACACTCTGTAGCCCTTATTAATGGATAGTGATTGTTAGGGTCTAGCATTAATTATTAATCATAGTCCTTGTAGATTGTTTATATCTAATTAAATTTAAGCAACATTTTGAATTCAATTTAACATTGACATCTTAGGCTAACAGTTGAAAGGTTAAAAAACTTCTATTGTTCAGTATTTTATAGAACAAAAACCTAGAAATGATACTAATTACAGTAATTTATCATTACAAATATTTCTTAATATTTTTTCAGGACTACATAGCTGTCAAAGAGAAGAATGCCAAGTATCTGCCCCACTCTGCTGGAAGATACGCTGCCAAACGTTTTCGCAAGGCGCAATGTCCCATCGTGGAACGTCTGACAAACTCCCTGATGATGCATGGTCGTAACAATGCCAAGAAACTGATGGCAGTGAGAATAGTCAAACACGCATTTGAAATCATTCATTTGCTTACCGGAGAGGTATGCTTATGCCCTTGCTATTTAATTTCACTAGATAATTTACTTGTACCGTAGTAAATTATATAGATCAAATTATATGGTTGTTTTAGTACCAGGCCTAAATGTTTTATAAATTCTGCCTATAGTTTTTTATAGGTACCGGTATTTAAAAACATGCAAGCTTTTCTATATATTTTTTCCATCATTCTGTTCATATCAGATTACATTTTCCTTTTATTATTAATTATGTCTTGGTATAAATATTTATCATGAATGAAGTAGTTAAATCATAAAGGTAAATGAAATTATGTCGAAGAATGTGGTAGAATTTGTTGTCAACTTCTTAGCCTAGATAAAATAATCACTTTTAAAATACGTAGTCTTTATAAATAAAATTAGAGTTTTGTCTGTCACTTGGAATCGTGATATATTTGGTTATTTCTACATTTTATAACCCCAAAAAGGTTCTTCTTAATTTTTGTCTGTCTTTTTATAATGGTAAACCAGGCATTTTTGTTTATCTTCTCCAAGGAAACGAGAGCACCCATAGTTTTGATACTTATTTTCCTTATTTTTTACCTTTTGGAGGAAGTTTAAATAACTAACCTAAACACTATGAAAATGAAATAATAAGCTCTCAAAATCCCAGTTTTGAGCAATAGCCTATTAGACATTGTTTTTCCAAGTTTGCAGAACATGAATAAGAATATTGTTATTTTCTCCCTTTGTAAACACTCTAGGTACTAATAAAACAGAAAATGAAACCTAAATGCTGAATGCTGAACACTGAAACAAAAAACATTAGTCGACCATTTATGATCACAACAGGCAAAAAATATTATTTAAGATTGTTTCGTAATCTTTGAATGCTAAAACAAAAGTATGAACAAAAGCTATAACATTTGATCTATACAAGCGATATCGTATAAGTAAATAACCAACAGCTGTCAATTTAAAATCAATATTTGTTTGTTTACATTGATAATTTGTTTTACACCTATTTCGAAACTATACTGCATAAAAATGTTGTCCTAACATAGATACATTGAATTTTAATAACAAATTTTTTAATTCAATGTAATTGAACAATAATGGTAATTAGTCAAGCTGAAAATTAATTCTTCTATGTATTTTTTGTTTAAGATTACAGGTGTTTATATTTTGTCATGATAATGAGCATCTTTCTTCCTAGAGATTATCTATACAAGTGATTCAATAAAAATAAAATATAACCATCAGCTGTCAAAATGAGATCAGTATTATTGGTTGTTTACATTGGTCATTGATTTAGAAACCTATTTCAAAATCATACTGTAATAAAATTTTTATAATTTCTCTAATTTAAAATCAATGCTAAATAACTAAGCTAATTTTTTATATATTTATTTGTTTAGGATTCCAATATTATGTCAATTTGATAATTCTTTATACTGAATCCTACAACCGGTACAAAGGACAGGCTTTCTGCTATTGCACTTCTTTTTCTGCATCATTTTTAAAATACTTAATGTTGGTAGCCTATAGGGCCTAATCATAATTCTTGATACAATGCAGTATCTTTATTCCTCTATAGAATCAATTATAAAGAATTATACTTAGCCGAAATTAAAATATATATTTTTTCCAGAACCCTCTCCAAGTGTTGGTGACAGCCATCATTAATTCAGGGCCAAGAGAAGACTCAACACGTATTGGACGTGCTGGAACCGTCAGACGTCAGGCTGTGGATGTTTCTCCTCTGCGCAGGGTCAACCAGGTGGGAGAAATAACAATCATTGTGCTATTTATCTTTTTTTTAATCGTGACAAAAAAATTTTTGCTTGGACTATTGGCCTTGAAATCCTTAAATGCGTGATTTGGTTGGAATTGAATCAGTATATCAAATACGACATCAGTAATACTCGATTTGGGTTAAATTAGGCTAGGTTATTATGAGGTTGATTTAGATATACAGTAAACTTAGAGCGTCAAAAATCTGAACCAATCTTAGGAAGTAGAAACAAAGTAGGAAGTTTGGATGGTCAATCTGTCCAGATTTTAGAATATAACCTACTAATGCCTCTTGAACACATAATTAGGCCTACAGTAGTGCCACTCCAGTAGGCCACTGCATACTCTTTTGCAAGAGATGAACCATTTTCACTTCTTTGCAGCCTATTCAAAATTTCAATTTTAATTTGAATAGCATGAAATGTGTGTTTCTTTTTCAGTGTACCCTATAAGTTAGGCCCTAATGTAAACATACACCCAGTAAATCAATCAAACAAGAGGTAACTGAATGCTATTAAACAAACTGATAACTGTACGCTATACGCTACCAGTGACAGGTGGTGGATCAATAATATTGGGGATAAGGCTCATTTCAAGTCACCAAGTTAAGGCCCACTCAATTCTGGGGTTCTATAATAGATTACCACCAGAGATGAGTGCAATAAACACCCTGTCTGCCTTTAATCATTCTTTGGGAACATTTAACTCTTTTTTTATAATTTATTTATTTTAAACATAATTTTTAAAGACTTGTAAGTTTAAATATTTGTATTTTAGGTTAGTGACGATTCACAAAATTTTTAACAATTTTTGTTGACAGATAATATGTGAAAAAAGTATTTGATTTGAAAATTAGACACACTGAATGTCATTCGCCTCTCTCGGTGCGCCACTCATCCTCCGCCCCGCACTGGTAGTTTCTCCCAAAAAATTTTAAAATGTGATGCTGCACAAACCCGTGGATTGGCTCGGATTTTTGACGCATAGATGTTCGACGCTCTACTGTACATCCTAGAGACATCCTGCCAGTTTAACTTTCAGTAATTAATTATATGTTGATTCTAAAAAGTTAAATATTTTTACTATACTGATCAGCTTGCTCTTTGTAAATATTACTCTCATACATGCGTTGGCAATTAAAACATTTTTGGACAATATTGCTTTTCAAAGATTTTCCAAACTGTGGATTTGAAAAACTTCATATTATTCATGATCTGATCGGCTTTTTAATAAATATAAATTGATTACACTTGTTTCTGCTCAGGCAATCTGGCTGTTGTGTACGGGAGCCCGTGAAGCAGCATTCAGAAACATCAAGACCATAGCCGAGTGTGTGGCAGATGAGCTCATCAACGCCGCTAAGGTAAATATTTTTTATACTCTTAAGTTAACTGACGGTTATTTCTCACATGATTTTTGTTAGTTTCTTGTATGGACCACGAAAGATAATTTTAGTGGCTTGGAGGGTACAGCTACCCTTACCCCAAGTCGTAAGTAGAGTCGAATAATTCTTTTTAGTGGGTCTATAAACCCTAATATAAAAATTTTATCATAATAGCTCATTTTGCAACGGCATTTGCAGCAAAAATAATATACTACTTCATTTTGATAAACAACCAAATTATACTTTAATTATTTTGATTATTATAATAGACTAATGAATTTTTCAACGGTTCTCAAGTTCTCGGGTTTTGAGCAATACGATATAGTGTTGCCAAATTTATATTAATCGTATTTTGTCGTTTCGTGTTCACATAGCCACAAGTTCCCCACTTGCATTCTCTACATTTTCTCTTTGTTGGATAATTTTTTACATCATTAGTTTTTAAATTATACCTTTTTAGATAATTTTACTATTAATTAAATAACTAGATTAAGACAAGTTATCATAAATTCACGGATTTCAATATTGTAACACGGCAGCCTGATACGCAGATAGCCAATGACGACGAGCCAACGTCGTCTGTCAAATCTTGATTCGTTGTTTTTGGCAATTCATTTTTATCAATGTAATAGATAAGATTGTTTATTATTATTTATCAATTCAAGTTTTTTATAATTAACTTTTAAGATCTGTTGTTATAATTTATTGGCGAATTATAAAGTTTTATTTGATTTTTGTTGAATCACGCCATCAACTTGTTACTTTTAAATGCAGTGAAGTATAAATTTTAGTTTTGTTTAGCCTATGAAGAAATAATAATTTTTATGATCAACTTAATATAACTTTGATACCATTTTCATTGATTTTTTTCTGATTTATTCTTAGATAAGTGTGATTCCACTGTATCTATTTATTCATCCAATACAAGTCATAAAATACCGAATGAAATATTGATACAACAAACGATATAGTTGATGACAGACACTCAGTCTTTTGTCATCTGTTTAGTGATGACTGGCAATATCTGTTAATCGTCACCAATGGGTTAAGGAGTCTTAAATAATTACTAGTGTACAATAGACATTTAGTAGATTTTTTTGTTATCTATTAATCTATTATTTTTTAGGGTTCATCAAATTCCTATGCCATCAAGAAAAAGGACGAACTGGAGCGTGTGGCCAAGTCCAACCGTTAATCAGTGATTGTTTTATACAGTAAAAGTTTTAAAAGTTCTGTAATTGTTTCATTCAATTAAACCTTCGGTGTGTTCTTCCTTATTGTTGAAACAATAATGTCTCATTCTTTAATTAAATAATATTATTTATCTTGTATTCCAGACATATTTGCTCAAGACTGTCAAAACAAAAAATGTCAATAAAACAGTTTGAAGAAGTACCTCAGAGACTGTCTAGTCGAATGACTAGTTTACCTTATCAAGGAAATTTTTTAAATGTGTTGAAACATGTAAAGCGAGAATCATTGTGACTCCATTCTATTTCCTAATGAAATTGCAAATAAAGAGAATTATCTAAATTTGGGACAGGCATATAAATGTGTAATTATTTGATCATGTTTGAAATCCAGGCAAATTGATTTGTTAAAGGAGGGTGTTTTACCTTTAAATGAAGTATTTTAAAATATAATTTATCTAAAACTCACTATGTGAATCTCCTCTAAAACAAACAATATTTTGAGTCTTCACTCTTTGTCTATTATTATCTTATAAAATGTCGACCTAGTTAGGTATTTAGACACAGGAGCCTGACTTGTGGTGCAGAGCGCGGCCAACTCGTGATTGGTAAATACGCAGTACATCTCCATGTAGTTCAAAATTTTCCCAAAAGATGGTGGTGCTGGGGCTTTCAAACCCTTTTTACTTTCTCCCCTTATACATAGTATATGGAGAAAGTATTGTTTTCGTCAAAATTTTCGAATTTCAGTTGAGGGTGGATATATCCGTTTTGGGGTCCCCTGAATCCAAAAAAGTGGGTTTTGACGTGATGTCTGTCCGTCCGTGTGTCTGTGTGTGTGTGTGTCTGGATGTGTACAGTGCCACAGCCTACCCCGTTGGTCCGATTTAGATGAAATTTGGCATGTATATGTATAGTCACCGTATCTCCAGGCGTTTTTTTAATTTTTTTGATTTTTAAGGGTAGTTCACCCCTAAAAACCCTTAAAAAACGTGAAAAATCCAATTTTCTCAAAAACGGCTCTAACGATTTTAATTAAAATTTGATAGTTTATAGTGCACAAACTACTACATAATTTGACACCACCCGCATATCTGTAAAAATGACGGTTCAAAAGTTATGGGCTTTTAAATGTCAAAAAAATCAAATTTTTAAATTTTCAGCGAAAACAATAAAAGTAAAGTATAACGGGACTGGTACCATTGAAACCAGCTTAAAAAACTAAACAAATTAGTATTTTGAATTATTTGTCTACGACTAACGGTTCCAGAGAAAAGTTAAATTTACTGTCCACGATAAACGCAGTACGTTGTCTGAAAGCGCCCAATGTTATTCTTATGGAGAATATAAAGAAATCAATTTCTTCCTTACTTTCCAACCGTTTTCCATAAAATTTGGTATGAAGTGTAAGGTCAAATCACAGAACAAAACCAGCTCAAAAAAGCTTGGTATTACCGAGGGGGGGGTGGGGGGGGGTGGGGGGGGGGGGGGGGGGGGGGGGGGGGGGGGGGGGGGGGGGGGGGGGGGGGGCGGGGGGGGGGGGGGGGGGGGGGGGGGGGGGGGGGGGGGGGGGGGAGGGGGGGGGGGGGGGGGGGGTTTCCCCCCATACAATTTGAACAATAAATTATTAAATGATATTTAGAATACACTTTGTAGAACATGATAGTTTTATTACAGATTGTCTTTTTTAAATTTACTTAAGGGAGAAAGTATGTGTCAGTCCACTGGTACCGTTTATTTAAATATTGTTTAGCTTGTTAGACCCACTCTTTGAGTTTTCAATTGGCAATGTTTTGATAGTCACCGCTGTGCTTAGTTTTTTTTATTAAAAAAAATACATTTTTTATAAATGCATGGTTTTTATTTTCTATGTAAAATATACTTACAAGTTTAAGAAAATGTATGGTTCAGATGGTTTTAAAAGATAATTCAAATAAAAAGATAACCCCTACTTAGATAAATTTAAAAAATAAATATTTTTTTAAATTTAATAAAAAACATTTTTGGAAAGTGGAAATAAAATTAATGCTTTTCCTTCACATATTACCAGAAAAAAATTGAGCGGTTTTGTGCCACTTTTTCTGAAATAGTAACTATAAAAATTTCACTTTAATTGCTACCCTAGGTGCCCATGCGAACTGTGACTATTACCTCAATGGGTTTAAGCAACCTGTTACTAAGATATAGAAATCATTATATTTAATGATTATTGGTTATACCAAATATCTAAACTTGATACATTTTCCATTCTCTCAAGAACTGTTACCAATATTAGTGAATTTCCCATAGGGAAGTTGTTACCGTAGGTCTCATGGTAGGCAAATAGAGTTATTTGCTGTTATTGTTAAATATTAATATATTTATCGACAGATAATGATTAAACTTGTTAAATATTATTATTATCATGTTATCGATTTGGGAATTTACTGAGTATGCAGGTCTGCTGCGACGGGGGTATTACTATGATTGTTAAAGCTAGTAGTAAGTTATAGTAATTTTCCATTCTCAATTATTGTTGTATAGATCTCATTGTATTTTTGAAAATGCCCCAACTAAAAACTAATTCGGAAGCCAATTATGAGTTCCAGTTTGCCATTTCAATTTTGATCTATATTTGAAAACAAAAACCAGCTACACTTCATCAGATAAGCTTTAATAATAATGAAGTAGGATTTCTGATGAGTCACAATTTTAAATGGTTATGTTTTGATTGAATATTTTTACAGCTTATTCAGATGAAGCTGTGCGGGAGTGATTCAGAGCTCCATGCATGCTTGCAATTTGAAACAGCCTCTCGATTATGTCAGGATTTAGGTAATTGGGAACTGCCAATCACATCATTCTAGATTGTGAACGACTGGGGGCAAGGAGTGCTCCAATAACAAAACAACTGGGTGGGGTTTTTGAGGCTAGTATTGGGAAAATCATATCACCCCTGTTTAAAGCATTTTAATTGGCTTACACATCTATCTCATCATGGGGTAGTTCATGTGTTCATCAATTTCTTGCTGCTTAGCCGGAACCATATAACCAAAAATATAATTGCATTTTTTGCGGCGGTGTGATGTACACCTTTTCTTGGGTGTTGTGACTTACCTAGGTGCAGTATTTTGGTTGCACTAGGTACTGTGTGCTTGGACCTCTTCATTCAATCAAAAGATTATGGGTAATATTAAATATTATTTCAAAACATAGTTTATTGTTTGTAAATATAAATACAGTATGACCTAATATTGACAAAAATATGTGTACAATGTTGGTTGATTATACCAACGATCATAACACATAAATAAGGTTATTATTACTTATTTTTGTATTAACATATTTATAATTATAATAACACTTATTATATATTTAAATTAAATCCTATCAATATAATATTAATATTTATTTTTAACTTTAATTAAATATGGTTTTGAAACTGAATTTTTTGTTTGGAAAATATTGATTAAGCATAAATAATCTTATCTAATATTGGAACAACATTGTTACCATATTGCTTTCATAATGATACAATTGTTAATGTTTAAAACCTATTTATATGATAGCCTATTGTTTTAATATTAATAAGTTAATATTTTTTATGATGGAAGATAGATAAAAAGTAAAATATGTACACTCTTTAGTGAAAGAAATTGTCCCCTGATTATAACACCTTATGATTAAAACTATTTCGTATTTACTTCCTTTAGGGAAATAGCTTAGATCAGTATGTTTAAGGAGAATGTTTATGACGTGACGTCACTTCCGTTTCAAATTTTGGTATAACGAATTGCCAATATAATTCCCCCCTCAGAGCTAAGACATCCATCCATAACATAAATAGAGAGGAAACCAGAGATCATACGTCGAGTACAGTATATAGATTATTTAATTGCTATTTTTTGTTAAAAAAATATATTAAAGATAAAATCAATAAAGGAAGCCACTTGGTTTCTACGTCTTTCAACTCTATTGTTACACAACAATATAAAATGATCGAAACCAGTTTAATGATTGCAGTTTATTGATTATTACAAGTAAGAAAGATTTGTCAACGGATTAATGTTTATAGTGTAATTTTTTTTTACTTTTTTCTGTTAATGGAATTGAGATTGGTTTTTAGAATAAGGCAGGTAGGCTTTCTCGGTATTTTATAATATATTTGAGATTTTGAGGGTATTATATGTTGTTTGGATATTGTAATGAATTCTGTTCTGAATGTTTCTGGGATTTTTTGTATACAACTGCGTAAACGCTACTTCTGCGTTTACTCCGTAAACGTATAAAAGAAGTATTCTTTATTACTTGTAAACGGATAATAAAGAAAACTGGCCTGGCCTGCTGGCTACACTGGCAACACTGGTCAGGTCAGTGTCAGTGCTGTGAACACATGGTATAAACAAAACCTAACCTATAAGAAATCATACTCATAACATAACCTGCAGTCTGTATTTTGTTTTATTTCTGAACTGCGAATTCTGTATAATGGACGAGGAGATTGAAGACATTAATGATGAAGAGATGAAAGAAGTTGGACCAAATGATGGAAATGATAAGAAAATAGAAAAGATTAAAAGGAAAGTTTATCTTCCTGGACAACCTCTAGCTGCTGATGAAGAACTGGTGTGTGATCCAACAGCTTACATTATGCTTCATGAATATAATACAGGTATTATATGATTGACAATAATTGTGAGATGTTATTAATTAACATGGTTTTAAGCATCTCTAGTTAAATTTTTTAATGTCATTCATCCCTAAAAAATGTTATCTTAAAAAGGTAGTAAAATTATTTTACCTAATTCTTCATTGATTCATTACAGTGTAAGATAGAGAGATTGTCACAAACTTAGATTAAAAATTGTTCAAACTAAATTGACTGTTCTCTAGTGGTCAGCAAGGGTTTGTCTCACCTCTATGGTTTTAATAATTGTAATCAGTCATTTTAGCCCTTAACAACCTGGGTGCGGTCTCACAGACCGCTTGAGTAATTTATTTATTTGAATTTAAGGGTTTCAAAAGACGATGACCCCTGCCTTGCCAGGTAGTTGTCCCTCCCCACCACTGAAACCGATCCCTATTCACTTGTCTTCCGGTCGTAATATTTATAGATATTAGATTTGTTTATCGTCTGCGGTCTGTGAGACCGGACCCAGGTCGGTACGCGATAGATTCACGACCCGGCCCATTGTCTAGTGTGTGTGTTTTTGACTCGTATTTCGAAGAGAGGTTTGAAAACTGGTATGTGGATGCTTTTATAAGTGAGTTGGATTCACTTGGATGGTGAAACCACAATTTTAGCAAAATTTTTAGAACACGAGGCTGACGTATCAAGTTTCGAGCATGCATCCGTCAAGTACTGGGAGTAGAGGAACCTAAACCTGACACTGTTGGTGATGGGCTGAATAAAAGAAAGACATATTACTACACATGTGATCGGAAGAAGATAAGAAAAACTGCCTACATTTGCTATTGATGTAAAAAAATGTTTGCCACAAGTATACAACAAAATACTGCTGTAGATCTAAGTTATAAGCTGAAACTAGCTGTAAAGCGACTGTCTCAATTTTGATGATAATTATTTTTTTATATTCATCATATCTTATGGAATGGAAAAGTACCAATAACTAAACACTTTGTCATATTTATCATTATGTTTTTTTCGGTTTTAGAAAATGTGTACATTTTGCATCAGATTTCGCCATGTCCAAGTTTTTAAAATATTATTCACATAGTAAACATTTCAAATACCTTGATTGATTTCCAGCGATAAAAAGTAATTTTAAATGTTTTTTTGTAAAAGGCGGTCTGTGAGACCGCACCCAGGACTGAGTGTAACAAAAAGTTCACCCAGGACGCTAAGGGTTAAGAAAGTATTTTTATTGATGTGAAGTAATCAAAACATTTTCTGTAATTCCTATTGCATTCAATCAGAGAAACCTGCGATTTAATTTAGCTTGCTCACTACAAAGGTGTGTACAGTTGTTGCAGCGACAAAAATTGTTTAGGAGATTGTGATTGTGTTTATTTTTTATTACAGGATCGCCCTGTTTAAGTTTTGACATCATAAAAGACAGTTTTGGAACTGGGAGGGAGGATTACCCCTTAACTGCACACATTGTAGCTGGTACCCAGTCAGACCGACCAAACAACAACAGTGTCATTGTTATGAAGGTACTGTAGTAACTAGGAGCAATCTCAAATGTGACGTGTGAGAAGTGAGGCATGTAATAATATACACTACATTTTTCTATTTACTTATTTGAATACTTAGATGTAATCCTGCTAGAATCGCCTCTGCGACGTGATCGTCAAATTGGATATTCCCCTTCTTTGGGTAGTATAGGCCATATTGGAAAGCTCTTCAACGCTGTAAACGGCCACTTCACACAAATAATCTTTTAATTTTATCTTGAACTTTTTAAAATTGTGTTTTTCTGTATTGGCTACAGGAAGGCTGTTGTAAATTTTCACACTACAGTAGAATGGACTTCTGCTTGCCAAGGTAGAGTTTATTTGCGGTAACATGCAACTGGTTTGCTCTTCTGGGGACCGTGGACTTTATTTGGATAATCAAATATTCGGATAATTGGATAAAAAAAATTGCCATTAAGAGAAAAAAACTATTGATATTGCATTTTTTATTGAATACAATGTAGAAACATATATAATGTTTTAATATAAAATAAATTTTATATTTACTAAAAATCATTCATCTCCCTTGGCCATTGGTACCCACACAGGATTTTGGCAGCCTCACGCATTCGCTTGACTGAGCTTGCAATTGTCACACTCCCTTCGCTCAGACTTAGACTTTTTGTGGACAAGTTTTTTCTGAAAGTGATTCTAATCTATTCTTCTTCTAATTGTTCTACTGTACATGCAACTTGCTCTTCTATGATACATTGTCTTTAGTTTGGAAATGAAACTCCATTTACAAGATATTAATGCAAATAAGTACAGTACAATACAACTATAAAATAGTTTTTTATTAATCATTAGGCCTACACCTAGACACACATAATATAGATATATTACATAAAATTATCATATTTCTATGAGAATTGTACTAAAACACTCACTCCCTTGGCCTGTAGCCAAAAACCATTCGTAGGCCAAGCAGGGTTTTGGCCTCGCCATGTTTCTCTGCCGTGTGCCTCGTCAATTGGTGCTCCTGCTCTTGTGATGTCTTTTTCCACACTGTCCCACCATCCAGTGTTTCATTGGTCTTCCCCCATTTGGCTGCCCTTCTTCTAGATTAGATTAGATTTCTACTTCCCGTAATAATGATCCTCTGTCTCTCCTCAATTCATGCCCCAACCCTCTAATACGTCTAGTTCTGGGCTGTGATTTCATACTTTCTATATAGATTCCTTAACTTTTCATTGTGCCTAATTCTCCATTTTCACATAGGCCCCTACTGTTCCAAAAATCTTCTTTAAAATGTTATTTTCGAAAACAATAGCTTTCTCTTTCCTTTTTTTCAGTGCCCATGTTTCTGTTTCTCTTTTTACTAGTAACAAAACTGGCCGATTAATTGTGTGGTAAACTTTAATTTTGGGTTCACTTGATTAAATATTTTTGGTTAGGATTTTGTTACATGCATACATACTTTTATTGGCCTGGCTAATTTTATTGTTTATTTCTGGTGTTTCACTGTTTCTGCTTGACATTAAGACTCCAAGTTATTTAAAAAGGTCAACTTTTTCAAAAGCGTGTCCTTCAATATTTATTTCACTTGCTCGGTCTTCTTGTTTTTACTATAAACCCAAACCAAAATGGGATGGGCAAGGCTTTAATAGAATCATACAATCTTGAAAATATGACCCTCTGAAACCATACAATCTACCCTGATACTAATATTTTAGATGAATAATATATTTTATATTTTAGTTTATTATAACCGAATCCATCTTAATTTTTATTTTAGATTTCCTCATTAAATATTTCAGGTAGTGTTTTCATTACACGTTCAATCATAATGATACAATAGCCTACTTTTTCAGCTCTCCAATATGCACAAGACACAAGATGAAGAATCAGATTCCGAAAGTGAGGATGAGGAAGATGATAGAGTTGATAAACCTAAAATGGACTCAATCTCAATAAAACATCATGGGAGTGTGAACAGAATTAGGGTAAATTAAAAAAATATATAAAAAGAATAGGAATTGTTTGTAATGGATTTTTCATAATTATTTTATTTTATTATCATTATTATTTCATTTAATTTAATTTTATCATAGTTAATCAACCTACTCATTTCATTTAACCTTGTTCAACCTATTTTAAACCCTTTAGGACCACTAATTTTTTTCAACAATTTTGTTGTACATATTTTTGTTGTTGCTTACATTACTTAGGTACAGTTAGAAAAGACTGGACCATAAAAGGACTTTTTTCTAAAGTTTTATTAATTCACCAATAAAATCATTAATTACATAGCTATAAGCATAACTGTAACGTCGTTTTATTTGTAATTAAGTGTATTTTTAGAGAAGTATAAGTTTTTTAGACAAGTACAAGAAAAAATAATAACAACCACATTTTTAAAATGCATAATACTTTTTTATTTTCACAACTTTATTGAAAACGATATACTGTAGCTCAAAAACTAGACAATTTTCAGTGTAGAAAACTTGCTCAATCTCTTTGTTGGATATATTTCTTATATGGAACAATGTTTCATTTAGTTACAGTGAAATTCATAAATATAAAAGTTTATAATTAGAACGCAACAGAACAGAACATCGCACAAACGACAGAGCACTACGCAGTTATTAATTGTTTTATTCTCAATTTTCAGACCATCTGTTGTTATTGTTTCCAACATCAGATAATGGAATGTACTCATAACATCAATCAGGATATATGAAAGACAATGAGACGAAACTTCCAGCTGTAAGAAACAAATAATTGTTGAAAAACAAAATCATATGTTACGGGCAATGGATCGCCCGCGGCGTCTTTCTCTCATAGCTACGTGCGGGCGATAGATTACCCGCTTGGTCTTTTTCACATAGTATGTGCGGGCAATAGATCGCCCGCTCGGTCCTAAAAGGGTTGATGTTGTTTAAATAAATAAATAAAATAAATTTCTTTATTGCAGGAACAATATACATTGCATTGCAAAGGTCATGTAATGTGCATTTTCTTCAGTGCCAAATTTTTATTTTCAGTGGGGTTTGATCCACTGTAAGGCCTCAGAGTTACTTGGTGTTATTTGGGTTTGGAAGTAGCCTTTAATAGGCGGTTGAATTTAATTTTACTGTAATTTTTATGTTAACATTGGAATATTAATGCAAAATGTTTCTGTCAAAATACTTTTAATCAAGAACCTGGGGATGACATTTTTCCGCTAGACGTTTAAATCCGACAACATACTGCCTCTACCACAGACAGTAAATTGTTGTTACTGAAATTCACAGTACAAAATAGTATGGTGTTGTGCAGCACAAAATAAAAACTGTATCGATGTTCTCCTTTTACTTTAAAGGGCAGCAGTTTGCTTTGTCATTTGCAATTTTGTTGCGTGTTCCAATGTGTTAAAAACAGCAATATTCATGACAATGATCAATTTACTTGATGTAGGTTTCACAACATGGCGATGCAGTTCTGTGTGGTGTGTGGTCAGAGCAGGGCAAGGTGACAGTGTTGGACTTGAAGTCTCAGCTGACAACCCTTGAAGACATGTCAGAAGCTGCAGCCCGTAGGAAAGCTGAGCCAATTAGACCATTGTATGTATTTACTGGCCATCAGACTGAAGGTTATGGAATTGCCTGGAGCCCTACTCAACCTGGTTAGTCTTCCATGACACATAATAAAAGTGAATTATGAAGTAGCTGTTTAGATCAAGTTATATTTAGTATTTAATAGTTATAAACAGTTATTTAATAGTTTTAGCACGTTAAGACAGCCAGTGCTGCGCTGTTTTGGCGAATTAATTCATATCGCTAAGCTCGGAAAGGCGATCCGCAATCGGTTAATAAAGATCAATAAGTTTTTATTATAACCTTTCTGAAATAGGAATCATCCAGATAGGCATTTTAATCTGAGTATGAATGAGGAATGATTGTAAAATAATTGTTGCGTGATCTTGTAGTCTTGTTATTGACTAAGGCTGACATGTTCCTAAGACAGGACTGTTAATTAATAGCCCAGCAACCAATGACATTTAAGAGTTTATCATGGAATCTGAACCACTTTCACTTTTGATTTACGAACTGGTGTAATCATGAGGATGGTCTTTGCGGATGAATGTAGTATTCAATAGTGCTGAGGTTAATCCACACCAGAGAATATTGCATCTACCGACCATTGATGATAACTATCCTTAATTCATGAACTCCAAGTAGCTGGATTACCTCGTCTAAATGGTTTGGGAATTAAAACTCCCAATTCATATACAGATCCGAATCTTGGTTTTAGGGGTGCTTGCAACAGGAGATTGCCGCCGCAACATCCACGTGTGGAAGCCGGCAGACAACGGGTCCAGCTGGACCGTGGACCAGCGGCCACTGGTCGGACACTCAGCCTCGGTCGAAGATCTGTGCTGGTCACCCAACGAACCATTTGTTCTCGCCTCTTGTTCTGTTGATAAAACGTGAGTACGCAAAACGTGATCTGAGTTGTCATCGATTGTCTTTTGTTTGTTTGATACAATTGGATTAATATAGTCACCTTAGGTTTGTTATTATCAATATTATTAAGTAAGTAAGTTTGGTGTAACCTTCTGGCTAAGGTCTAGTGAGAGTTTTAAGGCCGCACTAGTGCATCTAACGTGACCTAATGATTAATTATGTAATTTTGTTGGTTTGATCAATTGGAGTAAAGTCACCTTAGGTTTGTTATTATCAATATTATTAAGTAAGTCAGCTTGGTGTAACCTTCTAGCTAAGGTCTAGTGAGAGTTTTAAGGCCGCACTAGTGCATCTAACGTGACCTAATGATTAATTATGTAACCGAGACCAACTGCTTAAAGTTCCTACTATACAGATCTGAATCTTGGTTTTAGGGGTGCTTGCAACAGGAGATTGCCGCCGCAACATCCACGTGTGGAAGCCAGCAGACAACGGGTCCAGCTGGACCGTGGACCAGCGGCCACTGGTCGGACACTCAGCCTCGGTCGAAGATCTGTGCTGGTCACCCAACGAACCATTTGTTCTCGCCTCTTGTTCTGTTGATAAAACGTGAGTACGCAAAACGTGATCTGAGTTGTCATCGATTGTCTTTTGTTTGTTTGATACAATTGGATTAATATAGTCACCTTAGGTTTGTTATTATCAATATTATTAAGTAAGTAAGTTTGGTGTAACCTTCTGGCTAAGGTCTAGTGAGAGTTTTAAGGCCGCACTAGTGCATCTAACGTGACCTAATGATTAATTATGTAACCGAGACCAACTGCTTAAAGTTCCTACTGAAGCATAGTGAATAGTTACTATAATTAGTATTATTATAATTATTGTACTAGAAATCCATCATGTACCTGTTTCATCCATCATGAAATCCATCATCTACTTTTATGATAAAACTGTAATTGTTTATATGTATTATGTATAGTATGTATTTTTACTGGATCAATAAAGAAGATTTCATTTCATTTCAATCAAATGGAAATAATTTTTCAGAAAACAAATTTCAACATTGGAGTCGAAATTTTTTCAATAATATATTTGTATAGTAAATTATATACTATATGTAATATAGAGCAAATTATTAGGTGTTAAAGGGCATAGAGCTGAGACCATCACTGGCTAGCCATATATTACATACCGTGATTATTAGCCTTTCCACCCTGATTTTTGTTATAACGGAATAGATTGAAAAGCAAATAAAAATATAATTTACATCAATTAGAACCTTGGATCACCCTCGGACCGAGCAATGACGGATAACCGAATGGACGGATAACAGAAATAGTAATAGCGCCGAAACAACTTAGCACCTAGACAGTGTTTGGCGAAACTTCGCAATTCACTGCCTTGCATGTTATAACGGCACCATTTTAAGTCATAATTAGTTTTCATGATAGACTTAATGTGAATTTATTTTAAATGAGAACAAACCAAACTACGCCAGTTCAAGTGAAAAATAATTTATTGAAATATTTTATTAAGAAAACAATGAAATATGAACTGTACATGTACGTATTTTTACTCTCAAAACTTTATGTTGCCGGTATTTAGTTATTAAAATAATCCGTCATTTTCTTTTGTTTCTTTCCCCGTCGAGCTTTTCAGGCTTTTCTAATTTTTCTGAGAAGAAGCATCAGCGTTTAATAATTTATTGTTTATTGTCGAGTCCCACAACTACACATTACCGTTTCTCAGCCATAACAGACGAGCATTACACACCACGTATAAACAGAACTGTTAACAATAAACAGTAAAGCACGTAAACACTAGTTGGCATTGCACTCGAAATCGACAATAACTTCAGTTCACTGTAGCCACGCACCATACTGAACTGAAATGAAACAGTACTATATGTGGAATGCAGAAGACAGTATTAAGGGATTAAAGGGTCACTACCCTTGCCGCCAATGATTCACGCACAATTGCAGTTGTGCAGTACAGTCGTCACTACTCATCATAGAGCCTGAGACTCAAGATCCGACTGGCTAGCGGAAACATATATTATTTTTCCACCGCTAGCGGGGTGACGGTTAATAGAGACTGACGGTTAAAAGGGTGACGGTTAATCGAGGTTCTACTGTACTGTTACTTGAGTTGATTAAGAGTATAAGTGTATATAGTAAGAGTAACGAATTCATTGTGTAAATATAAAATAAACAATCTTGTTATTTAAATTTAATGTTTCCCTAACAGTAACCTTTTACTAAAGTAATCTGAACTGAAAGTTATATAATTAACCCTAGAAGTGACAAGCTTTTTAGTCTTAACTGTAACATAAAAATAATTACTAATATCTTCTTGAAATATCAAAGTTTAAACAAAAAAAGCATAAAACATGCCCCCCCACTTATAACCACTAACCGCAAAAGCAAATCAGGTGACCACTGCAATCCCAATTAAGCCTAAAAATACCGTCAACTTCCACTCAAGCCGGCCACCATTTATTTAAGGTGGGCCCTCCTCTCTGCTTTACCACACATTTGCAAGCCAAATTGGGATTGCTCATGGTCAGGATTTGAACCCTAACACTTCCGAATGGCTAGAACGTTACGCTCGTCAGCGTAGCACGTTAGCCGGTTCAGCCACTCAGTGCATAGGAGTTAGAAAGCGCTTACTTGGTTATAGACCTGCCCGGTAGCAGTCTAGTGCACTATGAGAACAGGTTCAGTTGCTTGCTCCCAGAGGGCAACACGGTCATGTAGCCGCTAGTGTCTAACAAGTTCACTAAACTGACGACAGATGCCTCCACCTGCCACTTCTTTTTGAGGTAAATGTGTCGTGAGTTACGACTTTGCCAGTTCTAGGGTAAAAAACTAAAAGTAAGGAAATGGTAAAGAATGATTTGTTTACAGTCCTTAAATATAAATTTAACTACAGGATCCGCATTTGGGATACACGAGAAGCACCGACCAAAGCTTGCAAGTTGACTGTAGAAGCACATACAAGTGATGTTAATGTAATCAGCTGGAACGACAAAGAGCCCTTGATTGCATCTGGAGGCGACGACGGCTTCCTGCATATCTGGGACTTGCGCAACTTCCAAGTATTAAATCTTACAGTATATAGTCTTAATCTTGCTTACTCCCGTAGCCATTAGAACCCTAGTAGGGTTTCGGCATCACCAAACATTGCCTTCCATCTATCCCTGTCTTCTGTTTCATTTATTCCTGCTCCTATTCTTGGGACTTGCGCAACTTCCAAGTATTAAATCTTACAGTATCTTAATCTTGCTTACTTCCGTAGCCATTAGAACCCTAGTAGGGTTTCGGCATCACCAAACATTGCCTTCCATCTATCCCTGTCTTCTGTTTCATTTATTCCTGCTCCTATTCTTGACATGTCTGCCAACACACTGTCTCACCCTTTAGTGATCCTTTTTACACCTTCCTGGAGGTCTCCACCCATTAGGCTGTCCATTTCCTACTTCCTCTAACAAAAAGCTTTCTGAAAATTTTATTTAATTAAAAATTAGTATCTCTTTACTTTCATAAAAAGCTATTCCTAACTCATGCAGAAAACCCATACCATTTTTATGCAGAGAAAAATAAAACTGTCGTTAAAATTTTATAAATTATGTTATGTTGTTATTATTATAAAATATATATATTGTCTGTTAGCACATTACTCTCAAAAATGGGTCCGATCAAGACCAAATTTGTAAGAGGTGTATTCCTACAACTGCATGCTCGGACGAGTTCGAAACCAGACATATCGGTCAATGGGAACGTACTTTGGGGGGGGTGTACCCCAAAATGGGGCTTTTGCGTTTTTCACATGTAATTTTTAAAATTTCAAATTATATTTCACCATTGGAATCAGCTTAAAAAACTACACAATTAACCTTAAAGTTTTTCTCTATCTTAAACGGTTACCGAGATATAAAAAAAATCACACAGTACATTGTATTTTAACTCCAATGTTAATCTATGGAGATTAGGAAAAATTAATATTTCCCATATTAATGAATATTTTATGGATAAAACTTGATATTTTAGGTTCATGTGGTTGAGATCTACCCATTTATGCTTAAAAATCATAGTTTTATGTGTAACATGGCAGACCTGCATACTCTTTCATAATTATCATATAGGGAATAGGCAAACTCCTTTATTTATGGACAGATGTTGATGAAAGTTGGTATAAATGTTAAGATAAAAATTATTTATGGTAGAAAAGACTACTTTCAGGCTTCCTCACAGCAGCAAACCTGCACACCCTTTGCCATGTTAATCTTATAGAATAGGCAAATCTCTCTTGTTTAGGACAGATTTTGATAAAACTTTCTAATATTTTTTATTTATAAAAAATTGTATCTGCTTTTTTCTCTTTAGTTTAAAATCCAAGCTTCCTCTCCATGTAACAATACTGGATTTTGTTTGCAAAACATATGATTCTCGTAATATCTATTTCAAATTTGTTTCCAGTCTCAGTAAAAAAATAATCTGGACTCTGAAACTTTCATCAATACATTTTCATGGTTGTTATGTATGAGGTTAAGAAAGGAGTATATTTTAATTTATTATTTGTAGGTCCTACATGTCTTCACTTAACCTTACTCAATGGTGTTCTGTGACAGACGGGCAGCGCGGTGGCCAGCCTGAAGCACCACTCGGCCCCCATTACCACTGTGGAGTGGCAGCCCTGCGAGAGCTCTGTGTTAGCAGCGGGAGGAGAAGACGATCAGATATCACTATGGGACTTGGCGGTGGAACGTGATGACACCGACAATGACCAAGATGTCAAGGTAACTCAGTTAGTTTGGAACTTAAAAAACCTATTGAAAATAACTCTTTTCTACTAACTAAAAACTTAATTATGCAAATAATTATACATGACACTAATTGATCTCGGACTATTTATCTTTGTGTTTGTGTGTATATTTATTTTAACTTGTTTTGGTCAAACAAATAGACAAATTAAAAATTTATAACTGTACAAATATTTTGATTAATTGAGTTATTAGTATTGTATATTTGTATTATTCTACTGTAGGCTACATGATAAAAAATTAAGTTGTCAGAAATGACAAATTATAGCAGTGTAAATCACACATATTTCACAGTATCACTCTTGATATCAGAAGTTGTGGAATATGTAGTGAAATATACCAATTGAAAGATATGATTCAAGAACTTTTAGTCATTAAGTACAGCTTATGGTACAATAGATATATACCATGTATAGTCCATTTTCTCCCTCAGGAAATTGTTACCCGAAGGCGTAGTAGTTTTAGTAAAAGTTTACTTCAGGAGAAATGATTTGACATTACTCTCTAGATACACAAATATTTATTTCCAAAAGATACTGTTGCTTATAGGGATTAAGTTCAACAAATTAAAAACTCACCTTTTCTTTACAAAAAAAAAAAATGCTTTTGGAATGGTATGTCGTTGTTAGTTTCTGTCCTAAAAAATCAAATGGCAAATAGTCAATGATCCTTGATTTAGTGAAACAGTTCTCTTGCAGGGAGGAGGGAGGGTCTGCTGAACTGCCATCATCTGTTAGTTATAGTTGAGACTAGAACTAACTCATAGAGTTCGCTGTTTTGCCGCTACAGTAAGCTTCGTCTGAAGGGCTTAATTCGGAAGATCTTGGGTTTGAATCCTGGACATAAGCAATCCCGATTTGAATTACAAAATGTGTGGCCTTTAATAGGTTGGCTATAAAGTTGGCAGTTGAGTTTGTAGGGTTAAGTGGGATTGCAACGTCTTTAAATTGCATCAACAAAAAACAATAAACTACTAGGGCCCGAATCCGACTTAGGATTTACAAGGTGAGCACTATACCACTGAGCTTCTGTTTTGTGCAGGACTTGCCACCTCAGCTAATGTTCATACATCAAGGCCAGACGGAAGTAAAGGAGCTTCATTGGCACCCTCAGCAACTCGGTGTCATCATCAGTACAGCCAACAGTGGATTTAACATCTTCCGTACAATCAGTGTGTAATAAACTGTTATTTTTTACCTTGTGCCATTATTTATTACCCTTGATAAAATATACCAGGTCTTCGCATTCTGAGCAAAAGAAAAATTGTTTACTTTTAAAAGGTAGCCAAGTTGATGTTGTTCATCTTCAGTATGAATTTTCTTGAACCTGCAAGTAGGTGAGCTAAAATGGTTGTAGTGTTGGCAAATGCTACCAGACACAGATGTTTATGACACAGGTAATTCTCAAATTCTAGCTCACTAACTCGTGTTACGACTTGCTTTAATTATGTTGAACTCTAATATCACGTCACTACAAAATCCTAAATTTTCACCACATCTATAATATAAAAATGAATCGCAAAATGTGTTGGTAAGCGCATAACTCAACAACGCCTGGACCAATTTGGCCAATTCTTTTTTTAAGATAAATAAATAAATACAAATTTTATTGTCATTAGGCCAATACACAGCAATAGACAAAGTCAAAAGTACAAGATACCATCAATAACAATACATATAGCAATAACGTACAATCTCAATTATCACAGCAAAGCCTATAAGTTTACTATCTACAATAATAATTAGACTCTTTTTAAAACAATGAAAACTTTAAACAATTAAAACTTACAAACAATTTAACAGGTTAAAACAAACAGATAAATATATACCCTGTATGGCCTATATTACAAGATCACAGTCAAAGTATTCATCTAAGTTATAAAATGGATTACACGCAAGCCACTCATGCAATTTATTCTTAAAGTTCTTAAAAGGAAGATTTCTGATGGCTACTGGTAATTTATTAAACAGCTTTAGTCCAACAACTTCATAACTTTTAATTGATTTAGACAGGCGTTGGTAGGGAATATAAATATTGCTTTTGAATCTGGTGTTGTGAACACCAGATGTGTGGTGTTGAGTGAACATTGCCAATCAGTTGAAACTCGGGTAACTTATTTTTTATGTACATCAAAACAGAAAAAATATACAGATTAATCACAGTTAAAATTTTATATTGAGAGAACAAAGGTCTACAGTGGGCTCTAAAACCAGAACCAGAAATAGCCCTCATAGCTTTTTTCTGTAGTAACAAAATTGATTCAACATGACTAGAATTGCCCCACAAAACAATACCATACAAAATAATACTTTGGAAAAATGCAAAATACGAGGATCGAACATAATTATCAGGTACACAGTTTCTCAGGTTTCTCAACAAATAAACAACCCTGGAAAGTTAACAACTAAGGTAGGCTATATGATTTTGCCACGTCAACTTACAATCAATATAAACACCAAGAAACTTAACACTATTGGAGCCATTAAATTGAAGCAGTGGATCCCTATCTCTCAGACTAAAATGCATATATTGAGTTTTATCCTCATTAAGCAGGAAACCATTAGCTCTGAACCAGTTTGATGCTTCCTCGATTGTATTTTTTGTAAGAGTATGGAGACTATTGTAATCATTACTAACATTCAAAAAGGTTGTATCATCGGCATACAGTACAACATGTGAACCCACCGCTTTTGGTAAGTCATTAATCATAACAAGAAATAAAAAAGGTCCGAGAACAGAGCCCTGCGGAACACCTGTATTAATATGTGCAATTTTTGATTTTACTTTATTGACAGTAACAATCTGTTGGCGACCCAATAAATAGGACTTCATTAATGCTAAGCTAATATTTCTAATACCATAAAAATTTAATTTACTTAAAAGCACATCATGATCCACACAGTCAAAGGCCACAGTCATGATTTTGTTTACATTTTTTTTTGGTTATGCGAGTGACTAAACAGTTTACATTTTTAACTCAATAGCATCCACAGTGGACCTATTTTTCCTACATATTGATACTGTGACGTTATTTTAGTTTACAAAGTTGGATGGACTTTTGCACGCACCTTCCCTACACGGCGATTAAAAAAATCTAAATAATTGCCGGGAAAACCCAAAAACAGGGGCCTGGGGGAGCCCCAGCTAGTTGAAAATAAAACTGCTTCCTCAATTAATATTTTGTTATATTTAAACAATAAAACTAGGCAACAGTACAGATGAAGCATGCTGTTTATGTTTTTTGATTTTGTTTATATTATTTGCAATAAAAGATAAGTAAAACTAAATTTACAAATTTGTGTAATAACACGTATCATCTAATAAGGTTTCAGCCGATGATTTATAACAAAATTAGCTGATTTTGAAGTAATTATTACTCAAACCAAATCCTGGTGCAAGTGGGGTCCTTGTGACTTGTAAAAAACTTTGATATTGTCAACAATAAAATTAGGCAACAGTACAATACATGCTGGATGCTTGTTAAAAACTCTAAAACCTATGTTTATATTATTTGCAATAAAAGATAAGTAAAACTAAATTTACAAATTTGTTAAGACATTCATTCTATAGCCTTTGTGAATTTGTAGCCATTGAAAAATACTCACCATTGGCCTAAAATGGCTTTTGACTTGTTAATTTCAGTTCATAGAAACTAAATGAAGTTGTCATAGTGTTGACTACACAAAGTCAACTTCTCTTGCCCCTTTGAACTTTGGTACCTAGCCTGATATCCAGTATTGTTACCCTAGGGGATTGTGACAGCTTTAAGCTTATTAGGTAATCTGGACACTGTTTGCTAATGGGCTTGGAATGGTTGCTACTCCCTTCCCAAATAACTCCTTTACTGCCTTTCTGCTCCCCTACAGACTTTTTTCCGGTATCTGTACTGAAGCTCAACTAAGGTTACAGTGCTTGGCCATCTTTTCTGGAGCCTACTAGCCCTATATTCTTATGTAGATTAAGTGATCAATACAAAGTTCAGATTTTAGTCGATCCATAGTCTGCATATGCATAAGTCAAGCTGGGTTGGTTTAGGAATGATCAGTGATGTCTACTGTTGACACTTATCTTATGAACTGTATGTTGGACATGTCAGAAAGTCAATAATATATGTAAGGCAGGGGTGCCCAGCCCCCCCAAGCTTCATGAAGCACCCCCCCAAACTTAGAACCAGCCCCCCCCATGTAAGTTGACACCCGATACCATAAACAAAGGTGTAAATAATACTCGTAAGCACCCCTTATTTTATCTAAAACTAAAAGAAGATTTATAAAGGTATTAAAACCCATAGGGTTTTTAATACCTTTTTAAATAGGGTTCCATCTTGCTTTGTCGCTGCATTTAAACTCAATAACTTTATATTTCACTTCCAACTGTTGTTTGACCTTATAAGGATGTTTATTTTTACACTGTTCGTTCCATTTGTTATGCCTAACGGTAGCATTGCAAAACAACTCTAAACATTTATATTTAAAAAGTTTGCTTTTGGGGCAATTTAATAGTGTAAAAACAATACAAAATTTAACAAACTTACTATCACAACTCAGTGGTAATATTAGTTTTGAGATGGAAAGGGTAACAAACACAAAGACACAAGGGCAACGATCAAATAACCTAGTCGCGCAGCTTGTGTCTGTCGTCTGACCACCATCACGACTCCCGAAGATAACCGAGTACTTCCGAAACTCGTCGGACCTTCCGCTGCCGCCACAATCACGGACGATATTCGAGCACTGTCATTGCCATTTATACATTTTCAGAAGGAAAAAAACTATGTTTAAATTAATACTACGTTCATTATTATTTACGTTCTATCTAGTGATGTAATATATTTTTGAATGTCATCACGTTAAACACTGTTAAAATCCGTTTTACCCCCCCTTCAAAAAAAATTTTTTGGAACCCCCCAAGAATTTCAATGACGCAGTCTGCGTCATAGACCCCCCCTTTGGGCACCCCTGTGTAAGGAAATCATATACTAAATTTGTATCAACAAATAACAGACTTAACTTCTTTTTGATACTATGGCATCCAGCCTCAGGTGATGCGAACCACGAGGGGTCTCTTATAAACAATTCAGACCAGTCTCCAGTATTATACAGCCAAGTGAGCGATCAGGTCTGCAACTTAACCTGTAGAGGAGTATGCCCGTCATGTGACGTGACTAATAGCAGGGCCACGTAGAGTAGGTGTATTGCCACAAACAGTGCCCCCGGGAGTAAGAAAAGAATTATGGATTTCTTTAAATATAATTTATTACTACAATGGATAAAAAGCATATTACAAACACATTTTTCATATTATTTAAATCTCTTAAAACGTGTTTTGGGTGTGATATATTTCAAAACAATGATGCAGGTATAACGGTAATCACCCATTATTGGCCATTACAAAGGAGTCAATAGCTAAATGGCAACTAAAATCACTAGGATAACCTAACGGATAGAAGATCAGTTGAACACTAAGTAGTGCACGTACCATCACATTGGCGCTAAGCCAATTCTCGAGAAACATCGACGATACCAACATGATAAACATAATTTACCGTGCCTAGTAAATTACGCATCAGTTCTAAATTATTCGTTTTTAAATAATACATATTTTATTATAACCAGAAAAAATTCAAATTAAAAAATTATTAGAAAATATTTTGAATGGTTGAAATAAACAGTAAAAAATCATGTTTTAACATTGTATTAAAAAAATTTAGGATTAATGAAGATTATTATTTTAAAAATTCTAATTTTTATGTCAATACTGTGTTTGGATCCCGAAAATTCTATTTTAAAATTTTTTCTTAAATCCCTTGCTCTACCTCCTTGATTGCCTCTATTTTATTTTCAGCAAGATTTGTAGGTTTTGACAAATCAACCATATAAAGCGTGTTAACATAAGGACGAAGTCACAAATGCCAAAACTAAACAAAGACACGAATATCGGAAAACTCAATGTACCAGTTACTATCAGCCGGCCCAAGTACATATAAATCATGTTGTGATTTATGATCATATATGTGAGAGTTGAAAACAACAGCATGTACTCTGTGAGTGTGAGCTAAAAATAGTCTACACAGGAATACCCGATACGCTTTCAAGGAAAGTCCTCTGACACAAATATGTCTGTTTATAATATAGCTGGAAAACATCGAATTAAAAAAAAATATTCGAATTAAAAATACAAAATAACATTTAAAATCAAACTTCGAATTAAAAATTTGAATTACAGAAGTTCGAATTATCCACGTTCCACTGTAATATTATTTTATTCAAATATTTTCAGGCGTAATAAACTATTATAAATATTTAATTTATTAGCAATATTTTAAGAAATATCAAATATCCCGTCATATGACGTAAATCTTCGGGGGGGAACATGACGGGCCTACTCAAATGAGCCCATTTGTCATTACTCTTCAGCAGGTAAATCGCTTCATCAGGAGATTCCAGTCTCCTGCAGAGTCCATTCATCTCCATGTATTAATAGTATTATTATTTTTCAGCAAGGATGTGTTGTAGGGGTTTTCCTAAGCTTGTCACAGGGGCAACTCCATAAGGTGGAAACGGAAGAGACTAAAATGGGATTGAGAGACGGAAGGACTGTGTAACTTTGTGACCTATTCTGGCTCCTCTTACAAATGATGAAATAATCTAGGTAGGTTTTTGGAGATATAAAAGACAAGGACAAATTAATGAGTACTCATAATTTTAAATTTCTTGTTCATCATTCTGATTTTATTTACTTTTATAACAAAGTGTATCTGTCTTAACACAAAATTCAAACTATACAAAATTATATATAGGCCTATGTTAAATCTTTAAAAACACAGGAAAGTTTACAATTATCAGTGGTTGGCTCCAATGTTTAAAGTACTCATTTTTTCTCTTAAAGCTATTCAAAACTGTCTGTTGTATTTTAAATTTATATATTGGAGAGAGTTGAACTCAGCGAATGTCAACTGCTGTCAAGGAAGTGGGTGAGCTAAAACTTGCTTGTCCCAGCCACAGGAATACAGGATATTCGCCCTGCTGTCCAAGGAAAGTCCTCTGACAAAATCTGTATGTCTTTCATCAATATAGCTGGAAAAACAGGATTATTATAAATAATGATAATTCCTCTAAGATAAAAAAAGCTTAGTCTTACAAATGCCCATAGTATTTACTGCTTAATAATAATCAACCGAAAATCATGACTAGAAGTGTCTTGATAGTTATATTATAATTTGGATTAAAATTAGCATTTTGATAATTGCACAAAGTGGAATTACACTTTTTAAGCATTACATATCATATTAAGCTCTACCTTCAAAATATCACATATTATAAGTAAAGCAGGATTTCTACACTCATACAGGCATAGATTAATTTCTCACATAAAATTCACTAAAGCAAGCCAGCATTACCAAGAACATGAATTTAATCAAAGAAATATAACAAGGTGTACATTATTCTGACCATTAAAACTGTGACAATTGAATATAGTAGAGCCTTCCACATCCGACCACGATGGAACTGTAACATGGTCGAAATGGCCTATAAGTCTGAAGTAGAATTAAACAATATTGCCTTCACGTTTTGACAGGCTCAGTGATAACAAGTATTTAAACCATGCATAGACGGATGGATATGAGGTCCAATAAGGGAAGTCTATTGTACATCTACATAAATATAGACAATTATAGATTTTTAGCTGATAACTTTCAGTTATCAGATAGATGGGCATGAATCTGGGGGAACAATGGTTGGGCATCTACTCTAATCTAACTCAGACTTCCTTCCAACATATTCGTGTTGTGTGATGGCTAGATTTGTTCAGGGATTTTTCACCAAACCATATTGCTAAATAGTTAAAATAATGTTACCTCACACTGAGACTTTCTGACGCTGTATCCATTAGTTTAACCTCATGAGAATCTGCACAGGTTGCAAGTAGGCTGAAAAAATATAAAGAAAAAATTAATCTCAGTCGTAAAGGGTAAAACAAGAAAAAACTACTCACGATGGAGTCTAACGACAGAAGATACAATGCAACGTGTCTCTTTTTCTCACACTGAACTTCCCTTTTACTGGAAGTGTTATTCTATAACGGGAAAAAGTAAACAGTTGAATTATTATTTTTTAATCTGTTAAAATTTTGGAGAATAGTAGTTTTAAAGTAAGTAAGTAGTTGAAAATAAGTTAAATTTATAACAGCCTATATTGGTCAGTTGAATTGTAATTTTTTGGACGTTCATGCAAAATTTGTAATGGTGGTATGATGGTAAAGCCATGGTTATTTTTAATGCTTTAATACTGGACATTAAGAACAAGTACCTTGGTTTTATGGAGAGAATTTTGTAAACTGGTCGCTTGTAAGGACTTGATTTGAGGACGGGAGCATTGGTTCGCAGATCCATTAAGGTCACAGTTCCAAAAGAGGAACCAACTGCAAGAGTGTGAGCGTCACTGGCTGCCCAGGTTAATGCTGTCAGGCCTTCTGATGGGTTATCAATGACAACTGGAAAAAAACAGCCGACTTGTATTCATTTTTGAGATTTATTATTAAAACAATTTTGGTAGCCTACTCCTTTCACTTTGATTCATGGTCTGTTCAATTTGAGCTTGATTTTTGTCAGGAAGACAAGCTAGGGTTTGTCAGGTATAAATAACTACAGTATTTTACACAAGTACTAAACCAATAGAAAGTTTAGGAAATTTTTAAAATCTCACTTGTAAGAGAACATAGAATATTTAGATTTGTTTTAACTAAATGACTGAATATATGGAACCAACATTAAACAAAGTTTGAGTTTATAATCCCAAAGTAATGTATTATGTTGTAAGCCTACCTGTTGCAGGTTTGGGTTGTCTGGTGTCCCACACAAGAGCAGCACCATCAAGTCCGCACGACGCAAACAGCTGAGAGCCAGGATCGGAGGAATGTGCCACGCCGGTGACATGGTGGGCGTGAGCACTACGGAATGTGTGGGCAGGACTTAGCTCATCGACCTCCCACACCTTGATGCTGCAATACACGTACATCAAAGTTTCATTACTACAGTGTTAGGCCTAAACCAACGGATAGGATTCTTTCATAATTCTCCACCAGCAAATTTTGTTAAAAAGAATTTTGAGATTGATCAAGATTATTTTTATCATTGCATTTCAATGTTACTTTTCATTTTCAAATAATTCTTTTCCTCCTGGGAAAGTTAAAAATACATTGTACCTTGTACAAAATTATTTAATTTACAACAAAATATCTTAAGGGCAAAAAAGAATACCGGTACTGAAGATAAAAATACTTTAAGAAAAATATTTTGACTTGTTAAAAATAGAGGATGGCCTATAGGAATAAAACAGATTTGATCAGTTTGAATAATTAAACAGACCTTAAATAATTGAAAATTTTAATTGAATAGGGGATAAGCAATTGTTATATCAGGTTATTGAAAGGCTGTAAAATAGAATATGATTGCACTATCTATTCTATTAGAAATAATTATAATTATTTAGAGAGGTGTTCTCCAGTTTTGGTTTATTAAAATTATAGTTATGGGACTTAGTGAAGTTTGATTTTGTACTTGCAATTGGGGTAGGCTACAAGGCAAAAATGCAAGTTCTAAAGTAAAATATTTAATATGTCAAACACAACGACATACGCCTAAATATTAATTATCTATGTGTTTATTGGATCTATGTGTGTTTGTATGTTGGTAAAAAAACAGGAGAGTCAAGACTTTTTTCCCTATTTCCCTTAGGTGGTTAGATTAATTTTAAACAGGAGTCAAAATCTCACCACATATCCATTCCAGCAGTTACAATGCCACTTTTGTCAGATGAAACAGAAATACTTGACACACAACTGTCATGTTCATATCTCACATTTTTCTGAATGAAACCAAAAGATCCATCTTCTTGTTCGATTAGCTGATACATTATAACAGCTCCTGAATCCTCACCTACAACTATCTGTAACAAAAGTAAAAAAGTATTGTGAGTAGGTACAAGACACTATGAATTTTATTTTTTATTTCATACAGCTATTCAATATTTTGAAAATTCCCTCTATTGAAGTATACAGTTTTTTGAGGTAGTGTTACATGTTTTTTTTTAAGTCTAGAGTGGTTTGGTTTAACCCTTAACCTGTTGAGTAACGACAAATGGGCTCATTTGAGTACGCCCGCCATGTGACGTATGTTCCTCCGTGAGGATCCACGTCATATGACAGGATGGCGGATATTTGATATTTCTTAAAATACTACTAATAAATTAAAATTTATAACGGTTTATTACACCTGAAAACATTTAAGTAAAATAATATTGTTTAAAAACGAATAATTTAGAACTGATGCGTAATTTACTAGGCACGGTAAATTATGTTTATCAGGTTGGTATCATCAATGTTTCTCGAGAATTGGATTTGGCCAATGTGATAGTGCGTGCGCTACTTAGTGTTCAACTGATCTTCTATCTGTTAGGTTATCCTAGTGATTTTTGTTGCCGTTTAGTTATCGACTCCTTTGTAATGGCCAATATTGGGTGAGTACCGCTATACCCGCATCATTGTTTTGAAATATATCATACCCAAGACACGTTCTAAGAAATTTAGATAATATGAAAAATGTCAAAATGTGTTAGTAATATGTTTTTTAGGTATCAAAAAAAGTATTTTTCCGTCTGGATGAGCCATTTCAGTTAATAATAATACGTAATAATCTTATTCAATAAAAGCATTCACACAGCATTTTCATAATTAAAATAAATACACATTGGCAAAAATGTCAACAAACAAGGTTATCGAAAGTGTAAACAGCTGGCTGTAGTGACTCGTGAGTTTTCTCGTTAAAAGCAGTACGGGAGCGCACACATACGGACCAAAGTCGCCTGGCAACTAAATTCAGTCACTAAATATTTCAACAAAGCCGCCATAATGGTTTTGTGAGTGCATAGATGCTAAAGCAACATAACCATGCACTCTATCGGCTATTTCATAAACTAAAGCGCAGTAAATGTGGCAAAATGATAAATCGTGAATAAACTCGTTTACCGCGCTGTGCGACCCTACTCTGCCAAAGATATGTCGTCATCCGCCCGGTAAGGGTTAAAATAGGTTCAGAGATATGTAATAGTAGGGTTGTAGGGTACCGCCATTCTAGTATTGTGATAGAGAGTAGACTACCCTTCTACGGTTACAGATCTATACACATACATTACTACGTCGTCTTCATTACTATTGGTCTAAGCTTTACCTCCACTGCTTCCAGATGATGTCCAGTGTTCAAGTCTTCCAAACCATTTAAATGCATATTAAAATATCACTTATATCTCTTTCCAAACCGTAAAAAATATGAACAAAGTTTATTTTTATTTTTGACTGTTTCGGTAGCATTTTGTAATTGCTTTATTTATATCTCCAAAATTTGAAGGGAGGCTTGATTTGCATTAGGGGAGCACAATCAATTGGAATAAACTCCTATATTCTATTAAATATCCCATGCCAATACAAAATATCTAAAATAAGAAACCTTAATGAAAAACTTGACATTTTGAGTTGTTCGTTCAGGTTTTACTCATTAGTAAAATGATGGTTTTCAAAATCTTTTCTATGCTTAAGATGGTCGGTGTGTTTTTAAGATTCTTCCATTATTACTTGTAACTTTTCACATGTTCCGCCCTAGTCTCTACAAGATTACGCCGGGTTTCCATTCAATACTGTCACCTCTGGTTTCAGCCCAAAACACAGGTTAAATGGTACAAACACAGGTGTGCTTGATGCAATTAATAGGGCTAATACTAACCGTTTTACCACTATCAAGGAATTTTCCATCACAGATGCTACTGTCACACTCTATCCCTGTTATACAATCTTCTTTCTTTGTTGCCAATGATGCATCACTGAAATACCAGACAGAACCTCTCCAGTATCTTCCTGTTAAGTTTGATGAACCAATAATTGTGTGTCCATCTAGAAAATCATATAAAAATTTGCTTTTTAAAGGTAGACTAATATCTTTTTAATTACAAGTATTAGGCCTATGCTTACTATGTAGTCTAATTTAGTTATGTATGTACTTTTTTAACTTTGAGATAACATGGGATTAATATGTACCTACATTAAAGTTACCTCTATTTTATACTATATCAATAGTAATATTTGCATGAAAACAAAAAAATCACATTTAACATTATTTTGGAGATGGTAACTGGCTAGGTATTATATCATCAAACAATATAGGGCCTAGAGAATTTTCAATAAATCTTTCCATCAAAGCACAGATGTGTTTCTTTTTCTTATTTGTGAAAGCACACACATTTTCTTTTTCTTATTTGTGAGACACCAAACCATGTAAGTGTGTATTTTAAGATGAATGTGGTGTGAGTGAAAGACAAGTGTGATGAATGTAATGGTGTTTAGGTGTTTTATGCCATTTTTCACCGAAAATATCAGATGATTTATTTGCCAGGTTCATTGTTAATAGCTCAATAAACAAAGGCAACAATCCAGTCGGTAAGTAATAAGTAATAGTCTATACCTAAACTAAGCTTACATAAGATACATAGTGATATTTGTTTCATCAAAATTTTTATTTAAATGTTATGTTCATAATAGTTAAGGATTGCCACAAAGTTCGAACCCCTCAAAGCAGGAAACTATAGTAGCCCCAATCATATCTGCTGAAATTGGAACTGACAAGTCTCATTCTGCCACTAGTATATCTTAGCTTGATGGAATGGACTGACAAAATGTTGCAATTTCTTGGTAGACTTATTATGTGAAAAGCTTAGTCTACCCTAAACTACATTACCTTGACAGAATATAGATAAATTATAAATCTTACCTTCTGATATTTCAATAAAATCTAGCTGTTTCTCAATTTCTAAAGGCATAATTATTGGACGGTAATTTCTATAAATTTCTGCAAATCTGTTTGGTTCTTCAATAAGGTAATTAGGATCCATCTTTTCTGACATGAGGAAGTTTTTCTTAAGTTTGAATTGGACGTTAGAGGATATTTCTCAATAAAGGGTTAAAGATTAACATATAATATCCTTAACGGCTAATTAAGACAGTCCGAACAACCACTACATTAGCTCACTAATCAAATCCACTTTACAAAATACTATAACACGTTTAGACAGAGCGCCTTTCTAAGCGGTAACCCAATCAGAAGTCCAGACAAGACAACGTCAAACTCTTGAAAATTGAGGTTATGTCAGAACATTTTTTTCCGTCAGTTGCAGGCTCAGCTCAAACTATGTAGTTTTAAAGTACATTATTTTTAATGAATATTATCATCTACATTTTGTGGACATCCCAGAGATTGAGCCCGTCACCTCTTGCTCGGAAGCCCAGAATTATTTTCTATAAATCATTGGTTAGCTAAAATTCCTTATGACTTATGCTATTTGCACCTGAAAATATCTATGCACTGTGACTGTACTGTGTTCTGGGATAATAAATCTTGTCTATTGTCTTACATGAAACTCAGATTCATTACCGGGTTTAAGCTAGCTAACGAAACTAACGAATCTACGTTACCAACAGATCAGCAATCATATTGACAGTATTCACGTAAATTTAACTTATGAGGAATGGAGTTTTGACCGTTTGAAGCAGTCATTTTAAGCCAATAGAATCAGACAAAACAATCTTAAAGTTCAAATCTTTGACTGTCCACTATATCAAACGATTAATTAATGTTTTTGGTCACTAAAGGCTGTTATAAACAAAATATTAGAACAGCTTACAAACGACATTTAAGCTACCATTTACCCAATGCCAGTGGATCTACTAAACTAAATTTATAGACTGGGACGGTGGCGACGTCCTGTAATCCAGCTACTTGGAGGTCTCGAATTGTGGATAGTTGTGATAGATGGTCGGTGGACGTAGTGTTCTCTTGTGTGGATAACCTTCGTGCGTGGTCCGCACTATTGAATACTACGTTAATCCATAAAGACCATCCTCATAATTAGACCAATTTGTAATTCAGAGGCCGTGGTTCGTATTCCACGTTAAACAAATACCTACCTGGGTAGGTCGCCATTTCAGTTAAAAGTATAAAGTATAATTATAAATACCCAGGTCCCGGGTATTTATAATTTTTATTTAATTTAAAGAATATTGAGATTTTTTTGCAATTACTCAACTTTAGGGATGATAAAATCTTAATAAAATGTTTCAACTTAATTTCATATAGTCCCTTTTAGCATTTTTCTTCTGAGCATAAAGCATGATTGCCATAAAAACCCCGGGCGCATGGTTGCACTGGTAAGTTACTTATGATTTTTTGATTTCTATGATTGATGAATTTATATATATATATATGAAAAAAATGTTTTAGGCCTTTGTAAATTGAATTTTCAACAGAGAAATCCCTAAAAATTACTCAATATTTATTACATTTAATGGCTCACATTAGTTTTGTTATTTTTACACAAAAGGATAAAAAACACATTATAAAAGGATCAAAGGAACAATAGGTAAGTTAACAGTTAACAATGTAATTTATTCTTCACAATAATCATTGTTTAGTTAAGCTTGTGTGCGAGGAACTACCTTTGTAATAAAAAATAGACTAAATACATTAAGTAGTATTAAGTGGTTATAAAATCTAGGAATAGTCACAATTCCTTAGTCTACTTAAATCTATGATTAAATAAAAACATATATTTCTTTAAATTCCTTCACCTTTAGAAACATAAAAAGGAGTAACATCAGGGGTGTAGTGCTAAAAAAAGCTATGCCGGAGCGGTCCTTCCTAGGAAGGCCATTACTCTTTGGGGGGGGGGGGTAATGTGTAGTCAAAGTCTGCAAGTTCCTGCGTCATTGCGTGGTCAAATGCATGGAATTATGTACAATGTTTATCTATTTAAAGAAGAATTACATAAACCGAAGTTTAATTTTGCTAAAGCGACTGATGCTCCTGGGGTATATGTTGTATTCATGCAAAGTATTGCAGTCGAAGGCAAACGGGCCCCTTTTTAGTAAGGGTTCGCTTTATTTTTTAACCCAAACTGGCTAGTGCAGGTCAAGGAAGAAGAACATATTTGTAGATGAGTTTACCCACCACAAAATACGGAGGAGAATCCTCAAATTTTATTTTGTAAAAAAACACTGCAACTTCATAGAAATTAAAGGCTGTTCTGTAGGAAGAGGGTGTGTTGAAATAAATATGTTAGACGGAGACTAAAATGAATATGATTTAAATGGTTTAAGTCTGAAAATACAAATAATCTCAACAGTTCTTAATTAGCCTCAAGTTTGTTGTAAAAATAAATATATTTTTCAATTAAAAAACTAGATACTATAAAAATATATATGGTCTTCAAGTAAGCCCTAGTGTCTGATTCTGGTGTTACGATGTTGTTAGGTTAGGGATAATGTAAAACGCCTAAAATTGCCTCGATATTGCGTGTTGATAATGAAATGATGCGAGCGACTCGATATATATGTATATACATATATATATATATACATATATATATATATATATATAAAAATTTTAACGACTATTGTTTTTGGTCTCTGGGCACCTAAAGAAGAAAAAATAACATGGTCCCGGGCTTAACTCTTGCCATGAGACCTACGGTAATAGCTTCTTCCCTATGGGAAATTCGCTAAAAGGAGTAACATCAGGGGTGTAGTGCTAAAAAAAGCTATGCCGGAGCGGTCCTTCCTAGGAAGGCCATTACTCTTTGGGGGGGGGGGGGGGTAATGTGTAGTCAAAGTCTGCAAGTTCCTGCGTCATTGCGTGGTCAAACGCATGGAACTATGTACAATGTTCATCTATTTAAAGAAGAATTACATAAACCGAAGTTTAATTTTGCTAAAGCGACTGATGCTCCTGGGGTATATGTTGTATTCATGCAAAGTATTGCAGTCGAAGGCAAACGGGCCCCTTTTTAGTAAGGGTTCGCTTTATTTTTTAACCCAAACTGGCTAGTGCAGGTCAAGGAAGAAGAACATATTTGTAGATGAGTTTACCCACCACAAAATACGGAGGAGAATCCTCAAATTTTATTTTGTAAAAAAACACCGCAACTTCATAGAAATTAAAGGCTGTTCTGTAGGAAGAGGGTGTGTTGAAATAAATATGTTAGACGGAGACTAAAATGAATATGATTTAAATGGTTTAAGTCTGAAAATACAAATAATCTCAACAGTTCTTAATTAGCCTCAAGTTTGTTGTAAAAATAAATATATTTTTCAATTAAAAAACTAGATACTATAAAAATATATATGGTCTTCAAGTAAGCCCTAGTGTCTGATTCTGGTGTTACGATGTTGTTAGGTTAGGGATAATGTAAAACGCCTAAAATTGCCTCGATATTGCGTGTTGATAATGAAATGATGCGAGCGACTCGCTTACCTACCAAGCTCTAAAAAAGGCAAAGTACAAAAGTATAAAAACCTGAGTTTCGGTTGCACAAGCTGTGCCGGAGCGCTGCGGCTCCACTACACAATGAGTAACATGATAAATTGAAGAATTTTTTCAATGCCAAATGTCAAATTATATATATATATATATATATATATATATATATATAAAATATATATATAAATATAGATAAAAATAAATAATTTCATAACATAGAAGTTAATATATAACCTAATTAAGTCAAACATGTAGAAGAATAAATAATTTCTCAAACAAAAAAAAAATGCAATTATGCAAAAAATAAAATAGTACATTTACAAACAATTTAAAAGAAAAAATATTTATATATATAAATATATTTATATATATAAATTATATATATATAAAACAACTTTATCTAAATTCAAACATATACATTTATAGAAAAAATTCTTGTTGCATGAAAAAATAACTAATAAGGTCAAATACAATTTAAATATAATCTATTCTCTATTATTATTTGTTAACATACGTTTTTATGATACACCTAAAATTTAAGTCTCCCACATTGCAGAAACTTTTAAAAGAAAAACCCTATTTCATTAAAATGATATGAAAAATAACACTTAATTTAAGCAAATTTACTCTCAACTTCCAATGCGTTTAGTGAAATTCCTAAATGAAAATTAAGTTATAATAATTATTGTAGTTAGTATAGAAAACCCTGGATTATTTTATAGGTTTCTAGATATAAAAAATAACATTTGTTTCAAGACTATATCTAAATAAATAAAATTTCTTGTTGTCGAGGAATTATGATATTTTTACGTTTTATACCCCAGGAAAGTTAAAATGGGTCTTTTCTCAATTTCTTTTATTTTGTAACGCTTCTCAATGAAAATGAGAGCTCCCACTGTTGTCTTATAAAACTTATTTTATTATTCTACACCTTTAAGGCTGACCCTAAACTGACCAACACAACCAATACAAAATTATGTCTCAGCTCTGGGGTGGACATCATTTGGTTATGAGAACAGATGCTTAGAGACACTGAACACAGTAAAAATATTCTCTTCAGTCATATCTATCCTATTTTACACAGGGAAGTAAATACTGTACATTTTTTCAAAAATTCTAAACTAAAAAAAATTCAAAATTCATTTTATCTATGAAAGTGATTTAATAGAGAAATAACCATAAGATTTAATTTAAAATCAATATTAGTTTGTTTTCCAAAACTATACTACAATAAGTTATTATTTTAGGTACCTAAATTTTATTAGCAAAACGAATGTTCTAATTTATCTAAATTTGAATTAATGCTAAATAATTGAGCAGAAAAAATGAAGAAAATCAATAAAAAACCATGACTTATAATTTATGGAAAATCAATGAAAACCATAAAACCCATAAATTATAATTCATATGAAATTGATAAAAAAATCATGAAAAACCATAATTCATGAAAATCATAAAAACCCGTGAATTATATTTATGGAAAATCAATAAGAAAACATGAATTATAATTCATAAAAAATTAATATAGATCATTAACAAACCATGAATTATGATTCATGGTTAACCATTAAAAAACGTTAAAAACATTTAAAAACCATGGAAAATTAATTCATGGAAAATCAATAAATCATAAAAACCTATGAATTATGATTAATGAATAATTTATGATTAAATCATTAAAAAACATGAATTATAATTCATGGAAAATTGATGGAAATTATTAAAAAACCACGAATTATAATTCATGGAAAATCGATGAAGATCATGAAAACAGTGAATTATAATTCATGGAAAATTGATGAAAATCATGAAAAAAACATTAACTTTCAATGATTTCAATTTATTTTATAATTTATACACATAGTCTCTACAGTAATTAATTTTCTGTACAATTGTTACCAACCAATCATATTTACATATTTAATTCCAAGAACAATCATATAGAATTGTTGCAAAAGGCACTATTCACAGGTCACTTTTATTCAGTCTTTTATCATGTCCATTTGCCTACTTAAAATCTTTGTGTCTCTTTTATAGAAAATTATAACAATCAACAGTATCTAAAATCTCTGTAACACAAAATTAACCATTGAATTTGTGTAGAAAATATCGCTCAAATTGGCATAGCTTTGTTTCTTATTTAATTTTTTCTATCTGGGCTGACTCATATTTTCCTTAGTCTTTTGTAATTACATCCATTCTAAAACATTATTCATACGTTGATAAAGATTTAATTTCATATAGGACCTAGTTCAAAACATTTTTTGTTTAATGGACAGTATTATACTACTTTGAGAACCAACTTTCCATATGCTCCATGAGATTTGATCAAATCTCTATGCGCCTGTTGTATCTCCTCCATGGGATATTCTTTACCCACCACAGGGTTGAGCCATCCCTTTTCCATGCCGGCAACCAAAGCAGATGAGAACGCAGCAAACTCATCCTGAAAGATATGTTAAAGTTTGTTAGGAATGAGAAATTCCAGTGTTAAAGTACATGGATTATGCTAACGATGAATTGATTGGTCCCCTCTTCCAACCAAATAATTAAACTGAAGTATTGAGTGCAATTCCTGATTATTTGCTCATTTTAAATTATTTTCTTTGGATATTTGCCAAGTACCTTTTCGTAATTTTATTTTACTTCATTTATTATTTTACTTGTGAACGCATATCCACACATCATTGGATAGATTTTACCGTTAACGATTGAGGTGTCAAACAATTCTTATTTCTGAACAGTTTTCTGTAATTTATCTTTACACTTTTTTGTTTATGAAACATGAAAGATATGGAGTGCTCTTACAATGACATTTTTCTGCTCCATAACACTAACAGAGAATTAATTAGCTAAAGCATACGATTCTACTGAAAAATTTTTTGTGTGGAATTTAGATCAATGGATCGCATATAATGTTTAGAGAGAAGGGGGTTTTTTATTAGGTAGTTTAGTACTGAAAGTTTATCTTTAACTAACAATTAAATAATAAAAATATTACCTTTTGGATTAGGAAAGGATATCTTCCTAATATCTATCTATATTCATTTTAATAAAAAAAAAATATATATTTGTTTGTGTCTTTGACCTTGAAACAGTATAAAGGCATGCAATAGACCGACTGTCTGACCCCTGAAAAGTCAAATGCATTTGTTCTGTAAAATAAAAGGAGTTCTGTCAGCTGTACACTGTCGAGTTATACGGGTCAAGCTAACTGTTGAGTAGGTGATATTTTATTTTACTTGAAAAAATTAAGAAAAGTTTACTACCCATTTCCTATTTGCAAAAGTTCAAAAGGTATGTTTTTCCAATATTGTATTTCCCACTACAGACCAAGGGGAATCCATTTTAACGTAGATTAAATTAAAAAAAAGACTGCTGGGTATAAGCTTTTAATTTTGTTATAGAACAAATTAAAAATGGGAAAATTTGATTAGATTAAAATACACAATTGAAGGAGTGCTTAATTAATGGCAATTTACTCACTTGATGAGTTTTTCAACCTCCCTCATTAAAAATTCCAACATTAAGTTAACTTTACTTTTATATTACATTACGTATACACCTGTAGACAGTATTATTATGTACATTGAACCTCCAGGAATATTAACTATGACTATGACAATCAATAGTATCGGAAGATAGTTTTTCATCAAAAATATCTTGGAAATCTCTCAGGGAAGTAGAAGAGTAAACTGTGAGTTGGTGTTCTCAATATTAAAAAATAATTTAATGTTAATAGTTTAGCTATATCATACAAAACTTAATCAATAGGTAGGTAACACTGATAAAAACCATTTTACCTTTGTAATTTTCCAAAGGTTCACCCCAAGGCACAGCCCATCAGTTCGAATAAAGTTACGAGGATCCAATTCTACAGTTCCACGAGAACCTACGACCTGAAGAAACCAAAAATAATATCTCAAAAATCTTTAACTACCTTGATAAATATGTGCATGGAATGATTTTTGTAGGGTTACTGTAGGAATATTTAATTCCGTTCCCCCAGGTCCAAGTCTGCAACAACACCCATCTCGTTATTTCAAACCTGTAATGTCATATTTAATAAAACTTTTGGCAGAATACCACCCAAAGTGTTCAATTTCTCGACACAGATTTGAATCCTCGTAGCTTTAGAATTATTGTCAATTTAATTACTTGATTATGTAGTAGGAACTTTACCGGTTTTGTTTTCTGTAAATTAACTCCTAAGACAGAGCCTTCGGTTCGGATTAAGTTACGAGGATCCACGTGCACAGTACCTCTCGAACCAACTACCTATAAATGATGACGTTGTCGTACGTATTAGATGCATTGTGTGAATACAGTCGGTCAGATTTACCGTGTGTTTTGTTCACCGGCTGGCAATCGTCGGTCAAATATATCTTCTATTTCGGTAAAAGGTTGTGGTGAAACGCAACAAACAAAAGAACACCTGCTAGAAATAAAATAACAGCTAGATTACCCACTATGAGACCACCAGCTCTGGCCTTGGGCAACAATCCTATACAGATTTTTGAACGAGGCCAGAGCTGGTCGTCTTGGAGTGTGAAGTTTGGAGTTTCATTTTTTCTGTCATATGATTTTTGCGTAATAAATATGATTTGTCACAAAATGTTGTAAAACATCATTTGTTACTCATGTGATTGCCAAGTGATATATAAAAACAATAATAAACACACACGCTAAACACCAATAAAACACATTAATGGTCAAATTGACGTTATGTTTCTCTTAGCGTTTTAAAAATTATGTTTTGTTATAAATGTTAAAATTACGTTTGTTTGGGCTACATCTTTTACTCTATTTATAATGTAGTCAATATACATACATACATACATATATATACTGTATAATAATCATAATCAGTTTCTGGGATGTAATCACCATCACCACCATCTTCAAAAGAATCCTAATGGGATGAGACGAAATGTTCAACACAGTTATAATACTGTTAGTCGATTTCACCAACATTATAATAACTGTATTGTATTAAAGGTGGTAAACATTTATGTAATCACCGTCACCTTTTCATAGTTTACTATTTGAAGGTCCTAGATTTTCATCCTTAATTTTTTATATTACAAACACATGCTAAACTACAGACAACCACCAAAACGTAACCAAACTCATCAACAACAACACACTTTAGATTAATATAATTAAAATAATTCCATTGAAAATGAAAATACTAGGTTCTGACAGTAATTAATTTAAATTTATACCGCTATCCTGCCATTGACCCCCAAAGCCGCAAGGTCATTTCCTAAGTTGATGTCAGCTCGGTTCTCAAAAATCACATCAAATCCTTGATGGCCCGTTTTAGACAGTACTTTTTGCAAGTGTCCATCTTCCCTGTAATTATTAATTTAATATTACATATATATTAAACATTCATTAGTCATTCATGTATATAAAATACAGTAAACCTTCTTATTTCCGGATATCTCATATCCATCCGGACCCTCTGATATCCGGACGTGATATTGAGAAAATGCAAAAAAATAAAAAAACACTCTCGGAGGCCAAAACCCAATAGACGCGAAAGATGTTTGTAAAACGTGCGCCGGTCACCGAACGCGGGGTTGAGGCCAAGTGGCTAGCGGTAATGTTCAAAAGCTGAGTGGGGGGAACGATGAGTCACCCTAGTCCCGAGCATCTGAGTCTTAAGCGATACTCTCTGTATTCTGTGCTATCTGGTGCAAGGTCAATGATTCACAAACAATAAACCTCCCCACCCCTCCTGTCCCTACCCACCCTAATAGCCATCGCATCACGTGTACTGTAGTGACAACACCCGCATCAGTGGTCAGTGTCACCTATATTTTGCTTGAGTGACCTTGTCTTTCTTGAAACGGTTCGTTTTAGTTTCTATTACTATACGTAATGTACCACTTTGTACTGTATTACACAATTTTTTGAGTTTTGATGTTATTAAAGTGTTAGTATTACAACCAAAATTGTTTTTATTGTTTAATATCCGGATGCTTTATTCCCCTTTCATATCCGGATTTTTTGCTATCCGGATTGGCCGTCACCACATTAGTCCAGATATGAGAGAGTTTACTGTAGTATATTTCTAACAACTTTTCAACACTACATATTGTATACACAATGGTAGTATTTTTATATACAATACCATTTTTGATAAATTTTAAATAGTGTCTTTGCTTTATACCAAACTTATTATTCTAGTTGACTTGAGGTCATGATGTAAAGTGGCAGAAGGTCCACAAAAAGATTTTCCTTTTGTTACATATTGCACTGCCATTAAACATGGGAGATATTCTGGGCAATGACATTTTATTACACACATTTATGTTTGGGATTTAAAGTTACCTGTGATCTACAACGACATCAGCTCCCAGACTCTCCAACAGTTTCCTCCCAGCCTCGCTTCCTGCTGATCCGGCCACTACAGCACCTGCATGAACGAGGAAATGTTTTATTCATTTATTCAATTCAAATTTTACAAAATCATGGCTAAATAACTTAAGCTGTACATGATGGAAGGCAGCAGTACAGCATGTACTGTATCCAAACTATTTTACAGCAACAAAAAACATGCAGTTTTTACATTAAGATTTTTTCCTTTAAAATAATATACAGATTACCTATGGCCACTTTAAACTACGGCTGAAACCAGAGCAGACTAAAGTACACCATATAAGGGAAGCCATCAATAGAAATTTCACAATGTTGATCAACAAAAATAACAATAACATAGAGGCACAATACTAACCCTTTGCACTCCGGCAAAAAATTTTTGTCATAGCCAAAAATGCCAGTGAATTCGCTGGATGGATTTGCTGAAAAATCTGGCTCCTTTCAACAAATTTCTCCATAGGTTTAATAAAACTTGTAACCTTTTTACCTGAAGAGTTTTTCTCCATTATTACAAAGTTATTTTTATGTAAAATTATTTTTTTGTGTTGAATAAGTTATTAATTTTAAACAATATGATTTTGGATGCTCATAGCTGATATGGAAATCATTGGACCCCTATATAGGACCTATTTATATTTTCTAATTCCCTGTTTCGTCCCCAACAAAACAAGACAAAAATTATGCACTTACCTTGATAAATAACAAATTTCATAAGACTTAAATAAAATACCGCTATCGCAGCAACCCTACGCATGACTCAGCGAATTCCCAAATCAATAATTATATATAACAGGTTTGATCAATATCAGTGAAATAAGAGTTTAACTATTTTCCATTAGATTAATATGGGAAAGAGTATGCAGGTTAGCTGTGATGTTAAACACATAAACTATTATTAACATGGGAAAATAATTCAAATATTTCACATCATACATGTAGAGTCTGAAAATAATAAATATATTGGTTAAAAGCAGTTTAACTTTTTTTTATTAAAAATGTAATAGCGGCTTGCATTCTACGTTATACTTTACTTTATACTTTTAACTGAAATGGCGACCTACCCAGGTAGGTATTTTAAGCCATGTATGAATGAGAAATGAATTTAGGATGATTGTGGCGCGATCTTGTAGTCTTGTTACTGACTAAGGCTGACATGTTCCTTAGACAGGACTGTTAATTAATAGCCCAACAGCCGATGGCAACTAATGGACCTACAGTTTAACGTGGAATCCGAACCACGGCCTCTGAATTACGAATTGGTCTAATCATGAGGATGGCATTTGCGGATTAACGTAGTATTCAATAGTGCGGACGTTAATCCACACAAGAGAACACTACATCCACCGACCATCGCTCATAACTATCCACAATTCGTGACCTCCAAGTAGCTGGATTACAGGACGTCGCCACCGTCCCAGTCGTTTTTTCCAATACGTATATTAGAGAATGGTGGTAGCAGCTTCTGGCTGTATCCATATCAATATTAATGTAAGAAAAATTTTAAAAACATACCATGAGCTTTAGAAATTTGAACGGCTGCCACCCCCACCCCGCCACTGGCTCCGTGCACCATAACCAACTCTTTAGGTTGCACATTACACCTACGGTATACATAACATTCTAACACACTAAACAATTCAAAACAAACTGAAATTCATATTATAAATAGATTAAAGCTCAACTCTGTGACTATAATAAGGTTTTTCTAACAACAAGAAATTATTAAAATTCATCTTAATAGCCCCGAACTGCAATTAAATTAAAAGATAATAAATACCTTGGTCAGTCTACAGTTCAATGATTTTAATGGATTTGTTACATGTTTTGGCTTACGCCATTATCAAACAAAATACAAATTTATTGATTTTGTTTAAGTAAATTCGTATTTTGTTTGATAATGCGTAAGCCGAAACATGTAACAAATCCATTAAAATCGTTGAACTGCAGACTGACCAAGGTATTTATTATATTTTAACAAGAAAGTAATAAACATGTTTATCTTTTTTGGGTAACACTCACTGTTATTTTTCAGTGCAGTTCTAGTCGTCAGAGATAAAAACACACAAAAATACAGGGATATCTGATGTCACCAATAACGCACCGGTCAACTCAGTCGTGTCAAGGCACTCTGAGCGACTACGTGGCCAAAAACCAACTAATGGCCGGTCTTGATAAAGGGATTGTTTTTTCGTATCCACAAAAAGTCAACAACATTAATTTAGTGTGGTGTTCTAATATATGTTTTAGTGTTATCTGTGTGTTGTGTATTTTATCGCTGACGGCTACATCTGCACTGAAAAATAACAGTGAGTATTGCCCAAAAAAGATAAACACGATAATTTAAAGTACCTCACTGAAAAAATCATGTCATTCAGAAAGAACAAGAAATTAAGTGAGAATGAGATTATTGTGAGATTCTTAACATTATAACAATTACAAAATACCCCCGTCGCAGCAGACCTGCGTACTCAGCGAATTTCCAAATCAATTACATAATACAGTAATAATAATATATGACTAGTTTGATCATTATCTGTCAATAAATATGAGTATTATTTGCCTACTCTCCATAGATTAACATGGGAAAGAGTATACAGGTTTGCTGCTGTGAGGAACGCTGAAAGTAGGTGTTTCTAGCGTAAACAATTAATTTTTTGAGCATTTATATCAACTTTCATCAACATCTGTCCATAAATAAAGGAGTTTGCCTATTCACTATATGATCAATATGGGAAAAGAGTATACAGGTTTGCTGCCATGATAAACACATAAACTATGATTTTTAAGCATAAATGGATAGACCTCAACCACATGAAGCTAAATATCAAGTTTTATAAAAAAATATTGATTAATATGGGAAATATTAATTTTTCCCTATCCTCCATAAGATTAACATTGGAGCCCCACAATACAACGTACTGTGTTTAGATTTTTTAATATCTCGGTAACCGTTGGAGATAGAGAAAAACTTTAAGGAACTTAATTGTGTAGTTTTTTAAGCTGATTCCAATGGTGAAATATAAAATTAGAAATTTTTAAAAATTACATGTGAAAAACGCAAAAAAACCTCATTTTGGGGTACAAAACCCCCCCAAACTACCCGTTCCCATTGACCGATATGTCTGGTTTACGAACTCGTCCGAGCATTTGTAGGAATACACGTTTCTACCAAATTTGGTCTCGATCGGACCATTTTTACGAGAGTTATCGTGTTCACAGACACACACACACACACACACATATATATATATATATATATATATATATATATATATATATATATATAAATTTTAACGACTATTGTTTTTGGGCTCTGGGCACCTAAAGAAGAACAACATAATTTAAGTGAGTATGTGCCCCCCCCCAAAATATGTTTTGAGTGGGGGGGGTGGGGGGGGGGGTGGGGTTGTAGTGTTATCTGTGATTATAATTTAGTACTGAAAAAATCATGTGAGTAATTGCGCCCCCCCAAAGAACAAAGACGATGATTTAAGTGTGACTGAATGGACTTCTTCCCTATTGGGAAATTCGCTAAAAAGTGACACTAAAGACACTAACCGTGCAATTAGAGCTTTGTAAGCAGTGAAATAAGGAATAAAAACTGCAGCCCCTTGTGAGTAAGTCAACTTGTCAGAGAGAGGTATCAAATCTGCGACATCGCATGCAGCGAATTCTGCATAGCCGCCATAGTTCGGGGCGCGAAGAGCACAGACCACTCGATCCCCTACCTGAAGTGAAACACGTCTTCTTATTACACACATTAAGTATGTTTTCTTTATGCATTTAAGTAAATTGCTATAACTTACTGTGTATTTTATAATGTGCTTAGTTAATTACAGAAAACTTCTAAGAGTTAAAAGTTGTCTTTAATTAAACTTGAATAAAACTGGTAAAACTTGAATTTAATGAGATTGTTTTTAACTACATTTAACGGGATTAGTCTTTAGATGTATTTTTAAGTTTGACACAAGTTTTTATTTACATGGTAAGGCTTTTTTATTGAACAATATAAACGATCATGGGGGGGTAAATATTTATTAAGAATATTCAGGACTAGTAGTCATTTGGCAATAGGTGGAGGTTTCACAATGAATATAATGTAAATTTGTTTATGTATTCAACAAATTAATTTAATGAAAGCTGATGACAGGCTGCTTAGCTTGATTTTTATAACCTTTTGTAAATACAACCAAATGATTGAAAGTTAAATTGCATCAACTAAGTCTAGGTTAAATTATTTGTTAAGAAATAGAACAAATGTATAATTTAGGAATGGGTATAAAGATAAGTTACCTATAGAAGGTATTGTTATTCAAAATAAAATTTAGATGAAAAATTGTTTAACATAAAATGGAGGTGAAGGAGACTGGCTCAACGTAAATTTTTGAATTAATGCACAAATATTGAACGAATTGATTAGTGGACGATTTAAGTTGGTCAACTTAAATCGCCGGTTAGAAGAAAGGTCATATGATGGTCTGTGTAGTAGACCATTTCAAGAAAAATTAACAATAGATGTGATGTTTTATATAAATCTAGGAAAAAGTGATGGCTGGAATAACTTTAGGGAAATTATTTTTTTACAAAAGGGGAAAGAAATAAGTAACATTACAAATATGGGAAACCATATGAGGAGGAGGTGAGACAGTATTATAGGACATGAGAGTAATCTAGAAACCAAAACCAGGGAGATTGAAGGTTGATAAGTGAGGGGGATAGTATATACATTTTTATTTTACCTTGTATTTGTTTCCAGTGTTGTTTCCAACTTTGACAATTTCACCTGCTGCTTCTCCCCCTAAAATAGCTGGCAGTTTTGGATCATAACCAAATTTTTTCTCTCGAATGTATGTGTCGACAGGATTTAATCCAGCTGCATGAATCTTTACTAAAGCCTAAAAAACTATTTGTTAGTTTGTGAACATTTGTTTCTAAAGTAACATTACTACAAGCTAGTTTAGTATTATTGCAAACTTAACCATAGTTAATTCTTTCAGACTTAAAAAAACACAAAATAAAAAGTACATTTTCACGTTAACTATGAGCTGAAAACTCAAAAAAAGGTTTCTACATTTTTCCTGCGACTACCGTAAACGAGTGATCCCACAAAATAAATTCATGAAGATACTTAAGTAAAAAATGTATTTACTTCCCTTTCGGAAATATCTTAGATAGTGGATACGTCTGAAGGCAATGTTTTCAGTTCCTATAAACAGCTTACCTTAAAATCATATGATGTCATTAACCATTAGACAATTCTTATCAATTCTAATCACTTCCGTCATATTTTGGTCTGACGGAATGCCAATACACCCCCCACCCAGAGCTAGGCCTAAGACATATCTGTGTCAATATAATGTTGATTATTACCTTTGATTAAAAGTATATATGACTAACGCTGTTGATATTATTTATTATTAACACAAAAAACTAACCTGATTTGGTGAAATGTCTGGGATAGGGACATTTTCAACTCTGAGAACAGTTGGATCGCCTGTTCTTTGGATTACAACTGCCTTCATTGTTTTACTTATTGATCTGAAAAATAATTTTTAAATTAGAATGGTAAAATACAGTTAACAAGTATAGTTGGTGTATATCCTAGAATTTGTATATATAATTATCTGCAAGCTATTACCCACTTATTAAAGTTATTAGCAAAAATTTTAAAAATAACCATAATTTCCTTAAAAAAAAACAAATTATGTAACAAAGCTATTGTGATAATCCCTTTGTATATTCAATTTAAATGGCAATAAGTAATGGCATAACAGGCTACATTGGTGATTAGTAAAGATCATTACTATCAAATAACAGATATTAGGAGTTATTTAGGACAAATGTTATCAGTGTTACCTGTTACATACTGTGACCTTCACCTACTTTTGAAAAAAATATATATTATATAAACTATGACTTTTTAAAAACCAGATCTTAAGAGGCTAAGTTATTAATTTATATTACGGTATAACATAATTTCTGAGTTGTAGGCCCTATTATCTTACCTTAACTGACCAATATTAACTGATGGAAATTTATATAAAACACAATTGTTGGAATGAAGAAATGACTTTAGAACATGAATAACTTTTAGTTTTAACAGCATCACTTAGCCGTTATCAGTGCATTACTTGCCATTAGGGATGTATTGATAAGGATTAAAATTGGAATAAAAGTCAAATCAAGTATGTAAGTAGAGATTTCTTATTATTTAAGAAAATAATATTTAATAACTTCAAGTTTGAATAATCATGCAACAAATGAGTAAGTAATAATAAAATATAAATAATAGTCAAACTAGATCAGTTCAATCCCCTAGGTAGTTTGTTTACATATATAGGTTAACTGAGAAGAAAGGAGGCTGCTTGGGAGCAGACAAAAGTGACCGAAGCATTTCATTTTATGCACAGAGTAACAAGAGTCCAATTTTTCCAATAAATCCGTTATGCACCTTTCAAAGAGCACGGGTTTGCCTGTTCTGCGAAAACCCCGTACGGGGTTTAAAGTAATAATTTAAAAGTACTTTTCATGCAGCACAGTCCCGCCGTTCTCCTGTTTATCTACATATTAATCTTGGCCCATATTATGTATTAATTATTACATATCTATGATCTAACCTATTTCCCACTGGGAAGTAAATACAAATATTTTTCTATTTATTATTGGTAACGTCATCTGAGGTGTTCATCCTGGTCGCCTGTCTGCTGGTGGTATTTTATTTGGTATGAACACTAAACAGACAGACATAACCTTAATCTTAATCTAAACGGAATGTCTATCTATAACAGTAATAGATAATTTTCTTAATTCTACATAATATCATCCGTTCCTCTCTGATAATACCCCGTGATAAAATTAATAAACATACATTCAATATTAAGAGAATCGTTTTATGACAAAAATAATGTCGGTGTATTATAAAACTGGGTTGCTTCTACAGTCGTGTGTATTTTTGTTAACAAGTATTCTGGTAAGTTTCATGTTATGATATTATAACAAAATGAAATAGTGAAGTATATGTCTACTGTGGGTTCTGACATATTATAGCTTTTGATGAAGTCCTAGCAAAGAACATGGCTCTAGTATGTTTTTGTTTCCTTTATAATCATCAGTTTCTCTTTTTTAGGTTATAATAATCAGTTTCACTTTTTTTAGTATTGCTAGGTACTATTATATGAATAAATTAGATTATGTTGAAGTTACAGTACTTACTATGTTAATGGGGGACAATGATGAAAAAGTTTTGAAACTCCATACAGAAGTTACAGACAGAATCAACTGTTCCATTGAAATATGCCTAAGTATAATGCATTTTCCTCTCCATGCAATAATGCAATTCTCTTCTTTTTCATAAGTTAGTAAGTCATACTAACTATCTAATACAGGAAATAACTCTTAAGATCTTTTCTAGCGGGAACAACCTATGTTTACCCATTATCATCAGTTGTTGTTGGGCCACTAATTAATTATCTACATTACAATAGATCCATACATTTGGTAAAACATGACCAGTATTCCCTAAAAAAAGTCACTTGTGATTTTATTTATATTGGTTTATCAAAAATAGAAATAAATGTAAGATTAACCAAACTCTACACTTCATCTCAGATACTACTTGAAGTTTTACTTATAAAAAATGTTATTTTTTTGTAGACTTATACCTTAAAGTGTTAAATGTTTAATATAGCATAAAATATTATATTCTAAGGTTCAAGGTAAAAGGTAAAATATTATATTCTAAGGTATTATTATGTTTTAGGTTCAGCAAGGAACGGCTTCATTTTCTGCAGATGATTGCTGGAGTTTAGGTTTCAACAGAGCAAACTTATTGTGCTCTTCATGTGACAGTTTAAAGAAGTTTGACCTCGGTATACTTCAGTAAGTGAAAACATACTTAACTTATACCCTGCCCAAATATTTGTGGTGGACGTAAGTGATGGAAATTATGATCTTTGTATTGGCCTGGACTGGATGATTCCTCCTTGAGCTATGGCTCATCTGCTAAAGACTTTAGTAGGTTGATAGGCCTTTATGTTTTTATATGTGTTTGTTAAAAAAAATTTTAGAGGCTACGAAGCCACCCAATGATGACTTCTGAACTGCAGAAAAGTCATGTTGGTATTAGTTTTGCACCATATACCATTTTTTTATTATTTTAAAAATAACAAAAAAATAAAACAAAGTATAACTTATATAACAATATATTTGTCTTATGGAAACTTTTGTATTTTAGGGATCATTGCAATGAATGCTGCAGTAAGGATGAATCCACCCCAACTATAAAGCGGTATGCCAAGGCTCGCTTAGAAGTGTGTACTTGTAAATTTGGTGCTTATCCTCAGATTCAAGGTTTGTTTTTACATAAAAACATCATACAAATATTATACATTGCAAATCAAGTTGGGGTTGTCTAAGAATGGTTTGAGTAAGAGTAGGTATGTAAGATTTTATATTTATTGAGCTCATATGGAGTTGATCATACATCACCTAATTGTTCCGTAGAGGTAATCTGTGTGTTATTAAGTCATTTGTTTGCCACTCTCTTTCAATGTTGTTGTCTGTAGCCTACTTGCTGTGCTACCAGTACCAGTGGTGTTTCCTTGTAGGCTAAATTAAAAGATTGTTTACTTGCGAATAAAGGCAAGGAGGTGAGATTGAAGTACCAAGGTGAGTGGTATTGTTTTTTTGTTAGTCTTGAAATATTTCACAATTTATGATTTACTTGTGCACCGTTTTTGTGTTACATGCCATCATTGTTGAACTGTTGTTAGCCTCAGCATATTTGCGCCAAATTAAAAAACAAATGAATAGCACATGGTGACTGACATAATATACAAGGTAATTGTTGATTAGCTAATTTAGCTGATTAATTGTTGAATTTTTTGGCACTCTCGCTAATTTTTATATGCCTACCATATTTGCAATGATAAATTAAGTACGGGTACATAGAAGATATTCATATCATTCTAAATTTTTAACGTAGAATATTGATAGTTGATGTTCTATTGCCACATTTAAAGAGTCCGATAATGATGACCTATTGTGACCCTGGTTAATCTGTTACCGGGTTGAGGGATGTCCGGTAGGTCCTAAATCAGGATTTAATTGTACTTGGGAACGGAATATTACAAGCCTTGATACTAAACAGCTGTTCACCAGTGACATTGCTTCGTTTTGCATTCCTCATCTGCTATCATCATTTAATAAAACATTCTAGTAGTTGTACAAATTGGCAGCACTGCTATGAAACCAGATTGCAATTGTGTATCCCAAGTATTGTATTCAGTACTGTAATAGATAAGTTCTTCCTTGTATGTGCAGAGGCTTACCTAATCAAATCAATTGGTTGATTAGAATATTTCCAGCATTTACTTCAAAGATAAGTGAATTTAACAGTTCTACTATTTTTGTTAATGTAGTTTTTCACATACAAATTTATCGCTAGTCTGCAATTTTTAACATTAAGGAAATTTTCAGCGTTCGTGAAAAGCGATCGTCCAGCCAAGTTTCCAAATTTATCCATCCGTTATGTCAGAGGGTTGGATCCAATCATTAAACTCATGGACAAAGGAGGAAATGTCCAGGAGGTAAGTTGCAGTACACCCCATTTTGTACATATAATAGTCATCTCAGGGTAAGGGATTGTAATAACATCGATTTAAAGTTTGTGAGCTGAAATTGTGTCATTACCTTTGCAATCATGGTTGCATACAAGTAGAGTGAAAAGATAATTCATATTAATACAGTAGAATCCCTCCTAACCAGCCTCTCTCTTCCTAGTATTTGAAATATCTGGTCACTTCCAAGAACAGACATAAAAATGTACATCCCATGACTTACGAAGGCTCACAGTACGCTCTAGCTTCGGCAACTCGATTGCTCTCATGGTTTTTGGAGTTTACCATTCAGTTGAGCTACTTTACTAGTTTTAAAGGCTGGATTTTTTTTCTATGTTCAGCAAAAACTTAAACCGCAGACCTAAACTAAAGAGTCCAACATAAGAGACAAATCTTTATTCGGCCAAGGGCTCGGTCCCAAGGTGGCCGGATATGAGGGGTCCTACTGCATTACTTAGCATCATGTAAAAAATTAAAAATACATTTCAAATGGTAGGTAGATAGTACTGAAAACTGAGAAAAAGATAACATTGATTTGTAGAGGCAAACTTGGTAAGAAAAGTTACTGAAGGCAATAGAATCTATTCATTTTAATTTCTAGGTCCTTGCTATTGAAAGATGGAATACAGACTCAATTGAAGAATTTTTGAACACACATCTAGAACCAGCAGATGATGATTATTTGGTTACAAATATGGTCTAAACTATTGTGTAAATGTCAAGTTTAGCATGTACTGCTTGAAGCATTTAATTTAATAAAATTCTTTTTTATACCAAAAGTTTTTATTTAAATTCTTTTACAGTTTACCTTTTTTCATAGTTTTAAAAGATATGGGCTTAAGATATCTTAACAAATAAATAAGATTCTAGGAATTCAGGATTCAAGCAGATAAAGAAAAGAAGCACACAGGTATCCACTGCAATCCCAACCAAGGCATTAGCATGTCTTAGGTCATACATTAGCTCGCAGATGGCAGCACCGGGACAGTAATCATTGACTAAGCACGGCTGAATATCATGGCGGTAAATAGACACTAATAATCACTTTTCACTATCATCGACATGGGCGTGTCGATTTCCACTCAAAGGGTTAACACTTAGTTCACTTCTCCTAGTATTTAACCTATTAATATACTACAGTAGAACCTCGATTAACCGTCACCCTTTTAACCGTCAGTCTCTGTTAACCGCCACCCCACTAGCGCAAAACAAAATATGACGTTTTGCATGTCAGTGCCGAGCCGGATCGTCTTTTGAGGCTCTATAATGAGTAGTGACGACTGTACTGCACGCCTGCAATGTGCGTGAATCATTGGCAGCAAGCGTAGTGACCCAGCTGGTTAATCCCTTTCACTGTCTTCTGCATTCTACTGCTACTGTTGCATTTCAGTTCAGAATGGTGGGTGGCTACATTAAACTGAAGTTATTACCGATTTTGAGTGCAATGCCTACTAGTGTTTTACGTGCTTTACCGTATATTGTTGACAGTGTTGCTTATACGTAGTGTGTAATGCTCTTCTGTTATGGCTGAAAAAAGGAAACGTGAAGTTTTGGGACTCAACAATAAACAATTAATTACTAAACGTTGGTGGTTAATCTCAGAAAAATTAGAAACATGACCGCCTGAAAAGCTCGACGGGGAAAGAAACAAAAGAAAATGACGGATTATTTTAAAAACTAAATACCGGTAACGCCAGTTTTGAGAGTAACAGTACGAACATGTACTGTTGATATTCCATTGTTTTCTTAATAAATATTTTAATAAAGTATTTTTCACTCAAACTGACGTAGTTTTATTTTTTTCATTTAAAATAAATTTACATTAAGTACTGCGCAGTAATCATGAAAATTAATTAGGACGTACAATGGCGCCGTTATAACATGCAAGGCAGTGAATTGCGATGTTGACACGCCAAACACTGTCTAGGTGCTAAGTTGTATTGACGCTATTATTATTTCTGTTATCCGTCTATTCGGTTATCCGTCATGGTCTCGGTCCCGAGGGTGACGGTTAATCGAGGTTCTACTGTACTGAATAACACTGTATTGTGACATTGCCTATAGTATATATTGCGTAGTAGTACACCTGGAAGGGCCTTTTATTTACACAGTTTAGTTTTAATGAACAAGCATTGTAAATATTGTAAGATGTAAATTTATTTATGTTTCTGAAATAATGTAAACCCATTTTTGAAAATCTACCTAACTTACCTACTCACCATCAAATAGACTTAATTATAATTAAAGTTATAATTAAGTGTACACTACTTATCGTGCATATAGATGCCTAATAATTTTTCCATTATGAATATTAAAGTGCTAAAAAGAAGTCCGGTGAAAAGCATGGAGAATACAAAGCTTAGGTCTGTCATTGTGAATATCTTGGCTTTGGTCTCTATAAGCTGTTCATTTTCAAGAGGCCAGCACAAGTCTCGTAATAACGAGTCTACTTCTCCACTGAACCATTTGGTATCCAGGCCAATCTGAAATAAAAATAAAATAAGTAATACTTTATAGTTTTTGTGTGCCAGCAATAGTTAATTGTGACATCAGGTGTTGAAGAAGTTTCAATTCTTTATACAGGTGGAGTTAGTCGTTTTACTATCTTGCTATGTACATACAGTGCAACTTGGTTATTGCGGCCTCGGCTGTAACGTCAACTCGGATATAACGTAATTTATTTTTAGGTCCCACCAAACTATAGGTATTTACATAGGTAAAACCTCAGATGTATCGTCAGTAAATTCGAAAACCTCGTATATAATGTCAAGAAAATCGGGCCGAGATGAAGGCAACGCATAGCTAAAGAGAGAAATTTCGGTCGGTGGTGCAACGTGAGGGCCGCGGCTATTGTTTAGCTAGATACCCCATTCTATTTTTAGAAACGGCATTTTATTGCTGTCTTACTGCTAACCACCCCAACCCCCTCCCCCTACCCTATCCGCTGTCGCCGTCATCAAGGCCAGTGTCAGTGACTCACGTCGCGTCAAAGCACTGTGATACCGTACGTACCCACAGTTCGTGCAGCTATCGTTAGTTCAGTATACGTCTTTTACAGTTTTTTTTTCGTTATTTTAATTTAAGAATACAGTATTGATAAATAATGGCAATTTTAATAGATTTTAATTTTAATTAATTAATTATAATTAATTAAGGTTTTGCCGATTAAAGAAAAAGTGTGAGTTATAAGAGCGTGTGAGGAGGGACGTAAGATAGCAGACGTGTGTTTGGACTTGTTTTTTTAAATCGAACCAGTTGAATTCACCAAACCAAACTTCATTGCGATATTTTGAAACTTGATTTTTATACAGTATAGAGTAGTTCAGTCATTAATAAACATAATCTTTTATGTGTATTTCAAATTACCTTCATTAAAAATGTTAATTTCATGTAAAAAAATTTGTTTTTTTATTTTTCCTCGGTTTTAAATTAAAATTATGAAACCTCTTTTATAGTGTCACTCTGATTTAGCGTCATTAATTGTGTGGTCCCTTCAATGATGTTATAACCAAGTTCCACTGTAGTATATGGAGAAAGCAGTGTTTTCTTAAAAATGTTCAAATATGTGGTGAGTGTATCCATTTTAAGGTTCCCATAATTCAAATAAGTAATTCAGACCGATGTTTGTTTGTGAAACGACCATAAGTAATCACATTAACAGTCCAACTGTTATGAAATTTGGTACAAGGGTGTACTTTGGCATTATTTCGAGAAATTTTCATTTTTCGATTTAAAAAAAATCACCGATAAAAATCCTAAAAAATAAAAATTTCCTAAAAATGGCCCCAAAACAAAAAAAAACTTGTGATACTAAAACATTCAATTTTTTTTCATTATTCCACAATTTTTTAAAATTAAAATTCAAAGTTTTTTTATTTACAGAAATTAGTTATCTTTAAAATTTATACAGGAATTCTGGGGAGCTGTTTTCAAGATAATTAAACAAGAAAACATTTGCTCATATATTGTAATATGTAAAGCCATAGTTAAGGATAGGATTAAAAACGAAAAAAATAATCAAACAACTTGATAATTATGTATTAAAATTTAATTTACCTGTTGAAATCGAAACAAGTAATTGTTGATGGTTTCGACGAAAGGCGAGTTTCTTGGAACCACATATGCAAGGTAATTGGACATGATACACTCTGGAACTGTGTGCAGATACTCTGTAATGTTCCCTCTAAAGAATAAATAATTGTTGTAGGTCTTCACTTTCATGATAGGATATCGTGCAAGTCGAATAAAGTTGGTTTCATCTTTGTTTAGTTTTCTCTTCCTAAGAGTATTCAATAACTGAGTTATTTCTGGATCTGAAATTAGGGATTCAGCTCTCTGAGACTGCAGAGCTAGATCAGACCTCATAATCTGCTCTAAGGTGTTGATGTAGCTGTTTCTCATAGGTCTGCTTAGGACGGGGACCAGGGACCCTTGGAAAGTGTTGGAGAGAATGAGAGCTGTTATGAGGGTACTTCCGATCAACAACTTTTTTGAAATAAAATCTGACCGAAGGTGAAAAGCTCCCAGTACCAAAAGAGAAAACATTTGGATACATAATTCTTGAATGTCATGCCTACCTTCACAACTGATTGCTTTTTCTATACAAAAGTAGAGGGTGGTTATTATACAATATACAAATACTATAAAGATCCATACTTCTAGTGAGAAGATATGAATAACGAGAGAAAAGTGAGATTTCAGTTCTGGCATACTCACGACAAAACAAATTTTATCAAAGAACATTGCCCGGGTCATGCGTATATCTGGATTCTTGTAGTCTTTTAGAAAGTGGCCGTTGAACGCTATATCTGCATTTCCCAGGATGAGGTCTCTTACTGAACCAGAAATCTCATCCCCTACTTGAGTAAATGTCTCTCCATCTGTTGGGCTAAATAAAACGATTGAAAAGTTCATTTTTTGTCCCATAGTTAACATTAATTCATAATCCGGACCACCCACGTACTTTCCATGTTTCTTTATAGAAGTCGGTACCCTTGGGAAAAAAACTACTCGGATGGCTGTACCATATAAGTTGTCAGTACCATGGAGAATATTGTGCTGGATTTCGGATAGTGATTTGATTTTAGATATTTGAATGCCATTTGGTGTATACGGCTTGAAAATGTATGAAACTGGATTATTTGTACCACAAATCAGAACATATTTGTAGATAAAGAAATATTTCCACAGATTATTCATTTCTAACTTGATGTCTTCTGAGCATTGAAGGACCATTATAATGAAAACAGTATCTTGAGACCATAAAGAGCGGTGTGTTATTACAAGTTGGGCCAGGTCTCTTGCCGTCTGCACTGTGATGATCATTTTCTTCGAAGTTACCATTAAAGTTTTTTCATTTGTATACCACTCAACTGAACCAAAAAGTGTGTATATATGTGATGGCATTAAAAACTCATTATTAATAGCTAGTACGGAGACATAATTGCTGTGAGATTTTACAAATGATGCTTGGCAAATATTTAAAAAATCTAATTCGTAAGAATTATTAAAATTTTGATTACGTTTCATTTTTTCTGAAAAAACTGCAGCTGATTCTGTATTTGTAGTTAAATTTAGCTCGGAAAAATTAAAATCTTCTTTAGTGTCAGTGACACTTTCACTAATGTCATTTTGAAAGTATAACTTTGATTCCACTGATAAAATAAAGTAACATATTGTGACACAGATCGTATTTAAATTCATTTAATTAAACCCTAAATACCTTTAAAAATAGTGGTTATTTCTTGTAAAATATTTTCCTGGTTAATACAGTTGCGTATTTGACAGTCCACACAAAACTACTGTTCTGAAGATGTTTGGTCTGTGAGTACCTTTTACTAATTTTCTAATGTTGGTTTATCATTTGTGTTAATATTTCCTTCTAATGAACGAAACATTTTCATGAAGAGCACTCACAATGTCTTTGTTAATTTAGATCAATATTTTCAAACTGATCATTATTTCTCTCGCTTTTAATCCCTAAAAAATTGATTATAGTTTATTTAGGATCTTTTTTTAAATATTAGGGTCTCTTTCCTTCATTACAATCCATTAATTTTATTCCTAATTAATGAACTAATTAGGAATAAAATTAATAGATACTACAGCTGCAAGTTGGTAGCCTTTTATCTCTTTAAGAAAAGAATTAGCTAAAAATTTTAAACTTGGTTTAATTAATTGGAATGGATATCTAAACTATTTTATCATGTAAAGGCAAGTTAACATAAACAAAATAACTTTTACAGTGCAAGAACTTAGTTTCATTAAATGTAAAGTGCCAAATAAAGTAATTGATTTAATATTTTGCCAATTTATGGCAAAAATTAATATCACAATTTATAAATTATCAAGCTATTGTATATTTATGTCACCTTAAACTACCAGGAATTGATACAGTTTATTAAAATGTGACCCAAAACGATTAACAGAATTGAATAGAATTTGTATTGTAATAATGACATCTGAACTTGTGATGGTATATGCGATCTACAAATGCAAATCTGGTTCTCTGCACTTAATAATGTGTTATAGAAAAATAACATTTTAACATAGTTTGCTTGAAAGCGTTGGATTTCTGTAGTGTTGGATCATTGTAAGAGCTAGTTAGTTAAGTGTTTAAATGCAGTAAATAAAAAATACTTTCCTGGGTTAAAAATGTCATTGATTGTGAGACAATTGTTCTTATTAAAAGTTATTGACATTATATTTTGTAAAGTATTTCCTTAATAATATTTCTCTCCTAATAAAACTTATTTAATGGCCATTTTATTTTATAATTAATATTTATACAGGACATAATTAACAGTGTAATATATATCAGGATAAAATAAGAAACACATCCAAAATAAATGCTTCTTTCAACAAAAATAAGACACATTACAACAATGTTAATAATTAATTAAAAAATACTGTTACTTGATCTTTGCATTATATATAAAAATAGACATCAAATTAAAGATATAAAATTGACATTTAGTCAGCTCATATCGAATCATGCACACAGTAACACCTCCATTCATTACACAATCTTGGCATTTCTAAACCTTAATATAATGTAATAAATAACATATAACTTACAAAACCGCAACATCGCTACTGCTAAGAAATAAAAAAATGATAAGTAAAAAATCTAATACTAAATGGTTTTCCATTAATCTTAATGTTAATAATTAATTTAAATTATAAACAGTAATAAGTAACGAAATGATCTAACATACTTTAAATTGAATGTTACATAAGTACTAATGTTTTTTATAAATACTAAAACTCGTAGAAACATTAAATGTTGACTAGATGGACAGAAGGTTAAAATTAAGTTTAGATATTTCTCAACCTCAAGCTGGTTGTACTCTGTACAGTTTAACCTGGAACATAAATAAATGTAGGTGAATAGATTGTATGAATAGGTTTATGCTCTAAAATAGACAAAATAACTAATAAATACTCAATAAAACTTTTAGAAACGGGAATAAAAAAATGCATATATAATTGTACTGTAAAATGTCTGGTTCTATCAGGTTTATTTACTGATGTATTCATATAAATACTGAACATTTATAAATTTGTCTCTCTTTAAAACTTTAAAATATTTGTATCGAAGGTTTCAACTAACCAATGTGTTTCAACTTTTTCACGTGTTCAGAATAGATGTGGGATGAAACAGATACCTTTTACATTCAATTGATACTTTTCATTATTTCACTTATATAAAAGATAAACTTTAAACACTAATTTAAAATATATGAATATAGCAAAGATTGATTTTTTAAAATTGCATTACCCACTATAAACAAATAGACTATGTCATATAGCCCATTGATACCATACAATAAACATGAATATTAGAAACATGTGCTTTTGATAATCGTTTCAGTTAATTCCTGCTCACCTGTTTTTATTAATAAAGAACTCTTTTCCAATTTAATTGACGGAGAAAACGTTGGCCTGTTTTAAGAGTCTCACATGTCTTAAAATAAAAATAGAGGGAAAATAAAACCCTTTTGCATAAGTATACACAAAGACCATTTTTGTCACATTTATTTTTAAAGTACGAATAACATAGGATTTTCATAAACAAAAACGGCTTTCACATATTAATACAGTAGTATCTACTACTAGTAGGAGACTTTGACTGCTTGGCTTAAAACAACTATTGTGTTTGAAAGTTCAATGTGGCAAAATTATTTACATGTTAGCCATATTTGGCACTTGTACAATTTTATATTAAATTCAAGAGAGTAACAGAGTAGTTCAGAGAGTAACAATAAACTGTGTCATAAAAAAGCAGGAAGCCAAATATACTTACGATCTTGCGACATGGGATAGAGGAACGTAGTTACAGTGTCTCGGCCGAGGGGACTCTCCGCAACACAAGTGAAGTGTCCCATGTCAGCCCAACGGACAGCGGATATCATCAGGTCCCCAGAGTCCAGGACCTATGAAAGAGTCTAGTTAGATATCTTTATTCACCATAAAGGCACCATTCTAGAACACCATTTTCTTGAGTGTCCTGCTAGCATAGTTAGTGTTTTGGACTTTTGCAAAAAGTGTATGTAAGCTATTCTGTGTCTTGGCTGACAAAATGCCTGTTGTGTAGAAACATGTAAAAATATCGAGATAGTTGTGAGCTACAGTTTTGACATTTAAACAAAAATTGAGAAATATTTGCTTATTGGTAATATCAATATTCAACACTAAGGGAATAAATGTATTGATAGGATATTAGTTGAGCTGGTGATGTCTTTCTGAAACTTTGTACCATGTCAAATGCGTGGTCATTTTGACATAAATGTGTCCTTAGTACATTTATTTATAAATGACCTAGACATTAACACCTTAAGGACAACCGACTACTTGGAGCAAAGTGAAAACCATGGAATGATACGCATGTAATATGATTATTCTTTAAACTTTTGTTCACAATTCAGAATCTGATTGTTACTACTGTATTCAAAATTAAATTTTGGGGAAACATTCAGAAGAATTAAATGGAATTGGAAATTTAGACAAAAATTTTGAAGTTCTTTGACTTTGACCATTTTTCCCTTGCCCAAAAAATGAATCCAACATGTCGTGCCAACCTTGTATCTATCGTCGCTCTGTAGGTCATCTTCGGAGATGAGTCTGTTCTGGCCGTCGAGCCAGTACACTTGAGGCATTGGGGATCCAGAGGTCACACACGGGAGGGTCACATCATTGCCGATGGTCTCCATCATGTTAGGGCTCCAGGCAAGGACCCTGGGGGGTGATGACACAACCTGCGAGCACGACGGGAGCAGACCTGAAGCGTTGTTACCTGTGTGACAAGTTAAACAAAACTAATCAGCAAACAATACTTATTGAGTCTGAAAGACTAACCATGTGGTAAAAAAGAGTTCTAATGCTTGAGACAGTACAATTTTTTAATTGGATAGGAGAATAAGTGGTTATAATGCCCACCTTCAAAACTGAAGGTCGGCAGATCAAATCCTGCAAGGGTTGAGTCTGGGCTTTGTTGCCATTTTATCACTGGGCTATTAAATGATGCTTCCTGACATAAGGTCAATGTTAGGTAGTAACAAGACCAGGGAATACACCCCATCAAAACGTTATAAAAGTTTATAAAATATGGTAACAACAACTTTTTCGATAAGAATATTAGGTAGGCAATTGATCCTAGATTACTCAAAAAATAAAAAAATGAAATAAAATAACTTTTAAGAAAGATAAAGCAATCAGATGTATCACTTACAGCATTTTTCAAATATTTAACGGTTGTGGAAATAGAAACTAAATTTTCATCATTCACAAGATTATGGGGGCTATATAATTCTCAATGAAGGTGAAGTTTAGAAATTACCTTGCACATAGAGCAGAGAAGGTTGTGAGAAGGCAGTCTCGGTGCCTGATATTGCGACACAGGTGTACGTGCCTTGGTGGCGAGGAGTCGCACAATCCACCACCAGACGGGCCTTCACATTGCCTAGTCTCAGACCTCCTATGCTGTTACTATCTGCAACACCCTGGTAAAGACAGAACAAGATGGTGAGAAATAGAACTGCATTTAAAAAATATTAAAAAATTCAACTTTTCCAAAGAGATTTTCTTAATCAATAATTTTTTTTAGTGTTACTTTTTTAAATCTGTTTTGTTTAGTAATAAATATCGTGACGATTATATTTTATAGCTGGTATATGCTTTGCTCCTATCAATTTTGTAAGGTACCTTATTTGGACTCCTTGAACTAGTCAGAGTTGCCACTACAACATACCTGGGAGATAGGGCTGCTGTTGTGGTACCACTGCACGGTTGGCGGTGGACTGCCATTGGCCTCACACTCCAGCTCCACCCTCCCTCCGACCGGCACCCTGGTCATCCTCGGGCCACTGTGTTTTATCCGCACCCAGTTTCGGACATCATACACTGCAGGCCCAGCGGCTGTGACAAGAGTGTCAATATATAACATATGAGAATTCCACACTAATTTTGGGATTAGACTATATCATTGAAATGGTGACTCTACCACAAGGTAGGTATTTAAAGCCAAGTATGAATGAGGATTGAGTGTAAGATGATTCTGGTGCGACCTTGTAGTCTTGTTACTAAGGCTGACATGTTCCTTAGACAGGACTGTTAATTAATAGCCCAACAGTCAATGGTAAATCTAAGGGAACTACAGTTTAACATGAAGGTCAAAACCACTGCCTGTGAATTACAAATTTGTTTAATTATGTGTATTGTCTTTGAGGACTAACGTAGTATTCAATAGTGTGGATGTTAATCCACACAAGAGAACACTAAATCCACCGACTATTGCTCACAACTATCCACAATTTGTGACCTTCAAGTAGCTGGATTACAGGATATCAGTCAATAAATAATCTAAGATTTGTACAACTGCCTATGAGCTGTTTTACACATCCTTGCCATGACTTGCACCCTGACCCATCTACTGTGCCGTGGTCTGCTCGTATTGTAGTTTCCATACATTACATTTTCATTAATTTTGTTATTATTAATTCTAAATACTTATTCATTTCAATATATAAAGATAAAATTTGAATATAAACTTTCACTGTTTTACAGTCTAAAAGTTGTAAATTAGCTGTGATTTATATTCTATATACAGTAGACGAAATTGAGTCTGTAATCACTAAAAACTCATAAAAATATCCAATGTTAAAGAAATTTGGTACACATCTAATGCACAATTATTCAGTCAAGTCCAAAAACCAGCCTGATATCCCTATCCGAAGAAAGGGGTTTCAAAAAATCAAAATGAGGGGTTTTATGTATAATTTATTGAAAAAAATTTTATTATCTCCTTTGGAGTTAGCTAAACAAACTACCAATTTAGTATTTTGAGTATTCACTCTGCCAATCTGTTACTAAGATATATAAATTGCTGACCACACAAATGTTGTCTTATGGAACCACCCTGTTAACCCCCTGTGGCCAGAAAAAGTAAAACAATTTTCTTATAATCTAAAATACTGTAATAAAAAATAATATTCTGGTTTATAGTCTATATTTAAGTTTAAGGAATGTACTTTATATTGAAATATCTAAATTTTCCTAGTTTCAGCAAATCTACTCATTTCCATGTTATTTTAAAAGAGAAAATACGTATATATAGCTTCCTGATTAATATTTAAACTGTACTATTATTAATGAGTTAACACTATGATAAAACTTGGTTTACAGCTTCATCTAGTTAAGGTCTACTGATGTAAAAAGTCACAATTCATTATTTTTCACAGCAGCACACTCTCAGCAAGTAGTTATTCTTATGCAAAAAAATCTTATGAATATCGATATAATTCTCATGAGTTGATATTACTATTATTGTTAATTTAAATACTCGTAATGATATAATGAATACTTGTACCTTGCTTATTTACTCTGTAAGCTTTCTGTGGTAATGTTATACCGAACTACGAACCTGCGAGGGGGACATACGCTTTGCGGAATAACTCTCAAGGTATCACTGTTTTCTGTTTCGTTGCTATCAGTACATTGCGATCAGTTTGAATAAGGTTTATGGATCAAATAGATTTAATTTATTTATCAGTTACTTCCCTAACGTTGTTTGGTGCTTAGTAACATCGTTAAACTTCAGTAATTATTTTGTAACATAAGCAAATAAAACTATTTTAACTATTTCTTTAATATCCCGCCATTTTGTCCTTATGTGTCAGAATTAACTGATTCTTGGGGGTATTTCTTTTGCACATGTGTATGTTATGGCGTAGCGCAATCTAAACCACACAAACAAATTTTGTATTTACTTCCCTATGGGAAATAGGTTAGATCATGGATATGTCTAAAGGTAATGTTTTTACTTCATCTAAACAGCTGTTCTTGTTCTTTTGACATGGATATGTCTTAGCTCTGGGGGGCTGTTGGTGGTTTTTAAGATGGAAAACATGTAACAGGTTTCCAGAAACTACCAGAACTGTATTGAATTTTGAATATAAAAGAATAAGAACAGCTGTTTAGATGAACTTAAAACATTCCCTTTAGACATATCAATGATCTAACCTATTTCCCACAGGGAAGTAAATACAACTATTTTTTATTAAAAATTTAATATAATAGCTCTGGTGGTTTCTATGGAAACCTGTTACATATTTTCCATCTTAAAAATTGCCAATCCCCCCCAGAGCTAAGACATATCCATGTCAAAAGGGATCTCTTCGTGGGAAACCCGGTATATTGTTGTAGACTACATATGACGAAGCTTGGTTTCAATAATCTCAAGTTCTGTAGTTCATACGAAATGTAAATTCGCTGAGCACGCAGGTCTGCTGCTACGTTAGTATTTGATGTATGAGTTCAATTTTGTATTAAATTTAATTGCTAACGTCATAGCAAAAATCGTAGCTCACGCAAATATTGAAGTATACAATGAAACAATCCAATATTCATCATATTACAGTACAACTACTGTATTATCTTTTCACCTGATAACGAATTCAGGAGAGAACCATGTTGTTATTCATCATTTCTCCCGCCAACAGCTGACGTCATCATACACAGCAACGCGAGAGCCTGGAGGGATTCTCTGTCCCGCTCCCCACATTCCTACGCAGGAATGCGTAATTCATCATATCAGGAACTGGCAGGCGACCGGAAGTTGACCCTAGTTCCCACCTCTACCTGTTCGCAGCGCTCGCGTCGCACTTTTAGTCTTATCACTGATACTAAGACAAACGTTTCACGTTGAAAACGCTGCGAACGTATAAAACCCGGTTGTTGAAAAATCGTAAAATATGACATCCTTCAAACAAAATATACATTATTTAAAGCTTTACCCGAAACACTAGAAAATATCTTTATAAGTCCCTTTATTAATTACACACAATTTTGAACAGATTTAAAAAACCTCCCTCATTGAAAAAAATGTATTTATGCCTACTTCCCTTTTGGAAATAGCTTAGGTCATTGATATGTTTCCAGTTCCTCTAAATGGCTGTCCTTATAACCATATGATGTCACATCCGTTTCAAATTTTGGTCTGACGGATTGCCAATATCCCCATCCCCAGAGCTAAGACATATGCATGTCCATATTAATATTCGAAGGCAATCATTTTCATTTAAAAGAAAAACTAATTATCAAAGTAGGCCTAAATCGATCCAATATTGTACCAAACATTTTATCATAAAATAAAAATTCCTCAACACTGTTCTGAAATTCAAAAAATAAACATGAATAAAATTTCATACATTGAGCCACTGTAATGTGTTACATGATACGGATAGAGATAAGGATTTACTAAGGAGTTGGATAATAAGTATCTGTTTCATCATAAAATAGACATCTAGTATTATCGATGATACACTAACGCCTAGTATTGATATTTCTGTACATTAATGAATGAATGAATGGTGATATCAGTTTCGCAGGTCAAGTCTTATCATAACCTGCCGGACTGTTATCAGTGCTGCCATCTGGCGCGCCAGGGGCAAACCAATCACGTGTTACGTTCTCGTCAGAATCGTCCGTTGATAAGTTTGGTTTTCCACTTACTCTTCCAATCTCTTGTGTACAATTTTTTCGTATCTCACATTATAGCTATAAAGTACATTAAAGCAAACTTTTAAGACTGATACAAGACGAGATATCTATCAAAATGTGTTTTAGAGGAAAAAAGTTAAATTTACATTTCATTTTATCAACCATGATAACGTTCTCATTACAAAACAAATGTTAATCAAAGAATTAACGCAAGATGCAGATTTTTAACAGCTTTGTTTTCAAAATAATGCTAAGTTCGTGAACCCCATGACAAGATATTTTTAGCTCTTCATGTGCGTCAGTTTATTATAATCAATTTTAGATTTGATAACGTTAGGCCTATGACTATTGTAACCTTTTATATTTTCGGGAGATAGTGTAATGGATTAGATTAATTGGGAATGTACTGAACAGTTCCTTTTGAATTGGGTCAAATGAAGAAATTGGATTGACCTTTAGTTAATAAACGGTATCAGTGTACTGACACATACTTTCTACCTTAAGTAAATTTAAAAACGTCAATCTGTAATTGAACTATCATATTCTTTAAAGTTTATATAAGTGTCATTTTATTGTTTCAAAAATAATCATCCTATTTCTGAAAACAACAAGATAAACAAAGTTAAATTAATTGTTAGAATTTAAGGGGGGAACCCCCCTCCACCGTAATACCAAGCTTTTTTGAGTCGGTTCTGTAGGGTAATTTTACCTTACACTTCATACTAAGTTTCACGGAAAACAGTTTGGAAAATAAGGAAGCAATTGAATTCTTAATATTCTGCATAAGAATAACGTTGCACACTGTCAGGCAACGTACTGCGTTTATCATGAACAGTAAATTAAACTTTTCCCTGGAACTGTTAGTCGTAGACAAATAGTTAAAAACACTAATTTGTTTAGTTTTTAAAGCTGGTTTCAATGGTGGTAGTGAAGTTATACTTTACCTTTATTGTTTTCGCGGAAAAATAAAAAAAATGATTTGTTAACATTTAAAAGTCTATAACCTTTGAACCATCATATTTGCAGACATGCGGGTGGTTTCATATTATTTAGCACTCTATACACTATAAGCGATCAAATTTTGATCAAAATTGTTATAGCGGTTTTTAAGATATATACATTTTTTACTGATTTTAAAGGTTTTTAGGGGTGAACCTTAATAATAAAATTAAAAAAAATGCCTGGAGATAAAATTAAAATATAGGTACATACAAAAATTAATCTAAATCGGACCAAAAACAATTTATTTTAGATTTATTATTTTCTTACTGATAGGGATTATGTATGCAATATATATTATAGAAAAAATAAATCTCAAACGAAACAAATATATACATAATAATGTTGATTTCATTATGATGTATTATGTGTGATATTATTTAGGCCAGGGGGTTTCATTGAAATAATGTTAATAACATATTTTTAGCTGTCAAAAGTAGTAACTTTTCCACATTAAGATTGCAGTGTTGTATTTAAATAGAGCATGCAATTTAAGTTTGATGCAAATATTCAATAACTTACCACCGTATTTTGCTACCGGCGACAGAGAGTTCTGGAAAAAAAGATACATTTTATATACTCAATTACTAATTTGTTTCTCCTTGTAAATACACGTTGATACTCATACCATTACTTATTTGTATTAAATTACTAACAAGTAAACTAATATACATTCACAAGTGTTTTTATTTCCATATCAGTAATTTATGTTTAAATTTTTAAAATGGTTAAACAGAGTTGATTAAAAATATTAAGAAGATTTCCTATAAAGTTAATAACAATTTTTAAATATATATAATAAAAAGAAGAAAATGTTTACGTTCATGTATGAGTATATATTTATGCAATACATGAAATATATTTGTATCAATTCCATAAATTATATAATCAATACGTTGGAAATATTTTAAAACTAATAATAATATCTAGTTTTAAAGAGACATTTGTGAAAACTGTAATTTCGATGTTTCAAAAATCTATATAAATACAATTAGAGTTTTGACTGTACGTTGTTCAGAATTATACATTTTTTAGTTATTTTTACGTTTCATGCGTTAGAGAAGACGAAACAAACGCTCCAGGAGACATTTTACGCCGTCTTCTCCGAAAAAACGGGATAACTGATAACAATGAAACTTATTTCATACATTCTCTACATTCCAGAGAAGGTTTTTAAAGGCTTAAAATTGTCTGCCGACCCTTGAAAAGTGAATAACGAGCATTTAAAAACCCACTTTTTACGCGATATTGGTCGCATTTTGCTTCAGTTTTAAAATATGAATAACCTACTGGCAATAATCAGCTGTCTTTGTAGTTTAAAGATTTAATAGAAAGAAAAACAAACAGCTGTTGAATGAATATTAGTTAGTTTATATTGGTCATTGATTTAAACCCATTTCATAATCATACTATTTTAAAAAGGTATTTTAACTATAACTAATAATAATAATAATAATGGTATAAATGTTCTAATATATTTAATTATTGTAAAGTAATGTTAAATAATAGAGCTGGGTGTTTATTTATTTTCTTTGTATTGATTTGCTTAGGATTTCAGGTTTAAATTTTGGTATGATGATCTTTCTTCTTTAAATTGAATCCTACAACCCGTACAAAGGACTGCTAGTAGACAATAAAACCAATATCTATAAAAACACTTTACTAGTGTAGCTATTAACTATAAATACAACGTAAAACTGAAAATATTAAAACGTAGAGAATATTCATTACAGATTCCAGAGTATAATTAAAGTTGTACAGTATCGCAAAAAACACCTTCTTGAGGTTCACTGATATTGCTCAATATTGTAGTGTCTATAATTGTTGTAGTGAGTGTAAAAATGGAACTAAACTAAGTTCAAGAAACCTATTTTTGTTCCTTAAAAGTGTAAGAAAAGAGATGTTTGTCTGACTAGTAAAATACTTTAAGATTCCTACCTTTATAGTCCAATAACGTTGTATTGTCCACAGCAAGTTTCAATTATCATTGTGTAATGTTCACGAGGTTGTCGAAAACTTTATACGACATTAATTTCTGCCGGTAAGACTTCGTGGAATGGGTTTTGGAAAAGAATAAGTAAAACAACCAATTAATCTTTCACACTAAACGACACTCTTGCAAACCCATTCGATGATACCGAGATAAATTAACGAGTCATAAAGATTCAATCTACCACGTAAATATGATGGAACACTCTTTGAAATATAGCGAACATGCTTTAATTAGCATCTTAAAGAACTACACATATTATTGGATTATTAAAGACAGGAAACTAAAAACCATTTCATTTAAAAGAAACCCATGCTTAATCCACTTGAGGCAATTTTTTTTGGATAGAAGTCTATTTTAAATAAAATAAGCTATATAACTAAGCAGAAAGTAATCACTGATAGTGTATTTATAAAGAAAAGAAAACAAACATTGAGGTAATAGTTGACTATAAACATCGAAATAACCAGCGCGTAAATAAGTGTTGTTTACTTTACACATTTGCAACCTGAATAATTAGACAACGTTAAATTATGTCACATTTAATCTGATTAAAGCTTCGTTGAAGAAATATTAAAAAATATTTGGGTTTAACAGTATTATGTTGTTAAGTTTTGTAAGTGCCAAAGTTGACTCACTTTTTGATTACGATGTTGTTTTATGGATCCCTTAAAGGTTGTCAAAAACTAGATAAATAAGTTGAAATACGATATAAACTTCAAAACGGACGACAAAAAAATAGTATTAGTTCATTTCAAGGGCGAGATTATTTTCAGTGAATTAACATATAAAATAAACTATTTTGATATTGAATAGAGATAGTTTATAAAATAAATGTTGATTGGAACAATAATTATGATGATACAAAAATAATATACCGTAGCCCTATAAACGCATATTTTAGTTTAAAATAAATAATTATTCAATATAATGCAACTTACCTCATCGATGAACACAGGAGACCGGTAAGGTATTCTTGCGGCGTTCGCGTGGACATAGAGGAAGATCGACACGCAAGCTACGAGGGGCAGAGCGCACGCGGACATCGTCTGCGGACAGAGTTGTCAAAAGTAAGGTTATGTCAAGTACAATCTGGAGCGTTGACTACCGGCAGGTCACGGAGCTAGTGTACAACTGAGTTCCGCAGCTGACCGCCTGCCGCCGGAATCAGCTGATGACAACAATGCCAGTAGTGCGTCAGCTGACCGAAACTGACAGGTCAAGTGCTGACTTGGAACCGCAGTTTAACAGTTCGGGAGGGAGAAAATTTGGAGGGGGGTTCTGATTACTGAAAGAGGAGGGGACCCTTTCATTGATAAATTACATACAATTTGGGAAAACCTTTACTTCTTCTGGAAAACTAATCAAAAATAAATTTTAAGAACTGCTGCAAAAGGTCCATGGTAAATTAGAAACATTCACATTCATAAAGAATTTGGTGACATGATTAATAATTACATATCTAAAAGCACAACGAAAATTCTATTAAATTTATTTAATGCTCACAGAGCAGGCGCATTCAATTACCACGTTGGAATGAAACATTAAACCAAGTATGGAAAGACGTGAAAAAGCAAGGTTTCGTAAAGATTTTTATAAAATTTTGTGAAAAGATTTCAAATGAAAACTTTTCCTGAAAATACTTTGTAAATATATCTGTTGAACTTTATTTTATTCCCTTTTTAAAGATATTTCGATGTTATTTTGGGTGTCTTTGAATGAAGCGAGCCTAATAATTTTTGTCGATTACTAATTTTTACACCTTTTGTGAAAAACACTTATGAAAATGTATAGCATTGACACAGAATAAAGTTTTTGAAAAAAACGTGTGTTAGCTACTTTGGATTAGAGTTGCTAAAACACTTTTTTTTATTTAAATACGTTTATTTGATCAAAAACCTACTAAAATAAAATTTTAACTTATCCTTTAGGTCAGTTGCTTGGAAACTAAATAATTTAAAGCAAATATACTTTACTTATTAAAGATTATGCTTTACATTATAGTACTATACAGATTTAAGTACTGTATTAAGTACACTTACTGACAGACTGACAGACACTGACAGACATCAGTCTGGAAACCCTCTTTTTGGATTTTGGGACCCTCAAAACGGATTTATCTTCTCAAACTCAAATTCAAATCTAAGAATTTTGACGAAAATAATACTTTCTCCTTTAACTATGTATAAGGGGAGAATGTAAAAATGGAAAATGTAACAACTAGATAACAACTTTACACTTATTAACGACGCCTTATGGCCGAGCATTTTTGTAAAATTATACGTTAAAAATATACGTACACGTTTGTAAAATTTAATTTTCAAATGATATCCAATTAATCTCTGGTTAAAAGTCAAACTAGAAGAAAACTAATTGAAATAATTCAAATAATTTAATGTTTCGTACAGAATGAGTTGTGAAAATAGTGCTTACAGAAGATGATTAACTACTAAAACATATATGAATGGCAGAATGTTTGTATCAACAAAAATGTCAAATTTGGTCGTTAATTTGAAAACTTATATTTCATAAAGTAAGAAAGAACTAATTGAAGAGCGATCGGTTTTAAGCTGGTTGCTCTTCAAACAGCCTAAAACAAAAAATGAAAGAGGCAAACGTAGATTAGTGGTTTCTGTTTGAAGCAATTGACACCGAGAAGGAAAACACGTTCCGTGCTAAAACGTGTCTGAATGTCACCAAAGCGACGCTAAACGTGAGCCGAGCCGCATTAAACATGCCTATACAAAAATAACGAATCGCTCTGAAAATAACTTTCGTTATCCTTTGAAGCCCTTCTTTAGAAAAAAGGCACACCGAAGAGTGTCAAATCGGAAAACTTGGAAATTAAACATCTCTATAAAACTGAATGTATGTCTGGATGTCTTTATACAAGGATCGGAATCAAACGGAACAGATCTGAGAATTTTTTAATATCTGAGACAGAGATGTTTTTAATTATTTTGGTGAAGAAAATGTTCGCAGTGAATGTAACTTTTTGTAAAACATTTCATTTCCTCTGAATACGATTAGTTAGGTAATGAATAAATAAAAAGAATAGTAAAGCTGTTCGTTTTACACGGCAAGAAAAGTGTGAAAAAATTTATTTTATGATAAAAACTGTTAATACATCGAAAATTCCCGACTAGAGGCTGCACAAAAACTTAGTGTTTGCTCGGTGGACACGGTCTGCCTCAAGATTATTGAGGACGAGGGAAACTGGGATTGTTTGTCACAGTTCGTCCGGGGCGTCCTTCTAGAGAAGAAAAGCGATCTGGACCGCGAAGAGGCCCAGATCACCTAAGCAAGTGCTTGGACTTGTTGTGAGCCCCAAGGGCGTAAGCCAAATTTAGGCCTAGCCTGTTGTAATGTCACAAACGGTTCCAGGTTAGAATCCTAAAGAGTAGAGGAAGTTTTTTAGTGGGTAACCCCGCTTCTAAGGGGAGTCCCTTACTACGGGCTGGCCACCTATGCGCATAAAGCATTTCTTCAACCCCTCCCTAAAAAAAACGAAAAAAGTAAGACGATAAATTTTGATCGTAGTGTCTAATCGTACCTCGGATCGTTAAACCTGACCTCGGATGAAAAAATGATGCTTTAGGCCCTTGAGAAGAAAGTTATACTTCTCTGTTCAATCAATGCTACATATATGATTTTACAATACTTATAAAATCATTATAGGTCATAGTATTGATACGACCTTGATATCGAAATTTAAATAATATAATGGAAACATTTACTACAGTATTTTTCTCACTTTTAGCCTGAAGGTATCAACTAATAGGTGCGGAACATGTGTCAAGCTATTTATAGCTCATCTTCAGCTACTAAATTTCAATTTAAACAAAACCTATGTTACGACGGTTGTTGAAATTTTCTACCCAAACAAATACTGGAGAATATTTTGAAGCTTAATCGAAAAGCTAGTGAATTTAACAAAACATCACTATATCTCTAAATCAAAGCACAAAATATCTGAAATTGAACGAAGACATCTGTATAGGAATTGGAAACTATGCTAAAAAGTTTAGCTTTGTTGATCAGTACGAAATTTCTTAGTATTATTGCAGGTGAACTGTAAATAGCTCGACACATGTTTCGTAGCTACAATTAATGATCTAAAAGTGAGTTAAATATTCTATTAGACAACATAGGCTGTTAATTATATGAATTAAAGAAATCGATCACAATCAGTACTCTATGCGAACTACTCTATGGAATTAGATCATTAACCAGAAGCACATCAGCTGACTGACAGGGAAGGCGGGCAATGTCGCGACGTTGCGCAACCAGAGTTAACTGAACTCAACGGAGCCCGCGTCATGACACTGGTTTTTGAGAACTGCTACAGCAAATTAGGTCAAAGATAATGACCGCATATCAATTTACTCTCCCTCCTCTTAGGTTAAAACGAACTGGAAAATAACATGGAGGGTGGTACTACGTTAGATAGTTAATTATACCTTTTAGTAGATGTATATATTTGAACTAGGTAATTAAAAATTAACATTAAAAATTCTCAAAATTATAGAATCATTTTTTACGATTATTGTTTTTTTTACATTTAAATATAGACGAAAAATCGACGAATGGAATGGAAATAAAGAGCCAATTCACAAAGAAGGAAAGAATTCTTATTTCCAATTCATATATTCATAAATACCCCCGTCGCAGCAGACCTTCGTACTCAGCGAATTTCCAAATCAATAATATGATAATAATATATGACAAGTTTAAAAAAAATCTGTCCATAAACATGAGAATTATTTGCCTATTCTCCATAAGATTAACATGGGAAAGAGTGTGCAGGATTGCTGCTGTGAGGAACACTGAAATTAGGTATTTCTACCATAAATAATTTTTATCTTAACATTTATACCAACTTTCATCAACATCTGTCCATAAATAAAGGAGTTTGGATATATGATTATTATGGGAAAGAGTATGCAGGTTTGCTGCCATGATAAACACATAAACTATGATTTTTAAGCATAAATGGATAGATCTCAACCACATGAAGCTAAATATCAAGTTTTATCCAAAAATATTCATTAATATGGGAAATATTAATTTTCCCTATCCTCCATAAGATTAACATTGGAGCCCCACAATACAATGTACTGTGTTAGATTTTTTAATATCTCGGTAACCGTTGGAGATAGAGAAAAACTTTAAGGAACTTAATTGTGTAGTTTTCTAAGCTGATTCCAATGGTGAAATATAAATTTGAAATTTTTTAAACTACATGTGAAAAAACGCAAAAAATTTTGGGGTACAAAACCCCCCCAAACTACCTGTTCCTATTGACCGATATGTCTGGTTTACGAACTCGTTCGAGCATTTGTAGGAATACACGTCTCTACCAAATTTGGTCTCGATCGGACCATTTTTACGAGAGTTATCGTGCTAACAGACACACATATATATATATATATATATATATATATAACAATTTTAACGACTATTGTTTTTGGACTCTGGGCACCTAAAGAAGAAAAAATAACATGGTCCCGGGCTTAAGTCTCACCATGAGACCTACGGTAATAGCTTCTTCCCTATGGGAAATTCGCTAAAATAAAAATACCCCCGTCGCAGCAGACCTGCGTACTCAGCGAATTTCCAAATCAATAATAATTTAATAAAATTCAATAATTTATGACAAGTTTAAAAAAAATCTGTCCATAAACATGAGAATTATTTGCCTATTCTCCATAAGATTAACATGGGAAAGAGTGTGCAGGTTAGCAGCTGTGAGGAACACTGAAAGTAGTCATTTATACCATAAATAATTTTTATTTTAACCAATTATACCAAGTTTCATCAACATCTGTCCATAAATAAAGGAGTTTGCCTATTCCCTATATGATTAATATGGGAAAAGAGTATGCAGGTTTGCTGCCATGATAAACACATAAACTATGATTTTTAAGCATAAAAGGATAGTTCTCAACCACATGAAGCTAAATATCACGTTTCATAAAAAATATTGATTAATATGGGAAATATTAATTTTTCCCTATTTTCCATAAGATTAACATTGGAGCCCCACAATACAACGTACTGTGTTTAGATTTTTTAATATCTCGGTAACCGTTGGAGATAGAGAAAAACTTTAAGGAGCTTAATTGTGTAGTTTTTTAAGCTGATTCCAATGGTGAAATATAAAATTAGAAATTTTTAAAAATTACATGTGAAAAACGCAAAAAACCCCATTTTGGGGTACAAACCCCCCCCAAACTACCCGTTCCCATTGACCGATATGTCTGGTTTACGAACTCGTCCGAGCATTTGTAGGAATACACGTCTCTACCAAATTTGGTCTCGATCGGACCATTTTTACGAGAGTTATCGTGCTAACAGACACATACATATATATATACATATATATATACATATATATAAATTTTAACGACTATTGTTTTTGGACTCTGGGCACCTAAAGAAGAAAAAATAACATGGTCCCGGGCTTAAGTCTCACCATGAGACCTACGGTAATAGCTTCTTCCCTATGGGAAATTCGCTAATAAACTGGCATAGGTTGCCTCTAAATGTATTAATGTATTTGTAGATTAGTTCCAAAATTAATTTAGTTTTTGAAAAACTAATTAATCATGATCAAATTATTCAATAAAAACTTCTAAAGTGTTTGGTATTCCCCCAAGGGGGTGTATACGCCAAACATTTTAACAACTATTTTGTGATTTTGAAAGGGGATGAAATTAAGACATTCGATGATTATTATTAATGAAAACGAGATTTTAAATGATATTTAAATAATTTGTTTAAGAGTATGATTGTTATATTAAATTTATGTAATTTTTAAAACCTTTATGTGGCAGAAAGTATGTGTCGGTACATTGGTTCCATTTACCATCTGATACACTGACAGTTTTATAGAAATGTTAAATATTATAACAAACAATAGGAGACATTTATCTGAGATTTTTTAATCATTAGGTTCACTTTTTGAAAATTAATTGAATAAAAAATTAAATTGTGATATATTTTGTAACTGATGTAATTAAATTATAGACCTAGAATCCATAGGTTCAAGCTAATCATGTTGAGGACGACGCAAACCTGTTTTTGTTTCATTATTTAAATTTCATTTGATCCATAACTTTGGAAGGATTAATCTGGGGCCAAGCACTTCGGACAATATGATTGGGGCCAATAGCTACAGAGGGACTGTGATAGACAATGTTGGAGTGTCGGTCTGGGACCCACAGATGAATAGAGTTGGACATAATCCCACGAATGTTTGAAGACCATTGGTCCAGATATATTTGGTCCCCAAGAGCAAGAAGAAGTTCCGAGCAACGATAAGAGTCGGTTACTTTGAACATTTTTGATTTTAAAAGTCCTCTAGGTAGAAAGTCCCCACTTCCCCACGCTTAACACAGATCACGTGAGTCAATTATTGAGTTCAACACATTCATCACCGATTGTGAAATAATCGAAGTGCACAGTTGTCAGAAATGTAGCGTGGTCGGCACGGTGCGCGGCTGAAGAGAAGAGGTCCCATAGTAGGCAAAACTGCGAGGACCTCACATGCCATACACCTGATCAGCATTCTCGTGACGAACGAAAATTGGACCGAAGAAAATATTCCAAAGACGCAGTGTATAATGTATGCGTAGTGCACAATCATAAATGTTTAGTGCTATGAGTAAAAACAATAAAAGTTCAAGAATTCCGGTAGTTATTTTAATTTACATTAAATTAGCTTGAGGGAATTCCTGTTTAAAATAATTATAAAATGAGATGCTAATATGGATAGCTATATCAATTAATTAAAGAAATTTACAATACGTTTAGTGAAGCTATCAGTAAAACAACCAATTTATTGAATAGCAATCAGCTATTGCATAGATTAAAGCATATTCGTGGAAGTGAATGAAATAGCTGTAGTTGAAGGCCGGCCGTATGTGAAGGGTCAATTGTATCAATGGTTTTCAGCTGTTCATTTCAGTTATCAGCTGTTCCGACAATCGAATCAGATCAGCTGGTGTCAAACGCTCAGATCAGCTGGCCTTTCTCTGTCAGACCACCCCATTGAGCATTTCGGGCACCCGAATGATTTCCTTTTTATAGTCGTGTTTTCCTGATAAAGTCGACAGCTTTCACAAACTGGGTGAAGGCTGAAGATTGAATTGGATAATCACGCAATGAAGCGAAAAGGCGTAGATATTTTGGCTCGGTTTTTATTTTCGTAGTTTATAAGATATAACTTTTAACCAAGGTAAGTTTAACGGTACGTTTGTTACATAACCCAGTTACGGGATAATGGAATTTACGCGAGTTTTCCGCAGTCGTTGTATTGTTTTATTGTTCTGATGTGCAACTATTTACCAATTACCAAAGGCAATATGTTTCAAAATACGTTTTAGCTACGTAACTTTGATATGCAATTCTTTATTTGTATCACAATATTTTTATTTATTTGTTATAACTATTTAAAATGTTTCAGAAATTTAAGATAAAAGTGTGACTAATGAAAGAATAAATTAATTAATTTCTCATATCGAAATAGCATATGGTAGAATATTTTTGGGAACTAAAACTGTATATGTCATCTAGTACAGTGACCAGTAAAACGAAATAATTACAAATTATAATCTCTTAATGATCTGGCATCAATTAAAAAAATATTAGCTTGTTTTAGTATCTATGCAAATTACTCCATTGAAAACATTTTAAGCTAAGACGTTTTTAAGATATTGTAGAGCCTGTTGAGAACATAGTCAAGAGATGGTGTTTTAAAATAAAAAGCTTGAAAGTTTTAGTGTTTTGATTTGGAGTGAAAGTTGATCGACAATTTTGGACCCAAGTATTGAAGTTATGGCGTACAATTAATTGTTCAATTTACTTTGGGTGATAAAAATTCCTTATCAACACAACTGCTTGTACGAGTACTTTAGTATTGTTATACTGTACTGTAGCAGTACTGTTTTCTATTTTTAATATTTGGAATGGAAACAATCTCAAAATCTTAAAAATAAAAATATCCGAAAAAGTATATAGGTTAAGAACGTTTGTCTTATACGAGGTGAATTTTATATTTATTTTCTAAATTGGAGTGAATAAAAACTTGTGTATTATATAAGCTACGCAGTACTGTAGTATATAAATATTGAGAAAAACATTACAATAGTAAATATATTTCTGAACACCGCGTCCTTGTAGGAAATCGAAATATCCAGATCGTAAGAGAGGTCTGAGACTCTATTTCCTTTCTCATCTTGAAACTATGAGCTTTTTATATTTCTTATTGAAATTCATTAGTTCAAGAAGGTCAATAATGTAGCTCATTCATATCATAACGCTTATCGACCGAAGGAATTCATTGATTATCGTATAAGGAATTTCAAATACTAATGATATATAAATCTCAGCTTGTTGAATTGATTCCTGGAATCATCTTCATCTACAGTAACTCCGTAGAACGTGTCCCTTAAAAAGATTGCCATAAAAGGTCCTTAGTGGAATTTTCAGAAGCTAAATAGACTTTTTTTAATATATTTATTTCGGAATCCATGGCACTTGGTCTTTCCAAAGATATTTAGTTTCCAATGTTTTTAGAGCGCTTGAAAATTAAGTCGAAATAAATTTAGGTCTACGCACAAGTGAAATGAGCCTCTTCACTTTTGTTTAAACGTCATTTTATTTTATTTTAGCACTGGTAAGGCAATCAAGTGTAATAAAAGTCAAATATTAAGGGAATATTTAAAGGAGGGAGTAAACTTGGCACGTGGTTTGTTCTTGAACTTGGGTCAAGAGAGAATGGAATCAATGACTCTTGAGAAGGACTAAAATAGCCCCGCTTAACTGCTCTCACTAACGGCTGAATTTGGTAATTTTGACCCATTCTTGTAACAAGTACTTGTAACAAGTCAGGTAACTATAATAGGTTGATTACGGATTGTGACATATAAAAGGTCTTATGACGTAGGCCTGTGTTAATGTGTTTTTTTCAATTTACTTGCTAATGGACAGCTAAGATTATTTCCTATAGATATCAACCCAAATTAAATTCTATTAGTGTTAAATTGGTTAAAACTAAAATGCACTACTTCTGGTGAAGAATGAATGCATTCACAATCTTGAGACTCTTATTGACATGGATAAGTCTTAGCTCTGGGGGGGGGTTTGTGCGATTTTCAAGATGGAAAACATGTAACAGGTTTCCATAGAAACTACTTGAACTATTGTATTGAATTTTAAATATAAAAGAATTAGAACAGCTGTTTAGATGAACTTAAAATATTCCCTATAGACCCTTTTGACATATCCATGATCTAACATATTTCCCACAGGGAAGTAAATACAAACATTTTTCTACTATTCAGTTACACAAGATATACAATTTATTAATAATCAGTTTTCTCCCCTCAATTTAACGTTTAACAATGTACCTATTTGTTAAATACATTTTTACCAATTTAGTTATTACCATTTGTTAACTACTATTATAAAATAATTTTTCTCAGTCTCTTAATTTCCTTGAGTCGACAACGCCTTTGGATACACTATATTTGGATAACTATACATTAAATAAAATTTATGTATTATATTATACACCGCACCTTTCTACTACCGTATTCATTTATTTGAGTTTTTCCTCAAATCGAAGTGTAACGCAAATATATCAATTAATTTTAATCTCTGATAATACAAATACTGTATGATCCTAACTTAAATTATAAATCTATCAAAGCTATTACATTTTATTTATAAATCAATACAATAAAGAACTTCAGGAAATAATCTGCGTCACTCAAGCCATTAAACTCACACAAACTGGTATGTTAAAAAGATAAGTTAGGAGTAGCATTTGCTGTAAGCCCAAGTCTGTTAGGATAATGAGGCTGCGTCAACTCAACGATCTTGTAACAAAGTTTAACGGCTCAGAAAGGCCGTTAAACAGGGTATATGTTAATATAATACTGCTTGGCTGTCTAATTTTAACATTTATCCTCTTCAAACACAGTAGTTTCCTAAAATACAACGATTCTAACGAAGAGGAATCACTTATTTTTAATTGCTTACGAACAAAATTCCATAGTAAGAATTCAAGATTTTAAATCTTAAAGTGTGTAAAAACAAGGATTCTTATATTCACAGAATCTTAATTACAGTTCCGGGCCAAAATACATATTATTTACAGAATTTAATTAATTTTCTTACACCTACTTTGTAAACCCGAACTTTACTCTCGAGAATAGAGTAATAAAGTAATACTTTTAGTCCCAAGGGAGGAACAGTTAGTAGTTTTTAGTCCCTAGGGAGAAAAAGTAATCGATTGTTTTTATTAATTTTATTTAAATTATCCGAATTATTTGTATTGTGTTTTATATAATTTATTGTATTTTTACCAGGGTTTCTGACAAAAATCTATCAGACTCTGTATACAACATTTAACCTTTGTTTAAAAAATTACTGACGAATTGAATAGTGTTAACACTATTTATATCCCATCTAGACTAGACTAGAGACTTCATCATGCAAAATAGCCTACAGTCTCTAAACAATATCGCATCTACTCTCTATTATATATGTTAAAAACTTTTAAAATTTCATAAAGTCCACAAATAATTTAAGGGTGCGTTTCACCAGAGCCTTTACCGAAAAAAAACTGAAATAATCATTTAACCAAACGTTTCTGTGGTTTTTCAACAAATTAGTAACCATAAAAATAATAGCTGTTTAAAACAATCTCAGTTGAATTTTTGTCTAATTTTTTATTTTATAAATACTAAGCTTTCAACAGTTATTTACGATAAAACTATTTCTCAAATCTTACATGTCTCATTAAATAAATAAGTCATAGTTTATAAGGAAACAGAATTTTTCTAACCCTCATTACATCATTCATTCAGATGGGTGTATTTCTTTCTAACCCTTCATGATTTAAGTTTAATTTCAGTTTTAAGATTGTCATGTAACAAGTAACCTCCATTTGTTGAGACATTACTGGCCGGCCTCATGCTACAGTACGGTGCCGGCCCAGCGTGTCGAGCAGACTACACTACCTGACCAACCGATGCACACATGTAGTGAAATAAATTTGTAGTATACCCAATACCAAAATAGATACAAATTAACCAATTTATTTCACTACTTAACTCTTTGTTAGTTCTACACATTATACAAATCTTAGTATTTATTATAGTGATTATTCCTTAATGTTATGACATCCGTTACACAATTTTGTTATTAACAATCTAGTATAATTGTTTAGTTTGAGTAGTGTGGTGTTTTCCTGAAGGAGAGGAAATTGCCTGATAAAAACGCAAAGGGAGCATACAGATGGTAATGAAAAATGTTAAAAATCTTCACACTCTGACTTCAGATTTCCCTGGTGAATATAAAAGTTCCAGAGTCTGGAAATTGGCCTAAAATTGTCTGCTCCCCTCATTACACTATTTTACAAATGGTTTGGATGCTTAAACGTATTGTTTTAATATTTTATCAAATTACAGGTTTCCGAAAATATTATTTAATATTTTTTACTATAGGCTTACATAAAGTATAAAAGCTATATTGCCCAAACTATTTTAGATCTATTTAAAGAATGTATCCCGTTGAATTCCCAAAGGTAAAAGTTATGACCAAAACATTTATGTGGCTTCAAGTAATTTTAACTGTTACATTTTTGATCCAATGCCAAAAACTATAAAACATGTAATTTCAATTTCCGTTTCATTCAAAGAATGTCAATGGAAAACAGCTAATGCTATTATTGATTATAAAAATAGCTTTATTCGTCAAAACAGTTTGACGAATGAACAAATACCATTGACAGTACTATGTGGTAATATAAATAGTCATATAAAATAATAAAGAAAGATAGAAAAAGAGGTAACAGCTGGGTTTTAACAGCGAAGCAAATAAAGGGACACCCCATAATTACATGTTTGGTAGTATAGTGAGTGCTTAGCTCTGTACAATCAAAGCATCTCCAAGTACAAACAATTATTTCGTTGTTCAGATTTGTTGAACTAGAGTGTTTGACGTTTTTTTATATCGTCTTAAGATGAAAAAACGCCTTACCATAAGCAATGGATTGATTTTCATGCTGTTGTACTCATAAGAAATCTATGCACTGAAGGAACAATGCAAAAAACAATTTGAACTATAAATGGTTTAAAATGTAGAGATAGCAAAGTTGAGATCATTAATAAAAAATAGGTGCGCAATAATGAGGAACGTCATTAGACGGAAATGAATTAATTAGATCAATACTAAAATGCTGTTAATTTTACCAGTTAATTAACCTGTTAACTGTAATTTTACTGCTAGTTATGTAATTAATGTACGCTTCCAAGGAAAGTGTTAGATACTTTCAATTTTACAATCCCATTAAACGACGTACTCATTGAACATTGAAAATTTGATCGACAGTTTTACTATTACCTATTTTACACTGTAAAAGTAAAATAGCCAACCCTGATACAGAACAAATTATATAAAATTTAGAGTGAAGAGCAAATCCAGTTTTTGATCTTAATTGATCCAAGATTATAACTAATTGAAGCTTCAAACTTTGTAAAAGTGAAGAAGGTAAATTAAGCTCTTCTCATGTTACTAATTAGCCTGGGAGTGTCTGAAGTATTATTTTTTTTTAAATGATAGTTTGGTGAAACAAAATTAAATGTGTTAAAAACTTTTGTTATATTTAGGACTATATTTAGTGTGGTATAAATAGAGATGCAGCGTAAGGTGATAGTGTTTTTGGCACTGGAACCTGTTAACATGCATCAAGGTCCGGTTATAGTTGGAAAACCTTCAAGGTTCTATTAATACTGAACTGGTTTCTGCGTTGGTTGAGTTACTAGACTAAGAGCAGAGTAGACAGATTCTTTAAACCTACTGGCTAGGAAATTATATCCCAGGGTTCGTTACTTTTATTACTAATTTGATGTGATTGAAAGAAAGGTTAATTCATACCTAACCTATAAAATTCACATTATTTACACTTTAAAATAGCTACCTAGGGGTTACACCTTTCTCCCACGAAATAGAACAGAGAAGAACACTCAGACAAAAGTTCAATTAAAATATTTTTACGAACTTGTATAATACAGAAAGCAGTAAACATGTTCATAAAATACCTTATATTCAGGTCTTTACGCTGGTAACTTATACTATTAAAGGTGTTTTAAGTTTATTCAGTAAAATTCATCATTACAATGGGTAAATTCATAATAAAAAGGGTTAATCTATAATACAATTAGAGTTTTGTCTGTACATTGCTCAGAATTATTCTTTTTTTTAGTTATTTTTACTTTTCATGCGTTAGAGAAGCCGAAACCGGATCTCAATTTTTGTCAGTTTGTCTGTGACGCTCCAGGAGGCATTTTACGCCTTCTTCTCCGAACAAACGGGATTACTAATTCCAATGAAACTTATTTCATGTATTCTCTACATTCCAGAAAAGGTTTATAAATGCTATAAATCGCCCGCCGCCTCTTGAAAAGTAAATAACGAGCATTTAAAAACCCACTTTTACGCGATAATACTCGCATTTTGATTCATTTTCAATGAATAACCTGTAATAACTGGTAATAACTGGTAATAATCAGCTGTCTGTAGTTTAAAGATTTAATAGAAAGAAAAACAAACAGCTGTCAAATCAATATTAGTTAGTTTAAATTGGTCATTGATTTAAACCCATTTCGAAATCATACTATATTAAAAAGTTATCTTAACGTATAACAAATAATAATAATAATGGTATACATGTGCTAATCCATTGAATTGTAAAGTAATGCTAAATAATAACGCTGGGTATTGATTTATTTACTTTGTATTGATTTGTTTAGGATTTCAAGTTTACACTTTGGTATGATGATTCTTTAAACTGAATCCTACAACCCGTACAAAGGACGGGCTTACTGTTAGTAATGAATAAAATTCAAAATAAAACTCATGCCAAACAGGTGAATCGTTTAACAACGTAACGTTACGTTTACATTTCTCACGAAGAGTTAAAAGGTTTGTTTTGAGCTATATAAATTAATCTTTGAATATACAGGCTACTTTCTGGACTCAAGCATAAAATTTCACCATCTGAATATCGGTGTAATGAATCAAGTTTCTGGTCTATTTGGCCGTATTTTTACAAAAGTATTTACATTTTTAGCACAATTAAAAATTCATCTTAAATTGGATAACATTTAAATGCTATCAATGTTACTTTTTTTAACAAATTATTAAAATTTACCCTCAATATTAACAAGACGGTGGACAAAAAAAAATAAAATTTAGCCTACGTATTCACATATCACATATCAATAACATATTCACTGACGAAGAAGATTTACAAAATACTAAACAGCTGATACAAATTAATACGGTTCCTGTAAGTCTCTATTGAATTACTTAACCTAAATAATTGTCATATACAATGCACTTGCATGATTTCAAATCATTGAATTTACTAAAATGAATTTTAACTCATGTTTTGCACCATTCCTCAAATTTGCTTAATGTTCTAACTTGTGAACAGATTGTAAATCTAAATAAAGTTATAAACAAATTACTAATAAATAAAAATATCATACGCACAACCAAACAGCTCATTACACACTGCGGAAAGAACGGTATAAGTGATTGTTTTCAAATTGAAACAGCTGAGGTGAACAAAGGTGAATATACCCTTTCACTTATTTAAAGTTATTGAAACATATTCAGTGTAACGGTGTCCACTAGGCGTATGGAAAGCAATGAACTCTCACCTAAGGGACAGTGTCTTGACTTATACTCACGTGGGCTGTGTGATTTCCTCTCTAGTATTTCCATGGGCATGGTGGTCCGTTTGAATAAATAACGGTATTATTGACAGGGATATGTCTTAGTTCTGAGGGGGGGGTGGTGATTTTTAAGATGGAAAACATGTAACAGGTTTCCATAGAAACTACCAGAGCTATTGTATTGAATTTTTAATATAAACGAATAAGAACAGCTGTTTAGATGAAGTGAAAACATTACCTTTAGACATATCCATGATCTAACCTATTTCCCACAGGGAAATAAATACAAACATTTCATCGGAGGAAATTTATCGTTTATTTATAGTTTACAATAGAAAATTATATTGAAGTTAAAATTATTGTTAGAATTTTTGGAGGCATGATCAACCACTATGTAACAACAGGCTTTTTTAGTGGTTTGGTTTGGGGAAGTGAGGAGGGAATTTTTCAACATCCTCCGTAAGAATAACATTAGGCGCTTTTAGACAATATACTGCGTTTACCGCGGACAGTAAATTAAAATTTTCTCTGCAACCATTAGTCGTAGACTAACGATTCAAAATACTAATTTGTTCAGTTTTTAAAGTTATCTTTAATGGTGATAGTCAAATTATTCTATTAAAAAAGGAAAATATTTTTCAAATTAAAAAGCATTACTTCAATACTACTTTAATAGCTACGAGTAACTATAAACCATGCAATTTTAATAAAAATCGTTAGACATGATTGGAGAAATTTGTATTTTTTACATTTTTTGGGGGGTTTCAGGGTAAACTACCTCTAAAAAAATTATAAAATAAAAATACCTTGAAAAATTGTTTTTCTCGTTTTTAGAAAGTGTATGGGGATTATATGCTTATATGGATCTGTAAAATAATATTGTGTTTAAAAACATTATAAAATTTTACACAATCTCAAATTTGGTTTTAAAACCGTCTCTGTACTACGACTAGTAATAACTTTATTAGGTCTCCTGATAATCTTAACAATATCATAAAATAATCTGATCGGAAAATCTAACGGAAACAGTGTTACCAATAATTAGTAACACTGTTAACACTGTTCACTGTTGGTAACATTGTTGTACCACTATTAATCAATAGTGGTTATTTTCGTGTACTTTAATTTTCTTTACTTTAGTACGTTATTTTAAAATAGACACCGTGTATCAGATAAAGTAAAATAATTATGAAAGGAAGTAATCCACTTGAGATAAGGCTGATAAAGTAAACAATTTGAACTAAAGAGATAAATATATTACAGCCAGAAGAGCGATGAGAAGAACTTGAATATGTGGGAAGTGAAAATGGGTCTCGAGAGGCGAAAACGATCTCCTGCCCAACTTGTCATTGTTAGACCATGAGGAATCGTAGCCAATATCTTTTTACACTTCCTTTGTAATTCGTGGAAAAAGTCAAGTATGGTTTTTACAGCAATTCAATATTTTTTAAAATTTAATAAACTTAAAACTGTGTAAAACGTAGAGGAAAAATAAAGTTATTAAATCAGTTTATAAAAATCCTAGTTTTGGTGGTTTTCATAATTAATATGCAAATTATATTTCAAAATAATTTTTACCTTAATTTTTTTTGTTTCGCAAAATAAGTATATGTTTAACGTGGAATCTGAACCACTGAACTACGAACTGGTATAATTATGAGGATGGTCTTAGCAAATTAACGTAGTATTCAATAGTGCGGATGTTAATCTACACAAGAGAACACTACACCCACCGACCATCACTCACTTATATCCACAATGATGTTGTACGTTGGCTTGAGGTGACCGCTCTGATGTCATGATCTGGCAGGAGTCTCCCGCTTGAGGTGACCACTCTGATGTCATGATCTGACAGGAGTCTCCCTGACAGGAGTCTCCCGCTTGAGGTGACCGCTCTAATGTCATGATCTGACAGGAGTCTCCCGCTTGAGGTGACCGCTCTAATGTCATGATCTGACAGGAGTCTCCCGCTTGAGGTGACCGCTCTAATGTCATGATCTGACAGGAGTCTCCCGCTTGAGGTGACCGCTCTAATGTCATGATCTGACAGGAGTCTCCCGCTTGAGGTGACCGCTCTAATGTCATGATCTGACAGGAGTCTCCCGCTTGAGGTGAGTACTCTGATGTCATGATCTGACAGGAGTCTCCCGCTTGAGGTGACCACTCTGATGTCATGATCTGACAGGAGTCTCCCGCTTGAGGTGACCACTCTGATGTCATGATCTGACAGGAGTCTCCCGCTTGAGGTGACCGCTCTGATGTCATGATCTGACAGGAGTCTCCCGCTTGAGGTGACCACTCTGATGTCATGATCTGACAGGAGTCTCCCGCTTGAGGTGACCACTCTGATGTCATGATCTGACAGGAGTCTCCTATTTGAGGTGACCGCTCTGATGTCATGATCTAACAGGAGTCTCCCGCTTGAGGTGACCCGTCATGACTGACATCTCCCGCTTGAGGTGACCACTCTGATGTCATGATCTGACAGGAGTCTCCCGCTTGAGGTGACCGCTCTGATGTCATTATCTGACAGGAGTCTCCCGCTTGAGGTGATCACTCTGATGTCATGATCTGACAGAGTCTCTTGATTCGTTTTCAGGTGACCGTCTGATGTCATGATCTGAAATATTTGATGATATACAAACTTTTAAATCTACATTTTATTATGAACATTTTAATCTCAATTTTAAAATTATGTTATAATATTTTTTTATATGTCATATTAATTAGTGATATTAATGATCTATTTATTTTATCTTTTATATACTACATCGTCATCGCTAAAAAACATATTTATCACCAAACTTTTTTCAACTCTAGTCTAGGATTGATGATTTTAATTTAATTTTAATTTGATCGATGTTATTACCTATGTATTCTGTCCTATATATATTGTTTTCAAAACCAGTGAATGATTACTTTTAAGTATACTTAGTCTAATGGAATATTATTGTTGAATTTTTGTCATGATAATCGTATGAAATATTGATAACATATAATTTGAAAAAACCCCTAATCGTTATTGGATCAATTAGGTATTAAAAAAAATCGCCAGTAAAAAAGTAAAAACTGTGGTCACTTTGGGTTATGCTGTACATTGTACATCTGAAATTGTTAAGATTTTAAGAAGGTTTTAGGATAAATACTTGAAGATCTAACAATACAGTTAAAGTTTAAGAAAAACGTATTCTACAATATATGCCCGTGCGTGCATTTCATAATTAATTTGATTTGGGAACAATCTTATGTGATTTCTACTACTCACGTGACAAATTTATGTAATTACTAGGTTTAAAAATAGTAATAGAAATGTTGTATTATTGTTTATCATGTTACTATTATTTGGTAGCAACGTTAATGATTTCAATTCACAAATGAAGGCTCCATGATGGAAGCAATAATGTTAAATTTAGCTTGTTGTTTGATATGTTGATATAAAGCTATGTTAAATTTTTTATTCACCTATAAAAATTCAATATTTTTACAACAATTCAACAAATTTTTAAAACCTTTCTTCAACAACTTTAGTGTTCTGTAAACTGCTAATTTTTTTATGTATTTTGGAATTTGAAGCTTTGAAAACTAGATAATCAGTTTATAAATATTATTATTAATCCATCTTTGTTTAAAGTTTTGAACTAGTGTGATATTGATATGTTTAGACGTTTTCAAAAACATCTTTAAAAAAACAAAAAAAATATTGTGGTTTATTATAGTTCAATGCAAAGCTTTTCTGATTCGATCGTAGACTTATTAACAGACATAATAAGTTTATATCACCAGTACCAAAATAAACACAGATAGATAATGACAGGACAAAACAACTGCAAATTAGGTACGGACTTTGGTACTGCTAAATAATTCTATGTTGACAAACTTTTCAAATCATTTTGAGAGTTTTAAGTACTAAGAGTAGAAACTCATATCGTAAATTTTGATGCAAAGAAACCACAGCATATAAAAATTCTGACAATAAAACAGCTACTATATCTGTGTATTAGTTCATTAAATTAAATATTGGGAAGGTTATAATGGAATTCAAACACTATAATAAAAAAAGGACACATTAAAAATTATTTAATTAATTTCAAAATAAATATTTTGAAGTCGTGTACTATTTAAAAAATATTTTAATGAATTTGAAAAGTAATCACGTGTATATAAACTTAAAAAGGCGATACTTACAGTTTGAAGTGCCGACGATGAAGGACGGGGCTAGAGCTTGGATCTGCTTATATCTCTCTCCTCCCTCTCCCACCCACAGCTTCATTCACATCAGCTGAGATCTGTTATCAATCAATGGACACCTGCCGCCTCTGAACAGCTGATCAGTCGGTCGTACATGATCGCCTGTTGCTACGTTAGATAGGATGATGAAAATTAGCAAATTTGAGAAATCAGTTTTTTTCATTTCCTCCCATTTCTAATTTTACTCCAGCTTAATATTGAATGTTCTGAAAAAACACATAAATATTGACCACATACACTAAAATTATTGTTTTAGACTTGGGTCTATGCATTAAAGAACTTTTTCTGTTAAAATTAATCACACCAAATAATCAATTCGACCTATATGCAGGTGTACCACAGGGATCAATACTAGGTCCCCTCCTTTTTAATCTATACATGTCAGACATTCCTCTTCCAGAAGATGCTTCTCTGGCTCTTTACGCAGATGATACTGCCGTGATTTGTCAATATTTTGATATCTATGGAGCTATTCGAGCTCTACAGTCTTCTATTGATGTCTTGATTGATTGGTTTTGTACTTGAAAATTTAACTAAATTTCAAGTAAATTAGAGACAAAAATATTTTCTTTCATGAAATTCACATTTGTTGAACATTCTTACCCTGGATTCCTGATGATCAAGCTGTAAAGTACTTAGGAGTTTGGCTTGACAAAAAGTTTAACCGGAATTTGCATGTAAATAAGAAAATCAATCAAGGTTATGCAAGACTCGCCAAACTTGTCCAATTGATTAAGTGGACATTTAAATTATTAATTTATTTTAGATTGCTTTTTAAATTTTTTTGTAATTTCTAAATATAATTTAAACATGTTTCTTGTATTCCAATAGGGACGAACTCGATATTTCATGTTCTTGTTAACATGTTGTACATTGTTAAAACATCTGTGAATAATACTTGTAACATTGTACAAGAATAAATATGATTTTAATAAAAAACTTCCCATAATTTTAACATGGGAACTTTGACCCTCTGTAGGGCAGAGCCCTTTAAGAGTTTCGTAAAATCTTTTCTTAGTACGCATCTAGACCCTTAATAGAATCTGTGTTCCAAATTTGAAGCTCCAAAGCCTTGTGCTTTCGCTGTGGTCAGTCAGTCAGCCAGTGAGTCAGATTTGGGTTTTATGTATATACGAGATATATAGATGAAGCAGAAATTTAATTTGGTATTTTATTATTCTCATATATGTGACGCTAAGCTAACCTCTGGGTGGGGGTTTTAAGGTTAATTTAACGGTACGTTACGTAACGGTGTGAAAATATCCCAATGAACAGGCAATGAGGAACAATTAATTGTGGAACCGTAACAAAACTTTCTTTGTTTTACAAATTTTAAGTTTTGAAAGTTTAATTGAATAATAAAACAGTAGCTATAGTATAATTATATATCAAGTAGTTATAACAATGATTGTTCTATGATATAACGTAACTCTCAGGGAATTCACCAAACCGTATTATATAATGGGTTAGATAATATAGATATAAACCGAAGCGTGTTCCATTACCGAATATGTTATCAAATTTACACACAAACTTATCATTTGATAAATATAAAGAATTAATTAGAAAGTTATTACCACCTCTCTTATGTATGATAAAGTGAAGAAATAAATAATTATTGCAAGTATCAGACTTAGATTTTTAAATTTATGGCGTCGCATATATCTCTTTCATTATCAATTATATAGTTTTTACCAAAGTCGGATGAGTTTTTTATCATCTTTATGTAAATCGTAACATTGAAGCTGTCTCCAAATAAAATGAAACTGTAATAAATAAATTATATTAGAAATTTGCTGCTACGTTCCTTCAAAATTCAAATGTTATTCCAGTAAAAATATACTAGATACAAATTTTAAACTTACATAACTATATTCTTCCTCTAAAAGTGACTTAAATTACACAATTAAAAACAATATTGCTTTTAAGTATTCCAAACAATGATTGAGAGCTGTTTTAAGTACTATTTGTTTTTACAGTTTTAAGGTTATTTAGGGGAGAATTATCCTTAAAAATTGATACAATTTTGAATGAAAGTTGTGAGTAATTAGTTAAGATATTGGCAAAATGTACATGTGTACTAAATTTCGTTGGCCCGTATAGTATTGGGTTTGGTACACAGATTCAGCGAAACAAACAGGCGTGCACAGATCGGGATGCTGGATTTATATAACGTGACTGAGACGGTGACGTGTCCTGTAATCCAGCTACTTGGAGGTCACGAATTGTGGATAGTTGTGAGAGATGGTCGGTGGGTGTAGTGTTCTCTTGTGTGGATTAACGTCCGCAGTATTGAATACTACGTTAATCCGCAAAGATCATCATAATTATTCAACCAATTCGTAATTCAGAGGCAGTGGTTCGGATTCCACGTTAAACTGTAGGTTCCTTAGTTGTCATCGGCTGTAGGGATATTAATTAACAGTCCTGTCTAAGGAACAAATCAGCCTTAGTCAGTAACAAGACTACAAGATCGAGCCACAATCATCCTACACTCAATACTAGTATGGTTGTCATTTCAATGATCTAATCTAATCAAAATATTTTATTTGATTCGTGGACACCATCCATTATGAGGTTAATTAAAACTAATATACGAAAACAATGCTTTTTCCAACAATACATTTTAATACTTCTATACAATGTGTCGAAGGAAGACGTAAAAAGCACATTAAAACACGTTAACTGTTCTTTTCATATTGACAGTGATTTATAAAAAAAGTATTTCGTATTTTTCGAGATTTCAATCAATTCTATTTTTCGTTAGAAATTTCCAGTCTCCTTGCAAGTGCATCATGCATCATAACATCTTCTACAAACACGATTACCAACCACTCAACATGAACTTATCTAACAATATCCATGCCAAAGGTAATAGAGTATCATCGTTTAATTAGATTAAAATATAACAAATGTTTTATTTTGTTCTAAATATGAAGGAGAATTATTAAAAAAATATTAACGGAACAACAACTTATGATTCGACATCTCAGATTATAAAATCTAATTTTAGCCAATCGATCAGACAGTAAAATGTCATCATCAGAGTTTGGACTATGACTTATCTTGGTTGCAACAGTTTATCTGACCGTTAATGTTTTGGCGATTTGTGATATCCATTACGCTTTTATAGATTAGGCACGAGCCTGGCATGTGTTTGATGAATATGACGTAAGAACTTACTCTGATTGATTTATATATTTAAACATAGTTGATAAAATTAGAAATAAGCTATAAACTTAAAACATTATTTCAAATACTTTTATATAGTTTGGATTCACGCCTTTCTGTGGATTTTATATATTGATAAGGTGATTAATACGTTTTTAGAGCCCAAAATCTGGTTGATGGAACAGTTTGTAACAGTTATGTTTACGTTTTTTGGCTACAAAAAGTCATACGATTGTTGAGTGCTATACTAGCTCTAAGGATGAGTCCCACGCTCTCAGTCTGGTTTGAACTCTTATATGGCATTTTGGATCTTCTTCTTTAAGCTCTCTTTCTAATCAATAGAGTAGGTTTAGAGGGAATCATCAAGATCGAATTATAATGACTAGTACCAGGTCATCGGGTAGATACCCAAACTCAAGTGGCCAATCAAAGCCATATTCTCTTTGGAAGTTATTTATTTATAGTTTACCCGGTGAACTTCGTAACGCCTGTCAGTAAATACATGTTAACTTTAAGATTGGCCATGTTCTGAAGTCGAATAGCATTACGGCTTCATTGAGAAAGGTTATATATTCTGGGTCGCGGCATAATGAATACCACAATAAGACATATTAATAACATTCCCATAAAACAAATAAATCTGAGTGGATTAATTCACAATTTTAAAATCCAACCCAAACTCAAACCAAACATAACTGTAATACGGCTTTTATAGGAAAGATATACAACAGCTGATTATTATAATAGACGTAATGTATATATAAACGTTGTAATTATTTTTTATTTGGCCAACATATAAACACGTGACTTTTAATCAGACAGAAAATAAAAATATAAATACATAATCCCCCAAAACCGTAAACTATTAACGTGGCGAATAAAGCTGTTCATTTTGTACAGCACATAATTACTTCATAGTTTTACATTAATGAATGATTCAGATGGCATTGGATAGTTAAGCATATTGCTAATGGAAAGTAAACCAATCAGCTGTAGCTAAGAAGTCAAATGTTTTCATTGTAGGAAATTTGCAAACAAACTTACTCTTTATAAGGTTAACATTAGAAATTTAAAACGTCATAAAATAGAAACTTATGAGGTTTTCGAAAATATTTTTTCACTAAAACCTTCCTGGACACATATAGAGCACCTTCCTAAATTTTCATGGCGATCAGGTGAGTAGTTTGGCAACGCATAAAGATGAAGTAATTCAATTTTATATATAGAGATGAAGGAGGGAGCTTAATGTTTTGATTTCGAATCTTTTGAACCACTGATACACTGTTTCCCTATAAAATGTTTAGTTACAATCTTTTGGTAAAATATCAATATTTCCATGAATGAACCGATTGTTCAAATAAACAATTTTAATTTTACATGTCATGCAATTCAATAGTTTAAAACGGATATGCTTTGAACGCAAGCACATATTTTTATGCAACACATTATTAGCTTAAATACCCCCGTCGCAGCAGACCTGCGTACTCAGCAAATTTACAAATCAATAACATAATAATAATAATAATATATGACTTGTTTTATCATTATCTGTCAATAAATATGAGTATTATTTCACTCTCATAATCATGAAAGAGTATGCTGCTGAGGAACGCTGAAATAGGTGTTTTCTAGTGTATACAATTTTTTTTTTAGCATTTATACATTCATACATCTGTCCATAAATAAAGGAGTTTGCCTATTCACGATATGATTAATATGGGAAAAGTATGCAGGTTTGCTGCCATAATAAACATATAAACAATGATTTTTAAGCATAGATGGATAGATCTCAACTACGTGAAGCTAAATATAAAGTTTAATCCAAAAATATTTATTAAAAAGTGAAATATTAATTATTCTTTATCTTCCATTAAGATTACATTGGAGACCAAAAATACAATGTACTGTGTTTTTTTATTTTTAATATCTCATTAACGTTGGAATGAGAAAAACTTAAGAATAACTGTGTTATTTTAAGCTGATTCCAATGGTGAAATATAAAATTATAAATCTTTAAAAATTACATGTGAAAAACGCAAAAAACCCCATTTTGGGGTACAAAACCCCCCCAAACTACCCGTTCCCATTGACCGATATGTCTGGTTTACGAACTCGTCCGAGCATTTGTACGAATACACGTCTCTACCAAATTTGGTCTTGATCGGACCATTTTTACGAGAGTTATCGTGTTCACACACACACACACACACACACACACACACACACACACACATATATATATATATATATATATATATATATATATAATTACAATATACATATATTATATTTAACGACTATTGTTTTTGGACTCTGGGCACCTAAAGAAGAAAAAATAACATGGTCCCGGGCTTAAGTCTCGCCATGAGACCTACGGTAATAGCTTCTTCCCTATGGGAAATTCGCTAATAAGGTTGTTGTCAATTATAAACTTTTGAAATCTTTGGACTATTAAGTCTGCTACATGATTTGATAGTGATTTCATTCGATATTTGATTATGTCTGTGAGGAAAAATTTAGTTTGGACTCATTTTGTATTTCGTCATACACGATTTTTGTCTAGCACGTCTCATTGTATTTTATAAGTGTTGTATTTCAGTTTGAATAAATCAGTTTAAAATAATCTTAGCTACTTTCTACCACATGTACGTTATAACGTGCATATGATAGATGCACATTATCATTTTTAAACTAAAGTAGAAAAAAATAAAAAAATCCACAGAAGTTAATCTTATTTTGGGAATAAATTAATTGATATTTCAAGAAATTCGGTTAATTTTTTGGCCGAAGATGTAAGTCATTGGAATAAACGTTTTTTAATCAACTAGAAGAAAGCTTGAAGCATTTATCAAGCAGGGTTAGTTTTTATTCCAATTGATTTTGATAATTAAATGCATTGTTAACTGATATATTACTTTTTTCTAATTGACTTCGGTGAACTCGTTCAAGTTCAACGGATAAGTTTCATTCCTTTGTCTCTGAGTGACTCAAAATATTGTGGATATCACGTAACTGTACAGAAAAACGGATATTTATATGGAGGATCAAAATAAATATATTTCCAATATAAATATAGGAATATTTCTGGTGTCTCTAACTGTATATATTCTTCATCTAATTCATTATTATATTCATAACTTTAGCTAGGAAACCCAAATCTTAAGTTGAAGTATAGAGGATCTAAGATACATAGCTTTAAAATGTAAAGTCTTTCCTTTCTATTATTTTGAAACTACAATATAAACTAAATAAGGATAATTGGTAAATGATATAATATTTACATTCAACGAATACCAGTCAATTAATTTGTAATATATATTTTACTACACACGCCGGTTTTTAACTTATATATATCTTGGCTCTTGAGCAATCAGTCAGACCAAAATTTTATACAGTAACGTCATATGGTTATAAGTACAGCTGTTTGAAACCGGGAACATGCCCTTTAGACATATCTTTGATCTAACCTCAAGGGAAAGTAAATACAATACTTTTTTAGTGTAACGTAAAAGAAATGGATGAGTCAATAAATATAAGATGTGCAAAAAGTATAATTGAATAAGCAGAAGAAATTTTGAAAGTATTAACTGTTAACTTGTTTTTTAACGTTAACTAAACTTTCTAACTGTTCATTGAGCAGTTTTGACTGGGACCGTGGCGACGTCCTGTAATCCAGCTACTTGGAGGTCACGAATTGTGGATAGTTGTGAGTGATGGTCGGTGGGTATAGTGTTCTATTGTGTGGATTAACGTCCGCACTATTGAATTCTACGTAAAATCCGCAAAGACAATCCTCATTATTAGACCAATTCGTAATTCAGAGCTGTGGTTCGAATTCCACGTTAAACTGTAGGTCCCTTAGTTGCCATCGGCTGTTGGGCTATTAATTAACAGTCCTGTCTAAGGAAAATTTCAACCTTAGTCAGTAACAAGACTACAAGATCGTGCCACAATCATCCTACACTCAATACTCATTCATACTTGGCTTAAAATACCTATATTGTGTATGGTTGCCATTTCAATGATCTAATCTAATCTAATACCAACCTTGAAAAGTAAAATAGTTGACATGTGGTCCAATAGGATTGACACTAATTTTGTTAAATAATGATATACGATTTGTGTCAAACTATTTGTGCTATTGTAATGAAGTAGCAGAGTATATGAGGAGGAAGGGGAACGTAGGGTAATATTTTGACTGGAAAGTGAGATAAGGTAAGGTAAACGTCCTCACACTGACTATTGGAGTATTGAGTATTGAGTTGAGAAGGGGTATCGTAATTAGAAGGCGGCAAGTTATATTATAGGGCTTCTGAAAGCAATCTAGCTCACTGTTGTTGGGCCCAGCTCCGCCCAGAGTACAGGACCAGCTTGACAGAGTTATTTCGGGAACAAAGCGATAGTTTCATAGTTATAATTATATTGTAGTATCGGATAACTAAAAGAGGAAAAATGTTACATTAGAACCATACGTGTATTTAAAATTATTTTTCCTCATACTTGAGAAACAGGTGACATTGTGTTGAAAAGCAAAAGTTGTTCTTTTTCTTCCTAGGACTAAATCTATTATTATGATGATGTTTTGAGTCCTAGGTCGCATAAGATCGTTTTTGATGATACTTGTGATTCGAGGTCAGCACTCGATTGTAAATAATCGATAAAACAACTCTAACAATCACTTTAGATTTTTTAAACTAGTATTATTTCATATTATTTTTCATTAATAAAAAATATTTTTAGAAATAGTAGGTACACTAGATCAAATATTTTGGATAAAAATTAGGATTTTCTTAAGAATATAAAAAATTGGAAAAAACATGCGGACGCGCACTGTCGGAACACAAAAGCAGATCAGCCGGTCATGTATGTGACTGAGACAGATTTATGGCTGGAGTAAAAGGACCCTTAAAACTAACCGTGGAACTTTCATTTTCAAAAGTTCTCAAAAGTCTAAAGTTCTCGAGATTTGTAGGTTTGCTCTCTGATAGAAATAAAGGTGGAAGTTTATTATAAGTTATTTTTACTGAACTCAAGAGTAATAAGGAAAATACCACATTCGGATCTTAAACTTTTTTAAACTTAACTTAACTTTTTAATTTTAAGCCAAGCTAATCCAAACAATACCTATAAATATCAAATATACTATATCTTTTAAACGATCTCAATAAGATGGTTTAGGTTTAGGATCATACACCAATAATTTCATTTCATTTCTTCTCAGTGGTAGAATATTTTTTAGCACAATGAGAACAATTTGAATCTTGTGACAGTGTAACTGGTTGGGGTGTTATAATACAGCTCAATTGGTTATCAAGATAATTAAAAAACAACATTTTTAGTTTTTACTTACAATATATTTACTCATTAATATTAAGTAGTGTTAATTACAGTGGGATAAGAATTAGTTATATCTTCTTAATATATCTTCTATATTCTTAACATCTTTTGAACGTGTGTTTGTAAGTAAACCCCTTCTAAACGGTTGGACCAATTCTGATGAAATTTGTTGTGTGTATTCAAGGGGGTTTGGGAATGGTTTAGATTCACAATCTGTACAAATCCGTTCAAAGGGCTCTGTTTTATAAAATTAGTGTTTAAAAAATTAACAGCTGTGATTGAATAATTTGAAAGTGTCTTTAAAATGTCATATGTTCAAATGTAAACAAACAAATTTACTGTCGGGTGGTATTACTGTAGTAGATTTAGGCTACTAGAATTAAATAGAAATGAATATACCAAAGGACTCCGACCCAGAATGGTGGTGTCAGGTTTGGTTTTTACACAACTAACAGCTTATGAATAGTAGCTTAATTTATCTAAAAAAACTCAATTTGGGGGCACAGCAACGTGCGCCTACTTCCGAACCATGTTTTCACTACTATGATATGTATGATATATGATATATGGGTGTAAAAAATAAACGTTGATCCTATCGGACTAAATTTAACATGGCTCATTAAAATTCTTGTGTAATTGGGAAACGTTAAATTTGTTGGATGTAATTTTGTAGGAGACAAAAATTAATTATCGGCTATGTAGTTGAGTTGACAGTAGCACATTTTGTACATATTTACGACTTATATCGGTGCGTAGCTTAGTCAGAATCACGCATGATGCAATACGTCCCCAGGTTTCGTCGTGTTCTGTCACTTCTGTTATCGAGTCCAACGGGGGCAGCGCGTAGAAACCCTCTATTTACGTTGTTTACCGCCCGGTCTATTGATCCCTACGTGTCTTCACGGTTATTTTTAGACTTATACATCGTAGCATTTTTGACAGTAAATAAAAATATCTGTTTTTTACATTTTTTTATTCAATGTAAATCTCACTATTCACAGAATTGTCTAACAATATGATCCAAAATTAATTGTTTGCATGATGGGTTTTCTCTAAATTAGAGAATTAGAGAATGTAGGATAAAAAATTAAAGTATTAATATAATTAATGCAAACAAAATATATTTTACAATATAGCGTGATTAAAAATTTTGATAGGGAAAACCTCATAGATTACTCTGAGCTTTGGAGTTGATCACTCGATTCTAATTAACCCCCCAGGACGTAATTGAGACGATTAAAGAAGGAAATTGAACACGTATTGGGTAATAGGTTGTAGGGATACTCCATGTTGTCGGTGATAATTTTTTTAAACAAATTACAGTAAGTCCCTAGAATAGATAGGAGTGCCACATTAAGAGCCGCGGTATACTTTTGTGAATTGGAACATATAGTTTTGAAAAGCTTCATGACAGTTAAACGCTTAAAAAGGAATTCAGCTGTTTACAAATAAAAAATATAATTCGCAACCTAACGTTTGATGTGGTAAAATATGTTGACTTTCAACAATGACAGGGCTGCCAATTACTTGAATGGTTTGGAAATCCTTCGGTAAGTCGACTAATTGACTCAAATTGTTGGTTTAATGGCCATAAGCTCCAATCCACTTTATTGTAGTAATGCTCAAGTATAAAGTTAGCTCGATACAATAGAGTACTTCAATATTCGCCCACATCAAAGCAGTGTGACATCAATCCAAAAACCTTTATAAATCAAAGTACCAGATAAATTTAGCTTTGAGACAAAAATAAGTAATAAAGCTATTACAAATGTGACGTAATCGAAGGAAATAAGTTTTGAGAAATAAGCAACTCAGTGGTATCCAACCTCAATGTCTACTTTGTTAACCGATTTGTAAATGATCATCAAATTTGAGTGGCAAAACTGGAAATGTCAGCGATCAGCTGTTTCGCAACCTCAGGCGCAGGGGTGGACGTGAACGTCCTTGTGGACACACGTCTGCTGACCCAAGCCTCCAGGGCGCAAGTAGAGCAGTGACGTCATATCGTTCGATGCTTACTGCGCATGTGCCACGGCACAGGTAAATACGAGGGTCGTCGCCCTGAGTTGCTATTAACTCTACAATTTTTTGTGCGAATAAACAATTAAAGGACATTTTCCTTTCTAATAAAATAATGGTTTTGAAACTTAATGGTGGTATGTAGTATGACAATATTATACCTCCGTAGCAGATCTGAGAACACAAATTTCAAATTGTGTGGAACCTATTTTTAAAATAGATGGATAGGCAACTAATCCTTGAATATTTTACAGGGATTTACAGCCCCATTTTCAAATCCTTTTGTCAAATATGTTTATTGGTTTAGCACTTATCTTCTATCAAATCTTGATGGAAACACCTGTACATAATCCTTAGAAACATAGAAACAATACAACGTGAAACATACATAGAGACAATGCATCGGGTATATATTTTGTACAAGTGTTTCCATTAAGATTTCACAGAAGAAAAGTGCTAAACTTTAAAAAAAGCGAAAATTACGTTGTAGCCCGAAACTATAGAAATCCCTATAGATTTGCAATGAAAAGGGCTACAATAAGCAACTATATTTATTAATTTAATTTATGTATCTTTAAAGAATAGTAAGTGATTACTAAATCTATATTAATTTTACTACATCTTTAATTATAGAAATTTAATATATTACAAGAAGTACAGATGGACGGAAATTTTAAAATTAAAAACTATTTATTCCGTATAAACAATAATTAAAATTTAGCGTATAAACAAAACTATCTCTTTAATTTTAAATCTGACGATTTGAAATATTTGAAATAGATCTGACGAAAATTTGAAACACTGACGTCATACGGTTAGTGACGTCATAGCTTATAAGAACAGCTGTTTGGATGAAGATTTCCTTTAGGTAAATAAAAACATTTTTTTCAATCTAAACTGCACAAACGTAACGATGTCGGTATATACGTGGTGGGCGTTGTGGTTCACAGGCTGGAAGCTGTAATAGACACAAGAGACCTCATTTGTTGTAAGTTGTCACCTTTTGTTCTCCTATTTCACCATCTTAATAAGAGAAGGACCCTCGATGTTCGTCCTGCACAGCCGGTAACAAACAGGAGCAGCTTAGACCAGAATACGAACAAATACTGGTAGAACTAACGTAAAATTGGATTTGTAAAACAAATAAGAATTACAATGAAAATAGCTTTTCACAGAGTTTGTTTTAGGATACATGCATTGATCATTTGTCCTGATATCAGGATATATTATTCAACTTATCAGATATTTCCGATATTATTCAGATATTATACTTACTTATTATACTTACTTACTTACTTATTATACTTACTTACTTCAGATATTATACTTATTCAGATATTAGTAAATAACTAAGGAAGAGGTGAAGCAGGTAATAAAGGTACCTCAAATAAAACGAAATTTTGCTAATGTCAACATACTATAGTAACAGGACACTCTCTGTCTCTCTTCTACTATGAGTCAATTCAATGACCTACCATTCAATATCGGTAACTATTTAACTTATCTCCGTTTTTTAAGTCCATGAGGTTTACGAGTGAGGTTGATACACATGCTGGTCAACCTTAGTCAATTAGTTAGCATAATAAATGTACAAATCAATGAATAAATGCTGTAAAATAGTAAAATAGAGTAAGATTCTGAATTTTAACATGTTGCACAACAACATGTATTTAGTTATTACAGCCAAGTAATTTTAGTATAGTTTGAGAGTACCAATTTATCATTTGACATGAAATTGTCTAAGTTCTGGAGGGGGAATTGGTAATTCACGTGAAAATTGTGACGGAAGTGACGTCATATGGTTTTGAGGGCAGCTGTTTAGAGGAACTGAAAACATTTCCTTTAATCATATCTATGATCCAACCCATTTTACATTAGGAAGTATATACATTTTTACAAAAACTATTATTTTCAATCGATTGCTAGGAATTTAAAACACATAATACTATCTCACAGCTGGTGAACATTTAGTTCCAAGATTATGTTTTCCCATATAACCAAAAAAAGATTTTTTAATACTAGTTACAATCTTTCGAAAAGATAATATTTCCGCTATTTTTGATTGGTCGCAGTCTCCGTTAGCTAGTTAAAACTTTTAAAATAGATACAAATAAAAAAAATTGAACTGTTCATTTGATGATGATAAATAAATTTTAATATCTTATACTAAACATTACACCCAAAAAGTTTCCATTACAAATAATTGGATTTAAATAGTTAGTCTTCTAAACCAAGACAACGGAAACGTTCTGTTCACTACAGTACTTGACGTTTTATCAGTGTGTGATCTACAATTTCTCTGCCACCAGTCTGTCTCAAGACGAATATAACTACCAGCTGAGCTCTCTTGAGTCGAACAACTACAATCAGCTGGTGTCAGAATTTGAACCAGTTTCCTCATCGCGATTTCCTCAAAGTCTCTTTGATTGTCTTGATTATCTTTATTTGATTCCAAATCAGTCCACACTGATTCCAAAGGCTGGTACGTGTATAAGAGAGATTTATTTTTCTTTGTTTTATTTTTCATACCTAAAGTGATGCTAGATGATTTTCCTTTTTTCACATTAAATTTGGGTCTAGTTTTCTTGCCATGTGCTTGCTTAGAGGTCGATGGCAATTCTTCAAAATAATCATGTTCTGGTGGTTTTTCTTCAAGAGGTATTATTCTACCAAATGGCACATTTGTTCCAAATTTTAAAGGAAAGTGTTTTTTAGGTTCTTTTTTATACTCTTTTCTGTTTCTTAAAAAATTTAAAACTTTTAATGAAATTAAAGAATAGTCTTTCTTCTCTTCTGGCGCCAGAAGAATGCCACTCCACCAAAAACCTTCATTCGTCCGTTCGATTTGTGAGTTAGAAAAATCATCGTTTTTAACTATTTTGACAAACCTTTTAATGCTTGAGTCAACCAAAATCGGAGGGATATTGATCAGATGTTTGAATTCCTGATGTACATTAAATACTTCAACTTTCTCCATGGTGTCAAGCTTAGACACATGGGCTTTATGTTTGCACCCGCTGTACGGTTTTATTACGTCATATTTGAAAGTTTTTTCTCCGCAGCATCCGTAAGTACCGATAGGATGAAACATGTTGTTTTTCATTGGGAAATATTCCACTTGTCCAGGATGGTAAGGGCACCAATCACTTTGACTCAATGGGTACCATGTTTGGCACACCTCACAAAAGGAAAAGTGACACATTCCCCACAGCTGCCAATAAACTATACGCCACTCTTTCGCGTCATCGTACATGGCTTCGATATATTTAGACAAGCTCCAGAAGGAGGAACATTCGTGGCGGTATTCCAACCTACCGTCGAACATCAAGCGAGAACAATCTACTCTACAAGGAATACAGTCGGTCAAATCCGCATGCAATATCTTTCTACAAAACCCACACTGAAATATTTTAGAGAGACTAGAAAAATGTCCAATTTTTTCGCACGGTTCAGGATCAGCTAAAAGTTTGATTAATGAACAGAATAACCTTGTTTTGATTCTTTCGAAATCATCACTTATCTGTTCAACTTCAGAATTTGAAAACCTAATTGTCAGTTTGTGAAATAACTCATCATCAAAAGCGTCTTCTATTTCGCGATCGGTGCCGAGAACCAAACTAAAATTTTGTCTGAAGTAATCAAGACACTCCTCAACTAGCTGGTTAATACCAAGATTATTCGCCATCGACAATATTGCTTTCAGATTAGTAGGATTTAAATTGGGTCTACACATCGGAATATCTGACATTATCCACTGCAAAACCCATTGAAAGATACCAAAGTTGCATTTGACAACAACATCTAGGCCGTCTAATCCAAACTCCTTTTCAACTTCAGCAAAGTACTTAACTTTTGAAACTAAACTACATTTGGCCACTTTTAAACTAGCCTGCATGGGTTTCAAAGTATCAATGATGGTTATCAAAATTTCTGGTTCTCCAATTTCAAACACTGGAATAATTTCATCCTCAGTAGAATCCCTCTTAACAAATTGGATATCAAACACAACTTTGTGGTCGCTATCATCTACATAAAACCCACACACAGGTGTGATGGAAGTATGATTTTTGTTGATATTATCTCCAATATCTTTAGGATCTTCAATTTGATTTCCATTCTCTTCTAAAGCACTAAACGATGCCTCTTGAACTGTATCCCCATTCAATTCCTTTTTATTGTCTGGTTTGCTTGTGACTTTCTGAAGACTAACAAGACTTCTGATGGAAAACAGCGTTTCATCTTTTTCATCGTCCTCTGCATCACTCGTTCTCAAATTAGTTGTCGATGTACCAGTACTCACTTTTTCAAATTCTTTGGACTTATCCTTCTTTACTTTGACGATGGGTTCGTCTTTTTTGTTGTACGTCTTTAAGTTTTCCACCGATATGTTTGACCAATTCACCGTGTCTTTTTCGAAGATAATGCTGGAGTCGAGCTGCTCGGTGCCATACGCCGAAGACAACAACCCCAGGAATGAGTCCAGAGACACTGCGGCGTGTTTGGAATTGTTAAGCTTGTCGTGTTTTTTAGGGCTCAGAGGCATCTCTTTGGAAAGATTCTAATTTTTTAGAAAAAAGCTAGAAACTTAAAAACTGTTTGTATCGAGTTATGTCAAGATAATTTGGAATATAACCGTACTTGCTACACTTATCACGGGTGACATTTAATTTTATTGTTTACCTAACGTAGCTATTGTTTACATTAAAACACCTGTCTTGGAATGAAATTTGACTTGCTGCCTACAGGTAGAGAGGATTAAAATGGAATTATAAATAAATAGTTTGTACGTTCACTAAATCTTTAGATTATATTCTAAAATGTATACTGTATTGGTGTGTTAAAAACAAGTAAAGTAAATAAACTAAGTTATTATTATAGTAAGAGATTATACAATTAAAATTATGACCATATTGGAATTTAAAGGGTTTTATGTTTGAGGTACTGAATAAAAAATAAAAAATTAATAAATGAAACTATTTACCATATAAAATATTTTAACTTCATGAAATAAACGATGCCAAAGTTTATATCAAAGAAAAACAAGCCAGACCAATCGTGAGATTGGTCGAAGTTTGCAACTTAAACCAATTACAGCAATGCAAGAAACAAGAGACTGTAAAGTCAACGGCACAGTTTGTACCATTATATAAACATATAATACAAAGTCGTGTTAGTTACAATACTTATAACTCAAGAGCGGCTGGACCGATTTAAATGATTTTAGATTTTTTGGTTTCGTCTCTGCTCCAATCATGCTTTAGGCATATTCAGTTTCCATAAGTGTCCATTGTATGGTGTTTTAAATGATATCCTCATGAGGAATAGGTTTGTTTACAAATGTTCTACAATCAAAACATTTAATTTCTAAAGTTACAGCTGTTGGTTTACTTTCTATTAGCAATGTGATTTGCTATACAATGCCTTCTGTTTCAGTCGTCAATATAAAACAATAAAGTAAATAAATACTGTACAAAATGAACAGTTTTGCTTGCCACGTTGGTAGTTTACAGTTTTGGGGGTTTATGTACCTTTTTATTTCGTGTCCAAGTAATTGTCATATGCTAATAAAAGCCATAATAAAAAGTTACATACTTTACCATACATAAAAAGTTACCATACATAAAAAAGTCGTGTTAGTTACACCATTTATAACTCGAGAACGGCTATACTGATATTAATGAACTTTGATTCGAATATGTCTTATAGTTTCAGTATTGTTATTAAATATAACACGCCCCAAAATATCAAATCTTTCACAGCGAAGCCGTAATATTATTCGATTTCAGAACATGGCCAATCTTCAAGTTAACATGTATTTACTGTTAAGCGTTACAAAGTTCGCCGGGTTAGCTTGTAATATTTATTCATTATCTGGACGTTGTGTTATACTGAATAATGTGTTCAGTTAACTAACACACCTATTTACCTATTACATAAAAATATTGCAATCCCGAAAAGCTCAAATGAAACAAATCTTCAAAAACAAAAATTATAAAGTACGTAGTTTTACAGTAATAGTAATTAATTTTCAAAAATTTTGAAAAATCGCGAAGAGTGTGCGTGACTATCTTAGTAAGAAAAACTATTTTTATTTGAATGAAGTTGAATTGTTGGTTTCTCAAAAATAGTCATTGTTTTAGAACATCACATACTCATCAAAAAGCAGTATAAATTGTACCTTCTACGGAGGTAGGTTGAACTGTTTATACATATTTCATTGTATTCAGAAATATTTTACGTAACCAACCTAACTTAACTTTTTGTCGTAAAATGATTCACCTGCATAATGGCAATTTTCGAGATATGTTTTTTTAGGAATGGGATAGGTTTACGAAAAAATCCTTAGCAAAAATATAAAGGATGACCTCTTTTCCTACACCATCTTCATTCATGTTTTCCTTAAATCCAATTATGTTGTATACTCCCATTTCTTGCCAGTTTGAGAGCATGCGTATTTTTAGATAAAATGGTACAATACTTTATACTTTATACTTTTAACTGAAATGGCGACCTACCCAGGTAGGTATTTTAAGCCAAGTATGAATGAGGAATGAATGTAGGATGATTGTGGCGCGATCTTGTAGTCTTGTTACTGACTAAGGCTGACATGTTCCTTAGACAGGACTGTTAATTAATAGCCCAACAGCCGATGGCAACTAAGGACCTACAGTTTAACGTGGAATCCGAACCACGGCCTCTGAATTACGAATTGGTCTAATTATGAGGATGGTCTTTGTGGATTAATGTAGTATTCAATAGTGCGGACGTTAATCCACACAAGAGAACACTACATCCACCGACCATCTCTCACAACTATCCACAATTCGTGACCTCCTAGTAGCTGGACAACATGACGTCGCCACCAAATGATTTAGATCTGACTAAAAGGAATAATATCAATATTTTACTTATAAAAACATCCATTGTCTAATTACATACAGAATTTCCTTGTTAGATCTATCTGGCATCTGGTGCGGGAACTCGTATTTACTACGAGATTTTAATTCTTGGATGCCAGATCGTAAAATGAAAATTCTAACGGTAATGGATTTGAACAGTAAAAAACGGGCTGCCACTACTATAGAGTTTGAAGTATCTAATTTCTCTTGTTATCTTAAAAATAAAGTATATATGTATAAATATTTAGTCATGATTTATTTTATACCTAGAAACTCGGTATAGTTGACATCTGAACTAGCGTTAGTTAATTGTGTTTCAATTTCGATGTTGTGGTCCTAATAAAGAGAGTGAGCCCTCGGATATTGTTTATTGTTTGTAACTACCACGAACCAATGTATCACTTCCTTCCGAGGACACGTCACCAGTCCGACCAATCAATTAAAACCACGAAGGCGTGCTCGGCGGGTGTTCTGAGATGACGGCGACCAGGGGATCAATTGCTAGCAAGGGTGACACACGAAAGTCGTGTAAAGAGTGATTAATTTCATCTCAGGGCAACTCCCTCCGGGCACTAGACGAACTATAGTCCTGCATATGGGTTAAGAGTCTGCATCAGCGGTAGCCATCTTGAATTTTAGTCCCGTAAGAGCAATGTTAAATTCTGGCGGAACATACCTTCACTTTGGCGTCTGTAGTGGCGTTAATTATCAAATTATCAATGTAAAACTTTGGACGTATATTAATGAGATGTGGCTCAAGGGCATGACCTTTTAATATGTTCAAAAATTTAACTAGGTATAAAAACAAAAATCCAGGAATATTTTACAAAATAAATCATTATTATTTTTTTATTGAGAGCGAAAATAAGAAGTTCTGTAAGGTGGTGCACTGGAGGACTGTAATACCTTTAATTTGACACCTCTTCCGTTAATTTATGACAATAGGTCAAGGAGATATAGGCGCCAGAATTTAACATTGCTATTACGGGACTAAAATCCAAGATGGCTACCACTGATGCAGACTCTTAAACGTGTTTAGTAGGTTTAGCTAGTTACTGTTACCATTGTCAGCTGTGTGAAAAATTAGGTTTGAGACGATATTTATTTATATTTTTACCGACTACTATTGAAAAATCGGACCTTCTGCAAAATTATAATTCAATAAAAGCTTGCAAATGAAATTGAACAACATTTAATTCTCATGGTACAGTATAGGAACATGAAACAGAAATATCATTGAGGGCATTTTAACGGAACGGCAAGAGAAAATTCAATTGCTTGAAAAAGGGTTTACGTGAATTTTTTGAAAATCTCATTAGTCAAGAAGAAGAATAAGTTCATTTTTACAGATAAACTGCTGGATCGAATTTAGTATTGCCTAAAATGGTATATTTTAAGTTTCTCCCGATGCCTGTCTCTATTACATTATTCATTATCCTTTCCCAATATTACTTAACAGGTGGTACTTTGTCTTATAGTAGACACTCGTGTTTATACATTCTTGTGTCGTGTTTAGTATAAAATACTATTGGTAAATTTTAAACTACCTATTTTAAATACGTGTTTTAGAATATTTATTTCATGTCGAAGAGAAATGGTAACCTCTCTTAAACTGTTTTACCCGTGCGAAGGACAGGTACTTTGGCTAGTGTACCAATAAACGAAGGGGAAAATGCTAGAAAAAGAAGTAAAATGTTTGAATTTACTTCCCTGTGGGAAATAGGTTAGATCATGGATATTTCTAAAGGGAATGTTTTCTGTTTATCTAAACAGCTGTATCTAATACAATAACTCTGGTAGTTTCTATGGAAACCTGTTACATATTTTCCATCTTAAAAATCACCAAAACCCTTCAGAGGTAAGACATATCCATGTCAAAAAGGGCGTTAGGAGCAAACTTTCTACCAGCGAAACCTAGGGAGAAGAAACAAATTTAAGAGTACTAAATTTTTATTGATTTTTGTAATTTATTAAAGCTTATTCTAGGGAGAAGGAATGTGTCAGATTCTCATAAAATTGGTATGAAAACACGAAAAATAATATTTATCACACGTAGATCCATATTGAAATTGTTTAACCTTGACTGGAGAACAAGTAGATGATTATTGCTTCGAAGGATTCATTCTCAGCGGTTGTTTCCATGTGCTTCAGAAGAGAAATAATAAACAGCTGATTGTGTAGTTACTGTAATCAAGGCTGCATCAAGCTGAATTGGCTGATGACTGAAGGACGAAAAAAAATTATTTTAACATTGTGACGATGAATCTGATGATTTGATACGACAAATATTTATACTTGGGCAATAAAAGCAAGAGCAGGATAGACCAATCTAAATTTTAAACCTTGGATAATTGGTAGAAATTATAATTGTTCACTATGCAATTTAAACGTAAGAAAATATGTGTTTCATTTCGTGTCATTATGCCCTATTTTGACCAGTATCAGAAAAAGGATATTAGGAAAAAGCTCTCTAAATGAAATAGAACTTAATGAATTTTAGGAATTATCTTAAAGAGGCCTGGATATATCGACACTGTTTAGTTAGGGAATTTAATTACTAAATATTTCCAGTCTATTATGATGCAACTTCTTCCAATACAAATTGTAATCTAAATTCTGTTAATGTGTTTTGAAAGTAGTTACAACTAAATATGCCATATTTCCAGATTTTTATTTTCAATTTTAAATGTAGTTGATCGATTGGAAATTGATTAACCATTAGCTTATTAATAGTTACGTAGATATTTGTTGAGCTTTTACAGTGGTACCACCAGTGCCAACCAACCGACGGTCTTTGTGAACAGTGTCAAAAAGTGCTGTGGAGAGTTATTATTTAAAGTTATTATGACTTTGTAGTTATACAATTATTGATAAAAAGTTTCAAAAAATATTATTTGTCACATAATAAAGCACCGTTTTCATTTTTATTCGTTTCATTTCATTCATTAATTTGCCTAATAGTAGATTCTACGTTGGGCTTTGTTGTTATAGTATCCAAAGATTGTCTCTCACAGAATATTATACATACAGTTAGCAAACTCACATGTGGATAGTGTTCTTCAGTGAAGTCGCCATTTTAGGTCAACCATAATGATTTTCTTGGGATCATCCGATGACTTGGGTTAGGGACTTGGATTTCTCCCTCTATAGACTAGGTGAGAGGTGTCAAGTTCGGCGCACACACATCAATTATTGATAAAAAGTTTCAAAAAATATTATTTGTCACATAATAAAGCACCGTTTTCATTTTTATTCGTTTCATTCCATTCATTTATTTGCCTAATGGTAGATTCTATGTTGGGCTTTATTGTTGCAGTATCCAAACAGAATGTGTGAGGATATCTCTATATATAAAATTGAATGTATGTCTGTATGTATGTATGTCTGTATGTCCTTTATGCGTTGCCAAACTGCTCATCCGATCACCATGAAATTTTAGGAAGTTGCTCTACATGTGTCCGGGAAGGTTTTAGTGAAAAAATATTTTCGAAAACCCCATAAGTTTCCATTTTATGGCGTTTTAAATTTCTAATGTTAACCTAATTTCTAATGTTAAATGGAGAGTAAGTTTGTTTACAAATATGATTAACATGGGAAAAGAGTATGCAGGTTTGCTGCCATGATAAACACATAAACTGTGATTTTTTGGCATAAACATATGGGTCCCAACCACGTAAAGCTAAATATAAAGTTTTATCTAAAAATATTGGTTAATAAGTGAAAAATTAATTTTTCCTTATCCTCCATAAGATTAACATTGGAGCCTCAAAATACAACGTACTGTGTTTAGATTTTTTTATATCTCGGTAACCGTTGGAGATAGAGAAAAACTTTAAGGAACTAAATTGTGTAGTTTTTTAAGGTGATTCTAATGGTGAAAGATAAAATTTGAAATTTTTAAAAATTACATGGGAAAAATGCAAAAAACCCATTTTTGGGGTACAAAACCCCCCCAAACTACCCGTTCCCATTGACCGATATGTCTGGATTACGAACTCGTCCGAGCAATTGTAGGAATACATGTTACTACCAAATTTGGTCTCGATCGGACCATTTCTACGAGAGTTATCGTGTTCACAGACATATATATATATATATATATACATATATATATATACATATATATATATTTATATGTATATTAAAAATTTTAACGACTATTGTTTTTGGTCTCTGGGCACTAAAGAAGAAAAAATAACATGGTCGGGCTTAAGTCTCATCCTACGGTAAACTACTTATATTTAAAAATGTTTCTAACTCTTTAATTAACAGTTAGAGTAAAGACGAGGTGTATTTTCTTACATACATTTTCATAAATCTCCTCTTTCTCATTTCCTGGTATCACGAGGTTGATTTACCAAAGAAATAAAATCTAATTCAAACTACAAACAAATATGGCGGCTAGACACATGCAGCTAGAATTAATGTGCAATTCAGTCATGACCTCCTTCAAATTGACATGGATATGTCTTAGCTCTGGGGGTGTGTTGGTGATTTTTAAGATGGAAAATATGTAACAGGTTTCCATAGAAACCATCAGAGCATTTTGCACCTATTGCATTTTTAATGTAAAAGAATAAGAACAGCTGTTTAGATGAAGTGAAAACATTTCCTTTGGACATACCCATGATCCAACCTATTTCCCAAAGGGAATTAAATACAAACCTTTTAAAGTGAAAGGGGTAAGGGTCAGTTTTAGCGAATTTCCCATAGGGAAGAAGCTATTACCGTAGACCTCATGGTAAGAACTAGGCTTGTCCAAACACAGTACATTGTATTTTTGGGCTCCAAAGCTAATATTATGGAGGATTAGGCAAAAAATAATATTTCCCTTACCAACCAATTCTTTTAGATGAAACTGCATCATAGTATATATGTTTATCATGGCAGCTAACCTGCATACTATTTTTCCAAGTCAATCATATATAGAATAGACAAACTTATTTATTTATAGACAGATATTGATAAGTATTCCCTCATGGTTAAAAAATAAATAAAAATTGTTTATTGTGAAAAATGCCTGTTTTCAGTGTTCGTCACTGTACACACTTGAATACTCTTTCCAATGATAATCTTGTAGAAAATAGGAAAACACACTTATTTATCAACAGGTATTGGTTAAACTTGTCAAAAATTATTATTGTAGTATTATTGAAGTGGATTGTCGCTGAATTCGCAGGTCTGCTGGGACGGGGGTGTTTTTAAGACCGCCTTTAATATGCTAGCTTTTAACTGATGGGGAAAACTAATTATTTTTCATTTATATTTTTGAGAAAGGAACATGTATATTGTCTTGCTGCCTGATATAGTGGCCGTTTCAGACGTAGATCGGCATTATTGGAAACTAGGTAAGTAAGGGAACACAGTCCGTATGATGTGAAGCTACAGAGCCACTGATATATAGGTGTAGGATTAGATAGGATAGGACTTTAAAATAGGTAACTATTCTTCCAACCAAGAAAATCCAAATCCAATAAAATCCTTTCTGCTCTCCTTTAAGGATTGGGGAGGGTTGAAGGTAATCAGCTTGATAGGAATTCGCTATTCGTTATATTTATTCGCTATAAGCAGTAAAATCTACAAACCGCACACACAATAGGTTTGATTACATGAGAGTATTCCTTGAGTTATGTGGTTGTAAATAAAATAAAACTAAAAAATTATTCTATTTATATTTTATAAAAAGCTAATTTTTTTGTTTTTTTTTTTTTATCAAAAGCAAATATCAAAATTAAATCACAATGCAATTTAATATGAAAATACAATATGTAAAATTTTTATTTAATATTTCATAATTTTAATCATAAAATAAATTTTTAACATGTTAACATAAAACATCGTGAAGCACAAAACTGTTATTCACAATATGATTAAGTTTACTTTTTTCAAACATTATTAATTAATTGAGAAATAAAAAAAATATAGTATGCCTACAAATTCAAACATGTATCTGAAAATATTATTTATTAGTTAAATGTATAGATTTTTGAGTGCTTATACTTAATGTATATATATTTGAATATTTACTTTTTGTTAATAATATTAAATTTTTTTTATTTAAAATAAAAATTAATTATTATTAAATTAAATGTATTTTTGTGTAAATTCAGTTTTTTTTAAATCCTTTTATAGTAAAAATAAAGCTCTATATAATGCTAGAATGTAATTTTCACTAAGTTATTTTATTAACCAAGCATTATCAAAATGTAGTCTAAATCCAGAAAATTATGAATAATAATGTAAATAAATTGTAAATCATTCTCATTTAGTAAATGTTTTAAATATTTTAAATCTATAACAATCGTCAGCACAAAGCCAAAAGTATTCACAATGCTGTATATTTATTATTAAGTCATAATTATTTTTCAACAATAATAATATATTGGAGAATTACTGAAGTGGGTCATAACAATAGTGCCTACAATTCGAACATGTATCACTGATACAATATGCGACGAAATACATTCGAGTACGTAGTTCAAACCTTTTCTCCCAGTCTGCAGCACTAGCTACTGTTTGTTACCAGCTTGAAGATTTTTATCCGATTCTCCGATTAAAATTGAAAATAAAATATTCAATTTTTATTTATAATTGTAAGTGTGAATACATTTTGAAATAAATTATTTAAAAAATGTAATAAATGGAAATTGTTAAAATTAAAACTATTTAAACATTTTTGTAAATGAGTTGCACTCGAAAGCCTTAACTTGTACTACACCTGTTAAAGCCTATTACATTTCTGTATTATCGTTAGATTTACAATTTAACCTGATTAATAAAAATTAAAATTGTCAGTAATTAATGTGACTCCAATATTTTAATCATAAATTAATAAGGTGTATAAATGTGATATTATTTTTTGTAAAATAACTATAGATATTTTACATAATAATATAAATATAAAGATGTTTATTTTATTGCGTGGTAGTTTTGAAACTACATTCGCCACAGATTTTACAGGCTTAATCTAATCTAACTAGATATTAATTAATAATTTTTAATAGTGCCTAGGTAATAAAAATCTAAATAACTCAAATTTAAAATAGAATTAAATTTTGTAAATAATAAAAACCTTTTAATGTAATTTGTATTCCTTCACAAATTACTCATCTTTCTCCTTTTTTATGCTTTTATTTATAGTGGTATTGTAAACTTCATACCATTATTATTTTTGAATCAAAACTTAAGTCATTTAAAGAAAGTCAAACCATCGAAAAGAATTGTTTAAAATTAAAAAATTAAACTAGTGAATAAAAAGGAAGGGAAAACCACCGTAAGTATCTCATTGGTACTATTATCGTTTGGAGAAAATTAAAACATTTAGGTTTCAACTGATAACTCACTAAATCATTTATTTTCTAATAATATTATTACAATTCTATCACAAAACATATACTTAAAACACGTAAAGCTAATATTAACAATGTAGATCTATGATACAAAGCACTCATTAGTGACGCACCGACCAATTTCACACTCATAAAAATATTTGTGCTCTGTTAAAATCACAAAGGCTATATACAAAATAATAATCACAAACATAAATAACGCTCGCTACACTGTAGAGTTAGGAGTCTGCATCAGTCGTAGCCATCTCGAATTTTAGTCCCGTAAGAGCAATGTTAAATTCTGGCAGAACATACCTTCACTTTGGCGTGTGTAGTGGCGTTAATTATCAAAGTATCAATGTAAAACTTTGGAAGTACATTGATGAGATGTGGCTCAAGGGCATGACCTTTTCAATATGTTCAATATGTTCAAAAATTTAACTTGATATAAAAACAAAAATCCAGGAATATTTTACAAAATAAACCATTATTATTTTTTTATTGAGAGCGAAAATAAGAAGTTCTGTAAGGTGGTGCCCTGGAGGACTGTAATACCTTTAATTTGACACCTCTTCCGTTAATTTATGACAATAGGTCAAGGAGATATAGGCGCCAGAATTTAACATTGCTCTTACGGGTCTAAAATCCAAGATGGCTACCACTGATGCAGACTCTGAAGACATGTTGGAATGCAGCAAAATGTGGTGGATTTTTTTTCATTTACCACAAAATTTCCAAAACTGTATACAGCTTCTGGGAATGCTGTAAAAATATGCGTATTGGTAAGTGTTGTTTCGCTAATCAAATTCTAGTTTTCGAAAACTTCCACTTAATCCGTCAACATCAACACTCTTCTTTGAGATTCTGTTCGGGTCGTTTTTGATGCCTTTGGTGTCTAGAAGCTTCATCTCGTCCAGAGCCAGGACCCGCTCTCTTTTCGTCAGAAGTTCCTGCTTCCACATTTCTGTAACGAGAACACATCATACATCACCAATGCACGCAACTCTGTGGCCCGTTTCAATAAAAAGGAAAAACTTGATTCACTCATTTTTGATGTATTGATTGGATAAGATTAAAGTATTTAAAAATCTTCTCCGAAAGGTATTAAAATAATTAAAAGCTTCATTAGAGTGGAAACTCTTACAGAGAAGTCGAACTCAAATCTCTTCTATAGTTTATATAAGGAGAGATATAAAATTGAAATAAAGCCCATACACATCATACTTCCTAACAATGTACAGATGAAATACAAATTTAATTTATATAAATTGAAAAATGGTGTGTTAAACGATAAGAAAGTTCAACACCTACCTATCATAACTTTGATGGGAATATCCCCACCCATCTCTTTAGGCAGCGTCTGTGGGTCGAGTTTCTTATGGAGGTCTTCCAATGAGTCGTGCACCTGTGGAAACACATTGTATTATTTAGGTAACTAGCAGCAAGCTCGTCCTTTGTATGAGTTGTAGGATCCAGTGTTAAGTAAAAAGATAGTCATTACCATGACAAAATAAAAATAAAAAATGTTAAATAATAACCTAAAAGATAAATAAGTTTTCAGCTTAAATAGGACTTAACATTAGTTTACAATCGCATAAAATAGATAACATTTGTTTCACAATTAAAATTTATTATACGTCGAGAAATTTTACTGTGGTATAATTAAGAGTATCCTAATAATTAGACCAGCTCGTAATTCAGACATTGATTATGATCTGAATTACAAGTATCACAGTGGTTAATCAAAAGTATGTAGTTACAGTGAAATAGTTTACAAAAAATCGACAACACAATTATATTCACAGTTCAAGTGATCATCTTATTATCAGAAAAATCATTACTTGTAATTATTTATTTCCTTATAAAAATTTTAATTAAAATTTAAAACCGTATAGTATCTAATACCCTATATTTTATCTATCAGTTATAACGTCAGTATTGCTGTCCAAAATTATCATTGTAGAAAATGAAATACTCGAACATCAGACAATACGTGTGCATCTTAAGACATGGCACCTTGAGATGTGATAATCATAGGCAGTGTAACTGTCGGGACGGTGGCGAGTCCTAAATCCAGCTACTTGGAGGTCACGAATGTGGATAGTTGCAATAGTCGGTTTAGTGTTCTCTTGTGATTAACGTTCTATTGAATACTAGTTAATAAAAGACCATCCTCATTAGACCAATTCGTAATTCAGACTGGTTCGGATTGCACGTTAAACTGTAGGTCCATTAGTTGCCATCGGCTGTTGGGCTATTAATCAACAGTTCTGTCTAAGGAACATGTCAACATTAGTCAGTAACAATACTACAAGATCGCGCCACAATCACTCATTTCTCATTCATACTTGGCTTGAAATGCCTACCTTGCTTTTTATTATACCCAATTTTAATCCCTAAACTAGTTAAAACGAGTCAGAGTGCCTACTAAGGCTTATTCGTTAGTGAGATACTCCGATACGTGCCATGAACCTGGTCCTCATCTTGCTGGAGAACCTGGATCGGGCGAAGTCGTACACGTAGCGCAGTGTAGCGGGCACGTTCAGGAGGTGAATCTCCTTGTGACGCATAGGGTAGGATTGCTGCAACAACAGGGACACAATAACACAACACAATAGTTATAGTAAGATAAACCTATAAGGTTTAATGTACACGTAGTTAATCGGCTAACCATTCTTTGATTGACTGTCAAAATGTACTAAATGTCAATTATTGTACGGTTACTTAAAAAAATGTATCTGCTTACTGTGTATTAAACAATAACAAGAGAATTAAGTTTTACAAACTGAAAATTTCATATAAAAATATTTGTATTTACTTCCCTGTGGGAAATAGGTTATATCATGGATATGTCTAAACGGAATTGTCTCCGTTCATCTAAACAGCTGTTCTTATTATTTTATATTAAAAATTCAATACAATAGCTCTGGTAGTTTCTATGGAAACCTGTTACATATTTTCCATCTTAAAAATCGCCAACACCCCCCAGAGCTAAGACATATCCATGTCAAAAATAATAATCTAATTTCATTCTTTAAGAAATCAAACAAGGGTAGTTAATTTTAAATTCTCGTATCAATCACTATAAAACATTTTTACCAAATCATATCGGATGAATTGATCTTTATAACACTAAGTTTTGAAATACCAACCAATACTTGAAATTGAAATTGAAATACAATTGAAATACCAAATTAATCATATAGAGTTTGGGTAAATTCCTTTATTTGTGGACAGATGTTGATGAAACTTGATACAAATGGTCAAAATATAAATTAATTGTTTACGCTACAAACACCTACTTTCAGCGTTCCTCACAGCAGCAAACCGGCATACTCTTTCCCATGTTTATCTTATGGAAAGTACGCAAATAATACTCATATTTATTGACAGATAATGATAAAACTTGTCATATATTATTATTATTATGTTATTGATTTGGAAATTCGCTGAGTACGCAGGTCTGCTGCGACGGGGGTATTTTGTAATTGAACTACTAGGATAGTCTGGGAGAACTTAAAACTTCTGCGGCCTTATTGCATCTATTAATTATGAGAAAACTTCTTTATAGCTTGGTAACTCCCAACACTTGGCACGTACCTCGCCCCAGCGTACGATAGCGGTAAACTCCGAGGGTGGCCAGAGGAACACATGGGAGGCTGACACTCCCCGCAGGTCGCCGACGTGTGTGAACCCCATCACCTGACACTCCTCATCCTCTAGCAGCGTCTCGTAGGTCACCATGTGAGCTTTGGCCATTTCTCTGTTGTCATATTTGCTGGGATCAAAGTTTTCTGAAAAGAGAGTACCATTCTATTTTATTGCTATGTATACCTTTCGTTTTATATAGAACTAGCTGACCCGGCGAACTTCGTACCGATAATAATAAACATTTGATTTTTAATCATTAAACATAATCACAAAAATTCGTTCTGAGAAATATTATATTTATACAGGAATTAGATACCATTGAGTACTTACTATTTTATGCTTGCTTCTTTGGCTTGCTCAATGGTTCAAATAAAAACAGCTGGTTTATATCTTAAAAGGTGGATTCATATGTTGGAGTCCAAAACAAAATTATTTCCCCATAAGATTAACATGGGAACTTTGAAGGCGTATAGGGTAGAGATTTATGGGAAAATCGTCACAAAAACTATTAGACTTTCCTATTTTAGACCTAAAGAACCAGTATACCAAATTTCAGCCTCCTAGGTAATCGGGAAGTGGGAGAATTAGTGATGAGTGAGTGAGTGAGGGCTTTGAATTTTATATATTCAAATAGAATTTATTTTTTTCATTTCTTTGTTGGAAATTATACCTAAACTTAAAAGTATAATATTCATTATTACAAACCAATATTACTTAAGGGCGAAAACATACTCTACTGTGAATTAAAGGTAATCTAACTTGCATAGTTAACACAAAGGTTACTGTAAATTATAATACAACACTTGCACAATAATTGATCACTTACTTGCAAATGCTATGACAACCCTCCTCCCATGGCGGTCTCTGACTGGCGATGGGAATATGTATCTAAAAATGGAAAATACATAATACAAATTTTGTATTTACTTTCCTGTGGGGAATAGGTTAGATCTTGGATTTGTCTAAAAGGAATGTTTTAAGTTCATCAAAACAGCTGTTCTTACTCTTTTAGATTTGAAATTTAATACAATAGTTCTGGTAGTTTCTATGGAAACCTGTTACATGTTTTCCATCTTAAAAATCACTAACACCCCCCAGAGCTAAGACATATCCATGTCAAAAAATGTTTGTATTTACTTCCGTATGGGAAATATGTTAGATCATGGATATGTCTAAAGGGAATGATCTCAGTTCATATAAACAGCTCTTCTTATTCTTTTATATTTAAAATTCAATATGATAGTTCTGGTACTTTCTATGGAAACCTGTTACATGTTTTCCATCTTAAAAATCACCAACACTCCCCCAGAGCTAAGACATATCCATGTCAAAAGTTGTTATAAATGAATCAAAACATTTATATAACCTATAATTATTCTTTAAATAATGAAAATGAAGTGTTTCAAGTGTTTTCCATGCCTTGGGATTAATGTACAATAGTTCCTACATGACCCAACATTTATTTCCAATGCTTTACTAAGTTAGATATATTTATGAGAATTTAAAACCCATGCTTTGTATTTCGGGGTAGTATTTTTTTAATTCTTCCAAGTCAACATGAGTTTTAGCAGTATATTTCGTTAACAGTTCTCTTTAAATACAGAATGCTTTTTGGGTTAAACATCGCAGTGGCTACCATAGTAAATTATATTAGATTTTAGTAATTTTGAAATAAATAATTGAACTTAATACATATTTTGTTTTACTATACGGAATACAAAATGGTATTAAAACGTGTATATAGCCAGATATCTGTGTTCAGCCCAATCATTTATTATAATTTAGGAATGTTACATCATTCATAAAAATATTGGCAAATATTCCCAAGTTTTTTTGAAAAGAATATAACTTTTATATAAGGAATTATGAGTTCAATCCTAACCCAAGAATATTATGAGCTTATTATAAATATTTTATAGCATTTGAATCACAGTAAGTTTTTATAGTTACGGGAAAGAACATTTCAACGAAGATCAGTTTTTTTGGGTGAAACTAAAGTTTTCAGTAACAATTAGTAATACAATGAAATAAAAATTCAATGTGGATATAATGAAGAAAAGCTAAAACGTGAATTCACCTTTACAAAACGTGACGACTACATGAAAATGTTGGTGAAATAAAAATAGAACTGACCCATTTTCGATGATTTCTGTGACGGCGGGACTGAGGAAGTCTAATTTGAGACAGAGGTGAGGCATAATTTGTCGCATGTTGAGGTATTTAAGCAGCATCTGCTGAGCCATGGGAACACTGAACTTCTTAACCCTCAGGAACCGCAGTAGAAAACACGGATCTGAACCAACAATTAGAATTAGTCTTTGGGTGGTATAATTGGTTTTAAAGTATTGTCGAGCTTCGTAAATAAAATAAATATCCAGAAATAATGTTTAAATTAGAGTATATTTAAATAAACTATAAACTAGCAATACGTACATAACAACATCTTATTGACAAATATAATTTAATTATAAAAAATCTCTTTTTCTCACCACTTCTGCGTAATCACCTGTTTTCTATAAGTGTTTTTTATTTTTTTACTCTATTTTGTCAATTTCAGGCTCAGCTTCAGCTATGCAGCCTCGAAGTACACTATATTTCATGGAATTCCCATCTAAATTTTGTGGCCATCCCGGGGATCGAACTCTATACGTGTTTATCGCCTACGAAAATCCATCATTACATTGTTTACTATGGAAAAACAAGGCTTACAATTGCAAAATGATTTTGCAGACATAAACAAACAAACATTTGTTATTGTGTCAAGAGGCAAAATGGACATAATACGTATAATTTCATTAACAAAAGGAGACAATGAAGTAATAAGTGAACTTAGTCCGGAAAAATTTATATATAGATACAATGATAAGTGTCATAAGTTTTGTGCTTTTTTTATAAATTTCTTTTTATAAAAAAAACTAGTTATTCTTCGTAGTGTAGCGAAAAGTATCGTTCAAAACACAAGTGGAAAGTGGTTCGCATATTCTTGACCATTTTTGAAGCGCTCGATCGCAATATGTTTGAAGCGAAATCTCGCAATATGGTCTCGAATATGGAATAACCTACTTTCCACTCTACTATACTATTATTTACGCCAGAGAATTTTCAGTCACTTTATTGAACCACATAAACACTTTCTGGAAACAAGGTTTTAACCCAAGTAGTGATGCCGAGATTCGAACCCGTAAACTCTAGTATCTACGTCAAAGACACTCAATTTTAGGCCAGCATTACAATCTCATTCTTTAATATCGCCGTAAAGGAAAAGTTTGTTACGAAAGATGATGTTCTCAACATGTGTTGCTGAGAATTTATCAGAGATAATATTAGTTAATTGATAGGATCTAGTAGTGTTGTAAATGTGTTTTGTAGATTTATTTAAAATAAAGATCAAAAGAAAATGTAATGAATATTTAAAATAAATCATACTATAATACAGCTTATATTTTTATTTACATTTATTTAACATGTTACTATAATTAATAGTTAAATTAATTGTATATTTAGTTTAGAATAAATTATACATATAAATACAAATCAATACAGCTTTAATTTAGCATAACTTTAAAAAATAGATTATACATTTATAATACTTAAAAGTTACACTTAAATTACTTTTAATTATATGATTTCGAAATTTTAAAGAATTTTAAACTAACAAATATTGATTAACTGTTTGTGATAATTAAAAGCAAAATGCTAATATCGCGTAAAAGTTTTAAATGCTCGTGATTACTTTTTAAGTCGGCGGACAATTTTAGCATTTAAAATTCTCCTGGAATGTAAAGAATTGAGATAAGACTTGTTATCTTTCACTAATTTTTTTCGGAGAAGACGTAAAAATCCTGAACTACAGACACAAAATGAATAACTTGTCTCGGCTTCTCTAATGTACGAAACGTACAAATAACTAAAAAATGAATAACTCTGAGCAATGTACAGACAAAACTCTAATTTTATTTATATAGATGTCTGTAAAAAATATTTATTAGAAAACGGATGGGTAATCTTAGTTTGAAACTAAATTTTGTTATTCAGGTGATGAATATTCAGAAAAAATCAGAATCCGTATAAAGTTTATTTCATGTTGTACATATTGAATTTTCGTACTTTTAAGATAAAACTGAGCGCTTTCAGTTTTCAATCAGTACGCTCATCTTTATAGACAGACATCACTTAAAGTACATAAGACCTTGTTGACAAAAAAACCTCAATATCTGTTTAAAAAGCTGGTGTTCAGGTTTGTGAGCGTCGCACTCGGCAGAAAGGTCACCTGCAATTGCCGCGGGCTAAAACTGAGCTGGGGAAAAGGGCCTTCTCCTACTTTCGACCTCAAATATATAATAGACTGCCACTCGAACAGTGGAAAAAAAGCATTGAAGCATTTCAAAGTAGGATCAAGCCTTTTATTTTAAGTAAAACATGTGTGGATACTTAGTTTTTATTATTTAACATGTCACTGTATATTTGACTTACACATTTATCATTTCTTTATTTATTTATTATTAAGTATTTTGTGAAGACAACAGTTGTCATGTAAAGCAGAACGTTGATCTGATGAACGCTGGCAAATAAGACCTTATTTATTTATCTTTCTGGTCGAACAATAACGCCTTTCATTGTGTTCAGAGGCTAACCGTTGTAATATGGTACAATAAAAAACCGTTTCCCCATTTGAAAAGTTACTTTCAAGAAAGTACACAGGTAGTTACACCCTAGGAAATAGCTACCGCGCCGTATACAGAGGAAATTAACGGTATAATAGGTCATGCAACGATCTCAAAACATAGGATGCAGATCGGTCTCCACAGTCCAACACCTCACACGCACTTATTGTGATGTGGTGAAAGCAGTGTTCTCATATAATGAAGGAGTAGCGGAGTAGAGCTGCAAGCCTCTGGTCTCTGTTAGATAACCTGTGTTGTAATGTTATAGTTTCAGAATATCACAGGCCAAATAAAGGTCGATCACTCTCTCTGGTCGATAAAGATAACGATAGTATCAACCATCAGGTCTCGTTGTCGCGGTCTACTGATCATGATCTACTGATGGATTACGCTCAGATCAGTTGAAGAGTCCAACATTTCATTTTTAGTACTATGGCAGACTATGAATCTATATAAATAAAATTAGAGCTTTGTCTGTACATTACTCAGAATTATTCATTTTTCGTGCGTTAGAGAAACCGAAACCGGTCTTATCTCAATTTTTGTCTGTTTGTCTGTGACGCTCCAGGAGGCATTTTACGCCGTATTCTCCGAAAAAAACGGGAGAACTGATTACAATGAAACTTGTTTCATGTATTATATATATACCAGAGAAGGTTTGTAAATGCATGAAATCGTCCGCCGCCCCTTGAAAAGTAAGTAGTGAGCATTTAAAAACCCACTTTTACGCGATATTACTCGCATTTTTATTCAGTGTTCAATGAATAACCTACTGATAATAATCAGCTGTCTTTGTTGTTTAAAGATTTAATATAAATAAAAACACACAACTGTCAAATCAATATTAGTTAGTTTATATTCGTTATTGATTTTAAACCTATTTCGAAATCATACTATATTAAAAAGTTATTTTAATGTATAACTAATTACAATAATTGTATAAATGTTCTAATCTATTTAATTGTAAAGTAATGCTAAATAAATAATAAAGCTGGGTATTGATTTGGTATGATACTCTTTCTTCATTAAACTGAATCCTACAACCCGTACAAAGGATGGGCTTACTGCTAGTAAGAAATAAATTTAAGATGATTGTGACGCGATCTTTTAGTCTTGTTACTGACTAAGGCTGGCATTTTCCTTAGACTGTTAAACAGCTCAACAACTAATTGCGTATATTAGGATAATTCTTTGGCCATTTTCTAAAAATATGCTTTCATAGGTCATGCTACATATAATTAAATGCACACGATGAATGCTATGTCATAATATTGATCCATTTGTTTATACAGATAAATTAAGGCTTCTGTCCAGATAAGCTAAATTAACTATCATCTACATAAAAATGATACTATGCATTTAATTGTACCTCAAATAATTAAAGACGTAGATGAAGACTGTCTAGTTATATTGAAACATTTGTTTTAAAACAAAAACAACCTTAGAGGCAAAGTGTTATAGTTATTTGTTGCGTTATCAATACAGTATAGTTTTTGTATTGTGCATGATAAATAAGTATAGCATTATATTATTGACAACATGATATAGTTAATATCTGCAACTTTACAGTACATGTTAAGGGAATCACTTGAAAACGGGAGGAGTTTCTCCACCTCTAGAAACGTTGTGTAGTAAAAACACAGACGCGTTGGAAAAATCCAATAAAACATATTGAATAACTAATAACCAACTCCATTATGAAATTTAAAAATCCTTAAATTGTATATGTACTTTTTTAATCCAGTGTAAATGTCAATTGTATAACACATTTGATGAGGTAAACAACTTGTCTTTTATACAATAAACAAAACTCACACATAGTCATCATACAACAAACCGTCTTTTTGCCACAACTGAATCCAACTTGCAACCGGTTGTAGATGTTCTATTGAACCAATCACAAACGTTACCCTTTATAGAGAGTTGCTCTAGGAATGCAGGTCGCAGTGCAAGGAAATGTTAGCCTTGTGACTCTTTGTTCCAAATCGGTGTTTCACTTTCTCTGTCTTAAAAGCTAAATATAAATAAAATTTAGATAAAGAAGCCCCGTCTTAGAAAGACGGCGTCGAAAATAAAATTGAAACCAATACCATAAGTACCTTCAACTTATTTAAAATTGTTTTCGACATTTCATAAATTTTACTACCACAACTCGTGAAAAATATTAATTTTAACTAAGTTGGTTCATATAAACTATAATTTAATACATTCTCAAATACCCTCAGTCTTATTGAAAAAACGATGGTTTTCAAATATGATTTTCCTAAACCTACTATGTAAAGCCGTACTTTACTCTGTGGAATAGAGTGCTAAAGTAATACTTTTAGTTCCAACGGAGGAATAAAATAAAATATGTAGTTTTTAGTCCAAAGGGAAGAAAAGTAATCCCATAAAAATTAAATAGGAAAAACCGGGAACACCCTGTAATGAACCATCAGAAATAATAGCAGCTGACAGTAGTAAAATTCTTGAGCGATCAGCTGATAGTTTGCATGGGTTTGTTTGAGGTTATGTTAGCCAACTTGGAACGATAAAGTGATTCAGGTTAGTTACAACTGGGTAATTTGTAACTTGTGTTACTTGTATTAGAAGGTGGATGAAAAAATGTGGTCATCATGGGATTAAAGTTCTTTTTTCCTCCAGGAAATTGTCGCCTTTGGCTACGCTTTGGATGACAACAGTTTTCTTTGTGGACAAAAAAGTACACTTTAATCCTATTAAAAGACTAAAAACTACATAATTTTCATCCCTTGGGACTAAAAGTATTACTTTTAAATAGTAGGTGTAGTGAAATAACTATTTTGGATCGAAAGTAATCCGTTCTACCCTAGGGAGGGAAAGAGTCTGCTGATGTCAAAGTAATTAACTGTCATTATTACAATGTAGAACAGATGAAAATACCAGCAAGTCAATGGTTAGCTATTTACAGTATCGGAAGTGATAGTAGATTAGTATATTAATATTAACATGAACACAACTGACTCACAACCCAGATTAGAGTCCGAAAATGCAAAAAAAGTAGAAACAAGTCTTTAGTCATTCGTCTTTCGGCTTTTCGTTCCTTGATCAAATTACAACCTCGCCTTGTGACTCTCTTGTAGACCGCTCATACGAAAAGCATCACTCCCCCTTATAATGAAATTTACTATTTATTTCCTTTCTTTCTGTTCGCCACCTTCCTACCTTTATGCTTTGTAAAAATAATTGAAAGTATCCAAAAATATTTTATTCAATCAAACGTAAATAATCTTTAGAATACGTGGTTGATGTAAAATATTTCAAAGTTGAATTCAAAAATACATATTTAAAGTTAGCACTGCAAACACAAAAGGCTAGAGGCTTTATCTGTAGACGAAGCAAATGTTAATGAAACCAAATGGATGAATAATTGAGCCATTTGTTTCATGACATTAGCAGTTGTTAGCTCTTGAACGACGAGAAAGTTTCTTCATTAGGCAATGATTTACGTATCACTCTAGAACTGTGATTGATAGGTAAATGACTACTAATGACCTGGATACGTCTTGTTTAGCTACTGCACTTTCTTGGTTGATGTTTGTTGGTTTGATTCATTGCTGATCATCTTGTTGATTTTTCCTGTTTGAGTCTGATGTTGTCTAAAACTAGTATTAGGTAGGTAGTAGACCTACGTGGATCTATACTATTTATAGATATAATATAGTACTATTCCATAACCAAATAATAATAGTAGTATAAAATCATTACAGAATATTTAGTAATGAGACAATGAAACTTTGGAACTTGTAATGTGACAGAATACTGATTACAATTAGGGTAAAATAAGAATATCGCTTAGTCTCATTCGTAACTGGTTGGAAGCTACCAAAATGTGGATTCATCAGATACCAATCCCAAAATTCTCTCTCCTTGCACACAGTACCTTTATGAAGAAAGTATTGCTTTCGTCAGAATTTTATAATTTGAGTTGAGAGTGCATATATATCCACGTTGAGGCACCCTAATTTCAAAAATGTGGTTTTCGGACTGGTGTTTGTCTGTACATCTGTCCGTGAACAGACACTGAGACCACACTGATCGTGCGGTTTATATTAAATTCGGTACATGGATGCAACTTTTTAATTTTTCATTTTTAAGTTTATTATGTTTCTCATTTAGGCTAGGAGATCACCAAGTTGAATATAAAAAACAATCTATTCCTTAAATTAATTTTCTATTCGCTTTTCATTTTTTTATTCGTTAAACCTACAATGAAAACGAGATCTTTAGATTGCAAAATTAACATTGTTAAGCTAGGGCGTATTATGTCAAACTCACCTGTTCGGCAGTTCTGGAGGTCACGGTTCTTGGAGATCCAGTCCTGCAGCTGCCTCAGCGCCTGACCCCTGGCGGTGTCGTCCTCTCGAAGCTCCCGTCGCGCCACCCCCTGCACGTCCGCCCCCAGTGGGCAAACGTATCCCATGGGGTCGCTCAGGCCCAGCCAGCATCCTGACATCAGCACCTGCGTCGTCGTCATCCTGAAAAAGGAAACAACTTCTCAGTTCGTGCGGAAATTTGCTGAAATGAAAGAACACGTAGAACACCTAGATTCTAAAGACAAAAAAATCTCAGATCAAGTGTTGCCATCTGTCGGATCTAGTGGTGAACTAGGCCTCTGTGACGCCGTCAGGTGTGTCATTTGTCATTAGTGTCATTTGCGACACTAGCGCTATCTGAGGATGGCAGTACCTACTACGTCAATTGGCGGTACGATGTACCGTCTTCATCCTTAACATGGGCGTGCACTATCTACTTTACTATCCGTTCATCTATGATTCTATATACTGAAGGACTTGGAGGTCCCAGCAAAACCAGCTTGTCATGGCATGTAAGAAAGATATTGTAAAATCAAAAAATGTTTGTATTTACTTCCCTGTGGGAAATATAGATCATGGATATGTCTAAAGGGAATGTTTTCAATTCATCTGCTCATTCATTCATTCAATCAACAGCTGTTCTTATTCTTATAAATTAAAAATTCAATACAATAGCCCTGGTAGTTTCTATGGAAACCTGTTACATATTATACATCTTAAAAATCACTAACACCCCCCAGAGCTAAGACAAATCCATGTCAAAAATTAAAGTTGTACTCAAGAAAAAGCTAAACTACAGGCTAACCTTTTACTACTTTTTACTAACAATTACCTGTAACACCAAATGAACAAACCATTTTAACATTTAGTTAATTTCCAGCTGTCCCTTCAAACACATGTTAATTATAATGACGTACGTTGGTTTGAACGAAGTTAATTTGTCACAACCATCAGTTTCTCATGTGGAAGTAGATAATTTGACAGTAATTTATCGTCTACGTAGATACGATTTGATTACAACAACGATTCAAATTAAATTATAAACTAAACAACAGTCTGAAAAAACTAATTATTTGTTAAAATATTGATGTTTTGATGCAGTCGATTACCGATTAAAGCGAGAATAATAGGTTCTTACAACTTAATATAAATTGGATACTGGGTTGTGAAGTATCTAATTTCTCTTGTCATCTTAAAAAACTCTAAATAGTTGACATCTGAACTAGCGTTAGGAAGAATGCAAATAGTCTTTCAAAAGTTAACAAGAGTTTCATAACTATAGCAAAATCACATGTGATCTTTATATAACAAAATTAATCAATCACACAATATGTTTAAAGGTGTAAAGCGTAAATTTAGGGATGTGTCAAAACACAAAATAGTATTTTGGAAATCCTAAAACATTTTTCTTAAGTTATGAACAGTTTTATAATTATAAATAAGTAATTTAAAAATTTAGTAATGCTACGTATTTATAGGTTTTATTCAGACCAGGGGACCAATTGCTAGCAAGGGTGACATAACTATGAAAATATTTGTGAGGGAGAATTAAAAGTTATAGTTTAAACTGGAAATGTATAGAGAAAAAGTAGACATTTACTTTTATAAGTTTGTATAAGATTGTGTATCTGAGATGATTGAGAAGTAATTAAGATTTGAATTATTTATTTATTTGCTCCCTCCGGGCACTAGACGAACTATAGTCCTGCATATGGGTTAAGAGTCTGCATCAATGGTAGCCATCTTGAATTTTAGTCCCGTAAGAGCAATGTTAAATTCTGGCGGAACATACCTTCACTTTGGCGTCTGTAGTGGCGTTAATGATCAAATTATCAATGTAACATTTTGGAAGTTTATTGATGAGATGTGGCTCAAGGGACCTTTTAATATGTTCAAAAATTTAACTAGGTATAAAAACAAAAATCCAGGAATATTTTACAAAATAAATCATTATTATTTTTTTATTGAGAGCGAAAATAAGAAGTTCTGTAAGGTGGTGCACTGGAGGACTGTAATACCTTTAATTTGACACCTCTTCCGTTAATTTATGACAATAGGTCAAGGAGATATAGGCGCCAGAATTTAACATTGCTATTACGGGACTAAAATCCAAGATGGCTACCACTGATGCAGACTCTTAAACGTGTTTAGTAGGTTTAGCTAGTTACTGTTACCATGGTCAACTGTGTGAAACCAATATTTTTACCGACTACTATTGAAAAATCGGACCTTCTGCAATCGTGAAAGTTATTACTTATTTCTGTAAAACTACAAGAACTAGATAACAAAATTCCATACACAGTAAAATAAAGTCGATACAGTAACGATAGAGAGGGGTTTGAAGAAACATTAATAATATGAGATATTATAATTCAATAAAAGCTTGCAAATGAAATTAAAGAACATTTAATTCTCATGGTACAGTATAGGGACCTGAAACAGAAATGTCATTGAGGGCATTTTAACGGAACGGAAAGAGAAAATTCAATTGCTTGAAAAAGGGTTTTCGTGATATTTTTGAAAATCTCATTAGTCAAGAAGAAGAAGAAGTTCATTTTTACAGATAAAATGCTGGATCGAATTTAGTATTCTTATATTACAGATGATATAGGAAGGAAATCGACACCAATATTAAATAGCCATTTTGCAGACATTATCTTTTAATATCCCAAACTAAGATGTACTAAAGAGTCTTTCAGATGAATAGAAAGTGATAAAAAATAAACAAAATGAAAGCAGTGGGTGTCAGTAAAAAGAGAACTTGAAAATTTTGCAATTAAAGTAGACGGTTTACAAAACAATTAATTACTAATAGTTTTATTTATATTTATTGCGCAGAAGTTCTAACAAACCTATGTTTAAATACCCTAGAAGAATTCTTAGAGAAATATCCTAGAGAATTCTTTTTCTATGATTTGTAAGAAGCTAAGAACATGGTTTAGTATAAAATACTATTGGTAAATTTTAAACTACCTATTTTAAATACGTGTTTAATAATATTTATTAATCCCGTTTGGTAGTTCTTAAAAAACAACTCTTGAGGAAAGCTCTCTTAAACTGTTTTACCCGTGCGAAGGACAGGTACTTTGGCTAGTGTACCAATAAACGAAGGGGAAAATGCTAGAAAAAGAAGTAAAATGTTTGAATTAAAGTTCATGGCACAACGTAACAGACACGGAAGGAACTAAAAGATAATGGCTCCACAAGACGCGAACACGGTTCATAGGAATGTTATGTCAACCTAGATATTTCCAACAACTCCCCTCCCCTGCGTCATTGGAACAACGACCCGATGTTGGTAAACACCATGTCTACTTCCGACATAGCTAAATGGCCGAGTTCAAGGTCGGGTGACGAGAGAAAGAGAGAGTGAGATGATGGAGGGGAGAGAACGGAAGAGAGAGAGAGCTACTTTGTGGCACTACGTGAGAATATCAGGTGGTACTGCTTTGACGTAATTATTGTGCAGAAGAATATTTCACAATGTTTCAGTGGTTAAGAGTACTAAATTTTTATTGATTTGTTGTCTTAAATTTTTGCGAAAAGATACTTTATTGCCATATTATTAATTGGTAGAAATTATTATAATTGTTCACTATGCAATTTAAAATTTAACTCTTAAAATAACCTTTTATGGTATAGGCCTGGATATATCGACATTGTTTGGTTAGGGAATTTAATTACTAAATTTTTCCAGTCTATTATGATCCAGATTTTTCTTTTCAATTTTAAATGTAAGTTATTGATTGGCAATTGGTAATTTATTAGTTTATTGATAGTTAAGAAATAGTTATGCAGTTATTTGTCCAGCTTTTACAGTGGTACCACCAGTGCCAACCAACCGACGGTCTTAGTGACCAGTGTCAAAAACTAGTTAGAGTCACCTAGGCGTTCTTGTGCAGAGTTTTAAAGGTTTTTTTAGGTGCGAAAAACATTTCAGATAAACACTTTGGTGCGGCAATAACGTCGGATTCGGGAAAAGAAAACAACTTGATTGCGTTTATGTGTGGGAGTAAGTTGTGAAAATATCTTGGAGAGTTATTATGACTTTGTAGTTATACAATTATTGATAAAAAGTTTCAAAAAATATTATTTGTCACATAATAAAGCACCGTTTTCATTTTTATTCGTTTCATTTCATTCACCAACGACCAAATCTCATTTTGTAAAACAAACGTAGTATCCAAACAGATTGTCTCTCACAGAATATTATACATACAAGCAAACTCACATGTGGATAGAGAAAGGTAACAGTTAATTTCCATTTATTTTTTCCTAAATGTTTCTAATTTTCTCTTTATTTTAAGACATTAACAGTTAATGTAAAGACGAGGTTGATTTTCTTACATACATTCTATATATCTCCTCTTTCACATTTCCTGGTATCACGAGGTTGACTTACCAAAGAAATAAATGCTAATTTAAACTACATACAAATATGGCGGCTAGACACATGCAGCGAGGATTAATGTGCAATTCAGTCATGACATCCTTCAAATTTTATGTAAACCTGAAATCCTAAACAAATCAAATCAAAGAAAATAAATCAATACCCAGCTTTATTATTTAGCATTACTTTACAATTAAATAGATTAGAACATTATGTCATTATTAGTATACGTTAAAATAACGTTTTCATATAGTATGATTTCGAAATGGGTTTAAATCAATGACCAATATAAACTAACTAATATTGATTTGACAGCTGTTTGGTTTTATTCCTATTAATTCTTTAAGCTACAAAGACAGCTGATTATTACCAGTAGGTTATTCATTTAAAATCCCATAGGGAAGAAGCTATTACCGTAGACCTCATGGAAAGAACTAGGCTTGTCCAAACACAATAAACGTCAGTCACATGTAAATGAACGTAGAGGTAACTTAAAACTGCTGCGAGACACGGAGATAACGGAGTGACCTCACCCATGACCTCCACTAGTGACCTCCGTTACCTCATTGGTCACATAACCGGTCACATCTGTGGGTGAGTCACGTGAGAAAGTGCGAAGCATTAAAGGGACAATTTATACAATCAACTTTCGAAAATTAGATGTACCAGTTACTTTCTTTGATAACGGAGGGCTAGCTATCACGTTTGACGTTATGTAAAGCTTTTACGATTATACAATCTACTTAAATTTTATATTTTAGCGAATTTACGATGATAAATTAAGTTATTTTTTAATATTATAGTGAATTATACTACTATACTGTTAATTTGTTTGACTCAGGAGTATTTAGAATGGCCATGAAGACCTTATAAACATTGTATGAACAACTAAACAGTTATTTTCAAAATGAAGAATGGTTAAAAAATAAATAAAAATTGTTTATTGTGAAAAATGCCTGTTTTCAGTGTTCGTCACTGTACACACTTGAATACTAAGTCCGGTGTCGTGGCTCAGAACACCTGTTGAGAATAAACCTTCCCGACAGATTTTTTTCTTTTTACGAAAACAGGGATGGTGAAAATAGTAGCCCTATATAAAGTATAAAGAAAACAAAAATAGAATATAAGCGTGAACTGTCTACAGCTACCTATATCAGTCCAACGGACCAACGCACGATAATACTACTTCTAAAGACCCTTTGTATTAAACAGATAACTACGTTTTAAATAAAAGGATAACTACCCTTCTTAGAGTAATTTTATCCTTCACTTTTACCGCCAACTTATAATGTTTGGACTTAGATTAGATTAGGTCATTGAAATGGCAACCATACCTACAATATAGGTATTTTAAGCCAAGTATGAATGAGGATTGAATGTAAGATGATTGTGACATGATCTTGTAGTCTTGTTACTGACTAAGGCTGACATGTTCCTTAGACAGGACTGTTAATTAATAGCCCTACAGCCGATGGCAACTAAGGGACCTACAGTTTAACGTGGAATCCGAACCACGGCCTCTGAATTACGAATTGGTCTAATTATGAGGATGGTCTTTGCGGATGAACGTACTATTTAATAGTGCGGACGTTAATCCACACAAGAGAACACGACACCAACACTCCATCGCTCACAACTATCCACAATTCGTGACCTCCAAGTAGCTTAATTACAGGACGTCGCAGTCCTGTCACCGTCCCAGTCACTTTAAGGCCTTTTCTTCTTCTTCAGCTCTGAGCATGATTAGAATACAAACTTAATCATCACTACAACCTTTCTACTATTAGCTGAAATCATATATAAACCATTTATATGTAAAGCCAAATCGACGTCTTTATGTACATGTGAATATGTATTTCCATCCGGCAATATATCATCTTGGAGGATGTTTTGCTCACAGTTCTTCGACCTAACGACCGGCAACTCCCAACTATCTGGCGCGGAACATCTCCGTCACCAGCGTGATCTCAGCTGTCGACTTGTAGAGCCAATTACAAGGTTGTATAACCTGTAAGGACTCGGGAAGCTCCGGTAGTGACGTAACCGATGAAAGTTCAATGTGTCATGTAATTTAAGCTTCCCGTAAACTGTTAGAGCAGATTCACTTCTGCCGCTATAACCAATAAACTAGGAGCTTCTGAGGAAATGCCTAGAGATTCTATTTAGAATTTCATAATGCTTAGAATTATATCTTACTAATATTTGTAAAATATATTTTGAAAGCATGAGCTGGATCATAGCTGGTTTAGTTGTAATGATATGGGGAAAACTAATTATTATTCATTTAGAGATACAGTATTATGTTTTAAGAAACGTATATTTAAATTCAGAACTAGGCCTACTACTTTGAAATGGTCTACATTGTTGTGGAGTTCGTATGGTAAATTTTGGTGTAATAATGTAAGCAATTAAGTATCTCAACAACGAAAACGGACTAAATAATGTTAGTTGATACTATTTTAAAACAGAAAATGACTGTGACTGATAATATTTAAAAATATCGTACAGCTTCCCCCAAATTATTGTTTATATACACGTAATAAAACGTTTATACGTTGTATTCGTTTATAAACGTACGTAATGCCTTTATTAGCCACATCGTCATCGTGGGTAGCTGATAATTATATAAATCTCACATATTAATATAAACTGGAATACCGTAATTACGAGTTAATTTAACTGTCACACGTGATGCTGGAACTAATTAGTTTAAGAGGAATTAGTTTTCAAAACTTTGATTCATAGACTATTGGAAACTCAATTAAATTTAATTTAAAGAGTAGGTGAAGATAGAATATGAGATTGATTCATAGACTGGAGGTTTAGTCTATGATATAAATAAACAGATTAGTATTAGGCTTCTATAGGGTGATGAGCGGATGGAATAGATTATTTAAATAAGATTAACTGAATAAAATAAATACAATTTAGATGAGAATAAGAATGTGTACATTAATATGAATTAACTGTAAATAAATAAATTTATCGTGACGTTAGTTTCTTATTATAAAAACATATACACATACTGTATATATTTATTAGTATACACAGAATTGTAAACCTCATATGTAAAGACACGTTGATCTACAAACCGCTGAGAAATGCAGTAAGATTTTAACAGCTGTTTGAAGCAATTACGTAATAAACCAGTTAAACTGTTCAATCATTACTACGATTCGGAATCTAAGACATTTCACATGTCAAGGACATTCCTGTTCCTAGTTTGAGGAAATAATGACAAGCTATAAAGTCGTCAGGCTCGTTTCCAAGGCCTGGACGTGTCGTTGCACACGTGACGTAGATGCCTTGCATCAAGGTTGTCATTTCCCAATACAGGATCGACTAAGGGCAATTTGCACAGAAGCTTCCAACAATATGAGAAACATATCATACACACAAAGGTTACTAACATTACATGAGAGTATTCCTTGAGTTATGTGGTGGTTTGTTTATCACATAAAACTAGTCAAATTTTCCGGTTTATTAGTTTTAATAAAAGCTCTATATAATTGCTAGGAATGTTTTTAGTTACAAATGGACCCTAAGTTTTAAAAACTTTATTTTATTGAACCAAACATTATCAAAATGTAGTCTAAATCCAGAAAATTATGAATAATAATGTAAATAAATTGTAAATCATCATGACAGACCTGAGTCCATTACACTTTTACTTTTATACTTTATACTTTTAACTGAAATGGCGACCTACCCAGGTAGGTATTTTAAGCCAAGTATGAATGAGAAATGAATGTAGGATGATTGTGGCGCGATCTTGTAGTATTGTTACTGACTAAGGCTGACATGTTCCTTAGACAGGACTGTTAATTAATAGCCCAACAGCCGATGGCAACTAATGGACCTACAGTTTAACGTGGAATCCGAACCACGGCCTCTGAATTACGAATTGGTCTAATTATGAGGATGGTCTTTGCGGATTAACGTAGTATTCAATAGTGCGTTAAGTCATAATTATTTTTCAACAATAATAATATATTGGAGAATTACTGAAGTGGATCATAAAGTAACAATAGTGCCTACAATTAATTCAAACATGTATTACTGATACATTCGTGACCTCCAAGTAGCTGGATTATAGGACGTCGCTACCGTCCCAGTCAATGTACACGTACAATGGTCCTGGTTCTGAAGCCTGAGTTGCCAACCAGGTTTTACCACTACTGTCCAGATTGTACTATTGTTTGATACGTGTCATGCCCATATTTACAGTCTATGAGGGTGAGAAAAGAGTAGGTAAAAGGGGCTGCCACCGCCATAAGAAATTTAAAAATCTTTTCCTCTATAATTGAACTGTAAGGGAAAAACAAATGTAACGTAAAACGTATGCTTTAAGATTGAAAATAAAATATTCAATTTTTATTAACAATTGTAAGTGTGAATACATTTTGAAATAAATTATTAAAAAAATGTAATAAATGGAAAATTGTTAAAATTAAAACTATTTAAACATTTTTGCTGAAGACATCTGATATTTGATTGCAAGATAACCACGAATTGGAAAACGCTGAGTTGTGTTGGGCAAAGCCGCAGCTGACCTAATTGGTGGAGGAGGAAATGTGAGCGAGAGGGAGAAATATCAAGGCCGGGACAACGAATAGCTTGTCGCAATGGGGTTTGGATCGTATAAAGCCATTTAAGGAGGAAAACTTGACAAATCAAGAAAACAATTTGCGTGGATAGTTGGTAGGAAATAGCAAAAGGATTGTGTGTTTCACGATAAATTTAACCTGTATGTATAATTGAAATTAGTAAAACCCAATTAAATTTGTGGAATCATTTCCAATTTCATAATAGATTTTAAATGTATATTTTTTATTTTTTAATCACTTTAGATTTATCACACCGTTTACATACCCATTTATAGTCCATAAAGTCCAGTTTGCCCCTTCAAAGATGTTTTGTACATAATCTGCGAGTTGGTAGATTTTGAAACTACATTCGCCGTTATATATAACTACTTGAGGGTTCTTGAACTCTTAAAAAAGCGAATAACCAACGCAAATCTAGTTAAGATGAAGGATAATGTAGAAGAACACACTTAAGCTAAATGAAAATGAAGCAGTAGGCTTTAATGGCAGTCTGATCATTAAAGAAAATCTAATATTACTTAACTGCTAACATACATTCCGCTATACATACTAATATTTTATGATACTACACCTTACTAAGTTTAATTAGTTTCTTGACAATTAATTAACGTTTAGGAATACTATAGTTACCGGGTGGTTAGCACAGTATTTAAAAATTGCAATAATTTTAAACTTCCTGTTTCATTATAATTTCTAGAACTTTATATATTTTACAGCTACGTTTCAACAAGAAAAATCCATAGTCAAAGTCTAACATATTGTAAATGATATTATTTGTGAAATTGTTACTGGTTTTATAAGGTATATCCTAAAAACATTGCAGTGTTATATAATTTTGACATGGTTATGTCTAAGCTCTGGGAGGGGGGTGTTAGCAGATTTATGGAACGCAAGAAGTGCAGCGGAAGTGTTTAACGGAACTGCCGCCATGTGGATATTAGAACAGCTGTTTAGATGAACTAAAAACATTCCTTCTAAACATATCCATGATCTAACCAATTCCCTTTGGGAAATAGTTTAGATAATGAATATGTGTCTAAAGGGAATATTTTTACAGTGTCTTTATAACCATATGACGTCACTTCCGTTCCAAATTTTGGTCTGACGAATTGCCAATAACCCTAAGATCTAGACATATCCATTTCAAAAAGGGGTTCTAATATGCAATACCCACGGTTTTCGAGTATGTTATATCAGAGAGGAACGGATTATAAGGAGAAGAGGCACCTTATGGGATTTAGTGAAGACGATAAAATCACAGGACAAGTGTTGCCATCTGTCGGATCTAGCGGTGAACTAGGCCTCTGTGACGCCGTCAGGTGTGTCATTTGCGACACTAGCGCTATCTGAGGATGGCAGTACCTACTACGTCAATTGGCGGTACGATGTACCGTCTTCATCCTTAACATGTGCGTGCACTATCTACTTTACTATCCGTTCATCTATGGTTATATAGAGGTTCATACGGAATATAGAAAATTCCGATTGACAAGATCAGGTTCTTTCTTAATCCGTTTGCCTTGACACGGAGCTCGGTAATCAGAGCCTGGTTGTGTTACATGTAATCACACTAATCGATCCTCAGTACGACGAAAATGGTCTTCTTGTAGTTGCAAATCTCAACAACCTGTTGGCATAAAGATTATAGAGATTGATTTCAAATCTGAATAAAATTTGGCTAAACCTAAATTGGAAGCGCTAATTCGCTTTTTCAATGAGACAGTTTTTAACGTTATACTTTATACTTTTAACTGAAATGGCGACCTACCCAGGTAGGTATTTTAAGCCAAGTATGAATGAGGAATGAATGTAGAATGATTGTGGCGCGATCTTGTAGTCTTGTTACTGACTAAGGCTGATATGTTCCTTAGACAGGACTGTTAATTAATAGCCCAACAGCCGATGGCAACTAATGGACCTACAGTTTAACGTGGAATCCGAACCACGGCCTCTGAATTACGAATTGGTCTAATTAGAGGATGGTCTCTGTGGATTAACGTAGTATTCATTAGTGCGGACGTTAATCCACACAAGAGAACACTACACCCACCGACCATCTCTCACAACTATCCACAATTCGTGACCTCCAAGTAGCTGGATTACAGGACGTCGCCACCGTCCCGACAGTTACAGTGGTAGTCCACTGCCTATGAACCATTATCACATCTCCAAGGTTGCCCAGGTGTTAAGATGCACACGTTAATTGTCTGTAGTACCACGCCATATTGTATTTCATTTCTTAAGTTCAATGATAATTTTGTGACAGCAATACTGACGACATTATAACCATAAAAAGATGAAGATATAAGGGGAATATAGGGATATAAAGATACTGTATAAGGTTTCAAATTTAAGGTAAACTGGTTTTATAAGGAATTAAATAATTACAATTAATTTTGATTTTTCTAGATAATAAGATGATCACTTGTTAACTGTCGGATATACTTGTGTGGTAATTATATTTTTCCAGAAAAAAACTTTATTTCATTCTGTAATTTCCTACATACTTTTGATTTCACACCTAAACCATTTTATTATGACTATCATGTAACCAGTAAAGCTATCATCAAACTTAAATTTTTATCAGGGGGATAAAACTAATATATTAGTTAAAGCAAATTATTAAGATGCATATAGGGTCTCGTTGTAAATTTACATATCCAAAGTTTGAGCTTGGTGGCGACGTCCTGTAATCCAGCTACTTGGAGGTCACGAATTGTGGATAGTTGGGAGAGATGGTCGGTGGATGTAGCGTTCTCTTGTGTGGATTAACGTCCGCACTATTGAATACTACGTTAATCCGCAAAGACCAACCTCATAATTAGACCAATTCGTAATTCTGAGTCCGTTCGGATTACACGTTAAACTGTAGGTCCATTAGTTGCCATCGGCTGTTGGGCTATTAATTAACTGTCCTTTCTAAGGAACATGTCAGCCTTAGTCAGTAACAAGACTACAAGATCGCGCCACAATCATCTTACATTCATTCCTCATCCATACTTAAAATACTTAAAATACCTACCTGGGTAGGTCGCCATTTCAGTTAAAAGTATAAAAGTATAAAGCATCATTCTAACACTAATTCCAGGTATTTTAAATTCATGTTCTCATACAGTACGTGAGGAATTTTTAACATTTCTATATCAATATGTTTAACCCCCGATTATTCAGCTTCAACATTATTATAACCTTTGGGTATACTGTAATGTGAGTGAATTTTGTTGTTGTTTTGGTGAGCTCTAACCGTTAAACAATAGACTGCATCAATCAGGTGGATAATGTTATGTCCATTAATTCAGATATTTTTTTACAGTATGCAGCGTAATGTTTCTCCTTCACGTATTTGGAATTACGTTAAATGGTTGTTGACATTGCGATGTTGGATTGTACGGTAAAATACGCTTCGATAAAGTAAAATGACCAATGTTTCACTTTCTTGGACGTTTTAATAGATAAATAAGAAAATATTTTTAGCTTAAGTGATTAGTGCAATAAAGAAATGCCTTGAAGGAAGGGAGGGGCTGAAGATTTAGTCGAAGAGTGACAAGATCATAAAAGTCGTCCTTGATATTAACCGTAGTTATTTTCCGATAGTTGACGCTATAAATATAAAGCGGCAATATATAACTTAACAATTTAATTTAAAAATCTTTAGTGTGATACGTAATTAAAATATATTTAGTTTTTCCATTTAAACCGATACGGGGTGACTTCAGCGAGGTAATATTACCTAACTCGAAATTGAAACTAAATAAAATTGTTCTAAGTTTGTCAGTTTATTTGTCTTCACAATAGGGTGATAGATACTAATTTGACTTTCTCCCATTGTACATGTAAATGGAGAAAGACATTTTACGTCAACATTTTTGATGCTGAATTGAGAGTGGATATTGAAAGTGGAAGCCATTTTTTGGCACCCTGGATCTAAAAAGTATTTTTTGGTGTCTTTCTTTTTTTATGCAAACCCCAAGACCACACTGATATCTATAAAATTAGGTACCCTTGTTCACTTAAGCTATATCTGCAGCATTATTTATTTACTTTTAAGGGTGGTTTACCTTAAATACTTAAACAGTAGAAAAATAGAAATTTCTTAAAATTCGGTCAAAAAATGTTGATTAAAATTTCATGGTTTGTATTTATTGAGGTCCCAAATAATATGACTCTAAACGTTATGGCCTTAAAAATAATCTTTTTAAAATATTTGTAAATTAGTTTAACCGTCTCCTTTAAAACCAGCCCACTAAAACCTAAACATATCACTACTTTGAATCACAAAAAATTAGTGATAATTAGGGAAACCGAAAATTCATAATTTTAAATGTCGAAAAAACAAAAACTATAGTGTAGTCCAACTGTGGGTTGCCGTTTAGATTCTGGACCTATTTACTACAATAATTAATTGGGTTATTAATTAAATTCCTGTCCATCAGTGAATCAACGTAAGTACCATGAGTGTAAAAACGTAAAAACACCACATTTTACTTCGATAAGCACAAAATGACTGGGACGGTTGCGAAGTCCTGTAATCCAGCTACTTGGAGGTCACGAATTGTGGATAGTTGTGAGAGATGGTCGGTGGATATAGTGTTCTCTTGTGTGGATTAACGTCCGCACTATTGAATACTGCGTTAATCCGCAAAGATCATTAGACCAATTCGTAATTCAGAGGCCGTGGTTCGGATTCCACGTTAAACTGTAGGTCCATTAGTTGCCATCGGCTGTTGGGCTATTAATTAACAGTCCTGTCTAAGGAACATGTCAGCTTTAGTCAGTAACAAGACTACAAAATCACGCCACAATCATCCTACATTCATTTCTCATTCATACTTGGCTTAAAATACCTACCTGGGTAGGTCGCCATTTCAGTTAAAAAGTACAAAAAAGTATTATACAATCAAAAAATGTATCCAAAATATACTTTTTAAAACTACTTCATCCGAAAGAGAATAATCTCACTATCTCGCAACAGGGTAATTTTTCCCTATATAATTTTACTAATTACGGTCAAGACCCAAGAAATAATTGGATGAAATGAAAGTGGCCAGGTGTACAGGTTAATCTAAATATATAAAACAAAGTCGTGTTAGTTACACGCATTATAACTCGAGAACGGCTGGACCGATTTTAATGATCTTTGATTTTTTGGATTCGTCTCTGCTCCGGTCATGCTTTAGGCATATTCAGTTTCCATAAATTCAATTAGTTTCCATTTTATAGCGTTTTAAATTTCTAATGTTAACCTTATGGGGACTAAGTTTGTTTACAAATGTTCTACAATAAAACATTTGATTTCTTAAACCAGCTGTTTGTTTACTGTCCGTTAGCAATATGCTTTACTATCCAATGCCATCTGAATCATTCATTAATGTAAAACTATGAAGTAAATATGTGCTGTACAAAATAAACAGCATTATTCGCCACGTTAATAGTACCTAATTATAGTATTTTATAAGATGGATCAATAAATCATTATAGTTTTTCAAAATATGTTTCACTTATAATGCGTATGATAATGAACACAAAATTCAGATTATTAAGAAGTGAAATATAAAACCACACTCACTATATTCATGGCTGTAAACGGAATTTAATATTATTTGGAAACCTGCTCCAGAAAAATTAATAGTTGAGTAGTGTATTTTTCATTATTTAAAAGTAAATACAAATTACATACATAGAAATTTACATACATTATTTGACCTTGTGTACACATTTTAAATTCTTCAAATAGTTGTAAAATATGTTTTTAATAATTAAAAATTACAGTTGAAAAGAGTTTTGAATGAAATCAAACACTGTTCAGTGGTTTAAATAAATGAAAAATATTTTAAGTATATATTTTACTGTCCTTTTGGCCAGATTATAAAATTTTTCCACTAAACTCTTTTTTAATATTCAATACTGCCCAGCAGCATCTTTAAAGCTGCAAAAATGTCGAATAACGTTATACCCAGAACCCAGTGCGTTGTGGACATTATCTGAGAATAAAATAAACACAATATACTGTGTTATGACAGTGCAATAAATAGATATACCGGTATATATATTTTTTACTATACTGTGTGAACTCTGTACTAACTTTAATCAGATGATCCAAAGCTTTGTCGTGTTAATATATCCTGCATCTGTTCCAACGCTTTTGTGTTAATAAACTTACTTGCAAATGACCGTTGGTGTTAGGCTCAAAGCAATTACCATTAAATGATCAATTAATCATTAACCTTTGAGAAATCGACTTATTATTTTAGGGCATTTTAATAAGAACTATGGTATAAGCAAGATTTTGTAAGAAGTAATATTGATTAAAGATCGTTTACGATTAAAATTTCTATTGTAGCCTTGTTACAAACAAAGGTCAACAAGGTCAACTGGGACGGTGGTGACGTCCTGTAATCCAGCTACTTGAAGGTCACGAATTGTGGATAGTTGTGAGCGATGGTCGGTGGATATGGTGTTCTCTTGTGAATTAACGTCCGCACTATTGAATACTGCGTTAATCCACAAAGACTAACCTCATAATTAGATCAATTTGTAATTCAGAGGTCGTGGTTCGGATTCCACGTTAAATGTGTAGGTCTCTTAGTTTCCATCGACTGTTTGGCTATTAATTTAACAGTCCTGTCCAAGGAACATGTCAGCCTTAGTCAGTAACAAGACTACAAGATAGCGCTACAATCATCTTACACTCAATCCTCATTCATACTTGGCTTAATATACCTACATTGTAGTACGGTTGCCATTTCAATGATCTAATCTAATCTAATACTCGTACATATATTGGAAACGTATTATGTTGTCTCAACAGGAACTCCAGTTGCTTGTGTTTTATTAGTTCCCCGTGCAATAATTCTAGGGAAATCAAATTGAGGATTGCTTTAACGGAGGTATTTATTTGACATTTAAAACCACTTAAAAGACTACTCATATGTTTCAGTGATCCAGAGGCTATATGATTTGTACTATTAAATATTTCGGTTCGGATTCTACGTTTTAAACTGTAGGTCCCTTAGTTGCCATCGGCAGTTGGGCTATTAATTAACAGTCCTGTCTAAGGAACATGTCAGTATTAGTTAGTAACAAGACTACAAGATTGCGCCACAATCATCTTACACTCAATCCTCATTCATACTTATATACCTAGGTACATTGTAGTGTTGTTGCTTTACAGCCACGGAAAGTGGTCGACTCAGCCAACCTTTACTCCAGTGCCCCACTCCCCGCGTCAATGAAAGCGTTCCGCTACCAGATGTACCAGATGCTTGCCGCTATCACGAACGAGGAAGTGGATCTCGCGAGTTAGATAACGAGCGACAGTGGCGCTAAGGCGCTGACCCGCCGACACTGGGAACTGGGAACTGCTTCACAGACCCAGGATGTTGGGTAACGCTAACGAGGTCCGCGCAGGTTCGGGACAGCACGGACCTCGGTCCTCGGACACTTCACCCGCACGACGGCGGAGGAGATGATACGAGTACATCATCGATCTAATGCATAGTCGGCACTCTAACTGGGCTTTACTAGTTCGGACATCAAAATTGAACATCAACCCGTGGTTACTCCCACTGTTAAATCGAATAACAACTTAAAACTTTTACAGAATTAACTAACAAAAACATTTTCCCCACATCCACCGGTTGTCTATTCCTCAAACATGTTTCTGAAACGTGTGTTGATGTGCTTAGGTGAAAAAGGAGTGGGGGTGGTTGCTGTCGGGGGTGAAGGGAATGCGCACAGACTTGGAGGTCACGAATTGTGGATAGTTGTGAGTGACAGTCGGTGGGTGTAGTGTTCTCTTGTGTGGATTAACGTCCGCACTATTGAATACTACGTTAATCCACAAAGACCGACCTCATGATTAGACCAATTCGTAATTCAGAGGCCGTGGTTCGGATTCCACGTTAAACTGTAGTTGCCATCGGCTGTTGGGCTATTAATTAACAGTCCTGTCTAAGGAACATGTCAGCCTTAGTTAGTAACAAGACTACAAGATCGCGCCACAATCATCCTACACTCATTTCTCATTCATACTTGGCTTAAAATACCTACCTGGGTAGGTTGCCATTTCAATAATCTAATCTAATCTAATTTACGTCATACCTTCCCCATTGCCATGAAGCCTTCATTTTCGGTGGTTTTAAAATATTCCTCACCAAGATGTGTCTTTCAAGCTTTTCTGGGGCCTACTAATCCTCCAGGATCAAACATCTAACTTCAATAATTAGAGGTAGGGTTATCGGCTTATCAGTGAAAACATTAGTTTTTGTCCAGAACAAAGTAATCTGTAACACGATCTATCCTTCCGTGAATGTCCTATCATTCCTATTATTATAAATTTCTCCAATGAACACCTTTCGTTTAGGTGTCAACCGATTCTGAATTAAGGAAATTAAAATTGTGAAGTATAAAAAACTTAGCGACATACAAAATCAACAATTTAATTGAACTCAAGACGTCATGAAAGTTCTAAGTACAAGAGTAAACAATCCGAACTGTAATGTGAATACACATTCAATTCAAAGGCCGGTATTTCACTATTATTGTTATATATTTTCAAATATATTATTATTACAGATTAGCTTATGTTAAATTTTCCCATTCATTCATTTAAATACTCACCACATTTATTGAAAGACTCCATTTTGATCGGAATGACCTGATTGATGACGTAGCGTGATTGTAGCAAGACGATTAAAACCAACCGAATAATCGACAACAACCAAAAAGTTTAACGTCATAGCTGTGACACTACCGCTGTTGAAACCCCTATTGATACCTCTCTTACATTCGGAACAAAAAATAAAAAAGTATTAGAAAAATATTTATTTGGAGAAAAGCTTTATCACAGAGTAGTATGCTTTATAATTATACGTCTTCGGCGCACGATTATTTGAAGATCTTTTATCCTTTAGAGATCTTCAAAACTTAAGAAAAACATCCAAAATATTGTATAATTAGGAATATTTAAAAGATTATTAGTATGAATTTAATCCTATAATATTATGTAATTAGCAAAACAGGACAACTTACAACTCTGTACTCTGTTTCCTTCTTAGCCTACCACGTTTTAAGCTCGTTCCTTAGGATATAGCTCGTGTTTCTCATCCGATCACCGTAGATATCAAGGAACAGTACTAGAATAGGCACTCAGTAAATATATGAATGTAAACGTGCAAGAGGACTGGCAAGTCAGCGTGAGTAGCGCCTTGTCGGCGACGAAACAGCTGTTAACTGACTGACACTTACTAATGGATTGGTGCACAATCTGTTTACACTAACATATTCACTGTATCAACTCGTTTTTAGTTCGACCAACGTGAATTTAGTAGATTTATTTAACATTCGAAAAAAATGGAGTGAATCTGCAACGACATGTTGATTGCTTAAGAATACAGTAAACATTTTAACAATGGGGTTGTATTTTTCCCTTTGATTAGATGCTGATAAATTTCTATTTTTTATTGAAAACCTAGATTTAAAATTTTTACAATGGGATTATATTAAAAAAGGTTTGTGGAGTAATGAAAAACTTCAGTCAAATTATTATTTTAGTAAAATGCGGTATAATACGCGTAAAACTGCTGAACTGTTTAGAGATCTTTTGAAACTATCTGTTATCGATCCAAAACCTGAATTTAGAGTATGGTCTAGAGTGTGGTCTAGAGTATGGTCTAAGGTACGATCTAGAGTATGGTCTAGAATATGCACTATATGGACAAGAGTATGATCTAGAGTATGGTCTAGAGTATGGTCTAGAATATGGACTATATGGACAAGAGTATGAGCTAGAGTATGGTCTAGAGTGAGGTCTAGAGTATGGTCTAAAGTACGATCTAGAGTATGGTCTAGAATATGGACTATATGGACAAGGGTATGAGCTAGAGTATGGTCTAGAGTGTGGTCTAGAGTATGGTCTAAGGTACGATCTAGAGTATGGTCTAGAATATGGACTATATGGACAAGGGTATGAGCTAGAGTATGGTCTAGAGTGAGGTCTAGAGTATGGTCTAAAGTACGATCTAGAGTATGGTCTAGAATATGGACTAGAGTATGACCTAGAGTATGGTCTAGAGTGTGGTCTAGAGTATGGTCTAGAGTACGATCTAGAGTATGGTCTAGAATATGGACTAGAGTATGACCTAGAGTATGGTCTAGAGTGTGGTCTAGAGTATGGTCTAAGGTACGATCTAGAGTATGGTCTAGAATATGGACTATATGGACAAGGGTATGAGCTAGAGTATGGTCTAGAGTGAGGTCTAGAGTATGGTCTAAAGTACGATCTAGAGTATGGTCTAGAATATGGACTAGAGTATGACCTAGAGTATGGTCTAGAGTGTGGTCTAGAGTATGGTCTAGAGTGAGGTCTAGAGTATGGACTAGAGTGTGGTCTAGAGTGAGGTCTAGAGTATGGTCTAGAGTATGGTCTAGAATATGGACTATATGGACAAGGGTATGAGCTAGAGTATGGTCTAGAGTGAGGTCTAGAGTATGGTCTAAAGTACGATCTAGAGTATGGTCTAGAATATGGACTAGAGTATGACCTAGAGTATGGTCTAGAGTGTGGTCTAGAGTATGGTCTAGAGTGAGGTCTAGAGTATAGTCTAAGGTACGATCTAGAGTACGGTCTAGAATATGGACTAGAGTATGACTAAGTAAGTCTAGAGTGTGATAGAGTATGGATAGTACGATCTATGTCTAGAAAATGGACTATATGGACAATCTAGAGTATGGTCTAGAGTGTGGTCTAGAGTATGGTCTAAAGTACGATCTAGAGTATGGTCTAGAATATGGACTAGAGTATGACCTAGAGTATGGTCTAGAATATGGACTATATGGACAAGGGTATGAGCTAGAGTATGGTCTAGAGTGTGGTCTAGAGTATGGTCTAGAGTATGGTTTAGAGTATGATCTAGAGTATGGTCTAGAGTGTGGTCTAGAGTATGGTCTAGAGTATTGTCTAGAGTATGGTCTAGAGTATGGTCTAGAATACTAAGATCTAGAGTATCTAGAGTATGGTCTAATATCTAGAGTATAAATTAGAGTATGGTAGAGTATGGTTAAATATGGACAAGAGTATCATAGAGAGATTAAGTATGGTCTATAAGTACGATCTAGAGTATGGTCTAGAATATGGACTAGAGTCTAGAGTATGACTAGATCTAGAGTATACTAAATACTAGAGTAGAGTATGGTTTAGAGTATGATCTAGAGTATGGTCTAGAGTGTGGTCTAGAGTATGGTCTAGAGTATGGTATTTGCTTGACACGGTAATTTGCTGCACACGATGTTTTGAGATTTTTATTGCCATCTAATAATAATAATAACTGCCATTTAGATAAATAATACTAATAAAGTATCACAATACTTATATATAATTTTATAGATTTAATATACATTACATTAAAAATTGTAATCAGTAAGTTTCTAGTTTGTAATACCCATGTAGTATTAATATTCAAAATCAACCTACTAATAGCTTAATAGTTTGAATTGGCAATATACATCGAACAGTTACATTGTTAAAAGTAGGTATCATGGCATTTTATAATGCTGACTATTTAGCTTAGAAACTTACATCCGATTAACATCTCTGGTGGTGATAAGTAATCAAACGGGATATTTAAACAAATTTTGGCATACGATTATAAAATAAATAAAATAAACGATGGGTGGATCCTTTGAGTTTCAAGTGTCATAGAGGGGTGACTTGGATTGATCTACAACTACAGACTCACCTGACTCGCTGAAGGACGGACGGGAACTGTGAAGCACGCTTTCGACGCGACGTGGTCCTGGCTCCCTCCCTCTCACTCACCTGCGAGCCTCGGACCATCCCCAGTGGCTTCCCTCTGCTTCCTGTCTTAAGAAACCAAATATCCTTTTGTCCCACATAACCATAATAATGTGAGATAGTAAAACACGAGAAATAGACATATATCTGCCTCTAAAAACGCTTTTTGTGTCAATTCTTTCATCACTCAAGTTTTGTATACTAAAGAAACCGGTATGTGATTAATGTAAATAACGTGAATCTGAGCAATCAAAATATCAAGCACTAATGAAGTTTGTCATATTACCTTATTAATTTTCTGGATTAAATAGGATTTCCTAAACTGAGGCGCAGATTTAACTGTTATCGAAGATGAAACACGTGACTTATATGAATTTAAAGATATAATTATAAATTTAAACCAGTCTCAAATAAAGGTTCACTGTATTTATTACAAAACCAACTAATATATATACAGGGTGTTCCTTAAAGTCGGGGACAAACTTCAAGGGGTGATAGTACTAATCAAAATAAACAAAAATTTCCTATAAACATATCTCGAAAAACCCTTCGTTTAGCCGCTAGCCGCCATTTTGTATTTTATACAAAAAACTTTATATATCAAGAACTACTTAAGATACAGAAACCAAACTTTGCACACAAATTTATTGATCAAAGAGAAAAATATTCTAAAAGTACCATTTAGTTTTCTTTTGTCTTTCGAAAATGGCGGTAGATAAAAATATTTTAATTTAAATAACAAAAAAACATTAACTTTATAAAATTTTTACACGATATAAAAAAGATTGCAATTTTAGTTTAAAATCGAACGGTACTTTGGTGATCGAAATCCGTGCACGGATAAGCGAGAAAATGCACTTTTAATGTTAGATTACGCGAACGTGGCGAAAAAGCGGCTGGCAAAACAATTAATTCTTCTGTGCACGGATTTCGATCATCAAAGTACCGTTCGATTTTAAACTAAAATTGCAATCTATTTTATATCGTGTAAAAATTTTATAAAGTTAATGGTATTTTTGTTATTTAAATTAAAAGATTTTTAACCGTCGCCATTTTTTAAATATAAAAGCAAACTAAATAGTACTTTGAGAATATTTGTCTCTTTGGAAAGTAAATATGTGTGCAAAGTTTGGTTTATGTATCTTAAATAGTTCTTGATATATAAAGTTGTTTGTATAAAACACAAAATGGCGGCTAGCGGCTAAACGAAGGATTTTTCGACATATGTTTATAGGAAGTTTTTGGTTTAGTTTGATGAGTACTATCAACCCTCGAAGTTTGTCCCCAACTTTAATGAAAACCCTGTATATAAAGTGATATGTAAGAAGACGTATAGTGACGTCATCTAGTGTCTAGTGTCTATAAAATTAGTTGAATGTAGTTATTCAATTTCTGCGATGTCCGCACTTTTCCCATGCAACTTCCGCAAGCGAGTCTGCGTGTGTTTGCAATACAAGCCTGGCGATACGCTCTTGCGTTTCACCTAATTCAGCTACTTGTTACTGCTTCTAATAAAATCACGTTAGTTACGTGATTGTAGAGTAAGTTTTCAACCTAAAAAGCTGATGAACATCGTTATATTCTATAGAATAACTCAGGTTGTATAGTGTTCGATCAGTATTTTTACCTAAAGGTAGTGCAAAAAGGAAATACCCCCGTCGCAGCAGACCTGCGTACTCAGCGAATTTTCAAATCAATAACATAATAATAATAATAATATATGACAAGTTTTAACATTATCTGTCAATAAATATGAGTATTATTTGCCTACTCTTCCATAAGATTAACATGGGAAAGAGTATGCAGGTTTGCTGCTGTGAGGAATGCTGAAAGTAGGTGTTTCTAGCATAAAAAATTTATATTTTGACCATTTATATCATGTTTCATCAACATCTGTCCACAAATAAAGGAGTTTACCCAAATTCTATATGATTAACATGGGAAAAGAGTATGCAGGTTGTCCGATATGTCTGGTTTACGAACTCGTCTGAGCAATTGCAGGAACACACGTCTCTACCAAATTTGGTTTCGATCGGACCATTTTTACGAGAGTTATCGTGTTCACAGACATATATTGTATATATAAATTTTAACGACTATTGTTTTTGGTCTCTAGGCACCTAAAGAAGAAAAAATAACATGGTCCCGGGCTTAAGTCTTACTATGAGACCTACGGTAATAGCTTCTTCCCAATGGGAAATTTGCTTAAATGGAAATAAAACACAATTAAGATTATATTTACAATTAAAAATATGACGTTTTTTGCACCATTAATTATCTCACTTTTTTATTAAGCAAAATTAAAAATTTAACTTCCAAACTATTGCTTGCATCACTTCACTAATGAGAGGTTTAAAGTAAAATACTACTCACATATACACGTATACAAGTAAAATATTTGTGGTGAGACGAAATGGGAAAATGTATAAAATTAGAATGAAATGATGACGCACAAATTACAGAAAATGGTAAATAAGGAAATAAAATTTGGGAAATTCCATATTGAATTAGATGAGTTATTATTTTGTAATTTATTTAGACTATGATGTAAGGGATAATAGTATAGATCCTACAACAGACCGCGAAAGGATTAGAAGCACGGTGACCGAGTGACCAGAGAAAGTGAAGTGGCTGACCGCATAACATTTTGGATATCGTTATTATGAGCAGTTCCACAAGATGTACCACAGAGAAGAGTGTAAACAAACAATATTCAATATGAATTTCCCCAAATGATTAATTAAATTAAAGTAATTATGATTTGAAATGGAAACCAACCCAGGTAGGTATTTTAAGCCAAGTATGAGTGAGAAATGAGTGTAAGATGATTGTGGCGCGATCTTGTAGTCTTGTTATCGACTATGGCTAACATGTTACTGTAGTTTAACGTGAAGTCCGAACCACTGCCTCTGAATTACGAACTGGTCTGGAGGATGGTATTTGTGGATTAACGTAGTATTCAATAGTGCGGATGTTAATCCACACATGAGAACACTATATCCACCCACCATCGCTCATAAATGTCCACAATTTGTGACCTCCAAATAGCTGGAGTACAGGATACGCCACGGTTCCAGTATTATACATTTAGATGTATTATTCAGGCAGTTTGAAATAAAAAACCTTTTCAAATTAGTTATGGACTGGGGAGTTTCAGGCCTCACCTTCTAATAGACTAAGCTGTACAGGATGGGTGAGAATTGTTAGGTTTTTAGTCAGTTATATCCAACCAATCTATATAAACTGTCTTGGGAATAATCTACTTTGGGTAATACAGAGATACAAAGTAAAAGTTTTGTTCCTTCGAGATATCTCTCCATGGAAGATGGAGGCGGAAAATTTAGCACATTAAACCGAGAGGGAATGAACAAGTTGAAGCGGGGTTATAATTTTATAAAGTTCATTTATCATATTAAAGTTAATTATTATAAATATATTTTAGATTCATGGCATAATCCAATCAGTGATAATATACAGACAAACGTTTTGACGAATATGCTTGAAAGTTTTAAATAATTTGATCAATGTCCATTAGTTTTTGCTATTTATGTCAATTGAGGAAAAGTTGTTAGTTTTAACCAAGAGAAAATTAATTCATTTTTATAAAGATGTTATGTAGCATTTGAGCTCATATTTTTCTTACATATTTCTTACACGTTGCAGACACACCATTGACTTTGTCATGTTTCATAAATTTACTAACTACATGGAGCACAGAGGACAAATACACTTACGTGAAAAATTCGAAAATAAATAATCGTTCCACGAAAGTAAAATATAAAAGATGGTACAGTGAAGCAAAAAACTCCACAACGTTGATAATTCGTTACGAGATGAGACTTCTGTTGCATTGGTTTTTTACTAATAAATTCAGAATTAAATATAAATGAGGGTAACATAGTGATCACGTGATATGTCATAGTGTTAACGATAACGCATTGCGGTTGTCAGTTGTGGTTAGGTCTGATATGAAAGCTTTAGGCTTTGAAGCATAACGACAGAAAATCGCTCTTTCGTAATTCAGTATGTGGTGAGTTTTTGGTTAGCCCTACACTCAGATTTCCTCATGAAATTAAGTCCTACAATTGGTCTTAGTAATAAATACCTTTAGTAACGAACTCTTAAGACACAAACCCATTTTATAATTTATCTTATACAAGTGTAAACGACTTTATAGCAAGTTACTTGCTATTTTTTAATTTTAACTCTTTTACTGTATTTGTCATGATCGCTCTTGTCTAGGTATATTTACTGTTTTATCGATTCCTCGCATGCAGAAAATTCGCTAACCCATATTCAAACATCCCTTAGCTTTTCTCCACTTTTATGCAGTAATATATACCGAATGTGATGCGATAATAGAACTGTTGTTATCATGACCTTTCCTTCTCTCTTCTCTCTTCTTTTCCTTCAGGGGTGTTTATATTTTTAAAGACAGTAGTAATTTTAAACTTTTTTAGTTTTACACGATTTTTATTATTTTTTATTTACTACCGTTATATTTTGCCTGTTAAGTTAGGTTTGGTTAGATTAGGTTTACTTAGGTTGAGTTGGGTTAGGTTATGTTGCGTAAGGTTAGATTAGGTTAGGCTAGGTTAGGTTAGGTTGGTTAGGTTAGGATAGGATAGGTTAGGTTAGGCTAGGCTAATTTGTAATTTTCTTTTAAATTCGTATTATATCGTTGTAAATTATTTAATTTTTAGTGTTTTTATTGTAGGTTATTTTGTCAATAGGATTAGGTTTTTTTAGGTTACTTAAATAGTTAGGTTTATTTTTTTGGTATTAATTGTTAATTTTCTTTTTAGGTTCATATTATTATCTTGTTTTAGTTAGGAAAGGGGAAGGGTGTTAGCTAGGTTTAATTTTTAATTTTTCTCGTTTTCTATATAATAAGTATTATTTTTGTTTTATATTATATTATTTTAAATAGTATTAGTTTAGGTTTTTTGTAGGTTAATTACATTAATTATAATATAGGTTATAGGTTTAGAGTTTTTTTATAAACTGTAGGTTCTTATTTACTAGAAATTCGTATTATATTATTTTAAAATAAAATTTGAGACAAGGAATGACTACCAATTGTCATTTCAGACCTCGCTGCCGTAAAACTGCTAAATGCAGGTCTGCTTTCACATCTAATAGACTTTCACGTTCATCACCCGAGGATAAACCAGGTGACATTTCGACCATAACAGTCAATGAACATGAATCATAAAAAGGGAAGCATATCAAAATGTCAGAAGACCGACACATTTCTCCAACGAGCTCGTTCATCTTATATTAAGGCTCCGGTCTACCCCTGCCGCGCGACCGAAATGCAAGGGTTTACAAAAAGCAGTTTTTCTCTTTTAATACTGAGGGTAGAATCAAAGTTAATATGTCATATGAACTTATGTAATTATAAACTCATTGAGTTGATTATCCTGTATAAAAAATGTATATAATCACCCAATACGTATTCACGTTTTTATACTCGCTAATATGACTGATTTATAACTACAGTGTACCGTTAATACTTTTGGTGTAAACCCCTTGCGTTTCGTACTCTGAGGTTTAAGGGTTGGACCAGCATAATACAAGGGTTGGATGTTTAAAATATGAAAGTAAAATAAAAGTAAAGTTCATTTACTTACAAAAGAAAAGTCATAAGGACTTGAGTTGATCACCAGAATTTCTTAAACTTTCAGCCATCCTAGTTGCTAAACGGTCAAGATTATCAAAAGAATACCAAGAGTAAAAAAGTCTTAAAATTCCATGTTATATCCAAATCCATAATAAAAAACAGGGGTTGCCATTAGAAATTTCGAAGTTGACCGCCATTTTGGAAAATGGTGGCCATATTTTGAAAAACGATATTAATATTTTTTATCGCTTTGAAAAATTGAGGAATGTTCCCCATTTAATGTTTTCTCTAAATCTTACAGTTTCCGATATCCCAATGGTGGCCTCCTTGAGTTGACCACTCTGTATAAACAGTTCCCCAATAATACCATATTTTAACGTTGCCAGAAAACCATAATTAAAATCCGGCTTTTAGCGTATTTTTTAGTATGTGTTCATCAATGTATCAGATTAGATTAGATTATTTGAAATGGTGACCATACCACAAGGTAGGTATTTTAAGCCAAGTATGAATGAGGATTGAATGTAGGATGATTGTGGCGCGATCTTGTAGTCTTGTTACTGACTAAGGCTGACATGTTCCTTAGACAGGACTGTTAATTAATAGCCCAACAGCCGATGGCAACTAAGGGACCTACAGTTTAACGTGGAATCCGAACCACACCCTCTGAATTACGAATTAGTCTAATTATGAGGATAGTCTTTTGTGGATTAACGTAGTATTCAATAGTGCGGACGTTAATCCACACAAGAGAACACTACACCCACCGACCTTCGCTCACAACTATCCACAATTCGTGACCTCCAAGTAGCTGGATTACAGGATGTCGCCACCATCCCAGTCTAAGTTCGTTTAAGTTTAAACAAGAAACACATGTTCGAAATGAACAATGTCTCACGAGTATATTTTTAAGTTTTAATGATATATAAAAGAGATAATTGTGCTAAGCTCACACCTATAAAATATCATTAAAACTTTAAAACATACATCAACTTCATATCTTATATCATTCCAACCTTTGTTTATCAATGGCACACCGGAGCTACAACTGGTAGTGGGTTACTTTTTAAACACAGTTTGATTATCCAACCTTTTATGTGGTCAACTGACGATTCGTAATCGAACTGCAAAAACCGGTGACAGTGACCGAGTATTGGTGAAACTGGTTCCACTACCAACACTCGACTTGGACCGACAAATCGCCAAACCAGTTCCTCGTTTGTAACTGATACCATCTGACCGTGACAAATTATGATCACCCCTCTAGTTAGACAATGATTACGAGAGTGTAATTGTATCCTTACAATGGATAATTACTCAGACCAATTAATTAATAGGTTTTTTTTGTAATGAGTATTAAAAACATTCACTGTTAAAAAGTCTATTGATAAATCTATATACGAATTAAATTTCTCATGAATTTAACAAACAGTGGGTAAGTTACTTTTAATTGAAGGAATTTACGTTGAAAAATTCTGTTATTGTAAGATTCTATTTTTTAAATATGTTACAGTTTTAATATTTATGATACTTGAATATAATTTAATATAAGTGTCTATAAACCTAAAGTTATGGAGGATATATTGCATTTATATACAATTCCTCGTTGCCTTGATCTCATCCACACTGTTTAGCCATCAGCTGTTAGAAATTTTAACGAATTAATGTAGAAAATGTCAATGCCTGAAAGTACCTCAAACATCTAAGGTTTTGTAAAAATAAGCTACAAGGATGTTGGTTGAGTTAAAGGTATGGGCTTTAATTTAAATTCCAAACCTTAATTCCCTCACCTCCTAAGCATGAAAACAAAATGAATAAATACCTTTCAACAATTAATTTGAATCCTCAATGTGGGATTAAATTCCTAAAAGTGGTTCTGGTAACGTAATAAAACGAGCTAAATACGAGAGATAAATGTTTAACAAATAAAAAATTGAACTTTTTGCTATTTTAGTAATTAATTTTGAATCAAAGTATGAAAGGACTACTTTTAATATTTTTAATACTTCATCACAGTGATAGTATAGTTTTACAATAATTATACCATGTATTTCCTCCACTTCTGACATCAGTGATACGCACAACTGCTTCGTAGTTGCGTGAGAGACCGAAAGCTGGTTTGGGTGCGCTAACAACAATGCTCGAGTGAATTACACAATAATCACATACATTTGATCCCACAATGGCAACAATAGAAACCTTCACATCGGAAGTAGGTCACTCATAGCCGCAGTGCACCCAACATTCTGACTAGTAAACCACCATAGACTCGTTGGAATGTTGGTTGCACTGCGATACAGGGGCTGGTCCAAGTGGTAGGACTTCCGACAATGAAGTTTAAAACAGTTGAAGTATTCTCTCTAGATAGATTCGAAATTATTTCATACATTAAAAATAAAATCAAACGGATATCTGTTTTATAATCTTCTAAACTGCAAAAAAATCAAGTATTGACGTTGGTAGTTCCTTCATAGCAAGTGTTAGACAAAACTTCATTACCTAATCTGTAAAGTTTCTATGTTTTGTAAAACAAAGTAATGATATTCTTGTATTCATCAACTATAGCTGGAAAATTTAATACATTACCTTGTGTAAATAATTGTTAACATTTTTAAATCGTTTTGTTAGGAGGGATGAGTACCCCAAACGCCACCCACCCCTTTGGGCCCCATCCGAGAATAGGAACTGGAGACGCCCCTGATGCGATATCAAATTGGCCGCTTCATCACTCAGTGCTCACCTAAGATTGCTTGAAGTTTTGCTTGCTTGAAACAATTTTTACATGGGAGGTTTTTAACTTTTTTAGACATTGTACCTTAACCCGGTAGGTTTTTTGTTTTAAGAGTCTGCATCAGTGGTAGCCATCTTGGATTTTAGTTCCGTAAGAGCAATGTTAAATTTTGGCACCTATATCTTCATGACCTATTGTCATAAATTAACGGAAAAGGTGTCAAACTAAAGGTATTACAGTCCTCCAGGGCACCACCGTACAGAACTTCTTATTTTCGCTCTCAATAAAAAAATAATAATGATTTATTTTGTAAAATATTACTAGATTTTTGTTTTTATATCAAGTTAAATTTTTGGACATATTAAAAGGTCATGCCCTTGAGCCACATCTCATCAATGTACTCCCAAAGTTTTACATTGATACTTTGATAATTAACGCCACTACAGACGCCAAAGTGAAGGTATGTTCCGCCAGAATTTAACATTGCTCTTACGGAACTAAAATTCTAAATGGCTACCACTGATGCAGACTCTTAACATACCGTTCAGCAGTAGTTAGTACTGGGCTCAAACTTTATTCATTGGCTATTAACTAATTATGGAATACAATCAGTTGATCTTTTTCAGATAACAGATCTTGATTTCAACATATCCATTCCACCCTTCACGTATATTTACCAGATGGTTTGGTCAGTATTTCACGAATAACTACAAGGATCGAAGTTCTTCTCTCAGACCATACGAGAACTATTCCCAGGTGCACGTTCCTATCCGTATCCAGTAGGTTAGTGACATCTAAGATGGTGGCGTCAAGGTTGTTCGATGACCCAACCACAGAATGAGGATAATTTGTACTTATGATATGTACTTATCAAATATGACGTATCCAGGACTGGTTTCGAGGTTATTAACTCTTCTCCAAGACCGAGCCAGACAGTCCATGACCAACTTCTCTAATCTTAGAGTGAAGGGATTCACTGTTTTGTCTCAAGTGTTGATCAAGATTTAAATTACTTTGGACGCTGTAGAACATCTGAAATTGGTCCCACAGTTTAACGTGGATTCCGAACCATCTGAATTACGAGTTGGTCTAATTATGAGGATGGTCTTTGTGGATTAACGTAGTATTCAATAGTGCGGACTTTAACCACAAAAGAGAACACTATATCCACCGACAATCGCTTACAACTATCCACAATCAGAGTATGAGGTTTGATTTTATGAAATTCGTACGGTATTGCATACATTACTGCAAAGAATGATTTTAGAATAAAGACATAACACACCTGATTAGGTCATGCATGTGAAATTAAAGCAAATTATGAAAATCGTGACGTGTTAAATTTTTCCTAATGATTTACAAACTAAGAAAGTGTAAATAAAAATATTAAATACTTCAAGATATTCAGACGTTTAAAATACCAGTAGCACAATCTTTGATAGTTACGATAAAGACTTTTTAAGAAAGATTTTGTAAAATACAAATTAAGAAATCTATATAAATAAAATTAGAGTTTTGTCTGTGCATTGCTTAGAACTATTCATTAATTTAATTGAATTTTAATTTAATATTTTTTAAGAATTATTATCAATTTTTGTCTGTTTGTCTGTGATGATCCAGGAGGCATTTTACGCCGTATTCTCCGAAAAAAGGGAGAACTCATAACAATGAAACTTATTTCATACATTTTATACATTCCAGAGAAGGTTTATAAAGGCATAAAAGTGTCCGCCGACCCTTGAAAAGTAAATAACGAGCATTTAAAAACCCACTTTTTACGTGATATTAATCGCATTTTGCTTCAGTTTTAAATTAATAACCTACTGACAATAATCAGCTGTCTTTGTAGTTTAAAGATTTAATAGAAATAAAAACAAACAGCTGTTGAACGGACAATTTTAAGCCTTTAAAAACCTTCTCTGGAATGTAGAGAATGTATGAAATAAGTTTCATTGTTATCAGTTCTCCCGTTTTTTCGGAGAAGACGGCGTAAAATGCCTCCTGGAGCGTCACAGAAAACAGACAAAATTTGAGATAAGACCGGTTTCGGCTTCTCTAACGTATGAAAAGTAAAAATAACTAAATAATGAATAATTCTGAGCAATGTACAGACACAACTCTAATTTTGTTTATATAGATTATAATTTAATCCGCAACAATTAACAATGTAAAACCATACTAATTAACTAAGCTGAGAATTAAAAAACTTTTTGTCGCTTTTTATGTTGTTTTAGAGATTAAAGTATAAAAGAATTTAAGTTTAAATTTTATCATGATAATAACTATCTTTTTCCTTAACACAGAATCCAACAACCCATAAAAAGGACGTGCATTGCTAGTATAATACAGAATGAATAAAATTATATGCGAACAACCTTCTACACATTCACGGAGTAGTATTAGTTCTGGCAGTCGCCGCTGAAAGCACTACATGTCGGGGATACTGTAGTTAAACGAAAACCCAACAGATAGCTCTAGCGGCTAGTTACAAAGAAACTGATTTGAATAATTAAAGAAATGCGTCTATTTAATTATTATAAACATTTTTTTACATATTTTCAATCATAAATACAATAGAAAATACATGAGCAAACATTTACTACTATAAAAAAGCTCATTAATCACAAAAGACAAGAGTGATAATTTTATTAAATTTACAAATAAAAAATTAGTAAATCGATAACTTCAAAGTTTTAAATTAGAGTTGAGAGTAGATATATCCATTTTGAGGATCCCTGATTCCCAAAAATATTTTCAGTCTGAACAGTTTGGCAGTCTGTCAGCCTGTCAATTACTTTTGTCTGTGTACAAACTCTGAGACCACATGACGTCCAATTTAAATGAAATTTGGTACACTAGTACACTTTGGCTATATCTCAAGTCAGTTTTATTTTTATTTTTAAGAGTAGTTTACCATTTTAAACGTAAAAAAATAAAATTTTCTCAAAATTCGCTATAACAACTTTTATTACAAATTCACGGTTTATATTATTTATGTTTAAAATAATATGACCCAACCCAAATGTGTGTTAAGCTGATGGTTCAAAAGTTATGTGTTTTAAATGTAAAAGCATCAGTTTGATAAATGTTTTACCAGAACGATAATTCTATTGTATGAATTTGAGCATCATCACTAAACCCAACTTAAAAAATTGAATCATTAGTCTACAACTAATGGTTTCAGAGAAAATTTTTAATTTAAATTCCGTAGTAAACGTGGCACATTTTCTGAGAGTGTATAATTTTATCCTTACGGAGGATCCTAAAAATCAATTTCCTCCTCATTTCTCAACAGTTTCACATGAAAATTGATATGCAGTTTACTACTCAAAAAGGTTTACTATTGCCCGTGAGCGGTTATGTTCCCAAAAATTCTAACAATTATTTTTACGTGTTGACATAAATATGTCTTAGCTCTGGAAGTGAGTTGTTAGCAATCAATCAGACCAAAGTTTGAAACGGAAGTGGACGTCATACGGTTATAAGGACAGCTGTTTAGAGGGATTGAAAGCATTCACTTTTGGCATATCGATGATCTAAATTTTCCAAAAAATGTTCCCAAACGGAAGTAAATACTAAGCTCTGGGGGGGAGGGGTTAGCAGATTTGTATAACGCAAAAAGTGCAGCGGAAGTGTTTCGATCCCGTTTTCATTGAAACTACCACAGCAGCTACTGTGTATTGAATCTTTGGTTATAAAAACAGCTGTTTAGATTAGCTAAAAAATCCCATTAGACATATCCATGATCTAACGTATTTCCCAAAGGGAATTAAATACAAATATTTTTTCCATTGTTGTAATTGGATGATTATTTTGAAACTAGAATTTTTTAAATTATATTTAAATAAATTCTGAAGAATCCGACAGCTATTAAGGTTATAGTTTTTTAATTTACCTAAGAAAGAACGTATGTTTTAGTAAATACGTTTTTTTTTTCTATTAAAAAAAAAAAATACTAAAATATCACATATATATATGTATATAATATATGTATATATGTAACACATATATAATCTTCAGATTTGATGGTCTGACTGTGAAAATTTGTTAAGCTGTATACAAATGCTCGTACACACAGCATTGCAATTGAGGGGTTTTTGCCCAATTTTGTTCGTACGTAATTTTAAAATTTTCTATTTTATATATTTAATGATCAGTAATTAAGTATTTTAAATTTTTCTCTATTCCAAGTTACCAGTATAAAAAAATAAAACATCTTTTTTTTACATGTTAATCTATAATAAAAAATTAAATTCATATATTTTTTTAAAAAATATATTTAGCTTCATGATAGATCTACTAGCTTAAAAATCATAGTATGAATCTAGAAACTGCATACTCTTTTCCCTTAAACACAAGTGAGATCTTTAAAGAATGTATAAATTATATAAATTAATTATTTATAAAATGATATAACATAAGCATTTTTATGTTTTGAACAAAAATCATGTTTATACAATTAATAAACGTATAGTTTTATTAAAAATAAAATAAAAATAATCTGTAGTATATCCTAAGAAAGAACAATTTTACACTGATACCGTTTGTTTTTGACTATGTAAAAATCTAACTAAAATATAACAGGTAAAATATCACACGATATTTACGTATAGAAGCTAAGCGGGTATTTTCTTATCAGACATTGATGACTTTTTGATGTTACGAGGCTGTCATGAAATCTTAATGATGTACGTAAAAGGTGTATACAAATCATACCATCTAACATTGCAAGCTGCCGTTATTTAGTTACAATGCTCCTTATTCCTACTTTATTTCTAAAATGTTTTTTAGATTAGCGTTGTTTATACGCTATCGAAGTCAACAATTACCGTCACGGTGCTGCCATCTCCGAGCTAATACATACAACTACTCGTGTAGTTCCCTATTCTGACGCTGGAGTTCGTTATTTTACCTACCGCGTATGCTTTTATAGCCAAATAAATGCTTTTTCAGACGGTGGTCCTTTGTAGGTAGTGGTTAGACTGTTGTGCTGACGAGTACAACAGTTGAAGCCATTCGGAGGGACGAGTGTTGGAATCCCGACCATGAGCAATCCCAATTTGGCTTGCAAATGTGTGGAGGGCCCACCTTAAATAAACGGTGACCGGCTTGGGTGGAAGTTGACGGCACTTGTAGGCTTACTTGGGATTGCAGTGATTAACCTAACCTAACCTAACCTAACCTAACCATTTTGCTTTTATGGTTAGTCGTTATAAGGGGGGCATGTTTTGTGTTTTTTGTGTATGCTTGGTATTTTATGAAGAGTTGCATAAAAATAACAAAATTAAAAAAAATCATAGCACTTGGAAGGTTAACTAACTTTAATTACCTAGTTTATAATAAAATTCAACCATTATTATGACAATAAAACAATATAATATTCAGATAAAAAGAAATTTAAAGAAAAAAATAGGGTAATGTATTTCTGATATGGAAGACAATTAATGCCGAAACCAAATGGTTTGCGAGGAGGCAGATAAGCCCTGCAGGCAGCATCTTGAGTCTGAGCCACTTAGTTATCGAGTTGGCTACAAGTTATCACCGATAATTGAGTAGTTTCTGATGTCAGCCGACTAACTTGATCATGTATCTAATAGAGTTTGGGTTCGGAAACGGATCCGAATCGTATAATAATGTGTGAAATAGATTTAGTTTAGTAAATCACTAATGAATGTTAGCGATTGCAACCTGAAAAATATGGAATAATGTTTTTAAATTTAAGAGTCTGCATCAGTGGTAGCCATCTTGAATTTTAGTCCCGTAAGAGCAATGTTAAATTCTGGTGGAACAAACCTTCACTTTGGCGTCTGTAGTGGCGTTAATTATCAAAGTATCAATGTAAAACTTTGGAAGTACATTGATGAGATGTGGCTCAAGGGCATGACTTTTTAATATGTTCAAAAATTTAACTTGATATAAAAACAAAAATCCAGGAATATTTTATAAAATAAATCATTATTATTTTTTTATTGAGAGCGAAAATAAGAAGTTCTGTAAGGTGGTGCCCTGAAGGACTGTAATACCTTTAATTTGACACCTCTTCCGTTAATTTATGACAATAAGTCAAGGAGATATAGGCGTCAGAATTTAACATTGCTCTTACGGGACTAAAATCCAAGATGGCTACCACTGATGCAGACTCTTAACTAGCTAGAACGAAAACGTGTGGACAAAAACATTGATTGTATTCAGTTGTGTATAAGGAATGAATCCACCTAACTTCAACAATTAACTTCCGTTTCAATAGGCTAGTGGACCGAAAAATGTTAATGTGCCTATATAACATTTATTTAAGGTTCTTAAATTCAAATAGCTAGCGACGTAAAACATTAGATTACAATACTTACAATGAAAATAATTTAATTCTTATTATTTTTTGTCCATACAGTTTAAAGTTTCGTTGTAAGATAATATTTTATTTGTGAGTTAGTGTGTAAGTTGTTATAGCAGGCTAAGTAGTGTCATATCTGAAGATGAATACATACACGTACAATCACTAGAACCAAATAATACATGAGGATTCTTTACTAATATAATTACTTCAAATTTTATGTAATATTTTAAAGTAATGATAGATTTGATCATGGCGAACATTTCAGAAGTACAATGGATATGTAAAAATCTACTTTACGGTAATCAAGATATTTAGTAACAGTTTTCGTGCATTTGAGATTATGACGGCTGGGACCTAGCAGTTACACCTAATGGCCTCTGGACATTAACAACCGTTTAGATTTATCGGTGATTCTGAACGCCATCAAGGACACAACTTGAGCCATCAGATTTATCAATTAGTTGTTGCTGAGTTAATGAACCCTCAATGTTGATGGCTTAACCAAAATGTCTTCAAGTTACACTAAATGTCTGTGTAATTATAAAATACTAGCTGACCCGGCGAACTTCGTAACGCCTAACAGTAAATACGTGTTAACTTTAAGATTGGCCTTGTTTTTAAGTCGAATAGCGTTACGACTTCGTTGTGAAAAATTAGATATTCTAGGTTGCGGCATAGTTAATAACAATACTGAAACGATAAGACATATTAATAACATTCCCACAAAACAAATAAATCTGAGTGGATTGATTCACAATTTTTCTAATCCAACCTAAAACCAAACAAAACCTATCTGTAATACGGTTTTTATAGGAAAGATATACAACACCTGATTATTATAACAAACGTAATATGTATAAACACCGTAATTATTTTTTATTTAGCCGACATAATTATGAACACGTGTCTTTTAATCAGACAGAAAATATAAATACATAATCCCCAAAAACTATTAACGTGGTGAATAAATCTGTTCATTTTGTACAGTACACATGTACTTCATAGTTTTACATTAGTGAATGATTCAGATGGCATTGGATAGTAAAGCATATTGCTAATGGAAAGTAAAACAACAGCTGTAGCTTAAGAAGTCAAATGTTTTTATTGTAGAACATATTTTGTAAACAAACCTATTCCCCATAAGGTTAACATTTGAAATTTAAAACGCTATAAAATGAAAACTAATTGAATTTATGGAAACTGAATATGCCTCAAGCATGACCGGAGCAGAGACGAATCCTAAAAATCAAAGATTATTAAAATCGGTCCAGCCGTTCTCGAGTTATAATGAGCGTAACTAACACGACTTTGTTTTATATATTTAGACGTACAAATATTGGATTTGAATAAATTGCGTTTGTTCGATAAACATAAATGTTTTCCAAAATGTTTTTAGTGACATTCATAGCTGTTTGGATAAACTACTGGGCTGCCATGAAAAATACCCTGGTTCGATTTCCGGTCGTGACACATATGAAATTTAATTTCTCAGACTTACACTGTGCTTCCGAAAGCACTTTAAGCCGTTGATCCCGACTACATAAGTAGTCATTAGGTCACGTTAGAGGTACTAGTGCCTTCGTTCGTCGTTCCCTGGGTCCAAAGATAAGGTCTCAGTCGGATGCCCACGAAGCGAACATGGTCGAGCCTCACCAGGTGCTTCTAACTCTCCTGAAGAGACGTGGCCCCTACTCAATCCAGAGCCACCCAAACGTTTTCTCACTCAAAGAATTCTTCTTAGACTCTATATATTCACCTTCCGGTAACCTTTTTCTTGTCAGCTAACCCGGCCTCGGCTCTTCACCAATCCCGAACTTTGGACTTCTTTGGAGATCGAAGCACCTTTAGCATTCCCTTTCCGCTTGGGTCTTCGATTCCTGTTAAAAGGGCGTGGTGCTGATCGTGTGTAAATCCACCATTGACTATTTTACTCTCCTGGGAGAGGGTAATTTTACTGTCTTTTCAATTTGGGTTTCTCTCACGGCAGGTCCGCCATGATTCTACGCGTCTGGTACGTCACCTGAGATTTTTCATCCAGGATTTATTTTTACGTAGTATAGTATAGTTCTGTTTAACGTTCTGGCCAAGGTCTAATATTAGACTTTTTAGGTCGTCTTACTGCCGTGACTAACGATTACTTATGTAGCCGGGACCAACGGCTTAACGTGCCTTCCGAAGCACGGTGGCAGTCTGAGAAATTAAATTTCATGTGTCATGACCGGGAATTGAACCCGGGGTTTTTGGGTGGTAGGCCAGTACTCTACCCACTCAGCTATGACTGCCACATTTTTACGTAAAAAGTTGTATATACATTATGTTTATAATATGTATATAAACACTTTCGTTCAGCATGAGGCCTTCCATTTGACGTGTCCTCAACACATGTCCAGGCCACCTATATAGTTCGTGTAGTCGCATACTAATCCATGTCTCCCCTCGGTAAACGTCCCAATGCCTATTAGTTTACACTAACTTTAACTACTAGCTAATATTTATTCAGGCAACGGCTTCAACTCCAGAATGTCAAAGCTTGGATGATCAACATTACCACTCAACGTAAATACACCAAATGAAAGAGCAGATTTTATATATGTATTACTTGAATCCCATTAATCGACGAAGTATTCACATAGTATTGGATAGGGCAAAGTATTAAGTTGCATTGTTGTGTCAGCGGATAGCTTTTTATTACATTCTGCAGCTGTTTATGCGAGAAACATGTGCCAAAAGTGAACGTTTTCTGCACCATATTGTCTGTCAAAGTGTAAAACCCTTTACTTTTTTCAGAAAACTGTGACAGTAATACCTTGAGACTTTAGAGTGATTGATGTCCCTCAATTACTAGAGGAGGTAATTTTATTTTTACGTAAAACAACACGTTTCCAAATCAAAGGATAGGGAGTGGATGAAAAGAAGATAATTTTTTATGTTGGCCTCCCAGATCGTCAGACTCCATATGATTTAAATAAAAACTAACGTCATAAGGTATTTCAAAAAGTCTGTTTATTACATTTTTGAAAAATAAAACAGGTTAACAAATTTAACTTGTTTATGAAGCGTGAATAAATACACCACAAGCAATTTTAATAATTAATAATACTTAGTTGTGTTTGGATAAAACCTAACCTAAGATATAGTATTTGCATACGGTGGGAAAGGGGCTATTGATTTTTCAACTTCAAACAAATGATGCGTCAGACGTGCAAATCCCCCATATCAGTCGTGATCAGAGTTGTTATCTGCGAGCTTCTGCGGCGAATATATGTGACACCCTGTATATGACACCTTCCCAGCTCATTTTATGGGGCGTACTCTGCACAACACGCGTGCATTTACAAAGTAAACAAATCGTAAACACCTTGAATCAGACCGTAAAACAGATAGAAATTCTAAATAGCTGCCACTGTAATTTTAGGAAGGGATAGTTGTTTTTATTGATTTCTTTCTCATATCACGTTTAATTAAAAGCTGCTTTACTTTCAAAAACTTTTATTTCTGTAAATAATTACTCTGATTCTTGTGGTTTGATACTTGACTTTAAATATTACCGTAGGTCTCATGGTAAGACTTAAGCCCGGGACCATGTTATTTTTTCGTCTTTAGGGGCCCAGAGTCCAAAAACAATAGTCGTAAAAATTTATATATATATATAATAAATTAAAATATACTTATAATTTAAAATTGTGTATATTAATACCGTACTCATGGTAAAAATAAAAATGATTATTGATAGAAAAAAAAACAATAGTCGAAATTTTTTATATATATATAATAGTAAAAAAATATATATATATATATATATATGAACAGATGTTGATGAAAATTGGTATAAATGTTAAAAATAAAAATTGTTTATGGTAGAAATGGAAAAAAACGAATGAGAAAAGTGAATGGAAAGTGAAAGTGAACGAGAAAAGTATAAATGGAGAAAAGTGTTCCTCACAGCAGCAAACCTGCATACTCTTTCCCATGTTAATCTTATGGAGAATGGGCAAATAATTCTCATGTTTATGGACAGATTTTAATAAAACTTGATATATATTATTATTATTATTATACTATTGATTTGGAAATTCGCTGAGTACGCAGGTCTGCTGCGACGGGGTTATTACACTTACCAAATGGAACTGTTGAGAATTAATAGATTGTTACTGCACATACTATATTGATGGTTGTACATTTTTTTAACTTCAACTGCCCATCACCATAAGCTAAGCCGAGGGTTTGTGTGGTGAATTAAAGACAGCAGGGTGCCGTTGCTGTATTAGTCACACAGGCTAGCCAAAGGTGACGTCGTATGATCTGACAGGAGTCGCCGGCCACAGGTTTCGAACCAACAACCTTTGACTTAGCCTGAGCTACCGTGCTGGTAATTCATTCAAACAATGAAAGAAAAATGTACTGTATTGTTGTATATTAATATCAGTTTTACTATTGATATAAATGACACTATTTATTTGGATGTTTTTGGTATAATATAATAACTAGTACCTAAAAGCAATTAATAAAGGATTATTAATTTGCAGGAACCATTTACTTATACTTACATAATAACCTCGAGGCTAGCACATCAAAAAATAATAATATTAGTTGTTCTGTAGATGCATACAAAGTAGAGTTTAAACCAAAGAAACTGTCTTTGAATAATAATGTATGTTTTTCTAAGTTTGAGGGATGTTTTACATTTCATCCAATGGATGTAAACATCACATTTCGTAAACATTTTCTTGAGTATTCTTCTCGATAGTCTGAAAAGAATATCGCTATAACCACAAAAGTTAAAGAAATTATAAATAATGCTTAGTAGAAATTAAAAAGTATGCCACCACTTACTAGTATACTTATCAATTTATAAGATAGTAAGCCTATAAATACGCTAATTTACCAAAATATATGTTCAACAAACTATAAACTTCGTACATTAATATAATAGGTGTCAGTTGATCATTTGAATCGTTGGAGAAAATTACATCTTTAGTTTTTAGAGTCTCAGTGTACAAAATTGTAAACATGGTTGTAAATTGGAAGTATATGACATGTATAAAAGAAAGTTGGTACCAAGAAAAAAAAGCTCAAACTATAAATCATGGCATAAATTTAATAGGAAAAACAATTATCCTAACCATACAACGTACACCTTACCGTACACTCTGTATAAACTGATTATTTGATTTGATGAATATACTAACCTATTTTTTATAAATATAATATAGTAATAACGAAAGAAGCAATAACATACATGATTTTTATGAAGTGATGGTAGCTCTTTGACGCATACGAAGGCACGTTAAGTTAAGCGACTGTCAAAGGCCAGGTGATTTCTCTAGAACATGTGTCGAGACACGATTCCACTCAAGATGGCAGCACAGCAGCACAGGTCAGGTGTTGGAAGCAAGTGGTTGTGACGTCACTTAATCAGCTGACGATATCCTACATGCCAACATTGATGTTGTCGACGTCTATCAGTCTGATCTGCTTAATCTCATTGTGAACTGACAGAAACCCTTGTATAATCGAGTCTTCATGAAATTACGATAGTGTATATAAAATGTACTAATTGCTAGCTGTTGATGGTTTAGTTTGTAATTAGAAATATAGGTTTGACATGGATATGTCTTAGTTCTGGGGGGTGTTGGTGATTTTTAAGATGAAAAATATGTAACAGGTTTCCATAGAAACTACCAGAGCTATTGTATTGAATTTTGAATATAGACGAATAAGAACAGCTGTTTAGATTAAATGAAAATTACCTTTAGACATATCCATTATCTCTATATATAAAATTGAATGTATGTATTAAGGTTAAACTATGAAGTAAATGTGTACTGTAAAAAATGAACAGCTTTATTCACCACGTTAATAGTTAATTTGATTATGTAATTTATATTTTTATTTTCTGTCTGATTAAACACTCTAAAGATAACAATGTTTAAAAGGTTTTTATAAAATCAGCTGTTGTATATTCCTATAAAAGCCGTATTAAGTTAGGTTTCGTTTGGGTTTAATGGATTCGAAAAGAATTAATCCACTCAGATTTATTTGTTTTATGAAGTTATAAATATGTTAATCGTTTTGTTATGTATCACTATGCCGCGACAGAATAAATAATTTTATGGAAGCCGTATTGCTATTTATCAACATGGAATCTAAAGTTACATGTATTTGTCAGTTACGAATTTTTACTAGATTTTTATAATATTATAAAAATATAATAATAAAACTTTATTGGTGAATATTTTTAATGAAACGAATAAGAAATTTCTTTAAATATAAAAAATTTTATTACATTTTATCTAACATATTTCTCACAGGGAAGTACATATACAAATTTGGATGAATGTTTGAACTGAATTTGATATAACCTAATGAGTAAGGGTCTTTTTTTAACATTGTAATAAATATATATTTCGGTTTAAACATTTGTCTTTGTCTACAAATTTTTAAAAGAGTTCCGAATTTTAAATAATAAGACTATTTATTTTATAAGTCATAAAATGAAACTAGATAATGAAGAAAAACTTAATCTATGGTCTATGAAGTTTTATTTAAGTATTGAACAGCTATTTTTTTGTTATAGAATAGAACAGCTACTTAAAATTGTTTATGGTAGAAATGCCTACTTTCAGTGTTCCTCACAGCAGCAAACCTGCACACTCTTTCCCATGTTAATCTTATGGAGAATAGGAAAATAATTATCATGTTTATGGACAGATTTTTATAAAACTTGTCATATATTATTATTATTATATTATTGATTTGGAAATTCGCTGAGTACGCAGGTCTGCTGCGACGAGGGTATTTACTAATTATTTCTTGTTATAGTTTGATGAACAATCGGGAACCGAAGTAAAGCCAATATCGCTGTACATAAAGCTCTAACTTAAATTACGACATTGTAAAAGTAGTTCGACCAACTAACCGCCAGGGGCGCCAACGACCGTTTAGAATTTATTGGCTCTTTCATTTGCCATCAATGGCAGAACTTAAACAATTCGATTAATCAATTAGTTGTTACCAACGAGCTGTGTAATCTTTCAAGATTAATTTACTTCTCTCACTTCTTCACAGAAACACTACGTGTTTAAATGATAAACTTCGCAATTTAATTATATTAAAGAACGCTTACACGAGTCAATATTTTACATTTTAACAATGCGATGAATGAAGAATGAAGAAGAAGGATGTGCATGTGTCTATTGAGTACAACTAGTTTGTAAAATTCATCTTATATAATGAAAGTATATAATGGTCCTACAGACTGTTAATTAATCAGCTACGAACACGAATTGGTAATAGCATACTCGGATTAACGTCCGCACTATTGAATACTTCGAATTGCAAAGACATCCTCATAATAGCAATTGTAATTGATATTTCGGATTATATTAACTGTATAATGCCATCGGCTGTTATTAATTATTAACATATTATACAAGACTACAAGATGAATACTTACAATCAATTTTCTGTTTCATAATAAATATATATGGTATGGTCGCCATTTCAATAATCTAATCTATAGTATGTAAATTAAAATATTGTCTTTGAAGTTCAATTGTAGAGTAAGTCTTATTACTGAGTTAAGTTGTAAACCAAAATAGTTAACGTATAAGGTAGGAATTACCACAGCATCACTATCCAGCGCACGTACTTATCTACCATTACTGGCAAACTGCCTCTGTGCCGCTCCATGCTTCAGTGGTTTATTACTTTAAACCGGGGTTCGATTATTTTCATAGCTTAACCCTATAAACATTTTATTCCTCTTCCAACAACTTTCAAAGGGTAAATAATTTGTTTGGGGAATAAGTAAAACTCCAGGAAAATAAACTACTTTTGTAATAAATACATGTAAATTAGAACCCCTGAAATTCGTACTGAATTTTGATTACATTGCTACCAAACAAATAAGGTTGGTAATTAATTGTTTACCTAAACCATCCTGAATAATTGTGTTGGACTCCAGCATAATCTTGATGCTCTGAAACAATATATCACGCCTTACAGCGTTTTAGTTGGATTCAAATATGTTTAATTTACTACTCTCCATATTTTGATAGCCATGTCATTGTTAATCTCCTGGACAGATCGTATACACAATCTTGCTAAACAATTTCATCTGGAATATATGCAGTGAAAAGAATGAAATGGATAGGAGGTGTTGAAATAGCTAAAACAGTGTACTATGCACTAGTAGTCACAAATCAGATATGGATTAATTGTTTGGGGAGGAACATCTGAGTACAACCTTGGTAAAATTCTTCTCCATAAAAAACTGTTAGGGCACTCTCTGGCCTTGGTACTAGAGATAGCTGCAGAGAGGCTTTTAAATCTCTAAAGCTACTAACAGTCACATGGCTTTTCATCCATGCAGTTGTCATATACACCAAACAGTTGGACCTACCTAGAAATGGGAATTTCTATTCATACAACACCAGAAAAGCAGCAGACTTCAACCTTCCCATTCACCATACAACACAGTACAGCAGGAAACCCTCTTACATTGGCCGAAAAATCATCAACTCACTCCCACAAGACTTAAAGAACATGACAGGAAACAGTTTGAAGAAGCACCTCAGAGAATGGCTAGTTGAACGACCAGTTTACTCTATCAAGGATTTTTTTAAAATATGTTGAAACATGTAAATCAAGATTCATTAATTAATTTATTTATTTATAATGACGCCATTGTATTCCTTAATAAAAGTGCAAATAGAGAGGTATTGTCTATTGTCTATGAGTTACGGTTACGTTGTGCCCTGTGAATGATGAAAGGTGAAACAGGAACGAGATTTTGTAAATATTATTTGTTTCTTACTTCAGAAATTGGGATTGGGTACTTTTAAAAGCAGTAAACTATATCTTAATCCTTTTGCTGTTCTATTCCGGTTCTGAATTGGTTTTAGTGAACTCCCATGTCCTACCACTATCCATGTCCTATTGACTGGGACGGTGGCGACGTCCTGTAATCCAGCTACTTGGAGGTCACGAATTGTGGATAGTTATAAGTGATGGTCGGTGGAGTGTTCTCTTGTGTGGATTAACGTCCACACTATTGAATACTACGTTAATCCACAAAGACCATCCTCATAATTGGACCAATTCGTAATTCATAGGCCGTGGTTCGGATTCCACGTTAAACTGTAGGTCCATTAGTTGCCATCGGCTGTTGGGCTATTAATTAACAGTCCTATCTAAGGAACATGTCAGTCCTAGTCAGTAACAAGACTACAAGATCGCGCCACAATCATCATACATTCATTCCTCATTCATACTTGGCTTAAAATACCTACCTGGGTAGGTTGCCATTTCAGTTAAAAGTATAAGTAAAGTATAAGTAAGTAAGTACCCTTTCCATTCCTATGAATTCCTACTTTTCCATGGCTGCGTAATATTCCTCTGAAAGACGTGACCAGATGATTTCGCTGGGGCTTTCTAATCTATCTATACACTATTCCACCAGTATAAAACATCTAACATCGAGACGTATTGCTGTAAAAATGTTGAAGATTGTATTTCAAAGATAAATATTGTCTCTAAGAATCTTCCAAATGTAATAACGTATAACATCTAAACCACTGAAACCTGTGAACTGAACACGTTACCCACAAAAGGTCAAATACCCCGGAATGCTCACAACCACCGTTCACCGGTTACCGGTCACCCCATCGACTTTTCTGCATCAACATCACTGTCACACGCCAAACGATTTATGGAGGCTGTGGATGGACGAGTAATTAACCTATGGCCCTCTTCCATTTGCACTTTGACTGTTTCAAAACATTCAGAGTTGTTTTCATCTTTAAAATAAAACTAGAGTTTTGTTAGTACATTGCTCAGAATTATTCATTTTTTAGTTTTTCTTACTTTTCGTGCGTTAGAGAAGACGAAACCGGTCTTATCTCAATTTTTGTCTGTTTGTCGGTTTGTTTGTTTATCTGTGATGCTCCAGGAGGCATTTTACGCCATCTTCTCCGATAACAATTAAACTTATTTCGTGTATTCTCTACATTCCAGAGAAGGTTTATAAATGCTTAAAATCGCCCGCCGCCCCTTGAAAAGTAAATAACGAGCATTTAAAAACCCACTTTTACGCGATATTACTCGTATTTTGATCCAGTTTTCAAAGAACAACCTACTGCTAATAATCAGCTGCCTTTGTAGTTTAAACATTTAATAGAAATAAAAACAAACAGCAGTCAAAACGATATTAGTTTGAATGGGTCATTGATTTTAAACCCATTCCGAAATCATACTATATTAAAAAGTTATTTTAACGTATAAATAATTATAATAATGGTATAAATGTTCTAATCTATTTAGTTTTAAAGAAATGCAAAATAATAAAGCTGGATATTGATTTATTTTCTTTGTATTGATTTGTTTAGGATTTCAGGTTTACATTTTGGTATGATAATCTTTCTTCTTTAAACTGAATCCTACAACCCGTACAAAGGACGGGCTTACTGCTAGTGTTTTATAAAGTTTTTTCTACAATCTTACAATTAATAGCCTCCAATGAAACGTAAGTAAATCGTGATTTATGAAGGGCTTAAGCTATCCTTTTTCAATGTGTTTTTATGTATTATTTTTGTCCCACCTTCTCATCCCAGGACATTTGGGGAACTAGGCCATCCCCGGAACCGTTTGGCACATTACTTCAGGCTAAACCTAGTGGGTTGTGACGTTATCACATAGCGAAAAGCCATTAGTGATTGGCGGGATTTGAACCCAGGACCTTGGGCACCAAAGCCACGCGCTCTACCCCTAGACCAGCGCGCTCTCCACTGTAAATCTAAATGAAATACATTTTCCACTGTGAGCTCTCGTTAGTGAATACTTCAATAAAACATATATAGGTTGACTGTATAACCTACGATAAAATTAGATGAAAAACATGTATTTTCCTTCATTTATAAATTTTGGTTGTTTTATCTACTTCCTGGTTTGTTTTTTTCCAAATTTATTATTAAATTTGACCTGGATGGACGTGGAAGTGGTACACCGCTATTGGTAAAATTTCAAACTTTTAAATTATAACTAATCATATCATATTAAAAACAATAATTTATAACCGCTAGTGATACTGTATATAAAGGTCAAATATATCTTATGAAAACCATGGCGTTGAAGTATTTCTGCAGTTAATAATGGCCATTTATATATTTTCCTTTAAAATTAAACTATTTTTTATGAATCATTTTGTCAAAGGTGAAGTAAACAATCTAATTATAATTGAGGTATTCATGCAATATGACTATAATCATTATTCATGTATTATTAAAAGGTACATTATACAGGAAACATGACCAAAATAAGCCAACGATTAATTTCGTTTAACCTAAAGCACATTGATGTTTGACCCAGTGAAAAGAAGGCTGAAACAGGATATTAAAAGATCTCAGGCCAAGTGTATTGAGAGTTTCTGTGTTATCAGTAGCTATTTAGGCTCTACTACTTCATTTAGCAAGATGAATAAAAATCGTTTATAAAAGAGACTTTTAAAGTGAAAAGGGAGATTATTACTCCAAATTTAGCCCAGGTGAGGACTTTTTTATTTTAAAATATTTTGAATGTATCCTGTATATAAAAATATCCTTAAAATGCCTTTATTTTCAAGCGAGTCTTAATTTGTATAATTGTTTTTCAGATTAACTCTTGTCATAATATATACTAATCCACTTTTAATAAAAATCTATAACAACAAAAATTGTTTGAGTGATAATAAATAATAAAAATAACAACACTCTACAAACGTTATTTTCTAAAAACTATATATTTTTCCTGTTAAATTTACAGGGTTTTTGTGCTGTCTGGGAGTTCGTTGTACAATGACGGGCCGAAATTCGAGAATCCCTTCCTCCCAATCTCTAATTGACCTTCCTAAAATAGGGGGGTCTGTCCTGCCGAGTACTCCGTAGAGAGACATCCCGCCGAAGGGAGAGTTTGTCACAGAGGTATTGAGACTCTCCCGCAAGGAGAGCTTTGTGGACCAAACAGCAGGTTGGCACTCTACATACGGTATCCATGGGGAGTAATTGTAAAGCCTCTATGAAAGGCGACACATGGTTACGGGGGCTTAGACAGAACACAAATCGTACTGCATTGTTCTGCACATTTGTATCTTCCCCATATTCTCTTTCGAGATACTATTGCCGTATACAGGAAAACAATATTGAAATAATTATAGAATACGAGATTGTACTAGCTGAACGTTTGCTGCTTCAGGTAACAGATTTCTGAATCCGATGTCGCAACGTAAAATTGTAAGAGTCATATAAAATTGACATCAAAATAATTTTACATAAAATTATTTTGACCGTAATCATTTTGATGAGTGGGAACGTACAAAACATTCGTTCTGAATATGCATAAAAACACATGAAACTGCTAATGTCAATTCACTAGATAAGAACACAGACGAGGTATTTATAATTTAACCTATTATTAAGTTAACCAGTGATCTAGGAGTGTACCTGCAATAAAACTTTCCATTCCTAAATTCCATAAAATTTTGAAAATCAATAATAATGAACATGTAAATTAATCCTTTGGGGTCTTTTTAAAAGTTTGTCAAAAACTTCTTCCTTTGAAAAAATTATAAAATACAATTTTGCTAGTAGGTATATGTATTTTGCTTTAACGGATGATTTCTAATTGTCATAAATGGCTGTTGATTGAATTTCTAAACCAACTGTGTAAACGGTGGCTAATACAATAACCGTTTCTAACAACTGTCCTGAGACTGATTTACATATTGTATGAATGTATAATTCGTACTACAGAACTGACCTGATTGGGTATACTATGTTTGCTTTTGGAGATTAATTCAGAACACTGAGAGTATGTACTTTTCACACACAACAAAATTATTCGTTAATAAATCTGTTTAACGTAAAACAAGTTATTTTAAGTTTTGTTATCCTTTTTGGGATGTTAAACCAAATGGTATTGGTCATAGTTATGCAAATATTATAAATGTAGTGGAAAAAAGTGAGTTTTATTAAGATTCAACTAAAAATTCTAATAACTAAATATTAATATTTATTACAATTTAATGTTGATTGTTTCAAACAAAAGACATAAACATCAGAGGTAAGTAATAATATAAAAATTAGGTATGATCAATATTTTCAACTAAATAAAAAAACCCTCATAATTTATTGGTGAAAGTTTACTAAAAAAAGGATGGCCTAAACTAATTCTTATTGTATAATAAACTCAAATAATTTTACTAATACAAAACATCTGAAATTAGGGTTTAGCCTGTAAAAGTAGACTAATAGCATGATCAATGTTTTAAACTACATACAACCTACACATTTTAAAATTATGTTTCCTAGAAAATCATAGTGTAGCATCAATTTTATGACACAATAACATCACCAAGATAGTTATTAGCTACTTTGAATTATTTATAGGCAATTGTATTTTTTAAGAGAAAATTAGTTACTCGTCTTGTTATTTAAAATTTTGTATTTAATCGTCTTAAGGGTTCGGGGATTATATTGACAACTAGTTGACCCCGCGAACTTCGTAACGCCCTACAGTAAATACGTGTTAACTTTAAGATTTTTTGAAAAATTAAAAAATTCATTACTCTTAAAATATTTTGTGGCATAGTGAAAATCAATATAAGTTATAACAAATAAATCATACAAATAAATCTGAGTGGATTAATCTTTTTCAAATCCTAACTAATATCCTTTAATAGGAAATAATAAAGCTGATTATAAGAAAAAAAATAATATTTATTTTTCTGGAATTGGAACAATATAAATATTTTTATAAAAAAAAATATAAATACACATGCACACTATGCCTTTAAGTTACATTAAAATGATAATCATATAATTAAAAATAAATATTAATGTAATATAGCTATTTAATGAAATGTAAAAAAACATGTTTTCATTGTATGACATTAATTCTCCATAAGTTAATTAGAATTAAAAAAAAAGAAAAAAACTTTGAAATGTTTTCGAAAATATTTTTTCCTAAAACCTTCCGGAACATGTGACTTCCAAATTTTAAAAAAACATGGCGATCGGATGAGTAGTTGGCAATATAAACATACATACAATATATAATATATACAATTTTATATATAGAGATTTAAAATAATTTATTAATAATAATGAATAGTCAGACGTAAAATTGTGTGAATAAAATGATCTGTATAGTGTATAAAGTTTTGATCACAGAAAAAGTAAATAAATTTTGGATAACCGTTCATGGAAAATTTGTATTATCCCTGAGGAAAACTAGAATAATATAAAATAATTGGTTGTTTCTGGATGATCACGCATATCCCAGCCGGTTTGACTGATTGGTGCAGGCATGGCGTGGCAGTTCCAATATTACATAGAGGTATTAGATATACCCGTTGGAACCGATTGAGTTACGGACGGAATGTTGGCATTACCTGAATAATCAGCTGTAATCAGACTGAGCTGCTACAGCTGATTGCGACCTCCCTTCGAATTGAGGAAATAATAGTGTGCCAATGACTTGCAAAATTAGTTTGGGGAAACATATGAAAAATTAATGTAAACTGAAAATAATTTTTATTTGTAAAAGAAAATCTCAATGGAAAAATGATGACCTATTTTATTTAAATACAGTGTGTTTTAAAAGTCTAGAAACGGTAAATTAAAACGATTAGTTTGGGGATGGGGGTATAACAAAAAATGTTATTTTACGATTTCCGTTTGTAATTTTTAAATGTTTTTCCTTAAAGTTTTGCTCTATCTCCAATTGTTATTGGTATATTTAAAAGTCTAAACACAGTACTTAGTATTTTGGGGATACAATGTCTCTTCAGGAGGATAAGGTAAAGTTTATATTTCTCTATATTTTTGGATTAAAACTCTGTATTTTGCTTCAACTATCGCTGCAATATTGAATACTACGTTAATCCGCAAAGACCTTCCTCATAATAATACCAGTTCGTAATTCATAGGCAGTGGATAGGACTCTGCGTTAAATTGTAGGTCACTTAGATATGTAATTGATTGTTGGGCTAATAATTAAAAGTTCTGTCTAAGGAACATGTCAGCCTTAGTCGGTAACACGACTACAAGATTGCGCCATAATCACTAACTAACTAAAAAACTATGCCTGTCAAAATAACATTATGAAAGAAGCATAACGAATAACTTCAGGTGTATTACAAAATGCTGTCGAAGAATTTTACAACAGGTAGGTACAGTGGCGAAAAATATATAAGGGGAGCTCTTTAAACACTTATTGTAATCGTAAATCACTCTACAATAATTAGGACTGTCTATTAATTAACCTTTTTTATTTACCATTCTTAATTGCTCCTGTAATAACTAAAATGAAGTTTTTCAGTACTTTTTTCCTTAACACATCGTCATTTCTGATCGGATTAAACGTTTTTGGTGCGCTTTGCGGCATTCAAATATACAATATAAGATATTGAGGTTTGATAAGACCGGTGCTTACATTTAAAAGTTCTATAATGTCCTACTCCATGGGTTGACCCTCAAATGTACACAAGGGTTAGTTATTACATAAAAAGAAGTCAATATACCGATAACTTTGTAACTATAAACTATAACTATAAAATTTGCCTATAAACTAACTTTGTATATTAGTAAAAAGATCATAGTTTCTACCTGCAATGGTTAAAAAAAGGCGTTTCCATACCTTTTAAAGTCATCGTATGTATACTGTATCTATGTAGTGTACTGAAATTAGTAATAAAATTCATGTCATTTGTATTTGGGATATTACTTTTTTCCATTAATTGCCCGATTTTATTTCTAGCAAGTTAACAGACGGATCTAAGACAGTAACAATACTGGAAAGTTATACATAAACCTTGAGAAACTAAGTAAAGTAAAACGTAGTTTAGCGTTCTGGATCTTATAAGCCATTTACTTCCTTAAATCAATTAGAAAAATGCTTAGAAAAATTTACAAAAAGGATTAATTGAGTCTGTCATATTTGTTATATTAACTACAATTAAAACCCCGATAAAAACAAAGGAGTATCGTTTGAAAATATCTCACGTTTGAGGTGGAAGTTGTTCTGAAATCGGTAAATCATTGCTATCGTTTGAAGGGAACGTAACATGTGTAGAAAATGTAGTTTTGACGCCGCGATCGAGACCTGTAAATCTTTTATCAGTTTACATAGTTTACTTTAGTTTTATTTTAGTTTAATATTCCCAGGATGGCATCCAGCAAGTAAAACTTTATCTTCAAACACCTAAACGAAAGGAATTCACTCAGGGAGTTTTTTGTTTTTTATCAATACGAATCTTTCCCCGGAGGGAAATTCCATTATAAGGCAGTTCAATATTAAGGATTTTTGGGAAATAATAGATTTATAAAACGTATACTCAGTAAAGTCTTTGTCTCTGTTCTTTTGAGAAAACTAATTCAGTGCTACATTATCTGTATTTTTGAAAATTTTGAAATTAATGCTGAAATTTAGAATTCTCCTTTAGTTTTACTGGACAGGATCTTAATACGATACAGTTTTAGTCAAACTAAGAAAATATTACCGTAGAGGACATTGTGAGGTCTGGATGTAGAATGAAACTAGTACATAACTGATATTAATCATACCATAGAACACTGATTTCAGAAACTGTTTGTTTTATTTCACAAAGCTAGTCAGGTCATGTCAGTGCTTAAAACAACAAATCAATTTTCAACCCAAACCAAACTTGCCAAGGCCTATGTTAACACTAGTGTCATTACCATGTAAATTACAAAGACCGAAGCTCCCACTGACAGTGACAATGTCTGTTTAACCAAGTCTAACACTGTATTGCGTTTACAAGGAAACAACTGTTTACAAAAATAATTAGTTTTCTATGTCCTCAAACCGTTTCTAACTTTAGCAAACAAAAAGAGAAAATACTCACTGAACTTGTAAAGTAAATGTTCATTGATTGGTATTCAACTAGCAGTTTAGTTATCTAAGAATTATTGGTTTTTATTATTTTTTCTATTTTACTATGATGCACTAACACTTTTGTGTGTACACTATCATATAATAAATAAAATTATCTTTATATCAACATCTTGGAAGCAGAAGGTAGTAGTCAAAGTAAATTCCCAAGGTGAATAAATTAATTTGATGCTTTCACTTTATTGCATTTTTGAAGTCTTGTCTTCACTGAAATCCTAATATGCTTCTGAAAATTTAATATCCCTGAAACGTTTGAAATGTGATTTAAACTAAAGGAGGATTTAGAATGAGATGTTTAAAATTATTTCTTATTTAACATTTTAGTAAGTGTTAAGGGAAGAATACAGATTCGCTGTAATTATTTAACAAATATACAGGGTGTTCATTAAAGTCGGGGACAAACTTTGAGGGGTGATAGTACTCATCAAAATAAACAAAAAATTTCCAATAAACATATGTCGAAAAATCCTTCGTTTAGCCGCTAGCCGCCATTTTGTATTTTATACAAAAAACGTTATATATAAATAATTATTTAAGATACAGAAACCAAACTTCGCACACATATTTAATGGCTAAAGAAAAAAATATTCTCAAATTATCATTAAGTTTGCTTTTATATTTTCAAAATGACGGCGGTTAAAAATATTTCAATTTAAATAACAAAAAACCATTAACTTTAAGAACCGCCGCCATTTTGAAAATATAAAAGCAAACTTAATGATACTTTGAGAATATTTTTCTCTTTGGCCAATAAATATATGTGCAAAGTTTGGTTCCTGTATCTTAAATAGTTCTTTATATATAAAGTTTTTTGTATAAAATACAAAATGGCGGCTAGCGGCTAAACGAAGGATTTTTCGACATATGTTTATAGAGAATTTTTTGTTTATTTTGATGAGTACTATCACCCCTCGAAGTTTGTCCCCAACTTTAATGAACACCCTGTATAGACTGAAAACTGATTTGATACAGTGTAGTTTAATTTCGTAGGTCCAACAAAGGATTAAAAATAAAAAGATTTCACAAAGTTTTATCCGTCGTTATTGAGACTAAAAATATTTTTTAAACTCTCATAACATTGTGCTCAATTTGTTTTCCTTTGAATTTACTCGATATTAATAATGATCTTAGGGTCCTGTACATGTCTGCATGATCAGAATAAAAATTGTATTTTTTGTTGAAATATTAATTAAGAGTTATTTCAATACTCTTAATAGTAATTGTATACTATTAAGAGTAATATATATTATTTCAAATAATTGTATTGTACAAAATAAATCTATGGCATTACAGTTTAACGTTTTTTAATTATTCTGATCTTCATACAAGCTGACTTTGTTTGAAAGAGATTAAACCACAGATAACCAGAGTAATTATTTGAGGTAAAAAGGAGGTGAGAGGTTTCTAAGTTTAGATATTATGTACAAATCCAAATTGAAATATTTGAATCTTGTATATCCTACTGATACTACATGTTTTACGTTATTTTTATGAATGACAGTGCATTTAGAAACATGTAAAAAGAAAAAAAGTTTAATTTTATTTCCGATGAAGGTTCTTCTCAGTGGCAAAACTGGCTAATACAAAGTAACAGGATAAGGAAGTTTTGAGTAAACTTATTGAAAGTTTCTTCGGGTGCAGAATTCATATTTGAATTCGCACCTATTTTTCAATATTTCAATATGCCACAATCATTTTGAATGTTTAGAGTGTATAATACTTAAATATTGGATATTGTTACTACTATCTAGTTTTCATATCCAAATAATTATTTTTTTAATCTGGGCAGGATGGATAGATTTTATGAAATGAACGGTAAAATCCAAAGTATTGAGCTATGTATGAACGTGTATTAGGTTTTACTACAATGAGCAACTTGCAATACTTAATATAATAATCTTTTTAAATTAAAATTTGCTATTACAATGTTTTATATGTACCTACAACAGATAATATTAAGGCATACTAATTTGCTCTCACTTGATCTGTGTGATCAGAATATTTTTGTGTTTGAAAAAAGAAAAATAATTACTGTGAAAATGTCTTAAATGTCATTCTGGAAAGCCAGTAAAACATCTGATTTAATCCCAGTTTATGTGCTACGTCAGAAATGCCACCTGGGGACCAAGTTGATACATGGGCTCATCTCAAGACCCACAACACTGAGGTGTATGACGCCCTGCAACAGCAACAGTCAGTCTCTCTAATTGCGTCAGTTAATGACGTCACTACCACTGGAACCGTGGTTACAGCTCATTTCCCGGTGAATGGTTCCCGTTTAATATCTAGGCTAATGGAAGCAATAGCTCTTATTAACAGACCTAACACACTCAAAGCAAAACAGTCTGCAATATATATTGAAAACAAATACTTGAGTATATAAGAGGTAATAGTCTGTTTACTTGACTGATATAAAGAACAATAAAAGTTGAAGTATTATGAATGAATGGAGTAGTGAGACGTAAGAGTGATAATGAGTGTAAAAGTGGGAAGTATAATGAGTGTTAAGAGTGGTGAATGGTAAGAGGATAAAGTATTAAGAGTGGCAAGAATAATCAGTGTGAGAGTGGAAAACGAATAAGAGAAGTAAATAGATGAAAGCATTTGACTCGTTCAATCATAAACTAGACATTCTACCTGTTTGTTGTACTCGAATATAACTTCATGGAACTTGTGGAACTTTAGGAATGTTTTATAAATAGTCTTTATAACTTATCTATTTTATCCCCTTATTATTTTAATGCAAAACTACGAAATATCTGAAGACTCATCCTATTTTTAAAATATAAAATTTTACTCATATGGTTTTGAAATTGTTTTCAAAAAATGTACCTAAGCTACCCTAAAGATCGTTGAATAAAGTAATAAAATGTTAGTTTAACCTTTTACTTGCTGGAATATTCTACAAGTTAATCGATTGGTTATTATTGTGACTAGTTTAGCATTAAGAAGGGAATAAATGGTACTACCCTCTTGGAAAATATCTAACGACTTTACGTAGTAATAAGTCTAAGGGTTCGACAGATGATTATCCAAATGCTTTAGGCATTTTCAAATTGTATTAACACACACTCAAGGCTTATTCAGATCAGATCCAATCTTATATTATAAAATAAGAACTGTCCAGCCAATTTTTTCCGTTCAAGGGTTAATGAGTTTTTGTAATAAGGGAGTATTTGGCCACGAGATATTAATATGTGTAGGTATCAAGGTTGGGAAAAATCCGGGTTTCGTCCTACAGCCCTTAAAAGTGTACATGTTTTGAAGCTGAGTTTAGCTGATTCAGGTTGTTTTTATTTTTCACTGTAAAATTCGCATATAGTTTACGTTTTATTTTTATGTTTGTGTGAAAAAAACGTTTTAAAGAAAAGTTTTCTTTATTTTGATTTAATATGGCAGAAAATGTGAAGCATAGTTAAATTCAGTTTGATTTATGTTTTGTAAACGTGTGTAATGTTTTTTCAAGAACAAGTTTTAGGATTAAAAATGAAACACGGCAGACCCTTGAAACTAAAATATATTCTGAATCTGCAAAGATGAGGGGATTCAAACGAGCCTAAGGAAACAAATCTGACCTCCACAAACAAGCCGGTCCCAACAAGCTCTAACATCTTAGAATCATGGCTAACTCAAAGCCTCAAAGGATATTGAAGAAGTAGCGGAATTATTTCAAATCCTCAGTTCAGGTAAATGATGAAGAACGAGTCAATATCTTGAGCAGGATAACCTACGAGGAAATTCGAAGTTGTTCTCCTGCTGTGATCCTCCTGCTTGCCGCGGTTTTAACCATTATTGTTGTGCTTTAAGAGGCTCTAGTGAAAATTGAAAGTGGATTTACCACCAACAAATACAACTCACTTCCACAATGAAGTATGAAAAAAAACTTTAGACAATCAATCTAATGCTCCTAAAATGCAACACAACTCGATTGACATTGAAGTTTCAATGTAACACATATATTTATTAAGGTGTATTAAATCGTTTTGATTTTGATCCATATCAACTGTGTTTACGTTAAGTAAATATGTTTACATGTTTTATTCCATAAGGGCAAAGCTCAGTCTCCTGATACTAATGTATAACCACACCAGAAACTAATAGTAGAATTCAGTTCAAAACAATTTTCGTCCCAGTCAAAAAAATTGACTGAGACGGTGGCGTCATCCTGTAATCGAGTTACTTGGAGGTCACGAATTGTGGATAGTTGTGAGCAATAGTCGGTGGATGTAGTGTTCTCTTGTGTGGATTAACATCAGAACCATTGAATACTACATTAATCTACAAAAATCATCCTCATAATTAGACCAATTCGTAATTCAGAGGTCGTGGTTTGGATTCCACGTTAAACTGTAGGTCCCTTAGTTGCCATCGGCTGTTGGGCTATTAATTAACAGTCCTGTCTAAGGAACATGTCAGCTTTAGTCAGCAACAAGACTACAAGATCACACCACAATCATCCTACATTCATTTCTCATTCTGGGTAGATTACCTTTTCAATAATCTAATATAATCTAATGCAGTTTAATCTAATTGGTTAACAATATACTCATAAAGCTATTTAATAGCATTAAGCGTAGTAATAAAATGTTGTAGTCTTTGAGATAACATCAACAAAAGAAATGCTCAAAGAGCAAAGGCCGATATATCTCGTATCATATTCTTACTCCAGAATTTATTGGATTACTTTGCATCCTATAACCATTTAAAAAGTGATTCCTCTCTAACATTGGCTTTGGAAATATAGTTTATAACGGTAATACCTTTTATTTCTCTGCTGAGTTATTGATTCTTGACTCTGTTATTCGTTCTGAAAATCTTCTCAGTACAGTTCATTTTGATCGTGAGGATTACACAAAACCTCTAGACTTTAAGTTACGAGTATTATTAAAATAACGGTTTTAGTTATGTTTAAAGTAGTACTCCTTATTTTTATTTTCATTAGTCTAAATGTCAATAATGAAGTCAATAATGTCATCAGATGATTTTTCAATATAATCGTGCATGTAGACTATTATATAATAAACATTATAATTTTTTAATAATTAGTCTTTTAATTTCTATAAATTTGGAATAATTACAAATGAACTAATATATTGAATATTATATTGGGTTGAATCATATAAGACATCTTAGATGTTATTAGTTGTTAGTGGTAAGGTATGTTGTTTTATCAAATTCCTATTTTATTCTATTTGTAATAAAGTACTGATCTCCAAATATTGTGGCTTTAGAATTTTAAACGGTTTGAAATTTTGACGATAAAATTAAAACCTCTCTTAAACTGTAAAATACAGGATCAAATGCTACCATCAAATGGACAAATTAAATAATTAATATCTATTTATTTGATAATTACTGTAGCTTCTACCAAATGTTAAATTGTAAAAATTAAAATATAAAAAATCCTAATACACAATGTGGCATTTTTATTGTTTGATTATTGAAATGATTGTTATACATTTTACTTGGATTCTGGTAGAATACACTCATATGCATAAGGAAAACTATATGATTGTATGAAAAATAAAGTTTTTGTGAACAAATGACTCAACGTATTTTTTGGCAAAGGAATTTTAAAACTAGGATAAATTAATGCTCTTATGCTCAAGGCTGCTTCGTATGTTATAAGCGTTCTATATTGTACTTGAAGTACATTTTTAACATAATTAAAACATTTTATGATTAAAAGAATACATAATATATTCTATTTGGATATTTAGAGCTATGTTTTCTGTGGATTTTTGGAAATTACAGCTTAAGATCGATTAATAATATTTTTATTGTCATTTTACACTACGTAATTAAAACCACATACTTATAATATCACTTGGACAAAGTTTAACCTCTTACTTGTTTGCGAAAATGATAAAAGTAATGTTACCTGGTGTTAAAATAATCTAGAACAGTTAAAAGAGAGTTTCTTATCCGTTTAAGTTGCAATGAATCCTTTAATCGTCTAACGGCGCCCAACGTTGGAAAATGTTTTATTGTTGCTCTACACTGTTGCCTCGCTATAAACGTTTGCCTTTTACAGTGCAACGTTTAGATTTACTTCACCTGATCTTGGGGTATAACGTGAGCTTTCTATAGGCCCAATTCGCTTTTAGGTGTTGACGTAAAGATGTTATTCGCTACTTGATTTAATATGTGTCAAGCGAAAAAAATTATGAGTAGCAAAAATATATTGGATATTGGAGTTAAATCGTGTTTATAATATTTCACCTGATTTTGGTGCTCGGTGTATAACTGAATATTGAAAAAGAGTGTCTGTTCATAAAATATACGCCTTTGAGCTAGTGACAGATAAAGCTTAGTTCCAAAAGTGGGGATATTGTAACAAACACAGCAATAAGTGCACCGATATGCACGGCATCTTTCATCTTTTATTCAAAAACAATGGATATTTTAAGAATTCGGTCGTTTTATTTTATAACCAAATAAACATTTTTTGTACGAACTATATCATGAGGTATGAAATTAAACGTAATACAACGGCTGCTTCTTGACTGGATCTACACCTAGCCAAACAGCTGTCTTAGTATTGTACCCTAGGGGACCATTGGTTGCCTCTATGATATATAAACACTTCCTGCTTCTCCTTGTGGTTTGTGGTTAGAAACCATAAACTCACATTTTATGAACGTTTCGATGAATTGAGTTTGTCTTAACGTGATTTTTTTACTTTAATTACTTCTGAAGTGATGAAATTATTTGTTTGGTAATTATAAGCGTTTTGCTATTTTCACTTTAGTTTTTAGACATTGAAGTTTTCATCGTGGAAAAGTTAATGCAGAATTATTATAATTTAAGTTGTATAGTCCACTGTTTTGTATTGTAATTATGATAAAAAGGGATTTTTCAATTTCAGTTCAATAATTTATTATAAAGTTGAAATAAAATATAAGCATTTGTTGCCTAGTGTAAAAGTTGAGGCCTTACAAGTCTTAGTGTTTGGTATATTTAAGACAATTTTTTTTTATTCCTTAAATTTATTATTCCTTTTATTTATACAAATAAAATGATCTTGTACACTATCAAAATGTGAAAAATATATACATTCTTGATTGGTTTAGAACAATGATATTACATTTGTTTTTTATATATTCCTTTTTTTTTATTTATAATTATTTATGAAATGATTTTATACTTTTTAATCATTATATATAAAAATGTTGTATATACTTTTAGAGTTTTAAAAATTAACAATTGTGAATAATCACAGATTTATGTTTATAAGATATTTTTGTATTGTATTATATGTCAAGTACATTTTATTCAGTTAAATGGTTTATTTAAAGTTATAAAATGTTAAATGTAAAAGTTGAGGCCCTTACTGGAAGTAATTTAAGACAAATTTTTTTATTTCCGAGAACAAAATAATGATGAAACAGTTTCAAAGCTACCATTTATAATGTCTGCTCAACATGCACAATAATAATTTAAACCCATTGTTACTAAAACCTGATGAATAATATTTGTTCTTTGAATCCGTTAGAATTGCTATTTTTGAACTTTTGCCTAATTTAATACGTTTAGAAAATGATATGCAAAATGTGACACAGAACATATGCTAAACACAATTTGTATGTGGAGCATGTTTTGACTTTCACAGTCATGAGTCATTGTTCTATTATGCGCAATAAACTCTATAATGGCCCTCGCTTCACGTGCCAACCCGCCGTTACATTTACAGAAATTTAACGGTGCATTGACAGCGGTACCTTTGTAATAAACACTTCCCTTGGTACTAACTCACATCCAATTAAGGGCACATTACGTTTTGTTATCTTAAATCACAAACTGTGTAAATGAAAGTTATGCATAATTTTACCTAAATCAGTTTTAGATACATTAATATGAACGTATGAACGTATTGGTATTTTTTAAATTATTTTATCTTTTTTTTAGTTTTTTTTTTTTTTTCGTAATATTAACTATAATTAAAAATAATTCAAAAAGAAAAAATACAAAAATATAAATAGAGAAAGATATATAATAAAACTAAGTATAAATAAAGAATTGAAGATTTTTAAATACATAATAAAAATAAATGTTAAACATAATTGGTTAATATAGTTATATAGTACTTTTCTGTTTAACTGAATGTTGTTACATGGATAATTCGTTCTGTAAAAGAATATTTAACCTGCAATAAAAATTTTTTGTAAATAGTTGCATGTTAATTATAAATGTTAAAATATTACGTATAAAAATTGAAATATCTTGAACAGTACTGCTTTGATAGATTATGGATGAATCAAACGTGATTATTTTGTTCCAAACGATAAATAATAACTTTGTTAAAGATATTCATTCACATTATAATACCATACTTGAGCTTGGATATATAATACAAACGAACTTCGTAACGCCTGACAGTAATTACATGTTAACTTTAAGATTGGCCATGTTCTGAAGTCGAATAGCAATACGGCTTCATTGTAAAAGGCTATATATTCTGAGTCACGGCATAGTGAATAACAATACTGAAACGATAAAACATATTAATAAAATTCCCATAAAACAAATAAATCTGCATGGATTAATTCACAATTTTCAAATCCAATCCAAACCCAAACGAAACCTAACTGTAATACGGCTTTTATAGGAAAGAAATACAACAGCTGATTATTATAATACACGTAATAATACAAACATTGTAATTATCATATAAAAACGTAATCCGACAGAAAATAAAAGTATAAATACATAATCCCCCAAAACCGAAGCTATTAACGTGGTGAATAAAGCTGTTCATTTCTTACAGTACACATTTACTTCATAGTTTAACATTAATGAATGATTCAGATGGCATTAAATAGTAAAGCATATTGCTAATGGAAAGTAAACTAATCAGCTGTAGCTAAGAAATCAAATGTTTTCATTGTAGACATTTTGTAAACAAACTTACTCTCCATAAGGTTAACATTAGAAATTTAAAACGCCATATAATATAAACTTATGGGGTTTTCGAAAATATTTTTTCACTAAAACCTTCCCTACACATGTAGAGCAACTTCCTAAAATTTCATGGCGATCGGATGAGTAGTTTGGCAACGCATGAATGACATACATACATTCAATTTTATATATAGAGATAAGAAAGTTAATACACGAATCCGTGTTGATACTATGCAGCTATTTTATGAAAGACACTGATTTCCAATGTTTGTTGATTGTACAGTTTACTCGCGTGGTGTGATTGGTTTACATAATACAACCGTTACATTGCAGATTGTCTGTAAAATACGAGTAGAGCCCACGCATTGATTGTTCTTGTGAATTGAAACCCTTTTCCCCGTTGTGAACGTTGCAGTATAGTTGGGAAAACTGTGTGGGACTAAAGTCATTATTTAGCTCAATCTTTACTAGTTTTGTTTGTTTAACTATACACAAAAACTCTATTTATTTTAATTGCAGAAACTTACAGTTTTGTTCTAAAGCTATGACAGAACACAGTAATAGTAATAGGAATAAAAATATTAAAGAGAGGGGAAGAGTAGGTGTGCAATAAAAATAGTTATTTACCAAGTTAACCTGGGTTTAACCAAGTTAAAACTGATTAAAACGGTTAATAACCAAGTTAAAACTGATAGAAACATACCTTACTTTGAACTATCTATCTTACCATTTATTTAATTAACTGACTTTTTGAAGATAAAAATAAATCTAAAAATAAAAATATATTTACTATTTTTTATTACAAAAGTATTACCAACTAGAAAAACTTTATTCGAGGGTGAAGTGTGGGTAATGATCAGATAACCACTGCTAAGTGGTTCATGTTTACTTCTCCATCCTAAACTAACAAATTACGCCTGGAGAGCTCATCAGTTTGAGATACTCTTGCATAAATCTTCCCATTAACATTCTTGTAAACTTTTCCGATATTGATTTTCACTTTACAAGTCATCCATATGAACTTTATTTGGCGAAAATCCCATGAAGAGATTAAATACTTGTAGGTGTTTTGGCCGTCCAAAATGAAGTCTGCATCAGTGGTAGCCATCTTGAATTTTAGTCCCGTAAGAGCAATGTTAAATTCTGGCGGAACATACCTTCACTTTGGCGTCTGTAGTGGCGTTAATTATCAAAGTATCAATGTAAAACTTTGGAAGTACATTGATGAGATGTGGCTCAAGGGCATGACCTTTTCAATATGTTCTAAAATTTAACTTGATTTAAAAACAAAAATCCAGGAATATTTTACAAAACAAATCATTATTGGGTTTTTATTGAGAGCGAAAACAAGAAGTTCTGTAAAGTGGTGCCCTAGAGGACTGTAACACCTTTAATTTGACACCTCTTCCGTTAATTTATTACAATAGGTCAAGGAGATATAGGCGCCAGAATTTAACATTGCTCTTACGGGACTAAAATCCAAGATGGCTACCACTGATGTAGACTCTTAAAAGCTTCCCTTTCACTTTTGGCCTCTCCTTATCTAAGGGCATGCAACTTTAGAACTTGGATCCCCAGCATTAGTGTATGTTTCATTCTTCTCTGGTTGTCCGATTACACTCGGGCATGCCACCGGTCCTGAGGCTGGGCGAGCTTGGAGGTGTTACATCTCTCTCCTTGGGTGACCCAATATGTCCTCTAGTGATTCCCTTTCTTTCTATAAAAAGATCAACCATGGTCAGTGCATGGTCAGTATTTCTGGAGCCTCTTCTCATTCTGATGCTACAATGACAATGCCAAAAGACGCACATTTGTTGTAGTACAACTTATAACCTTATGGTGGGTTGCTAGTATTAAAGAGTACAAAATCAATCATCCTAGTTTAATTGGCTAAACGTTGAACGTCCAAAGGTCTCGCGAGCTTCTAAAAATTTCTTTTTTTGTTAAACCTAGATGTGGGTATTTGTTTTGTTAGGTTAAATTAATATAGTATCAATAGGGACCATTGGACAATACCAATAGTACTCTCATATAAAATACATGGGACTATGGTGGTGGTTTCTGGTGGCATCTATCAGTACTACGTCAAATTTAGCTCATAAATACTTACATTAGGTTTTCGACACACATAATTTTACAAATTTTCTACAAATTTTAGGAATGTGTAGTAAAACATAGTTTGACATACATTTATGCAAAAATGTATTTCAAATTAAGTTTAATCGTCATACATCGCCCTTCCGTCTTCTATTTAATTGAAGAAGACATGTAAGGAACCAAAAGTATCCTTGGGTAAGCAGGTTTAAATAATTTGAAGTTCTCAGTCAGTAAGTATTAATTTCATCGAGTGTGCTTGAAAGGGAGATAGCTTTTTACATTTCAATACAAATGCATGTAAAACACACGATAACACTAACCCAAAAGATTTACAAATTGAGACAAAGGAGAGGTTAGAGCAGAGATGATAGAGTAAACATTTTAGGGCCGTTTCCATCTTTATGAGAAAACGTCAGTTTACTGGTGGGAAGCCAACAGCTGATTGATCGATTATGCATCAGCTGAGATGATAAGTAATAAGGACGGTCTATAAATTACAATCATTAAATGTTTAAACATAATGTATTTGTATGCGGTAAGTAAATAAACTAGTGAAATAAAACTATTAAATTAAAATAATTTTTGTTGTTTATTATTATAGTCAAATTTAATTAGCATCAGCACATAAATAATATTGAAAAAACCTGTAAAGTGTGTAAATAATCAAAAGAGAATTCTGGAAAGCTGCCAATTTTATTTTGTAAAAGGGGAATAATCGTCTAACTGATTATTAGTAGGTTTCATCTCTACAAATTACATGGATTAATACATAAAAGTTCAAATTACTAATACTAGTAATAATTTGAAAATGATATTTAAGTAAAACAGTAACATGAAATATGTGGGCAGTTTGTTTACATAGGAAATTTGTGGTCTCAATAGCTATATAAATCCTGTGTAATATGTTGAGAGGTTTGTAATCCTCTTTTAACCTGAAGTGTACTCATCCCTCTCTGAATTTAAAAAATTATACGTGCAAAATGTTTTTAAAATAGTAAAATATAATAATATATTAACTAGAAAATAATTTTATTTATATTTGAACACTCATTTTAAAAGATTCTAAATGATTTGTCGTTTAATTTGGATTTATAATTGTGTTTAAACAGCGTTAACGTTCATGATGACCTCTATTAAAGCACGTCATAGCAGTGTTGGCGTAATTGAAGACCACTAAATATTCTGTTAACAGCATAACGACCAAGAAAAGGCACGTAAAAGGCGGGCAATTGCTGGAATAATTACCCAGCAATGAACTCGCGATGGCGTTTCACTCTCCTCTGTTTGTGTTAGTTTAATGCTACAGCCGTAACGGGTTTACTTTGCCGGTCATAAACGAATCCCGAAACTAAGTAAACACAAATAATCTCAAAGGGACTTTTTAACAGGTAATTTTGTTAATTATATAAAAGTAGTATATGTTTGAAACAAGTTTGGTCAGATAAAAAAAATGTTTGTTGTACGAAAAAGTCTCTACATAAATCAAAATAAAAGAACCACGAAGGAAATTTTCCACAGAATATTTTATACGTAATTCTTCACAATTTATTGGTATATTTAGTATTCTATAGCCAATAGAACGGTCGTCCTTTCCAAAACTGACATTTCATACTTACTTTACGACCGAGAATTTTGCACAGTAGCTTTTAAGTTATAAGAGCGTTATTGCAGATTTATACGAACGGTTGGTTTAATTCTATTACTGCATATTGCTATGGTATACTGCCCATTATCATTGGCTTAGGCCCTGTGTAGTGAATTGAAGACAGTGAGGTACCGTAGAGATGTGAGCTTACATAAGCTAGCCAGAGGTGACTTCTTATGATTTACGGAGTCGTCGACCACTGGTTTCGATCCAGCAACCTTTGAGTTTTTGAGTTAGCTCGTCAGCACTGTACTATCGTGATAGATTTGTTGAAGCTTATAACAACAAAACACATATTTTTAGGTAGAGGCGGAAGAAATGCTTTATGCACACAGGTGGCCAGCCTGTAGTGTGGGACTCTCCTGAGAAGCGGGGTATCCCACTAAAAAAACTCTACTCTTCAGGATTCCAGCCTCCATTGTAACTTCCAGGCGGAGCTTACCCTATCGGGTACGGCGGAAGAAAGTGTGGTCCGCATCGTCGGGAACGCCCGGGCAGTTAGTGCAATCCGGTGAACCGGTTTTGCTCACCCGATGCACGACTTGAAATAGCCGTGGCCTGTCAGAAACTGAGTGAGGAAGTAATCCACCTCGTCATATCGCCGTTCCACCCACGGTTTTATCTGTTCTATGAACAATACACAAAAAAACCAACAATATATTTTAAGTAATAATAAATGTTATTCATTTATAACGAGCGTTAAATTTTAGGATTTTAGCCAATTTATTCTTTATAAATAATTAAAAACGTACCACAGAAATGCTATGAATAGTTTTTCAAGAAGACATTCACGTTCAACAATATTTCTCTTAACCACATAGACCAGAGCGTATGTTTAGGAAGTGGTTCTTAAACTATTCTAATCCATGACCCACTAATAAATAAGTTTTTTACGTTTGATCAATTAAATCGATTTAAAGCTAAATATTAAATATATAAGGCTGTCTAATTTAAACATTAGCTTATTAACATTTCTCATATATTAATTTATTTTGATTAACGTAGCATATCTGATAAATTAATTTTCCATTATCATGCAAACAAATAATATATTTATAGAGTATCTTGCTTCTATAAACTAAGTTATACAGCTCATGCAAAGCACAGGTTTGCAGCTAGTTTAAGCTAGTTACAGATAGATTATAAAATTATCGTGACACTTAAAATTTATCGTTATTTAATTATTATAAAATTATCCGACATATATCAGGGATACAGACCTGTCATGTCGATGCAACAGTCTCGTATAGCGATTCAGCTTTAGAAATAAAATAGGATGTAGGCTGTTTTTAACATACCGGTATTCTGGATTTGACAGCTTAAATGATAGGTTACATCGAATCTGTTGATTTTTCATTGTTCTGTTCCTTTCTCATAAAAAATTGGCAATCAGTGATAGAAAACATATGAGGAAAACAGGAAAATGTATTTGGGCTTTTAGTTATAAAAATTAAGTAAAAGTAGTATAATAAATAATAGAATAAAGTAAAAACTCACGTCTTCAAACACTACTTAATACATTTACACTTATATTGTAATTATATACAACGGAAAATATAAAGGGTGTTCATTAAAGTTGGGGACAAACTTTGAGGGGTGATAGTACTCATCAAAATAAACGAAATATTTCTAATAAACATATGTCGAAAAATCCTTCGTTTAGCCTCTAGCCGCCATTTTGTATTTTATACAAAAAACGTTATATATAAATGATTATTTAAGATACAGAAACCAAACTTCGCACAGATATTTAATGGCTAAAGAAAAAAATATTCTCAAATTATCATTAAGTTTGCTTTTATATTTTCAAAACTACGGCGGTTAAAAATATTTTAATTTAAATAACAAAAAAACCATTAACTTTAAGAACCGCCGCCATTTTGAAAATATTAAAGCAAACTTAATGATACTTTGAGAATATTTTCTCTTTGGCCAATAAATATGTGTGCAAAGTTTGGTTTCTGTATCTTAAATAGTTCTTTAAATAGAAAGTTTTTTGTATAAAATACAAAATGGCGGCTAGCGGCTAAACGAAGGATATTTCGACATATGTTTATAGGAAATTTTTTGTTTATTTTGATGAGTACTATCACCCCTCGAAGTTTGTCCCCAACGTTAATGAACACCCTGTAAACAAACGTTGTTAAATTGGCGATTGATTTCGTCCAGTCACACCGGACACCATCAGGCCCAAATGGAGACGGAAAGAAAAAAGATGGCGTCCCTGCTTAAATACTATTGGCTACCGGAAGTTCCTGTCATGGCGTATGACTTTATTCCTGAGGCACTGTTTGTTAAAAATAAATATCGGCCATCTTATCTTGTTTCTTTCAGTCTACATTTGGGCCAGATGATGTCCGGCGTAACTGGACGAAATCGATCGCCAACTTAACAGCTTTTGTATATATTTACCGTTGTATATAATTACAATATGAGTGTAAATATATTAAGTAGTGTTGGAAGACGTGAGTTTTTACTTTATCTTATAGTAAAACCAACACGTATAATGCTAATCAAGAAGTTATTATTAAATAACGTGCGATATAATAAAAAATGTTTTTATTTTCAACTGTTTTTGCCAACACTAAATGGGATTGAAGATAGTTCTCATATAGTAGATTCGAAACAGGTCCCTTGATGGCCCTCTGGTTTGTGCTATTTCAGAGGAAATCATTAAAATGTGGGCACAAAAAATAACTGCCCCCAGTGGTCAAAGTAAGAGGGTTGAGGTGGTTTATGGTGTTTCGGAAAATGAAAAACCACATTTGTAACTCATACATTTTTTATTTTGGTTTCTGTAAATTAATAAGGACCCTAGATTCTATGAGATGTTTATTTATATTCCACGTCAGAAATATTCATTAGGACGATATATTATGGTTTAAGTTTAACAAATCCCTATTTCATTATTTTGTTTCTCGTTCAAGGTGTAATTTAACTTTTAATGTTTTTTAAAATACATTTTTAAGAGTCTGCATCAGTGGTAGCCATCTTGGATTTTAGTTCCGTAAGAGCAATGTTAAATTCTGGCGCCTATATCTTCTTGACCTCTTGTCATAATTTTAACGGAAGAGGTGTCAAATTAAAGGTATTACAGTCCTCCAGGGCACCACCTAACAGAACTTCTTATTTTCGCTCTCAATAAAAAAATAATAATGATTTATTTTGTAAAATATTCCTGGATTTTTGTTTTCCCAAAAAAATGTACTTCCAAAGTTTTACATTGATACTTTGATAATTAACGCCACTACACACGCCAAAGTGAAGGTATGTTCCGCCAGAATTTAACATTGCTCTTACGGGACTAAAATTCAAGATGGCTACCACTGATGCAGACTCTTAAAAACGTATTTTAGATAACATTAAAAGTTAAATTACACCTACGAAAACATTGTAATTTGTACTCATAATCTTCATAGCCTATTACACAAAAACGCATTTTAAGTAAATAAAATTTTTATGAAGATAATTTGATTCAAATACGACGTTCTTAGATTTTCGTACTTTGTACATATAAATTATTTTGAGTTAATAACACGATTAAAATGATTATTAAAAGTTCTACGCAGGAAACAGGGATAAATATTGGTGCAATGAAAGCGAAATAATGTTTCATTAAATACCTGTCACGCTCTAAGAAGTCAATTTATCTTTATGAATTAATATCCCAAGACTAGAGTACGGAGTCGGCAAGTTTGGACTAAACCACTGATTAATGTCTTAAGTTACTCTCCTATTGGCGACTGTTTTAAATAATTTAAGTGATGACAACTATTTTTATAACGTCGTACGTTGTTTGAATAAGTAAGATTTATAAGCTTTTAATGAATAAAACTAGGTTTATTGAAATTCTATAGGTCGTTAAAAGTTCAAAATTACATGTTTTCATTCGTCTTTTAGATGTACAAAATATTAAGTACTGAAATTAGACCATAACACGCAATAAGAATGTAAACGAATATTGGATAATAACCTTAACGTTATATCTATTTTACTATAGTAAAATTGGAATATGATGTATAATATTTTGGTATTAGGTTTTAGAGAGTAAATGAATTTGAAAGTATGTAAATATTTTTGGTAAAATGTGTGCAGTAAAACAGCACCTTCTTTTATATTACTTTATTAATAACTAATGGGAATAATTTATTTTTTGAATACCAGTAGATGAGTAAATGCCAGTACATTCCAGAAGTGGCAAAGTAGAGAATTGGTAATTTACCCAATTATGTAATTGATGAAATTTAAAACTGAAACACGTTGATCAAGAACAATATATATTAAAAGGGACCATAGCTTAAAGGGCACGTATATGGTATTAGAGTATGTGATTTGTCATACTAAGCTGTAGATAGTGTTATTATCCAAAATAATTCAGGAGCTCTTAAAATAAAAATCAAGATTCTCAAAATTTGATATTTAACAGTACAAATCTATAGCCTCTGGATCACTGAAACATATGACTAATCTTTTAAGTGGTTTTAAATGTCAGATAAACACAATATAAATACCTCCGTTAAAGCAATTCTCAATTTGATTTCCCTAGAATTATTGCATGGGGAACTGAAATTTAAACACAAGCAACTGGAGTTCCTGTTGAGACAACATGAGACGTTTCTTCCAATATGTGTACGAGTATTAGATTAGATTAGATCATTGAAATGGCAACCATACTACAATGTAGGTATATTAAGTCAAATATGAATGAGAAATGAGTGTAAGATGATTGTGGCGCGATCTTGTAGTCTTGTTACTATCTAATACTGACATGTTCCTTAGACAGAACTTAATTAATATCCTAACAGCCGATGGCAACTAAGGGACCTACAGTTTAAAACGTAGAATCCGAACCACGGCCTCTGAATTACGAATTTGTCTAATTATGAGGATGGTCTTTGCGGATTAACGTAGTATTCAATAGTGCGGACGTTAATCCACACAAGAGAACACTACATCTACCGACCAACTCTCACAACTATCCACAATTATTCGTGACGTCCAAGTAGCTGGATTACAGGACATCGCAACCGCCCCAGTCAATTTTCAAGTATAAACCAATACTTAAAAATTAATATGTGTTAGCTTATTAAATATTATGACAAATTATAATTTTAATCATGATCAATAATATGCCGAGAGAGCTCAACCTTCATTTGAAAATAAAATTGGACACAGAAAGGAACCGTCGATGTATGTATATTCCTTGGTGAAGTTAAAATTTAATAACTGTAAACTTTAGGCTTAAAATAAAACACCTTTCCCCTTTCAACAATGAAGCGTTATTAAAGAAAGTTTTCATTGGGTTCCAGCTCATTGAGGTGTTTAAGGAAGTTAACCTTGTTGGACTTTGTAATACAGTTGACGCCAAATTTACGAACAGTTAATGTTTAACCGATAATTAAACTTAAACTTAGTTTAAATAAATTTAAACTTCGTATAAGTTAAAGTTGATTTTTTTGAGTTCCTTAATGGCTGAAAATAGAGTAATTTAAATTTTAAAAACTTGAATGAGGTGGATCTATTAGGAAAATCTGAAACATTAAATCTCTTCCTAGTGAAAACATTCAGATGTTTTCCAGCCAGCAGAAGTAATGTTCTAGAAGTTATGGCCAATATCTTTCATACAATATTATGCTTCAGGGTTTATGACTAAATTTAGAATCCTTTAACCGTTTTAAAATCGATTTTATTCCAACTCTTCTTCAAAAATTAACCTTTTGCTTTTTTAAACTTTGCAATTATTTTCTTTCAAAAAGTGCTGAATCTGGGTTAAAATTGAGCACTGAATATATTTTTTGTGAATTATTTTAATGTGTACAATGATGTAAGTATGTAGCAATAAATTTAGCTTATGGAATTCCTATAATATATGCGGTAAACCATAATCAATTTCGAGAAAGGCTACTTTGAACCTTTGGAGGATATTGCAAACTGTAATTTTTAAAGGATTAGTTTAAATCTAAGATTTTTAAGTAGTATATTTATGTTTCAGATGGATTGGTGGTACAATATTTAGATTTTTACTACCGAGGCAGGCAGAGAGACTAAGAAGAGCGTGTTTGCAGCTCTTATCGCTAGCAGTTGTAATGAGATGCTGAGTAGAGGGTAATTTGGACCCTCAGACACATCTACGGGTAAACAGGCACAATGGTGAGATCGATAACATCGCTCTTGGATGATTCGATAGTGGATCACAAGATTAGATTAGATTAGATTATTTGAAATGGCGACCGTACCACAAGGTAGGTATTTTAAGTCAAGTATGAATGAGGATTGAATGTAAGATGATTGTGGCGCGATCTTGTAGTCTTGTTACTGACTAAGGCTGACATGTTCCTTAGACAGGACTGTTAATTAATAGCCCAACAGCCGATGGCAACTAAGGGACCTACAGTTTAACGTGGAATCCGAACCACGCCCTCTGAATTACGAATTGGTCTAATTATGAGCATAGTCTTTTGTGGATTAACGTAGTATTCAATAGTGCGGACGTTAATCCACACAAGAGAACACTACACCCACCGACCATCGCTCACAACTATCCACAATTCGTGACCTCCAAGTAGCTGGATTACAGGATGACGCCACAAGTGATTTCTCTTCTATATGTGCAGGATTGCCAACGTCGGAGGATGGTTGTAATGTAACGGTATTGTGGACATGACACAGGGTACAGTTTTTGACAGTGACAGATGGATTGTGAGCAGATGTTACTCACTGCGGAGATCGTCGTTGCGTCTTTGCATCCATCTTGTTTTGGGAGAGGGCATCTGAAACAGCGTAAGCACTCAAATCTATACTTCAGGCGAATAAGGTCGATATCGGTTGGCGTAAACAGCGTGGTCACCCCGAGAAAGAAAGCTCTAGCAGTGTAATAATCAAAAACCTTGACCAAAGTAATGTGAAAAACAGTTTAGAGTAGTTCTAGGAGATGAGGGGTGGATGTAATGGGTGTGAGTCCCACACTACCGTGGTTCCCTCGTGTGTATTATTATTTTTTATCGAAGCCAGGGTCATTTTTATCAAGTAAAGAAGTGATAAATTATCACAATAACTCTATTTAAAAAAACTGTACAAACCCAAACTCTAACCACTATACTAGCAAGACACCCTAAGGCATAACCTCCTGAATCTGAAGAGTCCAGAACATTTCAGGAGTGGCAACGCAGCTAGGAGCACGACGCCCGAGGACGATGGTCTGCACGACTCATAGAGCAGGTCCAACCGTGGGTAGAACGGCGGCATGGCGAGGTGGATTACTACATCACTAATTTTCTGACAGGCCACGGCTATTTCAATTGTATCGGATGGGCAAAACCGGTTCACCGAATTGCACTTACTGCCCGGGCGTTCCCGACGATGCGGAGCACACTTTCTTCCGCTGCCCCCGTTAGGAAAGGCCCCGACTGGAGGCTGCACGAAAACTTGGTGTTTTCTCGGTGGACACTGTCCACGGTCCTAAACAAAGGTATAACCTCCCCCTAAAATAGCTTGCAAACGTAAACTAAAACGATTATAGTGAACATAGCACCCTCTTAGTATTAAAACTGTTTGCATTTACTACTTTTTCAAAACGGCGTTGAGAGCATATTTTTAGTGCACAAACATTTTCAGTGTTGGTATTTTTATTTATCTTCCTCTCTGGTGGTCTACCAATATATTATATTATTTTACATAATTTATTTTTGAATTCAATCATGTATTTAATAATGTTTTATGAGTATTTCATACAATAGCCTGATTTGAATTCAACCCAATTAAACAGTTCTGACGCTCTGATCTCTTGACACAATGTAATTTCCTACAGTCAAGTTGATAATGTTACTCGATAAACAGCTGGCTTGATTGTTGTGACTTTAATCAGGGGATCATGTTGATCATGTTGATGTTGATGCATGCAAATGCATGACGTTTCGCTATAATGCATACATTCGACATAACCCGTCACTGCGTAATATTATGCTTACATGTCACCAAAACCCATTTAGTATCAATGTCATTCCTTTGTACTCTACAGTCATACAATAGTCACCAGGTGAAACTAATGTCTTTTAATTGAAGAAACACTGCATAATGGCATAAACATTTTACTAATTTTCATTTATATTGTTTGAAGGGTAAATAAATAAAATACAAACACCAACGTAGATACCTAGGTGTTGTACTTAGCAGATATAGTACTAGAAAATACAGTGAATTAAAGCAATTATTCGTCAGGATGTTTTTTCATGTATACAATTACATAAAACAATAAACAAATGAAAATCCAAAAATCAAAAAAGACTAGATGTCTCCATGTTATAGCTTATAACAAAATTATAACTTCAAAGTATCTTGTTACAGTTTATATTTTAAATTATTCAGTGAAAAACTAAAAATATTAGTAACACTTACTTTTCAAAACAGTTAGCATTTTAATCACATACATATCTGATAATAATACCCTTACTATAAAAATTTCTGAAATCAAACTAATTCTGTGATTTAATTTTAAAATTAGTGTTTGAAAGAGTCAAGGGTCTACTTCAGAGATTTAAAGTCGTTTCAGTTGTTGAGTTTTAAAAGCATATAGTGTATTGTTAAAAGTATTTTTGTATTCCTTTTTGCTTATACAATTAGATTAATGTATTTAATGTTTTTAGTCATATTTATTTAAACGAATTTATGTACCACATTTCATTACTTGTTATAGTCTTAGGTATACTCACAAAGTTTGTTAACTTGGTTTTGCCGTTGGAAATAAAATAAAATGTCTCTTTGAAGGGTTTACGATTTTAGTTATAGATATGGCTTAGCTCTGGGGTGGGGGTGATAGTGATTTTTATGATGGAAAACATGAAACAGGATTCAATATAAACTACCAGGGCTATTGTATTGAATTTTTAATATAAAAGAATAAGAACAGCTGTTTAGATGAATTAACAAAATTTTCCTTTAGACACATCTATGATCTAACCTATTTCCCACAGGGAAGTAAATACAAACATTTTAAAATGAAAAGTCTCCATAGCTAAGCAAAACTTCTATTTTCATGAAGCTTTTTGACAGATAGTTTTAACGGTACACAGGAAGCAGATTGATTTTACGGGATTCAGTGTCCTTAATCTATTTTCCTATAAAAGTAAATAAACAATCTGTTAGTAAATAACAAAAATAGTAAATAAATAAAAACTTTTACCAGAGAGGAACGGATTATAAGGAGAGGAGACACCTTATGGGACCTATGGGACTATGTGAAGATGATAAAATCTCAGGAAAAGTGTTGCCATCTGTCGGATCTAGCGGTGAACTAGGCCTCTGTGACGCCGTCAGGTGTGTCATTTGTCATTAGTGTCATTTGCGACACTAGCGCTATCTGAGGATGGCAGTACCTACTACGTCAATTGGTGGTATGATGTACCGTCTTCATCCTTAAGAGTCTGCATCAGTGGTAGGCATCTTGAATTTTAGTCCCGTAAGGGCAATGTTAAATTCTGGCGGAACATACCTTCACTTTGGCGTGTGTAGTGGCATTAATTATCAAAGTATCAATGTAAAACTTTGGAAGTACATTGATGAGATGTGGCTCAAGGACATTTAATATGTTCCTTTCACCTTTTAATATGTTCAAAAATTTAACTTGATGTAAAAACAAAAATCCAGGAATACTTTACAAAATAAATCATTATTATTTTTTTATTGAGAGCGAAAATAAAAAGTTCTGTAAGGTGGTGCCCTGGAGGACTGTAATACCTTTAATTAGACACCTCTTCCGTTAATTTATGACAATAGGTCAAGGAGATATAGGCGCCAGAATTTAACATTGCTCTTACGGGAATAAAATCCAAGATGGCTACCACTGATACAGACTTTTAACTATACGCTCATCGAAGCTTTTAATTAAATTTTTACGATTTGGAGAGTTAATAAGTTTAGTTCCTTTACTACATAGGGTAGGACTTATCACAATATAATTATACCGTAATTTTGCCAATCTACCTATGTTACAAAAGTAACTCAAAAGTTACACTTATATAAAAAATGACAGATTCAATCTCAGTACAGCCAAACGGTAACAACAAACAACTGGTCTGTAATCATGGAGATGTTCGGACCAACTCTCATTGAAGATCACTCGACTGTGCTCAAATGACCACCCTTCCCTTTACTGAAGTTGTACTTGTCGACCAATCAGTATAATTAACATTTACAGCATTAATTTTATACCAACTTTTTGGTGATTTCAACGAGGAAAAAGTAGTAAAAAACTGAACTTTAGAAACTATATTTTAGGAACATTTAGGGCCTAGTTATAATTATTTCACTAATAATTTCTCTAGAGATACTGTCACTTGATGTGTTAAAAATATTACCAAGCTCCTTTGAGTGGAACATGGTACATTTTTAAGTAATTTTTGTATTTACTTCCCTGTAGGAAATAGGTTAGATCATGGATATGTCTAAAGGCAATGTTTTAAGTTCATCTAAACAGCTGTCCTTATTCTCTTATGTTTTAAATTCAATACAATAAGTTCTGGTAGTTTCTATGGAAACCTGTTACATGTTTTCCATCTTAAAAATCACCAACACCCTCCCAGAGCTAAGACATATCCATCCATGTCAAAAAGAAAAGTTCACTTTTTTCAGTCAGATTTTCTTTACTGTACTAGAAGTAAAATATTGCCATAGTGCTAGTCGTATTTGCAAGATTACAGTTGACCATGCCCATAATACGTTAATTTCATATTACAGATGTTAAATTTTCCTACATGAATTTTGACTATTTACCATATTTTTGTCATGCCAAGCATCTAAACGAATGATTTTTAACGTGACTGAAATATGAAATATTTTTCAAAACATAAAAAATTGCAAATTGCTGATAAACTAAGCAGAAATTGAAAAACATTCGCCAAGTACGTTTTCGATTTATTTTTGGATCGAAAATTCTGTACTGCAAAGCGCGCAGCGCAGTTTATGACACTTGTAGAAGTTATACTTAAAATTACGCTGGAAAAGTCATGTAAATAATATAGCTTGGTGTTCTACAGAAACGGCCAGGAGTAGCTACTTATTTTATATTTGAATATACTATAATGAGAAACGTACGTTAAAAACATGAGATTATACATACTCTTGATTAGCGTATATTTAAATATTTTATAATACACAATTATATAATAAAAAGACATATTTAGATTGGTATTTTATCCATGTACTTTGTTATATTTGGTTGTAACCCGAATAACAAATAATTTTAATAACAAGAAAAGTTTATAGTCATAACTTAAATAAACGATAAAATATCAAACATTATGAATCTGTCATTTTACATTGCTGATGGTTAGTATGTTTTCAGCTTGATACACACAATCATACTATTTAGTATTTGCAGCTCTACTATTACCACATGGGTGTAGTATTTCATGAAGTAAAAAATGTTTTCATAAAAATGGTATGGTTTAAAATAAACTTAAATCTACTAAAACAAACTAAACTATCTGGGGCGAAATCGTACAAATAGTGATAAAGAAAATTAATTTGCAAAGCACGATGAATAATTAATTGATACTTCAAAAGCACTAGTATCCCAGAAGAGTCCCAGAAGAGTTTTAAGTCCATTTTAACCTTTCTGGTGTAACATGCAATGCGAATGCAAGAGATTGTGGCAATATAATGCATAATTTACACAGCTCCAGGTTTGCCAACTTTCGCTACGTGAATGCACTCGGATAAATCCTTACTTGAAATACTCGTGTTTCTCAATGGCTTAGTAATTTAATATTCCTATTACAATAGCCCGGAGAAAACTAATTAGCTGTTTCCTAGAAACTATTAGGACCGTGTTTTCCTTAAAATAATGATTAGTATACATTAAAGTACTTTTATGTAAATTTATCGATTAGAAAAATTATTAAATTGCGTAAGTTAAGATGTAACTAGACAATGAACTAACGAAGACTTTAGTAATATAAATTAATATGGCAGTAATGATTTATATATAGGCCTATCCTTGTTAGAAATAGGTTAGATCCGTCTTTTGTACGGGTTGTAGGATTGTGTGCTATGAAAAAATTCACGCACACTTAAAATATTGGTAAAAATACTGAATCTCCGTTTATATTGACTTTTTCGTAATTATTTTTGATTTCGCTGGATAAAGGATTGAATTAACCATAATTTTTATAACAATGAATTCTTTTTAAATTTTGAATTAATACTAAATGGCGGATATCTGGCAAAGTATGTATTTTAGGACATACGTCCAAAGGCCTTTTTTTCTTATTTTGACCTAACAAGACCTTTTTTAGCGAATTTCCCATAGGGAAGAAAGTATTGTTTTCGTCAAAATTTTTTAATTTGAGTTGAGGGTGGATATATCCGTTTTGGGGTCCCCTGAATCCAAAAAGTGGGTTTTGGCATGATGTCTGTCCGTGTGTGTTTTTATGTCTGGATGTGACAGTAAATAGTTTGTATAGATGAAATTTGGTATGTATATATATAGTCATATCTAGGTGTTTTTTTATTTTTGGAATTTTTGATTTTTAAGGGTAGTTCACCCCTAAAAACCCTTAAAACGTGAAAAATCCAATTTCTCAAAAACGGCTCTAACGATTTTGATTAAAATTTGATAGTTTTATAGTGCACAGAGCACTAAATAATTTGACACCACATGTCTGTAAAAATGACGGTTCAAAAGTTATGGCTTTTAAATGTCAAAAAAAATCTTTTTAAATTTTCAGCGAAACAATAAAAGTAAAGTATAACTTTCTCACCATTGAAACCATTAAAAAAACTAAACAAATTAGTAATATTGAATTATTTGTCTACGACTAACGGTTAGAGAAAAGTTAAATTACTGTCCACGATAAACGCAGTACATTGTCTGAAACGCAATGTTATTCTATGGAAAATATAAAAAATCAATTTCTCCTTATTTAGTTTCATGAAACTTGGTATGAAGTGTAAGGTCAAATCACCGAACAAAACCAGCTCAAAAAAGCTTAGTATTACCGTACCGTATCCGTATCCCCCCATACAATTTGAACAATAAATTATTAAATGATATTTAGAATAACTTTGTAGAACATGATAGTTTTATTACAGATTGTCTTTTTTAAATTTACTTAAGGGAGAAAGTATGTGTCAGTCCACTGGTACCGTTTATTTTAAACCTTATTTTAACCTTAGCTCAAAACTGGGTTTATCAGAGCTTATCTTATTTTCATAATACGAGTGTCAGTTTAAGATCCAAAAGTCAATATTCCAAAATGTAATAAGGAAAATAAGTTTTAGAACGGTGTATGGTCTAATTTTCAAGTAGAAGATGGACACAAATGCCTTGTTTAGTGTTACAGATGGACAATAATTAATGACCAATTCTGGATTTTGGGGTTATAATTAATCATAGAAATAACAAAAAATATTATTATTCCAAGTAATGTACAAATAAAACTCTATTTATTTTATATGGATAATATAATAATATACTGTGTTTCATAATGTTTAAAGTGTACAGTTATTGGGTTTTTTCGTACGGTATTTGTATCTATTGAAGTGAAATTTATTAAATAATTACTTAATCAAAATATTGTCAGTTCAACTAAGCATCCTCATCGTTTCACAAATCAACCCTAATTGGAATAACGTTTTTACTTATTTTAATTCAGTATCGTGTATGAAGAGTGTACAGTATACTGTCATAAACACGCAGGTGCCAAGTTACAGCTGTTCTACTATATCGTCCTCTGTGTAGCATGTCTGCAGCAGGCAATACACCTGTCTGCAGAAGTTACTGCAGTTGTACCTAACTGTGTTCTGGCAAATGCACTTCGAGGCTGAACATGGGAACTCCATGTTCCGTTTATATTTCCTAGACAGATACATGTATTATGTCTAGAAATATTTCTAGAATATTTCCTAGACAGATACATGTATTATGTCTAGAATATAAGGGTCATTGTAGAAATTGGACTGATTATGATAGATTGTCTTAAGAAATAACTATTATAATCGTAACAACCTAGTATGAAATTCAAGACATTTCAATCATGCCCGAAAATATGCTCGTGGTTGATTATGAAATCAAGATTATCCATTTATTTTGCCACAAATTTGTAGAGAGTAATTAATTTTAACTAATTTGTCATAAATATGTTGATAAAGTATCTTTTGTTGACAAGAACAGTTATTAGCTTCAAATGTATCCTCTTAATTAGATTAGATTATATTATTTGAAATGGCGACCATACCACAAGGTAGGTATTTTAAGTTAAGTATGAATGAGGAGTGAATGTAAGATGATTGTGGCGCGATCTTGTAGTCTTGTTACTGACTAAGGCTGACATGTTCCTTAGACAGGACTGTTAATTAATAGCCCAACAGCCGATGGCAACTAAGGGACCTACAGTTTAACGTGGAATCCGAACCACGGCCTATGAATTACGAATTGGTCTAATTATGAGGATGCTCTTTTGCGGATTAACGTGGTATTTAATAGTGCCGACGTTAATCCACCATTTATTTCACCATTGAACTATTTAAATTGATGGAAATCATATTTATTTGACTTGTAAAATGGCTGTTCACTGATTCGAATCACCAAACAAATATTTCCTCACCTGATCCTAAATTACAATACTTTATATATTAACTGCAAACAGCCTAACTTACTGTACACAATGATAGAGACAAGAAATTATGCATCATCTTTGAAACTAAACAGGAAATGAAAATTGAGAACTCAAACTTTCGAAAACAGCTGACGCCGAATTTATTATTTACAGAAAGTGAGCACAGCTGCGTTAAGTATGAACCCAGTTAGAAGATGGAAAGAAAATTTATCACAAAGTCTTTTCGCTTGAACACTTCAAATTATATTTTTAATTCCACGATATTCGTTGCTTGATATTCATTTTTGGTGATGGTGGATTTCGATTTTTCTTGTTTTTATTGTGTATATTTCCATCACGATAAGTAAAGACTAAGTTTCGCAACGTTTCGGAATTTTGAATTTTATACCGTCCTCAGGCGTGCTTGATCCTAAAACATAAAAAGATTTGAACGTAATCCAAACCAAACCGGTAAAAAGATGAAAAAAATGTTTAAAGCAGTAAAAAACTTACAATAAATTCCACGCAACATTAGTCATATTATTTATATTGACAGTTTTTTACCTTCTTCCCAAGTTATTTGTTAGGAATTTGCAGCCATTATAACCTGATTTCCACTGAAAATTGTTTGTTTGGTTTGATTGATTGGTCCATTTGGTAGGATTATGTAATAATCTGGTTATTTTTTAGGTTCTAGCTCACCTGAAGACGGGATCAGATTCAAGATTCCGAGACGTCGTGAAACATTGCATTTACTAATCGTGATTAAAAATGATCGCAAAAAAATTAATACCACGATATTTTTAAAACTCACTATGTCGTTGGTTGTTAATTATTAATTATCTTTAATTAGACTTTTCCAACGCGTCTGTGTTTTTAAACTACACAACACTCCAAATGCTCAGGCGAGCTCCAACTCTCGTCCTAAGCGCACGCTATCTTGTGTAGCCCAGCTCTGAGACGTAGTGTTGTGGTTATTTGTTGCGTTATCAGTACGGTTTTTGTATTGTTGATGAAAGATAATTAATAAATTAACATAATTAATATTTGTAACTCAACCTATTAATTTTAATGTAAATTGGTCATCTCTTGAAAACCGGAGGAGTTTCTCCACCTCCAGAAACGTTGTGCAGCTTAAAAACACAGACCCATTGGACCCATGTCAATTCCTTATGTGCCGGGACTGTCAGAAAAATCAGGAGAGTAGTTAGGAAATTCAAAATAAGAACTGCATTTACAACTCAGAATACACTTAGGCAATGTCTCGTTAAAACCAAACCAAAAAATTGTACTCAGGAATAAAAAAACTGTATTTACAGAATGAATTGCAATAATTGTTCAAGGCCGTACTATGGCGAGACAAAAATACCATTAAACGTTAGAATAAAGGAACACAGAGAAAATACGAGAAAGGGCTTAAATGAAAAGTCAAAAATTGCCCACCATTGCTGGTCTGAAAATCACCAAATAAATTTCGAAGAAGCTAAGATAATAATTTTTCCTTCAAAAGAGAGCAATTAGATTGATATATAATATTCCAAAACGACAAACTTGCTGTCCTTCATTCACGAACAACAATATTTTAACTTTCCCATCTATCTACCTTCTCAATACTCTCGTTTTTTACAAGCAAAATCCGTCATATTTTGATCGCTTCAAACAAGTTCACCAGTATAACACAAGACAGAAGTTTGCTTTAAAAATTCCAGTTCACAAAACCACATTTTTCAAAAAACACACTCTTTACTCAGCAATCTCTTTGTTCAACCATCTTCCATCTCAACCACAAACAGAACCCAACATTACGATTTTTAAACGCAATTTAACGAGTGTACTTGTAAAAAAAAGCTTATTATAATATTGATGAGTACAAGTGTGATAGTGTGGTAATTAAAAAAAACGATAAAGAGGTGTATTAAGTATAATTACTGTTAATTTAAATACATGTCGTTAGTTTGATAGTTTAAGTTGATAATTGTATACAATGACTGATTCAATGCTTGTTAAAGTTTCTCAAATAAATTATTTGATTTGATTTGATACACCGGGAACCTCTTAAAAAAAACTAATTAAAGCCTCCTACACGAAACTAGCAGACCAACCAATTAGTCAATATTCAGTTGAGATCCGGCCATTGTGACTGCCAATTCTTAGCAAAAAAACTTAAGGATAGGAAAAATAAAGTATCTGTAAATGATATTCATATAAATCCGAAACAGAATTCTCATGGTATGCTAACTCGTAGTAAACCTCGTAAGGGGCATTAGGTTTTTGTTTTAAGTATAAAATTGTAAAAGTAATGTGTTTTTTCTCTGTAAAGTTAACTTTGTACTGCAATTTTTCATGTACATTAGGAAAGATTTGCATTTGAATATAAAATAATAATAATAAATACTGTTGGACGTGTTTTCGCCTGGATTTAGGGTTTTGGTGGCGGCCATTTCGTTTCCGGTTCCGGTGAGACACGCCCACTCCTTTCAGTTGTCTTTGAGTCTCTGTAACGAGTGGACGTGTTTGGTTTCTTTTGTGTGTAATCGTTAGTGAATGGTTTGTTTATTATTATGGTAAGTTTTTTTGACTGCTTTAAAATTTTATGTTTTCAGCTTTGTACCGGTTTGGTCCGGATTATATGTTAATTAATTGTGCTATGTTTTAGATATTAGTTCACCTGACGACGGGATCAGATTCCAGATCCCGAAACGTCGTGAAACTTTGTTTTACATAAAATCATGATGGAAAATGTCCGCAATAAAAATCTAAATATCACCATTGGAAAGGTCCAATAAAATATATTAAATATACATGATATTGTTAGTAAATTAAATGTCATGAAGTTCATCACCGTCTTCTACGATATAATCTCCTCCAGTACTGTATATATCAATATATATCAATGATTGCATGTTTTTGTAAAGACGTTTCAGTTATCACACTAAAATTGGCTTTTTAAGTGTTTTAAATTAGTTACTATTTACTAGATTCCATGGAAATGTCTTTAAAATTTCGTTAAAGCTACCCAAGTTATTAATTTATTCAGTGCTGTATCAATTAAACACAATTATTGCTTTAGTCAATAGAACCTCAAACTATTTGCCACACATAAAACATTTTAATCCTTTCTCACATATTTAATATTTATTAATAGCGGATGTTCAGTTTCCATTAACTATTTCAATCCAAATCTAGTTGCATGTGGGGGCGTATCTACCATCGCAGAACGCGAGATAAATGAATATGGCATTCGTTTCAGACTTAATTGCCCACTCTTCTATTCCCTTCAACGTTCTCCTAATCAACAAAAAGTTCATATTTCAGCTGTATACGATATAGACGCACCTGTAAAGCTTTATTTACAGTTATACGCTATAAAAATAAAAATCGTCTATTTGTTTGTCTATAATATATTCGTGCATTATAATGTGTTCCCTAAGTTAAAACATATTGTTGTATTTATTTCACAGCGAGAAATATGTTAGACTAGGAACATGTCTAAAAAGCATGTATTTAGTCTCTCTAACCGGCAGTCCTTAAAGCCATATGACGTCACTAAGCATTTTTAATTCGCCGTTTAAAACTTGGGTCTGACGGATTGTCAAAACGCCCCACATATTCAAAGCTAGTGAATGTCATTGTTCAAAGTCATTGTTGTGGAGAGATGACGTGGAAAGAAGTGTAATAATTAATTTGAAGGCAACTTTATCGTCAACAGAAAATATTACAGAGTAAAATTTAAAAATAATTTACACCTGAAGGCAGTTTACTAAGGTGACTTTGAACCATGGTAAGAAATAATACTGATTAGTTTTCGTATGAAAATAAGAGCAATTAATGCAAAACCGTTGAGCTATCCAGGTTTGAGCACTTCGGTTAACATATGACACTCAGCTCCTGGGAGGTGACATCTGTAGATTTAATCAAGAAGACATATTGATGCTCCATATGTGTGACAGCTGTAATCTATCGCTGTATTAGTTCGTTCATGTCTCAGAATCTCCGAAAATATTAATTTTGTGATAGTTTGCATCAGCAGTGATTTCTTGCTCTCAAATAAGGTTAGTTAGTGCTTTTTAAAATCTAAAAGTTTCCATTTATTGTGAAACGTAATTTAAAATCACACCGTATTAAATATTAGGTATTTTAGAAAGAAAATTAAATTTGTAACTCAGACTGGTATAACTACGTAGTACAGTATCCGATTTTCTTTGGCTAGTTACCGATATTAAATTAGTAGTATTGAACTGTAGAATTAAAATGGCTTATCATATATATGATTAATCTTCTGGTAAGGTAGAAATGTTTATTTCCTAAACTGTCAAATTGGGAGACTTGCCTGTCATAAAATCATAGGTATATAATTTAAAAATCAAATTAAAATGATAAGTTTTCTTTGTTTGAAGTACATTATTGGTGATGGTGGATTTATGTTATTTAGATTTTTATTGCAGACATTTTCCATCACGATTTTATGTAAAACAAATTTATACAACGTTTAGGTACTCGATCCCGTCCTCAGGCGAATTAATATCTAAAACATAACATAATAAACACATATTACCGGCTTGGTATAAAGCTGAAAATAAAAAAAGTTTAAAGCAGTTAAAAAACTTACAAACAAACCATTACACACATAAGAAACACAACACGTCCACTAGTCACGGAGACTCAAAGACAACAAGTTTTTTTATGTTTTTTGAGTTTTTTAATAAAAAAAGATTTTTGGTATTTAAAAGCCCATAACTTTTAAACCGTAATTTTTACAGACACGCGGGTGGTGTCGTATTATTTAGTACTCTATGCACTATAAATTATTATACAAAATCGTTAGAGCCATTTTTGAAAAATTTAGTTCCTAAAAAATAAAAAATTAAAAAAACTAAAACAGCCTGAAGATAGGGTGAATACGTACAAACATACGTACCAAATTTCGGACCAACTGGGTAGGCTGTGGCTCTGTACACATCCAGACACACACACGAACACCCACGGATGGATAGACATCACGTCGAAACCCACTTTTTTGGATTCAAAGAACCCCAAATAGGATATATCTACTCTCAACTAAAATTCGAAAATTTTGACGAAAAGAAAACTTTCTCCGTATACTTATGTATGAGGGAAGAAAGCAAAACTTTGAATTTAGTTTTTGAAGTTAAAATAAATTTGCTAACAACTGAAATATTTTCTGTTTTTTTGTTTAATTTGGAACTACAATTAATTAAGTTCCAGACATGAAGATAAAATACAGCTCCATTATTGAAAATTCCTCCTTTTTATATACAAATAGATTTTTTAATAAATCCAAACAAATATATCCTGTATATATTTCCTGATACAACAGACAACACGTTGTAAAGTCAATGTGATAGAGTACATTCCTGTAGGGGCGGATTGAAATGTTGTGTCATGGTAAAAAACATCAAGATCGGTAGGTGCATTGGCACGTCAGAATGTCAATCTCTTATACATTATAGAGTAGGGTTTTCTTTATTTATGAAACATTTTTCCCTTTGTATGTTTCACATAAATAAACGAAAATATCTGTTTATATACTGAAAACAGTGACATGATTTTTATATACCTCATTAAACCAAATTAACTTATTGATATTACTTTAAAAAACATTTTGGAAAAGGAGACAATTTCTGTATTTATAAAAAAGAACTAAATCTCACAAAAATGTTTCAAATTTGTATGAGACCTTTGGTTATGAAAAGAACCAAAATATATGTGTATTTAATAAGTGGTGTCTTTTATTGTGAGGTACATTTCCGACAAAATAGATGAGCCGTTAGAATCGTGGATCAAATATAACTCAAAAATTTGAAAATAGAAAAGAGGCAACATTATGTGAGGTGTAATACACTGGCATTATTTACACAGACTAAATTATTCAATATTTTTAATTGTTAATCTATATATTTTGACATGGATATGTCTTAGCTCTGGGGGGTGTTGGAGATTTTTAAGATGGAAAACATGTAACAGGTTTCCATAGAAACTACCAGAAATATTGTATTGAATTTTAAATATAAAAGAATAAGAACAGCTGTTTAGACGAAATGAAAACATTTCTTTTAGACATATCCATGATCTAACCTATTTCCCACAGGGAAGTAAATACAAACATTTTTACATAGCTTGCTTTATCTTTATAATCATTTGAGATAATCTCTGATAACTCAGGAAACATCTTTTTTATTTAAAAAATGTCGATTTAAATGAAACAACTAGTTAAGCCATTAAAAACCCTACGAAAATGTGATTTTAGTAACGAAATATTATTATGGATTTGCCAATAGACTCAAGTTCACATGAATTGAGGTTTTATTCCAAGAGTGAAGAAAATACTAGTGAAATATTTGGAGAGATTTTCAACATCAAATGTTGGTTTATAGGTTTCAAGCACTTTTCAAAATATGAATAAATAAACATGAATTGAAATAAATAATAAACGAATGGAATGTGGAGTATACCTAGCTCAGACGTTGAATAATTGAAAACTGTTAAATATTTCATAGGCAAGGATACCGCTAGACCTACAGTTACCATTGTTATTAATAATAATGGTTCCTTAAATGGTTCAATAAGTATTATTCTAAATAAGATGGATGCGTATTTAGGATATCTGAATTAATAAAAATCTTATTTTACGATGAGAATTTTTTTAATAACTAACTACAACCAGTGAACGTTTAAACAAAAAAAACTAAACTTTACCGATACCCTAAATCTATTGGTAATACTTTTAAAAGTAAAAAATCAAAAGTGTAAAAAGGATAATGTTAAAACTTTTAACATTCTTAAACATGTAACTCTTTACACACAGGTAAGTTCACTTTAGTATTTCTAAAATAACTAGGTTTAAAATAAATGTCTGGCAGCATTATACTCGTATAGCTAAAATTTTCATCTTATGAATATTAAATTTTAAAATCCCAACAAGAAAACAACACGTAACTCAGCTGCCTAGAATAACCAAAGACAAATTCACTCAGTACCATGTACTTCATTAATAACAGTTTTTGGTAAAACTTGTAAATGACTAAGAAAGTTGTAGTATAAATTTTAAAGTATGACTATTGATGTCAAATCATAGATCTTAAACTAAGGAATATTTTATAAAACTATTTCCGTTTAAACGTGGTATTTCCCAGCACATGAGACAAGAAGTAACTTCTGTAGTGTAAACGTCTTCTTCAAAGCTGCCTCGAAACTAACCCTAAGCACTTCCTGTAAATATTGAACTCAGTAATGCATTGACAAAGTTCCATCATTCTGTTTAGCTAACAAACTTTTGGCGTCTACAATCTTTGTAATTTAACTTTTGGAAAAGTAGCAGCGATATATTACAGTTGTTACAACTTAGTTGAGACTTCAAATAATCAATTTCAACTAGTTAATCTTATGAATCATACATACGGTACTATAATATTATAGTACAGTTTATTTCCACCCGTTAAACTTAATATATACAACATGCATGACAAAAGAGAATAAAAATTATTGTAAAAATTAAAACCAATCCATCCAAGCTGTGAATTTACAGCTTTATTGTTGGTGAGTTTGTGGTCGAATGTGTTCGTATAAAACTTCGTCAAAACCACTTTGTTTTTGTGACAGAAAAACAAGTAATTACATACTCTAACCTTTGTAAATTTAATAAATTTTTACTTAAAATGAATGTAGTGTATATAAAAAAAATGAAACGGGCGTCCCGAAATCGATACGTATAGCGACTGGGCCAAATTTTGTGAAATTGCTCTCCTGTCAGCCGGCCGGCTTTTGATACGAAACATGTTAATTTTGTCTCCTGTTTTGGACGCCATTTTTCACCGCCTATTTGAGTGTTCCAAATTAATAGCAACGTGAATAATTTATTTCATGTATCAATATAAACAATCATAACAAGCACCCCTATAAATATTTAATGGTTTTAGGGTAAACAAAACAAGTAGGGTAGAATATCGCGGGTAATATATTTCATCGTATGAGTAATTCAAAGTTAAAAAATCCTTAACATTTTGATTTTATCTTGATTCTGAAACTATAATCATATCAACTCACTGTCGTTTTCAAATAAATAGCAATTTTTTACGAAAAGAGCCTGTGCACTGTATTTAATCTCAATTTATCTGGGTCGAGCCGCTGTGTGGCGATGTGCGAAATAAGTGGTTTATAAACATTATTCTCTACCGTGTTGCACATGGTTAACAAAGGAGCATGCAGATCAAAGCCGCTGCATGCTTATTACGCTTGTTTCCAGCTGTACCCTCTGACTGTAGCATTCGGTCTGTTGGAGAGCTGCAACTATTGGTTTTTGATCAAGCTATTTGCATTTGTAGATCATTAAAGTTGTTTCTAAATTAGAAATAGTTAATTTTATCTACGGCTATTAAAATAAACGGTACCAGTAGACTGACACATACTTTCTCCCTTAAGTAAATTAAAAAAAGACAATCTGTAATAAAACTATCATGTTCTACAAAGTTAATCTAAATATCATTTAATAATTTATTGTTTCAAAAATAATCATCCAATTTCTAAAAATAAAAACACGAGAGACAAAGTTAAATTAATTGTTCAAATTGTATGGGGGGGACAACCCCCCCCCCCGTAACACCAAGTTTTTTGAGCTGGTTTTGTTCGGTGATTTGACCTTAAGCTTCATACCAAGTTTCATGGAAAACGGTTGGAAAGTAAGGAAGAAATTGATTTTTTTTATATTCTCCATAAGAATAACATTGGGCGCTTTCAGACAACGTACTGCGTTTATCGTGGACAGTAAATTTAACTTTTCTCTGGAACCGTCAGTCGTAGACAAATAATTCAAATTACTAATTTGTTTAGTTTTTTAAGCTGGTTTTAATGGTGCCAGTCAAGTTATACTTTACTTTTATTGTTTTCGCTGAAAATTTAAAAATTTGATTTTTTGACATTTAAAAGCCCATAGCTTTTGAACCGTCATTTTTACAGATATGCGGGTGGTGTCAAATTATTTAGTACTTTGTACACTATAAACTGTCAAATTTTAATCAAAATCGTTAGAGCCGTTTTTGAGAAAATTGGATTTTTCACGTTTTTTAAGGGTTTTTAGGGGTGAACTACCCTTAAAAATCAAAAATTCAAAAAAATGAAAAAAACGCCTGGAGATATGGTGACTATATATATACATGCCAAATTTCTTCTAAATCGGACCAACGGGGTAGGCTGTGGCACTGTACACATCCAGACACACACACACACACACACACACACACACACACACACACACGGACGGACAGACATCACGTCAAAACCCACTTTTTTGGATTCAGGGGACCCCAAAACGGATATATCCACCCTCAACTCAAATTCGAAAATTTTGACGAAAACAATACTTTCTCCATATACTATGTATAAGGGGAGAAAGTAAAAGGCACCAATAAAGATTCTGAAAGCAAAGACAATTTAAATTTAAATATTAGAATAAAATTATCTTTGCTGAAAGTAACATCATTAAGAGGCTCATTATTAAACGGAAATTGAAAACCGTTGCGTTATGAGTTCATAACGATACAGGTTCTAGACCAATCAGAGCTCAGTTTCTGAATATAATTAAACACAAAATCAGCTGATTTATCCATAAAGATAGTGGCTAACCTCAAATGTGAATTTTGAACCAATAAGAACAATGCAATTCGCACGTCAGCTGATCACTCCAACAATGAAATACATACAAGTTATGTTTTTATACCCAGTACATTTCAATGGATATTTAGAACACTCGCTTCAATCGTGTTCTAACTTACATATTTCTCGTAACACATAATCGTTGCATAAACTATTACAAGAAGTTAGGGCTAAAGCATCTGTTTCTGTTTTAAAAGAGTTTAATTGATTCTAAATAAGAAAAAATGTATTGGTTAAAATATTACTTTACCACTATCACATTTAAGGTTTTGCTTCTTTTGGCTTCAAGGCTTTCCCATATTTAGTTACATTACACGCATCTAAAAAAATGTAACCATAATCACGTTAAAATACCCTGAAATATTTACTTAATGTCTTAAACAATTATCATTATGATAAAAATTGTATTTATTATTGACAATTCAAACATATAGTTTGACGAAAAATAAACCTCTTATAAGTAGGCACTTCAAAAAAGGTAAACAATTATTGTACAATTTATCCTACATTGAAAATCGTTGTCATTTTCAACCGGAAACAAGAAATACCATTATCTTTTTTACTAAAAAATGATAAAAAAAGGTCAGCTACTCAGCACTTGTCTCCACTTTAAATATTCAAGCGACATAGTGTATCAAATGTGTATGTGGCCTTTGAGAGGTAATATTCTTTCACATTCAAAATGTATCATTGCCACCGGGATGTTCATTTTATATGCACCTACTTCATGCACACGTATGGCCTTTGATACTATAATTTTACCGTATCTGTACAAATTTATACATCATTATTAATCAGAATTAATACCAATCAAGCATTATTTAATTAATTAATTGTGTATAAATCTATTTTAAATGCAGTTACTCTCTCTAACATTTTGTAACATCGTCTGTGCATTTTTTTAAATATTAAAATAAAATAAACGTTGACAAATATATTTCACGATTTCTAGGGTAAACGTGTGAGAGACATGCCGCACCGGAAGTTAATTCATCAGGTTCCGGTCTGCCCTTACATCCGGTTCAACACATGTGGATCGTATTTGGAACCTCTAAAATCTCTTGATATCATAAAATACTCTCGTATGGTAAAGTCGAATTTGAATCAAGTAGAGTTTACTCTACATTAATCTTTAAATTATTATTAGTAATATTATATAATAATACTTTGTATTTATAATAATTTCATCAGTAGCTTAATAAATAATTAAGGTTCATAAAATATTAACTTCTAAATAAAAAACCACAAAACGATTTTTCAGACTGCAAAGATTAGTAAAATCAATACGATGATTAACTATTAACTACTAACTAAACGAGATCGACTTTTTTGCACTATATACTTGGACAGAATTATTCTTGTATTTATTTATTTGTATGTAAAATTATATACAATTTAATACTACAATTATTACACTCGCCTTTCCACCAGATTACTACCAGCTACAATTTATTACATTGTATTCATAACGCATAGTTATTGAACATTTTTAGGTATTTTACAGCTAAAATATTTCACACTTTACTTATCCTGAACTTTGAAGCCTTAAAGGTACTAAAAGTATATTAATATATATTAAATGTTGCTTAAAATTAGTCATTTTATGGACTTATTTTCAATTAAAATATTTCACCACCCAGAAGGGGTGACATCAAAGTCCCAAGGAAAAACAGCCCTTGGTACAGAGTAGATTTTGAAATAGAAGATTATAAACTAAATGATTTTTTATGAAATTGCGATAACTAAACGGGGGCACGGTCATTGATTGAAATTACTATATATAATTAAAATAAATAATTTAAGAAACCGATTTTGAAAATATAAAAGCAAATAATGATCAGAATATCTCTTGCACAATAAATATGTGCAAAGTTTGGCTGTATCTTAAATACTTTATATATAAAGTGTATAAAACAGGCGGTTAGCGGCTAAACAGGTGTTCGACTTTATAGGGTGATGTACTATCACTGTGTACTTTAATGAACAGATATATAAATAAATATGAAGAACCGAATTGAATCAATTGAGTACAAGAGGAATCCAATATAATCCGGTGCACAAATAATACAGGGAATGAAACGCCAGCTGTATGCGGTCTTCAGCTGGGTGATGAATCGCTTGCAACAGGTGTATAATTCTGAGATATAGTAATATTTTACTGTCAACCCATGACGAGGCCTAATCAAGCCAGACAGGGTTGACTGACGTGACTTGAATGTATGGCTGTAACGTTATCACTGTACGGTAGTCGGGTAGCTGATGAGCTGGGTAGCTGGGCATCTGGGTAGCTAGGTAGTGTGGTAGCTAGGTAGTGTGGTACCTAGGTAGTGTGGTAGCTAGGTAGCTAAATGGTGGGGTAGCTGGGTAGCTAAGTAGCAGGGTAGGTGGGTAGCTAGGTAGTGGAGTAGCTGGGTAGCTATGTAGCTAGATGGTGGGGTAGCTGAGTAGCTAGGTAGCGGGATAGCTGGGTAGCTGTGTAGCCAGGTATCGAGGTAGGTGGGTAGTCATATACCGGTGTAGCTGGGTAGTTGTGTAAAACAAGTAAACATGGGATCATTTACAATCACACTTTTTATAAAAAAATATTCTCATATTATATATTTCACACATTATTTGTATTTAAAAATCTTTACCAACAATCTATTCTGCTAATAAAGGATACTACTTTCGTTATATAGTTATTAAACGAATATATTATGAAAAGGTAATTGGAATTATCTTAAAATGTTTAAAATAAAACAAAACAAGATTACATACCTTTATGTCACAGTTCTTAAAAACATTTTACATATATTTATCCTACATGATTCAGGGGCTTAAAACTCCATCACCAGGGAACAAAAAAAGTAAATAAAAAATTATTTGCTCAACACCTTGTATGTTCTGCTGGCACTAGACTCGGCTAAACTTTTTTAAGTGCTCTCTTGATAGATTTATACATTTATTAGTCGATATCGGCTCTCGAGCCACAATAATGAGTAAATTTAAATATTTTACATTAAGTAAACTCTGTTCCATTCAAACTTTTAAAATGCTTTTTTGGTTATCATATCCTGAGTTTAGGGGTGATTCAACGAATAAAAAAATAAATTTATCTGGATTCGCCCAGTCTGAATGAAGAGTTTGGGCCGAGCGCGATGTGAAACGTGTCACAGGTTTACGCAACGCTAATCTTTTACAGGTTATCCTCACAAAACGCGTGTCGGATGAAGGGACTACGCGAAACGTGCCGTTCAATTAAACGATTACACGACATGGAACCGTTACTGATATTTGCGTATAAAGTTACGGAACTCGTACACGTTACGTTAATAAATTCGTAACGACTTTGTGACGTTAACGACGTTACTTACTGAAAGATTTTATTTGAAACTTCAAAAACTTGAAACTTGACTGAGACGGTGGCGACGTCCTGTAATCCAGCTACTTGGAGGTCATGAATTGAGGATAGTTGTGAGCGATGGTCGTTGGATGTGGTGTTCTCTTGTGTGGATTAACGTCCGCACTATTGAATACTACGTTAATCCGCAAAGACCATCCTCATAATTAGACCAATTCGTAATTCAGAGGCCGTGGTTCGGATTCCACGTTAAACTGTAGGTCCATTAGTTGCCATCGGCTGTTGGGCTTTTAATTAACAGTCCTGTCTAAGGAACATGTCAGCCTTAGTCAGTAACAAGACTACAAGATCGCGCCACAATCATCTTACACTCAATTCTCTTTCATACTTGGCTGAAAATACCTACCTGGGTATGTTGCCATTTCAATAATCTAATCTAAATAATCTAATCTAATGGTAAACATCCATCACAGTGGTTAGATAGAGGTACATATTGTATAATTTGTTCGTGTGTGATCAACAAGTTGAAATACATTACAATAATGCAGTGTTCATATTTACTTCCCACAAATAAATACTGTTAACAAATCTCTAGCATAATATTCTAATAATATTCTTTAATATTCTTTATTTGGAGGTAATAACGAACCCCTATATTACAAATTTTGGCAGGATTTAACCTAAATTTAACGAACCTAGTTTTTTTAAATAACCATATATAACGAATACATTTCTTAGTCCCTTAAATTCCTTACATCAATGTCCCACTGCAGTGTCAACCACTACAGAACATTCAGGCCAAGTCTCATCTTCTCCTCTAGGGTCTATAGAAGCACCACAACAAAGTAAATCAAGTTTTGTATCGCTTAGTAGTTTCCACGAATCTAAAACACTGTTCTAATTTCCTTTAGGCCTTTAAGACGAAATCCCTTCACAGGAATAAAAAATAAGAAAAACAAATCCAACGAGAAAGAGTTTCGTAAACCACAATAAAAGGCTCTGGGCACGATCTTTAGTTATTGTACAGAGTCATTGATTTATGAAAATATTTTTTCCAATACGTACAACCTGATTATGATTCAAAATTCTTATAAAAATATGTTTCATTGATATTATACTTAAGTTTTGTTCTACAGCGGTAATGAAATCTTTCTAATTCATCATTCTATTTCTTATCATTGTATTTAGTTAGTTTGATTTTGTACAAACTCTATTCATAAAGAATGCGAGTATAACCTTAGCGTTTATTTGAGACCTAAATCTTTCACGCGTAGTATGTACGAACAATGTGGTTTTAAAATTATGAACTTTTTTTACACAAACATAAAATTTTGTAACGCCCTCTTTTAAACGAATAATCATACACACAATGTTGACAACATAACTTGTATCCAGGAAAACTTAAAATAATTATTCTGATGATATTACAATAATAATTTCAGACATTGAAACAATCCAGAATAAGCTATATAATTAAAAACCATAAAGCATAACTTATAATTATGTGATACAATTAAAAGATATTTTCGTAATCTCAATTTCACAGAACTAAAACTGAAGTTGTCAAACTATACTTTTCTCACGTAGCAAACCAATCTTACCTTTTTAAACCATATTAGGTGAACTTTTATTTTCTCTAGTCATTATTATAAATATTACTGTTGCATTGTGTAGAATTCTTTTAATCAAATTCTGAGGAAATAGTTCGTCATCTCAAAAAACAGCTGCGTTCATAAGTAACCGAATTATATACACTTACACAGCATAGATAAAATAAAAGAAATCTCACAATATTGGAAACAGGTTCTTATTTGGCACAGATGCGGCCTCCTTTTGAAAATAATAGATTTGGCACCAGCTGTTTTCAGAAGTTACATAATGTCATTGTCAATTCTGTAAAGTTTAGCATATAGTATCTTGTAATTGTGTTGGATATTTATGTATTTTAGCGTTAAATCGTACATGTGTTCTAGATATTATGTATTTTATATTGTGTTGCATATTTATGTATGCTAACTTTTAATTCTAGCACGTATGTATTTTAGATAATATATAATTTTTATTTATACTTTTGCACTTTATACTTTTAACTGAAATGGCGACCTACCCAGGTAGGTATTTTCGTTACGTAAGGGTTTCTTACTTTGAATATTAGGTATAAAAGGGTAATAAAACTACTAACAAACTCAAAATTCTATTCAGTTATATCACGTTTTCAAGAGAATTGAAAAAAATACGTTATGCCGGGTAGTTTGGGACATTTAAGGTTTGTTATAGAGTGATTCCACTGTATTCCTTTAGGGTCAGGAAGTGTTTTATGGGTGAAAAATGCTGATGAAATGAATGACCAGTTTCAAATCCTCTCCGAAATAGCCTTGATTGCTAATTTAAATTTGAAAACGTTATACAATTGTATATCATGTGGCTTAAGAACTGTGAGTAAATTATTAAAGATACTTTGAGTATAGTCAATGTTTACAGTTTTTCCAATCTTATAGTAATTTAAACTCGTGATGGAAAATGTCCGCATAAATTTAAATAACATATCAAAATAATGAATTTCAAACAAAGAATAACGTAATGGCTAAGAAGGAAAACATCTCAACTATAGTTTTACTTGTAATATTTCGTGTTCAGATATGTTTATTGGGAAAAGCTTTCAACTTACGTTTGACCGGATGTGAAGATATTGGAAAGAGTCAATCGTGTTTCTGAAAAACACTTAGTACTATTCTGTTTATGTTTGAATTTAAGTTTTTGAATATAAGATAGAAACATATAAATCCGTATAAAATATTAACCTAAACGTTTATTATACTAAAATGTTTATATTTACTTCCGTGGGAAATAGATTAGATCATGGATATGTCTTAGGTTTTTTTATTCTGTTTTGCCAATGGCAGGCTCAGCTTAAGCTATATGCAGCCTTGAAGTACACCATATTTCATGGAATTCCCATCTAAATTTTGTGGCCATCCCGGGGATCGAACCCGTCACCTCTATGTCTTAGGTTCACTGTTCACTTCATCTAAACAGCTGTTCTTATTCTTTTATATTAAACATTCAATACAATATGTCTGGTAGTTTCTATTGTAACATGTTACATATTTTTCATCTTAAAAATCCCCAGCACTCCCCCAGAGCTAAGACATATCCATGTCAACATAACAATGAGGGTAATATTTATAATTAAACTCTGGTAAACGAATAATTTAGTAAAAAAATTATCAAAGACACTTTTACGTATATTTGTAGTTATATTCAATTATTATTAATACCTTTTATTGAAATTGACTAATAACTATAATCACCTAAACATTTGATACGTTATAAACTTTCAGAAAACTTATTTTTAGATTTTAAATTTATTTGCAACATAAATATAATATTTACTACACTAAAACTCTATGTATCAGTCAATATTGTGAATCTATGATGTGAATTTTGTACAACTTAAATTATCCAACTGCATGTCTACAGTGTACAGAATTTCAAATAAATTATATTACTACAGATGAATTAAAAAATGAATTTTAATTGTTTACTGCAATTAGATTTACGATACGTTCTTTCTATGGAAAGTTTTTTTCAAAATTAATTTTTTCCGTAGTTCACCTAGGTAAATTAATACACTTATCGACAGTTTAACACATAGAGTTTTTTTTGTATTTTGAAACATTACATACCACTTAAAACTTAACTAGAGGCGTAACGAGATACAGAAAAATGTTGCTTTGGTTCACTGATTCCCTAAGTGGTTGCGGCCGCGCCACACGCAACACATAATATACCTCTGTAAACTCCGTTCTGCTCCTGAGGGATACTGTGCAGCTCTCACACTCACCACCCCATTACAAGGTACCCCGCCTAACTTAGGGGTAGTTAGTTGGTAATTAATGTAACCAGTGACACCATTTATACGGCGGGTTGTTCTTCAAGGTTACACTGGCTACACGCGCACACACGGACAGACAGACATCACGTCGAAACCATTTTTTTTTTATTCAGGGGACCCCAAAATGGATACATCCACGCTCAGCTAACATTCGAAAACTTTGACGAAAACAATATTTTCTCCATTATGTATAAGGGAGAAAGTAAAATTAGAGTCGGTTATAATGAAACCATAAAATATTTTATGTAATTGGAAAAATAATTTGGACATTTTCAAAACTAAAGCTCTCTTTTATTTTATTAAAATTCTGATTTATTTCATTTCTAAAAGTTAAATATAGTGAGTGTAGTTCGAATCAATATTACAGAAAACCCATGACAAATGCTCATACCACATAATAGTTTGCCTCTACTCCTATGCAACTATTAATTAACTGAGCCAATTAAGTGACTAATTAATTGTCACTTTGATAACGAAATATCATTGAAATATTGTTCGTCACTATTTTAGAACAGAAAATTATTTGTATTCAGGTACAGTGTATGCTTTAGCTTCCATAGAAAACTTAATTAGTTATTTGGAATTTATAGAAGAGTATAAAAGTTGTTATGGGTCAGGTAATTTTCCTTTATGAAATATAATTTGAAATTTCAGGAAAATTATGTAAATACTTTATTTTATTATATTCTATAATCCTTGAAACTCATCTCTTTGAAGTTTTTATAGTTTAATAAACATAATTTAGCTATTTTAAGAGATTTCCCATAAATAATTGACACCGCTTTAAAATGTACACTGACTCTGTTTAAAAGTATTAATGTCTAATTATATGTATATAAATAAAAGTAAAGTTAATTTTCGTTGTTATGTTGGCTAACATTCAAATTCAAAAGTTCTTTGCTAACAACCGTTACTTTCCAACTGGACCTGATAAAAGAAGGATTAGCTGTAAAAAGTGTAAGAATATTTTTATTGTATCTATATTACCTTTAAAATAATTTAAATTTTAAATGTATATCTAGAAAACTGGAAAAACTCTCAAGTCTCAGACTATATAAACTACTTGTAATTTTCATTCGTTTGTAATTTATTTGTAATATATTTTTGATTTAATGAAAATACTATGCTTAAGATGCTTTCATGTTTGAACCAGTAACATTGTAGAAACAACATTAAAATATTAATTTAAAATATTGTACAATTAATAATAATAATAAATTAAATTTGTACTTGATATGTTTTGTTTCAAAGACGGATTCATAGCAATCCGTTGAAAATAAAAAATAATTAATAAAACCAAATTCTGTCCACAGGTAGTACAGATTATAGCTTACAACTTTACCATATAAATTATATAACACAACTGAAAATATGGACAGGATTTCTCGTAACACACGAAATATCTCCATTCGGGCTTTTGCTTTTAAATGACGAAATTTGTTCCTAATGTTCTTTGTTGAAAAGTTATTAAAGCGGAAAATTCAAGAGCTCCTTCTAATGAACAGCCGTAGTTTCTGTTAATCTCGACGAAAACGCGACATAAAACTCTTTCAGCTAAGGATTACTTAGTGAAAGAGTACTTGGAAGCTTGCCCAAATATTTATGCTTGGTAATGAGAACGTAGCCTTTGAATTCTGTGTCATTTAGCTAACCATTGATTAACTCAATCTCTAAAACAACTTCATACCTCAATCGATCGAAATAAATCCACCAAAACAATACATTCTATAAAAATTAATCATCACAATTATTTTTTTTTGTCCAGTGTATAGTGCTTGTAACATTTTCAAAAGTAAACAGTAGAATTAGACAAATTACCCCGCGGATAGTCCAGGGGTAAGCGCAGCGCTCACTTTTTATTTTAAGTTTCTACAAAACATGTTGATTGTAATATATTGGCTTTAAACTCGAAATAACTGTTGCTTTGGGGTGTCAGTAGTGGGGGAATACAGCGAGGGAGGTTAAATGACCTTCAGCCTGTCTCGCAACTTTGTTTCATGAAGAGTTACAGTGCAGCAAGCACAACTAAAATGGCCTTTTATTTTGTAATAATTAGTAAAATGTCTTTTTATAGCGTCCCGTGTTTAGAATAATTAATTGAAAAAATTAAATTAATTTCTAATACAATTTATCGCTTGAGAGTTTTAAATTTATTTTTAATACGAAATTATTCTTTTGTTTTGTATATAAAGGTTATACAAATATCCAAACAAAAGTGGTATGATATAATTTGTCCAAAATTCGTGAAATATAAATCGTTAACAAGGCATTTAAAATCTATAATAGCTCGCCCAAACCAATTAGTTAAAAAGCTTTGTATGCTTTAATACCTTATTAAGAAATATGCAAATATACCCGATCGTGGCGTTTCAATATAGTACAAATATGAAATAGTTTCTTAAAAAAAGAAATAAAGAAACTGTTCTTTAAAATTAGTAAATGAATGAAAGAAGTAGCTTAGAGGTTCATTAAAACATAAGAAATTATTTTTAAAAGTCACGAGCAATCTTTTTCTCGCAACATCAGAATATGGCAGTATTTCTTTTGGTATCTTGGATCTTATACGACAAAAAAGCCTTTGTTACAATATTGTGGTAAAATAAGCATTAAAAATAGTATAAAATATATTTTTTTGCAAGTACTCTCCTGGGACACATACTCAATTGAATATTTATCTAATTGTATTATAATTTAAGATTTATGAAATGGGTTCCTAGTTTAAAACAACTCATTGTGGTGTATATGTATTATTAAATAGGCCGTTTACCGTGTAGAAAGCCCCTTTAAACTTCCATAAGGTTAACAGCCGTATTGTGTTACAAAGACACCCCACTGAACCGGAAACGCCGGAGAACTTTCTTAATTAACGTACCCTTTGTTGAAAACAAGAAAAGTGTTTTATTCTTAAGTTGAAATTTACGCTTATTTAATTCCGAATTTTGACCAAGCTGAGAAATTGTTCGTTGGTTTCTCTCAAGAGCTAATTTCGCAGTACAGTTGCGTGTGAAATGGAATGGGTTTCCTAAAATATAAATGTTGAACAAAAATAAATTTTGTAGTCGAGTGTTGAAATCGATTCCTTGAAACGACAAAACTTGACGTCTAATGGTAATGAAAATGAGAAATATATTTATATCCTTGTTGTTTCTAAAATACCATTACAATTAATTATTTTCGTATCTAAACTTCATAAGTACTGTATTAATTAATATTTCTCAACTAAATATGGTGAAGGAGTTCAAACTTACACTGAATTTTTATTAAAGTTTTAAGACTAAAATTTAAAATAAATTAACATAAACTAATAATCTTTCTACAAACTTCTTTCACAAATGCTGTTTTAAAATTCAGTGACGAATACAGTATATTTATTTAGTTTCAGCAATTAAACAATAGTTAAGTGGTTTATACAAACCACCACTTTATATAAGCATTACTTATATACACTCTCTCTATAGAATAATTTCTTTTCTTAATAAATCCCTTTCGAAGACAACGGAAGGGAAATTTAAGATCAGGTGAATTTCATTGGTTTTCCACACTCGTAGACAATTGACTGCAATTTTCCGGTACATAAAAACGCATTGTCGCCAATGAGGTGATTGATATTCTGCGGGCTAGTTTCTCTGCATTAGTGTTCTTTCATTTTAATTCTTCTAATTCTCTCATTTAAAATAATGTATTTTTTCATTTCAGATGCCCGTAGTCAGATTCGGCCAACTACATATACATTTAAAACAACTTCTCCAACTGGTCTAAGTAAAAAGTGTTCTAATTTAAAATTAGATCCACAATGCCATATAAATGTTTAGCCATTGGTTGTTAGACAACTTTTTGAAAGTTTATCAACCATTTTTTTGCATAATGTCTACCAGTAAATAGCTTAGGAAAAGTTTCAAAAAAATAAAAACGTCAAACTGCTTACACAGAACATTCAAATGTTCTAGTTTTCATTAACCCTAATCAAATAGTTTTATTGGATCATCTACATGGACTTCTAGACTCAAGACTCAAGACTGGTTTAATTAATAGGGACAGTGCCACATTGCAAAATAGATGTTATTGTTGAGACTAGATTTTCTGTTCGAATTCAACAATAGTATCATTTTAAAATATTTTACCTCAATAAAATATGAACGTTTTATCATAAATGTAATCCGTGGGATCAAAATACAATATAACAAATATTTCAGTAACAATTTACTGTTTATAATTGATCATTTTTACTCCTACCAAGTAAATTCTAATATTTAATCTTAAGGTGGCGTCATCCTGTAATCCAGCTACTTGGAGGTCACGAATTGTGGATAGTTGTGAGCGATGGTCGGTGGGTGTGGTGTTCTGTTGTGTGGATTAACGTCCGCACTATTGAATACTACATTAATCCGCAAAGACCATCATCATAGTTAGACCAATTCGTAATTCAGAGGCCGTGGTTCGGATTCCTCGTTAAACTGTAGGTCCATTAGTTGCCATCGGCTGTTGGGCTATTAATTAACAGTCCTGTCTAAGGAACATGTCAGCCTTAGTCAGTAACAAGACTACAAGATCGCGCCACAATCATCTTACATTCAATCCTCATTCATACTTGGCTTAAAATACCTACCTTGTGGTATGGTCGCCATTTCAAATAATCTAATCTAATCTAAAATGTTCGTTAGATTTATGTTTGTTATCTGCCCAGCAGAAAACAACTATATTTAAATTATAAACCAAACCAATCAGGCTAACACCATTAAAAACTGTTGGAACATTAATAAAGAATAGTGTTCTCAAAATGCTGCTTGAATTAACACGAGTAAGGAAGTACATGCTACTATTTGTAATTGGTTAAGGCGTTAAAAGAAAACACAGTAATACATGTTATTGCATGTTTTATGGAGATACCTGTAACGAACTGTAAAATATCTTCGGTAAAAATGCAAAATAAAGGTGTCGAGAACTAGGAGTCAACACTATTGTTACAAAAGTCTTCAAAATGTAATAAAATGCAAATCCGGCAATAAATTATGAGGCGGAACACTGTATGACAGATATTGGCCGTTACCTCTGCAACATTACCTCCCGTTCGAGAAACGTCTTCGACTATGCCAAGTGGCAGACTTTTTTTTTAACTTAAGTTATTATTTCAATCATGAAATTCAGCATATATATTTGCGTAACCATTAATATTTCAGATAATAACTAAAATTTATGAGGTACATGTAGGGAATTGTTAATAAAGTGTAACATTTCGAAGGTTTGTAAACATAACCATGTTTAAAAATAATTACTTTGTCACTAGGGTCCCCAGCTATACCCTCTTGGGACTTATGACTGGGACGGTGGCGATGTCCTGTAATCCAGCTACTTGGAGGTCACGAATTGTGGATAGTTGTGAGAGATGGTCAGTGGATGTGATGTTCTCTTGTGTGGATTAACGTCCGCACTATTGAATACTACGTTAATCCGCAAAGCCTATCCTCATAATTACACCAATTCGTAATTCAGAGGCCGTGGTTCGGATTCCACGTTAAACTGTTAGGTCCATTAGCTGCCATCGGCTATTGGGCTATTAATTAACAGTCCTGTCTAAGGAACATGTCAGCCTTAGTCAGTAACAAGACAACAAGATCGCGCCACAATCATCTTACACTCAATCCTCATTCATACTTGGCTTAAAATACCTACATTGTAGTATGGTTGCCATTTCAATGATCTAATCTAATCTGATCTAATCTAATCTTACTTTTTGGGCATGCCAACGCCAACTGCAGTTTTTTAAGAGAATACAGAAACACTTTTAAGTGAAAGCTGTCCCATAATCCATAAAATTTTGTGAACATACCGGAGATGAATGTTGTCTTGCACCGAAGTCCAAGACGCTTACCGTTAGGCTAGAAAGACACCTAAACAGTTTATTAACAATTAACATTTTTATAAGGGAATATTGATTATTTTGTTAATTAACTAAAAAGATAGTTAAGGTCTGTTTTGTTGGTTTATAGTAAAACATAGTTTATTATATACTGTTAACAACAACGAAACTGGGATTATATTAATAACTAGCTGACTCGGCGAACTTCGTAACGCCTGACAGTAAATACATGTTAACTTAAAGATTGGCCATGTTCTGAAGTCGAATAGCATTACGACTTCATTGTGAAAGGTTATATTCTGGGTCGCGGCATAGTGAATAACAATACTGAAACGATAAGACATATCAACAACATTCCCATAAAACAAATAAATCTCGAGCATTTAAAAACCAGTTTTTACGCGATATTACTCGAATTTTGATCCAGTTTTCAATGAATAACCTACTGCTAATAATCAGCTGTATTTGTAGTTTGACGACTTAATAGAAATAAAAAACAAACAGCTGTCAAATCAATATTAGTTAGATTATATTGGTCATTGATTTTAAACCCATTTCGAAATCATACTATATTAAAAAGTTATTTTAACGTATAACTAATTATAATAGTTGCATAAATGTTCTAATATATTTAACTGTAAAGTAATGCTAAATAATAAAGCTAGGAATCGATTTATTTTTTTTGTATTGATTTGTTTAGGATTTCAGGTTTACATTTTGGTATGATAATCTTTCTTCTTTAAACTGAATCCTACAACCCGTACAAAGGACGGGCTTACTGCTAGTTTTTTCACTAAAATCTTCTCGGACACATTTAGAGCAACTTCCTTAAATTTCATGGCGATCAGATGAGTAGTTTGGTAACGTATAAAGGACATACATACATACATTCAATTTTATATATAGATATGACATTAATTGAAGAGGTCTAACTAGCTTATAACATGTAAAGTTCATTAGATAGATAAATAATAACAAAAGGAACATTATTGTTGTACCAATATTATAGTTATGCATTTTATTAATAAACTCTATGCAAGGGGTAATCTATTATTATCTTCTATCTCGTATTTTCTGTCCATCTTGGTATAATAGGCCCAGCCTAATTATACGAGAGTAGATCCATGTAGCCGGTTGGGCAATGCAGTATATAATGCAATACAATTTCCAGCACTAATTAGTACACTAGATACTCCATAACTAACTAAAGTATGACATACATTATCTCTTGACTAATATTGTGTTGCGTTTGAAACATAGTATTCAATAACTTATTTCCTCTGAAGTAATTAAAATAAATGAAGTAAAATAAAATAATGAGACAGGCTTAATGTGACAAATATATGTTATATGTGTTTGCCTTTTTGTACTCAATTGCCTTATACGAGAGTAATTTTTATGTTTGATGTCAATAGAATTTTATTAAACTTAGTTTTACTGATATTTCATTCGAACCCATTAATGATAAATTCCTAAACTAACCTGCCTCATGAAGAACGATCCCAAAAACATCAAAGCAAATATCCTAAGAGCTATTATTAAAACTGTAAATGAAGACGATAAATCATTTTAGTATTTAACATAAAATAACTACATAAGTATATATGAAAAAAAAAACAAAAAAAAACAAATTAAATAAAAATTAAAAATATTTGTTTTAAATAGGTAAACATACAAATGAGACTATTAGTCTTGAAATTACACCCACTACTTTAATCAAAATAGCATTTTTACTGGAGCTGGATATAATCGAAAGAATTAGGTTTTGGCTTTAGACGGTTTTTAGGTACTATCCAATTAAAATATCTAGTTTAGCTGAAGATAAGTAAACATTTTTAAATATCTGTATTGTTTACAAAATGTGTTTGTACCATTTCAGAAAAAAATGTATTACCTAAAACCCTAGTTAAAAAAGAAATGTTCTTTTGAAGAGAATATCATCAGAAAAAAACATAAAATATCTATTTCTAAAAAGGGAGTTAAGTTATGTTGATTATATATAGTTTAAAAATATAACTCCAGGAAACTTGTGTTTTGGTTGACCAGATAAAACTTTCTGTCACTTGGACACCATTCGGCACCGAAAGTGTCCGAAAGTTAAGCTAACCTCCCAAACTAGTTTTAAAAACTGTCGTTTGGACAATACAAAACTGTTCGTCACCTTCCTGTCTAGAGAATGAATTTTTTTCGTGCTTGACCTTACTAACAGTAGGAAGTTTCTCAAAAATAAACTGTGAATACACAAAAAAATTGAATAAGAAAAGTAGATTTGAGTTTTATATTCAATGTATAAACCACATGAAACGAATAAAAATAAACAGATAAATTGTAAATAATGGAAGGAAAATGTCAGTACTGAGCATATTATTATAGGCCCTACACATATTGTTGTACGGTACCACAGGAATGTTCCCAAAGGTTCAGCAATTCAGAAACAGCTGGAATTCAGCGCGCAAAGTTCCTAAAAGCCTAGTTTGTGCCACCGCGCCGCAACAATAAAAAAACCGAATATTCGGTAGTTTTCAATGTTTGTTTCAGTATGTTTGAAGAGAAGTAAAATTTCGTATGTTTCAGAGGTCTTTTAGGAATTCAAAGGATCAAATTAGAGGCGAAGTTATTTTACTGTAACGCATATCTTCAATCCCAGTAGGATAAAGCCTTTAAGTATAAGTGAAACTCGGCTAGGCTGATGGTAACTCCAGTGTCATTACCATATAAATTACAAAGACTAAAGGCACTACTGACAATGACGATGTTTGTTTAACAACAAGAAACACTTGATCGTGTGTATAACTAACCATCAAGTTATACTAGTTATAAATCTCCTAACTTAGGAAGTCAGTTTTTGAGAAATAGGGTACAGAAAAAAATAGTGTAACGGTCTCAATTGTCGTGAGTAAATTACCCAATAACTTCAAAGTTATCTATAATATTATAAAGAAGAGGTGGTTTCTGTATGTTTGTTTGTGGGTTTGTGTGTTTGTGGGTTTGTTGTGGGTTGTTGTGGCAAGTGAACGCAAAAAATATAAAAACAGTTGAAATTTTACAGACAGATCTTATGCAACAATATTATCATTTCCTTAAAATTCTCGTATGTGAACGTCCTAAGTTTCAATGTTTACAGTTCAGAAATGAAAACATAAATTATGAATGTCAACATGTGAATAAAATTTGACAGTTCGAGAGCAGAAGATGGTTGAAATATTCAATGTTTACAGTTTTAATGTAACATCCGTTTACTTTAATTTTGAATTAGAAAAAAAGAATAAAGTTAATTTTTACACATAAACTGCTGGATAATAATGTATTAGTTCGAATAGTGGAATGGTAGATATTTTGATGCCTGCCTCTATTACGTCAATGCTTATAAAAATTCGACTATGTTACTTTGTCATGTTTAGAACCTTAGACACGTGTTTTGTCATTTTGTACAATAAAGAATTAATTTCAATAACAATGTAGAGGCTACACCTCTCAGTTTTTTAGTCAGAATTACTTGGTAGTTCGTATATAAATAAGATACTGTACTGCAAAATATATAGTATGTTATTTTAAATACGCCATCTTTGGGATCTTGTAAACTATAGATCTGACTGTAAACCTTAAAGGAACGTGATATAAAAAACAATATAAACAAACAAATAATAAAAAAATATGTACAAATTTAAGTAGAAATCCACCATTTTCCAATATCTTGGTTAACATGTATAATATGTACATCGAAATTGATGTATCTTGATTGAAATTTAAAATGTTTTACTGTTTTACATTTGTAAAATCTTAAAGTCTTTGGGGACACCCAAATAGTTGGAAATGAGATAACCGTTTGTCTTCATTTACTGAAGACATGCCCTGAATGAAAAAGTTCCAGGTTAGCTAAATTTATTCTTACTTTCAGTTAACATAAACTTAATTGTACTTTTATAATTTTATTGTTTAATGCTGATTTATACGAATAATTATAATAACCCAAATAAATATAAACATTATTCTTGTTCTTAAATTTCCTCCATAAATTATACTCAAAATTTATTCATAAAAATTACGTATTTAGGGCCATAGCTCTAAAAAGCACTGTGAGTAGAGTCCCACAGATTGGCTCAGGTACCCCAGGGTCACCAACCCCCCACGAAAGAAAGGGGAGGCCTCCTATGTAGTCGAAAGCTAACTACCCCTGAGAGAAAGATATTCACGATAGTGGTGGCAGCACTAGTAACAAACACAGTTCAAACTTTTTGTGCCTTTGCCAAAATAATTTTATCCTAAACATTCTTCATTCGTGTTTTCTGAAACATTTCTTCGCAAAATAGCTATAATAGCTATAATGGCTTTCCTAATGGGCTTCCCAGTATCTCGGTCTGTAGTCTAAGAATTGGATACAATGTGTAATATAGTAGTACCTGGTGACCGAGCTTTGCTCGGATAGAATAAGACATGTATTTTACAAGTTAATTAGCAAAATTAAAACAAATTTACTGCTCAATGAAAACATTTATGTGGTTTAAATAAAACCGTTTTAATACCCCTTAATTAATATGGCATAAATACTGAACAAAAAAATAGCCCTCGGGTGGGGATCGCTCATGCGACCTTGCATACGTGAGATCTAAGCGCTTGAGCTACGGCGTCAGCCGATTTCGCGTCGTCGTTTAAGAGTTTTTGGCCAACCTCAATTGTTTTAGCTAATCTTATACTGAATTTAAATGTCCATACAGTTTGTTATTATTATCCTGTGATCAACTGATTTTGTTAGAAACGGAATGAGGATTGAAAAACAAAAGATAAATTTAATTTACACCAATTATTTGGTTTGTTACAGTAGCTTCAAGCAATACAACGAATACGTTTTCTATCAAAACACGGAAGATTTTGGAAATACTCTTTCCTGCTTTTATTTCGCACAGTTATGTTACCCTTAAGTTTTTACAAATTGTTTAGTAACCTGATAATTTTACATCTATTACATACATAAAATAAATATTTATGAAAAACCTCTATTCACATATTGTTCCCCACCGTCTTCAATCAAGAACTGTCAAACGGTTATAAACAGCTGTTTTGGTTTGCATTGTTTACATTTTATTCCCCATAAGCGTAATGTTAAATTTTTAGATTTTAAACTTAATATTACAAGAAAACACGAATTTTCCTGGACATTAGACCTATCTAGAACTTATTTTCTACTCGGAAATTAGTTATTTCCAAAATTTAAAGAAATTCCTTAGTGCCGTTTTCGAGATCCGTGTGCAAATATATATATATACAAACCTTGCTCGTATTATAGTATTGGATAGCGCTCGAATATGCCCATAACGAAAAATGGTTTAATCGATATAAACCTTTTATCTGTCTGACATTTACTTTAATACAAATAATAAAGAGTTTGATTATTATTTCCCACATGTTTCTGTTACTTGACAGTACATACGTCCAAAACATTTTACCTCGTGTAATACGCAAATCAGCTGTTTTGCCTGGACAACTGGACAACACGACTCATCTACCTGTACATTGTACAAGCCCTCTCCAGAGCTAAACACGCACTTTCACGAATTTATTATTGTTTGAAACGTTATTTTACAGCGAGCGACTATATAAAAAATAACAACCATAGTTAATTAATATCCTTTCCATAAAATTGTAATCAAATAAATACGATAAATGAGATTGTTGAGGTATTTATTGTCATTACTATAACATCTTCAACTTTGAGGCAAGGTGAAACTTTCAAACTTTTTAACAACGTTTTTTAACAAGGTTAATGTACTTTTATACACTATTGCTTTAGAAGAGATCGAGGATTTTATAAAGTTCTACTACACCAGACTGCACCAGACTACACCAGACTACACCAGACTACCCTTGACCCCTAAGCTTATCTCTCAAAGTCAAACATTTTCCCTTACTTTTATTTTTTTAACGTTTCTCCCTTGTTCTTAGTTTTCAAATTATAATTTGATACCTATAAAAGTTCCACATTACCTATAAAAGCTACCCAAAAATACTGGTATTACCTCAAGGGGAGGCAGTCAATCCCACCAAATGTCTTACAACTTTTTTAACTTGTAGGAAGGCTGTGAGCTTTATTCGATTCGATAGTTATTTTTTAAAAAATAAACTTTTAGTGGTATATAAGTAAACATTAAGTAGTTTGATAGTTGTATCTAATTTGTGAAATTTTTAAAGTTAATAAAAGTGAGAAAATATGTATTAGTCCACTAATGTATAGTTAATTAATTATTAAAGTTATAGTATCCTAGTAATACCAAGTCACTTAGAATAAATATCATATTTTTACAAAATTGCTGAATTGGTAAGTTTTCTAAAGTATAAGGGTACATGAAATATTTAAAAAAACTCTCTACTTATTGAATTGAAGTTTTCTTTAAAGAAATTACAAATTCTGATAGTTCAAATTAAAGTTTTTTTTGAAAATTGTTTTTTCTTGTATACGTATAAAATCAAAAATTCATTCTTATGAATATTAAATTTAATAAACTGGTTTTTTTGAATTTTAATAACTTTTATCAAAAAAAATAATTAATGTGAAAATTGTGATCTTGTAATTTTTAAAATTAAAAAACTAAAATCCTATCAATAATTTAATAAAATATACAATTAAGTTTTATAAAAATCTAAAAGAGGTTTATATAAACTTTCTTAATTGCAGTAGAAAAAACATTAATTTACCTTTATTAAGTTATGACAAATAAAAGTTTTAACATTTTTTTTATAAAAATATTTTGTTTCAACATTAAACAAACTATTAATTGAATTTAAATTAAATACTATATAAGCCAATTTTCCTTTTAAAATTTAACAAAAAACGGTGATAAAAAAGAAAATTTTTTTTAAAAGTTAATGGTTATTATTGTAGTTTAGATTAACTATAATTATAATAAAGTTTTCATTAGTAATATGTAATTTTTTTCCAATTACTATTTAATAAAAATTTTTCTAAAAATACATAATAAGGTAAAAAGACATGATCTAGCTCGGTGCAGAACTGTTAAAAAACTCTACTCTAGACTTGAAACTTCTCTCAGAAGTAATCATGCTAATTTGAATTCAAAATTCTGAATTAAAGTTGAACTAATTTAAATTCTGTGATAGTTCAATAATTAAAGTTTGGTGGACTGGTGCGGTTTTGCAATTGTTGAAATTTAATTGGATCGTTTGTTAATATACCATTAGTGAGATCTATAATTCATTGCATTATGGTTTACTATTCTATAATTAATAACTCTTTGGATTTAATTGCATAAACCTCAATATATTTTGAATTTTAATCAGACCCATTAACTAATTATATATTTATGATTTATAATTATATGTGATTGGGTTAACACTTGATTGCCTCTAAGATAATAAAAAACTAAAAATTAACCCTATCAATGAACTAAATGCATCGGCTTACTTTGTTTCAAAGTAGGTTAAATAATAAATTAAATACGTCTTAATTAATTATAGTAATCTAATGAGGTTTTTATTCTCCAAAAGTGTGCTTTGCGATTAATTGCAGGAATAAAAAGCAACATTTCTTGTAAGCCTTATTATATTAAGTTCGAAATTATGACTTTGACACCCTTTATTTTTTGGATTATCTTTTGTATGTTAAAGGAAACAATGGGAATTATGAGCTATGGAACAATGTTCACACGCATCATACTAGAAGATGTACTGACCTTAGCTTACTTAAAAATAGAATTTAAAAAACATTAAAAAATAGTAATTCCGTGCAAGTGAGACTAATTAATAAGCTGTCAATTTATTTAAGGGAATTTCCTTTAAAGATATCATTTAAAAACGGTGATAACAATCCTTTTAAGTTATGCTCTAGAAGAGTTTTTTGACCTGAAACTTTATTTTTTGGTATTGTATTGTTAGCGTTATTGTTGTAGTATGCTCTTATATTGACGAAACCTATTGTCCATGTAGAGTTAATGGCAAATAAATGAATTAAAAGGTAATAAATCTACTTACGTAATAACCTACTTCAATATAAACATTTTTTGCCCAAATACGCCCCATAAAGTTGAAAAAACTAGATCAATAATTTAATCTTCCAAAACGCTTAAATACGTTCAGAATACTAGAATCACCATATTTTAAAATTAATATAAAAAATACTAACTATGAATAAAATACTAATAAATGAACGACTATGATAGTAAAAAATAATTTGAATGGAACAAACAGATTGAATTTTTTAACAAAACACATTTATTATGCTTGCAATTTTGCTATGCTAGCTAATATTTTCCGGTATTACACAGTTATATTTATCCATAATATCGTCATACTTTTACAAATTCCATAGTCATATAGGGTTTACAGTCTAAAGTTTATGGTTTCGCTATTGTGTCTTGAACCTCTGTTTTATGTTTTACGTGTTTAGGTTATGATGTCATATCTAATAATATCTCGGTACAGTAAGGTTATGGTGTTGGGAAGACAGTGCAGCTCTGAACATAGTTTCTCGATTAAATAAAAAAGGTAAACAAAGTTGTGTTAATTTAAAATAATATCTACGGGATCAAATTAATTCACTTAAAATTTTTTCTCTTAACAAACAAATAGGAAATTTGTGTCGTTCGTAATACAATAACTCATAGGTAATTTTAGGTTTTTTATAAAATACGAATTATTAATGCAAATTTATTTCTAATTCTAAAATAAATTTGATATTAATATTATTGATAAATAAGTTATAAAAGTTCTTAGTATTTTTTCACTTGTCCTTTATACTTTTTTCGCCTAAGTCTCGTAGAACTCAGCTGATCCCCGTGTGCCAAGGTTGGCCTTGTAATTCAACGTGTTTTCCCCAACCTGTTCCCGATATCGAGTGCATTGTAAATGTAAACACTACACAGGTGATCAAAAACAACCTGCTAGAGTTTAAATTGGGAGACTCGATCACTTCATAATACGGATATAGTTGTTTTAATAACGAAAAGGAGTGTAAATAAAATCTTTTAATAAGTCAACTAATTAAAATATTTACGGAATAAATATAATTAATTTATACTTTGTTCATGGTATTTATTTTTATTTTTGTTTTATGTCGTTTATTTTCTATATTATTAAGTGTGTACGTGTTTTATTTTTATTTTACACAAAAAGTGAAAAGCATAGTAAAAGAAAAATATTTGCTCTAAATAAAAAATTACTAACATAAAAATTGCAATACAAATATTAGTTCTTGTTGTTGAACCTTTATTAAAAAGTACCTATACACTGAATATCAATCCTGACTTTATAAAAGGTACTTAGTTTTAATCAATTAATTAAAACTATAAATAATTAATTATTTATAGTTTAATACTCAATATTTAAACTATGTTACACAGCCAGGTTAGATTTTTGTCATGGGAAATCAATAAAGGTTTATCAAAAACTACGATTTTAGATAGTAATATACTTCATGAAAACAGCTTGAGGAATACGCTAAATGTACATTAATAGGAGATACGTTTAATTATTTGAAGTGAGCGTAACTTTTCTCTGCAGAATGTTAACGTCAAACTTTTAATCTTGTACACAACCTAGAGTATTATAGTCCTTCAGGGAACCATTACTTACGACTTATATAAGGTGAGAAAATATAAAAGTACAAGAGATCGGTCATCTGTTGTTTCCACACACCACAAGGGGGAGGTGTTATCATACTCATATTCTTTATAGGGCCATTTATATTTAAGTTCTTCGTTAAAATTTCCTTTAAATGTCACACACCACTTTTCTATAAATTAAATTGAGGATAGTTGTGAGCGATGGTCGGTTGGTGTAGTGTGAATACTACGTTGATCCACAAACGCCATTCTCATAATTAGTCCAGTTCGTAATTCAGAGAAAGTGGTTCGGACGCCACATTAAACTGGAGGTCCCTTAGATATGCACTAGACTGTTGGACTATTAATAAACAGACCTGTCTAAGGCACATGTCAGCCTTAGTCAGTAACAAGATCGCACCACAATCATCTTACACTCAATCCTCATTCATACTTGGCTTAAATACCCAACTTGTAGTATGGTTAATCGCCATTTCAATAATCTAATCCCTCTTTATTAGTGAGATAAATGATGTAATTAATATTGATGGTATTATACAACTGAATCTGTATTGAGGTTATGCCACTTGAATATACAGTAACCTACAGACGTGACCGCCCGAATTAGTTGTAATGTACAAGCACGTTGTTAGAAATCAGCCATTCTAAACCCAACTTTACTTACAATAATGTAAATAACCATGTATCTAGCAAAAAATATATTAAAATATAAAAAAACTCAAACATATATTAAGTTGAAGTAAATGGTATCAGTGCAGTGACACATACTTTCTCCCCTTTGTAAATTTAACGACAATTTGTAATAAAACCATCTTGTAATAATATTGTTTCAAAAATCATATAATTAATGAAAATAACGACATGAGGATAAAAGTTTAATTAACTGTTAGAATTTTATTAGAGAAAACATCCCCTCCCCCCGGTGATACAAGGCTTTTTTGAGTGGGCTTTAGAGGGGGATTTGACCCATGTACATACCAACGCTGAGTAAAAAAATTTATAGAAAACGGTTGGGAAATAAGAAAAAGATTTTTTAATATTCCCACAAGAATAATACACAAAAATATAAATACAAAAATATTATTTGATTAAAAAAACTGATTTCATTTTAAATTCTTTTTGTGTAAAAAATTTACTGTTTTTTCTATTTACTGTAAAAAATTGTGACTCTGTAAATAATTGAACTCATTTAGCCATTTTAAATGTAACATCATTTTTTATTTTAACCCTGAAAAAACCCTCAAAAGGTTTATAGAGTTCTAAAACATCATGTGAATACTTTTTTACGTCAGTTAGTCTGTAAATTAAAAGAAGGATGACGAACAGATAATTCTGTAGATGCTTTCAGATATACGTAACTATTCAACAGCGACATAGTAGGCATTTAAATAAACAGCCCTTTCTCCCTTGAGAGGATACGTAGAAACGGTTGGAACAGTCAGTCTGAAGAGCTCTCGGCCACACGAATCATTCCTTCAATATGTCACAGAAGGATTGAAACTGTGTGGGAGGATCAGACGACTCTTTGTAGATACTCTCTCAGATGTTTAGATAGGATCTATGTCAAGTATCATTAGATTGAATCATTAGTTTTTTTTAAACTTGAACCGTAGCTGTAAACTATTCAACAGACCAAAGATGGTTTATTTTCGTTGATTATATTTAAATACACAGATGTTATGAACGATGTATTAATATTTCGTTTAAAAAACATTGACCAAAACATGAGTCACAAGCCCTTTTTAATCTCCGCCACTCAGTATGACTGAGTACTTTTTTAAGTGTATGCATATCGTGGTTCATACGTATTTATTCATGCATCAATTCGCTCTGGCAAATAATAGTATATTTCATCACTTGGACCAAGAACAGGCGTTTTACTACGAGTATATATCAATAATCCAATTTTGGGCCTTGTGATAAACTATGGTTTACGTCAACTTAAAAAAAATTATTAAACTAGTAAAACATACTTTATTACCTGATTTAGTATCAATGGTTGTCTAACATTTTTGTCGCTTTAGACTAATCAGCTGTTATATTGATTACGTTGTAGCAGTTCTTTCTTGGTTCCTGATTAGTTGTTTAGGTTATGTCAGTGTTAGTTATTGTTATCGATAGTTCGATCTCAACTATTCGATGGTTTGATTAATTATTTGATTGGTTTGATGGTTTCAAAAATACACAAAAAATTATTTATTTATTTATTTATTGAATTATATACATAATGGCTACAGGCTAATGCCCAAAACAGCCATTTTGAAAACATAATAAACTAAAACTAATTAATGAAGAGTAAGAGTACAAGAATAGCAAACTTATAACTAACTATAGTAGGCAAATACAAAAGAAAGAGTAATGTGTGTGTTTAACAAAACGAAAACAAACTTCAGGTATTAAAACTACTATGGTAATAATGGTAATAATCTAGAAAGTAATGAATCTATCTAATTATAGTGATTGGTGCAGTTAGTTTATCGATTATTTACAATCGAATTCTGATCTGGTATCAAAAATATCATCAACATTGATCTTTTACGGCCTAGGACTCAAAATATCATCATAATTATATGTTTAGTCAAAGGAAGAAAAAGAAATACTTTTACTCTTCAAAACATATATCTAAAACAGCTATTTTTGAAGCAGTATGACGAATAAAGAGTTTTAAAGAGAATGTGTAATTAATAACGTGATGACGTTCCTATCAAAATCCACCTGATATTGACTCTTTGGTTCTGGGACGAAAAACATTTGCTTGATCACCTGTTGGTCGTGCTTGTAAAGCAGTTAAGTGAATAGTTATTTAAAATTATGAAAAATAATTTAACAATTTTTTTTATTTTTATTTGAATACTGATGTATTTGGCATGGACATTGGCAAAACAGTAAGCCAACCAAAAACAGTTAATAAGTAAAAAAAGTTACCAAGAAACAATTTGTTTGTTTCAAGAACATACAGAACAGATAGGAATTTAATTTGTTTTTGGTTGTTTGATCAAACTAAAACCACGAGTTTAAATTAATATTAATTATTAACCATAGTTTGTCACAACATACAAAAATAGGGATTTCTATCATAGTTAAACCAAATGTTTTAAGGCTCTAAATAAAATTCCATAAACTTAAATCGAAGCGAGCTGCTGCAAACCAACCCCATGGTTGACTACTATAAAGGAAGAAAGGAAGAAACTTAAATATATTATCATCTTCACTGTGATTTCAGTATAATTAAACTTCTAACATCAACATCATCTTTAACATGACATACACATTTAAGCAAATTTTCAACAGGGAAGAAGCTATTACCGTAGGTTTTGAGGCGCCTAGAGACCAAAACCGATACCCATTAAACAGCTTTTAAAACGAAATCTTTAAACAATTTTAACTCTAAATTCTACCATTAGAATAAGTACAAAAATTTAGAATTATGAAGTTTTACTTTATCTCCAAAGGTTTTAAGATATATCAAAGTCTGAACACAATACGTTATATTTTGGGGTTCCAATCGTAAGATTATTAAGAACAAAGAAAAATAATGTTTCACTTATTATCCTATATTTTTGGTGAAACTTGGGAGTTTAGTTTCATGTAGTTGAGATTTATGAAATAGCTCTTCATAGTTAAACTGTTTGCCGTTTAAGCTAACCTGCAAACTCTTTTCCTTTGTTAATCATATAGAGAATATGCTAACTCTTTTATTTATGAACAGATTTTGATCAAACTTTGTATATGGTCAAACTAAAAATTGGTTATGGTAAAAATGCCCACTTACAGTGTTTTTCATGGCAGCAAACCTGCATACATCTTCCTTTGTTAATCCTATAGAGAATAGGTAAACTCTCTTTTTTATTAAGCAGGTCTGCTGCAACGGGGTATTTTACATTAATAAAGAATTTTAATTTTTTTATAAATATTATACCCGACTTTAAAAAACCATATGTGCATTATTGGTTTCCATAGTTGGTGAGGGAGATAATGAATGGCGAAGCTGGACACATTGGATTTCCGGAAATCGAATCTGCCTCAATTGGACCTGGTTTATTAAGTGGTTGGCAAATGGACTGTTGAGGAATCCCTATTGGTGCTGAGTAGATTTGGATTTAGAATATTTATAACGTAATTTCGTTCTATTTAACCACTGTAAGAATTCCTATGCAATATTTAGACATTTTAAATTTTATCTTCTACCATTAGAAACCGTTCAAAAAACTGCACCATTCTGTGCGTCCAAGTTTTGAACTACTCGTATCTCCAATGGTTACAAAAAAATTAAAATGTTTAAACACAGTACGTTGTATTTTGTGTTTACAATGTTAATCTTATGGAGGATAAGTAAAAGGTAAATATTCCACTTGTTAACTTATATTTTTAGGTACAACTTAGTATTTAGTTTCCATGAAATCCATCAATTTATGCTTGAAAAAAGCATAGTTTATGTATTTATCACTGCAGCTAACCTGACTCTTTCCCCATGTTAATCACATAGAGAATAGGTAGAATTCTTAATTTATGGAGAGTTGTTGATAAAACGGTAAAGATCAGAATTGGCTATGGTAAATATGCCAACTTACAGTTTTCCTCTCAGCGGCAAACATGCATACTCTCTCCCATGCAAATATTATGGAGAATGGGTAAACTCTCTTATTTATTACGTACATTGATCAAACTTGTCATATAATATTAATGTCATATTATTGATTAGGAAATTCCATGAGTACGCAGGTTTGCTGCTACGTCGGTAATGCTATGTTTTAATCTACTGGATCAGTTCAATATGAGTGTTGTAAAAGTAATTTTTCCCCGGATTAAATTTCCTGTTTATGATGGAATTGTACGTCATATAGCTTATGTTTATCATTGAATAAAAAATTAACTCACTGAATTATTATGCATATTTATTTTATGCATGGCTTTATTGCATATAATGTATGGCTTTTAGTTAACATTTATCTTCAAACACCATTACTGTTTTAAATACTTTAGTATTTTCATTTTTAAAGATGATTTATTATATTTATTTAATACAAATCATGTAGGTGTTACGCCCTGTGAAGTTCTTTAATAAAAAAAAACAAAAAAGATGATACGTAGACTTTAATCAAAGCACTTTATGAATATGAATAGCGCTGTGTTTGATGAGCTCTTGTAGTGATGCGGTCAAGCGCGGCCTCTCGTGCTATGTAACCGGCTAGCAACTTCCATCAACCCTCTATCATTCAATCGCTTAGTATAAATATTATAAGCTCACATTAATATATAAAATTATATTAGTCAATATTTTCAATAAATGATTGCATCAAACTGTTACCAACCGTATCTGATCAATGATGATTATGATCATCATTGACTGAAAATCACAGTTTCATCGTCTGGATGAGCCATTTCAGTAAATAATAACTAGTTAAGAAATCCTATACACTAAAACATTCACACAATATAAATAATTTACTGCTAAACATAATGGAAATATACACACATCGACAAAAATTCCAACAAACAAGGTTAGCGGAAGTAAAAACAGCTGGCCGTAATGACTCGCGTATATAAGCGTAAAAAGCAGTACAGAAGCGAACAAATACTGGCCATACAACCGATTTCAGTGACTAAATATTCAAAACAAATCGCCATGTTGGTTTTGTGAGTGTATAGAGGCAAAAGCAACATCGCAGTGCACTCTAGTGCTTGTTTCGCGAACTACAGCGCAGAAAATGTGGCGAAATGATTGATTGCGTCTAAAAGCGTTAGCCGCGTCGTGCGGCCCTATTGTGCGGCGTTTAAAGGCGCTAACCACCCGCTAAGGAACAATAGTTGGTTCATCATTCGCCGAAATTGTTGATAGTATCTTTTATAGCTAAACAGAACCTAATCTCAGTAAATATCAGTATCTAACTCTACAGTTTCGGTTACAAATTACTGTTCCATTTAACTTTTACAAGAAATTGGAGCTGGAACGGGAACGATAAGTAACGTTATTTTGACGTAAAAATACTTCCAAGTTAGTAGCCATTACCTTGTCCACGCTAACTGGCAGGCCTAATCCTACATTTAAACTGCGGGCCAAATGAAGATCCAAGATTAACGTAATGTGTTGTCCCTCATTAAAAGGGACTTGGAATTACTCTTTACAAACTTGATTACACGAAACTGAGTTAACCTATTCTATAAAATTAGTATTGTTTGGAAACGTCTATTACAAAAATTTACACACTATTAGCACTATGTTTAAATGGTAAACTATAGTTCAGAACTCTCAACTGTAGAATTGAAAAGGGATTTTAAAATGTATTAGAACAAAGAGAAATAGTATATGTCTGATAAATCTCGCTGAGAAATATGCTACTGATAAAAAAATATGCCAATATAATAAAAAAAGTAATTTAAATATGACAATTTTGTGGAAAAATTTGAGCTTAGCATTTAGAAACATGAAATATACTCACTAAGCAATCCAGCATTGTAACCATCCATCTACTAAATACTTAATTACAGTGGATTGAGTTGGTAATTAAAAATGAACATGATTTTTTTTGAACGTTGATGAATTTATATTTCGTTTTCTAGAAAGAAAACAAGTACACAAAAATATTCAATGAATCTTATACGACAGATTATATCACATACACTCATTGAATTTCATCATAATGCAAACGATCATTGAATTAATATGTGATCATCATAATCACAGATCAGTTCAATGATCGTTTAAAAAAATATTTTATTTCAATTTATTTTTACGTTTAAAAAATAATATTCATATAATATGTCGACTTTGTTTAAGAAAAAAAATCATTTTAATTAGAGAAAACATGCATATAAACTACGTTTTAGACTCTAAAAGTTTACTTTTTGGAATCTTGTAAAATTTTTATTATTGTAAATGTGTTACAATAAATATTATTAGGGGTAAAAGCTAATAAAAGCTTGTAATCAACGTTTGGATAATTTATCAATGAGATGCAGCATTTTACGAAATAATGTGGCCATATTCACTTCAGCTTGGTTCTGCTTATGAATTTCACTAGGATTAAAATTCGTTTTATATTCATTGATTTACAATTTCATTTTGAAAGGGTATGGTACCATGTTTTTACTGAAAGAAACATAAAAATTCTCTTAAGTGTATATTTAAAACTTTAAAGTTTATATTACTTACTCAATTACACACAAACCGCTTAAAATATGTATCTTAATTTTTCGAGAGAGATTGTCTCTCTCTCTCTCTCCTCCCATATAAATCATATCCTTCCAATCATAGTTCTGATTTATCTATAAACAGGTAATAGGGTCTCATTTTTAATGCTGGTCCAACAACCAACATATATTAAAAATGTTTAATGTATTTCTTTGCTCTTTGTTCCCAAATGAGCACAAATTTTTTCACTGATACCATAAATTTGAGTTTACAGTACATCATATCTCTAATGTTATCAGTAAATATAGGGAAATCGTGATGGTTGTTAAGAGTGATTAAATTAAAAATACACATAAAACAAAATGAAAACTATTTGTCTAGAACTTCTAGGAATCATCTATATCTGCCAATTATTCGTACATAAAAATGCTTATATCAACGATATTATTACATTGGTGATGTGAACTGTAGGATAAAATTTACTTCAATTACCAGATTTATAGTTTCGACATTTAATCTATTTTGATATTAAAACACAAAAATTCAAACTCCTGCTAACAGCAATAAGATAAGAGAGAGAATAAGTTTATGTAACGGATGGCGGCTGCTTATTGCAGGAATCAGTCTTCTCTCTTGCGCTTGTTAGGTCTTCAATTTGTACTGGAGTGAGCGTGGGAAACAGGGTCATAAAGATATTTCAACATTATCCATGCAAGGGTTAATGGCTGGCAATATACTACACGTAAATGACCTACAAACGTGTTCAATTCCGTTTTAGATTGAAAATATTGAAATATATTCCAAACGAATGTTTTATTCTAAATGAAAGATAAATTACTAAGTACGGTAAGATCAGATAAATAAATTATGCGGTAGTAATATGGTTATATGCGTATACATCTCATACATTGTTTAAAGGATTGAATGATTTAGGTCTTGCACTTTTGAGTTGTGGGCACTCAAAAGTTAAGTTTCGGAAAATGTGAGACAAACAAGAAAGTAACACGTTTATCTCATACCTTGATTAAAGGGAAAACAGTACCATCTGAAGAAAACAGATAATTATCTATTTTATAGGTAGTTCCTTACTATTTAATGTTCACTGCAGCATCTAACGTGTACAGGTGATTGCATGCCTTAAAAACATTAATACAAGGTTTTAATTAATGCAGTGAGATATGTTATATATAATTTTAAATGTGGGAACAATATATTTATAATAAATTAAAAATACCGAGAATTCTTTTTAAGTCAGATTACTTATGAAACAGTTATAAAAGCGTAGAACTTTTGTGTGAACAAATATTTATTTTTGGAATATAAGAAGATTCGTCTGGTTGTTAAAACTTTCTTACCACGAGAAACAGCTTTGTGTTATAAGAATATTTTTAAACGTAATTGTCGAAAATTATATCTTAATAAAAATACTTGGAAAACAGACAACCTATGGAAATTTCCCACACAATTTAAAACTCAACTTAGAATAAAATTCGCAGTTAAAACATCTTTAGACTGTATAATGAAATCTGATTGATATTTAGATTTTACTAGGAACATTTTCCATCACAATTTTATGTAAAACAGAGTTTCACGAGGTTGTCTTTGAGTCTCCGTGACGAGTGAATGTGTGATGTTTCTTATGTGTGTAATCGTTAATGCATGTTTGTTTGTAAGATTTTTGACTGCTTGGTCCGATTTATGTGTTAATTGTGTTATGTTTTTGATGTTCTCCTGAGAACGGGATCAGATTCCAGATCCCGAAACGTCGTGAAACTTTGTTTACATAAAATCGTGATGGAAAATGTCCGCAATAAAAATCTAATAAATCCACCATCACCAATAATTAAATTCAAAAGAATCTGATTGTTGAATCTGAATATGGTTCTGTAACTGAATCTAAATCTGATTTGCTTAATATGATTGAATTTATTGGCCGAAAAATAAGGGAAAACTTTGCCGATTCCGTACATTTTTATAGTAAAAATGTTTGTGTTTACTTCCCTATGGGAAATAGGTTGGATCATGGGTATGTCTAAAGGTATTGTTTTCACTTCATCTAAACAGCTGTTTTTATTCTTTTGTATTAAAAATCAATACAATAGCTCTGGTGGTTTTTATGGAAAGCTGTTACATATTTTCCATCTTAAAAATCGCCAACACCTCCCCCCCCCAGAGCTAAGACCATGTCAAAAATCGCATACTCGAACACATTTAAGCTCGAGGCAGTAATGATGAGAGTTTGAGCTATAATAACACGTTACATGGTCCTCCAAATTTGTGTGTCTCCAACAACACCAACAACTGAAAAAAATCTTCCAAAATGTTTAAGTAGTATTAGGGAGGGGGGGTACTTGGGGGAGCGCGCTGGTCTAGGGGTAGAGTGCGGGGCTTTGGTACCCATGGTCCCGGGTTCAAATCCCGCCAATCACCAATGGCTTTTCGCTATGTGATACCGCAACTCACACAGGGGTGCGCAAAAAGCCGCAAAAAATAATAAAAAAAGTAGTATAAACTAATTGTCATAAGTTTATATATGTCTTTGGGTTAACACATTTTTATGTTAGTAGTTTTTACTGTCTAAAAATCACCATATTGTGTTTTTATTTATAAATCCTGAAATCTGGGATTGGAACTCTAATTTCCGTAAATTGGAAAACAGTATTTAATTGAAGTTTCAGTCAGGCTGCGAAATGGCGGCAACTTAGATTACATGCGGGGATTGATCCCTCGGGCAAAACGGTAATCTGGGCAGCGGCTGGGCTACATATTGCATGCGTCTTGTAACCCAAAAGGGATGAGACATGAGTTCCTTGTATGTTGTAAGTTTTATGCATCATCTTACTCTAACTTAATTTATATTCTATCTTAAGCTTTTTATTTTTCTACATTCATTACTGTGGAATAATATTTTCGATAGTTTTTTTTTGGGTTTTCTTTAATTAATTCAGGATTTATATACATTCTTTCCCAACTTTTTACAAAATTTACAACTCGTGTCTACGAACAGACAATTCTAGGTCTATGTAGGCCATTACCTATTTTATAAATATTTTTATTTATTTACTACGTTTAGTTATAGATTTTTGACATGGATATGTCTTAGCTCTAGGGGGGGGGTTGGCGATTTTTAAGATGGAAAACTTGTAACAGGTTTCCATAGAAACTACCAGAGTTGTTGTATTGGATTTTTAATGTAAAAGAATAAGAACAGCTGTTTCGATTAACTGAGATCATTCCCTTTAGACATATCTATGATCTAACCCATTTCCCACAGGGAAATAAATGCAAACATTTTTCTATTATCAATCATCTGAAAAATGTTTATAATTTATTTTGTAACATAAAAGATTTGAAATAAATTATATTTCGACTTCATTTGAAGTATTTATACTATACGAATATAATTTTTTGCACTGGTAAAACTGTTAAACAACTTTATTTTTTAGATAAAACTAAGAACACTGTTAAACCAATGTATTTTAAGTTTAACAGTCAATTTAACGGAATGTTTTAGGGGGAGCAATACTAAGAGTCCTTAAATCATGAGCTTAATTTGAAGATTTGTTTCATAAATTCTTTTATGTTTTCTTGTGTCACTTTTGTAGCAAATTATTGGTTTACAGTACATTACGTTGCTTATATCGTTGTCTATACACAATAATTAGACTAAGTCAATTACGTCTAAACCCAACAATGTCAGCGTTCAGTATGAAATGTAGCAGTAGTAGCAATTCTTAACATGAAAAATGCCAATGTGATTTTCAAATTGTGAAAAATATTTAAACTCAACAAAACGTTTATCGTTTCACCCATCATAGTGTGGGTTTATAAATAAACTGTAGTGTTTCCAAAGAATAACACTCATTCTAAGCTCTCCAATCTTTTATAAGATAATTAATAACATTATACGATTTTTTTGAGAAAACTTAAATTAATTGATTTTACTACACATAGTTTGGGGGGTTGTAGATCATAACGTTTGTCGCAAATAACCATTAGGAACGTCCACACTGGATGTGGGTGTCTAACATACACTAATGGGGTTGTATCTCAGGTGCAGGTTAATACCCAGACTATTAAGTGTATAATACAGCCTAACTTGCGTATACACACAGCAAATGTCTCGGCTCTTATATCCCCTTAACCAGTAAGTACGATAATTTTACATGATTTAACTAAATGTTAACCATTAAAAACACTGTTTTGAAATTAGCAATGGCAATATCTTTGTTTAAATTAATATAAATAAGGATTCTCAGCTTAAGTAAAGTTTCCTTAGTGAACTAATTCAACAGAGTGTGCAGTAGTGTTAGTTTGTAGTGAAATTATTTTTTTAAAGTCGATATACTTGTTCAAATTACACCTAAAAACCAACATATACTTTCGTAGGGCCTATCTAAGGATTTTATTAGGCACTAGCAGTAAGCCCGTCCTTTGTACGGTTTGTAGGATTCAGTTTAAAGAAGAAAGATCATCATTACAAAATGTAAACCTGAAATTCTAAACAAATCAGTACAAAGAAAATAAATCAATACCGTGCTTTATTATTTAGGATTAATTTACAACTAAAAAGAGTAGAACATTAATACCATTATTATAATTAGTTATGCGTTAAAATAACTTATTAATGTATGATTTCGAAATGGGTTTAAAATCAATGACCAATATAAACTAACTAATATTGATTTGATAGCTGTTTGTAATTTATTTCTATTAAATCTTTCAACTATAAAGACAGCTGATTATTAGCAGTAGGTTATTCATTGAAAACTGGATAAAAATGCGAGTAATATCGAGTAAAAGTGTGATTTCAAATGCTCGTCATTTACTTTTCAAGGGGCGGCGGGCGATTTCAAGGATTTATAAACCTTCTCTGGAATGTAGAGAATACATGAAATAAGTTTCATTGTAATCAGTTCCCCCGTTTCTTCGGAGAAGACGGCGTAAAATGCCTCCTGGAGCGTCACAGACAAACATACAAAAATTGAGATAAGACCGGTTTCGGCTTCTCTAACGCACGAAAAGTAAAAATAACTAATAAATGAATAATTCTGAGCAATGTACAGACAAAACTCTTATTTTATTTATATAGATTAAAAAATAGTATTCATTAGGTAAAAATTAAAAAGACTCATTTCGATTCAATGGTTTTAATATTGTCAAGATCAAAACATATGGCGTACGGCTGACAATAGTACTCACAGTATAACACATTACAGAGCAATTTGTGTGTTTCAAAAGAGGTCTATTGTTTCGTTATTTATTTTTTTAAATATATTTTAAAATAAAACTTGTAAAAGTTTTATAAAATTTTCATATTTTTCTAACAGTGACATCCTGAAATTAGAATTCTGTCTTAGTGATGTATAAAGTATTGCTTGATTGTAAACATCATAAGCAGGGACACTTCCTGGCCATCCTGCACTTCCGCTGTAGACACCACAGATATATTGTTTATTTATACGTAGCCTATATCTAATTACTAGTCCTCGGGTCTATTATTGATATAGGTCATGGTAAACACCTGTTTAGTGATAAGTACATTGGACTAAGACATGCACGCTATATTGTCGGTAAATTTATATATTACCCTACATAATTATCGTCTTAAAAGTAGGATGCATTTCAACACACCAATTATTGATAATCAGAAAAAGAAAAATAAATAGTATTCTAATCTTTTCCGGTTGAGGCTCCCAGGTGTACATTTTTAAATTAAAATACAACTTAAATGATATAAAAATAAATGTTTATAATAACTGAAATACTATAAGTTTATTTAAAAAGTAGAAATAGTCTGTTAGTCTATAGTCTATAGTCTGAGATAGAAATATTCTCAGTATAGTCTATTGTCTAGAACAATTTAAACAATCAAAACAAGTTTACAAAGATCATATATACCTAATTAAAGTCTAAGTCTTTTAAAAAAATATAACTTTGAAATTCTATTGTATACAAATTAACTACAAGTTGCTAAAACTATAACAATTATACTATGAGATAAGGAGGAAAAAATGGCAGATAATATAAAAAATAATTAGTTTTGTAACAATATAGGGTGTTTTATTAACCCTTAATGCCTTTATTTTGTAATAAAATTAATGAATTTTAGTTTTTAATTGGTGACGGTTGTTTTACGCACTATAATAACTAATTAAAAATAAATAAAATTAAAATTTAGACTTTTGGTGTTAAGTACTAATTGTCGACTGTTCTTTAATTAAAATCTAAGTCATTTAGATATCATGAAAGAAAAGATCGCGAAATCATATGTTACAATAATTCCTTCATCCTTGGCTTAAAAAGTACCTTTTATGGACTACCCACAATAATAAAAGCTTGGTTTGATACAGTGTTCCAGGCGAAGTGCAGCCATTATGGAATGTGCTCTGTTCAATCTCAACAAAGGTGTCAGGAACAAGAACATTACCATTTTCTCAGATAGTCAAGCCACCCTCAAGGCTCTGGACTCCTGTACCTTCGACTCCAAGTTAGTGTGGGAATGCCGCAACGCGGTGTCTTCTCTTGGCAGTCACAACAACGTTACCCTTTGCTGGGTCCCAGGACACTCAGGTATTATGGGCAATGAAATAGCTGATCGTCTGGCGAACGATGGCGCTTTGATCCCATTCGTGGGTCCACAACCCTTCTGCGGCATCTCCAGGGCGCATGTGGATCGAGAGATCAACACGTGGGCACGTGAGTGTCACCGCAGGAGATGGGCGGAGCTGCCCCTACTGAGAGTAAGTAAACTGTCTCTCAGCTCTCCCTCTTCAAGGATCGCTGAGGATCTTCTACAGTTAGGTAGGTCCGAACTCAGACTCATTGTAGGTCTCATCACGGGACATGGACATATGAGGAAACATCTTGCTCGAATGGGACTCTTCCCGGAGATCCAATCTGCAGGAAGTGTGGGCAGTCCGAGGAGACTGCTGATCATCTGCTGTATGACTGCACCGAGCTTGCCGGGGTGAGAGCCGCCACTCTCGGCATCATGGAGAGGGGTTGTCACCTTCCCCGGGAGGAGCTAGTGGGGAGACTACGGCTGTCAGGATTTTAAACTTGGAAGGTCCGTGAAACATTCAATCAACAGGGGTGCGCAAAAAGCCACATGGCTGACGTGCTATAGGAACTCTGTTCCGCCCCTTTGTGTATGGTCACCATTTCAATAATCTAATCTAATCAAATCTAATTTACAAGTAGATGAAAACTTCTTAATAAACGTTAAAATTACTCATAATTTTATTTTATAAGATAATTTATCTATAAATAAAAATTGTCAGACGAAAATATCCTATAATTTTAATATGGTTGAATCATATATATTTACAACCTTTTGTTTGAATACCATTATAAATGAAAAGATTAAGTCATTAAATTATGGTAATATCATACTTTTGATGGTTTAGTGATTCATACTTTTTAATAATGTAATGCTAATCATACCGAGTATATAAAATACGCTCATACATATTTCACAGCCATATTGGGTATGTCATCACAACCTAAACACGTAAAACATAAAACTGGAGTCCCAGACACAATAGAAGAAGCCATAAACCCCTGCTGTAAACCACATAGGACTATGGATTTTGTAACAAAAGTATTACAGTATTTTTGAAATGGATTGCTAAAACGCAATGGAGTTTCCTTTACTTTTAAACTAACTGTAAATAAAAAAGGTCCTTTGAAAAACTGTAATAAATGTTAATACAAAGGTCGATTTGGTGTTATTTTACTTCAGTAAGTGAAATAATTAAAATTCAAGTTACAATTTTACCTTAAAAGTGCAGTGCTATGGTTATTACCATAAAATAAATAGAAAATATTCAAAATACTTGGCTTATTAGGTAATTTCTTTGAACTATTTGCCTAGTTAGGTGGTAAATTAATTGAACTGTTCATAATCAAAATCTATCCATATCTGTCTATATAGTTGTTTCGTAAAAATTTTGTAAAAGTCAATAAAAGAATCAGGGAATGTTAATAAAAATATGTATAAAATGAATAAATTATATCTATAAAATATTTGTCCAACCCTTTAAAACTTAAATTTCACTTATATTTCATTCGTTTCATTGAAGTGTTAAGTTTATATTTAATCGTAGTGACTTAAAAACTAAATGAGAATATGCTTCATTACATTTTGAAATAGCAATATATTTAAAATCATCTACTAAATCAAATAATTTAACATAAAACTATCAGTTACTATACATAAAATAATAATTTCTTGTGTGTAGATAAAAATGAAATCGTTGAAATAAGGACGATAGTAATATTGGCATTTTCAAGAGGGAAAGTAAAGGCTGATAAATTTTGTGATCCCTCCAAACCTGCAACACCCTTTGGGCTATGAGATGGCTGAATCGCTCTCAAGTTATTATTTGACGCCCCTTTGTTGAAGGATATAAATTCCACTTACACTACGTCGACGTAAAATATTTTTGTTTTTATTTAATTTTACTTATCAATAGTAAAGATATACTGTAAAATAACTATTCTTAATTAGCTATATTTATCTCAGCCCTTTGGAATTTTAGTCATTTAATTTTTTGACACAATATAGCCACTCAGTTACCGTATATAATTTAAACGATTCGAAATTATTTACAAAACTATTAAATGTGTGATCAGCCACATGTTCAACTGGTTTCCACAAGAGATCGGAGAAAAAGAACCAAGAATCAATAATCTTTATTGCCATTGGTCCATTATTACAAAAAAACAGAGGCAAAGTCAACAATTTTAAAGACTAATTAACCTAGCATGAGATACATAAAACAGTTAAAACCTTATATTCAAGTCACAGCCTAAAATTCCTCGACACTATAAAATGGATTTGCAATGAGACATTCACTACATAAAATAATAATTTCTTGTGTGTAGATAAAAATGAAATCGTTGAAATAAGGACGATAGTAATATTGGCATTTTCAAGAGGGAAAGTAAAGGCTGATAAATTTTGTGATCCCTCCAAACCTGCAACACCCTTTGGGCTATGAGATGGCTGAATCGCTCTCAAGTTATTATTTGACGCCCCTTTGTTGAAGGATATAAATTCCACTTACACTACGTCGACGTAATTTTTTTTGTTTTTATTTAATTTTACTTATCAATAGTAAAGATATACTGTAAAATAACTATTCTTAATTAGCTATATTTATCTCAGCCCTTTGGAATTTTAGTCATTTTATTTTTTGACACAATATAGCCACTCAGCTACCGTATATAATTTGAACGATTCAAAATTATTTACAAAACTTTTAAATGTGTGATCAGCCACATGTTCAACTGGTTTCCACAAGAGATCGGAGAAAAAGAACCAAGAATCAATAATCTTTATTGCCATTGGTCCATTATTACAAAAAAACAGAGGCAAAGTCAACAATTTTAAAGACTAATTAACCCAGCATGAGATACATAAAACAGTTAAAACCTTATATTCAAGTCACAGCCTAAAATTCCTCGTCACTATAAAATGGATTTGCAATGAGACATTCACTTAAGGTAACTTTAAACCGATTAAAAGAAAACTTCCCATGCATGTACGTTATTTGTCTTCTGTAAATATTCAACTCTGTGAAATAAAAAAAAATACACCAAGAGCTTAGCTTTTCCATTGAAATTAACTTAACAGTTGTAATTTTTTTATTTTAAAATTGTATAAAATGTTAATCATGTGACAATGTTAAATTTAAAAAAATCTGTTTTAATACAAAAATTTACACCGTATTTTTTTGGTGGGTGTTTTGTGAATTTGGATTCCGGTGAGTTATTATTCCAAGGTAAATATGATTATAGAGCAAATGAGCTTGGTGTAATGGATCTGATGACATTTTCAACTTTGTTACTGGCAAAGACAAACTGATTAATTGTCTGTGTTCATTAAACAATAGTTCCACAAACAACGGTCCAGTGACGAACCAATGAAATTATTGAAAAACTTATGTTTGACTGGGACGGTGGCGACGTCCTGTGATCCAGCTACTTGGAGGTCACGAATTGTGGATAGTTGTGAGAGATGGTTGGTGGATGTAGTGTTCTCTTGTGTGGATTAACGTCCGCACTATTGAATACTACGTAATCCACAAAGACCATCCTCATCATTAGACCAATTCGTAATTCAGAGGCCGTGGTTCGGATTCCACGTTAAACTGTAGGTCCATTAGTTTCAATCGGCTGTTGGGCTATTAATTAACAGTCCTGTCTAAGGTACATGTCAGCCTTAGTCAGTAACAAGACAACAAGATCACGGCACAATCATCCTACATTCATTCCTCATTCATACTTGGCTTAAAATACCTACCTGGGTAGGTCGCCATTTCAGTTAAAAGTATATAGTATAAAGTATGTTTATGAAAACATTACATATTTTCTTGTATAATTTTGCAAACCTGTTAAACTAAGCGAGGGCTTTGTGTATGTAATAGTACTACATGACTTTGTATATTTGTAATACCATATCGTTAATATGGACAATCAAACAACTCATAACAATATTATTACATAAAAAACCAGTATAATATCATGTTTATAGAGGTAACAGGGTGTTTCACTGTTGATAATGCTAATGGTGTCATCAACGTGTTTATTGTACTAATGTTCATAAACATCACACCGAGACGTATTAGAGCTGATGGCAAGCATTCGCTTCCAATAATTCACGCACATACAGTTAAAACCTATATTTGGAAATATTATTCCTTCCCATTTAATTCCATTACTAGTTACAATAAACAGCATTAGTAGACTGACACTTTTTTCCTTAAAGTAAATTTAACAACTACAACCTTTAAAAACTATCATGATATTTCAAGTTTGCCTATACAACATTTGAAGATGTATTGTCTCAAAAATAATCTGACAATTTCTGAGTTTAACAACAAGAGAAAATAAGTTAAGGTTATATTTGAGTGGATTTTATTAAGTGTTGTCACTGTATTCAGTACTAAGACTCATAGAAAATGGTCGAGAAATAAGGAATAAATTGATTACTGGCAACAACAACTTACTTGACTTTTCGGAATGTCCCGCGTAGTTTTTAGCGCATATAGTGGTGGTCCTCGACGTTTCGCCCACCATGTGTTGGGCGTTTTCAGAAGGTGAAACTACGCAAAAGTGCGAAAAATGATTTTTTACATTAAAAACTCATAAATTTTGAACGAAGCATTTTACAGAACTCAATACTACTATAAACCCATGATTTTTTAATCGGTAGAGTGGATTTAGAGAAATTTGCGTATTTTGCGTTAGGATTTTTAGGGTAAACTACCATTAAAAATAAAAATTCGAAAAATAAAAACATTTCCTGGATTTATGGCCAAAGTGTACCTGTGTAAAATATTTCATAAAAATAGACAACTAATGTGGTCTTGGGGTTTGCAGACAGACAGATATCAGTCCAGAAAGCACTTTTTTGCATTCAGGAAGCTCCAAAATGAATATATCTACTCAAAAATTAAACTTTTAAATTTTTAATGAAAACAATACTTTCTCCACGTACTATGTATGTGGAAAGTAAGAAGGGGTATACCAACAGAACAAACGCTTCGATATCACTACTATTATATTATTCAGTCATTTTTATTGAGTCGTAAAAGTTATAGCATTGGATTACAATCAGTGAATAATTTAATAAATGAGTGTACGAAATCATAATCTGTTGCGTGATAGTGTATAAACAGTTATGAAAAGAGTCAGGTAAATATTAGAGTTGAGTATTAAGTTTATCGAGTTTTGATGTTGATGTTATCACAAAATTTACGAAGTCACTATAAAATAGTTTACCTTGTTGAGTTCACTTAGTAAAATAACACGGATTGTTCGTGTATCTAGCTCAACGGTGACTATAGATTACATAAAATAAAAGAAAGTCCATTCAATTTATAAAAGAAATAATATTATATATATTAATATAAATTATAAATAGTAGTATAAATAAATATTATATAAATCAAAGGTAAAGTATTTCCGAGAACAACAGAGCACTCTGGTGGATTATGATTTTATCTTCCATCAGGGCCAGCTACTAAAGCATCTCCAACGTTTCTTTGTGGTCAGCTTTGTGTCCAAAAACATTTTATCCGTGGCCTTCGGAAATATTGTTTTCAGATTAGTAAATATCGATTTATTTTTTTGAGCTACATTATATTCCTTTTTACTAACTTCAAAACAATCGGCAAGGCATGAAAAGGAAAAATCATGGATTTGTATTACTTTTTTGTATTACATTTTTGAAAGCTAACCTTATTTTATAACCATATTTCCTTTGAAAATAAATTTTCTCTTATTTAGGCTTATTAGTTTTATTTAATTATAGTAATTCTGAGATATAGTTTCCTTAAATGAATACGAATTTACTGCATATTTTGAGGACATAATTACACTTATTTATTAAAATAATCTATTTGACTGACATATTTACCATATTAAAAATAACTATTTGTTTAGAGCTAAACAATTAATTATTCTCTATTGAGGTCTACTTTTCAGAGAATTTCATTTAAGCCAATTTATATCTAAATAGCCAGTTCATAAAGGAATACTGAATTCCACATAATGCAATTACTGTTTGTAAAAGCAATACCATTAACGCAAATTTGCGTTTAAGGTAATTGGGATATTACAATGATGATCATATTTTTGATCGAGTCATCATCACCTTTGACTCCATGTAAACAGTGTTTGGGCTTTGTGTTTATATGAAACAAACAACTTAACAGTCCATTTATGGTCATTATACAAAGGGTGTCTATTTACTTTTAATGAAACAACAAATTACTAATGTAATTTTTTAAACGTTTGTATCATCTTTCATAATAGATCTATTTAGAAATGCTATTACAATTGGCTTCTTTGTTGATTTTACTGTAACATAATCCTTACGCAATTAGCAATAAATATTGGATATATATCCACGTATTAAAGTACAGAACTTATATGTTTGTTTTTATCCAATGTTGTACTTGTCAACAGAGCAATATTTCAAAAGATATTAAGAAAATTGTTTTTACTTTACTTTTTTAAATTAAATAGCTCAAAATAGTAAAAAAATCACCATCCTGAATCACATTAGAAGTTTCTACAGAAGAAAATCACAGAGTACAAAACGTTTAATGAAAAAAGTTTTAATGTCAAGTGAAGAGCGACCTAATAGTGGCAGAAATCTAAACTGGTAATTTTGTTCTTTTCCAGAGACACTGTCAACACATTTCTTTTGTTTTCAACTATTTTGATTCTAATTAAAATCTAAAAGTTTTCAGACTCTTGAGTATAAGTGTTAAGTAAAGCTATTCAATTGGTAGGAATGTTGATAAAAGTATTGTGCTACTAAAGGTTATGAGGAATGTTATAATTACGATTTATTATTCTCATAATTATAATTTTACTGTCGATTATTTTAAAATTAATGGCAGGCAGAGTTTTAGAGAGTCCTACACTTCCATTTGTCTTTTAAAACCAGACTTTTGTAGGGTTTCTCTAACCCATAATCGTGGAATTAAGGTCCCTAAAAATCAGAGATCTCCTCCATAAGATAGATGATGCCGAAGAAGAGACAAGTTTAAAGAAATTTTTGATTATTCTGCAGACCAATATGGAAGGAACATGGAAACTAGTGATACACTAAAAGATGTATTGGCGATAATGGAACGTATCATTATCAGCTCAAATCTTCAGAGCATTTTGGAAACCTTCAGGGTCTAACAAAATTCTGAAAATTCCTCTATTTTGGGTCGCTGTTTAATTTTTTTTCTCATCAAACTGTATTGTATTTAGTACCAAATAGGGAATATTAAGATTTTCTTTATGCATCTCGTTGAAAGGGAGGCGGGCCCTCAATAATATATTTTTACAAACAATTTTTATATTTATTAATTAAACTTTAAACATATATATTAGACTTTTAGGACTAGGCTCATCATATAAATATGTTTTTAGCAAGTTTAGTTTTGTGCAAATTTTTCAAGTTTATTTTTTTTTCTCAGGAATTACTTGGTTGATCCTGTTGACATTTTTGACAGTGTTAACTATGTTGCTTTACACACAATGAGTTTTTTACACATGTAACATAGCAACTATTTACTTAAAAAAAGGTTTAAAAAATTAAAAAGTTGAACTCTAAACAGCTATTTTGTTAAATAAAAAAACTCAGTTTACGTCCGAACATATTTTTCAACTTGATGTTGCAAGATGATTGGTGTAGTATTTTCTGAGAAAAAGGAAAAAATATGTTAACATGGTGTCTTAAGGAGGGCCTGCCTCCCCTGAAGAAAATCTCTGTTGCATTTGTGTTTTGTGTCTTTCTACGCCTCTCGGCATTTTTAACGTTTTGGTGGGGAACGGTCCAAACCCCGGTCTAGTGACTATCTTTACATCAACCTTTTGTCACATGCTTGAGAAGGAGGTTTATCAGACGTGCTTAAATAAAAATTAAGATCTCATATGCGATTTTTCAGCTAATGAGTTTTAAAGTGTTTAATGCATTGCAGCAACTGAATTATTGAGCTTCACTTCTTGTACCTGTTTTGTCAGAATATGATTAGAGCAAACATAAATGTCGGATATTTTTCTAAAATTATTTCCAAGATTGGTAGGTTGAAAATTAACAGCAAATTTCTTCTCCTCGTAAAGGTACTCGACAAAAATCAAACGTCTTTCTTTGACAAGAAGTTGATTGATCCAGCTTAAATATTATTGGAGAAATGAGATTTCAATCTGACAATTTACTCTCGTTACTCCTCGTTTCCGTTGATGTTAAAACAAAATTTGCACTTTTTAATGTGGCAGAGCTAACTTACAGTTCAAAATCCTTTTTAATACGTGTATACCTTAAAAACTACTAACACTAAAATTTATTTCAGTAAAGTTAAATATCGTAGGTAACAATGTTTTATGAAATAAATTAGTGTTACCTAAAGGTAATTATGATTATTATTAATTTTACTTAGAAGAAACATGAAGTTGGTGTAACTTAGAAAAATAGTAAAAAATAAAATTTTAAAAATTCTAAAAGATTTTAGACAACAAGTCCTAAAGATTGCTTTTGTAATCCAAAACGTTATATAATTTGTTTATAACTGTGTGAACTTTAGTTTTGGATATTTACTAACGTAAAGTATTTTTAAGGGTAAGAGACTCGACAACCGAAACCTCTTTTATTTTATTCTTTATTATGTCAGGTTAGAGGAGGAAAATCACAATGACTTTTACACTTTTATAACCACAAAAATTTATAAATAAAATACAAAAATAATGAAAAATTATAACAAAAAAATTTATGTTAAAGTTCAACCTACCTAGTTTTTTTCACTGGATTATGATGTAAGCTTAAATTTATTTTCTGCAAATTGCAGTAGTTTATATTGACAATCACGTTTTATACTGATTTCTTCGCCAAACTACTTACTTTACAGTTTTATCGGTCATATAAAAGAAAACGACCCTGTAACCACATACAATCTGTTGTATTTATTAAACTGTACTATGCAGACAAGATTTTGTATAATATGTATCGTATTAAAACGGTTTTGGTATATTATAATCCCTTAATCTTATTTAAAGGTGTAGTTCCAGCAAGACAAGACAACAAAGATATACATATCGCTTACAGAGACCGCTAGGGGAAGTGTTTTACATATTGTATGAGCTCCTGAAAGCTTTTAACTTCAAAACCGCTATACTTTACAATGGCTCTATAAATTATGATGTACAAGTAAAATATTTTATAATATTTTAGAGTACTTTGTATAAAGCCTTTCGGAGAGTAGTTGGGTTAATTGAATATTTTCAGATTCAGATTCAAATTGCTTTATTTTGACAGTTGTTAACAAGAACTGCGTAATAGTGTCAATAAAATTACTTAGTAGTCATAATAAACTATGTATAATAATGAACTAAGAAAATAACTAGGATTCGTCATTATAGCCAATAAAGTCCTTAACATTATAAAAATATTTTTCAATTAAAAATTTCTTAACCATATTTTCAAAAATTTTGGGGCAGCTTGTCTTTGCCTTTATGGAGTTTGGAGGAGCATTAAAAAGTGAAACTCCATTGTAAGAAAAATGATTTTGAAAAAAACTGGTTTTATGTTTAGGTACTCTTGCTTTAAAAGTTTTTCTTAAATTATAATTTGAAGCTAATTGTGAAGAAAATTTGTAATGTTTGGTAAGAAAAAGTGTTATTGTATTTAATATATAAATTGAAGAAGAAGTTAAAATTTTGTTGGTTTAAAAAATGACTTGCAAGAGTACCTGCGTGGTTTTCAGAAAATTTCTTGGATGGCTTTTTTTGCAATTTAAAGACAAATTTTGTTCCTTGAGACTCATGCCCCCAAACAGCAACGGCATAGTTTAAGAAAGGATAAATAATGCCATAGTGCGTTGTGAGCAAATAAAAACATATTTAACGTTATGTTATATTCTATTCACATTTCAAAAATATTTGTCATGTCAAAAATTCAAACAGGAACAATATTTGAAATTAGTTCATTTAGACAAATTATTCATATTATCCTGACAAGGCCATTGAGATAAATACTTAAAACAGATGAAATATCTTCTAAACATCTTTCCCAGTGGAGTGTAACAGTGAAACCCTAGTCCTCGTATGTTTAAATACATTTTATTACCACTAAACAGTTTATTACGATTGCACAGTTCCGTGAGTTTTAAATAGACTTGGTGCAGTTGCGTTTGACACGGCCGTTGGCAAGTTTTTGCTTCGGAAACGGTTTCGCTCCAATGATTTCGTGGATAAATATTAACAAAGCGATCAGTTTATAATTTAATTTAAATAAAAATATATCTAAATATATCAGTTGTAATAAATTTATGTTTTGCCTGTTGTACTCAGTATTCACATTGTCTATTAATATTTTGGTTTTTAGACTTATATTACTTTTGAAACCCTCCGATGGTTTTTGAGACATACATAAATATTAAAATCATAACCATCAACTGAAGATTTTACTTTAAATACATGATTTCATTTAACTGAGTAGCACGAAATAAACATACAAATTATCACATGAGCCAACATCTGAAAAATATTATTACAATGTACTACAGATTCGCAGTAATTTATTTTTGGTTAACACAAACAAGTTTTAAGTTATGGAATTGTCTATTGGGCTAGTAATTAATAATACAAAAAAATTAATCAGCTGTTTTTTCCAGTAACAAAATTACGTAAGATTTTTCATCAAGTCCATTAAACTCAGCATTCACTCATGTTCCTCTTAAAATCTCCACTAGACTGTTTCTTTGTTTTTCATTTGAATTAAGGTTTTCGATGAGTTTTGAGTACAGATATAATGGACTTTTGTAATATTACAAGAAGTGATGCAAAAAAAATGGCAAGTTTTAGGCAAACAATACGATGTTCGTTGAAATTTTGATTTGTGTGTGTGCGTATCGGAAGAATGGCTTTTAATTGATCATATGCGTCAATTTTGGAATCCTGCAGAATTATTCGTATAAAACATTTATGAGAAACCTATATGATTGGTCAAAAGTACATTATACGTATTAAGTGTTGAGTACGGACAAGTGATATCTGTATACTGTTACCACGTTCAGTTTATTTGTATTTTACTGTAAGAATATTTGTTAATACGAGGTAAAATGTACTGTGCTCGCAACTTACCAAAATTAAAAAACCCACACTAAAAATAAACATAAACAAATCTGTATTTCTTAAAATTTACGTATAATGTTGTTGAAAATTCAGTTTAATATATATTCCAAAACTTATGATGTAGTTGTTATGGAAGGCATGTGAAAAGCATGTATCAAATTCTGTATAATGGGTATCTTTATCGTCTTAATGCATAGCTGGTAGAGTTATGGCCCCATTTGTTAAACATCGGTATGCTCAGGCATAATGTTTTATGTAAATATCAAAGTGGTTCTCAATTTGTTTCAAATATCTTATTTTAATAGCATTAAAAAATATATCAGTTCGTTCTGTAAGTAATATTACATCTATATTGATCACCTACTGTTTGTAATCTTTAAAATAATACGTTAGTTTTTCTCGTTAAATTAAGTTTTTAGTTAATATTAGTCAATATTCAATTATTATAATGTACTCACTTTAATTATTAGGTATATCCAAAAATAAAACGAAAATGTATAAAGAGTTGAAAGTTAAAAGGGAAATAGTTTTCTTAATAACACCGCTGATATTGTTTAGAAATTTGTGGTACACTTTCATTTGCTTTGAGAATTATGTGTTTTGACAACTAAGTTGAAACTTTCTGCGAGTTACACTCGGGAATAAGTAATGTGTTTGGCTGTTCGCATTTCACAAATGTGTAAGATTTGCTAAGGATTGAACAAGTTACTAAAGACTTACTTAATCTAACGAACTTGACTTTTCAAATAGTTATTATGTATGTTCATAAAAACACAATTTTTCATAGTAATAGTAAATTTTAATATTACATCCACTCATATAATTCAGAAGGATTCCAATAGAACTAATAATTTTTCCCAAATTCATAAATTCGTTAGTATTTAAAAAGTTAGTAATTTTATTAGTAGTAAAATATGACTTTACACTGACATTACCATTATATCGTTAATATACTTTACTACTTTGGCTACTCAATCCAAATCACGATTTTTCTTGCAAGCAATGACAGAGAAACGCCACCCTTCCATTTAGCTTTAAATATTCTGACGTTTTTTAGTACTTACCATTAGTCCTACTATAAGAGCTTCCTAAATGTTTGGTATCCACTGTTCTACATCATGGATATTCAGCACTAAGGATTTTTCAACTATCTTGCTACATAGCCTTGACTTTTGATGATGGCTATGATGTCACAGTATATATATAGGTTTAAAGTCTCTTGATTTCTCAGATTAATACTTATTGAACTATTTACTGAATCAAACTTTTTAGTCCAACAAAAATTGAAAAATATTGTACAGTTCCATCATAAATTCTCTCAAAATTGTAGGTTACTTAAAAAAGGAATACTGAATATAAAATTGGAAAACCGATACGTATATTCATTGCAAGAATAAAATAGTTAAAAATGTTCAATAGAAATAAAATGTGGCATACATTTTTAGAATATGTTAGACTATTTGATTTAGGATTATCTTTTACTTCGAATAAACAGTAAACTAAACGTATTTAGTATCTAGCTAACACCTGATGTCCTAAAATGTCAAAATATGATTCTATATTTCATACCAAGCATACGAAAACATTATTTTATGTCACACCGTAGATGTATGTTAAAACATTTTTCCAAAAATATTAATCTTGTAAGAACAGTACAGTGTGTAATGTTAAAATGATAAAACATTTTTAGTGACATTAGACACAGATGATAAATGTTTAATAGCCACTAAACACTTTATCGCGATTGCCCAGCTAATATGGGATAGGAATAGAATGATTGTCGCGGCCGCAGTTACAGCTCTCGGAGTTGTGAAATAACAGGCTCTCTCTAATGTTTACTATTGGTTTATAGATATTTGATACTTGATATCACTGTGTCAAAGCACCATGGCAGTGTTGATTAAAAAAAGTGCAAAATTAGTGCCACAAGTTTAATGAGGTAAGTGACAAATGATGCTTTGCTAGTTACGATACCCTGAACCATTTATCAGCATCGTTAATTGATAAAACAGCTGGGTCCAAAACTTATAATAATTTTTATCAAGATCACACCAGTAACCTTTAAGTTATGATGCTGATACCGCAATAATATAAAGGTTAAGTTGAACTCTAGTTGTACATCATTAGGCTGGTAATCCTTTAGATCCCTAAAACAAAATCTTAAAATTAAAAAAAACTTTGTTTTTCGGCTATATACTTTAAACGAAAGGTCCAATAAAAGACAGAGGGTTTTTTGTGCGCTTAATTTTAGCCCACTTCTAGAAGGGGTAGGAACTTTAAATTTTGCAAGGATCTTAGATAGATATCATAGTTTGTAAATTTTTATGACTTAAATAAAAAATTTTTTAAAATGTAAAATATTTTTGGTTCTTTCATATATCTCTTGAACGAGATGTCTTCAAAAACTAAGAGTACCTTACCATACGGATTTTTGAAGATCTATATCTTTGTCAATGTGACTTTTTATCGTAACTTGTTCCCTTCATAAAAAAATCTTTTTTTAATTTTTTTAAATCCCTACCATATTACGTTATTATAGTACATAGAGTACTAATATTTGTAAAAACCTCACCCTAATCACCCCTAAAAGGAAAACGTAATAACTTTACAAGATCTTTAATGAATAAATGAAAACTTATTAAATATGGGAAATTTAGTTGTTTTTCCTTAAGTTCTGGATTGCTCTTTGTATGCCTTGTGTAACTTACTAGGGATGCTACTTCTAATCCACTTCTAGCAGTGCTAGACACTTGAAATTTCGCATGGACCTTCCTTCAGATCCACAACCGACAGGAAAACTGCCAAATATAACAATTTCACATTACGACCCGGGGAAAAAATGTTAAAATTTTCCCATATCAAATGTATCCTACAACTTTGGTCATAAGACATTTTCTCGTATTTTGACTTTTTCACCCCTAGATAACGTTACATTTTATGAAAATTCCCTTTTTATGCACATTTTGATTTCTTGTTGCGTTATTATAGTACATAGAGTGTTAATATTTTACATGCACCTTCATTTTATAACCATAAGTGAGAATACGTAATAATATTGCAACTTATATATCATTTTAAAAATGTTAACAATTTTTTGTAAGTAGTAAGAAAATGCCGGTTCTGGGTCAAGTTATAACCAAGGGTTTCGTATATTACTTTCAGATCTATGACTTCCTGTTGAGCTAGAAACTTGCGATTTCTTAAGAACATTTATAAGATATCTTTATTAGTAATTGAATCATCAGATAGACTTGAGAATTTTATGATCGTTTCTATGAGACCACTATTAGTAATCGAATCACCGGATTCCAAATTTTAACTTTTTCTCACGCAAAATAAAACATACAATTTTTAAATTAAAATTTGGTGTTTTTTATATCTTTTTAATTAAAAGGTTATATCGAAAACCAGAGGGCATCATTGGGCATCAACTTAGAGATACTGACAGTTTCTTTGCTATTGGTTACTTGTAAAAAATGGTTTATTTCAAAAGTAAATTACACAGCTGTTTATTGAAAATCAGAACAATAAAACCACCATAATTGTCTGAATTAAAGTTAAATGAGTTATGTCAACTTAAGGTTCTTCAATTTACACTATAAAAATATATCTGATTCGCATCCGAGGCATGCCAACGCTGGTAAATCTTTGGGTACATATGTGTATATGTGATGAACCATATTTTTCGTCATACTGCAAATAAAATGAAACAAACTCGTAAAACAAATTATTACTTGATTTAGTATCAATAGTTGTCGACAATATTTGTCACTTTAGATTAATCAGCTGTTATGTTACTTACATTATAGCAGTTCTTTCTCGATTCTTGATTTTTTTAGGTTATGTCAGTGATAGTTATTATTATCGGTATTTCGATCTCAACCATTCGGTAGTCGAGTCGATATCCAGAACGTCCGATATACACAAAAAATCGATAGTGATTGTTGCAGTTACTTTATCGATTATTTACAATTCAATGCTGACCTGAAATCAAAAGTTCATCAACAATGATCTTTTGCTGCCTATGACTAAAAAAATCATTAGAATAATAGGTTTAATCCTAGGAAGAAAAATAATGACTTTTTCTCTTCACACGTATCTAAAACACATGTTTTTGAAGCAGTATGATGAAAATGAGTTTTTGTTTTGTTTAACCAACTGTTGTGTACAAACTGATGTTTTACAAAACGTTTAGTGATTAGTCTCTTGAATAATCAATCGTAAAGTTGCGTCAAGTGTTGTCATTCAAGAGTATTATCGGGTTGAATATCATACGCAACCGATTATCGCTATTGATTGAATCCATATCTCTGGAGGAAACCATGGATAACTTAAAAACAAACAAAATCAATCTAATTAAGGAAAAGCGATTTAACTTTGCTACAACAAAAAGGAATGTTAATTTTGAAACTGATTAAAGTAGTATTAAAACATTATCGGTGCAATTAAAATCATTGCAGTTACACTTGTAAGTTAAGTCTTCCTCACATGGAATTAGTATTTATGTATAATTACAGCAGCTAATTAGTTGAATTAACACAACCATTAGCCACAGGGAACTAGCTTGAGGCAATGCCACTGCAACTCGATATCCGATTCTAATTAAAACACAGCTTTATTAGTTTGCACTCATTAATTACACTGGACATGTGTGAGATTCAATTATCCGCTGGATTACCGTTGCCATAAGGACTCTGGATTGTAGTTTGTTCCGACAGGATTATTTCTTTCGCTGTTTGTTTTTACGTTTCTTTAAAACAGAAGAGATTTTATGTCGGTTGAATTAATTAAATTAAACGGATTATAATGTCACGGTTGACCCGTAATTTTTCGAAACTAGTTTAAAATTTATACTAGTTTAAACACTACGACAAAATTCGTACCAATTGTCAGGTCATTCGAGTTCCCATTTCCAAATAGAAATGGATAAATTTAATCCTAAGTTTTATAGAACTGTGAATTATTTCACAAAATATGATCTCCTAGACTTTGCTTTGATCTCTTCCATTTCCCTTTTTTGTATTTTTATTTCACAAAATAAACATTGAGGATATGGCTAGTGACACCGTATATATGAGTGTACTAACAATAAATGTACTTTTAATGATTCGTTGGTGATATTGACTTGGTTATTACTATGTTTGTCAATTTCAAGAATTCGTTTTAGTCTTATTTTATATCTTACTAAGACATAAGATTGTATTATTTTTCCTTTACAAATGCTTACTATCTTCTTAACTTGTAGTTTTGCGGCCAAAAATATAAAGCTATGGATCACAAAAAAATCATGGGTTATATTTTTTCAAAGGAGTACGAATTTATTCGTTTGTTAAAATATATTAAATGATTTAAAATACAGTATTTACAAATCTACATATAGTATTTACTTTAGTTTTTTACTTACACTGATATATACTACATTTTATTTTCGAGCATTTCCACCCCATTTAGCCATTGTATGTAGCAAATAATTGACAAAGCTGAATTTCAAACTTTGGCAAATAGGACTAAAACTGCCGCTAAAAGTGTGACAAAAACTTTTGTGTAGTTAATCCAGTAGGCGCTAAATCCGTTGATGTTCCACGTGGTAGATTATAGCTGCATAATCCGTGTGAAAATATGTTTGCGCATTGCTCTTTGCATTGCAATGAAAACTAAAACATCAATGGGTTTTACGGTGAGGTTTACCTTCTATTGGTGATATTTGGTTTTTACTGTCACTTTTATTCCCACACAATACATAGATAGCTTGATACAGCATATTTGTCTGGTTTATTCAGTACAATTTTTTTCTTGATTGAGCGTTTAAGGTTAGTTTAAGGTTGTATTATCAAACGTTATGGGAAGAAGATAAATGTCTTAAAAACTACTTAAGTATACACAAAACTTTGATCTAATTAACGAAATTATAGTTTCCTAAAAACATATGGTAAATACATCCGTCGCAGCAGACCTGCGTACTCAGCGAATTTCAAAATCAATAACATAAAAATAATAATATATGACAAGTTTTATCATTATCTGTCGATAAATATGAGAGTTATTTGCCTATTCTCTATAAGATTAACATGGGAAAGAGTATGCAGGTTTGCTACTGTGAGGAATCCATGCTGTGTTAATCCATAAGATTAACATTGGAGCCCCAAAATACAACGTACTGTGTTTAGATTTTTTAATATCTCGGTAACCGTTGGAGATAGAGAAAAACTTTAAGGAGGTAAATTGTGTAGTTTTTAAGGTGATTGTAATAGTGAAAGATAAAATTAAAAATTTTTTTAATTATATGAGGAAAACGCAAAAAACCATTTTCGGGGTAAAAAGCCCCCTAACTACCATGATTGACCGATATGTCTGGTTTAAGAACTCGTCCGATCAAATTCAGGAATACACGAATATATATATAAATTTTGACAACTATTGTATTTGGTCTCTAGACACCTAAAGAAGAAAAATAACATGGTCCCGGGCTTAAGTCTTTCCACGAGACTTACGGTAATAGCTTCTTCCCTATGGGAAATTCGCTAAAACAGAAATTTAACCCTGAAAAAAAGGATGGAGTACACAGCCATGAATGGCTGTTATATACCAAGTGCAGAATCACTACACAGAACCCAGACTACAGTAGAATATCCGAATATCCGAATGACAACCATCCGAATCGATATTTAGAAGCGTGAGCGGGTAATATTAAGGTTACGTGAGATGCACACGACGATCGGAATCTTTGCAATAATATGCACATATTACAATATGTGTATCTCACATAAGTATGTCATGCGATATCATAATTTACTATTTATAGCTATTGAATATACAATAATTCGATCTTTTACTATCCTAATCATTCTAATATCCAATTTCTTGGGATAATCGGAGGTCTACTCTGATTTATTAGTACGTCAAAGTTTATGAGACACAAACAATGTAATAACGCGTTTTAAATTCCAATCTTTTGAATCAGATTTCAATTACGAATGCAGGAAGACGTCAAGAGTGGAGTCGTTCTTTAGTGAGGTCGAGGTAAGAACTAGTTGGAGTAACCGAGGAAAAAGTTTGGTGTCTCCAAGGATAAAATCAACAGCACGGGTAACTTTTATGGTGGGGGAGAAGTTAGACGTGGTTACGAACGTTGAGTTCCACAGCATAGATTAGGTTACAAAAAAAATCTAGGTGAAACATTGTTAATATAGCAATAAATGGAATATATAAAACAAAATACTGTATGCATAAATTAACCATGACCCAAAATTGCTGTCCTATTCAAAGTCATGGTTATTGATCATATCTAAGTACCACATTATTTGGCCCAACAAACTCAATTAATACCAGGACGTGTCAAATCAACTTACTTTCTCTCTAAAAACGCTTAAAAACAAGATATTCCGCATTATGAAAACAAAGTTAATTGAGAGGAAAATTAATATCGTTTGAAATGCATGCAGGTTATTTGAAATGAAACCAAATATTCGGGGGGTTTCGAGATAATGTTTCTTTTTTTGCGTCCAATAACAAAATTAATAAAAAAAATTAAAATATACTTACATTGAAATCAACCCTGAGTAAATAAATTAAAGAAGTAAGTTTAACAGTAATTTAATTACTTTGTTTTCCAGATTTTCCCACGTAGTAGTTTGCTCAACGTTTCGCCATCATTTCTGTTGACCTCAGGAGGTGACTCTACGTTATACAGGGTGATCAACTCACGGAGGCCACCATTGGGATATCGGATTTTTTTAAACTTTCAGCGGTCCTAGTTTCTAAGCGGTAAAGCTTATCAAAATAAGACCAAGAGTAAAAAAGTCTTAAAATTCCATGTTAAGTCCAAACCCATAATAAAAAACAGGGGTTCCCATTAGAAATTTAGAAGTTGACCGCCATTTTGGAAAATGGCGGCCATATTTTGAAAAACGAAATCAGTATTTTATATCGCTTTAAAAAATGAAGGAATGTTCCCCATTTAATGTTTTCTCTAAATTTTACAGTTTCCGATATCCCAATGGTGGCCTCCTTGAGTTGACCACCCTGTATAGTTGCACTGGTTTTTAATAGAATTTGTAAAAAAACCGAACGTGAAATTTGACTGAATCAAAATTTGTTTACATTCACGAGGCTTAATCGAAAGATGGTCAGAATTTCATCAGCTGTTTAGTAAAGCTCGTTAGGACTTGAGGTCGAACCAAATAGACGGAGCCTGTGTATAGTGCGGTAGTTCTACCCAGGAACGAGACAAGACCTGTTCATTGTTAGTTTTTTTTATCATTTCCATAACTAATGTTATGGAACACTGCACCCTTTTAGGCTCTGTGTCAGTTCATAAAAAAATAAATTCATTTTTAAAACATTATCTAGTTGATCGAATTGTGAATCTTAACTGTTTTCAAACCCCCTTTAATACACACCGAATGTGTTTAGAACGAGTTCAAATTACAAATACGGTACAGAAGATTTAAATCTATTATTCTAGAATTATATATAATTTATTATACTACATATTAATATTGTAACGTTCTAGTTAGAAACGACACCAGTTTTGGTTGATATACACCAGAATTTGAAGTAATCTCGGTCAATACATGAAAACATGTAGCGGCGTATTCACTCAAAAATGTATAATATGGTTCCGGGTTTATTTAGTATTTCTTATATTACTTGTTTTGAAGTTATTACATCTGTAATATTATAAAGAAGGGAAGGTTTCTGTATATTTCTGGGTTTGTTTGTTGTGGCAAGTAAACGCGAAAAATACTGAATCGACCGGTTTGAAATTTTACACAAAGGTAGATCTTAAACTCATGCAACACATAGGCATACTCATTTCTTTAAAATCCCCTCGGGATACGCGCCAACCTAAGTTTCAATGTCTTCATTTTCAAAGAATGAAAACATAAATTAAATGTCAACAGCTGTGAACACTAAAATTTGACAGTTCGGGAAGAAGAAGAAGAAAGAGCTGCCGTGACCATCCTAGGTATAAACTTTTACATTTTCTAATGTCAACATCCGTTTACACTACTGTTGAAAGTTCGGGAAGAAGAAGAAACAACGTTCATTTTTATAGATAAACAGCTGGATCGAAATTAGTATTACCGAAAATTGTAGACTTTAAGTTTTCTCTCTTTTTCTGTCTCTAATACGTTATTCCTTATCTTTCCAAACATTATTTATAAGGCGGTACTTTGTCATGATGTATTCACTCGTGTTTGTAAAAGTAATAGTATTTTAACTCAATAAAGTATGTTTATTAATTAAATATTAACGTTTTAGAATATTTATTTCATGCCGGCGAGAAAAGGTAACCTCTCTCAAGCATTTTTTACCCGCGGGAAGCACTGGTACTTAAGCTAGTACATCATAAACGACTCGTTCCATGTCCAAACATCGTTCGGTTCCGACAATATTCCTCAGTCCCTCGGTTCCAACAATGAGCATTGTTACATCTACGGAACGGTGGTTTCGAAAGTGGAATAACCGGTGTCAGTGTATTACAGAAATGAATCGCATATGATGAATCAAGCGCGCGCGCGGTGGCATGCATGCGCGTGGGGAGGCGTCGCGACGTTCAGTACTTACGTAACCTCCGTGGCGGCAGCGTCGCGACGTGTTCACGCACGTACGTCGTCTACCACTGCTGTTACATGTGATAAACACGACGTTCGCGAGTGTGCCGTGTACATTTGGACGTGCAATGAGCATGTATTTGTGTACACATTGAGGATAGCATATTATAAGGTATTTTTTATTTTTTCTCTAAAATATTTTTTCTATTTCAGCAAAAAATTTAGATAATTTAGATTTAAATTAGTTATTCCACTTATAAAATCTATAAACGGTTTAATAGTTACAATTTATTTGTGTTATAAGCTGTTTAGGAGTGAGTGTGGGAGTTCGGCGTGTGTACTACAGTCCTCTATTTCACTCTAATAATAAATGGAATTTAATTTAAAATTTTTAACTAATTAATTTTTAATTATTTTAAACTCCTCTGCTTACATACCTAAGAAATAAGAGTTTCTATTGTGAAATTTGGAGCTTCAATTTGGGAGGAAATTTAGCTGACCATTTATCCTATACTCTAAATGTATGAATGTATTTCGTATTCAACGTACTTAGAAGTCACAGAGTAAAGAACATGTTTCGTTCAGAAAGGCAAATTTTATATGTTAAAAACTAATTAATAATTTAAACTAATTATATATGTGTAAAACTAAATTTAAATTTATTTTAACTAATTTAATAACAAATGATAAACACGCTTTATGAAACACAATTTCATTGATAGATAATTTAAAGTATTTTTTTCTTCAATTTAATAATAAATAATAGTGTTCACAAAAAAATAAAAAATATACTCTTAAGTATATTTTATCCCCTCAATAACTCTTCTACGTAACTGAACTAACTTAGCTAACATTCTTTTAGGCCTATATTCTTAACATATTTATTAGCTTAAAAAATTTACTTTAATAATTTCCGTTTTATAAACTTTTGAAATTCAATTGAACTACAGATTAGAAGTAACTTAAAGTCCATACAGAGTTTTGCTTAACTATTTTACCACATTTATTTATTAGCGAAAACGTTTTATTCAAATATAAAGATAGACAAAAATATCTCGTATTTTCCGGACGAAGGAATATAATTTAAAATGACTCAAGATAGATTAGTTTGCCGGTTGGTTTAACATACAGGGACAACAAAGGGGTTGGAGTAAAGGAAATTCGTCCATCTATGTAGTAGTGGTTGTATAGAGCTAGTATTGTCTACTTTGATGTTACTTTGACATTTCAAACCTAAAATAAAACCATCCAACTTCAGAGTAAGTAAAAAATAAATAACTCTAGTTTCACTTTTAACCATAATTTTCAACCGGTATTACCGTATACTTGAAACTAATGTGAAACAAATATATTTATTTTATTTTACATTTTCCGCGTCAGGTAAGGAGTATTATATTTAAATATTGTTATAAAATTACAATTTTTAAATTTACGAAATAACTATAATTTACTCACATTTAAAAAGATACAATTTTCCACAACTGAAGATATACAGACATTTGAGGAAGTGAGAAATAGGTTGTATAGTTTTAAATGCTAATAATTAGTAACATTATTATTAAGAAGAGAATCATGACCGTGGAAGGTTCATGTAAGGTTGAGCTGCCTCGTTTGACACCTTTAAGTCCACCTTGTTAGAGAAGTAAGTGATGAGTAATCATAATAAGTGGCAAGGATGTTTCTCAAAATACGTTACATTACCCAGAATACAAGTAGACGAGTTAAAGTTGCCATTGTTAAGAGTTCTTGTTACTCAACTGATAATTCATAATTGATATCTCACGTAAATGTCAGACAGTCCTAATTGCAAATTACATCGACACCGGTGGAGGTAAAAAGACTGGGATGGTGGCATCATCCTGTAATCCAGCTACTTGGAGGTCACGAATTGTGGATAGTTATGAGCGGTGGTGTTCTCTTGTGTGGATTAACGTCCACACTATTGAATACTGCGTTAATCCGCAAAGACCATTCTCATGATTAGACCAATTCGTAATTCAGAGGCCGTGGTTCGGATTCCACGTTAAACTGTAGGTCCATTAATTGCCATCGGCTGTTGGGCTATTAATTTAGTCCTGTCTAAGGAACATGTCAGCCTTAGTCAGTAACAAGACTACAAGATCGCGCCACAATCATCTTACACTCAATCCTCATTCATACTTGGCTTAAAATACCTACCTTGTAGTATGGTCACCATTTCAAATAATCTAATCTAATTTAATCTAATCTAAAGAAACTATACTCGGTCCCTACAATTTGTATAGGCTGTCTACATTTACCATGGCTGATGAATAAAAGAATTTGATATTTCTTAAAGAAAAGTTTAGGTCGTTCCTGTCTGAAGTTTTGAGAAACTTCCAGCTTTCTTCGACATGGAAAGTATTTTGGGATTACAAATGTAGCTAACCCAGTGGCCAGTGGGAGTCGCAAGTTCGCTTGGATAGTGGGAGTGAGGTTTCACAAGAATACTCAGTCCACTTTGTTTTCTGGGCAGCCTGGTGAGTAGGCATGCCGCGCCGAGTTTTGAATGCTTGCCTAACCTCGCCGCGGCCGCTGCCAGGACCCGAAATAGCACCCTCTGAAGGAAATTGGCCCAATTAAGGGCTAACTGTGTCACCAAGAAATGGTTCACCTCAAAAACCACGAAATATGCTTCATAATTGTTTAGACGTACATTACGAACAGAGTGTTTAGAAAATTTTTTCGCTAGGGTAAAAAATAGGTAATATCAGAACTTTAGTAACGATTAAAATTTTTAAGATTTCACATGAAAGTGAATTATTTTTTGATGTACGAGTCTAATGTGTGTAATGTTTAATGCGTTACCAATTATTGGTTGGGTAGCTTAGTAGTAACAATTACCTACCCCAAAGTCCCAAATTGTATTTCAGAACCATTATTTACTATTATTTCGAAAGCCTAAACACCTAGATAGTTATATAATCACTTACCAAATGATTGGCATCTGCCCTGCAGGTGTCAACTTTGTTAAAATTCCTTACAGGAACCGGTTTCGGTCTTTTAACAGACCATCATCAGCCGACGAAACAGGTATCACATGACACATCAAATTCTCCACCGTCGGTGTTCATCAAGATAAAACATTTAAAAAAATCATTTTTCACACAATCACGACATATATTCACAAATTACGTAAAAACAAAGAACTATTTACACAGGATCTCCAATATGTCAACTATTTCATTGTCTGAACCGCTCACAGGAATGATTGTAGCGCTACTCAAAAAGGGTTTTTTAAATGTTTTATCTTGACGAACACCGACGGTGGAGAATTTATTGTGTCATGTGATACCTGTTTCGTCGTCTAATGGTGGTCTGTTAAAAGGCCGGAACCGGATCTTGTAAGGAATTTGAACAATATGACACCTGACGGGCAGATGCCATTCATTTGGTTAGTGATTATACATTATTTACTCATAGGAGAATCAACAACTCTAAAAAAGGTGACATTTAGGTTTAAGGATACTCACTAAATGCAAATTATTTATTTTTACCATAGAATACCAAAACCGATTTCGCATGTAATCACACTTAATTATCGTCAATTATACTAATTAGAGTAATCTCTAATTACGTTAGTAAACTATTTAAACTTAGGGAAATGGTCCAGTCATTTTCACCATATCCTCAATTTTACTTTTAATTCAAAACACTGCGTCCATAGGAATTGAGTCTGTATAAAACGAATCGTAGAAGTTTCAGTTTTGCTTGTAATAAAATGTTTATTATTTAGAGTTGGAGTAAAACTATTTATAAAATAAAATAAATTGTTTTATTTGAAAACATTTTATATAATTACTACATTATAAAATTTCACTAATGCATTTCCTGTGCGAAAAATTGAATGTTTTAGTTCGAAAGGAAAAGAAAAATTCCATAACAAATATGTAACATATATAATGATTTCATTAATTGAGTTTATAGTTTTTATCCTAATTGCTGCAATACACATCTACACTGGTGTAACTAACCATTACAGAACCAATTGCAGACCGCTCGGAGGCAAAACTGATGTTTTCCGTTTTCCGTGTTTGATGAAACATGTATCAAATTACCGTTTTCTCTTTGAAAGAGCAATTATATCATGTAATTTTTTTAGAACTTTTTAATCAAAAATTAAAGTAATTTCCACCCTAAAAATGTATATAGCTCTGTTACACGGCATTGGAGTACATTATTACAGCATGCATTTGCAATTGCAGGAGAGAAAATATAGGTTTTGTTGGATATTCGTTTGAACTCATCGACACCAAGCTTCACTCTAATAGAGCTTTACCGATGACACGAAAGTTGGCTTGTTGTTGGTGAATAATTCGGAACCGTTGAACTAGATTAATTAGGCTCGGAAACCACAAACTTGAAATACGAAGAGTTATATATAGATATTCAATATTTATTATTTTTGTCAAAGGTTCAAACTGATTTTAAGATTAAGTATTGTATTTTATGTTGTAAGAGAACGTCCGGAAAAACGTCTTGCTAAAACCTATGTGGGAGGATCAGAATACGTTATTCTTCGTCACAGATCAAAAAAAGATATACAAAATTAAAAAGTAAGAAATTTCTAAAAAAACATTATCTTCCTGCGTTTTGGCAAACGTGTGTTGAAAATATCGCCTTCAGATTATTCGTATTGTTGTCGCCACAACAATGCGCACGTATATGCGACAATGCTTCCCGTCGCTAGTCTCACAGGCTTAGTAAAAAGGTTTCCTGGTTTCAAAAACTAACATTTTGGATGTTTTTAAAAAGTTCGGAAGCCTCTTTTACCTATGCTATGTAACCTCGATGACTAAAGAATCCTGCATAGCAGATCGAGGTAAACTGACACAGTATTAGTTAAAAAATTACTGAAGAAAAAACTGGTCATCAACGCAAGAATCCCAGACTCAGGTACAGAGTCCGTCTTGCTAACAACTTGGCCACCAACTTACATAAATAAAGAAGTAGATAAACAAAGATATGATGAATGTATTCATCTCAATAAATGGCGAACGTAGTAATTTGAATAATTTACTGATACTTCAGAACGTAACAAACAGTTCAAGTTTGCCATTTTCTTGACTGGGACGGTGGTGTCGTACTGTATCTTGGAGGTCATGAGTTGTGAGCAATGGTCGGTGGGTGTAGTGTTCTCTTGTGTGGATTAAGGTCCGCACTATTGAGTGCCTCGTTCATCATATACTTATACTAGAGTATAATATACTAGAATATATCCATTGACATACTGAAAAATAATACTATAATTTAACCTCAGTAAGAAATGTGTGGTATTGAATAGGAGGGAAGGTTGTTCGTTTTGTCAAATTCCATCACGAAAGTATATCTCAATTCTTTAATAAATGGTACCATATCTTCACTATTTACGAATTTTTCCACAAGAAAATATTGATTTTCGCTTAATCTTTAGTATCATAACGGGGTAGGTAAGAAACAGTAAAAGTCATTCAGATCTTTCTTTAATAGATTTCCATAAACGTAACAGGCCGCGAGTGTAAGCGTAATGCTCCGTAAATTTTGATATATAAAGTTGAAGCTGTTTTGGTGTCTCTTTAGTTCCTAATAGTTAAAGAATTTTTATAATAATTTAATACCATGAAGCAATATGAGAACACGTTTGAAATATTAAACGTTTTCCTCATCCAGCAGGAAAATTAGTTTTCTACTATTTAGGTAAAACACACAAATAATGAAACTCTAATTGAAGCAAATCATTTAATACCGTGACTAGCTTATTCAAAATGATATAAAATATCATTTATTTTTCAACAATTTCCTCATATTTATTCCGCATGAAATTGGCCATGATTAGTGTTCGTGGGTGGTTATAAATGCTCTAGGAGGAAATTCACCTCGTCCGGGAAATGATGTGTGCTAAAACCAATGGGACGACGGAGAACCGCCGAGTCTGTGACTAATTTTGAGAGAACAGCTCGCTGGCTTACGTTCTGGCAGAGGTCCCGGAGCCGCTGCTCGTGCGTGTGCGTGTGCGTATGCGTGTACATACGTGTTCTCATTTCGTACGTTTTGGAACAAGTAAAAATGCCAAAATCCTTCGGTGACACTTTTCAAATGTCTAACGAGAAAATCAAGTCATCCGGAATCATGTTCCGTGTTTCTTAGATCACGTTGTTTCTTTCAAACCTTAGATTGGCATTAGATATCTTGGATTCCAAATTCCTTTAACGTCTTTAGTCTTCAGTCTTCAGCTATGCTAGAAATGGTTATCACATGTTGATACACTTACCACTTTCATTCTTAGAACTAAAACTAGATTTAAAATCCAAGTAGAGTTTCTTTTATTCGCACTTTAATGCTAAAAGCCAGTTCGACTGTTAAAGGCAACTCCTTTTTTTGCAAACTACGTCATTTGGAAAATCTTAAGTTACGTGGAGGCCATTTTATTAACAACTGATAAAACACAGCTCATAAATTAACTGCTTTTATAACAGTTTATAAAATGGCTGCCCGAAATCGGTTTATAATGGTAGAGATATTTTTTTAACAACATTACAAACTAACTATTCAAGTGATAATAATTTGGATTACCAGCCCTCTAAATTTTCTTCTTTACTACAGTTTTAAAATTAAAGTTAAGCTAAACAATTTTAATTATATTTAAAATTTTCAACGTGTATAAGAAATGGTCAACGTGTATTTACTAGTATATATGTTTAAGTGTTGTAGGTGTGTGTAAATATTAATCACATTCTCTTTGAGAATTAAAGGTCTAAGTTTTATACGTGAAAAGAAATTCTCTGCCTCAAGGTAATTCTGTTGAGAAGAAGAATTTGCTACGAATTCCGAAGTGATTCAGCCTGGGGTCCTTCATTACTACGGCAATGGTGGTGGAGTTTAAAATGAGTTGGCCAACCTAACTCTCAATATTATTAGATAAAAACAATTAAATATTAAAAACAGTCTTTAAAACGCAGTTAGTATGTGAATCAAATATACATAAAGAGAAAAAATTGCTTTAATCTGTGATTGTCGTATTGATTAATTTAAACTTTGGTTTGGTCCGAGGGGATTAATATTATAGGTTCAAAATAGCTTAGAGCCTTCGAGTAACATTACACAACCTTTGGAAAAGGTTGGAATAAGTATTTTCTTCAAATGTTGTATATTTTTTGCTTAAAGTGCACTAAAATAATATAGTTCTTCAAAATACTAATATTTTATTCATATGATTGCTGTTATGAATATTTAGTGGAGAGCTTTGTGAATCTTTACATAGCTTTATTTGTGTCAGATTACCATAATTATTGTGTTTGAAATGTTGGAACTGAATGGATAGTAAATGTATTATTATTTTTGAGATTGTGCGAAATTTCTACAGCTAAACCACACTCTAGTCCAATCTATGGAGGTGGTTTCTGTATGTTTGTTTGTGGAACTTAAATACGAAAAATACTGAACCGACTGGTTTGAAATTTACAAAAAGGTAGATCTCAACCTCATGCAACTCAAAGGCATATTAATTTCCTTAAAAATGCCCTCGGGCTACGCCCCTTGTACACCCTAGGATTCAATGTTTCCATTTCAAAAATTTCTTGAATGTCAACAGCTGTGCACACTAAAATATGACAGTTCGGAAAACAGAAGACACAGTTGCTGTAAATGTCCTGGATTTCAATGTTTACAGATTTTAACTACACCATATGTCTACACTGTTTTTTACAGTCCAGGAAGAAGGAGAGACAAAGTTAACCTTTGCAGATAAACTGCTGGATCGAAATTAATTATGACGAAAACGGTGGTTTTTCACTTTTCTCCCCTTCACTGTCTCTATTACATTATTCCTCATCATTTCCCAATTTTCCTTAGGTGGTACTTTGTCATGTTGTAGGCACTCGTGTTTATGCATTTTTGAGATCGTGTTTAGTATAAAATACTAGAAATAAATACCTCTTTTAATGTGGATAGTATTTTACACTAAATAAAGTACTTTTTAATAAGTTTCAATTTTCATGTTTTAGAATATTTACTTCACGCCAAAGAGAAAAGGAAACTTGTCTCAAACCTATTTAGCCCGTGTGAAGTACTTGCCCTTTATTGAATCGTCTTTAATCGAATCAATAAAAGAGCCCTTGGTTACACATGTTTGATTGCACAAACCGGCATTGTTCAGACAGCGGGATGTTGGTGTTCACACAACTTGGTGCTCCATTGTCTTGTTGGAGAGAGAGGCAGAAGAAACTCTTACCTTCAACAATAGTCATTATTTATCAAATGTCATAATAGTCTAATGTTCCAGTTCATTTTATGAGTTGGTAACGGAGAATTAATTGATAGAGTTGTTTTCTTTTTTCTTCTTCTAATTACATGTAAGGGAAAAACATCGCCAAAAAAACATTTTTCTATAAATTATTGATTAAAATTACCTGTTTCTTCCTGAAAACTGCAATATATAACACTTAGCTATTTTAAATATTGATTGATGTAACAAAATAATAAGTGACTGCATGTACCAACTGGAGAAGCTCCTAATTCTAGTTTTTAATTATTGAATTTTTTATTTTTAGTTTAGCCTATAATTTTTTCTAATTTATAATTTAAACCTTATCAACCAATATGGAACTGGGGCCTTCTAGATATAACTGTGAGTAGCCTAAAATTACTCTTGTAGTGTTTTTTAATCACTGAGTTCCCAACAATTGTATTTTTAACATTCTTTCCTGTATCTCCTCTTTCACTTCAGATAAACAGCTGAGATTTTTTCTGCTTATTTAGTGTTATAATATAATACTACTGTAATAGAATAGGGAGGATATCTCCATGGAAACACAAGATATAAAATTATAACTAAAAATTTTCTGGTTTATTAAAATATACTGTGTGGTTATTTAGCAAAATGTCGATACATTTTGCTAATTTTCACATTCAAAAGCATAGAGAGACGTTCTTCCCAAATAGCTAATAGCATTTTTAATACCCTTCTAATATTTCATATTAACAACATAAGCATAACGAACACATGTTACTTTTGTTTTGGGACAATTATCTTGGGTCTGTCATGCGGTTAGAAAATAGTAATTTAGTTCTAATTCGGAGTAGAAATAGTATAGAGGTATCAGGAGAAACACTATACTATTACGTGTTTGGTTTTTGTACTTATACTATTTAAATTTTAGTGTTAATCTAAGAAAAACTAATTATTATTAATTTTATATTCAACGGTGAGCGCGATATAATTTTCATTTCAACAGGTTGTACAAATATCGTTTTAGAACCTTTTTAAGATACTTGTAAGTTTCAACTAACTTTTCCGATTATAGTTTGTCCAGCCCTCAAAGTGAAAAAGTCCAGTTTCAAAGGTAGAAATTTAAAATTTTAGCTATTTATTTACTTAAATTACATAATATTTTAGAGATACATGATAATGAATAATTCTGTAATGACTTTACAGACAGGAACCAATTTTTGTGAAAATTGTCTTGCTTTAAAAGAGGTTTCTGATTAAGCTATTAAACTTGCTTTACACTACTAACTTCCCTATACTCTTACTTATTTCGCCAACTTGCTTTATCTTTTGCAAAAGTAAGACTAATGTAAACTTTTGAAGGCTGAGTACACTCTAATATATTTTTACGTTGTAAAAAAGACATATTAATGTTCAAGAAAAAATATATTTCATAATCAAAACCTTTGATCTTGTAATTTCAAGCTTGCTTTCATCTGAGGTGAAAGGATTTCTGAGTTTCACCTCACTGAGTCTTGTTTTCAGACCAAACTTTCCCAATTGCCAATGATAATAAACCCGCTTTCCCGCTACCTTTACAGTTTAAATAATTCACAAACCCTCCCAACACTCGGCCTTCTGAGTTAGTGATTTTTCATGTTTCTTTAAAAGGAAGTCTCATACAATCGATTGCCCAGGGATTTCTTTTTGAGCCGTTTGATTTTCATACAAATCATTCAACAAACAAGAAAACGTGCGCATTTATGTGTTGATATTTTTAATTTATTTAAAGTGATTCACCAAACTTATGGTGATACAATGCTTATTGCATTCTAATTAAACAGTAGGTGTAATTAATAAAAATTAACATTCGTTTGTGTGAGCCTTTTTTGATAATATATATTTTTTAAATTAAACACCCTCGAGATTGTATTTACCCCCCTTAAGATAATATTTTATATTAACACCTATATTTTTTATTAAAATTTGAAAGGGATCGATAAACTACATCCCTTTTGTTTCGTTAAGTTTATTTGTTCTACTTAGAGGCTATTCTTAACCCATAATTTTTATCTATCCAATGGGATTAAATACAGTCATAGCTCATTAGGAATAGAAGAATATAATTGTAAATGAAATATGTTAGCTAATAAATCTTCATTGTGAATTAAACTTTGCTAAAAAAATCTTTTTGAAATATTGAATTTATACTAGTGTTGTGACATTTTCATTTTAAACTATACACTATTACAGTAAAACTATGTTCTCAGAATCATAAAAGAAACAATAATACAATATTCAATAGCCTACAATGTAATTTTACTTGACGTATGTGATGTTATCAAAAGGTTTTTGTTATTGTACTTTGTTAAAAAAGTTATAAATCAGCATGTAACTAATGGTGATAAGGTTTTAACTGTTTAATTATTCATTTGGTAATTTAATCAAGGTCACCAATTATAATAATACATCTTAAAACCGTGTTTTACTTATGGGAAAAGGTCCATCATTTGGCAACATCTTTATACATTTTATTACAGTAGTGTTTTTTGTTTTTTTGTCCCACCTTCTCATTCCAGGACTTTTTGAACTAGGCCACTTTTTTGGGGAGCGCACTGGTCTAGGGGTAGAGCGCGGGACTGGTGCCCTGGGTTCAAATCCCGCAAACCCCAAAGGCTTTTCGCTATGTGATAATGTCCTACCCTAGGATTAGCCTGAGGTAATCTGAAAAACAGTTCCGGGTTCCTGATAAATAGTTAAATGTAGTTTATTGAAGTGTTCAAAGTCTAAATATTATAACCGAATATTAATTTGATACCATATGTTAATTATTTGTATACATATGTATACATATTAAATACATTTATGTATTTATTATACATAAATGTATTTAATATTTGCTAACTCAATTACATTACAAAGCAGTTTTGGCAACTAAAATCTAATAATATAAATTAGGAAATTATCCATTGATAAATAGGTGTAATAGTTGATTATAATATAAAATATATTTACTATAAGTGATATATTATAAACATGAAATGTGATAACAAGCTTTAGGTTCGCGAAAAACTTGTAACACACTTGCTATGTGGATCACGATCTGTCAACGTTTACCCAGCTAGGGAACACAAGTGATAATATAAAATATTGCGTCTAAACTAAAAATATCTGTATTTCAGGATTATGCCGTAAAGTATATTTTAAAAATACTTACGCAGAACAGCTGTCTGTAAAAATTAAAAACACAGTCTGTAACAAATTATTGTCCATAGGGATCCATATTTTAGTCTATTTTCTCATTCCTTTGAAGTGTGTATTGTGAGCCCTCAGTTTTTATAAACCAAACAGTGGATTAAACGGCTAAAGACTTTTTTAATGAGGCAATATAAATGTAAGACTCGAAGTCGAGCTGAGAACACACTGATTCTTTAGTCGAACCGACTCGTGCATTTGGGAATCCACGGTAAATAAGGGGATTGTGCTTAATATTGTATTATCTTATTTGCATTTCATTTACAATTCTCTTACTAAAAGGTTAAACCGGAAAACTGATACTTAAATGTTCATAAGGAGAGTAAAAAAACTAAAAATCAATAAATAATGCGTCTGATTGAAATATATTTTCATAAAATGTCACAATTATTTAATTTATAACACGAATATAATCTCAATGTAATTATAAAAAATCACAACTAAAAAAATACGTTTATTTAGATAAAAGTCTAAAAATGATCGTATAAAAGTATAATGCAGTATAAGGCTATGAAATGTGTCTCATAAATATTGGGAATGATGATAAATATTTTATCTCTAAAAAAACGTAAAGTATAATTTGTTAGTCAGTCAGTATTCAAGGTATCAAATTCCACGTATACCCAAAATGAGTAGACTATATTAAATATGAATTTCATCCTAACAAAACTTATTTATGTTTTAATAGTCTCTATTGTAACTGTATTTCATTTACCAAAGACAATTTAAATCGAATATTGAAATTGATTGAAATATAAATTGTCTTTGTTTTTACTAAAAGCTCAAACAAAAATCTATTGTTACACATTTATTTTAATGGTGGTAAACTGTATAATCTACATAAATCAAATTGGAGATTTGTCTGTAAATTTCACTAAGCTATTCATTGTTTAGTTAGTTTTACGTTTCGTGCGTTAGAGAAGCCGAAACAAGTATTATCTCAATTTGTGTCTGTCTATCTGTGACCCTCCAGGAAGTATTTTACGCCATCTTCTCCTAAAAAACGGGAGACCTGATAACAATGAAACTTATTTCATGCATTCTCTATATTTCAGATAAGGGGTTTCAATGCTTAAAATTGTCCGGGGCTCATTTAAAAGTATAAAATAAACATTTAAAACCCCACTTTTTACGCGAAATTAATCGAATTTTGCTTTCGGTTTTCAATAAATCACCTACTGGTAATAATCAGCTGTCATTATAGTTTTTTTAGAATGATGTGATGTATAAAGTGATTTAATAGAAAAAAACAAACACCTGTCAAATTAAAATGAATATTAGTTTTTACTTGGATCATTAAATTAAATTCACGTCGAAATTAAACTATATTAAATTTTTATCTTGACGTATAACGTATTTTAATAATTATAAATATTTTCAATCTCTATATTTAAAATTGAATGTATGTCTGTCTGTCTGTATGTTTGTATGTATGTATGTCCTTTATGCGTTGCCAAACTACTCATCCGATCGCCATGAAATTTTAGGAAGTTGCTCTATATGTGTCCGTATTATTTCAGAAATATTTTCGAATAAAGTTTTTTTTATGGCGTTTTAATTTCTTATGTTAATTATGGAGAGTAAGTTTGTTTACATTATGTCTACAATGAAAACATTTGATTTCTTTACATTTAGCATCTTTACCGTATTTTAGCATATCATATGCTTTATAAACTATGAACTATAAATTATTTTAATAAAATGTTAAACAGTTAAAAATTATGTTTCACGTTTTTTCGTTTTGGGTGATTATTATTTATATATTTCACGTGATTATATTTATATATACATACGTTTATTATAATAATCAGCTGTTGTATATCTTTCCTATAAAAGCCGTATTACAGTTAGGTTTCGTTTGGGTTTGGATTGGATTCGAAAATTGTGAATGAATCCACTCATTTTGTTTTATTGGAGATGTTATTTATCGTTTATTGTTTCACTATGTACATACATTAGACTCAGAATAAATACCTTTCAAATGAAGCCGTGGTTATAATACGTATAATGTAATATTAATTTTATTATAAGTATCCTTTCCCCCTTACCCGTACGAAGTACGAGCGTACGTACTGCTAGTGTACGTATAAAAGGCTTAAGGCAGATTCCCTTCAGTGATGCATTAATGAAGCATTCATCAAATGACAAGCTAGTCGGAACTGGACCACACATGCATAAAGCACAGGGTGAATGCCCAACATGCGTTGGCCGACTGAATAAACCAGACAACCCAATACTCCAAATTGCCACACTCAATGCATAAAAGCTGATAGTCGGTTTATTTCAAGCCGTGCTTTTTTTCAATTGAATAGAAAGCTTGTAGTTGAAAAACAACATAATATTATCATTGACATTCTGAAAAAATAATCGAACCAGTTTTTCTGAAAACATGACTTTAAGATTATTTATTATTAGATCATTTCTATTTTTTAAAAGCATATTCCATCACCACCCTTTCCTGATTCTGTTTTACTAGAGAATACTGTGGATTAAAATCTATAACCTGAAATATTTACCGTTTACAATGCCCTCTTTCCTACTATCTTCATTGAAAAGTATATTTTCCAGTATTTACACGTCTCTCTTTTATCTTCCTCAATTTTTTGTGAGCAAATTTTAGGGACTAGTTACTTTGTTTCAGTTTGTATGAGGGTTATTAAAGTTAAGTAAGCTTTTTTAAGAATACGTTTTTTGCTAGATTAAAGTTATAATACCAGCTGTCTTCAATCCAATGTTCTTTTTAATACAACTAGTTTCGGGAACAATGTTCCCATTTTCAAGTGTACTTCAAGTGTATCTTCAGGTTCATAGGTTAATTTATAGATTTATTTACTTACGTTTTGTTGTTTTCCATTATTCTATAGACTGTTCTGGTAGTGAATTGATAGGCTTAATCCAATGTATTGGTGTTAAACTGGTTTATGGATCCTGAGTTATCCTAGGAGTAAAATTAATTGATTTATTTTTTCGTAACACACGTGTCTATGAATGTTACTTGAATTTTTTAAATTGTTATAGCTTCTCGCACTTGTATTGTTTTGGAATTGAGGTTAAAATATTCTTTTTGGGTGGATTTTTCGGTATATCGATGATTCTCATTGCTTAAGTTTTGCCTGAAGATTATTTTTTTTACGTTGTTCGTTTTGAAGCTCCCCAAAATTTGATTTCTGAGACGAAAATTGCATTCTGTCCCATTACTATTGTAACATATTATTTGTTGGTTAATTTTCTAAGGAAGCGAAGCAGTATTCTGGTTGGTTTGCTATGGGAGTTCATCAATGTATTTGTGTCATATTATTTTTATCCATAAGGGATTTTGTGTTTCGAGCTATCTTCAATGGGGATGGTCTCCTGAATTTCCGGTTGTGGCTGTGAATTGAAAATAAAAGTTTATTTAATTTAGTTTGTAGATTTATGAGGCTATTGCCAATAATTAATCTTTTTTTGTTTCTTAATTTTTTGATAAGGAAATTAATATATTATAAGATAAAAATAATTTTTGGGTAAAAATATATTAGTTTTGAACAATAAAATAATTTCTCTTACATAAGAAACGTATGAAAAATCTGGAAATGCTGCCACAGTAAGATAGGACCGAAAAACAGCAAACACCTAGAGAGTATTTGGCGTAATGGAACACGAACAAGGCATTTACATGTCAAAGGAATCAGCCCAAAAGGTTGGATATCGGTTCTGCAGCTTTCTATAGAAAATATTTTTAAAAAGAAATAGGAATTATTATAATTATTAGTTTCACAGGTTTATTTTTAGTAGGAAGTCATTAATTTCATTAAGTTTTTTTACTTAACTTTAATAAAATTGAATCTTATTTGTTATTTGTGTCATAACTCTTTTAAAATTTTCTTAAAAGAAAATTAAATTTCACAACTTTTTCATTTAAGCAATATTTTGTAAACCTCGTTGTTTTTGAGTTATTGAGCTTTGAAAAATTGAAATGATCTTAATTTTTAAATGGTACAAAGTAGAAACTTGATACTATGCACAAACATAGTTCCTAATAGTACTCATACTCGTACTAAGTTTAAAGTTAGTACCTTATGTGGTTCTAACGTTTTAGCAAGTTATATAAAAACACATTCGACAGACGGAAAATGCAGCGAGATAAATCATATGTTCACAGGACGTTTTTTGTTTGTTTTGACCTCAGAAACAATAGTTTTTCCCAAAATGTTCGGAGTATTTCAGACACACCCAGAATATAAAATTTAAATTACACATTTCATTGTTCAATGATAATACAATTTGAATTTTCAACCAATAAGTTAAATCTTTGTTTTTGAAAATAGATATCTATACAATAAGTAAAAATTAATCTATGGATTTTATCATTAATTTATATATATTAAAAAATGATTTATGATATTGATTTCTTTCTTGAAAAACATTAACATTCTTGAATAGCGAGGATCAACAAAGTAAGGTTTAGTATATTAAGGAAGGTTGACATCAAAAAGTGACATTAAAGTGTGTTATTTGTACATCATAAACTGTATAAACGAGCTTCAAGCCAAGACTACAAATTATAATTCAGTTTTTTCATGTACAATCAATAATTGCCTCAAAATAAGTTGATTTTACATTTGTCACTAAAAGTTTCCATTATATATGTTTTTAATAAAAATGCAATCGTTTTAAATCCTACGATGAAACAAACTCTTACATAATTTTGCCTCTGAAATATTCAAGGATGATGAAAACATGAGTGGGAAACTTGAGCCTTCTATGAATTTTTGAGCAGTGAAAACGTAATATCACCAAGCCATGGCTGCTAATGAAAACAAGGCAAGGTTCGCGTTTGCCGGAGAGACGTGTGCTTAAGCAGAACTTGGTTTGTCTTGCACGGCAAACCGCTACCTTCTGACACTGAACCAACAGTCTACATTAAGAAAAGTCTCTATAAGCATTGGATATTTATATGTCAATTCTTTAATCTAACACCAAGTACAATAATAACGGTTTAACACATCACAACACGTCTTAAACACGTTTTGGATACGTTAGAAATAATTTTAGAAAATATTATTACACATATCAATAATGATAATTCCATGTTCGGATGATATATTAGACCATCTTTACTATCAATAACGCCACAAGTTACTCAATGCACGAAGCATATTTTTCACATGATAAGCCAAACAAAAAATATAGTATTAATTTTAATATTTTTAGTTCCAACTAGCAGTAAGTCCGTCCTTTGTACGGGTTGTAGGATTCAGTTTAAAGAAGAAAGATTATCATACCAAAATGTAAACCTGAAATCCTAAACAAATCAATACAAAGAAAATAAATCAATAACCTGCTTTATTATTTAGCATTACTTTACTATTGAAAAGATTAGAACATTTATACCACTATTATAGTTAGTTATACGTTAAAATAACTTTTTAATATAGTATGATTTCGAAATGGGTTTAAAATCAATGACCAATATAAACTAACTAATATTGATTCAACAGCTGTTTGTTTTTATTTCTATTAAATGTTTAAACTACAAAGACAGCTGATTATTACCAGTAGGTTATTCATTGAAAACTGAATCAAAATGCGAGTAATATCGCGTAAAAGTGGGTTTTTAAATGCTCGTTATTTACTTTTCAAGGGGCGGCGGGCGATTTCAAGCATTTATAAACCTTCTCTGGAATGTAGAGAATACATTAAATAAGTTTCATTGTAATCAGTTCTCCCGTTTTTTCGGAGAAGACGGCGTAAAATGCTTTTTGGAGCGTCACAGACAAACAGACAAAAAATTATTGAGATAAGACCGGTTTCGGCTTCTCTAAAAGTAAAAATAACTAAAAAATGAATAATTCTGAGCAGTTTACAGACAAACTATAATTTTATTTATATAGATAAATTCAATATTTTATTATTAATACTTCCGTTTTTTAAATTTTTAGTGTCTTTAATTCCTTAACGTTTTTAAGGTAATTTAAGCTACCTACTTGGCCTGTTACTTAAAATACTAAATTTCACTTAGTTCATTATTATTTACTATTCATGTTTAATTAATTTAATAATCACTAAGCAAGAAGTGTACAATACATCTTAGCATAATCATGCAAAATAGTTCTATCAGTAAGATATTCTAATAAATTAATATATGAATCATATCATTACATGTATGCAATGATTTAAAATAGGCACACATTTTGACAAAAATAACATGGTAGCAAGAAGCATTTATTGATATAAGCAGCTATATCATCTCCCTAATCCAGAAAGTTGCTGTTTGCAAAGCGTGATAGTTTCAGTTTTCGTGTATTTGTAATCTATCAAGCACCGATTTAGCACCCTTGAACGATTTGCTAACAATGCTTTGTATCATACTCCTGCAAAAAACATAAATATCAAAAATAAATGTATTTCACTTTCTCTGCAATTCAGATTCACAAGAACCATATAGATGATTAAACTGTCATAACATGTGATTTATTATTCTATTAGTTTAATTCTTTAGATAGTCAGCTATTTGTTCCTTGAATACAGGAAGAAGGCGAATATAGATATACCTGGAAGTAAATACAAACATTTTTATCCAGGCTTGCACTGCTTGCAGTTTAAAAACGAAATGTTTGCCTAAAACATCAAGTAGCGAAAGATTTATATTATGGTTTTTTACTATTGTAAGTAATAATCATTATTCTTATTGAATGATATATTGATAATCCTGTATGATATGGAATATACAATATTGAATATATTACATATCTATAAATTAGAAGAGCCTTCATTTCGTTTTCTAACAAATTGTTTAAACGAATCATTATTACAATACAAATCATAAAATTGAACATTCCCGATATGAAGACCGGTATTTTACTGTATTATATTGTAAAATATAAATAAACAAAATAATAAAAAATAATAAAAGTTCCACTCGTCTTATTACAGTATCGTCTTAGAACTTCTTAAGGGAACGTTCTTAATGAGCCAACGTTCCTAACAGAAATCATACAAGCTTAAAAGTAACTTTATTTGATGATTTGAAAAATGTTAAAAGATAAAATGATTAATAAAATAAGGGTTGAGTGAAGTCTTTCCAAACAAACTTTGCCAATTACAAATATAAATCAATATTAGATTTTATTTCTTCTCAAAGTGATATATAATGATCTCCATATTTTCAGATTTCAGTAATACGAAGATACTGGTTTAAAAAATTTAATTTATATAATTTAAACATTTTTAATGAACGACGATATTTCTCCAGCTAATTTTTTCGGTTGTTTTACTTTATTTGTTTCCTAATTTTATTAAAATAAACTATTTCATAATTATTACATGGCCGCATATGTCTCTAGTCGTTTATAATGTCAACTGAAACGTGCTTATACCCAAAAGTGATCGCGAAAATGTTCGCTAAATGTGAGACAATTATGAACAGAGAACAGAGAAGGAGAGGAAGGAGGAGGAGAAGGAGAGGATGAACAGGAGTAGAGTTAAAGAAGGGTTTGGTAGAAAAGAGGGATGTTTTTCAATCGAGACTGGAATAACTAAGCCTTGGACCCATCATCACAACTCAAGGCAAATTTGTTTACTCCTACAAATAAAAATGAGGTTTAAAGTGAAAAAAATACTATTGGCCGACGCCTAATTGAAATTTTTACATTAGTTTTAAAAGGTTAAAGGATATCATAATATGTATAAATGTCATTGTTGGATTATCTAGCAAACAAAATAGATACATTGATTGTGAGAAGTAATAGTTACAGAATTGCGAATATTTTCCATCAGTATCATTTAAAATAAAGTTTTATGACGTTTCGGATCCGAAATCTAATTCCGTACTCAGCTAAACATAGCATGGATTAAGCTGGTATAAATATGTAAATAAAAAATGTTTGTATCTACTTCCCTGTGGAAAATAGGTTAGATCATGGATATGTCTAAAGGGAATGTTTTTACTTCAGCTGTTCTTATTCTTTTTATATTTAAAATTCAATACAATAGTTCTGGTAGTTTCTATGGAAACCTGTTACATGTTTTCCATCTTAAAAATCAGCAACACGCCCAGAGCAAAAACATATCCATGTCAAAATGTTTAAAGCAATCAAAACACTGACTTTTGGCAAGGTAGCTCAGGGGTTACGCTCTGGCCCAGAAAGTCAAAGGTTGCTGAATCGAAACCAGCGTCTCCTGTCAGATCACTATGGGACTAAAACCGCTTAAGTACCTCGCTGTCTTTAATTTAAGTTGAGGTTAAAAACCTTACAGACAATTCCAAGCAACACAAGACACGAAACACACGTCAAAAGCTCAAGAATAAGGAGTTTTTCAATGAGGAAATCTCTTCAATAAAAATCTACCGGTAAACATAAAACAACTGTCACCAACAATGAATTTCAAGCAAAGAGGAGTAACGGATATGAATAATTTTAACTTTCTCAAGTCATTTACTTAAATTCCTTAAACAAATTACGAAAACAAAAGGATCGCTTTTGAGAAGAATACTTTCATGGCAAAGGATCGTACACATGACTTGAATTCTACAAATGAGATCACTTTGCCCTTCCAAAGGAGCATGTTTGTTCTTGTCACTTTACTTTGTTCTCTTCAAGTGATTTAATCTTTGCCAAGCTGTTCGTCATCACTGTTCTTCTGTATTTGTATTTGTTTAAGAGTTTTTACTGACCAAACTGTAAAGTTAGGTTAGGAATAGACCATTAAAATTAGATTTCTCTAATTTTGTGATATATTTACTGGCTTGTTTAGTTCTTCCATGAGTACAAATGCATTGGACAGTAAATTGAATCATACCAATATGCTATTTTTGGTACTGCAGGTAAATTTATCCAAAATTCTTAAGTTTATTACATATAATTAAAAGTAATAAAAATATACTGCTAAAGCATTATTTTTTATTTTCATTTAATTTTTTAAGTTCAAGATCATTATATATCACATCTAATAGTGGTTTAGAAGTATCTCTGTCTAAAGACAACATATTTTTAGAGGTATCACCAAAGAAAAATCATTTATGTGATAGCACAAAAGACAGCTGAAAGGTATTTCTTCACTTTAAGCTAAAATTTTCCATTTAGTTATTAAAATTGGTTTAAATCGTAATTATTTATTGATTTCATATCAGTAAAGTTAATAGTTGTAGCGAAATGGTTTGAGAATACATTATTTGATATTTTGTTTTGAAAATACAGTACTAGAAAATATTTATAATGTTAAAACAATGTTATAGCTTATTTTTAATAAATAAGTTTATTGAAATAAGAACATTTTCTATGGGGATGTTGCATATTGTAAACACCTTTGTATTTTAATTCTATCAGAGGTAATTTTAAAGTAAAACTCTCAAGATTTAAAAGAATATAATTTTTAATATTGCCTTAAAATTGTAATTATTAATAAATTAAGTAAGGAAATGTGATTTATATTTGTATTTAAACTCGAATAATAATAATCAAGCTAATAGGAAATTACTTTGTAATCAATCATGAATATTATTACAAAGTATAATATTTTAGTACATACAATAGTAGCAATACTTCTTCGGACATCCAATAACATTGCAAGGAGATTCTGAGAATTGATAGATTCGTGTTACGATAGAATGAGGCTATCACAAGTCGAGATAGAGACATCAGTCGCTGTGAGACTTCAGGCCGGCCTTACGAGCTGAATATTGCTACTCTCCTAATACTATTTCGACAGTTAGAAATCTTGTTAAAAAGAAAGGTATTATATAATTAATAATTATAAGTCTATTAATTAGTTAAAAACTCAAAACTAAAATTATTGCATTTACTCGATTTGCATAAAAACTAGATTTGAACTGCGGCTGTAGAGCATATTTTTAGTTTAGGACCTTCCTTTAAAGGAGTGAAAAATGGATTTATTTCTAAATATTTGGGAGTTTAATAGATAATGATGGAAAAAGAATTTTTAATTTCCGAATTCTCACGAACAGTGTTCAAATTAACAATAGTATATTACATTACAAAGGTCCCAGTTGAGCCCAAGGTCGTAATTTGAGCGAAAATACACTTTCACTACGAATACACATACGTGTTATGAGCTTTAGTTTTTGTCGGACTTCATATAGAGCTTACCACTGTACAAACTAAAGATTTTACTGAATAAAGAGTTGTTTGTTCTTGCAATTGTAAACGATCAGCTGATTGTGGCCAATCAATTATCTCTTTTGATACAATCAAACAGCTGATGGTCTGACATCACGTAACTCTTCCCTTGTTAAGGATGGGAGAAGATTTCCTTGATCCACAAACAATATGTTAAAAAAGTCGTTTTCATAACAGTACAACGAATCGAAATTTGCTAAATGCAAAGTAACGAAGTTGTGTGTAGATAGGGTTGGCTTAATTTGCAGTTGGATTGGTCATGAAAGTGAATTTTTTAGATTGCCCTCCCCGATCACCAGATTTGACTGTTTGTGACTTATTTTTATGGGGTTACTTGAAGGAAACATTTTAGACCCGTTGCTTCAATAATGATGAGGAATTAAACGATCAATATGCAGGAACTTCTCCGGATACCGCGGAGTTTCTTTGTAAGAGCTTACGAATCATTTCTTAAGATTCTGCATCAGTGGTAGCCATCTTGGATTTTAGTCCCGTAAGAACAATGTTAAATTCTGGCGCCTATATCTCCTTGACCTATTGTCATAATTTAACGGAAGAGGTGTCAAATTAAAGGTATTACAGCCCTTCAGGGCACCACCTTACAGAACTTCTTATTTTCGCTCTCAATAAAAAAAATTATTTTATAAAATACTCATAGATTTTTGTTTTTATATCAAGTTAAATTTTTGAACATATTAAAAGGTCATGCCCTTGAGCCACATCTCATTAACGTATTTCCAAAGTTTTACATTGATACTTTCATAATTAACGCCACTACAGACGCCAAAGTGAAGGTATGTTCCGCCAGAATTTAATATTCCTCTTACGGGACTAAAATCCAAGATGGCTACCACTGATGCAGACTCTTAAGCGCTGTTATAAGTGTGTTGCTTTGGATTGGTTACGGTTTGAATAATGTTGGACTTTAAAGTTTTTCATTAGAGTATATATTAGTTTTTTTATAGTTAAAAGTCATATTGACCTAGAATAAAACAATAAAAATTTTAATAACCAAAAACACATTTTTTAATGTTTTAAAGTATCGTTTTTCAATATGCCACCATTTTGTTTCTAAAAAGGTTAGGGAGCTGAAATTTTCCCAGAATATTTTTAAAACCTATTTCGTAAACTGAGTAAAAGTCTAGAAGATTCGGTGCATGAATGGGCACGTTACATAAAATTTTTAAAACGTATAAACCTCTTCGTGGGATACCACTGTAGTATACTATTTTTAAAGAACATCTACAAGTTAATCTATTAGTTCAGTATTTGCGTATAATAAAAATCTCAGATTGAAAATGATCACTGCTTACCCTCAATGTATTATTCAAGTATGGCAAGCTATTGGGGCTGGTAACAGGGGTACATAACCGTTTTCACTGCCAAATAGCACCGTATCCAGTAACTAGCTGCATAAAGTTCTACTTCCACTTTGAAATCCCCAACATACTCTGATAACTGTTCGTTTGGTAATTAGAGTATATATTTTAGTCCTTATCTTGTTAAATGCTTACAATCAGAACGATTTAATTAATCTAATCGACTTCATATGATTACGTTGGTAATAGTATATGTTCACATTTAGAAAATGTCCACGTATGTTTTTAAAGGCACTGTCTCTAATGAAACAAGTACGAAATTCTGTAAATTATTTTCATTATTAGACTATCCAAGCCATCTTCTGGAACAGTTTTACATTTTACTTCATGCTAGACCTAGTGGGTTGCGTCATTATCACTTAGCAAAAAGTGTTTGGCGGGATTTGAACCCGGGATCTTGGGCACCAAAGTCCCACGCTCTACCCTTAGATCAGCACGCCCCTCACGTGAAGTACCGGAAATGATAATGTGAGTTTGTTACCCAAAAGTTCAATTTCCTGGGGTGTTTCCTTGAAAGTTGCTTAATAAATGGATTCGTCTAATGAAGTGTCCTGACGTAAAATCTTCTTATTAATACTTGGCTGTTGTGTTTATAAATTGTATTTTTGTAGCTCGTGGTGTAAAAGATAAACTCACATTTTCCTTATACCTGCGAAATATATCTTATGAAATAAATCCATTTTGAAAATAAAACCTCGACCTAAATTTGATAAATCAAAATGACACAATAACTATATAATGATTATTTGGTTAATTGCTATACATGTAGTATTTGATGTTTTTTAAATAGTATCAGTTTAACCCATAGAAAATCCCATAATGGTCTCTTGATCATATCCAACAATGAAGCTCACATTTCAGACATTCCTTGTTCTGTGAACGTCAAAGGCTTTGTGGCATTCATGCCTCATTTTTCCGAATTGTACGTTGCAAAAATCGCCCAATCTATGATCTATGATTAATATATGATGCAGATTATTATTATTATTTTAAAACTTTATGATATTAGTGATCATTTAATCTCTCTTAAATAATAAAATCGTTTTAAAATGGAATTACATATTGTAGAGTGTATGTTGGAGGTGAAAATTAGTATATGGGTTAGTTAAAATATTTTTTATATCTGTATATATAAAATTCAAAGACCTCACTCACTCACTCATCACTAATTCTCCCAACTCCCGATTACCTAGGAGGCTGAAATTTGGTATACTGGTTCTTTAGGCCTAAAATAGGAAAGTCTAATAGTTTTTGTGACGATTATTCCACAAATCTTTACCCTATACGCCTTCAAAGTTCCCATGTTAATCTTATGGAGAAAGAATTTTGTTTTGGATTCCAACATATGTACCTTACCTTTTAAAATATAAACAGCAGCTGTTTTTATTTGAACCATTGAGCAAGCAAAAGAAGCAAGCATAAAATAGAAAGTACTTAATGGTATCTAATTACTGTATAAATATAATTTTTCTCAGCAGGAATTTTTGTGATTATGTTTTATGATTAAAAACCTAATGTTTATTATTATCGTTTCGAAGTTCGTCGGGTCAGCTGGTTATAGTATAAATCTGTATTATTATTTGCAAATAAATCATGTAGCCAAATTCGTATTATAATCTCCTGTTTGCCTAAATTTTATATTTTATGAACATCAGTAACGCGTTATACAGTTTTAGAATGTGCTGGAATATTTTAATTCTAATCGGGGTATTGAAAATGGTTACTTGTAAATCGGACAACTTTTAAAAACATTTGGTGAGAAGTTTAAGGTTAAATTAGAAGAGCACTCAGGTTAAAAGCTCTCCAGCCTACGTGTGTTAAGAGCGGCAAACCAAGCATTTGGAGAACAATCAACTCCAAACCAATGCTTTATCGCCTGAGACTGCCTTCAACAAAAGATAAATATTTTATTCGAATGATAAATAGTAAATATATAGAATACTCAACACCCTTTTTGCCTTTTTTGCTAACATGTTTTGGGAGTACCTAACGTTAAAGCCACGTTTTAACATAACATAAATCCATAATTGATTAATTTTAAATTTGATAATTTTATAATCACATGTTAGTCTTTTAGAGACTAAAGGGTTGTATATTTTTTTAAATATCGTTTCTTACGTGATGTCAATGTGATAGAATATATTATGTGGTTTTTTGTTAATTAGATATTCTTTAGTAAAGTCTATTATTTGTCCCTAAATCATAACTTTTAGAATAGTAAGATGTTTTAAGAGTTTAGACAGTTGCGTATATTTTCAAAAAGTTCAGAAAGGTTTGATTTCATAAATTGTCACAGATGATTGGTTATACATACTATATACTTCATATTCAATTTTGCTATAGATAGGGAAACAATTTAAAAAATAATCTGTTTGAGTTGCTATCAGTTTAATGCCACATTTCAATAGAGGTTATAAACCATTTGTTGAACGTTATTCATCTGTTAAAATTAAACACGATTACTTAGTTATCTTTTTACCAACATAATATTAAATTCAAACACCTGCAATAAAACTATAGTAGCTACATTGATTTATCAGGGTTTTTATTTTTCCAGAAGTATATAGATAAGACAATGTGGATTAACTTAAAATTTAACAATCTTAGTGAAAAAGAAATCCAGTTTTTTCATTGAACTAGTAAAGATCAAAGACTTATCAAAAAATTTCGATTGGTTAAAATATAAATTCTTTAGGAATTGATGGCATCATCTCTTCTTTAAGAAAAGCTGTTTTTAAAAAAATTTAGGAGGTCGTAAATCAAATAGTAAATTTAAGTTTTCAGTACGGGATTTTTCTATAAGTGCTGATGAGGGGGCAAAGTAAAAGCAAGCAGCTACAAACTAATTTTATTTATTTCAAATTTTTGCTAATATATTTAAGAAAATAATGGAGACCAGATTAATAATATTTTTAAACACTTTTTCAAGAGTTTGGGTTTGAAGAATGATTAAATACGGAGCATGATTTGAGAGATTTAATGACAAAATTACACTATTGGATGAATTCGGGTAATTACTTCTGTAGATTATTCTTAGATATAAAAAAGGTTTGGACGTTGTAGGTCACAATGTTCTCCTTTCTAAATTGAATAACAGTGGGATAAGAGGAACTTCTTAATATTGGGTTGAAAGCAATTTGGAGGAACGGAGACAATATGACAGAACTAATGGGTTGTATAGCGAAATGAGACAGCCTACGTATGGAGTTCCTCAAGGCTCAATTTTTGATGCGATCCTGTTTTTGATCTATATTGATAATTTTTGTTGTGTAACCTTCATTCGATGCCACTATCTTACGTTATGTGGGTTATAATGTAGAAGCAGTTAAAAATTATATCAATACAGACTTAAATTCTAGTTCTTCCATAGCCATATGATTTCAAGCCCAGAGAAAACAAAAGATATAGATTTTTGCTTGAAGGGAGATGCGCAGTTTGTTGTAAATGTATTTACTATAGACTTATGGATCACTTTTCAAATAATATTCTTGTTTACCTTGATATAAATAAATTTAGGACGTAGGTAATATGAAATATCTAAAAATTATTCTTGATAGTTAACTATAGTATAGCAGTCCCTAGTCGTTTACCCACGACTAATAAATTGGAAAACTAACACAACAAAATTAAAATCAACATTGCATCGGGTTTAGTGATATTTTTATATTCTAACAGCATATTATTCAAATATAAAATAAATTTTTCCTCAACAAAAGCATTTTGTACGGTTACTACCTAAAAAGGAAGTTAGCTGTGATACAAAATTTAATTCTCTGAAAATCCCACTTTAAGACACTTGTTTATTTAAAAATTAAAGCCATTTTTCTGAATTGGAAATATCCACCAAACAGTCCATTTTAACGTAAAATGTTTAGAAGTGCTTGCAAAAAACCTATTTTACAAAAAATATTTTAATAAAATATAACCGAAACTGATAGAATTATCACTTTGTATATGTACATAAAAGAAAACTGCAATGGACAATGAATATCTAGGGAAATAAATCTATCAATCTATTTATCTATAACTTCTAACAATTAGATATAGTTTATATTCATGTCACACTCACAGTTGGATGAATATAGTTTGAGATCATTTTAAAAATATAGTCATCCCATTGCATACCTAGAAGCATTATTCCATAAAAAAAGCCTGAGGGCTATAATATAGTGAAAATTTATTTCAAGTATCTATTAATAGTATTTATTCCAAAATAAATGACCTTGAAATGAACTCTGCTCCTGTCAAAAAACTTATAATTTAGAAAATAAATCTTTCAGTCTCAGTTATAATATGAATATGACCTGAGTAACGATACAAGGTTTTGGACAAAATATCAGTTTTCTAGCAAAAGTGTACATAATAATGGTTGAAAATGATCCTCTCCAAAGTCCAGATTCTAATAACGGTGGAATCTTCATGTCAAAGGACAGGATTGTCAAAGGATACATCCTCCAGGACGTCGATAAAAGTCCAGCCGTAATACTGCCACTGTAATTAAGTTACATTACAGCTTACACTGACTAAACTGAAACATTATTATGGACTAATTTCAATTACAAAAAAATAGTTGATGTATTTGAGCACACTAATTATACACCTTTTCATAAAACCACTATTTTAAAACCAAATTAGTAATCATCAAAAGATGTATCTAACTTACGAAGCTTTTGATAAAATTTACACTTAATTACAGCTACTACTTAAATTAAAAGAACGGGATAAGCTGTACAAATAGTGCTTAATAGTGTTAAATAAACGTAGGATGTTAATTAACCCTCCAATTAAAAACAGTTTATTCATTTCTGCATTCACTTGTTTAATGTTACGTCCATGACGAGGAGTTACCTAATTTTCGTTCGACATGTTATCGCTAATTTTAATCTATGATGTATTTATGGAAATTTAAAAAATAACTTTTAATAGGTTCTAAGATAATAAAACTATTTTGTAAATAAAAATATGAAAATCTCGATCGATTGCAGATATATAAAGTAAACGTTCAATCTATATTAACAAACTTAAAAATAAATAGATGAAATTGTGTGACTATTTTTAAGAAGAGTTTTAAAGATTTTATAAGAATTAATGCTCCACGAAAGACTTATCATGAAGGATATATCTCTATTAGGAGACAAGAGACACACTGCCTGTCCTGGAGAATTAGAGGTCATGTAGTAGTGTCACCCGCCATTAGTCTGGCCACTTTTTCTTCCTCAAAACTCGAAGGAAACAGGAAAAGGATTAGAGGAAATAATTTATTCAAATGGTTCTCACTTAATTCATAATGGTGTTACGTTTCCTTCCTCTACGCCGACCAATTTTCCTTAGAGCTTCAAGGAAGTAGATCAAAAGTAATTTCGTTCAATGGCTTTTCTTTTTTGTTTGGCTTCATTTAAAGTTATATATACATTTTTTTTAATTCCTCACAAAGATTAAGCCAACGAGTAAATTTAATATTATGATTTTTTTGCAAACCAGATCGTGTCTTTAAAATGGGGCAGCAACCTAGTCTTAGTCAGTAGCTTAAGGCGTTGTGCGGATTCCAGCCCTCAACAATAAATTAAACAATTTTAACTTTTAGTTCCATTTCTGGCATTTCCGGTCATATGAGCTCTATTAAGTAGTTTAAATTACCTTGAGTATTTTTTCACTCTATGAAAATAGAGTGAAAAAATACTCAAGGTAAAACTGGTAAAAGGTAAAAAGGTAAAACTGTACAGGAAACTGTACAGTTTTCTAATAATATTGCCGTCTAGTTTTTTATATTTCCACCTGAGTCTACTACATTTTGGTATTTTGACATGGATATGTCTTAGCTCTGGGGGGATTGGCAATTCGCGAGACCAAAATTCAAAACAGTGACGTCATATGAGTATATGGACAGCTGTTAAGATGAATTGAAAACATTCCCTTTAGATATAACCATGATCTAACCTATTTCTTACAGGAAAGTAAATACAATATTTTTATCCATTTCACGAATTGTTCTATTTCATTTCCTAAGTACCATGTTATACTATTATTTCAAATATTTTTGTTTTTAGTACTTGTAAATTGAAAATCAAATAATTAATACAGGCATATAAAATGTTTTACTCGTATATCCTTAATGATATAATATAAAACTGCTTTACTTTCGAAGCCGTTTTTATTTATATGATTAGACAAGTATTAAAACTAGTATTGTTAGTTTATAATTTCATGTATTTTGGAAACGTTCGCTCAACAATATGCTACTTATATTTTAAAGAAATTCACCAAAAATTCATATGGTAAGCTTAGGTTAAACTTATTTGGATAGTTATGATTGAATGCAAGACTATACAATATTGATGATTTAATAGTTTTTTAATAGATAGTAATAATAACATATACCCAAATTTGATAGACAAAACATAACCAACCATCAAGATACATAAATTTGAGACATTGATTTATTTATCCTCCAGGCAGTAACACAATCAGAAGGTTAGATTGAAACATGACATCAGACTTAGATTGACCCCTAACTCACATTTCTTATACCAAGTAAAACGTCGCAACTTTTAGATTGACGATTAATAAAAACGTTTAAAGTATAACTTACAAAAGAATTATAGCTGAGAAAATAATTCTAAAATAGTTAATAAAAGATTAAAACAATAGATATTTATATGGATATGTGAATCCATGGATCATTAGTTGACATATTTTAAAACGTAAAGAGACAATGTTTATATTTGAGGTTATTTATTTGTAAAGGAGTAGCTCCTTACACTTAGTTACTTACCTTGGTCTTTACTTGGGTCTTATTTGTTAGGAGTAACTCTAAATGGTATATTTCATTACAAGGGTCAAAGTAATGCTTTTCGTATGAGCAAGGTTTACACCAGGCGGGCTGTAATTTGAGTAAGTAACAACACTTTAAACCCTTGTTGGGAACTGTATATTTTACCATAAATGTTGATACTTATTGCTTAAAATATTGAGCTAACTACTTCACAAATCAAAGACTTTACAAACGAAATATTTGCTTCCCTCCTGTTCTTCTAATTTTAAACAATCATCCGATTGTTTGTCGGTTATAAAAATCAATTATCACTCCTGATACTAAACTGACTGGGACGGTGGCGACGTTCTGTAATCCAGCTACTTGGAGATCACGAATTGTGGATAGTTGTGAGCGATGGCGGTGGATGTAGTGTTCTCTTGTGTGGATTAACGCAGTATTCAATAGTGCGGACGTTAATCCACAATGTTGGATTAACGTCCGTACTATTGAATACTGCGTTAATCCACATAGACCATCCTCATAATTAGACCAATTCGTAATTCAGAGGTCGTGGTTCGGATTCCAAGTTAAACTGTAGGTCCATTAGTTGCCATCGGCTGTTGGGCTATTAATTAACAGTCCTATCTAAGGAACATGTCAGCCTTAGTCAGTAACAAGACTACAAGATCGCGCCACAATCATCCTACATTCATATCTCATTCATACTTGGCTTAAAATACCTACCTGGGTAGGTCGACATTTCAGTTAAAAGTATAAAGTATAAAGATAGCTTACTATTGATATGGATACAGTTCTATCTGTTCTCCATCGTATTAGCAAATAACTGATGATGACCTTGACAGCAAACCCTCATGCCCTCAAGGGGGGGGGAAGATAGGATTACTTTCGACCCCACTCTTAAGAAAGAGAGAAAATTTATTTTTTGACATGGATATGTCTTAGCCCTGGAGGGGGGGTGTTAGTGATTTTTAAGATGGAAAACATGTAACAGGTTTCCTTATAAACTACCAGGGCTATTGTATTGAATTTTTAATAAAAAGAATAAGAACAGCTGTTTAGATGATTGAAAACTTTACCTTTAGACATATCCATGATCTAACCTATTTCCCACAGGGAAGTAAATACAAATATTTTATTTACATCTTCCTACCATTGTAGGTTGCTTAAAAACAAAGAACACTTCAACAAATATTTTTTATTAACTATACAAATGATTTTTGAGGATGCTCGCTGATTGTTTCACTGTCAATAGTGCAATTTCATAAAGCTTTTTTGGTTAAGTCCGAAACGTTTTACTTAAAGTATATTTAAAACGGTCTCATTTTCACGGCAGTAAATTTTGACACTCTACTCAAATAATAGTTTACACAAGTTATAACGCAGATTTTTTTATTCCCTGAGGATGCAGGCCTACTATGACTGGTGTAATAGTTATTTTACACTAATACGTTTGTGAAAGGAGAAAGAGTCTAAGTTGCAGAGTATGAAAAATAGTTAGAACGTTACACGCTGAACTATGAGAGAGGAATGAAATGTCTAAATGGATTAAACTCGGCTCTCAGTGAGGCCGTTAAAGTTGCGATTTCCATGTAGAACACCATTTAAGCACTTCATACACTTAGCTCACATTTTCGCAGCCCCGTTCTCGTAAAAGCCTTTTTGTCAGAAGATTATTGAGTTTTATTGCTAGAACATAATCTCATAGTTTTTGTTTGACTGATTATTTATGTTTTGTAATCTTAATAAAGGTTAATACTAAAATTTAGTTCTGCAAAATAATATTTTAATATTGTACATTGCTTTACATTTTTAAACGTCCAAGCTATGTCATAAATAAATCTAGGAACATATAAGGGTTGGAAAACCACCAATAAACGTAACCATAAAACTATCTTGATTTCAGATTAATCTTTTAGAACAATCACGACAAGATTTTACTATATATTGTTTGGAGATACATTATATTAGCATTTTCACATTTTATTTGAGATTGATATTTATATTTTCCCAAATCACTACAACATCAAAAGAGGTAAAATATTTATGTATAACACTAAGCACATCAAAGGATACCCTTCGGGCATGCGGATTTGTGTGGGTTATTCTTTCCTGTAATCCCGCTTTCGCTTCTAAATACGTGCAGGTGTGCGGGCTTTATATTTTGTTAATTAATTTTAAATTTATTCACCTAATACGTTTGTGAAAGGAGAAAGAGTCTAAGTTGCAGAGTATGAAAAATAGTTAGAACGTTACACGCTGAACTATGAGAGAGGAATGAAATGTCTAAATGGATTAAACTCGGCTCTCAGTGAGGCCGTTAAAGTTGCGATTTCCATGTAGAACACCATTTAAGCACTTCATACACTTAGCTCACATTTTCGCAGCCCCGTTCTCGTAAAAGCCTTTTTGTCGGAAGATTATTGAGTTTTATTGCTAGAACGTAATCTCATAGTTTTTGTTTGACTGATTATTTATGTTTGTAATCTTAATAAAGGTTAATACTAAAATTTAGTTCTGCAAAATAATATTTTAATATTGTACATTGCTTTATATTTACATTTTTAAACGTCCAAGCTATGTCATAAATAAATCTAGGAACATATAAGGGTTGGAAAACCACCAATAAACGTAACCGAAAAATCATCTTGATTACAGATAAATCTTTTAGAACAATCACGAGATTTTACTATATATTGTTTGGAGATACATTATATTAGCATTTTCACATTTTATTTGAGATTGATATTTATAGTATATATTTTTCCAAATCACTACAACATCAAAAGAGGTAAAATATTTATGTATAACACTAAGCACATCAAAGGATACCCTTCGGGCATGCGGATTTGTGTGGGTTATTCTTTCCTGTAATCCCGCTTTCGCTTCTAAATACGTGCAGGTGTGCGGGCTTTATATTTTGTTAATTAATTTTAAATTTATTCACCTCATTAAGCCTGCCTCCAGACAAGCTAACGTGTAATTAATTACCCTTACCTAGGTTTTACTATAACATATTACGTATATTGGGAAATTATTTGTTTACGGATATCTTGTGTTCAATTGATACTTAAAGGATTTTTGATTAAATTTGTTATACGTCTGAGTAAATTTATAAAATCTGAAAAAATATCCATAAATTTGAAAAATATTCACGACTAATACTATAAATGTTTCAATACCTCAAGGAGTTTAATTTACTTTTCTATAGGTGTAAGATGGCTCTACTTAATGGCACTTTTATATTTACCATTTTTAATGTTACATTTTAAAAGCAGATAATTCTAAAATGTAAAAACATTAGTAATAATATACATATTTTACGAATATAGGTTTTAGTATATGTTAAAATTTGTTTTTAATAAAATTAGTTAAATCTATAAATATATTAGCTATATATTTAAAAATTTTATTGTTATTTTTATAGATATGTAGAATCTTTAGATCGGTTTTCTTAGATTTTAAAACCTAAACAAAATACAGTAAAATTTTAATTTTTCTGTGAATCTCGTTTTAGGAGAAATTATTATAAATAACTTAGTATATTTCATTACAAGCGTTTCATTGCAAGGATTCTTTTCAGTAACATTTCAAAGTTTAGAACACTAGCCCCCAGGCGACGTGGTAATTTTGGCGAGTAGCAAAAAGACACTTTTAACCTGTGTTATGAACTATATTTGTCTCCAGACTGTATAAAATATTTAGCTAATTATTATACAAACAAAATATTTTACAGAAGAAAAATATGCTTCTACTAGTAGTAAGCCCGTCCTTTGTACGGGTTGTAGGATTCAGTTTGAAGAAGAAAAATCATTATACCAAAATGTAAACTTAAAATCCCAAACGAATCAATACAGAGAAAATAAATGAATACCCAGCTTTATTATTTAGCATAATTTAAAATTAAATAAATTAGAACATCTATACCATTATTATTATTAGTTATACGTTAAAATAACTTTTTAATACAGTATGATTTCGAAATGGGTTTAAATCAATGACCAATATAAACTAACTAATATTGATTCAACAGCTGTTTTTTATTATTCCTATTAAACTTTTAAACTACAAAGACAGCTGATCATTGCCAGTAGGTTATTCATATAAAACTGAAGCACAATGCGACCAATAAAAAAGCGGGTTTTTTAAATGCTCGTAATTTACTTTTCAAGGGTCGGCGGGCACTTTTAAGCCTTATACACCTTCTCTGGAATGTAGAGAATGTATGAAATAAGTTTCATTGTTATCAGTCCTCCCGTTGTTTCGGAGAAGACGGCGTAAAATACCTCCTGGAGCGTCACAGACAAACAGACAAAAATTGAGATAAGACCGGTTTCGGCTTCTCTAACGCACGAAAAGTAAAAATAACTAAAAAATGAATAATTCTGAGTAATGTACAGACAAAACTCTAATTTTATTTATATAGATTTTCTTCTTTCCAATCAGCTGATTGTCTACTTTACTGACACTAATAATCGATTATCACCTTCGATACTATCGATAACTATCGATGACATGGTTGTATTTTAATCTCTTCTTCGTTGTAATAATGAGCAACCGATTACCTTAACATCAGCTGACTCTTTCCATCCCTTGGGTAGAAAAGGATTACTTTTAACCAGCAAAGCATTTATTAAAAAAGTCGTTGTAAAAGTAATATAACGAAACAATATTATACCACTCACAGAAGAAGTTTCTGGTGCAAAGTGATAAGTAACCTAAATTGTTTCAACAGTTAATTTTTAAATATATGTAAATGCATTTGAAATTTAATTGTCAATTACAGATAAGTGTGGTTAAAATTTAAAACTGAGTTTTTTGTTAACGTATTGAGTTTCTAATGCAGAAGATAAGGAATAACTGCAAGAGTAAAAATTTAAAAACATTAGTGACGCAATGATAAAGATAGTTTGAGTGTACATATAAATATTTAATGGGTCTCTAGGCAAGGGTGTTTTTGTTGCTTTCATTTTTCTTTGGGGACATGAGAGAACATGACACCGAGAGAGATGTTCATATTCAAGAACACGCCTCCGTCGACAGCTACTTTATCCTACGATTCTCTGGTAAAAACGCATAAATATGACAAACTCTATATTTACAGAACAGTCATGTATTACGTTTTATGGCTGTAATTTTAATTCTGATTTCTAAATATGAGACGAATAATTAATACTAAAATCAATGATTGTTTGTGGAACTGTAAAAGCACGGTTTTGAAATTTCAACCTATTATAAATATTCTTGGAACGAGCAAAACAACGATTAGTTTACTCAACGGTTTATTCGTCAATAACAAAACCGGTTTTCAATTAAACTAACATTAGCGATGGGTTTACCTATACTTCCAACGGAAAACATGTTTTAAGTTGTTATTTTAACTTTCAAAATTCTATTTTCATAAAGACCTAATTATTTTGACACAAGTTTTAGTTCCTTCTGATTAAGTTCTTCTTACTTCAAATTTATCAGTTATTTATAGTTTACCAGTTCTTAAGCTATAGACTTTATTTCTAGTTTTATTTAAAGATAATATTTTGTACAGTTAAACAGTATTTTGGGCTCTTTTTTGCACAATACGCTACAATGATCAAGGCATTAAGTATCTCATATATACGTGCATGGCTTTATTACAGTATGCAAATGTATTTACAGCACTTCAAAGTGCAAAATAATTGATTCATTTTTGCTCATTTTTTATTCACGATTGAGTTGTCTTGTTTGACATCTAGAACATTTAGAACACCTCACAACCAGAGCTTTTCACCTGTATAACCATCATGGGTACCTTTTTTATGATCATTAGACTTTCACATAAACCCTTTCATACCAGGCATCTCTTTCTACTAAATTGAGGTTATGATTGCGTTCTTCTTGTATTTTATATAATATTTTATCTCTATTAATCATTATCAATTTTATAATTAGTATGAACCATAACACATTACACATTTTAGAAGATGGAAAATAAATGCTTTATTTAAAAAATAAAAGAATTATTTCTTTCATTTATACATAATTTTTTACTATAAATTATAAATAAACAAACTATATCCAGTAAACAAATAACACCCAGTTATTTGAAAATATTGAGTTATATTGTTTTGTTATTAAAATAAACAAATATATTATTACTACTGGGGAAAATAATAATACTTTAAAGGGGATAGTAATTTTGTACATATTATCGTGCAAATTATGAAGCCATTATGCCTTGGAGAAACATTCATAATTTATTATACAAAACAAGTAAACATATCAGATCGCTGATTTAAATGGACTTTATAAACAACATTTTGAACAATGTTATTATGTGAAATTTGTAGGAGAAAAGTGGGACATAAAACATCTATAAACATTAAAGTATTTTGTAGTTACTAGGGGTTTTCAACAATTGGTCTAGTTTATCATCGTGTTATAGTTCATCATAATATCACATGTCACTCAAACGATAGTATTAGGTTCTGAAACTAATCCAGAAAGTTAAATTTAGCTGCTTGAAATAAGGAAAATAAACAAACATCTATCAACTGTTTATGATGCACTAAAAACATTTTGTTAATTCCCAAAAGTATGACATACTGTTCAATAAATGGTTTTAGTGATGGAGTATTAATACATTCTAACACATGAGACATCTACATATTGTTCTATATTTTATAAAAATTGACTTAACTAATCTGTAATGCTATTTAGAATTAGAATATTCTTATTATTAGTTATTAGTTCTATTTGATGAATTTAGTTTTTATTTGTTATACTGGACTTTTTGTGGAAATAAAAAGTCTTGAATCTTTATTTATGGTTTAAAAGGCATTTTCCCAAAGCTATGCATTGAAAAAATGGTTTCTTCATTAACGATAAATTCGTATAAAAGTATTAGAGTCAGTAATTTTTAATATTTATTTTGATTATAAAATCTATTTTTTCACTATATATTAACATGACAAGATAAATGTTACACATTGAAATGAAATATTAGTGGATTCTGGAGTTTAAATAATGATATTAAAAGAAACTAAATAAGGGTTAGTAAAATTTTGTCAACTATTGAATATTTGCATATTACAAGATAATATGCAACATTTTTTTGTATAATTTGAATGGTCAAATTTTTCAAGTAACTGAATGAAGAAGTAGCTAACGGAGTTCAGCTTTTCATCTCCACTTGGACCAAGTAGAAACAGAAATAAAACTCTTTAAAAGTTAAAAACTACTCATCTTCTGTAATCTGTGTTTCTTACTTTTCTCTCCAACGCCGATTTTATACGAGGAATTTTAATTTTATTTTTTTAATGAATTCGTAGTACTATGGACTAAGTTTTCATAATTTCACACAAAAGAGTTAAATTTAGCTGTACCATATACTAAAGCTAGTACTCGTACCATTATTAGAGAAGTTCATGAGATAATATATATAGCTGGGTCACTAAATGAAGAGCCAGTAAATTTAGATACACAATATATATATATTTGTACTTTATCCATTGTGGCAATTGGCTAAGTGTTCAGTAGTTATAGTACATCATTGACAATCTGAAGGTTACTGGTTCGATACTAACCAGAAACCTGACACAATTTTGTTATAGCTCAGTACTGGACCCGGTTGCCTTTGAACAATGTTCTATTAATTTGTATATCTGTAAAATTAATCAGCTGATCTAAGTCAACATATTTAACAAAGCTACGTATCATAAAACGTTCACTACATTCACCACACTTGGCCTTACAGATACATACGTAGTCTGGTTTGGAGTTTAACGTATAAGAATAAATAGTTTGAATAAACTTTCAGTTTAATTTATAATAGTTATTAAATTGTTGCATTTAAATTTAACCTGTTTTTCAGGAGCTGCCAATGTAACTTAGACTTCAGTAGTTGGGGATTAAGGTACATAGTTTTTACAAGTATAAATGCTTGGATGATAAAAAATACTTTACTACTATTAATTAATAGCTATTGTGTGTTTTTTCACTGCACTTTCAACCTACAGGGGTTCTTTATCAGGTGTCAAGTTCGTTAAACGGATTGAATTAATTTACATGTACGTAAAAACTGAGAGAACACAAAGAAGAATAAATACAAAAAACTACAAACTCTATCATCTATATCGGCATTGATGTGCACCACATACGAGGCGCTAATCTAGAAGGAGTCTAGGAATCTAGAAAGAGTGTAGGAGTTGTAAAAAAGTAGTAATCCAGAAGGCGATTAGGAGTCCTAGTTTAGGAGTGTAAGAATCCAGAAGGAGTCTAGGATTCTAAGGAGTCTAGGAGTTCAAAAGGAGTCTAGGAGTCCAGAAAGAGTGTAGAAGATGTCTAAGAATTCAAAATAAGTCTAGGAGTCTAAAGAGTCTAGAAGTTCAAAAAGAGTCTAGGAGTCCAGAAAGAGTCTAGAAGTTCAAAATGAGTCTAGGATTTTAGAAAGAGTCTAGGACTTCAGAAAGATTCTAGTAGTCTAGAAGGATTTTCGGAGTCCAGAAAGAGCCTAGAAGCTCAAAAAAGAGTCTAGGAGTTCAAAAAGAGACTGGGAATCCAGAACGCGTTTAAGAGTTCAGAAGGAGTCTAGGAATCCAGAAGGAGTCTAGTAGACCAAAGGACTTTAAGAGTCTAGGAGTCTAGGAGGAGTCTAGGAGTCTAGAAAGAGCCCAGAAGGTGTCTAAGAATTCAAAATAAGTCTAGGAGCCTAAGGGGTCTATAAATCCAGAAGGAGTCTAGGAGTCTGTCTAGATTTGCCAACGGCGATATCGGTAGAAATTTGCTATTATTATTTTCTAGCCCGAACAAACTCCTGACATAATTTTGCATGAAATGGTTCGATGCTTTCAAACCAGATGCCTTTGTTATCTGGGTGATCAATATTTCAACATAACAAATAAATCAGTTGGTCTCCGCCAGTAAAAACTCAACAAGTCATAAAACTCATTATATACGTCCACTCGCCCTCTCTCATATTCACCTTAAAATACCCACTAAATATTTTGGTCAGCATTTAGCAAATATGAATTGATGCATATAAATGAAAGTTGTTTGTAGTTCACGATTCCAAAACTATGATGAAGTTAACCATCGACTACCATTCTCTCACAAAACAATTAATTATTCATATCTATTTGTATTTTGTGTAGTTTTGTGTAATATATTAACTAAGAGAGAAATCAGAGCTAGTAAGCTGCAAGTTTTATAAGTTTTATGAATGGAAATTTCATTTGCCATGTTTTCAATGAGTTTTAATCATTTCAGCGATTTCAATCAATTGAAAACTAATTTATAAACAAAATAGATACGTTTCAATGAAGTTTTTAATCTTAAACGGAGAATATAATGAGATGAGTTTATTTAAAGAGACCACTAAGCTTCTACTCTATCTTTCCTGGAAGGACGCGACCTTGATCTTCCTGGAATCGGCGGCGGCCATCGCGCTCCCCCCTCCACCATTCCTAACAATTAAGATATATTGTTTTGATTTTTTTCTCTTCATTCAATTACTTTCCGACTAAATAGTTCAACCATTAAAGTTTGCGCTTGTAACTATACAACACCTACTAGCGTTATCAAAATACAAATTACATAAAAAAATCACAAGTTTATGCGTTATGTATGTTAGAAAAAAAGATATTCCTAAATATATAATTGTAACCAATACAGTTCTTATAACAAAGTAAAATTGTTTTGTTTCCCATACAATACCTAACTCTACAATGTTATAGAAAAAAATACTACAGCAACTATTTTGATGAAAATTAGATTCACCGTAGAACATATATGAAAATATGACATGAAAATATTACGTAAAACCCAATATCACTGCAAACATGGTGGTTTTGTAAAATAATTAAGTATTATAATTTATGATTTATTGAACTAAGATTCAGTCGAAAATAGAAACCTAAGAGGAAGGACAACATCCATTTTGAATTGGTTTGATATTTTACTATTCACAGAGCAATGGACTGTGTTATTTTACATATTTTATATGAAACAGCGTAATGATTATACTTTTATGCTTTTTATACTTTTAACTAAAATTGCTAAAAAATGACTAAGGCTGACATGCTTCTTAGAAAGAAACTTTTAATTCCAACAGTCAATGACATATTTAGGGGCCTACAGTTTAACGTGGAGTCCGAATTATGGTGATCGTCTTTGTGGATTGTGCGGACTTTAATCCACACAAGAGAACACCACACCCACCGACCATCGCTGACAACTATCCACAATTCGCTACCTCCAAGTAGCTGGACTACAGGTTACGCCATGGTCCCAGTCTATACACATACATCGATAAAATTAAAGTTACCATAATACTGAAAATGAAGGAAAACTACAATTTTAGTTGGAACTAATGCAGGTCAGTGCCGCCTGGTGAAATATCTGGAGACACGCTGGAACAAGTGACAGAACCAGCTGAGCCTAAATAAACATTGTACCACTCTGGTCTTCAGGAGATAAAACTACCTTTTGCGTAAATGGAACTGTTTTCCTATCACTATAATTAAATTTAACTTGAATCTTTTATAACAAATAAATAAACTGTCTTAAAATCTTACTACATGTACTGTCAATATTAGCCTGCCTATAGCATGCAAACTATGTCGAATCATTTAATAACATCCTTATCATATGTTTTGGACTCGTATTTTTAGGAACTTTTTGAAAACGTGGATAGAAAATTCTATAGAACACTGTATTATTTTATTTTCCCTAATTTCTTTGATGCAATAAAATGAATCATCGTAAATATTTCTATCACATTATTACCAATAAGATAGGTGAAATATTATAAAACTGAACATAGTGTTTAGTTGCTTAACCGAAATCAACTTGCTGTCTTAATAAGCATAATAGTTACTCGTTCAAAATTCATCCATACACCAACCATAACGGTTGTAAATAAAACATATTGAAGATATCCAAGTTTAGTATAGTGGACTCACTCTAATAGGATATAAGAGGTAAATTATGAAATATATCAAGGTGTAGGAAAAGCAAACTTATTTCTTTTTAAATTAAATTTTGTTACAACATATTATATTAAGTTTATATCTGAACTGAAATTGTATACACTAAGCCATCAGCTCTTCTTGAATGTTTACAAGTTAAAATGAAAATTATTAATTACAGTGAGAACTGCTGTTTTGTCATACTTCGCGCAGGAAAGTTTTCTACAACGGAAGTACAAGCTTGTGACTTGAGATTAACTTCCAAACTCATCATCCATTCCACTGATCAGTCAGAGGCAATATAACTTCACAATCTTCCATTGAAACTTAGCCTATCAATAAATTATTAGTATTTCAAATTCTGTCTACTAATATTTTTGTCGTCTGTCCAAAAACCTCCATATTATGTTAATAAAAAAAGTTGTTTACCAAAAATCTTCCCCAGAATTTAAAGAAGGTATTAAAATGAGGTTAATTCTTCTTTGCAGTATGATAAATTTGAATTTTGCTCTATTTAAATTTTACTTCAAGTTTAGGTAAATAAAAATAGCTCACAATAAACGTACAATTTACAATGAAAAATATTGATTATGTTAAAATTGTATTGAGTTTAAGACCTTAGTTAAAATGTTTATATCACTAACTATAAGACGACATTGTTAAATATTTTGGTCGTGCAAATTTTAAACACCCCCCTAGAGCTAAGAAATGTGTATGTCAAAAAATTCGTCCCCTAAGTCAAAAGTAAAAATTATTATTTGAATAGTCAATTCAAATAATAATTTTTGTACAGTAAATGTCGAATTTTCTATTTAGTTTTTATTCAAGAGTCTTTGATACTAACCAATGGTACTGATCTATATAACTAATATCAAAGATGACACTATGCTAATCTGACAATTATTATAAAATACTTTTGACTATAGCTAGATTTATTTGAGTGATTACTAATTAATAATCAGAATATCTGAATCAGTTTATGGTGATGTATAATAGAATTATTGAGAAATGGTCTTGTACAATCGTTTCATTAGGACTGTTTCCATGAAATAAAGTCATCCAGGAATGGTTTTCCATTCTGTCTACACCAATAGTTTAGTTTACTTTTTTACTAGATAGCCATAAATGATTCACCATGATGATTGCTATATTATGATGTTAAAGTCATCGTAACTTACCATAGTTGTTTTGAACCCTCCAGGCTTCATAGTTATGTGATAATTTAGCTTACAGGAAGAATAATGTTTGCATAATGATTAGATTAGATTATTGAAATGGCAACCATAATACAAGGTAGGTATTTTAAGCCAAGTATGAATAAGAATTGAGTGTAAGATGATTGTGGCGCGATCTTGTAGTCTTGTTACTGACCAAGGCTGGCATTTTCCTTAGACAGGACTGTTAATTAATATCCCAACAGCCGATGACAACTAAGGGACCTACAGTTTAACGTGGAATCCGAACCACGGCCTCTGAATTACGAATTGGTGCAACTATGTGGATGGTATTTGCAGATTAACATAGTACCCAATAGTGCGGACGTTAATCTACACAAGGTAACACTACACCCACCGACCATCGCTCACAACTATCCACAATTCGTGACCTCCAAGTAGCTGGATTACAGGATGTCGCCACCATCCAGGTCATTATTGTCATAATTGATTTTTATATAAATTTAAAAAATATCTTAAAAATTTGTAAACCTATGTGTCACTTAATTTCATCTCCTTATACAGTATTCAGGAATTCCATGTTCCCTAATCTGAGTACACAATTTTTTTCTTTGTCTATAAATAAATAAATTGTTTTGTCCTTAAGTAATCCGTCTTGCCCCGCTCTCTCATATTTTCCCAAGAACGTAGAGAGATAGAAACTATGTGCTAAGTGTCTGGCTGATTGGCAAAGTTTAATTGTTTGGAACAACCTCGGTAATATGCGAGATGAAATTCAAACTTTGGTTCTTTATAAAAATCAAGGCAATTAACAACTTTAACTTGGTAAACATTTTATACAATATATATACTTGTTTTAGAGTTAATAGTTAAATAATTAGTATCCTCTTCATCTTTTATACTTGGTAAATAGTGAAAATGACACACTAGCCGAAACATGCTGCGAAGAATAAATTACACAGAAATAGGTTGAATAATAAAACAATTATTATTAGTGGGACGGTGGCGACGTCCTGTAATCCAGCTACTTGGAGGTCACGAATTGTGGATAGTTGTGAGCGATGGTGGGTAGGTGTAGTGTCCTCTTGTGTGGATTAACGTCCTCACTATTGAATACTACGTTAATCCGCAAATACCATCCTCATAATTAGACCAATTCGTAATTCAGAGGCCGTGGTTCAGATTCCACGTTAAACTGTAGGTCCATTAGTTGCCATCGGCTGTTGGGCTATTAATTAACAGTCCTGTCTAAGGAACATGTCAGCCTTAGTCAGTAACAAGACTACAAGATCGCGCCACAATCATCCCACAATCATTTCTCATTCATACTTGGCTTAAAATACCTACCTGGGTACGTCACCATTTAAAATGGTAATCTAATCTAATCTATTAAACTTAGAAGCCCTAAATTATAAATATACAGTGTATATATTTATTTATACTTCTCTAAATTGGGATTTTAGTGCTTCCTTCATTACTAAGTTAGTACCGTCATTTAATAAAAGTTCTTTTTTGTTGTGATTTCTTAGTCAAGTGTAGACATTTTCATCGGTAATAAAATAAAATAATCAACAAAATCATATTCGAGTGAATCGACCAAAAAATACACGTTTGTCAAATTATTTGTTCAGAGAACCAAGTAATACGATTTGAAGGGTCGCAGTGATCCTTTGATCGGTAGAATTATTGGAAAGAGCCTTCACTCAAAGCCGGAGGGAAATGCTTAAGCTGTTCTTGCCTGAATAAAATAACTGTATTTACTCGGATGTTTTATATAATTAATTGCAAAATTGGAATTTTTTACCGCAAAGAGAGTTTATAGAAAAATTGGCTCCTGGAGTAAGAAATTTAAAAAATTTAAAATAAAATTTATAGTTCCTTGACCTGAAGAAAGTCTTTTCGACATTTTCTATTATTAGTCTTGTTTATATGTGTTTTATTTTTATTTATTTACTAGCAGTAAGCCCGTCCTTTGTACGGGTTGTAGGATTCAGTTTAAAGAAGAAAGATCATCATAACAAAATGTAAACCTGAAATCCTAGACAAATCAATTGAAAGAAAATAAATCAATACCCAGCTTATTATTTAGCAATACTTTACAATTAAATAGATTTGAACATTCATACCATTATTATTACAACTAGTAATAATAATGGTATACGTTAAAATAACTTTTTAATAAATCAATGACCAATATAAACTAACTAATATTGATTTGACAGCTGGTTGTTTTTATTTCTATTAAATATTTAAATAACAAAGACAGTTGATTATTACCAGTACGTTATTCATTGAAAACTGAATCAAAATGCGAGTAATATCGCGTAAAAGTGGGTTTTTAAATGCTCGTTATTTACTTTTCTAGGGGCGGAGGGCGATTTAAAGCATTTACAAACCTTCTCTGGAATGTAGAGAATACATGAAATACGTTTCATTGTAATCAGCGTCACAGACAAACAGATAAAAATTGAGATAAGACCGGTTTCGGATTCTCTAAAGCACGAAAAGTAAAAATAACTAAAAAATGATTAATTCCGAGCAATGTACAGAAAAAGTCTAATTTTATTTATATAGATTAACAATAACAATTTTGAGAAATTTCTTCCTTAAGACGTAAATTTAGCACCGAATTTTTTTCATTAAGCAAATTTAATTTTTTTTATTAATTTTTCATTAATTGGTTGATTGATTCTACTAATTACACATACACACTGACTATACATAACCGGACAGACCGATTATATCTCGGGCTTTGTGGTTTTGGCCTTAAAATGACCCACAGTATTCTCTGATTATCATAAGAGGGGACCAATACGGAGTGAGAGATCCTGCTTTACATGCTCTCAGCTCTTACCTTTCATCAAGAGTTAAGCTTGTTCCTTGCAACATTTCCTTCCTTTTTATCCGTCTCTCTTGACCAACTCTTCATTTCTTCGACCTTTATTGAGTGTTCTTATTACTGCATTCTTTCCCGTGTTGTTTCGTGTTCCAAATATAATTCTAGGGTGAATACGTTATTAACACGTTTTAATAAATTTACTAATCTATAATATTATAAAGAAGAGGTGGTTTCTGTATGTTTGTGGGTTTTTTGTGGGTTTTTTGTGGCAAGTAAACGCGAAAAATACTGAACCGACCGGTTTGAAAATTTACAGAAAGGTAGATCTTAAACTCATGCAACACATAGGCATATTAGTTTCCTTAAAATCCCCTCGAGCTATGTCCCATTAACGTCCTAAGTTTCAATGTTTACATTTTCAAATAGTGAAAACATAAAATTACTTGAATGTCAACAGCTGTAAACACTAAAATTTGACAGTTCGGGAAGAAGAAGACGAAAGAGCTGCCGCGACCGTCCTAGGTTTCAATGTTTACATTTTCTAATGTCAACATCCGTTTACACTATATTTTGACAGTTCGGGAAGAAGAAGAAATAAATTTGATTTTTCAGATAAACTGCTGGATCGAAATTAGGGAATTATTAGTTCGAAATAAAGAATGGTAGATTTTAAGTTTTTTCCCCGATGACTGTCTCTATTACGTTAATCCTTATCCTCTCCCAATATTTGACAGATGTTACTTTGTCATGTTGTAGACACTCGTGTTTTGTCATTTTGTAAACAATGAAGAATTAATTAACAATAACTTAAATGTATCAGAAGAACCAACACCCCTCAGTCTTTTTAACCCGTGCGAAGAACGGGTACTTAGGCTAGTGTTTCAATAAACATTACCTCTGTATGCCTACAATAGTATCCCTTTTATTTTCACTTAAATATGATACAATGTGTTTGTAAATTTAATCACCACGAATAACAAAAGTATGAAAACAAATATTAGGTTGAATGTGAAATTGTCTTAGATTGGAAAATGGAAGCTAATGATGTGGCTCGTGCACACAAATTGATATGCGGCTGAAGGCTCAGCCTGCGTTCCGTGGAAGCAAAAGGTAAGCTTTTATTGAATCGGAAATTTTCATATGGAATCGTAACTTATATAATATAAACGTATTATTTCCTATTAATTCTACATATAACCATAATGTTTTTTATATATTTTTTAAACATTTTACCTAAAATTTTATTGCGTATAAAACGATACTGTGAGACATAAGCAATATACATTGAATCATAGAATAAAATTATCTACTGTAAATCTGGAGAACCTTAAGGGTCAGTACTGGGTCTTGTACTTTTCAACATTTCAATTATATTGTCACAAGCGCATAGAAATAAAAAAAGTTATTTTTGTAGAAGAAATCTCATTATATTTTGTATTTTGTTGATATGTCTATTATTAAAACATCTAAATTCATTAGGAAAATTAATTTTAAAAGAGTAATTAAAGAAAATATAACATTTTATATATCATGAAATCTATAAAATATTAAGTTCTATGTTTATATATAAATTCTTACCAGGTAACCTTAACATTTGATCAAAAACGTGTTCTTATTATTATTAAAAAAGACATACATTGTACTAATTTGGAAATTTATAAATGAGTAAAGCTCATAACACAACTATAGAAAAATAATAAAAATGTTTTTGAGTTAATGACCTGGGTAGTGATATTTTATTTTGAAATTTAGTAATGGAAACATAAAATGTACGAAAATAATAAATTTAGCTTGTTATAAATATGTATCAAACCATTTCATAATTTACCATGATAAGTAATAATTTTAGAGTAAAAATACGATCCATTAGCTAGAAATTCAATTTTAAAATTTCAACAAATTGTCCATGTATTTTCACAAATAAAAATTAATTAAAAAATGTAAATTCTACATGAAATCCACCGACATGAGCTTGCTTTTTGCTTTTCGTAAACATATTTCCCTCTTTACAGATGTTCCTCAAAAGCAAGGATAACATCAAAAGCGTCGTTTGACAACTGATTATACACTTCGTTAAAGGTTTTCACGAATAATACTGGGTTGAAAATATACGTGAATATCTGAGATGTTTTTGAAACGAAAATATGGAGCATGATGTATTATCAAAACGTATGTTGTTTTTTAAATATTTTTCATTATTTTAGTAAAAAAATAAAAACATTGTTTAACCTATAAACTTTTACATGAACATTAAACAAAGATTCAGAGGAATGTTTACCAGAAACCTAAACAAACAGTTAAAACCAATACGTTTCGGCTGCTTGGTGTTTTACGTCACCTCAATATTGAACTGTATTTTTATTTGTAAAAAGGGTTGCATATTTTTAAACTGTTATTTCCTTTGTTAAATAAATCATTACACATTTTCGTGTTATTTGGTTGTAGTTAATAGTTTAATTATGTCTTAAAGTATATACAGAAATGTTCTACGAAAGCGTTAAAATCCGACACAGATTCGAGTAGTCATAAAGGTTAACATAGCATTTTATTTATAATCTAGTGAATTGATGTGATGGATATATACTGGTATTGAATCAATAATAGTATTTTAACCTATAATAGATTAATTTCTATAAATTTTACTATAGCTAAAATATGTAGAACACATTGATTTTTACGTCAGTTTCCATGCTAAAGTAAAGTTGTTAATGATTATTCTGGTTTCCTACTATAGAAATATACATATAAACGGTACGAAGGATAAAAGTATACAAGACTACAATAAGTCCAAAGGTCACCCGTATGGAACGAAGTGTCTATTACAACTTTACAGCGATTATTTAAGAGCATTTCAAATAAATAAAGTATCCATTCCCAATTGTTGTTGTGTTTATTACTCAATGGATGTATACAGACAAAGGACGACGGGCGTGTGGCACCACTGACGTCATTTCAACTGACGTCATGTCAACCGACTGACGGAGAGTGACGTCACGGAAGCACTTTGATACTTGTCAACCAGCGGGAAGTCTATGTTTTTTAATACTATTGACAAACGATAACACGTAGTCGACTTTTAAAAGCTCCATAAATATTTCATTCATGAGTTATTAAGGTCAACGATATCTTTTATTTCATTTTTAAATTTCTCCGATATTGCTTGCGTTTTTTAGTTTTATTTCATTGGCAAAACATTAATATGCATGAAAATTTCGTGCTAAGCATGCGTTTCAAAACCAAAATTATATATTTTAAACTATTTTTTCTATTTTAACAATAAATAATTTCCAGTACTTGTATGAGACATTACGTGTATTTTTTCATTAACATGTATATTGACATTACATTTCCTAAAATTACTTTTAATATTATAAGTACAGACTTGTAGTTTTAGAACTACAAAAACCAAAATGCTCCTGTTTATTTTTGTATGAAAATTTACTTTTCGGAGTATTGATGCAATTTTTTTAATATAGAGCCCGAATGATCATCGACTCAATAATATAATTTTACTTTATTAATAAAATATAAAATAAATATAAGTTTGAAACATTTTATGAGATCTTTGCAAAAAAATTTCGTGCTAAGCATGCGTTTCAAAACCAAAATTATATATTTTAAACTATTTTTTCTATTTTAACAATAAATAATTTCCAGTACTTGTATGATAAATTACGTGTATGTTTTCATTAACATGTATATTGACATTACATTTCCTAAAATTGCTTTTAATATTATAAGTACAGACTTGTAGTTTTAGAACTACAAAAACCAAAATGCTCCTGTTTATTTTTGTATGAAAATTTACTTTTCGGAGTATTGATGCAATTTTTTTAATATAGAGCCCGAATGATCATCGACTCAATAATATAATTTTACTTTATTAATAAAAATTAAATATAAGTTTGAAACATTTTATGAGATTGCAAACATATAACATAAATTTTTAAATTCCTTACATTTTAGGAAAGGTTTATATAAAAAATATTTTAAAAATAAGTTTCCATTTTTGTTTTTTAAATTTCTAATGTTCCTTATGGAATATTTGTTTTACCAAATTCTAAAATAAAAAATTTATATTTTCTCAATGTTCATCCATGAATACCTTGTTTACTTCCAAGAACTAACTATTTATGAAACTATTGAATAAATTTATTAAAAATAACAGCTATTCATTAATATTTCATTTATTATGTATTTTTTATTTTTATTTTCTGTCATTAGCTCAGGTTTTTATATTACAATTTTATTATTGGTTTATATGATAAAAGATTTGTATTTTTCTATAAAAGTAATTAAACATTTCTTTTATAATAAAAAAATTTGAATTAAACTCATTTTGTTTTTTATGTATTAATATTTTTTTTTAGTATGTATTCACTATGTGGAACTATTTTAAATACCACGTTTATTTTTGAGAAAAATTAAATTCAAATGGAGGCTAATTCCTCACATTATTAATAAAATATAAAATAAATATAAGTTTGAAACATTTTATGAGATCTTTGCAAACATATTAAACACATAAATTAAATGTATTATATTTTAACCAGTTTAATATGTATATAGAAGAATGATATGGAGGAAGATAGAAGTTTTTATCTCAAAGGTAAAAGGACGTGACAGTTTTCTGACTTATCTGTTATCTGTTTTCGTTCTAAACGAAGAGGAAATATATTTGTAATTATTTTATTCCAGAGCATAATAATTAAACCTTGTGCATCCAAGGAGAGTAATTCTCCACTTCTCTAAATCTTGTTTCACTTTTGCAATGTATATTTTAAATGAAACTCTGTCTTAGAATATTATTTTATTTATGATCAAAATACACCGTATTTTCACAAATTAATTACAATTTGTTCATTTAATTCTATAGACTCGTAGTACTATATTTCAATTTTTCTATACATCACTTTGTAATTGAAGAACACCTTTCTTGGCGTTGATAAAAAATGAGAAGTACATTTTCATGTATCGTATTTTTAAATGTTCTATATTTCAACTTTAGACTACATTAACTTTAGGCCTTTTTTATGGTACTATGTAAGATATTTTGGACTGAAAATATCGTTTCAAGTACTAGTAATGTTTCGGTAATTTGACGGTCATCCTTATTCCCTTGAGACTTTCATTTCTACTCAAGGGTCTTGATTTTTGGCTAAATCCGACACCTGTATATGAGAGTGTAACACATATAATTTGTTTATTGGGAGAATGATTTAGTTTGTCCAGGGTTGCTTAATCACATGGTAAAGGCTAGGATACTCCATGACATGTAATTTCAAACAATAATTAGTTTTCAGAATTGATTACGATCCTTGGTTTATCATAATTATAGTCTCAGTAAGTTAGTGAGTTAAATGGTGGATTGAAAGAATTAACTTTATTCCTTAAGTTTAACTAATATTGAGAATGATATGGTGACAGTTATTTGCTTCGATGTTAGACAGAATTTCTTTCATTCAATTTATTCAGCATAATTTTATTTACTCAATTATCCTGCTTCTTTTATTTTATTACAGTACTATGCTCTAATTTGGAATACCATCATTGCCGGATTATCAGAATCTGATTCTCCTGAATATCATTGATCGTAAATAAAACTCCTCTTCCTCTAATAATTTTATAAAATATCTCTTTACGAGAATCGTTCATATTAATATACCTTACCTTACCTAGTTGGCCATTCAAACCTAAGTAGGTTTTTGGCCTCGCCAACAGCTTTGCGCCATCTTTCTCGGTCTTCCATCCACTCTTCTGTAGCACCAATTCTTCTCATATCTTTTCGGACTTGGTCCCACCATCGTAATCTCGGTCTACCCAGTGGTCGCCTGCCTGCAGGCACTGCGTCTAAAACCTCCCTTAAGTTTGACTCTCTAGGTCTTCTATAGACGTGTCCTGCCCATCTTAGTCTTTGGCTTTTAATTAAGGCTATAATGTCTGGGTCCGTATAAATGTTTCATAATTCTTTGTTTGTTCTTATCCTCCATATTCCATCTTTTACTATTGGTCCCATAATTCTTCTAAGTATTTTGTTTTCAAAAATTATTAATTTCTTTTCATCTTGTTTGGACAATACCCAGGTTTCTGAGCTATATGTAACTACAGGCAATATTATAGTTTTATAGACTTTGATTTTAGTTTTCTTGGAGAGTATTTTGCTTTTTAGGATGTTTTGTAGAGACCAGTAACAACGGTTGCCACTGAGAATCCTTGATTTAATTTCTGTTTCTTCTGTGCTGCTCTGGTCTATGATTACACCTAGGTACTTTAAGTCAGTGCATCTTTGAAATGAGTATGAACCTACTCTTAGTGGGGAAAAATCCCTTTGTAGATTTCTATCTACTAATAAATACTTAGTTTTATTTTCATTTATTGTTAGGCCTACTTTTTTGGATTCTTTAACCAGTACTTCTGCTAGCTCTATTATGTCGTTTTCACTCTCAGCCATAAGAGCAATAAGGACAGGTCTTCGTGAGGTAGGAGCCAGACGAGAAGGGATACCCTGGTCCTCCAGGTTGGGGGTTGGGCGTAGGGCTAACAACCTTACCCCGGAAAAACCCACTTGTTCAGAAACGCCAAAATCTTGCCTCGGACTTGGATGGAAGAAATGGAATCATATTAATATATGTAAATTAAATATAACAATTATCCGTACCAGAAGTCAATGAATGTGAAAACCCGTAGTGCCGCTGAACTTTTATTCTTTCACACATTTCTACTTATTACGTCGATTTAGACTCATGAAAAAAGAATTCATTGATATATATTAACCTACCAAGTACAACAGTTAGAATGCATTAGATTAGTGTGCGGATAATATTTATCACGGAAACTTTAGAAAACCATTGTAGCAAATCAAGTACTGTACGTATAATTATTTGAAATGGCCTATGAAGGAAGATTTGTCCAAATATTTACAACCAGCCTGAACAAACAAAGCTAAACCGAAGCATTTTAGGACGTCGCTTCGTCTGTCTAAATATTTATAAATCTGGCTAGTCGACAACTTTGCATTCGTTGAAAAATCGACATAATCTTTTACAGTTGGGATATTGTATTGTAGTTTTTATTAAATACTGTTTTAAAATCTCATATCTCATAACGTGCATTCATTTTAACAGTAGTTAGAATTCAAATTTTCTTTACTGAATTCGTACTATCTAAATCATCACTAAACTTCCCAGAGTCTATATTTAGAATTTAATTAGTTTTAACTACGTTTTAACCTTCCAAAGTGAAGGTTAAAATTAAGATTTAGTGTTCAATATCTACGAACATTTGCGAATTTAATTTGTTTATGAACGATAAATTTATGATAAATCATTTCTTCTAATGAATCAAACTTTATGATTCTTAAATAAACAAGCTCTGATTATCAATGAATAAATAAAATAATGAAAGAATTAATTAATGTTGTTTGACGGAATCTCAGTTAAAAAAATTATCGACTGTAAAAATGTATGTGTAGTGTTCTAATAGTTTGAATCCTCTTGTATTTAACGTATTTAGCTGGGCAGAATGGTTGCCATCAACAACCCAGTACAATTAGTTTACCCAAATTTTGTTCACGATACTCTTTCATATTTCTATGTATTTTATTTATGAACTGATACGAGAAATATATTTTCATTACGTAATATAATAACATGATGAGTATATATTGTTTTATAGACGTTATAAAACTAAACGCTATATCGTCTCGAAAGAATCATAAACATTTGGCGGAAAGATAGAATTGATAAGCGCGTAGTGTAAGAGTTCTCTCAACCAAATCCTACTGAGACCCATGAATAAATATTGATCTCCAAGAAACTAAAATAACACGAGTAAGATACTGGGGAAACAAGAAGGATTGGCCATGAAAGAGAATACTCATAAACATTTACAGTGAGCCTAAACAAACAACCAGGCTATGGCTCTTCAGGAAGTCAACATTAAGTTTTATAGACTCACTGATGTAAACCTAGTTTATAAAAATTTCACTTTAGTTCTTTAATCTTTCCACACATAAATTACTTATCTAGTTCTATTCGTTTGTGCTTTTTTTCCTACAAACGTTAAATCAGTTTGTGTGCATCTATCAAAGTATTCTTGGTACGTGGTTTTTTCACTAATTTATTATACATTTTGTAGCTACAATTTTAATTTTTTTGGATAAGAATGTTTCTAATATCTTTCCAGCATATTGTTATAGCATGTGTATAACCTTTCAAATGCTTCTCTGTAAATGAACTTCCAATAAAGGACTGAGTACTCCAATCGAAATAGAAAATAAGGTATCGATATATAATAAGATTGTTAAGTAAAAATAAGTACGGAAATGGCCCATGTAAATACGTGGTGAAATATAAGACTATAAATCAGTGAAATTGTCTATGAACAAAATTCAGTCACAAATCCACGTATTGCATGTTTGTTTAAGGTTGAAGAACGTCACCAACAATTTTTTTAATTGTTGATTAATTGCTTGTTTCTTCCTGAAAACGGCAATATATAACACTTAGATATTTTAAATATTAATTGATGTCTAACAAAATAATAAGTGCCCGAATGTACTAACAGGAGGAGCTCGTAATTCTAGTTTTTAATAATTTTGTAATTTTAGTCTATATTTCATTTCATTTTTTTAATTGATTTTTCATTCTATACCTTACCAACTAATGTGGAGCTGGAACCTTCTGAAAATAACTGTGAGTAGCCTAAAATGCTGCATGTAGTGTTTTTCTAATCACGGAATTTCCGTCAATTTTATTTTTCTTAAATTTTTACTTATATGTTCACTTTCAGTTGAACAGCTGAATTTTTTCTGTCATTCAGTGTTATAATATGGTATTATTGTACTAATATAGTGATAAAGTTTCCACGAAAAATATATACAAATTATAACTAAAAAATAAACAAACTTTTGCATTTATTAAAAATCCTGTATTTCTCGAAACTGGTTACAGTATTACTTCTAGTACAGGGCCTTCTTAGCATCATGTAGAAGAACCTGTAAATATTTCAGGAATAAATGTTAAGTATTTATTTTGCAATTTGGCGATATTATCCCTCCGTCACCAATCCTCATGATGTGATTTATTGGGTCAAAATGAGCAAACTAAAAGTTCCTATAGAGTTATTTCCAAAAATGCATACTTAGCCAAATATCTGCCATTTTGTGTTTTTACAAAATATTTTACTTCTCAGTTATTTTTCAATCGATTACTTAAAAACTTGGCATGCTTCTTTAAATATTTAAGATCGAATTTAGAGAAAAGTGGATTTAGGAACAGTGGTCGGGGTTCAACGTTAAACTATAGGCCACTTAGATGGCATTGACCGTTGGGCTATTAACTAATTAACAGTCCTATCTAAGGAACATGACAGCCTAAGTCAGTACCAAGACTACAAGATCGCGCCACGATCATCTTATACTGATTTTCATTCATTCTAAGCTTAAAATGCAACCCCCCATAACATTATATTATTTATATATTTACCAGTGATGGATTTCAAACAAAGAAGTAACTTTAAGGTAGGAAGAGTAAAAATTAAATCTACGTTAGGCAACTTACAGTAGAATAATGGTAATTTTTATGTACTAAAACATTAATCCGAATATATGCCAATTAAATAGGTTGTGCCATTAATATTTTTTTATAAGACTACTTTATTGTTTCATAGATAAGGTTATAAAAGTTTTCAAATCAAATCATCATATTACGCTAAAATTTTGTAGGTTATAGCTATGTTGATACGACAGGACTTAAAATTATGAAAATAAATTTTGAAAATTCATTGAACGACTATGTCTACAGATGATCTGAAAAGTAATCTAAAGAAGTTAACACAGTTTTCTTGGCTGTCGGAACCTCTTCTGCCGGAAGTTAATATACAGCGCACGCCGGAACTCCCTCTGGACTTGTAAAGTATCCGGACCAGGACTCTTTCATGAAGTTTCGCGGTGTAGATTACATCCCCGGGTTTCAAACTTTGCTTAAGTGGATTTTCTTTTAAGGTATTACTCGATGATCATTCTTGCAGAATTGATTTAGTTTTACTATATCAAGCATAATCGTTTCAAAATCGTTTGACTCTTACGTTTTTCGGCATGGTAACTTTGAGGTACTTTTTATTTTAAATCTCAAATTCTTATCTTATAGAGGACTAGCTGACCCGGCGAACTTCGTAACACCTGACAGTATATACATGTTAACTTTAAGTTTGGCCATGTTCTGAAGTCGAATAGCAATACGGCTTCATTGTGAAAGGTTATATATCCTGGGTCGCGGCATAGAGAATAACAATACTGAAACGATAAGACATATTAATTACATTCCTATAAAACAAATAAATCTGAGTGGATTAATTCACAATTTTCAAATCCAATCCAAACCCAAACGAAACCTAACTGTAATACGGCTTTTATAGGAAAGATATACAACAGCTGATTATTATAATAAACGTAATAATATAAACATTGTAATTATCATATAAACACGTGACTTTAATCAGACAGAAAATAAAAATATAAATACATAATCCCCCAAAACCGTTAACTATTAACGTGGTGAATAAAGCTGTTCATTTTTACTTTCTCCCCTTATACGTAGTATATGGAGAAAGTATTGTTTTCGTCAAAATTTTCGAATTTGAGTTGAGGGTGGATATATCCGTTTTGGGGTCCCCTGAATCCAAAAAAGTGGGTTTTGACGTGATGTCTGTCCGTCCGTGTGTGTGTGTGTGTGTGTGTGTGTCTGGATGTGTACAGTGCCACAGCCTACCCCGTTGGTCCGATTTAGATGAAATTTGGCATGTATGTATATATTCACGGTATCTCCAGGCGTTTTTTTCATTTTTTTGAATTTTTGATTTTTAAGGGTAGTTCACCCTAAAAAAACTCTAAAAAATGTAAAAAATCCAGATTTACCAAAAATGGCTCTAACGATTTTGATTAAAATTTGACAGTTTATAGTGTACAGAGTACTAAATAATTTGACACCACCCGCATATCTGTAAAAATGACGGTTCAAAAGTTATGGGCTTTTAAATGTCAAAAAAAATCAAATTTTTATATTTCAGCGAAAACAATAAAAGTAAAGTATAACTTGACTGGTACCATTGAAACCAGCTTAAAAAACTAAACAAATTAGTATTTTGAATTATTTGTCTACGACTAACGGTTCCAGAGAAAAGTTAAATTTACTGTCCACGATAAACGCAGTACGTTGTCTGAAAGCGCCCAATGTTATTCTTATGGAGAATATAAAAAATCAATTTCTTCCTTACTTTCCAACCGTTTTCCATGAAACTTGGTATGAAGCGTAAGGTCAAATCACCGAACAAAACCAGCTCAAAAAAGCTTGGTATTACGGGGGGGGGGGTTTCCCCCCATACAATTTGAACAATAAATTATTAAATGATATTTAGAATAACTTTGTAGAACATGATAGTTTTATTACAGATTGTCTTTTTTAAATTTACTTAAGGGAGAAAGTATGTGTCAGTCCACTGGTACCGTTTATTTACAGTACACATTTACTTCATAGTTTAACATTAATGAATGATTCAGATGGCATTGGATAGTAAAGCATACGGTATTGCTAATGGAAAGTAAACCAATCAGCTGTAGCTAAGAAATCAAATGTTTTCATTGTAGACAATTTGTAAACAAACTTACTCTCCATAAGGTTAACATTAGAAATTTAAAACGCCATAAAATGGAAACTTATGGGGTTTTCGAAAATATTTTTCATATAAACACGTGACTAATCAGACAGAAAATAAAAATGTAAATACATAATCCCCTAAAACCGTAGATTATTAACGTGGTGAATAAAGCTGTTCATTTTTTACAGTACACATTTACTTCATAGTTTAACATTAATGAATGATTCAGATGGCATTGGATAGTAAAGCATACGGTATTGCTAATGGAAAGTAAACCAATCAGCTGTAGCTAAGAAATCAAATGTTTTCATTGTAGACAATTTGTAAACAAACTTACTCTTCATAAGGTTAACATTAGAAATTTAAAACGCCATAAAATGGAAACTTATGGGGTTTTCGAAAATTTTTGTCGCTTAAAACTTCAGCTGTTATAGAGCAACGTCATTTTCTGGCGACTCGGTATTGGTTGTTTAGGTTATATCAGTGCTGACCTCAAAGGAAAAGTATTATTTTTAAAATTATATTTTGCGGCCTAGGACTCAAGAGTCACTATAATAATAAGTTTAGCCCTAAGAAGAAAAAATAAAACATTTATTCTTCAACACATGTATCTAAAATAGCTTTTTTTGAAGCAGTATGACGATAAATATTTAATCACAATATAGAAATTGTTTAATATCTTATACAAACGGGAAATAAAAAACATTTTAGTTCACATAACAATAATATTTGGTGCAGGTAAAAAATAAACAAATAATTAATGAATAACTAAAATGTATGTCCTAATTAAAATCAGTAAATAAGAACTATTTCAAGCAACTGAGACGTATAAGTACGAAGATAGCGAAGAAAAGACTAATTATTTATAAATAAATAATCCTAAATAAAGAATTAAAATGAAATTCACAGGAATATGAAAATAGAAGCAAATAACAACATAGGAAAGAGTAAATATAAAATGAACTAAATAATCAATTACAAAGTAAATTGTGTTATAAATATTTACAAAATTTATAGGTAAAAACTAATGATTCGTTAAGCAAAGTAAAATGTTCTAGTTTATTATCGTTAAAGTAATGTAATATAGTAAGAATATTAATTCATCCAAAATTGTCCATATTCTTATACCAAGGGTCTTTGGAATTTACTCGGGACTCTGGATATTATCCTTTTTTTATTAATTTTTACTAACGAAAATTGTAAATAATTAAATAAATTATATTATTTCCCGTTTTGGTGATTTATATTTGTATTTTTTGCCAAAAGTACAAATTAGATGACATTGTGGCAAAAGTAGCTTATGTTAAAAAATAATACACTATTTATGAGACAATTACTATAAATAGTTTGACTAAAATATAATGGTAAATATTAGATTAGATTAGATTATTTGAAATGGCGACCATACTACAAGGTAGGTATTTTAAGCCAAGTAAGAATGAGGATTGAATGTAATATGATTGTGGCGCGATCTTGTAGTCTTGTTACTGACTAAGGCTGACATGTTCCTTAGACAGGACTGTTAATTAATAGCCCAACAGCCGATGGCAACTAAGGGACCTACAGTTTAACGTGGAATCCGAACCACGCCCTCTGAATTACGAATTGGTCTAATTATGAGGATAGTCTTTTGTGAATTGACGTATTCAATAGTGCGGACGTTAATCCACATAAGAGAACACTACACCCACCGACCATCGCTCATAACTATCCACAATTCGTGACCTCCAAGTAGCTGGATTACAGGATGTCGCCACCATGGAAAATACAATGACTTTGCGAATACAATACGATGTGACATTTCCATACAATGGTGAATATGTCAGTATATGGCTGTAAGAATTTCAAAAAACTTTTCGAAACTACCAATGGTTTCAATTAAATTTTACTTTATTGGTTTAAGTTTAAAACAAATAATACCAACAAACCCAGTAGAACCGTGAAATCAAATAAAACCTCGAAAACAATATTTGTATTGTTTAATAGCATATATTTTGCTAAAGTGAAAGAGGAAGGCTTAATTGTAAGTTAATTTATAAATATGATTGTTTTGTCATAAAGATGTATTTTAGCTATGTTTATCTGTAATTTAATGACTATTATGGATAAATGTGTATATGTTTACTGTACAATAGAAGTTTTCTAAAAGTTAGGCGAGAAAAAGAGGAACGCCCAACAGTTGAACGATGAAGCAGTCATATTGTGAATCGCTGTTGAGCCATTTTTCACAGCCAGTTAGTCACCTTACGAAGCAGATATGGTCGCCTACGTAACCTCTACCTCCGTGAGAAATAACTTCAATTTAGGTTCAATACTTAACTAAAGGATAAAGTTTTATTTTTGAGTATTTACAGGTTTCGTTTAATTTCCAATATAAGTTAATTAATATAATTTCAATGCACCTGTTGAATTTACACCTACCCCCTTAATCATCGTCAGGGAGAGTTGCTGTAGTTTAGTTTGTATAAAAGAGTACCAACGAAGTTGGAGAAGTGATTGTCACTGAGTGGGTCATGAAGTCTCTTGTGATTCGTCTTGAACGGAGTCACGTTAGCGAGTAGGATTAAATAGAGTTTGCCACCGAAAATGCTGAAAAGATGTTGGCAAATTTGAGTAAGTTAATGATCAATATTAATTAATCAATTAATGATCAAGGTCTGTATCAAGCAGGCGACGTGGGATGTATACGTCGTCTAACCCATCCTTATCTACGGGTGTGAGTTAGGGTTGAAGTCATCCACAAAATAATTACAGGATAAAGATTTCGGCTGTGCAAAGAATACCCGGAAGTCTTCAGCCTAACACACAGTGTTGAACCAGCAGATGTTTTGGTGGCTGGGCTTATTCCCTCGATATTCATGATTTTTAACGAAAACTATATTTTAGGAAATGTATATTTAATCGTACTCAAGCCCGAAGGGAAATTGCGGAGGAATGGAAAACCCGATGGGATTGAGACGAGCATGGACATTGGAATGTGGGACAGATTGGTGAAATTAGGCCGTGGGTTAATTGGGAGTTTGCTAAGGTGGACTCTATCACACCGAATTCCTCATGAGTCACGGTTGATTTGGTACCTCTATAGAATGAGTATGGCCGATACGTTAGAATGTCAGTGCGGGGATTTATACAATTTCGATGCACTTCGTACCTTTTTCTTTTGTGGATGGTAGGAGGCAGAGCGCAGGGAGCTTGAGGCAATGTCTGTTGGAGGGCATGGGACAAAAGAGGGCAGAATAGGTGTAACCAAACCATCTGATTTATTTGAAGTGATTTATTTGGTCTTAATGCACTTCAGGCAAGGTAGACACCTTCTTGAACTATTGCAGGGATGTGTTTTAGAGAGAAATCCCAAGCCTGGATTTATAGTTTTTTTGTGGATAAGAATCACATATCCAGGGAGAGACTGATCCATGAAACTTCTTTAAAAATTATGCTGAGGTATTTATTATGTGTACTTCATATTTTTCCATAGACATTTTTATAAATCTATGATAAATGGAACTACTAGTATCCGCGTGAGTATGCATTTTAAAAAGATATTATAGCAAAGAATAAATAGTTTTTATTAATATTAAGAGTAAATACGATTTATCTGTCAATTAAATTTAAACATTTCCTAAATTTTAAACAATCCGTGAGTATACATGGAACAAAAAAGACTAGAAAATGTGAAATGAAACAAAGAACAGTATCGTTTTTCGCAGAGCGATATCGGAAGTAGATAGTAATGGCTTCCGATTGTGAGGACACCTGTTCCAATCTTATATCACTTCTCTCCGTCCTTTCTCGGTTTTTAAACTCAAAGATAAGTAATAATTTGTAATGAATATTGGTTAGCACATGTGTATCCACATAATAATGTAATGGGCTTTAACATTTTTAACCCTAGAAGTGGCAAGCTTTTTACTCTTAACTGTAACATAAAAATAATTACTAATATCTTCTTGAAATATTAAAGTATAAACAAAAAAAGCATAAAACATGCACCCCCCTTATAACCACTAACCACAAAAGCAAAACAGGTGTCCACTGCAATCCCAATTAAGCCTACAAATGCCGTCAACTTCCACCCAAGCCGGCCACGGTTTATTTAAGGTGGGCCCCCACACCACTGTAACCACACATTTGCAAGCCAAATTGGTCAGGATTCGAACCCTAGCACTTCCGAATGGCTAGAACGTTACGCTCGTCAGCGCAGCGCTTTAACCGGTTAAACCACCAGTGCATAGGAGTAGACAGCGCTTACTTGTTTATAATACATGCCCGGTGGCAGTCTAGTACACTACTTGAGCAGGTTCGGTTGTTTACCACCAGAGGGCAACACGGTCACGTAGGCGCTAGTGTTTAACAAGTTCACGAAACTGACGACAGATGCCTCCACCTGCCACCGTGGCGGTATTCGCGATTAATAAACGCTGCAGCGTCTTTACCACTCCGAGGGTTAAAGAACGAATCAAAGTAAGTTTAATCCATTCCACACTGCAAGAGTATCAGCTACTATCAACGCCAGCTGAGAAAATAACGTTTTCGTTGTACTTCACGGGAGCATACGTCTTTCAATTCTAAAATGCAGCTGGTAACTAAAATTAACATATAACTCCTCTACCGAGCACTAAAGGCTGCATACTTGTGGTAATATGCTATTTTTACTGGACAGTTCCTCACCGAGCAGTTGACAGACATAATCGTCATAACACTGGCCAAAGCTAACAACATTATTTTTTATATACATGTATCATTCCAAAATTAGTTTTTTAGTAGTAACTGTACGCAAAATATCGTTTAATACTCGTCCGAAAAGCTTTTTACTAGTGCTCGACCTAAATTGTGTGATAGCAAGCTTTTACAGACTAATAATAAAATTACTATTTCATCATGCTGCCCGAAGAACATCCGTTTTCAGTCTTCTATACCATCTACAAATCATTGTTTTCGGGTCACTTAAAATAGGAAATAGAAAAAAACATATGGCACATTTTTCAGTTCGCTGATATCAAAATTTGTTATGATGCATTATAACTATTGTTTAATATGTGTACAATATTTTTAGGTTATCTTTGAAGAATAACCTCTATAATGAATCACTATTAATAAATCACTATAATTTTCCATGTTGGCTATTATAGCCACAAAGCAATCAATGCAAGCTATCAGCTGACCGTTCAAGAATTAATTACTCCTGTCAGCTGCTATTATCTGTAAAAGTTCATTGCAGATTGTGCCGAATTTCACCCATAAGTAGTCTTATGGGATTACTTTTTTCTCCCTTGGGACTAAACCCAAATGCCTTTTTATCCCTTGGGATTAAAAGTATTACTTTAGTACTCTATTCCACAGAGTAAAGTAAGTTTTTCTAGTATGTAAAGCCGTACACTTTACATAGTAGAAAAATACGATTTTTACACTATATAATATTTAACTTATGGTTACTACTATTCTTTAGATTAATAATTAGTGTATATGCATTGCTAAAATACAATGCAATGCATTGTTTAAAAAACATGGTAATTATGTGTATGTTTCAATGCGAAAGTCGGAAGAGAAGCGGCAGAAGGGGTAATAAATATAATATATTCCTAATTTCAGAACGAGTGATTTAGGCTTAGCTCATTTTTCCTTAAACTATAAGTTAGGCCAATTTGGGTTACGTTGTACGTATTCATAATGCAGCTAAAGGAGTTTTTACTAACATTTTGTAATATATTTCACAACTGCATCAAATCCAAATCTATCTCGTAGTAAATACACATATATATTTAAATACACAGTGAATTAACTCAAAATTGAAACGTATTTTTTATTTAACTTTCTTAAAAAAGTAAAACGTTACATTTTGACGGACACGTATTGGAAAAGTTTTATGACTAAGTTTCATAATGTGTGCCACTTCTTATTGTTTCCAAGGTTTCTAAACAATTTGGAACGAGTTGGACGAACTTGAGAATGGCAACGGAAGGAAGCTGCGAAGTTGGAGGGAAGTTTAAAGGTCTGTGAGAGGCTTTCGGAAACGCGCGGGAAATGAGCCGCTCCTTCTCCCACCTGTCTCACGCTGCCGAGTGTTGTGTTCCATCCGACCGATCTGCCTTACTTTCACACGTCTCACTTCCGTTATGTTTTCTAACTAGTTCACAAATATGGCTTCGTCGAGGAAACATTTATAGGCATCTGAATTTTGCGTGAAAGTTTAAATTGTCTCATTCCACGACATAAACACATGAGCACAACTCTATATCGCACGCTGACGAAAATTGGAATTGCTCTTATAAATACGAACCAGAGGCTTTAATCAAAACCTAATCAGGCTGCCTAATGTTAAAAAAGTTTTATTTAGAAGAAGCTTTAATTATTCCAGCGGTAAACTATTTAATTCATAACCACTCGAAATTAAACAGTAAAATGATTTGAGAAAATTTTGTAGAAAACATCGTGTTATTCAATAAATAACCTATTTCAGTATATGAACCAGTTAAGTTATATCTTTAAAATTTAGTTTTAGTTTTGCAATAAGTTGTGCATTAATTTTATTTATGAGAACGCTGCGAGGAGCAACATATTTACATTTCTTTTTTTACTTGAAGGACTGCACTCATAAGTTTATAGTTTTTAAGTTGTTTTTTGTTCTGTTTAAACTAGCCATGCTACTTGTAACAGTGGCTAGTATCTTTTAAACTAAGAAATATGTAATTTATATTGTGACTGATAATGGAGGAATATATCATTATTTCATTTCATATGGCACTGTAGTAAAAAATCAGGGAACCCATTTGAACTTTTGGGTCAGATGTTCACTATCTCTACTTACTTTTGTAAACCATAACAATCCGAAGTTTGTTACAAAATCTTTTGATTCTTGTTTTTTACGGCACGGTAGCTCAAGGGTAACGTTCTGGCCTAGTAAGTCAAAGGTTGCTGGATCGAAACCAGCGGTCGGAGACTCCTGTCAGATCATGAGCGGCACCTCTGGATAGCTCACACGACATGTCATGTGATTTACGTCTTTACTGTACAAGCCATAGGCCTGTAATTATGGGTAGTTATGCGGTAAAAAATCTGAAAACTTATAATTTTTAGTACGATTTTTTGCATAGCTTTTATGTTTAAAATTATATACCGTTATTGATAATTGATGGCTTATTTTCCCTTTAACATATTTGACTCCTCCTTGAGATAAGGCGCAAACTTGTCATCGTGGATATAAGAAACCCGTCCTGAGAGGGTTACTCAGCCAAATTAAGTCGGACCTTTTTACATCTATACTTTGTGTATACTAGTCCGTAGAAAGTCTCCTAAGAAGCCACATATCTCTAAACATTATCATAAAAATAAAATTACTGATAATTTGCCAAAATTTTGTTCAAAATCTTAATTAATTCATAGACTAGTTATGAAAGTCCCTACTTGTAGATTTTTTACTTAATAATCATTAAAATCTACTTTCATCGTTTTAATACAGCAATAGTTAAATTATGAAACATGAAAATTATGGTTTACAAAACCTGATCTCATTTACATCCTTCAAAACACTTACACTGTGTATACGTAAATGCAACTATACGAGATCTGTTCAAAAAATATCTCAGCTTGTATTAATAATCCAACAACTGGATTGAGTAGCACCATGGAACGTAGATCGAGGCAACTATAAACTACGTCACGTGACCTTGGCATGGCATCAGTTCATTGTAGGATGCCAAAAGTGAAATCGTGTACGTAATGTTCGTCGTGTTTTTGTGCTAAGCAAAATGATGCAACGGGTGGAACAGCAATACTTAAGATTAGATTAAATGGTTCAAAATAAAATTTACGATACGCAATCTCAAATGATTTTTAAGCTTCAGCAACTCTTTGTAAATACTGTGGGTGTAACACATATCTTTCTGGGAGACCATTGAAAAAACGAAACGATGAAGATGTCGATAAAGTTCGAGCTTTAATGATAGAGGACCGTCGTAATACTGTTCATGGATTAGTTACGGAAGATGGAATCAGTATTGGTTCAGTTCATTCAATTTTTAACGGAGGGTTTGGCTAGGTATTAGGCAGAGTTGCTGCTAAATTCGTCCTAAAGAACTTGACAGATGAATAAAATGTTTTGTGACTTGAAGTTGCTCACGTCCCCTCGGCCATAGAAGTTGGAAGGAAAATCAAAGTCATACTTACTGTTTTTTCACATCAATGGATGTCTTTATCACAAGTACGCACAAAACATTACTGATGAGTACTACTTAAATGTTTTAAGACGCATGTGCGATGCACTGCGTCGCAAGCGTCTCAATTTGTGGCCACAAAATTTCTTGGTGGCTCTATTAGGACAATGCTCTAGCGCATTCTTCCCATCCTGATGAAGACTTCTTAGCAAAATATGACATCCCTGTACTGCAAGCCCAATACTCGCCGGAGATGGCACCGAGTGACTTCTTGTTGTTCCCTAACTTAAAGATTCTGCTTAAAGAGACATGATTTAAAAGCAAGATGCCATAATGGAAAATACAACAGCTCGTCTAAAGTCTATTAAGTAAGAAGTGTTCCAGTCTTGGTTAAAAAGGTGGAAGGAAAAATGCAATAAGGGTGTAAAGTCCCAAGGGGACTATTTTGAAAGGGATCATATGTTAAAGAAAATTTATCAATAGTTTATGCTTTTCCTGAACAAAGTTGAATACACTTTGAACAGACCTCGTATATTATTTTTTAATTTTCAAACTATTTACTGCATTTGTCCTAGCTAACGGTTATATTAATGTGTATCAAGTTGTTGTTAAAAATTTTCACAGTTAAGAGAATGATATAGGAATAAATTTTTAATCCACTTAGAATAGTTGAAATATCTGTTTTCAACAACTTTCACTTCAGATCAGAAGTAAGATATTAGGAAAAGTTCAGAAACTTCAACGAGTTCCACCTAACTTGTATTGGGAGACAGTTTATGACTGCTTCACGTTAGCATCCTTCGAATATTGTTATTTCATAAATTTATTAACTACTATTATTATAGTAGCTTATTACCTAATAATTACTAAAAAATATTAGAAATATGCTAATTTTCTGTGGCAGAAAAATATCGTAACAAAATGAAAGTAATTATAAAAAAGTAATTTTATAATACAGTATAAAAGTAAAGCTATAGTATTGCTAATAATTTTAATGTCATAGTTAATTAGTTAGAAAAATTGTTTAGTTTTGTATTGATGAAAAATTACATAGCCTGGATATAAATCTATTATATATATTTTCCTGTGGGAAATATGTTAGATCATGAATACGCCTAAAGGGGATGTTTTCAGTTCTACTAAACAGCTGTCCTTATAACCATATGACGACACCGTTCCAAATTTTGGTCTGACAGACTACACATACCCCCCTAAGCTAAGACATATCTACGTCAAAAACAGAATACACTAAACTGTGGAATATGTAAGAAGATTGAGTAATAAATTAATTCATATTTATGATACCCTGTTGTTGATACAATATTTATTCAAGGGGATATTATACTACTGTAAAATTTACAGTAATGGTATAAAACATTTTGACATGGATATGTCTTAGCTCTGGGTGGGGGATGTTGGTGATTTTTAAGATGGAAAATATGTAAAAGGTTTCCATAGAAACTATCAGAACTATTGTATTGAATTTTTAATATAAATTAATAAGAACAGCTGTTTAGATGAACTGAAAACATTCCCATTAGACATATCCATGATCTCTATTCCACAGGGAAAAAATACAAACATTTTTAAATATAATATAAAAACAAATGTTTAGTTTATTTTAGTCAAGGCTACTAAGAGTGCAAGCAGTACCATCTTCATTGTCAAGATAATATCTTGATATTTTCCTGAAGACGTAATAGCACAGTAGATCATTTACAGGGCGAAGCGCCGCACACCCTGAGGGCTTCCGAACTATCCTTCAGCCACTTTCATGTTTACTAAGTTTCAGCTCATTACTTACAAAGCCATCAAGTTTTACATTTACTATTTTCATAACAGGAAATTCTACAAAATACTAAATTCAGCTTGGCTTACTAATCATAGGTTTCTTATTCCTAATTTACTATCCATAATTTTTAATATAAGGTTTTTAAAGTAGGACTAACAATTTGTTGTTCGCTTTGATATTTTTCCAAGCAGATGCACTCGATGGAACACTCAAATCTTAATTTATGTTAATCCAAGGAACATCAATTTTTTAATACATTGAATCGAAAATATTTTTTCTCTTAAGCAAGTCATAATGCATCTGTTTCAAAATTAATTTTTTTAATTTTTTAATATTAATGTACATGTGTGCTACTCATGTATTTTCATCGGTCCGAGCAGAAACAAAAAACTTTAAATTACTAATTCATTCAAACCTGAAACCTTTTTGAATTGTCTATCGCCTTAGATCTAAGGCCGGTGTGGTGAATGAAAGGCAACTCGCATAGTGGCGTGAGTCGTATAAGCTAGCCAGAGGTGACTGCTTCAGATATAAAAGGATTGGATTAGATTTTTGAAATGGCAACCATACCACAAGGTAGGTTGTTAAACCAAGTATGAATGAGAATGAGTGTAAGATGAATGTGGACTAATGGACCTACAGTTTAACGTGGAATACGAACCACGGCCTCTGAATAACGAATTGGTCTAATTATGAGGATGATGTTTGCGGACTAACGTAGTATTCAATAGTGCGGACGTTAGTCCACACAAGAGAACACTACACCCACCGACCATCACTCACAACTATCCATAATTCGTGATCCCCAAGTAGGTGTAGACGTCGCCACCGCCCCATCATATCACTTCGACACATGAAGCTGAATTCAACCACAGCTGTTTTCTGTTCCAGATGCAGCGGATTCCAGACGCATGTCCCTCGGCTTTGACCCACGCAAGAGGCTCCAGCGACTAAGATGACACTAGTGTGCGTTGTGACGAGAATGAAAGTGTTAAAATATCCAGTGTGAGTGCCAGTGAAGGTGCGCCAGAGTGCCACCCGGCCACGTACAGTGTGTCAGTGACAGTGCCAAAGTGCCATGTTCCAGTGACGTAGGTTAGGTATGACGTGGACAACACCTCTTTATTTTGCCTTCTTTTTTCTGCTCTGCATTCCTAATTTAGGTGAGTAATCAAACAAGGACGAGGTTTTGTCTTAGAGAATTGTAATAAGATTTAACGAAAGTGTTGAGTATTAAAAGATTAATGGGTTTACTATATTGAGAATTTCTCACTTCATTTACCAGACAGTTTAAGAAGCTAGTTAACTTTTAGCTTATGATTATATCTTCGAATCAACGCAGTTTCTATTTTGTTTAAATTCCCTGTTTTTTATAAAGCCGTAAGTAAGCCAGTCTTACAATTCTAGTAAACTTTCATTAAATTAAGATGGAAGTAACTGAAGTTTTTAAGCACAAAAACCTGTGATTAACTAAAGTTTTCAGCTCGTAAGACCAGTTTGGAGAAAGCCACTTCCACAAAGTCCAAAAGGAATGTTGAATGAAGATCAGAATCTTAATGATTACTTTGGTTTTACTTTAGACCAGGAAACATTAATTATTGATTGTAAAATAATATACGAGGAAAAATGTTATACAAATACACATTTAAAAAGTATTAGACTTTTTAGATATAATTTAACAAATTATACTAAAAAGAAACCTAATTATAACAAATATTTTCCATTCAAGATAATTTTGGATTTTTGGGTATCGAAGCGGGGGCAACTTGCTAGGAGTCAGAAATTTATTTCATTTATTTCAAATGAGTAATTATATTCCAGTACATTACTTTGAAGGAATTGCAAATACGAATTTGCCAATGTTTTCTAGTAAAAAATATATTTTTAGATATATATTAAAAATCCTGTAAAACGGAAATTGTTTGTACTTGAAAACGCATGAATAGTTAACAATTAAAAGTTTCAACATATAATGTTCAGTGTTTTTGCGACACTTAAATACTTTCTTTTGGCAGCATTTTTTTTAACTCATGAAAATATGTTCATTTGAATACAGTGGAACGTCAATAATCTGGATTGATTGAGACTGGACCACATGTGGATTATTGAAAATACCTTAAAAAAGTCTAGCACGCACTATTTGAGAAAAAGGAAATTATTTTAAATCGTAAATATCTTCTATGGAGGTATAGATTAAAATAATATTTAAGCAAATTTTCGTATTTACTGAAGGAACGTGTGTATAGTGTACAGTAACTAATTTGGGCACATAAGACACTACATATTTAAGTTAAAATATGTGTGTTAGGCTTTTGAACTGTGACTTTGATTCGTTTGTTTACACTTCCCTTCTCGCTACGCAGTACACGCACCATTCTCCCATCGTCCACTCAGGTAAAATATCTTAGTGGAAGGGCACGAAATTTCATTTCTAGCTAGAGAGAAATCTGGATTATTGACGGTCCGGAGTATTGAAGGTCCTGAATTGACGGTCTAGATTATTGACGGTCCGGATTATAGAAGGTCCGGATGATTGACGGTCTGGATTTTTGAAGGTCCGGATTATTGGCGGTCCGGATTACTGACGGTCCGGATGATTGATGGCCCGGAATATCGAAGGTCCGGATTATTGACGGTTTGGGTTTTTGAGGGTCCCAATTATTGACGGTCTAGATTATTGACGGTCCGGGTTTTTGAAGGTCCGGATTATTGACGGTCCGGGTTTTTGAAGGTCCCAAATATTGACGGTCCGGATTATTGACGGTCCGGGTTTTTGAAGGTCCCAATTATTGACGGTCTGGATTATTGACGGTCCGGGTTTTTGAAGGTCCCGATTATTGACGGTCCGGATCATTTACGGTCCGGATTTTTGATGTTCGAGTTATCACGAAGAATATTCCTGTACTTAATATATTGTTTTAAAATGTTTGAATTAATCTCAATTATAGAAAAATATATAAAACTTCAAACAATTTTCAACCTTTCCTACGGGAATTTTTTATGTGAAATATGCTTTAAAGATATATTTTTTTACTTCAAGTACGTTTATTAAGCTGGATTATACGTTAATGGTTGCGGTTGATGTATATAACTTGAATAAAATTGATTTAAAATCAATTAAAACTTATAATAACAAAGGAATTGAAATTAAGATGCAAGGACACTGACTTTATAAGGCACACTCAATGTCGATAAAGTACACGTGTTACTTTTACGTAAAATCCAATATTTCCAGTTTTCTCTATTTGAAAAGTAGATATTGCAAAATATGAGAATTTCTTTGTATCCTTTTTGGTTTTGCTGTACCAGTAATAACAAAGATGGACGTATTTGACGAGTATTTCTCAAACACAATCGGATTAATCTGGAAATGGATGTGATATTGATGATATTTTCCTCATCGCTTTGTAAGAGATGCAGAGTGTTTGGGGTTTGTAAATGGCATGAAATAGATCGTGGAATTCATTTATTTATCAACTTCAGCGGGAAATCAAGGTAAGAAATAGTTTCCCCTATCAATTATACTTCAAATCATCTGTGAAAGAATCATCCAAACTGTATTTAATAAAAGAATGACTCGGTTGTTGTATACGACCGAAGAAAATAGAAATATGGGAAACATATATACAAAAGAGATGTGTAATAAAAGATTTGAGTTATGTGTACAGCTTTAAAAATGTAGTCGAGACTTCTTTTAATATTAACTACTATTCCATATTTTATTACATATAAACAAGCACATTATTAATTTTTCAATACAACGACAATTAAATACAGTAAACGATATTTATCACGTAGCGAAAACGTAAAACGAGAATACACGCAGCGCGCTGCTGGCGTGATTAGAGCATATTTCATACAACTTATATTATTCCCATCATAGCAATAGAATAGTACTTAGTATGCAGGATTGCTGCGATAAGGGTTGTTCTACATGGTAATGTACTTATATTTAAGGTTTTTCACTAAGTAGAACACACACAACATTTTACAAAAAAATGTAAATTTTAAAACTTATAATAACAAAGGAATTGAAATTAAGATGCAAGGACACTGACTTTATAAGGCACACTCAATGTCGATAAAGTACACGTGTTACTTTTACGTAAAATCCAATATTTCCAGTTTTCTCTATTTGAAAAGTAGATATTGCAAAATATGAGAATTTCTTTGTATCCTTTTTGGTTTTGCTGTACCAGTAATAACAAAGATGGACGTATTTGACGAGTATTTCTCAAACACAATCGGATTAATCTGGAAATGGATGTGATATCGATGGTATTTTCCTCATCGCTTTGTAAGAGATGCAGAGTGTTTGGGGTTTGTAAATGACATGAAATAGATCGTGGAATTCATTTATTTATCAACTTCAGCGGGAAATCAAGGTAAGAAACAGTTTAGCCTGTTAATTATACTTCAAATCATCTGTGATAGAATTATCCAAACTGTATTTAATAAAAGAATGACTCGGTTGTTGTATACGACCGAAGAAAATAGAAATATGGGAAACATATATACAAACGAGATGTGTAATAAAAGACTTGAGTTATGTGTACAGCTTTAAAAATGTAGTCGAGACTTCTTTTAATATTAACTACTATTCCATATTTTATTACATATAAACAAGCAGATTATTAATTTTTCAATACAACGACAGTTAAACACAGTAAACGATATTTATCACGTAGCGAAAATGTAAAACGAGAATACACGCTGCTGGCGTGATTAGAGCATATTTCATACAACTTATATTATTCCCATCATAGTAATAGAATATTACTGAGTATGCAGGATTGCTGCGATAAGGGTTGTTCTACATGGTAATGTACTTATATTTAAGGTTTTTCACTAAGTAGAACACACACAACATTTTACCAAATTATGTAAATTACTGTGTGACATTGATATAAAACAATTAAGAGCGACTATTTTTAATTAAACATGAATACATAAGCTTCATATAAAATGGTACTATTTTTATACATTATGTATACATAAAAATATACTATTTATTTTATTTCTTATATGAAGTAATTGAATCAAAGTTGAGGGGAATAGACATACACGTTTTTGTTCAATCTAATCTATTTTCGAGGGAAAGACAAGTCGAGTGACAAGCGAAACTGGGAGTCTGCCAGCGAAGCTGATCAGCTGTCATCTGGCAATTGGTCATTCCAGGTTGCCAACCTCCAAAAATAAAAACTTACTTCAATTTCTTTAAGGATAATTCAATCAACTGAAGTAAGATAAGTAAAATAATTTGTTAAATGAAATTTAGTTAGTTTCTTAAAAACGTAAACAAATTTATAATTTTGGGAAATTATTGTTAGGTCTAGTTAGTATGTTGGAACGTGTCAATATTGAATAATGTTCTGTTCTGTATACGTAACTTGCAGAAAATAATGCTCCAAAATAATGAGCCATTGTGGTTTACGAAATTTGAATTATTTACATCCTTCAAATCAATTACGCTGTGTTTACATTAATATAACTATACGAGGTCTGTTCAAAAAATACCTCACCTTCCTTTGTATTTCATAATCCAACAACTGCATTGAGTAGCATCGTGACACGTAGATCGAGGCAACTATAAACTACGTCACGTGACCTTGGCATGGCATCAGTTCATTGTTGTTCAGTTGGCATGGCCAAAAGTGAAATCGTGTACGTAATGTTCGTCGTGTTTTTGACAAGCAAAATGATGGAAGGGGAAACAGCAATACTAGATTAAATTTAAAAAAGGCGATACGCATTCTCAAAAGATTTTTAAGATTCAGCAAGTCTTTGTAAAGACTGTATGGGTGTAACACACCTCGTTTTGGGAGACCATTAACCAAAAACGATCAAGTTCGAGTTTTAAGAATAAGAATAAGAATAGTATTTATTCCAAATAATTACAAAATATTAACAATTTACTCATAAAATTACTAGCCATTTCTTCTAGTATATATGGCTAGCCCAGATAACTTAACATAAAAACAAATAATAAACAGTCTAATTTTACATTTGGACTAAGAGCGGTGCCCTACAATACGTACAATAAAACGATTAAAACGATTAACAATTAAAATAAATCTTTACCCTATTACCTAAAAATAAAAACAACTACTATTCTATTGGAAAACATAAGGCCTTAATTTACCACTCAGCAAAATATGAAAATATGTCTTGAGCCCAATTTAACTAGTTCAACAGTTAAATACTTAATTCAGTAGGTACAATATATAAACCATCCAACATGAACTTTTAAACCAAAACAAAAAATAATGACTCAATACTGTCTAAGTCAAATAGCCAATTTTTTAAGAACTTTAGAAATTTATTTTTATTATTTAAATATTTTATCGTATCCGGGACTTCATAAAAACATTTTAGGCTTAAAAAAGAAAACCTTTTTCTAAAAATGATTTTTTTTACTTTAGGTCTGCTAAGAATGCATCTGGCTTTACTCCATGTCTTATATATGTGATCATTTATTATGTTGACACTTCTATTATAAAAAATAATTAATAATTAATGATGTAGGAGCGTCGTAACACTGTTCATGAATAAGCTATGGAAGTTGGAATCAGTATTGGTTAAGTTCTTTCAATTTTAACGAAGGATTCGGCTATGCGCAGAGTTATGTGAGATTATTTATACTAAATCGATGTTACTATTAAGTAGTTCAACCAATGTTTTGCAGATTACCCTCACAAAAATACACACACAATTCAATATGTTATATTCTTTTGAACCTTTGATAGGATAGTGTATCAATAAAGATACAATTATTAGGATACACTCAAAGGAATTATACGCTATATAGTTGCTGACACATGAGCCATTTCAAAATGTTTGATCATTCAATTAAGATACTAAATTCAATGGCTTTGATTAATGCTGGATCCACATGTATTATTCACTGCATATGCATCAAAACAGGATCGGTAAAGTGTTTATGCAAACTAAATCGTTTACATAATTCTCATTATTGTATTTTGTATAATTGAATTGACTGATGACAATTGTAAGTTTCATTATCATCGTGCTGATGACCGAACGTCACCAGATGATTTCGGGAACGTATTAATATACGTTCTATCAATCATATTTTCCCTTAATCCCAAACTCAAACAATACACTTCAAATTAATCATCATTCATGCATGGATAACTTCCCATGTTTGTCAAAAAATAAAATAAAAAACCGAGTTAGCGTGTTTTTAATTTTTTGATCCACTCATACCTAAAACACCTAAAACAAAATAAAATTTAGGTACAAATCATGAAGATTAGTGTAGTTATTATGAGCCATGTAATGTAAGGTAAATTTAGTAAAATGTAATTTTGTTAATTTATATATTTTTTAAGTTTGATTCCTAAGTTCTAGCTGTATATTATGCTTATCCAATACATTAAAACATCAACACATTTAGGATATAAATGTGTACATACTAATACATAGATTTATTTAAAGAAATAATTAAAATGTTTCAGTTTGTAGAAGCTAAGAATTTTTCTATTCAATTTAAGGTATTAATTAGGGTTATAGGTAACCCAAAAATTAATTTACTCCAAAGTAAGTGGGCCAATTTCAAACGCTCTGGGAATGTAAAGGGTAAACTAGTAAAATTAATAAGCTCTGTCGCAAGGGCAATCTCGCTGTAATCTTGTTAAAGGCCGGCGGAGTGGGTGCGACCGCTGCCAGCGCCCCGCTGCGGTCAAACCTGGAACTATTACGCGTACCTTTGTTTTATAGCTAAAATGGAATTTCCAGTGGAAACGCATAGCAATATTTTTAAAGCTGTGTCAATAAATTAAGCAATGTGTTTTTAATTTACTCGCGTAGTCATTTGTGCATCTATAAATCCAGTCTATTGACTGGGACGGTGGCGACGTCCAGTAATCCAGCTACTTGGAGGTCACGAATTGTGGATAATTGTGAGAGATGGTCGGTGGATGTAGTGTTCTCTTGTGTGGATTAACGTCCGCACTATTGAATACTACGTAAATCCACAAAGACCATCCTCATAATTAGACCAATTTGTAATTCAGAGGTCGTGGTTCGGATTCCACGTTAAACTGTAGGTCCATTAGTTGTCATCGGCTGTTGGGCTATTAATTAACAGTCCTGTCTAAGGAACATGTCAGCCTTAGTCAGTAACAAGACTACAAGATCGCGCCACAATCATCTTACATTCATTCCTCATTCATACTTGGCTTAAAATACCTATCTGGGTAGGTCGCCATTTCAGTTAAAAGTAAAAGTATAAAAGTAATTTAAGATTCATTCACTCTTCTAACTTAAAGGCATATTAATAGTTGTATATAACTTAAGTTAAATTATATACAATTAAAATGCTTAAGCCTTCATAGGTTCAAGTAAACTATCTAAAATGTTCCTTTTTCGCTTTCCGCCTCCCTCCTCCATACCAAAGTCTCTTTATCCTCTACGAATAATTTGTATTCTTCTATATACCCGTGTTAGCTTAGTTCCGCCACCAAGGTTTTGGGGAAGGTGTGTGTCACTTTCCACGTGGGTGGAGATAGGGCTCAGAGCGAATTGTGTTCCCGCTGTGTGCCTGGTTGGGTAGCAGAAGGGAATGTGTCCTGTATTTGTTTCCATAGGTAAAATGTAAATATTTTATTTTTATAATATACCGAATCGTTTTTGGACACTAAACAAAGTACAGATCGTTACTTTAAACGATTTAAAATCTTTGATAATACGTTCACATTGTTACAGAAATTTAATATGTTATAAACCTATACACAAGATGACACAAAATCATTAATAGTCATCAGTAACAAACAAGCACCTCAAAATAACTTTTTATTATCCACGTTATCTACTAATACTTAGGTCATACATGTATAGTTTCACCTTAGTCAGCTTAATTATTTTAGGAATAATTTTTTTGGTTTTTCCCTTTTGGGGGATTACTTTGAAACTTTCCTAAAACTGTTGTCACCCGAGGCGTAGGCGAGGGCGTAAATTCCCTTAGGGACAAAAAGAACTTTGATCCCACACAAAATTTCCTCTACACATACAAGTAACAGAAAATAAAAATTACCCACTATTACGTAACTAACCTGAATCACTATGTTCTTACAAGTTGGCTAACATAACCTCAAAATAAATAATGCAAACTATCAGCTGACTAATAAAGAATTTAACTCTATTATTTCTGATGATTTATTAAAGGGTGTACCATATTTCTCCAATGTTATTCTTATGAGATTGCCTTTTTCTCCCTCGGGACCAAAAACTACACATTTTTCCTCCCTTGGGGCCAAAATTATTACTTTAGTGCTCTATTACGGAGAGTTAAATATGGCTTTACATAATAGGTGTACGAAAAGTATATTTTTGTTCAATTTTAAACTTAAATATCATAAAGAGATGCTGGTTGTAAAACACAAATATTTTAACTGTAATACGATATAATTTGTAATATAATTTTGTAATTCTGACTAGTTGATAGACTATTACAACTCAAATAAATTATATTTTACTTTTTATACACAAATTCAAATAAAACCCTTTATAATTCACAGCATATTCCAGAAAAAGATAAACATATTGAAGTTAGAAGAAAATTATAACATTGTTTATTTTTAACGATACATTGTTACAAATTATTTACATTTAAATAAAAAGCTTTAGTCACAGCATCCAAGGTCACAGTTTAGTTTCCATTCTGTTTTACACACTGCGGGGAACACAGGTAGAACATGGTTCACAGTTCCTTTACACAAGCTTTACAAGTGGCACGCAACAAAGCTACAAGCTTCCATTAAACACCGCCTGCAAATCCCAAAGCATGAACTCATTTACATGTTCATACTATAACAACAAGCTTAATTGATCCAGAGTGCTCGTATGAAATGTAAATTCAAACTAATACGGAGGGTAATTTCGGGTGAGACGATCCACGTACCCGGCAAAAGATAAATGAGGAAAATCATAAATTTCCGTTCATATACGCTTTTAAAATATTTTTTCATATTTTAAATTAAAACTGTGAATTTAAATTTAAGGAAATTGGAAATTAAATAATAAATTAAATATATAAACTAGGGAGCTTTGGATGATAAAGAATAAGATATCCAGGTCCTCGTAAGCTGAAAAATATGAAGGTTGGTTGGATTGACTGAGAGAAAAAATGAGAAAAAGACAGTGGGCTACAGCGTGTCTAAAGCTCCAACTAATAGCTTAGAAATTCTATATTAACAACTTTGGATGATTATTACTTTCTCCTACTTCTACGGTAGTATAAGTGAAAAGTATTGTTTTCGTCAGAATTTACGAATTTGAGTTTCTGGTGGACTTATCCATTATAGTACCCTCTGAATCGAAACAAATTGTTTTAGAGTGATTTCTGTCTGTGGGTTTCATGAAAATTTCACCAAATTTGTTATGTAGATAGATAATAATTCACGGTATCTCGGAAGCATTTTTTTAATTTTTGGGGGAAATTTTGCCTCTAATAGTCCATAAAACACGTAAAAGGACTCAAAAACAGATTTCGATCGAACGATTTTGATGAAAATTTAATTATTTATAGTCCCTTATGAGATAAAGAAAATGACACCACTTGTATTTCTCAAAATATTGGGGATTATAGGTTATGAGGTTTTGAAAGTCTTTTTTTCGGCGAAACAGTAATTTCACAAAATATTTATACTATCACCATTAAAACCAGCATAAAAACTAAACAAATTCGTATTTTGAATCATTAGTCTACGACCAAAGATTGTAGATTCTTCCTTATTCCCCACGAAACTTAGTACTGTATGTAGCTTAAAATCACAAAAAAACATTCAAAAAAGCTTGCTATTACTGCGGGGGGTCCCCCATAAAATTCTAACAATTACTTTAACTTTGTTTCTCTTGTTACTTTTAGAAATCTGATGATTATTTTTGAAACAATAAACTTTGAAATGATATTTAAATAAAATTTAAAGAATATAATAGATTTATTACAGATTGTCGTCTTAAAATTTACTCAATAGAGAAAGTGTGTGTTAGTCCACTGATACCGTTATTAATTAATTAAAATTTAAAATCATATTTTTAAAGCTTGTCTGAAATGTTTGGTTTTTATTTATCTTTACTTTACCATTTAGGTATAATTTAGGAAAATCAGATAGTGAATATCCAAGGGACTAGTTGTCACAAAGTAAAGATGTAGCCAGTTTAGTCAACTCCACCTGTGGGTCCCATTAATTTTCGCCTATTTTAAGAGAACTAATTCGGATGTGACCTCCACTATTGGCGGGAGGAACGTGCTGTGACGTCACTGCCGGCAACCACTCTCTTCCGTTCCAAGTGTCGTGTCAAGAGGTAACGCACACGTCACACTATGGTTGCGGTTACGCAGATAGGGACTTCCTGGAGTTCTCCCCGTTGTTTATTACACGTCGGTTGGGCGAGTTTGATAAACACGTTGTTTATTATATCACATAACTCCCACTGTGCGTACGGCTCAACGGGCAACACAACACGAGGTGGATGAAATGTTCATACTTCTAACTTATAATGTTATGTAATGTCAGCTATTTAGAAATTCAATTTTCGACATGCATTCGTCGTAGCTCTAGGGTGGGGGATTGTTTGCATTTTCGTGATCAAAATTTGTAAATGTGACGTCATTTGATTAGTGATGTCATATGGTTAGTAACGTCATAGTTTAGTTATGAGAACAGCTGTTTAGATTAACTAAAAAATATCCTAAGACATATCCATGATCTAACCTATTTCCCATAGCGAAGTAAATACAAACATTTCTAACTGAGAAATCGTACACCATTATTACTACATTATTATTAGCATCTTGTGAGCGAAAGTTTTTTAGTTAAGCTATATCATTACGTGGTTCTGTGGAACTATATATTTAATGAGCACAAAGACATACACTCCATTATTCAAGATTTAATTTAATGATTACAGTTTCATCCATGTCTACAAAGGTTGTTTAGTTGTGTTAAAATAAATTGTGAATTAAATAAATGTTACTTTCGCCAAAAGCGTTTATACTTGTTAAAAGACTTTATAAAATCTACTTATTTATGATTTTTTGTTTAAAATTATTTAATCAATTCAAATTTTTCTCTAGGTTTGAATAAAATGCTACGCTGTTTTAGTTTAAAAATCCATGAAACACTTCAGATCCAGGTGATACCAAAACCCATTTTTTGTTACTAAACCTTTAAAAAATGTATTGAAATCGATTATATTATAGACCTGAGATATACATTTAGCTTCAAATGTATAAGAAAAAGATAATATACAGATGTTTAAAATAAATTAACTCCAAAATTATGGAAAAGTAAAAGTTTGTAATTTTGGCCAGAAACGAAATCATAAAACTAAGTAGACGAAAGCTAAAATTTGACAATCATTTTTAGTTCTCATTAAATTCAGAATCCGCTGGTCACGGTAGAACAGTGGACCAAAAAATAAATAGAAACTAGTTTGTGTTAGTTAAACTGAACATCTGGAAAGTCATAAAAAATAAAAATATTGTTATAAAGAAGAACAGTAAAAAAATGTCTTCCTTATTTCCCAATCGTTATCCATAAAAATTGGAATGCAGCCAGAGGTTTATAATCCATCAAAATCCACCAAAATAAATTTGGCACTACTAAGAGGGGCTGCCCCCCGGTCATGATTATATTTTAAATAATAAATTATAAAACGATATTTAGATAAACTTTAAATACTAAGAGAGATTCGTTAAATATTGTCGTTTTTAAATTTACTTAAGGGAGAAAGTGTGTGTTATTCCACTGATACGGTTTTTTTGGACAAATCTAAGATTATTTATTTTACAATTAATTAGACTTTTTCTATCGCTCTTGCGTTTTAAACTACACAACGTTTCTGGAGGTGGAGAATCTCCTTCCGTTTTCAAGTGATTACCCAATAATTTACATTAAAAATTAAATGTTCAAGGTAACGGGGCAACACAAGATCTTCTTCAAGAGCAATAGAAAGAGTGCAAATAATTGTAAAATAAATAATTAAAAATCCATCATTATCATGAATTATAAACACAAAATCTAAGATTTTGCGTAAAAATAAGATTAAATTGCAAACCGGTCTCCGTTACCTAAAAACAAATTAAAATATATTTCCATTATATACATACTCTTTACAATAAAATGTTGTTTTTTGTTAATAAGTATTAAACAATACAATATTTTAGCTTAACGAATACCGCCTTCGGTGGCACTTAAAGGACAGAGCTATCCTGCGCACGTAGCACGATCCTAGCGATCCTGGTGGTAAATTACGACACTGTTACACCGCTTTATAATACACTATAACGTATTACTGGACTTCGATGGTAAACCTGCAGTATACACTGTTATTGTTGTCTATTGTAATATAGACGTCCTATTAACAACTACGCTATATTAGACTATATACTCCGTAAAATACGTTTCAAATAACATGACATGAGTGGATTTTACACCTTTAGTGTATGAGAAATATATTATACGGCGACTGAAATAATCTAAATATATAAAACAAAGTCGTGTTAGTTACGCTCATTATAACTCGAGAACGGCTGGACCGATTTTAATAATCTTTGATTTTTTGGATTCGTCCTTGCTCCGGTCATGCTTTAGGCATATCAGGCAGTTTCCATAAATTCAATAAGTTTCCATTTTATAGCGTTTTAAATTTCTATCGTTAACCTTATTGGGAATAAGTTTGATTACAAATTTTCTAAATTTTTTTGATTTCTTAAAACAGCTGTTGGTTTACTCTCCGTTAGCAATATGCTTTACTATCCAATGCCATATGAATCATTCATTAATGTAAAACTATGAAGTAAATATGTGCTGTACAAAATGAACAGCATTATTCGCCACGTTAATAGTTTACGGTTTTTGGAAATTATGTACTGTATCTATATTTTTTTTATTTTCTGTATAATTAAAAGTAACGTGTTTATATGTTTGCCAAATAAAATAATTACAATGTTTATACATATTAGGTTTATTATAATAATCAGCTGTTGAATATTTAAAGCTTTCACAACGAATCCGCAATGCTATTTGACGTCAGAAAATGGCCAATCTTTAAGTTGACATGTTTTTTCTGTTAGGCGTTACGAAGTTCGCCGGGTCAGCTAGTTATTTATATTTTTTAAATAATCTGAAAACTATAGTCGGTAAAGAAATGTTGTAGTAAAAGGTTAATATTTAGATTTTTAAGATCAATCACATATTCTTTATATTCAATAAAGTGTCTCATTACTTTAGACCGCCACTTTCATTTTAGGCGAACCGTTTCCAAAAGTGATTCAGAAAATGAATAAGCCTTAAGCCAACTTCTTGGGTGCATCAATATGTACTTAAATATAGAAAATGTTATTGTTTGATGTTTTAAATTATTTTTACCTTACAATAATAAAAATTTTGTATTTACTTCCCTGTGGGAAATAGGTTAGATCATGGATATGTCTAAACTTATTGTTTTCAGTTCATCTTAACAGCTATTCTTAATCTTAATAAAAATAGTTCTGGTAGTTTCTATGGAAACCTGTTACATATTTTCCATCTTAAAAATCGCAAACACCCCCCCCCCAGACCTAAGACATATCCATGTCAAAACTGCAATAAAAAGAGAAAAGGAAAATATATGTAGAGAATTTAAAGCTGTTCACAATAAAAATATATATTATTTTCTATAAACTCAAAATGTATTTGCAAATAATTAAATGCTTTGTTGTGGTAAGAAGTTCTAAGTGCAATTATAAAAAATGTACTTGTTAGTAATTAGTGTATACAATACTATAATTTTGCTTTTGCTGTAGACTGGACTCTTTTTTGTATATAAAATAATTTTTCTAAAAATAAGTTTTGTTTTGAACGTAAAAGAGTGATATATTGAAAAATTACCGCCTATCATGTTAGTATATATTCTCTAAAAGTAATAATTCTGCAGTTGAATAGCATATCGAATGTCGGTAGCGAAACAACACCGGCTTTTCGGAGAAAACAATAAAATCACGTTCAACAAAGTTGCTGATGTCCACAGAGACCTGGGTTGTTTTGGTAAAATATCTGAGGTAGATACGCGGAGGTCCCTCAGGCCTGTGATCTGGCATTATGGCTGCATAATGTGAAAAATGGGGCCCAGATAACTTCCCCCTCATTTCGTTCACACACGACGGTTTACATGTGACTTTGATCAATTGCGAAAGTATACAGGCATTTTGCTTGTGTTCTTTTAGTATATGATTTGATATTCAATTATTTTTTACGAACATTTTTATAAAATAAAAAAATTCAATTAACAGTAATCTTCTTGTTATAATTTTAGAATGTATCTAAGGATTTTTACGTATTGAATATATATTAACAGTTTACTATATTCATATTCATATTTTAAATTAACAAACCTGAAATTCCTATTTTGTGCACTTTTTGGCACAAAATGTGGTCTTTGATATTTTTACCCCATAACGAGTCCAAACAAAATTACAAAATCAAAAATTATGTTCCAAGCATTTTCCCTTATACCTTTTAGTTGCCTGGAGTATTTGTGTAAATTAAAATTAAAATGCATAAAATATCATAATACAATGAATTTTAGAAATTTACGAAAAAACAAGGAGATCAATCTATTATAACTTAAAGCTTATGTGTAATACTTTGCTGTGTGAGTTTTCTTTACTTCAGTTATAAGTATAAGTAGTTTCAATTTCTATCTATATAAAATAAATGTAACGTTCATTGAAATATGAGTATACTTTCTGAATAGTACATTTTAATATTTACTAATTTGAAAACTTGAAGCTATTTATTTTTATTTATGGTGTTATTAAAAGACTTAACATGGCAAAGGATTCTAAATCATTCCTTAGGACTTACCAAAGTGGTCTTACAAAGGGGACCAGGGTTTGTTGGGTCCGAGTTCCACACAGCGAGGAGTGTGCCGTTCTTCCTGTCTGACAGACTTCACCTCTTCAAACGCCAGCATTTGTTAATTAAAGAGTTTAGATTTTATTAGATTAGATTATTTGAAACGGTGACCATACTACAAGGTAGGTATTTTAAGCTAAGTATGAATGAGGATTGAGTGTAAGATGATTGTGGTGCGATATTTTAGTCTTGTTACTGACTAAGGCTGACATGTTCCTTAGACAGGACTGTTAATTAATAGCCCAACAGCCGATGGCAACTAATGAACCTACAGTTTAACGTGGAATCCGAACCACGGCCTCTGAATTACGAATTGGTCTAATTATGAGGATGATCTTTGTGGATTAACGTAGTATTCAATAGTGCGGACGTTAATCCACACAAGAGAACACTACACCCACCCACCATCGCTCACAACTATCCACAATTCTTGCCCTCCAAGTAGCTTGATTACAGGATGACGCCACCATCCCAGTCACTTTAACCATTAACAATGCAAATACTCTGTGGCGAAAAGGATGGTGTTATGTTCTGCTAGCACTTGAAGTGAAAACGTTAAGTTATGGGAGTATGTGTGTTAGTTTATATATTGGGATACTGACTGCTATTGAATGTATGGCATTCTAACTGAAGTAGTGAGTGAAAGGTGAATGCTAAAACAATATGTGTAAGTATAAATTGATATAACTTCTGGAAACCAAATTCTATGGAAGCATTTGTATAGGTGGATGAATATTATGGATACTAAAGGTATAGTTTAACTGAAATGATACTAACCATCCTAAACCAGGCTTTAATAGCGTATTGTATGGAATAATATATCTAGGCTAGTCTATCTGGATATTCTACTCTTTTAACATAAATTTATTTTAGAACTGAATTTTTAATCTAAAACAATCCATGTAAAACTAATGAAACTACAGTAGAACCTCGATTAACCGTCACCCTTTTAACCGTCAGTCTCTATTAACCGTCACCCCGCTAGCGCAAAAATAATTATGTTTCCGCGTTAGCGCCGAGTCGGATCTTGAGTTGAGGCTCTATGACGAGTGCATTGTGCGTGAATCATTGGCGGCAAGGGTAGTGACCCTGCTGGTTAATCCCTTATACTGTCTTCTGCATTCCACTGCTACCGTTTCATTTCAGTTCAGTATGGTGCGTGGCTACAGTGAACTGAAGTTATTGTCGATTTTGAGTGCAATGCCAACTAGTGTTTACGTGCTTTACTGTTTATTGTTAACAGTTCTGTTTATACGTGGTGTGTAATGCTCGTCTGTTATGGCTGAGAAACGGTAACGTGTAGTTGTGGGACTCGACAATAAACAATAAATTATTAAACGCTGATGCTTCTTCTCAGAAAAATTAGAAAAGCCTGAAAAGCTCGACGGGGAAAGAAACAAAAGAAAATGACGGATTATTTTAATTACTAAATACCGGCAACATAAAGTTTTGAGAGTAAAAATACGTACATGTACAGTTCATATTTCATTGTTTTCTTAATAAAATATTTCAATAAATTATTTTTTCACTTGAACTGGCGTAGTTTGGTTTGTTCTCATTTAAAATAAATTCACATTAAGTCTATCATGAAAATATTACCTAGAGTCCGATCGTAGTCACACAGCCCTAAAACAAGCCAGCTTTAATGGCGTATTGTATGGAATAATATATCTAGGCTAATCTATCTGGATATTCTACTATTTTAACATAAATATATTTTGGAACTGAATTTTCACGGCCTTGCTAGGAAACAATCCATGTAAAACTTTCTAAGTTTTAAACTACTAAATTTCTAACTAATTTGGTGACATCCCCTGTTCCCTACTGATTCCTAATACTCCCCCCAACTTATATTACGTTTACCACATATTGAAATTAGTACTCGGCGTCCAATGGAGATGATAAGAGCGTATTTAAGAAGATGCCTCGACGTCTTGTTGGGAGACTGGTAACTGGTTGACAGACGTTACGAGTCGACACGGCCGACTAGATCGGATGTCCACCGAATTGGTTCCTATACTATATAAAAGTGGCGCTAACTACCACAGCTTTAGTACTCACTATTTTGTTTTGAAATCGGACAAATTAGTATATAAACACTTTAAATCACCAATAATTGATTCTGGTACAAAAAATAAATGTTATAACCTTAAAAGAGGACTTTTTAGTCATATTTTAATTTTAACACGCAATATTAAGACCCTTGAAAGTAAAGAGACGAACAATAATCCAGACCTGCGTAACCCGTGCCAGTCGGCTGTCTGGCTGTCTGTTGATCCCCAGTCTTTATTGTGTCATTGTTGGCCGTCCTGGACTTTCGCCAATCTGTCTACCAAATGAACAGCTGAGTATCAGCTGTTCCCAGCTATCTTAGCGAATCACATTAAGTAAGGACTGAATGAACAATCTGAGATTATTTTAGTTTTAACAAAGTAGGGTTTTTATTGAAAAATGTAAGATATTTCATTAGTGCCTAGTTTATCATGAAAATTTTTTTTATTTGTGTTTAACTTCATATGAATTACAATAATGTTTTTTTTTAATTTTTGAAAAAAATCTGGGTTTTGTTCAATATCTTAGTTTCAAATCTCTAGGTATTTAAACTGGCCAACATATATTAAAATGTAATTTTTTTTCTTTATTTATTTATTTTTACTTAAACTACTATTTTTCTGTCCATGTTCGACGCTGTTATTTTAAACATTGTCACTTGAACATCTAAAAAAATAGCTCTTACGAGCATAAACCCCATATTTATAGCTACTAAAATCTAAGGATCTTTTTTATATGATTTGATTTTGATATGTTACTTTTATTTTTTTAATGTTGTACTCAGTGCATCTCCCTCAAATAATATACATTTATCTATGTGGTTACTTGTTCCCAGGTAACTCAAAATACACTGCCATGACTTACATGATGAAGAGACAGGTAGAGGATGTTATGGATGAGGTGGAAGACCCCACCGACCCCTGCTGGAAGTTCACTGTAGGCTACGCCAGTCTTCAAGAGTTCTATTCTCCCAACTACCCTGACAACTATCCCAGCAAGATAGACTGCCTCAAGGTCATTGAAGGTGACTTTCACTTTTAAAAGTAATAGTTTGCAATTCCATTTCAATCTAATATATCAATTAATGATTTCCAATTGTAGTTCTTAGTTGCAAAACTATTCTTAATTTGTTTACTAATGTTTCACGTACTTTAATTTGACTACCAATTTATTAAGACCTCTGAAGTTGTTTGCATACATGTAAGAACCACGTTGTATATAGACCTATGAACCTAGGGGATAGGGTCAATTGGAGAAATAACTCACGGGATCAATTGGAAGAAACACTCAGGGGATCAATTGGAAGTTGTTTGCATACATGCAAGAACCAAGTTGTATACAGACCTATTGTGAACATAGGGGATATGGTCACGAAAGAAGAAATTTCCACCCAGAAAATGTTCACATGTTAAGATCACTCAAAAATAAGAAGCACTCAGGGGATCAATTGGAAGAAGCACTCAGGGGATCAATTGGAAGAAGCACTCAGGGGATCAATTGGAGAAAGAACTCACGGGATCAATTAGAAGAAGCACTCAGGGGATCAATTGGAAGAAGCACTCAGGGGATCAATTGGAAGAAGCACTCAGGAAAACAATTGGAAGAAGCACTCAGGGGATCAATTGGAAGAAGTGCTCAGGGGATCAATTGGAAGAAGCACTCAGGGGATCAATTGGAAGAAGCACTCAGGGGAACAATTGGAAGAAGCACTCAAGGGATCAATTGAACGCTCAAAACTGATCGAACGATATGAATCATCTTCCATGTATTCATTTCCGCGTCAATCTGTACCAGTTCCCTTATCATTATACCTTATCGTTATCGGAATCACCTTATCTTGCGTTCCCATCTTAATAGGAACTAACTAAACAGTATAAGAGTTTAAGGGTTCGTAGTTAAAATTGCATCTTTAATCCTATTGATTTCTTCCAGCCCCTGAAGGTTACGTCATCCAGTTGGACTTCCGGGACCAGTTCCACATGGAGTCGGACCCTGAGTGCAAGTTCGACTTCCTGGAGGTGCGAGACGGCCTGCACGGCTACAGTTACCTGATAGGCTCCTACTGTGGCAATACGTTCCCGGACATGATCACCAGCTCCGACCGCTATCTCTGGCTGCGGTTCGTGTCGGACGACAGTATAGAGTACACGGGCTTTAGGGCTGTCTACAAATTCCTTCCAAAGCCAGGTCAAAGCGGTAAAATGTTTACGATTTATTCTTCTTATTTTATTCAGAAATGCCAGTGTCCAAAGTAATGACCTGAAAGAAACAAATAATACGAGAACAAATGATAGTGAACTATCAGCTGTAGCGAACAACTTCTTCACGGCATCAAACTGTGTTTTTTTGAATCGATAGTTGGAAAAAGGAAATAACTCCACAACGCAGATTCGGTGCTGTAGCCAGTGGAAGAACGAAATAACTCCAGGATTTGTTCCCTTCTTCAAACTCATGAAATTTTAAACTGGCTGTATCCTAGTAACCAGGCATGGCAGTTGTTTCTTTCTTCCACTGGATTATCTGTGAACCCAAACTCAATACTTTAACATGTAAAAGTCAAAATGGGAAAAAATGGTGATTATTCCCTTTTTCCAAATTGGTTTGAGCGCACCCAGTACGTTCCTTATCGCGCACGCTTCCTCTTTTCCAAAAACGTATATACCATCTCTTGATATTATTTTAATTTGATTGGAGCCCTTCCAAATGTTCACACAAAAGGTCTTTGAACTGTAACAGTATAGCAAAATTCATGGAGTCATTCATACAACATAGTAGGGGTTTTTATGTAAAATCGTCATTATTTATTTTTATTTTATACTTCATTGTAACGTCATTGTTGAAAATCAGCTGGATTTCAGTGTTACCAATAGAAAATTGGTTGAAATTCCTTCAAAGCAAGTCAAATAAGTTATGCGTAGCATTGATATTTTCCACACAACAAATTCATAAAATCAGGGCAAGACTTTATGGACACTTGGTACTATAATATACCTATGTAAATAGAATTCAACAATTATTAATATACTAGAAGCGTGTAAACTATAAGATTAATAACTAGTATAGATGGTAAGAATGTATAAGGTTCAAAAACAAAAAAGGCATATATCTTGTAGCTATGTGACAAACTCATTGACAGGCAGGTCAATGTCTAATGTGAAGAGATTTGTTCAAACCTTAAACCTGTTTGGCATTCCAGAATGAACAAAGGGTTCTTAGTTTGTGTTAACGTTTAAAATTTCACCCATCAAGAAGGTCGGAATGGTTGGTAGGTGTTCCAAGATAAAATAAATATAAGAACAGGAAATTTATTGTTGGAAGTCACGTAACATGCTCCATTTCCAAACCAGCTCAGACTTTATGCAAAATAAATTACCTAGAGTTAGTTTGTAGTCTACCAAATGAGAACGATTTGTGCTTAAACCTTTAAAATTCCCTCCATCGTTCTCTGATACACCCTTTGATCCCTTAGTCCATTATAAATAGGCCATCGAGCAGACCCTTAAGGCTTCTCTCAACAGCGTCTCTTACGTTAGATTTTTGTAAAACTCCAACTCATATGCGGATAAGATGGAGTTTTACTGACCAAATACTGTAGGTTTACAAATAAACCAATTCGTATGATTCAGAGCATGGTTGTCAAGCACTTAAAAATGTTGTATGACTCAATATTTACAAACCATGTACCAGGCTTTACTTTTTCTTTAATTATTGTAGTTGAATTGTTATGAAAATCTCATACTACTCGTAAAAGTGGAACGATTTTTTAACTTTTTTTAAAACAACGAGTTTTTTAAATTGTATTTCATTATTATTACATTCACGGTTCTTTCAATCATGCCAGAATCCTGCCCCTTAACCGTAATGAAATTACTATTAGTTTAATGGAAACAAACTTGTATAACTAAACCTTCTAATTAATCAGTAGCTCCAGCTTCATAAAGGATCACTGCTCAAAAAGATCCATCACCTCTCCCCAATGTTGTAACGTTTTTATATTTCAAAACTGGTGATTACTCTAGGAAATATAAACTAGAAATTGAGTTTTGTAAAAAAAAATAGATATACAATGGAAATAACTAGAATTATAAGTTGCAGCACATATTGCTTCCCTTAATTAACCTTCAACACTGATTGGGGAAAATCTGTACTTAGATTATACTATAAATCTAATAAATTTTCAATGTCAGTGCAAATTAAATTTAAAAGTATAGTTATTATCTTAGGTATTAATTTGAATAATCATTTGATTTTAAAATCTATTTACCCACCTTGTGAGTATTAGTTTCTTGAATGAGGTTTATTTATTCTATAATTAATATGACTTATGGGTAAGTTAATAAAAAGAAACACTCCTATGATTTTTTTATTGTAAAACAAAATTGAAGGATTCATTGATAGAAGTAAACCAGTAGACAATTGATTTATATTAATAACGTCGAAACAAATAAGCATAATAACAAAAATATATTCTACCCTTCATTTTATTAAACATTTCAAAGAATTTCAGTCGTGAACTTTTATTTTATATCTTGAATTTGTTCTGTAAGAATAAAATAAAAAACAACTTTACGAAAATACCACTGAAATGTGAAAAACCTCAAACTTTTCTTTTAAAACGTAATTGATATATCTTATGTAAGAGAACGTCTTGGCGGAAGACATCCGGATAATTGGACGAGTTGGCCGGATAACAAGGGCTACGTGCCGCTATTACGGGTCTTTTATATTTTTGCTCCTTGCTGGCGTTTCGTATTTGGAAAGGCTCTGACACCGTGCAGCTTTGTCAAGGTTATGACACATTTTTAAAAGGGTTTCTAGATAGTATTTTGCGAGAGACGTTTGACAAAGAATTATAATATTAATCATTACAGAAGCCACGTTTGTTTGATACCTGGAAGAGCTAATTAAGAGTCTGCATCAGTGGTAGCCATCTTGAATTTTAGTCCCGTAAGAGCAATGTTAAATTCTGGCGGAACATACCTTCACTTTGGCGTGTGTAGTGGCGTTAATTATCAAAGTATCAATGTAAAACTTTGGAAGTACATTGATGAGATGTGGCTCAAGGGCATGGCCTTTTCAATATGTTCAAAAATTTAACTTGATATAAAAACAAAAATCCAGGAATATTTTATAAAATAAATCATTATTATTTTTTATTGAGAGCGAAAATAAGAAGTTCTGTAAGGTGGTGCCCTGGAGCACTGTAATACCTTTAATTTGACACCTCTTCCGTTAATTTATGACAGTAGGTCAAGGAGATATAGGCGCCAGAATTTAACATTGCTCTTACGGGACTAAAATCCAAGATGGCTACCACTGATGCAGACTCTTAACTTGATTTTCATAGTCATATCATGTCTTTTATTATTATTATATTTCGTAGGGTTAATGGGGAGTTGGACCGTTCCCCATCAAATCTTCGAAAAATTCCTATAAGCGTAGAAAACCAACACGAAATAAAACATAGTCACTAAATAGTTTTTTGGGTAAAGCAAACATTGCAAAAGGTATATTAATAGCTATAAGCTAAACAAGGCACTGTATATATGTTAAATACATAGCAAGGTTACTCAGATTATACCTAGAAGTTATTAATTCCTTGGTTCTTCCCTGGTATATAAAACAGTCTGTAAAATCTATGATTTGTGGCATACCAATGTTGGAAGTTATTTAGACATTTTGTCCGCTTTCCTCTTAACTTTCTAATGAGCCTAAAGTTTTGTCTTAGAGTCTCCATGTTACTTGCATGGAGTATAATAGGCGTCACATATTGAAGATTGTCTTCTCATGTATAGCTTATCTTGGTTCACTAACAGACTAACTAAACACAGACATAAATAGTAACTTTCACTAAATCAAAGGCCTATTCAAAAACCTATCCATGAATATGATGAGAGTACTGTAAAATCAATTTTCTTTGTGTTTTGGGGAATTTATTTGTGTAAAAATTACAGTTATTTAATATTTCCCCTTTGAGAATCGTAAGACATTGAAATATAATCAATATAAAATATATACAGTAAACTTCGAATAGATTTGTGGTTGAAGTTTAAAAAATATATTTTTGCCAAGGACTAAAACAGTGTTACTTTAAATAAATAACAGTAACAATTAAATCAGATCAGTAACAGTGGAATAATTCCTCAAATCATCACTGGAAACTATAGTAGTACAGAAATAAGGAAAATTAGGTCAAAAAGATTTTAGTGAGCTGTTGGGGATAGCTGTGTTGTGGAGCCTGCCATTATTTTAAAGCTATAATTGCATAGAAATATTACAACTACTGCAATATATATATTTATTGGTAAACCTAATCAAGGACCTAAATAACTTAGATTGCCAATAGTCTTTATATATGCAGCAAAACAACTTGTACATAAGAAACATTATTTTTATCTTTACGCATTTCTTTTCATATAAAGAAACAATGACTAACAGAAAATCACTTTTAAGGAAAAAACGAGCAAACGGTTGTACACAACCAATATCAATTTCCAACCCTTTTATACTTCAACTTTATAAGAGAACCTCCTCTTACGTGCTTCCATCTATAACGAATGAAAGAGGAAAGCATTACCAATAAATGTTATATCTGACATTTTTCGGTCAATACAGGTTTTTATTGAAAGAGACAAATAGTTAAACTGTAAAATATGAATTTTTAAAATAAAATAAGCGCACCCTTATATTTACATGTTTACGTTCCCTTTTTTAATTGTAGTTTTAATAAACGACATGCTCATTATTGTTAACATTGTTATTGTAATTATTGTGTAGTTAATGTTAATGTAGAAACCAGTAGTCGACACCATTACCCTAATATACCATTATTATAATTATGAGAACAAAATGACTATTTGAAAACGCCAGATGGAAAACTAAAAATGTTTCTGTTAAAGTACAGTGCAGACATATACTATTTTTTTCTTTACACAGACGTGGTCCCTTCGCTGGGACCCTGTTTGTTCCTAAAGAACGGCTCCGAAGGATGGGTGAACAGGACAGACATCAGTAATGAGACTCTACAGCAGCACATTACGCACAATGAGAAACTGGACTGCATGTTCATCATCAGCGTCAAGCCCGGATGGAATGTGAGTCGCTCATCTCAAGCTACAATCTTCTCTGTAGCTCTATAATTGGCATCTGTCAGATGTCGTCTTTAAAGAGCATAGATTAGATTAGATTAGATTATTTTAAATGACAACCATACCACAAGGTATGTATTTTAAGCCAAGGTATTTTGTGGCGCGATCTTGTAGTCTTGTTACTGACTAAGGCTGACATGTTCCTTAGACGGGACTGTTAATTAATAGCCCAACAGCCGATGGTAACTAAGGGACCTACAGTTTAACGTAGAATCCGAACCACGGCCTCTGAATTACGAATTGGTCTAATTATGAGGATGGTCTTTGCGGATTAACGTAGTATTCAATAGTGCGGACGTTAATCCACACAACAGAACACCACACCCACCGACCATCACTCACAACTATCCACAATTCGTGACCTCCAAGTAGCTGGATTACAGGATGTCGCCACTATCCCAGTCGGTTTATCATTAAGTATTCCCCCAACACTCTTCTCACTGAAGCCGATCAAACAAATAACCAAAAAAACTATTTGTTAGAAAATGATAAACCAAAAGGATGCTCACGGGTTACACAAATAGACAATTAAAGTACTCTGGTTCTTGTTGCACGTAGCAACAGAGGCCAAAGAAAAATAATCCCTTTTTCAAATAGTTGCCCACAAATTAAAATCTGGATCGTGATGTTAGTTTAGACTATTCAATAAAGGTGTCAAGAGATTGTGATGTATTTTCAATGTTTTACAGAAAAGATGATTAAATTATTAGTTTAGATGATTTACCCCAATTATTTACTATTAGATGGTAAATAATAATCCTGATGCATAGAATATATAAATAATTCAATAATTAATGTTGGAAGTCATTTTATAGGTTATTATTCTACAATTAATCAATATTTTTTAATCTGAATAGAAATATATATCCAAGAGATTTTATTACTGTTCTAACCTTTCAGATACTTTCGGTAGAAAATAATTACCCTTTGAGCGTTATCAGTTATATGTTTCGGTTTTGGGGGCGCACTCCACGGTTGTGTCAAGCATAAGGGTTTTTTCAGAATGTAAGAAACGCCTAAACACGTTGGTAATAAAAGTGTATAGGATAAATGTATTTAATATTATGTTTAAACTAAGCTATATATTAATGTAAAATAAATGTGTAGTAATATTTGAAAACACATTCTACAGCAATTCAAGGTTAAATACCATTTTGAGAGGTTTTCAAAAACTAATATCTGAAGATAACTTTTCAATGCCAAAATTTAATAATTTAATGTGGATTTGAGGGTATACTTAATTGTATAATTATGAATAATAATGAACCAGAGGTTGTTATGCAAATTAACTTCACATATTTTAATATTGAATACGTCCACAAATTAAAAAAAACCTAAATAGAATTAGGTGGTGATTTTTTGTGGAAACCCTTACTAATGTAATCTAGAAAACTCTAGTTCTCATCAGTCATGCTGTCATTCTGGCTGAGGTTTTAATCACATCTGTCACTTGCTTCTGGGGATGTATCTTTCCTCTAGCATTTATTTTGTTTTATATTTTTATGTAATATTGTTGCTCATACAGATAAACTTATTCATTCGTTTGAATACATCGTAACGAATAAAAACCACCAGTGACAGAAACTAATATTATTTACATGGTACAAAATAAACTATATTATAGTTATCTATTTTAAAGGTGTGATACTCTGTGCTGAAAAACTTTTCATCTATTGTATTACTTTGCATTGTACAGATTATGAACGTAAATTGTATCTTGTTCTGAACCAAAACACTCAACGGTTCGTGGTAAAGAATATAAAAGTGAGCCTAAGGTTTATATTTATAAAATTCAAGTCTATGTAGTGTAGCAAAAACCTATACTTTAAGTTTGTATGTTTGTTCTGGTTTTGGTTTAATTTCAACGTATTACCGCATTACCGTAATTCAAGACAGCTTTTCAATACACCATTGATTAGGGTATGTGCTGCAGTACACACATTTGAGTGACTATTAAATATGTCTTTGATGTTTGGGCTAAAGGGGTTGTTAATGATATTTTTTAAAGTACACAATATTTAAGTTCACTCATTTCACTTTGGCTCAGCAGAAACATATTGAGGACTTGATTCAGGTGACAATTAATTTGGAATATTTAACTATCAACGCTCGTAACAGAATAACTAGAAAGTGGTCAATTTTATATAAAAGTTAAAAGAGAGATACTGATTAACTACGAAGTAGTACAATCAAATATCAATTAGAAGAACCTCATAGGGTCAAGAAAAAATTCCTCGTATGAAGGTATTTGTAGTAAAGAGGTTATTTTTATAGATTTTTTGTCACCGAAAGAGGTTTCTCATTTGTAAACACGCGTCTATGTCACTGTTTGTATTGAAAACTTGAAAGTGGCAACTACGTCAAGTAGAGGTTTTAAAATTTCGTCTTGTAAAGGGATTCGTCTTATATAGGCTATTTACACGAATCTTATTTCTAGTTGCAGCTTCAGTTCATCCAGTACAAGATGGACAAGCCGAACGAGTGTGACTCCAACTACATAGAGGTGTTCCCCAACGTGACCCTGCTGCCGGCCAGGGTGAGTCAGTTCTGCGGCTCCATCGCCAAAACTACCATCGTCAAGAGCAACGTCTCCCACATCCGGTTCGTCGCCGAGCCCAAGGCGTTCAACTCCTCCTTCGCCATACTCTGGACGGCGTTCCGAGATATTAAGAAGGACGAACGTAAGTATGAGCTACTCACATCATGTTTTGGAAGTAGTATAGTCTAGAAGAGTAGCACATTACCTTACCTTTCTGAAACAAACTACCCACCAAGTTACTTACCTACTTACTTACTCCTTGGCGCTACAGCCCGACGTGGACCTTGGCCTCATTCACAATGCGCCTCCAATCATTTCTATCTCTTGTTCTTTCCTTCCATCTCCTTACATTTAATTTTCTTAGATCTTCTTCTACGTCTTGCTGCCATCTTCTTCTAGGTATTCCCCTCTTTCTCACTCCTATTATGTTACTGTTCAATAGTTCTTCAGAAATTTCCATCAATTTCCCTGGTTGCAACATGGTCCTTACGTTCCATGTTGCTAACTTTAAGTCCGTTTTCCGAAATCTTTGCCTTTTTCCATTGCCATGTCCATTACCTTCAAATCCATGCCGAGGCTCATCTGAATGTCTCCTAACAATTGTTTTTATAGGGTAATGTTGTTGGCCTACGCCTAACCCCCAACCAGGAGGGCCAGGTAATTTGTAATCAAGGTTTTCTTCCTCTAGCCTTTAGGGCCCTCTCCTCAACTGCAAGGCAGCAGTGCTGGTTTTGATCCACCCCGGGTATTTTATTTCTCCGGTACTCACCATATCTGGTGAGCGTTCCCCTATCCGCCACCTGGGGAGGCGCCCGATGGGAGACCAGCAACTCCACACGGGAAATACCCACCAAGTATGGTTGAAAAATGAGTGTAAGATGATTGTGGCACGTTCTTGTAGTCTTGTTACTGACTAGACAGAACTGTTAATTAATTATCGGGCAATAGCATCTAAGAGACCTAACTTTAATACTTTACTTACTTTAATACTTTTAACTGAAATGGCGACCTACCCAGGTAGGTATTTTAAGCCAAGTATGAATGAGTAATGAATGTAGAATGATTGTGGCGCGATCTTGTAGTCTTGTTACTGACTAAGGCTGACATGTTCCTTAGACAGGACTGTTAATTAATAGCCCAACAGCCGATGGCAACTAATGGACCTACAGTTTAACGTGGAATCCGAACCACGACCTCTGAATTACGAATTGGTCTAATTATGAGGATGGTCTTTGTGGATTAACGTAGTATTCAATAGTGCGGACGTTAATCCACACAAGAGAACACTACATCCACCGATCATCGCTCACAACTATCCACAATTCGTGACCTCCAAGTAGCTGGATTACAGGACGTCGCCACCGTCCCAGTCAAAGTTACTTATTAATCTAACGTTTAACGTGGTATCCCAACTACGAACTGGTATAATTAATAGGAATGGTCTATGCGGATGAACTTAGTATTCAATAGTGTGGAAATAATCCACACCAGAAAAAATCCCATCCACCGACCATCGCTCATAACCATCCACAATTCGTAACTTCCAAGCAGCTGGACCGAAAAGGGATTTTCCAACATCAAGATCGTTTTTCAAGATCAAGATACAGTATTTATTTTTTGGTATATTTTTACTTGTACATTTTATATAGCATGATTCTCATTACTAAAAGTGAGGATACTAACAGCTGATAATATTGTAATGTATTTTCACCACACAAATGCTCTGCTTCGCCGACAGAGTGCGCGGCGGACGAGTTTGACTGCGAGGACCTGACCTGCATCCCGCTGGAGCTGATGTGCAACGACATCGAGAACTGTCGGTATCGCAACGACGAGGACAAAGAAGAGCATTGTGTGGTGAGTGGAAACTGTGTTGCATCGTATTTTTCAATTTTATGGAAACAATGTTCTTTTAGCGAATTTCCCATAGGGAAGAAGCTATTACCGTAGGTCTCATGGTAAGACGTAAGCCCGAGACCAGACATATCGGTCAATGGGAACGGGTAGTTTGGGGGGTTTTGTACCCCAAAATGGGGTTTTTTGCATTTTTCACATTGCATTTTCACATGCTCAAAAACTACCCAATTTAAAGTTTTTCTTATCTGTTACCGAGATATCAAAAAATCTAAACACAGTACGTTGTATTGTGGAGCTCCAATGTTAATCTTATGGAGGATAGAGAAAATTAAATATTTCCAATATTAATCAATATTTTTGGATAAAACTTCAAATTTAGCTTCATGTGATTGAGATCTTTCCATTTATGCTTAAAAATCATAGTTTATGTGTTTATTATGGCAGCAAACCTGCATACTCTTTTCCCATATTAATCATATAGAGAATAGGCAAATTCTTTTATTTATGGACAGATGTTGATAAAAGTTGGTATTAATTGACAAAATAAAAATTGTTTATGCTGGAAATGCCTACTTTTAATGTTCCTCACAGCAGCAAATCTGCATACTCTTTCCCATGTTAATCTTATAGAGAATAGGAAAATAACTCTCATGTTTATCGACCGGTTTTTACCAAACTTGTCATATATTATTACTATTATTATATCATTGATTTGGAAATTCACTGAGTACGCAGGTCTGCTGCGACGGGGGTATTTAGCACCATTGGCGAGTGACTCCTGTCAGATAATCATCGACCACCTCTGTACAGCCACTGTTACTACAGTATTTCTGTTTCGGTACCTCACCTTACCTTGGTGGCTACTTAAATCCCAAAAGGGCTTTGGCCTCTTCAACAGCCACTAGCCAATCTTCTTTATCACGTTGAGTCTCCGCATATTCTTCAGAACCTAAGATTAATCTTTCCATCTTAATCTTGGGCGCCCTAGCGGTCGTGGAAGATTTTCTGCTGCCATTTATCCCAGTTCCCTTCTGTTTACATGGTCAGACCATTTCAATATTTTCTCATGATCAAAGATATTATGTCAGGATTTTGATATAGAGTTCTAGGTTGGCCCTTTTCCTCCATACCCCCTTTGTAACAAGTACAAGAATCTAAGAACTTTTGTTTTCAAAGACTATTGCCGTAACTCCTTTTCTGCGTGTCCATACCTCCTACCCAAACGAGTATTATCATTCATATAGGAATTTTGGCTCTACAAGTGTATTACTTTACCCGTTACACTGCTCCGATACCTTACTGTCTTTAACGTTCCATAGATTCACACAGAGAATACCTAGTTGGGCAGTTCAGTTTTTTTCAGGCATATACAATTAACAAATGCATTAACTGATTTTTCATATAGCTAATTAAATTTTAAGTATTGTTTATTTATACCTAAAGCATATAAGGCATTATATATGATATGACGTAAACGTATACATTACCGGAAACAGTGGTAACAATTCAACTTCACACTATCATTTAGATTGTATTTAAAATATGTTACGCACGATAGCAAGTTCATTAAAGTCCCGAATTGAAGTATAGCCACTAAAACCTAGGTAAATAGTAGTTAAAAAAATTATTTTTAGAGCTTAGAAAGAGGGTGTCCCCTCTTTCCCTTGCGTTAAGACTTTGGAGGTCATAATGCCAAAAGGTATACATAAGGAAGCTCTCATTTAGATAGGTTGAATGTCTGACTTAATTTCTACTCAAAATAAATTAGTATATTAATCTACATTTCCCTTGATTTTCTGATGTAATGTGATAAATGATTCAAGGTTAGAGTCCTAAAGGGTAGATTAGGTTATTTAGGGGATAGACCCTTTACTTTTTTATTTTATTTTTATTCTATCCAGGGAGGAAAAAACCTTTACTTCCTCACCATCAAAAATAACCCGATTCCTGTACTTACTGTGAATGTGTTATGACTTAAATAAGACTGGGTTTGCAGAAGTATACTAACAATGAAATTTATTCACAGAATTTAATTCTGTGATCAACATCTGTCCGTGTATACACGGGCTCTGCGCTGAATGACAATACAGGATTATTTGTTTAGGAACACATCAGCGTGTTGGGCAAACTGTTCGCCGAGACGCATATGATTGCTATTGTCGCATTGTTCTTCATCATCCTCACAGGCATGTGCTCCACATTCATCTACAACTGTAGTAGAAAACTCGTCAGGGACCACCGCATCATCAAGGTTTGTCACATTTACAATATTGTTAACATCACTACAATACTTGCATATGGTATGAAAAAAGTTCTTTTATAGGTCCACCGATTAGAGAATTAATTTCTACTTCCACCTATACCATAGGATATGTAAAAGGTATTCATTCGTGGAGATTTTATTGTTAATGGTCTTTTGTGGAGATCTTTTGAAATGGTTTATTTCTATTTTTCTTTATATCTACATTGCACACTGATTTATTACCACGCAAATTATCCAATTAAGTGAAATATAGAAATGACAGTTTTCATTATCATTGATTTTTTAGGTGTTTGAGCAAGCTAAATCATCTACATTCTACAATTTTTTTAGATTATGTTCCTTTGGATTCCACATAGTCACGAGGGAATCAAAATTGTTCAGCTAAGTAAACAATATATGTTTACAGCGTTGTTATGAATCTCAACATAATTTATAAGGGAATATGAACAAATTGATTTATTTATCAACTGATTTTAATGAAAAGTCATGTTTATTCGTGTAAGTATAGTTTCCCCTGACTAAAAACTATATTTTATTAATCGTACGAATAAATTTTAAACGGGTAAAAAATTAAATAGAAAACGAAAGTAAATGTGAAGTCTATATAAACTAATTAGAGAATACACATTTCATTTTGCTATATGAAAGTGGCTATATTTATTTCTTTTTATTTAAGAGGAAAGTCAGAAAAGTAATATAGTTTATTATTACATAAACACTCAAAGTGTTGGACGCCTTAACGTATTGAATTTCATTTTGTAAAAAACTCAATGCCCTGCAGAGGTAAAAGCGTTTGTTATTTCAGAGGACGACACAAAATATAAAGTCTGGGGGCGACTTGAGTGGTTAAGTTTTGACATAAAACTCCATCTATTATGTATGAATTTATTATGTCAACTTTATTTTCACTATAGCGTTGATATTCATTATATAAGTATGGTTTTTATGATATACAAACCATTTTTGACATCTTTTGAAAAAAATAGACTTTTTATGATAGCCTTAGTACCTGAAAACTAAAAAATTGTTCTTAGAAATAAAATTTTAAGCTTAACAATCAATCAGACTTAAGTTCTAAAACTATATGATCCCATTCAAAACTTCCTATAAGTTATATGTAATAATTTTGTTTTTAGTTCACAGTGACTGCAGTATCCAATAAAACTTACATTAAGAAAAAAAAAGAAAGAACGAAATAGCTTTGTCTGCAGTCGAAATTCGTAAAAAATATTACAGAGAAGCTCAACTCTGTTCTCTCTTTATCAAATCAACTCAATATTAATGAACCCCTGACGTCATCAACGGTTAATAAGCCGTAGCTTAACTGCTTCAGGCAGGATGGATCTGTACCTGTACAAGTCTCGCAGTCTACCCATAGCCACCTGGACTACACGTGTGATGTGGTCAGAAAATGTGAGGCTACTTTCGAGAACCACCCCCAAAGTTCTCACAGTGAAGGGTCTGGCAGGACGAGCCCACCTCACAACTTGGCAGCCTCGTGAGCACTTCCTAACCCATCCTTCTCTTATGACCTTATTCATAATACCGTTCACGCATTGCAAGCACGAGGATAGTGGGAGTTACCTATTTCATTCTAGTGCACAGCACAATAACCATTGATTGACATTCACTCACAGGAAATTATTTATGGAGTTTTTTTATGTCAGTTTAGTTTGAAAACCCTTCCTATCCTATCCCTCCTTTAAAATGTTTCAAATTAGCTAACTATTACTGTTTAAAATCATTTTATGTTATTATTTCCAGCAACAAATGGCGGAGTCGAGAGCGTCACGTCTGAACGAGATAGGCATGGGGAAGGCGCCCGTGTCCAGCGTGACAGTGCTGCCAACCTCGCACAGCCACAGCACCGACAGCAGCGTCATCTCGCAGCGTGCTGAGTGCTACGTGCCCGACACGGAACTGTTGCCCATCCTGCGCAACTCGGGCAGTCTAGACCTGCACTTCCCTGAGGTGGGTCACCCACAAACTTGTAATGGTTAAAATAATGTTTAAATTATAAGGATATGATGTTAAGAATATGTCTGAGTGGTTCTTGTATTTTTTGGGAAAAGTGGGATTCCCAGTCATTCATCTTGATATGAGATTTTATTATACTATTTTGAGGTATCCTGAATTTTTCATCAGGAAAAATTAAAAAAAGTTGGCATGGATATGTCTTAGCTCTGGGAGATGGGGGGTGTATTGTCAATCCATCAGACCAAAATTTCATACGGAAGTTAAGACATATGGTTATATGGACAACTATTTAGAAGAACTGAAAACATTCCCATATCCATTATCTAAGCCCAAAGGGATGTTAATGTATTTTTCCTATTGGGCCCAATACATGTTTTAAAACTTAATCACACAACTACGTGTGATTTTGTGTAAGAAAAAGGAGCCCTTCTTTTTCTTGACGTAATCGGTGATGAGAGTTGCACATTGTACTAGATAACTGATCTAATTGTTCAATTTGATTTTACTCACTGTTTTCCCCTAGATGAGGGACTCCGAATGCCAGACCAGGGAGAGTTTGTTCCACATGGCCAGTTTCACACCCAACAGCTCGGGGGGAGATTCGTTCACCCCTCCCCCTCCTCCACCACCCCCCACGTCCAGACCACCCAGGTGAGGATGCAGAACATCGTACTTGATAGTAGTCACTATTATAACGTCCGCACTATTGAATACTACGTTAATTCGTAAAGACCATCCTCATAATTAGACCAGTTCGTAATTCAGAGGCCGTGGTTCGGATTTCACGTTAGACTGTAGGTCTATTAGTTGCCATCGGCTGTTGGGCTATTAATTAACAGTCCTGTCTAAGGAACATGTCAGCCTTAGTCAGTAACAAGACTACAAGATCGCGCCACAATCATCCTACACTCATTTCTCGTTCATACTTGGCTTAAAATACCTACTTGGGTAGGTTGCCATTTCAATAATCTAAGTATCTAAGTCAAGTTTATCACACCTTCATAATAAAGCTTTGTATTCTGTGATGAAGAAGACACAAATTTTAGTGCATAGAATTCAGTATAATGAGAAGGAAATAAATAAATTGTTTAAAAAATATATACTTATTTCAAAATATTAAGAGAAGCTTTCCTAGCTGTGCAGTATGTTACTCCCGACTCAATTACGTAACATTATGCTAAATCAAAAGCTTTGCACATGCACCAAGCCATCCATTCAGTTTGGAATTGTGAATCTTACCTTCACAGGTAAAAAATCCCATTCAAAGATGTAATTGAAAAAACCGGTAGAAATAACAATCAAGATAAGGCACTGTGGTCTTAAAAAATGTATTTATTAACTTTCATCTTCAGCAGATATATGTCAATGTTTAGTTTTTAATAATATTCAACAAGATTCGTTTCTCATGAGAAACGTAATTTAGGGTTAAATATATTTTATGAACGTGAACAACCTTCTATCAACGTTTAGTGACGTGTGTTCAGTAGGGGATGATGAGATTATACAGGGTATCCAGAAATAATTAGTGTAATTTGAAACTTCATCATACTGTCACTTCTCCATTTATGATGATCAAGCTATTTTAGTGGTATTTTCCTTATCCAAAGCATAGTTTTATTTGGTATGGTTCTCGAAAACTCTGTTCAAATTAATAGAAGGCGATAAGGTGTGTTAAAATAAAGGTCAATGGAAATAAATTAATTGTTGTGAACAAAGTTTCATCACAGACGAATAACAGATAATTAAATTTAACATGAATTTAAATAACAATTATTCAAAAAATATGAGTTAACGACAAACGAAGTTGCCTATTTATCATTTGTGGACAAGATTCTCTTTGAAAATAATGACACTTTACCACACTCTCTCGATCTGAGTTCATTTTTTGGCTTTAATGTCTGTTTAGATTAACTATCTGACAACTTTAAGATATAAAACTAAACTTTGGCATCCGAAAGTTGCCATCAAAACAGATAGATCATCAGAAGTTGATGGTGTATGTAACAAATACAAAATTATCAGGTTACTAAACAATTTGTAAAATCTTAAGGCTAACATAACTGTGCGAAATAAAAGCAGAAAAAGGTATTTCCAAAATCTTCTGTGTTTTGATAGAAAACGTATTCATTGTATTGCTTGAAGCCACTGTAACAAACAAATTAATTAATTGGTGTAAATTAAATTTCTCTTTTGCTTTTCAATCCTCATTCCGTTCCTAACAAAATCAGTTGATCACAGGCTAATAATAACTGTATGAATAATTAAACAGTAAATGATCGGCTAAAACAATTGAGGTTGGCTAAAAGACCTTAAACGGTGTCGCTCATTTGACGGACGCCGTAGCCGAGTGGTGGCGCGCTGGCCTCGTATCCCGGAGATCGCGCGTTCCATCCCCATCAGGGTCAATAATTTTTGTTCAGTGCTATATTAATTATGGTATATTAAATCGGTTTTATTTCAACCACATAAATATTTTCTTTGAGTAATAAATGTGTTTTAATTTTTCTAATTAATTTTTATAGTACATTTCTTATCCTATACGAGCAAAGCTCGGTCACCAGGTACTTTTACTAATCTTTTGAGTACACACGGTGAATGTAAGATTTTATTCAGTAATAGTGATATTAATCTCGACTAATTTTCCAGGTCGACTCCCAGATCTACAGCTAGTCCGGGATTCACAACGTTTGGCAAGCCCAAACAAAAGGCAAGCGCCGAGCCTCGTTTCCGGGCGGAAGCCGTCATAGAGCTAAACAAGCGCACGGACAGCGCCAAGAGCAGTGAACGTCCCTTCAGCGTCCAGTCGACCAAGTCTGCCCCTGACGTCATCGTCACCCACTGACCCAACACAAGTGTGCCCATTCCACACCCCCACACCACGCTGATAAACCAAACCCGAACGGTGTACACTGTACAGTTGGCTCAGAACCCTCTTTTCATTTTGACTTCGGCAACAGACGTCTGACTCTACAATCGTTTTGCAGTGCATTGTAGCTTCAACACAGAAATTTCCTGCTTCCCTCAGTGTTCACTTTTTATTTGTGTATTTTACATCACAATATTTCCAATTCTACACCCCCCTACCTACCGAAACCAAAATACCTACTCTTAAGTCACAAAACCGAACCGTCTTCCACAATAAACTTTTATTTCCGGTACTTTTTTATAACTTCCAACTAGCATTGAGCTCCATCCGGTTGCTTATTCTACTTTTTTACGTCAGTGCGTGTAGCTATTCAACATGTTCATGTGTTCATCGCTAGCCACTCATCCATCATTTTATTGATTGTTCCCATTCCATTCCGCCTGTTGAAAGCACAAATGTTAACTGTTCAGTGTGAAATCCTTGAGTCCAAATTGTATCGTCACATGACCTTTGACCGCTCGCTGCAATACTCGAAAATCTTCTTTCCTTGCCTGCCAAAGACTTGTACTGACTTTTTATATGTAAGGGAACGAACTGACTTCAGTGAATAGTGTAAGAAGTGTGTTTAAGTTAGTATTACCCATTTTCATTCACCTAAAACCACATATCATTGTTCCTATTTGATTTTATTCTTTAAATATTATCACTTAAAAGATGTTATATGTATTCTTTTAAGATTGGCGATTTATTACCATTGTTATATTTATGTTTAATTATTTCCCAGCAGTAAACTTGTGAGATTATCCAATGTGAAAATTAAAAATTTTTCAATTTAAAAATTACATGGTTACACTGAATTCATTATAACACGTAATTAGATCCAGAAAACACTGTGATCTCATGTTCTTTCATAGACAAGAGGCGGAAATTCTCTGTGTTTTTGTTATACATTTTCAATGTACAAGAAATTCATGTTCCCAAATATCCTGACTCTACATGCCCCACTACCATACAAAGACATTCATCTCAAATGTTAATTACGTTTAAAAGGAGCTATATATACAGAAGTTGTTTTATAAGAGATGTAAAAATATATTTTTAAGAAACTCGTATGCCTTAATTGTTGTAATTTATTTCTCATCCACCCATAATTTATATACTTATAATTAGTAGAATTTAATTGTTTAATGCGAATGTTGTAAGCGATTACTAACGTAGTTTTCTGCCACGTTAACTGAATTCACTTTAGCTCTCTCCAAAAAAATCTCTGACTCCTTTGAAACTTCAGGTTTTTATTCAATAGTCTTTACTTCTAGCACTCTTGAATTTCAATTGGGAATGGCAATCGTTTTAGATTTGAGGAAGTGATAAGAAGTAACTACGCTACATTTTTGAGCATTTGAGAGACTTCGATCAATGGCCACTTTATATAATTTGACTGTGTAAATTTTGGCATTATTTACTATCATAAAAAATTTCACAGCAGATTATGAACGCAATCTATAATATTATAAAGAAGAGGTGGTTTCTGTATGTTTGTGGGTTTGTTTGTAGGTTTGTTGTGGCAAGTATACTCGAAAGATACTGAACCGACCGCTGTGAATACTCTTATATAACCAAACGTATAAATAATTAGATTTCTATACACAACTATTTTAATCAAGATTGTAAACGATTAGTGTTTGTTTTTGTGCCCCACTACCATACAAAGACATTCATCTCAAATGTTAATTACGTTTAAAAGGAGCTATATATACAGAAGTTGTTTTATAAGAGATGTAAAAATATATTTTTAAGAAACTCGTATGCCTTAATTGTTGTAATTTATTTCTTATCCACCCATAATTTATATACTTATAATTAGTAGAATTTAATTGTTTCATGCGAATGGTGTAAGCGATTACTAGTTTTCTGCCACGTTAACTGAATTCACTTTAACTCTCTCCAAACATTTCTCTGTCTCCAATGAAACTTCAGGTTTTTATTCAATATTCTTTACTTCTAGCACTCTTGAATTTCAATTGGGAATGTCAATCGTTTTAGATTTGAGGAAGTGATAAGGAGTAACTACGCTGCACATTTGAGCATTTGAGAGACTTCGATCAATGGCCACTTTATATAATTTTATTGTGTATATTTTGTCATTATTTGCTAACATAAAAAATTTCACAGCAGATTATGAACGCAATCTATAATATAATAAAGAAGAGGTGGTTTCTGTATGTTTGTGGGTTTGTTTGTAGGTTTGTTGTGGCAAGTAAACGCGAAAGATACTGAACCGACCGGTTTGAAATTTTACGCAAAGGTAGATCTTAAACTCATGCAACACATAGGCATATTCATTTCCTTAAAATCCTCTCGGGCCCCATGAACGTCCTAAGTTTCAATGTTTACATTTTCAAAGAATGAAAACATAAAATTACTTGAATGTCAACAGCTGTGAATACTAAAATTTGACAGTTCGAGAAGAAGAAGAAAGAGCTGCCGTGACCGTCCTAGGTTTCAATGTTTACATTTTTCAGTGTCAACAACCGTTTACACTACATTTTGACAGTTCCGGAAGAAGAAGAAATGTTGTCAAATTGTTTAAAAAAAATTGAAAGTTGTTATTCACATATAAACTGCTGGATCAAAATTAGTGAATTATTAGTTCAAAATAGTGGAATGGTAGATTTTAAGTTTTCTCTTGATGACTGTTTCTATTACGTTAATCCTTTCCCAATATTTGACAGATATTACGTTGTCATATTGTAGACACTCGTGTTTTGTCATTTTGTAAACAATAAAGAATTAATTAACAATAATTTAAATGTATCAGGAGAGCCTGAACCTCTCAGCCTTTTTTACCTGTGCCCCCTTATAGCTAGTAAATAACAGAATTTTTTTTCGTCAAAATCGAATATTGAAACTAACCTCTTGTTTTCCTGGATTTCTGAAAAATTTTTTGAGGACTATTTTTTTTGTTTTTTTTTTGTGTTCTTATTACTAAGCCACTGAGTCCGATTTAGAGAAATTTCTGATGTATATATTCACGGCTATCTCCAACGTTTTTTTCATATTTTTGAATTTTTGATTTTTAAGTGGTATTTCTAAAAACCAAAAAAAAGTCATTTTCTCAAAAATTAACATTTTTTATTAAAATACATTTATAGTGTAAAACAATTTTAAACATTCTTTAATACAAGTTGAGTTTGTAATTAAAAAAAACTATTTTAAACACGATAAACAATAAAAGAATGATAAAGATTTCATTGAAAATTAAAAAACTAAACAAATTAGTATTTTTAATTATTTTCTATATTCTTCTCAGGGTAAATTTGCCGGAAACCTTTTTTCAACATTTTTCTTATAAATAAAAAAAGGTCTATGTTATCAAATTTTTAAAAAAATTCTATATGCAAAAAGTAAAATGCTGGTGTTATATCATATTGACTTTTTTAGTTCATGTGTTTTTATTAAAAAATTTGATTTGATATTTAAGATATTTATTACTTTTGTAAACTATGAATTATATAATATAAAATTACAGAGAGTATGTGCAATCACTTAAACTCTTTTTTACCTGTGTGACGAATGGGTACTTTAGCTAGTAATAAATTAAATAAAACTAAGAGAATATACACGATGTCTATCGTTTCAACTTGTTAGACTTCTATTGAAACTAACCTCTTTGTTTTGGTTCAGATTATAAAACCACTGTGACAAAAAATAACTACAATTTAAATTAAAGAGGAATTTATTAGTTTTTATGTTACGTGTAAAAACTGATAAATAACATTTATGTTACCACTTTATTCAGGAAAACGCCACACAGGGCGGACTGAAGTACTCAAGAAGAGATCCTAGAGTATAATCACCCCTCTGTGTCAACGGCTACCCCTCTACCAACTGACGACTTATCTACTCAATATATTTTCAATTGTTTATCTTTTAAGTGTGCCAAGTTGTAGCTAAAAACAGTTCACAAATGATTATGAATCATGGGCAAAACCATGTTGTTACTTATCCTTTTTTAAGTTAAATTCAAACTCATGTTTAAAATATATGTCGTACTGTAATAGGTAAACAATTTTATTAAGTGCATTCTTTCAGATAAACAATTGAAGTTGTGTAACTTATAAACAAATTGTATGTAAATTTTAAACGAGCGATAAATCGAATTTCGAATGATACATTTAAAATCCAAAATATACACATACAGACTTTTTACTCACGTTTTATAATTAATTATTTTCATATTGGATTGAAAACTTCTCAGGAAAATTGCTAATGTAAATCCCCGAAGTCCCTTTTAGCCTATACAGTGGTTTGTACTTAAGATTAGGACATCTAATATTAAAACGTATCTCAGACCTTAACAAACTCACTTTCCCCTTACCATAGCTTTCATCTATTATGCAAACCATCTCGGGAATGTTTCGCGGGAAAGTTTAGGAGAATCGAAACAAAAATGTAAAATTGTTAATGGTACTTCGAGGAGTCTCTCATATAATGACCTTCCTCATAATTAGACCAGTTCGTAATTTAGAGGAAAAAGTTGTTTGGATTCCACGTTGATTAAATTGTCCCTTAGATATGCCATTGACTGTTTGGCTATTAATTATTACTTCTGTCTAAGTAACATGTCGTCTTTAGTCAGTAACAAGACTACAAGATGGCGCCACAATCATCTTAAACTCATTTCTCACTCATACTTGGCTTGAAATACCTAACTGGGTAGGTCAAAATTTCAAAAGGTCAAGGAAACCTTACTCATACCTAATAGGTAACTTAAAACAGAATAAAGATATAAAAAAGAGCGACTTTTTTTGTGTTTATGCCTAAAATAAAAACAGTTAATTTATGTAAGATATTGAATCGAAACTGATATTCTAAAACGTTAAAATGTTAGCTATTTTCTATAATATATTTAACTTACGTCTTATAACCTCTTAACTCTAATGTGGTGGAAGTAGTTTTATTTAGATCAATTTTAAAAGGTAGGACCTACTGTTATTTGCTGTATTTCTACCTGTGTACAGTAAAAGGAGAACTCCTCGACGCGAGTCCCAGTCAGAAACGGGCCTTTATTCGCAAACTCAAGGGTAATATGACTCGATGCTCTCTCGCATCGTCTTCAGACTTTAAACAATGCCAACACGAAGATGATATCAGTGGATTATTTTATAACATAATAAATGAAATATTTTTACTTTTTTTAATTATTACTACCCGAATAATTATTTTACTACAACTTATAATGTTTTCCTACTGTTTAGGATGTAATATTTAAAATTTAAAAAATATATACGACTAATTGACATGTATATGCCTTAGTTCTTGGAGGGTGTTGTAAATTTGTAAGATAAAAAATTGTAACAGGTTTCCATAGAAACTAATATTGTATTGGATTTTTAAAGAACATCTGTTTAGAAGAACTGAAACATTTCCCTTGAAACATTCATGATCTAACCTATTTTCCACAGGGTAGTAAATGCTTTTGTTTTCATTTATTGATTCTCAAATCGTTTAGTTTTCATAATATTTTTTCTACCTCAATATCCATTAACAATTTGTCATACAATTGTACTTTAATTTTAAGAAGAAAGCCAAATTGAAAGCACTTTCCATTTTTTTAATATAAAAAGTCCACGATAAAACTTCATAAATAATTCATAAAACGTTGAAAGGCCTAAATGTCGTTCTCGGGTTACAGACGGAAAGCCTGTTTCAACAATCACTGCCAGACTGAATGGTCGTAGTTTTCTAACAATATTCCCATTTAGCTTAAACACGCGTATTTAACGTTAAGTAGATCAGATGATTTCTATTACCTTTTCCCATTCATGCCATAGTTTAGTGAGGAATTAATGTTCCGTCAAAATCTTTAACTTCCAGTTTCAGTGGATATGGCTTATAATGGTTTTCAAAATGATGTCTAACTATGTGTACCATGGCCTAGGCCATCGTACGGTACGATTAGACTGAGACGGTGGCGACGTCCTGTAATCCAGCTACTTGGAGGTCACGAATTGTGGATAGTTGTGAGAGATTGCCGGTGGATGCGGTGTTCTCTTGTGTGGATTAACGTCCGCACTATTGAATACTACGTTAACCCGCAAAGCCTATCCTCTAAATTGGACCAATTCATAATTCAGAGGCCGTGGTTCGGATTCCACGTTAAACTGTAGGTCCATTAGTTGCCATCGGCTGTTAGGCTATTAATTAACAGTCCTGACTAAGGAACATGTCAACCTTAGTCAGTAACAAGACTACAAGATCGCGTCACTATCATCTTACACTCAATCCTCATTCATACTTGGCTTAAAATACTTAAGTTGTAGTATGGTTGACATTTCAACGATCTAATCTTATCTAATCCAAAGATACCATTTTGAATATATGTATACACGACGTATCTCTAGACAATTTTTTTAATTTTAGACTTTGGGATTAGTTCACCCCTCTAAACCATTAAAACATAAAAAATCTATGTGAAAAATTATAGAAAAGGTCTTAATTGAAGTTTCCTGATAATAAGATTTAGAGCTCCAAAAAAAATGTCCAAGAGAGCAAATAAAATAGACCACGTCACACACCATCTGTTGTCTAAGAGTAGCCAATGATTAATAATGGAAAATTGTAAAAGAGTGACTTTCTTTCTTATTTCTCAACAATTTTCAGCCAACTTGGTATGTGGCGTAAGCTACGAATTTTCATTACTATTTTCAACTAATTTCATAGCTATAATATCCCTAAAAATATATAACCTTGGAATCTTTTGATTTTTATGTAACATTTTTTAGACAAAATCAAATTAAAATGATTATTCCGTAAATAGATTTTCCTAATCAAAGTTAAAATTTAAATTTCTTTTTTTTCTAATCATGTTAGTACAATTCAATGAATAATATGAAAATATCCAAATAAACCGAAATAAGGTACCAGAGTTATGTATTATAATGTAAATATGTTTGGCAAAACCGAAGTAATTTATGTAAATTGACGTCAATGAAGTAACTTACCCGAGTTAATGAATATCTCATGCGTATAAAAGATTACATTCCTTTGCTCTTTACAATTAAGCAAAGAGAAGCCTTTTATCGGAGCCTGGGCCCTGGACCCTCCGCTATCCCTACTACGATCTTTAATTACCTTCCATTAAAAACCAGCCAAGGCAGGCTGATGTGAGTGGCCTGAAAATACACAGTTAACATTTTTGTAACTGTAAAATTAATACAAGTAGATTGTATATCCTGAAGGATTAGGAAGCCCTAGTAAAGCCCCTAGCCACATATTTCTAGGGAATACTTTTTAACCGGCAGAAAGAAGGGGTTCATTAGGATAAGAAAGGTTTGAACGACATTTGATTTCTAATAATTCTCAAAGAGTTAAAAATTATCTCCACACTACCCTATGAGAGATCATGTTCAGCTCATGATCTCCAAAGTCTCCCAGACAAATCAAGGGTCTACCATAGATAGCCCTACGAAATTTTCATTTGACTGGGACGGTGGCGACGTCCTGTAATCCAACTTCTTGGAGTTCACAAATTGTGGATAGTTGTGAGCGATGGTCGGTGGGTGTAGTGTTCTCTTGTGTGGATTAACGTCCGCACTATTGAATACTGCGTTAATCCGAAAGTGGTTCGGATTCCAATTTAAACTTTAGGTCTCTTAGATATTCTATTGACTTTTGGGCCATCAATTAACAGTTATGTTTAAGGAACATGTCAGCGTTCTCTTACAGTCATTTCTCATTCATGCTAGACTTAAAATACCTACCTAGGTGGGTTTCCATTTGAAATGCTAAGAATGCTAATCGAATCTTAGGACAACACCCCCTTAACACCCCCTTCTTAGGAGTACCCTTTTAGAAACCTTTAACGTAATTCTTATAGAGCTCCCTCCCAAGATGAACAGTTAGGAGCAAACGCATTCCCCGAACATTCTAGCCAAACTGTGTGTTCACGTCCAGTCAGGAGTCAATGAAGTCTCCCCAGAAGAAACAAGATTATATCAAAGTGATAGGCAAGACCGTTACACTGGATAGCTTTACACCTTCTTTATATGTTTCGTGCCCTAGTTCGCTTACTGAACTGTTGAAAACCAGTCAGAGCCAACTTTGGAAATTATTATGTTAATGAGTTTGCTATTTATTAAGTATGTATATTATAAGAGGATATTAAAAGCATATAGATAGATTTAATGAATAATCACGATTCATATTTTAAGGTCTGCAGAAGTGTATGCATTATTCATAAGGCGTTCAAAGGCCCAATAGTCCCAGGACAGCAGACGCAACTATTTACATTGCAATGATTGCGGAGAAACGAGTTTATTGTATTCACATTTTCTCATTGTTTTGTACGTTTTTAGGCTTCTGCATACAATATATACACATCATATTATTGTATCACATACACACTGTAGAATGGGTTGAATCATTTCGAGAATTTAATTTGTACGACGTATTAATTGATATTGAATGCCCTGAGAGACTTAAAATAAGCAGAGTTCTCAGTAGATAGGCATGTTTGGATAATCGGTGAAGGATTACAGATACTTTGATTGTTCCAAACTCCCTTAGAAGTTAATGAAAACTTTACTCAAGTCTAAACATCTTTCGGAGTGTCAAAAATAAAGTATGAAGTGTAAAGTATTATTCAGTTTATACACCAGCTAAAGTACCTGTGCTTCACATGTGTAAAAAAAGGTTTGAAAGAGGTTACCTTTTCTCATCGGCATGAAATAAATACTCTTAACTATTCAAATTTAATTATGATAAAATGCTTTATTTGAAGTAAAATACTATTTACATTTTTTAAATGTTATAATTTATTTCTCTGTGGGAAATAGGTTAGATCATGGATATGTGAAAAGGAATGTTTTAGTTCCTCTAAACAACTGTCATCACAAACATATGCCGTTACAAATTTTCATCTTACAAATGGCATTAAATTTTTTCTTCATCTTGCTAAACTGTAATAAGTAGTGTAAACAGAGAGTGAAATTAGAAACTATTAACATTGACACCTAGGACATTTACAATAACTTAAACTTCTGCTTCGCGAACTGTTGAATTTTAGCGTCTTCAGCTGTTGACAATAAAGTGATTTTATGTTTAAATTCTTGGAAAAGGTAAACATTGAAAGCCAGGACGTGTTCAGGGCGTAGCCCGAGGACATTCCAAGGAAACGGATATGCCTATGAGTTGGATGAAGTTGAGATCTACCTTTGTGTATAATTTCAAACCAGTCTGTTCAGTATTTACACGTTTACTTTCCACAACAAACAAACCAACGAATAAACCAGTGATATTTAACTATATTTTTTAATTTTTCTTAATTTAAACCATGTATAAACACACATATATTGCAGTATCTGCATGGACATTAAAATAGTCAAGTGATTATTAAGATAGAATAGATTAAAAGGCTATTATCAATGACATTAACAAGACATCCAATGATTTTAGTGCAATGCTTGAGGTCTGTAAAACAATTTCTGGTGTATAAAAAATATGGTGTTTGTTTAACATTGTGTTAATTTATAGTTACTGTACATACAAGTGTTACAGGCTTATGATTATATCGGTTCCTCTTGTGTTTTGGGATATTACTTAAAATCCTTAGGCAAAGGAGGGAATGAATGTTTTAAAAACCTTAGTTCAGAAAATTCATGATTCCTATATGTTTAATATCTATTGTCTTTCGAATGTAAGATTTTTTGTTAAGTAATGAAAACATTGCATAGAGTTGCGAAGTGCACTCAGTGTATATCTGATACACCGTGTTAAAACCTGCTCCCCAGGGAAATATCGGCATACATTATTCAAGCGGCGTACAAAGGACGAAGTCTGTCTCCAGGGTGCGTGTTGCGTGGCGAACCCTTGGCCCGATCACCAGCATTATTCCACAAGACACCTTCACGCGATAACAACAGTTGTTTGAAAACAGTAATTTAGTTAATTAACTACGTTATGTTAGAGTTTCATGCAAGAATAGGAGGATCGAGTAAATTTGGTAGGGCATTGTTACTGGAATACAGTATTGGAAATGTTAGAAATCGATCTACTATTTCTCAAGGGAGTAAAATGAAACTCCAAACACTCTAAGAAGATTCTAATTCCAAGAGTTCCCGTGTCCCAGACTGACCAAGGGTCCAACGTAACCCTTCGGAGCCCTAAAATGTACATTTGACGTTAATTTCCTTAGGGCAGTAGCACAAAGAAACAAAGATGGGCCCAACTCACACACAAGTGTGTTAAGGGGACTTGAACACCAAAAATATTTTGTTGTGATTTTTATTTTTATCTTTATTTATATTTTTCAGTAGTTTCTGGAAATATAAAAATGCACATATAGAACACATATGATTTATTTAATACTCTGAATAAAAATGTATTTGAAAATCAAATTCGTATAAGGTATAAAAAATAAATATATTTGATCAGTAAATCATAATTTAGTTTCTTAAATAAGTGATACTTAAATAGATTTATTGTCAGTTTTAAAATAAGTAAAAATTTTCCAAAAATACTTTTCGTAAGTGCTTTTTGGATGTCTTTAGACATTTAGTTACTTAGACGTCAAACAGTGACCTATTACAGAATATACCCGTTACCGAAGACAGTAAATAAACCGATTCATTCCGGTAAACTTGTGAAGATACCTCAAGTTTCAATACATATTGCTTTAGAAGCAAATGAAAGTCAAGGACTTGCATGACAATGAGGGTTCTACACCGCTTAACTCGTTTTAAGTCACCAAACAATGTAACAATAGACTCCATCTTGCGTACATTGGAAGGCATTATAGGCGTTGCGAGTCCCATTGTTGCTACAATACCACCTCAAAAATGTGTAAAACTCGTCTGTTTTAATTCGAGCATTTTTATAAAATAAAATAAAAGTAAATAAGACCACTAACCAGTATTTTGCTCTTAAAAATAAGATTACAAATTCAAATTTCACTTTTAGATAATTGACTCAATTTAAATAGTAATTTGTTGAATAATATATTCAAAATAAACTTATTTAATTATAAAATACTTATTTCTATGTTATTTCTTGCATATTTATTTGAACTAATACTTATTCCTATAGTAAAAAATTCTAATTTATGTATACAATATTAAATGCTCCCATAATTTAAGAAACCTTTTGGGTTTGTTTTGTGTAAGGATAATTCAAAATAAATATTTTATTAAATACATAAATCAATAAATTATATACATACATAAAAAACTTACGGTCAAAACTGTTTTTGATAAAATTAGTAAACATTTTTCTAAACGGAAAATGCACGTTTCAAAAAGTACGATCAACCCAACCATTTGTTCTTCCATACATCTGAAAACTGTTAATATAATATGTACATTTACAGAGAGAAAGATAAATATCACTCCAAATATACACGGAAACCCAAAATAAAACTGAACAATTTTAAATTCCTAAATAGTACATCCAAGCGTACATAGCCCGTTTTGAAAATGCTCATGTGATAGCTGAGCTTATAAAGTTTTATTCGGTAACATTTTAAACTATCAGCTGATTCATTGTTGTTGACTGAAGTTTAAAATTTTAAAACATAGTCTTGTAATAAATCAGGCGCTTTGAACGCACGAGATAAAGCGCAATGTGTTTAGTGGTATTAGTAACCTGAGTGCGCTGGTCTAAGGGTATAGTGCGGGGCTTTGGTGCCCAAGGTCCCGGGTTCAAATCCCGCCAATCACCAATGACTTTCCGCTATGTGATAATGTCGCAACCCACTAGGTCTAGCCTGAAGTAAAGCGCAAAACGGTTCCGGGCGATGACCTAGTTCAAAAAATCCTGGGATGAGAAGGTGGCACAGAAAAGAAAAAAAACATTCAAAGTACGTCTGATATTGCAGTGCAAAGAACTTTTAGAACACGCTGTAATTGACTTCCTCCATCAAGGAACGTCATCATTCAAGCCTAATCTGACAAGTTGATGGTAATTGAAAGCTCACAACACTTGAGAGTGCCTTGACAACACCTTCCCTTTCGATGGATTGCACGCGACGGCCCAATACGCAGGCCCCTACAGTCCCCTGACATTACACCCTGTGATTTTTTGTCTACAAGACAGAAGTTTTAAATGTCCAACAATGAAGAGTCTGCATCAGTGGTATCCATCTTGAATTTTAGTTCCGTAAGAGCAATGTTAAATTCTGGCGGAACATACCTTCACTTTGGCGTCTGTAGTGGCGTTAATTATCAAAGTATCAATGTAAAACTTTGGAAGTACATTGATGAGATGTGGCTCATGGGCATGACCTTTTAATACGTTCAAAAATTTAACTTGATATAAAAACAAAAATCCAGGAATATTTTACAAAATAAATCATTATTATTTTTTTCGTGAGAGCCAAAATAAGAAGTTCTGTAAGGTGGTGCCCTGGAGGACTGTAATACCTTTAATTTGACACCTCTTCCGTTAATTTATGACAATAGCTCAAGGAGATATAGGCGCCAAAATTTAATATTGCTCTTACGGGACTAAAATACAATATGGCTACCACTGATGCAGACTCTTAAGACAAAGAATATGTGCAGCCTTTGCTAACATAACTGACGAAATGTGCCATACGGTGTGGGCTGAATTGGACAGCTATATTGACTATCTTTTTGTTAACATGGAAACCAAGTAGAAAATCATTAAACTAAATGACACTAAGCCAAAAGTATTTGTGTCAGTTTAAGGGTAAATAATTAATTTTCTTATTGTTAAAAAGCAAACATTTTTCAGTTTCTTTTAGGACACCGCGTATATTTTCAAACAATTCACGAAATGAAAAAATAAATCAGATGAAAGGTGGAAATTTTGTTTTAAATGTGAAATGAAAAAGGCGGAGCGCTCAGAATTACATCGTAAACTGACGTTGCGAACCGTACAACAGAGAACCTGCAGTAGACTCACTCACACGAATATATTTGTTACAAACATATTAAATATGTTCAACAGAGGCTGCATCACTGTTTCACTTCACTTCGTATACGTTAACTTGGTCCTGCATTATGCACAGTTTTTCATTACTATTCATGCAAATAAACACCCAAAACTTCACTTCGTATACGTTAACTTGGTCCTGCATTATGCACAGTTTTTCATTTACTATTCATGCAAATAAACACCCAAATTAAATGTGAAATGAAAAAGGCGGAGCGCTCAGAATTACATCGTAAACTGACGTTGCGAACCGTACAACAGAGAACCTGCAGTAGACTCACTCACACGAATATATTTGTTACAAACATATTAAATATGTTCAACAGAGGCTGCATCACTGTTTCACTTCACTTCGTATACGTTAACTTGGTCCTGCATTATGCACAGTTTTTCATTTACTATTCATGCAAATAAACACCCAAAACTCCTTGGATGATAATTATATGATTCTTTATCACTTGGACTTAAAATTTGGACACCATATTTAATTAAAATGATATTGATGTTAAACTTTTTTTAATTACGTATATTGCATACTGAAACAAATTACTAATAAATCAGCCTAAAAGTTTACCCTTATGTTTGAGAACGTAAAATTCTAAAACCAGTAGTGAAACAAACAATTATTAGGCCCTATGTCTACTGGTAACTCTTATATACAGTAATTAATTTGATTTTGTTACACTAACAGACTCATAAAGGACTCAAAACTTCCTAAGGGACAAAAAGGACTTTAATAACATGCTGCACAAAACATTTTTCCTCTCAATCAATACAAGTAACACAAGCTTCAATTTACCCCCTATTATTTGATCTGAGTCACTATAATTTTCCAAGTAAGCTAACATAACCTTAAAGCAATCAATACAAACTATCAGCTGACCGTTCAAGAATCAATTACTACTGTCAGCTGTTATTATTTATGATGGTTCGTTAAAGGATGCACTTGGTTTTTTACGTCATGCTTATGGAGTTCTTCTTGGGACTAAAAACTACATACGTCTCTATGTGGGGATTAAATGAATTACTTAAATACTCTATTACAGAGAGTAAAGTAAGTCTTTACACAGTAGGTGTAGGAAAATTATTATTTAATTAGTCAAAGTAATGGTCATATAGCCCTTTTTACACTTAACCAAGTGTAAATAAATACTTAGAAATAACAAAACAAAATTAACTGATTAAAATTTATAAAAATCAATAAAAATTTTTTAAAATAACTAAACAGTATTTTTTTAAATTAGGATGAAACTAGATATGAACCGGTAACATTGGAAAAAATTAGTAACTGAAATAATAGTATCTTAATCATACTTAAAAATACATTTTGATAAAAAATAAATAATCAACCGATGGATTAAATAAATAAAAATAGATTAATGGAAATAATTAGATGTTTTGATAGGGAAGATAATCTCTTGTCTAAGTAAAAATGAGAAAATTTAGTTATTTATCTTGAATCAACAAGAACACTTTCAGTATTATTATTGACAAAACATTTCATTACCCTGCGTGAAAAATTAAATCTTCGTATGTTTAATCAACCACAGTATCATACAACAGCTTCTTTCAAAATAAGCCTGAACTTTTCCCTAATTATCTGTCTTTACCACTGCTAGCCTGTTACATATACTCAACTAACTTTTTCCTTATGTCAACGTACTTTAAGAGGACTCGATAACTTTCAGGGTGAAAATACAGGAAAAGAAAACCGATATGAACAACTAATGGCAAAGAATACTCTTTTGACACCTCAATCATTAAAATCTTTCTTACGATAACAGAGGAGTTTTATTCATAAGAAACAGCCTTCACATATTAATAGTACAAATTCCTTCAAATATTTGTATTTCAACTACATTTTACTAGTTTTACCTACTTTTAAAAATTAATAAATACACTGCACTTACATAGAATCTAGTTTGATTTCATTCAAATTAATTTATTTCTGTTCATCATCAACTCAAAGCACGTCCAACTCTGGAATGGAAGTAATATTGAGGAAAAAATGTATTATTGCTTTACTAAGAGTCCAGGTGGGAATGTAACCTAGATTTAATGATGAAATTAAGTATTATAATACACAAATATGTAATATTGAACTTATTTCCATTAAGTACATACATCATATTACAGTGTTAAATAAAACTATAAAAATAGTTTAAAATATACCGTGGGGTTTTTATTAAATTTTAGAAACGGTTTTTTTAGAAATATATACCGGGATACTAATTTTAAAAATATGGGTTAACGTGTTTACTTTGTCGTCCAAAGGTTGCCGGTTCAAAACTGAATCCAATTTTCGTTTACAATCTTGTTATCACTAATACCACTAATAATTGTCCATCTAATAACACGATATGTTAGTTAGCAAAACAGGGATTGGACCGTTTCTAACAAAACCTTGAAAGATTCTAGTTGTATTGATAGATATCAAATAAAAATAAAATAAAAGATGTCAATGAAATTATGTAAGCGCAGTCAAACGTTCATGTGTCGCCCAGGTTAAATTTATAAATTTAAGGTACATTTACTTCAAAAACTATGAAAGTTACAGCTCTTAACTTCGTTTTAAGTTGAATAATATTAATTTTTGTTCATCCAAACCAATATTTATAAATATAACTCATTAAAAATATATTTTAAACAATTGACAAACATATTGAAACTCAACAAAATGTTTACAGAAATTATATTGTTTTAAGTAAATATTTATCAATGTGGATCAAGGTAATTGGTACCACTATTAAGAAATATAATACCTCCACACGTAAACATTTTAATACTCCACCATTTTTCTTTATGAGATAAATAATGTACATTTATGTTGAAAAACGTAGTTTCATGGGACGAGATTTGTAATAGCCTAGTGGAACGATGCTTAAAATCAGTGGACATGCAAGTAAAAATGTAATAAAACTTTTTTGAAAAAAAAACATCGACCTTAGTAAAGAATGCAACAAAGCACGTATTTGACCCTTGCAATTTCTCTATGAGGAATAGTGGGACTGGACTTTTCTGAAACACAAGACAACAAGGTTATAAGGAGACTGGATGATAGAGCCGACAAAGACACATGACAAGCGACACATACACCTAATGACATTAGTCTTTGTTGTCATCACTGTATAATGAGTCGGGTGACTTGATGGGCAAAGGAAACCCCTACACTAAACTACTTCATTAATAAGGACGGCTTATAGATCCGTACTTATTGTATGTTTATTTAATCAAAAAAATTGTTTAGCGAAGAAAGTTAAATAAACTGTATCAGTGGACTGACACATACTTTCTCCCTTAAATAAATTTGAAAAAGGTAATCTTTAAAATTAAAATGTTAAAATTATCATGTTTTTCAAAGTTGAACTAAATATCATTTAATAATTTATTGTTTAAATTAATTGTTCGAATTGTATGGGGGGAAACACCCCCCCCCCCCGGTAATAGTAAGCTTTTTTGAAATGGTTCTGTTGGGTGATTTGACGCCACGCTTCATACCAAATTTCATGGAAAACGGTTGGAAAATAAGGAATAAATTGATTTTTTTATATTCTCCTTAAGAATAACATTGGACGTTTTCAGACAAAGTACTGCCTTTATTTTATCATGGACAGTAAATTTAACTTTCTCTGCAACCATTTGTCGTAGACAAATAATTCAAAATACTAATTTGTTCAGTTTTTTAAGCTGGTTTCAACGGTTCCAGTCAAGCTATACTTTACATTTATTGTTTACGATGAAAATTTAAAAATTTGACCCCAAAACGCATATATCCACCCTCAACTCAAATTCGAAAATTTTGACGAAAACTATACTTTCTCCATATACTACGTATAAGGGGAGAAAGTAAAATTGAATTCCTTCTAGTCATTTATGTCTCCTTATTTGGCGCCAAGAGCTTTATTAAACGTCAGAATCACTTTTCCAGTCAAAGACTGTTGAATGTCCAACTGACCCCTCCTATTTGATACACTTTGTTTTGATTGTTGTTGCTACACGTATTTGTTGCCTTCATTATTTGTCTCGTTTCGCTCTGTTAACAATGTTATACACATTGCTATTAATTTTTAATGTTTAGGGAAAGAATGAGAGGGGATCATAAGTAAAAGTTACCAAATTGCTGCCTGAAAATATTTATAATATATATTCTTGCTTTGAACCGCTTAATCGTTCAACCACAAAAAAAGAATTTTGCACATGCATGTATGTTTTTATTCAAATGGCCTTCGTCTATAAATTTTCAAATTTTCTCTGACCTAGCGATGCCATGATACTGCGGATTCTAGCAAATAAACTACTTATATTTTTTCTATACCTAACAAAATAATGTTAAACGTTAATATTAGTAAATAGCATTGGTCACCAAAGTCGTACATGAGGAATAAAACCTGTTTGTATGCGTGTTTATCACCCAAACTAAAATTCATTTGAAGGCGACTATGAACTGAATGGGCTTCACAAGATTAAATCGCGCCAAAATGCAAAAAGGAACCAACTTATTTTGAGAAATTCAGGATCGGCACAATAGTTGGTTTTAAAATATAAAATTTTATTCTGGATTAAATATTAAGAAAGAGATGAAAGAGGTCAATTATAAATAAAATAATATTTATTTAATATGCATATTTTAGTTTATTCATTTTTCAGTTACAGTATTATATTCAACAAAAACAAAAAATCAACACTTTTAAACAGAATAAAAATAGAATTAAAAGTCATGTTAGAATAGTGAAAACAAAGCAGAGAGCACATAATAACTATTTAATGTACTTAAACCTGTACTAGTAATAATTATGTAAAAAATACACTAGTAAATAGTATTTAAATTACTTATAAATAGTAATGATCACATCACTATTTACAAGTACCATAACTAGTATTTTTTCAATAAAATGACTCATTTCAATATATAAAATATTTCATTATAGTTGAATATTGACAATTCATTTATGCCGAGTTCAAGAATTTTATACGAGGGTTCTGGAAAATACAGTAAACACTCAGACGACTTTTGAAATGAGCGAATATCCGAAATTCCAACTAACATGCTCTCTTGATTCTCGAAAAAGAATTGCTCTTAAAAATCACTGATGATATAATGTTCCATTCAATACTTGTCTATTTTACCTTGTGAGCGGAACATATAACAGAATAAACGCACAGCTGGTATTTGAGTCGGTTAATAGCGCATGTTTTAGGCAGCTTTAGAATAACAAAGGAACAGTGGGCTTGGTAATACCCTGTCCGTCATGACAAAGGTCCTTTGTTGTCCTGCGTCATAATTAACCAGAACAATGCCTGATTTTATTGCTTGATGCAATGTGTAGCTAGTACATGGTGATTACCTCAGTAAACGGTTGATCGTGTAGAGAATATGAATATATGTAGACAGACATTCTATGTTTCTATACCTAACCTATAAATACTAACATAACATTTCTGTCAAGGAAAATTCAATGAAATATCTATAATAACAGCAGAACTTTTCATACTTTACTTACAATACTTTACTTACTTACTTTTAACTGAAATGGCGACCTACCTAGGTAGGTATTTTAAGCCAAGTATGAATGAGAAATGAATGTAGGATGATTGTGGCGCGATCTTGTAGTCTTGTTACTGACTAAGGCTGACATGTTCCTTAGACAGGACTGTTAATTAATAGCCCAACAGCCGATGGCAATTAATGGACCTACAGTTTAACATGGAATCCGAACCATGGCCTCTGAATTACGAATTGGTCTAATTATGAGGATGGTCTTTGCGGATTAACGCAGTATTCAATAGTTCGGACGTTAATCTACATAAGAGAACACTACATCCACCAACCATCGCTTACAACTATCTACAATTCGTGACCTCGATGTAGCTGGATTACAGGACGCCACCACCGTCCCAGTCTAGTAACGAGGTTACTGTAAACTAATGGATCCAGTTAAAAGTTGATCCATTTATATATTTGAGAAGTTTGCAGATTAGCCTCCTAGATATTTTAATGTTTCATTGAGAACAAAACAAAATTATTTTTTTAAATTCAGTATTTAAAAATATAAGATTAAATTTGTACATATTTTCAGAAGCCTACTTATACTAGGTTTCATACTAACAATAGTATTAGTTAGTACTGATTAATCCAATAAGTATTGATAAAGTGGCTTCTCCGAAATTGCATTTACCGTTTGAAATCCAAAGGTGAAGAAATTCAGTGACAGTTTAAGAAATTCTGGTTAGGAGACATTTCTTTATCGGGAGAACCCTTGAGTCTGAATAATGGTAATAGGGTATGAACCTTGGGCGGCTTTTCGTATTTTTTACTTTCCCTTTTGCAATACTCTTTCTCAGTTCACTATGTAAGAGTATTAAGTATTAGCTATTTCTATTCCCTTTATTTAATTTGACCTATAACCATTACCTATAACGTATACTTAAAGGGCACATACCATGTTTATAAATGTATATTTACTGTCACACCAGACTCAAAATCACATTTGCTTAAACGTAAACCTTATTAAACATTACATGAACTTATTATGACATGGGTATATCTTAGCTCTGGAGGGGGTCAGATTAAAATTTAAAACGGGAGTGACGTCATATGGTTATTAGGACAGCTGTTTAGAGGAACTGGAACCATTCCCTTTTTACACATCCTTAAGATAAGCAATTTACCAAAGTGAAGTAAATAAATTTTTTAAATGTTTTGCTTCATTACTAAGTTTGTTTTATTCATAAAACATTACTACAAATTTTGTGTTTTAATTATAACTGTGATATAAAGAATATTGATGTTTTAATATAGTTAAATAAACAATACAATTTATTAAATAAATAAAAAATTACACACAAAAACACACGGGTAAATTTTATAAAGGAATTGTTTATTAGGTTATAGTAAAATAATATTTTTTATATTTAACATAAACGATTTAAATATTTATCATTGACGTTTTACATGAAATGGATTTAACTTATTTAGAAGTTTTGACTTGGATATGTCTTAGCTATGGGGGTGGTGTTGGCAATTTGTAAGATTAAAATTTGAAACGGGTTTCCGTACAAACTACTAGAGCTATTGTATTGATTTTTAATATATAAGAATTATAACAGCTTTTTTAGATGAGCTGAAAACATTCCCTTTGGACATATCCATTATCTAACCTATCATTCCATAAGGAAGTAAATACAAACATTGTTTCAAAGTTTTTACATTTTACATTACAATTTTACATTTAATACATTATTAAATGTAAAATTTTATTTTTTATTCAAGTTAATTTATTATGTTTTTTCTTTAGGTATACGGTGTACATCAACGTTTATGATAGGACAAAATAACATAAAATAGGGCAAAGCCCATTAAACTCTGAAGAAAATTTATTTTTTTCGTATTTCTTTTTTTGATTTTTTTAAATTTTAGTTAACTAGTATGAAACGTTGACATGATTGTATTACCATTTTCGTTCATTCATTTTCCTAACTTTGTGATTAAACCAATTTTTAAGGGAATTCTGGTACCTTTGTTATTGAGAATCTAGATATACCAAAACTTAAATACCATTAATTTATAGTTTTTAAACTTATTTTCACAACATTATGTTTGTAAACTATAGTTATTTACTAATGAGCTTTGTAAAATAAAGTCACAATGTAGGAAAGTAGACAAAATAAAATGGCTCATTTCTGTGTAGCACTCTAGTGAAAACAAAAGGGTGCATAAAACCAACGAAGAGAGAGACTCGTGTTACGTATGGTTGGTATATTTTAGCACAACAGTTGAAATAATTAAGCCAACAAGTTAGCTTGAGCTATGCGAGTACAACCACACCAGAAAGCTTGCCTGGGTGGTACTGTTTCTCTTGGGTTTTCCACTCACGTGCAAATATGTATGTGATCTAAAAAATAAAATTTTTACTGTATAGATTATTAGGTTATGTAGGTTAGCTGATTTGTTAGTAGCTTAACTATTGAGACCTTATTTCATTTTTATTTTAAATTAAGTTGGATAACACCTTTCCTTTATATGAAAACTAGCTGACCCGGCGAACTTCGTAATGCCTAACAGTAAATACGTGATAACTTTCATATTGGCCATGTTCTGAAGTCGAATAGCATTACAAATTCGTTGTGAAAAATTAGATATTCTGGGTTGCGGCATAGTTAATAACAATAATGTAACGATAAAACATATTAATAACATTCCCACAAAACAAATAAACCTGAGTGGATTGATTCACAATTTTTCTCTTCCAACCTAAACCAAAGAAAATCTAACTGTAATATAGCTTTTATAGGAAAGATATACAACAGCTGGTTATTATAGCAAACGTAATATGTATAAATACCGCAAATATTTTTATTTGGCCTACATAATTATAAACACGTGACTTTTAATCAGACAGAAATACAAATATAAATACATGACCCCTAAAATCGTAAACTATTAACGTGGTGAATAATTCTGTTCATTTTGTACAGCACATATTTACTTCATAGTTTTACATTAATGAATGATTTAGATGGCATTGGATACTAAAGCATATTGCTAATGGAAAGTAAAACAACAACTGTATTTTAAGAAATTAAATGTTTTTATTGTAGAACATTTGTAAACAAACTTAGTCCCCATAAGGTTAACATTAGAAATTTAAAACGCTGTAAAATGGAAACTAATTTAGTTTATGGAAACTGAATATGCCTAAAGCATGACCGGAGCAGAGACGAATCCGAAAAATCAAAGATCATTAAAATCGGTCCAGCTGTTCTTGAGTTATAATGAGCGTAACTAACACGGTTTTGTTTTATATATTTAGATGTATGTTACATCTGTAATTGAATTCCTTTTTCATCCTATTTTTTTGATCATCAATTATCAATCAACCATTTTTTGGATTAGTTAACATATTACAAAAAACATACGGAACAAAGTGTGTTTTTTTTATTACATCAAAGTTCCTCCATCATCTCTTTATCATATATTCCCGTACGTATAAAAATTATAGTCGAAACATGGCAGCAAAAATGAATGTTCGTCAAACGAGCAATTGCCCGAATTGTTCCCGCAAACCCGGGTTAAAATTACTCTCGGCTTCAAAAACAAACGTAAGCCCTGTCACAAATGCATTGCTCTGAAAATCATTCTTTTTGAATTAAAGTGAGTGCTTGCTTAATATTCAGTGCGCTTCCACCTTTGGAACTCATTACCTGCTACGTGGCAGAAAGTTTTATCTCACTAGGTTTTCCACATAGTGCACGTTTTAATTTTACGTAATTCCTCCAGAAAAATTGTTTGCTTGTATCTACACCAAAGGTAGTTTAATCGAGTCAAGGAGTAATACCGAACAAATGCTTTTTGGGAAAGCGATCCAAACCCAAATGCGCATCCCGGGATTTGAACCCGTGACCTCTTTCACCGGAGGCCACGACGCTAACCACTAGGCTAGCAAGACACCCCAATTTGAGATTTTTAAAATTGCATACAACTTTTTCCAAAATAAATTTGTACTTGGGAAATTTTGTTTAACAAGTGTTTTGAGAATCAGTACAATCCGACATTGATTTTGAACGTTGGAGACCAAACATAGAGTGTTTAGTTTTCAATAACTAGCTAGCACTATTGAATACTACGTTAATCCGCAAAGACTATCCTCATAATTAGACCAATTCGTAATTCAGAGGCCGTGGTTCGGATTCCACGTTAAACTGTAGGTCCCTTAGTTTCCATCGGCTGTTGGGCTATTAATTAACAGTCCTGTCTAAGGAACATGTCAGCCTTAGCCAGTAACAAGACTACAAGATCGTGCCACAATCATCTTACATTCAATCCTCATTCATACTTGGCTTAAAATACCTACCTTGTGGTATGGTCGCCATTTCAAATAATCTAATCTAGCAATAATCACTAACTATTTTACTTACTTACTCCCAGAGCCATCTATATCTCAGGTGATATTTATCCGCACCACAAAAGCCTCTCCAATTCGACCTATCCTCTACATTCTCCTCTGTGGCTCCAACCGTCTGCATATCTGACTTAGCCTAGTCCCAACATCGTTGTTTTGATCTCCCACTAGGTCACTTTCCTTTAGGGTTTTTTTTAAGATAAACTTAAGTCAATACCCTTCTCTCCTTCTCAGGACGTGCCCAGCCCATCTTAGTCTTCGAGTATTGACCTCACTCACAATATCTGCTGTATTATACAGGTCTTTAATTTCCCTATTGTGTTTTCCACTCCCCTTTGTCAAAGGAATGTCCATTTTATATATTTCTCAAGACCTTGTTTTCGATGACAACTATTGTTTTATACAATCTAATTTTGGTGTTGTGTGGCATGTATTTTTATGAGATTCAAGATTCAAGATTTTTATTCCAACAAAGACAAATTTTACAATTTGTATAGTTGACGTCATTATAAACTAGTTCAGTTTGATTACATAAAATTAATTTTGTTTAGTGAAATTCAAATGCATAAATTAATTTATGACCACAGTCAAACATCAATTGACAATATAAAATAACAAGGCCTGGATACTAATAACTAACAAAACAGAAACAAAGTTAAAATTTACCGTAAGGATTACAACATGTATAGATTTTCTATAAAACCTAACACATCAATTAGGCCTATAAAATTTAGAGAAACAATCAATAAAATTTATATAACAAGTAACAAATTAACAGGTTAAAATACTAAAGTAGCCTATAAATACAATGAATTACAATTTATTTATTTATTTTTTTAGGAGTGAGAAAATAAAAACAGCAAGATACTAGACCTAACTAAATTGAATGGTACAAGGGTGGGCTAAACATTCATCTAGGTTATAGCAAGGGTTTCTGGTAAGCCATTCCATGAGCGTTGACTTAAAGGACCTAAGATCAACCTGGAGAGCATTAGGTGGTAGTTTATTAAACGTTTTTAGACCAATATAATTGTGAGATTCCTGGGTTTTTGAAAGTCTAACATAGGGCAAGTCAATTTTATTACTAAATCTAGTTGAATGAGAGTGAAGGTTACTTCTTAAAATAAGAGAATCAGACCTGGTCTTTACATTGATTAAACATTTGAAAAACACAAACATGAAAATAATCTATTGCATGTATATAAACATTCAATTGTTTAGTGTATTTTTATTATTGTTGTTATTAAGTGATAGTTTTTTCATTTTAAAATAATTCTTGCTGGATCAATCACCTATGTTATTTGTTAATATTATGGTTAGACCGACCACCTTTAAGTTAACTTAAACTTAATGTAAGCATTGAAATGAAACAAATGGAATGATCATGTTTAATATAAAAATACCTCAATATTCATCTGAGATAATTAAATAAAAACGTGTATGCACACTCAAGTGAGAAACTGGTCGTGATATGCACTTTCATCAAAACAATTAATTTGATTCTATTATTCGGGTAATATTTACCACTAAATTTCTATTTGACTTGAGAAATTCCGTAAAATATACGTTTTCATTATATAGTGCAAATTTCATTGTCAATTGGATTGTATATGTTCCACGTATCTGAATAAACCACAAATAACGTTAAGTGCCACAAGTTTTAATGTTTATAAAGCAAACCATTTCTGAATTCTTGTACGTTTAGCATTTTAATCTATTATACTTTATTTCAGTTATTGTTTTAACAGTGCTCTTATTTTCGCAAACAAATGAAATGCACTTCTATTTCTAAACCTCTTCCTATGGAGATGTTAACTAGAGTAGATGCCTAACTATGAAATTCACTATCAGACCAGATATACAAATAATTCATATAATCTATGAATCATTTATATAACTGATATGTTTTCCTGTATATATAAAATATAACATTTATTTACAATATATTTTATTATATAATAAATTTTAGAAGAATAAAAATTAGCTCAAAAACATATTAGATAATAAATATTATGTAACTACTGTAGCTTAAATACGATCATTATAACTGTAGTCAAATAAATTTGGAATAAAGTAATGATGAGTTATGTAGGCTCTATTAATATTATTGTTTGGTAAAAAATATATGATAGAATATACTAACATGTATTACACCAAGCTTACTATTTATATCAGGGCAATGGCTTTATTTAAATGAAAGTCAATGTATTATTTAAAACCCATCACATTTCAGGGTGAATAAATCAAAACCTCTAAAAGATTAATGTTCGGTAATTGAAATCAATTACTCTGTGGCAGTCAACTGATTTGTAAAACCTCAATTCTCTCATTGGTATTTATTTACGTTTAAATAATAAATAACGTTTTTAATGATCCTGATTCGAAATTAGTGGCGTGAGACTTCTATCAGATCATGAGGGGCAACCTAGGACTAGGTGAATCCTTTGTGACTCTATTCTACCACACAAGACCTGCGTTCATTTTAATAAGTTAAGGGGAGCGCGCTGGTCTAGGGGTAGAGCGTGGAGCTTTGGTGCCCAAGGTCCCGGGTTCAAATCCCGCCAATCACCAATGGCTTTTCGCTATGTGATAATGCCGCAACCCACACAGGGGTGCGCAATAAGCCGCTACGGCTGAAGTGCCTTGGGAGTAATCCGCCTCTTCCAAGAAAAAAAAGTTGAGGAGGTTTAAACTAAAATCCTAAAATGTTTTATTTTTACTATAAAATTAGGAAAGTCCAACTTGTGTATTAGTGAATGCTCGGCTGATTTTCTATGGAATTGAAAGAAAATAAAAACAGAGTAAAAACTGTGTAAAAACCTACAAACATTCAAGAAAATTCCGGTGATTAAAGCCACGACCTCCTTCACCATGTTCTAAAGCCCTAACCCTAGACTTCTGGTGACGGTTTTAATTAAAAATTATGGTATTATTAATGGTTCAATGACACTTCGTATGAATCATATATATCTTCACAAAACATATCTATGACCGATATCGGTAGACAGCGGAATTCTTGATAGGAATTAATAAATTACTTGAACGTAACATAAAACACCTCTATGACCAATATCGGTAGACTGCGGAATTCTTGATAGGAATTAATAAATTACTTGAACGTAACATAAAATAAACGGTACCAGTGGACTGACACATACTTTCTCCCTTAAGTAAATTTAAAAAAGACAATCTGTAATAAAACTATCATGTTCTACAAAGTTATTCTAAATATCATTTAATAATTTATTGTTCAAATTGTATGGGGAAACCCCCCCCCCGTATTACCAAGCCTTTTTTGAGCTGGTTTTGTTCGGTGATTTGACCTTACACTTCATACCAAGTTTCATGGAAAACGGTTGGAAAGTAAGGAAGAAATTTATTTTTTTATATTCTCCATAAGAATAACATTCGGCGCTCTCAGACAACGTACTGCGTTTATCATGGACAGTAAATTTAACTTTTCTCTGGAACCGTTAGTCGAAGACAAATAATTCATAATACTAATTTGTTTAGTTTTTTAAGCTGGTTGCAATGGTACCAGTCAAGTTATACTTTACTTTTATTGTTTTCGCTGAAAATTTAAAAATTTGATTTTTTTTACATTTAAAAGCCCATAACTTTTGAACCGTCATTTTTACAGACATGCGGGTGGTGTCAAATTATTTAGTACTCCGTGCACTATAAACTACCAAATTTTAATCAAAATCGTTAGAGCCGTTTTTGAGAAAATTGGAATTTTTTACGTTTTTTAAGGGTAAACTACCCTTAAAAATCAAAAATTCAAAAAAATGAAAAAAAAACGCCTGGAGATACGGTGACTATATATATACATGCCAAATTTCATCTAAATCGGACCAACGGGGTAGGCTGTGGCACTGTACACATCCAGACACACACACACACACACACACACACACACACACACACACACACACACACACACACACACACACGCACACACACACACACACACACACACACACACACACACACACACACACACACACAGACACACGGACGGACAGACATCACGTCAAAACCCACTTTTTTGGATTCAGGGGACCCCAAAACGGATATATCCACCCTCAACTCAAATTCGAAAATTTTGACGAAAACAATACTTTCTCCATATACTATGTATAAGGGGAGAAAGTAAAAGTATCAGCTCCATATGGAATAGTTCCGCAGGATTTGGGAAGTTAGATTAAACCAAAAGCCTTCAAGATTACCTAGTCGTTAGTATTAAACTTGTTAGAGTAGCAACACTCATCTCTGTGGAGTGATTTCCCCAATCTTCTTTCATAGAAAACTTTAATTATTTAATGTTATAATTATCAGTAAGATTCTATTAAACGTTGTCGTAATCTAATAATGAAGCTAGAAAATAATGATTTATTTACTTCCTTGCGGGAAATAGGTTGGATCAAGGATATTTCTAAAGAGAATATTTAATTCTGAAAAGCTGTCCATATAACCATATGATGTTACTACCCAATGAAGTCAGTGTTTCAAATTTTGGTCTCACAAATCGCCAACACCCCCCATAGTTAAGACATATCCATTTCAAGATGTTCAATAAGTATAATCATATTATTTAGATTCTTATTGCGGATATTTTCCATCACGATATTATGTAAAACGAAGTAATCTCGGGAAAGATGATACTATCAAAATATTACCCGCGGACAAAGGTAGTGTTACTGTAGTTCTTGATACGAGAGCTTATAAACAAAAACTCTTAGAAACTTTGCAGGCTGGCAAATACACAGAATTAAACAAAGATCCTACAGATAGGGAACTCTCTAAGGTCCTCTTGGACATATTAAAACCTTTAGTAGGAAATACTGATTCGTTCATAAAAAACTCGTTGTTTCGCCTGATTTTCGGATTTTGGTGGCGGCCATTTTGTTTCCGGTTCCGGTGGGACACGCCCATTTCTTTCAGTTGTCTTTGAGTCTCCGTGACGAGTGGACGTGTTTGGTTTCTTTTGGGTGTAATGGTTAGTGTATGGTTCGTTTGTAAGTTTTTTTGACTGCTTTAAACTTTTATGTTTTCAGCTTTATACCGGTTTGGTCCGGATTATATGTAAATTAATTGTGCTATGTTTTAGATATTAGTCCACCTGAGGACGGGATCAGATTCCAGATCCCGAAACGTCGTGAAATTTTGTTTTACATAATATCGTGATGGAAAATGTCCGCAATAAGAATCTAAATAATATCAATCCACCATCACCAATGAATTTCAAACAAAGAAGTATAATCAATCATTTTTATTGTTTTTAATCATCTCCTTAACACAATTAGGCTATGACCTATGCAGTGAAGTAAAGACAGTAAAGTATTCACTTAAGCTAGCCAAATGTGACAGTGCTGACTCATCACTGGTTTCGAACCAGAAACTTACTGACTTATTGTCTGACTGTTCCAACACGTTTACCCTAAGCAACCGCTTCAGTATCTAATTATTTCTAAGTCAAGTGATACACCAATCGCTTTTCAACATATCGCAGTTTGTGTAAATGTGTTAACTAAAGCTTAAATTAAGTACTTGACAAATATTACGATATTTATATGTTTTTGTAGCAAATGTAAGAATGGTATTGCACACAAATACCCAACCCTAACAAATGTAAACGCTAAGTATAAAGTGATAATTCTCTGAACATTCCACTCGATATAACGACAAGACAACACTCTAGTCAAAGAGATTAAAACTTTTATTACAATATTGAACAAAACATTTACGTATTGGACTTAAAAACTAAATATTAAATTAGTTGGTTTTCATAAGCAGGAAAACAAATTTGATCGGTATTTTTAATCATTGGTGTATTTCATTAACAGATATTGTTCGATGTTTTTCTATATAATCATATTTCAATGAATCTGCTAAACATGTGTACTGTAAAGAGTTTTCATTTTAATATTTAACTTTAGTTTCAAATCCAAACAACTGTGGTAAATATCCTACTGATATTTGTTTACAATATTAATATGCAACTGATAGCCAACCAATGCGTTAGTAAAATATTAATCTCTAAAAGTATTTATATATTTTTTTAATAACAGTCAATATATATTAATATGTTATTAAAAAATCATAAAAATAAAAGTATATTTAACTATATCCATCAACATATAGTCCTACATTTCCAAAAATACATTATAAAAATAGCATTGCCAAAGAGGATACCAATAATTTAATCTATACTTTTAACGTTTAATTTGGACTTATATCTGAATTAAAACACTGTTCGATAACGTCCCATTATATTTAATATCATTTTTATAACGATCATGTGTAGTTGTTTAGCCATATATTTTCTTTTTCTTAAAATTAGTTTCTTCTCAAAAGCCCAATAGCGTTGCTGTATTGGGCTTGCAACCAATACTTAAATAACAAGATCTTTTCTCAAAATATGGTAATGATGTCTGTTCCATGAACAGTCATTTTAAAACGAATCACGACACATATTATATTTAATTATATATCACAAATTGTGAAACAAACAGTTATTATCCGGTACCAGGAGAAATTATTGAACCAAGGTTAAACCCCAAACAATTTCTCTAAAACCTAACCATACTTGTAGAATAGATTTAACATTAACATTATAGACTTACGGCGTGAATGCTGAAAAATATTTATTATTTCTAAACAACGTTGACAAAATTCTCTTATATAATAAAACGCATAAATGATAAAATTTCTATAAACTATTAATCAAGATTGTAGACGATTGGTATTTGCTTCTGTGGCAAGTAATATTTTCCGCATGCATGATTTATGCAAAGGCATGAAAGTATTAATTTATGATAACTGGATGGCTGATGCAAATTGAAACAAAATGAAAAAATACTTGCAGTAAAAATAACATTATTTTTATTTCAAACCTACAAACAATTTTTTTCATTAACAATATTTGCTATTTAATTGATTGAATACATAAAACTCACTAATATATGTTTACAATGATTAAAAAAATATTAAAAATTAATTAATTAAAAGAATGGGCGGGATAAACCAAAGATTTCCAAAGAAGTCCACGTAAACGTTAATCCTCCACACGACTGGAGTAACTTCTCTGGAATTTGTTTTATCAATCACAAAAGAAATAATTTCCAAAGCACAGTATTTCATAAACTAGGGATTCAATGGAGAATCCACCACACTTATGTAGTTTTTCATTTATAAAGGATTTTGTTAACGTATAGTTTTTTAGTGAATCAAAATGCAGGTTTTTAATTAGTTTTGTACTACTTCAAGCAAGACACGTAACAACTTATTGTTAGGCTATGGTAAATTTCATTCAATGACTAACTATTGGTTAAGAGTAAAATAAATTTCTAATGACATTGTTTATTGAAAAAACACACATTACCTGTCTTATTTTCTTTCAAATTTGTATTTCAAATATTTTAATTTCCACAAAGCTACTTCCTACGATCTTTGATAGAAAACAGATTAAGAAAGAAAAACAAAAAAGTAAAAAGATATTAACCTACTATTATAAAGTATTTTACAACACTTCTTATTTACACTCTAATTATAATCCAAGAATACTCTAGAAATAATCAAAACCAAAATAGAAAAAACCAAAATATTGATTTCTTCTTTCTAGCCAGTACATCTAAAAACAATTAAAAGTAAATATGATGAAAAAGAAAGCACATCTGAATTGGTTACAATAAAATCCAGATTGGAATCACAGGTCGTCATACATAGCTGAGCTGGAGGGATATTGTGTATAACTAAAATATAAAGGAGGCTAAAAATACAAATGCATGAATAATAGATGACATGCCCTGGTGTATGCACATCTGCTCGGCCTGTAGCTGACCTCAACCAGATTCTGTTCCTTAACTCTCCAATGACGTGCACTGGTGTATGTACATCTGTTCGACTACTAACTGAACTCGACCAGATTCTGTTCCTAAACTCTCCAATCAACGTGAAAATTACCTTACAGTTAGCTATAACAATGTCTAGTGTAAATACATAATTTAATAATGTTCTGCTATATGTGGAAAATTTCACTAATCCCAATCCAAACAAAAGGTGTAGTTTTCGATCATAACAATGTATAGGAAATATTTTCAGCAGGGACATGTGTTTCAGCTCATTAACAGTGTTTATACCTATTTACATTACTGAAAAAAACTCTTCCTTAATGTTTATTAGAATTAACAGTTAATTCTGTTGGATTAGGCTTAATCAAAACTATTTTTAAACTCCTACATTTCTAGACATAATAGGTAAAACATAATAATTTTAATGAAAGAAGTTGAACTTAAAATGGGGAACTTATGTCTAGCAGAAAAATTAATTTCAAAGACCTAAACCTTTTTGTGACACTTAGAACCGTGTATTTGGGTTGCACTTTTTTAGTTTTTAGTTTTAGGTTTCAGTTGTTAAAATAAAAAAATGAATTAGATGTTAAGAAGGAATAATGTTTGCAGAAATTAACTTCACGCACTCAAAAGTTTTAAAAATGGATGCAGGGATATGTTTGTTTTAGTTAATAAATCTATCTGTATATACTTATCAAATAGCCAAAACGAGACAGCCGATCAAGTGACGTCTAGTTTAGAAGCCATACCAAGTCACTCTATCACTTCCTATAGAGACATCCAAACTGTTAACCTGATCATTGAGTATAAACCAGGTTTATACAAATCAATTAAACCTAATCAAATAAGAAAAACATACTATAACAGTAGTTTATGCAATGATTGTAATATGAATGCCTTACATGAATAACTTACGAGTTAGGAGTAAGTTATTCATGTAAGGCATATATTTTACGAGTGGCTTTAAACCATAATTCAACCATTGCATACGCTATTTTATTTACAACCAACAATATTTAAAAAAAGAGTTGTATATTTCATTTATCTACGACCATTGCAATATACAATGAAAATGAACGCACAATATTTTCACTTATCCACTTTAAACACTGGTTTATACGATTTTTCGAATACAGGTTCAGATTTCGCAGGTAGTAGGTTATTAATCACAACATTAACTAACTCTCTCTTCCAAAATTAAATTGAACTCCTCACTGCTTCAATCAATTATCTTGAGAATGGTTCACAGCTTATATTTGAGGTTAGCTTTTTGATATCATAAAGCTATATGATCTTTATGATATAATAATCAACTGATTTTGCGTATCATCATATACATAATGGCTTTACTTTCGTCAAATTCTGAGCTCTGAATGGTCTAAAACCTGTATCGTTATGAAAAATCTGAATTGTTATGAAATCATTATGCAACGGTTTCAATTTCCGTTTGATTACAAGCCTCTTAATAATGTTACTATCAGTATATTTATTGGTACGGAAATTGGCCCAGGTTTCTCAGAAATAATTTGCAGCCTTTTAGCTTTTGCAAACTAATATTTGTTACACTGAATAAAACCCTATTAAGATCTCATCAATTATGTCCAGTTACATTTCTATGATATTATAATATAGTGTTTAAAGATAAAAACCATCAAACCTTTCGTAGATTTAAGGTATATAAAAGTCAACCATAAATATAAACACCTAAAGGTAGCATCATCTTCCAAGAAATTTCTAATGAAAACAAGCCGGATGTAATGATAAACATGGAGACTGGTGACTAGCAAGACAAACCCAATTACCTGGAAGTGAGTGATTAGTCGGATCAGCTGTTTGCCAAACTGCTCACAGCAGGCGGGCCAACGGAACCGAGTGAAATTGCTTCAGATCCGACGACAGCCGCTCAGCCTGTGTGTTACACTGTTCAATAAATAATTAAAACAATCGGTATTAGTGAACTACCCTTTAAAGTAAATTTAATAATATGTACCGTTGATACTAGATCATTTTAAAGGTTGTGAATGTAGTTCTCTTACAATACTATTGAAAAACGTAGTTACTAAAATACATTTACATACGTTAAACTACATACAATAAAGAAAATTCATTAACTAAAATAAAATAGTATCTTTAATTTCATTAAAAGAATGATCTTCAATTTGACTGAAAGCGTATTTTGGCTTTGGAGCTTATAAAATCAGTTATTTCAAGCAAGGACCTCCTTCGCTTTTCTGTAGACGCTCTGAAAGCCTTGTGTTTTTTTTATTCAAAATATATTTACGCTTTGAATGGTTAGAGTTTTTGAACTTAACATCAAACAACTTTAAATGTTGCTGTTGTTGTAGGTTAATTATGTACAAAGTGCTACATAATATACAGACATTTAATACTTTGCCTTTCTGTTTTACGTCGTCTAAGTAAAAATACGATAAAGTTAAATAGGAAGTTTAAATAAGTGTAAAACAAGTAATATTTCAAATATGTTTAAACATTCAATACAACTCGTTTGACACAGCTGCTCCGTTTAATTTAATTACATGACTTTTCCAGCCTGTAGCAACAAATGTAGCTGGCCTACGTGTTTTTCAACCTTGCATGCATGTTTGAGGCAACTGGTAAAGTATTACTAATGTTTTCAAAACTGAAAGTTTTTATTTATTTCTCACATTTCACAAGTAACTCCATCCTCATTTCTATAAAACTATATTTACATGTTGATACAATTCCTTCCTTCCTTCCTAACAGGTTGATACAGTTTCTTCCTTACTTCCTAATAGGTTGATACAATTCCTTCCTTCCTTCCTAACAGGTTGATACAGTTTCTTCCTTATTTCTTCCTAATAGGTTGATACAATTCCTTCCTTCCTTCCTAACAGGTTGATACAGTTTCTTCCTTATTTCTTCCTAATAGGTTGATACAATTCCTTCCTTCCTTCCTAACAGGTTGATACAATTCCTTCCTTCCTTCCTTCATTTCTAACAGGTTGATGCAATTCCTTCCTTCCTTCCTACCAGCAATGGTGGGCAATTTCACAATCCCGGCACATAGGGAATTGACAAAAATGTGTCGGGATTGCCGGAAAAAACAGGAGAGTAGCTAGGAAATTCAAAATTAGAACCACATTTACAACTCAGAATACATTTAGGCAAAGTCTCGTTAAAACCAAACCAAAAAATGGCACTCAGGAATCAAAAAACTGTATTTACAGAATAAACTGCAATAATTGTTCTAGGCCATACTATGGCGAGACAAAGAGACCTTTATACGTAAAAATAAAGAAGCACGGAGAAAATACGAGAAAGGGCTTAGTTGAAAAGTCAAAAATTGCCTACCATTGCTGGTCTGAAAATCACCAAATGAATTTCAAAGAAGCTAAGATAAGACACCGGGAACCTCACTTTTTCAAAAGAAAACTAATTGAAGCTTCCTACATGAAACTAGCAGACCAACCAATTAGTCAATCTTCAGTTGAGATCCGGCCATTGTGGCTGCCAATTCTTTGCAAAGAACTTAAGGATAAGGAAAATAAAGTATCTGTAATTGATAATCATATAAATCCGAAACAAAATTCTCATGGCATGCTAACTCGTAGTAAAGCTCGTAAGGGGCATTATTATAATAAATAAATCTGTTAGACATATTTCACCTGGATTTCAGGTTTTTGCGGTGGCCATTTTGTTTCCGGTTCCAGTGGGACACGCCCACTCCTTTCAGTTGTCTTTGAGTCTCCGTGACGAGTGGACGTGTTTGGTTTCTTATGTGTGTAATGTTTAGTGACTGGTTTGTTTGTAAGTTTTTTTGACTGCCTTAAACTTTTATGTTTTCAACTTTATTCCGGTTTTATTTGGATTATATGTTAATTGTGCTATGTTTTAGATATTAGTTCACCTGAGGACGTGATCAGATTCCAGATCCCGAAACGTCGTGAAACCTTGTTTTACATAATATTGTGATGGAAAATAAAAATCTCCGCAATAAAAATCTAAATAACATCAATCCACCATCACCAATAATGAATTTCAAACAAAGGTTGATACAATTTCTTCCTTACTTCCATTCTTCCTTCTCTCCTAACTGGTTGATACAATTCCTTCCTTCCTTCCTAACAGGTTAATACAATTCCTTCCTTCCTTCTCTCCTAACTGGTTGATACAATAATTCCTTCGTAACAGGTTAATACAATTCCTTCCTTCCTTCTCTCCTAACTGGTTGATACAATTCCTTCCTTCCTTCCTAACAGGTTAATACAATTCCTTCCTTCCTTCTCTCCTAACTGGTTGATACAATTCCTTCTTTCCTTCCGTTCTAAAGGTTGATATAATTCCTTCTTTCCTAACAGGTTTATACAATTCCTCTCTTCTTTCTTGTTTGATACAATTCGGTGAAATCTATGGTCATTACGTTTACCAACATTATGGGAAAATATACGTGTTTTAGGATTATAAAAAAAACATTTTTGTAATTTAAATATTTAAATATAGTTTAGATCATCACATTTATTTTTTACAGTAGTTTAATTAAATATTCCTAATTTCGTTGTTTTTTAAATGGTATTATTTATATTATTAGTGTTGCATGCGATAAGTCAACCTGTTTCTTAACTCCCTTGCTATTCACATGGAGCTTACAGCATTTTATACATACAGCTATTTCAATTGATGGTATATTTTCCAAAGTAAAATCAACCGTACATATTAACAATAAAAAATAACAATAATAATTATTATAATACGCATAATCAATAACAATTATTATTATAAATTAATTATAATAACTAAACTGAACTTCAATTATAAATATTAATTTAAAAATATATATTTTGAATTTTCATTTAGTGTAACTATTTCTTGACACAAATTTAAGTTGACACTGCATATGTTAATCCTTAATCCCATCGACAGTACGTGTCTCGTCTCTCTTACTCTCCCTTTGGCATTGCCATGATTATTTGTAGAGTAATGTGAATAGTTTGGAATCCAGCATTTCCGTGTCCCCAGTACAGATCGGTTTATTTAGCTGCCAATATACGCGGAGCACGCTGTAGGATCCGCCTGGATTGATGGATTTGGTCAACTATCCAGAGGGAATTGGATCCTGTAATCACAATGACTTTCGGTCGGTAGAAGTTACTTGTTACCATAAATATGCGCTATTTTATTTTTCACAGTTATAACAATTTTGTGTTCATTTCTTTTACAAATAATACTTTTTTAATTGAAATGGCGACCTACCCAGGTAGGTATTTTAAGCAAAGTATGAATGAGGAATGAATGTAGGATGATTGTGGCGCGATCTCGTAGTCTTGTTACTGACTAAGGCTGAAATGTCCCTTAGACAGGACTGTTAATTATAGCCCAACAGCCGATGGCAACTAATGGACCTACAGTTTAACGTGGAATCCGAACCACGACATCTGAACTACGAATTGGTCTAATTATGATAATGGTCTTTGTGGATTAACGTAGTATTCAATAGTGCGGACGTCAATCCACACAAGAGAACACCAAATCCACCGACCATCTCCAACAACTATCCACAATTCGTGACCTCCAAGTAGCTGGATTACAGGACGTCGCCACCGTCCCAGTCTATGATTTAGTAATGATTCACAACCAACATTTTTATCTTCATACCAGCTTTACAGTTTATACATTTTAATGATTATGATACTGAAATCTTCCCTGTATACATATATAATAGATCATATGATAAATTAGTATACAAAATAAAACTATAAACATAGATAACTTATCATTTGGAATTCTTCAATAAAGATTCAAGCATATCTTTTGAAGAGACCTCGACGACACGTGTAAGAATAAGCTCCTTAATATCAGAATATCTTGGGAAGCTGTGAATCAGGGTTGAAACACGTTGCTACACGCAGTGATATCGCAAGAGACACAAAGAGTTGGCTCACACATAAATAAAATTAAACTAAAGATTTTGTCTTTGTTTTACATGGATATGTCTTAGCTCTGGGGTGGTGTTGGTGATTTTAAGATGGAAAATATGTAACAAGTTTCCATAGAAACAACTCAAGCTATTTTAAAGTGTTTTTAATATAAAAGAATAAGAACAGCTATTTAGATGAACTGAAAACATTTGATAATTAGTTTATTAATGTTAAATCTAAACTAGCTGTGTGTGATTTTAGGTGAGTGTGTTGTTCTCTTGTGTGGATTAACGTCAGCACTATTGAATACTACGTTAATCCACAAAGATCATACTCCTAAGTAGACCAGTTCGTATTTAAGATGCAGTGCTTCAAACTCCACGTTTAACTGTAGGTCCCTTAGATATGCCATTTACTATTGGGGAATTAATTAACAGTTTTGTTTAAGTAACGTATCAGCCTTAGTGAGTAACAAGACTACAAGATCGTGCGCAATCATCCTACACTCATTTCTCATTCATACTTCGCTTAAAATACCTACTTTGGTAGCTTGCTATTTCAAATGGTAATCTTGTCTAATCTTTCAGAAGTACTTAAAATAATAATACAACGTAATTTAATTAATTTATCAAATTTTTACAATGGTATAAAACAGCTGATATAGCCTTAATTGATGTAATATGAGTAAATCAAACATAATTGCAAACGGTCATATGTTGGGTACATCAGAATATATTCTGTTTTTAATTTTTATCTGACTACTTAAATATTAGTATTATTTCTTATTCCTTCTAAAGAAAGCTTCTATAGTTACGACAAATTATGAAATAATTTGTTAAACGTATACTGGCACTTGAGGTGATTAGCCAAAGATATGAACCCTACTGACAAAACAAGTTTCTACTACTGAAACTGATCAAGTCCGACTTTATTCGAAATTGGCCTGACATAACCTTGTTATCTCACCGATCCCTTTGTGTTCAATTAAATAAATGTAATCCACTTTGGATCAGGAGAAATAAAGATCCACCACCCCTGACTTGTTTTATTTTATCACTGAATGGAGAAAGCAATATCACGTATAAAAATGATGGAAATATTTTGATATTTTTAAAACTATGTTTGAAGTAATCGTCAAACTGTGGAACGCGGTCTCAATGTTGAAAAACGGCGAAATTTTATTGTTCAATTAATGGCGACGGTTGGCTGTGATTGGCCGGTTCATTTCCCAACAATCAATTTTGACACTTTGCAATATTGAATAAAAACTGTTCGTCTAAATGCATCTGTGTTCCCAATCCTATATCACGTTTTGTGGCTTTTTCTTCGTATATTGTGTGTTTTTGTCAAAGTAATTCAATGGAGAAATTCCGAAGGCTATTAGATTTGTTGTGCATCCAAAAGGATGGTTGTTAGGTAAGTATCAGTTGTTATTTAGATTTTTATTGCGGACATTTTCCATCACGATTTTATGTAAAACAAAGTTTCACAACGTTTCGAGATCTGGAATCTGATCCCATTCTCAGGTGAACTAATTTCTAAAACATAGCACAATTAACATACCATCCGGACCAAACCGGTATAAAACTGAAAACATAAAAGTGTAAAGCAGTCAAAAAACTTACAAACAAACCGTTCACTAAACATTACACACAAAAGAAACCAAACACGTCCGCTCGTCACGGAGACTCAAAGACAACTTAAACTTTCGAAACTTGGTTTGTCATGAAACTTTGTTTTACATAAAATCGTGAAAATGTCCGCAATAAAAATCTAAATAACATCAATTCACCATCACCAATAATGAATTTCAAACAAAGAAGTCTCAGTTTTTAAACGAAATTCAAAATATCTAATGGTAACAATGTTTATTCTATAAGTACAGGATATCTAGAATTATAATTCCATAAAATAAATTCTCGAGTTAATGGATTAAGTTTTAAGTCTACTTACGTAATAAACTACGACACACTACATGTTATGACAACGTGGTCTTGGGGTTAACATTTTTTTATCTGAGAAAAAAGATAGAGTCCGGGGTTCCACTTTGTTCATTTTTATACAATTTTCATTTTTAACCCCTGTACAAATTAAGTAGTATATTACTTTTTTGTTCGGTGTTCAAAAAAACTCGTCTAATGAGAAATTATCCATAGTAAAAACTTAAAAATATCACTTAACTCGTTTAAATTTCTATATCCAATACTTTCAATAGAAAGTAGTAAATGCGATCCAACTTTTGGTTTCTAGTTGGATGAGAAAATATAGCAGGTTTAATAGTTTTTAATCTATAATCGAAGAAAAGGAAACAGTGCAAGTTGATATCAAAGCTAGTCTGCAGCGGACGTGTATAGGTTCTTGGCTGTGTCTATTGTTGTCAATAATTGCGTCTCTCATTACACAGTGGACCACTGTCAGCTGTCATCCACGCCTTGTGCTTGCAGTGACTAACAGTATGGTTCCAATAACAAATATCTTTGTCTGGGTTTTATTTCTTTCAAAAGACCAAAACATTGAATAGTATACAGTTACATTCCAATTTTAATTGAATAAAAACTACTTATTTAACCTAAAAAACTACATGTTTGTTACGTCAAAATCCCTTTCTGAAATGAGGGGATTATTTTTGAAACAATAAATTTTTAAATTATATTTAGATAAACTTAAAAGAATATGATAGGTTTAGATTAGATTAGATTAGATTATTTGAAATGGCGACCATACTACAGGTAGGTATTTTAAGCCAAGTATGAATGAGAGTTGAATGTAAGATGATTGTGGCGCGATCTTGTAGTCTTGTTACTGACTAAGGCTGACATGTTCCTTAGACAGGTTAATTAATAGCCCAACAGCCGATGGCAATCAATGGACCTACAGTTTAACGTGGAATCCGAACCACGGCCTCTGAATTACGAATTGGTCTAATCAGGTTTACTGTAGTTTGTCGTTTTAAATTAATTTTAGGGAGTAAGTATGTGTCAGCCCACTGATACCGTTTATAAATCTTACAACAAACAGATAGTTACTCCATCAATTAATTTAACTATCAATTTAATAATCAAACTATTTCAATGTGTAGTCTAGTCTATCCGTGTGTTTTGAAAAAAGATTGCAAATTTTATTAGTTCATAATTTTTTATAAAACCTAGTATTCAACTTTAATGACGTTGCCAAGTCTTTAAAACCAACTGGATCAAGCCATTTCCACAAACAGCAGATTTCTTACAGTTAAAAGCATATACTTTGCAACTGGCTTTTCCAAAATAATATATCAAATATGCTTTTCCAAACACAATTATAGTATATTTAAGTAAAAATTAAACGAATGTATTACTTCAGCTTAAAATATTTTTATGGTTATTCGCTACTTAATACTGAACCAATTGCCTTCTTTCATGATAACGAATAGTTTCCTTAATCACGAGTTCTAAATTTTACATTTTAGGCCAAATTTTAATGCATAACCTTTTAAATGCCGAGCGTCTCGGATCGAGACGGCCATGCCCGCGCGAGAAAAATACCGTGACTCACAGAAAAACACTTTTTATAGTATGTAGCAGTTTTATATTAATTACCTTAAATTGTGCCAAAAGCTTTAAAAAGAAATGGGCTTGATTTTTATGCTCTTACATAATGGCGGAATCCTTCCTGAGATTGTGATTAATCAGAAACAATCTCGCTTCAGCTGCGACGACCAATAAAAGAAGACGACTCATTTCTAACATCTTATAAAATAGTTACTATTTAATGAATAATCATAATCTATTGTTTACAATGGACATGATTGCTATGCCACGCTAAAAACTTCCAAAAAAGAAATCTTTGTCAGTGTGCCTATTTGATAACTTTTTATTTAAGAAATGAATAAGAATGTGTTTTATACATGATTCTAACTTAACCTAACCTACCCTAAGCAAACAGCAAGGTTTTGTCATAGCGTTCTAAATACGTATTTGTTATCACTTTCTTATATATCGACCCTACGCATATCTTTACGTATATATTTGGCAAATTATGTTCAGCAAGCAGTACGTATGGTTCATACATTAACCACATAATACCCTAAATGCACGGTGGTGACCCACACTGGTCTGCCACTGCATTTTTTATACGGCCATTGAGTTAAATGTTGGTCTTCATACACGCATTGTAACTGCTACTGAAGATATATAACTAACCCACACACCATATTATGTCCCTGAGTAAAAGATTGGAAATATTAATTTGAAAAACTTTCATCTACAAGTGTATTATGTTATGTTAAGTGTAAAATAATAATATTTTTACGTTTACCAAGATGTAATCGTCCCTAAAGGATGAACAGAGGAATTAAACTGCCAAATGGATAAGGTATATACAGTATTATTCTGTACTTTTAAAATTCATTGTTGGTAATTGTGACTTTATGTTATTTAGATTTTTATTACGGATACTCTCGATTTGTAAAAACAAGTTTCACGATGTTTTTGAATCTGGAATCTGATCCCGTCTTCAAGTGAGCTATGGCCTATAACATAACAAAATTAAATCTGGACTACAAAAATGTTTAGATTAGATTAGATCATTGAAATGGCAACCATACTATAATGTAGGTATTTTAAGCCAAGTATGAATGAGGATTAAGTGTAAGATGATTGTGGCGTGATCTTGTAGTCTTGTTACTGATTAAGGCTGACTTGTTCCTTAGACAACCAATCAACAATCCAACATAAAATTCCAAGTCGAGATAAGAGCTCGAGAAGAACTGGATTGTCCAATGCCAGTGGACGTGTTTCTGAAGCTCAGTGACAAAAAATGGTTAGGGTTGTGTTGCACAAGTTTTAGGTTCACACCATTTTCAAAAACCATGGGCAATTTTTATCCACCGATTTCTTTTTCCGCTAATCTAAACCATCTTCGATAGAAATGATAAATATGAAAAAGTTCTGGAAGGGTATTTTATAATGAATCACCTTGAAACTCCATGATTTCTAAACATGGTGAAAATGATTTGGTAATGAAATAGAATCACAATCGTCATACAGTAAATATTGCCTTCTAACAGTGGCTAGGTGGCATAATGTTTGCTTACTGAGCAGGAGCTTATTTTTGTGTTCTCGAATAATATAGGCAGGGGCTATTCACACGTCAGACGTGTGCCGTTACTGCATACGTCCGTTCCGACGTTTCAGTCCCAGGTTTTCATAGAAAACTAGTATCGTTTGTCAAAAATATTGATGGTATCTTTAATAATTATACAAAGATCCTAACCTAACCTAACCCGAATAACAGTATCTTTACGTTCCCTTTTGACGTGCGTATAGTCACTTCGTATAATCAACGGAATTTGATAAGTTGAAACAAATTGTTGAACGTATAAATTATTAGATAAGGTCAAACTCAATTGGTTATTATGAATGAATCATAGGTCAATGCCACTGACAAAGTGACCCCTGGTCAGAGGTAGGCAATACCCGCACGACAGCGAAGTAGCTATATTGCTAAACACGCCGTCGTATATGCAATTTTTATTAAATTTTATTCGCCACAATAAATTGTTCACTTCTCACTAAGCACTTTTTAAGCTAATGGTAGTTTTTCTATTTAGGATGTCCTGCTGAAGTTGAAACTTCCCAACTACATCTAAAGGCTATGTGAGAGGTGGGAGTTAAGTATATTTTACAACTTTGACACTCAATTCTTTTGTAAAACGAATCTTTCCTGACTGCTGAATCGATTGATTTATTGTTTTCTAACTTTTTAATTCGGTTAATCAAACTGTGTTAATTAACCACATTGTGATTCTATATCCCCTCCCTAAACAACATAACAAGGAGCTGTGATGGAGAATGGTGTAGAGAGAGTTCCCCTGCCGCCATGTTTTACTGTCTCTGTACAGAGGTAACTCATACGTCACAGTGTTCTTGCTGAAAGAATTAAGTAACGGAGAGAGTGCACGGCCTTGTATCTCAAGTCCCTAAGTAGCTTCTAAGCCCGCATTTCATTTCTAAGTAGGTGCAAATTGCAACCTATATAACGTTTACTTACAACTGAGATACTGTTTTATCTTATCTAGTGTTTTACCAATAAAATAAAAACGCTAAACTGAGAGGTCTAAATCCATTAACAAGTCGGTCATTAAACCAACGAAGGTTATAAACAAGTTGTGTTTATAATTTAATATATAATAAGTTTTTCATTTTAAAACCCCATCTTTATCTTATATGCTCTAAATAAAGCACTTTTCGGGAAATTACTTTTGTAATTTTTGTGGTTGTGCATATATATTTTGTTGTAATATTTGGACATTGGAACAGCTCTCAAAGCTTGGAAAAATACGATTCTCTTCTTAAACTCCTCCAAATTTTGCCATGTTATCGTTAAGAACATTTTTTTGTACCTGCAGTTAACTCAAAAAGCTGATACAGGCTGTTTTTATTTTTCATAACAAAATTCGTAAACAATGATTTTTTTATTTTTAGTTTAGTTTGAAAGAGACGTCCCAAAGGATCATTATATTTAATTTAATTTTACAGGAAACGTTATAAAGTTAAATTTGATGTAGTTAATTTGTTGAAACGTTTTTAGTATCAATTTTTTCCAAGAATTTTTTAGGATTGCAAACTTAGCCGAATTTGAACGGTCTGAAAGTGGTTTTTACCGCAAACAAATCGTAGTAACACTCACTACGAATTAATTGCGAAAATAAGCTTTAAACAATTAATATAATACTCCTTAAATAATATGATACAACAACCCGATTAGTGTGTAGCTCGTTTTAATTTAACTCAACGTAAATTATATATTTACATCGAGTACATATTAAATGTGTTTTAATTTAACTAATCAACATATCTAATACATGCTTTATTCTGTCCGAGAAAAGCTTGGTCTCCCGGTGCTATGAAAAAATTACGAAGCTATTGTAGTTATATTGAGGAAAATTAGAATTCGTTTGTAACTAGACCCGTTTCAAATATTTTCTCCAAGTCAAGCGCTGAGATCAACTCCAACAGAGGTTGTGCAAGCTTCCATCTCACCAACTGCTTATTAGGCAACCCCAAACTGTTACAAGGTAAAGCTACAAACTAAACACAAGCTTTGAAACAAGCATAGGCTCTCACCCAGTTAATAAAACTATATTATATCAGCTGTGGTTTCAACTGGTTAGGCTTCAATTTTTAATTCTTCTTCATTCTTTTGTAAAAAAAAATTAGTGTGTGTGTGTGTGTGTGTGTGTGTGTGTGTGTGTGTGTGTGTGTGTGTGTGTGTGAGCGAGCGAGCTGGGAGTCAGGTCTCTGCAGGTTAATGGATTCAAATATTTTTAAGCTACAGACGAAAACACATTATGAACAAAATACATTACTGTTGAACTTTAAGAACATCCAAGTTGTATAGATTTTTAGTAGTATGAACAAATTGGAACCGAATGTTTATCATTAGTACGATATGAAATTTAGAAAGCGTTCATAGGGGAGAGATCAGACAACAGTGGGGAGCTCCTTTGATGTCACTTGCAGCCATCTAGGCTACTGCAATAACTCTGTAAATGGTTCTGAATAATACTCCCTTCGTACTATCATAATTGTAAACTATTATGTCAGCCTTAGTCAGTAACAAGACTACAAGATCGCGCCACAATCATCCTACATTAATTTCTCATTCATACTTGGCTTAAAATACCTACCTGGGTAGGTCGCCATTTCAGTTAAAAGTATAAAGTATTCGTGATCACGATATAAAACCGAAAAAAGGAATAATCTGTGAAACAAAATAGATTACAATGTAGATTTACCGTTATGGTTATACTTTATATTTATCAATTTAATATTTTACAACCAAAACAATATTTGGTTCCAAAAATAACGTCAAATGAAATAAAAATCATAAAACTCATCGGTTCCTGGTGACTCCAAGGTCCTGGGGGAGTTTGTAATCATCTTGGTTTCCGCCGATCGCCACAGGAGTTTGTAATAGTTGACAGTAGGTCACAGTATCCACGTGGCACGCCGCGGTTTGTAAAATGTTCAATAAATATACAATGCAGGATGTTCAATATCGTTGTTCCAAAAACAATAAACGGTATCAGTGGACTGACACATACTTTCTCCCTTAAGTAAATTTAAAAAAGACAACCTATAATAAAACTATCATTTTCTTCAAAGTTTATCTGAATATATTAATAATATTAATATTAATAATTTATTGTTTCAAAATAATCATCCTATTTCTGAAATTGAAAACAAGAGAGACAAAGTTGAATTAATTGTTCGAACTGTATGGGGGAACTCCCCCCCCCGTAAAATACCAAGCTTTTTGAGTTGGTTTTGTGTGATTAATTGTTTTTGGGATTTATTAAAGTCTTTCAAAATTCATTGACTTTATTCTTTTACATTTTGACACTTTATACCATAGGTTTCTCAGAATTATACTATGATATTTTAATTTTTTTAATAACACGATTTGTGGTTTTAGGAAAGATATTGGTATTTACCTGTGTACTAGAAACAGTTTTTAATCAATTTTACTAATTTTTAATATTTAAAAATTGTAGAAGATAGTCTTTTACTAAAAAATAATAAACTAAACTGGAAATGATTGTGAGCGTAAAGGTATGTTCAACGAGAGAAGATAATTCATATTTCAGACCAAAGGCTCGAGAATGTACGTATGAAACACCAACAAACATCCAATTAATATGTGCCATTTGCACTGAGCCAGGTGGCTTGGCCCGGCATGAGTATTGGCCACATCGGCAACATTGTTGGGCCGGCCTGCCTGTTGTTCCGCTTTATACGAGTTAACACGAGTATGGAATTGAATGCATTTTACCTCAGTGAAATAAGCTCAATGTGTACCTCTGATTATTTGTATACTTCAATAAAAATAGTTAAATAAAGATTGTCTGTTAAAAAAATATGAAATCTGCTCTTTCATTTTGAGATGTTTTTTATTTTAGTTTTTAACTAGCTGACCCGGCGAACTTCGTAACGCCTAACAGTAAATACATGTTAACTTTAAGGTTGGTCATGTCCTGAAGTCAATTAGCATTGCGGCTTCGTTGTGAAAGCTTTAAATATACAACAGCTGATTATTACAATAAACTCAATATGTATAAACATTTTAATTATTTTTTATTTGGCAAACATATAAACACGTGACTTTTAATCATACAGAAAATAAAGAAATATAAATACAGTACATAATTCCCCAAACCCGTAAACCATTAACGTGGCCAATAATGCTGTTCATTTTGTACAGCACATATTTACTTCATAGTTGTACATTAATGAATGATTCAGATGGCATTGGATAGTAAAGCATATTGCTAATGGAGAGTAAACAAACAGCTGTCTTAAGAAATCTAATGTTTTGATTCTAGAAAATTCCTAAACAATTTATTCCCTATAAGGTCAACATTAGAAATTTAAAACGTTATAAAATGGAGACTAATTGAATTTGTGGAAACAGAAAATGCCTAAAGCATGACCGGAGCAGAGACAATCCGAAAAATCAAAGATCATTAAAATCGGTCCAGCTGTTCTCAAATTATAGTGAGCGTTAACTAACACGACTTTGTATTATATATATTTAGATATAGTTTATTTTAGTAATTAATTTATAGATTTTTAAAGTTATTTTAAAGTAATTTGGTACGCAAACAAACAATAATCAAACTTGCACTTACCATAAACTAGTAAATTAGTTTATTGTCACTAGCTGATTTTGAAACGTAAATCCAATACTATAAAACGAGCAAGGTTTGTATATATATATATATTTGCACACGGATCTTGGAAACGGCACTAAGGAATTTCTTTAAAATTTAGAAATAACTAATTTCCGAGTAGAAAAAGAACGTTAAAGTCCAGGAAATTCCGGTTTTCTTGTAATATTCAGTTTAAAATCTAAAAATTTAACATTACGCTTATGGAGAATCAAATGTAAACAATACAAATCAAAACATCTGTTTATAACCGTTTGACAGTTCTTGATTGAAGATGGTGGTGAACAATATGTGAATAGAGGTTTTTCATAAATATTTATTTTATGTATGTAATAAATGCAAAATTATTAGGTTGCTAAACAATTTGTAAAAAGCTCAAGGGTAACATAACTATGCGAAATAAAAGCAGATAAAAGTATTTCCAAAAACTTCCGTGTTTTGATAGAAAACGTATTCATTGTATTGCTTGAAGCTACTGTAACAAACAAATTAATAGGTGTAAATTAAATTTCTCTTTTGCTTTTTAATCCTCATTCCGTTTCTAACAAAATCAGTTGATCTCAGGCTAATAATAACTGTATGGATAATTAAACAGTAAATGATCGGCTAATACAAATTAGGTTATCTAAAATACCTTAAACGACGTCGTTGATTTGATAGACGCCACAGCTCAGTGGTAGCGTGTTGTCCTCATGAACCGAAGGTCGCGCGTTCCATCCCCGTCAGGGGTAATACTTTTTGTTCAGTGCTATATTGATCATTGTGTATTAAATCGGTTTTATTTAAACCACTTAAATGTTTTCATTGAGTAATAAATGTGTTTTAATTTTTTTAATTAACTTGTATAATATATGTATTTTTCTATACGAGCGAAGCTCGGTCACCAGGTACTCTTTTTTATACAAACATCAACAGTAGCTTCTGCACGGTATTTAATTTTAATCTTGCTGCTACGAAAACATCTGCTTCAGTTCTTTTCATAGCAACAAGATAAGGAAGATAAAGAGGTTTGGTTCCTTACAGTGTACTAGTTATACTTCCACAGCGAGTTGTTCGTCACATGATAATCGCTAATCCCTCATAAGCTATGCATGAGATGACGTTCTGGGTGTGAACTCACGCAATGTTATTATAGAACGATCATCTCTATGCCCGGTAGCTATTTCCTTGTTGGAATACTCAAAATAATCAAGCTAAATATTTTATCAAGAGTAAAGGTGTTTTGTGAACAATATGTGTTTGTAATCAACAGTACAAATCCACTGTTAATTATGTATTGTGTATTTTATTCTATGTACTAGAACAGTTATATGATTATATTTACTTCCCTGTGGGAAATAGGTTAGATCATGGATATGTCAAAAGGAATATTTCCTGTTCCTCTAAACATTTTTATTCTTATATATTAATAGTTAAATACAATAGCTCTGGTAGTTTCTATGAAAACCTGTTACAAATTTTCATCTTACAAATTGCCAACACCCCAGAACTGAAACATGTTCACGCAATATCCAGGGAGCGCGCTGGTCTACGGGTAGAGTCATTTATTTGTTTTGGTCTTTGCTGACAATTCTACGAATTAGCATAAACCTTTTGTATAAGTTGGAAATAAAATAATAAATAAGTATTTTAGATATTATTTATAATTACTTAGTCCACGTGATCATTTTGTATTAAACGTATTACTACATCATAAATATTTCTATCTAGAATAATCTGGATACATTATTTTCTAAATGTATTTTTCATGACATGCATTTGAGCATAGTTACTATGTATATTGTGCTATTGTTTATTTTTTAAGCAAAATTTTAAAATTTTCTTTCTGATAAAAGAAAGCGAGAAAACGGTGTTAATCTAATATACAGTAATAGGACAGAACGAATAACATATTTTTGCTTCAGTTCGTAAATTACAGCGTTTTAAAATCATTCCATTTCAAACAAAAATAGACCCTCACTTCACTCCTACAATATTTGTTAGGGAAAGTCAATTTAACTTGCGTAAAACCCATTCAGTAATCGACGTTAAACATAAAGCTCTTTTGATAACTTCCTTAAAATTAATTAATGGGACAAAATTATTTTAGAAAGTCTAACTAATCCAGGCTTTTGAATATAATTTTAGATAAGTATTACCAAAGTAGACTTGAGAACAAAAGTTGTCTCTTTTGAAAGCTAAAGCTATTGTCGACTACTTTAAGAGCTTTCAATTTATTGAGTATTTTGTTCCAAATAAACCCTTCAATATATATATTTTTTGTGTATTTCTACGCCAGTGGCATTTTTAACGTTTTGATGGGGAACGGTCCAAACCCCGGTCTTGTTACTACCTAACGTCGACCTGTTGTTAGGAAGCATCATTAATTAGTAGCCCAATGACAAATGGCGACTGGGTCCAGATTCGACCCTTGCGGGATTCGATCCGGCGACCTTCAGTTTTGAAGGCGGGTATTATAACCACTACACCACCCAGCCAGTTATATAACATAGTAGTTATATAACATTTACTAGCTATATAATATTATAACAAGATTTCCAAAGCTCTATTTAATGAAACTGAAGGCAGATTATTTATATAATTCAGTATAAGTTGGTTTCATTAAAACATTCTATTGTTTGAAGTACATATTTTGGGGAAAGCATATTTTATCAAAATATTATAAAAACCCGTTCAGTGATTCTTGAGATATTCATTTTGAATGCCCTACTTTTCTTACCAAACTATTTTTATTATTATTTTATATTATTTTTTTATTATTATTTAATCATCCAGCACCCCAATCAATCTAAAATTAAGTTAGGAAATTTGTTACTTAAATTTTATTTAACTTCTCTCATGTAAACAAACTCCTAAAAAACTTCCAAGACATTAATATCTAATAATGTGATTTTAAAATACTGTAAATTACTATACCGTATGTTTTACCATTTATGGAATGGAATATCTTATATCAAAGATACTTTAATATATTTAGTTAGTTTTAGTCCATGTAAGAAAACTACAATATATACCGCGGAAGTTATATGGGCTATTTATTTTTAATACAACAAATTTACAGTCATGTCATCTTACAGTTAGTTTTGAGTGATAATCATCAAGTATTTAATCAAAATATGTTTCTCTTTCAGATAATATCGTTATAGTTTCCACTAGATACAAAGTCTTATGAGTTAATCCTGTAATGTAAACAAGTACTCAAACTGTTGAGAGTCACTTATTAATCTTTTAACCTTTTTACTTATTTAAACTAAACTTATTATTGAATTTCAATCATATGAGTGTTCAGGGATTTAATTTTTGACTTAACTATTTTGATTTAACAACTGATTTTTGGAAATATTTTATTCATGAAACAGTACCAAAATATATAAATACATTTAGGAAAGTCCTAGTTTTTCAACATACACGAGGAAATATGTTGTAGTTTCATACAAAATCTAATTTTAATCGTGTATAACATGAAAGAAACTTTAACATTTTTTTAATATTATAAAGATTAAATCCACATAGGAACTTTGAGTAAACAAAATATTTTTTTACTTTGACTCAGTAAAATGTGTTATCGTCCAAACATTTTTGGCGCGCTAAGTATTGACTACCTTTTATAAATCTTAATATATCTATATCTGATCGACGGTCAAGTGTTGCACATTCGCGCCTTGTGGTGATTTGGGGCAGTGATTACATGAAGGCCGAGCCGAGCAGAACTCAAAGTAATCAACTCCACTCTCCCCGGCCTTGATTGAGCCCGATATATTGGTTCGGACCTCAATCCTATACAGTATATATAATAATTGTATAGTACAGTTCTATACAAGAACTATTCTATTCCTCACGTATTTACAAGTACAGTAAGCGAGTCTTTCTACCGTTTCCTATCGAACAATTAAATACGTTACGAGATTACAAAACGTGTGTATTTTGGTAATTTTAAATCATTAACATCTATAAGAAAATATTAAATATCTCAAATACTGACTAATCTGGATTGCCTGAAAAATAATGCATCGTTAGTAAGGATTTTCAATGAACTATTTAAGTTGTAAATAACATTTGAAATGTTATTAATTATAACTAGAAAATATACTATTTCAAAATTATTCCATATTACTGTAATTGGTTTCTTTAAAATTTATAATCAATATCAAAGAAATATAGGGATAACCAGTGTTTCATTCTTTGAAGTATTTAAAAATAAAAATTAAATTGACTTTACAAAGTTTCTGCGAGACAAGCACAGCTACACAAATTGTGGGGGACGCCGTGACCAAACTTGAAAGGCCATATATAAGGACAACCCAAGCGATCTTTTATACTTCGTGTAAATCCTGATCGGAAATCTTTTGGCTTTGTCATCGTTTTACATCTAGGATTTACACACGGAACAATGTCGTATTCTAAATTAGAATTGCAAAAATATAAAACAAATATTAAGGACTTTTAATCAAGTCTTTGGTTATGATTTTTTTCGCAAAAGTACAAACATGGTTTGTAAACATTACAGATATTTAAAACATTTACTTTTCATCAGTCAAATCACATATGACTGGGATGGTGGCGACGTCCTCTAATCCAGCTACTTGGAGATCACAAAATTTTGGATAGTTGTGAGAGATGGTCGGTAGGTGTAGTGTTCTCTTGTATGGGTTAACGTCCGCACTATTGAATACTGCGTTAATCCGCAAAGACCATCCACATATAGACCAATTCGTAATTCAGAGGCTGTGGTTCGGATTCCACGTTAAACTGTAGGTCCATTAGTTGTCATCGGCTGTTGGGCTATTAATTAACAGTCCTGTCTAAGGAACATGTCAGCCTTAGTCAGTAACAAGACTACAAGATCGCGCCACACTCATCTTACACTCAATTCTCATTCATACCTGGCTTAAAATACCTACCTTGTAGTATGGTCGCCATTTCAATAATCTAATCTAATCTAATAATAATAATATTTTGAGTGCATAGTTACAGCGATCTATAAACAAAAGCTAAGCTATTTTGCTCCACCGATATGTTTTTCCTTTCATACAAAGCTCAAATAATATCTTTCTGCGGTGAAATAAAAACTATTGAACCAGCTGATCGGTTCGGCAACTGTAATGAACAGGTGTGTTTTTTGCCCTCCAGGGAGTTTCTGTTGAAAACACTCAGGTTAACAATTGCAACTTTGCCCATTTAAACTTTCAGTGCATCATTTTGCAACGGTAGAATTTCCTGCCACAAAGGAGTGACGAAGAACATAACACACTTAAAATACAAAATATACACTCTTATACACTTCATAAACCGAATATACACTTTTATACACTTAATATACAGAATATACACTCATATACACTTCATATACAGAATATAAACTGAATATACATTCTTATACACTTCATATACAGAAAATTAGCTTCATAAACAGAATATACACTCATATACACTTCATATACAGAAAACAAACTTCATAAACAGAATATACACTCTTAAACACTTCATATACAGAATATACACTTCATATACAGAATTTACACTCATATACACTTCATATACAGAATATACACTCATATACAGAATGTACACTCATATACACTTTATATACAGAATATACACTCATATACACTTCATATACAGAATATACACTCATATACACTTCATATACAGAAAACAAACTTCATAAACAGAATATACACTCTTAAACACTTCATATACAGAATATACACCTCATATACAGAATATATCATAACATATTACACTCATAAAATTTAATACAGAATATACACTTCATAAAAATATACACTATACACTTAATTACAGAATAAACATATACACATATATAACATATAAACAAATATACATTCTTATAAATATTACAGAAAAATAATATATACAGAATATACACTCATATACACTTCATATACAGAAAACAAAACTTAAAAAAAAAATTACTTCATATATACAGAATATACACTCATATACATAATTTATATAAAACATATAAATATACACTATATACAGAATGTACAATATACACTTTATATACAGAATATACACTAAAAACACATATATACAATATACACTATGTAATATAAACAGAAAACAAACTTCATAAACAGAAATATTTTTAAAATATATACAATATAACTCTATACAGAAATACACTCATATACATAATGTAATATAATTTTATATTCACTCAATACACTTCTATAAGAATATATCTAAAAACTTCTTAATTCATAATTGTATTTTATACGTAATTTCTTAAATTTTTTTTCATAAAATACACACATAGAAATTTACGTCACTGTTTCTGTCTCTAAAAACTATATAGCAAACTCTAAATTATTACATTATTGTTATTGGTCAAAAATTAATTTAGCCTCTTAAAAAATATGATAAAAATTATAATATAGATGATTAAAAAACTAATAATAATAATTTTGAATAAGGGAACACACAATTTTCATTAAGTATATAGCTAAAGAAAATAATATAAATAATGCATACTATGGATATTTGTAAATTAATAACAAAGAGATACATACCAACAATAGAACATAATCAACTATGTAAATAACTAACAAACCATAAATAACCACTTACACATATGAAAAATAAATTTATCTTATTCCTCTATTTATTGTTCCCCACTAATGACATAATGCCAAAAGCTGGGCGGATAACCTGTTCAGATTTGAGGGCAAGATGAGTCCCAAGTATAACATGATCCTGGAAGGTATAATGGTCTAAATGCCAATAACTTTTCTATTTTTACCAATAAATACATTTGAATATCTACTTATACTTCTACATTGTAATTTTTTTGCTATTTTTACGTGTTATGCCAAACATTTCTGTCTGTCTGGTTTTCTGTAACTCTAAACAAGGTCTTAATGGAGTTTTGTAACGTTTCTCTTACTATGATCAAACTTATTTCCATTATTTATTTAGTTTTTAAAAAAATGTTTGAATAATCTAAACTGATCCAGATCCCCGAATTCCCTCTAAAATTAAATAATAAGCCTAAAAAACACCAATTAACGTTATTAGATACACGTTTCTATGTTTTGCTGGACAGATTCATGATAGACTAGCTGACCCGGCGAACTTCGTAACGCCTAACAGTAAATACGGGAACTTTAAGATTGATCATGTTCCAAGTCGAATAGCATTACAGCTTTGTTGTGAAAGATATTTAGGATCGCAGCATAGTTAATAACAATACTGATACGATAAGACATTTTAATAACATTCTCACAAAACAAATAAATAAGTGGATTGATTCACTATGTTCCGACCCAACCTCAACCTAAACCAAATGTAACCACAGTACCAAATCAACTTTTGTAGGAAATATTAAATTTTCTGAATCAAGGCATTGTTTATATTAATACTCCCGTAATTATAATTCATTAATTCCACTCGCACGAATAAAAAAACAACTCATAACTACACTAAAACAAACTAATCAACCAGTAATCTGTTAATACGTTTTTCTTCAAGACACTCACAAACATTTTTCGGAAATAACACACTATGACGTTAGCTATCGACTCGTGAAAATATATGAACACAAAATCAGCTGTTAATAGTATATTCACATTATTATTATTGATGTATATTCACATTATTATTGATGTATGCAAATGATCAAAATGGATCACATATTTTTCTTCATAAGCTTAATATATACAAACTTTACAGACCAGCGGGGCTTAGCCCTAAGGTAAGTTACAAAACTTAATATGCCTAAAGCATGCTCGAGCAGAGACTAGTCCAAAAATGTTTGTATTTACTTCCCTGTGGGAAATAGGTTAGATCATGGATATGTTTAAAGGGAATGGTTTAAGTTCATCTAAACAGCTGTTCTTATTCTTTTATATTTAAAATTCAATGCAATAGTTCTGGTAGTTTCTATGGAAACGTGTTACATGTTTTCCATCTTAAAAATCACCAACACCCCCCAAAGCTAAGACATATCCATGTCAAAAATCAAAGATCATTAAAATCTTGTGCAGCCGTTCACGATATATGAATGTTGTAACTTACACGACTTTGTTTTATATATTTAGATATATGATCTATTGAAGTGAATTAATGGAATTAAATAGAAAACCAACAAATAAAAATCACTATTAGTTTGATCTAATTTCTTTTAAATTTTAGTTTTAAAAAATTACAAAATTATAGATCTTAATCTCTGCTATATTTCTTACTAATTAGTTGGAATAGTGATTTATTTTTATCTATTTGTTTACAAATTCAGGACAATATTTTTTCACGATAATAAGTATTTTGTTTCATGTCACGTAATCACAAAGTCCATACAAAAGAACGGGCGTTCTGCTAGTGTTTATTAAAACAACTTTTATCTAGCTTGTCAGTGAGTTTCTATTTCTTTTACTTATACCAAAACAGAAACAAAGAGACTTGGTTGTTTAAAGCAGTATATTTGGAACGGCTGTTGGTTATCGCCCAAACTACCCATTCTGGACTGTACAACTGTGTAAATTCAGACTAAGTGGCTGTGTAAACTGAAATTAGGTTCTTATTGGTTCAAGTAGAATTGTACAATTTAAAGCGTGGATAAACTATTTCAATATCAAAAATATCGTACGTATGAATAGATTATCCTCTATTTAGATCAAAATTGTAAATTGTAATGTACATCTGGAAATCTTAAAAATAAACGTTTAGTCAATTTATTTTCAGTAACCATGGATCAGAACTCCATAACTAACCCAAGTTCTAAAACATATATGATTAAGATTAAATTTATGTTAAAAATAACAAGATATATTATCTAATCCATAAACAAAATAATCTTTACATAGTTTATGTTAACACTTACTAATTTGTGTTTCTTTCCATCAGTCTATAAGCTTTTTAAGATACACTTCTATACTAAAAAAATGCCTCTGGTTCTGCAACTGATCAGTAGCTTTGACCTTTTATCTCTATTACATGCGCAGTATAGTTTTAGGACGGCTGAATAATTATTTAAACTAATCGAATGCTAAACTCATGTGGTTAATGAGAGACAGTGAAATACACTAATGAAGTTTGTCACAAAAGCTAGCCAGAGGTGACATGACATCCAACTCTGGTTTCTATCCGGGATCGTTTGTCTCATTAGACCAGCCCCTAGCTACCAAGTCAGTAAACTGTGCTCTGCCAACGAAATATTTTATTATTTGGAAAGCCTTGACACCTAGATAGTTATATAATCACTTACCAAATGAATGGCATCTGCCCTTCAGGTGTCAATTTTGTTAAAATTCCTTACAGGAACCGGTTTCGGTCTTAACAGACCATCATCAGCCGACGAAACAGGTATCACATAACACAACAGATTCTCCATCGTCGGTGTTCCTCAAGATGAAACATTTAAAAAATCTTTTTTTGGCACAATCACGACATATATTTACATTATTTACAATAATTAGATTAGATTATTGAAATGGCAACCATACCACAAGGTAAGGATTATAGAAACATTTTAGTACTAAGATGAATGTGATTAGTTTGTACATACTAACTGACATACCTAGACAGGACTGTTATTAATAAACATTATACTAATGGACCTACAGTTTTAACGTAATAATTGAATACAATTTGGCCTTATTATGAGGATCTTGCATTAACTATTCAATAGTGACCTTATCCACACAAAAAAAACACTACATACCAACTATCACAACTATCCACAATTCGTGCCTCCAAAGCTGGAACATGTTACCGAAACACGACAAATCGTCGTGTCATGTGATACCTGTTTCGTCGGCTGATGACAGTCTGTTAAAACATCGAAACCGGTTCTTGTAAGGAATTTTAACAAAATTGACACATGAAGGGCAGATGGCATTCATTTGGTAAGTAATTATAGAAATATTTTAGTTTTTTACTTCTACAAAAATTCAGATTAAATAATTAATAGATCAGACAAAATTATTCAATATCGTTTACTGGACTTTCCCAACGTGTTTTTAACTACACAACGTTTCTGAAGGTAGAGAAACACTTCCCGTTTTTAAGTGATTACCTAATAATTTACATTTAAAATTGAAAGTTTTAGCTACAAATATTAACTATATTATGTTGCCTTATTATGTTTACCTTGCTTATCTTACATACACAATACAAAAAACTATATTGATAACGCAACAAACAACAACATGGTCTGTAGCGAGAACAAGATACTAAGGACGAGAGTTACCTCTGATCTTTACAAAGGATGGTGGTATCTTTAAAACTCATATTAACGTTGTTGTTTATTGATTGTTCAATATCTTTTATTGGACCTTCGCAACGTGTCTGTATATTTAACTACACAACATTTCTGGAGTTGAAAAAACTGATGGAAATGGTGACCTGTTCAGATAGTTTTTAAGCAAAAGTGTGAATGAGAAATGAGGGTGAGATGATTGTGGTGAATCCTGTAGTCTTGTTACTGACTAAGAACTGTATATTCCTGAGACAGGACTGTTCATTAATCGCCCAACAGCCAATGGTTTCTAAGAGACCTACAGTTCAACCTTGGATCCGAACCACTTTTACCTCTGAATTACAAACTTGTCTAATTATGTTATTTCACTTATGATGATATTCGAATTTATCTAGTTTTGGCTATTAACATATTTTCAAAAACAATGTTTTTTGAACATGCAATCGTTAAATCAGAGTATAGTAATCTGCATTTTTAAGAAAAATACAGGGGTTTCAAAACATTTGGATTTTTTTACTGAAACGAATCGAGATATTGAAAACCTGATTGAGCCAAAATGATACATAACATGATGTATATCTATATTTAATATTTCCGAGATTCGAACTAGTGATCCTTATTTTATGGATTTTATGGTTTAGTGGGAAAGGGTTTTATTTCATAATTGTAGGACCAACGGTTTGTCTGGAATCAATATTGGATACCTGATTACCTGATACGTGATTCACCCTGTATATCTAAAATACAGTTCAAAGAATACGTATTATGAACACAGACCCTATTAACTTGCAACAAAATATATCAACAATTTTCTTGTAAAAATTGAATTTTTTTACCAAGAATCTAGCATTCTAACTGTTTTTACTCTTACATTGAAATTGTTTCAACAAACAAGTCTGGATTGGAACATTCTGCTATATTAAGCGTCGAAGTGAGACTAAGTGAACTTTATTGGAGTCTTCGCAGTGATATAATGGGAATCGCTTGTTTCTTTTCCAAACCGACCAATCCACTAGATCAATGCTATCGATTGCTATAAATAAATCAAATTAAATAAATATTTGTAATTGATTCAATAGCCGATAAATATATTTAAAAACTGTCACATTAGCAGTTTAAAATAATTAACGTATTTAATAAGGAACACTGCAACTACAGCAACTAAGTAAATCTATAGCAGTTCATTTTTATTACCTACTAGTTGACCCGGCGAACTTTGTAACGCCTGTCAGTAAATACATGTTAACTTTAAGATTGGCCATATTCTGAAGACGAATAGCATTACGGCTTCATTGTAAAAGGTTATATTATATATACTGGGTCGCGGCATAGAGAATAACAATACTGAAACGTTAACACATATTAATATCATTCCCATAAAACAAATAAATCTGAGTGGATTAATTCACAATTTTCAAATCCAATCCAAACTCAAACATAACCTAACTGTAATACGGCATTTATAGGGAAGATATACAACAGCTGATTATTATAATAAACTTAATAATATAAACATTGTAATTATCATATAAACACGTGACTTTAATCAGACAGAAAATAAAAATATAAATACATAATCCCCCCAAAACCGTAAACTATTAACGTGGTGAATAAAGCTGTTCATTTTTTACAGTACACATTTACTTCATAGTTTAACATTAATGAATGTTTCGGATGGCATTGGATAGTAAAGCATATTGCTAATGGAAAGTAAACCAATCAGCTGTAGCTAAGAAATCAAATTCATTGTAGACATTTTGTAAACAAACTTACTCTCCATAAGGTTAACATTAGAAATTTAAAACACCATAAAATGGAAACTTATGGGGTTTTCGAAAATATTTTTTCACTAAAACCTTCCCGGACACATATAGAGCAACTTCCTAAAATTTCATGGCGATCGGATGAGTAGTTTGGCAACGCATAAAGGACATACAGACATACATACATACAGTCAATTTTTTTATATAGAGAAGAATTTTGTTTGTCACACTCTAACTTTTTTCTATAAACACATCTATAATCACATTCTCTAATAAAACCAAAACGTATGATACAAATCAAGAAGTTATTTTTTTAATACGATTCATATTTTCACCACACAATTTTCAAAGATTTAAGAAAAATGTGTAAAATTATTTCTAAATATGTCTCTACAGCCAAGAGGAGATAAACGTTATGTTTGGCATCCGGATGACAGTTAAATATTAATTTTCATCTTTCCGCTGGCCTGTCAAGAAACCGCAGCCGTCTGCAATCTTGAATCTTCTCTGAAATAAGTTTTTCATTTCAATTAATTCATTACTCGACAAAGATAAGTAATATTTTGCACGTTTTAAATTATCTTGATGATCATTCAATCTGTATGACAATAATTGACATCATATGAGATTACCTTAATTTGTACTTTGATTTTAGACTTTATAAATTTGGAAACCATAGCTAAGCTCTTTCATGATTATTAATTTTTTTAACCTATAAGCGACCAAATCAAAAATTAGAAACTTAATTCACAACTTAAGTAACTTGACTGGGACGGTGGCGACGTCCTGTAATCTTGGAGATCACGAATTGTGGATAGTTGTGAGTGATGGTCGGTGGGTGTAGCGTTCTCTTGTGTGGATTAACGTCCGCACTATTGAATTCTGTGTTAATCCGCAAAAACCATCCACATAATTAGACCAATTCGTAATTGAGAGACCGTGGTTCGGATTCCACATTAAACTGTAGGTCCCTTAGTTGCCATCGGCTGTTGGGCTATTAATTAACAGTCCTGTTTAAGGAACATGTCAGCCTTAGTCAGTAACAAGACTACAAGATCGCGCCAAAATCATCTTACACTCAATTCCCATTCATACTTGGCTTAAAAGACCTACTTTGTAGTATAGTCGCCATTTCAATATAAATAGAATAATAACGAGGTTCAGTATAAAGTAGTACACTTATGACATATTACATACTTTATACTGAACCTCATTAATATTGTATTTGTCATTTGCTCGTTAGAATAAGACATTTATTATAAAAATTAATTAGAAAAATTAAAACACATTTATTACTATGAAAACATTATGATTACTCGCGGCCTATAGTTCTTGAGGCCGACATGCTACAACTCGGCTACGAGGTTAGTCAATTGAACGATGTCGTTTATCGTCTTTTCCAAAAGCCAAAGCCGATCATTTACTGTTTAATTACCCATACCGTTATTATTAGCCTGTGATCAACTGATTTTTTTATAAACGGAATGAGGATTGAAAAGCAAAATAGAGATTTAATTTACATCAATTAATTAGTTTGTTACAGTGGCTTCAAGCAATACAACGAATACGTTTTCTATCAAAACACGGAAGATTTTGGAAATACTTTTCTGCTTTTATTTCGCACAGCTATGTTATCCTTAAGTTTTTACAAATTGTTTAGTAACCTGATAATTTTACATTTATTACATACATAAAAAAAATATTTATGAAAAACCTCTATTCACATATTGTTCTTTGCCGTCTTCAATCAAGAACTGTCAAACGTTTATAAACAGCTGTTTTGGTTTGCATTGTTTACATTTGATTCACCATAACGTAATGTTAAATTTTAGATTTTAAACTAATATTACAAGAACACGAATTTTCCTGGACATTAGAATCTAGAACTTACTACTCGGAAATTATTTATTTCCAAAATTTAAAGAAAATTCGTGCCGTTTTAGATCCGTGCAAATTATATATAAATATATATCAAATTCTCGTATTAAAATTGGATTTTCATAATATATAAGGACATTTATTACGAAAATTTTTTGGATTAACTAACTAATAATACGTGTCCCAAAGCACTATCAAGATATACGCATGGTAGCTATTTAAAAGAATAATAATTGTAGTTTATTAAAAGCTATTGGTAAATTTTTATTATATGTTTCTGTTGTATTTTTTAATTTCATTGTACACTTACATAGTACATTACTCGTACATTTATGACATATTACAAAGTATAATGTTTTATACGTTGGATTGTATCCAATAAAGTACTATATTTAAATTGACTTAATCCTATTTTAAGTTTAATAAATTTAATCGTAAAAAATGTCAAATGTTTTTTCACAGTTTGAACAATGAATAATAATAACTGTGTCAAATTTTCTGAAACAATTTATGTAAATTTAATGTCACAGTAAAATGAAATATTTTTGAATTGTTTATTAAATAAACGGCATCAGTGGACTAACACATACTTTCTCCCTCAAGTAAATTTAAAAAAGACAATCTGTAATAAAACTATAATGTTCTACAAAGTTATTCTAAATATTATTTAATAATTTATTGTTCAAACTGTATGGGGGGAAACCTCCCCCCCCCCCGGTAATACCAAGCTTTTTTGAGCTGGTTTTGTTCGGTGATTTGACCTTACACTTCATACCAGTAAGAAATTGATTTTTTTATTTTTAATAAGAATAACTGGGCTTTCAGACAACATACTGCGTTTATCGTGGACAGTAAATTTAACTTTCTCTGGAACCGTTAGTCGTAGACAAATAATTCAAAATACTAATTTGTTTAGTTTTTTAAGCTGGTTTCAATGGTACCAGTCAAGTTATACTTTACGTTTAGTGTTTTCACTGAAAATTAAAAAAATTGATTTTTTTTGACATTTAAAACCCATAAATGTCAATAAAGGCCCATAACCTTTGAACCGTCATTTTTATAGACATTCGGGTTGTGTCAAATTATTTGGTACTCCGTGCACTTTTTAGAGCCATTTTTTAGAAAATTGGATTTTTCACGTTTTTTAAAGGTTTTTAGGGGTGAACTACCCTTAAAACCAAAAATTCAAAAAAATGAAAAAAACGCCTTGAGATACGGTGACTATATATATACATGCCAAATTTCATCAAAATCGGACCAACGGGGTAGGCTGTGGCATTGTACACATCCAGACACACACACACGGACGGACAGACATCACGTCAAAACCTACTTTTTTGGATTCAGGGGACCCCAAAACGGATATATCCACCCTCAACTCAAATTCGAAAATTTTGACGTAAACAATACTTTCTCCATATACTATGTATAAGGGGAGAAAGTAAAAGGGTGAAGATACACTGGCCAGGTGTGATATGTAGGGGAGACGGATATCTTTACAAAGCCAACAGCCAGTCCATTACCTTCTGCGGTATTCGTTAGAGTGCGTTGGCTTTTATAAGCCCATCTCTGACTTACTGACCCTGCTTGCCTCCTCCATTCCAAGTATATTCTCCTCTATACTGTTATAAATTAGAATGTGTAAGGAAAATTCAGTGATTTGTAATACCTAACAACATTATAGACACAGTTATTTTGAGAATTTTGATTATTTTTTTTATTATAAAATATCTATTATAAAAATATTTTTCACTCCATGGCACATCTGAAACACAAAAATATAAGTTTCCATAATTCACAAAAAAAGTTTTCGTTATTTATGTTCAATCTACTCTAGTAAATTTTAAATTCAAATAAATTTAAGTTTTTGTATGTAAAATTCTCTTAATTATAAAGTCTGATTACGTATTATGCCCAAGGTATTCCAAAATAAATCTGATCACAATTTCTGTCCGTTGCGAGCATTTTTCTTTTTAAAATTTTCTATACATATTAAAGAAGATTTTTACTTTAAAATATAATAATAAGCTCTTGTTAGTTTTATGCGATATCGACAACATGTTATTAAATTTTTATCTGAACATCGAATCTAATATAGTTTTTAACAGGTTTCTAAAAAGAAATTCAATATTTTATATTCATCACTGATTTTAGAGTTATTTTAACAAAGATATGCTACACCATATTGGTCAAAAATTATCAAGTACCACTAATTTTAGAGAAAGTCTAGTTTACAAAATTTAAAAACTATTACTAGATAATAGCAAGTGTAAGGGAGTGTTTTATTTTTATTTAATTTTTACGGAGTTATATTAGTAATTTTCCTCAGTAGTAAATATCTAGCTCCTATTATTAAGTCATACAACCTGTACATGTAAGGGGTACCACTAGTATTTAATAAATAAAATCAAAATCAATAATTGACGATGTGTGTTTTTGGGTTTACGTTAAATCAAATCCACAATCCCACGTGCAGGCCAGTCACAGCCTACTGTATATGTTATGTATTATTCAGTTATTCATATTTTTTAGCCTCATCTATATTTCCATTTCCACACGTGAATGGAACTTATCCCCAATGGATAAGACTGCAGCGTGAGTGTTAAATGTGGCTTACCTTATAAGTTTATTTAAATTCATTAAGTTTTTATTGCTTATGATTAAAATTAAGATATTAACCATGGCTAATACACCATTCTAATGGGATAGCCATTCTTATTATTTGTATTTTCAGTTGCAAATTGTATTTATTGTGTTTGACATTGTTTTGTAACAAAGCTACAAGCCAGTACACTAATGACACTAACTCTTCATTCATTTAAATATGAAATTCACTTAAATGAAAAACAAATTAACTTGGTTCTCCAGGCGTATTTGAAATGTAAGGAAATTAAAACGACTAAATATATGAATGATTGTATGAGCCAGTGAAGGAGTAAACCCAAGATAATGAAATAATTATTATTAAAGCGAAAACACTGAATGAATAATAATACACTGATGTATTGCAAAAAATTGCATACTGTACTCCCTTAGGGTAAATAATAGTACAGAATTTTTGTTGTTAAATTTTTATTTTATTTACACTTCTCAAGAATCATATTTTACACTAGAACACGTCAAAAACAACAGAAGTTAACTAAACTAACATAAACAAAAACAAACAAACAAAACGGACATAGTCTTGCTATTCAACCGGACGCAGTGCTACCAACATAACAACGAAAAATAACTTTATTTTCATTACAATTACTATATACATATTTGAAGATGAATATTTTTTCCAAAATCAGTATAATATTGAAATTTAACCGTGTAGAAAAGTAGTGTATATAGAGGTATCTGAACCCTCAATATTTATCAACCTCCGAGAGTATAATTTATGGTAACACCTGGATATTGCTGAGGGGAAATTAGGCTGCGAGTTGTTTCCGAGGGAGGAGTATCGCACTTTCTCTCTTGATACACCTCAGTTGGAACACTCTGTATAAATAGTCTTACACCTATATAAAGCTTGAAACACCAGCTATTTTACTCATTTTTCTTCATTGGATTTGATTAGAATCAAATTTAATGAATACTTATAAATTATTTAAAAAACAAACATATGACTGGGATGGTGGCGTCATCCTGTAATCCAGCTACATGGTGGTCAAAAATCATGGATAGTTGTGAGCGTAGTGTTCTCTTGTGTAGATCAACGTCCACACTATTGACTACTAAGTCAATTCGCAAAGACCAATCCTCATAATTAGACCAATTCGTAATTCAGAGGTCGTGGTTTGGATTCCACGTTAAACTGTAGGTCCCTTAGTTGCCATCGGCTGTTGGGCTATTAATTAACAGTCCTGTCCAACGAACATGTCAGCCTTAGTCAGTAACAAGACTACAAGATCGCGCCACGACTATCTTACACTCAATCCTCATTCATACTTGGATTAAAATAACTACATTGTAGTATGGTTGCCATTTCAATTATCTTATCTAATTATAAACACTAATCTAATCATAAACCATACTTCGGTCTATTAATTTATTTTCATTAAATACGTTATTTGGGTAGGTAGCATAGGTAGCGTATTTGGGTAGCATTTTAATATAGATTACTAGTCGACTTCATAATGGATAAGATTATTAACTGGGTAGTTCTAGATTGAAGCTTACATAATGAATACTTTTTGACGAAATTAGGAAAACTAAAGGTATTTTACCATTCGGCTAGGTTAAATGTTATTTTATAACATAGTATCGGAACATATTCATAAACATGAGTTCAGTAACTATGATTTTATTTTTAAATAGCTACATACAATATGTCTTATAGGATAAAGTAATAACGTCTTCCAACACTACTTAATATATTTACACTTATATTGTAATTATATTCAACGGTAAATATATACAAAATTTGTTACAAGAAGTTGTTTTAGGAAGTGTAAAGAAGTTATTTAATATTTCTTAAACTTGCACTATAATTCGTTTCAAAATTAAAAAGGGAACTTCAATGTCAGTAATTTCACCTATAAATGAAAAACTGACAGTTTCACAAAACCTATACGATATTCAGTAATTGGGAGTATTTTTTTTAATATATAAGAATTTTTCTTGTATTGGCTATTAAAAATGTCCAAGAGGATAGGATTGCTTAAACTCCTTTCTTCCATTAAATAAAAGTAGTTACTTTAACGTAAGCACCACTTTTTTATTATATACAAACTATTAAAAATATATTCCTAACGTATGTAACATTTTTCTGTAGTAGCTCTATCATCACATAATTGGCCTTTGAAAGGCATTTCTCCTTTCTCTAACACAGAAACTCAATTCCCCAACTAGTTTGTCGCATCCATCATCGCGATATATTGGCTTCGGGTATATTGACAGATCAAATGGACTCTCCTTCTGTTATTTTACATTACTATAACTATATTAAGTTTTCTAATCAAAACCTATTCATAATTCAATGCAATTAACGTTGGTAATATTATAAAATTATTGGTAAAATAAAAATTAGTCTCTTGAAAACGATTCTGAAAGGAAGTCTCGGGTAAATATTCACACAGTTTTGAACCTATTTATAAAACTAATACTCGTATATGTTGTTTTCAATAATTAGGTAAGTCTTTTCAGGAGTAATCAAAACAAATTAGTTAAGGTTTTAATTATGAGATGTATAATTTGAAGTTTTAAACCAACATTTTATATTGTTAGTCAAAATTTACTCTATTTAAATCGTAAACGATGGAAAATTAAAAGAAATAATTCATTTTAAAATTAATATCTGTTTTCTGAAACAATTCTATTTTGCGAAAACTAATTTCCTAACACCAGATGAACAGGGGTCTTACCTTTCTCAAGGTTTCTGATGCAATGTTTGGTTTCCATTACATGATGAGATTTTTAAAACAATATGAGTAAGGTATTTTGTTCCAAAATGAGAGAGTCCGAGCGTCCGTTAAAAGTTTATATTCAAATATATGAAATTTGATCTAGAGAAAAATATATAATACGTTTTCTCACCTAAACTGTTAAAAATTCAATTGCATTAATTAGGTAAAAAGGAACTTCGATTATATTCGTAAAAAAATAGGAAAGTAGAGGTATACTTGTGAAGCTTGAGTTGAATGTTAATTTTTATAAAAATTGTTTAGTAAAATTAAGTTCAACTACACCATGTTGTAAGATCTAAACTACTTTATCCTTCAAGGTCCTCAACCTACTTATCCATTTCCTATGTAATTGATATGGATATTTCTTATCTCTAGGGGTGAGGGGGATTCTGGGCTTATGTAACAGGTTTCCATAGAAACTACCAGAGCTGTTGTATTGAATTTTTAATACATAAGAATAAGAACAACTATTTAGATGAACTGAAACCATTCCCTTTAGACATATCCATGATCTAACCTATTTCGCACCGGGATTTTTATTGAGAAGTCAATCGAACTTACTCATTTAACTTCCTAAATAACGTTTGATATTATCACAATTAATGTATATATCCCACGAGTGTATAATAATTCTATCTTCAGTTTGTTTATTGACTTTATATGTGTTATCTTGAATTTGTTTATTGTTTATATATGTCCTAGCTCTGGGGGGTGTTGGTGATTTTTAAAATGAAAAACACGTAACAGGTTTCCATAGAAACTGCCAGAGCTATTGTATTAAATTTGTAATATAAAAGAATAAGAACAGCTGTTTAGATTAGCTGAAACCATTCCCTTTTACATATAAAGGATCAAACCAGTTTCCCATAGCGAAGTAAATTCAAACATTATTATTATTTTTTTATTAATAATTTACTTCCTCATTAGGTGCGGTTTCTTAGTAACTGCTAAAATCCTACATCTTGTAATGGTGTTGACTTAATAATGAAAAGTTCCCGGGCGACCAAGTGCTAAACAGTTGAGAAAACTTGGTGAACTTCTCCCGCCAATAGACCACTGATTAATGACTGTGACCAGCTGGTTTGTCAGTAACAGGTTTGAACTATTCCTTCTGTCACTTATACTCTACAAACTGTCCAATTACTGTTTAATTGTCGCTTAAAACGTATTTTATTTAATATTTGCCCTCATTGTCCTTATAACAGATGTTAAATGCAAATATTTATTATTTACCAGTGAATTATTTTAAATTTGAGGTACATAGGGTACACATGTACTGTATGTATATGTGTGTGTATGTGTGTGTGTGTGTGTATGTCTTTCAGTTTTCCTCACAGCAGCAACTCTGAATATTGTTATTGTTGTTATTATTTATTTGGAAACTCGCTGAGTACGCAAGTCTGCTGCGGCGGGGATATTTTACATTGTTAACCTTATTTGAATTATTATACGTATTTTGTTCACCTTTAGTTTTAACAAGGGCTATAAACTATGTATTGCAGAATATACATTCATTCACATGTCAATAAAATGTGTTTTAAATTTAATATACAGTTTTAACCATCTTACCTTTTAAATGCATGATTTACCTTTCGTATGTGTTTATGCGGTATAAAAAGTTAAATACACAATTAATTAAATAATAGTGATAAACATATTTTAATGTAATAGCGAATGTTGCAGCTTAGTGACGTGCAATAGCTGAATAGGCTGTATTGGATAACGTATTTATAGAATATTATTGGATTAAATATTGAGCCAATGAGGTAAACTGTTTGATTCGAGTTACAAAAGTGGTGAAATTCTGCACTTCACAAATCCTCTTGTTTCAGCTTTTTAGGCGTTATATTTAAAACTATTTGTGTCTTTATTTTAGTTTCTTCGTTTTATCAAATTTCCTTTAGAAATGTTGTATTTACAATCTACTGTGGGAAATAGATAAGATCATGGATATGACTAAAGGAAATTTTTTACAATTCATCTAAACAGCTGTTCTTATAACCATGTGACGGCACTTCTGTTGGACTTTTTGTGTTCTACAAATCTGCTAACACCCCCAGAGCCTAGACGTATTCATTCATGTCAAAATTGAGCTATTGCCGTAGCCTTCATAACAATGCCTGGGACATCCTTGACTATTTATTTCGTTTTAATTTTCTCAGTTGTCAAAAACAACACTTGTTCTACTCTTCATACGGCAGCATGAAGAGTAGAACAAGTGTTGTGCATAAATATCTGTAAAAACGATAAATGTTGTAAAAACTTCGAATAGGTTTGGTACATGCATGTAAATATGCAGCCACGCATTTACTTTTGAAACCCGGGTACATTGGCCTATCAAAAATGGGGGTTATAACTCAGATTTGGGTTTTTGAGTACGGTATTTTTACTTGTATTTATTACAAATTTAATTTTTACTAAAAGATTTGAATAAACCAAAGAACAAAACAATTTATTATTTTGAGCATTCGTTCTATTTCAATCAATTACTGAGTTATGGAAATTTGTAAACAAAATACATCGTTTTTAAAGCCCAATATAAGTCGCATAGAAAAAGACAAAAATTTTAATCTTTCTTATTATTTAAAATAATGTGTTAACATTTTTTATACAGCTTCGTATGATTAATTTCTAATAGATTGTGATGAAAAATCTTTTTAGTTTCTAGTAGAAACTCACTACTTACTCATTTTTAATTTTATGGTAAAACGCATAGCGAAATATCTTCCTTAGTATTTGAAATATTGTCTTAAGTCTTACATAATAGATTCATTTAGTCAAGGTCTACAATCTTATAATCTCAATATTTATTTTATTCTTTTATAAAATAAGTAAAGGTTTATAATTTCAAATATTTTTATGCGGGTTTTTTCATATTAAAACTGTGTGATACTTATACGTAAGTTTTGATATGATTGTGTGTATGTAAAATATATTATTTTAAAATAAACCCTCAACAAGTAACACAAAAAGTTGTAATTAATCCGTATCCTAGCTATGTATATAATATTCTCAAAAATTTTGAGGCGATATAAAGCCTAACCGAGGTTCATATTTTAAACCGTTGCCAGCCGTAGCGTGCACAACTATTTATGTTAACAACAAAGAAAACAAGTGTTTTAAGAGCTCTAGCGTAAAGCCATTTATCTCCAAAAATGGGAGGGAAGCCGGAAGTATAAATTGATTTCTTACGCATCAGATACACTTGGCTTTTTATTGTAAATAAAAAAATTATAAAGTAAAATGTTACGAAAATACGACGTTTAAGCATTTTTCGTTACTCTTCTTGTCTTCCTATGTGATTCAACTTTGGCAAAGCAGTTTCATAATCATGATTAATGTATTTATTTTTTGTTTATTTAGTTTTTGTTGATTAACAATACACGTAGAGAAAATATTAAAACTTAAACAGCAGTAATAGCCAAAAACAATAAATAACTGTGTCATAAATGAACTTTATTCGTTTGTGAGCCAAACTGTTTACCATGTGTTTTTTCTGTAACCCGGAAACGACGATTTTGCTGACGATTTAGAGAACTAAAAACTGCTATTTCCGGTCAGTATGATGAAAAGATTATTTTACCCTGTGTAAATTTTCTGACAGTTAGTAATAATGTAGCTCTGTATCCAAGCAAAGCCTTCAAATTAACTTCTAGTAAGTTGGTTGAGTTTGTTGCTTCAATAAGTGCAGAGGTATTTTAAATTTTGAGTTATTTTTATAAATTTCCTATGACATTAGGTAAAAGAAAACTATTCCAATAAGGATCTTTATTGATTATACGTTTCGTAGTACAATCTCAGATATGAATAAAAAATAAATAATTAATTTTTTCTTATTATTACGTAGCTCAATTAACGGTCAATATGCTTTTATAACACAAAATTCAATAATAAACCATGTATTCGTTAGTTGAAGGTTTAATAACTATAAAATTATCAACTAAAATTAACTAAATTTAGTTAATTTGCACTCGTTATAAAATTAGAGTTAATCATATTTTCTAAATTAAAAAACAAAGATGTTTTGGATCGGCTTATTAGGGTTGTTAAGAATGACGGATGAAGTAAAATCTCCATTACAGAATATTTTTTGCTGCAATGTTTGGTTATTAGTTATTTTATCTCACTAATGAAACTTTTCATATGATCATTACTTTTTTAAATTCATTTATAATAACGTTCAATCATTTTATTTTATTATCTCTGTCTTTCTATTCTCAGATAATACGTTATGTAATTCCGTGGTAATCTTATACAGGTTTTAACACGAGATGCAAACTTTATTATTAAAGTGTGTTTTGGTCAAAATAAACATCTTAAACAAGTTAATATACTGCGAATATGTTATATTGTTATGTAATACATATAAATAATAAAGAATTCCATTCTTTTATTCATTAATTTATATCTTCTAAACACTTTAAAGATTTATCGTTCTGTATTGATTCACGTTCTAGTATTTCGCCATTAGCAATATTGTACTTTGATAATTTAAGTTTAAAACGATTTAGATAGCTGAAACATAAAAAAACTAACGTTAATTTATATATTAATTAAACCACAATACAGTATGGGAGCAACTATTTTGCCAGCGTATAAAGTAATTTACAAACATCGTAGGAGCTCCAGTGGAGGGCCATTAATTTAGAAAGATATAAGGGAAGAAAATCTCCACTAAGGATATATTTTTAACATTTTCACCAATGTAGAAACGTGTATTTGCTGTTTTTAAACTTATGAAAGCAAGAAGTACCGTAATATTAAAAATACTACATTAAAAGTGACTTCAAAGAATATCCCTTTTGTCGCTCACGAGTCAAAAACGGTCTTGACATCTTAAGAAAAATATTTTGGAAAAAATTGGATTTTAAATGCCCATTGAATATTGTTCTTCACATTAAAGTACAGTTTTTCAATAAGTAGGTAAGATCAGTTCCATAAAATATGCTTTTGGTCTTCTTAAGTAATCTTATCAAATAATATCACTTGTGGGAAGTTCTTTTGAAATAAAATGTTCAATGCCAATTTACTAGATCAGTAGGTGGTTATTCAATATTTTATTGGACTTTTCCAACGCGTCTATGTTTTTAACTACACAACGTTTCTGGAGGTGGAGAATTCAACTCCTTCCGTTTTCAAGTGATTACCTAATAATTTACATTAAAAACTGAATGTTTAAAGTTAAAGATGCTAATTATATCATTTTGTAGATAACACTATACTTATTTATCATGCACTACACAAATACAATATTGATAACGCAACAAATAACCACAAAACTCTACAGAGTGTTGTGGTTATTTGTATTGACTAGACGCATTGGTCCAATAAAAGATATTGAATAATTAATAACCAACGCCATTATGAATTTTAAAGATTCAGTAGGTTTTCAATAGTGTTTTATTTTAATTTCAAAACATAATTTCACAACACAATATGATCGATTTAATGTCTTAAGTGTTTGAAAGTTAATGTGCTTAAAAGAACGCGTGAACGTAATTGTGTGACCAAATAATGATCATATACATTTATTATATACGACATTTTTTTAAATTTAATATTTTTATAATTATAATTATGTTTTTGATTGTAATTTTGATCAGCATGAAAGACAGAATCAATAATTTCATTGAACACTTTAGATGAGACTAATAAAGCCATAACCTAATTAATTTAATAGCCTGATGGTAAATTACTCCTCTGTCTATGAGAGGAATAATAATCAACTTCACAACTGATTGGTGTGTAATTACTAAAACGGATTTATTTTTTATATTGATATAAATAAATAAATTATAAATTCTGTATTCCCAAAATAAGGTTAATTTCTATCTATTATACTGAGGGAGACAACTCCAATTTTTCAAACCTTACAGATGCCCAGGTGGCTTGTAGTGTACACTTAATTAACTTTCTATTAAATGTGTGGTTTCGAGATGTGGTTCTTAGAATTATTACGGTCACCTGAATTTATATACACTAAGCGATATAAAACCGTTTCATAACAAAAGATTTAGCAGTTACTAATAACGAATAACTACCTAAAATATGGCCAACGATTTTTTCTAGTCAGATCAATCATCTCCATGTCCAAGTATTTTAGATAATGACTTTCATCAAATCTATACCATCTATTTTCAATCTACTCGTATTTCTATTTTCACAAATTATTTTCTAGATTATTATTTGGGTAATTTTCATTATAAATGGGATGAATCTTTAAAAACTAAATGTTTTCCAAGTGAAAACCAACGGATTTTATGATTTTGAAAATTAAATTAAGACAATTAAAAATCTATTAATTTATTAGTTTTAAAAATTTGACTTCCATTTTAGTTTATGTCTAACATATCTTACCCATTACGTAATCTAAGATATATAACCATGGTTTGTAGGATTAGCCGTTATAAAAACTCTTTTACAAATCAGTATTTTATAAATAAACTAGCCAAAGTACCCGTTCTTCGCACGGGTTACAAAGGCTGAAAGGTGTAGGCTCTGCTGATACATTTAAAATATTATTAATTAATTTTCCATTGTTTACAAAATGACAAAACACGAGTGTCTACAACATTTCAAAGTAACATCTGTCAAATATTGGAAGAGGATAAGGATTAACTTAATAGAGACAGTCTTGGAAAAAATTAAAATCTACCATTCCACTATTTCAAATAATTCACTAATTTCGATCCAGCAGTTTATCTGAAAAATCAACTTTATTTCTTCTTCTTCCCGAACTGTCAAAAAATAGTGCAAACGGATGTTGTCATTAGAAAATGTAAACATTGAAACCTAGGACGGTCACAGCAGCTCTTACTTCTTCTTCTTCCCGAACTGTCAAATTTTAGTGTTCACAGCTGTTGACATTCAAGTAATTTTATGTTTTCATTCTCTAAAAATGTAAACATTGAAACTTAGGACGTTCACAGGGCGTAGCCCGAGAGGATTTTAAGGGAACTGATATGCCTATGTGTTGCATGAGTTTAAGATCTACCTTTCTGTAAAATTTCAAACTGTTTGCTTCAGTATTTTTCGCATTTACTTGCCACAACAAACCCACAAACAAACAAACAGACTCCACCTCTTCTTTATAATATTATAGATTAACTAATGGGTAAAATACCCATGGGGTACGGTACACATATTTACTTGATGTTAAGGTTATTAGGAAAAGTCCTTATAAATATTTAGAGTAAACTATTATAAAGAACTATTTGGAATTCATGCAATACTCTTTAAACATAATATCGGTATAAAAAGCTTTACTGTAAATAAATTGGCATACATGATTTTTAAAGGTTTTTCTTTTAGTGGCACTGATGTACAAGAGTAGAAAGATGTAGAAGTAACACATATAAAATAGTCTATGACGGTTTGGTTTAAAAAAATATTTCTAAGAAAAGTAATATTGTTCTACAGTTATTCTTTGTAGTTGTAGTAAAACCACCCGCACATCGACGTGTGCCGGTACCACGCAAGACGTAAATATTTCTTATAAAAAAGTAAAAAATAGTATCCAGGCACATATTTTAATCTTTTGCCCAAATGGTTGATAGTATCTTTTACAACCATACAAAAAACCTATCCTAACCTATATCATTATGTAAGCGTTAAACGTGCAAATAATCACTTCGACAGTTTAATTAATTTGAACTTATATTAAAACTAGTCATTCACAATATTTCAGTCACGTTTAAAGAATGTATTCACCATATAAGCTGTTGGAGCATTTATTGTTTATATAAAAATTTAAAAGTTTTTTTTATAATAATCTAAAAGAAAGGATTTGGAAAGAAAAAAGGTAGAAGTCCCGGCGTCCGCCTCGTAAGTGGTGCCTTTGCTGTAACAGAGATTTATTTCCCCTCGCGCTTTATTTATATCTTTATCAACGAATGGTGGTATTTTCTTCCTTTACTTAATACCTTTTAAAAATATAAATGCATGTAATAGTTTTTACTAACCTGTTATTACAGAATTCTTAATTTTATCAACCTACTTAGTAAATACGCTAGTTACAGTACAAAAATTCTCATAAAGTAAATAAATAATGTAATAATATATTAGAGTTTTTAGTAATCTTTCGTTAAACATCTATTGCTTGTAAACTTAATTGTAATTTTTTTTAAAGACGTCTTAAAGTACACTTGAAAATGGGAACATCGTTTCCGAAACTAGTAGTGTTAAAAAGAACATTGGATTGAAGACAGCAGGTATTATAACCTTAATCTAGTTTATTTTAATGTTATAAAACAGTTTTAAGGAAAAGCCTTTTTCTGGTTCACAGAAATATTTATCGAATTTCATTAATTTGACAGTATTGCAGTTTTACTCAGAAGAACAAGCAGTCATTAACAACATAGTATGTCTATGAGTGATTTGTTCTATCAAGAATAAAACTTTGAGAAATTATAATTACTTTGTAACAAAGGGATTAAAAATATATTTTTTTTTACATTTATGTAACAACAGCCTAGTTGAGTTTGTATATTTTATTTTTTTAAATATATAAATGTATATTAAATTCTAATATTCATCAGTGAAACAATAATTATAAAATATGATTAGTAAACAAAACATTAATTAGGAGAAAACCCAGACATCAAAGGATTATTACACTTTTCCATTTGATCAGCTCAAAAGTTGGGATTTAATTTCTTTTGACTGATCTAAAATTATGAGATCGCAGATTCATTATATTGTTTTGATTGCCTAAAAACCAGAATGTTTTTCTAAATTTAATTAAAGCGTAATTTAAAAACAAAGATCAAAAGATACATTTGAATCACATCACACACTAATAACTGGAATCACATTCTACATAAAGGTCAAATTTTAACAAATATTTAATATAATTTTCACAATGTAAATACTAATATTGTTTTTCAATTGAAACTTATATTATACTTTTTTATATCCCTTGTGTTATAGTTATTTCTCAATAAACAATCTTTTAAATTTTTATCAAAAAAGGAACTACTTTGAAATAAATTTTATTATTTATTTAATTGCTCACAGCATCATAGCATGAAAATTACTTCATTCAAAATTAAAATTATGAATTTTTTTAGATTTTATGTACTGTCTATTTGTTTGATTTTTAAAGTATTTTAAATAAAATAAATATATATTTAAATGAGTTATTCCAAAATTGTTGCCTTGTAAAATTCTTCTAAAATATTTGTTGTTATTGAGGTATTCTGAAAGACACTATTCTCACAGAGCAAAGAAAGTAAATATACTTCAACCACAGACGTACAATGTCAACGGGTTCCTTCGGTCGTCATTACTCGTCCCTAGATCATTACAGGACATCATTACGTGAGTCATTACTAGGGCCAGGCTATCCTCTATACACTCCAGGATGTGACGTCACAGCGGTGATCGCCGAGGTATCAAGGGATGTCTCTCCCTCGGGTAGACACGTTTCTCCATAATCAACAACTGATCGCTAAAAAAACTAAAAACTAAAACAAAGAATTATTTGTACTGTCTATATTAAGAATACAGAAGAATGTCTTGTGAAGTTCAAATATGAACGATTTTGTAACAAAAAGGTCTCCGGAAAACATTTCCTAATGTTCAATAAGATAGACTATGTAAACATAGAACCTATAGAACTATATAACCTATAGAACTATATAACCTATAGAACTATAGAACCTATAGAACTATATAACCTATAGAACTATAGAACCTATATAACCTATAGAATTATAGAACCTATAGAGCTATAGAACCTATAGGTCCAACGGCCCTCACGGACTACGGACGAAGATTCCACGGTTAATAATGCAATTGAAATTATGGTTCAATCTAGCAACCTTTGACTTACTGGGCCACCACGGTAATTCTGAGCTACTAGATATGTATTGATAAAAATAGTTATTTCTTAGGACTCTTAATCAGAATATACCTAGGTATATATTTTTTAACGATCGAAAATAGAAGACAAAATAGTATTTTTCGGCACTAGGAGCAAAAGTTGGCGTTTTTCGGAGTTTTGTATTAAGCGGCATAAAGGAACTTTACCTACTCAGAGCAATGAACGACGTTTTTATCATACTACTAACGATATTGAGGTGATAGTATAAAATGAAATGTTATATTTTTAGAATTTACGAAATATTTGTGAACATGTATGACTAATATCATGAAACAAACAGTTACGTAATTGTGACAGCATATCAATTTAAAAATATTTCTAGGTTAACTTTTTTAATTGAAATTATTTTAGCTCAGCGCTTTGAAAAAATAACAAATGATTAAAGTTGTAAGTGCTTTGTGACATATGTAAGTGTATGTCACATATATGATTTTTACCAAAAATAAATCACAAAACACAGATAGTAAATGTTTAGTTTTACCTGAGAAATGGTACATAGCATTCAAAAAAATAACCAAAATCGTTATATTAAGGTTCAATTGCGTTGAAAAAAATCAAAATGGGGGAGAAAAATTAGTTTAATCCTTAGCTGACTAAGGAGCGGAAGTTTTGTGTCCGACACGGTCTTTGACAAGGACTTACAGTGTCTAGTGTTTTGTGTCTGTAGAAGGACTCTTTCTCTTCCAACCTTACTTTTATATTACACTATTGAAAAGTCAATTTATGTCACCTGCAAGTGCAGGTGACATAAATTGACAATTACTGAAAACTGAAAACCTAAACTGAAAATTGGTTTAAAAAGCCTCCTAAGTAGGAGGTTTTTTCAACCAATTGGGTTGTAGCAATTTGGAATTAATTTTTTAACCCTTGGAATGGGTTACCATCATGATTGAATTTACTTGAATAAGTAAGTGGTGTTTCAAAATTTCAAGAAAATATAAATAAATTCTTTATCATGAACAAGGCGAAATTTAGTAGCATTATATGTTTAAGCAGTTCATTTTTATAGTAATTCCGTGAAGCTGAGAAGAAATACATAAATAAAATATCCCTTGTTCAAGTTTATCATTGTAAAACTTTAAATTGGTTTTGAATCTTTCCGTTCTTAGAATAAATAGATCAAAAGGAACAAGCAAACGTCAAAGATTGTTATTTGTATCTCGCAATGTATACAAATACCAACGGGTTTAAAATGAATTCTCCTCCTCTAACAATATAACATTGCATCGAGAGGTTCAATTTGAAACATTCCGAACAATCCATTGCACACCACATTAAACAACCGGGCGTGTGTGAAAAATCTGCTGGGAATCTCTTGTTCACTAATCATTTCACTTTTTTAATCGGAAAAACTTTTACGATGAAATTTATAATTTCACTCACATTTTCATATGTGTTTTAAAATTTCGTTAAATATAAATTGCCAAACCAAATGACCAATACATATCTGAAACATTGGTTTAAATTTGTAGTCAATTTTAAATAAATAGGTTTTCGTTTATTTCTCATTCATCATTGGAGATGAACAAATTTGTCTTTTGATTTATGTCTAGAACCTTCCAACTTTACTAGATAAAGACACTAAAATATTTTTTGTATTAGAGATACTTACTATTTTGTCCCAATAATTCATTTTAATTTTGTAAAAATCAATGTTTGCAGAGAACTAAAACTTAACTGTATCATATAACTGTATAGTTCAGTGTCGTACTCTATTCTGAATTGAATTTCTTATGGTATTTAAATTTTTTGTTAGTTAATGTTAATTATCCTATTTAAATAAATACTTAATTAAAACTGTTTATATGTTATATAAACCAATTTATTTATACATAATACTTTTTTCATATGATTAATCAATTTGTACAATGCCCATGTTTGTATTAAAATGACCTGTTTCAGCGAACTGATATATGTGTAATTTTTTAATAAAATTAACCTAATGTTTAATTAAATAATCTGTTTACAAAAAATATTTATAAGCTTTATTGTTTCAAAAATACTCATCACATTTCTTTATATAAAACAATTTGACAAGATTTTTAAAGATTTAAACTGATTAGGAAGTTTAATAAAATTCAGTTAAAAACGTTAAAAGGGAAAATTTATTTTTTCGTCCATATATAAAAAATGTTAACGACAATGACGATTAAAATATTTTCCACTGTTGTCGTAATTTTTTAATATACTAATTTAATAAAATCTGAAAAAAATTTTATAATTTAATTTTTAACTTAATTTTTAATTATATTTTAAATTTATCTTTTGACTTAATATTCTTGTTATTATATATTTCAGACTGATTTTTATGGGATATAATATATCTAGATATTTCTTGTAATTTTTCAGATTAACAGTTCTATAATTACTTCTGTTAAATATATTTAAATTTATATAAATACTATGGATTCTTATAATAGCAGTAATCTATAAAAATGAAAACTTCGAAAATTATATCATAATAGTCTAATTGATATAAACATTTTATTCTTTATATTAAAATTTACAATACTTTTATTATAAATACATCTTATACAAACGAGAGCTAAACAATCAATGTCAAAATAGTTAGGATGAAGTAAAAACTCACGTCTTCCAAAATTATTTAATATATTTACACTTACTATTATAATTATATACAACGGTAAATATATACAAAAGTTGTTAGATGGGCAATCGATTTGGTCCAGTTACACCGAGAACGAGATAAACCATAAGAAGGAGATAACAACGATCAAAATGATAGCACAAGCTAACGGGTATCGCCTCTCACTAATACATGAATTAGGTAAAAATGTATTAAGAAAAAAAATCAAGACCGGATTAGAAGCCAGACAACACTACAAAACGAAGGTGAGGCAGCCAATAAATTTGCAGTTTTTAATTATACATGGGAAAACACTCAAAGAATTGCAAATAAATTTAAGAAGTATAGAGTTTCAACAGCATTTAGGACACAGAACATATGGATATAATACTACACACAAAAATTGAAAACTCCAATAAATTCAACCAACCAGGAATATACAAAATTGGATACAGAGACTGCGATAACATATACATAGGCCAGACCGTCAATTTCATAAAAAGGTATATAAAGTATATATCACAATAGAAGAATGGAAAACCGAAGAGATCAAACATTGTTAAACACTTACTATAAAAAGGACAACCTAACAACAATCGATGAAGACCTCAAGATTATCAAAACTTGTAAAAAAGGAAATGGATTGAATGCATGGAAAGAGTTATTTATTTGTTGAGAAAAATGTAAAGATAAAACAAAATTAATGAATGAACAAATACATTTTGATTCTGCAAGAACGTATAAAAATCTATTTCCGGAACTCAGCCAGCCAATAAATGCTACCTATGACGCCATGACAGGAACTTCCGGAAGCCAGTAGTATTCAAGCAGGGACGCCATCTTGTTTCTTTTAGTCTCCATTTGGGCCTGATGATGTTCGGTGAAATGAGACTTTGAATTCTCTTAAAAGATAATAATTATACAATATGGCGAATCCACTTGAAACCCAACTAGATTATACATGACTAATTTACAGTAATTATAAATAATTTATAATTACTTGAGTACTCGATCCCAGACTCAAAAAACCTATAAATAAAAGTATAAAACCATACAAGTTTGTTTATACGAAATATAATACGGTGAAATCAATACTTTCTCTTTGTATGTCGTATAGGAAGTAGAAAGTAAAATCTTGGGCTGCATGAATATTTTTCCGGAGAAGCTAGTAACCATAACATTATCTCCAGCTCCGGAAAATCTTATCTTCCTTTCATTTACCGAGATAATAGAAAGTCCCGTGTTGACGTCTCTTCAGGAAACAACACTTTAATAAAACTGAGGTTTCCTTCTCTACTGCTTTTAACGCGTTAACACATTTTTGTTGTTCGGGATACAGCTTTTCTTTAACAGCTTCGCACATCAATCTTAATCAAGTGAGAAAATCATATTTTGAAATGAAGTAAGGGTTGTTTCTGACAAAATTTTAAATAGTAAATATATTTAATAGCAATTAACTATTAGCTCATAAGCTTTAAAGCATATACTACTATATTTTTTTAAATTGTAGTTAATTTATAATATTGTTATTAAGGGCTGTACTGACGACTTGTTTGAACATTCCTTTCCGAATCCTTTCTCCTTTTCCATACCTTATGCCCTTCACAATTATATCTGGTACAAATACATTCTCATTTAACCCACTTTTTACGTCCTTAAAAGGAGGAAAAATTAAATTTTAAGTACTTTAAGAACTTTTAAAACACCATAATACTACCTACTACAGTTATGAACATAGTTAATTTGTTCATGGACAAATACTTTAACTGTGTTGATGATATTAAAGTTATAAATGTTAAATTGTATAGCTGAGATTAATAGTTTTTTCGTTGAAATTGAGACGAAGTCTATACACAAATAGGGAATAGGGCTATAGAGGAAAGTTAGTTCCCTAGAATATTATGATATAAATTAAAAATGAAAATCTTTTGAAATGAAGTAAAACTATGTACTTTATGAAGGTTGGAACTCCTTTTGAGATACTTTTTATTCATTTGGCTCTTTAAACGACGTTATTCAACAGCGTATAAGTGATTTGTAAAGTATTGTTAAAATTGATGAATATTTTAACTTATAGTATAAAGAAAATAAGATCAGGTAAGTTTACCATTTGAAATGGCGACCTACCAAGGTAGGTATTTTTAGCCAAGTATGAATGAGAATTGTGTGTAGGATGAATGTGGCACGATCTTGAAATCTTATTACTGACTAAGGCCGACATGTTCCTTAGACAAAACTGTAAATCAATAGCCTAACAGTAAATGGCATATATAAGGGACCTAGAGTCCGAACAACTGACTCTGAATTACGAACTGGTCTATTAATAGTCCGGACGTTAATCCACACAAGAGAACACTACACCCACTGACCATCGCTCACAACTATCCACAATTCGTGAACTCCAAGTAGCTGGATTACAGGATACATTTGACAACAAAATCGACGTTATTTTACCAACTTAAAAATTTTATAAAATTATATAAAATTCTTGTATCGATACTTGTATTTTGTTGTAGATCAAATATTTTTTATCATTTTTTTAAAATAAACTACCTGGTTCATCTGTAATGATCATAATAGTCATTGAGGATACACAGAGGTATATACAGTACAAAGGATCATGAAGTTTGCCAAGTTGCTGTTCCTGAGAGCTCCCCCAGGGAAATGTGCAACTGGACGTGTTTCGACAACGAGCCTTCCACAAATTCCGATTTTTATATAAACAGTATTTTTAGTAAACAAAATTTCATATGTGTGCTAATACTAAACATTTTTAAGTCATAATATGTAAACAATATCTTCCATTCCCTACACCATTCAGATTTTCCAGGTAGATTTAAAAGTTTTCTTTAAAAGTTTTTTAAAAAGTTTGCATGATTCATAAATATTGAATTTTGCATGAAATAATTCAAATTAACCTTTCAATGATTAGACCTGAAGTGGTTCATATTCTATTTCATATGAATTTACACAGTTAGGCCACTCACAGTCAATACATTGACCATAGAGGATTCCACGGTTTAAGCTGGATATGTCTTCAGCTTAGTAAACGCTATTGTGGAGCGGCCAGACCATAATTGGCTTTCAAGTATTTAAATTTTAGGCCTTCAGCTTTTGATCTGGTAATACTAGGCCGTTGAATCATTTAAACTTCTCTCCAGTGTACGACTTTGATAAAATATTCTTTTGTAGTAGGCCTACATATACTGTAGAAAAATTATATCGTAAATAGTAAATAAAAAGATAAATTAAATAATAGTATTATTAAAATATCTAACAGTTATAAAATGTTGAGTTTTTAAGAAACTATCGAATATAACAATGTACAATGTTTAGAACGACAGGTGGATAAACTAACAGTTAGCTTTTAAAAAGCTAACTGATATAGTTTTGATATAGCTAACTGTGATATAGTTAAGTAACTATATCACATATTTAGTGTATTTGGGTCAATTTTGGAAAGTTATCGGTTTTATCGAAATATCTTTACCGGGGTCTGAGGTACAGAAAATGCTTCATTCGATAATTCACTCCTAGGGTATAATACTGACGATCCCCAATCGTATTATATTATTATAGAATAGCTTTGCTCGCTGGCGGCTCCCTTCCCAATCCCTGTAGTTGTCGGCTTATAGTTGATGTGGTTTCTGATTTGAATAAAAATGTATATATAGTGTTCTACATTACTCACACCACACATCGACATGGATACACAATGTCCTACTTTATCATTGAACTGTTTACTGTAACACAACACACTATGTTTTATCCAGACTCATAAAACCAAGTTAAAAAATATTCCGTTAAACCATTTTTTTTAAATAGACAATATAAATTTGTTATTTTATTTATGTATTATTTCTCTAGTGTATGTTAATTACTAATTGTGGTGTAGGGAAGGTGTGTGTGAAATTTCAGATTACTGTGTACCAAAATAACGTAGCTCAGTTGCGAAACGTGCATGAAAATGTCAATTTTAAAAATATTAACACTAACTAAGGGTGATTGAGGCGAAATATGAGAAAAGTCAAGAGACCAAAGTCGTAGGTCTTAAGAAATTGAAGTAGTAAAGTCCCTTCCGTTTTCCGATAGGATCTTTCCTTATAGCCAAAATAAGTTTAAGATTTTTATATAGAAATTATAAAAATTAAGAATTTCGATGTCTTTAGAGTAACCCTTTAGGAAATTCCATAAAAATTTCAAGTTTCGAGCTCATCAGGAAGTCAGTTTTTTGAGAGGTTTAGTAAAACCCTGCAATTAATGAAACCTAATGGTTGTATGGTAAAACTGTTAACATTTATTTATGGGTAGTAATGTAAAATTACTATATTTGGCAATCTTCCTGTTGGTTGTAGACGAAAGGGAAGTTCCATTCCAAACTTCATAGTACTTCTAAAAGTGTGTTAGAATTTGTATCACCAGTGAGTGAGTGAGTTAAACACAATCGTATAGTATTTAGGTGAAACCTACTGGTAAATGGTAAATGTTGAAATAGAACGTAACAGTAGACTTAGGATCTCAGCCGATATTACTGCTAACCATGCAAGAACAGGTCACCCCAAACTTATTTGTTTGATCAGTTGTCGGTCGTCCCATAAGTGGACAATACCCTCCTACATCACACACCTTGTCATGTCACTAGACCAAGATGAGCTATCCAGGAGTTTTTGATGAGCTCATTCGAAGTGAAAACTTTACGCTCTAACACTAACATAATGGAGTTCAAACTGTAACTATATTATAGGGTTACAAACTATGTCACTATTCATTACTGCCTCAAATGAAAACAGAAAGATATTTACAGTTTCATTATGCATGTCGTATAATTTATCGTAATTAGTTTAGCAACCAGGTAAGTTAACGTGAGATAATTTGATGTATAGCGTAAGTTATGAAATTGAACTAGCTCAACAATTAAGAAACGCTTAAATTTTAATTTTACATACAATAGATCAAATTTACATTTTAGTGTTTCTTAAAAAAGTTTTTGGTTATGGAAAATCTTAGAATTTAATCTGATTTTTTTATTTTATATTGTTTATATTAATTACATTTATTTTCTTTTACATTTAAAAACACGTCTTCACGATGACTTTATCGTGACAAAATGACAAAATCTAGATATATTTTACTAAAAGTATAAGGGAAAACTTTGCCTCAACTCGATGTTTAGTTTTGAGAATGTCTTTTGTTTATAGGTCAGACTGAACTGAACCTTAAAATAAATTGTTAGTTGTGTTATACTTAGAACTTAGACTTAAACTGGGACGGTGGCGACGTCCTGTAATCCAGCTACTTGGAGGTCATGAATTGTGGATAGTTGTGAGAGATGGTCGGTGGATGTAGTGTTCTCTTGTGTGAATTAACGTCCGCACTATTGAATACTACGTTAATCCACAAAGACCATCCTCATAATTAGACCAATTCGTGATTCAGAGACCGTGGTTCGGATTCCACGTTAAACTGTAGGTCCATTAATTGACATCGGCTGTTGGGCTATTAATTAACAGTCCTGTCTAAGGAACATGTCAGCCTTAGTCAGTAACAAGACTACAAAATCGCGCCACAATCATCCTACATTCATTCCTCATTCATACTTGGCTTAAAATACCTACCTGGGTAGGTCGCCATTCCAGTTAAAAGTATAAAGTAAGTATAAAGTATAAAAAGTATAAGTAAGAACGTTCTTCGCTATGAAAATATTCAAGTGTCAGTATAACTACACTGCACTCGTGCTCGTGAACATGAGCCACTTTCTCATCCTCTATGTATGAGACGACACGTTGAGAGGGAACACACGGAATAATATCAAGTGCTCTCCTCTTGGACGGTGAATATATTACAGCAGCTAGCTATGTTTTATAAAAAATATTTTTATGTAAATAATATTGAAAAAAATGAACTGAAATCTAAGCTAATTTTAGTAAATTTGCTTTCAAAACTAACGGATTTCTTCACCAGATTCCAAGGACTTATATTATTCTTTTTTTGAATTGCATTGTTGGAGATGGTGGAGCTTCACGACTTTTCGGGATCTGGAATCTGATCCCATCCTCAGGTGAACTAATAACTAAAACATAGCACGATTAATTAACACATAATCCGGACCAAACCGATATAAAGCTGAAAACATAAAAGTTTAAAGCAGTAAAAAAAAACTTACAAACTAACCATTCACTAACCATTACACACAAAAGAAACCAAACACGTCCGCTCGTCACGGAGACTCAAAGACAACTGAAAGGAGTGGGCGTGTCCCACCGGAACCGGAAACAAAATGGCCGCCGCCAAAACCCTAAATCCAGGCGAAACACGTCCAACAGTATTTATTATTACTTACTTACTTACTTGAATACTTGTTGCCTGCATCCATGACCGACATGGTCGGATAGATTGCGTTAACTATGTTTAAATAAAAATAACACACAACACCTACACACAGTAAAAACATGACGGACGTGACTAGATGGGGTTTTCTGGGGCAAAAAGCGGCCGCTCATCCAACTCATCCAGCCTATAAAGGGGTCTATTATTATTATTTTATATTCAAATGCAAATCCTTCCTAATGTACATGAAAAGTTGCAGTACAAAGTTAACTTTACAGAAGAAAAAACACATTATTTTTACAATTTTATGCTTAAAACAAAAATCTAATGCCCCTTACGAGCTTTACTACGAGTTTGCATACCATGAGAATTTTGTTTCGGATTTATATGAATATCATTTACAGATACGTTATTTTCCCTATCCTTAAGTTCTTTGCTAAGAATTGGCAGCCACAATGGCCGGATCTCAACTGAAGATTGACTAAAGATTGATTGTTTCAAGCAGTCATAAAAGTTACTAAAAATACCAGGAAACTATAGTCACGCACATAAAAAACGAAACACGTCACAAAGGAAGATGAACTAGATTTTGCCAGTGGAAGCATCCTTGGAGCTCGGCAACACTACCAACAAAACAAAATGAAAAAACGTCCGTGGCAAAACCCTGAAATAAGGACACAACCTGTCTATCTGTTTTGACATAGATGTGTTTTAGCTCTGGGGAGGTGTTGACAATCCGTCAGACCGTAAATTTAAACTGTGACGTCACATAATTATAATGACAGCTGTATAGATGAACTAACCCAATGCCACAGAGAAGTACAGTACATACAATCATTTTAACTTTCTGTTTACCTAATGTCTCCCACGAGCCTCGCTGCAGGTTTCATACCATGAAAATTTTGTTCCGGATTCATATTATTTCTATCTATTCTTTGGTTTTCCCATCTCTTAGTATTTTGTTAATAACGTCTTGGTACTTTGTTTTTCTAATTGTTATGGAAAACATCCACAGTTAAAATCTAAAGGACTATTCCTTTAGTTGTAAACGTATCAGAAAAGTCTAATAAATATATTAGAAATGAGCGGTAGAGATTAAATAGACAACACTGAAAATGCAGCTCTTTCAGAATCGCATTAAAAAAAAACTAAAATAAAACTAACGCTACCACAAAATGAAGCCATTCTATCTGAAGCCATCCAGTGAGATGCTTTTGACATAGGGACAGAAAATTAATTCTTTATACTTTAATTAAAGTACCGTTTTTCACACGTAAAAAATGGAGAATGATACATAATTTTGAGTTTAACGTTCACTAATTTTCGGTGATGTAATTCACCAGAAGTTTCCAGATTCAATCATTCACTAACTTTTCGATCAGAATTTATGTTAAACTATTATTTCTTTTTTTGTGTTAAAATGTAGTGTAAACAGATTTTGACATTAATGTAAACATTGCATCATAGGACGTTCACGGCAGCTCTTTCTTCTTCTTCCCGAACTGTCAAATTTTAGTTTCCATTTATATTGATATCCTTTGAAAAAGTAAACATTGAAACCTACATCGTATTTTAAGGATGATAATGCTTATGAGTTGCATGAGTTTGAGATCTACCTTGGTGGAGTGTTTCAAACGGGTTAGTTCAGTATTTTTCGCGTTTAGTTTCCACAACAGACTTAATAAACGAACATACAGAAACCACCTCTTGTTTATAGATTAATATAGATACAACTAAAATAAATAACTGTAACTAATAAATAATTTGGCCAAAGATACAGATCTACAATATCAAAATCCAACATGAATAACTTAACTTTAATAATCAAAAACAGTTTCAAATCTAATAAAATTTATTTTTTGAAAAAATTAGTATTGTTTAAGTTTTAACGAAATTTTCTTTAAAATAGCAGTTGAAATGGTTAAAAATTGTTTCTAAAACTATAATAGATAGGGTTTGTCCATTGTTTGTTCAGAATAAGGCAATACACAGACCTGGTTTAAATATTAACAGGCACAGGTCACATGAACTTAATTGGTTCGTGGCGAGCAAGCTCTCGCTGTACAAGTTTATGTTAGAACAAAAGATTACTCGTTTTTTACTACACGTTACTTTTAAACCTATTTATTTATGTAATTGAAAAGTATTAGATAGTTATTTATAATTTTTAAAATTTTATTTTATTTTGTTCAGTAAATATGGCGGTGTTTCGATGGATATTTATTCAGAATTTCATATTTATGTATTATATGTGTCATATTTTAAAAACGTTTAAGTATAAAAGGCATTAGGTTTAGAAAAAAAACAGTAAAAGAAAATTAATGATGACAAGATTTTGATAAGGAACGAAAAACACCCAATATGTAATAAGTTCATAGGTATATTGTAATATGTTAACAATAATTATTCTTGTTTGGTGTCTATATAAAAATAAACGGTACCAGTGGACTGACACATACTTTCTCCCTTAAGTAAATTGAAAAAAAGACAATCTGTAATAAAACTATTGTGTTCTACAAAGTTAATCCAAATATCATTTAATAATTTATTGTTTCAAAAATAATCATCCAATTTCTAAAAATAAAAACAAGAGACAACGTTAAATTAATTGTTCAAATTGTATGGGGGGAACCCCCCCCCCCGGTAATACCAAGCTTTTTTGAGCTGGTTTTGTTCGGTGATTTGACCTTACGCTTCATACCAAGTTTCATGGAAAACGGTTGGAAAATAAGGAAGAAATTGATTTTTTAATATTCTCCATAAGAATAACATTGGGCGCTTTCAGACAACGTACTGCGTTTATCGTAGACAGTAAATTTAACTTTTCTCTGGAACCGTTAGTCGTAGACAAATAATTCAAAATACTAATTTGTTTAGTTTTTTAAGCTGGTTTCAATGGTGCCAGTCAAATTATACTTTACATTTATTCTTTTCGCTGAAAATTTAAAAATTTGAATTTTTTGACATTTAAAAGCCCATAACTTTTGAACCGTCATTTTTACAGACATGCGGGTGGTGTCAAATTATTTAGTACTCTGTGCACTATAAACTATCAAATTTTAATCAAAATCGTTAGAGCCGTTTTTGAGAAAATTGGATTTTTCACGTTTTTTAAGGGTTTTTAGGGGTGAACTACCCTTAAAAATAAAAAATTCAAAAAAATGAAAAAAACGCCTGGAGATACGGTGACTATATATATACATGCCAAATTTCATCTAAAACGGACCAACGGGGTAGGCTGTGGCACTGTACACATCCAGACACACAGACACACGGACGGACAGACATCACGTCAAAACCCACTTTTTTGGATTCAGGGGACCCCAAAACGGATATATCCACCCTCAACTCAAATTCAAAAATTTTGACGAAAACAATACTTTCTCCATATACTATGTATAAGGGGAGAAAGTAAAAATGGTGTCTATATTTATATAAAAAAAATCTCAATGTGAAACAATGTTTTGCTACTGAATTCACAAATATAGTGGCCTTACGTCGAGGAAACCACGAACCAATTAGTTCAGTGTAGTGCATAAATTAACTTGGGTTCCAGTCCCAGTTATAAATCAGCAACAGTACTGACAAATGTTAATTAATGTATTTGTGATTTTGGGTTCAGAAATTAATCTAACTCAGACTAGACATGGGTTTTTATCAAAATCATCCCCATACTTTTGTAAAAAATATATATGAGTACGAGAAATTTTAGAAAATTTTTTTTGCTTAAAGTAATTTTAAAGTAATTAAAAATAAAATGAAATAAATTTGTTCGTACAGTTTAATCCTACAATGTTATAGGTTTACAGTTTGATATTATTGATTTTATTATTTGTTTATCATTGTTTGATTCTTTAACTAAATGTCTTAACTACTTTGAAAAGTTTTGTACAATTTGAAGAGAAAAACTTTAAAAGTTTGTAATTCATGGGTAGCCTTTATACGAAAAGTTGAAAGATAAAACAGTATTGTAGGACATAATTTTCTAGCAGCCATAAAGGTCACTTTAATATCGCCACTGCTTTAAGATGACTTTAAATCAACCGAGAACTGTCTTCAATTGCAAACTTCCATAATAACTTAAATTGCCTTTAAACTGGTTTAAACCTAAGATAATTTTAACATTATTCTTAAATTTTATTAATTTTAAATTACCGGATTTTATATAAACGGTTGCAGTGGACTGACACATACTTTCTCCCATAAAATTAAAATAAAAAAAAACTAAAAATGTAAAATAAAAATAACCTTTAAAAACTATCATATTATTTAAAGTTTATAAAGTTTATCTAACTATCATTTAAACGTTTATCGTTAAAAATAATCATACAATAACGAAAAATTAAGAGAAAATAAGTTCAATTAATTAATTGTTAAAATGTTTTTGGGCATTACCCGCCCGCCACCACGGTAATGGGCCTACCTTTTTAGTGAGTTGATAAATACGTTTGTTTAAGAACGATATAGGGTCGGTAATGGGGTAGGTGTGTGCGACGACGACGCCGATGGCGATGCTGACGCTGACGCTGACGCCGACGCCAACGCTGACGCCGACGCCGACGCCGACGCTGACGCCGACGCCGACGCCGACGCCGACGCTGACACCGACGCCAACGCTGACGCTGACGTGCTAACGCTGACGCCGACGCCGAAGCCGATGCCGATGCTGACGCCAAACGCCAACGCTGACGCTGACGCCGTCGCTGACGCGTTGGGACGACTGACGCTGACGCACGCTGAAGCTGACGCCGACGCTGATGACGCACGACGCCGACGCTGACGCTGACGCCGACGCTGACGCCAACGCCAACGCTGACGCCGACGCTAACGCTGACGCCGACGGTTGGGACCCATAAGTTTATGCTAAAAAATCATGGATTATGTGTTTATCATGGCAGCAAACCTGCATACTCTTTTCCCATGTTAATCATATGGAGAATAGGCAAACTCCTTTATTTATGGACAGATGTTGATGAAAGTTTTTGATGGTATAAATGCATACTCTCAGTGTTCCTCATAGCTGCAAACCAGCTCACTCTTTCCCATGTTAATCTTATGGAGAATAGGCAAATGATTCTCATGTTTATCGACAGATTTATATTATATTATTGATTTGGAAATTCGCTGAGTACGCAGGTCTGCTGCGACGGAGGGGTATTCTTTTTCTATAATCATTCTTGGTTTTATTATAATTTTACAAAAAAATGCTATCTTATCGCGCGTTTTCATATTTATTTTGGGATTTTTCTAACGTTCATTATCTCACACATGTGTTTGTTCGATGAGGCATATATTTAGAGAGCATTCTACTACAATGCGTATACAATTAACTGAAAATTTAGGCCTGCATAACTCTATAATCAGTAAACTTTGACCTCAACAAGTAACCAAAACAATTTCAACTAGTTAGCCTAGTATTTCCTGGACTTAACTAGAAGGTAACTAATCAGCGGCTTCTAAGTTAGCTGGGTTACAATAAATAAGATTTGTGCTGTTGAATAGAAATTTTATCTGTCTAGATTTATTTTGTAAACCATAATTAAGTATTCCAAACCATAATCTCAAATTTGTAATTTAAATGTAATGTGTATAAAACTTCTACATAAAATGCTGTTCATTTAGAAAAAATAGATGTAACAATTATAAAATAACATAATATTATAATATGTATTGTTATTGTATATTGTATATAAAATAATATTATAAATAACATAAACTTATTCGTTGTAATATAAACTAAATAATATTGATTCGTCAACTGTTTGTTTTTAATTCTATCAAATCTTTAAACTACAAAGACAGCTGATTATTACCAGTAGGTTATTCATTGAAAACTGAATCAAAATGCGAGTAATATCGCGTAAAAAAGGTGTTTTAAATGCTCGTCACTTACTTTTCAAGGGGCGGCGGGCGATTTCAAGCATTTACAAACCCTCTCTGGAATGTAGAGAATACATGAAATAAGTTTCATTGTAATGAGTTCTCCTGTTTTTTTCGGGGAAGCCGACGTAAAATTCCTCCTGGAGCGTCACAGACAAACTGACAAACAGACAAAAATTGAGATAAGACCGGTTTCGGCTTCTCTAACGCACGAAAAGTAAAAATAACTAAAAAATGAATAATTCTGAGCAATGTACAGACAAAACTCTAATTTTATTTATATAGATATGTGGCTAAAATGTTTCTGGGTGTGAGATTTAAAAAGTAGAAAGCGGTTTTGAAAGCCAATGCAGCCCACCCTAATCGTCTATTGTTATCTGCTGCGACAAAACAGCCAGGGTCCAGACCGTTTAACTGTGGCCATTTGCCTTAGACAATTAAGCCTTTGTGTATTCTCAGTCACGGTTTAAAAACTCCCCTGATCGAAATATTTTAACAATGGAAAAGAATAATAATAATACCTTAACTGGCTACACGAATTGGTTACATTTTATCTATATAATTAAAATTAGAGTTTTGTCTGTACATTGCTCAGAACTATTCATTTTTTTAGTTATTTTTACTTTTCGTGCGTTAGAGAAGCCGAAACCGGTATTATCTCAATTTTTGTCTGTTTGTCTGTGACGCTTCAGGAGGCATTTTACGCCGTCTTCTCTGATAAAACGGGAGAACTGATTACAATGAAACTTATTTCATTCATTCTCTACATTCCAGAGAAGGTTTGTAAATGCTTAAAATCACCCGTCGCTCCTTGAAAAGTAAATAACGAGCATTTAAAAACCTACTTTTACGCGATATTACTCGCATTTTGATTCAGTTTTCAATTAATAATCTACCGGTAATAATCAGCTGTCTTTGTAGTTTAAAGATTTAATATAAATAAATCAAAACAGCTGTCAAATCAATTTTAGTTCTTTTACATATGTCATTGATTTTAAACTCATTTCGAAATCATACTATATTAAAAAATTATTTTAACGTATAACTAATTATAATAATGGTATAAATGTTCTAATCTATTTAATTATAAAGTAATGCTAAATAATAAAGCTGGGTATTGATTTGATTTTCTTTGTACTGATTTGTTTAGGATTTCAGGTTTACATTTTGGTGTGATGATCTATCTTCTTTAAACTGAATCCTTCAACCCGTACAAAGGACGGGCTTAGTGCTAGTACTAGAATAAAACACTCATATTTATTTTTTTATACATAAAATTTATCTTGACAGACACTCTTGCCACCAATTCTGCTAGACAATTCATAGCAAATTATAAATATCAACTACAATTTTAAAAGAGTAATTCATTGGTCAGTAAGGGTTGAAAAAAATTAGACACATTAGAGCTATAAAATGTTTTAAAACAACGTAAATAGAGAGAATTGGCTTTGTTTAATATTAGAGTTCCTGAATTATATCAGATGACAAGATGAAATGTAATAAACACCTGCTCATTGTTTTACAAGAGACTTTCCAGTCTTAGATCGCTTTCAATTTCAGGATATATATTTCCTACTCCACAGAATTGTTTTCTTGTGTTTTTAATTAACAGAAGTAATGGACTATCTTAACATTTACCTCAATATATTTGAAACTAATCGTTGAATATTAGTATAATTTTTTTATGTATCAGTTATACTTTATCATGAAAGAATTGTTATTGAAGGTACCAGACTATAAAGGACAGTTTCGATGTTTAAATATTAGATCCAATTACATAATTCAAATTGCAACAATGGAATTTATTTTCTTTCAAAAGAAAAGTCCTTGCGTGACTACTATATAGATATTTTTTATTTGAAAAAATGTTCCATCTTATAACCTCTAATGCTCTTGTCTTGTCCCCATAAATTTTAATATAAAAACATTTTTCACAGCCATTTCTTATATCTCACACATAATTTATTATTTCCAAATAATTTACGTAAGGTGCTGATTATAATGAAAAAATCAATAATACTAATACGGTTGTTAAAGGGCGAGTAAAAAATATGTCATTGGTAGCAAAACGTTAAATTTTAAGTTTTTAAAATATTCTCTGTTATTCTGTTATATTCACCATCAGAGCTTCTTGTGTGACATTACGACATAGCTCGACGCAAAATGAATTATTCAAGGGGCGAACAATAGGGCTAAAAAGGTATTTGGGGTGACAAGAATAAATTACTGACTTAATTTTACCATCGGTGCCTATTTAAACACAACAACTACTCTTTAAGTTTTGTATATAAGATTTATTTAGGGGAATGCATATTATTTATTGTAATATAATGGTTACTATTGGCTATTTTCCCCGTTCAAGTTGAGCGTTACAGGTCCATTTAGTAGTAAATTGTATCTCGGACCCAAAAGCAAGTGCATTAAATCACTTAGTCTGAAGCAAGTGATTTACTGACTGAAGTACCCTCTTACTGTCCTGACTCCTTCAGCTCACTGAGTCATTTCTGATTAATAAGGGTCTGGAAAATGGAGGTTAGAAAGAAAATTTGATAAAAGTTTAAAATAAAAAGTCAGGGTTTCGTATATATTGCATAACAGAGCACCCCAAAGCTATATCAACTTTATTAGACACTACACAATTTTGACAATATTGGATTTCATCCATATCATAGTTTCTAAAATTGGTGCACATATTGAAGAATGCTTTTAGGTGTACGAATATGAAGGTCATATATCAGTGGGGTTATATAGACGTTTTGTTGTATATTATATTAAAGAAACAAAATTTTTATTAGCCCTCAAAATATTGGAACTAATAATTATATTATCTGTTTATCTCATCGCAGTTGTTATTCCTATAAGATTAGGATCCATTTAAAATTGACTTTATTATTTTAACAGATTTTACTTTCTCCCCTTATACATAGTATATGGAGAAAGTATTGTTTTCGTCAAAATTTTCGAATTTGAGTTGATATATATCCCCTCCAAAAAATCCTGAATAAAAAAGTGGGTTTTGACGTGATGTCTGTCCGTCCGTGTGTGTGTGTGTATTTGTGTGTGTGTGATATATACAGTGCCACAGCCTATTGGTATTAGATGAAATTTGCATGTAATATATAGTCACCGTATCTCCAGGCGTTTTTTTATTTTTGAATTTTTTTAATTTTAATAGTTCACTAAAAACCCTTAAAAAAACGTGAAAAACATTTTCTCAAAAACGGCTCTAACGATTTTGATTAAAATTTGACAGTTTATAGTGTACAGAGTACTAAATAATTTGACACCACCCGCATATCTATAAAAATGACGGTTCAAAAGTTATGGGCTTTTAAATGTCAAAAAAAACAAATTTTTAAATTTTCAGCGAAAACAATAAAAGTAAAGTATAACTTGACTGGTACCATTGAAACCAGCTTAAAAAACTAAACAAATTAGTATTTTGAATTATTTGTCTACGACTAACGGTTCCAGAGAAAAGTTAAATTTACTGTCCACGATAAACGCAGTACGTTGTCTGAGAGCGCCCAATGTTATTCTTATGGAGAATATAAAAAAACCAATTTCTTCCTTACTTTCCAACCGTTTTTCATGAAACTTGGTATGAAGCGTAAGGTCAAATCACCGAACAAAACCAGCTCAAAAAAGCTTGGTGTTACGCATACAATTTGAACAATTAATTTAACTTTGTCTCTCGTGTTTTATTTTTAAAAATTGGATGATTATTTTTGAAACAATAAATTATTAAAAATATTAGATTAACTTTGTTGAACATGATAGTTTTATTACAGATTGACTTTTTTAAATTTACTTAAGGGAGAAAGTATGTGTCAGTCCACTGGTACCGTTTATTTTATTGTTTATTCCAAGTAAAACTTGTCGATAGGGATTAGTCATATACATATACTATATTAAAAAAAATTAACATACAAAGTAATTTAATTTTAATATAAAATAGTATGACTGATGTTTAAATTCTAAGATGCAAAATTGTAAAAAAAACATTTGATAATCAATACAGTAGAACTTTACAATAGTAATATTTTAGTACAATAATAATAGTGAAGCCAGATACTGATGTTTAAATCTAAGATGCAGAGAATGTGAAAAAACACTTTCCTTTGAACACTAATAAATATGTTAATGTAGTATATTTCGAGTTAAAAAGATACAATACTCTGTAGTAAATTTGAAATTTATTTCGTAACCAGCAAAATTATCCATTTAAATACTTTAATATTTTAAAATGAACCTGGTGTTTTAATTCGTACCAAATTACAATTTCATATTTCCTTAAAATTAAAAACTACTGTATTTCAAACTTATCCGAATTGTTTTACTCAGTAGAGCAGATGATTCAAGCGCAACCACAATAGAGCACAGCCTTGTTGCGTAATACAATTGCAGTAGAAGAGAGATAGTGTTCGATATATCGATATGTTTGTTAACTACCATCTTGAGGCTCGACATGTGATAACGTCTCCCAAGGTGGTGATAACAATGGTGGCTGGGCCGATTGTCCCTAAACATAAACAGAGCTTCTTCACATCTATTGTATAAATATCTTATTATTTCGAAAGCCTAGACACCTAGATAGTTATATATAGTTATAGATAGTTTTATTGAATACTATGTTAATCCTCAAAGACCATCCTCATAATTAGACCAATTCGTAATTAAGAGGCCGTGGTTCGGATTCCAAGTTAAACTGTAGGTCCATTAGTTGCCATCGGCTGTTGGGCTATTAATTAACAGTCCTGTCTAAGGAACATGTCAGCCTTAGTCAGTAACAAGACTACAAAATCGCGCCACAATCATCCTACATTCATTTCTCATTCATACTTGGCTTAAAAACCTACCTGGGTAGGTCGCCATTTCAGTTAAAAGTATAAAGTATAAGTATATAATCACCTACCAAATAAATGGCATCTGCCCTTCAGGTGTCAATTTTGTTAAAATTCCTTACAGGAACCGGTTTCGATGTTTTAACAGACTGTCATCAGCCGACGAAACAGGTATCACATGACACGACCGATTCTCCACCGTCAGTGTTCGTCAATGGTGGCAACATCCTGTAATCCAGCTACTTGGAGGTCACGAATTGTGGATAGTTGTGAGTGATGGTTGGTGGGTGTAGTGTTCTCTTGTGTGGATTAAGGTCCGCACTATTGAATATTACGTTAATCCGCAAAGACCATCCTCATAATAAGGCCAATTCGTAATTCAGAGGAAGTGGTTCGGATTCCACGTTTAACTGTAGGTCCATTAGTTGCCATCGGATTTTGGGCTATTAATTAACAGTCCTGTCTAAGGAACATGTCAGCCTTAGTCAGTTACAAGACTACAAGATCGCGCCACATTCATCTTACGATCAACCCTCATTCATACTTAGCTTAAAATACCTACCTTGTGGTATGGTTGCCATTTCAATAATCTAATCTAATCAAGATAAAACATTTAAAAAATCTTTTTTTAAAGAATCACAACATATATTTACAAATTACGAAAAAGCGAAAAAACTAAAATGTTTTATCTTGATGAACACCGACGGTGGAGAATCTGTTGTGTAATGTGATTCCTGTTTCGTCGGCTGATGATAGTCTGTTAAAAGTCCGAAACCGGTTCCTGTAAGGAATTTTAACGAAATTGACACCTGAAGGGCAGGTGCCATTCATTTAGTAAGTGATTATATAAAATATCTCTTTATTTCATATTATGCAAAATCCCCTTATAAATTAATTTAACTGGACATATTTTGATAAATTATTATCTTAGTACAAATAAATAGAAGAAATATATGATAGGCTAAAATTAAATACGTCCATGTTTTTTAATGATTGAATAACATCAGGATATAAAACATTTGGATAACTACTTTGCAATTGAAACTTTTCTCATTAATTTGGAAAGACGCACTAATTAGTTCTTGCATCAAACTTTTCCATTAACATATTTATTTTCTAATACAATTTGTATTTATTTCAACTTTAAAGGTAATCCTGATTCATTAAGAATAATATGTGCAGACGATAAAGTAGTTTAATTTCAGGTAAATATTGAATTAGATTGATAAATTGTCAAATATTCATAATTTAGCCTATCAAAGTCTTTAAAACTATGGTATTAAAAAATAATTGATTATATTTATCCAATTTTAAAAAATTAGGCATTATTTATAATATTTAAATCATGAAGATGAATTGACACAGTTAAATAAGGATTTTTTTTATTTGTGTATCAGTTCGGAGATGTTAGAATAAAACGAGAATGATACGACTGGGTGTACACCATTGAAATAAATATATGTATATTTAGTTTTTGTAGTCCATCAAACCTTACTGAATCTTATTAAATAATAACTGCATTCAAAAGATTTTTTTATATTTCACATATACGTAAAGAACATCAAATTTAGTCATATCTTAGCCTTACCATGACAAACAGACGTAGTTGCCGTTAGTAGTAGTCGAGGATAAATATAAATAAATGCACAATAACCGGGATGCAATCAGTAGAGTGGGGTGGCGGTGCGCACACCTCCGAGTTCCACTCACGGGTCATAATTTATTATTCCCTCACTTTATGTATTTTGTTGCCGCGCTGACTGTGTAAATCTCTCCTTCATCTTACCAAGTAAACACTTTTTTACCAGTAAAAGTTTTACTGTGTGTGGGGAAACGGGAAAAAACTTTAGTGTTTTTTGTGGATATTAATTTATTTCGTATTTTTTTTTCATCGTTATTTTACATAATTAGTTTAATAGATTAATTATTATATTTTATTAAAGAACATTTTATTTTATATGAGAATTTTTAATTTATTTAGAATTCAGATAATGAAATATTTTACATATTTATAAAAGAACGATTTAGTCATACATGTAAAGAAGAACGATTTTAGTCATATATGTATAGGAGAACGATTTTAGTCATATGTCTATGGAAGAACAATTCAGCCATCTATGGAAGAACAATTTAGCCATATATTTATAAAAGAACGATTTAGTCATACATGTAAAGAAGAACGATTTTAGTCATATATGTATAGGAGAACGATTTTAGTCATATATGTAAATAAGAACGATTTTAGTCATATATCTATGGAAGAACAATTTAGTCATATATTTATAAAAGAACGATTTAGTCATACATGTAACGAAGAACGATTTTAGTCATATATCTATGGAAGAACAATTAGTCATATATGTAAATAAGAACGATTTTAGTCATATATCTATGGAAGAACAATTTAGTCATATATGTAAAGAAGAACGATTTTAGTCATATATCTATGGAAGAACGATTTAATCATACATGTATGAAGAACGATTTTAGTCATATATGTAAAGGAGGACGATTTTAGTCATATATGTAAAGAAGAACGATTTTAGGCATATATGTGTAGAAAAACGATTTTAGTCATATATGTATAGAATAACGGTTTTACAACTATTTCAATTTCAATAACGACATTTTCTTGTTTCTTTCTTTTAATAAAACACTTTATTTGTCCAAATTTAATTTAAATTCAGTTTTAATAGTTTTTGAATCTTAAAAGGAATATATATAACTTCAACTAGTAGTGTACTATACTGTTTATTTTCGATAACATTATATTATTTATTCAACATGATGATTTGCGAAGAAGTAATGCCAAGCTGAAGGATAAATTAAAATTTCGAGTATCCCATCCCGAATTAATTATCACTGAATGATTATGCTCAATTATGATTTTCAAAAGGCGTCTGAAAGTTTGTTTTTATGTTTTAGAGGAACATAGAGGAACGTTGTGTTTTCCTTATTTTTTAATTTATAATTGTTTAAAATGGAGGTTTTAGAAAGGGGTTTAAGTGAAGAAAGATTATCAGAACTGAAAATTATTGGATGAACTGTCTTCAATAAGCCATCGATCATGTTTCTTCTTACATTTGAATAATTTTTTCGCAGTCGATGAAGCTATTGCTTTCTACTTAGAACAGCATTGATGGCAGCTGTCATTAAGAGAGATTTGTAAAGTTTTAGCTGTAATCACCACATTCATTGATTATGTAATTAAAAATCAATGTATATTGATAATAGTAAGTAAATGAACGATTTACTTACTATTTGAAACCTTCGCCGACTTAAAATCATTCTAAACCCTAACTTGAATTCATAAAAAACATTCTCACAAAGTGGTTTTCGGACTAAAATTTATCAGTCTATCTCTGTGTAACAACTCCAAGAATACACCAATCGTTTTTAATTTTAATTTTTTTAAGGTTGCTCATCCCTGAAATCTCAGAAAAACGTTAAAAATCAAATATCTCAGAAACCGCATTAATGATTTCGATTGAAATTTATGGTATCTAGTCCTTAGTCACAAATAATATGACATGATCCATATGTTTGTAAATTCATACAATATTTGAATCATTATCAATAAATCCAAAACTATCTCAAATACTAAAAAAATACTATTTAAGTTATAAGGCTACGACAAGAAAAGTTGAATTTACTGTCCGCGTATGCAGTGTAAGGTCACACTACCCAATAAAACCCACTCAAAAAAGTGTATTACTTCCTTTATAAATTCCGAAAAATATTTCATCTTGTATTAAAAGCGTATCCAAATGTTATTTCAATAAACATAGGATCATTATTTACTATGTATTATTTCAGGGAGAAAGTATCACTGTCAGGTCTCTGGTACCTTTTATTTTAAATACTATATAACTCACTACATTCCGAAAAATACATTAATAAGATGTGTATTCAACCACTAAGCGATACATGATTAACCATTTAACCTTTAGTTTTTTTGTAACTTGGTGTGTAGTGGTCAAAATTTAATGGGTTTTCCTTAAAATGTTTTGTTAAGTTTCCTGTAAAAAGTCCGTTTTATTGACATACAACAAAAATAAGAATATGTTTTTTAGCATTATATAGCTTAAAAACAACTTCCAAAACGTAGGAAACAGAGACAGTCCAAACCGTCTAACAAATTCAAACTACATTCACCTTGTTTACTACAACTGAAACACAATTAAAACTGAACCCTCATTGAAAACACCAACAGTCTCTTGGAAAATAAATTTTATTCTATTGTTTGTGTACACTATTTACATAAAATACCTTATAAAAACATCTATACGGAAGGAATACTTTTCGTGACAGTTTGCTACCACAAAGTGGTTTTTTGTTTTCCTTTTTTGATGGAATAAGATACGACTAAAATTAAAATATTTTTTTCAATACAACGTTAAACGTAATTTCTTAAAATATAAATTATAACCGGCTATTCTGAATATTCAATGTTAATCATTTTTTATAAAACCACCACGCGACCAACTGAGACACTTTCTACCAAAAATAGTTAAATAAAATTACCAAAAATTAGGCTACAAACACAATTACTTAAAAATGCTATATATTTATTATTAAATTTAAAGTTTGAATTTAAAGTTTAAAGTTTGTGTTTTAACTCGTATTATATCTACATAAATTGACTACAGATTACACGATTTTTCCATTGTTTTACACATATTCATGATTTGTAAGGACAATTAAAACCCCAAAGGCATTTCCGTATTTTATTGAACTATTAATACCCATGTTCATGCAGTAGGCCAGAGACTCCATTTTCCTTTTCGTTATTGAGTTATCGCCTCAAAATTCCATCCGAACTTCAACTTGGTTCAGTCAGCCAACTATCCAGTAAACAAGCTAGGCCTGTAACTTTAAGCTTACTTCGTTAACCGTGCAAATAGCTTAATCCTGAAAGAGTTTCAGGATTAAGCTATATTTAGTTAGTTATATTTAGGACTAGTCGACCCGGCGAACTTCGTAACGCCCAACAGTATATAAATGTTAACTTTTAAATTGGTCATGTTCTGAAATCAAATGGCATTACGGCTTCGTTGTGAAAGATTAGATATTCTGGGCCATGGGCTAGTTAATAACAGTACTAAAACGATAAGACATATATTTTAACATTCTCACAAAACAAATAAATCTGAGTGGATTGATCTACAATTTTCTAATCCAACCTAAACCCAAGCAAAACCTAACTGTAATACGGCTTTTATTATAATACAGCTGATTATTATAATAAACGTAATATGTACGAACAGAAAAAATGTATAAATACATCATTCCCAAAAATCGTAAACTATTAACGTGGTGAATAAAGCTGTTCATTTTTTACAGTACACATTTACTTCATAGTTAAACATTAATGAATGATTCAGATGGCATTGGATAGTAAAGTATACGGTATTGCTAATGGAAAGTAAACCAATCAGCTGTAGCTAAGAAATCAAATGATTTCATTGTAGACAATTTGTAAACAAACTTACTCTCCATAAGGTTAACATTAGAAATTTAAAACGCCATAAAATGGAAACTTATGGGGTTTTCGAAAATATTTTTTCACTAAAACCTTCCCGGACACATGTAGAGCAACTTCCTAAAATTTCATGGCGATCGGATGAGTAGTTTGGCAACGCATAAAGGACATACATACATACATACATACATACATACATACATACATACAGACAGACAGACATTCAATTTTATATATAGAGATTAAGCTAAGATTATATTTCAGGATGCGTTGTGGGTCGAAACCTTTTCTACGCCAGAAAGAGAAGTCAGCTGATATCAAGGTTACCAGTTGTCGTTATTACAATGTGGAATCGATTAAAATAAAAGCATGTCAATAGTATCGATTGTATCGAAAGCGATAATCGATTACTAATATTGGCAGACAATCAGCTGATTTTTAACAATGTTGCAAGAACAAGATGGATGAAACTCTTTCTTCTGTAAAATCTTTGGTTTGTACCGTAGTTAGATAAATATATTACAAATTCTGAAGAAAAATAAGGACAACTTTTTTTAACTGTTTATACTTAAATATGCTAACCATAAACGACATAAAAACGTTTTATATTAATACGTCAAAAATGTATGACTATTTATCTATTTATTCTAGTACTTTCCAACCTCCAAAATAGGAATCAGTTTGTTCATTTTGTATTTCATTCACACTTCCTAAATGTTAGAACTACTAAAATATGAGAAGAAATGCAAAAGTGTATGACTATTTAGTCGTTTAATTGAGTACTTTCTAACCTCAAAAATATTGTTTTGTTCATTGAGTAGTGTTTATTCTAACCTCCTAAATGTGATATCAGTTCGTGTAGCCTTACCATGACAAACAGACGTAATTGCCGTTAGTAGTAGTCGAGGATGAATATAAATAAATTTACAATAACCGGGATGCAATCAGTAGAGTGAGGCGGCGGTGCGCACACCTCCGAGTTCCACTCACGGGTCATAATTTATTATTCCCTCACTTTATGTATTTTGTTGCCGCGCTGACTGTGTAGATCTCCCCTTCATCTTACCAAGTAAACACTTTTTTACCAGTAAAAATTTCACCGTGTGTGGAGAATCAGACGAAAAATATTTTTTTAAGTTTTTTTCTCATTTAGGAAGTAAGGTAAAACTATTTTATTAAAACGAAAACATTTTTCATATTTTGATAGTTTAAAACTATTAGATTAGTTATTAAAATCGTAGATTAATCGTAATTGGTTACTGAAAACGTAAAAAAATTAGTGAAACATTGTTTTGGGATGTAATAATCCAGCTCGTAAATTGTTTATGGGTTTTATCGTCATTTTACAATTCAACTATTTAATGTAGTATTTTGTTTTGTTAACTGTTTGTGTCCAATAATTTTTTTTCATTATGTTTCATAGTATACGTAGCTTCAATTTATAGAACTCGCATGTGTTCTATAGTGTTCAGTAATGGCCAATTCAGGAGCTTTTACGAAATAGCAATTTTAATTGTTTTAGTCTTAAAAACAGAGTATATTAAACCATATGGCTATTAACATACATAAAGAATTAAACAGGGAGAGTAAAAAGAAAATTGTCGCCCCAAACTATATACTTCGAAAATTATTAATCATAGTCTCATGAATATCTCTACATTTATTGGGAATTTGCATAAAAATGTAAAGCTTTAGGTAGGCTATTACGAGACATACTCTATGAATAAGGTACAATAATTATTGAAGTTAACTTTATAAGCTAACAACATGGACCTATGCTGTTTTACATAAAATTTCTTCTGCAAATATAATGCTTTTAGAAATCATACAAAATCAAATTAAAGTCGGTCAAGTAGCTAGAAGACTTTAGCACATTAGTGGAGTTGTCAGAGCTGTTGTATTAAGCATGCATGGCCGAGATCCAAGCTAACTGAGGCGGTTTGTGCACCGCTTACCGCTTACTGTACATTGTACAACTCTCTCAAATAAATGACCAGTCTTTCTCCCTTTAAAAGACACTAACATCGGATGTATATCATAACGTAATATATTAAATTTCCGCTAAATGCCTAATCAAAATTCATAGTTTTAAAAACAATCACTTCATGCCTCTATACACCATATTTAAACAAGTGTTGATATTTCGTGTGAGGGTGGTAACTTTCTCCATGTGCTGAGTTAAAAATAATATATTTTGAGTGCATTCAATTCAAAGCTATTTACAGAATATTTTGTAAATTAATCTAAGACCCTAACCATTGAAAATCAAGAAATTTTTATCAAAATTGTTAGATTTGTTAAGATTTATGTTAACTATAACTTTGGGGGGGTGTTGGGGAATGAACTCACTTTGAAAATCAAACACTTTAAAAACAAACTTATATTACATCTGAATATAAAGCCAAAATATACCTTTGTGCAGAATTTCATAGAAATAAGTTGATCGGTGTGGTCTCGGGTGTATTCTTCGGAAAGACAGTTCGACACCCATTTTATAAATATTATTCTTATGAACTCAAACTGAACATTTCTCAAGAAAGAAATTCACCATATACTAAATATACCCCCGTCGCAGCAGACCTGCGTACTCAGCGAATTTCTAAATCAATAATATAATAATAATAATATATGACAGAGAAATACACGTTTCTACCAAATTTGGTCTCGATCGGCCCATTTTTACTAGAGTTATCGTGTTCACAGACACACACACACACACACACACACACACACACACACACACACACACACACACACACACACACACACACACACACACACACACACACACACACACACACACACACACACACACACACACACACACACACACATATATATATGATAAATGTTAACGACTATTGTTTTTGGTCTTTGGGCACCTAAAGAAGAAAAAATAACATGGTCCCGGGCTTAAGTCTTGCCATGAGACCTACGGTAATAGCTTCTTCCCTATGGGAAATTCGTTAATAAAGGGAGAAATTTAACTTGAAATAGAATAAGTGTTGTCAAAAATTGAATAAAGAACGTTTTTACCTAATGGATTAATATGAATATTTATTGAATTCAGTTGAAATATTTTGCAAGGAGTTAACTACTTTAGTGGTTGGCTTGGAAACCGTTATCAATTAGAACTTGGAAACGTAACAGATCAGAGGAATGTGAAGGAGTTGCGCCAAAGCAATCACTAATGTATTGAAGTAATAGTTACACTTCGATTGCTCTCTTACATTATTGTCAAAGGACGTCTCGTTTCAGTAGTTAGTTGGGATTGGTATTCCTAACAGTGAGTGGAGTCAAAAGTTATAAAATGATTCAAGTTTCATGATTTATTCTAAAATTTATCAATCACTCTTGTTTTTTCGAACATTATTTTTACAATTCTATGTTTTTGTCTTCTCAAAAACTGTTAAGAGTCTGCATCAGTGGTAGCCATCTTGGGTTTTAGTCCCGTAAGAGCTATGTTAAATTCTGGCGGAACATACCTTCACTTTGGCGTCTGTTATTGTGTTATCTTATATGGCGTTAATTATCAAAGAATCAATGTAAAACTTTGGAAGTACATTGATGAGATGTGGCTCAAGGGCATGACCTTTCAATATGTTCAAAAATTTAACTTGATATAAAAATAAAAATCCAGGAATATTTTACAAAATAAATCATTATCATATTTTTATTGAGAGCGTAAATGAGAGGTTCTGTAAGGTGGTGCCCTGGAGGACTGTAATACCTTTAATTTGACACCTCTTCCGTTAATTTATGACAATAGGTCAAGGAGATATAGGCGCCAGAATTTAACATTGCTCTTACGGGACTAAAATCTCACTGATGCAGACTCTTAAGTGTATCTCATAAAAAACTAGAGAATAAATATGTAATACTATACAAAAAAGGAAACCCTCAAGTCTGAAGCATCAGAAGACGAACTTGAGAATCGTCAAAGCAGGATTTAAGTCTCAAAGTTTTCCGTCTATCCTCTCTGTAAAGCTAAAGTAAACTGAATTGTTAATAACCGAATATTCAAAGATCTAAAAAGTACAGCTCAATTCAATTGATACAAATTATTATAACCTGGTTAGCTAAAAATATCAACAAAAGTTGTACTCTATAACAGGATTAAAATCTTTAAACATTTTCTAAAAAATATTTCAAAGTTCTTAATGATAGGTCAATGATGTTTTATATATTATTCCGTCAGTATAATCTGTCAATAAATAGCTAAGTTGATTTATGTTAAGTATTGAGGTATAGTACTACTGAAAGTCTAAGTGAGAGTATGAAGAGCTGATAGTGCAAACCTATTTTTCGATCAAATAAAAACAATAAAATGTTTACACCTAATTGCTCATACCCTCATAATAACATCAACGTCGGTAATAGAATATTTTCTAAATATGTATAAAACAATCTACAATATATTTAATCAGTTTGTAGTGAACTCGTTAATTTCGTTCCCAATTAAATAGTGTTCTTGTAGTTTTGCTGTGTTCTGACGGTGTAACAGTTTTGACATGGATATGTCTTATATCTGAGAGGGCGTTGGTGATTTTTAAGATGGAAAACATGTAACAGGTTTCCATAGAAACTACTATAACTATTGTATTGAATTTTAAATATAAAAGAATAAGAACAGCTGTTTAGATGAACTGAAAGCATTCACTTTAGACATATCCATCATCTAACCTATTTCCCACAGGGAAGTAAATACAAACATTTTTTAAGATTAAAATATGAAACAGGTTTCCATATAAACTACCAGTACTGTTGTATTGAATTTTTAACATATAAGAATAAGAACAGCTGTTTAAAAAAGCTGAAAACATTCCTTTTAGACATATCCATGATCCATAACCTATTTTGCACAGGGAAGTAAATACAAATATTGTATGAAAAGCATTAATAGTAATCGATGACTCGGAGGACATTCCTCCTGTAAGCATAGAACTTCCAGCATTGCAGGCGAACGCGGGCCAAGTGCTCAACCCGTTGAATGCCCGATGTTTTCTCGCTATCCCGAATAGGTCAGTAACAAGACAGTTATTTCTGATTCTGAATAATTTTAAGCACGACTACCAGGTTAAAAAATAATCTATATTTGTCTCTCATACGTTTCACCTTTTCTAATGCACATATCTTCAAAATCGAAACATTTTTCATTAGACTCTTCACAGTGGTTAGGTATTGGTCAAATGTCCTAAATTCATTATTATTTTTATTTTATACGTAAACAATTTTCTAATTAACTAAGAGTTGAAATAGTTATGAAAAAACTACTTATATTAGATACATACTGCTCAAAAAATGTTACCACAATGTAATTAAGTATCTTTAAACATTGACATCGATATGTCTTAGCTCTGGGGGAGGGTATTTTCGGTAGTTCCCATGGTATGGTTGTAATAACAGCTGTTTAAATGAACTGAAAACAACCCCTTTAGACATATCCGTGATCTAACCTATTTCCCAAAGTGAAATAAATACAATCATTTTCATTCTAAAAGTTTTCCAACATAAATAGTTGCATGTCAAATATTTCACAAAAGACATTAAAGTCAACTCAGCAGCTGCTGAAAGATTAATGTGGACAACATATTTTATGCCCCTCAACACTCTACATTAATATTCTATTCGCGATTGTGTCTGAATAGTAGTAAAATGAGCTTTAAAACCTTTCACTTTTTCACGAGTTTTAACGACTCGCACGAGTGAGTCTGAAAATAAGATTTTGGAATATTATCCAAATAAGATATTGTATTTATGAAACACACAAATTACAATTATTTCACTAAACTCACTAAACTGATTTCACTAAACTAAACTTTAACACTTACCATCTCTAATATGAAACAACATCTTACCGCTGTAATTTGTATTAAAATGAGTTACTTTGAACTCAATTGATATTTTAAGTTCTGATACTGCTGTAACACTAACTCTAGTCATAAAAACTGATTTTACCTTAAAATACTTACTCTTACTCCAATAGCCATTGGTACCCAAGTAAGGTCCTGTACCACGTCAATTTCTGTTCCTGCTCTTTTGATATTTTTTCACACTCTCCCACCATCTTCTCTTGGACCTTCCTGGTGGTCTTCCCCCATTCCCACTGCCCTTCTTCTACTTCCCTTAATAGTGATCCTCTGTCTCTCCTCAAGACATGCCCCACCCATCTCAAAGGTCAAGTTGGGGCGTGGGTCGTGATGCCATAATTTCTATATAGATTCCTTAATTATTATTAACTAGCCAAAGTACCCGTTCTTCGCACGGGTTAAAAAGGCTGAAAGGTGTAGGCTCTACTGATACATTTAAGTTATTGTTAATTAATTCTTCATTGTTTACAAAATGACAAAACACGACATTTAAAATACATTGTCAAATAAGAGGATAATGTTAATGTAAAAAATTCGGAAAAAATTTTAAAATCTAAAAATTCCGCTATTTCAAATATATATTCGATCAGCAGTTATCTGAAAATCAATACTTAACGAACTGTCAAAATAACGGATTGTCATTAGAAAAAATAACTGAGTGGAGTTCTTTCTTCTTCTTCTTCCCGAACCAAATATAATAGGTTTACAGCTGTTGACATTCATATAATTTTATTTTTTTATTTGAAAATTAAACATTTAATGTAAATTTAAATACATGTAGGAAACTTTTAAGGGCTAATAAAGCTGTGTTCATTTTAAGATCTAGTTTTTAATTTCAAAATCAGATATTTAAAGCATTTACTTGGACAACAAACCCACAACACAACAAAAGACTAGAAAAGAAACAAACTTACTTTATAAAACAGAAATTTAAAACGTCATAAAATGGAAATATATCATATTTTTCACCACTTCTACACTTTTCCTCCATTTCATGGCAAATGAGTAAAAAATAAAGAAATCTTGTACATACATACATTGATGTTTTTATACATATAATAATAAGTCAAGAACTGCGTGTCTAATATCAATGTAAGTATAAAATACAATGTCATAACACGCACAACAAGCGTCCTCCTTTTCAGAAGTCAATTTATTGCGTTTTAAAAGTATATAAAGTACGATTCACGAAACCATTTTGATTTTCCTTGTTTAAATAATTATCCTTACTGAGGAAATTCAAATCACACCGTTCAGTAGTAAAAGAAATATGGTTTAGGTGGGTTAGTCTACAATTATTTTCGTGGTTTCAGAGTCACAATAGCTGTATCATCTATATGAATTGAATTACTCTGTTTAATTTTGTTTCGAAAATATTTAGTTTGAGCTTTAGCATAAAATCGTATACATAATATAAAATACAACCATACGACTGCAAAACCCCTCTCCGTACTACACACTTGTTATGAAGTACAGAAGTACGTTAAGGCGGGATGATTGTACTTTGGGAAAAGTTTTTATACGAAAAGTTAGAGACGTAAACGGTGCTGTACTCATAAATCCTTTAGCCTTGTTACAGATTACTTTATTGTTTACTAAACAAGGATTTGGACATTTGTTTCTTCCCTAAAACTATGAAAACCACATATATTTTCTCTAAAATATAAAGAAGGTTTTAGTTAGTTATTGTAAAACCCATTGTAAATTATTTTTAAGGGTTGTGAGTCACATTTTCACAAGATTTGAGCTTTCACAAGATTTCTATCTGGAAAGTTCACTTTCAAGATTGTAAATTAGATATATGTTTACAGCTTGGAAAATCTATATAATTAAATAAAAATTCTAAATAAAATTAGAGTTGTGTCTGTACATTGCTCAGAATTATTCATTTTTTAGTTATTTTTACTTTTCGTGCGTTAGAGAAGCCGAAACCGGTCTTATCTCAATTTTTGTCTGTTGGTTTGCCGGTTTGTCTGTGACGCTTCAGGAGGCATTTTACACCGTCTTCTCTGAAAAAAAAACGGGAGAACTGATTACAATGAAACTTATTTCTTGTATTCTCTACATTCCAGAGAAGGTTTTTAAATTTTTGAAGTCTCCCGCCGCATCTTGAAAAGTAATTAACGAGCATTTAAAAACCTTTTTTACCTGATATTACTCTTATTTTGATTCAGGTTTCAATGAATAACCTACTGGTAATAATCAGCTGTCTTTGTTGTTTAAAGATTTAATAGAAATAAAAACAAACAGCTGTCAAATCAATATTAGTTAGTTTACATTGGTCATTGATTTTAAACCCATTTCGAAATCATACTATATTAAAAATTCTTTTAACGTATAACTAATTATAATAATCTATAAACGTTCTAATTTATTTATTTGTAAAGTAATGCTAAATAGTAAAGCCGGGTATTGATTTATTTTCTTTGTATTGATTTGTTTAGGATTACAGGTTTACATTTTGGTATGATAGCCTTTCTTCATTAAACTGAATCCTACAACCCGTACAAAGGACGGGCTTACTGCTAGTAAATAAGTAAAGTTATATAAGTATCTGTATACATCAATGAGTACATACGATGTTACAAACTTGTTATAAAGTGAGGTCTTTCATGTATTATTGAAATGACTATAAACAGGATTTTGAAGAATAACTAAGTTTTAAATAATTATTCATTTCGGTATGAGAATTGAATTTATTTAAATAAAATTCCCAATTTAAAAACAATTTAGAATGTGTAGTATATTTATGTACAAGTTATCTGTATACTTTAATACCAGTAAATTTAATATTGAAGATGTACTCTCTAATAAAGTAAGTGGGAAAACTTGTGGAGGCGTCTTGGTGGAATACGTTGGACAACGAAGGTTTTGCTAATAACATTTTCACAATATAGTAATATTTTGTTTGCTACGGAAATTCGTTTAAAATGGTAATTGGATATTATCAGAACCTATAACGAACTAATATCAATCACAAACTCGGTTATTTAATTGACCTCTTCTCAGAGAATATGACAAAATCAATCACTTTGGTCAAACGTATTTCCAATCATATTACTCTTGTCTCCTGTGTTTACTATTTTCATTCTCTTATTTTCAAAATTATTTCTTATTTTAAACAAAAAACAACAATAACAACTACTGTATTAACTAATTCGACTAATAAATTGATCTGTTGTGAGTTTTAAGGCAACAATGAGAAAATGAAATTATATTTTTTCATTGTGTTTTTAATAGCATTTTAATTTACTAATAACATAAACTAACGTCAATGTTTTACAACAGGATCCAAATGTATAAAAGAACATCATAGATTTAATTGAACTCTTTTAAATAGACCAAATTTAAAAATTCTAGAGTCGTTGGTCGTTGATTTAATTTAGCATATAGGTAATTTAATTAAAGTTATTCAATTTTTAAAATGATTAAAACATATATAAACGTTATCGGATACAAAAACAGTGTTAATATAAAGATTTCAGAGTATTTGCTGGTGTTCGTCGATGTTAAATTTTATATTTTCATATTTTAAATACTTTTTTTCAACAGAACCACAGCACTTTCCAAATCCTTGTTAAACATTCTAAATCTGCCTTAGAAATACCACCAAATTAAATATCTCTGTCCAGCATACTTCCTTTTTTTCAGCGCCACATCTATTATAACGTCATTACATTGTATAACGCTCTTCCTGGTTATTTAAAAGGCGAAAATAGTTATGAATGGTTATGAAAATGATTGTTATAAAATAAAACTCAAGGTCTTTCATGCAAAAAATTGTTTCTATTCTGTTAAAGACTTTACTGAGAGTAGACAATTGTAGTATAAGGATGTAATCAATATTATAATTTGTTTTTACGCAAGCCGATGAATGTATATAAGTGTTATGGCAATAAAGTATATTTGATTTGATTTGATCTTGTTACCTATTGGACCCAGCACGTCTTTATTATCAACAAAGTTTCTGATGTCGCAGTTCTGAGCAGTGGGAAGCCTCAGGGGTTGGTATTGGGACTGTTTCTCTTTTTAGTCTCTATAAATGACCTCCCTGTCAATATTTCTCTTCCTACAATGTCTATTTTGTTTGCTTATGATTTCACCTTTCTGTGTAATGGCCCTTGTTTCGACTAAATTCTCAATCAGATTAAAACAAGTTTATCTGAAGGTTCCAACTGGTTTGCCATAAATTGCCTGATTTTATAAAAAACAATAAAACTCATAAAAATATGTTTTACTTTTTATAAGGATAGTAAATCACTCGACTTACCAAATTTAAGTCATACTGTTAAGCTGTAGACTTTTATTTTTAGATGAACATATTCCAATTGTTTATTTTCAGTAATTTACCTGATTATTGTTAATATTAAGCAACATTTAAGTAATACATCCTTTAGAGAAGCTAAACTCATGAGTACAATACAATATACAGAGGGATTATTGATCTGCCAAGTGTCCAAGTCCCAAAAGTCTCATTTCTATCAAGGTAAAAAAACTATTTAATATACTGCCTTTAGTTTTCCACGCTGTGGATTTTAAAATATTCAAATCAAGAGTATATCGTTTGTTATTGGCACATCCTCATTACAGCTTGATGATTCAAAGTTATTTATCTTTGTGAAACGCCTTGAGGTGTCGTTTTTACTTTTACGCTGTATGCGTCTCGAACCTATGAAGGTCCATCTTCAGCAGCTTAGCCTGTATGCAAGTCCTTTATGCGTTGCTAAACTACTCATGCGATCGCCATGAAATTTTAGGGAGTTGCTCTATAATTGTCGGGGAATGTTTTAGTGAAAAAGTTTCAAAAACTCCATAATTGAGCCATTGTGTCAAGGCTGTTTAGTGATTGCTTAATTGAGTTTTTAAGTAGACCTCACTGTGATATTGATTTATCTTTCTGTGACTGAAACTGTCTTAATTTAGCCTCGACTTATTTTACAGCCTGTTTATCTTATCATGTTATATTATTCTTCAATTGCTATTGCTAAATGTTGTCATTTACATGTAAACTTTTATTTCATTTCAATCATAAAATTTTGTAATTTCTTAATTGTCAATTGTTATAATTGATTATTAGAATTTTGTTAACTCTTTCGTTTAAGCTTTTATTGTCTAATGCTGTTAGAACATATGTTATTATATTACCAATTGAACAATTAGAGAGTTCTGATTTAATGAATTTTATTATGAAAGCTCAGAAGAAAGGCACACACCATAAGTCATATTTGTTTATAAAGCATTCATAAAAGTTCAATTATAACTTACGGTAAAGACAAGCTACATCAAAGGTCATGTTGATCAGAAGGAAGGTAAATACAATCAAGCTGTTGGCTCAAGGCACCTATCAAGATCTCTGTTCCGCTAACTACAACGTGTGAGAATTCTTTGTTTACAAAGATTATGTATGCCTCATTTATGATTAAATTGTCAAAAACACTATTTTTTTTTTAATTCACAGTTCAGTTTTATATCTTAAGGTACATATTTTAACTGAGAGAATGTTAATTTGTACATCATTTTATTTTACTTTAAAACTGTCCCTCTGGAAAATATTTGTATTACCCTTGACTCCCAATCATCTACAACTAGCCAAAGTACCCGTTCTTCGCACGGGTTAAAAAGGCTGAGAGGTGTAGGCTCTACTGATACATTTAAGTTATTGTTAAATTCTTCATTGTCTACAAAATGACAAAACACGAGTGTCTACAACATGACAAAGTAACATCTGTCAAATATTGGGAGAGGATAAGGATTAACGTAATAGAGACAGTTATCGGAAAAAAGCTTAAAATCTACCATTCCAAATGTAAACATTGAAACGTAGGACGGTCACGGCAGCTCTTTCTTCTTCTTCTTCCCGAACTGTCAAATTTTAGTGTTCACAGCTGTTGACCTTCAAGTAATTTTATGTTTTCATTCTTTGAAAATGTAAACATTGAAACTTAAGACGTTAATGGGGCGTAGCCCGAGGGGATTTTAAGGGAACTAATATGCCTATGTGTTGCATGAGTTTAAGATCTACCTTTCTGTAAAATTTCAAACCGGTCGGTTCAGTATTTTTCGCATTTACTTGCCACAACAAACCCACCCACAAATAAACATACAGAAACCACCTCTTCTTTATAATATTATAGATTACAAATTTATCTGGATTATTTTACAATAAATTTCTTAGGCAAAATACAACAAAACCATATGGGATAGAGCTTGAAAGTTTTCGACACTGTAAAGTAAGTTAAGCTTAGTAAGTTAAACTAACTTGACCATCCACCCAGTCAAGTATAGTTGTTACTTTATCTGCTACCTGGAAGATACTTTAGAAACTAAACTACAGTGGACGGTTCGAATTTTATTTCGGCTCCTTTTATACGTCTTTCTCAAAACTCCCTTCACACACATCTACTGTATGAAAAAGAATATAAAATTGTAGAATCCTGAGACATGGCTCTGATATTAAATAAAACTATTACAACTGTTAGCTACGGTTGGTTGGGAGGTAGTGAGATATAGACGGAATAGAATCAAATCAGTCATCATGTTAAACGTGGCACACTTTTAAATAAATGTACGTTAAAATGACAAATGTTTGAAAGGAAATGAACAAACAGAACTATATATTAAAACAAGGATGTCTCACAACTACAAAAAACACAAACTTAATATATTCAAGACAAAATAAAATTATTTAAAGGTTATTTAGTAAAGAAAATTAAAACAATTAAATCTAAAAAATAAATTAAATTTGGAAAATAGAAAAATATTATTCTTGTAAGAGAGAGAGCAGGTTGGTGAATAAATATTTTTAATTAATTATAAACACGTTTTTACATACGTTTTAAAATTTCAAATTCACTATTCACTTTTCAGTTTCATGAGAATTTTAATCTACCTTTACAAGCAAAAGACCATGAAAAAAACTCTTTAGCAATTGCGCACCCCGTACTGTCGAGAACTTTGAACTGCGAATGGTAAAATTATTCAAAAACATAAAACCTTAATCCCAAAACGAATCTTTTAAACACATTTTTTATCTTATAATACAAAATAGGATAAGAATAATAAGATAAATACCTCTTGTTATTTGGTTTAAAATTCAACAGTATTGTAAATTATTCATAGAATACTAGATATTCTATTGGGGTCAAATTCGCGACCAATAAAACGAGGTTATACACCCCTAAATCATCCTAAGGTGACAGGAAAACACCCCTTAAAAACTTTCGAAAATGTAGAAAATCATTGTGATTTTATGACAAGTTACATAAATCTAAACCACCAAACACACTAAAGCTTAATGAAATAGACAAAACTTAATGTTTAACAGAGTTGAGATGTGTTCAAATAATATGCATAATTAATAATAGTAATTTTATGTTTCAAAAGTTAAACAAAAACACGAGCAGAACCGTCCGCTCCAAGGTTTCATTAAGACCATTGTAGCCGGCATGAATTATGTAGAAACTCGATGCCAAATAACTCTACTTTAAGAATACAATGTAAAAAATTTAAATTCTTGAAAGAATTTCCTTAAATACACTCTATTATTTTATCTCGTGGATGAAATATCATGTAATAAAGTATGATCATCGTAAAAAAGAACGAACATCTTTAGTAAAATATTTTTGGAAGGAAATTAATTTCGTCCACAAATATTTGAATGAAACAAAATTGAATTCCGGCTCATTTTATGTTGTTCTATGTGTTAGCCCTGAAGGTATTGGCAATCCGTCAGACTAAAATTTGAAACGGTGACGTCATATGGTTAGAAGGACAGCTGTTTAGATTAACTGAAAACATGAAAACATCCCCTTTAGGCATATCCATGGTGTAACTTATTTCTCGCAAGGAAGTGAATACAATTATTTTGATATGGATAGGTCTTAGCTCTGGGGGGGGGGTGTTAGTGATTTTAAAGATGGAAAAAATGTAACAGGTTACATGAAACTACCATAGAAACTACCAAGGCGATTGTATTGAATTTTTAATATAAAAGAATAAGAACAGCTGTTTAGATGAATTGAAAATATTCTCTTTAGACATATCCATGATCTAACCTATTTCCCACAGGGAAGTAAATTATTTTGACATGGATAGGTCTTAGCTCTGGAGGTGGGCGTGGTGATTTTTAAGATTGAAAATGTGTAACAGGTTTCCATAGAAACTACCAGAGATATTGTATTGAATTTATAATATCAAAGAATAAGAACAGCTGTTTAGATGAACTGAGACCATTCCATTTCCATCCCACAGGGAAGTAAATACAAAAATTTTTTCATCAAAAATGAAAGAATGGATCACCTGTTAATCCGGTTTACTTTATATACGAGCTAAAGCCATAAAACGATAAAATATAATCACAATACAGTGAAAGTATACTATAACATGTTACATAATTTTTATAATAATATTTAAATACATGTAGCATTACTGGATGTAAGTTCTTATATTAAATAAATAATTAACTATAAAATAACTAGTAAAGAACACATACAAACCGACAAACATAAAAATAGACACCGGTGACCCATACTTTTACTCGTATTGTAAAATATATTTGTCTCGACCAAGGGAACAATTTTCAATTAAGTGTTCCATACAGTTACGTGATACCCTTTGTTAAACCACTTTTAGGCTGTATTCATAGAATATAAATTAATTGCATTGAAATTAAATTGTACACACATACAATAATCCAACTATGTTTTAATTTCGTATCGAAACATCAAAAAACATATTGTGCAATTTAAAAAATTTTAAATTTAATTATGAATTCTGAAAATGAGTCTTAAAGGTTGAGTTATAAGGTTTTTCAGAGAAATAATTAACACAATTGTTAATTGTCAAGTCATAATTTTAAGATAAAGAACAGACTTTATGAACACCTCATTAATTCTTGTTATCAACTCGAAAGAGTGAGGAATGTTTATTTTCTAAATTACATTACAGTTTAATATTTTACAATGTTAGTTGAATGGTTGATGTTGTTTAAGTTTACTCAATATCATTTAATTGTATAAGGTCAAATATTTAAAATACTCCATTTAAATGACACTAATATTTTTAAAACAGTGTCCAAAAATATTTAGATTTACAATGGAGAAAGAAACTATTACCGGTCTCATGGCAGGACCTTAGCCCGGGACCATGCCACTTTATTGTTTTAAAGTTTATAGAGACCAAAAACGATAGTTTAATTAATAAATTAATAAAATTAATTTATATGTATATACTATAGGCGTATGTAAGTGTATGTTAACACGACATCTCTCGTAAAAATGGTCCGATCAAAACACAATTTGTTAGAGATGTGTTTTCCTACATTCACACGGATGGATTTTTAATCCCGAAATATCGGTCATTTGAAAATGGTAGTTTTGTACCCCAAAAGTGTGTTTTGCGTTTATCATATGTAATTTATAAAACTTTTTATCTTTTAGAATCAGCTCAAAAAGCTACAGGTTTTTTTAAGTTTTTCTCTATCTCCAATGGGTACCAAAGTATTGAAATGTATAAACAAAGTACGTTGTACACACACTTGTGTTTAAATATATGTTTGTGTACAAGGTATTGAAACCTTTTTATCAGCGTAGTGGCAATTTACTGGAAAATAGAAATATTTATAGAAGCAGATTAAGGAATGCAAGCCACATTTGCTTCCTCGACCTAATAATACTATTTTCACCAAAAGCTTTTTATTTTTAGCACCAAGAATATTTTTAATAAATTACCAATCGAAATTAAGGATGTTTACAGCTATTTTTAATAATAGGTTAAGAAGGTGGCTTTTTGACTGTAAAAATATTGATGTTTTATTAAAAATTGAAACGTAAATGTCACGCGAGCAAGTCAGTTATTCTTTCTTTTTACTGAATATAAAATGTATTTACTTTTACTGATTGATCACTTAATTAGCTATTAGTTAATTGGTTAATTGATTATTTGATTGATTGTTTAATTATTTTTAGCTATTTATTTTAATTTTTCTTATTCTCAGTGTGAATTTAATAGAACACTTTTTTATATAATTTAGTCAATTTATTAAAATTTCAAAGGGAATAATTATGTAAATAATACTTCTAGTGGAGCTGTTTGACGCTGATTATGTTTAAAGTTAAGATAAGGAAACCTCCTACAGGCTTTGCCTCAGAGGCCCTAAATTTTCCTAACTGAAGTTATTCTTAAGTTTTTTCGCTTTAATAATCTATTAGTAATTTATTTTGATAAACTACGTAAGTGTATGTAGCTATGATATGTATACATTCAGTTTGGCAAATAAATAAATTCTTATTCTTATTCTTATTTCGGGGGTCTAATGTTAATCTTAGGTGGGTTTGACTTTAATGTCAAACCCACCTAGGATTAACGAGCTATTAAAGCTTTTAATAGCTTTATTAAAAGGTTTTAAGGTTATTTTAATAAAACAGGATGATCTCGTCCTTTAGGCGACAACATGATTACTTACAACTAAGCGACAAAGCGACTTACAAATCGTTTGAACAAAGAAACAATTGTGGGATAAGAGAGAGGCTCTTTGTCATACAGCCAAGGCATTTCGGCCCGGACTGTCGTTGTCTAAGTTAAATTGTCATATCCCTCGTCTGATGCCTTTAATGTATTTTGATATTTACCCTATTCTTCCCTTAAGCTCTTCAAAATTGTTTATGTAACATTTTATTACTATATATAAGTAGTTTTTGGCCTTTCATATAAACCTAAGTGCCCAGCTGTTTGCCAAAATACTGACCTCTTGCTTATAAAATAAGAACTTAGTTCTTAGCATGTTCAAACACAATGAATTTAGGCCATCACAATCTGTATACGAGTGTATTTTTTATCTGTTACATATTTTGCTTTATATTTTTGTTTCTTATATTCTTATAATGTTTCTTCTAGATAATCAGTAAGTTTCTTAATAAATTTCACACAAAACCAAGTTTACCCTTTTCCATCACATGTATCATATTTGTTTGTTTGTGTGTGTGTAGTGATAAGGTAATCAAAAGGTAATCTAATCTAATCTAAATAACACAAAAACCTAGTATTTTTTATATATTTTTTTAAATAATGTAAAATAAACAAACGTATAGCATGTAAATATAATACTTTTACAACCAAGAAGGCGTCACTCGTGGCTGGTTGGTTTAGTTAATGAACGGATTTAATTTCAGATTCCGCATCAGTGGTAGCCATCTTGGATTTTAGTCCCGTAAGAGCAATTTTAAACTCTGGCGCCTATATCTCCTTGACCTATTGTCATAAATTAACGGAAGAGGTGTCAAATTAAAGGTATTTAAGTCCTCCAGGGCACCACCTTACAGAACTTCTTATTTTCGCTCTCGATAAAAAAATAATAATGATTTATTTTGTAAAATATTCCTGGATTTTTGTTTTTATATGAAGTTAAATTTTTGAACATATTGAAAAGGTCATGCCCTTGAGCCACATCTCATCAATGTACTTCCAAAGTTTTACATTGATACTTTGATAATTAACGCCACTACACACGCCAAAGTGAAGGTATGTTCCGCCAGAATTTAACATTGCTCTTACGGGACTAAAATTCAAGATGGCTACCACTGATGCAGACTCTTAACACTAATACTTGGTCAATATTATCTCACAATCAGTAATCAAAAAACACTATAAAATAAAACTATGTACAATAAACATGTTGGATATTTTGAACAATGGAAGAAATCGTCGTATATATTTCCGATGTTACGTTTACCATGTCATAGTATCCAGCATGCACAATACTAAAGTAGACCAACCATCGTGGAACATTATTATAAAGAGTCGTCCATATAAGACTGCTAGGGGCTCCTCTGTAATTAAGCCACAGCCAATAAATACACTAACTGTCAGGGTTGTTCCATAAATAATCATCGGGTAGCTGCGGGCGATGTTCTGTTTTTGCAATTAAACCCAACAAACGCAGCAAAGCATTCTTGTGTCGGCATCAAAGTAATGGCCACGTTTTGTATCCAGAATTTCAGAACAAAATTGGAATATTTTATTATAATGATATTTTGTCACAACTTTTTACATTATTTTTGTTAAGTTTGAAGTTTTGAATAAAGTTTCTTCAGAAGTTGAAGTTTTTTAGTATCGTTTAATGTGTTTATTATGTTCTTTAACGTCCCAACACTTTAAGAAATCGGTACATATGTAAGGTTCATGTTTTGCTCACACTGAAAATGAACGGTATCAATTTAAACGAAACCCTTTAATAAAACCATCATATTATTTAAAATTTATCTAAATATTATTTAATAATTTTATTTTTAATGATTTTTATGTTTCAAACATAACTATCCAATTTCTGAAAATAACAACAAGAGAAACAAAATTAAATCGATTGTAGGCACTTCATGGAGTTCCTCCCCATACGAAGCTTTTTTGATTCTGTTGGGTGATGTGACCTTACGCTGCATACCAAGCTTCGTGGAAAACGGTTGGGAAGTAAGGAAGAAATTGATTTTTTAATATTCTCCTTAAGAATAACATTGGGCGCTCTCATACAATGTACTAAGTTTACAATATACATTAAATTTAACTTTTCTTCGGAACCGTTAGTCATAGACTAATACTAAAAATACTAAATTGTTTAGTTTTAAAAGCTGGATTCAATGCTTAAAAAAATTAAATTAAAAAAAGAAATTATACTTTACCTTGATTATTTATGCGGAAAACAAGTTTGTTTTTACGAAACAGGTTAGATCATGGATGTTTTCAGTTCATCTAAATAGCTTTTCTTATAACCAAACTATGACGTCACCGTTTCAAAATTTGGTCGCACAAATTCCCAACATCCCCAGATCTGAGATATATCCATGTCAAAAATAGAGTTGTCATCTTAAATAGGTCACACAGGAATCTTGCATGAAACTATCACATATTCGTTATGAATAAGCGACACTAGCGCCGACCTAGCGGATTTAAGTTGTCCCTAACGCCGCCCAATAAATGAGTACAGGGGGAAAAACTTTAACACCCCCGTCGCAGCAGACCTGCGTACTCAGCGAATTTCCAAATCAATAATGTAATAGTAATATTATATGTCACGTTTTATCAATATCTGTTGATAAATATATTAGTTAGTTATTTGCCTATTCTTCATAAGATTAACATGGGAAAGAGTATGTAGGTTTGCCGCTGTGAGGAACACTGAAAGTAGGCATTTATAGCATAAACAATTTTTATTTTGACAATTTGTACAAATTTTCATCAACATCTGTCCACAAATAAAGGAGTTTACCTAGTAATACAACAGTATCCTGTTTTCATGACTGAACAGGGTACTTAATTTAAGTGAACTCAGCAGGTTGTAAAACAAACAAATGAATCATGGCTTTAAGGGTAATGGGCGATCTGGACCAAAACGACCGTCCATTGAACACAATGTAGCCGATGGAGGCCGCGTCCTCCCACGTTATGCTCTCTTTATATCGGTTGTAAACATTTTATTTGTCCTTAGGAATAATTCATATTATTTATTACATTTGAATTAATATTTCCAACAAAAACTCCATTGGTACATTACTCAACAATTTCTTCTTTTCATATTTCACCTTTGAAATTTGGCTGCCATTTGTTCTGGTGACTCATTTTTACGCTGGTTGTTATATTTTTTCTTCACATTAATAGCAGCAATAGGATTTTATTTATTTTTCCCTTTGTACACAAAAGGTTTCTTGAGTAATGTTGTTTATTTACATTAAACATGTAATAAAATGCTTTCTCAGACGGTGGTCCTTTGTAGTGTTGTAGTTAGACCGTTGTGCTGACGAGTATAACAGTTGAAGCCATTCGGAGGGACGAGGGTTCGAATCCCGACCATGAGTGATCCCAATTCGGCTTGCAAATGTGTGGTATAGTGGAGTGGAGGGCCCAGCTTAAATAAACGGTGACCGGCTTGGGATCGAATCCCGGCCATGAGTGATACCAATTTGCCTTGCAAATGTATGGTATAGTGGAGTGGAGGGCCCACCTTAAATAAACGGTGACCGGCTTGGGGTCGAATCCCGGCCATGAGTGATACCAATTTGCCTTGCAAATGTATGGTATAGTGGAGTGGAGGGCCCAGCTTAAATAAACGGTGACCGGCTTGGGATCGAATCCCGGCCATGAGTGATACCAATTTGCCTTGCAAATGTATGGTATAGTGGAGTGGAGGGTCCACCTTAAATAAACGGTGACCGGCTTGGATGGAAGTTGACGGCATTTGTAGGCTTAATTGGGATTGCAGTGGACACCTATTTTGCTTTTATGGTTAGTGGTTATAAGGGGGGTAATTTTTTGTGTTTTTTTGTGTATGCTTGGTATTTTATGAGGAGTTGCATAAAAATAACAAAATGTAAATAGTCAAAACGTAAATAGCACTTGGAGGGTTAAACATGTAATCAATGAACTGAGAGACTGTTCGGCTCATCCTCACGCTCAGATGTTTAGTCTTGTTAGGATTTTCCATGTTAATAATTTTGTTTGTTAAGATGAAACTGTATTACTTTATTATGGAAATAAACATCTTGAATTTTGAATTCTGCATTATTATCCTTCAAACTACTCGAAATTTCTAAGAATTTTTTAGCATGATAATAAATTAAATCCTTTACAATTTAGTTTGGCAATACTGGAATTCCAGCCAGAGTCAATTCAAGCAATCCTCAAACGAAAAGAGAATTTTTAGTTTGAAGCCACATCTCATTTCATATTTACAAAATTAATGATTCTAAAGGGTTTTCATCCATTTAAATTCTAACTATCGCTCACACGTGGCGCTAGTTTCTAGAGTCGTTCTTCGCCTTGATTTGTTTCATAGCTCTATATGACTTTTTCTTTCTAAAAGTATCAGTGAAATACTTTACCTAACGAGTTGAAAAAGAACTGGATTCGTTCAGTACACTAATTCAATTTAATAATATGTCTTTAAATGTTCAACCGAATGGAGTTGGCTACACAGTGATATTTTTAATTGTGAAATTTGTAACTCTGTTTCTATAATAATGATTCCATCGAGTAGCTAAACGGCCCTAATAAATAGTTTTAAATTAAATAATCTGTCATATACAAATGCTCGTAAAAATCATTGCAATATTAACAAAAATATAAATTAATTATCTAAATTTGTAATAAATGAACTCTAGTGCCCTGATAATGTATGTTTTGTACGCATTTAAAAGAAGAAACAGCAATTAAATTCTACTGGATTAATTACATCCTTGATACAAGAGAGAAACAATTTTAAACAAGCTTCCCACACAATTGTCTGTTTTAACTGGGACATGTGCAATACAAGTGGTGAGATGTATCGCAATACTTTGAGTTCCAGTGGAGTGGAGTAGCCTAATGTAATTTCCGGACGGCTTCAGGCGACGGCAACCAGTTGTAATTCACGTTGATACCTCTAGCTTCCTGCGGCCTAATATGTTGTAAATATGAACTAAACCACCCCTCGTATGTGGACCAAAAATTGGATCGAACTTTTAATTTCCGGTTAAGTATAACTAAAATTTAGAACATATAAAACACGGTATTAGTGGAATTACACGCACTTTCTCCTTAGGTAGCTTTTTTAACTACAATCATTAATGAAAGTATCATAGTTATTCTTAGATGTATATTTAAACATCCAAGTATAATTAAACTACAATGTATACCTAGTTACACAGGAAACGGTTGAGAAACAATGATGTAATTGATTTTACTTTCTCCCCTTATACATAGTATATGGAGAAAGTATTGTTTTCGTCAAAATGTTCGAATTTGAGTTGAGGGTGGATATATCCGTTTTGGGGTCCCCTGAATCCAAAAAAGTGGGTTTTGGTGTGATGTCTGTCCGTCCGTGTGTCTGTCTGTGTGTGTGTCTGGATGTGTACAGTGCCACAGCCTACCCCATTTGTCCGATTTAGATGAAATTTGGCATGTATATATATAGTCACCGTATCTCCAGGTGTTTTTTTTCATTTTTTTGAATTTTTGATTTTTAAGGGTAGTTCACCCCTAAAACCCCTTAAAAACGTGAAAAATCCAATTTTCTCAAAAACGGCTCTAACGATTTTGATTAAAATTTGATAGTTTATAGTGCACAGAGCACTAAATAATTTGACACCACCCGCATGTCTGTAAAATGACGGTTCAAAAGTTATGGGCTTTTAAATGTCAAAAAAATCAATTTTTTAAATTGTCAGCGAAAACAATAAAAGTAAAGTATAACTTGACTGGTACCATTGAAACCATCTTAAAAAACTAAACAAATTAGTATTTTGAATTATTTGTCTACGACTAACGGTTCCAGAGAAAAGTTAAATTTACTGTCCACGATAAACGCAGAACGTTGTCTGAAAGCGCCCAATGTTATTCTTATGGAAAATATAAAAAAATCAATTTCTTCCTTATTTTCCACCCGTTTTCCACGAAACTTGGTATGAAGTGTAAGGTCAAATCAACGAACAAAACCAGCTCAAAAGCGGGGGGGTTCCCCCCATACAATTTGAACAATAAACTATTAAATGATATTTAGAATTGTTTTATTACAGATTGTCTTTTTTAAATTTACTTAAGGGAGAAAGTATGTGTCAGTCCACTGGTACCGTTTATTTTATCTTGATATCATTAAGTTTGAAATTCATTATTGGTGATGTAGATTGATGCTATTCTATCTAGCTAATATCTAAGCTAATATCTAAAACATAACACAATTAACAAATTGGTTCACTAGTTTAGATATTAGTTAACCCGATAACCCGAGGACGGATCAGATTCCAGATCCCGAAACGTCGTATAACTTTGTTTTACATTCGTGATGGAAAATGTTCGCAATAAAAATCTGAATAACGTTAGAAAAGTCCAATAAAAGATATTGAGTAATTAAAGATTCTGTACATTACCATGTGAGTTTTGTCATGACAAAAAACTAAATTTTGGTATTTACTTCCCTGTGGGAAATAGGTTAGATCATGGATATGTCTAAAGGGAATGGTTTCAGTTCATCTAAACAGCTGTTTTCTTATTCTTTTATACTAAAAATTCAGTACAATAGCTCTGGTAGTTTCTATGGAAACCTGTTACATTTTCCATCTTAAAAATCACCAACACACCCCCCCCCAGAACTAAGACATTTCATAGTCAAAACAAATAGCAAATCAAAATTTATTTTAATGTGCCCTGAATAACCAGAATCCATGAATTATAATTGTTTTATAGCTATAAAACAAACAATAGAACTTGTAACGTTATGTCTTTCTACATCAATAGCTACGGGGATTTGACAGATTTAATTAGCGGGCCTAATACTGGTATTGCATGATGTAGTGGTCGTATTTGTTTTCGGATTATTAAGGAGCGAATGTGTTGTTCGAGTTATAACAATATTACTTGTGTGATAGTGTTTAATATTTTGCCTTGCATAGTATTTTGTTTACTTACACTGTTGATAAATAGCTCGGTCGTGTTTGCTCCGTACGTAGTTTGTATTTAGATTGATACAGTTAACATTTTCTATCAAGATCAGTAAAACGAAGTTAAATGACCTTTGGGGATTTGAAATCTGACCCCGTCCTCAGGTTAACAGAATCCTAGATTAGTACATAATCCAGACTAAGCCGGTATAAATCTGAAAAAATGTCCCACCATCACCAACAATGAATTTTAAACAAAGAACGTAAAATAGTGTCAGTAGCGTTATACAGGGTGGTTATAAAATCCCTTACCCCATTTTTTTTTATTTGCTAGAAGAAATAAATAACCTTTCGGAAACCATACAAACTTAACCTTAAGTATCTTTTGAAGCTATCGAAAATTTTGAGTGTCCCAAATTTTTGGGGCAACTCAAAATTTTCAGATGTAAAGCCCCATCGAGATGTACCTCATTTTAAAGGTCTTGAAATTTAAAGCAATTGGCGAATGTTGGGGTCTCTAACTCAACCAAGTACAAAATTATGACTCTAGGTTGTTAAGTCCCATTTTCCCTTGTTCTTTGCTACAATTTACATTTTCAGTGATTTTAAATGATGGTATTTTTTTAATAGGTACATATTCTAACTTTTGCAGTAATTAAAAATGTTGTGAGCTTCCTAAGGTCCTCAAGGTCCCTAAGGTATTGGTACCGAATCCCTTATGAGGTCATAAATTTAAAAATTCCGCCATTTCGTACTGGGTTGAGGTAGAGACCCCCAATATTCACCAATCGTCTTTAAATTTCAAGACCTTTAAAATGAGGTACATTTCGATGGGGCTTTATATTTGAACATTTTTAGTTGCTCCCAAAATCCCCCATTTTTGGGGACACTCAAAATTTTTGATAACTTCAAAAGATACTTTGGGTTATGTTATGGTTTCCTAAAGGTTATTTATACCTTCTAACAAATAAAAAATAATAATAGGGTGAAGGAACTTTATAACCGTCTTGTATGTAAAACAATATAAATGTATTTTCATCATTACACATACTAGTGTTTCAATTTTTATATAATTAGACTATATTTTGTAGTTTGATGCATACTAACTGTAAGAATGACCGAAGGTTGGACTGAAATTATGCGACATTGCATTTCCCAGACCAGACTTAAAACTTTTTCTACCTCTCCAGAATACCAATAAGACAAGAACAAGTTTTATGACCACCTCTGACCTTATCAAATGATCGTCTATGTATTTTTCTTGTATTCTTATTACCTGCTGTTATTTATATATGTGAGGATCGATGGCTATATGTATATACTTTTTAATCTATGGTTAAAATGTTGAACTGGAGAAATAATACTTTAGAAAACAAGCTCTATAAGACCACTTTAAACTATTTTGGTTATATTCCGTTGACGTAAAACGTTTAATATTAAAATAAGTTTATTTAAAACCAGGAGTGCGTTTGAAATTAAGTGAATTTTTGGCTTGACTAATTGAAAAATGTATGGCAATTAATGGGTCAGTACCTGGTGACCGAGCTTTGCTCGTATAGAATAAGACATGTATTATAAATATTAATTAGAAAAATTAAAACACATTTATTACTCAATGAAAACATTTATGTGGTTTAAATAAAACCGATTTAATACACCATAATTAATATAGCACTGAACAAAAAGTATTGCCCCTGATGGGGTTATAACTCACGACCTTCAATTTTGCATTTATTACATACATAAAATAAAAAATATTTATGAAAAACCTCTATTCTCGTATTGTTCCCCACCATCTTCAATCAAGAACTGTCAAACGGAACGGTTATAAACAGATGTTTTGGTTTGTATTGTTTACATTTGATTCTCCATAAGCGTAATGTTAAATGTTTAACAACTTAATATAGGTACACTTAAACTTTAATATACAACAAGAAAACAAGAATTCCTGGACATTAGATCTATCTAGAACTTATTTTCTACTCAGAAATTAGTTATTTCAAAAATTTAAAGAAAATCCTTAGTGCCGTTTTCGAGATCCGTGTGCAAATATATATATAGTACCTGGTGACCGAGCTTTGCTCGTATAGAATAAGACATGTATTATAAAAATTAATCAGAAAAATTAAAACCCATTTATTACTCAATGAAAACATTTATGTGGTTGAAATAAAACCGATTTAATACGCCATAATTAATACAGCACTGAACAAAAAGTATCGCCCCTGGTGGGGATGGAACTCGCGGCCTATAGTATAGTAAATGAGGCCGACACGCTACAACTCGGCTACGACGTTAGTGAATTGAGCGATGCCGTTTAACGTCTTTTAGCCAAAGCCGATCATTTACTGTTTATTTATTACTGTTTAATTATCCAAACCGTTATTATTAGCCTGTGATCACTGACTGTGACTGATTTTGTTATAAACGGAATGAGGATTGAAAAGCAAAAGAGAAATTTAATTTACATAAATTAATTGGTTTGTTACAGTGGCTTCAAGCAATACAACGAATACGTTTTCTATCAAAATACGGAAGATTTTGGAAATACTTTTTTCTGCTTTTATTTCGCACAGCTATGTTATCCTTAAGTTTTTACAAATTATTTAGTAACCTGATAATTTTGCATTTATTTTATTCATAAAATAAATATTAATGCATAACCTCTATATTGTTCCCCGCAGTCTTCAATCAAGAACTGTCAAACGGTTATAAACAGCTGTTTTGGTTTGTATTGTTTACATTTTATTCTCCATAAGCGTAATGTTAAATTTTTAGATTTTAAACTTAATATTACAAGAAAACACGAATTTTCCTGGACATTAGACCTATCTAGAACTTATTTTCTACTCGGAAATTAGTTATTTCCAAAATTTAAAGAAATTCCTCGGCGCCGTTTTCGAGATCCGTGTGCAAAATATATATACAAACCTTGCTCGTATTATAGTATTGGATTTACCTTGACATCTCTGTTAATGTTTGTTTCAAAAGGTTCTACTCTGGATTTTATAGATTCTCGCTTGAAATAAAAATCGCATCGATATAAATAGAGCTACAAGCTATTGCTAGTGTGTAAATTAACAGACCAATCGCTTGTCTTAATTTAATTTAAATTAGCTACTTTCTTAAAATAAAAATGACAAGATAAATTAAATTCGTGTATAAATCGGTTCACTGAAAATCAGTAGCTATTCTGGGCTTTATTAAAGGCTGCTTCCGAAATTTAAGACCGTCCAGATTAAATTACAGACTGAATGACATAAAATGACTAACTGAGAGAAAACCTTGGCGAAAATTCCTCTTAATTGGACGTTTTGTATTACACCTGGAAATTAACTTTCCTTTGTGTTCAGAGAACTTCGAGACCTTTAAATTAGATTAAACAACGAAACAATGAATAATGAATGTTTATTTCAGATTTCGAAAATCGGTTTACTCAAGTCACTGTAATTGTTTTCGAGCTTGAGGTGAAATTGTTCATAAAAAATTATTTCATACTAGTTTCAGAAAGTCAAGTTAAGATTTAATTTTATAAAACTACTGCTGCTAGATTTTAAATGCATGCTAATAATAAAAATATTTTTTGTATATGAGTTCTGTACTATGAATAAAAACTGGTTTAGCAGCTCCTTCGAGGTAGTGATGTGATTATGTTTTTGGTTATTCTCACGTTTTATACACCAGGAGAGCTCAAATAAGTTTTGTCACTATTTATGGCTGTCTGTATGTCCGTATCTGTAAAACCTAAACTAAAATTTTGTTTGTCTTCACTGTAAAAACGAGAGCACTCAATATAATTAAACTGTTTTCCCTTACAACCTTTTGAGAAGGCTATACTGTAATATATTTAATTATCTTTCAAAAACTCAGTTTTGAAAGATTTTTACTAAATTTATTGAACTCGTTTTTTTACTAAACCTAAATCTAACTTAATAACGAAAAAGATATCAAATTTCTTTAACAGGATAAAAAAGTTTAATTGTTAAAAATGTTTTGGGGAATTTACGCTCCCCCTAGGGAATATCAGATTTTTTATTAGGTTTTGTTGGGTGATGTGACCTTACAATGCTTACCAGGTTTCATGGAAAACGAATGAATGAATTTCCATAAGAACAACATTGAGAGCTCTCAGACAACGTACTGCGTTTACCATGAACATTAAATTTAACTGTTATCTGGAACCGTTAGTCGTAGATTAATATTTCTAAATACTAATTTGTACAGTGTTTAAGCCATGTTAACTGGTGATACATTATTTTATAAAATTTCGAAAGAAATTTTGACAGCTTTTGAACCATTAGTTTTACAGACATACATAAAATTGTTGGGTGGTGTCATACTATTTGGGATGTTAAAAGATTATAAACTATGAAATTTATTGATGGAGTGGATTTTGATAAACTTATATTTTTCACATATTATAGGTTTTCAGGGATAATTGACCCTTATTAATGAAAAATAAAAATAAAAATGGTCTGGAGATATAGCCAAAGTGCGTCCATATGTACCAGATATCATAAAAATCGGACGATCAGTCTGGTCTCGGGATTTGTACATAGACAGACCGAATAACAGACTGACAGATAGTCCAAAACATTTTTTTGGATTCAGTGAGCCTCAAAACCGATATATCCTCTCTCAACTCAAATTTGAAAATTTTTACGAAAACTACACTTTTTCTTTGGCACTTAAGTCACTTTGGCACAAAACTCCTCATAAGTGCAGTTCAAAGTAACAATACAAGTATATCATACTTAACTAATCTGTATTTTCAATAAAGTTTCAACTGTTTGAGTTATATTCTTGATGTTCTAAAATATTCATTGCATAAGTAATGCAATTTATTATACTACTTCTATGTATATAAATTAATACCATATCCTTACTCAAATCCTCTTTGTCAACAGCTTGGTCAGCTCAGCTGACATAGTAAAACGAAATTAAAAGTCATAATAATAGATTTTTACAGGTTGGTTACATTACTGTCAGATTTTCAAATTCAAGTATTAAACATTTTATTGTGTTCTATTACGTTACGTTTCCTTTAAAATAATACTTAAAGTGATACCTCTCTTCTTTTATCATATTCAACTGTGAAGCTGGTTTGCCATTAGTTTGAATACAAATGAAATAAACCAATATTATAATATGCCTAAAGATGGATTTTCAATCTTCATACCTCAGAAGATGTGTAGATGTTGTGGAATGGAAAAGACATCTGGTATTAGTTTAAAAGACAATAATGATAGATCAGCTAAACTATCAAGAAATATAGCATTACTTCCTAAGAAGGTGAGTGACTTAAAACGGTTTTTAACATTAAAGGATAAATTAATAGGAAAATCAACTAGAAAAGAGGAGCCCCAACATAATTAACTAATTTAATTTCCCACTTTACCTTAAACAAATTAATCACTATCGAATACTATGTTAATCCGCAAAGACCACCCTCGTAATTCTGAGGCAGTGGTTCAGATTTCATGTTAAACTGTGGGTCCCTTAGATATGCCATTGATTTTTGGGCTATTAATTAACAGTTCTGACTAAGGGACATCTCAGTAACAAGACTACAAGATCTTACCACAACCATCCTACACTCGTTTCTCATGCATACTTGGCTTAAAATACCTGGTGGTCCGGTAGCCATTGCAATAATCTATAATGGATCCAAAAGTTAGATTTGAGTGTAGTGAAGTTTTCAAAGAAAAGAATGTGATATACTCACCTACAAGAACATGTTACACAAAGATAAATATAAAGTTAAAGACATTGAAATAATTGAATTGATGTTTGGATCAAGAAACACTGACAAGTGTTGTAAAAATATTTTGGACTAAATTTAAATTTAATTGTAAAAATTATTTTTAATTTCATTGTTGGTTATGAAAACCTCCATCAAAATTCTGAAAGGTCATTTATAAGTAGGACAAATTTTAATAGGCCCTAGTATTCTTTGTTACAACAATTTGTACTGTTTTACAGAAGAAGATGTAATTTAGGCTAATTGTAACAAAGGCAAGCTAGATATCCCCCGTTGTAGGCTGAGCAAAACAAAAAACTCATTCTCAGTTTTATCAATTAAAATTTACAACAAGCTCCCTGACAGCATAAAGCAGCTTGAGCGTGAGAGGTTCTCCACGCTACTTAAGTCCTGGCTAATGAAAAAGCCCTTTTACTCGCTGCACGAGTTTTTTGATGATGAATGTGCGGGCTTGGGGCTGATAGGCCATTGATAAATCTCATCCACTGCCAATTTGACCAATTTATAAACATCTACGGAAGTCTAAGTTTCTCTTCCAGTGTATATATCTTTATACCGTAGTATTCTTATTTTATTTATTTGACGCTGATAATCCAGACATGTCTGGTCTCAAGCAAAGGTGGAGGTAATTTATGAAAATAAAATTTCTTTATACAACAAATGCATTTATAGTTCTAGTACTGTTATTTATATTCACGTAACACATTTTCCCCATATTTTCCCAGGTTATAAATATCACATCAACTGATAAGTTAACAAAATTTGTGTGTGTTGATTGTGAAATGACTCTTCAACACTTCAGTGAGTTTTGTGAAATGATCAAAAAGGTACAGAAGACCTTGAAGTCATACCTTAAATCTTCTGAAGCTGGAAAGAATAGTCAGGTAATTTTACTTTTACTAAATTAATATAATCATAGGCCTATTGTTGAAGTTATTTTTCTTTTAAAACTGATTCTGGACCAAACTATAACTTTATTATCTAGGTCTACTTACTTCTACTATCCCTGGCATCCTTTTATATAGTTTTATATAGTCTTTTATATAGTTGTCAATAATTTCCATATTTCATTGTTGTTACATGTTCCACCAATCCATGTTGGTTTTTAATGTTCTTGCAAAAACAACTTCAAAGAGTTTGATAGATTTAAAGTGTAGCCTACTTTAACTTATAAAATAATGGTCATATTGAAATACAGTATGTCAAAAAGGTCCTCAAATTTTTAAGAAGAAAAAGATTTTTATACCTTGTAGCTGGACCAATATTTAGTAGGTGAAAGATATCTTTAAGGTATGTTATCAGAGATTTGTGTATTTTCTACACCATCTCATTTTTAGTGGTTTATTACAGAAGAGTCCCAAGCACTGGTCCAATTACTGACTTATGTAAGCTTTTTTTGTTAGGTACAATAATTAATGAGACCCGCAAAAACCATCCTCATAATTTGGCCATTTAATAATTCAGAGGGAAAAGTGGTTTTAAGTTCATGTTAAAATGTACCGTAGGCCCCATAGATGCCATTGCCTGTTAGGATAATTAACAGTCCTGTCTAAGGAACATGTCAGCCTTAGTCGGTAGCAAGATCACAAGATCGTGCCAAAATCATCTTACTCATTTCTCATTTATACTTGGCTTGAATAACTATCTGGATAGGTCACAATTTCAACAGGTAATAGATAATAGCCCGGAATTAATTACAGATAAATTAGTAGGCCTACTGTATTTATCTACTCCCCTCTTTCCTTTTCTTAGGTATCTGTAATGCATACAATTTGTACCAATCACTCTGCAGAAATTTTCCATCAATGGAGGATGCTTCTTCATAATCATTTATCTTTAATTGACAGAAGAAGCCTGGAAAGAAGACAGACTGTCATGTAACAGGCACCTCGACCAATGGCTCACCCGTGGTGATCACCGTCGGATCAAACGGACTACTACGTTGTGAAGACTGCCAGAGCTCTCTGGTGGCCAGTCAGCTCATCACGTTGCACATGCTGACCCATGGCCTCGGTTCTGTGCTCTGTGCGTGTAAACACTGTGGTCACAGAGATGATATTGAACAGTTCCTACAGCATAATAACGACCAGGTTTGTTATGAGCAATTGGCCTACACTTTTATTTTATAATTTTTGAAAACTTAGACATCTATCATAAGATTCAGTGATCTTTTCATTCAAAGATTGTGAACAGAGTCAAATAACTGTTTTGTGAATTTTTGTGGGGAAAATGGCCTCCATTTGTCAGTTCTAATATCGCAATATGGCTCCAAACCATTAATATATCATTGTTCATTGTAGTTTTAGGGGAGCTGAAAAATTTTATTAGTGAAAAACCTTACATGCATATGAAGGAGGAAGTATGAAAACACTGTTCCCGTTGATCAAAATGCATCCGATCCACCAAAAATTATCTCATTGTCAAGAAGTCGATATTAACCTCTCAGCGCCTGGAGACGGTCTGTCATGGTCGCCAGGCTGTCCTAAAGTCTACATTATAACATAGACACTTTCCGCCATGTTTACCGGCAATAGTCCTCCTCTGAAATCGGAACTGGGAACTGAAAACATTCCCTTTAGACATATCCCATAAACAGCTGTTGAAGTCACTAACCATATACGTCACTGTCAAATTTTGGTCACACATATTGCCAACACCCGTATGTGTTATCATTATCAGTGATCATTGTATTGTGTTATCAGTTAACAGTCTTTGGTTTTAATACCAATTAGAAAACCAAAATGCTATAAACATCTTATGTATAATACTATTACATAAATATTAAATTCTTGAGAATAACAGGTGAGATACATAAAATGGAACATTAACTACAGTAATATAAATTATGAAACAGAAGAAAGCACGTCCCTCGCGGCAGTTCAAGACGTCTTGGGTGCCTTTCCAGACGCCTTGAATTCAGGCAGTGCAGCCAGATGCAAACTTTGTAAATATAAAATATCCCCTCCATGATTTATTTAAATTTACTGTATATTCCTTAAGTCCTAAATTTATATTTGTTTTAGTGCTTAATTTATAAATAATGTTGTGTGAATCTCATGCTGTAACTGTAAGAATGGTTTGAGGGAATTAGTTTTTTTTTTTTTATTGGAAGGGGCGGATTACTCCCAAGGCACTTCAGCCGTAGCGGCTTTTTGCACACCCTTGTGTGGGTTGCGGCATTATCACATTGCGAAAAGCCATTGGTGATTGGCGGGATTTGAACCCCGCGCTCTACCCCTAGACCAGCGTACTGTTCTACGCTGGTCACCTGGGAATTAGTGTTTTAAGTTTACATATTTCAATTCAACAACCTGTGAATAAGTTTTTTTCCATAAATAAATGCTTTCTGTTTAGGTGAAGTGTCCCCAGTGTCCATTTGTTAACTACGAAGAGAACAATGTCCCAGTAAAATCAGCTGAGAAGCCCACAAATGGAAGACATGTGTGTGAAGTTTGCAGTGCAAGGTTTCGGACCAAATACAGATTGAACAGACATAAACTTATTCACGTGGGTATAAAACCATTTTTATGTGAGACTTGCGGAAAGAAATTTAATCAGAAGACAAGTTTGAAACTACACGTCATGAAACACTCTAAAGTTAACCCACACAAATGCCAATGGTGTGGACAGTCTTTTCGGTTCAAAGTGTCGCTTCAGTCTCACATATTGAACATTCATGGAAATGTGTCAGAGTCTGATAATAAAAACGAGTGTAATCAGTGCCACAAGCAGTTTGCGACAAGTTACAAGCTCAAGAGACACTACAGACTCCACACTGGTGACAGACCCTACTCTTGTCCCATTTGTGACAAGGGCTTCTCTCAGACTGGGAACTTGAAAAATCATTTGAAAAAACATAAAGAAAATTCAAGTTCTTTCACAGAAAATTTCAATGAAATAGAAAGCGATCAAATATTGGATAATATTTTAGATTCTTGTCCGCAAGGAAAACAATATCTGGATTTACCATCCGAAGGACAGTCCAATTACAACCTTGTTGGGGATGGAAATGTTGATAAACATAACGCCACAGATCTGTTTTCTGATTTTAATCCTCAAGATGTGCTATTTGATAACACCCCAATGATTCCCCCACCCACAGCTAGTCCCATTATTCTGCCTAACTTTTCTAGCCTGCAGGGTGGCACGTCAGAAATAAATATGTAAACATTTGTTGCGTTCAGATCTAGTATTTTGATTGTATGTAAACACTAGAAAGTTCGTGTAGATGGCAATTTCACAAGTAGTGATTTTTTAATTACTGTACTCAATTATTTAATTACTTACTTAATTACTGGAGTTGTCCTAAAAGTCTCCTAAAATATTTTATATTTTAAGGGGACTATAGAAATGATATATCATAATATATCATTATAGCATCATTATATTCATTATTATTATTATTATTATTTATATAAATTACACATATTACATATATGTGTATGCTGCCAAACTAGTTTAGGATGAAATCAGGTTTATTCATTTTCTTACTCTAGAGTATCGCAATTATAATTGTTATGATATTTATGTTGTTACCGTTGCTGTGAAGTTTGCTAATGTATTTTCGTAATGAATTTTTTTATCAAATATTGTTCCCATCGCAAGTAATTATAACTTTTATTGGTAAATTAAGATAATATTACTGTTTAAAAAAAATTAAGTAAAAAATTGAGATGCCTCTCAAATAGCCACCAGAGCTAGAGAGGTAAAAAAAATAGCACTGCAGTGTACTACTTTGCGCTTGCGAAATAAATTGAATTGTAAATTGTAAAATTGTAAATATATCATTATATTCTATAGCATGCTTTAGAAATAAAATTTAGATGTGTAATTGAGCAGCCTTTCTGAAAAATACTGCAAATTCTATTTGACACAATAACTAACTGTAATTAAAGTGCATGTTGATCAAGATAGTTGTCTTCTTCTAATATATTTCATTTTATATGTTATAATAATAATTTATATTTTTAGGAATGATATTTTTAACTATTGTAACTGTTTTATTTTACTGAACTCTCTAATAAACATAATTTTTCAAAACGGTGTACTAAAATAATATAAAATACCCCTGTCGCAGCAGAACTGCGTACTCAGTGAATTTCCAAATCAATAATAATACATAACAGGTTCGATCAATATCCGTAATGAATAAGAGAGTTTGGCTTTTCTCCATAAGATTAAACATGGGAAAGAGTATGCAAGTTTGCCGCTGTGAGGAACACTTAAAGTAGACATTTTTACCATTAAATATTTGTATTTTTACCATATACGAAGGTCGATCAATATCTATCCATAAATAAAGGAGTTTGACTTTGCATAATATTGACGTGGGCCGAAAGAGTATGCAGGTTTGCTACTGTGAGAAACACTGAATGTAGGTACAGTATTTTTATCATAAACTATTTCTATTTTCACCATATACAATGGAACCTGGATAAATTGAATCCCAAAAGAAACAGGAAAACTATGAATGAAAGAGGTTTGATTTATCGAGGTTGATTTTCCCTTAAGTTTGATTCACGGAGGTTCAATTCAATGTGAGCAATGAATGGAGGCAGGAGTTTTGGTAGCTGCCAAAATAAGTTGTTTTGTACTTAGTGAATCAATCTTAATTACATATTGTAATGATTATTATAGTAATAATAATAACAGAGTAAAATTTAATACTATAAGTACTTTAAAATACTACAAAAATTAATATTTCAATTAATTTATGTTCCTTCTTAATAAAACTATTAATGGCCATCTCACATTTACCTCGTAGGTAAGTGCCTTATACCACAGAACTTATACACATTTTGCCATACTGGCTGAAAACGAAAATTCACTCACATGACCACGAATAACTTTAAAACAAATTAAACACTGTACCAACTAGAGTATGGCATTTTCAAATCAATCCCATGCTCCATTGCGAGATTGGAATTCCCTGTCCAAACGCAAAGCAATAAAATATAAACTTTTTCAATTATAAAAAATTAGTTCTATTTTTAATAATCGTGGGGTTTTTGCCTTTTCCCTCGAATTATAGAGGTGCAGCGATTATATCATTTTGAATAACAGAGCTTTTGGGCGATAACTTTGAATTACAGAGGTATATTTTAACTGTGAAAAATGTTTAAATTTGAATTATCAAGGTGTGACCTGTTCGATTTGTAGAGGTAAAATTAACATTGCAAAGATAGGGATGTTTATGGGGAATAAAGAAGATTCCCATTATTGAGGTTCAATTTATGGAGATTCCTCTGTACCAAGTTTGATCATTATATGTCCACAAATTAAGGAGCTTGCCTATTCTCTATATCATTAACGTGAAAAAAGACTATGCAGGTTAGCTGTTATGATAAACACATAAACTAGGATTTTTTGCATAAATGATCGGATCACAATAGAATGCAAAAAATTGATAAATTGTGCAGTTTTTTGAGCTGATTCTAATGATAAAATAAAAAAATATTAAAAATTTAAACAAAAAACAATTTTGGGGTACAAGCCCCCTCCAAACTACCCGATCCTATGAACTGTTAAATCTGAATTGTAGGAATACACATATCAACATCTGCATGTTACTACATCTCCAGTGGTATAGTGCTACAGTGGCGGCGATAGCGCGCCCGCGAGATTTGGCCGGGTTAAAAAAATCTTGTTTAGGCCCGGGTCCTACAAGAACTCGTGAGTGGCCCTCCCGCCTATCATAAAACTAATAATGATGTTTGGCCTATTGTCAATAAATTATTAACTTAAGCATTAAACATAATTATACATAAACGGTGCTAACCATCGTTATTTAGAGAGCTTAATTAAATATTTTTTTAACGTTACGATACAAAGAATATCGACTTAGCCATATATAGCAAAACGGACTATCTGTTCATCTCTGGTTTTACGGTTCATACCGTTACACCTGTTCATACATAGAGGAGGGAATAATACTTCAGTTTTACTCTTTGTACGTATCTTAATAGTCTTTGGATTTGACCAGATATCTAACATATTTTTTGTACATAAGTGAGGTTATGTTGTGACAAGAAACGTTTTCGTTCTCCTTTAATACTTTATAAATAACTATTTGTTTATTCTGCCTCCAAGTACTGAAAGTGTGCAGATTTTATTGAGCCATAAGCTATGAAAGATTATAAAAGTGGTGGTTCCAGAAATGAAAACATGTCGAAGAGAAAGAAACCTAGGTCATTTGTTTCACAGGTTAAAAAACGTTTTAAGTCAGGAAAGTTTAGCAGGGGAGTCAGAGTTGATGATGCTGAGCATGATTACTTCATGAGAATATTTGAGTTGGATAGAAACTTCAATGGTACTACAGAAGAGAAAAGTAAGTAGGGCTTGGTTTAAAATCCTAAATTACTAAGATAAGGTGTCAAAATGCGCCCACTTCAATATCACTTGCTAAGATAGGGAAAATGAGCTTTACAGATGTCTCAAATAATATTACTCGACCAGATCTGATAACTCTATATGGTAGCAAAATCTAGGATTTCTTGATAATTGTAATGCAAATTTCCAAGGCTATGACAGACTTACTGGAGTACCTTTCCAAACCTTTGTCCACTCGATTGGGCATATAATGTGTTAACACGTTCACTGCTAAAGGCAATTATGAGGCGTTCTTCAGGTGCTGACATACAAACTTACTAGCCATCATGGGGAACCGAGGAAACCACGTTGAAACTATCACTGTACAAATTCTAACCTCTAATCGGTACACTATGCTATACCATGTAGAACATTTCCATACCAATGCTACTGGCAAAGAAAAGCTATAATACGTTGGTTACAAAGAGCGGGATTTCCCGCACATAGCACCGAATGTATTAAAGGATGTATTGTTTGAATAAGACTGGTTTGAATGGCACAGTTTCTCAATTCCAAATATCTTCTCTACTGACTATTGTTACAGTGTGTTACAATACCAGTGCTTGGACGCTATGCCTGTTGATATCAATGAAACACTGAAATAGTAGCTTTAAATGTCTTTCAGCATAACTTAAATTATTGTTTATTTTGCAGAAGTATTTGCCAATAATGCCCTGCTTCAAACTGATGGAAAGGAGGTTGACTACTCATCCAATCAACTTATCTCCCGAGTCATTGAAAATCTTATTCCACTTGCCTCTGACTCAGTGTTGGAAAGATTTTTTGAAGCATTTGGCACCAATTTACGTCCAATTTGTGTTCATGAATACGCGAGTCATGTGTTGCAGTCTCTAATGATTGAAGCAGCTCAAAAATCTCAGGTAAGATAAGACCTTTATTTAACAAATTGTAAATATTTTTCCTGTTTACTGTTCAGGTTGCACAGCTATTGAATAATTCCTTAGTACTGTATCAGTTTACAATTTGTTTCACTTCCGCTCTTGAATAAAAATTCTACTTCAACAAATTTATTACACTTAATAGTCGATTTAAAATTCATGAATATTAAGCCAAACTACCAACATAAAATACTCATAGATGAAACAAATTCGGCACTTCAGTTCACTGTTCCTGGTCCTGGAGCATCACCCTTCACTTCCTCCTTCCTTTCCTTATAAAATGACATTGATAGTTAAGAGTATGGAATCAAATCAAGGAAGATAGGTCGATGGAATTTAAGAAGATGTTTATTTCTATATTTATTTACTAAAAAGAATGACTGATCTGTGGTTCGGGTTATTGAAAAAATAAGATTAGTGGGGTTGCAGAATGGGTTCTATTTTAAGCTTTCAGTTTTTACATTAAGACATGTTTTTATAATAAAGCCTAGTTAAATATCTATTATTTTTCTACAGATAATATCAGAAGATGATTCAAAGCACCAAACAAAGTGTCAACTTTGGTTGGATAAGGTTGGAAGATTTCTACTCAACAATATTGAAGAGTTTATGTGGGACAAGTTTGCAAATCCGTGTTTACAGACTGCTATGTTTTGCCTTGGTGGAGTTCCACAGTTAGACAAACATTTTAAAGCAGACCAGGATTCATCAAACATTAAAAATGAAAAAATTAACTCTGAAGTACCTTCAGAGTTTTTAACGCTTTTGTCAGAATTTTACTCCCGCATCACAACATGGCCTCAATTCAAGAGCAAGGGTAAATACTAAGCCTATATATACGATTTTTTAGTTTGATCATTTCATGTTCAATTAAAAAAATACATTTATTACTTACTTTAGGACTAATACTTTTATCAATGGGATATTATTTGGTTCAAAAGTAATTAACAAAATAATTCCCAAGAAATTGCTTCTATTTAATTAATTTATAACTTTCTTAATAGTGTAGATAAAAACAATGATTTTAAAAATTGTGTTAAACCCTCGATTAAAAATGTTTTATTTAATTCCCTGTGGGAAATAGGTTAGATCATGGATATGTCTAAATGGAATGTTTTCAATTCATCTAAACAGCTGTTCTTATTCTTTTATATTAAAAATTCAATACAATAGCCCTGGTAGTTCCTATTGAAACCTGTTAAATGTCTTCCATCTTAAAAATCACTAACACCCCCCCAGAGCTAAGACATATCCATGTCAAAATAGATGGTGTAGTTTTGTATCTGATCTTTTAAATTGCTTAACAATCTGTCACAATAATATTCTCTGATTAGCTAAGTATTCTTCCTTATGATCATGCACAAACCTGAAAAACTTTATATATTTCTTTCCAGATTTTTTGGACAATCATTTGATATCAAAATACATACAAACTCTACTCCAGGCTTTGAAAGCTTCACATCAGAAACATGTGTACAAGCAGTTGTTTACACAATTGATGAAGGATTGCTTCCCCATTGATGATCCATTGTCATCACCAAGCACTTTGGCAGTTTTGGAAGTGATGATCGAACATTGCAAGGGCAAACCGTTTCGAAAACTCTACAATCAAGTTATTCAACCAAGACTTTTACAAATGTCCTCTGCCCAAGTTGGAAATATTACAATTCAGAAGTTTATCAATGTCTGTTCAGATACGGAAGTGGTAATTTTCTTTATTATTTTGCATTGTTTCTTTAAGTTTAAAGTTTTATAATGTTGTTTTCAATACGACAGCTGTATCTTTTACATTTAGGTTATCGGTAACGTTTCTTGAAAGTGGGTGTTATCTTCTTGAAAGTGGGTGTTGGAAGTGTGCAACAAGTAAGCAAATTATTCTTTTATCTATTCTCTCAATTGTACACAGTCTGTGCTTCTACACATTAATTGCTATTGTAGCAACATGTTGTAACTTTTATTTTTTAATGTTGAAGTGATAATTTACAGCAACTTTTTGTCAATAATAGGCCTACGCCTAACCACACTAATACTGTACACACCCTATAAAAATGAACAATATTGTAAAATATAATATAAATAATGTTGTAAAATAATATTTTATAATTGTATTTTACAATATAATATACACTATTTACTGCGAAAGCACAACATAAACAAACACACAACAACAAAATGTCAAAATACGAAAGTATATACAGCTGGCCATAATGACTCACGTTTATAAGCGCAAAAAGCAGACTGTTGCCTAGCAACAGATATCGGTCACTAAATATTTCAATAAAGCCGCCATATTGTTTTTGTGAGTACATTGAGGCAAAAGCAACATCACCATACACTCTCTGTAGTTCTCTTGTTTCGCGAACTACACCATAGTAATTGTGGCTTAATGATTGGTCACATCTATAGGCAGTAGCCCTGTCGTACGGACATACTGAGCTGTGTTTTTAAAGGCCCTAGCCGTCCGGTAAGGGTTAAATTTTATATATTATTATGTTTTAATATTATTTATCAATTTTTTTAGCTTACGGAAGTGATGCATACATTGACGCCACAGTTTTCCAGCATCAACAAAGGTGTAATCATCAGTTTGGCTCAGGCTTGCCAAAGACTAAAAACAGCCCAGTCAGACTTTGTGCAGGTTTGTGCAATTTAATGACCGATTTTTTCTATAATTTATAGTATTCATATTATGCAAATTTATTGAGTTAACTTATCCTACACTGGGTATGAGTACCTAAGGTATGTTTGCTTTTCATTGAACAGATCCAAAATATACCTTTTAATGTAAAAATAACTAATTAGCCTACCTTCTAAAAAAAGTCTTCCACAAAGAATAATTTCCAAAGTAGGCCTATATTTATTTTTTTAATGTAGTAGAAAAAACACTGTTCATATTTTTTTATTTATAATATTTAACTTCCCCTGAAAATTTTAAATCCAGTAATATATTTAGAACTGACAGTTCCTTCCAAAAGAAAAATATATTGAGTAAGAAAATTTTAAGTCTCAAATAGGTATGTAATGATATAATTTCTTTTTGACAGGCTTTGATGAAGATGTTGAACTGTGAAGACTTGAGTGGTGAGCAGAAACAGCTGGCTGCAGCCATCTTGTCACTGGAGCCTCTGCCCCACGAGGTCCCTGCAGCACCCACCCGCCATGGTTCCCAATTGATGCAAGCTCTCCTCCATTTCCAGAAGCCCATTAAGGTACGTCACGTTACCGCATGGTTACCTTTATCTTATCTTATAATACGTCCTGTATATTCCTTGCTGGATATTTATTTCTAAATATCGGGTAGCTTTTTTTGGAAAATCTTGCAATATTGGCACACGCCAAAGAAACCTGTTAGATCTTGCTGAAATATTCAGTTAATCAATGTTTTCATTCTTGTGACATAGTTATTACTAAAAAAATTTCCACCCTTCAACACGGTAAGATTTTGCTAAACTACAATTTGACTTCATAAATTATTAATTAATTAATTATTAGAGCTATACAATTATGGATCATAAACCTAGGCCATGAGTATAAAGTTGGAAGTGGGAACTACTGGATTAAATACAATTGTAAATTTGGAGATCTCTACAAAGACTCAGGCATAACAGCAGAAGTAAGAGGTAAATTACCATTCGAGAATCAATTCCTGTATTGATCAAATGACCACATTCATTTGATGACTTCAGCCTGTGTCGTGTTACAGTTTGTTAATTCCCTGCTGGCCTTTGAGCCCGATGAGTTAGCCGCTATCCTGTCCTCCATCTACGGATCATTCGTCACCAAGGATTACCTCCAGGCGGAGGCGATATCAGAAAAAAACAAACAGAAATTGATCAAGAAACTTGTGGTCTGTAGTTTTAATGGACTTTTATTTAATAGTTCATGATATGTTTTGGTGTTAACTGTTGACCACAGTTATTTATGATTTTGGTAAGAGGGCGATAGTCTTTTTTACTTTGTCCACAACAATAGACAAATAGGTAATTTTTTATTAACATGAAAATTAAATACGGTTATTTTAATTTCAAATAATATGTATGCACGATCAAATCGTAACTTGATCGGTCCATGACAAAATCCGCCAGCAAGTAATAGCAGTTGTAATATCGCTGCTTTAGTTTTGGAGACCGTTGTGGAACCAACTCACCACTTCTTGTACTCTTGTTTACTTTTTAATATCTTAAATTAATTTTCAATCAATCAAGCAAAATTTCTGTGAATTTATGATAAGTTGCTAATAGGTTTTAAGTTGATTTATCAGAAATATATGTGAGGTATTTTAGGTATTACATTACAGATGGAAATATTCAGTAAATTATACATTATGAATTAATAAGAGAATACTTATTACCGTATGAGTTTTGAATCCATGAGATCACATTCAGCTTTTACTTGTTTTGATAAATTTTGTTATTGGTATTGATGCAACGTAACGTTGCACGTCAGACATGCGAATAGCCTTTGCCTACTTTAATAGTGTTTTTTAATGCTCATGAATAAAATAAGGCAACATAGTATAAGAACAGGTATAAATAAGGCATCTCATAGAATAGGATTTTTTAATGACTACAAATTATACTCTTATTTTGTGTGTGGGCTAAAATAAGATTGGGGATCACTGTGAATTAATAATACTGACATTTGACTTTGCTAAGATCATGTTCAAACCTGATAAAAAATTGTAGTTTGGTGTAAATTCCCAGAACTTGGATGTTCATGATCTCTTTATAGTGCAGAATAATGATGAGGTTTTGAAATAAAACAACGGGTTTCATTGCACATAAGCCTAGTTTAACATTCCACCAATGTCTTTCTGTAGAATAAAAACTAGGACTAAGAATGTTTACTAAAAAAATCTAATTTTTCAATCTCACTGGTAACATTCACAAATGTATAAATTTTTCTGAAAATAACAGTTCAGTGGTAAGAAAACTGGTGGTGTTGATGGTAATTAACAGGAAACATTTTTTGGTGATTGCAGGGCCAGTATGTAAAGATGTCACAAACAAAGTTTGGGTCTCGCAGTTTTGACAACCTGTGGGAAGCAGCTGATGACAAGAACCGTGTGTCAATCGTGCAGGACTTGGCTCCATCGTTCTCCCAGCTAATAACTTCTCAGACGGGACAGTTTGTGGCTAACAAAGTCAAACTCGCGGACTTCAAGAATTTAGGTGTCGAAGAGTGGACAAGGAAAGTGAAACGTGCTGCGTCAGCAAAAAAATTATTTGAACCTTTAATTGGTAATGTAAAATAAAATTGTTGGTTTGGTATTTATGGATGATCATTGATTAAAACCTTTATTCGCTTCAAATAATGTCTTGTCACGTTTAATGGAACCAAGCAAACAAGGGATGAATATTGTAACTTATATCATTTATAGACATAAAGTCAGAACTGTAGCATGGGTGGGGTGATTGCCCCAGGCGCCTGCAGCTAGGTGGTACTGTAGCTTGGAGCATGGTACAAGTGCCATAGCAAAAACAATGATTCATAGTTTTTTAATTAATTTAGGCCTAGATAAAGGCTTGAAAACCATCTTTTTTATGGCAATGTGTAACTGAACTTATAATAGGCCTGTTTCATTGTACTGAATGCATTTATTGAACACATATAACTTTATACATTGTAAAGCTTTTATTGAATTTAATATCTTCACAAAATTTAAAACATCTATAAGCACGAGTCGTTGCCATGTCCTACCTATATTTTGCCCTACCGGCCGCCGATAACAACAACGCAACCCACCATGCATCATCCTACAACCGCCAACAAGATTTGTGGCATTGATAAACCAAGCGACTGCACTGCATTTAAAGTCCTCACAGATCAGTAATCTTTTTCACACTATCCTCTTTGCATGTTGACTAGAAGAGTGTAGAAGGAATAAGCGAAGCTCATGGTCTGAAATCAAAGAGGACCAGTGATAACTAAACACACCTAACCTAACCTACACAACACAACATAACCCAACCCAACTAGGCATCCCGGGTCGTTAATCAGACTGGCCGGCTGCGCGGTCCTGTTATCGCTAAGCGATAAGACTTTCTACAATCTTGCTGATAAAACCCGAATTAGTCACTCTTAAATAATCTAAATAATCATGACAGTATATTTTCCTGTATATGATATCGAAAGTGTTGGTGAATTAACGGAAAAGATCCGAACAGACTTATAAAAACATACACGTAATTAAAAAAGGTGCAAACTAGACCTAAAATGTATTCTAGTGACAGTTCCGGAAACCATGGTGATGTTGACCTACATGGTTATCCCATATGTTTACTCTACCTTACCGAAGTAAACAGTTCCAGGTTCGCTGGGTAAGTGTTTCCAGCTGACAACTTCAACGGTCGAGACGTGACAAGCAGAATCAGGGGCAAACAGTTGTTGAGCCTCTCAGACCTCGAGGGCCAGCCACTGTTGAACACTCCGTTTTGAAGGCGGTCACTCTGTTTCATATCATGGTATTTACTTAACTGGATAATTCAAAATGGTTATAGGATACTAGATGCCATTTTACTGATGTATATGTCTAAAGGGGATGTTTTCAGATTCCCTAAACAGCTGTCCTTGACATCACAGTTTCAAATTTTGGTCTCACAAATTGCCAACACACCCCCTCTATTTAAGACATATCCATGTCAAAATTTATACTGTGTGACTAGGTAATATTGTAATGGAATGGCCTAATCAATTTTGTGATATCTTTCAATGAAAACTAGGCAGATTGTAATGTTTTGTTAAACTGCAGGTCCCTTAGCTGCCATCGGCTGTTGGGCTATTAATTAACAGTCCTGTCTAAGGAATATGTCAGCCTTAGTCAGTAACAAGACTACAAGATCGTGCCACAATCATCCTACACTCAGCCTTCATTCATACTTGTCTTAAAATACCTTGTGGTATTGTCGTCATTTCAATAATCTAATCTAATCTAATGGTATGACCTCTCCATACACTTTTAAGACCACATAAATAGCTTACAGTTGATTGGATCTTGAATATAATCTAATGTATAATTTTACTATTCAATATAGTATATTAACTTGAAGTTAAAACTGTTATGATTATTACTTATACACAATCTATGACGCAGGTGCGTCATTGAAATTCTGTTCCAAACAATTTTTTTGAAGGGTGGTAAAACGGATTTTAACGGTGTTTAACGTGATGATATTGATATATTTCATCACTAGATAGAACGTAAATAATAAGAACGTATAGTTTAAACATAGTTTGTTTTTCTATCTCAAAATAAATAAATGGCAATGACAGTGCTCGAATATTGTCCGTGATTGTGGCTGACAGCGGAAGGTCCGGCGAGTTTCGGAAGTATTCGGTTATCTTCGGGAGTCGTGATGGTGGTCATACGACAGACACAAGCTGCGCGTTAGGTTTATGTGATCGTTGCCTTGCGTCTTTGTGTTTGTTACCTTTCCATCTCAAAACTAATATTACCACTGAGTTGTGATGATAAGTTTGTTAAATTTGTAATTGTTACACTATTAAAATGCAAAAAGCAAAAACTTTTTAAGTACCTAAAATGTTTTATGAGTTGTTTTGCAATGGTACCGTCAGGCATTACAATGAAAGGGAACGACATGTAAAAAGAAGGTCAAACCCAACTGTTGGAGTGAAATATAAAGTTAAAACTTTAAATGCAGCGACAAAGCAAGATGGAACCCTATTAAAATCTTCTTTTTAGTTTAGATTAAAATACCTTGTGGTATGGTCGTCATATTAATTTAATTTGTTTACACTTTTAAGACAAACTTACAGCTTGAATTCTAATGTCTTGTTTGTTATGAATAATATTACTCTTATATGCAAAAGGTTTACCTATATAATTAAAAATCAATCCTGAAACTAAATCATACCATTTTTTCTAGTTCACTCCCAAGCCAGCATTCAATGAAAATGAATGAACCAGCACTTCCAATAAAAGAGAGTGACTTTATTATATCAACAGCAGACTGCTTCTCAGGCACCTGAAAGTAATTTCATTATAAAACAAGTCTTAACAACCTAGAAGCAGAAAATGCTAAAACTTTTGTGGAGCTGCCTAGCTCATGTACATAAATTATTGAGATTTCTAAAGAAGGCCAAACCATGGCCTGAAATAAGAACTAGACAACCACAATTTACTGAGCTTTCCAAAAAGTATTAAACGGTCAGTGCTTTAGGTAATTGTACCCTGAACTCAAGGATAAAAAATATATACATTTTATTGAGAATAAGAAATTTTTCGTGGATTTAGTTGATATAGATACTTACTCATATTATCTTCTATCATATCTAATGTATCGTTCCTACAATCCTATGTCAAAATATTGATGAGAATAATTACAATATCTCATTTACATAATTTAAATGCTAACTTACGCTTGTGAGCTGGAACAAAATTAGGCAGAACAAGAATAGACCCAGTAGAATGTCAGCTGCAACCAGCACACTGTACACCTTATTTAACTTTCCTGCTAACCTAAGAAATAAGATAAAGATACAGTTAGTTTACAAAAAGAATAATTTGTTATATATCAGTAGCTATTTAATGAGCCTCGTACGAGAATCGGCTGGTTACAAAACCTGTTCCGTTTCAAACTTGATATTTATACCATCTTGTATCCTCAGCAAAGATGTGGAATCTGTTGATACATTCTACACTTCATCGCATGGTCAAATTTTTCATCTATATTTCATGGGGAGGAGAAGATTTTAAAAGTCTCTCCTATATTAGAATTGTTTTTTTACAGTAAAGAATCAATCTTGCTGCATAAATTACATCAATGAATCTTTTAATTAAATACATGTTTTTAAAAATTTGCATTTACTTCCCTGTGGGAAATAGGTTAGATCATGGATATGTCTAAAGTTAATGTTTTCAGTTCATTTAAACAGCTGTTCATATGTTTCAAATTTTGGTTCTTCAAATCAAATTGCCAACACCCCCCAGAGCTAAGACTGTAGACTGCCTAACTTCATGTCAAAAAAATTAACTTAAATTCTACATTATTTTTTTAATAAGAATATGTTAAAATACCTTAAAATCTTTTGATGGTTTTCCACAGCTAGCTTTAAACTTGAAGAAATATCACCATCTTTATAGATTAAATTTAAGAGAGTAGGCTTCAAGACAATTGAATTGTTATGATGTGATAATTTCATTCCTGTAAGCATGTCTTCTGTATTGCCGGTTTGTTGTAGGCTTTCGAAACTGTCAGTGAGCACTGCCATGTGACCGCATAACATGAGGATCAGCTGGTAAAATAGCACGTTACTGCTCAGCTGGTAAAAGCTGTTGAAGCAAGCCATGTTGGTTTCATAGAAAAAAGTGAGGTAATAACCAGGAAATTGAGTGTAGTCCCATGGATACCAACCTGGTAAGAACTTAACTACAGTTGTAGTGTTACCAGACAAACTGTTACTTGCAAAAAGGGGAATGCACTCCCAAACTGTCATCGGCAGTAATTCCAACACAACGAAAAAAAATACAAAACGGTTTGTTTTTTTGACAAACATTTTCAAAATTTCATTTCCTCTAGCTCTTGCTTCATCCGAACTGAAAGCGAATAAGTCGTTATGTAATAGTTGTAGCAAATCCCCAATATCACAGCGATGGAATAAAAAAGTGAATATTTTGATCTGACACAGGATAAGTGGCAGAAGCATGCAAATGATCTCTGAGCATGTGACCAGGTCAAACTTCAGCTTGAAGAAACTAATGATTTGGAAAATAATGTACGGTGGAGCTAGAAGTATAGACACCGTCATCGGTGTAAGCCACAGTATTTCTTGAACTTTAGTGCTCGCTTTATAGTTGGTAAGAATAAGCCAGCCATTGAAATGCAAATAATTTGTGTACAATCCTGGGAAAAAGTTAATTTCCGTATTTTTCATTTTCTAGACCCACACAAATGAAATTCTCAACGTAAGTAAGCTACTTCTTATATATCATGTCGAAGATCCTTCCAATGTAGTTCAGTAATTACCGATAATTTGAACATTCTTGCCAAGAAATTAACTTGATGAAGATAGAGACCATTTAAAAAAGTAATTTACTAACACTGTCATTTTCTTAAATATAGTCTAATCCTGATAACCATCATGGCTTAAGCTAGAAAGGAATTCATAACCATAGCACTTAAATAAATTAGTGTCATTATATAACTAACTTAAATTTTAATTTAATATTTATCTGAGCCTAGAGAAATAATTGTTTAAAAATTGGATATGAAGAATAACTAATTCTAGCCCCTCATCCCCTAAAGAATAATCAATAAAATTATGTTAATAATAGATTATCGATATTTTGACTCACATTGTTGTGATTAAAAATATTCTTTATTTGGAATTTTATGGAACAGTCATGAAAAACACAATAGTTCAATTAGCCTCTTTGTTTTTATAGTAATTTAACTCTCAATGTTTCTTTGTAATAAGGCTTACAATAAAATTGTAATACTGTTGTGTTATTTACTATACAATTAATAATTCTTTGTATAGTAGTTAGAGCTAAGATTCTGCGAACAGAACAATGAGACTTGTATAATTTAAATTTGTTGATGTTTCAAACTTATAAGAGACCAAAAATAGTTTCATTGATAATGATTATTAATTTACACCACCTACAAAATCAATTTGCTAATTGAGCCAGATACTATTTTTGCGAAATTCATGATAACATTTGAGTTTCTATTTGAAAGTGAACATGAATCAATTAAACTATCAACTTTACGAAGAACAAATGACATTTTACTGAAAAATGTCACACACTACAAATTATGTCTAGTTATTTGGAGATAAACAAAGGATTTTGTTATTGAGGATTTGAAGTGAAGACAGTAAAACAATCTTTAGTCAAATCAATTTATTAATAATAAAAGAAAAGCATATCACATTAAGTACAAAAGTCTTGGTAAAGGAATCGTGTGTGTTTGGGTGTATAGGAAAGTATATTTATAACTAACTAGGTTTCTTATAGGATTCACATAACACGTATAAAATGTCTGTGCCTTTCAATTCTATGTTAGAGTAGTAGAATTTCGATAAGATTACAAACAGTTAGTTGTATGGATTTAAAATGCAAATTATACATTAAAAGTAAATTTATTTTTCTCTAAAAACCATAAATTAAAAGATAAATAGATATACATTAAAAATTGTGAAACAGTGAAGTGATTTTGATTGTTAGAATCATTAGGCCTATGCATCCATATCAGTTTTGATAATGTTGCAAGGAAACTAATAGCTTCAATACATTTCTTATTATATTATATTTTCAATTTACTTATACATGTTTCATAAACGTGATTAAAAAATGTGTGTATTTAAAGACACATGGAAAAAGAAGCAGAGTTTTAGTTTGCCCACCTAGTATTCGGGTTGCAATAAAAATTACCATTTTAGTCACGGATTAATAGGCCTATCACCACTTGGGCGATAAAGAGTTGATAAATTGCTCAAACAGTTGACAAACACATTTTTCATATGCAATTCAATACATTCTTTTAAGAACTTATAAATTTAAGTTAACAGCCAACAACGAAACTTTGAAAATCTGCAGCAATGTTTGAAAATTGGTATTGTTCCATCATTTCATCTAATTTGACACTTCCCTACAGCTCTTCCTTAATCTCCTTCACAACTCCTGGAATTTCTATTTGGTCTTCTTCTTCTTCTTCCTTGAGTTTGAACCACTTTTTGACCAAATCGTTACACTTGTCTCGAGACAAAGAAGAGAGGTCTGTCCTGAAAATCTCCTGCAACCAGTTCAAACTTATGAATTGATCAAATTATGCCAAATGTTTTCAATACCTACTAAAGTACTTAAAAATTTATATGAATAATAACAAGGAGGTATTTCAGAGTAACAAGGCAATGACAATTTAGAAAAATTGTATTTAATCGAATAAGCAGGTTGAAGTTTAAATTTCCAGTTTTTATAACATGTCTGATTTGGTTCAGTGAATGTGCTTTTTTGGAAAGTATCACTTCATCACATGATAAGATAATTTAACACCTGCAGGCTTAGTTGGTATGTTTTAAGTGGAATACACAACTGTAATTAAAATACTGAAATTATATGTACATTTGTTAATGACAACCAGTTGATTAATTTTGACTCAGTCATTATTATTAATTAATTATTGTAAAAGTTTGATGAGTAAAGACAGTTGTTCTTCAACTGAAATATTTTCATACTTTCACATACACATACTTTCTCCCTCAAGTAAATTTAAAAAAGACAATTTGTAATAAAACTATCATGTTCTACAAAGTATCATTTAATATCATAATAATCATTTAATAAATATCATTTAATAATTTATTGTTCAAATTGTTTGGGGGAACCCCCCCCCCCCCCGGAAATACCAAGCGTTTTTGAGCTGGTTTTGTTCAGTGATTTGACCTTACACTTTATAACAAGTTTCATGGAAAACGGTTGGAAAGTAAGGAAGAAATTGATTTTTTTATATTCTCCATAAGAATAATTTGGCGCTTTCAGACAACGTACTGCGTTTATCGTGGACAGTAAATTCAACTTTTCCCTGGAACCATTAGTCGTAGACAAATAATTCAAAGTACTAATTCGTTTAGTTTTTTAAGCTGGTTTCAATGCTACCAGTCAAGTCATACTTTAACTTTATTTTTTTCGCTGAAAATTTAAAAATTTGATTTTTTGACATTTAAAAGCCCATAACTTTTGAACCGTCATTTTTACAGAAATGTGGGTGGTGTCAAATTATTTAGTACTCTGTGCACTATAAACTGTCAAATTTTAATCAAAATCGTTAGAGCCGTTTTTGAGAAAATTGGATTTTTTACATTTTTTAAGGGTTTTAAGGGTTAACTACCCTTAAAAATCAAAAATTCAAAAAAATGCCTGGAGATACGGTGATTATATATATACATGCCAAATTTCATCTAAATCGGACCAACGGCTGTGGCACTGTACACATCCAGACACACACACACACACACACAGACGGACAGACATCACGTCAAAACCCACTTTTTTGGATTCAGGGGACCCCAAAACGGATATATCCACCCTCAACTCAAATTCGAAAATTTTGACGAAAACAATACTTTCTTTATATACTATGTATAAGGGGAGAAAGTAAAAATTGAACTGATATTTAGTTTTTTACTTCTGTACAACATTTTTGACATAAATTACTTGCTACATTAAACAATACTGAACTTGGGAATAACAGGTACTAATGGGCCACTGTTTAACAAATATTACTTGATTCACTGCTTAATACTGTCTTGTTTAGATCAATACTAGCCATGATAACTGTTATGCCATTAGACACTAATGTACTCTACAGGGGTTCCTTTAAAAGGAGGTCGAGATATTGATTATCTTATTTTAATAGAACTCACAACCTCAAAACATTCATAATTTAGCTGAACTATGGTTGATATTTAAACATGAGAATTTACCCGGATAATTACAATAAATGTACAAATAAAATTAATAATTGTTGTACTTAAGTGGTATTATATCTTCACAGGCCATTTATAATTTGCTTGAAATAAAACTGAATTATTTTTAATTTTGTGTTTAGTTTAAAGCTTACATCGTGCTTGTAGAATAATCTGATTATTGTGTGTGACTAAGTTAAACAGTACCTGCTGGCTTTCACTTATCACATCAAAACCTGTTAGGCTTCGGGTCAAATGTTTATTTATTTTTTGATCAAAATGTTTGTTAACAGCATTAAGTCCTAACAGTAAAATACATTTAGGCTTAAAAGAATTGGCAGTATCATCAGTCTCTTTTCATACATTTACTTTTCCTGTTGCTAATGAATAATGCAGTTTGTTTGTACCCTTCTGGCTAAGTGACGATATAAGACAATGTGTTTATGATATCAGTTTGGCTGATCAGTTTATTGACAGCGTAAACGATATTTTTCAGTCTGATGACAAAGTGTTTAGTGGTAGTGAAGGTGAAGATGAAATGTGAGATGTGTTTGATCTGCTTGGAAATCAAACTTCAAATTTTGTTTGTGCTTCAGTGTTTGTTTGTTTTGATGTTTTGTTTGTGTAAGGGCAAAGAAGAGGAAAGTCAATACGATTGAATGTATGTACAGATTGCGTTGTGGGACTTTGTAAACTTATCTACCCATGTTTTGAAGAATACCACACAAAACAGGATAATAAATAATTTTCACAAAATGTTTACATTTTTTATTTCTTTACTCCTTAAGCACTTTTTATGTATTTCTGGTGTATTCATTACCAGTATGCAAGTACTGACGTGACATAACAGCACTACTCCTTAAGTGGTTAGTAGGAGTTTCTTAATTCAAAAGTTTTCGGCCACAAAACATATTGGCCTACTTTTAACTCCACACAAAACACTGCTTTGCTTTTTCCGCTCCAGCAATAACTGCCTTAAAATCAATATTTTAGGACCATTCGATGAGTTACCAGGGAGTTGAGGGACCATTTTACTATGTCAATGAGTTCTTGGAATAAAATAATTATAGAGTTATATTTATAAGTTTTTATTATATTTTCCATCTGTATTTTGTCAATTTTAATTTTTATGGAAGACTCTTTTATTATGACGTTGCAATACAATTGTAAAAAATTGTCAATCTGCAAATAAACGAATTTTGTATTTTGAATAATGATATGTTTCATCCATATCATTCGATATGAATGAAATTAAAAAAAAAGAAAATTAATTTTGAATGAAGTAGTTTAAAGTACAATTGTTTTGCGATATTTCAAAATATTACTCTATAATCAATGAACAAAGATAACAAGCCCCGGATGACAGTTATGTACTTACCTTATCTGATTTGTCAAACAACACAAGATGGGGAACTGCTCCAGGAATTGGATGGAATTCTATGCCTGAACTGAAGCCAGTTAAGGAAAAATAATTTGACATCATATGATCACTATTTATCAAATAAATCCTTACTAATATTGTAAATGTGAAAGTAAGCATGTTTGGTACCTTTTCATGGAAAAACTAGGGGCCGATCATGATGAAATTTTGTAACACATATTCTTGAACATAGGATACTGTTTATTAAAAAAACAAATATATTTTAATTATTTTTATATGTTTTAAATTATTTTAATAATTTTAAATAATATATATAGGCTATATAAGTCAGCAGTACCCACACAACCATACCTTTAATATCTACGCCATCCATTAAAAAATTATAGCCTACACAATTTTACATTTAAATATTTCTACTAGGTTTACAAGTAATTTATCAAGAAGCTGTACCAGAATTTTAAATAATTGTAATGAAAATGATATGCAATTATCGAAGCTAGTCTGCATTTTTCTAAATCATCTCTTGCAACATTTACATAAATGGTTAATATGATAATAAATAGATAAAGGATACTATTTTGGTAAATCTCCATAGATGAAGGTTTTCACATCTGGTAGTCGATTCAATGAACACCCTCTGCAACTCTGAAAGAGAAAAGTTTACACAATCCTTTAATACAAACTTGAATTAGGCTACAATACTTTTTGATTCACTTATAGACTGTTCAATATTAATCTGCGGTCGAACATAAACAAAATATGCCCCCCACACCCATTAATATGACATCTGGTATCCTTCTCTCCCTACTTTGTCATCTGTTCTACCTTCAGAAAAATAGCAGTCTGTTGATTATTTATTTATTTATTTATCTATTTATTTATTGAATTATATACATAATGGCTACAGGCTAATGCCCAAAACAGCCATTTTGAAAACATAATAAACTAAAACTAATTAATGAAAAATAAGAGTACAAGAATAGCAAACTTATAACTAACTATAGTAGGCAAATACAAAAGAAAGAGTAATGTGTGTGTTTAACAAAACGAAAACAAACTTCAGGTATTAAAACTACTATGGTAATAATGGTAATAATCTAGAAAGTAATAAATCTATCTAATTGGTTCACAAATAAATTAAAATTATAAGGAAACAAATCAATATCATCCCTATATAAATTTAATAACCTTAAAGCTTTAAAAATTGATAAATTGTAATGTTGAACAGTGTGGCAACGAGGAACAGAAAAAACTAATGAGGGTCGTAGATTACTCCTAGGAATATAAAAATTAATCTTACAGATTAATTAATACTTAATAAAACAGAGCTGTCAACTAAATTATGAAGTAATTTAAACAAAAATAAAAGAGCCAATTTACTTCTTCTTGTTAAAAGAGAATCAAAAGAAAATAAATGTCTCAAGACAACAGTTGATAGTTGCCTATTGCATGGAACATTAAATCTTTTAAAATATAAATACCCTAAAAATGAATTTTGAATTATTTCCAAAGATGAAATGGTATTAATGGAAAAGGGATCCCAAACCAACGAGCAATATTCTAGCTTGCTTCTGACAAAAGAAAAATACAACATACTGATTGAATGTATTGACCTGAAAAACTTAGAATTTCGAATTATAAAACCCAACATCCTGTAAGCATGAGAGCATTATATCAACATTATAGAGCATTGACAGCACTCCTAGCGAGATTTGCAAACAACACCACTTTCACAAGTAAACTTAATGTTGTTTGCCTGAAAAATAATTAAAATTTACTTTTTTAATGAACCTATGATGTAATGTACAAATAAAACTACTGTAATTTATATTTACTATAAAAGATTTTAGCACATTTTTATGCCTTTCATGATTTTCACAAAAAATATTACTGTGGTAGGGCTATTACTCATAGGATTTTGGTCTGACAGTTCTAACAGTTATTTTGGTTCAGTACTCTATGATAGAGAATACAAGACATAGCCTATTAGTCATGCCAAACAAATTTGGCTTGTTCATAGAACAACCAGGCTGACCGTAATCCAAACAAAATAGTTTTTCTTTTTATACTAATACAAATTAGGCTTAGGCTAATATCAATGAAATAACAAACTAACTTACAGGGTACTACAGTAGGCCTATATCTATTTTCTGACTTACAGCGCCCTGCACAGTTAGGTTACATAGGTTTTTAAGCTAATTAATAAGGGTAGAGCACATGAGAGACCAGTGAGTTTGGTCTTTTCAGAATACGTTGATTGAAAAAATAACTTTAAGAAAATGAGTTCATGTACCTAATATTCAACATGCAAGTTTATTGAAGAATCTATGCGAAAGTTGGCAGTATGTAGTAATTGAAACTTAAACACAGAACATATTAGGTGCTAACTAAATTTAGAGTGTGTCTAAAGAATCTGCAGATTTTTGATTTGTCTTAAACAAGAACTTTCGCAAAATATCTGAAGGGTGTAAAAAGAAGCAATAGTTTAATGGCATAAAATTAACTTTAAACTGTAATCCAAGATAGCCAAATACTTACTTGAATTTCTCCCCTAGCAACAAATTCTATGGCAGGTTCTTCTGTTTGTTCAGCTTGTATGGTGTTTAACAAAATAATAATTTTCAGTGTGAGGAACCAAAATTCCATGTACTTTTTCATGACTTTAAAAATTTATTATGTACAATTAACAATTAAAAAATGATTGCAGAGTGCATTCAAACAATAACAAACAAAACTAATTAAATACAGGTAACTAAATACTCATTTAACCCTCTAAGTGCTAAATTAATTTGAAGCTTATAGATTGGCAAAGAAAGGAAATCCAATTATTCAATAACTAAAAGTTTTATCTTGATAACGCTCAAGTGAGTGGCTAACTACAAGAGCCGACAACTCAACTCACATCACAACTTACTCAAGAGTGTGGGTTTTTAGTTACATGTCACAAACTCACAACTGACAGTGACAGTAGACAGTCGTATTAATTTTTTTCCAGCTTCCATCTGTCGTTGGGCAGATTGGCAGGTTGGGCTACAATCAAACTGTTTACTAAATACAAATAAATAATTACATTAGTGTGAATGTGAATTCGAATCTACAATTAACTTTCTGATTACAATTATTTAAATCGATTTTTATTCGCTCCTATGGTTATAGGAATTTTATGATTATTTTATACTCATGATGCGATTTTGTCAGAGGATAAGAATTTCATAGAGTTCAAAAAAATCATGTGATTTCCAGCAGATTACGGATTTATTATTGGAAAACCGCCTAAACCGGTAGTTTTATGAAGTCGGCAGGCAGTTGAAATACATAATATGAATTTGACAGTTTTTCGTTAGTCAGTGACAGTTATGGTGTGGGATGTCATCTCATACTGTCGGCCATCCCGGTCTGATTACAGCTGATCTTGCAGTCGGCATATTTTGATATTCTTGTTTGTCTTAAATGAAAAATTATCTATTATCTTGATATTATTTATTTTGTGTTTTAGGAGTAGGATCAGATTTAGAAATTACAAAGAATCAGTTATTTCAGAAATATGGATCCAGCCTTATTGAGAGAACGTGAACTTTTCAAGAAGAGAGCTCTGTCAACACCAACGTAAGTGGACCAAAATTAATAAAGATTATAAATAAGAAACTTCCTTCATTATAGTCCTAATTAACAACACATTATCGTAAAATATCTAATAGCCTAATAAAATTTAATCGCTAGGTACTTGTAGGCCTACATTTTACTTAGATTTTCAAATGTTTTGGCCTCACATTTAACCTAGAATATCTAACCTATTCTAGGAAAATGATAGCATACAGAAAATTTGACAATAAGTCAATTGAAAACAAGATAGGATATAAAATTTTAGTTACGAGTTTCAAAGGCCTCTAATAGTAATTGTTCACATTGGTAGGCAAAATGTTTATATGAATCAAGTAGCCTACTGGTAAGGCAATTCTCAAACCGATAACCAGTTTTTGTAAGTCAAAATCAAGCTGTATGTCACCACCAAGCCAATCCTTAAGAAATCTTACCCTTGTATGCTAAAACTGTGGGCATATAATTGAATTTTAAACAAATTAAGATTATAAAGGAGTATTTACGGAATTTTGATGTTCCAGAGTTGAAAAGAAGAAAAATGAGAGTGTTTCGACTCCAAAAGATGAACCAAAGAAAAAGTCAAAACCCTCGTCAACTCCATCTTCGGGTGGTGTCAGGTAAGTCATGTCAATTTATTCATTTACTCTTAAAAAATATGTTGGAAAAATATGCAAGACCCCAAATATTAGTAACATAAAGTGAAAACCTTTGAATTTTAAAAGGCTTAAAAAAACATAAAGTTATTATTAAAAATACATAGGCCCCTTTTTTAGAAAATGTTGTTCATGGAGAACAATAATTTATTGGTTTATTGTTCTTGCCTATATTTAGCTCTTTTGGCGAATTTCCTATAGGGAAGAAGCAATTACCATAGGTCTCATGTCAAGACTTAAGTCCGGGACCATGTTATTTTTTCGTTTTGAGGTGCCCAGAAGCCAAAAACAATAGTCATTAAAATTTATCAGTAAACCCTCTCATATCCGGACTAATGTGGCGACGGCCGATCCGGATAGCAAAAAATCTGGATATGAGAGGGGAATAAAACATCCAAATATTAAATAATAAAACCACTTTAATGATATCAAAACTCAAAAAATCACGTAATGCAGTACAAAGTGGTACAGTACTAGAGTACCGGTAATACAAATTTTCCTCCATCGTAATGACAACCCTTTTTCTTTTTCCGGCCATAATAACTTATTACTACCCGAAACTATAATGAACCTTTATGAGAAAGACAAGGTCACTGAAGCAAAATAAAGGCGACACTGAGCACGGAGGCAGGTGTTGTCACTTCAGTACGTGTGATGCGTTGGCTTGGCTATTGGGGTGGGTACGGACAGGAGGGGTGGGGAGGTTTATTGTTTCGTAAGTCAGTGACCTTGCACCAGATTGCACAGAATACAGACAGTAGCGCTAAAGACTCGGGACTAGGGTGACTCATCGTTTTCCCATTCCGCTTTTGAACATTACCGCTGTCCACATGGCTTCAACCCCGCGTTCGGCGATCGGCTACTAACCGCCTACAAACATCGTTCGCGACTACTGGTTTAACAAACATTGAACTAACCTTGAGTAATTTTAAATTTTTGCATTCTTTCAAAATCACATCCGGATATCGGAGGGTCCGGATATGAGAGATCCGGATATGAGAGGGTTTACTGTACATATATTTAAATATATAATATGCATGTGCCCGTGACCACACTAACTCTCGTAAAAATGATCCAATAACGACCAAATTTGGTAGAGATGTATATTCCTACATTTACTCAGACCAGTTTGTATTCCAGACTTATCGGTTTGTCGGAACGGGTAGTTTGGGGGAGTTTGTACCCTGAAATTGGTTTTTTTTGTATTTCACATGTAATTTAAAAAATTTGTAATTTTATCTTTTACCATTAGAATTAGTTAAAAAAACTACACAACTTAGTACCTTAAAGTTTTGCTCCAACAATATGCAACAATTACCAAAGTATTAAAAAATCTAAACACAGTACATTGTATTTTGAGGATCCAATGTTAACCATACGGTGGATAAGAAAATATTAATTTATGGACAGATGTTGATGAAATATGGTATAAATAGTCAAAATAAAAAGTGTTTATGGAAGAAATGCCTACTTTCAGTGTTTCTCACAACAGCAAACCTGCATACTCTTTTCCATGTTTAATCTTATGGAGAATAGGCAAATAATTCTCATATATATCGACAGATATTGATAAAACTTGCTATATATTATTATATTATTGCTTTGGAAATTTGCTGAGTACGCAGATCTGCTGCGACGGGGGATTATTTTAACATTTTTGACAACCTAAGTCCTTTCAGGTCACCTGGGATTGTAATCTATGGCCTAATTATTCAAGTTTATCAATGCAAAGTGGCACAGTATTTTGGATCCATTTAAATGATTTGATATCAGCCTCTTCAAAGGAAACTGCCCTAAAAATTAGATTTCTTGACAATTGCCGAAGAATTGATCAGCCGATCAGCACTCTCCACTGGTCGGAAACTAATACTCAACAGACATTTGATGATATTTTCCGTGTTTGTAGCTACAAATCAATGGCTGGCAGCTCCCAGTACAAGTTCGGTGTTCTGGCCAAGATAGTGAAGCACATGAAGTCAAGGCACCAACAGGGCGATGATCACCCTCTCACTCTTGAGGAGATCCTCGATGAAACTAATCAGCTGGACGTTGGCAGCAAAGTTAAGCAGGTCCGTTTTAAATTCAGTCATTACACCTTATGGACTTTGAGGTTATCATTTGATTCACGAAAATTGTTTAATGCCAATGGGTTCTGCATGTATGACCCCATTAACCCTAAACCGCTATGAGTCGCAATCACAACACATATCTATGTCGCTAAAGCACTTGTCCCGATCAGCATACAGCATCTCAGAAAAAAAACTTAAGCTCTTATTCTCAACTTATTTTGGAATCTTATTATATACCATTGTGGTCTGGAATTATTATTCTACATAAATATCACAACTATTAATTTTTTTTCTCACCAATCACATTGCATTTATTGTGTTATTTCATACATTGTCTCTCCTTTTTATAACATTAGTTAATGACATAAGTTACCTTTTCACTTATGGTTTATGATAGTGGCTGATGGTCGAAGCTTTGGCAAACAACCCTAAAATAGAAGTGAACCAAGAAGGGAAATACATCTTCAAAGCACCTTTCAAGATCAAAGACAAGAAAGGACTGTTGAAGTTGTTGAAGCAACATGATCTCAAGGGTTTGGGAGGCATCATGCTGGAGGATGTGCAGGAGTCTCTGCCACACTGCGACAAAGCGTTGAAGGTCAGTGCGATCAGGTTGACAGATTGAGTGGGTTGGAGTCAGAGTTTTTTTAGGTCCCAAAACGTCAACTTTAGGTTTATTGTGTTTACCATGACGTGCTAAGTGGTTAAGCCATTTCCTGTGCGACAGCAGTCACGACTAGTGTATAATTGAGTTGGGTTATAATACATTATCTCATATAAAAACCAAATTACTGTTACCTTAATCAAAAATTGATATGCAATTTTGCTTTGAACGTTAGACTTATCATTATTACTATTTTTCTACTAATAGTTTGGTGAAACTACTAAACACCAGTTTCTTTATACAAAAAATCAAAACAGGGTTTTACAACTTTATTTTTTAAGAAAAAATTAATTCTTCGAAACAGATTAAGAGATAAGTGTTGTGTTATCAAGCTCTTGACGCCTTATATACATACATATTCCCTAACTAATCTTAGTTGATATTTCTAAAATGGTGTCAAAGTTATTTTTTTCTAAAGGTACTACTGGAAGGTGGTACATTAAAACCTCGTTAGTCCGGACCTCATTAATACGGACTTCGCTTAATCCGGACAGGCATTGGATCGCAGTTTTAATGCGCAGAACGCTGATTAGTAGCATGCGATCGTCACTGTACGACTGCGCCCGGCGATGTGAGTGTGCGTGTGCCGAGTGCGGGCGGTCACAGCGCAAGGCGCACGTGCCGTTACCATGGATACTGTCAGCCAATAGTAGCTCAGTCACACGATTGTGTTTCTCCTGCTCATGTCAGGCCGTCAGTTGCTCTACAGAGGTCAATTGCACTGCACGTTTTAGTTGCGTTGTTTAATTGTGAAATTATCACAAAAGAAAGGCAAATGAAGTTCAACTCCTTCTTCAAACTAGTTCAGTCACTTGAGGACGAACCTTAACCCTCATGTTCAAAGTAATTTTGTCTTTTTTCGTTGTCTCATTTTTTGTATGAACGTAAATACCAAGTATATATTTTTGTTCAAATGTAACTACTGTATTTACTGTTTGTACAATATGTATTTTTATATTCAGAATATACATACTATTTAAGTTTATCTGCAAAAGGTGTTTCATTATATACAAGGGGTACGCAAAAATCACTGTCTTTCTTCGTTTAGGATTATTTGTTTCAATCCGGACTTTCGTTAATCCGGACGACTTGGAGCTCCAATTAGTCCGGATTAACGAGGTTTTACTGTACTTACAATGAAGAATTTTGACACCATTTTATGAATACCAATAATTGTGGCAAGTGAAGAATGAGTTTTTTTCTAATGTCCTGAGTTTTGGAGTAAACCAAAATTATCATACTTCATCCTGTGAAAATTTCTTTTGTCTCTGGGCATGTTTTTTTAAATATTATTAAGAGTTATGTTGGTTTTGGGACTGTTTTAACTAGGTTTTAGTTTGAATTTCTAAAACGATCATTATAGGTATGCATGTGGTACATGATAAAGTATTTAGGCTTGGTCCACCATACAGGTTTTTGGCTTTTACATACCTGATAAACCGACATGAGTTGTATTACTGATATTTTAAGTCTGGATACAATTAATTTGTGTTTAATTTGGATTTTACATAAGTCTTTATCCAAAATGATTAATCTATTGTTTTTAGAATTTAGCAAACGAAATTGTTTACATATCAAGGCCTATGGACAAAAAGAAAATAATGTTTTATAACGACAAAACAGCAAATATGTCAATTGATGAGGAGTTTCAAAAACTTTGGCGCTCTGTGGCAGTTGAAAATATGGACGATATAAAGATTGAGGAGTACTTGGAGAAACAGGTAAGGTTTCTTATATTATTTATTATTGGTTTGCTGTTGATAGGTATACAATCAGCTGTTTTATTGATCACAATGAGACCAAGTGAACCCTCTTAGTGTTAAGTGTTATAGACTCTTTTTAAAGAATTTTATGTATGGCTAAGCATATTTACATAGACAAAGTAAATGTTTGGACACATACACTTTAAAGATAGGTAAATAGTAACTTGATGCAGGACAGCTGTGAAAACATCTGCTCCTGTCGGCTTTAACTCAAACCTTCATCTGTTTGCTTTGGGTCAAAATCTACTACAGACAGGTGAACTGCTCTTTAAATCCATTAAACAATTTTAGGCCAAAATGAGATTTGCTGAGACCATGCTCACATGGACGTAGCTCGGCTACGACTGATTCACTAGAGGTAAAAACAGCAGAGGTTGTGTTGGGGGAGCTGCGCAATTGCATGACGCGCAGGTTCAGCCTCTCCATACTTCTTACTTGCTTAGATGGACGATCGAGGTTGAAAATAAAAACAGCCCTCGTATAAAGATCGCTAATGAAAATTTATGTTAAATATATTTGGCAACATATTCCAAACCTTTTCCACACTTTTTGAAAGAGTATAGTTAGAGGTAATATGTGAATAAATTAAATGTATGAATGGATAAGTAAATTATTAACAAAAATTACAATCTTTAATAAAACTATCATATTCTTTAATACCTTTGCTACCACAATGTTACAAAATAATTGTAACCACAATCCTTCATTTACAAATCCAACTGTGATGTCTCCTAAAAATCATCTGAAAGCTAATTAAAGCTATTAATTAACATGACAGTTATTTTATTGTTGCTCTTTTCAGGGTATTCGATCGATGCAAGATCACGGATTGAAAAAAGTTACTCCAGCTCATAAGAGAAAGAAACCAAATCAGAGGAAGAAGCAATTGAAGAGGCCGAGAGACAATGAACATCTTGCTGATGTTTTAGAAACTTACGATGATAAATGAGCTAAAAGTTTGTGAAGAAGAGGGAAGAGAATCCTCTGTGGAAACTGATTTGTATTCAAATCTTTTATACTACATTGTTGTGCATAGCCCTACCATGTAGGGCTGGGCATATTTTATCAGAGAATATCAAATATATTGTTATTTTTCTACACGGTTATTTCTTATGAAGTTGAGATTATCATATTTACCAGTTTTACCAACCCGATGCTCAATGTTATGAACGTCTCTAATATATGAAACTATTTAGTTTATAATCGTATAGTTAAAATTGTTTCATTGACCTGAGAACTGTATTTACAATATAATAGAGCGATGTGAGCTCATGTAATAAAAATTAACTGATGGAAGGAAATTTTTATCATTTCGGTGTGACACATCAAATTGACGACAGTCTAAAGTGAGCGTGTGTGTATGGTTGCTCACACCAGTTATCTGCGTATGCACATAGGCACCGTTTGAATAGTAAAATTTTGCCTGTTTTGGTCATCGCCTCGTTGCCTGCTTGTGGCAATTCGACTTATTTTATGTAATATCAGATATACCTGTAGTGATAATAATAAAAAAACATAAATTTTGGGGTAGGGTATGGCCCACGAGGAGTCAGTACGAAAATATTTAGTAGAAACATAGGTTAATCAAATTAAAGATCTTGTTTAGCAGAGTACAATGCTTCTAACCCAACTTCAAAAGGATGACCGAGTTAAAAATGACAGCCATTCAAACATGGATGTATTGCCGCTCTTGGTGAAAATAACATGTGTGGATATGTCGGTCAAACGCTCGGGAAGGGTTAAATATTACGATTTACCTAATAAATAATAATAACTTCATCATACAAATTTTGCATGTGCGAACACAAAGTAGTCTACAAACGACCAAATAATAACGTATTGAATGTAAAGGTAAATTAACACACTGTTTTTAATATATATACATAGAATAGCTTTATTCACGGTGGAGTCAAACTCGTGCAAGTTAAAGGCTGAACTGACATATCGAAGTGAGTGTGTGTAGGCAATTTTGGGCCTGACAATTTGATTTCCAATTGGATTTTTTACAAAAAGTTAGTTAGTCAAAATTTAGTTTGAATTAATCACAATTTTTAATATTGATAATATAATATCCTAGGGCCGAAAGAAAAGTTTGAGTTATAGAAGAAGTTGAACTATATAGTATTGAAAAATATCCATTTAGTATAATAATTTTGTATACTAAACTTTTTTTAGTCCTCGAAGATAAGAGGATTCTTGAGGTTAGGATTATTTATATTGAATCCTTTTACATAATTGCTAGCACAATTGGTCTTGATTTAATATGAATAATAGACTTATAATAAATTATAATCCTGTGATATTCACATTCCTTTACAAGAATTTACTTGTTAGCCACATTTTTATCATACAATGAAACGAATGTGATCATCGTAGCACCATTCTAGTTTTCTAGACCAGGATGCACTTCTTCTATACTTGGTAGCTTTCCTATTGCCTTACGGGATTGGGTGAAGAGGGATTGCATGCATTTCTGTTACCAACTACTGCTGGTGAGATTTGAACCCAGAACCTCAAGCTCTGAAACGGTGATTTAAACTGCACAGCCAGTTAAGGCCCTCCTTAATTTAATATTGGCATGACTAATCTATAAGCAGGTGAAGAAATTCTAAACTTTACGAAATAATACATCTTTACCTATTGAATTATTATACAAAATATTTACAGGTGGTAGTGTATAAAGGTATCACAAATGTACAAACAACCATAGAGATTAGTCTTTGGGTAGTGCACTGTCACTTTTCCCTCTAGAGTAAACCTTGACCGAAGCCTTGTTGCCTAGCATGCGGTCCAGGAGTGATTGCTTGTTCTTGCGACGAATGCTCAACACTTCGCGACACAGTTCGTGGAACACTTCCGCGACTTGCGTTACTTGTTCAGCTGCGGCCACTTCACTGAACGGGCACTCAAAGTCTTTTGCTAAAATTTCACCTGCAATACCAACACATATGATGGTGAATTTAAGTTCTACATCCAAAAAGAGTTAAAAAAAGTATTTTTTGGTGCCAAGAATTTAATTTCATTACTGTTGAAGCACTTAATCCAAATACATAACTTTTTTCTTTTTAGTTCTTGAGTTGCAAAAAATATTTAGAAACTATATAATAAACATAAATACCCCCGTCGCAGCAGACCTGCGTACTCAGCGAATTTCCAAATCAATAATTTAATATATGACAAGTTTTATAAAACTTGTCCATAAACATGAGAATTATTTGCCTATTCTCCATAAGATTAACATAGGTTAGAGTGTGCAGGTTAGCTGCTGTGAGGAACACTGAAAGAAGTCATTTCTATCATGAATAATTTTTATCTTAACATTTATACCAACTTTCATCAACATCTGTCCATAAATAAAGGATTTTGCCTATTCCCTATATGATTAATATGGGAAAAGAGTATGCAGGTTTGCTGCCATGATAAACACATAAACTATGATTTTTAAGCATAAATGGGTAGATCTCAACCACATGAAGCTAAATATCAAGTTTTATCCAAAAATATTGATTAATATGGGAAATATTAATTTTTCCCTATCCTCCATAAGATTAACATTGGAGCCCCACAATACAACGTACTGTGTTTAGATTTTTTAATATCTCGGTAACCGTTGGAGATAGAGAAAAACTTTAAAGAACTTAATTGTGTAGTTTTTAAAGCTGATTCCAATGGTGAAATATAAAATTAGAAATTTAAAAAAATTATATGTGAAAAACGCAAAAAACCCCATTTTGGGGTACAAAACCCCCCCAAACTACTTGTTCCCATTGACCCATATGTCTGGTTTACGAACTCGTCCGAGCATTTGTAGGAATACACGTCTACCAAATTTGGTCTTGATCGGAGCATTTTATATATATATATATAAATTTTAACGATTATTGTTTTTGGGCTCTGGGCATCTAAAGATGAAAAAATAACATGGTCCCGGGCTTAAGTCTTACCATGAGACCTACGGTAATAGCTTCTTCCCTATGGGAAATTCGCTAAAAAGATTATTTAGAACCAATTTTATAGTTGAAAATGTCCAATTATGGATTTACAGAATTTTTAATAATAATTTTCAAGTTTAATATTGTTTTAAAAGTATGGTATTTTTGAAAAGATTATAATTCACACAATGTTAAGGAAAATCCCTAGTGTGGCATATCCTGCATAAAATATACAAAATTGCTACTGAATGATTAACAATTTATTGTGATTCATAGTTATACACTACATAGTTATCACTTAATGAACTCTTTCATTTTCAGAAGCATATTTTTAAAGCTTTGTCATCTTTTTCTATTTTAAATAGGGTTGTCAGTGTTTAGCAAAAGCAAGTTCTAAAGTGAAATTTCTAAAAATATGTATTCAGGGTAGAGTAGAACCCTGTTAAACTGGCATCCTTTAGTCCAGCATATCCAAAGATCTATAATAGCTTTTTACACTGAATAAAGCCTTCAGGGAACATTCTGCTGAGCTTGAAAGTTCCAAGAAACTTCACTTTCGGCTGAGGTCGTATGCCCTATCTGCTATCTTTGATACTTCTCACAAACAGATCTGCAATTTGTTTTATTTTATACTGTAGAGGCATCAATAGTATTAACTCACCTAGCTGTTCTAACTCACCTAACGTGTAATGTCCTTTTTTGTACTTATGAAACAAAATACATAGTTAAATTACAAATATCAAATGGCTCCACACCCTAAATTTTCTCTGAACACAAATAGTAAAATACCAAGAAATATTGTTAAAGTTAAATTAATTTATATATTATACAATTTATTTAGGAAAAAGTTAGAAGAATTTATCATTTGTGTGTTACTATTATAATTAGAATTTATGGAACATTTTCCTGATTTAAGAGCTATTTTCACTCTGTATCAAAACAGTATTTCTATTACCCAGACAATAATGGTTAGTTTTGGCCTACACTCGGTATTATGGCACTATAGAAGTCACGAATGACATCATTAAAATAAAAATGATTTTAAAGAAGTGTCATGTCCTGTAATCCAGCTGCTTGTAGATCACAAATTGTGGATGGTTGTGAGCGATGTTCGATGGGCGATGTTCTCTTGTTTGGATTAACGACTGCACCATTGAATACAACGTTAATCCGTATAGACCATCCTCATAATTAGACAAGTTCGTAATTCACAGGCAGTGGTTCGGACTCCACGTCAAACTATAGTTCCCTGAGATATGCCATTGACTGTTGGACTAGTAATTAATAGTAAGTCTTAGTCAGTGACAAGACTACAAGATCGAGCCACAATCGTTTTACACTCATTTCTCATTTATACTTGGCTTAAAATACTTACCTTTGTATGTCCCCATTTGAAACTGTAATCTAATCTAAGTCTAGCAGTGCCACTTGACCAGCAATTATTTTAAAACTTTCTTTTTGTTCTAACAAATCCACGTACCCTCCTCAGTGCTGACTTGGCGTAAGTGAACCATGTCAGCCTTGTTGCCCACCAGCACCATAGGCAGGTCGGAGGCTAAGGCTTGTCTGGCTCGGCGCACGTAGTTGAACGAGTGCCGGTCTGTGATGGCGTACACCATGAGGCAGCCATCCGCCCAGCTCAGGCTCTCTGCTGCTGGTAGCTCCTCGTCACCCTGTGACACCAAGTAATTATCAATTATATTTAAAGAGCTACAATAATTTGTATAGTCTAATAACTCCTGCAGTTGTAATTGGTGATTTCCAACCAAAAAACAGTTGGTTAAAAGGGATTTTACTTCCCCACAGTACAACACTGTTGCACCAAAATGGCAATAATCCAAGAACCATTAGAGTAAGGAATCTGCTGGCTCTAGGTGGATTGCAATTTATCTTTGAAAAAAATACCATCAGAGTAATGTTAGAATTTCTGTATTTCGTAACTTAAGCTTATTTAAAATAAAACTTTAAAGTGTTTTCAAATTAAATAATTACATTTACAAAATTGCTTTCACTGTAACTTTCTATGAGTAACTTAAATTTCTTATTATGTTTATGAAAATATTTGAGCGAGGAGATACTTTTTGTCATATTTAAGCCTAATCTCGTATAAATTTGTGAACTTGTTGTTGAAATGGACTTTTACTTTTTATAATTTGAAAAAGTTACCATGCAGGAGTTCCTATTTAGACTAGGGTACCTGGTGAAGCCTGAGATCCAAAATATGAACCTTAGCAAACAAGATTTTTTCACAGTTGGGGTAAATATAAACATAAACCATAATCAATTTGGGGAGTTTCTAGAATCTTTGTACAGGTTGAAAAAAACAGACTAAAACCTCTACATGCAAAATTTACCCCAAACTCTCACAAATTTATTGAGAATATAATATTGAGCCTTTTATCACCTTTTTGCGAAATTTAATTCGATTTGAAGTTTGATCTCATAGTTTGAAAATTTACGAAGAAAACTAAAGAATAACGCAAGTTGAACATGCATAGGGTACAGGTGTGCAGGTTGTAGTAAGGAAGGGCTGGATTTGAAGGAACTTTATGGATACTTGTAACAGAATTAACCCTAGAACACAAAGGCGCCGTCTGAGAGACGACGCGCAAGGTGTCATTTTTACCCCTTACCCACTTCCACTCCACTAAAATTCACAAAACTCTGTGTAGCTGTCGGTCTTGGCCTAATATTAAAAGGGTCTGGTTGGTGTTCGCTTGCGTCCTTTGTTTAACGAGATTTTAAAGTTTTTTAAGTTTGCGTCGTCAGGTCGACTACGCCTTTGTAACAACGCACAGTTCGCGGCAACCTCGCAACGTGTACGGATCGTGGTGTCTTGTTGCAAAGTATAGTATACCTTCGCTTTTTCGCGTGTTTTGGTGTTAGTTAAACATTATATTGGAAATATATGTTGTATATAGTGTAAATATTTATTTGAATTGGACCAAATGTGCAATAACACTTCCTGCAGTCGTAAAACAAGGAGGTGGCCCCTATGCATGTTTATAACATCATAAATATCACTTTAAATGGATATACGTATTATGTAGAAAAATCGTATCTGAGCCAATCGTGTAAGCCCCTAAGTCGGCAATTTTTTTTAGAGAAATGCACATAGAGCTCCAGAAGTCCTGGCTTCAGGACAAAATGTTGCCACAAACTCTCGTCCGGCAATCTATTGCTTATATTTTAAATGTAAGTGTGCCAAATCAAGCTCCACAACCAGTCCAACAAGGTAGGAAGATGTGTGCCTTCTTACCTCCAAGATTACGCGCATGACAAAAAATTTTTTGGACGTTGCGAAAATGTCATTGTGGCGAACACCAAGGGACAATCTGCTACCAGTGCCAGAACAATTAAGATTTGGAATTAAACTCTTATAAAACATTAATTCAATGTTCACATAAGTGTTTTATAATTTAAAAAATTTCCCTGTCATTAAAAGTATTTTTTATTTATTTTCAAAAAAAGTAGTCTGAGAGACTATGCTTTGTAACAACGCTTGGCTCAGAGCCTTTGTGTTCTAGGGTTAATACTGTTTTCATGTTAGAATAGAAATTAAAGTTTCCACATATTGCGTTATACACACAGTCCAGAACTTAACTCTCCCTCCTCAAGCTTTATGCCTATACTTTATAAATTTAACTGAAATGTGTCTTAGACTTTTTAATAAAATGTATAAAAAGATTAAGAAGACATTAATGAGGTTAAAAATGTTGAGGACTTTTATCTGCGTATTGACATTGATGAGGACACTAGTTAGTGAATTTTAGACAGTTAATCAGTTTTTAAAATGCTTCCCTCTTGCACACAGTTTTAGAAATAACTATAAAGAGACATTCAAAAACATATAAACAATTTTTAAAAGTAAATACAGTACATGGGAAAGTAAAACAGTAACAAATCCCACCTTGGGACAAGTGTCAAGTATCTCAAACAGCATTGGCTCCCCATCGACAAGCACCTCGTGTTTGTATCGTGTTTCTGAAAAAAAAAATGATTACAATGAATTAATAGAAGGTTGTCTAGTTATGAAAATTAAGGGATTAAAGTTTGTGAAGGTTGGTAGAAATGTTGCTCTGGACTATGTCAATTCCAATCAGTACTGACATTGATTTTATAACTGAGTAAGTAAGTAAATTTATAACCTTTTTAAGCAGATTTTATAACCTTTATGAAGTATATGACTTCAATGGTACTGACCACTGTTTCGGCTCACCCTAATTACTGCACATTTCTGTACCATACTAAATGTGTTGGTAAACAAGACTTCCTCTCTTAAAGTTACATCATCATAATCACAAATTATTTGCTTAGTTACTCTGACAATTTCCTTTAATAAATACTATTTTCACTGTCATTGACATGATTAAAACCATTTACAGTAGAAACTCCCATATCCGACCTCCGATAACCGACCAATCCATCCGTCCATTTATCTATGTTTCCCTCACTCCCGTCGTTACCGAGCATGAAAATTTATTCTTCTATTACGTATAAATATAATTTTTGAGTTACTATACATGTCCATGTTTGAATTTATGTAATATAGGTACGTTAAGGTTTATTACAATGAAACATAGCCATTTTTCTTCCTAGGGAATGTGTTTGATTTGCTCCTCCCGTTATCCGACTTTTTGGTCGTTCCGACCTTGTCCCGGATGTGGGAGGTTCTACTGTAATAAACATTTAAAGAGGATCCATTTAAAAAGTTTGAAATAATTGTACATAATTTGACCTTTGCACTTTTATTTGAACAAAAATCTTTTTTGTACTCGTAATTAATTTAAGGACAGGGTTTAAAAAGTACAGTAACATTTAGTAATAGTAATAATCCAGTAAAATAAAGGAAAGTAAAATGGTAAACAAAAATAGTGAAAAAGGGAGCAAATTCCTAGTTTATTGTGATAATAAATTTTCTTAATTAGACACTAAGTTTAAATAGTTTACGTTTATGATATTTAGTATTCTGGAATTAAGTCTATTGGCTAAAAAAATGCTGGAAAGTGTATGTAAATACCGTTGTTAACTTATTTTGCACATAATTTACACACGTTAAAACTTACCTGCTTGGTGGTCATATTCTCCAATATATCGCCTTGTGAGAAATCGAACGGTTAGAGCTGAAATAAAAATAGTTGAAAATTAAAATTGTTATAAATACATATTTCATAATGTTCAGTTTTGTACTCGGGTTTGTGTGTATAACTTATAACCATGAAAAAATTATGACTTAAAGGTAGTCAGGTTTTTGAGAACTCATTTTTTAGATATACAATGAGTTTTACATCCAAGATAGATTAGATTAGATTATTGATATGGCAACCTACCCAGGTAGGTATTTTAAGCCAAGTATGAATGAGAAATGAGTGTAGGATGATTGTGGCGCGATCTTGTAGTCTTGTTACTGACTAAGGCTGACATGTTCCTTAGACAGAACTGTTAATTAAGAGCCCAACAGCCGATGGCAACTAACGGACCTACAGTTTAAACGTGGAATCCGAACCACGGCCTCTGAATTACAAATTGTCCTAATTATGGTCTTTGCGGATTAACGTAGTATTCAATAGTGCGGACGTTAATCCACACAAGAGAACACTACACCCACTGACCATCGCTCACAACTATCCACAATTCGTGACCTCCAAGTAGCTGAATTACAGGACGTCGCCACCGTCCCATTCAAAGCTTTCAAGAGGGGAGAATGAACAATGACTGATGCTTATGCACCTAAGAGGATAACAATTTAGACCATCTGAAAACTTAAAAAAAATTATGAACCGAAACGATGTTATTGGTAGGTAAAATGTTTAAGTTGGTTAAGAAATGAACGATGAGTAGATTTACAAGAAGTTATTCCTGCATTATTGACATGGATATGTCTTAACTCTGTGGGGGGTGTTGGCGATTTTTAAGATGGAAAACATGTAACAGGTTTCCATAGAAACTGCCAGAACTATTGTATTGATTTTTAATATAAAAGTAGCTGACCCGGCGAACTTCGTAACGCCTTACAGTAAATACATGTTAACTTTAAGATTGGCCATTTTGTGAAGTCAAATAGCATTGCGGCTTCTTTGTGAAAGCTTTAAATATTCAACAGCTGATTATTATAATAAACTCAATATGTATAAACATTGTTATTATTTTATTTGGCGAACATATAAACACGTTACTTTTAATCATACAGAAAATAAAAAATATATAAATACAGTACATAATTCCTAAAAACCGTAAACTATTAACGTGGAAAATAATGCTGTTCATTTTGTACTGTACACATTTAGTCCATAGTTTTACATTAATGAATGATTCAGATGGCATTGGATGGTAAAGCATATTGCTAATGGAAAGTAAAACAACAGCTGTAGCTTAAGAAATCAAATGTTTTGATTTTAGAAAATTTGTAAACAAACTTTATTCCCCATAAGGTTAACATTAGAAATTTAAAACGCTATAAAATGGAAACTAACTGAATTTATGGAAACTGAATATACCTAAAGCATGACCGGAGCAGAGTCGAATCCAAAAAATCAAAGATCATTGAAATCGGTCCAGCCGTTCTCGAGTTATAATGCGTGTAACTAACATGACTTTGTTTTATATATTTAGATAATAAGAACAGCTGTTTAGATGAACTAAGACAATTCCCTTTAGACATATCCATGATTTAACCTATTTCCCACAGGGAAGTAAATACAAACATTTTTGTAATATAGAATTGCTTATCAAGCTGCTGCCAAAACTCCAAATTTGGAAAATGCACAGTAGTAATGCTTTACATAATTTATTTTTTGCCAGCCAATGTGTCCCACAATAACTATGTTGTCAAAAAGACGATCCTTCTCAACGGATCAGTTATGTGTGGTGTGTTGTCCACCCCCTCCCCCCAAAGAGATACGATAGTAGCAAGACCAAGTGTGATGTATATTTTGTGCTTCTTAACGATCAGCTGAGCCGTGCAGGTCAAAACACAAGTAATTCGTCATCGGAAGAACCCCTCAGAAGAATGGATGCGGTGGAGGGTCGACAACAAAGAGAGCGATGGTTAAATATAGCGACAGGTCAGTAGGGCGCAAGGCCGTCGCTACAATACCGCTGTCGCAATGCCGACGACACGTCGTTGAACAGCGAACGGCACATAACCATAAACATTCTACGTGAACAGGTTCAGGGAACACTTCTTACAATTATTGGAACTTATCGCTTTCAATTTTAACCCGTTCGTCTTTAATATCAGTCTAATATACTTTTGTATTTACTTCACTTTGGAATAGCTTGGATCATGGATATGTCTAAAGGGAATTTTTTCAGTTACCCTAAACAGCTGTCCTTATAACACTATGACGTCACGTCCGTTTCAAATTAATTTTTGTCTGACGCATTGCCAATACCCTGCCCCAGAGCTTAGACATAAATATGTCAATATTGTTATGAATGCAGATCGTGTGACCATAAGGATATTTTTACATTTACTCTCTGAAATAGGTTAGTATTTTTTTGATGGAAAATATTAACAGCTTCATAGAAAAAAGAGCTGTTGTTATCTTGTTTAGATGAATCACTATAAACATAATCATGATCTAATATTTATGAAAAGTAAATATACTGTTTTTTCTACTAAAAACAAAAAAATGTTTGTATTTACTCTTAATAAATAGGAAATATCATGATATATCTGGAATGTATAAATATAATTAACAGTTTATATATATTAAAAATAAAATAGTATTGGTATCAAAATTTACATATTAAAATTTTAAATAATCTCATAGAAGTAACGTAAAAGTAATAGTAAATGATTCAAGGTGTGAAAGGTTTGTATCACCTTGTCAGTAAGTAATATACGATCTTCACATATTTGCGAGAATCGTCACAAGGTAAGTGTCTAAATATAACTTAATTCTCTCTGAGTAAATTAACTAGATATAAATGTAAATGAAAATGAAGGGTAGTAGTCGACGGGGGCAAGGTCGAGGGTATTTCAGATTTGGAATTTGGCAGAACTTCAATAGCGATCCACCGTCCGTGTCTAACTGACCGTCGCAACAACGAACAAGGATCAGGTAGGCCCCACGAGACGTGATCACATCTGATTAGATTAGATTAAATTAGATTATTGAAATGGCAACCTACTCAGGTAGGTATTTTAAGCCAAGTATGAATGAGGAATGAATGTAGAATGATTGTGGCGCGATCTTGTAGTCTTGTTACTGACTAAGGCTGACATGTTTCTTAGACAGGACTGTTAATTGATAGCCCAACAGCCGATGGCAACTAATGGACCTACAGTTTAACGTGGAATCCGAACCACGACCTCTGAATTACGAATTGGTCTAATTATGAGGATGGTCTTTGTGGATTAACGTAGTATTCAATAGTGCGGACGTTAATCCACTCAAGAGAACACTACACCCACTGACCATCTCTCACAACTATCCACAATTCGTGACCTCCAAGTAGCTGGATTACAGGACGTCGCCACCGTCCCAGTCAACACGGATGATTAACTCTTCCTGGTCTCATATAATATAAAATAATTTCGGTTATTGTAGAGTTAATAACCTAGCTGACTGAAATTAAATGCGACCACCTGAGCCTTCTGGGGAATGTTTATGTAGATGCGTCCACATGGTTACTCATTATTTTACTACGCTCATAACTCCGTTAAAATGATTTTAAATTGATTACTTTATTTGACAACGTAATAGGTTAACGCTGAACATATATTTTCCTTCAGTTTCTTATGGTATGACTCACTAAAATTCTATTTTTTGCTGAAAATATAATATTCACTCTTACGTTCAGGGCAGCATAACTTGAAGTGGAAATATCCCTTCCTTCGGTATCATGAAAACAAAAATTAAGTTTTGAAAAGCTGTGTAGTATGGGATGCATAGATGCTAAATATCTATGGTGTTGGACTGAGTGTCTTCCTAGCCTAGTGTTTTGGACATCGATGGTAAAAATCACGAGCTCAAATTCCGGCATGTCATTTTGGTCGGACTGCTTTCCCATGTAGGTATTTTAAGCCAAGTATGAATGAGGGGTGAGTGTAAGATGATTGTGGCGCGATCTTGTAATCTTGTTACTGACTAAGGCTGACATGTTCCTTAGACAGAACTGTTAATTAATAGCCCAAGAGTGAATAGCATATCTAAGGGAACTACAGTTTAACGTGGAATCCGAACTACTAACTCTGAATTATGAACTGGTCTAATTATGAGGATAAGTTTTTGTGGATTAACGTAGTATTCAATAGTGCGGACGTTGATCCACACAAGAGAACACTACACCCACCGATCATCGCTCACACTATCCACAATTATTCGTGACCTCCAAGTAGCTGGATTACAGGACGTCACCACAGTCCCAGTTATATATTCGTTATCATGTTTTGAAATAAATGGGGTTTTCTATTCAACGGTAAATTTCTAAACTCGGACTCGACCAAAATAAACCAATCAAAACAACTACGGTAGTAAAAGCCTGAACCAGCAGAAACGTGATAACGTAGGTAATGTTGAAACGCAAATAACGCATAAAAACCTGAGGAGAGGTTAGGAAAGACCGGTATTTACAAGAGTGCGTGCCAATGTTTGGGCGGTGTTCGGATTTGGCCGACTCTCAACTAAGCAGTGTGTCGGGGGCCAAGAATACTCATCTAATTGTCCAGCGCTTCTAGGTAAAGTGGTGTACAGCTTGCGAGATACGTCTGCTTAGATGTTTGATGTATGGAGCACTGCTGTCGTTTAGGGTAAACATTCAAATAGAGATAATCTTGTAAACAGTTGTATTTGCCAAAGTGGTCGGCTACCCACCGCTCTTGCCGACCGCCGGGGCGCCGACAACGACCACCTTCACCTCCGACAGGGACGACTTCTTGCGGCGGATGCCTCGAATGGCGTTTGACGTCATCATCGGAGCATCGTAGGTCACTGCAACACACGTCTTGTGAAAGAGAAGAAAGAAACCAGTGTTTTATTGAGGAAGTGGAACTAAAATACCCCCTTAAAATTATCAGATCTGTGATTCTTTCAGCTTTTGAATACTTGCTTCCCTGTATATGGGGACAGTATATCGAAGACACCGGAAGAATTCAGACATTACAGAATACCTCAGTAAGATTTGTTTATGGTTTAAGAAGGAGAGACCATGTAACGTTACTTAAGAAAGATGTCCAGTTAAAAATAATAGTTGTAGCTTGTAAGGTGTTAACGAGCTCTTTAATTCATAAGATATTAACCCTAGAGGAGCCCAAATATCTCCTGGAAAAATTAATAGCTTGGCAGGACGTCTCAGAGCGCCGCACTCGAAGTGATAAGCTAATTCATTTTCCAAGTGTGGAAGGAAGGCTTTTCGTATTTCAACCCCACCTTATATAATCCAATCCTGCCTGTGACGAAAAAGAGTAGTGCAATGTCTTAAGTAAAGTAAAAAAAAACTTTACAAAATGTCAGGTTTAAATATAATAAGCTCCAATAAAGGCATTTTTCTTTCTTTCAGCGATTTATGACAGATTTTACCAATATATATGTCGATAAAATAATAAGAGTGTTATTTGCCTTTTCTCCATAAGATTAAAATGGGAAAGGGTATGCAGGTTTTCTGCTGTGAGGTAGACTGAAAGTAGTCAAGCAATTTTTATTTTTATCATTTATACCAAGTTTCGTCAATATCTGTCAATAAATAAAGGTGTTTGCTTATTATATTATTAACACGGGAAAAGGATATGCAGGTTAGCTACCAAGATAAACACATAAACTTTGATTTTAAGGGAAGGATCTCAACCACATGATCATCACAATAGAACTCAACTTATACTTTATACTTTTAACGGAAATGGCGACCTACCCAGGTAGGTATTTTAAGCCAAGTATGAATGAGGAATGAATGTAGGATGATTGTGGCGCGATCTTGTAGTTTTGTTACTGACTAAGGCTGACATGTTCCTTAGACAGGACTGTTAATTTATAGCCCAACAGCCGATGGCAACTAATGGACCTACAGTTTAACGTGGAATCCGAACCACGGCCTCTAAATTACGAATTGGTCTAATTATGAGGATGGTATTTGTGGATTAACGCAGTATTCAATAGTGCGGACGTTAATCCACACAAGAGAACACTACATCCACCGACCATCTCTCACAACTATCCACAATTCGTGACCTCCAAGTAGCTGGATTACAGGACGTCGCCACCGTCTCAGTCTAGCAGTAGCTGTTATTACTTTAAGTTAAACATTGTAATTTTTTACGAAGTTTAAAACAGCCAAAAAGGTTACGAAACAAAAAATATTTGTTTAAACATTCAAAAGATCAGAGCTACATAATGCAGCGTGAAAGGTTTAAGTTTTTAAAGAATTTAATCAAATAAATTAGTAAATTAAAACTACATATATTTTCATCTTTAAGTAGTTAAACCAATATTTTTATTATCGACTTGAACAAAACTTTTCTGAAAAAATAACGAACGTTTCATATAAAATCCTGTCTCGCGTGCGTCTGTCAGTGTTCTCATCGCGGCGTCCATCACTCTGAGCTCTTGGGATTAGATAGATAGTCTACAAGAGAGCAGCTACTATCTCCAATGGAATGCAGAGCTGCCACCACCTTCCACGTTCAAAATAAACGTTACCTAAATACACCACAAAAATGTTTACCTGTATGTTTTTAAATGCGACCGCAATAAAACATTTTATGTACTTAAATGACGGTGTTGCTTCCCTCCGAAAGTAAAGTGTCCTCAAATTATTTTCTCTTCCTTGTTTTTGTTCTGTTAAACGTATATTTATAGTATATCTCTATACTGTATATAAAATTGAATGTGTGTATGTATGTATGTCCTTTATGCGTTGCCAAACTACTCATCCGATCACCATGAAATTTTAGGAAGTTGCTCTATATGTGTCCGGGAAGGTTTTAGTGAAACAATCTTTTCGAAAACTGCGTAAGTTTTCGGCTATTTTATGGCGTTTTAAATTTTTGATGCTAACCTTATGGAGAGTAAGTTTGTTTACAAATTTTCTACAATGAAAACATTTGGTTTCGTAGCTACAGCTGATTGGTTTACTTTCCATTAGCAATATGTTTTACTATCCAAAGCCATCTGAATCATTCATTAATGTAAAACTATGAATTAAATATGTGCTGTACAAAATGAACAGCTTTATTCACCACGTTAATAGTTTACGGTTTTAGGGGATATGTATTTATATTTTCATTTTCTGTGATTAAAAGTTACGTGTTTATGTGTTGGCCAAATAAAAAATAATTGCAACGTTTATTATAATAATCAGCTGTTGTATATCTTTCCTATAAAAGCCGTATTACAGTTAGGTTTTGTTTGGGTTTGGATTGGATTTGAAAATTGTGAATTAATCCACTCAGATTTATTTGTTTTATGGGAATGTTATTAATATGTCTTTCACAATGAAGCCGTAATGCTATTCGACTTCAGAACATGGCCAATCTTAAAGTTAACATGTATTTACTGACAGGCGTTACGAAGTACGCCAAGTCAGCTAGTTTATAATAAAATTAACGCATTTCCAGTGATAGTTTAATTTCTTGAATAGTTATGTAATTAACGTGTATTAAATTTCAATTCTGTTCAACATTGTGAACATACACAGCCTTTGGATGGAAATTACAGCAAGGATCCTCATTACGCGGGTTTTTGCGGTCTCCGGACTGTTAGAAATTAAAACTAAACTTATGAACTTAAGAAAAACATTTCTTGAAAAAATTACGAGATTTTTTCTAAATATATGTTACATTTTCTTATATAAGGAAAATACATTTCCAACATTTTATATTGATAAAATGTGCATCATATTTTGTAAACTATTTGACGCCACTCGTACTTGCTGGCTTCTTCGTCACAGGTAAAGGAAAATGTACCCAAATAGAATAAAATAAGGTTAAATACGTTTTGCTGCCCAGTGATCACAACCCCGTTCATCCATCATTGAACAGTGTACACCAGTCTGTTCTCGATTTTAATTGTAGGCCTACATCTTCGTGTTTTATGTGTATTTTTGTTAATGGCGGTTTTTTGTATTTTATTAATGGCACTATAAGTGTAAAAACGCACATCATACATTAAGGACAACGCTCAGATCACAAGGCAGCGAGAAGGTATTTACCCTATTATTTTATTCTAGTGACGTGTTCCAGAAAAAAACAACATCAATATGAAGTACCAAGGTAGCTTAAAACACGTTTTAGGATTTTATTTCAAAACATTTTTGGAGGACGCCAAACCTCTCTTTGATGGGGTATATTGCATACCACCACTACTTGTGGCCCTGGGGAAAATTTTATGATTAGATTATTTAAATGGTGACCATACCACAAGGTAGGTATTTTAAGCCATGTATGAATGAGAATTGCGTGTAAGATGATTGTGGCGCGATCGTGTAGTCTTGTTACTGACTAAGGCTGACATGTTCCTTAGACAGGACTGTTAATTAATAGCCAAACAGTCGATGACAACTAAAGGATCTACAGTTTAACGTGGAATCCGAACCACGGACTCTAAATGAAGTAAGATGATTGTGGCGCGATCTTGTAGTCTTGTTACTGACTAAGGCTGACATGTTCCTTAGACATAGCTGTTAATTAATGGCCCAACAGCCGAAGGCAACTAATGGACCTACATTTTAACGTGGACTCCGAATCACGGCCTCTAAATTACGAATTGGTCTAATTATGAGGATGGTCTTTGTGGATTAACGTAGTATTCAATAGTGCGGACGTTAAACCACACAAGAGAACACTACAGCCACCGACCATCGCTCACAACTATCCACAATTCGTCACCTAAGTAGTTGGATTACAGGACGTCGCCACCGTCCTAGTCAAACCATTACAAACCAATTGGTTCTTCGAGAAATCCGTATAGAGGAGCGAACAGTGAAATTAATTTCGGGTTTCATTCGCTGAGGTGTGTACTCAGAGTATTCATCAGAGACGGAATGCTGGATTTTAACCTTATAAAAACGCTGAAAATAAATTATAAGCTCATATAGATACGTTGGGAATTTTGTTTTTTATGTATTTCAAAACTATTTATGCAAAACGGGGTTCGATTTAACTTAGTTTAATTTAATTGTACATGAGCACGACACCCGACCGCCATTTTGAATTGGGCTGTTAATTGACTACATATCCAACAACAGGTTGGCGTTAGGTAGTCAGAAGACCTGGTTTGAAAATTCCCTATCATGAAGTTGAAAAACGCCATCGGCGTAAAAACACACTAACAGGTTGAACAGATATCAACATATAATTACTTTCAGGTTGAAAATGGCCTCTGAATCGCTTAAACGATTTAATAAGAATATTTTTAAATGTCTGAATCGGCCGCAATGGTCCGAACAGTGGATTAAAACTACCTAAGTTACGAGTGACAAGAACTTATTTCCAAGTTACATATTTAGGTTAATTCTTTTTTACGTGAATGTTCGTCACTTTTAGTCATATTTTCAAATTAGTCAGGTACTGCATGGTGTGCCACTTAGTGGCCAGTTCTCAACAATTTGTGTGTTTTAAACGTATACAGTTTTAATGTCATCGTAAATGTTAGTTTTTAATAATATGCTCTTAGTGGAAATGACTTAAGTACGTATAAGTTGAAAATAAGTTCTTGTAACACGTACCATTTGGCTGATTATGGTAATTTAATCCTTTATATTAAATAAAAATAATGTACAAATTTAATAAAACATTTTTTTAAGTCGATAAAAAGTATTGTAATTTAATGATTAAAAAATTTTTCAAACTGAAAGAGTATTGTTACCGAACAAATGAAACAATTGTTAAAATTATATGGAAAATAAATCTAAACGTAAATGCTATCAACGAATAGAAAGACAGCTTACCGGTAACAGAGAGGCTTATACGGTCACCATCACCTGGTCTATCTGACGGACTACTGACGCCGGGGCAGTAAAAATAGAACAGTGGAGCCAGTAGCACTGTAGCAGTGCGGACAAGCCCACCACGGCCAGCTGATACCGCTCAAACTGTCCCCCAGCGCCCGTCGGCGGCGTCAGCTGACTTGAACTACGTCAAAAATACAGATTGGGAACTGGTGTAATCAGACATCCTGATCTCAGTTCCACTAGTGACGTCAAGAGGACAGTCTGGGCGCTGGTATCATCAGACGCCCTTCCCTGATCTCTGGTCCCTCAAGTCTCGTCAAGAGTCAAGAAGACAGTCTGGGTGCTGGTATCATCAGACGCCCTTCCCTGATCTCTGGTCCCTCTAGGTCTCGTCAAGAGTCAAGAAGACAGTCTGGGTGCTGGTATCATCAGACACCCTACCCTAATCTCTGGTCCCTCTAGGTCTCGTCAAGAGTCAAGAAGACAGTCTGGGTGCTGGTATCATCAGACACCCTACCCTGATCTCTGGTCCCTCTAGGTCTCGTCAAGAGTCAAGAAGACAGTCTGGGTGCTGGTATCATCAGACACCCTACCCTGATCTCTGGTCCCTCTAGGTCTCGTCAAGAGTCAAGAAGACAGTCTGGGTGCTGGGATAATCAGACACCCTACTCTGATCTCTGGTCCCTCTAGGTCTCACTAAGAGTCAAGAAGACAGTCTGGGTGCTGGTATCATCAGACACCCTACTCTAATCTCTGGTCCCTCTAGGTCTCGTCAAGAGTCAAGAAGACAGTCTGGGTGCTGGTATCATCAGAAACCTTACCCTAATCTCTGGTCCCTCTAGGTCTCGTCAAGAGTCAAGAAGACAGTCTGGGTGCTGGTATCATCAGACACCCTACCCTGATCTCTGGTCCCTCTAGGTCTCGTCAAGAGTCAAGAAGACAGTCTGGGTGCTGGTATCATCAGACACCCTACCCTGATCTCTGGTCCCTCTAGGTCTCGTCAAGAGTCAAGAAGACAGTCTGGGTGCTGGTATCATCAGACACCCTACTCTGATCTCTGGTCCCTCTAGGTTTCATCAAGAGTCAAGAAGACAGTCTGGGTGCTGGTATCATCAGACCTGTGATCTCTGTTCCCTTCATTACATCAAGTTGACAGTTTGGATGCATGAATGCATAATCATTCGCCATGATTTTGTTCCCTCAAGTACGGTAAGCGGACAGGTCAAGGTGGTATCAGCTGATCCTGATGTCTATTTCCGTTGGGTGGATGGTGCACAGATATCGCTTAAAAGTCCACTTATCAATTAATTGTATATAAAGTTAAAATTAATCCCTTAGGGATACCGGAATTACACTAATACAAAAGAACATCATCTTTTTTCAAGCTCGTTGCCAATACTAGTCCTAGAATTCTTCACTGAAGGAAGACATCAGAACTCCCATCCCATGTCTGGAATGGTGGCGACATCCTGTAATCCAGCTACTTGGAGGTCACGAATTGTGGATAGTTGTGAGCGATGGTCGGTGGGTGTAGTGTTCTCTTGTGTGGATTAACGTCCGCACTATTGAAAACTACGTTAATCCGCAAAGGCCATCCACATAATTAGACCAATTCGTAATTCAGAGGCCGTGGTTCAGATTCCACGTTAAACTGTAGGTCCCTTAGTTGCCATCGGCTGTTGGGCTATTAATTAACAGTCCTGTCTAAGGAACATGTCAGCTTTAGTCAGTAACAAGACTACAAGATCGCGCCACAATCATCCTACAATCAATTCTCATTCATACTTGGCTTAAAGTACCTACTTTGTAGTATGGTCGCTATTTCAAAAATCTAATCTAATCATGTGCATTGAAACAGAAAGGGTTAAAGGGAGTTATTTTAGGCTGCTACTGTCTAGATTTTTTTGACGTTTATTGTTTTAACCTATATTTTTTCCAATTGTACCCTGTTGGTACAGCTGCTGAGCTTCTGAAATGATTAGGTAGTACACACTTATAATATCAATATATTTATTGAAACAATAAGACTGCAAAACAGCAGAAGGAAGCCACTGCCACAGCTGTGGCACGATTTGCTGACCAATTTACATTTTTTTGAAATCACACTCGAGTCGTTGAACAGCTTGACGTGCCTGTTGATCCAGTGGAGGTACGGACAGATGTCCTAGAACAAATACCTGCGTCAATTTTAGTTAGGAGGTTACATTTTTTAGACTGTAATAAAAATTTTCAAAAATGATCAACTATGGGTCGTTTAGTAGATCCAGAGTGAAATAGTAACTAATTATTTATGATCACTGAAAGCAGTTAACTTTGTTCCCAAGCATAAATCGATAGATCTCAAGCACATAAAGCTATACACCAAGTTTTATCCAAAAATATAGATCAATAAGTGAAATATTAACTTTTCCTTATGCTCCATAAGATTAACACTGGAGCCCCAAATAACAACATCATGTGTTTGGATTTTTAATGTCTGGGTAACCGTTAGAGACGGAGCAAAACAAGTACTAAATTGTGTAGCTTTTTGAGCTAATTCTAATGGCAAAATCAAAATTTATTTTTTTATAAACTTAAGGCTTTATTATTTATTTATTTATGTTGCACAGCGTGTTCGGCTAACAATGACCAACTAGTGGTTGCATTGAGATCACATGGGACAGTCTTCCTGCCTCCGTAGTGAGCGACTAGACGCCATCCCCCGTCACTATCGGTGTTTATTTGTTTCCATAACACTGGTTCAATCTAAATTATAAAAATTAATATATGAATTATTATTGATTGTATTTATATATTGTGACTACTAGATGTAGGTAGGCCTCTTTCACTTAGCACGCTGCATAGCATACTGAGGAGGTAGGAAAACTCCGCTTTAAGGTAATCAGCCAAAGGGGGATGTCTATTCGACAACACTGACGGATTGGACAAGAGCCCTCAGCCGGTCCAACCAACTGTGGTTTTATTCCCTAACACAGAACATGAAATCATGTTTAATCGGTTTGTATTAAGATTAATTTAATACCTGTCTAAAAGTAATTTTTCGTCATACTGTTTCAAAAACAACTGTTTTAGACTCATGCGTTGAAGAGCAAAAGTTTTTCTTTTTCTTCCTAGGACTGAAACTATCTTTATGATTATTTTTTGAGTCTTAGGCCGCAAAATATCATTGTTAATGATACTTTTGATTTGAAGTCAGCATTAGATTGTAAATAATCAATAGATTTTTTGTGTATTTCAAACGTTCCAGATATTGATTGTAAAACTAGTAATCGACTGTTAAATCGAATTATCGAATGGTTGAAATCGAACAATTGATAATAATAACTGACATAACCTAAAAAATCAATCAGGAATCATAAAAGAACTGCTACAACGTAAGTTGCATAACAGCTGATTAGTCTTAAGCTACAAAAATGGTCGACAACGATCGATTCTAAATCGGGTAATAATTTATGTTTTACGAGTTTGTTTCATTTTATTTGCAGTATGACGATAAAAAATGTTTGTATTTACTTCCCTGTGGGAAATAGGTTAGATCATGGATATGTCTGAATGTAATGTTTTTTAATTAATCTAAACAGCTGTTCTTATTCTTTTATACTGTATTAAAAATTCAATACAATAGCTCTGGTAGTTTCTATGGAAATCTGTTACATATTTTCCATCTTAAAAATCACCCCCTCAGAGCTAAGACATATTCATGTCACTGTCAATATAGTTCACCACACGGCAAAACTTGGCTTTTTTATAAAATACTCGTACTACAAAAAATACACTATTAGACTTTTCCACGTGAAAGTTCACCTCGAAGACGCTGAGCGTGGTCGGACCGCCGCACTTGATGGGAGAGAACAGGCCCAAGTCGCAGAGATCGGTATCGCTCAGCTTGATGAGCTGCATGGTGACTCCTCGCAGGAGTCCGTCGCACACCAGACCGCCGCCGGAGTCGCCCGGGCACACGCCGTAGTCCTTCTTGGGCTTGGTGCATATGTAGCGGCTCGCCTGCCACAGCGGTCATTGAAATGGGCTGCTAGGTAGCTTGCTTACTGACGGATACCAGCTGACTCAATTGTCATGGCTATTAATTATATTATAATTATAATATAAATTATATATAATTGCTATTAACCGAAGGAACAAATGGATGGATCCAGTATCGACTGGACAACAAATTGTTGTATTGAGGAATATGTTACATTTAGGATTCTTAAATTGAGTCTAGGTCAGCTAAGATCCAGCTATTTCGAGGTCACGAATTGTGGATAGTTGTGAGCGATGGTCGGTGGGTGTACTGGATTAATGTCCGCACTACGTTAATCCGCAAAGACCATCCTCATAATTAGACCAGTTCGTAATTCAGAGGCAGTGATTCGGACTCCACGTTAAACTCTAGTTCCCTTATATATGCCATTGACTGTTGGGCTATTAATTAACAGTTCTGTCTAAGGAACATGTCAGCCTTGGTCAGTAACAAGACTACAAGGTCGCGCCACAATCATTCTACACTCCTTTCTCATTTATACTTGAAATACTTACCTGGGTCGGTTGCCATTTCAGTTATAAGTATAAAGTATATGACCTATACAGTATTTGTGTACCACTATAAACTTTCCTTGTACTTTTAAGATTACATACCTCTCTGAAGACATGGCTCGACTATATGATATCAATCAAAGCGAGAGTTTGTGCACAGAGAAATAAGCTTGTTTTAATCTGATTGTAGATTTGGAACATTTGACACCGTTTAACAGTTTTTCACGTCGCCTACAACGTAGAGTGCGAGTGTGAGGGATCACTTACCGTTTTGCTCCCGAACAACATCTTTAGCCTGAAAGAGCAAAGGCAGGGACTCTTGACCTCCAGCTGGTTAGTCTTCCTGTGCGAGTCGTCGATGTTCTTCTGGTCGATCTGCACGATGCCGAACCCCGTCAAGAAGCAGGTCGTGTACGTGTGGTACCTGGTGCTCCAGGGATCTGTCGCTAGCCGCACCGTGGCCACGTACCTCGTCATGTTGAACCTGCGGTCCACCTTGACCAGCCCCACGTCGCTGTCGCCTCCCCCGTACAGAGGGTGCGTGATGAGCCGGACGCCGTCCCTCAGCTGCGACGTGGCCGGCATGTCCTTACTCTTCAGCTCGTCGTAGGAGTTGCCCCCCGCGTAGACTCTCACGGTACTCGCCCCTGCCAGACAATGCGACGCCGTCAACACCCACTGGTCGGTGAGCAGCGAGCCTGTGCAGATACCCTTCACCGCACCCTTCGCCATCATCACTATCAGTACCGAGTACGGGTACTGCTCTGGGGAGGTAATGACGAACGCATCCTCCCTATCCCGCCATTCGAGTCTGTCGTCTAGAGTCTCGTTGAAAATCTTATAAGTTGAATTTTGTTCAAACATCCCTTTGTCCGACATGTTTACATTTCGCAAATCACCAAAGTCGGAAGAAAAATTATATTTGGATTGATTCAAGTTTAGGTTGAAATCATTTTTCATTTTGTAGTTTTCTTTGAAACTTCGTTTTGCGTTGTAAATGTGCCTATTCAAACGAGAATCGTATCCAACATTCATTGTCGTATTCTCACGACCTCCATCATTATAATTTTGTAATTGCTGGTTTGAATGTTCTATACTTTCCATTTCTGTTTGGTTATGTTTCAAACTCGTTCCACAACACAATATCATACACATTGTACATATTACAAGAAATCTGGGATTCATTTTTAAGTAAGAAATTTATTTAACATTCCAATTTATATTTTGACTATGAAATTTGAATCATTACCAATTAAATTTATCTGAACACTTCAATTTTAAATTAGCAAGGTTCAATTTATTTTGTAAATCTCTTTTTTCAAATACAAATATGTAAATCGTCTGATCAATTAGTCCAAACTAATCATTGCCAACTTTCAGAAAAAATAATATGGTGACAATACTTTTAAGGTACTATATGCAAAGTAAAGCACAGTGTATTAAATTGTTGTTCAATTTTGCTCATATGTAAAAATATTACTGTATTTTATTTTTGGTTGTAGAGTTTGAGCATAGTGAGTTGTAATATAGAAACTATTTTATAATGTATTAAAGCAGTAAGGTTAATTTTACATTCTTTATTTTCTGCTGTTCAACTTTGGTATTTTTTCAAACACAGAACGATAGATATAAATGGGAAAAATGTGGTATCAAAGGAGAACAAAAGTGTACAGTTTACAATGCTTTTATTGTTCACACAACGTGCAATAAGATAACGGGTACCTAATCTAGCATATGAGGCGTATCGCCCCGTAAATAATTTAATACATAAATACATTTTCGAATAAATTAAAATATACAAAACACATGTCAAAATTAAAAATTTCCAATGGAATTGTAGATCGAATACCCTTATATCCCATATCGCATAGTCGAGGAACTATAGTGCAACTGCCTGCTGCATCACGGGTCACAGGTACGGGTGAACGACGTGTTCCTATGTTCGAACACGCGCCACCCGCACTACACGATAATACTGGTCACCACTAAAATAAATACAAGACAATCGCGATCGCAAGCTTAAAACTTATATACACAAATAATTTACTTAACACTAAACAAGGTCGCGCCCTAGGATACGCGACCGATCACAATAGAGTCCACGGGCCGCTAGGCTACATGCTACAGCGGCTGCAGGTGAAAGCTTTATACAAATGAAGCGAAGGTAGGAGTGTGACGGTGAGGGGAGCCTACAGGGCCTTGCTCTTCAGCTTGTTCAGGGCTGTGTTGAGGTGAAGCATCTCCAGGTTCAGTTGTCCCATCAGGTTGTCCAGCCTGTCAACACTGTCGAGGATCTCGATGCGCTGGGTGTGCGGGTTGTATCTGACCTCGTAGGGGCGGCTCATGGTGGACACCCACCGTCTGAACTTCTCCTTGGCGTCCTCGAAGCTCTCGGCCACGTAGTAGATGGGTTGGTACTCCTGGTCCTGGTAGGGCTGGACGGCGGTGGTCTGTGGGTCGAAGGGTCGGTGCTCGGGCTTGTCGGAGATGGCGTGTTGCAGTTCTCCGTAAGCGGACAACAGACCAGCACCGTAGGCCTTCACTTCGCCGTTCTCCTTGCAGAGTCCGAACTCGACGGTGAACCAATAGACTGTGGACAGCTTCTCGATCTCATCGTCGGAGGCGCCCAGGGAGGCGAGACCGATCTCTTGGGAGAACTGGGCGAAGCTGGGGTCGGCCAGGAGTGGCATGTGGCCTAGAAGCTCGTGGATACAATCACTGCAACAAGAGACGAAAATTGTGAGGGCAATGCTAAATGAAATGTGACTTTATCGATAGTTGTAATAAAGAATAATGTAAGCTCTGAGCTCTTAAATGAGTTAAAATTATTTCTTTAACTCACTGGACCACAATTCAATCAATCAGGTGAATTAAATTGCAATCAAAAAACAAAAACCACAACAATACTTAAGATTTTTTCTAAACAAAACTTGTAGATCTATAAAACCATCAAAATTTATAGTTCTCTTATAACCATTTCGTGTAAAATATTTTAAAAGTGATTCAAAAGCAATGGAGGTCGAAGGTCGGAGGTGTTTAACAAGGGCAATTGCTTGGAGATAGGAGACAGTGGAGCGTAACATTATTATAAGGCTAATAGATAGAGAGCTTCCATTAACACCTCACCGGGCTATAACCTAGTTACAACTGCTCGACTATAAACGCTACAGGGGTTCAACCAATGCCCCCTTGCAGTTGCTAACTTTTAAAACCGGGTGTGTAATGTATAATAATCGTTTGGCAGGTAGTTAAAGTTAAAATTGGTTTAATTTACAAATTCTAAATCTAGCAGTTTATTTTTCAAGGAATGAATATAAAATATGCGATTTTAAAGGTATTTCTTTTATTCGTGAATCATGATTGGACCGATAATACCAAGTCCGTTGGGAACGTGAGATATTGAGAGGAATGATCGGCTTAGCAGGATGGGACGGAGGGTGGTGGGTGGAGGGGGGGGTTGGGACTAGAGACAGATGTTCAAAGCAATAATCACTTAAGTTCAGTGATCATCAGAAGCCAAATTATATGTTTTATAAGAAAGTTCTAAAATCTAGAGGTATGTTAATTTACATGTAATTTGGTAATTTTATAGAATGGAGAAATTGTAATATTGTTTGCTTTGTAAATAAAAATTGAAATGTCTAAATTCGTAAATATTTTTTGTAGGTTTGAAAACTGAAAGTTAAAATGGTTTTAATGTTTAAACAATGTACTATAGTTTAAATTGGAGTAATCCGAAGGCGCTCTTTGAATCTTAAGTTTTGGAAAACCGTCTGAAGAGGTGGTTCACCATAGTAAGATCAGATCATAAGAAAGATCATGTTTAGGCTCTATGGCGATGAGACGGTAAAATCTAAATTTGTAAGCCAACCCGCTGCCGTCTTGGGTTTGGGAAAACGAGACGAACTATTTTTGAAAGTTAATCCACCATAATATCGAGTTTGGATAAACGTTTGATTTTTTTAGAAAGTCAAATCGACTGCTTGGAGTTGTTTTAACGAAACTGTTATTATTTGAGGGTTATTTTAGATCGACGGTGGATAAGTGAGTAGACACTTACGGTTCGGGAGTGTGGAAGGGCGTCTTGGTGTGGCGGACGTACTGGGTGCTCTGGAACACGCGGAAGGCAAGACTTGCGAGGAAGTCGCGGGCGGTGAGGAGACCTGCGGCGGGGCGCAGGGTGAAGCCGGTGTGCTTGCAGAGGAAGTCGCTCATGTGCTGGAGCTGAGGGATGTGGTTCGCACCGAAGATACCTTCCTCCTCCAGCATAGCGAACACCTCCCTGTACTCCTGGCAGAAGTGCTTGGGCATCAGCTCCTTCACGTTCTTGTACACCATGTTCCAGGTGGCTACCTCAGTCTCGGTGTAGTCAATGTGAGGGATGGGGTCTCCGCTGTGGACACGAACAGCAATATGTTATAAGTGGTGTTAAATATTGACCATCGAACTATAATAGGACGATATATCAAACAAAAAAATTGTCTTATCGACCAGCTTTAATGGACAAAAATTGATAAAAGTACATAACCGCTATCACTGCCAGTTATTTTTGCAATAAATTCCAGTGTTATTAACATATGAGTAAAAGTTATACATGAAAGTTAATTTTAAAGCTCGTTTCGTAATTGGAGCATTTGGGTATTTGGGTATAAGAAGAACCATGGATACTCACTACTTGTATGCGAAGGCAATGTCGGCGATCATCTTACGGCGGCCGCGGTACTCCTTGTCGGCGAACCCAGGGTGGTTCATGTCCAGGTCAGGCTCGTACTTGGTCATGAGGTGGTTGCAGTTGTCGAGGTCGCGGGCGTGTCGTGGGAACCAAGGGTCCTTGACGTTCTGACTGTTGTCCGCCAACAGAGTGACGCCAGCCAGCGCCGAGCTCTGCCTCAGGCTACGGATCAGCAACAGCAAAGCCTGCTTGGTCATGTCCACCTTGACGAGCACGTCGAACTGGGAGGGCGGAGTCTTGCCGGGGCGGCTCTCCAGGTGCACCACGGTGCCGTGGAAGTTCTCGATGGTCTTGAGGATCCTGGCGAGGGAGCCCATGCCCTCCTTGAGTCTGAGGACGATGGACGCCCTCTGGACAGCTGCCTCGGCCTCCTTGTCGTCGGACATGGAGTTCTGCAAGATGACCTCCTCCTCTGTAAGCCCGGCATCTGGGAAAGTAGAGCGACGATCACAATAGGAAAACTGAATCTCGTAAACATACCGAGTCTTAACAACAACTAACTGAATCGTTAGTTGTTAATATGTATTAATAGCCCAAAGAACAAATCTATCAACTGAACCCAGATTAGATCCATAACAAATTGTATTATGATCATACCTAACTAATTAATAGAATATCCGCATTCTGGTATCAGAAAGATTTTTAGGTTTTAATAATAACTCTTACGTTGCAACTCTATATTTTTAGTATCATTTAATGTTGTCGATGGCAATGCTTAAGGAGTTTTTATAAGAAATTGTCCAAACTCTGACCTTGTTTATACCCTATGTCTACATTAGATAGCTAATCAATTGACAGTTCCATTACTAATAGTGAAGAGATCTAGAAACGTTTCTTAAAAAGCTTTAAGGCAAAATGTTTCTAAAAAATAGTTTATCCAGAATATTTATTGGGGAATATAATGTATTACTGTCAGAAATATCAATATTCGGTTTATAACAATAACGCAGAACAGCAACTTGAGCTCGCTGTTTGTTCGCGATAACTCGGCCAGAGTCGGATTCTGAGTTTTCCAATTTCCGCCTCCACCGCGGTCTGGCCGCGGGTCGAAGTGCTTCACAGATGGGTGAGCAAATTGCGCCGAGGGCCAAAGTGAGGGAGGAAGCGCCACAATGGTTCTAAGGGGAGGAAATTGTCCCGCCCCTACATCCCTCCTCCCCCTGGGACAAAAGTGACGGCACTTTTAACTCCTTTTAATCTTATTGTAGTCGTGTAACAAGATTTTGAATGTCAAAGATCTAGATTTAAGTTGCGAATGTTTTCTTAAATTCGCGGTATTATTCTACCTTGCCATAACAGACTGCTACACAGTATTTGAATTTGCATAATATTTAATACTTCTCCATGTGATTTAAAACCATAAATAAAATTAGTATTATTCAACCACGTTTATGAATTCTAGACATATCGCTGATTATATTTTAAACCGGTTTGACACTATACTAAAGTCGCTTGTGAAGTTGACGTTTATGATTTAAACACAAGATTCCTACCTTTTCCGTTGACCTTGGACTCGGGTTGGGGTTTGACAGCTGGCTCGGCCACTGCACAGAAACAACGATCATGCAGACAACACACAGAGTAAGGTAGCAAAACGAAACAGAACATAAAAGTAAATAAACACGTAAATACGTGAAAATTTTAAAAGAAAACGTTAAAATAATAACTATTTTTTGGAGGTGAAAAAAGTTAGTCTTCGGTATAGTAACTCAGTATTAAGTAAAAAATATAAAGATTATTAAGTATGAAATTGCATTGGTTTTACTTTCAGATATTCGGAATGTATACACACCTGCCGGCTCGGGAAGGGGTTCCTTCACGATGGGTTCGGCTGTCTTGATTTCCTCAATTTTGTCTTCGACTAAAATTACAAATAAGAAAAATCAATATAAAATAAAAGACTAGTGTAGAAAAAAACAGAAGAAAAATTATATACAAAACTTGTGATGTAGTATTTTATAATGAATAGTAAGAGGTTGGAAACAAAAAAGAGTTAAAAAATTTAAGTGAAAGTAAAAGTGGTAAAATGTTTTAACTAACAAAAGGATAATATTGTACTCACCAGACTTTTGTGTCTGTATTTTGGCCTGTTGGACTGCGGGGACGGTATTGCTCTCGTTTTGAGAATCTGCAACCACAACCATGCAAGTCATGACCATGCGAAACGTACGTTCAGAATAATAAATGAGGAAAACAATAATCTACTGTATTGGAAAAATAAGTAAAAAATGAAAATATTAAATAAAAAATAATAATTCCGGATAATGTATGATTTCCGGATAAAGTGGGGTTAGATTATCCGGATTGACCGGATAATCCGAAGTTGCTGGATAAATGTGAAATTACCATTGGACCGTTGCCTCGCCTCCTCGAGGACCGACTGTTTGGTCTGCTTGACGACGAGTGTCTCGAACCTGGCGTCATCCACAAGTGACCGGCGGCGGGCGGGGTACCCGTTCTGGAAAACAAGAGAACGATCAATACCTGAAGACGTAAACACCCAACGTCACCAAGGTTAACTAAACACCTAGCTGATGAACCATACAATATGTAAAGTAATAAATTAAATGAAAATTTTAAATTATCTGTGTGTCTTGCTAACATATTTGGGTTTGCAAATCATTTGAAGGAACTATGACCTTTTCAAAAAGCGTTTAAGTGAAAAAATTGAGACCAGTATTTTCCAAGAAAGAAATATATTCGGTAAATAAATTCCCAAGAAAATCGAACGGGATACAAGTGCAGATGCGACACACAGCAGGTAGAAAGTGCTTCAATATCAATCTCTTTCGGGAAGTGAAATTATTTATCTAAACGACATCATTATGCATACATTATTTCAATTTTACGCTGTCTCATGTTTTTGTACTACTTATAAACATTATTTAAATTTATAAACTTTAATAAGTTTACTTGTTTTTGTGAATATTGGAAATGATTATGTGCTAGTGTAACAAAAATAAATGAATAAAGTTTGCTATGGGCAGCATAATGGCTGTGTCCAGTTAAGGGTCTCGTGATGGTTTGGGATAAAACAAAGATTTGATTGATGAAGAGCGCTAACAGAGAACCCTTGTTCCTGCCGAAACGCTACTCCAATAACACACAGGTATTGTGGCGTCAAAAACAGCTGTTTCAGCAAATCAGCTGATGAATATTATTGAATACGTTGTTGATAATTTGGTGATTGTTATTTTAGCTAGTAGCGTTACATTTGTTAAATAATTGAAAGGAAATTTTAAATTGTTTAGAAATTAGCTGTTATGTGATAAAAAAATTGTAGTATTAAAACGGATAAGATTTAATAAATCCCTACCTAGAGTCGAGAATACTATTCCCTAGATTTTAAAGGAAAAGCTCTCTTAGCGCCTGCAGACCGGAACATACTACCCACACGACGCGACTGTACAGCGTGAAGTGTTGCTGTGTCGTTAGGCTTTAAACTTATACCACGATCGTAAATTATTTAGTTCCTTTGGCATTTTATATCTACATTTCTAGCTTACTTGTCGAGTTAATTTGGAGTCATAAGTAGATCCGCATTGTTATTTTTACCTCCCATAAAACAGTCTCTAACGTAGGTTTCGAATAATTTTAAAAGTGTTTCAAATTTAGGTATTACATTTTTGTATTTATCAAACTAATGTGAACCTTCTTGTTGTATGCAATGCTTGAAAAGAATATCTTATGAGGAAACTAAAAGGTATCAGAGTTAATAAACACCCTAAAGTTAATCGTAATTTTTATATTATACACGTACCATAAGATAATTTCATTAGTAGATGGCTTCAAACTCGGTACCATCATCTATTATTTTTGTGATAAAGTCGATCATTCAATAACAGAGGCACCGATACTTAAATTTTAGAACAAATTACTATATTAAGTTTTACAAATAGTAATCATTGTCAGACAATGACTCACAATAGAAAGCACTGTAACAATGTAAGTGCACTCGAGAACAAGGCCAGCTGTATGCACTGCATCAAAGTCGCACTACTCGCTACTAGTGTAGTAGCCCACTAGTAGCGCTTGCTTCATGGCTTACCTTCGATTAAATATTTCAAAAGACGGCCTACTTAGCGAACGAACCTATTTTCACGGCCTTTGAGATTCGTTAATGACATATTGTCGTCAATTCGCGAGTGGACGAAACGACGAGATCGTCAAGGCAGTGGGATCAGCTTGATATATGTGGCAGTGGGCTTTCCTCATTCTCACCTCATCCGTATAAGTCACTAGGTTTTCAAGTGCTTGGTTTTTATGAGAAACAATGTGGAGTGTTCTTTATATTTTACGACTTTAGGGTATAAGAAAGCTTTGAGAGAATAAAATTAAATACGATGTGTATGAAGTGTATAGTTTATAATACTTTTTATATTTTTACGTACAAAAAGTTTTGACTTCGGGAGGTGTGTACGTGTACCCGACTCCCGCCAGGATACGGAAGTGAGGACCCTTTATACGCAGGGACGTGCGGAACGCCCAGTTTGTTTAGCGACAATAATTATCGTATGAAACTTTCACTGGCACTTTCGAAAATTCTATTATTAATTGTCTTTAGTATCAAGCGGCCTCGGGGTCGGATTATGGAAGGTCCGCGAATAGCTAGCTCGCAGCTGCATGAATGAGTCCACAGTCAGCTGTGAGTGCTTTTATGACCGCTTTACGAGCAACACTTTGTTATGGCGAAAAACAGCTGTAATCATGTCTATGTTTACTACCGATACCTGCCACTGGGAATGAATGGAGCGTAATAGCCGTGCAATTCACCGATGATCAGCTGATTTGACCTCGGTCTGTCTCGGATTAATGAAATAATCGACAGATGACTTCCGCTTTGTGTAATGTCCGGTGTGAAGGCCCAGGGTTGCTCGGACTCCGGACTGCCTTGGGGATTGCAAGGTCTTCGGCGTTACACCAATTAGTCACGTGTTATGACGTAATAACGTGAGATGCGTGTTTCGATATTGAGCGATATCGTCTAGTACTAATCTTGAATAAACATAAGTGTCTCTCGCACTAATCAGGTAAAATGTTTTAGTATTACTTTTTACTATTTAGACTAAACAAAACTTGAAACACGTTATTACCGGAAGTATTTTTCCAAACTGGGAGGGATTGATGTATTTATATTATTTTGTGAGATTTAAATTTGGAATAGTAAGATACCAGCTTAAGCAATTATAATCATTTTCATGCCGAATTGAAAGCACAAATATATAATCTGCACGCTAATTTTTTTAGTAGATATAAAATCTAGGTTACGCCTGTTGACTGTTACCCACTTTTAAAATTGATAGTTGCTTACCAAAATACACGCGTAAAAATAAAGCACTCTCTCGAATTATCTACTCAAAATTGTCCACAAAGTGTTATTTGAAAATTTCAGATTTTCTGCTCATTAACGCAGTATGGTCGGGAACTGGCTTGTCGGCACCCAAGGCCGGAATGCACCTGACCGTCACACCATCACACCGCGCACCGTTACAGCACCGACCAAGGTCGTCAGATCCTGCCAAATGTTTCGATCTGACGAGCCCCCTCTATTTGGAAATGCCATCAGCAGTATATGCTTGCTCATCCCTCCCTGTTTGATTTTTTACCGCTTAAGCTAAATTACGATAGTAGGCCCTATTCTTTTCGTAAACAATTTGACGGGTCAAATTAACTGTTCTACGTATTTTATGTTTTACATTTTTGGAGTTGAACTACTCAGTTTTAACCAATTGTCACTTGAAAACAAGAAAAAAGTTCTGGTTCTTAATTCCCTGTATTTTAAAGTTATAATTAATTAAAAAGACTCAGGACATAAATTTATCTCCACGGATTTAGTACCTCGATCTGAGGCGAGGAACACCATACTCCGCAGTTGAAGAGGTCAAGGCATGAAGATGACGGGGGTTTGTCCTGGGGGGGAGGTCGGTCCAGGGGCCACTGTCGGCGGAACCTCTCCTCAGCCGCCTACAACAGCAGCGCCGATAGAGCGCGCCTCAGGCGCTGAGTGCGGGCTACAAGCGAACGCCGATAGAGCGCGCCTCAGGCGCTGAGTGCGGGCTACAAGCGAACGCCGATAGAGCGCGCCTCAGGCGCTGAGTGCGGGCTACAAGCGAACGCCAATAGAGCGCGCCTCAGGCGCTGAGTGCGGGCTACAAGCGAACGCCGATAGAGCGCGCCTCAGGCGCTGAGTGCTGGCTACAAGCCGTGCAATCTACTCCTTCCCTCCAGGACAATCTTTTATAAAGCCTTGTGCATCCTCTACGTATGACGTGTTCCAACCTTTAGTGTTTTACTTGACACAAAATTATACAACGTTTGGAAATGTTAGAGAACCTTCTTTGGGTGGGCCTATCCCTTCTAGCACACATAATTAACGTTTTATTAAAGTCATATTTTATGCTACGAGACAAACTATCTCAAGGAAGCTTCTGCAAACCTAATGTTAAGTAAACAGTTTACATTTAATAAGTTTTTGTTAGAGCTTATATTTTGGCTAGTCAAAAATCTGTCTCGTTTCTCGAACGGTTAAGTATCCTTTTTGTCTTATCCTCACAATTTTCACTATGTTTACACGGATCCAAGAAACATATTCTAACTTTGGATTTTATGGTTGTAAAATTAATTTTATGGTTTGCTGTTATATATAAATATTGAACTATTAATTTACTAGAATACTTTTTCAGTACTTTGGAAAAATAGTGTTCAATTTCAATAATGATGATTGCAATTTTATTGACATTCTAATTTTTTGGAAGACCAAGAATAAATTCCGCAACTTTAAATGAAGTTCTAATTAAATTTTTACGTGAATAAAACATAGAAATTAAATAGAATCGTACATTTAAAAGCTTTATAAGAATATATTTGGGTTTAAACTTCAAATGATCAGTTTATGTCACCTTAGGACGAGGTTCAACAGTGGATATAAGCTAATAAGCTCCAAGCTGGTCTAAATCATACTCTAATGACCTCCTACGTCATTGTGCTGGTACAAAATACTTCTACGTGAGACATTTACGTACATGCACTGTGTTCTTTTAATATATTACTCTGGAAACATGTTTAGAAGATTACCGTTTTTGCTGTGATAAAACTGTTTATTTTAGAAAAAATTAATTGATTTAAAATCAATCAGGTGATAATACAGTGAATATAAAAAAATTGTGGAAAAGTTATAGTATTTTATTGACTGAAACGATTTTTATATTGTGATTTACGTTTAATGTTAAAAGTTTGCGTAAAAGTTGTTTTATCTTCGTTTATACCCTTGTAAACAACCGTTTAAACTTAGGTAAAAGTGGCCACAAGTTCCTGCAAGTCACGTTAGAGCCTCTGTAGCAGACCGTTTGTTTACAAACTCCCCGGCTCGCTGCTCGCTTCCTCGTGTTATAACCGTCCTGCTGGAGGGCTCCGAACCACTACTCTCTTGTAGACAACACAGTAAACATATTATTTCGCAAAGGAATACGTGCCAGTTTTCAGTATTTATTAATTGTACAGAGAGACAGGCGCTTTCTTGGTGATGCCTTTGAGGCACGACCTTGCTCAAGGTATTTCAAGTATGCCAATAATACTAGGCTGTCCGAGTGCCCTTGCCAGCGTCCAACGCGCTCTTGCGGCAGCGGCCGGTAACTATCGCTGCAGCAATCCCGTTCGCCGGATATCCGATTTAAAATTGTCAAAAATCTACATATTTCAATTTATATTTTTAAAATTATTTTCAATATTCGAATGTAAATAAATCTTTTTTTTAATTAAAGGGTAATTCCAACTATGTATTACTGGCAAGATCATTGTTTTTATTTTAATCGAACGTATTAAAGTTTAAGGTAAAAAGATACGCAACGTCAGACAGTAGAAGTTAACTGTTTTAATAAACGAATATTAATATGAATAATTTAAGCACCCGTTAGTACAGTATCATTTTATATCAATACAATTTAATAACGATTTACACTTCATATTTTATAAATGAATAGTTTTATAAGAAAATGTATTCAATTTTATTTCATAGTTAGTTTAAATTTTGTAAAGCATTGAATAAAAGTTGAAATATAAGTATTAGCGTTAATTTATTTATGAAAATTATATTTTTATTTGGATATAACTTTTTTAATGAAACTTTATATTTTATTTGAATACGAGACGAAGCTAGTTTTTGCAAAGCGTACACTGACCTCGATGCTGTATGACTTCTTGATGGCGAACATCTCGCGGTTCTTCTGGGCAGCTGCTACGGCCATCATCTTGACTGGAAGGGTTGGGACGTAGAGGGGTGACGAAGAAGATCTAGGGTTGCAGCTAGGGTGGTAGCTTAACACTCCAAACGCTCCGAACTCCAGGCCGGAATATCTGTTCACTAGGACGACGCGACTCGCGCTTCGACGACTTTGTCTTTTTCAAACTGTTGAGTCTTGGGGACTTTCTCGTGTGAGAACTCCTGCAGATCGAGCCAAATCGAAAAATTACAAAGTGTGTGCGTCGGTGCGCGCTCGCGGCAAGCAAGACTGTGACTGTACTGTGACTGCGGGGCGCGCGACACTATATAACAGCGCGCTGCCCCCCTCCCCCTCACAGCTCGCACCGGCCTTGGCGGATTTTCCGTTAAGCTCCGAGGTGACTCATGGCCCCTGGTTCTTATCAGTGCTTATCACATCTCCGACCAGACCGAGTGTCTTTCCCTGCCTCCAGAAGCACCCTGTACCCGGTGCAGTCGTCGCGTACCTACAGATTCTGTGTCACCGTGTATTAGATGTCGTGTTTCGTTTTGATCCACGATTTTCAATCTTGACTTCGTTACGCGAAAAACATCTTTCTGTATTTTTTGAACGTCTTACTCCACAATATTTAGCTTATCTTTAATAATTTTTCCTTGAAAATTTTTACGTGTAATTACAATCGGTAGGCCAACATTGTTGGCCCTCGTTTTTCCATAAGCATTTTCACGTGAAAATTTAAAGTGAGAGGTGATCTTTGTTGAGTGTGTTGTTTCACGATATTTAGCTTTCCTGAGTTCGTCGTGTTTTAAGAATTTATATGTGTAGTTTAAAGTGAGAGGTGAATTTTGTTGAGTGGCATATTGTTGCAGTATATTTAGCTTTCATGTCAATTTTCCGTATAGTTTTAAAAAATATATGAAAAAATTAAATATTTTAGCAAGTTTATAACTTTAAGTTTACACTAAAAGAATTCAATAATATCAGTTTCAAAGAAGGTGACATTATTTTATGTGATTTACTTCTGTTATTTGCACACTACATATATTTTGGTTGTTTTATCAAAGTTGTTTTAACCAAAGAAATTAAATGCATTTTCCAAATTATTTTTTTTGTAGTTTGCAATACGTTTGTCATAAGCGTATGGTTTTTAACACATTGTACGGACCTTACTATATTTTAATGATTTTAGTTAAAGGGTTTTCAGTTTCGGTTTTGTATTGCATAGAACGTCAATTTTTCACTCATGAGCTTTGGCGTATTTAGTTTTATTTTCCATTTAACATGTATTAGTTTAAAATTTATTAAAGCAACAATAATTTTATCAGAATAAATAGTAATAAAATAATAATTTATCTATAATAATAAGCTTAGGTACTAAATATATTTTGAATGTAGCTTTTTGTAACGAAAAATATAAATACATATGTAGAAGCGAATATCATGAATGAAGTAAACTAATATAAACAACATTTTAATACCAAAACGTAATATTTCATTGTATATAGCGACGCTAAATTTTGTTGTAAAAAATAGGAATACATTAAAAAAACAGCATGTAGAAGTAGAATATAGAGTATTTAATCAAACGAAAATTTAATTCTTGGATAAAGTTCTACATTGGATGAATACTTGTATTCGGTGGTTGTATTTTTTATTTATAAATTAAATATAAATAAATAAATAGTATATAATATATGAAATTTGATACACGAAATAAATTAAAAATTAAAATAAAATTAAAATATTATATAATAATAAATTAATAAATTTAAAAAGATTGGACAAGCAAAGGCAATGTTTAAAATCCGGAAATCTAAGAAAAAATCTAAAGTTATACATACTAGATTCTAACAATAATACTATTATTTTGATCCTTCTTTGCTCTTCTCAAGATTTTTAAAATCACTTTAGGTTCAAAATCTGTTACGCCTCCACAACTGCAAAGCTGTTTACTATAGTATGGTAATAGTAGTATTATAGTTGAGTATAGTAACGTTTTGATTATTTTTCATTTATGCATCATAATAATGTAAATCATATTTAAAATTATCAATAACCAACCAAACATAACTCCGTAGAGCGCTGTATGTTGGAAATTTCGCTTATATTCGATGTAACGCAACGTGAATTGGTTGCCACCAAAACAGCACTCTGAGGAGTTAAGATAGGTTTGTTATTGATAGTATAAAATATTAGTTTGGTTAGGTTGGTGTATAAAATATTACTAACAAGATAAAAGTATCAATTAGGTTGCGTTCGGTTGGTACTAATTAGGTTGGTATTGGTATTTTTATCTCGTTATTAATATTTTATACTATCATTAACCAACCTAACCTAACTACGCAGAGCACTGTTTTGTCAGGAAAAACGCACATAAATACTTTTTTAGTTGTAAGCACGTAACGGATTTGATCCACTTTAAATTCACTTTATCATCGAAACATATTTTTCACACAATTCAGCGTGAAATTGCGTTAATGTTTAATCTTTTTCATTTTAAGTTTTACAATCTTTAATGGTTGAAGGAATTTTTCTTTTCTTTGAATGACGGGTCTTATAGTAGTCCAATTTTTTATTTCAAAATATACAAAGCTAGACTCATCAAAATATCAAGTCATAAACCTACAAAATATGATAAATGCCTCTTTATTGACCTTAAGCGCTCTAGAGGTTTATATATTGGTGTTTTAAATAAGAAAAGTTTCAATTTTAGCAAAGACGATTTAGTAAATAAAACTTATAGTAAATTTAAGTGCTAAGCCACGTATTTTAATGATGAGCTGAACAAATATTGCATACATTTAATATTTAAGTTACATATATACATTTCCTTCCCGGGTTAACGTAAGGAGCTATCCATACCAAGACTCCTTACTCTTCCACAAAAATAATATTGACCCAACTTATCTTAAACAATGCAACAAACCATTTAGAAGCTAAAAGCTCAGCAAGTTATCGATTTATACTCTGTGCAAAAATTGAAGTATAATTTATGTTTACTTTTACATTTATATAAGGGCTATTTTTATTAGTAATTTAAATCTGGGATATTGTATACTAGTTAAATATATAATATGAATTTTGATACTTTTAGTCAGTTTAAAATATTAAAATGTATATGAAATTATAAACCTACACAATCCAAGGAATTATTCTCAGTAAATTATACTTCTTTATCGTGTTATACAGACAAACTGCATTTGATATAGTTTACAGATCTTCCAAGGATCTATAGTAATTTAATATTTCACTTTTGAAACATTTGGTTAGAAATATTAAGCAACAAACAGAGAATTCTAAAGTACGCAAAGATTGTGCTTAAGTACATTGTTCCTTATTCACACAATACAAGTCTTATTTACGTATACATCGTAGTATTAGTTTTAACAATAAACCATTTTACAACGTACGCTTTATTTCCCTGCAGCCGAACAAGGAAACAAGAACCTGAAACGATTCAGATTTATAATTTATGTTAAAATAAAAAGAAAATAAAACCACGGTGAGAATTAATCGTACTCAAGGAAAGCCTAGCAGGAAAAGGCGTCGGCTTATTCGACATTGCGGCAACGTAAAAGCCGGGCAAGTTTTACACTCAAAAGAAAAGGACAACGGAACTATTTATATTAAATAACTGCTACTTGTGTTTTTTAAATACCCTGCCTACCTACCCTAATATATACAGGGTGTCCCATGAAGAGGAATAACTTAGCCATTTATGGAACGACCATCTTGAAACTTTACACAACTTAAGAGTCTGCATCAGTGGTAGCCATATTGGATTTTAGTCCCGTAAGAGCAATTTTAAATTCTGGCGCCTATATCTCCTTGACCTATTGTCATAAATTAACGGAAGAGGTGTCAAATTAAAGGTATTACAGTCCTCCAGGGCACCACCTTACAGAACTTCTTGTTTTCGCTCTCAAGAAAAAAATAATAACGATTTATTTTGTAAAATATTCCTGAATTTTTGTTTTTATATCAAGTTAAATTTTTGAACATATTAAAAGGTCATGCCCTTGAGCCACATCTCATCAATGTACTTCCAAAGTTTTACATTGATACTTTGATAATTAACGCCACTACACACGCCAAAGTGAAGATATGTTCCGCCAGAATTTAACATTGCTCTTACGGGACTAAAATCCAAGATGGCTACCACTGATGCAGACTCTTAATAAGTATGTTTTAAAAATACTCTGGTAAAATTTCAGCTCCCTAACCCTTGTAGGAACAAAATGGTGGCATATTGAAAAATGCTACTTTTAATAAATTAAAAATTGGGTTTTAGGATTTGTTAAATATTTTTATCGTCACATTTAAAAAAATGATGCCTTTAATGAGGATAAAAGAACATAGCTTATCCCCTAAGAAAAATTCACTAAAGCCTTAAAAAAGAGTCCAAAATTATTCAAACGTGAACCATCCACAGCGATACCCTGAATCGCAAGCTTTTAAAAGAGATTCTGTGATATTCGGAGAAGTTCTTCAATTGATCGTTTTAGTTCCTTATCATTGGTTTATGGGTATAAACCTATTCATTCAAATAAACCATGAAAAGACGTCACACACAGTTAAATATGGAAATAGGATGACCAATCTAAAAATCTATCAAACCGATCGATCAAAGAACTCCGCAGAATTTCTTTGTAAAACGATTTATTTGTTAAGCTCTGTTCTCAGTGTGTCGCTTGGGTTTAAACAATTTTAGACTCCAGTTTTAGATTTTTAATTGCACTATGTTCTAGTTTCCTGATTGAAAAGCTTTATTTCCCTAGAATGTGACGAAAAATATTTAACAAAGCCTAAAACACAGTTTTTAATGTTTTAAAAGTAAAATTTTTCAATACGCCATTATTTTGTTCCTACAAGGGTTAAGGAGCTTAAACTTTACTAGAGTATTTTTAAAACGTACTTTATAAGTTGTGTAAAGTTTCAAGATGGTTGTTGCATACATTGCTAAGTTTTTGATGAAAAAAAGGAGTTTAAACCTCTTCATGGGACACCCGGTATATAAATTCACTGTATTGGTTTAATGTTATCACTCTATATAAATAAACAGTATCAATGGACTGACACATACTATCTTTCTTAAGTCACATAAAAATTACAATAATTAATAATGCTACATAATGTTTTTTTGTTTTTATAGGCTCATTATTTAAAAAATAAACATCAAATTTATTGAATTCACAATAAGTTAACACAATTGTAAGAATTTTTGGAGGGAACGTGAAAACCTACCCACCCTAACCCCCACCCTACCGCTTGTGATGCTGAGTGGGTTTTGTTGGGTGATGTAACTCTACACTACATACCAATTTTCACGGAATACGGTTGGGAAATATGGGAGAAATTGATATTTTAATATTGGTGTAGTGTGAAATTGAAAATTTAGACATTGAAACTGTAATAAAATAATACCCATCGTTTAATCTGACCATTAACATATGGTCAGTTCTTGTGGCTTCAAAAATTAACCTTTGTAGTTGAATCTATTGTACATTATTTTTAATAAAACATGTATATATCTTCATGCATGTATATATCTTTGGCTTGTTTGATGTCTTTTAATTGTTGCCACTTGGTGAAATGAGTGTTGAAATGTATATAATTAATTTTGGATATTATTTGTCAAACTACATTTGTTCCATCTAGTTGAATTTGAGCGTAGAACATTTTATCAACGATTAAAATGGTTCTTTTGAGTGAAGTAGATTAAGTCCGAATGTATGATAAACAGTTTCTGAGAATGCACAATCTATAGTTTTCCTATCGTGTTAGAATGGAATGAACTTACCATGTTCCTTGCGAAACTAATATCCACGTTTATCGACACGGGAGTCACTGACGCGTATTTCTGCTCACATTTTTACGCATAACTCCCTCGGAACTGTCCTCAGGACGGTTGTATCGAGACCAGGCTATTAACATCACATTAGTCCCCTTGCACCCAGCGAGATAAACAATCATTTGTCACATCATTGTGACTGGCAATGACCTGTCGTTCACCATGAATGGGTGAAGCAGGTTTAAATCACAACATACACATAGTTTTGTGACGGTCATTGGAACCAGCAGCCTTTGTTAATTACTAGTCCTGGCAAATAATCACGCGGTCATAACGCAATCGGTTTCATTAATGGCGATCTGCACACCGTCTACTGTTGGTCTGGACTCAAATTAAATGTTAAGTAATGCAGTGCAATCTACGTATCGCCAAAGAATGTTTGCACGAGAAGCCTTGTCCATCATTTTAGATGGCGAACAACTCTTAATGAGTGGCAAAATAAAAACACTTGGCGTCATCTTAAACAGTGATCTCTCTTTTTCTGACTATATCAGTCAGACAACTCAGCATGCCATGAGACTGTACAGATTCAGAAATCTGTTATCAGAAGCAGCAAAGGTTCAGCTAGTACAATATCTTAGTCCATCATTATTTCAAAATTTTTTTCCTCCATCTGGAAATAGTATCTCAAAAGAGAATATAGGGAGGATACAAAAAGTGCAGAACAATGCAGTACGATTTGTGTTCTGTCTAAGTCACGGTGACCATGTGTCACCTTTCATAGAGGCTTTACAATTACTCCCCATGGATAGAGTGCTAACCTGCTGTTTGATCCACAAAGTTTTCCTTGCTGGAGAGTCTCAATACCTATGTGAAAAACTCTCCCTTCGGTGGGATGTCTCTTTGCGGAATACTCGGCAGGACAGACCCCTCTATTTTAGGAAGGTCAATTGAGAGTTTGGGAAGGAATTCTCAAATTTCGGCACGTCATTGTACAACGAACTCCCAGACAGCACAAAAACCCTGTTAATCTGTACATTTATGGAAAATAAGTTGTTTCTTGGAAATTAAAGTTTGTACAGTTGGTTATTTTTAATATTTATTATTGCTCAAACTATTGTTGTTGTTTTTTGACATGGATATGTCCTAGCTCTGGGGGGGGAGTTGCTGATTTTTAAGATGGAAAATATGTAACAGATTTCCATAGAAACTACCAGAGATATTAAATTGAAATTATTAATACAAAATAATAAAAACAGCTGTTTAGATGAACTGAACACATTCCCTTTAGACATATCCATGTTCTAACCTATTTCCCACAGGGAAATTAATACATTTTTTTGCTATAGATGTTTATTGAAAGTGTGTTAGTATATTATTAAGAGTTAATCACAAAGTTACCCACCCGCCTTCGTGGTCAGTAAAATACACGAAGTAACAATTTATGGACACAAAATGCAGTTTATCCAGAGCATATTGCTTTCTATTGCCAGCTCATTTTACGACCTACACTTGCACGTCTTAAAAGTTTTTCTGCTACGAAAATCGTAATTTCAGGCCTTAGCGATAAAATATTCTATTCTGACGTTTGACCTTCGTGTGTCAAGTGTTTTTCATCAATGCCATAAGAAAGCCATTGGACATATTTCTTCTCTATGTTGTCTTAAAAACTGGACGAGAAAAAACGTAAATCTGCTCATTGCATCTGTATCGATATTTGCATGTGATAATCGCTTCCGGTGCACACCTGCGCCTCCTACCGGTAGGATAGTGATATAATGGACCATTACCTCGACCATTACGCCGGCCTTGATCATTTTGAAGGGACAATGGATCACGAGGACGAATATCGTGATCCCTCTACCCGCCTGACCTATGGTGAGCCTTGGCGCAACCTTGGCTGCGGTGCGGTATGGGTGCAGTGCGCAAAATATTAAATATTAATATTTTAATGAGACCTGGTGAAAATACTGGAAGAATCTTTTTTATCCTTCTATTTTGTAGAACGTCATTTTACGAACATTAATACATTATAGTTTGTATGATATTTAGGCCTATATAAGTAATAAATATTTGTTTAAATGTCAACATCTGCGAATCAGCTGAATAGATCAACTGATTTCCTCCTTTTCCCAAAAATTCTTTTTTTAACTTTATACACACTTTTCTCAGGTTATTAAGATAATGAAATGAGATCTTCGCCCACTGTTTCTACGATTACGGAAGCACATTTTGACAGAGATTTTTTGTTATGAGCCTTATTTTTTTAAAGTAATTTAAGAAAAATATAGCATCGTAAAAACGAACTTTTTAAAAACTATTATAGCTCTAGAATAAAATCAAAATGTAAACATTCGTGTTAAAGTGAGTGACTGCTCCGTGCTTGTCTGATAACCCAGCAATCGTGCATGACATCGGATCCTGGGGTATTCCTCCTCGGGCGACCCTTCTGCCTTTCCGTTCCTTATGATTTTTTTCTTTCTGGTGGCTGTACAACAGATGTGTACAGATGTGTATGGAAACTATGGCCGCAGTGCAAGCTTTGCTGCTCCAGCAAGCTCGAGAGAAGCTCCTTCTCAACCCAATTCTGACACAAGCATTACTCTCCAAGCTGTTTCAAGATGTTGCATTACTTAGCACCCCCTACAGTTCATTTTAGAGCTTCAGCGTCTGGCCGAACACTCGGGTGATGACGCGGGTACGAAGTTCACGTGGACGGCACAGGTGGGGTCAAGGTCACCGGGGTGATAAGAGGACGCAGGTCGTCGGTGATATACGACACTGACGCACTCTCGCGGCGGCTCACGTGCTCTCGACTGGTTTGCAAATTTTCATACCCGTCCGCGGACGTAGCTTGCGATATTTCCCTAAAATATTTCTCCTTGTATACTTTCCTCTATGGTGGTCGATAAGGTCTAATAATAGTTTTTCCTGTTTCGCTCGGGTTTGGTATGACCTGTACCGATGCATTGTTAGTGATGAACTAGAGCACTTGAAGACTCGTACATGTCACCCTATGATTAGATTAGATTATTAAAATGGCGACCATACTACAAGGTAGGTATTTTAAGCCAAGTATGAAGTAAGATGATTGTGGCGCGATCTTGTAGTCTTGTTACTAAATAAGGCTGACACGTTCCTTAGACATGACTGTTAATTAATAGCCTAACAGCCGATGACAACTAAGGGACCTATAGTTTAACATGGAATCCGAGCCACTGCCTCTGAATAACGAATTGGGCTAATCATGATGATGGTCTTTGCGGATTAACGTAGTATTCAGTAATGCGGACGTTAATCCACACAAGAGAACACTACACCCACCAACAAATTTTTTTGTATTGCCTTAAGATGCGTCTTTAGTCTAAAGTCTTCTAAGACTTTATTAAGATTTTCATAGGGAATAGTCCAAGCCCTGATATTGTTTACTATCTAACGTCAACCTATTTGAGATAAGTAATTAATCAATAGCCGATTCAAAAATGATGGCTCCAGATTCGAACCGGTGACATCCGGACAACAAAGCGAGCCACTACTGGTTCACATCTACCAATCCAGCCAGTAAATATGAGCTAAAAGTACAGCTGTATAGAACTGACTTGACGGTTTGATATCACGAAACTGTTATTACAGATCGTCAGTAGAGGGTTTGTTGATTCAAATAATAACATTATGGAGGAGACTATTAATAATTATTTAATGATCATTGAAAATGATTCTTAACATCTGACATCATACACGGCAACGCAAGGCTAGAATGTGAAGAAAACGAAGGCTGACAAAAACACAGAAGAGCATTAAGCTTTGCCATTTTCGCTAATGATGGAGTTCCTTCATAGTTGAAGGTTGTGGATGTGGAGTGCGTGCCGACCCGAGGGTACGGAAGTGCCTTGCAGTCGGCCAACAATCTACCAGAGTCAAGGCTGCTGGGGTTGGTCACCCAGGAAACCTGGGTTTGGAAAGTGGGAAGTGGAACGAGAGCTACTGAATTAGGGTAGAGTCTGGCATCAGGGTACGGAAGCTCATTGTGAAGAGAGTGGACAAGGTTGTGTGGGGGTAGTCGAACAGGAAAACTCGATTTGGAAAGTTTGAAGTGGAAATGAATTAGGATAGATCGTGGCTTCAGGGTATGGAAAACTATTGTAGAAACAAGTTAAACTACCAACAATAAGACCGGTCAAAGCCTATATAATTTTTACAGCATAGATACACAAAAATATAAGAAAATAAATAAAATTATAGTAAACTTAACCTTATACAAATACTCACGACTCATAAGAAATTATCACAAGGTAATGGCAAAAATATAATTTATTAATTTTGTAGGGAAGACGAACTAACCCTGAAACCAATTGTATTCCCCATTTTTTGTCTTCTGGAACTATTCTGTCCATAAACATTTTGTTCTACCTAATTTATTATTTTAAGGGAAAAGAAATTGACTTGAACACATCTGTGACTTTCAAAACTGTTTTTTATGTAGTGACTAGCCAACAGTCAGTCTGGTGTAATCGGCCTGAAGGTTGTATCATCACCATCACGAATTCTACTGGTCAGACGTTTTTATCCATTATGATCCTATTACCAAGGTTGGTCACCTTGACTCAAACTGACCTATTTTAAACTGTGTCACAAAAATGATAGTTTGTAGTATTCACATCAAAACTACAGCATTCGAAGTACACTGGAAGGCCCGAAATTTCTCACTTCCCATGGCGAAAATGTTAAATTCAAACAATCACTGTAGTTTTTAACTACAAAACCTTTTACTGTGCAATTTTAAAGGCTATAATAATGTTTAGCAATATATCTGTATAAAATCGTATGAACAAAAAATAATAATGATTCTAAAAATGTTTATTAAAATTGTAATTATAGTTGTAATTGTAACAAGTTAAAAAAATATAAGATGGGAAAGGTACAGACGGGTGACTTTTTGGGTGTGATTCGGCGGCTTATTTTTGAAAAATCAATTCTAACGAATCGCAAAATGAATGTGAAAATTATTCAAGTGTGATTGTAATATAAATCGATCAAAAATAGTTTGTATTCCTTCTCTGTGGGAAATAGGATAGATCAAGAATATGTCTAAAGGGAATATTTTCAGTTCATCTAAACAGTTGTTCTTATAACCAAACTATGACGTCATTAACCAAATGTCGTAATTTCTACTTTCCATTCAGATGAAATGTAGCCTCATCACTAAATACAATATGACTGGAATAGTTTTTTTTTAATTTTTTTTATTGAAAGGGCCGGATTACTCCCAAGGCACCAGCCGTAGCGGCTTTTTGCGCACCCCTGTGTAGGTTGCGGTATTATCACATAGCGAAAAGCCATTGGTGATTGGCGGGATTTGAACACAGGACGTTGGGCACCAAAGCCCCGCGCTCTACCCCTAGTCCATAGCGCTCCCCAATGGAATAGTTATTTTTTCATACGGTCCATTAGATTGTCACAAAGTTCTTTACGTTTATCAAAATCACCTTGTTTTAACTTTTGAAGTACGTAGTTGCAGACTATGTGGTTTCAATGACAAAGATTTTCGTAAAATTTTCCACATTGTAGATTTAAAAAGGCCAAGTTCACGCCCTGCACTGTTTATGGATTGTTGGGGCCTTTGATCGAAACTCTGTCCAACCCTAGCATCTGATTCTAAGGGAACTGCTTTTACAATTTAATACACTTCTAGAGTTATTAAACTGGCGATACCGCCTTAAAATGATCTAGTGTGTAGGACGAGTCCGTCTAAAATTCCTCCGAAACTCACGCTGGACGGTTATTTAAAATGAACTTGAGCCATAATGAGTATCACAAAAAGATTTTTCTTGAATTGTAATCATTTTGAAAACAATGCAAACACTTCCAAGAAAAAACAAGACTGATTATTGCACAGCTGATTGTAAAACTTGGAAACACGCTTTTTAAGGTCATGTTTCAAATATTAATGTGGAAAAAGAATTGAATGAGGTACATACTATTAAAACCTGACGATTCTTTTATAAACGCCTTGTGTTTCGCAATACGAAATTGTGTAAGGTAGCCAAAACTTTCTGTTCGCAGAGATCACTTAAAAATGACAAACTTCAAATAATTGTGCACCGTACTCGTATTAGGTTAATTACTTAATTTTTATATGAGGGACCAGAATTTATAGTAGACTAGCCAAAGTACCCGTTCTTCGCACGGGTTAAAAAGGCTGAAAGGTGTAGGCTCTACTGATACATTTAAGTTATTGTTAATTATTTCTTCATTGTTTACAAAATGACAAAACACGAGGGTCTACAACATTTCAAAGTAACATCTGTCAAATATTGGGAGATGATAAGGATTAATGTAATAGAGACAGTCGTCGGAAAAAACTTAAAATCTACCATTCCACTATTTCAAATAATTCACTAATTTCGATCCAGCAGTTTATCTGAAAAATCAACTTTATTTCTTCTTCTTCCCGAACTGTCAAAATATAGTGCAAACGGATGTTGTCATTAGAAAATGTAAACATTGAAACCTAGGACGGTCACGACAGCTCTTTTTTCTTCTTCTTCCCGAACTGTCAAATTTTAGTGTTCACAGCTGTTGACATTCAAGTAATTTTATGTTTTCATTCTTTGAAAATGTAAACATTGAAATTTAGGACGTTCATGGGGCGTAGCCCGAGGGGATTTTAAGGAAACTAATATGCCTATGTGTTGCATGAGTTTAAGATCTACCTTTCTGTAAAATTTCAAACCGGTCGGTTCAGTATTTTTCGCATTTACTTGCCACAACAAACCCGCAAACAAACCCACAAACAAACATACAGAAACCACCTCTTCTTTATAATATTATAGATATATGTCCTGTAAATTCTATAAATTCAATAACATTATTGAATTTGTTGGCGTGACTATACGTGAATCAGAGATTAGAGCTCGAAAAAGTGTGTAGTAGATTGTATCAATTATTGATGGGACGAGGAATGAGGAAAACATGATGGTGAGTGCAAATGTTGATCAACAGAGTGCGCGCGGGAAGACCGGGGCTGGCTCACTGCCGCCACGCTGATAACCCCGACTATCTGGTCACCGGTCACCAGTCAGGGCATTCCGGACCACATCTGTAGCGTTCCCTGGGATTCCCCGCGCGGAAAATAATCACATTGCACGCATGTGAAGAATACTTATACAAATTAAGATGAGATTAGTGTTCTTAATTAGTTTTATGAAAACCCAGCTATACAGTATTAAAGTTACCCAAACTAGCATTTCCTCATTCCTATTACTTATTTTTAAGAGACGCAGTGAAAGAAATGTTTTTTATGAATAATTGACATAAGTGTGTAAAATGTGCTTTATATGAAAATATTAATTTGTCCTCCCTAAGCATAGATAATTATGGTTCTAAATTAGTAAATTGAAATGATTAAATAAATTTGGATTGGAATGCAAAATAGTTCATTCTATTGTTATCAATGTAACGATGTATTGTCTCCAAATTATATTTGACAAAACAACAGTTTGAACTTCCTCAAATTTTTCCAATAAGGAATGTTGTTTCCGTTTACATCCCTCTTACACGTGAAAACTAGACAAAGGGTGACGAATACGTAGGCCTATACTACGCTTGTATCCCGTGTTCGTCTACGAAGGTTAAAATTCCTTCATCATACGGCAAAAAAATTTTCATTTAAACCAAAATAAAGTTTAAAACCGTAATGATAGTAAGGAATCATAAACTTATAAATAACTCATTTATTTCATCGTTAGTGTGGTATTGAATAGTCCTGAGGAAAAGAATGTATAAAATTGCTAATAGAAATAGCCGTTTAAGGTTTTGGAAGTGCTACTAAACCCTCACGTTCAGACACGTTCAGAAAGCAATGCGTGTGGTTTAGCCGTATTAATAGGATTCGTAAAGCTTCTTATAGAGAATAGCTTTAAAACGTTGAATAGAAGAATTTTAACTGCTTAACAATATGCATGGCATGGTCAAAACGGGACCATTGTGATTATAAAGATATGTTTTGTAACGTCATAATGAGCTTTCACGTTGCTATATTATTTTCATCAAAACGATATTGACTATAGCGATTTAACTGGGATGGTGGAGTTATTCTTTTGTGAACGATGATCGGTGGGTGTAGTGTTCTCTTGTGTGGTTTAACGTCTACACTATTAAATACTACCTTAATCCGCAAAGACCATCCTCGTGATTAGACCAATTAGTAATTCAGAGGCACTGGCTCGGATTCCATGTTAAACTATAGGTTCCTTAGTTGTCATCAGTTGTTGGGCTATTAATGAACAGACCTGTCTAAGGAACATGTCAACCTTAGTCAGTAATAAGACTACAAGATCGCGCCATAATCATCTTCATACTTGGCTTAAAATACCTACCTTGTGGTATGGTCGCCATTTCAATAATCTAATCTAAATTGCAACAAGTGGAATAACATCCCACTGGAGTGAAGTATAGATTAAGAATGTATTTAGAAAGATAGTATGAAGATGTATTATATATGTTTAGAACGTAATAACTTTTGTGGAGATATCGGAGATATATAAAATGTTTGAACCATTTTATATGTTTATATTTAAAAATTTCTCTATGACTATTCCATTACACATTAGAATTTATTGTAAGAGTAAAATACTTCATCGCATTAAACTTTCCCCTTCTATACACTCTGTAGTAGTGGATTTTTCAGAATTTATTATTACGATAAAATATTATCCCATTGATTTAAATTTTCTTTTCATATTAAAACAATATATTTTGTATTTTTAAAATCACAGATTTACTTTTTTAAGTTTTGGAAAATAAATTAAATTCATCACCAGCTATCGAAGCTTGCCTCACGCAAGTCAAATGACCTACAGCTCAGATTTAGAATGCCATGGAGCCACAGACGCAGGACGCACAGCAGGTGGCCGGCTATGACGTCACCGGCTGCGATACGACGCACTGCGCCGCCGTAGTGGCTCGGCCGCACTGCGCATGCGTCACCGAACCGGAGAAAGTCTTGACCTGTCGCACGCACTGGACGGGATTATACGCCAATCAGGAAACGGTAAACCACTCGAAGTAATTGCGAGTCCCTCTGGTGACGCAGGTGAGAACTAAGGACGTCACCGGGTTTATTGGAGAAGACGTTTCAGGTCAGACAGGAGAATGTCTTGACGTAAGTGTTACATTTCGAATTGACGTCACAGGTATAACCTTGGAACAATAAAATGTCGGGAAAGGTTTGGTACGAGCTTTCTAAATGATTAGCTCTAAGATGTTAGAGTGTAAATTCTGAAAAAAAATTGTAAACGAAGATCAGGAATGGTATTGAATATTAGAAGGGATTTTCAATATTAAACAACTTTGTTATGATATTCATATGAAAACTTTTATAAGCAAATAATACATAGATATGTAGGTAAAAATGTTAAATTATATCTCCTTACCGTTCTGATCGGAACATTGTGAATCCTATTAAGCTCCGAAAGACTCCATATATTGTAACTGCTATCAACTATTAATTCGCAGTTGCTACGTTTAGTTTATGTTATTTGTCTTCATAATTGATGGTTAATCACACAAATAAAATATTGTTAATTGTAAATTGATCAAATATTGTTTTTGAAATATTTTATGTGTGTTTGGTTCCAATTGCATAATAATTATGCATTTAGGCCTTGAACGCGCAAAATAAATGGGACTCCGTAGAATTAATAATTTCATGAACGGAACTGAAATAAAGAGTAAAGAACAATTAGGTAACTAATTTAACAAAGACTCTAAGAAAAGAAAATTTACCTCATATTTTCACCATGGACACGCAGAAGTTGAACTTTATTGATTTAAGATTGAACTTAATAACTATATTTCTTACTACACTACACAAATTTCTTAACAAATACATTACCAAATTAAATGAATTTTCTTTCTAAAAAATAATTACTCACTACAGCTGAAAATTCTTTTCAAGGATACTATCGATCGACCTTAAAAAACTTTTCATAAAGATATAATCAAAGTCTACAGTTGAATTGATTATTTAGTTGAACCATAAATTTAAAAAGGTAAACTTTTTTCAAACAGTGATGAAATTCATTATTGGTGATAGTGGATTAATGTTATTTAGATTTTTGTTGCGGACATTTTCCATCACGATTTTATGTAAAACAAAGTTTCACGACGTTTCGGGATCTTGGATCTGACCTCGTCCTCAGGTTAACTAATATCCTGAAGTGAATGGTTTGTTTGTAGGTTTTTTTACTGCTTTACACTTTATTGTCTTCAGCTTTATACCGGATTAGTTCGGTTTATGTGTTAATTGTGTTATGTTTTAGATATTAGTTCGCCTGAGGACGGGAAGAGAATCCAGATCCCGAAACGTCATAAAACTTTGTTTTACATAAAATCGTGATGGAAAATGTTCGCAAAAAATTCTAAATAACAACAACGATGACATACAATAAAATTTATTTCATAAAAATATATGTAAATCAATACAACGTAAATAAATAATAAGTTTGTGGAAGTGTTTTTAAGTGTGACATTTTTTCCACGATGGATATATAACAAATTAAATAGATTTGAAATTCTAATTCTCAAACAATTATTCTTGCTCATACCTTGGCCATTAGTCTAAGTTCATTCAGAAAACTTCCCGTTAGACTCCATTAAAGACATATACTATAATTTTACATCTTACTAATTTAATTTATAACTAAATTTACTATTACTTCAAATAGCTATTTTACACATAAAATATTTTTCGTATGCTTGAGTTGTTGGCTAACCTAGGCTCCGACCAACGACATTGTGCAAGTTCGACGACAGCAAGTGTGGCGAATCACCCGTTGTACGCCGAGACGCAATTTGGAGGGAAGTCTTCCACGCACTTGAAGGGAAAAACGACGACATTTTGTAATTACATATGTTAAAGAAGCTGCTCCAGGCAAGCGGATCGGACCAGATTCAAGAGAGACCGCTGAAATTAACCATCCAGAGGAACTCTGGGAATCCCCGGAGCTGAAGTGGAAACTTTCTGAATGGAAACTTTCCGAAGGGGACACCTGTTGGTGTTACTTTACCAGGATATCAAAACTAAGACAGGTTTATATATGTAATTACATATGTAATTCTAAACAGAAACAGGACAGGTGTAGGTTGTTGAACTCTGTGATTCTTGGTAGCACTACAGGCATCTGACGTAAAATCGTTTCCAATAGAAATATATTGTACTCACAACTACTTCTTGATTATTTGCATGCATCGATCAAAATTTAATCAGTAATTCTAAAAATGCTACAAGATTGAAGATAAATATCTAGAGACACATTTTACGTGATATTACAAAATAAAATATTTTAATCTTATTAGTAGAATGCTGTTTCATTTAACTTTCACTTTGACGTTACAATGTAAACTGGCCAATCGTAGAAAATCTATCAATTTGGTAGGTTTTATTCATGGTTTTGTAGAGTTATTACGGATGAACGCACAGGAGCTAAAGCATCTCCACGGGTGCTAGAGAATCCCAACAGGTGCTGGCCATACTGGAGCAACGGGTGCAGCATTACGGTTGCTGGAGTATGGATTGGAGCAATCGTTGGAACATTCCATGCTAGTTGGATTCGTTTGAAAATGGAGTAAGCTAGAGTATCAGCACAGGTGCTGGAGAATCCTAACGGACGCTGGAGAATCCCCACTGGTGCTGAAGCTAATCATACGGGTGTTTGAGAATCCATGGGTGCTAGAGATTACTGTTGGAGAACCCCACGGGTACTGGAGCATCCACACGGGTGTTTGAGAATCCCCATGGGTGCTAGAGAATCCCCACGGACGCTGGAGCATTCCCACGGGTGCTGGAGCATCCACACAGGTGTTGGAGAATCCACACGGGTGGTGAAGCACCCCACGTGGATAGCAATCCCACGGGTGCTGGAGCATTTCCACGGGTGTTGGAGAATCCCCACGGGTGTTGGAGAATCCCCACGGGTGGTGAAGCACCCCCACCGGTGGTATAGCATCCCCACGGGTGCTGGAGCATTCCCACGGGTGCTGGAGCATCTACACGGGTGTTGGAGAATCCACACGGGTGGTGAAGCACCCCCACCGGTGGTATAGCATCCCCACGGGTGCTGGAGCATTCCCACGGGTGCTGGAGCATTCCCACGGGTGCTGGAGCATCCCCACGGGTGTTGGAGAATCCACACGGGTGGTGAAGCACCCCCACCGGTGGTATAGCATCCCCACGGGTGCTGGAGCATTCCCACGGGTGCTGGAGCATCTACACGGGTGTTGGAGAATCCCCATAGGTGCTGGAGAATCCCCACTGGTGCTGGAGCATCTACACGGGTGTTGGAGAATCCCCATAGGTGCTGAAGCATTTCCACGGGTACTGGAGCATCCCCACGGGTGTTTGAGAATCCCCATGGGTGCTGGAGCATCCACACAGGTGTTGGAGAATCCACACGGGTGGTGAAGCACCCCCACCGGTGGTATAGCATCCCCACGGGTGCTGGAGCATTCCCACGGGTGCTGGAGCATCTACACGGGTGTTGGAGAATCCACACGGGTGGTGAAGCACCCCCACCGGTGGTATAGCATCCCCACGGGTGCTGGAGCATTCCCACGGGTGCTGGAGCATCTACACGGGTGTTGGAGAATCCACACGGGTGGTGAAGCACCCCCACCGGTGGTATAGCATCCCCACGGGTGCTGGAGAATCCCCACGGGCGCTGGAGAATCCCCACTGGTGCTGAAGCATCTCCACGGACGTTGGAGGAACCCATCGGGTGCTGGAACATTCCCACGGGTGTTCTAGTTGGATTCGTTTGAAAATGGAGTAAGCTGAAACACGTTACGAAAAAATAATATATTGAACTGCAGACTGAGGTATAACTTAAATTTTCTTTGTTCTTTAATAACTAGTATCCTAACAATATGTTATTTAAAGTCATTAATCAACAGGGATATTATGTAAATTTATATTATAGTAATTATTTTTGTTTATTTCAAGTGTGTTAGATTTCATTGACGATAGTGATGTGGGTGCAGTGTCTTAGCCTGAGACAGGCATGAGTCGCTTAGGCCGTCAGGACTAGTTCTGATCAAATACTTTACAGAGCGAGAAATACTTAATTATTTTCTCACCAAAATTTGAATAGGCTACTTATTGATCCTAGAGGAAACGTATTAATTAAAAAATGTGTTACCAGAATAACTCTTCCACTTTGCTGAAGATCCGGTTACACTCACGAACCAGTTTCATGAAGCGTTTTCTCGCCAAATTTGACAACTCATACCGTCTTACCGTCCTTGTATGTCAAAAAATGGTTCATATACAAAACCTCTTACCAGAATAACTGTTCCGCTTTGGTAAAGATGCGGTTACCCTCGAGAACCAGTTTCATGAAGCATTTTCTCGCAACTGTATCGTCTTACCCCGTTCCTGTATGACAAAAAGTAGTTAAACACACAACCTATTATCCATAGAACAGTTCCGCCTTGGAGATGCGGTTTCCCTCGCGAACCAGTCTCGTGGATCAGCTCCCTGTCAGATTCGGCAATGAGTGAGATATCGCCTTACTCCGCCTACACACGCCATTGCCCGTTCGATTTCAAGGTCGTGTTATAGGATACAGACTAGGATATTACGCTAAGCTGGTCTTGTTTTATTGCTGACTCCTGTCCCTTTCTGCCTGTTCCCCCCTTTGTTTACAATCGCCATTTCCACAGTTTATGAGCTGGCCGTTGGTATTTATCGAGAGCAAATGATCCACTATCAAGATTGTGTTACATTCTATTGTTTGATTACGAGCTTCTCTTTTTTAGCTGAGTTTTTTAAACCCGAGTCTAAAATATGTGATCTGAGGACAAACTAATGCATTTGAGGCTCCTAAAAGTCAGACCTTTGATCTGATAACTTGTTGTAATGTTTGACATTCAAAGGTTTTGAACAAAGGTAACATTTTAACACTAAGACTAACACGACGAAATAAGTTGACTGCGGCTCCACATAAGCATATGTCAGTCATCACATACTGTATATGTATGTCATAACTCGACATAAGTTCAATTAATCATGAATTCCTCAGAATTTTAAACGGGTACGATTTCAAACCAGTCTTTTTCATGACCCTCAGATTTTGATATAAACCAATCCATTAACATCCAAAACATCGCACACAAACGTTGCAAAAATCTCCTTTGCCGGCGATTATCTAGGACGAAAATATGACCATAAATCTGACGGAATTGGGAAATTACATTTTTACAACTGATGTATCTAATGTAAAACGGTTTCTATATTTTCAAAAACGGTCTTTTATAAGTATAGTAGTTTTCATTTATAAAAATAATCGTTCCATAAAACTGGACAATATAAGACAAACTACTTCCAGTTTTTATCTAAAATTATTGAATAGCTAATAAAGGTCAGAATTACAAAATATTTAGATAGTATTCATTTTTCAGCAATTTGCAGTTTGGTTTCAGAAAAAATAAAATCAACAGAGGATGCATTATTAACAGGTAAAAAGTATTTTCAGCAGTTGCAGTAGTAAAAGTAAATCAACCGCTTCTTCATTGATTTTGTAAAATAATTAACAAAAATATGAAAAAAGTGATTCCAAGCATATTGAGTTACTTTAGAATGCTTTTCATGGTGGAATGAAAGTCTTTATTTCAGTCTTATTGAACTTATCCTTAAACTAAATGTCAGTTATCCAATTGGAGACGCTATTGTGTACGTAGATCAATGCTAGACGGAAGAGGACAGCGTGAATCAGCCCTTTGGTCACACCGGAGGACCCAGAATGATGAGGTCAGATCCTCGGACAAGGCACTTCCATCCTTTCACTGACCAAACCACAAGGTCCTGTCGAGGTCCTGGCCCGGTCTGCGTTCTACCTCGGGATTCGGCGAACGTCACCTCGTTCGGTAACCCGTGAATTAACAGATATTTTCTGCGTTAAATTTAAAAACTACATCCTTTAATAAAACCAGTACCTGGTGACCGAGCTTTGCTCGAATAGAATAAGGAATGTATTATTCAAGTTAATTAGCAAAATTAAAACACATTTATTACTCAATGAAACATTTATGTGGTTTAAATAAAACCGATTTAATATGCATGAATTAATATAGCATACTCTTTTATACTCTTTTAACTGAAAGGCGACCTATCCAGGTAGGTATTTTAAGCCTATTATATTTTAAAATTACACAACTGTAAGTTAAGTAGTTTTTGAGAAAACCAGTGTACAATGCGTGAAATCAGAGTAAAACACAGTGTGTTTTAACCATGGAATATTCCTTTCAAAAAAGTTTCAAGACTAAAAAGATTTGATAATGACACAGTGTCGAAACGCGCGCCATCGTTAAGGACAATACCAGGATTCACACAGCAGCTAAGAAGGTATTTAATCTAGTATTTTAGGTTTTTTGTAGCTACATAGTAATAATAGCTATTGAACTTGTTTTTAGCAGGTTACAGGTTAATTAACAAGCCATATTCCATATTAAACTGATTGGTGAACATTCCCTTGATAAAAGTTTTTAACGAGAAAATCGTTAAAATACTGGTTTTTATCTTATGTAAGCACGTGTAAATGATCCGGTTTTCGGATTCCCTTGAGAATCTGGTCAGCGCGGGGTTGAATGTTCGCGCAAATGCGTTTATGTAACAAAGATGTTTAATTGCGAGGTTACCAACATCATTCACCGACCAAGGCCGTTCCTGTTTCATTTTCCGGACAATAATGTCCCTGGTTATCAGATTTAGAAATATCGACTACAATTGATCCATTAAATTTTACTTTTGTAAAAGTAATTGTTTAGTGAAGTAACTTCAATAACATGCGAATATAACAGAAACCCCAGTAATTTTTTCTCGTTTTATTTTAATGATCCATTAAATTATATAAATTACTTACGATGCTGTTTACTTTATCAGATTGAGCCATATTATTATAAAATATTTTACAGATTTATGTTTAAAATTATAAAAAACACAAATACCAAAAGTTTTCAAATTCGTACAGTGAATCTATTCTGTACTCAAATAAAACTATGTAGTCTTACTAAGCAAACCATTTATTTTACTCGGTTTTCATTTAATCATTGTCAGTACAGAAGTTTTTTACAAAACTGTTCTCAGTACAGAAAAAATTTATACTCAAGAATAAAAATTGTATAATAATATAACTTTATAGTTATTATTTGGTTTGTTACGAAGAGTTATAACTACATGCTTCAAATCCCTGAACCAACAAAACAAATGTATTATGTTAAAATTTTACATTTACTTATAGAAAATTATATTTCGTAAATTTTTGTTCGTAGTTTTTTGTGTAAACCACATGGTTTTTGAGTTATTGAGCTTTAGAAAACTGAAAAGATCGTCATTTTGAAATAGTAAAACGTAGAAATCAGATACTATGTTTAAATATATGGCCTAGTACTCGTGCACGTTTCAAGTTTGTAGTTAGTACTTCAAGTGGTTCCAAGTTTGAAGTTGGTACTTCAAGTGGTTTCAAGTTTGTAGTTAGTACTTTAAAAGGTTCTAAGTTTGAAGTTGGTACTTCAAGTGGTTCCAAGTTTGAAGTTGGTACTTCAAGTGGTTCTAAGTTTGAAGTTGATACTTCAAGTGGTTTCAAGTTTGTAGTTAGTACTTCAAGTGGTTCCATGTTTGAAATTGGTACTTCAAGCGATTCCAAGTTTGAAGTTGGTACTTCAAGTGGTTCCAAAGTTATTGCAAGTTGTGTAAAAAACACGAACGCACCTGCAGACAGAAAAAGGAACGAGTTAGGCTATATGTTCACAGGACATTCTTAGTTTGTTTCGAGCTCAGGAACAATATTCCAAAGGGTTTTGGCGTATCATTCTGTATATGCTCTTGAAATGCACTGACAAATTGTATCCAGTGATTTTAATACATGACTACTTATTTACATTCTCATTTATGACTTCTAATAAATTACAAATTGTATTAGCTTATTATTTGAAGATCATCCGAACAAAGCCATGGTGCTATGTAACATAGTGCATCCTATGGTACCGGTTGTTAAACACCTAATCATCACCACCGACCTCAAAACTCCTGAGTTTTACGGATGGACGATTGCGTATACGAACTTGTTACAAAATCTAGTGTTTTTTTAGGTCAACGATTTAATACAGCTATTAAAACTATTTTATCTATCTATAATATTATAAAGAAGAGGTAGTTTCTGTATGTTTGTTTGTGGGTTTGTTGTGGCAAGTGAACGCAAAAAATACTGAACCAAACAGTTTGAAATTTTACACAAAGACATATCTTAAACTCATGCAACACATAGGCATACTCATTTCCTTAAAATCCTCTCGGGCTACGCCCTGAGAACGTCCTAAGTTTCAATGTTTACATTTTTAGAAAATGAAAACATAAAATTACTTGAATGTCAACAGCTGTGAACACTAAAATTTGACAGTTCGAGAAGCAGAAGACATGGTTGCTGTAAATACCCTGGGATTCAATGTTTACAGTTTTTAATGTCAAAATCCGTTTACTTTACATTTTGACAGTTCGGTAAGAAAAAGAAATAAAGTTAATTTTTACATAAACTGCTGGATCGAAATTAGTGAATTATTAGTTCGAAATAGTGAAATGGTAGATTTTTAATTTTCTCCCGATGCCTGCCTCTATTACGTTAATGCTTATCCTCTCCCAATATTTGACATATGTTAATTTGTCATGTTTAGATATATACTTAGACACGTGTTTTGTCATTTTGTAAACAATAAAGAATTAATTATCAATAACTTAAATGTATCTGTAGAGCCTACACCTCTCAGCCTTTTTTACCCGTGCGAAGAACGGGTACTTTGGCTAGTTATAGATAAAACAGCTATGTGCTTTATGTACTCGTACTAAACAAGGTGAATCACGTTAGGTGTCTAATATTGATTCCAGACAAACCGTTGGTCCTGCAATGATGAAATAAACTTCTTCCCCATTATGCCAACCCCAAGTAATAAGAACATTAGGAAATGATATTTTGATTTTTTACACTAATTGAGCAGAGACCGTGGTTTCCAGTAGCGCTTTAAGGGGTTCAAGGTTAGCGCTAGGATTCGTCCACGTCGTAGTACAGGACTAGCGCTAGCAGTAATCATCGCTGCCTAGTGAACACTACAGTACAGGTATCCTGGCCAATGTCCTTCACCACAGGAGATATCCTGTAATTACAATTCACTATATGAACGTTGCTATGGCCAATTACTTCCACTTATTCGCTGTTATTATAAAGTGTAACATACTTATAAACCATTATCGAAGCGGTTTGCGTGGTTTCCGATCATTTACTTTAACTTCCAGCGTGAAAAAATTATCCTGTTAAAAGTTCTATCTTACTAAAAATAGCTTTAGTCGAAACAACCCAAAAAACGTTTTGAAAAATTTATTTTTTAACCTCGGAAATAACCTTTTTGTGAAGTTACTAGTCTGCACAAGTTCCGTGAAAACCTTTAGTTCCAGAATTGATCTTCTGGATATGAAAATAAAAACAATGAATCCCTAAACATCCCTTCCGGTTTTAAGCCTTTCCTCTACGGCGGCGTCGTCTTGTAATCCAGCTACTTGGAGGTCACAAACTGTGGATGATTGTGAGCGATGGTCGGTGGGTGTAGTCTCTTGTGTACATTAACGTCCGCACTATTGAATAATGCGTTAATCCACTAAGACCATCCTCATAATTAGACAAATTCGTAATTCAGAGACAGTGGTTCGGATTCCACATTAAATTGTAGGTCCCTTAGTTGTCATCAGCTGTTTAGCTATTAATTAACAAACCTGTTTAAGGAACATGTCAGTCTTAGTCAGTAACAAGACTACAAGATCACGGCACAATAATCTTACACTCAATCCTCGTTCATTCTAGGCTTAAAACACCTACCTTGGTCACCATTTGAATAATCTAATCTAGTATTGGTTATTTTAATTAGCGTGACTATACAAACGAGTATTGAGCTGGATTCTTGTAAAGTCCAAATGCAAGTAAATCTGAAACTAGCTAAATTCATACAGCGATGTTCTGATATCGAGTATCTTCCGATATTTGATTACGAATAAAATATTAACTTAAATATAGAAACTAGATATTTGTTCCTATAGAAATATATTTTAATATTGAATAAAAAATATCAAAACAAGAAAATGAAGTTTAATGACATCGTTTATGTCAGACCATCATTGAATTTATATCTTTCGGTACTTTGTTCGGTGTGAAGTAGGTGTTCTATACTAATAAAGACTTAGGATCATGACTTGGGTTAAATAAAGGAAAACACTTAGTTTTAAAGTTCTACTGTTACAAAAATTTGAACACATGTTTTCGTATGTCAATAGGTCATTGTTACTAACTTACTAACACAACCAATTATTATTCATTGACAAAAATATTCTACTATAAATATTATTATTATCCCAATAAACTATTCGGTATTTCTCGGTTTACCTTACACATATATGCTGTACGTGTAGAAAGATAGTAAGGTTTATCCACAGTTTGGAGGATATATGCTTTTGGATTAAAATACGAGTATGTTTCCTTGGGTAAAGTGATTAATTTTGAAAAAAAAGGTTTTTTGATATTTTTTGGACTTTTGTCTACTTGTAAAAAATGAAACATTTAATTATTCATACATATATTTATTCAAGAATCTTTCTAAATAGATTAAGAGTGTCTATATTCATTTCTTCGGCATGCTTTATCAAGTATCTTAATATATAAAATTCAAAGCCCTCACTCACTCACTCATCACTAATTCTCCCACTTCCCGATTACCTAGGAGGCTGAAATTCGGTATACTGGTTCTTTATACCTAAAATAGGAAAGTCTAATAGTTTTTGTGACGATTTTCCCATAAATCTCTACCCTATACGCCTTCAAAGTTCCCATGTTAATCTTATGGAGAAATAATTTTGTTTTGGATTCCAACATATGTATCTTACCTTTTAAGATATAAACAGCAGCTGTTTTTATTTGAACCAATGAGCAAGCCAAAGAAGCAAGCATAAAATAGTAAGTACTCAATGGTATCTAATTACTGTATAAATATAATATTTCTCAGAGGGAAGTTTTGTGACTATGTTTTATGATTTAAAATCAAATGTTTATTACTATCGGTACGAAGTTCGCCGGGTCAGCTAGTATTTTATATTAGAGACTAAAAGTGTATAATGTTAAAGTACTATGAAATTATAATTATATCCTTAATTTTTTGAAGTGAAGATAAAATTTCTCATATTTTGTTACGGTAGTCTTTTAATTTGCATTAATTCTATTTGTAATAAAATATTTCGTAGATTTCAGTTACACAGAACCAAAATGAAATCTTAAACCACAAAATGTAGATATACAGAAAATACTCATATAGAGTAAAAAATCGATTTTAGGGCATCTGCTAGCCTAACGGTTAGCGTCTTGGACTTCGGTGCAAGAGATGACGGGTTCGATCCCCGGGATGGCCACAAAATTTAGATGGGAAAATCCATATAACCATTGTACTTCGAGGCTGCATAGCTTAAGCTAAGCCTGCCAATAGCAAAACAGAATAAAAAAATCGATTTGAAAAAAATAAACCAATGTAATTACAATCTTTTCTGGAGGGAAAGAAAAATACCACCAACTAAATGTCAACCACACCGCAATTTTAATAGTTTTTTACGATTGGAAAATCCGAAAGAAAAAAGTAGTCGGTTATTCAATATATATGGAATTCGGAGATGCAATTACCAGCGACCACACCCTTGGCCTTGGGGCGTCCTTGGCTTCCTTAGACACGCCGGCGCGCCGTGGGTTCCCACCATCCGGATAATAATCGCGATTAGTAATCGATAAACTGTCGGACGTATTTAAATTTAAAGCGATTTTTTTAGTTTTATTGTTTCTTTATAGATGTAGATACTACTTTTTTGGGCGAATTCCGTCTTATTTTAAGTCCAATTATTCTAACATAAGGACAACGTACTTCCATATATTGAAGTACCTTCATAAAGTACCCTCTAAGTCATCTGCTAGCCTAACGGTTAGCTTCTTGGACTTCGGTGCAAGAGGTGACGGGTTCGATCCCCGGGGTGACCACAAAATTTAGATGAGAAAAAATAGACAGTGACCTGCGAGGCTACCAAGCGAAAAGCTGAGCCTGCCAAAATGTCAAACAAGATAAAAAAGTACCCTCTAGCATGTGAATTGCTTGTGACGTCACCGAGATGACTTTTGGTTCTTTGAATATATTCCGTTACATTCTTGCATTTGAGTCCTACTAGGTACTTTACTGCCTCCTTTTCTTTTGCTCCAGTCTCTTTCCAGATCGGTATTGGTTGTTTCTCAGAATATTGCTGTCACACACATTGTAGCTCTCACTGATTAAAGACATTTTGATCCCTTTAAGGTTATTATATATTGCTGCCATACGAGTTTTGCATCTAAAATGATGCCAAGGTTCTGCTAGTTTCAGCTTTAATGTCTGTAAGTAATTTGCGTACCACTTTTTTGTGTATAGTTAATTTGAACGTTTTTACTTTCATTGATAGCTAGTTCCAAGTTTTTACTGCATTCATTACTTCAATTAAAAGTTGAGTTCTTAATTTGTCAGTTATGGTAATAATCTTGTTGTCTAAATACACATGGGGGATTTACATCCCATTTACGTTTTGCGAAACAGTTCTGGACCGAGTACTGAATCCTGTGCAACCTCGTACCAGTTTTGTACTAATATAACTACTTTATAGATAAAACCATTGTTTTTTTATTGGAAGGGGCGGATTACTCCCAAGTCACTTCAGCCGTAGCGGCTTTTTGCGCACCTCTATATGGGTTGCGGCATTATCACAAAGCGAAAATCCATTGGTGATTGGCGGGATGTGAATCCGGGACCTTGGGCACCAAATCCCCGCGCTCTACTCCTAAATCAGCGCGCTACCCCCCCCCCACAAAAAACATTGTTAATATAAATTGAAAAATATTTTGAATGATTCATATTTTATAATGCATAAATTCTATATAAAGTATCATACCATTATTCTAGATTCTCTGTCAAGGAATGTCTTACGTTACATTTAATACTCTCTTTCGGAACCTTTTGGTAACCAGAATATGTTGTTACACTTTCACGGGATTGGAACCACTACTTATTACACTCATCATATAGATGTTGAGGAATTAGTTGACTCCATCAGAAAACTCGGCTCATGCGGGTCTTCCTTTGTGGGATATTGACAACTATTGGACACATGGGATTCGTCAGGGTTTGGAGATGTAGGTCAAAGTCAGTCTATAAAACACTTTAGGAAGTAAAACCCTAAAAAAGAACCCAAGACCGTGCTCGGGCAACAAAATCCCCAAAGGGCCATGCGCGTCCTCAAACTCTTAAAGTACACGTCCCAGGACAGCGCATCAGGTGAGAGCCCAGCTGGTGTTTCATTGAGAATCTCTCCCTGATAACGACTAAGAAGATACACTGCTTTATAGACTAGGTGTTCAGGTGCAGTCGTGAGTCATACAGATGAATCCAGGAGGGGCCAAAAGTGGTGGGATCACAATGGTTAGCGAAATGATTCACATTTGGTAAGCTGTCTATAAAATTAGTTATAGCAATGATCAAGATGGTTGGTATATTATATGAGGTAAGGAAGAGGTAAATGTTATGAATTTTACGAGATGTAGCTTGGTTGCCGACAAAGACTACCAGGGTTAACCTACAAATAATATCCTAATGAGCAATGGTAATTCCACAGACGATATAAAAAATGTTTGTATTTACTTCCCTGTGGGAAATAGGTTAGATCATGGATATGTCTAAAGGGACTGGTTTTAGTTTATCTAAACAGCTGTTCTTATTCTTTTATATTAAAAATTCAATACAATAGCTCTGGTAGTTTCTATGGAAACCTGTTACATGTTTTCCATCTTAAAAATCACCAACACCCCCAGAGCTAAGACATATCCATGTCAAAATTGTGTAAGGATGTAGTTTAAGGTCGAACCGGTGACCTTGAGATGACGAAGCGGGCGCTACAACCAGTGGATGTTGAACGTGAGGCAGAGCGCGGTTTGTTTACATTTCCTCGACCCCCGGATCTCCCGCGGCTCATTGGCCAACGCCGGTGTTGTAAGGGTGTGTGTGGGGTCAAGGGTAGCGCCGGGAAGCGCATTGTTGATAACGCAGGCAATTATCGATGTTCGTGACCGACATCTCACCCGCGGCGTCTCGTGTGTGAGCACTGAACACTGAGCACGTCTACCACACGCCACGCACCAACACACTGCTTCCGACAATATAGCTTCAACTGTTGAAAAACCTACCATAATATAACTCCTCGAACGCTTTGTCAATTCGCAAATAATAAGTATTAGCCGTTCAAAATACCTTTCAAATGTTTTTGTACCTTATAGACCACGACGTGTGTGGCACAATTATAAAGTCAGCGACGCGTGTAGCGGTGTTAGTCATATTATATACAGGCCAGAGGTGACTACTCATTATCTGACAGGAGTCTTCGGCTACTGGTTTCCAACCAAACACGTTCGACTCGCTGGGCCAGTGCAATGCCCCTGAGCTACCTCGTTAGTAAATCATAAACCTTAAACAGTTAACCTTGTAGAACGATTATAAACTGTCTTATGAGCTTTTTGATCTTATTGACTGGGACCGTGGCGTGTCCTGTAATCCAGGTACTTGGAGTTGTAGATAGTTATGAGTGTAGTGTTCTCTTGTTTGGATTAACGTCCACACTCTTGAATTCTACATTAATCCGCAAAGACAATACTCATAATTAGACCAGTTCATAACTCAGAGGCAGTGGAGACAGTTCGAGTTCGGACTTCACGTTAAACCGTAGATCCCTTCGATATACCGTTGGCTGTTGAACTATTATCCACTCACTGAAAACATAAAGAATTTTGTTAGGGGTTAGTTATGAGCTATTTATCATTTGGGAAAAATGTTTTTATTTGAGTTTTAGTTAAGTGTAACTATGCAAAAATATAGGCCGTAACTCGACCGCAAATATTTCTCCTACTCTTGATTGTTTAATTTTCTAGACTTTGTCTCGTTCTTGAAACACAGTTTCGAGGTTGGCAAAACGGCATTTTAGGTCCTTGTCACGAAATATACTATTTGTTTTATTCTGGGAGTCTAAAAACGGGTATTTAAACCATAAGCTAAAATTATACTTTCTCCATACAAGGCAAGGAATTTTTAAAACATATTAATTAATTGCAAGATGAATTAATTATACCACACAAAACATTAGTAAATATGTAGTCTATATTCTACCCAATAGCTATTTATGTATGTAGGGAGTAAAATGAAACATTTTAACCCTGAAGAAAAATGTTGTCGCCCAATAAGTACGCCCAATCTTTCCTCAACCTTCACCAATAATAAGCTATAAAATATAATCGCTGTGCAATATATATTTCAAACATCAAACAGCTTTAAAGAAACTTCACTTTTACTACTCAAAACCAATAATTAATGTCAACGAATAAAATGGCCGACACAGATACTTAAGACGAACCGATGTACACAACAGACAGGGCTGCCACTACAACATATCTGTTGCTGAATATTTCGCACTGTTTATTAGTATAAAAATTGTTTCCAGATTTTTCCCCCTCATATTGTTCATAATTCATTACACGAGAGTTTAAGTACTTAAAATCTCCTGAGGTATATAAGAGTAAATAAGTCAAAATGTCCCACGGAATATACAGTTGCTCTTTAGTATTCTGTTTCAGAGAACAAATCACTGATTTGGATAGTAGGTAAAGGAAAATACATTTTGCTTTAAATTATCAGTGTAATACTTACTTAATGGCAATTAATTAATTTAATGTGCATATCTATATAAATAAAATTAGAGTTTTGTCTGTACTTTGCTTGGAATTATTCATTTTTTTAGATATTTTTACTTTTCGTGCGTTAGAGATGCCGAAACCGGTCTTATCTCAATTTTTGTCTGTTTGTCGGTTTGTCTGTGACGCTCCAGGAGGTATTTTATGCCATCCTCTCCGAAAAAACGGGAGAACTGATTACAATGAAACTTACTTCATGTATTCTCTAGATTCCAGAGAAGGTTTATAAATGCTTGAAATCGCCCACTGCCTCTTGGAAAGTAAATAACGAGCATTTAAAAACCAAATTTTACGCAATATTACTCGCATTTTGATTCAGTTTCCAATGAATAACTACTGATAATAATCAGCTGTCAAATCAATATTAGTTAGTTTTTTTGGTCATTTTAAACCCATTTCGAAATCATATTATATTAAAAAGTTATTTTAATGTATAACTAATTATAATAATTGTATAAATGTTCTAATCTATTTAATTGAAAAGTAATGCTTAGTAATAAAGCTGGATATCGATTTATTTTCTTTGTATTGATTTGATTAGGATTTCAGGTTTACATTTTGGTATGATTATCTTTCTTCATTAAACTAAATCCTACAAACCGTACAAAGGACGGGCTTACTGCTAGTTAAATCTTAATCTTGTTTAAATTTAAATAGTACAATGCTAATAATTGTTAGAATTAATAATCGAGTTGGAATTAATTACTGAAGTAGTAAAGTTGTGTTGTCGTTCGGCCAACAAGTTAAACTGTTGGTAGAAGGAAGGATGTTGGGGATTGGTAAACAGTTGTTGGCGTCGAAATTGTTTTAGTTTTACGTAAAAATCTACATCATATCCTAATACTTTTCATTAAATTATTTTGTGGTTTCAATACGTTTTTTCAGACCTCTTGATGTATAGAAATTGCTAATTAATTCTCTTTGATTAGATTTTCCAGAGTTTATGACGAAAGCTTTGTTTTCATCAGAGTACGTGAAAAATTATCATTTGAATTTTTCGCATAAAAAATATTTCTAAGGACGAAAAGGAGTCAATCAAAAAAATAAAATTTATTGCTTTAAATCATAGATTGACGAGTAACGGGTCAATGTGAATTGGATAATATGTAGATTTGTAACTGAAGATACTGCTAGTTAATACGTCAATAATTAATAATAGCACAATTTAATAAACACTTTATCGAAGCACTAGGCCTACTAATCTTTCTCAGCATTAATTAATTTATTTTCTATATGTTTACAGATCGCTATGTTTCTCCACACCATTAAAAGTTTACTTTTAACCTATAACATAAATGTGTTGGTGGATTTTTAAGTAAATTTACTAATAATAGAACACATATTACAGGTGACATTCTGTGGAAAGTTGAAAACGTATTTACTCTCTTTTGGAGTAAGTTTCCATACATTACCCCCAAACAAGTGTCATATTTAACTAGTATCGAAAAAAATTTAATCTGTAGGTAGTTTGGATACTTTATAAACACAATATTTTTTCCATTACTGCTAATATGAATTAGGTGTGGTACAATTTATTTCTTATGTAGTTATGAAAACACTACATGTAAATACCCAAAATATCTGGAAAAACAATTTAACATGGCAATAGCCAAAAATCTTAAAGAGTGAGAAAATCTCAGCCCCAAATTCGAGCAAGCATGGTTTAAGCAGAAGACAGATCCCCGTATAGTCTCCTGGTAGACCCAGCCAATTTGTCTTCTTCTCCTCCATATAGAGCTTCCTCTAAACCTATATCATTGCCTACCTCGGTCTAAAACCTAGAAATCTATTTATACTTAAAGGAAACGCTTAAATTGTTATTATCTCCCGCCAAAAAGGCAGTCACAGCTGTGACACGTATTACGTGACCAACACCGGGGAAGAACATTCACGTGGGGTTGGCTTGTTGGCTTCCGGTTGAAAATACAAGGTAGTTCCAAGGCTACCAGGAAATCCAAACAATCACAATGTCCCGAAACTTACGTAACTTCTAATTAGAGCGTTCGTTATTAATTGAACGGAAGTGTTTCATATGAACCTTTCATCTATATAAATAAAATTAGAGTTTTGTCTGTACATTGCTCAGAATTATTAATTTTTTAGTTATTTTTCTTTTTCGTGCGTTAGAGAAGCCGAAACATCTCAATTTTTGTCTGTTTGTGTGTGATGCTCCAGGAGGCATTTTACGCCGTCTTCTCCGAAACAACGGGAGAACTGATTACAATGAAACTTATTTCATGTCTTTTCTCCACAAAAAACTTTCAATGAGTCATCTTATTTCTTGTTTACATTTTCATCCAGCTTTTTATCCAGCCGTTTAGAGGAACTGAAAACATTCCTTTTTAAACGTAATATCCATGATCTAAGCTATTTTCCATAGGAAAGAATATAGGGCCTAAATTTCACACACGATTTTACAACAAAACTAAAATACTCTGTTGTCATGTTGAACATCTTAATACCCTCACTCATAAATTTTGTTTTATCACACAAAAGATTTTCCTCCCGCAAAACATTTTCTCCACAATTAAACTTTCAATGAGACATCTTATTTATTATTTACATTTTTACCGTTTCAAAAATGAACAAAAAAATTTAATATCTCTTCCGTAGTTTTTACCCAAAATTGCAACCTTTCAAGAAGTATTTAAAAATTATTTTAAAGTTCCTTTACAGCTGTTTAGAGGAACTGAAAAAATTCATTTTAAACATATACATGATCTAAGCTATTTTCCATTGAAATGAATAAAGTGCCTAAATTCTCCACCATTAAACTTTCAATCAGTCATGCTATTTATTGTTTACATTTTTATCGTATAAAAATGAACATAAAAAATTTAATAACTCTTCGTATTTTTTACCCGAAAATCGTGAGAAAACTGCAACTTTTCATGAAGAATTTAAAGATTTACACCGAAGCGCGTCGCGACCGTGTGACCTTGGCATCACGAGACTTGAGATAAGTAGCAAAAAACTGGCTCGGGCAAAAACCGGGCAAATAGAAGAAAACGCCCAAAACCTACAGGTCAGTTCGCGGCGCTATGTAATCACGATGATGGGAGGTGTTGCGCAACCGCAAGGGACCGGTCCAGCGTCGGTCGGTAGATCATTCACCGCCGCCTCAGCGCATGCGTGACTCAGTCGCGATGTTTATGTTTACATTCACGTATACATCGATCTCGTCTCCGCTCGACCTTTGCGAATCTATATAAATAAAATTAGAGTTTTGTTTGTACATTCCTCAGAATTATTCATTTTTTTAGTTATTTTTACTTTTCGTGCGTTAGAGAAGCCGAAACCAGTCTTGTCTCAATTTTTGTCTCTTTGTCTGTGACGCTGCAGGAGGCATTATACGCCGTCTTCTCCGAAAAAAACGGGAAAACTGATTACTATGAAACTTATTTAATGTCTTCTCTACACATTCCAGAGAAGGTTTGTAAAGGCTTTAAATCGCCCGCCGCTCCTTAAAAAGGAAATAACGAGCATTTAAAAACCCACTTTTACGCGATATTACTCGTATTTTGATCCAGTTTTTAATGAATAACCTATGAATAAGGAACATGTCAGCCTTAGTCAGTAACAAAACTACAAGATCGCGCCACAATCATCTTACACTGAATCCTCATTCATACTTGGATTAAAATACCTACATTGTGTATGGTTGCAATTTCAATGATCAAATCTAATCATTTTAATAATTCAGAAGCCTAATACTATCTAAGAGACCTTTAATTCCACTTTCGTTCAATTTAAAGACTGTATCATGTGACACTTAAAAATTATTTGAACAAGCTTTGGTCAGTAAAGTGTCTGAACTGTAGCCGTGACGGTTGTGCAACGCTGGATGCGAGGACGGGAGATCCAACCAGCCTTGGTGCACTAACGTCACACCGCTGTCACTTTGATGGCTCATTAAACATTAATTAATAGCTTATTATAAACATTTAACTGTCTACTTTAGCCTCCCGAGAGTGGTATTGAATGTATCGCACGTGATATTTGTATTGGCAACAACAAAGGAGATACAATATCTTACAGAAATGCCGGTGTTTTTTGGGGCGTTCAGCAAGTTTTGGAGGGTTTATCACGAATACCGTCACGGTGCTGCCATCTGCGAGCTGATACATGAACTATCGTGAGCTCGTAAGTGAGTTCATCGTCGTGCCGCTAGAGTATGCTTTTATAGCCAAATTTCTCAGACGGTGGTCCTTTTGGTGTAGTGTTTGTGCCGACGAGTACAACGGTCGAAGCGATTCGGAGGGACAAGAGTTCGAATCCCGAACATGAGCAATTTCAATTTGCCTTGTAAATGTGTGGTATAGTGGATTGGAGGGTCCACCTTAAATAAACGGCGATCGGCTTGGGCGGAAGTTGACGGCGAAATAGCTCGCCAGAGGCCTAAGAGAAATTCAGTACACTAGAAGCTCAGCACAATAAAAAGACCTAGCACTCTAGAGGCCCATAGTTTTGAAGACCCTGCTCACTTAAGGCTTAACACACTAGACGTAAAACACACTGGAAGCCTGGCAGATTCGACGTACAACAAATGTTCAAAAATAAAAGACATCGATCAGAGAAGAGAACTAGACATTAAATATACTTGAACACATTTAACATACGTTTAAGCGATATGACAAGCTATGAGTTATCATATCACACCGTTAGAGCTAAATTTTGAAGATTCTCCAGGGGATGAATCTATTTACAATGGTCATTGGTGAAGTATTTTATTACCGTAATACATAATAAACTGTATTATTGACTGGTACGGTGGCGACGTCCTGTAATCCAGCTACTTGGAGGTCACGAATTGTGGTTAATTGTGAGCGATGGTCGGTGGATGTAGTGATCTCTTGTGTGGATTAACGTCCGCACTATTGAATACTGCGTTAATCCACAAAGACCATCCTCATAATTAGACCAATTCGTAATTCAGAGGCCGTGGTTTGGATTCCACGTTAAACTGTAGGTCCATTAGTTGCCATCGACTGTTGGGCTATTAATTAACAGTCCTGTCTAAGGAACATGTCAGCCTTAGTCAGTAACAAGACTACAAGATCGCACCACAATCATCCTACATTCATTCCCCATTCATACTTGGCTTAAAATACCTACTTGGGTAGGTCGCCATTCCATTTAAAAGTATAAAGTATAAAGCATAATAAGTTTTATTTTTATGTAAGTGTATATTTTTGACATTTTCTATATACTTTATGATCTTCGTCTTCAGCATCAAATATATTAATATTATTACACCAGAGTCCCGACATACTGATTACCTTGTGCTCCACATATCCAACCATCGCCTTATTATCGGTGAACGTCACAGCGGCTGTGACAGAGCGTGAAATTTATACAGCATTGACTTTCAGGATGAATGTCTCAGGTGTTATTCAAATCATATTACGCAAGATCCAATCTAATTGCTATGTACTTAACAGGTAGTGTATCACTCGAGAGGAGGTGTCAAGTGTTTATGCAATCTTCATGATTTAGCTTTGCAATTTAAAATATAATTCAATTTACTTATAACAAATAAATAGTAGATTTAAAATTCATCTCATTTTCAATTACAATAAACCTGATCAATTAACAGTCAGACAGTTTCATAGTTTTGTAATGGACGTGTCTTAGCTCTGGAGGGGGTGGGTGTTGGCAATTCGTGAGACCAAAATTTGAAACAGTGATGTAATGTGGTTGGGGACAATTTTATTTTTTAATAAATTAAAATCCTATGATGTCGGCAAATACAATAAAAACTAAAGCGCTCATCCGACTCATGGCGAACGTTGAAGGTCCAACTGCAGAAAATCGGACACACATTCCACCTATGACCAACTTAACTCTTCCGTATGGAAGAGAAGTTTTGGTAGACAATTTAAAGAAGGAGTGCTACAGAAAACAGATGGAAGCTGTACATAGAAGGGCGACCATGAGAATCTCCTCGGCTTACAGGACGGTATCGGAGGCCGCTGACTATATCATACCAGTTGTTGTCCCGATTGATCTCCTTGCACAAAAGAGGAAAACGGTGATTAACATAAAGTCCAAGCTTGGTGTTACGGAGGCGACACGGGTGACCAAGGAGGCCTTAGAGCGTCTAGAGCGGCCTGGACGCACAGACTCATGCCGTACCTGTACTAGTGGGTCAAACTTGGAGTCGTGGAAGTCAATTTACTCCAGACTCACTTCCTCACAGGACATGGGTTGTTCCGTGCTTACCTCTATAACATGGCTAAAGTTGCTAGTCTGGTATGTAAATACCGAGATTCTTATTAGGGCAACGCTTCTCACACGTTTTTCGAGTTGGACAGCTGCAACTGGACATCGGAGATTTCTCATCGGAATCTATAGTCTCAAAAATTTCTGGAGAGCCGGATATTAATTTCATAATTTGTAGAGAAAGTTCTCAATAGAAAAATGTTTGTATCTACTTCCCTGTGGGAAATAGGTTAGATCATGGATATGTCTAAATAGAATGGTCTCAGTTCATCTAAACAGCTGTTCTTATTCTTTTATATTAAAAATTCAATACTGGTAATTTCTATGGAAACCTGTTACATGTTTTCCATCTTAAAAATCACCAACACACCCCCCCGGAGCTAAGACATATCCATGTCAAAAAGTTTAAAGTTCCTTAACTTCTAGGAACTTACCTCAGGTAGTTAAGATTAGATTATTAAACGGTGACCTTACCACAAGGTGGGTATTTTAAGTCAAGTATGAATGATGATTCAGTGTAGGATGGTTGTAGCGCTATCTTGTAGTCCTGTTACAGACTAAGGCTGACATGTTCCTTAGACAGGACTGTTAATTCAGTCCTTTTTCAGTTTTTTATGGAAACTAAGGGACCTACAGTTTGATGTTGAATCCGAATTACGAGTTGGTCTATATATGAGAATGGTCTTTGCAGATTAATGTAGTATTTAATAGTGCGGACGTTAATCCACATAAGAAAACACTACACCCACCGATAATCGCTCACATGTATCTACAATATTTCGCGACCTCCATGTAGCTGGACTAAAGGAAGACGCCACCGTCCCAGCCCAGTAAAAGCAGTAGCTCTCTGAGTTTGGGTCCAATTTGATGTTATGCTTTTATACAGTAGGTTGATGTTGAGCCAGGAGGCTTTAGTGTGAGTCCCACACACCGGAGTGTGCCGTTTTCCTCTGTGATGGTTTATAATTAAAAAATGGTATCCGCAAATAAAAAAGATGCAAGTTTTTAATAAAATCAGGTATACAGGAGTATTTTAAGGTTAAAAACGAAGATAGTTAAGTTTTATTTCCAAAAATCAGTAAGTAGTAAATGCTTGAATTTATGCTGGAGTTCTCATTGATTGAGTTCACTCATTTTGAAATTGGTTATTGTAGTAAAAACAAAATTATAATGCGTCCTACGAAGGACTAATGCAATACTATAAACTAGTACTATTAATTACTCAATAGTAATAAGTTTACATGTTTATCTTGCAACTAGAATGACCATAAATGTAAAAAACACAGTTTAATACTGTAAAACCTAGATATGAATTACAAATTTTGACATAAATATCTCTTAGCTCTGTGGAAGGGGTGTTTTGCGAGTTCAAAATTTGAAACAGTGACATCATTTGGTTAGTGACATCATTGTTTAGTTATTTAAGAGCTGTTTAGATAAATTGAAAACATTCCTTTTAGACGTATAAATTACCTAACCTATTTCCCAGAGGGAAGTAAATATAAACATTTTTTTAATTTAATTTTTATCACATTTTTTATCACAGCAAAGTTGTCTTTTGGTTTAAAATTCAGATTTACTAGTTTTTCCTTGACTTTATATAGCTTATGCAATTAATTTAATATAAAAAGTGAACGGCTAGAAAATGTTTCAAGGGCAATATAAGATTATGAAAAGCATTGTTAAGTTGCACAACCTGCATCGCGCGTGCAGGTTAGACAACATAAATGAGTCATTATCTGATGGAATTTTAATAGAACGACCAAGTGATAATTAATTGGTGGGAAAACTTGACTCGATTATCTTGACTTGGTATTACATCAATTAAAGGACGATTTCTTTTATAAAAGTTGAGTTTTATAAGTCCTCAATATTATTGCATCGCAATGCATTATAGAGCAACGCAAGCCTTTTAACTCGTACATACCCATACTACTCCTTTAGAAAACACCTAGTATGCAGGTGTAAAATACAAATTTCTCTAAAACGGCTCTAACGATTTTAATTGAATTTCATTGTGTATAGTGCTTACTTAGATAATATAAAATAAACCGCATGTCTTTAAAGTAATAGTTAAACAGTTTTAAGGTTTTATTAGTCTAAAATCTGTTTTGTCTTCTTCTGAAATCCACTGAATGTTTTAACATCATTTAACTCACCAATAAAACCTATTGGAAAAAACTAAACAAATTAGCGTTTAGAAATAATAGTAATACTTCCATATTAATACTTCCAGATAAATATTAAACATAACGTCCACGACAAAAACAGTACGTTATTCGAGAGTACTAAATGTTATTCTATGGATATTTCGAAACATCTGCCTTATTTCTCAACAATTGTTGATGAAGCTTGGAACGTGATGTGAAGGCACATACCCAGACACATGCCTTCACGTCAAGTTGAAGGCACATACCCAAAGAGTCTCACGCATAAAGTTTCTTTTTACCTTCAGGAGAGGGGTAGTACAATAATTCCCCCAAATAATTGTTCAATTAGTAGTTAACAACCCAAAAAAGGTGTCGGAAATAATTTCGGTGGCTATTTTTAAACGTCCGATTAGTTAAATGTATATTTATAAGTAATTTTTTATTATTTATTATAGTTACTTATTTTACTTATTTATTATTGTTACAGGTTTTATCACGTTTAGTTATCAGTTTTTTGTGTGTCACCACCAAGTTTAAAAAACATGTTGGTGGCGATTAATAATAAAAATAATCTTTATTGTAGTTGACAATATAAATTGTATTGCAAAAGTCATAGTAAAAATTTCATTAAGATTATAAATAAATTTGTAGAAATCAAAAAACAAAACAAGGTTTGACACCAGTGCTGAAATTTAATTCGCGGAAATCCCTAAAATTTAGTTTTCCCGGCAATTTTTATCGTGAAGTCATCAACAGATTACACAACTTTAAACACCAAGAGGCGTTTCAAACGAGCTTTGAATTTAATTTGGTTGTCAGACTGCTTTATGCCTTCAGGAAGCTTATTAAGGAATTTGAATCCTAGCTGAAATAGCAATTGCTCAAAAGCTATAGTTCTGTGTTGCTGGGGTCGATAATTATCCCTTCCCCTCGTTTCATACTGATGTATTTGGTTGCCTTGGACGAGGGGGCATCTATATTTACAGTAGGTGGTTACCTCCATAATATAGAGACTGGGTACTGTAAGCAAACCAAGCCCCCTGAAAGCGTTCCCCAGTAATAACATTACTACTATTAATAACACCATACTATAACAATTAATTACAATTTTGTTTTTATTTTCTAATTTTCTATTTTTCTATATTCTATTTTTGTCATTTATTTATTTGGTACGAGGAAATCTTAGACAATGGTGGTTTTTTAATATTTGCATTGATATAATTTACCTTTCATTTTCAATCAAAACAGGAGAACATAAAAATTGCAGAGGATTTAGCTCGGAACTCGCACCACGCCCCCAGCGTCGCAATGACCTTGAAAACAACCCCTCAAGGTTACACAACCTGTCATTTCATCACTCGGTTGTACAAGTATTATAAAATCAACAAAACCTCTCGCCGCACCTATTATCGCTCGAGATTGCGGCTTAATTCCATCCTGCCTCAGTAAAAATTAACGATTATTTGCTGATCTTGCAGTCATTGATTATATCTAACTATAAACACTGATATAAATTAGTTTTTAACGAATTCATAGTTTATCTTTTAAATATGGACTGCTAAACAATACTAGATTAGATTAGATCATTGAAATAGCAACCTACCCAGGTAGGTATTTTAAGCCAAGTATGAATGAGAATTAAGTGTATGATGATTGTGGCGCGATCTTGTAGTCTTGTTACTGACTAAGGCTGACATGTTCCTTAGATAGGACTGTTAATTAATAAATATAAACTAATAATTACTAATCGGTCTAATTATGAGGATGGTCTTTGTGGATTTACGTAGTATTCTATAGTGCGGACGTTAATCCACACAAGAGAACACTACACCCACCGACCATCGCTATCCACAATCGTAATCATCGTATTATCCACAATTCGTGGATAGTACGAGTATAAATACTAGTTAACCAACCCAATAATGCTCTGTGCCCTTTTCCAGTAATGCAGAATGGTCTGGACTAAGAATTTTTATTTATTTACTAGCAGTAAGCCCGTCTTTTGTACGGGTTGGAGGATTCAGTTTAAAGAAGAAAGATTATCATACCAAAATGTAAACCTGAAATCATAAAACAAATCAATACAAAAAAATAAATCAATAACCTGCTTTATTATTTAGCTTTACACAAAATTTAATGGATTAGAACATTTATACCATTATTATTATTAGTTGTACGTTAAAATAATTTTTTAATATAGTGTGGTTTCGAAATGTGATTAAAATCAAAGACCAATATAAACTAACTAATATTGATTTGATAGTAGTTTGTTTTTATGTCTATTAAATCTTTAAACTACAAAGACACAAGGCTGAGTATTACCAGTAGGTTATTCATTGAAAACTGAAGCAAAATACGACTTATATCGCGTAAAAAAGTGGGATTTTAAATGCTTGTTATTTACTTTTAAAGGGGCGGCGGACAATTTCAAGCATTGAAAACCTTCTCTAGGATGTAGAGAATGCATGAAATAAGTTTCATTGTTATCAGTTCTCCCATTTTTTTGGTGAAGACGGCGTAAAATGCCTCCTGGAGCGTCACTGACAAACAGGCAGACGGACACAAATTGAGATAAGACTGGGTTCGGCTTCTCTAAAGCACACAACGTAAAAATAACTAAAAAATTAATAATTCTGAGCAATGTACAAAAAAACTCTAATTTTATTTTTATAGCTTTATATATCTTATTTAAACAGACCTGTATAAAACCACAAAATAATAATAGCCCTAATACATTAGTTGAGATGAGATTTTTCCGAGGTATAATGTTTCTTTATAAAAAGGTCTAACCAGCAACCTTTTTGTCAGTCAATTCTTGAACACAACAAGGTTCAGTTACATTTTAAGGTGAACTGGGAGGTTGAAAAAATGGCGTTCCTTTTTATGATGTTTCCCTCTATAAGATTTCGGTCATGGAATTTAACGCTGGATTTTTCACGCTGGAGTGAACTCCAGCGTGTCTAGCGTTGGGTTGATGTAGTTCTAGGTTTATGGTTTGCTTCTTAGCATGTAGGATGGTTGGTGAATGTATCGTGACAAACCGGTGTTTCCGACCCCCCAAAAAATGTATAGAACTAAAAATACCCCCGTAGCAGCAGACCTGAATACTCAGCGAATTTCCAAATCAATAATAAAATAATAATAATATTTGACAAGTTTTATAAAAATCTGTCCATAAACATGAGAATTATTTGCCTATTCTACATAAGATTAACTTGGGAAAGACTTGAACTTGCTTGCTTGTAAAATAACTTGCAGTTTTTAAGCTGATTCTAATGGTGAAAGATAAAATTTGAAATTTTTAAAAATTACATGGGAAAAATGCAAAAAAACCCATTTTTGGAGTACAAAACCCCCCAAACCCCTTCCGATTGACCGATTTGTCTGGATTACGAACTCGTCCGGGCAAATGTAGGAATACAAGTTTCTACTAAATTTGGTCTCGATCGGACCATTTTTACTAGAGTTATCGTGTTCACAGACACGCGCGCGCGGCCACACACACACACACACACACACACACACACACACACATATATATATATATATATATATATATATATAACGACTATAGTTTTTGGTCTCTGGGCACCTAAAGAAGAAAAAATAACATGGTCCCGGGCTTATGTCTCGCCATGAGACCTACGGTAATAGCTTCTTCCCTATGGGAAATTCGCTAGAAATCGGTAAAAATCTCAAAAATAAGTCTGCATTTCACTCTTTCGTGTAACGGTGCTGCCAGATAGAGGCAGTTAGTCTTGCACCGGCGGTTACGAGCCGAGAAACCGGCGGTAAAACAGATTGGTAGTAAACTCTGCTGTAATGGAATCTTTACCGTCGGACAACACAGTCGTGGTTGCGCAGCGAACTAATGTCTGCCACAAAAACCGGGTTGATGATAGACTTCCAAGGTCGGCGATGTTCCCCGCTGAACCGGTATTATGTAACTGATTGGGCCGAGCTCATTGTAGTGTGCACGCTTACAATTGGATAATGGCTGGAATCAAAGCACAGAAATTTGTTCTTATATTTTTTGTGCTTCCAAAAATAAGCTACCACCAAAATAACTCAGGGGCAATGTGCTAGCCCAATAAGTCTAAGGTTGTTGGATCGAATCCAGTGGCCGGAGACCCCCGTCAGATCATGACCGGTATTTTATTTCCCTCATAGGCCTATGGTGACGGGCAGTTCAGGTTTTTTAAAGTCGACGAGTCTAAACTCTATGGGATGTAAGCAAATTGCGGGACTCAAAAGTGTTATGGAAGTGATGTTCAGAGAAACTTAAAACATGAAATAAATACAATACATAAACAATCCACAAATAAATAATCTTGGTACTTGAGTTCAATTACTAATTGTCTAAGTATAAATGTAAGAAAACAATTTATTTAATGAAAAATGTATATTGAATATAGATCAGTTGTATATGTACAGCTGCATTTTGTATGTGCATAAATATTTTAATAATTACCAACAAAAGCAACCTCTTAGAATAACGCGGTCATATCAATATATATCTCTTATAGTTCCAAACTTAAAAAAAGAAGTTTGTAGACATCAATTTTTGTATGCTGGGGTCAAGTTGTTTAATTACTTTCTTACAATTAAAGGTGATGAGAATTGTTTTGATGGAAAACCTAAAGTAAAGATGAAAGCACTAGAGTTTGTGGGACAGCATAGCAGTATTCTGCTGCATGTTTGATGGGATGAAATATTTGTTTGAAAATATATTTAGTATTAGTATTTATTATATTAGTGTTGATTGTATTAGTATCGCTTGTATTGGTATTCATTGTAAAAGTATTAATTGTGTTATAACTAATTGTATGAGATACACATGATTAGTTAATGGACTGCAGGGTTGTATCATAGGAAAATATATAAAATTTATAATAAATGATTTACAATGGTGGGTAGAGCCTATCTCGTAATCTGAATGGTTACAGAACAGCATCGTTTTTAATGAATTAATTAATTTCTTGTTTAAGAACAAAAATCTTAAACTCATGCAACACATAGGCATACTCATTTCCTTAAAATCCTCTCGGGCTACGCCCTGTGAACGTCCTAATTTTCAATGTTTACATTTTTAGAAAATGAAAACATAAAATTACTTGAATGTCAACAGCTGTGAACACTAAAATTTGACAGTTCAAGAAGCAGAAGACATGGTTGCTGTAAATACCCTGGGATTCAAAGTTTACAGTTTTTAATGTCAACATCCGTTTACTTTACATTTTGACTGTTCAGGAAGAAAAAGAAATAAAGTTAATTCTTACACATAAACTGCTGGATCGAAATTAGTGAATTATTAGTTCGAAATAGTAAAATAGTAGATTTTTAATTTTCTCCCGATGCCTGCCTCTATTACGTTAATGCTTATCCTCTCTCAATATTTAACATATGTTACTTTGTCATGTTTAGATATATACTTAGACACGTGTATTGTCATTTTGTAAACAATAAAGAATTAATTATCAATAACTTAAATGTATCTGTAGAGCCTACACCTCTCAGCCTTTTTTACCCGTGCGAAGAACGGGTACTTTGGCTAGTTTATAATAAATGATTTACAATGTTGGGTAGAGCCTATTAATCTACTTGAGAGGTGTTCCCGATGACGCGTGGTTCAGAGAAGAACGAAGGTAAACGCCTGCGAGCTGTCGTAGTGAACTCGTTCATCAAGTCGACACTGAAGGCTAAAGGTTCTGATCACGAGCGATTTTCGCCCAGCATTATGAATAATTTATTAGCAGGTTTATGAGGGTGAGCTTTCACCCCAAAATTGGGTTTTTGGGGGTTTTTACAATTTTTTTCAACTAAACTTTTATTAGCACTATTGGAATCAGCTAAAAAACATAGACCATTTGATCTTTGTTGTATATCAATCGGTAACTCAGATTTAGAAACTGGTAAACGCAATACGTTGTGTTTTAGAGCCCAATGTTAATCTTATGGGGATAAGGTTGGTAAGTTCTTATAATGATTAGGACTAATGTGGCTTCCATATTATTTTAATTTTTAACTAAAATGGCGACCTACCCAAGTAGGTATTTTCAGCCAAGTATGAATGTAGGATGATTGTGGCGCGATCTTGTAGTCTTGTTACTGACTAAGGCTGACATGTTCCTTAGACAGGACTGTTAATTAATAGCTCAACAGCCGATGGCAACTAATGGACCTACAGTTTAACGTGGAATCCGAACCACGGCCTCTGAATTACGAATTGGTCTAATTATGAGGATGGTCTTTGCGGATTAACGCAGTATTCAATAGTGCGGACGTTAATCCACACAAGAGAACACTACATCCACCGACCATCACTCACGACTATCCACAATTCGTGACCTCCAAGTAGCTGGATTACAGGACGTCACCACCGTCCCAGTCTATTTGAAATATTGTGATAATGTTTGGTACGTTGGTTGTAATTAAGTTATATTACAAACGCTGAAAAATTTAAAGTTTTTTTCTCATGGCAGCAAATCTACTTACTCCTTATACCATTTTATTCTTATGAGGAATAAGGATTTAATATAGCTATGATAACAATAATATATTTATTTTTGTTGACAAAGATTATACATTGTATAGAAAAATTTCAAAAGTATAAACTAACATACTAATAAAACATATTGGTATTAAAAATACTTAGCCGATAGCCATTATAAACAATTTCATCCCCTGGGGAAAAATTGGAATGTGAAAACATATCCTAAAAAATTCAATATTTAGGTCCAATGATGTGATGTGAACTTGTCCACCGCGTAGAACATGAGTTTTCAGTTCATGCTTCGGTCTCGTTTTGAACGAACGGGAGCCCTCCAGACTTTTGAGTCTCTCAGGAAGACACCTACTTGAGAACGGAGTTTTGCAAAAGCCGATTTGCTGCGTTGTGTAGGATGATTGTGGCGCGATCTTGTAGTCTTGTTACTGACTAAGGCTGACATGTTCCTTAGACAGGACTGTTAATTAATAGCCCAACAGCCGATGGCAACTAATGGACCTACAGCTTAACGTGGAATCCGAACCACGGCCTCTGAATTACGAATTGGTCTAATTATGAGGATGGTCTTTGCGGATTAACGCAGTATTCAGTAGTGCGGACGTTAATCCACACAAGAGAACACTACATCCACCGACCATCACTCACAACTATCCACAATTCGTGACCTCCAAGTAGCTGGATTACAGGACGTCACCACCGTCCCAGTCTATTTGAAATATTGTGATAATGTTTGGTACATTGGTTGTAATTAAGTTATATTACAAACGCTGAAAAATCTAAAGCGTTTTTTCTCATGGCAGAAAATCTACTTACTCCTTATACCATTTTATTCTTACAAAGAATAAGGATTTAATATAGCTATAATAATAATATATTCATTTTTGTTGACAAATATTATACATTGTATAGAAAAATGTCAAAAGTATAAACTAACATACTAATAAAACATATTGGTATTAAATTTATTTAATCGATAGCCATTATAAACAATTTCATCCCCTGGGGAAAAATTGGAATGTAAAAACATATTCTTAAAAATGCAATATTTAGGTCCAATGATGTGATGTGAACTTGTCCACCGCGTAGAACACATGAGTTTTCAGTTCATGCTTCAGTCTCGTCTTGAGCAAACGGAAACCTTTCGGACCTTTGAGTCTCTCAGGAAAACACCTACTTGAGAACGGAGTTTTGCAAAAGCAGATTTGCGGCGTTGAACAGTGTGAAAATCGTCCCTTGCTCGTGTTTCATAGCTGATGAAAGCATTGACATGTGTTGTCAATAAGTCACAGTTTCCAATAAAGGGGAAGAAGGCAAGGTCAAAATTCTTAGCTCACTGAAAGATTGCCTACTCAAATCTCTTTTACTCAAACTGGACATTAATCTAATTGCTCTTTTTTGGAGTCTCGACACTCTTCAAAATCTCTCCTTACACATTATTTCCTGATTATTTGAAATATTGTCATAACATTTGGTAAACTTCTTAACTTGTGATCAAGCATAGTTCGTCACCTCAAGTATTCAAATCCACTGAGTACGCAGTCTGCTGGGACGGGGGTGCCATGCTTCACTTAAAAAAATAAAACTATTTCTCACCACATGGCAGAACATTTTGGTATTTCTATTTAATACTAGCAGACCCGGCGAACTTCGTACCGCCTAGCAGGTTCTTCTTCAATCGATTAATTCGCCATGTTCTGAAGTCGAATAGCGTACCGGCTTTTTAGCGAGAGATTATATTTTCTCGGCATTACAGGACAGTGGGCTTAGCCCTTAGGTTAAATACAAAACTGAATATGCCTGTAGTCTACTTGGAGCAGAGACAAATCCTAAAAATCAAGGATCTTTAAAATCGGTCCAGCCGTTCTCGAGTTATAAATGGTGTAACTAACACGACTTTGTTTTATATATTTAGATAGCAAAATGTAAGTAGCTCTTAACTAGCCAACTTTCTCGAGCCAAGGTTTTATAAACCGTAAGTTGAATGTTCGTATATACAGCAGGCCCTAGTTTATTAGTAATGTTGGCCCAAGCCTTAATTAGGCTGCTGGGTACTGCATGTGGAGCCATGTTGGAGCCTTGGAGACCACCTTGACACGGTACACGTGTCTCCCCGGCCCACCTCGGTACTGCACTGCGACGAACTGGACTCCCCATTGGCCCGTTTTTGCTAGTTAAACGAAATTAGGTACATTAAAAATAAACTTTAGACGTGGTAGGTAATACGAATACTTCTACGACAGGTTTTTAATGTTTCTAAATTAAATATACCTCAACAAATGAGTCTATCTTATACTTTGTACTTTTAATTGAAATGGCGACCTACCCAGGTACGTATTTTAGGCCAAGTATGAATGAGGAATGAATGTAGGATGATTGTGGCGCGATCTTGTAGTCTTGTTACTGACTAAGGCTGACATGTTCCTTAGACAGGCCTGTTAATTAATAGCCCAACAGCCTATGGCAACTAATGGACCTACAGTTTAACGTGGAATCCGAACCACGGCCTCTGAATTTTGAATTGGTCTAGTTATGAGGATGGTCTTTGTGGATTAACGTAGTATTCAATAGTGCAGACGTTAATCCACACATGAGAACACTACATCCACCGACCATCTCTCACAACTATCCACAATTCGTGACCTCCAAGTAGCTGGATTACAGGACGTCGCCACCCAAGTAATCGAGGAGTTCTTTGGGGAGTGCAGTGCATCCCTTTTCACTTTCTCACCTTATACATACGAGTATTTTACGGGGAAAGTATTTTTTGAATTGAGTTGAGAGTGTATACATGAGAGAAATAAAAAAATTCGGACTGATGTCTGTCTGTTTTTTTGCACAGATCCCGACACCACACCGATCGTCTAATTACTATGAAATTTGGTACATAATTTATAGAATACGAATTGGTAAATTTTGTCTTCGCTCACTGTTTATGTTGGACATCAGCAGTAACATAAGATTGGCTTAGAGGTCTGTAGTACTATCGCAGCTTCGCTCTCAATTTATATTACATACTAGCAGTAACATCGTCGGTTAACTTGCGCTTTAGGCTAGAAATGAGAGAACACTGCAGATTTTCTCGCATTTTAGGTATAAATCAATTCTAACATATCAGTTTGATTCGTGTGATATGCCAGAGATGAAAAGTACCTTCTCAGATGCACTCACACGTACCTTCTTCTACGCGAGATCTAGATCACCTTGGTACCAATTCGTGGGTTTCCACACTTTTTTATGGACGACACAACAATGAACTAACACATTGCACTAAGTTTATTATCTTCCAGGAGATGTGTATTAAAAGTTGTTAGTTAAAGGCGCAGCCAGCTGGAAACATGCCATGTCGAATTACCCTCCACTCACACGACATTCACCAATGGACCTCCGCTCCTTGGCCACGATACCCGACCTCGCTGCAGTTTGGAGGGAACGCCCACCTGGTGGACGACGCGTGCGACCGTTAGCCTAGTAGCCTAGCGGCCAGGGCCGACGGAGGCGTCGTGACGCCTGGTAGAAGGGGTAGTAACGCCAGTAGCCAGACTTGGTTAGACACCGATGATTAATTACTCACTGATTAATTAATTAATTAAGTAAATATGAAGTAAAGTGAGAAACTTTGACTGGGTAACGTACTAATAACAATGTCGTCATCATATTTAGAAGATTTCCAGTCCAATCTATATAAATAAAATTAGAGTTTTGTCTGTACATTGCTCAGAATTATTCATTTTTGAGCTATTTTTACTTTTCGTGCGTTAGAGAAGCCGAAACCGGACTTATCTCAATTTTTGTCTGTTTGTCTGTGACGTTCCAGGAAGCATTTTACGCCGTCTTCTCCGAAAAAAACGGGAACACTGATTACAATGAAACTTATTTCATGTATTTTCTACATTCCAGAGAAGGTTTGTAAATGCTTGAAATCACCCGCCGGCCCTTGAAAAGTAAATAACGAGCATTTAAAACCCACTTTTACGCGATATTACTCGCATTTTGATTCAGTTTTCAATGAATAACCTACTGGTAATAATCAGCTGTCAAATCAATATTTGTTAGATTATATTGGTCATTGATTTTAAACCCATTTCGAAAACATACTATATTATAAAGTTATTTTAACGTATAACTAATTATTATAATGTTATGAATGTTCTAATCTATTTAATTGTAAAGTAATGGTAAATAATAAAGCTAGGTATTGAATTGTTTTATTTCAGGTAATTTTGGTATGATAATCTTTTTTCATGAAGTAAAATGTGCTTTAACAAAACAGTATTGCCACGTTAATAGTTTAGGTTTTTTAATTTACTTATTTATATTTTTTTATTTACTTATGATTAAAAGTAAATTTTATATGTTTGCCTAATAAAAAAATTACAATGTTTATACATATTAGTTATTAAAAATCACTTTATATTAAAGCTTTCACAACGAAGGATGCTATTTGACTCAGAAAAGCCAATCTTAAAGTTATATTTTCTATAGGCGTTACGAATGTTTCAGCTAGTTTAGTAAAAACAAACAGCTAAATCAAACATTAGTTGAAGGTCATTGATTTAAACCCCATTTCGAAATCGTACTAATATACATTATTTTAACGCAAATAATTATAATAATAGTATAAATGCTAATAACTATTTAGAAATAATGTTATAAATACAGCTAGTAAGTGATAGTTTAGGTTTGCAATTAGAACAGCTCTTCTTTTACTCAACCCATACAAAGGACGGACTTAGTAGTTTTAAGTCGAAACACAATCACTCTAGTTAGTCACTGCCAGCCATAGACGAAAGTTCTTTCTAGTTAGTTTAAAGTAAATTAATAGTGTCCCAAAATGAACAGGCTCTATGTTACCCTTCCAATAAACAGCTCTAGTTAGTCAACCCTGGTCGTGTCACCAAAATACCTCAAAGTTGCGTGATTGAACGAAATATTGCTCTGAGGGGGACAACTTGTTTAAAGTAATTTTGCTAACAGCTTACACCTACTTTAGGGGAGGGAAGGACATAGATTAATAGAACAGCTCTAGTTAGTTTACCCTGGTCGTGTCCGGCCAAGGCAAGCTGACACATCGTTTGGCCGGCCTTGGGGACTAACAATCCATGTTATGTAGTCCAGGAAACCTTAGTTCAAATAATCTAGTGCACTTGCCCTCTCATGGAAAACCAGTTTAACCCTGAGGATTTCCAAATGTTATATAACAGTATAACCTCGTGGAGACTTTGTTGAATGCTAACTCCACTTTAGGTCAATCAGTCAAGATTGACACCAACCTCATTAATAGTGAACATGGTAAATTAAACATTATGCGAGAGAATGTTGGGAAAAACTTGATCGCTTGGATGTGATGGGAATAGTTTAGATATGTAGTTACAACTATGATTTACTGTCGCAGTAGTTTATCTCGTGGCGGTAAGTTAGGGGTGATTTGGTGCACACCTGACTGGTTCTGAACCGATACAGAGCGACTCCATGATTTTGTATGATAAAAGTGTTTATTCGGTTAAAACAATAAAGATATAGTATTAGGTGGGCAGTACAAATAAAAATTATCGGTATCACCACTGAGATGGTTATCTCTGTTCCAGAGGAGTACCAGAAAAAGAGCAGCTACCAAAAAAAAAACGTTCACCCACCTAATTAACTTTTAATCTTTTCTCTATACTATCTCGTATATTATGTAAGTGGTGCGTTGGGCTATGCACTCTATAAACTACGTTACAAATAAAGATTTCTATACTGACTCCTATTCTATATTTCTACTGCCAGTACTAGCAAATTCAATACTTTTTGGCCCAAAGACTAAAAAGATGTATTTTTTTGTAAATAGGTTGGATTAGATTAGATTATTGAAATGGCAACCTACCCAGGTAGGTATTTTGTAGGATGATTGTGGCGCAATCTTTTAGTCGTGTTACTGACTAATGCTGTAATGTTCCTTAGACAGGACTGTTAATTAATAGCTCAACAACCGATGACAACTAAGGGACGTACAGTAACGTGGAGTCCGGACCACACGGCCTCTGAATTATGAACTGGTCTAATTATGAGGATGATCTTTGTGGATTAACGTAGTATTCAATAGTGCGGACGTTAATCCACACAAGAGAACACTACACCCACCGACCATCGCTTACAACTATCCACAATTCGTGACCTCCAAGAAGCTGGATTACAGGACGTCGCCACCGTCCCAGTCCGTTAGATAATGGATATGATTAAAGGGAGTGGTTTCAATTTCACTAAATATCTGTCCTTGTAACCACATAACGTTACTAACCATATGACGTCACTGTTGTTTCAAATTTGGGTCTGACGGATTGCAAACCCCCAGATCTACGACATATCAAAGTAAAAATAGTTTCAGTTCCAAAATTACGTTCATCAAATAAAAACTTAATATTGAATTGTTTCAACTCTTGAATATCAATATTGAAAAGATAAACCTGTTTCATACTTGAATGTCCTCACCGTTTCCCCATACGAGCAACGCAGGACATTACAATGCAGCGGAGTGAACGCAAGGTGTGGATGGTCATAATTAGAGACCGTGTAAAAGTTAGGGCCGAGCTGGTCCTAAGGCAATGACATTGGCCCAGAACCGCAGACCCTGAACCACAGCTGGTGGCTACGGCACAGCGCACGCGCCCTTCGAGGGGAGGGGCTGCCGCAGATAATACTTATACTCGCACAACTGAGCTTTTTTCTCTTAATGAACTTCAAGGTGATAACTGTTTTTAATCGCAAATCCTATTGATTTTTTAGGCCTAATTCAAATCACCCTGGAGAACTTTATTGTTTAGGGGATAACGTGTAGGGAGTAAATTAGTTTAGTCATTTGCAATATCCAAAAAAATTAGGTTAATAAGTGAAATATTAATTTTTCCCTTATCCTCCATAAGATTAACATTGGAGCCTCAAAATACAACGTACTGTGTTTAGATTTTTTTATATCTCGGTAACCGTTGGAGATAGAGAAAAACTTTAAGAAACTAAATTGTGTAGTTTTTTAAGATGATTTTAATGGTGAAATATAAAATTAGACATTTTTTAAAACTACATGTAAAAACGCAAAAAACCCCTTTTTGGGGTACAAAACCCCCCAAACTACCCGTTCCCATTGACCGATATGTCTGGATTACGAACTCGTCCGAGCAAATGTAGGAATACACGTCTCTACCAAATTTGGTCTCGATCGGACCATTTCTACGAGAGTTATCGTGTTCACAGACACACACACACACACACACACACACAATATATATATATATATATATATATATATATATAAATTTCAACGACTATTGTTTTTGGTCTCTAGGCACCTAAAGAAGAAAAAATAACATGGTCCCGGGCTTAAGTCTTACCATGAGACCTACGGTAATAGCTTCTTCCCTATGGGAAATTCGCTAAAAAGATAAACCTGTTTTATACTTGAATGTCCTCACCGTTTCCCCATACGAACAACGCAGGACATTACAATGCAGCGGAGTGAACGCAAGGTGTGGATGGTCATAATTAGAGACCGTGTAAAAGTTAGGGCCGAGCTGGTCCTAAGGCAATGACATTGGCCCAGAACCGCAGACCCTGAACCACAGCTGGTGGCTACGGCACAGCGCACGCGCCCTTCGAGGGGAGGGGCTGCCGCAGATAATACTTATACTCGCACAACTGAGCTTTTTTCTCTTAATGAACTTCAAGGTGATAACTGTTTTTAATCGCAAATCCTATTGATTTTTAGGTCTACTTCAAATCACCCTGGAGAACTTTATTGTTTAGGGGATAACGTGTAGGGAGTAAATTAGTTTTGTCATTTGCAACTGTCAAGTTACTTTATAAATCAGATTTTCTATTTATCAACCACTTCCATTATTATCTACTAGCAGAAAGCCCGTTCTTTGTACGGGTTGTAGGATTCAGTTTAAAGAAGAAAGATTATCATACCAAAATGTAAACCTGAAATCCTAAATTAATCCATACAAAGAAAATAAATAAATACGCAGCTTTATTATTTAGCATTACTTTACAATTAAACAGATAAGAACATTTCAAATCAATGACCAATATAAACTAATATTGATTTTAACGCTGTTTGTTTTTATTTCTATTCAATCTTTAAACTACAAAGCCAGCTGGTTATTAGCAGTAGGTTATTCATTGGAAACTGAATAAAAATGCGTGTAATATCGCGTAAAAGTGGGTTTTTAAATACTCGTTATTTACTTTTCAAGGGGCGGCAGATGATCTCAAGCATTTATAAACCTTCTCTGGAATGTAGAGAATACATGAAATAAGTTTCATTGTAATCAGTTCTCCCGTTTTTTTTCGGAGAAGACAGCGTAAAATGCCTCCTGGAGCGTCACAGACAAACAGACAAACGGATAAAAATTGAGGTAAGACCGGATTCGACTTCTCTAACGCACGAAAAGTAAGAATAACTAAAAAATTAATAATTCTGAGCAATGTACAGACAAAACGCTTATTTTATTTATATAGATTTGCTGTTGCAGAATGTGATGTATGAACCCAAGTTACAACATATAAAAGCTCATAGAGTCAGAGTTTGTCTTTATAAAATTATGATTACTTGAGACTGTTTCATTTCAGACTTCAGAAATCAGAAAACATTTTAGGAACCATTTCAGTACACCAAACTATAAATCTATTTAATCCTTTGAAAAAGTGAACAGTGATTTCTTTTCTCAATGCTAGTTTAAAATAGGTTTCCTGGATTAGTCTTTTTCTTTGAGTTGTTAATAGCGGAAGAGGTCCAACCGTGTCCGCGGCCTTGGAGAACGGCCTAGATCCTTCTGGCGTGAAGAGAAGACAGACTGCAGCGAGGTGACATTTTAGCTCTACTGTAGCAGAACCACTTCCTTCTTCGGCGTGACCACTGCGTAGCGGTGTTTGGGGTCAGACGAGAACCAAGAGTTTCAAGTGATGCATATTTAGGGATGGTGTAGAAGATGAAGTCCCAGTTCTCACAAAAATAAGAAATGAGTTTTGTGGCATGCCTATCATTATTTGAAATACTATTGAACAGTTTTTTATCTACAATGTCAAGTTGATTTTTGGGCGTCAACCGCGACTCTAATTATTTTTTAGAGTCTCAGCCTAGCCACTGAGGATGCCACTTCACAGCAAAGGCGAAACAGTTGGCAATACTAACAACATGACGACGCAGTTCAAAAATCAACTTGACATTGTTGACACCGGCCGCGAAAGCCTACGTTTGAAGTGTTTTTATCTACTTCAAAGTCAGTTTGAATTAGTGACAATTGTAGTAGTCATATGACACTACTACTTGCCAGTTGTATTGCCGTTAAAAATTGTTTTTAGAATAGCGGTTCAAACCCAAATGGTCATCCTAGAATTTGATCCCGTGACCTCTTGCACCGAAGTCCAAACATTATCCACTAGGCTATCAACTAGCAAGACACCCAAAACCTTATCATTTTTATCCAAACGGTTAAAGGTATAATTTTTTTATGTTTAAAACCTCGTTTAACGTTCCACTCATAAATCTATTATGACGAAGCCTAACCAAAACGTCATGCCAAAAGAAACGTTAATAAAATTAATAGGTGAATTCCCTAAGACAATTTACTTAAGTTTCAACTTCATTAATTGGAAATAAGTCATAGAAAAATGTGAATGAAACTGAAAGTTTAAAACTTCCAAATTTTTAATGAGTGATTCCCTGATACAAGTGACAAGCTCTATGGACTGTGGGTTTGCCCAGCGAAGCGTATCGTAGCGGTTCCCGGACCTTGAAGCCAAGGCTGGTCAGGTTGACGACAAAGGCGTTTCACGATATCTCGATATAAAACCATCTCAATCACCGATATCACTGTAGGATATCTTTGCTAGGAGTGTCCCAAAGCGTGATCAACACCGGGCTAGAATACGTCCCGCGTGAACAACTTGACAAAATGGAGGTTTCGTTTCCCAGTTTGTCAAAAAGTGAATATTTTAAATTAATAATTATGAGTTTTATGACTGAGATAGTGGCAACGTCCTGTAATCCAGCTACTTGGAGGTCACGTATCGTGGATAGATGTTGATTGGAAGAAGGGTGTAGTGTTCTCTTATGTGGATTAACGTCCACACTATTGAATACTACGTTAATCCGCAAAGACCATCCTCATAATTACACAATACGTAATTCAGAGGCCGTGGTTTGGATTCCACGTTAAACTGTAGGTCCCTTAGTTGCCATTGGCTGTTGGGCTATTAATTAGCCTTGTCTAAGGAATATGTAAGCCTTAGTCAGTACCAAGACTACAAGATCGCACCACAATCATCTTACACTCACAGCTATACCCTGAAACCTAATGCATAGGCTATACCATACCATAGCCGCATCAACGGGATTCAAAGAATCGAAAGATAACGTTTTTCATTTACTTCCACAATATATACGTTACAAAAGTAATATAGTTCAATTCTACATTTTTTATCGAAATTTATACTTTTGTCAAATTTGACCTAATGTGTGATCCGGTAGCATAGTAGATAACAAGACGAACGCCAAACCTTTTTGGATCTTGGATTTACCAAAGATATTTTCAGTAAAGTCCACCTTGTACAGTACTGTGTCGCCACTGTCCTACCTTTCCTTGATGTGTTCCACGCCCAGATTTTTATACTTTGTGGACGCGCAAAATATGCGCAGCGAGGCTGTCATCCTTTTTATAAAAAAGTCCCTAAAGATTTTGTTCAAGAAATTCACTATTAAAAAATTTCAACGGTTGCCATACTAAAATAAATTCTCAAAATATAGTTTGAAAAATTAAATGCCATAAATCTGATTTGGGGGTAGAGACACTATCGTGCAAAGGCTTAAGTTTTCACCATAAATTGTAGCTAATATCGTTAAAAAACAAGGAGACAGTCTATATAAATAAAATTAGAGTTTTGTCTGTACATTGCTCAGAACTATTCATTTTTTAGTTATTTTTACTTTTCGTGCGTTAGAGAAGCCGAAACCGGTCTTATCTCAATTTTTGTCTCTTTGTCAGTTTGTGTGTTTGTCTGTTACGCTGCAAGAGGTCTTCTTCGGAAAAACGGGAGAACTGATTACAATGAAATTTATTCAATGTATTCTCTACATTCCAGAGAAGGTTTATAAATGCTTGAAATCGCCCGCCGCCACTTGAAAAGTAAATAACGAGCATTTAAAAACCCACTTTTACACGATATTACTCGCATTTTGCTTCAGTTTTAAATGAATAACCTACTGGCAATAATCAGCTGTTTTTGTAGCTTAAACATTTAATAAAAATTAAAACAAACAACTGTCAAATCAATCTCTATATATAAAATTGAATGTATGTGTTTATTATTAAGAATGTAACTATTTGTATTTATTATATGTATGTCCTTTATGCGTTGCCAAACTACTCATCCGATCGCCATGAAATTTTAGGAAGTTGCTCTATATGTGTCCGGGAAGGTTTTAGTGAAAAAATATTTTCGAAAACCCCATAAGTTTCCATTTTATGGCGTTTTAAATTTCTAATGTTAACCTTAAGGAGAGTAAGTTTGTTTACAAATTGTCTACAATTAAAACATTTGATTTCTTAGCTACAGCTGATTGGTTTACTTTCCATTAGCAATACCGTATGCTTTACTATCCAATGCCATCTGAATCATTCATTAATGTTAAACTATGAAGTAAATGTGTACTGTAAAAAATGAACAGCTTTATTCACCACGTTAATAGTTAACGGTTTTGGGGTATTATGTATTTATATTTTTATTTTCTGTCTGATTAAAGTCACGTGTTTATATGATAATTACAATGTTTATATTATTACGTTTATTATAATAATCAGCTGTTGCATGTCTTTCCTATAAAAGCCGTATTACAGTTAGGTTTCGTTTGGGTTTGGATTGGATTTGAAAATTGTGAATTAATCCACTCAGATTTATTTGTTTTATGGGAATGATATTAATATGTTTTATCGTTTCAGTATTGTTATTCACTATGCAGCGACCCAGAATATATAACCTTTCACAATGACGCCGTATTATTGCTATTCGACTTCAGAACATGGCCAATCTTAAAGTTAACATGTGTTTATTGTGAGGCGTTACGAAGTTCGCCGGGTAAGCTAGTTTGTTTATATTAGTCATTGATTTTAAACCCATTTCGAAATCATACTATATTAAAAAGTTATTTTAACGTATAACTAATTATAATAATGGTATAAATGTTCTAATCTATTTCATTGTAAAGTAATGCTAAATAATAAGGCTGGGTATTGATTTATTTTATTTTTTATTGATATGTTTAGGATTTCAGGTTTACATTTTGGAATGATAATCTTTCTTCTTTAAACTGAATCATACAACCCATACAAAGGACGGGCTTACTGCTAGTCATACATAAACCGATTATAGAACACCAGTCGTAATAAAACATTTATTTCTTTTAAAGACAGTAATTATCTGCTCTATAGGTGTTTTAAGTATTTCAGAAACTAATTATTACTTAAATTGTATATTAATCACATTATTAAGTTTTCTATGGTTTTACGAGACAGTTTTTGAGACAGTCAGCGGTGTGACGTCAGTGGCTGTCTGTAGCTGGGGCTCTTGTTCCAGCGGCTGGCCGGTCCAATCATTCATCATCTGTCCTTCTCTTATCACCTTGACACAGTGCGGTTGATATTAATGATATCGATTACCAGTCTGATCCTATTCTTTGATAGCAGACTTTGACATTCGCCAGGTCGTATCTGAATTATTAGCTAATCTGTATTTATAGCCACCATTGATTACAGTTACATTTTAACGGGGTACACATACCGTACATATATCAACAAATGAAGTTCACTTTGAGATAAGAATGAAACTATTCTCCTGGAAAATAGCTTTATGCTAAATAGAGGATGAAATTACAGTTTGACCTGGGGACATTTAAAGATAACAATTGAGTTTCTGTAAACTATAAATTCAAAATTCAAATTGCATTTTCTTTTTTGTAGGAATACTTGTTTTAACGGTGATAATTCCCAATGATATTTAACCTCAGGCAAATTAATGAAACCGTCAACAAAAATATTTTCATGCAAAGTTTTCTTTGTAAGACCATTGGCAAGTAAACAGTTAGTAAGCAAAGTTTTAGAAATAAAATAACCACGACAACTTACAATCGATTGTTTACGTAGCATGAAGAAGTATTCAGAACGGGACAGACTGAAATTTACTTATATAACAAGTTTGTTAAAAAGACACAATCAAAAGTTAAATTTACTGTACCTATCGATGTATTTTAAGAACATTTTTTATTTGAAAAAACGGATTTTGTAGAAAGCATACACTTACCATAGTGGATAATATGTATGGGTATCACCTGGAGTTAAAATGGACACATTTCATTCTTCACCAAAATAATGCTTTAAAAGGTGCAGGGATAAAAAAATACCTCGTCGTAGCAGACCTGCGTACTCAGCGAATTTCTTAATTAATAATACGACGATAATAATATATGACAAGTTTTATCAATAACTGTTGATAAATAATAGAGTTTGCATCATTTTTATGAGATATGGGAACGAGTACTCAGGTTTGCTGCTGTGAGGAATACTGAGAGTAGGCATTTATACCGTAAACCATTTTTATTTTGACCACTTATACCAACCTTCATCAACATCTGTCCATAAATAAAGGAGTTTGCCTATTCTCTATATGATTAACGAAAAAAGGGTACGCAGGTTAGCTGCCATGATAAGCACATAAACTATGATTTTTAAGCATGAACATGAAGCTAGAAATGAAGTTTCATAAGCAAATGTATGTTAAAAATTAAAATATATATTTTTTCTTTATACTCCATAAGATTAGCATTGTAGATCAAAAGACTTTGTACATCTCGGTTACCATGGGAGATGAAACAAAACTATAAAATACAATTTTTTGTTTTTTAGCTGGTTCTAATGATAAAATATTTAATATTAAATTCAAAAAATACATATGAAAAACGCAAAAAACCCATTTTGGGGTATAAAACCCTCCAAACTACCCGTTCTGATTGCCCGATATAGCTCGGTTACGAATTCTTCCGAGTTAATGTAGGAATATACATCTCAACCAAATTTGGCTTCGATCAAAAAAGGAACCACAAAACAAAAATGTAACATGGTCCCGGGCTTAGGTGTTGTTATGAGCCATACGGTTGTAGTGTCTTCCACATGGGAAATTCGCCAAAAGAATGAAGCTTTTAAATTTAGCTACATGACCGAGTGGGTTCTGGGAATCCAGATATAATCTAATAGCTCTTTTTTGTAGCAAAAAAACTCTATTGAAGAGACCAGATCATTTTTTATTTGCGTGTAGCATTACAGACTAGTGGACACAGATAATATCCTTATGATCCAAAAGGAACCAGTAAAGGAAGAAGAGTTCTCCAGGTAAACTGGAAGAGGAGCCGATGTTTTCTTGAGAAATTCTAATGAAATGTTACGAATGAATTTTAATCTTATAGGTTGACCACTTCCTTGTGTTAAACTCACATTAACATTCCATCACACCAATAAATCGACAAAGCTGGGAAATACTGTGTTTAGTTTCCTTATATAATTATATCTCTAGATGCTGCACTTCCTGTATGATGATCAAGACACGCAGACGCACATGGCCGTGACTCACATAGAATAACACGTGGCCGACACATATAATGGGTCGTTAAACGTGTCTTCTGTGAAATATTTACACTTCATTCCCAAGCCTGTTCCTTGGTTACCGAACATTAAATATTTGTTAAATTAACATCAGATTGTCTTTTCCTTGTTTCTTGTACGTCTTTCTGATGATAACTTCCTGTTTAACTTTTTTCTGTTGCGGAAAATAGTGTAATTTGTTTTTATTCAATACGTTTTGACGGTTCGGCTGTTTTATTATTGCTTTACACTTATAAAACAGTTACTCAGTAGAGCCTATTTTTAGTTATTTTAGAATTATAAAACTATGTTACTTACATTATTTTGCAGCCTTGATAACTAGTGTTTTTCCTAGTTAGGTACGACACTAGGCATCATACTACACAGAAAAAGTAACACATTTTAAAGTCTTGTCACACTTTTATTTGTGATGTGTGACATATAGTATAGTATAATATAAAAAAATATTTTTTCCATTTATAAAACTGATCATTCTATCTTTTTATATCTGTACTTTGACTTCTAAGGCAGCAAACTCCTATTTGTTCCCTTGTTTTAAAATGTCATGCATTTTGGGACCATTCATACATCATCACAGATTTTGAAAGTTATTTGTCTACCATTTCAAATAATAATATTTTGTCTATTTTTAATATTCTGTATGTAACATTTAAAAACTATAAAATTGGTTTGTAATTTTATTATAATATTTGATACTATTGTTTTAATATAACAGTATAAAAAATAAATATAAATATAAACAACATTTTTTATAACAAACACATTTTAGCAGGTAATACCAAACAACACATTTCACATAAGAAATACACATCAACTGTTTTTATAAATTATAAAAAATTATTCAATAATTCGTCAAATTATATAAACAACTTAAATAATAAAATAATCATTTATTTAATATTTTTGTAAATAATTTATTTTTTAATGAACCAAATAAAATTTAATAATATATATTTAAAAACAATAATGAATGAAGGTATTTCATATTAAAACTACTATTTGTAATTGTAATAAAATAAAACAATAAACAGTGTGTATTTAAAAATTAATTATATAAAAAAAGGTATTGTGCTAAATATATATTACAACGTTAAAAATTTAAAGTATCATTTATATTTTAAAAATTATTTGTAAATAAAATAAAAAAAAAATAATAAAATAAAAAGGTTGTATAAATAAATTCTAAAATAAAATTGAAAAATTAAAATAAATCTGATTTGTAAAACTATTGTGCATATTAATTTTCACCATAAATTGTAGCTAATATCGTAAAAAACAAGGAGACAGTCTATATAAATAAAATTAAGTTTTTGTCTATACATTGCTCAGAATTATTCATTTTTTTGTTATTTTTAATTTTCGTGCGTTAGAGAAGCCGAAACCAGTCTTATCTCAATTTTTGTCTGTTTGTCTGTGACGTTCCTGGAGGCGTTTTACGCCGTCTCCTCCGAAAAAACGGGAGAACTGATTACAATCAAACTTATTTCATGTATTCTCTACAGTTCAGAAAAGGGTTTTAAATGCTTGAAATCGCCCGCCGTCCCTTGAAAAGTAAATAACGAGCATTTAAAAACCCACTTTTACGCGATATTACTCGCATTTTGATTCATTTAATAAAAATAAAAACAAACAGCTGTCAAATCAATATTAGTTCGTTTATATTGGTCATTGAATTTAAACCCATTTCGAAATCATACTATAGTAAATAATAAAGCTGGGTTTTGATTTATTTTCTTTGTACTGATTTGTTTAGGATTTCAGGTTTACATTTTTGTATGATAATCTTTCTTCTTTAAACTAAATCCTACAACCCGTACAAAGGACGGGCTTACTGCTAGTTAATAAATAAAATTAAAACTTTATTTATCTGTATATAATTTTGAATTACACATTGTTGAATGTAAAATCTACCACCGCTAGTTAATTTCAGAAATATAAATAAACCTTTAACTTGTACTTTACGTACATATATTGTTTGGATTTAATATTACAGCAACATTTTTTGAGCTTAAAATTCAAAGATAATATTTAAAAATAGATTACAAACATCTCGTGTAGCACTCCTATACTCGCGCAGATGTAAGCTGCAGACGCGCGTATATAGATGACCTTGGCGCAGTCGTCAGTCGTACGAGGACCATCAGTCTTATCAGCTGCATCAAGGACACCTCTTATCACTAATCGCGGCCAACGCTCCCGCCAACTGACGGCATGAATGTGCGACCAGCTGCACGCAGCCATTGGCCTATTTCAACGTCATGAACGATGTAGACTTTACTTTCTCGTTTTCGAGTATATTAATATAAGTTGGGAACAATGCTATCGCTCCACCGTGTTGTTCATGTTAATCCACCATGATCTCTTTCTGTAAATACCACCCTAAATATATTGTAACTTACCATTTTGGATCATTTTTTATCAATGGAGTTCGATTAATCATGTCTTGGTGAAAAGAAGCAATAGAGTGATTAGATTAGATTATTGAATTGGTGACCATACTACAAGGTAGGTATTTTACGCCAAGTATGAATGAGAATTGAGTGTAAGATGATTGTTGTTTTGTTACTGATTAAGGCTGACATGTTCCCAAGACAAGACTGTTAATTAATAGCCCAACAGCCTACTAAACTAAGGGACCTACACTTTAACGTGGAATCCGAACCACAGCCTCTGAATTACGAATTGGTCTAATTATGAGGATGGTCTTTGCGGATTAACGTAGTATTCAATAGTGCGGACGATAATCCACACAAGGGAACACTACAATCACCGACCATCGCGCACAACTATCCACAATTCGTGACCTCCAAGTAGTTGGATTACAGGATGACGCCTCCATCCCAGTCTCCATCCTAGTGAAGGGGATGGAGACTCTTAGCTTAACTCCGCAGAGCGCTGTCTTGGGGGGCGTCTCCCCCTGACTGACCTGATGGACATGAAATAAAGATTCAAAATACTAAATTGATAGTTTTTTATCCAATGGTGTTTAAAAATTAAATGTATTAGTAAATTATATGTAAGGCCCTCCAAGAAACTAACTTTGGGTTAAAAATCGCCAAACACCCTTCGGCTAAAGCACTTTGGCTGGGTTTTGAGCAAAAATTATCCGTTACATATAAGTGGCATATGTTTTTAATTTTTTTTCAGATGTAGAAAATTTTGATCAGGCCGTTTTTAAGACAGTCTAGATAGTTACTGATTGATGGTGTTTTCGCATCCTAGTCAAAAATGAAAAAAATATCCATGAGGATTATGATAATAGCTCTATTTACCTAAAGAAAATGTTAAACAAATAAAAATTCCGTAAATATTATCATAAAAAATACAAAAGAATTCACAAAGGTAAATAAAAGTATATCAGTATCATTTGGTATATTTTTCAGTAGCTTTAATTATTGAGTTAGGATTATAATGTTATACTTCTAATTTAATTGTAAGTTAGTTGGAAGTATAAATTAATAAAAAAATAGTTTGTAATTTTTGTAACGACCCCAATAATTCAGATAAATAGCAGAAACAAATTATAACGGTCCAGTTTCCAATAATAATATCCACAGTTCTTCCTTATAAAAAGTTATGCATTTTCCCAAGACCTTCATAAAATAAAGACGGATGAAGCATCTTTTCCCACAGAAACTCATTTAACTAGAAGTTACCTAATGTGAGCTATACAATTGACTATTCCTCAATACCCGAGTGGACGGAGATTTTCAAGGACGAAGGACGGGAGAAGAACAATAGTATTTGCTAGAATATTACACAACTGGTGTATATTATATTGACATCGTCAAACTTAACTGAACCGGACCTGATGGAAGATGCTACTACAAGGAAATAGTATGTTTCGTCACTAGTCCGAAAAGCTGTTTCAACCACGCGAAGCTGAGTTGAAATGGAACTTGAATTCTCTATCTAGTACTGATAAAGCACTCGGATATAAATAAATTACTATCAATACCCATGTTGAAAATGTATGATTTCAATTTTACAATACAGTACTGAATTTATGGGTGAGTAAAGTTACAGAACATTGACAATCTTTTCTATTCATTGTTGTTGCTAAAACAGCCAGCTGTTTGATGTTGGGATGCTGATATTAGTATAGACTGAAAGATCCCAATGGATATTGTTACAATAAAACAAAAGTTCTGGTAATACTTTAGTAGTATGTCCGATGTTGGCGGAGCTGGCTCAACAATGTTTGGAATAGGTCGCCATTGCCTGCGGTAAGAGTTTGTGGAGGGTGTCGTGGCGCGTTTAATGGTGTGTGGAGAGCCACTCCGAATTTTCCTTATACTATGAACAGCACCAGTGTCGTAGCACGGTATCCTCAGTAATGGAGTCTCATGCAACTTGCACGTCGGAAGCTTAAACTCGGTTGATAGGTCAGGATAAGGTCAGGATGTCCAAGGGGATGGCCACGACGTCCGACAGCACTATCCAGATCAGCAGCACGAGCAGCGGCATTAGCACCTCCAGGAACTGCGTCAGGCTGATCATCTCACACGTGTGGTTCAGCACAGCCGATCCAGTCCTGTCGGCCACGACGTTCTCGTGCACGGCAGCGGCATTAGCACCTCCAGGAACTGCGTCAGGCTGATCATCTCACACGTGTGGTTCAGCACAGTGTGCGCGATCTCGTGCCCGAGCACGGCTGTCAACTGGTAGTCGTTGCTGACTTGGTATATCATTCCTGAATATATGAAAATGTGTCCATTCGGTAAAACGAATGCGTTTAGAATATCGGTGTCTTCGATCATGAACACCTGCCAGCCTCTCTTGATTCCCGGCAAATGTTTGTTCGCTGATACAATCCTCATGTAGATCTCCAAAACATCCTCGTACATATCCCCAGATTTAGTTAATTTTCCTTGAAAACTTTCTTGAATTTCTTCAAACCTTCTTCCGGCCATTTGTATTACGATTTTTTGAAAATATGACAAACTTCTTCCTCTTTGTGATCGGACATTCCTCGAGGTGTGTTGCATAGAATAAGCCACCCAAGATGGTCACTACAACCTCTCCTGAAGCTATCGTACCACGTCGGAGCTGCGGTCTTCTAAAAATTCTCCAACCCCTCCCATAGACAATCGCTAGTGACCTCAAGACGTTGAGGACTGTCCACCATAACTGGAAAGGGTTCCTTCTCGGCGGAGAGTTGTGGAAGCCTCACACTCAAGCCTTTTCCTACTATTTTTGCATTTCAATGTAACCGTGGAGCCAGATTTGACGAAATGTGTCTGTAAGAGATTAACAAAACTTCGATGTTGAGAATCTATTCCTTTCGTAGATCGTCGAAAACTCTTTGTAAATTTAGTTTGGTTGAAAAGCATGGCAATCAAATGTTTACAGTGTGAAGAAACCATCTAATGGTGATCTTTAAATCTCATGTTTAAATCTCTCTCTCGTTGTTGGCGTCGCGGCGTCAGCGTCGGCGTCGACTTCAGGGCGTCAGCGTCGCGACGTTGGCGTAAAGGCGTCGGCGCCGGCTTCAGGGTGGCAGCATCGCGTCTTCGGCTTCAGCGTCGCGGCGTCGGTGTCTCGGCTTCAGCGTCGCGGCGTTGGTATCCCGGCTTCAGCGTCGCGGCGTCGGCGTCGCAGTGTCGGCTTTAGGACGTCAGTGTCGGGGCATCGGCATCGTAGTGTCGGTGTCGCGGCGTCAGCGTCTCGGCGTCACGGCGTCGTTGTTTGTGTCGCGGCGTCGGCTTCAGGGCTTCAGCGTCGTGGCGTTGGCGTCACGGCGTTGGTATCACAGCATCGGCGTCGAGGTTAAGTCAATTGTATCACTAGAGTAATCAGAAAATGAACGTTCTATTATAATATTGATAATCGGCCTGTATGAGAGTAAATTTCATTATCAAAGTCCCAACCATAAAACTACTCTACTACCCAATTCTCTGATTGCGAAAGTAATAGTTTAGCCCGCAACCGGAAGTGGTCGAATGCAAGGTTACTTTGTAGCGAGTGTCTGGGAAAGCAAGGAGAGATCGAACATGTAGATAACATTAATAATGTACGAGCAAGTTGCATATTGGCCTGCATAATCATGGCCAGTGAGGTATTCTACATTGTTTCAATATCTTCTAGCTCCCATGGCCGTTTGCCGTAGGGGATTTTGATAACAGAAAACAATTATATGAGTGGAAACATCTATTTATATATAACAATTTTTAAAAAATCACTAAAAAGAATTAACAACAGGATTACCTATCCAAATGACCGAGTATCAACAACAAAATCTAATAAAGTAGTTCTAATTAATGTGTATTCGCTTCACTGGTCTGTTATCCGTATTGAGTAACTGTATTAGCATTGATTATGGGTGCAACACGTGTTTCGACACCGGTGACCGCCTCCTCACTGATGTACCGATGTAATACGAGCAATTTCCTTAAAAGAGGCTTGTATACACACCTCGTAGGAAAACGCATTATAATTACATTATATTTTTTTAAATTCTGTTTTGCCAATGGCAGGCTCAGCTTAAGCTATGCAGCCTCGAAGTACACTATATTTCATAGATTTCCCATCTAAATTTTGTGGCCATCCCGGGGATCGAACCCGTCACCTCTTGCAAAACATTATATTCTATCTTCAATCAACACCTGAAACAAAAGAAATTAATTTTGTTAATGTAACAGCTGTTTGGAGTCATTTATCCCACAAACTAACAAACTCTTATATATAAAGCTTTCATGATAACAAATGATTGTATTTACTTCCCTGTGAAAAATATGTTGGATCTTAAATTTTGGTCCGACTGATTACTATTACCCCCCTCCCCAGAGCTAAGGCATGCCCATGTCAATATATTAAACCTAAAAAAGTTTTTTCAAAGCTTGTAAATATACAAAATCAAATTCAAACATTACTAGCCGGGGAAGATTCAATCCCTAGCCAAAAGTGCATAGTCAAGTTTTACACAGTTATGTTTAAATATTTATTACAACTTCTACTTCTCGTTTCAAAAACGATTATTAGTAATATCTATTAATCACTGTTGGTTAAGCCCGGGACCATGTTTTTTTTTATCTTTTTAGCGAATTTCCCATAGGTCCAAAAACTATTACCGTAAAATTTCAGTAAAATATATAATATAGACCATATGTTATATTTTCTATTAAATAAACTTGTGCTCCCTTTAAACAATATAATTATTACTATATATAGCTGCCCTTGTGTGTGAAAATAATAATAAAATTTATATATATATATATATGTGTGTGTCTGTTAACACGATAACTCTCGTAAAAATGGTCCGATCGAGACCAAATTTGGTAGAGACGTGTATTCCTACAAATGCTCGGACGAGTTCGTAAACCAGACATATCGGTCAATGGGAACGGGTAGTTTGGGGGGTTTTGTACCCCAAAATGGGGTTTTTTGCGTTTTTCACATGTAATTTTTAAAAATTTCTAATTTTATATTTCACCATTGGAATCAGCTTAAAAAACTACACAATTAAGTTCCTTAAAGTTTTTCTCTATCTTAAACGGTTACCGAGATATAAAAAAATCTAAACACAGTACGTTGTATTTTGAGGCTCCAATGTTAATCTTATGGAGGATTAGGAAAAATTAATTTTTCACTTATTATCTAATATTTTTTGATGAAACTTGATATTTAGCTTCATGTGGTTGAGATCCATACATTTGTGCTAAAAAATCATAGTTTATGTGTTTATCATGGCAGCAAACCTGCATACTCTTTTCCCATGTTAATCATATGGAGATTAGGCAAACTCCTTTATTTATGGACAGATGTTGATAAAAGTTGGTATAAATGTTAAAAATAAAATTTTTGATGGTATACTTTCAGTGTTCCTCACAGCAGCAAACCTACTCACTCTTTCCTGTTATCTTATGGGAATAGGCAAAATAACATGTTTTTAGATATTTATTATATATAATTATTTATTGGAAATTGAGTGTTCTGCTGTTTTAGGATATTTACATTTTTATTTTTTCCTGTAATTAATATTTAGATTATAATGCTACATACCAAATTTCAGTTCGTTATAAACAGCCGTTCTCAATTTCAAGTTTGCTATGTGAAAAAAATGACGGCTATGTGGGTAAGTTTTGAGTTTGAGGTCTAGGAACATTATCTAGAAAAGTTGGTAGAGCACAGGGACACCCTGTACCTAGTTGGTATGAGTGTATTATGAGCCATCTTCACTCAACCTGTTACCAAGGAGATCACATCTGTTTGTTAACACCTGTTTGGAGTGTCAGCTGCGGTGGGGTGGTTTTTCTTCCACGCGGCCGGCACTCGGCTACCACATGATTAACTATTTATATCCGGATCGCTGGCGGCCAAGTTGAAGGTCCTCGGCCACGCCCTCTGTGTCGCAACTCCCGTGGAATGGACGTGGCTGTGATCAGCTGATCCCGTCAGCTGATCGCTGGATTGGAGTATCGCAAAACTTACTGTGTGACCACTCGTACCGCGGAGATGTTTGGCCTCCCCATCAGAGCCTCTCTATTTATTTGGTTAGCACTACGTAATAATATCTGGAAAACGAGCGAGGACGAAGAGACTCGTGTTTTTGAAACACGCCAATTTTTAAATCAATGAACGGAAGGATTTAAAGTTGCTGTTATGTTTTGTTTGAAGAAAATTTTCAATCTAAAGGGTCTACAAGCTACATAAATAACCTCTTATTTTGAAATAATTCTTTTATAATATATGAACGTAATATTCCAGATGCTCCTCCATTTTAATTCTCTATCAAATCATGTTAACTGAGAATTAATAATTGGATTAATTAGTTCATCTGGATCGAAGCAGTAAAGAGTGCGGACATTAATGAATGAGATGGTAGCGTCGTCCTGTAATCCAGCTACTTGGAGGTCACGAATTGTGGATAGTTGTGAGCGATGGTTGGTGGGTGTAGAGTTCTCTCATGTGGATTACAATTGAATACTACGTTAATCCGTAAAAACTATCCTGATAAGTTGACCAGTTCGTAATTTAGAGGTAGTGGTGCGGATTCCACGTTAAACTGTAGGTCCCTTAGTTGCCATCGGCTGTTGGGCTATTAATTAACAGTTCTGTCTAAGGAACATGTCAGTCCTAGTCAGGAACAAGACTACAAGATTGTGCCACAATCATCTTACAATCAATCATAAATCAAACTTGGATTAAAATACTTACCTTGTGGTATGGTTGCCATTTAAATAACCTAATCCAATAAACTTTATAATATAATAACACCAGTAGGAATTTATAGTATGAATACTAATGTAAGAGATAGTCGCGATCAACACGACAGCCATATTCTTACAGGTGTTAATTTAGCACATCCTCAAGCCTACAATTAACTGAATGAACCAGGATGTAATGTCTATTGAATAGTTTTCTTGAAGGTCAATAGTGCAGTCTCCTCGGTTGTTTATATAATTTAAAGTAGGTTAAATATATGTTTCCAGAGTTGTCTGTCTCACACTAGACAGTATGCACTGTTTCCAGCCTTGAATGAGTGATCCAAGCCATCCTTCTCGGCAAAGTCGATGTACATGAATGGAGTAATTTTGTAGGTAATTTTCTTGAAGGCTCAATTGATTGGGTAGTCTCCTTGGACGGTGTGCACTGTGGTATATGCAGTGTGTAAAGTGCAGTTTGCAGTGTGTGTGCTCACCAGTGTCCGGTCCTCGCGGCTGCCCAACGGGCACAAGGACGGACCGCTTCCTCACTAATGGAGACCACACTCCCCGGACACGCTTCCTTCCTTCCGTAGCTCGTGTCTACGTGACCGAAGGCTCCAGGGATATGGACACTGGACAGCTGCGGTGCGTGACAAAGCCGTTCCAAGGAGGTTTGATAATTAAACTGAAAAAGCGAACCACTTTTGTATGAGGTTGGTAGAAAAATTATCGGGTTTGAACTATGAGTGATGAGCAGTGTAATGCTTCCAATGCTACGAACATTGTGTAGTAAGATGCGCTAGATACATGCTTTACATACCACAAACTTTTACTATTACAGATTTTACTAGTGGATACTGAAAGGCAATCTGAGAATAACATACGTAAATGAAAATTGTATCATAAAATATTCACTAACATTCTCGGGAAAATTTATCGTATTTACTTCCCTATAGGAAATAGGTTAGATCATGGATATGTCTAAAGGGAATGTTTTCAGTTTCTCTAAACAGCACGTAATTTCCGTTACAAATTCTGTTCTGACGGATTATTAATACTCCCTATTAGCAATCCGTCCGAAAAAGATTTTAAACGATGACGTCATATGGTTAGTGACAGCTGTTTAGAGGAACTGAAAACATTTTTTTAGACGTATCCATGATCTAAGCGATTCCCTAAAGGAAAGTAAATATTTTAGTAATGGAAGAGTCTTGTTGTGTATTCATTCATCAAGCCAATTGAATTTACATGAAGCTAACAATCCTGCTCATTATAATAAGAGTGAAATTATCATTATTTGTTATTTATTATTGCGCGGCCACAATCACAACCGATAGTTCAAAAAATCTTCCAATTTTGGTGTTTGCATTCGTCACTGGCAACTGTGGCTGTCAACCACTCACAAAGAATAATTTTTCACTTGCCCCTCTTTACCACCACTGAACACACATCGATCACCAATCTACTCTCCACGCTCCACTATCAACTCGTCACTCTTCTCTCACCACTTGTCATACTCCTTGTGTCCACTCTACATTTGCCATTCTCCACTCGCCACTTGTCATCTTCCTCTGCCACTTACCACCTATGCACCCTACACTCCACTCGCCACTTGCCATCTTCCTCTGCCACTAACCACCGACACGCTCCACTCTCCACTCGCCACTTGTCATCTTCCTCTGCCACTTACCACCTATGCACCCTACACTCCACTCGCCACTTGCCATCTTCCTCTGCCACTAACCACCGACACGCTCCACTCTCCACTCTCCACTTGTCATCTTCCTCTGCCACTTACCACCTACGCACCCTACACTCCACTCGCCACTTGTCATCTTCCTCTGCCACTAACCACCGACACGCTCCACTCTCCACTCTCCACTTGTCATCTTCCTCTGTCACTACCACATACGCACCCTACACTCCACTCTCCACTTGTCATCTTCCTCTGTCACTACCACATACGCACCCTACACTCCACTCTCCACTTGTCATCTTCCTCTGTCACTACCACATACGCACCCTACACTCCACTCGCCACTTGTCATCTTCCTCTGCCACTTACCACCTACGCACCCTACACTCCACTCGCCACTTGCCATCTTCCTATGGCACTAATCACCGACATACCCCATTCTCCACTCTTCACTTTTCATCCTCCTGTGTCTACTCGTCACTAACCGACTCTCCCCATCTCAATCACCACTTACCACTTCTCATCCTCCTCTATCCACTCAACACCAACGCACCATACTCTCCACTCGCCAATCGCCACTTGTCAGTGGTTCAACCGGTTATCCGAGCACTTCCCCGTCTGTCAAACACGGCCTCGGGTAGGCATCATTAGACAAAATAAGATTACTGGCTCTGCTGTAGCAAACCGAGTTTGATGGTGTTGCATATTTCTACAAACATAATTACAATGTGTTCATTTTAACAATAAATTATAATTATATCTAATCTATTTTTTATACAAAATGAGATTCCAGTGGTCATTAGTTAAGGTTGAAGTCCATGTGTTTACCCTTTATGAATTGACTTTAGTTGTTGCCATATGTTTGAACTTTCTTTCAGTAACCATACGGCATTATGGTGATTTTATGTTCAGAGGGCTGAGTGGGTCCGTGGTTACAGTACCCGCTTCATAATTTGTAGGTCACTGGCTCAATAATGAGCCAATCCTGATTTTGTGATAGTTTGATACTGGACCCAGCTATACTTTATACTTTACTTTATACTTTTAACAGAAATGGCGACCTACCCAGGTAGGTATTTTAAGCCAAGTATGAATGAGGAATGAATGTAGGATGATTGTGGCACGATCTTGTAGTCTTGTTACTGACTAAGGCTGACATGTTCCTTAGACAGGACTGTTAATTAATAGCCCAACAGCCGATGGCAACTAATGGACCTACAGTTTAACGTGGAATCCGAACCACGGCCTCTGAATTACGAATTGGTCTAATTATGAGGATGGTCTTTGTGGATTAACGTATTATTCAATAGTGCGGACGTTAATCCACACAAGAGAACACCACATCCACCGACCATCTCTTACAACTATCCACAATTCGTGACCTCCAAGTAGCTGGATTACAGGATGTCGCCACCATAGTTAGTGTTAATTACTCACTCAATCAATTGAATCAGCTGGACTTAGTAACAAAGTAACAAAGCCACATGTCATAAAATATATTAAACTCACTATTCACTCATATTCCCTCATAAAATAACTACAGTAGTGGGTCGGTATTCTATAAATGAATATTAACTCAAATTTATTTGGTTTTATGATTAATGAGGTATTTGTGTCATGGCGAGTGGTCATGAATAGAGGAGAAGAATGAAGTTAACTTCTGAGAATATATTTTGACGTTCTCGAAGCTGTTGTGCTACGCCCTAATTATTTCTAACATTCAACGGCAATGATGTCAATCAAACCTATTTTGGTTGATCAGGTGCAGATGTGTGTGTTGGAGGGCTGAGTTTTGGTGTCGGTGTTGATGTGTGTGTGTGTGTGTGTGTGTGTGTGTGTGTGTGTGTGTGTGTGTGTGTGTGTGTGTGTGTGTGTGTGTGTGTGTGTGTGTGTGCGGGTGCACGTACACCGACAGACTGAAGGCCGCCTCTCAAGGCGATCTACCGGAGATAACATTGCCGCAAACCTGCAATACTGAAAGTACTTGTCACAGGCTACTGTCCACTGTGATTCCCAATGTCCACTCTGAGAAACTGTGAGTCCCATCGTCTAGTCTTAGACACTGTCCTCTGTCATTCCCAATGTCCACTCTGAGACACTGTGAGTCCCATCGTCTAGTCTTAGACACTGTCCTCTCTCATTCCCACCGTCCACTCTGAGACACTATCCATTGTGATTTCTATTGTCCACCCTGAGACACTATCCACTGTGATTCCCATTGTCCACTTTGAGACACTATCCACTATATTCTCATTGACCACTCCGAGACACTATCCACTGTAATTCACATTGTCCACCCTGATACACTATCCACTGTGATTCCCATTGTCCACTTTGAGACACTATCCACTGTGATTCTCATTGACCACTCCGAGACACTATCCACTGTGATTCACATTGTCCACCCTGAGACACTATCCACTGTGATTCCCATTGTCCACTTTGGGACACTGTGAGTCCCATTGTCTAGTCTGAGCCACTATCCACTGTGATTCCCATTGTCCCCTTTGAGACACTATCCACTGTGATTCCCATTGTCCACTTTGAGACACTATCCACTATGATTCTCATTGACCGCTCCGAGACACTATCCACTGTAATTCACATTGTCCACCCTCATACACTATCCACTGTGATTCTCATTGACCACCCTGAGACACTATCCACTGTGATTCCCATTGTCCACTTTGAGACACTATCCACTGTGATTCTCACTGTCCACTCTGAGACACTATCCACTGTGATTCCCATTGTCCACTTTGAGACGCCATCCACTGTGCTTCTCACTGTCCACTCTGAGACACTATCCACTATGATTCTCATTGTCCACCCTGAGACATTGTCCACTGTGATTCCCATTGTTCTTTCTGAGAAACTGTCCATTGTGATTCCAATTATCCACTCTGATACACTGTCCATTGTGATTCTCATTGTCCACCCTGAGATACCATCCACTGTGATTCTCATTGTCCACTCTGAGACTATCCACTGTAATTCCAATTGTCCACTCTAAGAAATTGAATGGGATTATGTTATGTTATATGTCTCCCACAGTGCTGGGAATAGCTCGACCTAATTTTGCACAAAATAAATCTCGTATTGTAAGATTCGTAGCTCGGATTGAAATATCATCTGATATGATGTGATGAGAAGCTGACAATGGCTCAAGGTTTGAAACTCATTCACCACGCAAAATAAATTATTGAATATGTCAAATAAAAATTGTATTACTATTTTTGTGTTCACAGCTAGATATGTGATGAAATATTGAAAAATAATTTTTTTAGTAAGTAAGTAATAAGTAATATTTTAATATTCATATGTTGTTTTAAGTATTGGTGTGTGTTAAATGACTTAAGAGCTACAGTATTATAATTTATCTTTTAAATTTTAATAAATTTTCTTCATAAAACCAGGCTCCATAAAACAAGTGACGGTCAAGCGGCAGACGACCCTCATGGAACAGCTTATCTGGTTCCACTAACAGCTGTTTTTTTTCAGATGGTCCGAAGGAAATTCGACAACAATGAATCAGGTGATGGCCTTGACATTGCGACACGCGTCAGCTGCTCGGCAATGAAGTGACAAAAGTAGGTTCCGTTCATGTGGCGGACCCAATCACCTTGGCGGGCGAAGGTTTGGGATCGGCTTTGGGCACCGGTAAATTTACCTTCAAATTGTAAAGCGTTTTTTGACGTGGGTATGCCTTAGCTCTGAGTGGGTATTGGCAATTCGTCGGACCAAAATTTTAAACGAAAGTATCTAAAAGATCAAATTGACATGAACATGTCTAAGCTCTAGGGAACGTCATTTATTTATATTTTCCATCGGTAAGTAAATTCCTACATTTATTGAAATAATTTAACAAATTTAAAAATGAAAAATGTTGCGTAGATCTATATAATTTGTTTTACAATAATTATAATAAATTTTTTTTATATATGTAACTTCATTTTTGCTTGATTTCACTGTTTATTTACCAGTATAGTTTATACTGTATATTTGGTCATAAGAATAACTCCAGCTGATTCATTTCTTACGATAAAATATTTTGGAAGGGTTCTACACTTAATCTTAAAGATTCATTCTTCTTATAGATGATTTTAATATGGATATTTCATAGCTCTGGGAATGTTGACAATTATTTGTAAGATAAAAATTTGAAACCGGTTTCCATAGAAACTACTAGAGCAGTTTTATTGAATTTTTAATGTATAAGAATAAGAGCAGCTGTTTAGATGAACTGAAAACATTCCCTTTAGGCATATCCATGATCTAACCTATTTTCCACGGGGAAGTAAATACAAACATTTTTGACACGAATACGTCTTAGCTCTGGGAAGGGAGTTAGCAATTTGCGCGACCAAAATTTGAAACAGTGACGTAATTTGGTTAGTTACGTCATATGGTTAGTGACGTCATAGTTTGGTTATAAGAACAGCTGTGTAGATGAACTGAAAACATTCCCTTTAGACATATCCATGATCTAACCTATTTCTTTGAGGATATATCTGTTTGAAGAAATAACGATAATATTTATACATACGGTGTGCAGTAAAATAATATAACTATTAACTCTAGAAACTTAGAATAAAAGGTAACATTATTATTTAATCCTTATATTATATTACTTTTTACACTACGGGTGTATTTCCTTTTCAATTAGAGTTTCACTTTTTTGTTAAGAACGTAAGTTGAGACATTTTTTTCAACGGTGTTTTACGGTTTTTAACGACAAAGTTACAATACAATTTTAATTTTAAACCGTAAAGTCTTTAACTTACCTATGTTAATGCCCTTAATACTGCCCTAATACTTTATGAAATTTTTTACTAATTCTTAATATTTTACCATTTAAGAGTCTGCATCAGTGAATATTTTAATCCTAAGAGCAATGTTAAATTGCAATATCTCCTTGACCTATAATAAAATTAACGGAAGGTATATTAAAGTATTACAGTCCTATGCGGCACCACCTTACAGAATTTATTTATGTCTCAATAAAAAAAATATGATTTTTATGTAAAATATTCATTTTATTTTTTTTATATCAAGAATTTTTGAACATAGAAAAATCATGCCATTGAGACATTATCAATGTACTAAATTTTAATTGTACTTTGATAATTAACGCCACTACAGACGTTAAGTGAAGGTATTATTTCCGCCATATTTAACATTGTTTTACAACTAAAATTCAGATGTTACCACTGATGTAATTTAAGGAATTACAACTGTTTTAAAGTTTTAGCCACCTTTTATATTTTTAATTATTATTTATGCAGAAAATGTAAATACTGTGTATTTAGAAAATATATATATTCTGTCTTTGTTTCGAGCCTAAGCTTAACATTTTAGATTTTAAATTAACTAAGAGAGTTAGGAATTTTAATATTTAAGCGTTTTTAACAAAGGTGAACTTGTGTTAATAATATTCTTGTGAGAAAGATAGAGATATGCGATACAGGTTCAAAATGTGGAAGTAGGGTACGTGAGGGCGATGAATTATATCTGGATTACCCCCCCCCCTCAGAGGCACCACTTACCCCCCCCCACCTCTAAACCTCCTCTCTCTCCTAAGCCATAATGCATCATGTGACATCACACAAGAACCACATTATGAGAATTATCATCCCGATAGGTGATAGTTTTTATTTATTACGAATGTTCACACTATATAAACGGTTATCCAAATCCATCAAATATTTAAAGTTGCAGTAAAATTTCATTGGGTAAGTAAACCTTTTATGGGTAAATAAACGCTAACGCGTAGAAAATAATAAAAAAATTACTGAAGTTAATAAAATGTAACATTTAACAAAGCCCACAGTATCCGACTAAAAATGATTATATTCTTATAAGAAAATTAAGATTATATTCTAAATTAGTTTTAAAAGTTTCGAATTTACTTTTTAGAGCTTAGTTACAAAGCAATACTTTTAAAATATTAGTTTACTAAGGATCTATTTTTTGTAATAATTTTATCTAATCTAAAACTATTTCATCGTTAAACTAGTCAAGAGTTAATTTAGTACATTATTTCTCTCTGTCCATAAAAACTATATACCCAGTTATTTTATATCTAGATTAGATTAGATTATTGAAATGGCGACCATACTACAAGGTAGGTATTTTAAGCCAAGTATGAATGAGAAATGAGTGTAAGATGATTGTGGCGCGATCTTGTAGTCTTGTCACTGACTAAGGCTGACATGTTCCTTAGACAGGACTGTTAATTAATAGCTCAACAGCCGATGGCTAGTAAAGGACCTACAGTTTAACGTGGAATCCGAAACACGGCCTCTGAGTTACGAATTGGTCTAATTATGTGGATGGTCTTTACGGATTAACATAGTATCCAATAGTGGGGACGTTAATCCACACAAGAGAACACTGCATCCACCGACCATCGATCACAACTATCCACAATTCGTGACCTCCAAGTAGCTGGATTATAGGATGTCGCCACCATCCGAGTATTCATTGTAGAGGATATAAAATAAACTCCAGTACAGATTTTTCAAAAATGTTATAAACTATTTTCGTCAAGTAATATTGGTACCTTTAATACAACTGAAACCATAATTGTTGTATATAGTAACCAAAATTATGTTAAATTATTGAGTTTTCGAGTTTCTTCAATGTGAGCCCCTTCCCAAGTCAGGTTAACATTGCGGGCAACGCCGCATTAACTGTACCCGCTATACGCACAACATCAGCTGTACCTCAATTGCCGCCACTCTCTTGAAGGCACTCCCTTTAAAGAATAGAATAAACAGTACATGAAAATTACATACTTTATACATACTGGAAAATCTCACACGAGACTCAGCTTGTGTGTAAATAAATAATCAATATCGTGATATGTTATTTAATTTATTATTGCGGAAATTTTCCATCGCTATTGTAAAACAAAGTTTCACCACGTTATGGAATCTGGAATTTGCTCAGGTGAGCTGGAATTTATAATATAACAAGATTAATACATATTCAGCACCGAGCCGGTATAAAGCAGTAAACAATCTTTAAAAAGGTTACGTAAACAACACCGGACCACAGAAACAAACAAATCATGAATAAAAATTAATTTTTAATAAAGAACCATAGATTTCTGTATGCTCTCGAATTGTAGAGGCAGTCTACGTCACATCTGACATTGTACATCATGGATATGTCTAAAGGGAATGTTTTCAGTTACTCTAAACAGCTGTTCGTACAGCCATATGACGTTACTAAGCATATGATGTCACCGTTTAAAATTTCGGTCTGAAGAATTGCCAATAATACCCTTTATCACAGATTTTTTCAGTTGATTGCTTAGTGATAACGATAGGCGTGCTCCAAGGACTGTCAGATGGTTCAATCCCTCTATCTCTTATCATTGAAGCGACTTCCTTATTTATGATCGCTTGAAAGGCAGGGTTACGAAGGTTATGCCGCTGTTTATCAGGGGCTTCAAGGTGCTTGAGGCACAGGGAAAAGGCCCAGGACCGTCGGACTCGAAAGGATGGTCGACGATCGTACAAGGATAAGGTCCTAGATTCACTTCATACCTAATACAACGTCGGGAGTCAAGCCAGAGACGAAGTAAACACGCATGTAGTGATCTTCACCCGCTAATGATGCAGGGTAGATCAGATCAGATTAGATTATCATTTGAAATAAGTATAAATGAGAAATGCATGTAAGATGATTATGGCGCGATCTTGTAGTCTTGTAACTGCCAAAGCTGACATGTCCCACACATGTGACATGTGTGTGTGTGTGTGTGTGTGACATGTGACATGTGACATGACATTATAAGGAGAGGAGGCACCTTATAGGACTTAGTGAAGACGATAAAATCTCAGGACAAGTGTTGCCATCTGTCGGATCTAGCGGTGAACTAGGCCTCTGTGACTCCGTCAGGTGTGTCATTTGTCATTAGTGTCATTTGCAACACCAGCGCTATCTGAGGATGGCAGTACCTACTACGTCAATTGGCGGTACGATGTACCGTCTTCATCCTTAACATGGGCGTGCACTATCTACTTTACTATTCGTTCATCTATGGTATGAGGATGTTCTTTGCGGATTAACGTAGTACTCAAATGTACGTATGTTCGTTACGTCCAATTAGCTGGATTACAGGACACGCAAGGTAATTGGTTTGAATTCTACAACGTGTACCATCAACCATTCTCAACTCGACTGGAGAATCATCAGGTTTTATCCTAGCTTCGTTAAAGTACTGACAACCTTATCTTCAATCAGGTTTACTTCAGCACCGGTGTCAACTTTAATGAAAGATCGACAATAGAGCATGGCAGACTGCGTACTGGGTGCTACCCTGCAAAGACGCTGATGAACTTGAGACGCCTTGACCAATTTTCGGAGGTTGTACGGCGTTGGGGCGCTGGGGTCTCAGGGAGCATCCAGATGCCTGAGACCGATTGGCGTTTCCTAGACGACAATTGCAACGAGTAGTTGGGATACCTTCTCCTCTCCTTTTAGAACATCTCAACACCTTGGGGCGTTTACAGTCGCGGAATACATGTCCCTTGGCGTCACAGTTCCAACAAACCACTGTACGAGTCGTGGTTGAAGGAGGTTAGTCGGCGATCGGGCAACTGTCGAGGACTATAGGATCGTTGACGCTGGTATCGACTCGACTAGTTTATTAGATTAGATTATTGAAATGGAAACCATACCACAAGGTAGGTATTTTAAGCCAAGTATGAATGAGGATTGAATGTAAGATGATTGTGGCGCGATCTTGTAGTCTTGTTACTGACTAAGGCTGACATCTTCCATAGACAGGACTGTTAATTAATAGCCCAACAGCCGATGGCAACTAAGGGACCTACAGTTTAACGTGGAATCCGAACCACGGCCTCTGAATTACGAATTGGTCTAATTATGAGGATGGTTTTTGTGGATTAACGTAGTATTCAATAGTGCGGACGTTGATCCATACAACAGAACACCACACCTACCGACCATCGCTCACAACTATCCACAATTCGTGACCTCCAAGTAGCTGGATTACAGAATGACGCCACCATCCCAGTCTGAACGTTTGTGGTCGTTTGTGTTTTTTTCACCCTGCCTCAATGGGTTAGTCTAGATCGGCTTCTGCTGCGGTTGCGCAGTGGCATGAGGCCAACTGTTGACCACCACACGTTTAACAAAGGGCCCCCCTCCCTTACCTTCGTACGCCGTCTCTGGAACCAAAGCCTGGGAATCTGGAGGGAGGACGAAAGATTTTCCTCTCGCGCAAACCTCTTCGTTTTCCTCAGCTCGCTCGAGAAGTCCTGGCGACGAATAACAAACTTTTACTCCGGCCGCACCTCGATCTTCTGGTGGTTACTTAATTCACCTCTGCTAGTCTATAATAGATCTAGTTAGTTATGAAATTTCAAGTTCATTACAGCAAAAAATATAATGGTAGTTTATGTCACACAATCATCATACTCTCATTTCTCGTCCATACTTAGATCAAAATACCTACCTGAATAGGTGGCCATTTCAAAAGGTAATAGTAATAGTAAAGATTAAAGAAGCTGTTCAAAAATTACGGCTCTCATTTGCAACACAAGCAATCACCGCCTCATCGACTCCCGCACTCTTTGCAAAATTCTCGACATTTGGCGGATTGTATAAAAACTTTCCACAACGCGGTATATTAGTTATTCAACCGATTGAACGGGGTATGAATTAACAATGCTCTTTAGGTGACCAAATAGAAATAAATTAACGGGGTTAATATCCGAGAATCTCGCAGGCCATGGCACAGCCCCCTTTTCCAATCTTATTCTCCTCATTGACACAAGACTTGGGGTTTAAAATCTGCAATCTGCTCTAAAGTGTGGTGGAGCCCCATCCATCATGAACTATGAGTTCAAACGATGTTTTAGTAAGATTTAACAACACTTAGTATTCTGTTCTCAACCGTTCTCCATTGAGAACTAGGGGTACGTGGTTGCTAAGAATCCTGCCCCACGCATTTAGGGAAAATACATGTTGGTGACAGAATTAAACTATCGCATGTGGATACTCGTTTGCCAAAATATGGGTGTTCTATAAAATATATAATACAAGATCGTAAAAACGCTGCCTAGTCTATGAATAATTTATTATTTTTTTGAATGTAATTTTTTCACATCATTTTGTTTGACAAAACCCAATACGATGTGAATAGTCCTCTGGAAATAGTGCCTGGACTTTCTGCATTGTAAGAGTGGAGCTGCTGCTCTTTTAAAATATTCCAGATAGTGATCTAAACTGTACACCTAATACTTCAGGAACTTTTCCAGAGTGGTTTGAATGTTCTTCAAGATCCACAGACCACGGTCTTTCCGTTTTTATTAATCGATGAAAAACTTCCAATTTCTTGTAAGCGAGCATGTAGGTAAATAAAGGATTGGTGGTGGAGAATGGCTCTGTTTGAGAAATACTGTGTGCATTACACCATACAAACATAGTAGACAAATAGAAATATATTTATTACTAGCTGACCCAGCGAACTTTGTAACGCCTGACAGTAAATACATGTTAACTTTAAGATTGACCACGTTCTGAAGTCGAATACCATTACGGCTTCATTGTGAAAGGTTATAAAAATATTCTGGGTTGCAGCATAGTGAATAACAATACTGAAACGATAAGACATTTTAATAAAATTCCCACAAAACAAATAAATCTGTGTGGATTGATTAACAATTTTCTACTCCAACCTAAACCCAAACCAAACCTAACTGTAACACGACTTTTTATAGGAAAGATATACAACAGCTGATTATTATAATAAACGAAATATGTATGAACATTATACTTATTTTTTATTTGACCAGACAGAAAATAAAAATATAAATACATAATCCCCCAAAACTGTAAACTATTAACGTGTTGAATAAAGCTGTTCATTTTGTACAGTACATATTTACTTCATAGTTTTACATTAATGAATGATTCAGATGGCATTGGATAGTAAAGCATATTGCTAATGGAAAGTAAACCAATCAGCTGTAGTTAAGAAATCAAATGTTTTCATTGTAGAAAATTTGTAAACAAACTTACTCTCCATAAGGTAAAAATTAGAAATTTAGAACATAAAGTGGAAACTTATGGGGTTTTCAAAAATATTTTCACTAAAACCTTCCCGGACACATAAAGAGCAACATCCTAAAATTTCATGGCGATTGGATGAGTAGTTTGGCAACGCACAAAGGACATACATACACACATTCAATTTTATATATATAGATAATGTAGGCGTCGCAATTTTTCTATCCCATGTTAAATTATCGGCGTTGACTCTACCTTGGATCCTAGATATTTTCTTAACTGTTGGCTTAACTGTTCTGGTCACAGTGATCGACAACTCATATATAAATATGTAGCCACCCCGTTTGTAATCACTCATAGATAATATTTGTTTATTATGTTATTTTTAGAAACTGCTGCTAGACCCGTGGTTATAGAGGGTTAATAATAATTATAATTTAGGTATGAGTAGCTCTATGGGTTGTTCAGTATTTATAGTACCCACATCATAACCTAATGGTCGGTGGCAAAGTCCTATGGATTGGTACTAAGATGTTATATCTTATATTAATAATGCGTAATAATAATATATTGTGATATACAATATAATATTTTGCATTACATTTTATATATATTATCCAGTATATTAAGATAAAAATAAAGCGCTTCAGGTACTTTGTTGAACAGTAAAAAGGTATAGTTACAGCAACGTGGTGGTCACACTGATGTGCATTGCGCGCTATCTCTCGGTGTTGGGCGCAACTAACTGGGTTGTCAATGAGTTTGTAGTTCCGAATACAACTCAAAGGTAGCGCGGGCTGTACTAAAAGGTCTTCTGTTTGTTTGGTTTTATTGAAAAAGTTCAATCATGGCGGTGTTGTTCCTTAGTGTTTTGTGCTCGCAGTGTTAATGAAATTAATTTCATATTTGTGCGGTTTATATCACGTAAATGACGTTTGACTGACATAAACTATGAGTTAGCAGTTACAAGAAGTGCATTTGCACTCTTTGAGGCCTCATGTGCCATACGAGAAGACTGCTCCACAAGACTGAAGACATTGACGATAGCAAAGACTGAGATCAGGTTAGACTAAATTTGTATTAATATATTTTTAAGAGTTCTCCAAACCTATTTTAATACATGTTGATGGTTCCTGAGACATTGTAACTCATACATTGTTCTATTCGGTTGTATTTTGGTTTATTACCATTGTCCTTGGCCAAAAAAGGATTGTTGTTTTGAGCCAAAAGTCAGTTTCTGCAGTGAAATGAGAATAATTATTCTCTTGTCACAGAATTTCAGAAAAAATATTTCTAAATAAGCTATACAAACTTTCTGACAGGTTCCCAATTAAATTCTAGGTTGGATAAGCTGGTGTTACTTCTTGGTAATAAACTAATGTATTATTAGGGTTTAGGTCCTGTGTAGCCTTTAATCTAGTGTTATCATATAAACTAATAAATAGTTTTGCCTGTAATCCAGTTACTTGGAGGTCAGGAATTGTGGATATTTATGAGTGGCTGTTGGTGGATGTGATATTCTCTGGCGTGGATTATTGTACTTTATACTTTTAACTGAAATGGCGACCTACCCAAGTAGGTATTTTAAGCCAAGTATAAATGAGAAATGAATGTAGGATGATTGTGGCGCGATCTTGTAGTCTTGTTACTGACTAAGGCTGACATGTTCCTTAGACAGGACTGTTAATTAGTAGCCCAACAGCCGATGGCAACTAATGGACCTACAGTTTAGCGTGGAATCCGAACCATGGGCTCTGAATTACGAATCGGTCTAATTATAAGGATGGTCTTTGCAGATTAACGCAGTATTCAATAGTGCGGACGTTAATCCACACAAGAGAACACTACATCCACCGACCATCTCTCACAACTATCCACAATTCGTGACATCCGAGTAGCTGGATTACAGGACGTCGCCACCGTCCCAGTCATTTGCGGATGAATGTATGATACATTCATCCGCAAAGACCATCCTCATAATTAGACTAGTGTTTAATTTAGAGGCAAAAGTTGTTCGGATTCCATGTTAAACTGTAGGTCTCTTTGATGCCACTGGCTGCTGGGCTTAATTAACAGTCTAGAAGGTACAGTCAGCCTTACTAACAAGACTACAAGATCACGCCACAATCATATTACACTCATTTCTCATTTATACTTGGCTTAAAATACCTACCTGGGTAGGTTGCCAAAAGGTAATATAGTCTAATTTAATCACATTTAGTCTAGGACTTTTAACATGCCTGTTTAGCTACATTTATGGAATGACAAACTGCTTTGGATCATTAGACCTAAGTACTAGGACTATCGTGTTTATAAGTGTGTTATGTTGGGTCCTTCGGTTCAGTGGTTATCTCACAGTGGGAATAGATTTGTATCAATAATTCGTTTATTTAGATGATTTTTTGTACGGTACATTTTAATATTGTAAATTATAACATTTTAATATTGTAACATTGTGTACGTAGTACTGTATAGTCAGTGAAAGCGTGTTATAATTCAGACTACATTGCTTTGTTTTTTATTTAAACTCAGGAACCTTTTTCCCAATCAGGTACCTTAGACATGTTTGGCTATCATGGTGTGTGGTTTGTGTCGGTATGTGTATTTAAGGCATGCTAAAATATGGACTGTCAATGCAAGTTTTAAGATAGAGGACTCAGCCTACTGCAGTTAATGAGTGTTAAATCAAACTTCTAGTTGTATATAAGTTTCGCCGTTTAGGCCTACACTATAGAACACTATATTACACTATAGAACGTTTTATACTACCTTAGGACATAGTTTCAGGCCTATACAAAATAAAATTTATAATGCCGTAACTTTCTAAACAAGGAAATCCCAGTAATCCAATAGATTTAGATCCAGGACCCTGTTGTAATACAGGGTTTCACAAAAGGTTATCAATACAATATGTTAATTTTTTATATAAATATGCTTATTTACATTAATTAAACTGTTAGATAAATTTAAAGAAGATGGTTTGGTCCAAATATTCATTTTTATGTATGATCTCTCCCCCTCTTACACCCACAAGATTCATGGCTGTATATACAGTGAGAAATATAGAATTTGTTGGACTGCCCATTGTTGTAATACTGACATTCTACTTTGAAGCAGCTGTAGAACATATGAATCATTAAAATATTACTAAACATGATTTCCAGATTAATTTCAAAGCTTTGTAATACAAAATAATAAAATTTCTATTGGAATGATAACTAATAAACAAATAAATTTTAGAAGTGTAAACAGTGAGACATGTTGTCACTATCAGAAGCAGTTGTATTGTTGTGCACGTCAAGTGAACATAATTAGTTCTCCACCAGGGGAGGTTGGTGCAGAAGCACACCAGGGTCCCGGTAATCCGAAATACCTGATGGGCGAAAAGGTTACTGAGTTTCAATTAAAAACAAAGCAATTTAATATGAACCATAACACGTTAATGTACAACACTACGTACACAATAATAATTAAGTGCAATACCGTAACTTACTTTTTGGAACATAAGAATTCAATTGAATGTGTGCCCTGAAAAAATTTTCTTTGGAAGTGACAAAAACCTAGTTTCAAGTTATCAAGCGTAGACAGTTGAATTGACCGCGGAGTCCCGCGAAGCACGCCAATTCTGGCAGACGAAATTAGGGCTGTAAGTCTTCAAAATCACGGTGTAGCTTGAGGCGTCTATAACCTATTCCGCTAAATATCTATTTTTTTTCGCTTGGAACATTATCGGGGGACCCATCCAATTATTGTCTTTTGATGTAACTAAAGAAATCCTGTTAGCCAATGCAAAGTTGTGCCATCGTATACGGATGTAGCAGTACACTGTTGCTGGAGATAGCATAGGACGATGTCTAGCTACACCCTCACCCTTTTTAGACTCGACTCTCATGGTCCGACTCTTTATCATCGCTTTTCGGCGAACTACTTTTCGAACCTTAAGTTCACCTACAGCAATGACTGTGATCACGTAAAAGGTAGGCAGTAGGCCTACAGACGGCACTGTTTTATAATTTTTTTGTGTCAATGTGTGTGTCAAATTTTATATAAGTCCCATAACGGATAGATGTCGCTGCAGGAACACTTGATGCCGCTCAGGCAACAAATGTAGTGGATTAATCTGTATGTGAACTGTGATAAGAAGTTAGTTAGTTGGTCTAAATACTTTTAGCACTGCATTTCCGGACAACCTGAACAACATGGCAACCCGAACAGGGTTTAGTCCCAATTTGTTCAGATTACTGGGACTGATGTATCAAGTGTGAAGTGTCTGAAGAGCTGGAGACCCAAAATTTCCTAGAAATCCAGGGCCTGGCAGGGTTGGGACTCAATAATTTTGTGTGGTCAGTCAACCGAACCCATCCTATTCTTCATATCTTACTCCTATTATAATAGGTCCACTGCAGGCAAGTCGATAAAGCGACTAAGGCGATAAGGCTAGTCGATAAAGTGGTGTCTAGTGCAAGGTTGACGTGTGTTCCGACATGATTACAAACATACCAATACCAACACAAGTTGGTATCTAGTTGTGGGTTGGGATAAGATCCTGACCTCCAAATCAACAACAACAAAACAGCTGTGCAAATTTATTTGTTCTATGTAAACTCTTAAGGTCATTCCACACCGTACATAGATGGAGTATCATAGTAGGTGGATAGTAGTTTCTTAAGATCACTTCTCATTTTATCAAATGAGGGAATCGAATTGTGTGTGGCGGTGATGTATGGCTGTGCCGTGTGAACTGCATGAATATGGGGAGCGATCTATTGAAATTTGCTGGTGTAAAATAGCCATTATATGGATTTTATGATCCTTAGTGTTTATAGCCCATTTCATATCAATATAAAAAAATAAAAAAGTTTTAATAAAAACTTTAGATTTCTATTAGATTCCCTAGTGTAAACCCTCTTTCAGGCCCAAGCCAAAATATAAGCCATACTCATGTAAGGAAAAACTCATTTGGCGTATTTGCCAGACTCTTTACTATTTTATTGAAGAAAAAAATCATAAGGCATCAGGAGGTCTTCTTAAATGGGTCCATAATATGGAGTACCACAGAATAATTTTATAAATATTTTTCTTTTATTCAAAAGAGGTTCTGGTAAAAACTAAAAATACTTTTAGTCTTGTTGGATATTAGCTATTTATTTAATTACTAGCTGACCCGGCGAACTTCGTACCGATAATAATAAACATTTGATTTTAAATCATAAAACATAGTCACAAAACTTCCCTCTGAGAAATATTATATTCACACAGTAATTAGATACCATTGAGTACTTACTATTTTATGCTTGCTTCTTTGGCTTGCTCATTGGTTCAAGTAAAAACAGCTGCTGTTTCTATCTTAAAAGGTAAGATACATATGTTGGGATCCAAAACAAAATTATTTCTCCATAAGATTAACATGGAAACTTTGAAGGTGTATAGGGTAGAGATTTATGGGAAAATCGTCACAACAACTATTAGACTTTCCTATATTAGGCCTAAAGAACCAGTATACCAAATTTCAGCCTCCTAGGTAATCGGGAAGTGGGAGAATTAGTGATGAGTGAGTGAGTGAGGGCTTTGAATTTTTTTATTTAATTATTTGGACCTTTCATTCCGCTTCAAGTGTTTTAGAAGGAAAATTCCAAATAATTAAATAAATAATTATAAATCCTTCCCTATTATGAATTCTAAAAATTCAGAATTTAGTTCTTGAAACCTTACTTAATGGAGTCAACAACCGACAACAATAAGGTGCTCGTCTATTGGGAAGACAAAAGTTTCAGCTGAGGTACAAGGTGCAGAGGGATGTACAACAATTGGGCACCTCCTAGACTTGGCAACAGATTAGTAGCTTATTGACACGTGGTTAAAAACCGTATTAAGTTTCAGTGGTCAAGTAGGTAATTTATGGAAAGGATAAAGTACATACCAGGTTTGTAATCCTGTAACATAATTAATTTTTTAAGGATCTAAGAAACAACTATTAATGTTCTGGCTTTAGATTTGCCTAGGAATTCAGTTTGGAAGGATATCCTGATGAAAATTCTTTAATTTAGAAAAGATAAACTTTTGGACCTTCTTTTGAATATCTTCCTGGGATTTTAGTTTTTCATATAAGATTTAAGTTTGGATATAAGTTCATGATTAAGAGGATATGAAAACTATTTGTGGGAGAATCCGGCAAACTTTCCTTTCAGTTTTATAGAGAAGCTTGAATTTAACATCTTAGTCAGGAGGGTTTTAAGCTTTTTTTTAAGGAGATCCTGTTTAAAATTTCATACATTGATTTATATAGCTTTTATTTTGTATGAACTCCTGTCCACTAATGTGACTTCTTTATAAGTCTTCCTTTTCAAGGTCTCAATAAAAGAAACATAATTTTGAATTCAAACAGATATGCAACATTTTCTCAAAAATAGACAACACATTCTAATAACAAAAATATTTATACTGTTGGTATGTTTAAATAAGCTTTGATAATTCATGAACCGGAGATAATTCATGTAAATATTGGGTGAGTTACACTAGATATGTGGGAGCTAATGCAATGATCTATTCTAGTTTGAGAATAGAATGGAATGGTTGCACATTATTGACAAGTAAAGTTTTTTGTTTTATTTAATATATTTTGTATTATTTTCCTATATCCTCAGTGATAAATGTAATCAATCTGTCCTCTAGATAATAAAGGATTGTAATCATCAAATAAAGCACTGAAATACAATAATTGTAATTGTAACAGTTGTCAAAACACAAAATATTGAACAAAAATATGGAAGTGATTAATTCAAAGAGCATGGAATCAAATTTTGCTTTTCTCATAGGAGCATTCTCAATACGATACGATATTTTTTAGACCTGCTTCTAAATGCATGGTCTAGTTAAGAAATCTTACAGAATACTTCACACATTTCACGTTAAATTACCCAGTTAACATCTCATACACTTAATGCTATGTGTTTCTATTGAAATACACTTTTGCTTTGATCCAATGTTGAAACTTCACATCATAAGGGGTTTTTCGAACAACTACAAACCAGCGGATATTTACAAAGAAAAGGAAACAATATTAATAGTTCTTATATCTTTTTTTATCCATTAGTAGCATGTTTATCAAAATTATTGCATTTATAATAGTACAGAACAGATGCAGTACTCTTAGATATATCTTGTTAAAATTAAAAGTCACTGATATCATTTACCCACCCAAAAATTCATCGCAAGAAACGGTTTGGAATTTTAAAACAAATACAGTGTCATGGTCAAATATTGCCTTATAAGTTATGCTAATTTTTAGCCTTTGGAAATAATTTTCTAGTCTCTATTGTTGTGAATTTTATTTTCCACCTTTACATGTAAACCTCATTCTAATATGCTATGTGAATAAAATGTTTGTTTCTGGTACATTTGTTCGTTTTGATTGTATGAGTGTATTTCAGTATTAAAGTTATTTACAAATTAGAGTATCTCTGAAATAACTTTTGCCTAGCAATTTTCTATTTAAATTATTGAAGTTTGTACGTTTAATTGTACCGTTCTATATCTTACTGTATGGAATTTTCTGTAAAAATGAAACAATAGGCCTACTCCTACGGCAGCAGACCTGCACACTCAGCGAATTTCTATCCATTTTTGAATTATTTAAGATTATGGAAACTACACTTGATCATATGCTAAGTAATAGACCATGTGATATCACAGTAGGCCTTTAAAATAAGGAAATTATTTCAATTTAACTATATTCCTTAGGGCATGAAGGAAGGGAGGAGGTATGTTTTCTCCCAAAAGAAATATTAAAAATAAAATACTACTGTAGTATAGTTTCATATACATTAGTAGTTATTGACATATTATATACATTGACAGGAGCGGTGGCGTCGTCCTAGAGGCCTAATCCAGCTACTTGGAGGTCACGAATTGTGGATAGTTGTGACCAATGGTCGGTGGATGTGGTGTTCTCTTGTGTGGATTAACGTCCGCACTAATGAATACTACGTTAATCCGCAAATAACATAATTTTAACAGTTCGTAATTCTGTGGCCCTGGTACGGATTCCACGTTAAACTGTAGGTCCCATAAATGTCAGCCTTAGTCAGTAACAGGACTACAAGATCGCGCCACAATCATCCTACACTCGTTTCTCATTCATTCTTGGCTTAGAATATCTTTGTGGTACGGTCGTTATTTCAATAATCTAGTCTATTAGTTTTATCAAAATAGTTAAACTAATTTGTAGGATATACATTTTAATAAGATTAACATAATAGCTGCAAATTTACTGGGGTTTCCAGTTTCAATATCTCAGTAATCGCTTAAATTTTTTAAGCGATTACTTTTTAAGCAAAAATTAAAAAAACAGCACTAAATTGTTTTTTTTCTGATTCCAATGGTGCTATGAAAAATTTGATTTCTAAAAAATTTTAATTAAAATCCCTGGGGTACAACGCCTCATCCGGTTTGACCATTTAACTATATTTCGAACTAGATAGAACAATTGCATATTTATATGTCTTCGAGTCTCATGATGGATGGTGGCGTCATCCAGCTATTTGGAGGTCACGAATTGTGGAAAGTTATGAGCGATGGTCGGTGGGTGTAGTGTTCTCTTTTGTGAATTAACGTCTGCACTATTGAATACTGCGTTAATCCACAAAGACCATCCTCATAATTAGATTAATTCGTATCCTTAGTTGCCATCGGTTGTTGGGCTATTAACAGTCCTGTCTAAGGAACATGTCAGCCTTAGTCAGTAACAAGACTACAATATCGCGCCACAATCATCTTACACACATTTCTCATTCATACTTGGCTTAAAATACTACTTTGGTCGTCATTTCAATAATCTAATCTAATCTATTCGAGTTTTTCTTTACGATAGCCATTGTGATTACAGACATGTATAGATTATCTAACGAACGGTGTTTTTGGCAACTAGGGTCCTTAAAACGAAAGAAACTTGGTCCCGTGTGTTGGCCTTGTCATGACGAACTCAGTATTAGCTCTACGAATTTCTCCATGAAATTCACGAATAATGACGACGATATTGATGAATGCGCATCTAATAAACTTTAGAGTGAGCTATTCATCCAGCTCAATCCGTCTCTTCTCGTGGGACGTGGGATCTAGGAAAGGCAGGGTCCGGCCGAGGTGTCAACTTAATTATTCCCTTGTTCCTAGGTCAAAGCCTCCATTAGAACTAATTCAATTTTTCCGAGTGACTGGTAATTGGGTCAGTTAGTACGGTGTCATATTGTCACGTGTCAGTCACAGCAAACTCCGACCAATTACCTCAAGGCACGATTTATCTGTTTAAAATATATTTATTGTATACTAGCTAAAGTACCCGTCCTTCTAATGGATAAAAAAGGTTTGAGAGAGGTTACCTTTTCTCTTCGGCATGAAATAAATATTCTAAAACATGGGAATTTGATTAAGAAAAATTGCTTTTTTGAGGTAAAATACTATTCACATTAAAAAGGTATTTACCAGTAGTATTTTATACTAAACACGATCTCAACAATCCTTAAACACGAGTGTCTACAACATGACAACTTAATAATAAGTAATACTGGGAAAGAATAAAAAATAACGAAATAGAGACATCGGGAGGAAACTTAAAATCTACCAATTTCGGCAAAGTTAATTTCGATACGGTAGTTTATCTGTAAAAATGTTTGTATTTACTTCCCTGTGGGAAATAGGTTAGATCATGAATATGTCTAAAGGTAATGTTTTTACTTCATCTAAACAGCTGTTCTAATTCTTTTATATTAAGTCGATACAATAGCTCTAGTGGTTTCTATGGAAACCTGTTACATATTTTCAATCTTAAAAGTCGCCAACACCGCCTCCCCCCCAGAGCTAAGTCATATCCATGTAAAAATGAACTTTCTTTCTTCTTATTCCTAGACTATAAAAAGTACTGTAAACATTGATGGTGAAATTAGAAAATTAACATTGAACACCGAGGACATATACAGCAACTGTGTCTTCCGCTTCCCGAACTGTCAAATTTTAGTGCCCACAGCTGTTGACATTCAAATAATTTTATATTTTCGTTCTTTAAAAATGTAAACATTGAAACCCAGGACGTTCACAGGGCGTAGCCCGAGGGCATTTTATGGAAATGAATATGCCTATGAGTTTGACATATACCTTTGTGTGAAATTTCTAAACTGTCGGTTCAGTATTTTTCGCATTTAGTTTCCACAACAAACAAATCAACATACAGAAACCACCTCTTCTTTATGATATAGATATATTTTATAACTGAATGTGATGTCTAGTCTGTAACACCAGGTAGGCCTACCTTACGTAATATCATAAACTATCAGATCTACTATAATAATTTACGTATATCTGGTATGTACCTTAAATCCAGATAATGTTTGTGTAGCATTGGTACAAAATGACAATGTCCGGGGTACTTACGACAACCTTACCTTTCCTTACAATTGCCTTGGTAAGTTTAAGCACACTATAGATATTTAGTCTTCAAGAAAGCGTTAAGTAAGTGTGTTGGGCTTACTTACACCTTGGTGTCTGCCAGTCAAAACTGCTTTCGAAATCCAATGTGTCAGAAGTTACATGTGTGCGTCTAAACTACAATTTTTTAATTTTGGACTGCAAAACAGAAAACTCAGTAAATTAAAAATGCGACTGTAAACGTGCCGTACTGGGTACGAACTTGCTTTTGATACTTTTGATGCAATCCTTGGTTCTGCGACATCGTCCATCCGATCCTCTCCAGAATGAGCGTTTCCGCCTTGAAGAGTTACATGAGTAAGAAGCTGGAAGAGAAGGCTGGAAAAGCTTGGGGCTGAAGATCATCGCAAACGCGTGCTTCAGTCCGACGAAGTTCTGGGTGACTATGGAGAGAAGAATGTCAGGTTGCTGTGGCAACACCCTCTGGACGTGTCCAGGTACAACTTGATCCGAGGGATGTTGCCCAAGGCGATCGACATCCTCGGCGAGAACTGCTCCGAGGAGGAACACCCGTTCAAGAAGAAACGATTAGACGACAAAATAGACCTTGATGCTGGAGGGTATTAAAAATACTTTTATAGTAAGAGTTTTATAGTAGAACTTAAGAGGGACGCCTTCAGTTTCCCCAATACTAGAAACGCCCGGGATTTGAAATTGCCTACCCTCCACTGAAGGAGTAAGGTAAATCCTAAGCTCTACGAACGACGCTACACCGCTCAAGTCCATGCTCGAGCTTGTGATAAGGACGCCAAAGGACAAAGACTACTCCAGCTACTTGGAGGTCACGAATTGTGGATAGTTGTGAGAGATGGTCGGTGGATGTAGTGTTCTTTTGTGTGGAGTAACGTCCGCTATTGAATACTACGTTAATCCACAAAGAGTATCCTCATTATTAGACAATTAGATTACCATTTGAAATGGCGACCTACCCAGGTAGGTATTTTAAGCCAAGTATGAATGAGGAATGATTGTGGCGCGATCTTGTAGTCTTGTTACTGACTAAGGCTGACATGTTCCTTAGACAGGACTGCTAATTAATAGCCCAACAGTCAATGGCAACTAAGGGACCTACAGTTTAACGTGGAATCCGAACCACGGCCTCTGAATTACGAATTGGTCTAATTATGAGGATCGTATTTGTGGATTAAAGTAGTATTCAACAGTGCGGACAATTCAATTCGTAATTCAGAGATCGTGGTTCGGATTCCACGTTAAACTGTTGGTCACTTTGTAGTTAGGCTATTAATAAACACTCCTGTCTAAGGAACATGTCGTCCTTAGTCAGTAACAAGACGTCAAGATCGCGACACAATCATCTTACACTCAATCCTCATTGATACTTGGCTTAAAATACCTACATTGTATCTAATCTAGTCATCCCAAATAACTCCTATATAAAAGGAAATTCATTTTGCTTGCAGGAACGCTGCTTCGGGCGTATTTTTTTATATTATATCAGTTTTTAAGACCTTTTAATGTAACTCTAATCCGCGATTCTCGTAGTAAAAACGTTTCTATATAAATTGATCGCGTTTTTAAAGGTAAACTGTAACGTTTAAACAATGGCGCCAGGACATGGACAGCAACAATGCGGAAAATAACTGTGAGTGGGTCAGGAATGTTGAGGTGGAGTATTATTAATATTGATAGGGGACAATGGACATATACATCAATAGCACGAATTTGGCCTTAAGTAACGCAATAACACAGAGCGATGCGGGCTGGCCATTACACACTCCCGACGCTACACGTCTGTGAGTTGTCAAATACCGAATAAAACTATCATATTGTTTGAAGTTTATCTAATTATGATTTAATAACATATTTTTTCAAAAATAATCATTCGATTTCTGAAAATAACTAAAGAAACAAAGTTCAATAAATTGTTAGAATTTTAAGGGGGGAACCTCCCCACCCCCGATAATACCAAGCTTTTTGAGTAGGTGATGTGACCTTCGCTGCATACCAGGTTTCACGGAATGTTGGTTTATAATATTTTCATAACAGAAAACTATGCGTTGTAGAAGTATACAGTGTACGTCATATCACGCAAGAGAACCGACTAAATGTTTGGTTGAAGGGAGAAATTATGTGTCATTCCACTGATACTGTTTATGAACAACTTTGTTTTTTACGATAGAAGTATATTACTGTTCAGTGATTGTGAAATAATCTTTAACTATACAAAACATGTTACTCTCTCACCAGTAAGTAAGTAATGGCCGGAGATTAATAGTTGTTTTCCACATCTGAATGTGACTCATGTTAAACTAAACAGAATTGGTAGTAGTCTGTAATGTAGCTGTTCCACAAGATGTCACAAATATTTAACCACGCCCTTTGTGGTCTTGTGTTCTTATCCATATTACTTTTACTTTACCTTTTAGCGAATTTCCCATAGGGAAGAAGAGGTCTCATGGTAAGACTTAAGCCCGGGACCATGTTATTTTTTCGCGTCAGTGTGTTGTCTGTTAACACGATAACTCTCGTAAAAATGGTCCGATCGAGACCAAATTTGGTAGAGACGTGTATTCCTACAAATGCTCGGACGAGTTCGTAAACCAGACATATCGGTCAATGGGAACGGGTAGTTTGGGGGGGTTTTGTACCCCAAAATGGGGTTTTTTGCGTTTTTCACATGTAATTTTTTAAAAATTCTAATTTTATATTTCACCATTGGAATCAGCTTAAAAAACTACACAATTAAGTTCCTTAAAGTTTTTCTCTGTCTCCAACGGTTACCGAGATATTAAAAAATCTAAACACAGTACGTTGTATTGTGGGGCTCCAATGTTAATCTTATGGAGGATAGGGAAAAATTAATATTTCCCATATTAATCAATATTTTTGGATAAAACTTGATATTTAGCTTCATGTGGTTGAGATCTATCCATTTATGCTTAAAAATCATAGTTTATGTGTTTATCATGGCAGCAAACCTGCATACTCTTTTCCCATATTAATCATATAGGGAATAGGCAAACTCCTTTATTTATGGACAGATGTTGATGAAAGTTGGTATAAATGTCAAGATAAAAATTATTTATGGTAGAAATTACTACTTTCAGTGTTCCTCACAGCAGCTAACCTGCACACTCTTTCCCATGTTAATTTTATGGAGAACAGGCAAATAACTCTCATGTTTATGGACAGATTTTTATAAAACTTGTCATATTATTATATAGTTGATTTGGAAATTGGCTGAGTACGCAGGTCTGCTGCGACGGGGGTATTAGTATTATTACTATAGTTCAATTACTTAGAACTGATTGGTCTTAGGTATAAATAACGTAATCATCTTATGTTGCCTATCAGATAGCACCAAGTGGAAGTTATCACACTTAGCAAACCGCTGGTCCCAAGAATGGTCAATAGTAAATAGTCAATAATCGAGTTTACTTAATGAATCAGTCAATCCAACTCCGCCACTTAAGAATGTTGGATGTTGGAAACAAGTTCTGTTCTTATTGTGACTGATTGAAAGTGTTAATTCTCTGTTTAATATATTTGACTGTTCTTCGCCGCGGTAAGTGATACACCTCTACTTGTAACGTTCAAGATATAATCGGTTGACAATCAAAGTAACTGTGTCGTTGTCTCATTGGAATGTTCGAACCAGCTTCTTGAACGGTTGTTGGCCATCACCGTGGCTGTATAAAGTAACATAACGTACGCAAACATAACTGTTTAAGGCAACGACAAGTTTTGGATAAACGTGTTTGTAAATGCACAGTTTTTTAGGTTTTCTGTGACTTTCGGAATCTTAGCGAATTTCCCACAGGGAAGAAGATATTACCGTAGGTCTGATGGCAAGACAAGCCCAGTACTATGTTTTATTCGTTTTTGGTCCCCAGGCCAAAAACAAAAATTGTCCTTAAAATCATATATATATCAGGAAATTGGAAATATTAATGTTACTATATTTCGCTTTCCACGCCTTCAGGTGACAATAATAAATGTTTGTATTTACTTCCCTATGGGAAATAGGTTGGATCATGGATGTGTCTAAAAGAAATGTTTTCAGTTTATCTGAACAGTATTCTTATTCTTTTATATTTAAAATTCTATACAATAGCTCTGGTAGTTTCTATGGAAACCTGTTACATATTTTCCATCTTAAAAATCGTCAACACCCCCCAGAGCTAAGACATATCCATGTCAAAACCATTTGGTGTGCATGTTCCATGTATCTTAATTCTTGCTTAGTGGTATATTCTTTTAATTGGCGTATTGGTTTGACTTGGTACAAATTTTTTAAACATTCCTTGTGTTCATTTCCATGTTGTACTAGTGGTTGTTGTATTTTGTTGTGTTTAAAAGCAAATTCGTGTCCTATGATTCTTGTTCTCAGTGTGTTAATTTTTGGAACCAATGTTTTTTAGAATATTTGTTATGTGTTTATCATGACAGCTAACCTGCATACTCTTTTCCCACGTTAATCATATAGAAAATAGGCAAACTCCTTTATCTATGGACAGATGTTGATGAAACTTGGCAGAAATGGTCAAAATAAAAATGGTTTACGCTAGAAACTCCTACCTTTAGTATTCCTCACAGCAGCAAACCTGCATACTCTCTCCCAAGTTATTCCTTTGGAGAATAGGCAAATAACTCATATATTATTATTATATTATTGATTTGGAAATTCGCCGAGTACGCAGTTCTGCTGCGACAGGGGTATTCAACGTTTTGATGGGGAACGGTCCAAACCCCGGCCTTGTTACTACCTAACGTTAACCTGTTGCTAGGAAGTACTGTGTCATTAGTTAATAGCCCAATAACAGCCCTAACAATAGCCCAGTGTTCTAGATCCAAAAGTATACGTACCTAGGGATTTATAGTGTTAGACTATCTATCCTTTGCCATTTGACTCTTCTTGGTATTTAAACCTAATTTTGTAAATTTAAAGACTTTCTTGCTATACTTTAGATCAATTTGCTGTTTGATATTTCATTGAAAAGTGTCGAGAAATAATGGTTTTGGTGCTTTTCTGTGATATACGATAGTTTTATTATCTGTAATACTCTGAACATTAAACACCCTTCACGGCTTTTAAGAAGGTTTAATCGTGAAAAATACCTTCACTATGTTAGTATGTTAAAAAATACTGTTAAATATGTTAATGTGATAAAGTCTACGTTTAATGAACATTATTAATAATGTCTAATTTTTGTCTTCATTAGAAAAATATTTTATGCTAAAATAGTTGTTCTAAATTGAGAACTAAATAAATAATTAAACAGTAACAATATTTCTGGTAAATAATAATTATTAAGGATTTAACGCCGGTATTTTGTCCTATAATTAGACCGCACCAAAAGCATATTACTGCTCGAGGTGTGTTGTTGAGTATAACCAAAAGTAAACTGTTTTATGTATTTGATATTCGATGAAGTTGTGCAGTGGGAAACTGGGCAGGTTTTCGACATTGGTTTCTTTATTTTTCATTTTTCTGACAGAGATACAGCACCCCGCACAAAAGATTACATCCAGTATTATCATGACTATTATTAGAGATTTTTTCCGTTGAAAAGTTAACTATTTTCTATGAAATCTTAAAAAAATCAAACAAAGTGTAGTACGAAAACGTACCCTGTCGCCGCTGCAGCATTCTATCACACAAGGGTAAGGTTTCAGGAAGGTAGAACACAATAATTATATACACAGTTGAATATTAAATGAAAGTTACATTTTTTACATATTACACTTATTTTACGATTCTGTTTATACTTATGTTTTTATTTTACCTTACCTCTTCCTTATATTTTATATTCTATACATATAAACTACCCCTATAAGCTATTAATTCGTTGAAGCTCCAAAACGTGTCTACCCTTCCTCATGAATCTCACAGAATTACCCTGTGGTATTGTAGTTGTAGATTGACACAGACTTGTGATGCTCTAATTACGGGTTAGAAGTTCGAACAATGTACTCCGATGACCTTCTTTTTTTGGGCAGGTGGTAACTCTTTATGAGTACCCCCGCTCCTGCGAGGGTTATGTGGAGACTCCACCGTTAAGCGGTGTTTACCCAAACTAAACCCACCTTCCCCCATCCGTCCAGACGTGTATGCGCAACTTACATACGGGCGAAAGGACTTCATTTGAGCGAACCACAGCATTAGCGTTTACCGCTGTAGCTGCTGGATTACCTCTTGGAATGGCTAAAACAATCAAATCAGAACAGGGCCGGAGCAAGTGAAATATCAGATGTTAATCAAAATATAATAAACACAAACTTAAATTAAGAAGATTCAACACATTGCTGTGACAGGCTTTGGCTGGGCAGGTCATGCTGTTCCTACGGCGGATCATCCAGGATGGCGATGGGCCTGGGCCTCCAGACCTCTGCGACATCATGCCGTGTACAGAGTTCCCTGATGTGCTCTAGGCTGGACTCGGCTGCTTTCTGAAACAGTCCATAGGCTTTTGTTCTGTTAAATAGGTCAAGAGTTGGGACTCCCAACGTCCCCATAATTACAGAGTTCCTGACGAACCACTCCGATGACCATACTACAGGTCTTTGTAGTCGGTAAAACAGTGCAACACTTCCACGCCCTGGCCTGGACAGTGGACAGGTGTGGCAGTTCACACCTCTGCTGATCAAGTTCCAACTTTGTCCGGTAGTCAGCTCTGCTCTCGCACGACTGCAGTCGGCATGCAGTGTTGTCACTTCTAGGGATATGTCCCGTTTCTAGGGACATTTTTGACCTTAAAGGGATTTTCTAGTGACATAATATATTCTAGGGATTTCTAGGGACATAACCTTGATGAATCCAAAATAGGGAATTTCATTGATTATGGGTTAGTTCAGGTCAAATAAAAAAATAATTATGAATCAGCTGAACTTCCAAACAGTATTATTTAATTATTCAAAGTTTATTCACTGAAATTCTGTTGTCAATAATTAATGAAATATATATACCTATTTAATATAATAATTACTTCTAACCAAACAAAGTTAAGTTACAAAAGAGAGTTATAAAACTATTCTATGTTAACCTTTAACTGACTCATACCTTTGAATTTGTAAAATACATTTATTTAATAGAAACTTATATGGGCCTACCTAAACTAAAAACATTTGGTACATGAGTTAAAATTACTTAAGTAGATTTTATGTAATATAAAGTAATATAATGTTTAATATTAAATAAGATATCTAAGAAAATATTTTTAAAAAATGTCATAAAATATTATTAATATTTTTATGCAGACAGATAATTAAATTTAGTTTGTAGCATGCATTATACCCACAAACGTATTACTCCTTGTATAAACTTAGAAATTACTGTAACTGAACGAAATGAAGTCTCAACAATTGTTACGTCCAATTACAAAATATAAACAGCAACAATACTGGGTGCCTTCAAGTGTGGACACTAATATTTTAAGTGTATAGATATGTAAAACCAAAAATCTATTTGATATAATTATCATTAATGATAATAATTTAACAAAATTACTGAAATTGTGGGTTTAGGGATTTCTAGGGACAAAAATGTGGGTTCTAGGGTTTTTTTGGCTTGATGTTGGTAACAACACTGTTCGAAGCAGTTCTTAACTTCTCCGGTAGACAGCGTCGCGGTTGTGGTCGATAACTCAGCACGACACGTAGCAGTTCCCGGCGTTTCCGATAGGTAGCGCTGCGAGTTGCTCACGACTACCGCGTCCGGCCGTCCCCGCCACCCATGACCTTGCATCACCAACTTGTTTGTTTATCTCTGCCGCTTGCAACACTGCAGCCATGCAACTGTGTATTCAGCCGAATAAACTAGAACCTTTGCCAGCGCTGACCACTTGACGACGACGGGTAATTTCAAACTCTAATGCTCTCCGCTGCAAACACTTTTACACATGACGGGTCTTATAAATAGCAGCTCCAGTCGTGCATTTTGAGTTCTTTGCTTGTTACGTGCAACTATGTTTGTGTTTGGTATGAATACAAAGTAACCTGCTTTGTGAGATGTATATAATTTTTTACATGGAACCTGAGAGTCTTAACATGGCGATCTAAACTAAAGTTTTCATTACAGTCATATATTGTGATATTGAATTTGTGTAGTTTTTCGAATTACGTAAATTAGCACCACTATTTGATGTAGATATATTCCGCTATGGAGTACTTTACTACTTTAGATTCCTACGATCTCGGAAGTACGCAGACTAAATTTTCTACATTCTTAAGACATCGGAGGCTATAAGCAAATATCTAGCACAGTATAAACGTAATCTCTAGTTTAGTCTGGATTACATATATTATACGATAGTCAAACTCAGATTTTTTTATTGATATTTTGCCAATACGTTAAACATCCTTGTGAATTTTAGTGCCATTCTGTTGTCCTTTTTTGAAATCTTTGGAAATTTAACTACCCTAGCTACGTCATTAATAGGTTTTGTAAATTATAAACAATACGTATTCCAGGTCAAAAGCATATCTCCAAAATATAAATAATGGAAATAAACATTAAATTGATAAATCCCAGGGTTGACTTACGAAATAGCTATTTGTGCAACAAGGTAATAAAGTGAAACCTTTAGTCCACGAAGGAAACTGTTGTCAACGAAAATTTCCTTGGAGGCAAAGAGTACTTTAAGCCCATGATGCTTGCAACATTTTTCCCCATCCTATACAAATAACAATAGCTTTAAGTTAATGATATATTATTTAACTAGTCCTATGTACCTTCATATAAATCTTTGTTCCAAGATGCTGCGTTTCAGTGATGTAAAAAGTAGACTATGAAACAAATTATAACAATTCTATTCACAATTAAAAAATAAATTTGTCAACAACACAATGGCCCTCTAGCAGAAGAACGCAAAAAACAGTTCTGCCACCACAATAGTGTGGTACTCAATTTTCACTATATCTCTTTGATGTACGGAGTGTTTCCAGATCCTTTCAATGTATGGAATTACTTTTCGTCCCTTGGTACTAAAATGTCAAGAAGGTCCCATCGCATGTGAAAAGTAGTACTTTAATACTCTTATTTCAGAGAGTAAATCCCTTTGCATGGTAGTTGAGTATGAGAAAAGTAATTTCAATAAGAAATCTTTTAAAAATGAATATTGCGAAAAAACTAATACACTCACGTCAATCCGATAGGATTAATAGGTATAAAAACTGAAAGACGATTGTGGTGAATTTCTTTACCGAATCTTACACACAAATATTGTTCATATTTTACTGAATTTTTCCCGAACATAAACAACTTTAGAGATACCCAGAAAGTTTACATTTCCGCGGCACACGCTTTATTCACTTAATCATTAAGAGTCTGCATCAGTGGTAGGTATCTTGCATTTTAGTGTCATAAGGGCAATGTTAAATTCTGGCGGAACATACCTTCACTTTGGCGTGTGTAGTGGCGTTAATTATCAAAGTATCAATGTAAAACTTTGGAAGTGCATTGATGAGATGTGGCTCAAGGGCATGACCTTTTCAATATGTTCAAAAATTGAACTTGATATAAAAACAAAAATCCAGGAATATTTTGTTTTTGAATATTTTGTTTGTTTGTTTTGTTTTTGTATCAAGTTAAATTTTTTAACATATTGAACATATTGAAAAGGTCATGGCCCTTGAGCCACATCTCATCAATGTACTTCCAAAGTTTTACATCGATACTTTGATAATTAACGCCACTACAGACGCCAAAGTGAAGGTATGTTCCGCCAGAATTTAACATTGCTCTTACGGGACTAAAATCCAAGATGGCCACCACTGATGCAGACTCTTAAGTAATAGGTTTCGTAAAAAAGCACATTTATTTGATAGTTTGTAGTGGTATTATATTACTTTAATATATTTTTGTAAACAAGTATAACAAATAGAGGCTCGACTGAACGGCATTGGTAGGTTGCGCTGCGGCTACACTAGTGCCGTCCGTACTGTCGTAGTGTCAAGTGTAGTGTCGTCTCCCGCGACAAAAAGGCTATAAAAATCTCAAACTTCGTTTGACGGAGCTGTTTGGTCCAATAAAACTCACCTTTACGACCACTGTCGAAACTCTGTGCGTTAACCATACATTAAGCTAGAGATTTCACTTAAATAGAGCAGCTAAAGCGTAAATTGTTCTCTAATGACGACATTAATGCCTACTAAATGTTCTCCAGAGGGCCGTAATATGTTCAGTTTAGGTGACAACGTTATCATTAAGCAGAGCGATTCTTGCCTTTTTCCCTAATAAAACTTTTCAGCTAATTAAACAAGATAAAATTGCAAATTTCCGGTGTTAAATGCGATTTGATCGCGATTCCGATAGAAAGTGTCTATCAACGGTGGTTTGATGGCTAAAAAACTCTATAAATTTCTTTGACGACGAGAGTTAACGTCTTTTTAGGACTATGTGGTAGGGCAGTGACTGCCCTACGTGGCGACCAGCCTGGACGAATCACCCCGTCACTATTTGATCAGCGAAATATTGATTTGATGACCTTAGGTTCAGCTACGTATCGAAACGATCAATATTAAAGGAGTAGATCATCTTGTCATGGCCAGCTTGTTACCAAAAGTCGCCGCTTAAAATCTAGATATAGACTGCATTCGTCCGGTTATCTCAGTTAATCAGAATAAGATATATTTATCAATCAATCTATGAAATAAAGTAAAAAACATTTATCTCTATATATATAAAATTGAATGTATGTATGTATGTCCTTTATGCGTTGCCAAACTACTCATCCGATCACCATGAAATTTTAGGAATTTGCTCTACATGTGTCCGGGAAGGTTTTAGTGAAAAAATATTTTCGAAAACCCCATAAGTTTCCATTTTATGGCGTTTTAAATTTCTAATGTTAACCTTATGGAGAGTAAGTTTGTTTACAAATTGTCTACAATGAAAACATTTGATTTCTTAGCTACAGCTGATTGGTTTACTTTCCATTAGCAATATGCTTTACTATCCAATGCCATCTGAATCATTCATTAATGTAAAACTATGAAGTAAATGTGTACTGTAAAAAATAAACAGCTTTATTCACCACATTAATAGTTTACGGTTTTGGGGATTATGTATTCTTATTTTCATTTTCTGTCTGATTAAAATCAATAATATAAACATTTTAATTATCATATAAAGACAATTAAAATGTTTATATTATTACGTTTATTATAATAATCAGCTGTTGTATATCTTTCCTATAAAAGCCGCATTACAGTTAGGTTTGTTTTGGGTTTGGATTCGATTTGAAAATTGTGAATTAATCCACTCAGATTCATTTGTTTTAAGAGAATGTTATTAATATTTCTTATCGTTTCAGTATTTTTATTCCCTAAGCCGCGACCCAGAATATATAACCTTTCACAATGAAACCTTAATACCATTCGACTTCAGAACATGGACAATCTTAAAGTTAACATGAATTTATTGTCAGGCGTTACGAAGTTCGCCGGGTCAGCTAGTTACCTTTAAATAATACATTTTTACAGGAAGCAGTGTGAAATAACTCCAAAAATTAGTCCCGCATAGGTCATTAATGACCTATGCGCGGGACGAGTTCTTAAGTTTATAGCTTCGTTCACTACGAATTAAGCAGGATTAAGCATAATAAGTAGGCTACATGTTACAAAAAGAATGGAAGACCTAAATTGAGTAGTACAGCTACAAATTATTAAAAAGTTATTTGTAAAATTAAAAAAGGCAAAAGTAGCGCCGAAATACTCCATAAAAAAACAAAACAAGTATAATAATAAACTGGTTTAAAAAATGCGGGCCATGGTGTGGAATTTCATTTTTTAGGGTAAAATATTGTCAATGTAAGTAAAAGTTTTAGCAAAAGTGAAAAATGATAGTGAGCTTGTTGAAGTGAGAGATTACATCAAGTATTACACAAAGTTATTGCGATCTCATCTGTAATATTGCTGTACCTAAATAAAGGTACTGCTGCCCCATTTATTTAAACATAATTTCCCCTTTAACAATCTACGATGTATATATGTACGTGTATATATGTTTCTACACGTGTGCAGTAAACAGAATTTGATAAAAAATATGTTGTGTAAATTATAATATTATGACGATACCGGGCGCCGTATAAGGTACATCAGGCAATTTATATACAAGGCTTATATTGCGTTTAATTTTTTGCAGGCGTCTCTTCTAACGCCATTCCAAAATCTTGTGTTTGATCTTTACAGCATGTAGTTGGCCTGAACTGGAGCAAACAACGTTTTTAAGCAAAAGTGTAATCGTCTACACTTTAACAACTGTCATCCAGTCACTGCCGCAGCGTTGTGCGTTATGCTGACAGTCCGGACAACCGCACACGCAGGTTGTGCTGACTCCAGGCGCTGGCCTAGTGTGGCTGGTGGAAAATCCGTCCCTATTTGATTCATAAATATGAAATGAAATTATACTGGCAATCTCATCGGGTAGTGGCGCCCGGCTCAGTATAAAATTACAAAAAAGAAATAGTTATTTACAGCAGACTGTTTAACGTTCACTACCACTTGTGGAGCTCCTTGGAGAAACTGCAGCGCTAGCAACCATACTTGACTTTTCAAACACGTATTTATAAAAGTTAAAATGAGAATATGTTTAGTAGAAGCAGTAGAAGATTTTAAAGTGCTACCTTAAAAATAAATGTGTTAAGTTTGAGGACCGCATATTGTAAAAAAATATGAGTGATGCTATTTGCCGAGTGGTAATAAATTTAAAAAAAATGCATTCATGATTTACTACATGGGTGAGATTCGTTCGTCCTACTGCATGGAACAGTCCTTTTTCAGAACATGTGATGAAATAAAAAATACCCCTGTCGCAGCAGACCTGCGTACTCAGCGAGCTTCCAGATCAATACTATGACTATATTTATGTATATGACAAGTTTGTTCTATATATGTCGATAAATAAGAGTTTACCTATTTTCCACAGGAATAGGGAAAGGTATCCGGGTTTGTGCTGTGAGAAACACTGGAAGTAAGCATTTTTAACAATGTTTCGTGTGAAAATGTGTGTGTTTTTATGGAGAATACTAAAAGTCTATTTCTCTCGTATTTATAATCCATTCTACCTGGAACTTGGCAACTTGTTTAGGTCAAATCATCCGACAGAACTCGCTAGAAAACGTTTTATATTGTGCCACGGCTCGGGGTGGGGGTTGGGTTTGGTACCTAGCTAAAATTTTTGAAAGTGTAGAACAAGGACGAGTGAAAGACATTTTATAAATTCCTAGGAAATTAATATCCTAATGTTTTTTAGAAAAGAATTTGAGAATGTAAAAGTGTGATAAAACGTACGCAATTATTTCATAATTCAAGTTTGCTTGTGAAGGGGAAAAGTGCAGTATGTCCCAGTTCACTGATACCGATTATTGCTCGAAGCAATCAGTTTAAATAAACTTAACTAATTTCTCTTGCAGCGAAAGGTCAGCACGTAGGTGCATGGGCTTAGGGGGTATAATTAAATACTTAGGTTTTTCGAGATAACATACGAGTTGTATTATTGTGATTAATATGGAAAATAAATTACGAATGTAATTATTGAAAATTAATGTGTTCCATAGTGGTGCAGTTGGTGAGTTGTCCGCTCGGAGCGCTGGTGTGCGCGCGCAACACGGAAGTTGTTCAGCTGCTATCAACAAATAACCTCTTATCTCAGAGATAACAGCTCTTATTAACACAATGTTGCGCTCGGCTCCCTGCGGGCTAAGCTTCAACAAATCCTCTTAACTCCAACCCGATAACACAGAATACATCCTTCAAACATTACAATTTGAGTAAAAATAGAAAACACTCGATAATACAAGTAAAATACAAGGATTTATCCACTGTCCCCTTTTTGATTGAAATTTTTTGTTGGTTATGGTAGATTTATGTTATTTAGATTTTTATTGCGGAAATTTTCCATCACGATTTTACGTAAATGAAAATTTCACGACGTTTCGGGATCTGGAATCCGAACAGTTCTCAAGAAAACTATAAGACGATAATTTGAAACATAAGAACAGCCATTTAGTTGAACTGAAAACAGTTGTTCCTTTAGACATATCTATGATCCTATTTCCCGTAGGAAAGTAAATACAAACATTTTACAGATATATTACTGGATTGAAATGAATATTTCCAAAAATGATAGATCTTCATTTCTCTACAGATGCCTACGCTAATCCTTATACTTTCCCAATATTTTTTTAACATGTATAACCTTTTTATGCTGTATATACTCGTATTTTGCCATTTTATAAAAAAAATTAATTAAAAATTTAAATGCATCAATAGGCTATACCTCTCAGCCTTTGTTAACCCAGCGAATAACGGGAACTTTAAATATGTCTTTATACAGGGTGTTCATTAAAGTCGGGGACAAACTTTGAGGTATGATAGAACTCATCAAAATAAACAAAAAATTTCCTATAAACATATGTTGCAAAATCCTTCGTTTAGCCGCTATCCGCCATTTTGTATTTCACACACAAAGCGTTATATATCAAGAACTTTTTAAGATACAGAAACAAAACTTTGCACACATATTTATTGGCCAAAGAGAAAAATATTCTCAAAGTATCATTTAATTTTCTTCTATATTTTTTTAAATGGCGGTGGTTAAAAATCTTTTAATTTAAATAACAAAAAAACCATTAACTTTATAAAATTTTTACAAGGTATAAAAAAGATTGAAATTTTAATTTAAAGTTCAAAGGTACTTTGGTTGACGAAATCCGTCGATGCATAAGCGAGAGAATGCCCTTTTAATGTTGGATTACAGGACCCACACGCCACCGCGGCGCGGCCGTGGTGAAGAATTAATTGTTGTCAGCCGCTTCTTCGCCACGTCCGTGCTCGGCCCCTGTACTCGAACATTAAAAGTGCATTTTCCTGCTTATCCGTGGACGGATTTCGTTCACCAAAGTACCATTCGATTTGACATTAAAATTGCAACCTTTTTTATACCATTTAAAGATTTTATAGGTCAATGCTTTTTTGTTATTTAAATTAAAAGAATTTTAAATGTCTCCATTTTGAAAATATAGAAGAAAATTAAATGATACTTTGAGAATATTTTTCTCTTTTGGAATTAAATATGTGTGCAAAGTTTGGTTTCTGTATATTGAATAGTTCTTGATATAACGATTTTTTTGTATAAAATACAAAATGGCGGCTAGCGGATAAACGAAGGATTTTTCGACTTAAGTTTATAGAATACTTTTTGTTTATTTTTATGGGTTCTATCACCCCTTGTTCCCGACTTTAATGAATACCCTGTACATAGTGATAAAAGTTGGTATACGGCTTCCTCTGGTTAAGATCTACTAAAATATTTTAAAAATCCTAGTTTTTAATATTTCTCTTGGAAGCAAACTTACCTTATTATTCCATGTTATTTTTACGGATTATACGAAAAATTGAAATGACTGTTAGTTAGATTATATGTTGAAATGGCGACCGTACTACAAGGTAGGTATTTTAAGCCAAGTATGAATGAGAAACGAGTGTAGGATGATTGTGGCGCGATCTTGTAGTCTTGTTACTGACTAAGGCTGACATGTTCCTTAGACAGAACTTACCCTCTAAAGGTTCACCGTCGATCAATCGACGGTAGGTAAGCTTGTACAAAAAGCAATGGTGTGAATACATTTTCGGCTAAAACTACCTTGAATATAGTATCGTTGTTACTACAGATCATACGTTTTCCGCCGAGGTATGTTTCGTGTTGCTTACTCTATGCGTCAGAGTTCTCTGTTAGTTTAAAACATCGGTCTTCAGTTGCGCGGTTATGTCGCTTTGTTTACAATGGTCGTGTTACACGTTCTCGTCGCGTTTGTATGGTGTTCTGATGTTAATTTCACAATTTTAAAATAGTAGCAGTGACTTTACTGTGTAAAACTATATTTTTATTTTTCTTATGAAATTTAAAAAAAAACTTGGCTATTACTATTATATAAACTTCAATTTTTGACTGGTATTTATTTGCTGTGTTTTGTAGGGGAGCAAACTTTAAGAAACAATTTTTTCAATTTCAATTAGATACACCCATCAAAACTAAGATAAAAATAAAACATATTACTATTATCTTATAGATAATTTAATGTTTATTAATATGGTGTATAATATGTCATAGTTACTATATTGTTACTATTTTATGTGAATTTTTTAGTAAAAGCCTGCAAAAGTGGCAAAAAGGGGTGAACCTCAAGTGGTCAAATAGTGAACCGTTGAAGGGTTAATAGCCCAACAGTCAATGGCACATCTAAGGCCCCTTTTATGCACGGCGTCGGGCGTCGAGCGTCGAAAGACGGTCGTAATGAAAATACATTGGCGTAAACGTGTCTATTTATGGAGATGACGACGGTCGCCCGACGACCGTCGTCATCAAAAACACGAGTCGATAGTTAGATTAGACCGTCGGGCGCTGTCGAATATTTGTTAATAACATTGTGGTATATGGAGCTATTATGCACGGCGTTTTCGACGCTTCCTGTCTACCACGTAGGTTTGTTGAGTACAGTCCGTGAGTTATTTATGTTGATGCTGTTGATGTTTATGGAAAGTTAAGTTAGTTCGTGACTGGGAAATTTGTTATATAGACACAGAACCTTTAATTATTGATGCAGTTAAGTCGAAACTAATTATTGCAGTAAGGAAGAGTATAAAGATATAATGAAAAAAATAATCTTAAATTTTTTGTTTTATGTGCCGGAATTTGAAGGAAAAAGTGATATTTAAAAAACTAGATATGTAAACTATTTTTATAATCAATATCTTAAAACATATAAAATTAACAATCGATAGATATTTATAACTGTATGTTATTATGGTTTATTAGTTATATGGTCGTAACGCGTCATTTAGTGCCGTGCAAAAAGGGTGACATTTCTCAGCGTTGAAGGTAGCCCAACAGTCGCACATGCATAAAAGGGGCCTAAGGGACCTAGATTAGATTAGATTGTTCTTAGCATACTGTGATAGTATTACTTGATATAAGACTAAACCTATCACATAGTGAAACTTAGAGTTCGTATTGTCACTTGAGGTCATTCCCTGAGTGCGCAGGTGTGCTGCCACAAGGGTGAGTTGTAGACATTGCCCATTGTTGTGCTACGGATGCGCGAAACGTGTTCGATCCGTTCGACCTTCGCCTTGACATTGCTGCGTCTCATGTTATGTAAACACCGGTGACAGTCGGCGCGGGATCTTGTCTGTCCATCGTCGGTGTAAAGGAGGCTTCTCGTTTGAAGCTACAGAATGCTATGTAAATTCGTAAAGTTGTGTAATTACTTACAGCTATGTGTAATAATTATACGCTAATCATGTACGGTGCCCATTTATAAACATTTATAAGTGGGCCCGGTATTAATAATTATACCGTGTTGTTCACAACTCACGGTATAATTATTATATGCCGTGCCCACTTAGAGTTGTGAACAGCATTGCGTGTGGCAGAGAACTGGGGGCATTAAATTTACTTTTCACTCGTTATCAGCTGCCGAACCTCTATCAGTAATTAGTTGACTGGGCGATATAGATTACTAGCCAAAGTAGCTGTCCTTCGCACGGGTAAAAAGGTTTGAAAGAGGTTACCATGTCTCTTCGGCAAGAAATAAATATTCTAAAACATGAAAATTTGATTTAGAAAAATGCTTTATTTGTGGTAAAATACTATTCACATTAAAAGAGGTATTTACAATAGAATATTATACTAAACACGATATCAAAAATGTATAGTCACCTGTTAAGTAATATTAGGAAAGGATAAGGAATAACGTAATAGAGACAGGTTTCGGGAGAGAACTTTAGTCCACCATTTTCAGCAATATTAATTTTGATCCAGCAGTTCTCCTGTGAAAATGAACTTTATTTCTTCTCCTTTCCGAACTGTCAAAATGAAGTGTAAACGGATGTTGACATTAGAAAATGTAAACATTGAAACCCAGGACGGTCACCGCAGCTCTTTCGTCTTCTTCCCGTACTGTCAAATTTGAGTGTTAACAGCTGTTGACATTCAAGTAATTTTATGTATTCACTCTATGAAAATGTAAATTTTGAAACTTAGAACGTTCACGGGGCGTAGCCAGAATAGATTTTAAGTAAGTGAATATGCCTGTGTTGCATGAGTTTAAGATCTACCTTTGTGTAAAATTTAAAACCGGTCGGGTCAGTATTTTTCGCGTTTACTTGCCACAACAAACCCACAAACATGCATAAACTACCTCTACTTTTGTATATTACATCGAGTAAGTTTAAACCTGATTTTGACATTGTTTTTTGACGTCTCTTAGTTTTTATTTTGCATTCCGAGCAGCGGGAAAGGTGACTACACTCATTTTTAGCTAGTGGCTAATTTAGCTAGCGTTTTGTGTCGCACGACACAATTCGTAGTTCCTTTAACATTTTAGAACCGCGTGAAAATGAAAAAGACTCGCGGAACATTGTATTCATGTCATGATGCGATAGAGGCGCAAGACATGCATAATGCATAACTATCACCGCTGCGTTCACGATGCGCTGACACTGAACTTGACCTCTACAATCAGCTGTTGATGTTGCAGTGTTGCCAATTGGCTGACTTAAAATTAATTTACCTCAATCTTAGAGTAAATTACACTAAGTAGTATTTTTTGGGGGTTTCAACACGAACGACTTTTACAACTAATTTACCCACAACACGGTGTACACCTAATTGAAGTGATTAAGGTAATTTATGAATTAATTGTCAGTTTTCAACTCCAGTGGCATTTTTTGCGTATTTATGCGGATCAGTCCATACCCTGGTCTTGTTTACACGCTAATTATTGTCAACTTATTGTTAGACATGCGGTAAATTTGTTATTCTTATTGCAGAACAAAGTTTTTAAAGATGTGAACTGTTTTTTGCGGCAAGGACTCGAACCCGCGACGTTAACCTCATTTTCGCCCATGAGCTCGTATAATGCGATTAACGCATTCATACGCGTTTTTACAACTTAACGACAGCCTTAAAATGACTTAATACTCCACACGTCGACTTCTGTTAACGAACTTGGATTTCATTCTACTTTCCTCATTATAAAAAGTTGATCAGTTATTTAGATCGAGCATGTAATGCGCACGCGTCGTTTTTTCTGGTCAGAATACATTATGTTACGTTCACGCAAGAGTTTTAATTTCTTTTCGGTACATTTTCACAACACTTCCTTTTTAAAATTTTTAAGTGCAAATTATTTGGACCGATTTTAAATAGTGTTTCGCCAAAAAGTTTGATGTTTTTTTTATTGTAAATTATTTTTTCATTTAAAAATTTTGAATTATTCCAGAAATCTAAAATTACTTTGAGTAAGGGTTCACGCTGCTCGCACCACCTTAAACATAAACCTACATCACACGTCTCACTCTATAACTTTATATTTTTATTTTTTCCACTACAAATATTTTTATTTATATGTATTGTTATATATATATATTCTTAAGGGGAATCAGATGGAGATTTTTTGAAAAAAAATGATGATTTTGGCGCGATCTTGTAGTCTTGATACTGAAGGCTGACATATTCCTTAGACAGGACTGTTAATTAATAGCCCAACAGCAGATGGCAACTAAGGGACCTACAGTTTAACGTGAAATCCGAATCACGGCCTCTGAGTTACGAATTGGTCTAATTTTGACGATTTTCTTTGCGTATTCAATAGTGCGGACGTTAATCCACACAACAGATCACTACATCCACCGACCATCGCTCACAACTATCCACAATTCGTGACCTCCAAATAGCTGGATTACAGGATGACGCCACCATCCCAGTCCATGTTTGAGATTATGAAATAGTTTGATAGAATCAATAAAACTCTATAATCCTATCTGAGCTAGATTGATTCGTATTCAGTTGGAGCCGATGGGAGCGCATCGCTATCTATAGACGAGGTGTTAACAAGCCAACTATTTTGTCCGACCTAATGGGTTGGGTCTGGTCGGCTGAGCCTGTACCAGGCGACGACGCTCAAGCCGATAGAAGCGTTAACAACACTCTTATCTATCCTATTCCAAATGAAACGCCAGCCACTACTTCGATAGGATTGGATAGCACGACTTCGGAATTTCAACGGTTTGTGGATCTTTCATAGTCCCTGGTCACTAGGGTTGACTATTATGAATAGCTTTTGAGTATTTATAAAAAAAGTATATACATCTCATTCGTGGGAATTTAACCCTCAAAAGTTTTTACCGTCGAAAAAAAGTATATTTTTTTATACTTTTTAACTGAAATGGCGACCTACCCATGTAGGTATTTTAAGCCAAGTATGAATGAGAAATGAATGTAGGATGATTGTGGCGCGATCTTGTAGTCTTGTTACTGACTAAGGCTGACATGTTCCTTAGACAGGACTGTTAATTAATAGCCCAACAGCCGATGGCAACTAAGGGACCTACATTTTAACGTGGAATCCGAACCACGGCCGAATTGGTCTAATTATGATGATGGTCTTTGTGGATTAACGCAGTATTCACTAGTGCGGACGTTAATCCACACAAAAGAACACTACATCTACCGACCATCTCTCACAACTATCCACAATTCATGACCTCCAAGTAGCTGGATTACAGGACGTCGCCACCGTCCCAGTCAGGATTAATCGACGGTAGGTAAGCTTTTACAAAAAGCAATGGTGTGAATACATTTTCGGTTAAAACTAGATTGAATATAGTATCATTGTTTTCTACAGATCATACGCTTTCCGCTGAGGTATGTTTCGTGTTGCTTACTCTATGCGTCAGAGTTCTCTGTTAGTTTAAAACATCGGTCTTCAGTTGCACGGTTATGTCGCTTTGTTACACGTTCTCGTCGCGTTTTTTTGGTGTTCTGATGTTAATTTCACAATTTTAAAATTGATAGCAGTGACTTAAGTGTATAAAACTATATATTTTTATTTTCTTTATTAAATTTTGAAAAACTTGGCTATCTTCAATTTTTGACTAGTATTTATTTGCTGTGTTTTGTATGAGAGCAAACTTTGAGAAATCTTTTGAAAAATGTTTTTTACCAATTTCAATTGGATACACCCATCAAAATCACGGTAAAAATAAAACATATTACCATTACCTTATAGATAATCTAATGTAGATTAAAATGGTGTATAATATGTTATAGTTACTATATTTTTACTATTTTATGTGAATTTTTTAGTAAAAGCCTGCAAAAGTGCCAAAAAGAGGTGAACCTCAAGGGGTCAAATAGTGAACCGTTGGAGGGTTAATAGCCCAACAGTCAATGGCACATCTAAGGGACCTAGATTAGATTAGATTGTTCTTAGCATACTGTGATAGTATTACTTGATATAAGACTAAACCTATCACATAGTGAAACTTAGAGTTCGTATTGTCACTTGAGGTCATTCCCTGAGTACGCAGGTGTGCTGCCACAAGGGTGAGTTGTAGACATTGTCCATTGTTGTGCTACGCATAAACATTTTTGTCCAAAAATGACTGTAGTTTTGGCATGAATATGTCTCAGCTTCGAGGGGGGGTATTGGCAATCCGCCACACCTAAATTGAAACGGAATTTCACGTATCTTCATAAGGACAGCTGTTAACAGAGAAACTGAAAAGATTCACATAAGACATATCCATAATCTAACAAATTTACTACAGGGAAGTATGTATAATAATTTTTTAGTGTGTTTGGAATGGTAAAAGCAGAGGCTACCCGTATGTCGACGTGCGCCTTTACCGCACACGTCCGTTCCACATGACGTCAGTAGAGGTTCATCTTTTGTCGCCTTACCTAACCCGAGTATAAGTATGTATATTTTGACGTGCGAATGGACGCTTCGATCGAATGTTAAACATAACCTTTGGCCAAATAAAACTATTAAAGCTGCCTCAGAGCCTTTTAGAGCAATATATTTAATTTGTTTAAAATAGAATTATGTTATTTATTAGAGTTTTTTACAGTATAACAAGATTTGCGGGTTTCAGGCATTTTGCACAAATTAAGGAAAACAACAAGCATTCGAAATAAATCTTTTTACATATTCTGGTGCAAAAATTCTATTTGGAACAAAAGCCTAAATTTGAACTTAAGAACCAACATGGCCTTGGGTACTTCTTGGACAAAGGTGTCTAAATGAATCAGTAGCAGACAAACTCTTATACAAAGTTGTGGCAGCCCCCCTTTGTTGGACCTACGGAGCCAGGTTGGGGAACGGACTCAAATTTTTCAAAAGAAATTAATTCAACGATACCAGTCTAAGACATTAAGAAGAATTTTCAATGCTCCATGGTACATTACAAACCTAGTAATCCATGCAGATTCCAAAATTCCATTTGTAAGAGAAGAAATTTCAAAATTACCCGTGTAAAATTGAAGACCATCCTAACCATCTGGCATTAAATCTTCTAGACAATAGTCAGTGCACATATAGGTTAAAAAGACATAACATCCTTGATCTTGCTGATCGCTTTTTGTAACTATATATTTTTTCTTTATGTGTTAATATGTTTAGTTAGTACAATGGTGCTTAACCCATTATATACTAAAATTTACATTGTTCTTATACTAGTCTATCTGGGGGGCACAATAGCTTATTATATCATTCCTAGCATTTTATCAAGTATCAAGTATCCGATTCATGGTGAAGTGTTACACGAAAGACTTCGCGGCTACGAATGTGGAACTCACATTCGTTATCTAGACAAGACCGACGACCGCTAGATACGTATGGAGCCGACACTTATACACTGACCGACGGCTTGTCCCATGCATCTGGAGTCTGTTCCACCGGGAATACATATGCATTACTCATTACACATGCTCGCTTTAACTAGACAACATGGCCGACACGCTCACGTTATCTAGACAAGATCGACGACTGCTTGACACGTCGTGTTTGGAGCAGACACTTCTACATTGACCGACATGACGGCTTTTTGTCCCACGCATCTTGAGTCTGTGCCAGTAGGAGTGCATACTCATTACACATATTCGCGTTATCTAGACAACAAGACTAATTTATTAAATACTAGCTGACCCGGCGAACTTCGTATCGCCTCACAGTAAACACATGTTAACTTTAAGATTGGCCATATTCTGAAGTCGAATAGCAATACGGCTTCATTGTGAAAGGTTATTTATTCTGGGTCGCTGCATAGTGAATAACAATAACAAAACGATAAACAATAGATCTCATAGGTCGCAGTGCAATCCTTCCCCTAGATTTTATCAAGTATCAAGTATCCGATTCATGGTGAAGTGTTACACGAAAGACTTCGCGGCTACGAATGTGGAACTCACATTCGTTATCTAGACAAGACCGACGACCGCTAGATACGTATGGAGCCAACACTTATACACTGACCGACGGCTTGTCCCATGCATCTGGAGTCTGTTCCACCGGGAATACATATGCATTACTTTTACACATGCTCGCTTTAACTAGACAACATGGCCGACACGCTCACGTTATCTAGACAAGATCGACGACTGCTTGACACGTCGTGTTTGGAGCAGACACTTCTACATTGACCGACATGACGGCTTTTTGTCCCACGCATCTTGAGTCTGTGCCAGTTGTGCATACTCATTACACATATTCGCGTTATCTAGACAACAAGACTAATTTATTAAATACTAGCTGACCTGGAACTTCTATCGCCTCACAGTAAACACATGTTAACTTTAAGATTGGCCATATTCTGAAGTCGAATAGCAATACGGCTTCATTGTGAAAGGTTATATATTCTGGGTCACGGCATAGTGAAACGTGTGTTTGGAATGGTAAAAGCAGAGGCTACCCGTATGTCGACGTGCGCCTTTACCGCACACGTCCGTCCCACATGACGTCAGTAGAGGTTCATCTTTTGTCGCCTTACCTAACCCGAGTATAAGTATGTACATTTCGACGTGCGAATAGATATTTCGATCGAATGTTAAACATACCAAAAAGCCATTTATGGCTATAAACACAAAAAACATGCCAAAAATAAACTATTAAAGCTTTCGCAGAGCCGTCTAGAGCAATAATCTATTTCTTTAAAATAGAATTATGTTATTTATTAGAGTTTTTTACAGTATAACAAGATTTGCGGGTTTCAGGCATTTTGCACAAATTAAGGAATACAACAAGCATTCGAAAAAATTATTTAGAATATTCTAGTGCATCGGCATATGCTATGAAGGCACTCCTTTCATCCGAGTCATGGTGAAGTGTTACACGAAAGACTTCGCGGCTACGAGTGTGGAACTCACATTCGTTATCTAGACAAGACCGACGACCGCTAGATACGTATGGAGCCGACACTTATACACTGACCGACGGCTTGTCCCATGCATCTGGAGTCTGTTCCACCGGGAATACATATGCATTACTCATTACACATGCTCGCTTTAACTAGACAACATGGCCGACACGCTCACGTTATCTAGACAAGATCGACGACTGCTTGACACGTCGTGTTTGGAGCAGACACTTCTACATTGACCGACATGACGGCTTTTTGTCCCACGCATCTTGAGTCTGTGCCAGTAGGAGTGCATACTCATTACACATATTCGCGTTATCTAGACAACAAGACTAATTTATTAAATACTAGCTGACCCGGCGAACTTCGTATCGCCTCACAGTAAATACATGTTAACTTTAAGATTGGCCATATTTGAAGTCGAATAGCAATACGGCTTCATTGTAAAAGGTTATTTATTCTGGGTCACGGCATAGTGAATAACAATAACAAAACGATAAAACATATTAATAACATCCCCATAAAACAAATAAATCTGAGTGGATTAATTTACAATTTTCGAATCCAATCCAAAACCAAACGAAACCTAACTGTAATACGGCTTTTATAGGAAAGATATACAACAGCTGATTATTATAATAAACGTAATAATATAAACATTGTAATTATTATATAAACACGTGACTTTAATCAGACAGAAAATAAAAATAAAAATACATAATTCCCCCAAAACCGAAACTATTAACGTGGTGAATAAAGCTGTTCATTTTTTACAGTACACATTTACTTCATAGTTTAACATTAATGAATGATTCAGATGGCATTGGATAGTAAAGCATACGGTATTGCTAATGGAAAGTAAACCAATCAGCTGTAGCTAAGAAATCAAATGTTTTCATTGTAGACAATTTGTAAACAAACTTACTCTCCATAAGGTTAACATTAGAAATTTAAAACGCCATAAAATGGAAACTTATGGGGTTTTCGAAAATATTTTTTCACTAAAACCTTCCCGGACACATATAGAGCAACTTCCTAAAATTTCATGGCGATCGGATGAGTAGTTTGGCAAAGCATAAAGGACATACATACATACATACATACATTCAATTTTATATATAGAGACTAGCAGTAAGCCCGTCCTTTGTACGGGTTGTAGGAATCAGTTTAATGAAGGAAGATCATTATACCAAAATGTAAACCTGAATCCTAAACAAATCAATACAAAGAAATAAATCAATACCAAGCTTTATTATTATTAGTTATACGTTAAAATAACGTTTTAATATAGTATGATTTCGAAATGGGTTAAAATCAATGACCAATATTAACTAACTAATATTGATTTAACAGCAGTTTGTTTTTCTTTCTATTAAATCTTTAAACTATAAAGACAGCTGATCACCAGTAGGTTATTCATATAAAACTGAAGCAAAATGCGACGAATATCGCGTAAAAATTGGGTTTTTATTTTTCAAGGGTCGGTGGACAATTTTAAGCCTTTAAAAACCTTCTCTGGAATGTAGAGAATGTATGAAATAAGTTTCATTGTTATCGGTTCTCCCGTTTTTTCGGAGAAGACGGCGTAAAATGCCTCCTGGAGCGTCACAGAAAAACAGAAAAAAATTGAAATAAGACTGGTTTCGGCTTCTCTAACGCACGAAAAGTAAAAATAACTAAAAAATGAATAATTCTGAGCAATGTGCAGACAAAACTCTAATTTTATTTATATAAATAGTATTGTTACGAACATAGATCAGCTGATTCATTTTTCAGGATGATTAATTTACAGCTTAGTGATAAAAATCAACAGGGTCCGGTACCGAACCATCGCCAAAAAGTGTCAAGACGTTGCCCATTATCGTACTGTTGACTATTAGCTCAATAAAGTGGTGATATTCGACTCAAGAAGACGCCCTAGCCGGCTTTGTTGGGGCCAACAACTCTACCTTATACTACGAAGTCCTGAGCGTACGTCTTCTGGATTGTAAAACAATATCGAGAAATCGCGAGGTTCACCAAAAGAAACAAGTAACACAGAAACGTCCATGTTCCTAAATTTTCAAACCGTGCGTCAATTAAGAGTCTGCATCAGTGGTAGCCATCTTGGATTTTAGTCCCGTAAGAGCAATGTTAAATTCTGGCGCCTATATCTCCTTGACCTATTGTAATAAATTAACGGAAGAGGTGTCAAATTAAAGGTGTTACAGTCCTCCAGGGCACCACTTTACAGAACTTCTTGTTTTCGCTCTCAATAAAAACCCAATAATGATTTGTTTTGTAAAATATTCCTGGATTTTTGTTTTTAAATCAAGTTAAATTTTAGAACATATTGAAAAGGTCATGCCCTTGAGCCACATCTCATCAATGTACTTCCAAAGTTTTACATTGATACTTTGATAATTAACGCCACTACAGACGCCAAAGTGAAGGTATGTTCCGCCAGAATTTAACATTGCTCTTACGGGACTAAAATTCAAGATGGCTACCACTGATGCAGGCTCTTAACAACCCATACTTCTGGAAAACACCCTTTATAGTTCAACGGCCACAAGAAGTCATAGATATATGTGAGGCGTCGCGCGTGCCACGCATTCCGTTGTCGTGTGTTGGAGTGAGAAACTTATCTCCACTCGACGTAGATCTTGATTGCGACGGCTATACAACAATTAGTGAACAAAAAACACCTCCAATCTACAGGTGTGATCTTCCTTCCAGGAGCTCATGTAATCAGATTCCGCTTTTTCCTTGACGCCGCTCAAAGGCGTTTGCTTTGTGCGGCGTAGAACCGACGTTTTAGCTTATGGTGCGCTCACACTTGGAAGGTGTTTAGATTTTAAAGTAGTAGGACCAAAATGTGATTTCTTCTTAATTATTAGACACTACGCGGAAATTATCTTATGTCTGAATATTGATAATCGTTGTGCGTTGCGGTTAGCGTAAAAATCGTTTGTATCATCACTATTCACTATAATTAAAATAACATTTTAGCCACAACACGTGTGTCTATAAAACTTTTGTTTTCGACGTAGTTTGACGATAAGATCATACATATCGGGCCCAGTTCCGTTGTTGCAGAAAGTACGTCGGTCTCTAGAAACCCGTCTAGGAATAATTGTTCCACTTTAGGCGTACAACTCTCCCCAGGAGCGGCTGTTGATATTTACGATTACAGTGCAACAAATGGATCTGAATCGCGTATGAGTGGACGGGTGATATAGTGTGGCCTGTAAATGGGCGAATTGCAGCGACAGTTTCCTTGCCAGGGATTAGACCGGCGAGCGACGGCTTTAACCAGTCACCTGTGCAATATATTAGCAGGCGGAATAGACTGCGCACGTGTCACCAAGGTCTTCAACTATCTCCACGTCCAAAAGTAGGTGGATAAGACGATGCGTGGGGGAGGGGTTCGAATTTTAATATATTTATATGTATTTTTATTTCGAAAGTTGCCTAGAAAAGCTCCCACGGTCTCCATCGGTCATATTCTGCGCTCATTTTCCTCGTCTATCTCATCCACTCGTTCCCTCCACTGATCTCCCTCAACTCATCGATTATGTGTTGATATATATTAACTAGATAGAAAGCAAGTGGTTTCTTTAAGAAATGGTGGACGCATTGAGGACAATTGGATGGTGGTGTCCCTCAGGGCTCTATATTAGGCCCCTTCTTATTTTCGGTTTATCTGAATGATCTTCCGAACAATATGAAATCTCATATTGTGTGTTATGCTGACGATACATGGGTTTGGACCGTTCCCCATCAAAACGTTAAAAATGCCACTGGCGTAGAAATACACAAAATAAAAAAAAATACAACTGCTCTGTCTTTCTCAAGAGATTTAGATGGGCTAAAGTCTGCAATGAATCAGGAATTTTTCAGCCTCAATAAATGGGTTTCTTCAAAATGATCTCCACCTAAATGAAGAGAAAACCAAGGTAATGGTTTTTTCTCCAGCAAATCGAGATTTGGAGGGTTTCGATGTAAATGGAGTCATACCTCCAGATTCTGCTTCCCCCCTTGGCGTTACCATAGAGAGGGGACTCTGCTGGTTAAAGCACATTGACACTCTCTGTTCCAAACTATCCTCCCTTACGTTTGCATTTAAGGGGGCCGATGCCTGTTGTGAATATGGAAACAATTCTTCAAATTTATTACGCTTATGTTTACAGTAGGATGAAATATGCTATTGGTTTTTGGGGATCGTCAAGTGAGATGCAAAGGGTTTTCACGCTTTAGAAACGGATTGTCCGGATCATCTGTAAAGCAGGAGTCCGTGATCATTGCAAACCATTCTTTCAAAAGCTAAATATTTTATCTCTTCCAGGTGTGTATATTCTTTAAGTTATGTCTTTCTTTAAAAACAATCCTCATCTCTTTGAATGCAATGTTGCCCGGCATCACTATAACACTCGCCATAAGAGTAATTTGGTACATCCTATTCACAGACTGACAATTCTCGAAAAGGGTATTCATTACTCTGCCCAGCGGTTGTATAATGCGCTGCCTCTGTATTTGAAAAAATTCAAACAGCAAATTATTTTTGAGAAAATTAAAACTTATGTTGCTTGAGAAGTGCCCCTACTCAGTGAAGGAATTCCTTTCAGACTGTGCCAAAGTTTAGTGTAAAACTGTTTAATTGATTGAATTATTGTTATTGTAAATTATTATAGACTGCTTGTCTTTTATATTTTTAACTATTAACACGTTTCATATAACTTTTGTTATTTACGAATTATTATATTAAGAATGTTTCCGACAATTTTATTTTTCAGAAAGGTTTTTATTACAAATATTTAATATGTGTAAATCACCTTTGCGTAACAAAATAGTTTTAACTAAAAAAAACTACGCTATTAACGGGAAAAACTGTCATTATGGGTCTTTATAACGTGTACGTATAAATATTTTGAGTCTTTTCGTCGTAAATTAAAATCCACCGGCCTGTCCGCAAACCCCTCCCAGCTTCTTGTGATTCAGCGGTTTGCTTCGTCGGAAATTGAGTGTGAGAAAAGTCAAAGAGAAAGTTTTTATTGTCAACTGAAATCGTTAAAGTAGCGACGTATGCCGATAGACACCGCTAGACGTTTACATACAAAATACATTGGAAAACTCGTGTCACTATCTCAGTGGTACATCTCACACAGACAGACTGAATCATTGGTCATTAGTGGTGAACGTAGGAGGTTAATAGATCAGGCGTTCGTCACCGTCAACGTTACCGCCACATCTGGTTGGTGTCAGCGAATTATCAGCAGCTAGGCGACAGTTATGGCGATGTTGGTAGTGATATGGGGCCGACAATCCGTGTTGCTTGGCACGGCCCACAATGAGCCCGACAACTTGACCATTGCGAAACTGACCTAGTTTAACTTAACGCATGGTATTCTGAAGAGACACACCTCGCGCCCTCAGGATGAGGAAAAGAGTACGTCCACCTCATACATAATATGCCGTCATTGATACACACCCTGCGCCGTTGGTCGTGAGCCAAGACAGTGTCGAAAATGCAGCCGTTCCCGCTGCGGGTCTTTAGTCATCAGATTTCATATTTATCCTTGTAAGTTCTAAAAAGAGGTTAGCTTAGCAATTGATACCAGATACCAATATGATAGGCCTGACACCTTGATTGTTTCCCCGCTCTTAGCTCAAGTTGGCTTCTTGAGTAACGAAGTTGACAAGCTAGGTCCTAATTATGTTCAACATAGTTTTTCTTAAAAGTGATAGCGACGAAGTAAAGTGACACTATAGGTTGATGGCATGGTAGGACCTTTCCTCCTGCTCCTGAGAGAAGCTGCTACCGTCCTCAACAGTCTTATCTTTACAAACGTGAGAGGAATCCTTGTGAGAAGACAACGGATGAATCTAACTGACGTCAGACAATGTCTATGTTTAGAGTTAACGTGTTGTGGTGTTGCAGGGGAATGGAAGCGGAGGAGACGGGGAGCGGCAAGGAGGATGAGCCCGAGGTGGAGGCAGCGTCGGAGGACGACGACGGCGCCGGCCCCTCCACGTCCGCCGGAGGCTCCTCGCAAAGGTAAGGGTGTGAACCTTCGATACACAAAACACCTCCTATTCCGACAGTGGAAAAGAAAGAAGAGAAAAAGGTGCGGAAACTCAAACATCGACCCAAAGGTCTGCTGCAGAAGACGTTACAGCCAGAAAAATATATTCTAAGATCGATGATTAGTTGTGTAATGGTAAATGTTTCAATATCATGTAGTTAAAATTACCTTTTATCCACACTAAAAATCCTTCGAGATTAGACTTCAAAACGGAAAGGATAAGTAACTTCTGAAGCTGTAAAGGGTATCGGTGAAGTTTTACACTTAGGAAAATATTCCAGCTCAACTATGTGCGTGGGGCACAGCTGGAGACTGGAATCAAACAATAAGTTTTATAAACCCATACGAAATAGCAATCCATAAATAATGACAAAGCCTCCACCACAACTCCGCAGATAAACTTTAAAACTAATTATGTCTTTTAAACTTGGACTGACGGATATATCTCGTAGCTCACCTATTAAATGTGGGTCTGGAAAAGGGGAATGGGAGAGCTTAGGCGACAAACTCCTGCAATTGGATTCTGTAGGGTGAAATAAGCTTAAAGCTCGACTGGGTGGTAAGTGACGAGTTGGCCGAGAAATGCAATGAACTATACTTGGACTACTGGAACTTGGGTGTGTGTGAGGGGAAGAATCGGTGCAGATGAGGTTGATAGACTACCAAACGCACACAAGGGCCGAGGTAATTTGAAGGGACGAAGAATTGTTTAATATTTCATACTTTATTTTTATTCAAAATATATTAGTAAAATGTAATAGCGATACTAAAAATACGTGTTTTAATGTATAAGCGTTTTGTAAAATGTCATGAGAATTATTATTTGAATTAATATGAATATTGTGATACTGGTTGTTGCCGTGATGAAGCATTTAGCGCGTTGTTACTTCTCCTGAAAAGTCTCCCCCACCGCACAAAGTCTCATAAAATATAGCTAGAGAGAGTTGGCACCACTGTGTATCTAAATGTTGATTGAAGGATACGAGAGTTGGCACCACTGAGTATCAAATCGTTGATTGAAGGGTGCGAAACCACTGGACAAACTTCTACGGATTTCGGTTCATTAATCCCGATATTATGGGGCAGAATCTGTTTTTTAATAAAATTTAGTAAAATTTATGTTCATTAAAAATTATTTTTTGTAGTCTTAGGCTTAAGTTCGTACACTACCATGGGATAAGAGTATGCTTGCACAACACTGTAATAAATTGTTTTGAAATGTATACATTTATTAACATTGTATTTCACATTGAAAAAATCCTTTACAACTTATAAAATGTTCAATTACATCAACCCACCCGACATTCTTAATAGTTATCTACTCAAAATACTCAAAACGAATCGTAGAATGTTATTAATTGACAACATTGCTTTAACGAACATCACATAATTTTTGACAAAAAGTCAATACTTTAAATTTTCGAAAACTTGTGGCGTATACCATTCGAACATTTACCCGACCTAAGGGACAAAAGTTTATTTTTGCATAATATATTGCTATTGTATTTTTTTCTAAGTTTTTGTGAAACGGGCAGTCTTAACTTAAGGGTTACATTAAAGGGAAATGTCTAGTAGTTTTTGTTCTGAGAAAAATAAAAAAGTTTACGCCTATAGTTTTTTTACTAGGCTGTTACTATTTAAATCTAAAATGTGCACTCGTTCCCCAATCTGCTACATAGGTTCCATTTCTGGTCCATTTCATGAAAAACTCTGTTGTCTTTGTTATAATGTAGTTTTGCTATATTGGATTAGCATTTTAGAAGACGAAACTCTTATCTTCTTGTTGAACCTGAGCTCTCGAGATCCACTGGGCTGTGGTAACAGTCGACGTAAAGCGAGCTTGTGGGAAGGCATAACGGGCGCAAAAACACCTTCATGTTACATGCATGGCTGTCTAATGTTTCTAGATAACCTAGTTAGTAGACTAATGCGAGATGTCAAGAATAATATAGTTGTCTACGGATCGATTATTTTGACTGTTTTGTTGAATAAATAAATAGTAGGTCCTGAATGTAGAGCAGTTGAAACTTGTTTTGCCTATTAGAAATCCGTCAGGCGGACAACTCAGTGGTCTGAAGTTATTCTTTGACGGGTTGATGAATTTCGAGGTGAAGTGTTGATGCGAGGGGACAAAATCATTCCCATCCTCTACTTGAAAGACAACCTTACCGCTACTACCGGGCCAGACGATCTTGCCAGTTTTCACTTCTCAGGGTCTCTAAGTGGACCCTGATTTTTGCTTATTCAACTATCCATAGGCACGAAATTTGTACTCAATTATTCACAATCAAATTGGAAACTCAAGTGCACCATTCGATAGAACCCAAAAATATGTTCCAATTTCACGATGACCACAAATCGTCGATGACGCCTTATATGACATAACTGCTCTACCTGCCTACTCTTCAAAGCGATTGCACTGCATTTGCACTGATGAGGACGACCTCAATATCGTTGTCCTGATTCATAATTCGATTTCGATAAACTGCTTTTCGTCTAGATCACGTTGCAAGTTTGGCCTAGTTTGGTTTTCGTTTTTTAAGTGTTACGTGTTATCAACGAGTCTGTTTTTGTGTCTATAAATTTGACGATAATTAAATCCTTATTTAGAATGAAATGGAAGATTTTCCTACGCTAAAAAGCGTATAAGCGCCTAAGCTCCTCGCTCTAACTACTTCAAGGTAATTATATTGACTGGGACGGTGGCGTCATCCTGTAATCCAGCTACTTGGAGGTCACGAATTGTGGATAGTTGTGAGCAATGGTCGGTGGGTGTGGTGTTCCGTTGTTGGATTAACGTCCGCACTATTAAATACTGCATTAATCCGCAAAGACCATTATCATAAGTAGACCAATTCGTAATTCAGAGGTCGTGGTTCGGATTTCACGTTAAACTGTAAGTCCCTTAGTTGCCATCGGCTGTTGGGCTATTAATTAACAGTCCTGTCTAACGAACATGTCAGCCTTAGTCAGTAACAAGACTACAAGATCGCGCCACAATCATCTTACATTCAATCCTCATTCATACTTGGCTTAAAATACCTACCTTGTGGTATGGTCGCCATTTCAAATAATCTAATCTAATCTATATAAATATACGAAACGAGATCGCACGCAGCATGCTGACTTGAGTAGAGCAGATTTCACAGGGCCTATGTTATTCCCATATTAATAATTGAACAGTCCTGGGTATGCAGGTTTGCTGCAATAATGACTGCTTTACACGGTAATATGACAATAATTAAGCGAGTTTTAGGTACTGAGTGTATTCTCCATACGAATAACATGGGTAATATAATACGTAGGTTTGTTGCTGTAAGAAACACTAAATTTGGATTTTGTATATGTATAGATTACTTAACTAGACAGACTTTCATATTGAGTTTTTATTTTTAGGTATAATCCATAAAATTAACATTAGACAACGTACTGTGTTTACTATTTTGAATGCTCTGAACGGAAGCAAAAAAACAGATGGATATTTTAAGGCAAGTACACGTGTTCATCTTTTAAACAAACATATGTACCTAAAGAAAAACCGCATATTACTGAAGGCAACACCTAGTCGTCTACTTGGGTACATTGATTTAGAACTGACAGGAGTACAAGACGGAGACAAATTTGAAACGTGTGTCGGTAAGTAATTAATCGAATCAATATGGATTGAAAGAAAAGTTTTGCTCCGCAACTAAGTCACAGTGAACCGGCGCGCAAAAACTTGCTGTTGGCCTCAACTGACGTCGTTGAGAAGTAGAGACTACACATGAAGAAGCATTACGACAAGAAAGAAGACCGCTGTAGCAAACTTGGATCGACAGATTCTTTGTTTTTCCACCAACACGAGACGAGTGGTGAAAAGAACTCCTCCGGTTTTGATGCGTTTCTTTTGAAATACTTAAACTGGGTGTAAATGAATTTACACCTTTCCTGTTACAAACTTTTTAACCCTCCAGGTGCTAACATCTCACTATGAGATCAAATGTGAGATCCATCTCCGAGCTAATACATACAACTACTCGTGTAGTTCCCTATTCTGACGCTTGAGTTCGTTATTTTGCCGCTAGAGTATGCTTTTATAGCCAAATTTTCGCAGACGGTAGTCCGTTGTAATGTAGTAGTTATTCGGAGGGACAAGGGTTCGAATCCCGACCATGAGCAATCCCAATTTGGCTTGCAAATGTGTGGTTTAGTGGAATAGAGGGCTCACCTTGAATAAACGGTGACCGGTTCGGGTGGAAGTTAACGGCATTTGTAGGCTTAATTGGGATTGTAGTGGGCACTTATTTTGCTTTTATGGTTAGTGGTTATAAGGGGGGCATTTTTGTGTTTTTTGTGAATGCTTGGTATTTTATGAAGAGCTGCATAAAAATAACAAAATTTAAATAGTCATAGCACTTGGAGGGTTAAACTAATCCAGCAGGAAATAAAAGGCCTTCCTTTGAGGAATGTGTCGAAATGCCTGCGATTCCATCGATCTTGCTGGGCCTGCAATCTGACAAGACTAGCAGCAGTAACAGCTGTCTGTAAAGAAAAATGTAATTTACTCCCCCTTGGGAAATAGCTTGGATAATGGATTTCTCTAAATGAAAACCGTGTGACGTCACTTCTGTATTTAATTTTGGTCGGACAGATTGCCAATATCCCCCCATGTCAAAAGTAGGCCTATACGATATTTACTTCCCTTTGGAAAATAGCTTAGATCATGGATATGACTAAAGGGAATGTTTTCAGGTTCTTGCAAACAACTGCCTTTACAACCATATGACGTCCCTTCCGTTTCAAATTTTTGTCTGTCGGGTTGCCTATAACCCTCCCTCAAGAGCTAAGACATATTCATGTTAAGAGTCTACATCAGTGGTAGCCATCTTGAATTTTAGTCCTGTAAGAGCAATGTTAAATTCTGGCGCCTATATCTCCTTGACCTATTGTCATAAATTAACGGAAGAGGTGTCAAATTAAAGGTATTACAGTCCTCCAGGGCACCACCTTACAGAACTTCTGGATTTTTGTTTTTATATCAAGTTAAATTTTTGAACATATTAAACATATTGAAAAGGTCATGCCCTTGAGCCACATCTCATCAATGTACTTCCAAAGTTTTACATTGATACTTTGATAATTAACGCCACTACAGACGCCAAAGTGAAGGTATGTTCCGCCAGAATTTAACATTGCTCTTACGGGACTAAAATTCAAGATGGCTACCACTGATGTAGACTCCTAAAAGTTACTACAGTAGAATTATGAAAAAAATAGGATTGGACATGGGTGGCCTATAGGAGAGCAAACGGCGGCTATGTAGTCGTGTTGGGGTGGGAGAGCGTAGACCATACGTCGCACACTTCCACTGGTCTGTGAAGGGAGGTGCAACTGAGCCTGCTGGGTCGAATTGATAACACTGGACCGTTTTCTGATTGGATCTCGCACGCGGCCTCTCTCATCCCCTCCCCCAACTCAAACCGGTTCCAGCCCAATGTTATAATCTATTCTACTATCGTACCAATAGTATATTTTAATAATCAACTTTCGCTTAAGAGTCTACATTAGTGGTAGCCATCTTGGATTTTAGTTCCGTAAGGGCAATGTTAAATTTTGGCGGAACATACCTTCACTTTGGCGTGTGTAGTGGCGTTAATTATCAAAGTATCAATGTAAAACTTTGGAAGTGCATTGATGAGATGTGGCTCAAGGGCATGACCTTTTAATATGTTCAAAAATTTAACTTGAATTAAACAAAAATCCAGGAATATTTTACAAAATAAATCTTTTTTTTTATTGAGAGCGAAAATAAGAAGTTCTGTAAGGTGGTGCCCTGGAGGACTGTAATACCTTTAATTTGATACCTCTTCCGTTAATTTATGACAATAGGTTAAGGAGATATAGGTGCCAGAATTTAACATTGCTCTTACGAGACTAAAATCCAAGATGGCTATTATTGATGCAGACTTTTAAGAGACTGCATCAGTGGTAGCCATCTTGAATTTTAGTCCCTTAAGGGCGATGTTAAATTCTGGCGGAACATAACTTTCACTTTGGCGTGTGTAGTGGCGTTAATTATCAAAGTACCAATGTAAAAATTTGGAAATGCATTGATGAGATGTGGCTCAAGGGCATGACCTTTTCAATATGTTCAAAAGTTTAACTTGATATAAAAACAAAACAAACAAACAAAATATTCAAAAACAAAATATTTCTGGATTTTTGTTTTTTAGAAAAAGTCATGCCCTTGAGCCACATCTCATCAATGTACTTCGAAAGTTTTACATCGATACTTTGATAATTAACGCCACTACAGACGCCAAAGTAAAGGTATGTTCCGCCAGAATTTAACATTGCTCTTACGCGGCTAAAATCCAAGATGGCTACCACTGATGCCGACTCTTAAGACTGGGTTCACACGTAGCGCTTGGCTACCCCCCTTGTCAGTACACACTTCAGTCTGGTGTTGAACATGGAACGGACCCAGTCTTACGGCGTTAATGAATGTTGAAAGGGACTTGTTTTTAAATTGCAATAAAAATGAAATACTTGGAAGATGTTAGCTTAGAACCTAAGAAAATAATCTGTTTGGATAAGGATTTGAACATGGAATTTTCCTCAATTTACCATGAATTGTTATAAATTATTGTAAATTGATGAACAACTTAAAAACCAAGAATTATAATTTATGGAAAATTGATTAAAAGTTGAGAATACTGCCAGTGAAGATTTTTATAATTTATTAAAACTATTAATAAATTAAGAATGTAATCAAAAATTATGTATAAATGTATAGTATACAAAATGTAAGTACAAGAAAAAAATCTGGCGACTCTACGCGACACATCTGAACACCTCCAAATCTCCCCATGTACCGTTGTCACCGCGACACGTCTGAACGCCTCCAAATCTCCCCATGTACCGTTGTCACCGCGACACGTCTGAACGCCTCCAAATCTCCCCATGTACCGTTGTCACCGCGACACGTCTGAACGCCTCCAAATCTCCCCATGTACCGTTGTCACCGCGACACGTCTGAACGCCTCCAAATCTCCCCATGTACCGTTGTCACCGCGACACGTCTGAACGCTCCCAAATCTCCCCAAGTATTGCTATGTCTCTATTGTGTCAGTAACAAGCTTAGTGTTAGCTGCGGCTTTTCCTCTGAGCCACGGCGAGTAAAAAATGCAATTAAATGATATTGTACCGCTACTCTACCATAATATTACTTTATAATCAACTTTCGCCGAGGTGGAGCAACTGATACCTTGCAAGTGCCCATACAGCAGTCATTAGGATTTGCTCTATTAATTAATGATTCCAGTGGCGTTCTAAACTACTGACTTGTACAATCACTGCTAAATACGGTGACTTCAACTACTACGGAAATTAAGTTGGCAATATTTCTATCAATCAATCTTTCAAGTTATGCGATTAATTTAAGACATGAGATATTGGTTTAATACTCCAGTTTCGATTAAACTTTTAACTATATAGAAATAGGCTTCTACTGTGGGAAGTGGTTCAAATCAATTTTTCAAATTTGTTGTCATGGATAAAAAATCTAATTTACCCACTACGATAACCAAATTGTTTGAGTAGAACGGAATATTTTAAGATTCCGCAAAAGGATTTTGATTTTACAGGTAGCCATGATTCTTATCCCCATTAAAGTGTAAATTTATCAGTGTTTTATTAGGTTTTAGCATCTACTCACTTAAGGAATAAGAATATTAGTGAAATAGGTTATTTCAGAAAATGTTTAATTTCGCTATTACAACGCATGAAATAATCTTTTATCATCAGTCATTTTTACAGATGTTATGATTTTCTTACAGGAAAATTTCTAATTAGTTTTGAACTTCAATATAAAACAACTATTCACTAAACGAACTCTTTAACATTATTATACGGAATAATTAATTGAGGATAAAATGTAACATCGTTGTTTGTTTTTCTGCTGCATGACTAAAATCGAATATGGCAACACTGATGACATTTCAGCATTACATCAGTGGTAGCCATCTTGGGTTTTAGTCCCGTAAGAGCAATGTTAAATTCTGGCGCCTATATCTCCTTGACCTATTGTCATAAATTAACGGAAGAGGTGTCAAATTAAAGGTATTACAGTCCTCCAGGGCACCACCTTACAGAACTTCTTATTTTCGCTCTAATATATATAAAAATATGAATAAAAAAATAATCAAGATTTATTTTGTAAAATATTCCTGGATTTTTGTTTTTATATCAAGTTAAATTTTTGAACATATTAAAAGGTCCTTGAGCCACATCTCATCAATGTACTTCCAAAGTTTTACATCGATACTTTGATAATTAACGCCACTACAGACGCCAAATTGAAGGTATGTTCCGCCAGAATTTAACATTGCTCTTACGGGACTAAAATTCAAGATGGCTACCACTGATGCAGACTCTTAAGAGGCAAATGTAATTAAATTTTGTCACTTTATTATTTCCAACAAGATAAGTGCCAAGTTGTGTCAACAGTTATGTCTTAATGAGCAGATATTATCTGACAAGGGAGGTAGATCCGGCAGTTACTTTATACGACAGGCAACTACATACTTTCACCCAACGTTCCCCGGATGCGGGAGCAAGTTTTGCTTACCAATTATGTTGAGATAACCATTAAACTAATTATAACCGCTATTTTGACACGTAATAACAAAGCACCTGGTGACCGAGCTTTGCTCGGATAGAACAAGATATGTATTATACAGGCTAGTTAGCAAAATTATAAAAAAATTATTACTTTATGAAAACATTTACGTGATTCAAATAAAACCGATATCATTAAGATAGCATAAACACTGAACAAAAATATAGTCCCCGGATGGGGATCGATCTTACATACTGCGGCCCAAGAGACCACCAAGAGCGCTAGCCAATGTGCTATGGTGTCGGTCAAGTTCTAGTCGTCGTTTAGGAGTTTTTGGCCAACCTCAATTGTTTTAGCTGATCTTACACTATTGAATTATCCATACAGTTATTATTAGCCTGTGATCAACTGGTTTTGTTTGAAAAGGAATGAGGAATGAAAAGCAAAAGAGTAATTTAATTTACACCAGTTAATTGGTTTGTTACAGTGGCTTCAAGCAATATAATGAATACGTTTTCTATCAAAATACGAAAGATTTTGGAAATACTTTTTTCTGCCTTTATTTCGCACAGTTATGTTACCCTTAAGTTTTTACAAATTGTTTAGTAACTTGATAATTTTACATTTATTACATACATAAAATAAATATTAATGCAAAACCTCTATTCACATATTGTTTGCCTCCATCTTCAATCAACAACTGTCAAACGGTTATAAACAGCTGTTTTGATTTATATTGTTTACATTTGATTCTCCTTAAGTGTAATGTCAATTTTTTAGATTTTAAACTTAATATTACAAGAAAACTGGAATTTTCCTGGACATTAGACCTATCTATAACTTCTTTTCTACTCGGAAATTAGTTATTTCCAAAATTTAAAGAAAGTCGTTAGAGCCGTTTTCGAAATCCGTGTGCAAATATATATACAAACCTTGCTCGTATTATAGTATTGGATTTTGCATACTGCGTTTAAATAACTAATTTAAATGATACAGATATAAAATCATAACGGCGACGATAAAGTAATTAAGGACTTAGTGATGACCAAGGGTTGTTTACACTCACTCTAAATGACATTAGTTATTAGTCTATGATATTAATCGGGATGGTAAAAGGGGTCGTTACCATGGCAACCATCGGAAATATTTGAACACGTGACCACTCCGAGTTTTCTCCCCTTTCGCATCACACAGCGATAGATTTCAAACTCGAACTGTCTGGATAACACTTTATAGTGGACAACCGCAGCCGTTTAAACTATATCAATAACTAGCAGTCCGCCCGTCCTCTGTCAGGCTCTATGATTCGGTGTTAGGAAGGTAAATACTTATTTTAAGGATAAAATATTTACAATTAGATGAACTACATTAAATAAGAACATTTTTTCAACTTGTTATACATTAAGATAATATTTTAATATAGTATTTGTTTGATATAGTTTTAAATAATCTCTATATATAAAATTGAACGTATGTATGTATGTATGTATGTATATCTGTATGTCCTATATGCGTTGCCAAACTACTCATCCGATCGCCATGAAATTTTAGGAAGTTGCTCTACATGTGTCCGGGAAGGTTTTAGTGAAAAAATATTTTCGAAAATCCCATAAGTTTCCATTTTATGGCGTTTTAAATTTCTAATGTTAATCTTATGGAGAGTAAGTTAGTTTACAAATTGTCTACAATGAAAACATTTGATTTCTTAGCTACAGCTGATTAGTTTACTTTCCATTAGCAGTGCTTTACTATGCAATGCCATCTGAATCATTCATTAATGTAAAACTATGAAGTAAATGTGTACTGTAAAAAATAAACAGCTTTATTCACCACGTTAATAGTTTACGGTTTTGGGGGATTATGTATTTATATTTTCATTTTCTGTCTGATTAAAATCACGTGTTTACATGATAATTAAAATGTTAATATTATTACGTTTATTATAATAATCAGCGGTTGCATATCTTTCGTATAGAAGCCGTATTACCGTTAGGTTTGGTTTGGGTTTGGATTCGATTTGAAAATTGTGAATTAATCCACTCAGATGTATTTGTTTTATAGGAATGTTATTAATATCTCTTTTCGTTTCAGTATTGTTATTCTCTACATGGCCAAACTTAACATGTATTTACTGTCAGGCTTTACGAAGTTCGCCGAGTCAGCTAGTGATTAACATAAAGAAACTACCATTAATTTTAATTTGTAAGCTTAATTATTTATTTCTACTGACTCATTTTTATGGATCACATGTTCTGTAAAACATAAAAAATTAAAAACAAATATCTAATATTGTTCCATGTTGTGTTTTTATTTAGCTCGTGTATATAGATCGTATATAGCTCGTGTTTTTATTTATACAGTGGGGAAAACGGTAAACAAATCCAAAATGTGTAATAAAAATAAGTTTCATATGAAAACGTGATAGCAAGACAATCAAATAATCTGTAATCGCATTAATAATCAAAAAATAAGTCGTTTATTAAAATGTAGTACAACATATATTTTTGAAACATAGGTTAACATAGAATTCTATTGTCGGATCGCATTAAAAGACTTGTTTAGTTAACGGAAAGACAGATGACAGACTAGACAATGTTGCATATGTAAACATAACCAAAAAGATAATAATTGAAAGCAATGTACACACAAAAATTATTTTATTTCATTTATGTAATTATATTTACATAGATAAAACTGAAAGGCTCATGAGACTAATATTAACCGAAGTGTCTATGATAGTAGCAATGTTACCATGATACCAGTATTGCTCCCTTCATTTTACAATTTTACCTCTTTTGAGTTTTGCCTCAATTACTACCTTACGATAGCAAAATCTTGGACAGCTATGATTTTATTGTAATTATCTTAAATCTTAGTAGCATTTTCCTTAGGCAAAACTTTATCTTTTTGTTTTCGACCAATTCAGCAGACATTTTCATTGCAGTATTGGTAGATTTACTGTATTTTGGCAACCTCTATATTCACATAACAATAATGGATGGGTAAACTGGACGTCTAATCTCTATCGCCGAGAGCGTGTGTTAGCTGCTCCTGCAGCAGCCTCCTCAACTGTTTCTACCTCATGTTTCCAGTTTTTTGTCATCGTAAAAACTTCTTCAGGTGCATTAACGGGATTTATTGGTGGTTATGTCATGATTTAAGTGGCAGCTAATTACTTAATTGCAGTCAAAATTATACCTCGGGCTCAAGATGTATGGTTGATTGGATCTTGGAGGCTTGTCCCAAGACGTGTACCAGCACTTACAAGGCGACTCGTTTGGCCTAAATGGGAGCAGATTTTGATTGGCCGTCAAGTTTGTTGTAGACAAGTAATTTGTCCAAGTCTTTTCTCTGACAGTGTATCAGTCAGTATAAGTTGGCGGAAAGCCCAGACAAGGATAAATTGTTGTAGCAAATATTTGGAACTCGATGCACAAGACGAAGTGCAACCTCATTTAAGGCTTGTCGCTGTATTTCAATTAATCTTCATATGTGATGGCCGTGACATCAGTATTTCGTATGTTGCGTCTCAGACAGGTTAATGTGAGGTATGCCGAGAAAAGGCTGATGTTTAATTTACTTCTGTCAAGAAAGCTTCAAATGATTGATTTGTGTAGTATCATTTTCAGAACAGTTACCGGCTGAGGTAAAAAGGAGGTCGGTGATTTACACATCAACAGTGTAAACCAAGCAGGCCAACTTGCATAGCTACGATGTTTTACTTAAGTTAGGCCATGTATAAATTAGTTGTCAATGCACTACACTATCAACATTGAACCATGTATTTTATCTTCAAACATAGTCAATGTACATTACGGTTGCTTATGTTTTACTTTGCAAAATGAAAGAAAACCGCGTTATTTGATATCTTATTTTTACGTCAGAAAGAAAATATACAGTTTTATGAAATAGGAAAATTGATTATATAAGATTAAAAACAAGAAAGTTTACCGGAAAATGGACTCTTGGCCACCTTCTGGGCAGAATTTTTCGTCACTTGGGTCCGAATCCTAATTCACGCTCTGATTGGGACATTTGGCTCGTTCTGGTTTCATACAATTTTCTCCCTAAAACCGCTTCCTAATATTTTTCTCCTTTAAATCCTCTAAAATAGATGGACGTGAATGACAACGAATCGAAAGTTACAGATGCTTTTATAGATTAGATTACCATTTGAAATGGCGACGTACCTTGGTAGGTATTTTAAGCCAAGTATGAATGAGAAATGATTGTGGCGCGATCTTGTAGTCTTGTTACTGACTAAGGCTGACATATTCCTTAGACAGGACTGTTAATTAATAGCCCAACAGCCGATGGCAACTAAGGGACCTAGAGTTTAACGTGGAATCCGAACCACGGCCTTTGAATTACGAATTGGTCTAATTATGAGGATGGTATTTGCGGATTAACGTAGTATTCAATAGTGCGGACGTTAATCCACACAAGAGGACACTACACCCATCGACCATCGCTCACAACTATCCACAATTCGTGACCTTCAAGTAGCTGGATTACAGGACGTCGCCACCGTCCCAGTCAACTACACCTGCATATCTGCCACGCATTTACCGACACACTTTACTGAACACATTGCGAAGGCGTGATCGATAAGCAACCGAGCCAAACAAACAGTGTTCTATTCAGAATCCATCGATAGGCCTACATGTAAAATGACTCGACGACCGCCCAATAAGCAGAAGCGACACAGTACTGAGGCCTACGCGTGTATTGTATGTAACGTTTGTATGCTAACTATCTTCATACCTTCTTTTTTCTGTAGTTACAGCCTTTAACCCCACCTCATGCCACATATTAATGTTTTGGATAAGTTCAATTTTGTAATTATTACACTACAATTATTGTTGTTTTTTTATAATTTATTGATAGTGTTTAAGTTAACATGGTCCTCGATTTTAAGTATTTGTTTCACTTATCCAGGCCATTATGTAAACAATGTAATTGAAATAAATAAATAAAATTATACGCACTGTAGGGTACCGCTCTTAGTCCAAGTGAAAATTTCGACTGTTTTGATTTGTTTTAGTGTTAAGTTAAGTGGGCTAGCCATATAAACTAGATGAAATGGCTTGAAATTCCATACGGTAAGTAAATTGTAAATATTTTGTAATTATTTGGAATAAATAATATTCTTATTCTTATTACAGCTATCGTGTAACCATTATTGCTGTCTGGTTACATGTTAGACGACTGGAACAGTGCAGCTACTTGGAGGTGACGAATTGTGAATGGTTACGCTCTTATGGGACTTAAACTAAGTATTTCGCTACCAAGGCAGATCTTTTGGTCCTATCAGCGGGGCCTTCGTGTGCTTAGTGTTTCGGCAGCGCCAAATAGAGGAACCGGTCGGCGTCTGAGGAACACGCGATAGCCTGGTAATTTACGTATCTCGCGCCTGAATCACGCGTTGACCCATGAATGGCTCAATCGGATGGTCCGTGGCCACTCTCCGTATCTAGACAAAAGTACGAAGAAATCAGAAAAACCTTCGCCATTTTGCTATCGAGCGTGAGACAGATCCAAATAAGAAAACATAGCTATCAAAATACAAAACACCCCCGTTGCAGCAGACCTGCGTACTCAGCGAATTTCCAAATCAATACAATAATAATAATATGTGACAAGTTTAGTCAAAATCTGTCGATAAACATGAGAAGTATTTGCCTATTTTTCATAAGATTAACATGGGAAAGAGTGTGCAGGTTTGCTGCTGTGAGGAACATTGAGAGTAGGCTATACCATAAACATTTTTATCATCAACATCTGTCCATAAAGGTGTTTGCCTATTTTCCATATGACTGACATGGGAAAAGAGTATCCAGATTTGCTGTCATGATAAATACATAAACTATGATTTTTAGGCATAAATGGATGAACCTCAACCACATAAAGCTAAATATATTGGTTAATAAGTGAAATATTATTTTTTCTTTATTTTTCCGTATGGATAGATATTGTAGCACAGACATCAGACCGGAAACCACCCACATCAGGTGAGCCTGGAAACGGATATCATCAATTTTGAACATTTCGACGATGAAGTTATTAGATAAAAGAAATCGTACAGAATTCAGTAATGGGAATTAAATGCAACCAAAACCGCGTCGGTTGCTGCTTGTCACTTTGTTTATTTACATTTCCCTCTACTTTCTTTTGTAAATTACCGCGTTTTATACCGGTTTTCGATCAATACTCTCTTTAAACCAACATGGCCGCCGCCATTGCCCCAGTCCTTGACCATCCCGCGACGGCGAGAACCTCAGATGCAGTTACAAAGAATGCAGAAGCCTTGTTAAAAGAAACATTCAACAGCCTGGATTCAAAAGGAAACTGTTTTCATTAAGGGTGATTTTTCTTGGCAATTTTTTGAACGGATTTTGATCCGGTCTCGTCATTATACGCGTAAATGTCAACTCCTAGCCTGTGAGAACGATCGCCGAGTAAGGGAATTAAAGATGATGGAATTATAAATCGTAATTTTTGCCGCACCAGGATTCCAGAATCCACGCCATAAATGTCTGCAGATGCATTTCTTTCTTTACGGCCGCGGAGGCCCCGGTAACCAACGCGTGCGTTGTTATCCGCACCAGTATTCCATATTGGTTGTTGCAGGACACATAAACAGATATTGAAGTCTTGATTAAAATACCCCCGTCGCAGCAGACCTGCGTACTCGGCGAATTTCCAAATCAATAATATGACAATAATAGTACAAGTATGTGTCAAGATTGATCGATCAATAACTGTTGATACATTAGAGTATTTGCCTATTCTCCGTAACATTAACTTGGAAAAGAGTATGCAGGTTTGCTGCTTTGAGGAACAGTAAAAGTAGGCATTTTTACTATAACTATTTTTTGATCTGACCATATATCATTATCTGGACATAAATAAAGGAGTTTGTCTATTATCCATAAGATTAACACGGAAAAGAGTATGTAGGTTTGCTGCTGTGAGGAACACATAAACTATAATTTTTTAGCATAAACGTATGGATCCCAACCACGTTAAGCTAAATACAAAGTTTCATCCAAATTTGTTCATTATTAAGGGAAATATTAATTGTTCCTCATAATCAGTCCGTTTTTGGAATCTAGGCACCTAAAGACAAAAAAATAACATGGTTCCAGGCTTAAGTCTTTCCATGAGACCTACGGTAATAGCTTCTTCCCTATGGTAAATTTACTAATAACCATGGTTTATGTTGTTCACTGACGATTCTTTGAAATTGAGAGTGCTTAAATGTTATATTTCCACTGCACTTACATCACAATCATTTTTCAATAGAATCGTAAAGAGTTCGAACACAACAAAAACTCTAAGGTAAGTTTGATCAGTGTGAAGCCGTTTGGCGATAATAATTGCAAATGACGCAACTGGTGGTGTTGCGGGGACTGTCACGTGAGATTATGGGAGTAAAAGAACATTGTATCCATGCGTTAAAATAGCGACACCTGTTGCACAATAACTGACGCAGCTTCAGAACAGGATCATGAGGCTGCCGAGTGACAAATGCAAATAGCGCGTGATAAGATAAACACGTTGAACCATGCGAAGAATGAAAGGTATTGCGGCGATCTGCGATAATGGACAACGCTGTCAGTTGAGACCGCGACAGGTTCTCTACGTGGGACATACTCGTACAGTATGCTAGGTTATTGGTAGCACAGTTGCCGACAGGCTAGCAAGTCGTTTGAAACTATTAAGTAACTGAAAGTTACAAAGTCGTCCCGCCGAGCAACGTTGTATCTGTGGATAAACTATTTCTAGCGTAGCGTATTTTCTATCTACGTATCACAGTTGTTGTTATTACATGGTTTTAATTAGTAATTGTGTGTGAATCTACATTTTAGGCGAACAATAATTAGGTTACTACAGTACCTTTAACTGAAATGGCGACCTACTCAGGTAGGTATTTTAAACCAAGTATGAATGAGGATTGAGTGTAAGATGACTGTGGTGCGATCTTGTAGTCTTGTTACTGACTAAGGCTGACTTGTTCCTTAGACAGGACTGTTAATTAATAGCCCAACAGCCGATGGCAACTAAGGGACCTACAGTTTAACGTGGAATCCGAACCACTGCCACTGAATTACGAATTGGTCTAATTATGAGGATGGTATTTGTGGGCTAACGTAGTATACAATAGTGCGGACGTTAATCCACACAAGAGAACACCACAACCACCGACCATCGCTCACAACTATCTACAATTCGTGACCGCCAAGTAGCTGGGTTACAGGACGTCGCCACCGTCCAAGTCATAGGCTATTTTGTTTGAAGTCAAGCAAAGGGCGATTAAGAAAATGTTTTATAGTTACTTGAGAATTAAAAATCTCCTATAACCAGAAAATATCTTAAACGTTTCAGACGAGAGATTAGTCAAGGGCACCTTCAATGTATCGTTTTAGAAACGTTAAAAGGAATCGTATAATACGAATTTGTTGTAGCTCCCAGAAGTGCTCGCTTAAGATTTTGGGTGTTCTGGATTGTAAGCCTAATTCAGTTGTCGAGCTCCTCTTATAGAAGAGGATCATACCAATGGATAGTCTACTTAATGGTTTAATCTCGATTTCCTTGTAGACAGGTTTTTAAAAGACTTTTGAATGATATAGGTCATTCTTTATATACGTGTCGCACAGTTTCCTAAACAATCCGACTTTAATATAATTTTAAAATAGTATTGTAAAATTTTAATACCTTCCTTTTATTCCCATGACTATTTTCTTCAATGGCTTTATTAAAAAGCGCTCAAAATATCGACTTTGTGTGTCGAGTGTTGACGACTTTATTCCATCGAATTCAGATGAATCCGCATTATTTTGATTTATTTATTCGATTTTAAAGTATTGCAGCTAGATGAATCCATCGTTAGGTAGTTTTTAAAACTGGGATGGTGGCGACGTCCTGTAATCCAGCTACTTGGAGGTCACGAATTGTGGATAGTTGTGAGCGATGGTCGGTGGGTGTAGTGTTCTCTTGTGTGGATTAACGTCCGCACTATTGAATACTACGTTAATCCACAAAAGACTATGCTCATAATTAGACCAATTCGTAATTCAGAGGGCGTGGTTCGGATTCCACGTTAAACTGTAGGTCCCTTAGTTGCCATCGGCTGTTGGGCTATTAATTAACAGTCCTGTCTAAGGAACATGTCAACCTTAGTCAGTAACACGACTACAAGATCGCGCCACAATCATCTTACATTCAATCCATATTCATACTTGGCTTAAAATACCTACCTTGTGGTATGGTCGCCATTTCAAATAATCTAATCTAATCTAACTCCTTTTTAGGACTAAAATATGAAAAACATGCGTATCTCCTTGTTAGTTTGAATAATAAACAAAAAATATTTTTGCAAATGCTTGTATTTTGAACCATGTAAATTTGATGTAAAGACAGCTGGCTTTACCAATTAATATCATTAGAAATACCGAACTCGCTATACATACGTAAATGGACCATTTGATCCTACATGTTTTACATTTAATTACATACCGTGTGGGGGAAAAAATCCCCAATTGTCAAAATGGAAAGGGTTATTTTCACGAATGGCGGTTAATGCGACTGTTTAATGTGTTTGAAAAAAAAACTCAAATGTGAGTAGCGTCCATTAGCGTTTGATTTACCGATTGTGACAAAAACCGTCTAATGTAGTAGATTAACCATTTTATGAACACAAATGCGTGGGTTTTTAGAGTCTTGGCCTTTCTGAAATACAGTTATCGACCCGATTTCTCGTAAAGCTGTTAAGCATTTTCTCTCCAAATCCCCAAAAATGTAGCGACACCTTTCGCCGTTTCCGATTTTTCGACCAATTAGCGGTCGGTTCACGGCGGACACGAGGCGCGGAGGTGATCTGGTTTTGTCACACTAGTCAACGACGTCCGGCAACCGGACCTGGACAAGGACTAGCGTTACACACCAAAGGCCATTGGCCAATAGTTTCGGAACGGCTCTCTCCAACTAGACAACACTCTTCAGCCCCCTCTTTCTGACGCGAACGACTAGTTTTTGTGACGTGAAAGTAGGCACCGACCAATCGCGTCAGTTCGTGGGTCCACCCAAAAATGGCGGCGCGAAACGACACGTGGCGCTATTACAGTGGTAGAATGATTAACATGATTTGTCGGGTGGATTTGATTTGACTAAATTATTGTTGCCATTACACTCTTCGCGTAAATTGTGGTAGCGTTTGAGAATTCGGTTTTCCTTATCGCTATATAGTTATATCCGAATCTCCTTGAAGTCTAAAGTAGTTTCTTGGCCTAGACCTGATTTCGTCATTCCTATAAATCCATACTGTAAGAATCTGTATCTTATGTGTTTCAGTATCTTTCGACTCTGAATCTCAATTTTAGTTTCATAAAACATTCTATTCCGCTATTGGCGCTTTTGACATGGATATGTCTTAGCTCTGGGAGGGGGTGTTGGCGATTTTTAAGATGGAAAATATGTAACAGGTTTCCATACAAACGACTAGAGCTATTGTATTGAATTTTTAATATAATAGAATTAGAACAGATGTTTAGATGAAGTGAAAACATTACCTTTAGACATATCCATGATCTAACCAATTTCCACACAGGGAAGTAAATATAAACATTTTTTAAGAGATTGAATCCATCGCCCCTGACTAGACAGTTTACAATACAAAATACCCCCGTCGCAGCAAACCTGCGTACTCAGCGAATTTCCAAATCAATAATATAATAATAATAATATACGACAAGTCAAGTGGTCAAAATCTGTTGATGAACATGAGAATTATTTGATTATTCTCCATAAGATTAACATGGGAAAGAGTGTGCAGGTTTGCTGCTGTGAGGAACACTAAGAGTAGGCATTTATACCTTCAAAAACATTTATTTTTAACATTTATACCAACTTTCATCAACATCTGTCCATAAATAAAGGAGTTTGCCTATTCTCCATATGATTAACATGGGAAAAGAGTATGCAGGTTTGCTGCCATGATAAACACATAAACTATGATTTTTAAGCATGAATGGATGGACCTTAACCACATAAAGCTAAATATAAATTTTTATCCAAAAATATTGGTTAATAAGTGAAATATTAATTTTTCCTTATCCTCCATAAGATTAACATTGGAGCCTCAAAATACAACGTACTGTGTTTAGATTTTTTTAATATCTCGGTAACCGTTGGAGATAGAGAAAAACTTTAAGGAACTTAATTGTGTATTTTTTTAGGCTGATTCCAATGGTGAAATATAAAATTATATGTGAAAAACGCAAAAAACCCCATTTTGGGGTACAAAACCCCCCCAAACTACCCGTTCCCATTGGACCGATATGTCTGGTTTACGAACTCGTCCGAGCATTTGTAGGAATACACGTCTCTACCAAATTTGGTCTCGATCGGACCATTTTTACGAGAGTTATCGTGTTCACAGACACATATATATATATAATTTTATATATATATATATAAATTTAGTGGATATATATATATATATGGATATATATATATATATATATATATATATTATATATATATAGATCATATAGATATAGCAAAGAAATCTCGCTATAAAAGAGTAAATGCAAATCTGAAGGATTAAAAGCTTCAGTCATGCCTCGATGACCCAACGATCCTGAGATTTTTTTCCAAAGCCGTTCTAGTGGATGATTGAAAGCATTTTAAAATGAAAGTTTCAAAGGAAGAGGTTCAAAATTAAAATTGTATTTATCAATATCATGAATTCGATTAAATAAATAAATAATATACATATAAATGTTCGACTATTGTTTTTTGGACTCTCCTAAAGACGTAACATGGTTGGTAATTTGAGATACGTAATAGCTTCTTCCCTATGGGAAATTCGCTAAAAGGGGTCAAAATCTGATGAATTTAAAATGCGTTTCAGCCATGAACCATGCGGCCTCACGATCCTGAGATTTTTTCCTTCCATCAAATCCGAATTCTAGTGGATGATTGAAATTATATATTTTGGAAAAAGTTCACACGCGTTTAAACGAAGATGTCAAGATGTTGTTTGAATAGTGAATTTACATAAATATTGAATAGTCTCCAATTTAATTTACACTCAAGAATTGTGTAAATTGGCGTTTTAAGATGGTATAAGATTAGATACAGGTTGATATACGAGGAGGACGTTTTATCAATACATCCAAAATTTTCGAAATTAAACGTTTCTTAAAGCAGCAAATTGTAATTGTAAACTGGTATAACTCGCTTAGTTATTGACATACCCTTACCATGGGAACAAGCCTTATTACAGCAAACCTGCGTACTCGGTACTATTCGATTACTATGGTGAGAATAATTTACGTTCTATGAAATTCGCTTTACTCACGCCAGCGTGCTGCGTGCGATCTCCGTATCAACCATAAAGCATACAATAATGTAACGTTAGCCAACCTTTCTTCAAACCTAGACTTTCTCAAGGTACACTAAAAAAGTGAAGTTATGAATATTTATGAAACATAATTATAACTGTAAGACTACACAACAACTAAACGACTCTATGATACTTCTTTGAAATTATTAAAAATGCATTTGGCTATATAGTACTATTCATCAAAGACATTATGTGTAAGAGGACCCAACCGCTAACCACGGGTTACTTTTTTACATTATTATCTGTTAACTTGTGTAGCAACTACAGTATCTGTATGTTTTTGGATTTTTAATTTTACAGTAAAAATGACGTCATGGACCGTGTATTCGGTATAGCGCCGTATGGTCCCTAGTTAATGTTTTATTGGTGGAGATGTGGACTGGAAGCTGAATGGTTCAGTTTAGATTTCATTCTGAATTATAACATAATGGTTATTAGTGATGGTTATCGTTGTCGGCGAACAGGATTAAACCACTTAGATGGACGGATAACTTCGCTCTCCGCCCAGAAAATATTAAGACGGATATCTCAACTATAAAATAGTAGTACTCATATTTCGTGATTATCATTTCGGGTGCCGGACGGTTATAGGTCCAACAGAAGTTTTTTTTTGTGGCGACGTTTTGTAATCCAGCTACTTGGAGGTCACGAATTGTGGATAGTTATTAGCGATGGTTGGTGTAGTGTTCTCTTGTGTGGATTAACGTCCGCACTATTGAATACTACGTTAATCCACAAATACCATCCTCATAATTAGACCAGCTCGTAATTTAGATGCCGTGGTTCGAATTACACGTTAAACCGTAGGTTCCTTAGTTGCTATCGACTGTTAAGCTATTAATTATCAGTCCTGTCTAAGGAACATGTCAGCCTTAGTCAGTAACAAAACTACAAGATCGCGCCACAATCATCCTACACTCATTTCTAATTCATACTTGGTTTAAAATATCTACCTAGGTAGGTCGCCATTTCATCTAAAGACGGATATAGAACGAAACATAACAAGTTTTATATCGCGATCGTTAGCTTGACAAAATACGCCCTATCCCTTCATACAATTTAGCCCGGTGAGTGGCTTTCTACTAAAGCTTAGTTTATTTCATTTAATTTATTTTGAATTTGAAAGTAATCAATTACTATACCAAATCTCAGCCTTTTATCTTCTAGGAGCCTAGACTACAGTCTGATGTAGTCTGGAGTCATACATGGGTCAATGAATGCCTCCCTGACACCTATACATTTTTTATATTGTCTCCTTAATCAGATGTTCCCTTTTCTTCCACTGTCTGTGTAGTTGTTTCCCAATTCTATGGGACATTTAAATACTTTCCGATAAGCAGTTCGTCGCCCTGGAGCGTTATCAGCGAGTTGATTCATCCGGAACTGTGTAAAGACATTGTCCTAGTTTCTCAATTAGTTTATAATGTCCCTTTTGTTTATAGTTGTCAATAGTGGTCAATGTTGATTGACGTCTCCAGCTGAAAGTGTGTCAGAGTTTTGTATCTTTTCAAATCGCCCAACTGTGTAAGTTAACGTTACAATCATTCACTACCAGATGTATTTATCGCTACATACTACCTAGGGAGAATTATGTTATCTATATAAATAAAATTAGCGTTTTGTCTGTACATTGCTCAGAATTATTCATTTTTTAGTTATTTTTACTTTTTGTGCGTTAGAGAAGCCGAAACCGGTCTTATCTCAATTTTTGTCTGTTTGTCCGTGACGCTCCAGGAGGCATTTTACGCCGACTTCTACGGAAAAACGGGAGAACTGATTACAATGAAACTTATTTCATGTATTCTCTACATTCCAGAGAAAATTTATAAATGCTTGAAATCGCCCGCCGCCCCCTGCAAAGTAAATAACGAGCATTTAAAAAACCCACTTTTACGCGATATTACTCGTATTTTGATTCAGTTTTCAATGAATAACCTACTTATAAAAACAGCTGTCTTTGTCGTTTTAAGATTTAATAGAAATAAAAACAAACAGCTGTCAAATCAATATTAGTTAGTTTATATTAGTCATTGATTTTAAACCCATTTCGAAATCATACTATATTAAAAAGTTATTTTAACGTATAACTAATTATAATAATACTGGTATAAATGTTCTAATCTATTTAATTGTCAAGTAATGCTAAATAATTAAGCTGGGTATCGATTTCTTTTCTTTGTATTGATTGGTTTAGGATTTCAGGTTTACATTTTGGTATGACTATCTTTCTTCATTAAACTGAATCCTACAACCCGTACAAAGGACGGGCTTACTGCTAGTTAGAAATATTATGATAACTTAACATTTGGTAAATTCTATTTTTATTGTTCTATGTCTCTAAAATATTTTATGTAGATTTTATACGATACTGTAAAAAGGTATAGGTTTACAAGGCTAATTTGACTATCGCCATTAAAGCCAGTTTAAAAAACTAAAATAATTAGTTTTAAAATTTTTAGTGTACGACTAATAGTTCCGTGAAAAATTAAAATTACTGTCTGCGTTAAATACAGTACGTGGTATAAGAGCGCTCAATGTTATTCCTAAGCAGTTTACTACAAAATAAGGTTCTTTCATAACATTTTAACCGTTTTTCGTGAAACCTGTTATGCAGCTTAAGGTACATAATCCATAAACCCAAACAAACATTTCGTTATTATCTTAATAGGGGGAGAGGTGAGTTGGGCGTCCATCTACGTAAAAGTTTTCAACTTGTAGTAAGAGGGTATGTGAAATATTTGTATTAATATACTTCAAATAATGTTTCAAATATTATAATGGAAATATAATACAATTTTTCATGTGTTTAACAAGTTAATACATCCCTAAAAATTCCTATTTCCGGTCTCATTTTTTCTAAAAAACCTTTAGAGGTTAAAAAAATAAACGATAACTATTAGTTGAGATTTTTTAAATATAACATCTGCCAAGTGTTCTCTATTGGAATCTATAAACTTCTCATTGTCAGTATGACTGGCATTCCTTAAATTTGGTCTAAAACTCGTTGTTTTAGAGTTGGGATGATTCTGAATGGACTCTTCTGAAAATCTCTTGTTTTCATAACCCTCCATGTTAGAAAAGTGATAATTTTGTCAGCAATTTCGGCCATACGAATCATAGACAGTTTTCTTCGAGGTTATATCAATGGAAGTGCTGTAATTCCATTGGACCGAATCGATCGACTGATTTTTTCTCAGTACCACGAGTTCGCACAGCGAAGAGTCAGCGCCCCTGTGAATAAAGACGGGCTTTTGCGTACGAGTTCTCGCCAGAGGAAAAGTGTGTCGCGGGCGGTATCTGTAATTTGCAGGCGCGAGGATGGACGCAGTTGCTAATTTTTCTTTTTTGTTGATCGCGTCGCAGGGGTACTTAGCGCGAACTCCGGCTCGGTGGCGGTGTAGCGACCTGGGTCAACGTGAGCGGCGCGGCACGGCACGGCGTCCAGGACCTACCCCACTCGCGCGGTGACCTACTGTGTGGAGGTGCGCGGGCGCGAGCCGCCACGCCAGTCCGCACCATGCCCCCGCCACAGCCGGCGCTGTTGAGTCAGTCTCAGACCGCCAGCGGGAGTTGTTGAGTCGACAGTTGACAGTCGGTATGAGCGTCAACATGCATCGGTGGCCGGAGCACCACCATCTGTACCACTACCAGTATCCACACCCTCATCAGTGGAACATGTGTCATCCGGCGCAGATGCACTACGTCCAGCATCACTACTCGCCGCCGAGGTAACTGATAACTAACTAACTGCAACAGGTGACGAGATCGAAAAATACCCCCGTCGCAGCAGACCTGCGTACTCAGCGAATTTCCAAATCAATAATATAATAATTATAATATATGACAAGTTTGGTCAAAATCTGTCGATAAACATGGGAATTATTTGCCTATTCTCCATAAGATTAAAATGGGAAAGAGTGAGTAGGTTTGCTGCTGTGAGGAAAACTGAAAGTATACCATCAAAAATTTTATTTTTAACATTTATACCAACTATTATCAACATCTGTCCGTAAACAAAGGAGTTTGCCTAATCTCCATATGATTAACATGGGAAAAGAGTATGCAGGTTTGCTGCCATGATAAACACATAAACTATGATTTTTTAGCACAAATGTATGGATCTCAACCACATGAAGCTAAATATCAAGTTTCATCAAAAAATATTAGATAATAAGTGAAAAATTAATTTTTCCTAATCCTCCATAAGATTAACATTGGAGCCTTAAAATACAACGTACTGTGTTTAGATTTTTTTATATCTCGGTAACCGTTTAAGATAGAGAAAAACTTTAAGAAACTTAATTGTGTAGTTTTTTAAGCTGATTCCAATGGTGAAATATAAAATTTGAAATTTTTAAAAACTACATGTGAAAAACGCAAAAAACCCCATTTTGGGGTACAAAACCCCCCCAAACTACCCGTTTCTTGAAAAAAATACACCATTCCCATCTAGATGATTAACAATATCCAATATTAAAAAGTTGTATTTTTAATACACCTGAATCCCAGAAAAAATGTCATCCACCGTAAAAACGGCGTAAAATTATTGTACTAAAGTAGAAACAAAAAATGTGTACTTCCTCGATTAATAATAATTAAAAATAATAAAAATTTACGTCAGGAAACATTGAGAATGACATGAAATTTAAACTGTATAATTATATTTCATTTTCTATATTATTGTATTTTCAAGCATAAAATAATAAAAACACTGAAACTGGTATCTAATCATTAAAACGGCTTACACGACTAGGTTCTTAATTATCAGGTTTTCCAACTCAAACTTTTTACAACCTTTAAAAGCTTATATTTTGGATTATTTTTTATGTCCAGTAATAATTAATATATCAAATAGATATGAAAAAATACTTTGAAGCTAGACCCTAAAATTAAATTAACTAAGCTGTCACACAATTAATCATAAAAACTACATCTGAAACATACATTGTTTATTTATAGTTTGCAATCTATGTTTTGCTAAACATTAGGCTAAACATAAAAAAATATTTTAATTTGGTTATCCCACGGAAACTTTGTATTCGTCCTGGAATTCCTTATTATTTTTTTCATTTTTTTAGGCTTCGAGGATTATAATTTATAATTTCTCAAAAATATTATAGTTCATCCGTAGATATTAGTACAGTATACCCTTCGTTTATAATGGAACAATAATACATGAAAATTTCAAAATAGCGAAGCCTTTGATAAAAACAAAAGTAATGATTTAGTTTCCTCTATTGTTAAATGTTTATGTTTCTAATTTTGTTTGTGATTGTGGCTATCTTGTTCTTATCACTTGTCTGATCGATATTATATTCAGGTTAAATTAGGTAAGAGGATATTCATGAAAAGCTAAATTAAATTTAAATGAAATTTATTAGATAAAATATAAAATATATTTGAAAATTCTCAAAAAACTCATAGAAGTATTTGTAGTTCCAATTCTATTACTTTATTTACGTTCTTATTAAATGTTTCATCTCTCCAAGGACTTAGCTTTTTGCTTCTGAAGTGCAAGTGTTAAAATAAATTTTTGACATGGATATGTCTTAGCTCTGGGGGGGGTGTGTTGGCGATTTTTAAGATGGAAAACATGTAACAGGTTTCCATAGAAACTACCAGAGCTATTGTATTGAATTTTTAATACATATAAAGGAATAATAACAGCTGTTCAGATGAACTGAAACTATTCCCTTTAAACATAGCCATGATCTAACCTGTTTGCCACACAGTAAATACAAACATTTTTCGTGAGCGTTCATAATACGGCTGACTAAATCTAAAATGTAATAATTTTTCAAGTGCAATAGTAGGAGAGTTATAAGTTGTACTCTTTTACAGGTTACCTTTTGAAATACTACAATGCAGACATAGTAAAAGCTTTCGCAAATCAATTGAACACATGTCCTAGTTAATGTGAAAATTAAAAAAAAACTTATTTGGATAAATTAAAATAAAAGAATAATGTTATGGTTTTTGTCAATCTGGATAACCTGGAGTAGTCAGGGAATTTCACCCAACCTGGAAAAGACAGGAAATTTTGTGAAAATCATCTTTCAGAATTTACATTTCATATTTCAAGGAAGCTTAATATTCAGAAAAGCGAAATGAAATCTATAATATTATAAAGAAGAGGTGGTTTCTGTATGTTTGTATGTATGTTTGTTTGTGGGTTTGTTGTGGCAAGTAAATGCAAAAAATACTGAACCAAACAATTTGAAATTTTACACAAAGGTAGATCTTAAACTCATGCAACACATAGGCATACTCATTTCCTTAAAATCCTCCCGGGCTACGCCCTGTGAACGTCCTAAGTTTCATTGTTTACATTTTTAGAGAATGAAAACATAAAATTACTTGAATGTCAACAGCTGTGAACACTAAAATTTGACAGTTCGGGAAGAAGAAGAAGAAAGAGCTGCCGTGACCGTCCTAGGTTTCAATATTTACATTTTCTAATGACAACATCCGTTTGCACTATATTTTGACAGTTCGGGAAGAAGAAAAAATAAAGTTGATTTTTCAGATAAACTGCTGGATCGAAATTCGTGAATTATTTGAAATAGTGAAATGGTAGATTTTAAGTTTTTTTCCGACGACTGTCTCTATTGCATTAATCCTTATCCTCTCCCAATATTTGACAGATGTTACTTTGAAATGTTGTAGACATTCGTGTTTTGTCATTTTGTAAACAATGAAGAATTAATTAACAATAACTTAAATGTATCAGTAGAGCCTACACCTTTCAGCCTTTTAAACCCGTGCGAAGAACGGGTACTTTGGCTAGTCATATTTAAGGGGGTATGTTTTTGTGATTCCGAAACAAAGTAAATATCCGTTTTGCTGTACTGAGTACTACAAAGGTAGCATATTTTTCCGAAGAAGGAATATTTTATGTGACTGTGGACTCTATCTTAACCCAATACTCAGTCCAGAGCCACTGTCGTAAAACACCCAAACCATGATAAGCTGTGATAAGAAAAAAGTGACTCCCAGACCCGGTGCTACCGTCTCCACGGCGGGGACCTAAATCTTGTCTCCTTTCGACTTTAAACAAGCTTGTTTGTGCCAGTGGTAATGCCAGGAGCCGTAGCAGGACTGCATTATAACAAGGTAACTTCGGTATCTTTTCGTACTGGCTAAAAAAGTAGATTCAATCGTGGGGAGAGAGTGGTTTAGAAAGGTAAATATTTCTTGGGCAGATTTTAGAACCTTACGTCCGTGTTTACCAATGAAGGCTCAGGTGTTGGATAAGCTACAAGAGTTCTCTGATGTATTTGATAGCGAGCTTGGGAAAATTTCTAATTTTGAAAGCCCTCTACAACTGCACGCGGATGTCGCAGCTGACGCATCAGACAGAAGACCGTGCTTTATATGCACTACAGTACTAAGGAAAATGGAAACCGAATCCAAAAGACTAGAGGAAGAAAATAAAACTAAAGAGTATCGTATGTGACTTGGGCAACGCCAGTTGTGTCAACGTTATTGAGTACATAAAATTAACACATTATTTTCACTGACGGAAATATTATCACATATTAATACCACACATGCTTTCATATCAAAGAGGGGAGCTCTAAAATGCAAACAACTCATTTAGAAGTTTCAAAGTGAATAGGCTGATGTTTGGCATAAAAAAGCATATAGTAAGCGAATTTCCCATAGGGAAGAAGCTATTACCGTAGGTCTCATGGTAAGACTTAAGCCCGGGACCATGTTATTTTTTCTTCTTTAGGTGCCTAGAGACCAAAAACAATAGTGAGTAAAATTTATATTTATGTATATACATATGTCTGTGAACACGATAACTCTCGTAAAAAATGGTCCGATCGAGACCAAATTTGGTAGAGACGTGTACTCCTGCATTTTCTCGAACGAGTTCGTAAACCAGACATATCGGACAATGAGAACGGGTAGTTTGGGGGGGTTTTGTATCCCAAAATGGGGTTTTTTGCGTTTTTCACATGTAATTTTTAAAAATTTATAATTTTATATTTCATCATTGGAATCAGCTTAAAAAACTGCACAATTTAGTCTCTGTAGTAAAAAATACCCTGACAGCGTTCCTCACAGCAGCAAACCTGCATACTCTTTCCCATGATAACCTTATGGAGAGTAGGAAAAAATACTCATATTTATTGACCGATAATTATAAAACTTGTCATATATTATTATTATGTTAATTGATTTGGAAATTCCCTGAGTACGCAGGTCTGCTGCGACGGGGGTATTTTCTTTATCACACAACACCATTTACTCATGTTTACCTTAAAATACGATTGGAACGTTGGGGGGTTCATAGTGTAGTTACAAGACACAGTCGGTAGATGCGGTATTACCTGGTGAGGATTAACGTCCGTACTATTGAATACTACGATAATCTACAAAGACCATTCTCATGATTAGACCAATTCGTAATGCAGAGGCCGTGGTTCGGATTCCACGTTAAACTGTAGGTCCTTTACTAGCCATCGGCTGTTGGGCTATTAATTAACAGTCCTGTCTAAGGAACATGTCAGCCTTAGTCAGTAACAAGACTACAAGATCGCGTCACAATTAATTATCCTATACTCATTTCTCATTCATACTTGTTGACTTCATAACAATCGTGCGTGAGCCCCCTCCTTTAATGTATTTACGGTTTGGGTCAGTTAGTTTTTAAAATAAAAAAATAAAAACAGCTATTTAGATGAACTGATAACATTCCCCCTACACATATTAATGATCTAACCTAATTCCCACAGGGAAGTAAATACAAACGTTTTTGCTTCAAGAGTAATAGCTTAGAATCTCCCATTTCCATCGACATTAAACCTAATTCAATTTTAAATCTGGGAAAAAATAATTTTGGAATGTCTTATCGTTTCAGTATTGTTATTAATTATGCCGCGACCCAGAACATCCAATCTTACACAACGAACTCGTAATGCTATTAGACTGGTCAATCAAAGTTAACATGTTTGTATTTGCGGCTCTAGCTAAAACAATTATCCTAAATATATTCGAATTATTTTCTCCACCTTCTTGATTTCTATAGGTTAGCAACAATGTATTTTCAGAGAGAAAAGATGGAGGAATTACGAAAAAAATGCTAGCATACCATTGTTATTACGCGCGATTGAATGGATCCCCATTCATACTTGGCTTAAAATACTTACAAGGGTATGGTAATTTCAATAATCTAATCTAACAATATATCAATCTATCTATCTATCAAGTAACTAGGCTACTAAATTGCGTCACAGTTATCTTACACTCATTTCTTATTTGCACTAGCTTAAAATACCTACTCATTTTTCTACACCATCATTTTAGTCAAAAGTGTCGAAGTGTTTGTCGGCGTCTTAATTTAACGGGAATTGCCGTCAACAGCGGTGAATTAATACAAATTGCAGACAATCTTTTTTATGCACGATTACGATCTTGGTCGAAAATTGATTGCCATCATTTAAGCAAGATCGTTGTCGTATAAATTTAGCGCCGCGTCTACGGTCGTCTTGTGATAAGGAAAGGCAACACAGGTCCAGGAAGCCCGGTGACAACCTTAGGTTGCTTAAGCCTATTATTACATCAGTATAATTACTCATCAAGACTTATACCAAGTGTTTGTCTCTTGACAATTCAGTATGCCTAATTTTCTTCATCCCAAGTTAGGTTTTATAATTACGTCAATAAATTAGTACAAAGTACAAGAAGTGTTTTTTTATTAGAACTAGCGGTAAGCCAGTCCTTTATTCGAGTTGTAGAATTCAGTTGTTAACCTGAAATCCTGAACGAATAAGTACAAAAAAATAATAAATATCCATCTTGATTACTTGTATTTAGAATTACTTTACAATTAAATAGATTAAAACATTTATATCATTATTAAAATTCGCTATACGTCAAAATAACTTGTTAATATACAGTAGTATGATTTCGAAATGGGTGTAAAATCAATAACCAATATAAACGAACTAGTATTGATTTAAATTTGACAGCTGTTTGTATTTCTTTTTATTAAATGATTAAACTACAAAGACAGCTGATTATTGCCAGTAGATGATTAATTTATAACTGAAAGCAAAATGCGACTAATATCACGTAAAATGTGGGGTTTTTAAATGTTCGTTATTTAGTTTTCAAGAGGCGGCGGGCATGAAATAAGTTTCATTGTTATCAGTTCTCCCGTTTTTTTCGGAGAAGACTGCGTAAAATGCCTCCTGGAGCGTCACAGACAGACAGACATAGGTTTAGATAAGACTTTTTTCGACTTCTCTAACGCATAAAACGTAAAAAATAAAATATTAACTCTGAGCAATGTACAGAAAAGATTAGACATCTACTTTAAATTCAATATTGAACTTTATTGACTCGTTCCAAGGTGCATAATTTTTACATAACTCTTCATATATATAAAAATATATATTATTTTCCTTCTTTTAGGTTGATAGCCCTAAAAAGGAAATAATAAAACAATAATATCTTTTAACAAGGAATTTCAAGTTTTAAAACTTTAATTACAATTAATTCATAATAGGTATCTTCACTGAGTAAATACATTATGAACTACATAAAATAATATCTACATCACATATGAATCTAACATAAAACATAAATTAAAAATAGAATATTTTATTTTCACTGTTTAATGGAATAATACGTGTAACAACACCAACAGGTTGGAGTGAGTAAAGCTCTTTAGCCCACATTGAAATCTAACGCAGTAATCATGTGTTTCTTAGAAACTTTAAAAAGAAATACTTTAACGGCTTGTAACTAAATTACAGATTGCAAATGAAACCGTAACATAACCCACCAGGAAGTATTAGAACCATCAGTCTATCCGCAGATAAGAAACACTTGCATATCAGTCTCTTGACCTTCAACTTGGATAAGAGTTTCAATGTTGCAACTACATTGTATGCTAATGTTTTAAAGTGGATACAGTTCAAGTGCATTCCAACAGTTTGCTATGATTATGCACATACCTTCGTGTTTATTGGAGTACGCGTAACATTTAGGGGGGGGTGTGAAAATCAAAATGTATGTTGTGGTAGGCTATATACATAAAACTTTTCAATTACTCTGTTTTTCCTATATTTAGTCTGAGTAATTATTCTTAATTAAAATCTTCGTCTCAAAGTAAATCTCCAAAGTAAATATGCAAAACCATTCGAAGATCAGATTTTGTAATAGCTCGTTTTTATACCAGCTCCATTTATTCGCAGTTGGCAAACTTGTTAATCTCATTTCATTATCTATGTTTCATCCAGGCCAAACCTCACTGGTGTATACTTATCAATTATAACATAATTTGTATAGTCTGACAGTTTCAGATTAAGATTAACTTTTCAATTACCCAGACACATTTCTTCCTACCAGCCCACATCATTACGAAACAATTTGCTTTCAGTAGTCACTTTATTTTCCTGGTTTTTATACCCTGTTACCAAGTTTTTTCGTCCAGTTCACACAACTTGATTACTTTTTAATTGAGATCGTGTAATTTACTGGTCTTGCGAAACTATTCTTAATTTGTGAATAAGAACTCCTCAAACTGTAAAATTAAACTTTTAATTAATCGTTTTAGCAGAAACATATTTATTGATTTATGCAACTGCTAGTACTATGTATACATTCTGGAAATACAAGAACTATAATTAGTATTTAAAAAACAAAACTAAAAAGTACATGATTAGCTCAACTATAATCATTCTGCCATCGTTCCCTATCTTCTTTGTTGAAATCTTCTGTTTAATTTCACCGGTTTTCAAATTAGTAGAGGTTTATAGTTCTTTATTTAATGTTTTTATCTGTGTGTCCTAAAAGTGGTGGGTTTTTGTCTTTTTGGACGAGTTTTTTATACGATTTCTTGTGAGTCTCAATACGAAATTTGATGTAGTCACAATTACTTACCATTTGCTGCCATTTTACGACGGCGTCACGGGCTATAAAGTTGCCTCGCGGTCAGCTGAAACGTTTACTAGAGCCGCAAAGTGTCATTTACGGCACCGGTAACTCTCGACCATCAGTCTGCAGCACCTTCACCACAACAGTGGTGTAACGTTATTTCCGGCACCGGTAACTCGACAATCAGTCTGCAGCACCTTCACCACAACAGTGGTGTAACGTTATTTACGGCACCGGTAACTCGACCATCAGTCTGCAGCACCTTCACCACAACAGTGGTGTAACGTTATTTCCGGCACCGGTAACTCGACAATCAGTCTGCAGCACCTTCACCACAACAGTGGTGTAACGTTATTTACGGCACCGGTAACTCGACCATCAGTCTGCAGCACCTTCACCACAACAGTGGTGTAACGTTATTTACGGCACCGGTAACTCGACCATCAGTCTGCAGCACCTTCACCACAACAGTGGTGTAACGTTATTTTCGGCACCGGTAACTCGACCATCAGTCTGCAGCACCTTCACCACAACAGTGGTGTAACGTTATTTACGGCACCGGTAACTCGACCGTCAGTCTGCAGCACCTTCACCACAACAGTGGTGTAACGTTATTTACGGCACCGGTAACTCGACCATCAGTCTGCAGCACCTTCACCACAACAGTGGTGTAACGTTATTTTCGGCACCGGTAACTCGACCATCAGTCTGCAGCACCTTCACCACAACAGTGGTGTAACGTTATTTTCGGCACCGGTAACTCGACCATCAGTCTGCAGCACCTTCACCACAACAGTGGTGTAACGTTATTTCCGGCACCGGTAACTCGACCATCAGTCTGCAGCACCTTCACCACAACAGTGGTGTAACTTTATGGCACCGGTAACTCGACCATCAGTCTGCAACACATTCTCCACAATTATGGGTAAATATGGAGCGTTAACCACCTTCTTAGATTTATATCAATGGGAGTTAGTTTATGTTTACATGAGAATAAAGACAATTGTTAGGATACTCTAACCCTCAAAATATTTGCTGTATAATAAGGTAGTTAGTGATTAGAAAACACGTATAATGTGTTCATTAGATTCTGTTTACAAATATAAATACCCCTGTCGCAGCAGACCTGCGTACTCAGCGAATTTCCAACAACATAATTTATTTGACAAGTAACTGTCCATAAGTCATGAGAATTATTTGCCTATTCTCCATAAGATTAACATGGGAAAGAGTGTGCAGGTTTGCTGCTGTGAGGAACACTGAGAGTAGGCATTTATACCATCAAAAATTTTTATTTTTAACATTTATACAAACTTTCATCAACATCTGTTCATAAATAAAGGGGTTTCCCTATTCTCCATATGATTAACATGGGAAAAGAGTATGCAGGTTTGCTGCCATGATAAACACATAAACTATGATTTTTAAGCATAAATGGATGAACCTAAACCACATGAAGCTAAATATCAAGTTTTATCCAAAAATATTGGTTAATAACGGTATTAATTCTTATCCTCCATAAGTTAACATTGGAGCCCCAAAATACAAACAGTACTGTGTTTAACGATTTTTTAATATCTCGGTAACCGTTAGTTTAGAGAAAAACTTTAAGGAAACCATCGTGTAGTTTTTTAAGCTGATTCTAATGGTAAAAGATAAAATTAGAAATTTTTTTAAATTACATGAAAAAAAAGCAAAAACCCCATATTTGGGGTACAAAACCCCCCCAAACTACCTTTTCCCATTGACCGATATGTCTGGATTACGAACTCGTCCGAGCTATTGCAGGAATACACGTTTCTACCAAATTTATTCTCTATCGGACCACTTTTACGAGAGTTATCGTGTTCACAGACACACACATATATATATACATATATACATAAATTTTAACGACTATTGTTTTTGGTCTCTGGGCACCTAAAGAAGAAAAAATAACATGGTCCCGGGCTTAAGTCTCGCCATGAGACCTACGGTAATAGCTTCTTCCCTATGGGAAATTCGCTAAAAAACTCCAGAGTGAATTATTTAAGCTGTTAAAATTATTAATGTACAGCGATTGAGTCATCAATACATTGATATTATTAATATGGAATATAATTGGACACCCCGAATGCCACGAGTGCCTAAGGACAGATTAGGTCTGAACCGGTCATGGAATGCTCTCGAATGGAACTAATGGCATTCTACTCGAAGAGAACACCTTGAGTAACGAGCCGGGTAGTTCCTTGGTTTGCGCTTCAGACTAAAAACATCTAATAAAAACTGGCACTCATTTTATAAAAATCGCAACGAAATAACCCCCCAGTGAGTAAAATAAAACAGTGGTTTATGGTTTTTCTACTTATCTGTTGTGAAAGTAGTATTTAGCCGAAATTGTTTTGTTTTTAATTTTAAACAATACGATGCGTAGACGAATGAACTATGTTTTGTGTCTGGCTATAGTTAAATGTTATTCCTTCTGAGGTGTATCATTGAATAGAGATGTTTTTTCACCACTTATTTATTTAACCCTTCAAAAACGTTATGGCATAACTGTGCGTGATAATACTACCTTGACATATTGTTCGAGTGTAACAGAACGATTAAATGTAGATGAACGCCAAACCAAATACTATCTCCGTGATTGTATCCATGTAAATGATGTAAACCTTTAAGTATCTCCTTTTTCTGCGTTAATTTGCGAAACCAGTTTCTCTTGATCAGAATGCAAATGTGTACGTAGGTTCGGTTGATGTTAAAATCCCAAAGGGAACACGAAAGCGTGGGGTTGAACTCGAGTGGCGCCTTGTCCCACGCTCTGTCCCAAGACTCCAGCCGGTGTCCGGAGCACGAATAATTGCTGATTTGGGATCGCTAATTTCTGCAAACGCTACCAGTAAGCCGCACCAGAGTAAGCCATATTGCCGTCCGCCCTTCAAAATGTTCTTGGTACCTTCCCCTTCCACCCATTGAACTCCCTTTATAGTGATAAATTTAAATTAGAGTGCAAATCCTTTGACCTTTTTTTAATTTTTATATTAACTAAAGGGACTTTTTCCAACGAGTCTTGTGTTTTAAACTAAACAACGTGTTTAGGAGGAAATAACTCCTTCTATTTTCAAGTGACAGATGCACTCTATGCATACATCTGCGTTAAAACGTTGCAATCTAATAAAAACTGGCACTCATTTTATAAAAATCGCAACGAAATAACCCCCAATGAGTAGATCAAAACCGTGGTTTATCTACCTTACCGACTTTTCTACCTATCTGTTGTGAAAGTAGTATTTAGCCGACATTTTTTTTGTTTTAATTTTAAACTATACGATGCGTAGACGAATGAACTATGTTTTGTGTCTGGCTATAGTTAAATGATATTCCTTCTGAGGTGTATCATTGAATAGAGATGTTTTTCACCACTTATTGATTTAACCCGTCAAAAGCGTTATGGCATAAGGACTTCCAAATACCGTGCGTGATAATACTGCCTTGACGTATTTCGAGTGTAACAGAACGATTAAATATGGATGGACGCCAAACCAAATACTATCTCCGTGATTGTATCCATGTAAATGATGTAAACCTTTAAGTATCTCCTTTTTCTGCGTTAATTTGCGAAACCAGTTTCTCTTGATCAGAATGCAAATGTGTACGTAGGTTCGGTTGATGTTAAAATCCCAAAGGGAACACGAAAGCGTGGGGTTGAACTCGAGTGGCGCCTTGTCCCACGCTCTGTCCCGAGACTCCAGCCGGTGACCGGAGCACGAATTACTGATTTGAGATCGGTAATTCCAGCAAACGCTACCAGTAAGCCGCACCAGAGTAAGCCATATTGCCCGTCCGCCCTTCAAAATGTTCTTGGTACCTTCCCCTTCCACCCATTGAACTCCCATTGCAGTGATAAATCTAAATTAGAGTGCAAATCCTTTGAGCTTTTCTTAATTTATTTTATATTAACTAATGGGACTTTTCCAACGAGTCTTGTGTTTTAAACTAAAAAACGTGTCTGGGAGGAAATTAACTCCTTCTATTTTCAAGTGACAGATGCACTCTATGCATACATCTGCGTTAAAACGTTGCACATAGTAAATGGTTTTGTTTGAATTAATAAATACATAACCATAAATATGACCATATTTCACGAAATATACACAGTAATTATGTATCAAAGAAAGTAAAAATGTATTTATTATTAACAAGCGAACTGTCGGAACGTCTTTGAAAATGTTCTATTGATATATACTCGTATTTATTTATTTTTCCTCAGTACATATCCGTCCTAGGGTGGATATGAGATCACATCCACCCTAGGACGGATATGTAACCGGCCAATCACATGCGCAGAATGCTCCAAATGTATATAAAACTAACCAATAGCATGCACTAAGCGCTCAGTCAGCTGATTGACGGTCGCCGTTCCTGCAACACTAACTTCCGGTTTTGCGCAATGAAACTGAGGTTACCGGAAACCTAAAAGTTATGATTACATTTATCCCAACGGGAAAATCAAACATAATTTACACGACTTTATTAACGTAGGAAAATTTGTGTGTGTAATACGAGTGCAAACTTTCATGGCCGCCCTTGTGGTTCTAGCAAACCTCTCGTGCGATATGACATCGTTTCCTCTCTTGTTATACAAAATAGCTATTTCCACATACAAACTTTAATTCATATGGAGTGAAATTCCATTATAGGCCTATTTATTTTTTAATTTCATTGAACAATACAACGTCTACTTCGCTCTCCTCCATTTTATTGTCAGTATTAGTATGGATTTTTAATTGTTTGAAATATTGTTTAATTGGTGACGTATAATTCTAGAGAGATTAGTTGTGACCTGGGTGACATTGTGAGACCACCCCTCCAAGTTTCGACTGGGTGGTTGGTTGTCAACGTTTTACAATGTATATATAAAACAAAGTCGTGTTAGTTACACGCATTATAACTCGAGAACGGCTGGACCGATTTTAATGATCTTAATTTTTTGGATTCGTCTCTGCTCCGGTCATGCTTTAGGCATATTCAGTTTCCATTTTATAGCGTTTTAAATTTCTAATGTTAACCTTATGGGGGCTAAGTTTGTTTACAAATGTTCTACAATAAAAACATTTGATTTCTTAAGCTACAGCTGTTGTTTTACTTTCCATTAGCAATATGCTTTACTATCCAATGCCATCTGAATCATTCATTAATGTAAAACTAAGGAGTAAATGTGTACTGTACAAAATGAACAGATTTATTCACGACGTTAATTAATAGATTACGGATTTTGGGGATTATGTATTTATATTTTTTATTTTCTGTCTGATTAAAAGTCACGTGTTTATAATTATGTCGGCCAAATAAAAAATAATAACGGTGTTCATGAATATTACGTTTATTATAATAATCAGCTGTTGTATATATTTCCTATAAAGACCGTATTACAGTTAGGTTTTGTTTGGTTTTCGGTTGGATTAAAAAATTGTGAATAAATCCAATCAGATTTATTTGTTTTGTGGTAATGTTATTAATATGTATTATCGTTTCAGTATTGTTATTAACTATGCCGCAACCAGGAATATCTAATTTTCACAACGAAGCCGTAATGCTATTCGACTTCAGAACGTGGGCAATCTGAAAGTTGACACGTATTTACTGTTAGGCGTTACGAAGTTCGCCGGGTTAGCGAGTTTGGTTGTAAAAATTCTACGTGTAAGAAATATTTAATTCAGGGCGTATCGTAGAGTCTCCACATATCGCGTGATCAGAGTGCAGCTGTTCGCTTTACAGTGAGCGTTGTCAGTGTCAGTAGCATTGTTACAGCGTTGGAACACCTCTCAGGTGATAGTAAACACCTCTGGACCGCCATTAGTGGTCGTTGCCATCCACCCTTATCAGCCAAAGAGGGTGGCTCAGCCGCAGTTAACATAAGCTCTTACATAAATCAGCTGATTAGTTCCAGACGATTCTTAAACCGACAACATAGGTTTCTCGTCGAGACCTTTAATTCAACAAGACTAAATTAAACCGAGAATGTTCTTATTATACTAGCAGGAATCCCGTCCTTTGTACGAGTTGTAGGATTCAGTTTAATGAAAAAAGATCATAATAATACCAAAATGGAAACCTGAAAACTTAAACAAATCAATACAAAGAGAATAAATCAATACCAAACTTTATTTTTTAGTATTACTTAACAAATAAATAGATTAGAACATTTAATGTATACCATTATTATAATTAGTTATACGTTAAAATAACTTTTTAATATAGTATGATTTCGAAATGGGTTTAAAATCAATGACCAATATAAATTAACTAATATTGGTTCGACAGCTATTTGTTTTTCTTTCTATTAATTCTTTAAACTACAAAGACAGCTGATTATTAACAGTAGGTGGTTTATTGCTAATTGAAAACAAAATGAGACTAATATCTCGTAAAAAGCGGGGTTTTAAATGCTCGTGATTTACTTTTTAAGGGTCGGCGGATAATTTTAAGCATTTAAAAACCTTTTCTGGAATGTAGAGAATGCATGAAATAAGTTTTATTGTTGTCAGTTCTCCCGTTTTTTTTTCGGAGAAGACGGCGTAAAATGCCTCCTGGAGCGTCACCGACACAAACCGCGATAAGATTTTGTTTCGGCTTATTTAACGCATGAAACGTAAAAATAACTAAAAAATGTATAATTCTAAGCAATATACAGATGAAACTCTAATTTTATTTATATAGATTAGTCAGTCAGGAAATCCATTGTTTTATTTAGGTAGGTTGGTTAGCATAATACAGCTTGAATCAACAGGTATTTGTCAGTTAGAAAACTGTATGTGACCATCCCATTTCACCCACCCCATGCCACTCACAATCCTGCCATTGTTTAGACTGTCAAAAATTGTAATACAGGGTTATCATAAAAGAATGTTGCGTTTTCGAACATTGTTCAAAGAAAACCCAAATTACTTACAGTTAATGTTGATAATTCGTCTATTTTGTCGTCTCAAACAGGTTTTTTACATGATTAATAAATTTCAATATGTGCGCCCTTAGTCGCTCGACAAATGTCCAAACGTTAATCAATTTCTATCCAAAAATTTGCTAACATTTCTTCGGTTATGGTTGTCATTGCTTCATTAATCCTGTTTTTTAAGTAGCTTAGGTCATGATTTTTTTGTGAATAAACAATGTTTTTGATGTAACCCCAAAAGAAAAAAATCACAAGGTGTCAGGTCTGGACTCCTTGTCGGCCACAGCATAGGTCCTTGCTGGCCTATCCATCGATCTCCAAATTTTTCGTTCAAAGCGTCCGTCACCAATGCACTGAAGTGTGGAGGAGCACCATCTTGTTGGAAATGAAGTTTATGAGTGTTTTCGAGTTGATCTAGCTGCGGAAATCAATAATTGATTAACACGTTGAGATACACAGCTCCATTAATTGTTCTTTCAACAAAGAAGAAAGGCCCTATTACGCGATTTTTCATCACACCACACCAAACATTAACTTAAGGCGAATCACGTTGTTTCTCAACAATTGCGTGTGGGTTTTCAGAGCCCCATATTCGTGAATTGTGTCTGTTAACACATCGACTGACATGGAAAGTAGCTTCGTCTGTAAAAATTATATAATCTAAAAATAATTCGTTTTCACTTAATCTGTCCAACATTCTAACAGAGAATTTGTAACGGTTTACACTATCATTGCGTTTCAATTCCTGCAGTATCTGGATTTTATTAGGTTTTATAAGGCTTATAAACAAACTTTTGGGGTTGAGGCTTTCAGAGATACTATTATAACGTTCAGAAATTTCCCTACAACCTTCTTTTATGATAACCCTGTATATCCGGGAAAGTTTGTGTTTTCGAGTCTGTCGTCAACGCCAGTATCGGTTCCACTCGGCAGCACAGCTGACAGCCGTGCTGGGCCCGTCGCCCGCAACCGGCCAAACCCGTCGGCCACCGCGACAATGACCTCATCTTACTTCCCGATTTTATTGTCAGGCTAGATTACTTGCAAGATAGCGATAAAACTATTGACGACCATTTATTGTACCGACACATTACGCAATTGTAGGGTGGTACGTGCCAATACCCCCGTCGCAGCAGACCTGCGTACTTAGCGAATTTCCAAATCAATAACATAATAATAAAATATGACAAGTTTGGTCAGAATCTGTCGATAAACATGAGAATCATTTGCCTATTCTCCATAACATTAACATGGGAAAGAGTTAGCAGATTTGCTGCTGTGAGGAACACTGAGAGTAGGCATATACACTTTAAAAATCTTTAGCATTTATACCAACTTTCATAAACATCTGTATATAAATAAAGGAGTTTGCCTATGCTCCATTTGATTAACATGGGAAAAGAGTACGCAGGTTTTCTGCCATGATAAACACACAAACTATTTTTTTAAGCATAAATGGATGAACCTCAACCACATGAAGCTAAATATAAAGTTTTATACAGTACAAAAATATTGGTTAATAAGTGAAATATTAATTTTTCCTTATCCTCCATAAGATTAACATTGGAGCCTCAAAATACAACGTACTGTGTTTAGATTTTTTTATATCTCGGTAACGGCTAGAGATACGGAAAAACTTTAAGGTAATAAATCGTGTAGTTTTTTAAGCTGATTCTAATAGTGAAAGATAAAATTTATACATTTTAAAATTACATATGAAAAACTCAAAAAACCCAATTTTTTAGTACAAAACTCCCCCAAACTACCCGTTCTCATTAACCGATATGGCTGGTTTACGAACTCGTCCGAGCAATAATGTAGGAATACACGTCCCTACCAAATTTGGTCCCGATCGGACCATTTTAACGAGCGGTATCGTGTTCACAGACTCTCACAAACACACACACACACACACACACACATATATATATATATGTATATAAAATTTTAACGATTATTGTTTTTGGCCTCTGGGCACCTAAGGAAGAAAAAATAACGTGGTCGCGGGCTGAAGTCTCGCCATGGGACCTAGCTTCTTCCCTCTGGGAAATTCGTTAAAAATTAATACAATTTTATTTGTACCAAGTTACAAGATTATGTTTTTACACAGGTCACCCGGTGTACAAAACTCTAATGCAGCTAATGCTTTTAGTATTGTAAAATACCCCCGTCGCAGCAGACCTGCGTACTCAGCGAATTTCCAAATCAATTATTTAATATATGACAAGTTTTAAAAAAATCTGTCCATAAACATGAGAATTATTTGCCTATTCTCCATAAGATTAACATGGCAAAGAGTGTGCAGGTTTGCTGCTGTGAGGAACACTGAAATTAGGCATTTCTACCATAAATAATTTTTGTCTTAACATTTATACCAACTTTCATCAACATCTGTCCATAAATAAAGGAGTTTGCCTATTCCCTATATGATTATTATGGGAAAAGAGTATGCAGGTTTGCTGCCATGATAAACACATACACTATGATTTTTAAGCATAAATGGATAGATCTTAACCACATGAAGCTAAATATCAAGTTTTATCCAAAAATATTCATTAATATGGGAAATATTAGTTTTTTCCTATCCTCCATAAGATTAACATTGGAGCCCCACAATACAATGTACTGTGTTTAGATTTTTTTAATATCTCGGTAACCGTTGGAGATAGAGAAAAACTTTAAGGAACTTAATTGTGTAGTTTTTTAAGCTGATTCCAATGGTGAAATATAAAATTAGAAATTTTAAAAAATTACATGTGAAAAACGCAAAATACCCCTTTTTGGGGTACAAAACCCCCCCAAACTACCCGTTCCCATTGACCGATATGTCTGGTTTACGAACTCGTCCGAGCACTTGTAGGAATACACGTCTCTACCAAATTTGGTCTTGATTGGACCATTTTTACGAGAGTTATCGTGTTCACAGACACATATATATATATACATATATATATATATATATATATATATATATATATATATAAATTTTAACGACTATTGTTTTTGGACTCTGGGCACCTAAAGAAGAAAAAATAACATGGTCCCGGGCTTAAGTCTCACCATGAGACCTACGGTAATAGCTTATTCCCTATGGGAAATTCGCTAAAACGCATCTCTCACCTTATCCTCCCCTCACTACCCCTCTACATGACACGAGAGAGAGAACTAGTTAACTGCATTTTATTGTAAACGTTAACCATTTATGCGAGCCGTGTGGTGTTTTGTACGCCGTGCGCCCAATTGTGTCAGTATTTGCGTCGCCAACTTGTGGTGTTTTAAAACATTTTTAGGAATTAATTTTAGTGAAATCATCTTGTTTTGTGTCGCTGTGTGATTGTTGTCTATTATAATAACTATTCTAAAAATTATTTAGATATATAAACAGAACTATTTTTGAATTTGTATAGCCTATATTTACGTTACAATGGAAAGTAAAGAACGAAAATTTTAGCTTTCTTTGATCAACAAAGTAAAAAATTCAATTCAAGAAGAGGAAATAATTGCTAAGTCTGGTATAGGGACCTTGAATAGACAATTGTTTTGCTGTGATAGTGAACCTACTCAAGAAGAAGCAATTGACGGGGAAGGATTGGATCAGTCCGTAGATGAATTATTGCTGTAAGGTGATCATAATCTCTATATTTATTGCTTCTTATAAAGTCACTGTGCATTTTGCCGACTTATCGACAATTTTACACTAAAAAGTTAAAGTAAACTTGTCTTTATAGGCCAAATTAGTGTATGCGGAACTTTGTACGCTACGCGACCGATACCGTAAAATAAATTGTGCGATCTATTATACTAGAGATAGGAGTAGCCGATCAGCGTAACGTATCTACTCGGCTTTGTGGGCGAGATGGAGGCCGTTGGGAATGGGTGCAGTCGTTGCATAACGACCTGTAGCCGAGGCTTGTTTACACCATATTTCTACTCGGACCCACGTGAGTGACCTGCATCTAGGCCTACCTGTAGCCTGTGGCCTGTGGCCAACTCGAGCATAACTGTTGCATCGCGGCCCTCCTCCATCTATCCGATTATAAGCTATGGAAGTTAGCACACTCTTGTACCGAACATTTTCAGTTATTTGAATAGTGAAGGATTGGCTACACTGTAGTCGAGTGGGATTATGCTAATATTCCAATTAATTGTTACGTTGGATGGCGTAAAGACCACCGTCTAATATTAGTTATTTTAGTGTGTATGGTATTTTGTAAAATATTCATACATGATGTATAGCAAATTGTACAAAATATATATATACAAATCTATTGTAAATATTGAGCTTGGTGTGAAGTGGACGGTTTTAGGACACGATTAGATTAGATTATTGAAATGGTGACCATACCACAAGGTAGGTATTTTAAGTCAAGTATGAATGAGGATTGAGTGTAAGATGATTGTGGCGCGATCTTGTAGTCTTGTTACTGACTAAGGCTGACATGTTCCTTAGACAGGACTTTTAATTAATAGCCCAACAGTCAATGACATATCTAAGGGACCTACAGTTTAATGTGGAATCCGAACCACGGATTGGTCTAATTATGAGGATGGTATTGTGCGGACGTTAAGCCACACAAGAGAACACTACATCCACCGACCATCGCTCACAACTCTCCACAGTTCGTGACCTCCAAGTAGCTGGTGGATTACAAGACGACGCCACCGTCCCAGTCAAACATGACGAAACACAAGACAAGAACTTGACGAGGGAGTATGTAAACGCACTGGTCGAGCCGCATCGTTATTAACATAGTTAGTGTCCCTGAATACTGCCAAATGGTCCGAAGCTTTTACCATATCAGCGAGCCACTGATATGCGATCTGTGTTGGCGCAGCCTCCACAGTTACCCGGACTGCTCGTGCTGGAGCCGACAACACTGTTCACCTTCTGTCATCCTGTCTTGGTCATCTCATCCGAGAATTTTCGCACTCTGGGAAAATCGCTTTTAAGTATTTATTGAACCTTTTGTGTAGTTTTTTGTTGCTTCTCGTCATATGTGGCTCAAATAAAGGTCGATAATCGAGGTCATATAGAATAACATATGTTAAAAAAATACTTTAGAAAAATACGTATTTACTTCATTATTATGATATTTGGTCTTTGTAAATTTAAGTGGTATATATTGATTTTTCAAAATTGGTCTGCACGGAGGGGCTAAGCTGTTTACTAACAGCTGCCCAACCCAACTGATTATTCGATACTCAAAAAACGATTCCTCCCTTTCTGCACACCTGCCATGGCTCCAGAACGAAGTCTCAGAAAGAGACAAAACTGTTTTTAAAAAAAGAATTGGTTGGAATCCTATTCCAGCCAAATAACATTAAAATCACTAATTCGTATTTTTTTTCCTGTGCCGCACTAATGAATACTACTATAATCCGCTAAGTAATTCATACCATTAGTAAAATCATCTCATTGTTTAGTGTTTATTAATAAATCTGATGTTTCAAGAAGTAATGATTCGGTATGCTGCGACGTGGGTGATTTTATTACCTTTTTAGCGGGTGCTATAGATGACCAATTCGGCAGCGTGGTAATGCTCAAGTTATTGTTTTGATCCGACGATTTTACCGGGCCGTTACGTAACTGTAAGATCCGAGGTCATTCTGAACACCGTTCACAAAATGGCTGGAGCCGTTGTTACAAATTGTGTTTTATTTATTTTACAATTAATTGGACTTTTCCTATCGCTCATGTTAATACAACAAATTATTGAGTCATTTTGTTAGCGAATTCCGACCGTAGGTCTCTCGACAAGACTTAATTAAAAATGTAATGTTCAATTTACAGATATTAATTATACCATATTATTGAAAACATGATATGGTTGTGCGCTATTGCCAAAGCGCACCCTTGTACGAAAAAAATCGGACCATTGACGTAGTCCCGAGACAGACGTCAGTACAAAAGACGAGGGAGCACCAAAACGAATATTTCCAATCTCAGCACAAATTCAAAACGTTTGACGAAAACAATAGCTATCTATGTATTGGAGGGGACTAAAAAGAGGGATTACAAATAGGATATTATCACAAGAACTGCAGTTGTTTTTGTTCTTGTGGGAAACGTCTACATGTGTAATGCATCCACCATGTTACTTTGTCGTTTTTAGGTGCCCAGAGGCAAAAAAACAATAGTCGTTAAAAAAATATATATATAAATATATATTTGTAGTATACATTAATTACATGTATATAGACATATGTCTGTGAACACGATAACTCTCGTAAATTGATTACTGGTTTTGTCATTACCTACGTTAACACGTGTTGTGTAAATGAGGAATACGTTTTGAGGGAGTGACAAGGGAAATCAATCAATCGAGTCGTCACATCTTTGACATCTGAGGCAACCGGTTGGCCACCAAGCCACCCCGGGCAACTGCGATCAGCAACCGGTTGCAGTAGGCTTACACGGCGTCCAGAAGTGACTTGGATTTGACGAGAAAGGAGGAAAATTAAGTTCTTTAACTATACGTATATTAAAAGTTATATCTTGTCGCTCGTAATACGATGCAAATTAACCTAATAAGAAAACATGTTTCAATACACTTTCAAGTGAAATGTTATAGTTCATAGAGATTAGAAATGGCGACCATACCACAAGGTACAAGGTAGGTATTTCAAGCCAAGTATGAATTAGGATTGAGTGTAAGATGATTTTGGCGCGATCTTATAGTCTTGTTACTGACTAAGACTGACATGTTCCTTTGACAGGACTGTTAATGTCCGATTGAGGCTAAATTTGGTAGAGACGTGTATTCCTAAATTTGCTCGGACGAGTTAGTAAACCAGACATATCGGTTAATCGGAACGGGTAGTTTGAGGGGGTTTTGTACTAAAAAAATTGGATTTTTTGCGTTTTTCATATGTTATGTAAATTTTTTTAATATTATCTTTCACCATTGGAATCGGCTTAAAAACGACACAATTTAGTTCCTCAAAGTTTTTTTTCAACCTCCAACGGATTGCTTAGAATTATTCATTTTTTAGTTATTCTTACTTTTCGTGCGTTAGAGAAGCCGAAACCGGTCTTATCTCAATTTTTGTCTGTTCGTCTGTGACGCTCCAGGAGGCATTTTACGCCGTCTTCTCCGAAAAAACGGGAGAATTGATTACAATGAAACTTATTTAATGTATTCTCTACATTCCAGAGAAGGTTTATAAATGCTTGAAATCGCCCGCTGTCTCTTGAAAAGTAAATAACGAGCATTTAAAAACCCACTTTTACGCGAAATTACTCGCATTTTGATCCAATGAATAACCTACTGCTAATAATCAGCTGTCTTTGTAGTTTAAACATTTAATAGAAATAAAAACAAACCGCTGTCAAATCAATATTAGTTTGTTTATATTGATCATTGATTTTAAACCCATTTCGAAATCATACTATATTAAAAAGTTATATTAACGTATAACTAATAATAATAATGGTATAAATGTTCTAATCTATTTAATTATAAAGTAATGCTAAAAAATAAAGCTGGTTATTGATTTATTTTCCTTGTATTGATTTGTTCAGGATTTCAGGTTTACATTTTGGTATGATGATCTTTCTTCTTTAAACGGAATCCTACAAACCGTACAAAGATATTAAAAAATGTAAACACAGTACATTGTATTTTGGGGCTCCAACGTTAATCTTATGAAGGGTAAGGAAAAGTTAACATTTTAACTGACTTTTAACTGAAATGGCGACCTACCCAGGTAGTGAGTATGCAGGTCTGCTGTGACGGGGGTGTGTATATTTCACTCAAACCTGTGTGATTTCTCAGCTTGAAACTTGAGACAGCCTTGGCACCTTGTCGTGATCATTGGCGGACTGATATGATTGATCCCTGACAGCTGACTCCTGCGCCCACCTGTGGCTGTTCCGACATTATCTATATCAGTGAATATCTTCTTGTTTCGATAGTTACGATATTATATCGATACACTGAAATCCGGTATTATCGGATGTTAAAGGTTTTCTGTGAATATCAGCATATAGAATGAGGAATGAATGTAGGATGATTGTGGCGCGATCTTGTAGTCTTGTTCCTGACTAAGGCTGACATGTTCCTTAAACAGGACTGTTAATGAATAACCTAACAGCCGATGGCAACTAATGGTCTTTAAACTTGGAAACCGTTAAAGATTTTGATGAAACGTTTGTCACAACATATTTATTGCATATTACAGCTTTGATACTGTAACTATTATTTCTGGTTCACAATTGTGGCCAATTGCCTCTGATTTTCACTTATCAATCTATGTTTTTGGATGAAACTTGATATTTAGCTTCATGTGGTTGAGATCTATTCATTTTTGTTAAAAAAATCATAGGAAAACCAAAATGCACCAAAAAGTATTTACAGATGATTGCACATGATAATGAGGTGTTTGCCGAGGCTTCAGGGTTTAAGGGCAGTTAGTCGGGATGTGGTCTAACCTATGATAGTGCAAACGGACGGGCTTGGGCGGGATATATATATGAGGTCTAGGATTTAACCCTAGGGCGGTAGACTGGGGAGGTAACGACGTCCTGTAATCCAGCTACTTGGTCACGAATTGTGGATAGTTGTGAGAGGTGGTCGGTGGATGTAGTGTTCTCTTGTGTGGATTAACGTCCGCACTAATGAATACTACATAATCCGCAAAGATCAACCTAATAATTAGAGCAATTCGTAATTCAGAGGCCGTGGTTCGGATTCCACGTTAAACTGTTGGTCCATTGGTTCCCATTGGATGTAGGGCTATTAATTAACAGTCCTGTCTAAGGAACATGTCAGCCTTAGTCAGTAACAAGAGTACAAGATCGCGCCACAATCATCCTACACTCAATCCTCATGTATGCTTGATTAAAATACCTACATTGTAGTATGGTTGTCATTTCAATTATCTAATCTAGGATTAAATCTACTATTTTAGTAGGATTGAAATAAAAATATATAGATACTATAAAACAATTGAACAAAAAATTGTAGAGATTCAATCAAGTAAACTATATTATGAAAAGAAACTGGACTACATTTAAAAACACATGTATACATTATATATATATACATACATATATGTGTTCATAAACACGATAACTCACGTAGAAATCGTCCAATCGTGATCAAATTTGGCAGAAATGTGCAATCCTTCTTTTTCATCCGAGGATGAATTCATACACCAGATACACCTAATCATCCGAAGTGGGATGGATTCGTTCACTAAATAAACGGTACCAGTGGACTGACACATACTTTCTCCCTTAAGTAAATTTAAAAAAGACAATCTGTAATAAAACTATCATGTTCTACAAAGTTATTCTAAATATCATTTAATAATTATTGTTCATAAATGGGGAACAAACCATGTTTCATGGAAAATGGAAATAAGGAAGAAACGATTTTTTATATTTTCCATAAGAATAACATTGCGCTTTCAGACAACGTACTGCGTTTATCGTGGACAAAATTTAACTTTTCTCGAACCGTAGTCGTAAAAATAATTCAAAATACTAATTTGTTTAGTCTTTTAAGCTTGTTTCAATGGTACCAGTCAAGCTACGCTTTACTTTTATTGTTTTCGCTGAAAATTTAAAAATTTGATTTTTCGACATTTAAAAGCCCATAATTTTTGACGTCATTTTTACAGACATGCGGGGGTACAATTTAGTGCTCTGTGCACATAATCTATTAAATTTTTAATCAAAATCGTAGAGCGTTTTGAATTGGATTTTTTCACGTTTTTATAGGGTTTTTAGGGTGAACTACCCTTAAAAATCTTTTAAACGCGTGGAGATACGGTGACTTTTTATTATATATATTTTATATATATATATATATATATGCATGCCAAATTTCATCTAATCGGACAAACGGGGTAGGCTGTGGCACTGTACACATCCAGACACACACAAAACACACTCCACACACACACACACACAAACACGGACGGACAGACATCACGCCAAAACCCACTTTTTCGGATTCAGGGAACCCCAAACGGATATATCCACCCTCAACTCAAATTCGAAAATTTTGACGAAAACAATACTTTCTCCATATACATTAGAATATGCAGGGGCCATTGCCCAATATATAAGGGGAGAAAGTAAAATGAGGCTCCATTGGATTTAGCTAAGAGCAAACACAATTTTAGAATGTTTACATTTTGCACATTTTGCAAGTGTGTTTTGCTAAGCAGGCAAATCTTGGTTTTTGTAATTATCATGACAACTAACCTGCCAACACAAACCCATGTTAAACATAATGGACAATAATGGGAAACCACCTTATCTGTGAACATAGGTTGATTAAACTTTGTACATTGCTTCACCTGGTAAAAATATAACTCTTCGTGCTAAAACTACCTTCTTTAAGGGTTCCTCTCGGCAGCAACCCTGCGTAGTCGTTATTATTATGGAGTGTAGGTAAGCTTGTATAATTTACTTATTTGTCAACATAAAGCTATGAAGAATAGGCAAACTCTTTTATCTATTGATCAAACCTGTTATACATATATTATTATTATCTATTCGTGGAATTTGGTCATTTTAGAATCTGGTGCTTCTGGTATGACGCGATCCCCAGCCGATGTTTCGGGAAACTTGATCCTTGCCGCGATTTCACTTTTCGCAACGAATCGCACATAAATTCGCTGAGTACGCAGGTCCGCCACGACGGGGGTGTTGTAACAATTAAAAACAAATTGAATTAATTCAATGCTACCATTTTTAACATAATATACTAGTGTAATTTTTGTTCAATAAGTTTTAAAAAAGGACGATTCAACGTAAAAGGTTTGGGTCGGTAAGAGCGTGTTTGGCTAATATCTACAGTTAGAATATTAATAGCAACGCTAACTTTCCATAGGTAAGAAGCTATTGTGGAAACTTTCTACGTGAGCTCGAGGCCCGGGATTAAATGTAGCAACACTTGGGCGCTGAAAATGAATTCTCACAACTAATTGTTTTATTATACAGTAACTAGCAGTACGTCCGTCCTTTGAACGGGTTGTAGGATAAAGATCTACTTTTGTGTAAAATTTCATTTTCATATGTTATGTAAATTTTTTTAATAACAAACATACAGAAACCACTTCTTCTTCATAATATTATAGATTACTTTACAATTGAATAGATTGGACAATGGTTTAAATCAATGACCATTATACTAACTTATCGGCGTAAAATGCCTCCTGGAGCGTCACAGACAAACATATTTGAAGCCAAGTATCTATTGCTAAATTTAAAACTTTCCTCTTTCCCAAAAAATATATTTATATTTTTCACTACGATGACTAAGGCTGACATTTAATTTGTGTTTCTGAGTTTAAAGAGTGTTTAAAATTCCTCTTGTGGAACGAAAAAATCTAATATGGCGGTGCTAATGCAGATGCTTAAAGAGCATATCACCTTTTACCCTTACCTACAGTTTAACTTGGAATCCGAACCAATGCAATGTTTAAAACTTTTTTCGTCTTGAAGATAAATGTTGTTTGTCGTGGCTGCTAACCTGCATACTCTTTTTCCATGTTAATCATATGGAGAATAAGCAAACTCCTTTATTTATAGACAGATGATGAAACTTGGTATGCATGGTCAAAATAAAAATTGTTTGTGCTAGAAATGCCTACTTTTAGTGTTCCTCACAGTAGCAATCCTGCTTACTCTTTCCCATGTTAATCTTATAGAGAATAGGCAAACTCTTTTATCTATTGATCAAACCTGTTATACATTATTATTGATTTGGAAATTCGCTAAATACGCAGGTCCGCCACGACGAGGGTGTTGTAACAATTAAAAACAAATTGAATTAATTCAATATTCCTCCACGATCGGTTTGTCAGTTGCATTGTTTTTCTTTGTTTCGTTACAGCTAACGTGTTGTAAGGAGTTCGCTTTTTGGTGTGCTACCGTATTTAACATACTATACTAGTGTAATTTTTGTTCAATAAGTTTTAAAAATTAAAGGTGTTTGATCACACGCGAAAATGTTTAAATTATTGGCCCGGTTTGTCATCTCTAACCTCCGAATTGAATATCTACAGTTAGAATATTAATAACAACGCTAACTTCTAACTTCTATAGTTTTAACTTTAATATTAATATTAAGTAGGCTAAATTGGTCAGGAAATATATCACACTTACGCTATCAACGTGTAGGTTGTTGTCGTAATGCAATGCAGGCCTAAGTGGAAACTTTCTACGTGAGCTCGAGGTGTGACTGTTGCACTCTCTTCGACAGGAGGTGTGTCGCATTTGAGCGATATGTTTGCATACAGTTGGTTATCAAAATGAAAGTACAATGTTGGTAAACGAGTTCTCGTTATTGAGCTCATTATAATATTAAATGTTGCAACAGTTGGGCGCTGTCCAGTCCCCATCCCGCAGTTGGAGTCGGCGCTGTGTTTGGACTCTATCCAGGCTGCATTTTCAACAATGAATCATTCTAGTGCACTGATTTATAATGTATCGGCATTGTGCAGAAGGGTCTTTTCAAATTAAGTAGATGAATTACCATATGTGGTCGACTGGTTCTTTGGCCGCGTTCTCCTTTTATGGAGTAATTGCTTCTAGAGTAGTTGGATTCCGAATGTCGTTGTGCGTAATTCTAGCACGTTCCAGTTTTTTAATGTCTTTATTTATTATAGCCTTTTCCGCGTTCTTTTAGCTTGATACTACAATAGCAAGAGGAATAATTCTCACAACTAATTGTTTTATTAATACAGTAACTAGCAGTACGTCCGTCCTTTGAACGGGTTGTAGGATTCAGTTTGAAGAAGAAAGATCATCATACCAAAATGTAAACCTGAAATCCTAAACAAATCAATACAAAGAAAATAAATCAATACCCAGCGTTATTATTTAGCACTAGCCAAAGTACCCGTTCTTCGCACGGGCTAAAAAGGCTGAAAGGTGTAGGCTCTACTGATACATTTAAGATATTGTTAATTAATTCTTCATTGTTTACAAAATGACAAAACAGGAGTGTCTACAACATTTCAAAGTAACATATGTCAAATATTGGGAGAGGATAAGGATTAATGTAATAGAGACAGTCGTCGGAAAAAAAACTTAAAATCTACCATTCCGCTATTTCAAATAATTCACTAATTTCGATCTAGCAGTTTATCTGAAAAATCAACTTTATTTCTTCTTCTTCCCGAACTGTCAAAATATAGTGCAAACGGATGTTGTCATTAGAAAATGTAAACATTGAAACCTAGGCCGGTCACGGCAGCTCTTTCTTCTTCTTCTCCTTCTTCTCGAACTGTCAAATTTTAGTATTCACAGCTGTTGACATTCAAGTAATTTTATGTTTTCATTCTCTAAAAATGTAAACATTGAAACTTAGGACGTTCACAGGGCGTAGCCTGAGAGGATTTTAAGGAAATGAGTATGCCTTTGTGTTGCATGAGTTTAAGATCTACCTTTGAGTAAAATTTCAAACCGGTCGGTTCAGTATTTTTCGCATTTACTTGCCACAACAAACCCACAAACAAACATACAAAAACCACCTCTTCTTCATAATATTATAGATTACTTTACAATTGAATAGATTGGAAAATTCATACCATTATTATTATTAGTTACACGTTAAAATAACTTTTTAATACGTAGTATGATTTCGAAATGGGTTTAGATCAATGACCAATATATACTAACTAATATTGATTCAACAGCTGTTTGTTTTTATTTCTTACAAATCTTTAAACTACAAAGACAGCTGATTATTGCCAGTAGGTTATTCATTTAAAACTGAAGCAAAGGGCGACCAATATCGTGTAAAAAGTGGGTTTTAAATGCTCGTTATTTACTTTACAAGGGGCGGCGGACATTTTTAAGCGTTTAAAAACTTTCTGTGGAATGTAGATAATGTTTGAAATAAAATTAATTGTTATCAGTTCTCCCGTTTTTTTCGGAGAGACGGCGTAAAAACAGACAAACAGACGAAAATTGAGATAAGACCGGTTTCGGCTTCTCTAACGCACTAAAAGTAAAAATAACTAAAAAATGAATAATTCTGAGCAATGTACAGACAAAACTCTAATTTTATTTATATAGATAGATAACAATATACACGTGTGTGTAGATTAATTTACTTTTCTTCGAAATTAGTATACAGTACATCATATGATCATATTGGTTTTATATAAAATATCTCATACTAAACATGCATATAGCTGTGGCAGTCATGGCTGATTTGTTATAGTCTGTATATAGTAACTTAGCCGATGGATCCTCGGCTACCTGCAGGGCGGTCATAAATGTTCTCCTCCCTCGCACAATGAGGCACATATTGGTGATAACACAACATTTATAAACCTTAAGAATGACTCGAAATTAAGTTTTTTTTCCATTTCCGCACGCATTTCCGGAAAATTCAAATGTAAATAAGAACAATTATATATCGCCCCGCAGGTAGCTGAGGATCCATCGGCCAAGTTATCGTATATACCTAAAGGCGATCGATGTTCTATGAAGACCGAAGTGCTGGCTATTGCTAAATTTAAAACTTTCCTCTTTCCCACAAAATATATTTATTATTTTTCACTACGGTACAAATATTATGATTTCAATCTAATCCGGTGATTTTAATTTGAGTTTCTGATTTTTAAAGAGTGTTTAACATTTCTCTTGCGGAACGAAAAATCCAATATGGCAGTGCTACTGCAGATGCTTAAGAGCATCTCACCTTTACCCTTGCAGAAACACGAAAAACATGTCTCTTTCTCCGGATGAAATAAGTAAAGATGCAATGTTTAAACCTTTTTCGTCTTAAAGATAAATGTTGGTTCTACGGTCCTCATACCTGATATAAATCTTAAAAGTAACGAAAATTGGGTTACTTTTAAACATCTCTAATATAACTATTCAACTATATTGTTTTCAAGTTTCAAGAAAATCTGATGAATAACAGCCTCCGAAGGGACAAAATTAACGTGTTTCGTCTCAAAAGCCGGCCGGCTGATGGGTGGCTACTGCGCTGCTATACTCTTTACAACAGAGGTGACGAAGACTCTTTAAGAGTTTTAATCATTAGTGAAATAATTGTTTTTATAACAGTGGTGCGATTTCTTAGAAGCAGCTCGTCACTCCATAGGGCTATGTAGGGAAAATTAATTTTGTAACATTTCAGACAATATACAATACGTGGCAATTACCAAGTAATTATATTTATTTTTTCGAATAAGAAAACTGCTCATTTTACTTCCCTGTAGATCTACTAGTATGTTATCACTGTTTTCTACGATAATCAATTAACATGTGACTGAAATCCAATATGGCGGCACTAACTTATCAGTGCCGCCATATTGGATCACAAGTCTTAACTTGCGATGGGAATCGAGTTTCAGTTTCAGTAACGTCACAACATAGTTATAATTCGCACTGTTCGTACGCTGTTTACAGTCTCCCTTCTCTGCATGTAATGGACCACATTACGCCTCCACCGCTATATATAGGCAGTCCCGCCAAGGTCGAAGCGCAGAGCTGCATTTCCGCCCCCCCTCCCCCTTCCACTCGACAACATCATCCTTAACCAATTGCATCCTTGCATCGCCTCCTTCAACTTGTAATGCAAATATCTTTTCCTCTTCTTCCGTTTTACCTCTTACTCGTTTTTCTATGGTAAATATCTGTAAATTTATCTTCGTTACTATACGGGCCCTTGGAGCTTCTATGGTATCTGGGCGGTTTACTAGTTATGGTTGTAGCACCCGCATCATAATCCCAAGTTTGCCAGTTCGATCCTAGGATAAAAAAGTTTTTTGACTTCGTACTTTTTTTGTAAAGCATTTTATTCTGAATAATAATATGTAATTTTGTTACAATCCAACCATATTAGTATACAAAAATTAATTTAAAATTAAAATGTTGCGAAAAGCAGAAAAATGACTAGAAGGAAAAAGTGTTTCCTGTTCCAGGTATTCACAACTTTTAAATGTGAAAAAAGCTTTTAAGACTTTGCAAGCAGTTTTAACCAATTTGTTTTTTTACCATATTTGAAATGGAAATGCGCATTTTTTAATAAATCTGTAAATACTGCACCTAATGTAATAAACCTTTCCCCAGGTATTCTTTGTTATACAGAGAAGGTTTTGATGCATAGATAGTTTAGTGTAAACTTATTTAATAATACATTTTTAAACCCCTACTTTTAACTTGGACATGTCTTATCTCTGGGAGGAGGGTGTTAGTAATTCGTAAGACGAAAATTTGAAACATTAGAACAGCTGTTTTATTAAATACAGTACAAACAATTTTTCATTTGCGCAAGCATTATCGAAAAAAAATTCTCCAATATATTTATTGATTTACCATTATTTAGGCTACATGCACCAAAATGTTCCTTGTAATCTTAGCTTTCAAAATGTAACTTAGCTCTTGCAATTGGTTGATGAATAAAAAGTTATTCAACAAAATAAAGTTGTACACATTATAAATTAAAATGATTACTGAATATTTTATTACATGAATAATGTTTTGTATAAGGTAGAAAGAAGCCTATCTGACATTATCATTAGCATTTACATTATCGTGATTGTGTTGGTAGTAGTGTGTGGTATCTACAAATTAACAGCTCAGTAGTTGTATGTATAATCATTTATTACGTATATACGTATATACTACGTAGTATACATAATCACTGGTATAATTCTTTTAGTAATTGCTTCTTCAATTTTCAGGTGCGTGAAGCTGTGTGTTGGGTGTTAAAGTAATGTTTTGCCTGCTAAGGTATGTTAATTTTTTATTTATCTGCTGTGTACCCTTTACCCGTGCTTGCCCTTAGTACAGGATTTATGATTTGATTTTGATGAATCAAAATACTTCTTATTACAATTTTACTGAAATCATAAAGAATTCCTTTGCCTAGTTACTTAATTTAAATGTTTATAGAATTGGTCAATTGAATTGATTTATTGTTAGTAAAATTAGTTTATGGTAACAATTTAAAGTTGCATAGTTTTGAAATCAGTTAGAAAATCAATCGACTATGAAAACAAATAATTGATGATTTGTAAAAGGAACTTACCAAATCACCTGATTTACTTGTCCCATCATATAACGTTGATAAATCACATGATGGAAAAGTTTTTTCGTTTAATGTCGCGAAATCTGAGATCATTATCTATTACTTTCTCCCCTTATACGTAGTATATGGAGAAAGTATTGTTTTCGTCAAAATTTTCGAATTTGAGTTGAGGGTGGATATATCCGTTTTGGGGTCTCCTGAATCCAAAAAAGTGGGTTTTGACGTGATGTCTCTCCGTCCGTGTGTCTGTCTGTGTGTGTGTGTGTGTGTGTGTGTGTGTCTGGATGTGTACAGTGCCACAGCCTACCCTGTTGGTCCGTTTTAGATGAAATTTGACATGTATATATATATAGTCACCGTATCTCCAGGCGTTTTTTTCATTTTTTTGAATTTTTCATTTTTAAGGGTAGTTCACCCCTAAAAACCCTTAAAAAACGTGAAAAATCCAATTTTCTCAAAATCGGCTCTAACGATTTTGATTAAAATTTGATAGTTTATAGTGCACAGAGTACTAAATAATTTGACACCACCCGCATGTCTGTAAAAATGACGGTTCAAAAGTTATGGGCTTTTAAGTGTCAAAAAAAATCAAATTTTTAAATTTTCAGCGAAAAGACTAAAAGTAAAGTATACCTTGACTGGTACCATTGAAACCAGCTTGAAAAACTAAACAAATTAGTATTTTGAATTATTTGTCTACGACTAACGGTTCCAGAGAAAAGTTAAATTTACTGTCCACGATAAACGCAGTACGTTGTCTGAAAGCGCCCAATGTTATTCTTAAGGAGAATATTTAAAAATCAATTTCTTCCTTATTTTCCAACCGTTTTCCGCGAAACTTGGTATGAAGCGTAAGGTCAAATCACTGAACAAATACATCTCAAAAAGCTTGGTATTACCGGGGGGGGTTGTTCCCCCATACAATTTGAACAATTAATTTAACTTTGTCTCTCTTATTTTTATTTTTAGAAATTGGATGATTATTTTTGAAACAATAAATTATTAAATGATATTTAGAATAACTTTGTAGAACATGATAGTTTTATTACAGATTGTCTTTTTTAAATTTACTTAAGGGAGAAAGTATGTGTCAGTCCACTGGTACCGTTTATTTTTAAAGGGTCTAGGACCGTTTCGCTAACCTTAAGACATGTTTCGGCTTTCCTGGTGTATTAAACATAAGTGCTTGCTCGTCAGTCTGAGCAATGTAACGGACCGAGTTTGAGTCGATCTCAATGAACATTAAATTTACTCAAATTTAACCACTGTAGTAGTACTACTATTGTATGGTGACGGACCGCGACCTCGCTTACGAGTGTAGTGCTTGGCGATCAGCAGATGAGATTTAAATTAATTAGAACAACAAACAGTTACCGTTGTGCGCCGCACCATGCGGTGTATAGTGGGGGGTGGGGGGTAAACGGTTGGACAGGTGTCGGTGCCGATCGCGGGTCACGGTTGAGGAAGGTCAGGATAGTCGATAACAGCTGGGCCCGGCTCCCGCCAAAACAATCCTGCCTCTCCCGCACCATCTGAGGTGTTTTCTCAAGAACATTTCTACCAATTTAAATGTAAAAGCTGGATGAGTAACAGTATCATTTCTTGGCAATTTCGACACCAAGGATGAAAATTTTAACAAATTAAATATAGAACGTCCATCTTGTAGACGTTCTCTCTAGTGAAAAAGTACTCTTGGTGTACCACGATCTCGTTAGTTAAGGACGTGCTCATTGGTGTATCAAGTTTTCGTTAGTGAAGAACGTACTCGTTGGTGTATCAAGTTCTCGTTAGTGAAGAAACGTCCTCGATGGTGTACCACGTTCTCATTAGTGAAGGACATCCTCGTTTGTGTACCACAATATTGTTAGTGAAGGACGTCCTCGTTGGTGTACCACGTTCTCGTTAGTGAAGGACATCCTCGTTGGTGTACCACATTCTTGTTAGTGAAGGACATCCTCGTTGGTGTACCACATTCTTGTTAGTGAAGGACATCCTCGTTGGTGTACCACATTCTTGTTAGTGAAGGACGTCCTCGTTGGTGTACCACATTCTTGTTAGTGAAGGACATCCTCGTTGGTGTACCACATTCTTGTTAGTGAAGGACATCCTCGTTGGTGTACCACATTCTTGTTAGTGAAGGACATCCTCGTTGGTGTACCACGTTCTCGTTAGTGAAGGACATCCTCGTTGGTGTACCACGTTCTCGTTAGTGAAGGACATCCTCGTTGGTGTACCACGTTCTTGTTAGTGAAGGACCTCCTCGTTGGTGTACCACATTCTTGTTAGTGAAGGACGTCCTCGTTAGTTTACCACATTCTTGTTAGTGAAGGACGTCCTCGTTGGTGTACCACATTCTTGTTAGTGAAGGACGTCCTCGTTAGTGTACCACATTCTTGTTAGTGAAGGACGTTCTCTTTAGTGTACCACGTGCTCGTTGGTTTAGCTCTCCCAACCCTACTGAGGTGCAACATATAACCAATAATTTAGCTACATGTTGCACTTCAGTAGGCATTCGTCTTAATATTGTAACCAAAATAACCTGTTTACATTATTTGTTAGTCGAAGATTGGTACGGCAGAGGCTACTAAATCCTTTATCTAAATGACGCACATTTTCAATATGTTGTATACAATTTACGAGCAAGTGGGTCACGAATAGTTTATAGCCGAGGGAAGAGTATTGTTGCTAACCGGGAATATTGATCGAGATGGATCGTATGGGGTTTAACGAAGTGCATACACAGTTCATCGTGAGCATGCCCGTGGGTGTGTCTGTGGGTGGGCCACGGGTGGGGGAGGGGATGACGGTCAAGTGCAATCAATATCCCTCCCTCGCCATGACCTACCCCCACCGTCTCTAGGTCGTCCTCTCTGACCTTGTATGCAGTTTAAATTGCACTTGTCTGGATTTAATTCTAATAGCTTTAGCGGCCGGATCTTTAATCCGTTAATTTTGTTTGCATCGCTCGTTCTATTCGTGGTTTATGGACTTCTCGGAATCGATGAAGTGGCATTAGTTCTATTATGAAATGAAAACAATCCTATTATGGTTTAATATTTTTACAATGTATTGAACGGGTTTGATAGTGTTAGTCTTTCTGGAAGTGGGTTTATTAAACTATAATTTATACCTTGCCTTAATATGCTATAATCTTTTTTTATTTTACAATTTGAGCATTTCCAAGCAGACATTGCATTTTCTGTGTGGGTGTCGGAGAGAAGGTGTCATGTTTATTAAAAGATGTATTAAACCACTATCAGTATTTTTAGTTTTTACTTGTGTCCGTTAAAATTGAATGGATTAAAGTTGATTTTTTAATTTGATTTTATGTCATTAATTTAATTTAATTCTTTATTTATTTTCATCAAACAAGTACAGTTTTCTTGTCTGAAACATTTAACGATAAATTAGCTTGGCATTCGCTGAACGAAATTTAAACTATTGTGTACGGTGGATTGTCCGATTCAACTTTATTTTATTTTAAAAATATTTTACACTTTATTTCTCGGTTTTTGATGCTTGTTGGTGATCGATACGTTCGCGAAATTGCCGTTTTAGCTATGATATAAAGTGCATACGACAAAATTAAAATAGTAATATTTCTATTATTTTTTATTTATTTATTTCTGTTACTAAGTAAAAGATAATTAGCCTTTAGACGCAAAATAACTATTTTGCCGTTGTTGAAAGTAATAATTTAAAACTTCTATAATTAGGTAAACTAGTTAGAATCGGATAAAAACTCTTTTAGTTTGTTTAGCATAGTTAAAAGAGGGTGGTCTCTTTAATTTGTACTTTGGCCGCTCACATAGGCTACAGATCTGTACGTAGAAATAAAGTAGGAAAGTATAAAACAAATTGGTTGACAACTCCGTGACACTGACTCAGGCTTGGAGTCAGTCACGCTACCAACCGCGCCATCGACTCAACTCAAATAATTCTTTTAAATTAACGATTTTAATTGGACATTTAGTATAGTGGCAGTTAACAGACATGGTGGAACATCTTGTTCAGGGTAGCGCGCGAGGCTAGAAGAGGGTATGTCGGCCATGACCGTCCTCAACACGGCGGGGGTTGTCGGGAACGCAATCGTTACGGCTCCACCCCCCTCCCCCCCACCGACGAGACTCACCATTTACACCCCCAGAGACGATGCACTGGATGCATCTCCGGACGCCCCTTCCTGAGACGTGTTCTGGGATTACAATAAAGTAGAAAATATTATACTACCTCATTAGGGTGTGAAGTGTCGTGGTGTCAGCTCAGGTTTCGTATTTATAAGAGTCTTTAGAAGCGACGGTTTGTTTGTTTGTGAGCTACAGAAAGATTTTAATTTCGCAGCTGCATTTCTAGCCAGACGATAGACGTAAAATTATAGTTGAAATTTTAAATTAAAGTGTTTTTTAGGGAAATGGAAGATTGGTATACGGTTATTTTATTTGCAAAACAAAATAATTACATAAATAACTATAAAGGTGTGTTTACGTTGTAATTTTTTTGTAGAAGAAAATTTACAAAAACGTTTCCTTCCATAAACTGTATTTCTTTTATTTCTTAGTTAACTTACTATGAGTGATGACTATTGTCGAGTTATGAATGAAATACAATTTGACGGTACTAATGAAGCCTCTTTAGGATCAGATGAATGTCTGTTACGGTCGATTGTGTCAATCAAAATGTGCTTTTATTTGAGGATTAATCTGGCAAGTATTCGTGGAAATACGGTTTCTGTAAGAACACAGCAGGACGCATTGAGCACATGGGTTTATTGTAGGAATAGTTTTAATTAGTTCCGTATTGTACATATACAATTAAGCGGCGCTATGAAATAACATAGCTAACTCAGGTAAAGCAAACTTTACAGAGAATTTTATGCTTTTCACCGCATTTTTCACAACAATAAGTGGGATTTGGTAGAAAATAGAAAATTCCACTCATGCTGGTGGACCCTGTTTCACTTACAAGTTCAAATAAATGCCCACTTTATAACCAAATATTTTAACAGATTTCCTTTTTCTACCTCGGCGTGGTTGGGGTAGATGATATACCGACCCCCTGTCGAGGTCTTCCGATGGGGGCGAGATGTTTTTCTAGAGTTTCGGTCATTATTCAGTTTATTTTACAGAAAGAAAAACTTTAATTTTGTTTTAATTTTTTATACATTTTTGATCACATGAATTGTAATATGTTATTACAACCTCTTTATGCTTTGATACAAGAATAAAAATATTATTTATTCCCAATAATTACAAAATATTAACAATTTACTCATGGAATTACTAGCCATTTCTTCTAGTATATATGGCTAGCTCAGTTAACTTAACACTAAAACAAAAATACTAAACAGTCGAACTTTACACTTGAACTAAGAGCGTACAACCCTACAGTGCGTACAATAAAACGAAAAATAAAAAATTAATCTTAATCCTATTACCTAAAAAAAACAACTACTAATCTATTGTAAAACAATAGGCCTTAATTTACCACTCAGCAAAATAAGAAAACATGTCTTGAGTCCAATAGGATTAACTAGTTAAACAGTTAATTCAGTAGGTACAATATAATATATAAACCATCCAACATGAACTTTTAAACCAAAACAAAAAATAATGACTCAATACTGTCTAAGTCAAATAGCTAAGTTTTTAAGAACTTTAGAGATTTCTTTTGATTATTTAAATATTTTATCCTATCCGGGACTTCATTAAAAATTGTTGGGCCAAGAAAAGAAAAACTTTTTCCAAAATTTTTTTAACTTTAGGTCTGCTAAGAATGCCTCTGGCTTTACTCCGTGTCTGAACATACATACATAGAACAACATACATACAACCTATTTATTTGAACTGAAAATCACTTATTAGCTCAGTTTATAATTCAAGAAACGGTTTATAAAAATACAAATTTTTAGTATGATGTTTGGGGAGCACGTGTGTTTTAGGTTGGTCGCGTCGAAAGGGATTTGAAATAATACTAATAAAGTGTAGTATCTATGACCACTAATGTTCGCTTAAATTCTACGCAATACTAGGGGTTTCATGTTTTAGGAGATAGCCTGCACATGTTTGCCGAATGGTCAGTTCACCGGTGTGGATATCCATTCCACTCCACTATTTGTCGCTCATTAGTAATCGCCGTTGAAATTTAAGAATCGCGTTAATTCCTTCCGTGCAAGAATTGCAACAATGTCGTCTGAGGTTTCAGCAACAGCTGGTCTCCAGGCGTCCTTGACTCGGCAATGACTGGGTGGCTGTGTTTACGTCTTCGGTCACGATGTCGAACGATAAGCCCTAAACAAACCTGCGGTGTGTTCACGCCACAGCGTAGGTGGAGGTTTTAGCAAGCCAGTACACCTTTAGTGTCAGAAACAGGGCTTGTAATAGGTTATTATTTTATTTTTTAGCGAATTTCCCATAGGGAAGAAGCTATTACCGTAGGTCTCATGGCGAGACTTAAGCCCGGGACCATGTTATTTTTTCTTCTTTAGGTGCCCAGAGACCAAAAACAATAGTCGTTAAAATTTATATATATATATATATATATATATATATATATATATATATATGTCTGTCTGTGAACACGATAACTCTCGTAAAAGTGGTCCGATCGAGACCAAATTGGTAGAAACGTGTATTCCTGCAATTGCTCGGACGAGTTCGTAATCCAGATATATCGGTCAATCGGGAGGGGTAGTTTGGGGGGTTTTGTACCCAAAAAATGGTTTTTTCTGCATCTTTCCCATGTAATTTTTAAAAACTTCAAATTTTATCTTTCACCATTAGAATCAGCTTAAAAAACTGCACAATTAAGTTTCTTTAAGTTTTTCTCTATATCCAACGGTTACCGAGATATTAAAAAATCTAAACACAGTACGTTGTATTTTGGGGCTCCAATGTTAATCTTATGGAGGATAAGAAAAAATTAATATTTCACATATCAATCAATATTTTTAGATTAAACTTGGTATTTACCTTCATGTAGTTGATACCCACCCGTTTATGCTTAAAAATCATAGTTTATGTGTTTATCATGGCGGCAAACCTGCATACCCTTTTCCCATGTTAATCATATAGGGAATAGGCAAACTCCTTTATTTAGGGACAGATGTTAATGAAAGTTGGTATAAATGTTAAATATAAAAATTGTTTATGGTATAAATTCCTACTTTCAGTGTTCCTCTCAGCAGCAAACCTGCACACTCTTTCCCATGTCAATCTAATGGAGAATAGACAAATAATTCTCATGTTTGTGGACAGATTTTTATAAAACTTGTCATATATTATTATTATCATATTATTGATTTGGTAATTCGCTAACTACGCAGGTCTGCTGCGACCGGGGTTTTCTTCTTAGTTTTTTTTTAGGAAATTAGGTTTTTAGTGACCGAATGGTAAATGCCCTCAATAAAGAGCGTTGAGGCATAAATCGAAATGGTCATGGATTCGTATACTTGTGTATTCTGTATTTAAGAATAATGATTACATTAAGAGGCGACAGGAGTCAGTCCAGGCGCTCCCTGTAACTGTGGGCGTTTGACATGGGATGGGTGTAATTATCTTTTATTTGCTCGTAAAGGAAATTTATTAAAAACAAAATACCAAATACAATGTATTTCATAGGTCCTCATCAACATATTGATGTGTTTAACTACCAAAACTAAGGTTTAGAAACATTTTAAGGAAATAGTTTAAGGATTTAACAAAACTAATTCTGTTGTATTATTTTTGTTTATCAGTGGAAAATTTCAAACTTTTGACCTAAATAAATAAAAATAAAATTTCATAAATAAAATTTATTGAATAACTTTTTGTATTTGATTTGCTCTTAGCCATAATTTTTTTTTAAATGCGTGAACTGTTCACGCACTTTTAAAAATAATACGACAGAATTAGTTTCCACTCTTCCACGACACCAAACCACTGATTTACCAAGTGCACAAGTTCCAGGGAAAGGTTAAATTATAGCGGAAGAGAATGTGACATGACCTTAGCCTGGCAATAAACTTGGTAGCGCTGTGTACAGGCCAGAGCATATTCACAGCGTTGACTCTGAGCAGTACATACCATGAACGTGCTTTCCAAAAATATTGATGTAAAGATTTCAAAATGTTGTGATCGTTTGTTAGATATTTTGAACTAACATTTAAGATATCCAGTGAAGGTGTTCCTATTTCAAGTACGTAGTCTGATTCGTTTCTTGATGAAAAATTGCATTTAGGTCTAACTTACGAGAAATTTAGTGAGTGTTAAGAATGTGTCTCCATCGAACAATAATACCGCTGAAACGCGAGTTTCAACGGTCAAAAAAGTGGTAAAAGTGGAAGATTAAATACCCCTGTCGCAGCAGACCTGCGTACTCAGCGAATTTCCAATAATATGAATATACAAATAAATAACAAGATGTAACAATATCTGTCGATAAATAAGAAAGAGTATGTTAGTTTGCTGCTGTGAGGAAATCTGATAGTAGGCATTTTTAGAATTTTTATTTTGATCATAAAAATAAACCAGTTTGCCTATTCTCTATTTGATTAACATGGGAAGAGAATATGCTGTCATGATAAACATATAAACTATTATTTTTTTAAAGCATAAGTGGATGGATCTCAACCACATAAAGCTAAATACAATTTTGTTTTCAAAAATATTGGTTAATAAATGAAATATGAACTTTTCATTTTCCTCTATGAGATTAAAAAACTTTACTGAACTTTGGAGTCCCAAAATACAATGGACTGTATTTAGACTTGTTAATATCTCGGTAACCATTGGAGAAAATGCATACTAAATTCTTTAATATACTAAATTGTTTAGTTTTTAGGTGATTCTTACAGTAAAATATAAAGTGTAATTTTTTTAGATTACATCTGAAAAACGGGAAACCCCATTTTGGGGTACAAAACCCCCACCCCCACACTATCCGTTCCGATTGACCGATATGTCTGGATTACGAGCTCTTCAGAGTAAATGTAGGAATACACGTCTCTACCAAACTTGGTCTCGATCAGACCTTTTTTACAAGAGGTATCTTGTTCACAAAAAACACACACACAAACACACATATTTATATATCAGTATGAAATGTTAAATGACTATTTTTTCGGCCTCTAAGCGCTTAAAAACTAAAAGGTAACATGTTCCCGAACCTAGGTCTTACCATGAGACCTGCTATAGTAGCTTCTTCTCTACGGGAAAGTTAATAAAAATAAATTTATTGTATGTGTTTACACTACATGTTTACTACACTAACATGTAACGCTTCGCAAGTGTACCGGCATTCGTCACACGATATTGTTATAATCAGGGCTTACCAATTAGACTGAAGTACGTTCGTTAAATGAGGAATTCAGAGTGAAGATTCACAATCATCTTCATGCAACGAAATGATAAATATTTAATACGAGTATAAAGATTAAGGGAATGTCTAAATTGTCCCATGGCGTTAGAGATAGACCAGCTGACAGCGGTTGTAAGCGGATCAACAGACTATTTTACAGACACTAATCTATAGGACAGGCTTTTTTGTCATCGGAAAAGAATTCAGTTTCTTCACATTTCATCCACTTTGAAAAGCGTTGATTTATAACGTCCGGATTTTTATTGCGAAAGTTTCTTTATCCTTGTTTATTTAGAAAAATAAATAACAAATACTGTGGATATAGAACATTGACTGGGACGGTGGCAACGTCCTGTGATCCAACTACTTGGAGGTCACGAATTGTGGATAGTTGTGAGCGATGGTCGGTGTGTGTAGTGTTCTCTTGTGTGGATTAACGCAAAACCATCCTCATAATTAGACCAATTCGTAATTCAGAGACAGTGGTGCGGATTCCACGTTAAACTGTAAGTCCCTTACTTGCCATCGGCTGTAGGGCTATTAATTAACGATCCTGTATAAGGAACATGTTTGCCTTAGTCAGTAACAAGACTACAAGATCGCGACACAATCATCTTACACTTAATCCTCGTCCTTACTTGGCTTAAAATACCTACGTGGGTCGCCATTTCAATAATCTATTATTATTTTTATGACAAACTGTAACTGAATTCGGACGACGCGTTTACAAATTTATTTTAGATTAGATTAGATCATTGAAATGGCGACCATACCACAAGGTAGGTATTTTAAGCCAAATATGAATGAGGGTTGATTGTAAGATGATTGTGGCGCGATCTTGTAGTCTTGTTACTTACTAAGGCTGACGTGTTCCTTAGACAGGACTGTTAATTAATAGCCCAACAGCCGATGGCAACTAAGGGACCTACAGTTTAACGTGGAATCCGAACCACGACCTCTGAATTACGAATTGGTCTAATTATGAGGATGGTCTTCGCGGTTTAACGTAGTATTCAATAGTGCGGACGTTAATCCACACTATAGAACACATTCGTGACCTCCAAGTAGCTGGTTTACAGGATGACATTACGTATCGAAGAAGTTAAATTAAAGAATTTTAAGAATTTTTTACAGAGTAATTATAGACAAATAAATGAGAACGGATTGTATAACTTGTGTTTTATCCTCCTACTTTCTCTCCTTGAATAAATCGTCGGTTGCCTTGTTAGAAGGTAGCAGAACAACAGTTTGGCTGACATTCGTAGCATATCTGAGAGATCATGGACTTGTGGGGCAGTACACACGATTAGTGGTGGTGTAGCCGCGCACATATAGAGATAATGGCGTCGTCAACATGCCTGGCCGTGCCCAGGAACTCCAAGAATCGCCGTGATTCGTTTTAAAATGTAGCACGAACAGTTCCGGATGGATTACCAGCAAGATATAGTCCGCGATAACACTATATCACAAGGAATAGTAGATCTAGAGCCTGCGATGATGGACATTTTGGAAGGCGTTGTGTGTAAAATTCAGATTAGTGATGTGTTCTTTTTTTATACTTTTAACTGAAATGGCAACCTATCCAGGTAGGTATTTTAAGCCAAGTATGAGTAAGAAATGAGTGTAAGATGATTGTGGTGCGACCTTACTGACTAAGGCTGACATGTTCCTTAGACAGAACTTTTAATTAAGAGTCTGCATCAGTGGTAGCCATTTTGGATTTTAGTCCCGTAAGAGCAATGTTAAATTCTGGCGCCTAATTCATCTTGACCTATTGTCATAAATTAACGGAAGAGGTGTCAAATTAAAGGTATTACAGTACTCCAGGGCACCACCTTACAGAACGTCTTATTTTCGCTCTCAATAGAAAAAATTATTTATTTTGTAAAATATTCCTGGATTTTTGTTTTTATATCAAGTTTAATTTTTGAACATATTAAAATGTCATGCCCTTGAGCCACATCTCATCAATGTACTTCCAAAGTTTTACATTGATACTTTGATAATTAACGCCACTACAGACGCCAAAGTGAAGGTATGTTCCGCCAAAATTTAACATTGCTCTTACGGGACTAAAATTCAAGATGGCTACCACTGATGCAGACTCTTAATAGCCCGACAGTAAATGTTATAACTGAGAGACTTATAGTTTAACGTGGAGTCCGAACCACTGTCTCTGAATTACTATCTGGTCTAGCTATGAGGATGGTCTTTGAGGATTAACGTAGTATTCAATAGTGCGGACGTTAATCCACTTAAGAGAACACCACACCTACCGACTATTGGTCACAATAAAGTTTAGACCGTTTCAATTAAAAGATTAAAAACTTCTAAAAAGCTTAAAAAGGCACAAAACAAAACAACTATCCAGAATTCGTGACCAATTTCTTAAAATTATTTATATTATCTGAGCCTATTTGAGCTACGTTATACAACCGACAGGGAGTTTCAGAAGAATTGGACCAAGAGAGTCTGGTCAATTCGGATTCTGCGCCTTGATTGAGGGAATTTATAGATCACGTACACTCAACTGACCGGCCGTGACCTGGAAAATGTCTAATTCATGGGAACCGAGTCGTTAACGTCGGAAATTTAAGGTGTTGTCTGTTCGTTTTGTTACGTATTAAGACTGACGCCAGACCCAGGCTGGTGTACCGTTGTGTAGAAACCAGAACTGTTGTGTAGAAGCAATCTCTTTATGGTAACATTTAACATTCTTCAGTAAAAAAAGGCTGAGAGTGTAGTCTACAGTAATGTCAAAAATGACAAAGATATATCTTAAACTGACAAAGTAACATATGTCAAATATTGGGAGAGGATAAGCATTAACGTAATAGAGGCAGGCACAAAAATTAAAAATCTACCATTCCACTATTTCGAATATAATATACTAATTTCGATCAGCAGTATTGTAAAAATTAACTTTATTCTTTTTCTACCGAACTGTCAAAATGTAAAGTAAACGGATGTTGACATTAAAAACTGTAAACATTGAATCAGGGTATTTACAGCAACCATGTCTTCTGCTTCTCGAACTGTCAAATTTTAGTGTCACAGTTGTTGACATTCAAGTAATTTTATGTTTTCATTTTCTAAAAATGTAAACATTGAAACTTAGGACGTTCACAGGGCGTAGCCCGAGAGGATTTTAAAGAAATGAGTATGCCTATGTGTTGCATGAGTTTAAGATCTGCCTTTGTGAAAATTTCAAACTGTTTGGTTCAGTATTTTTTGCGTTCACTTGCCACAACAAACCCACAAACACACAAACCCACAAACAAACATACAGAAACAACCTCTTCTTTATAATATCATAGATTTAACATTCTGAGATAGTATAAAATTCAGTGTAATACGTCTAGCAACGTAATGTCAAGAAATTTATTGACAATAGATGGAATCATTTATCTTAGACTCTTCTGTAAACTGCGTGTGTGACGTGTTGTCAGTGGGGAAGTTGCTAGATAATTAAACCCACACTTAAGATAGCAGCATAATACCTCAAATATTTTGTAAGAAATTGACACATTGAGCAATAAATTACAATACCCCCGTCGCACCACACCTGCATACTCAGCGAATTTCTACCTCAATAACATTGCAATAATAATACAAATATATGACAAGTTGATCAATCAGTACCTGTCGATTAATTAGAATATTTGCCTATTCTCTGTAACATTAACATAGGAAAAGGTATGCAGGTTTGCTGCTTTGAGAAACACTTAGAAATTTTTGCATAAAATATTTTTATTTCGCCCATACACCAAGTTTTATCATTATCTGGACATAAATAAAGGAGTTTGACTATCTTACATAAGATTAACATGGGCAAGATTATATAGGTTTGCTGCCGTGAGGAACACATAATCTATGTTTTTTAGCATAAACGTTTGGATCCCAACCACATAAAGGTAAATATCAAGTTTCATCCAAAAATATAGGTTAACTAGTGAAATATTCATTTTTCCATATCCTGTTAAAGGAACTTATTTGTGTAGGTTTTTAACTGATTCTAATGGTAAAATATCATATATAAAAAAGTTTAAATTACATATGAAAAACGCAAAATACTTAATTTGTGAGTACAAACCCTCCCCAAACTACCTCTTCCCATTGACCGATATGTCTGGATTACGAACTCGTCCGAGCATTTGTAGGAATACACGTCTCTACCAAATTTGGTCTTGATCGGACCATTTTTACGAGAGTTATCTTGTTCACACACACACACATATATACATGACTATTGTTTTTGGTCTCTGGGCACTTATAGAAGAAAAAATAAAAAAAATTGTTCATGGTCCCGGGCTTAAGTCTTGCAATGAGACCCACGGTAATAACTTATTTACCATGGGAAATTCGCTAAAAGCCCAAGCAATACATTCAGTAAGTCGAAATCTTTTAAAATTGTTATTCTGGGATATCTCCAGCGTCCTCAGTCCCTTGCCCCTGTGTTAGCGTCGCATCAATGAACATGTACCCCTCTCTACGTCATCGCCAAACCGGTTCCTTACGAACGCCAATCATTACTGTTCTCGTTGTACGGCCGATGCTTTGCATATCTTAGATTCTGAGAGCTGACAAGCCGATCCTGCAGGTTGTCAAAGCTTTTAATTCGTATAACGATTAAACAAATCCAATGTTTTATGGAAAGAAGAAAGATTATGAGCGCGTTGTGGGGTGCTATAGATTAGGACCAGTGATGAGGTTCGGGGAGCCTGTTCCAGGAGTTTGATACCACCCGGTGAGCACATGGCTGTTGGTTTTGTACTCGTACGTACTACATGTTCAGTACTAAACACTAAATGTTATATGCTTTGGTTAAAAATATTTAATACTTGAAGGTCACGAATTGTGGATAGTTGTATGCGATGGTCGGCGGATGTAGTGTTCTCTTGTGTGGATTAACGTCCGCACTATTGAATACTACGTTCATCCGCAAAGAACATCCTCATGATTAGACCAGTTCGTAATTCAGAGGTAGTGGTTTAGATTCCACGTTAAACTATAGGTCCCTTAGTTGTTTTCATCGACTGTCTGGCTATTAATTAACAATCCTGTCAAAGGAACATGTCAGTCTTAGTCATTAACAAGACTACAAAATCGCGCCACAATCATCTTACACTCAATCCTCATTCATTCTTGGCTTAAAATACCTACCTTGTAGTATGGTCGCCATTTCAATAATCTAATCTAATACACCCCGTTGTGCTCATTTAGCGGACTCCCTTAACAGTTTTCACGTCTTTAGTTCTTACGTCAATTATTGTTACCTCAGTTATATCGATTTATTAGACTTGACTTGAAGGACAGTGGTAGGCGTTTTAAAGTAACATACGTTGAGCTTTTAGTATTGCGTAGTAAATTATTGACGAGTTTCTGACTAAAATTTATACTGCAAGCCTTTAAAATCAATAATTTAGTTGGCAACCAAAAAAATATCAACGCGGTCGGGTTTGAGTGGTCAACTTCCGCAACTCACAAGTTTAATTCGAAACCGTTGTTAATTTTTTTTGGTAATATATTCGATATACAATCATATATTCGATGCATTATGATTTGTTGAGATTTATTGTATGCTGTTCTCGGTTTCTAAAAATGCTGAGAAGATCGTGCTTGTATCATGTGCATTTTTTCTTATTACTGGACAAATTAATGCGGTGAGTTAATGATTATATGGTATTTCCTGAGCTCGGCCATACAGGCGAATATTTAATCCTCCAACTGCCATTCGCCGGATTCTGGCGAATTCTTGCACACCCTAGACTGCCATTCGCCGGGATCGGGCGATATAACCGGCGCGACTTACTCGTAGCTGCTCACGGTACGCAAATATACTTTTATATATCATTGTAAAGAGAGATTATAATCTAGTCCTTAGTATTATTTGCAATTTTTATACTCTATGCATTACATCGTATGATTACATTTAGTTACGGGTGTACGACGTTGCGGCAACAGCTGTTCGAGCCGTATGCTTTACGTTATAGAGTCGTGCTATTGGGTTAGTGTTTCGTTATGTATTTTGCGTGAACTATCTATAAAAACATATGAATTATTCATAACACCTTTCTCCTTGAATTTATTGTTATAAATATTTGTAGGCCAAATGCCATTCTTTACACCCCGGACTAGGCAGTAAGGGTTTTGTGTACATATAAAGATTTTTGAACATTGGTACTTTTATTTATTTTTATAGAGCTATGTAAGTATATATATTCTTATTCGTTATGAAATTTCAAACAAAAATATCTGTTTCAGATTTTTATTAAAAAACTATTTGAGAAATTTTAGGGAGTGCAAACAAATGAAAAACATTTTATTAAAACCTTTTTTTATACCGGTATTAATAATTATTTTTGTTAAATGTGAGTTAGTAATTTTTATTATTTTATTGTAGCCTGTTTTATACTGAACACAAAAATATATAATATGTTATACTTTGTATAGTATTCAAAATTGTTATGGTTTTTAAACAAAACCTGAAAAATTGCCAAAAATGAGGTGGCATTATAGAGTGAAATGATGGGCAGCTAGAGGGCTAAGTGTTCTCCTAATTATTTATTCAAAACGTTTAACCTTCAATTGAATTTCATGAACTTATTCGTTGCAGTTGCTCGTAAGCAACTGCTATGTGTAAATAAATTAATAACTAATAAATAAAACTGTAAAATATCAGCGTTCTGGGTCGAGTCGGTGAGTGATTGCTGAACAGTAGGTGTATCTACTCAGACAAGGAATGTTTGTTTTGACAACGGCAGGTAGTGCCGCTACATCGCTACCAGTTTGTCGTCGACTCAGTTGACCGGAAACGGACACACAACAGGTTTCGCTCGACATTGTTAATCTCAAGAAACCGAGGCGAGGTTTTTGAAAGTTGTAACACGTGTCAGATCGTATTGTTGATCTGTGAAAGTGTTAGAAATCCGTTCGAATAGATCCTCGATAAAAATCGGCAATCTGTTGACTTTTGAATCGCCATGAATGTCCTAGATACATAAATTAAGGTTTTTTCAAATATAACCACATTCTGTGTGTGTTTAAACGAGTTTGTCATTTGACACACCAGTTTGGCAAACCAGACTTTGGTATACTGGTTCTTTAGGCCTAAAATAGGAAAGTCTAATAGGTTTTGTGACGATTTTCCCATAAATCTCCTCAACCTGGTACGCCTTCAAAGTGTCTATGTAAATCTTCTCAGGAAAAAAAATTTTTTTTGATTCCAACATGTGTTTTCTTAACATATAACCAGCAGCTGTTTCATTTGAACCATTAAGCAACCAAAAAAGGCAAGCATAAAATAGTACTTAGTAGTAACTAATTACTGTATGAATAGAATTTTTTCAGTACAGATTTTGGTGATTATTATCTATAATATTATAAAAAAGAGGTGGTGTCTGTATGTTTGTTTGTTTGTGGGTTTGTTGTGGCAAGTAAGCGCAAAAAATACTGAACCAAACAGTTTGAAATTTTACACAAAGATAGATCTTAAACTCATGCAACACATAGGCATACTCATTTCCTTAAAATCCTCTCGGGCTACGCCCTGTGAACGTCCTAAGTTTCAATGTTTACATTTTTAGAGAATGAAAACATAAAATTACTTGAATGTCAACAGCTGTGCACACTAAAATTTGACAGTTCGAGAAGAAGAAGAAGAAAGAGTTGCCGTGACCGTCCTAGGTTTCAATGTTAACATTTTCTAATGACAACATCCGTTTGCACTATATTTTGACAGTTCGGGAAGAAGAAGAAATAAAGATGATTTTTAAGATAAACTGCTGGATCGAAATTAGTGAATTATTTGAAATAGTGGAATGGTAGATTTTAAGTTTTTTCCAACGACTGTCTCTATTACATTAATCCTTATCCTCTCCCAATATTTGACAGATGTTACTTTGAAATGTTGTAGACACTCGTGTTTTGTCATTTTGTAAACGATGAAGAATTAATTAAAAATAACTTAAATGTATCAGTAGAGCCTACACCTTTCAGCCTTTTTAACGATATTTGATGTATTTTTCCTAAGACCAGTTTGTATATATTTTTCTTTCTGAAATAAACAGTTTTCATTTCATTTCATTTCAAACCCGTGCGAAGAACGAGTATTTTGGCTAGTTCTAAGTAAAATGTATATTTGTTGGCCAAATCAAAAATAATTACAATGTGTGTACTTATTACGTTTATTATAATATTCAGCTGTTGTATATTTTCCTTTTGCTATCTGGAATGTATAAAAGGTTGATATTGTGTATTGTTATCGAATATTTGATTATTTGTGTGTGTGTGCGTGCGAGTATGTATTTATTTACCAGGCTGTAAAATGATCAAAGGTACTCTGGTGTAAGATGATATAGCCTGTCTCATTTTTTCATATATGTTTTGTTTTGTACGTCGCTGCAAAGCACGACGGGTAATACTGGTATGTGATAGCGTAGTTAATCGTTTGTCTCTTAAAAATAGTCATTAGTAGTTTATGGAAGAAATATTTTTTCTCACTGTACTGAGATGAAAATAAAGTATAATAAGAAAATTGAAAATAAAGTAAAATTCGAAAATACGATATCGCACTACACTTACGTTTTACATAACAGGCTCATTTCTATAACCTTAAGTTCGTGAAATGGAAGCTGTGATTTTATCACACTTTATGTTGTTTAGTTTTTGTGTCAATGAAACGCTACTTCAGTAAAGTATTTTTTTCTTGGCTTCTGTACTTCGCTTTGTGTTTGGCCTAATGTAGGCCAAGTGTCGATGTGGTATTGAAATAATGAATCCATTCATTTTACAAAAATACAATACATTACAATGTACAAACAAGGAATGTATGTTGACCACTTTATTCAGTATTTGTAATAAGCGTTGGTCGGTGAGTGTAGTGTTCTCTTGGGTGGTCTAACGTCCGCACAATTGAATACTACGTTAATCCGCGAATACCATCCTCATGATTAGACCAATTCGTAATTCAGAGGCAGTGGTGCGGATTCCACGTTAAACTGTAGGTCCCTTAGTTGCCATCGGTTGTTGGGCTATTAATTAACAGTTCTGTCTAAGGGACATGTCAGCCTTAGTCAGTAACAAGACTACGAGATCGCGCCACAATCATCATACAATTCCTCATTCACATTTGGCTTAAAACATCCACATTTTAGTACGGTTGCTACTTCAATAATCTAATCTAATAAATTGAACACATAAACAAACCATGGAAATGTTCACTTTAGTGAGTCCCGCACAATTGGATTAAACGCTTGACTACCTGCTTGGGACAGAGGGGGTTGCCTACTCCGGACAAAGGGAGGCTCGAAAAACCTGTCTATAGTTGTTAGTCTTGAAGAATGGGAAGTCCACGGAACCTACACGCAGTGGTTAGAGCGAGTCGATGGACCCAGCTTCTCATTATTCCCTTGTGTGCACGCGCTCGCAGAACACAATCCCACAATCAGGTTAATTTATTTTTCTCGAGAGTCGTTGCTAGGCGACGGAGACAGCGCGTCAGGTGATTCCGATATCGAGTTCACGGCTTACATTTCATAGGCAACAGTTTTCATCTTTCTTTTAAGATCATCAGTTGAATCATATTGACGTTTTTTTGACGGTGTGGTAATTAATGATTTTGAAAGGTATTTTTTGACATGGATATGTCATAGCTCTGAGGAGAGGTTATTGGCTACCCGTTAGACCACAATTTGAAACGGAAGTGACCTAATATGCTGTTTAGAAGAACTGGAAACATTCCCTTTAGACAAATACATGATCTAAGCTACTTCAGAAAGGAAGCTACTGTATATGCAATTTTTTAAACATAATATTGATAAAAGTTTTCTAATTGTAAATTCGAGAACTAAGATGTTTATTCCGTCGCATTAGTTCTCTAAAAAGCAGTAAGTAATCAGTGTCGATGTGTGTTGATCGCCGCGCGTATTAGTCCTGGCCTTGGCCCACTCACTCACCGACTCGTTAGTAAAAAAGTTGGAATCGCGTAACTCACAAACGGAGTCCCGAAGGCCTGAAAATTAATCTGACTTGCGACTCGTTGCGACGTTTGAAATTGCAACGAAATTCTCCAGGGGCGAATTAAATCTCCAGTTTGATATGTAATTTTGCCGTCAGCTCGGATTATGTGAGACGGCTTGATCACGGGCTGCCGTAAGGTGCGACGCGGCGTACACGAGACAGATAGATGTAACGATATCCACTCGATCGCTGTGGCCAGTGACACTTAAACAATAAACTAACCGGCAAAACCCCCGGCCGGGAGTTTTGCCGGATAGTGTGTCCTTCTCTCAAATCTCGCGCCCGGCCATGAGTTTTGCCGGATAGTGTGTCCTGCTCTCAAATAACGTACCCGGCCGAGAGTTTTGCCGGATAGTGTGTCCTGCTCTCAAATAACGTACCCGGCCGAGAGTTTTGCCGGATAGTGTGTCCTGCTCTCAAATAACGTACCCGGCCGAGAGTTTTGCCGGATAGTGTGTCCTGCTCTCAAATAACGTACCCGGCCGAGAGTTTTGCCGGATAGTGTGTCCTGCTCACAAATTTCTTGAAAGTGTGTCCCTGGCCCATGACTGGTTTAATGTTTCGCTTGTTGGATCTTTCTCAGCTGGCTAAGAAGTTTCGCGGTTATGCTGGTTCGATTTTTTGCGATATCCTGACACTAGACTATAGTAATAGTTCGACACTGGTCTCAGCCAGCTCTGTTCATTGGCTATGAATTTTAATGCTCCTGTTCAATAAAACTACTGGTCTGTATCAGTGAGATAGGTAAAGTCATCAAATCCATTGAAACGGTCTTCCCTTCAATTACATAATAACACACAGGATGAGTCCAATATAAAACGTATAGCGTCTCAAAGATTCATAGATATGTTAAATTTTCTTTTCGATGTAATAAAATGAAAAAAATATTGATCATGGATAGGTCTAACCTATGTCTAAAGGGAATGTTTTCAGTTTCTATAAAACAGTTAACCGTTTTAGCCAGATGAAGTCACTAAGCATATGACGCTATTGTTACAAATTTTGAACTGACGGATTGTCAATGCCCCCTCCCAAAGCTAAGACATATCCATGTCAAAAATTAATCCACCAATGTTTATTGTGATTTACGTAGTATAGGAATCGAAACGCGTTGGCTAATGGTTACGACTGGCTATAAATTGTCCCACGTGTATTTTCGCCAATTGCCAAACACGACAAGTTCGCTTGTTTAAATACCCGTGGCCTGTTCCGAGTTACCGCGGTCTCGTAACTTAGAGGTTCGCTTTGGTTTTCAAATGCGAACCAGTTTGAATATAATATTTTCGCTGAGCGGACGCGCGTGTGTACAAGTTTCGCGAGTCGCGATGTGGGGCGAGGCCGTCGCGTGGACGCGCCACGTGGAGGGCCGCCGTCCGCCGTCCACCGCCCGGGCGATGGCGATCACACGATAAGTCACCTGGACCGTACTCCCTTCACGTTATGTCACACCTGCGGCGACCCTGGCCCTGGGTCCTCGCCTTCGCCTTCACTCGGGGGTTATAGTATCCGCTTCATTATCTGCAAGTCACCGGTTCCATCCTTGTTTGATTCTGGGCCCGTCCACGATCATATTGCTATTGATTCTTAATCCTGGCGAATTACCAGCTGTTCTTCGTCAGTAACAAAGCTTATACTTTTATACTTTATACTTTTAACTAAAATAGCGACCTACCCAGGTAGGTATTTTAAGCCAAGTATGAATGTAGGATGATTGTGGCGCGATCTTGTAGAATTGTTACTGACTAAGGCTGACATGTTCCTTAGACAGGACTGTTAATTAATAGCCCAACAGCCGATGGCAATTAATGGACCTACAGTTTAACGTGGAATCCGAACCACGGCCTCTGAATTACGAATTGGTCTAATTATGAGGATGGTCTTTGTGGATTAACGTAGTATTCAATAGTGCGGACGTTAATCCACACAAGAGAACACTACATCCACCGACCATCTCTCACAACTATCCACAATTCGTGACCTCCAAGTAGCTGGATTACAGGACGTCGCCACCGCCCCAGTCAAGCTGTGTTATCAAATCTACTACACTCACCCTTCACTTATATTCTCCTTAAAATACTCATAAGAGTGCAAGGCTAAGATGAGGTTAAAGCCATTTTTGTCTGTTGTGTCTCTAGCGGCGGTGAGGTGTTGCGTGGCGTATGGTTGCTATCAGCGCGTGCTCTCAAACGAAAGTAAAACGTTCAAATACATTTTTTTTATTTCGTAGAGTAGCGTAAATATGTTTTTAGTTAGAGTCTACATTTTTAGGTATCGTCTTTCTTGAAAAAAAAATACTAGAATGTTCGGCTGTTAAAACAAATTTACTTTATGAAAACTATCATACATTATATGTATTAGGTAGATAAATAGTAGTTTATAGAATTTGAATTTACGTATCATAGGATTGGCGTATTGTGTAGATGTTAGAATATAAAGACCTACGTTTGAATTGCATAATACATACATCTAAATCGTGCCCATGTTTGAGACTCGCAACAAAGTGGAAATTGTCCTTTTAAATTACGCTCATTGATGTTGCAAAACTGTGAAAAACAAGTAGATGATAATGCTATTTCCAAGGGCGTTTAGTGCAGATTTAATTGGCTGCATTCGAGTTGGCATTGGCAGTGTAAAGTCTGGTGATAAGGAGTCGTTGATAAGCGCACGCGGAACTGAGTGCAACTTTGTGGCCTGCATCTGAGATGCGGTGCAGGCTGAAAACCTTCACCAAGCTACCGTCTTTCGTGAAAACATCAGTCAGGCGTTATTGTATTTCGTTCAAAAGTCGGTCACGCTCCAGTATATCACTAAACATTTGATCACGTCTCCGCGTTTGTGTGAAAACATCGGTGGCTCTACTGTTTCTTATGAAAATGTTGATCAAGGCTACTCATTTTTGTGAAAACATCGGCGACTCTACTGTTTCTCATGAAAATGTTGATCACGGCTACTCATTTTTGTGAAAACATCAGTCAGGCGTTATTGTATTTCGTTCAAAAGTCGGTCACGCTCCAGTATATCACTAAACATTTGATCACGACTCCTCGTTTGTGTGAAAAAATCGGTGGCTCTACTGTTTCTTATGAAAATGTTGATCACGGCTACGCATGTTTGTAACAACATCGGCGACTCTATTGTTTCTCATGAAAATGTTGATCACGGCTACTCATTTTTGTGAAAACATCGGTGGCTCTACTGTTTCTCATGAAAATGTTGATCACGGCTACGCATTTATGTGAAAACATCGGAGACTACTGTTCCTCATAAAAATGGTATCACGGCTACGCACTTTTGTAAAAACATCGGCGACTCTACTTTTTCTTATGAAAATGTTGATCACGGCTACGCATGTTTGTGAAAACATCGGTGACTACTGTTTCTCATGAAAATGTTGATCACGTCTACGCATTTTCGGAAAACATCGGCGACTCTACTGTTTCTCGTGAAAATGTTGATCACGTCTACGCATGTTTGTGAAAACATCGGCGACTCTACTGTTTCTCGTGAAAATGTTGAACACGGCTACTCATTTTTGTGAAAACATCGGCGACTCTACTACTGTTTCTCGTGAAAATGTTGATCACGTCTACGCATGTTTGTGAAAACATCGGCGACTCTACTGTTTCTCGTGAAAATGTTGATCACGTCTACGCATGTTTGTGAAAACATCGGCGACTCTACTTTTTTCTCGTGAAAATGTTGATCACGTCTACGCATTTGTGTGCCACACCCCAACACGTCGAGTGGCCCAAATCCAATGTTGGTTGTTTCTACTTTCATTTTGATTTTCCTTCCAGAGGTTGTACAATTTGTTTGGGACTATAAATTATAGTCGGATAATCTTTCTCGCATAAATAAAGGAAGTAACCTTGATTGTTTTGTGTCTGATTACAGTGATTAGCTCCCTATTTTGCCTCGGGTGATGGCTCTAGCTATACAGTGTAATAGTCTGCCGCTGGACCGCCTCGTCGGGAGCGAGTTTGCACTGTAATTGTTAGTTAAATCATTTCACAACCAGCAGAATTTTCCATGATGACACGTCGGTAGCTTTCCATCGTTAATTCGCAGTCAAATGTGTGTTCTGGGAGGTAGGCGTATCTTGTTAACATGAAGTTGGTATACGCTTAAATTTCCAGTAGGTTTTTTTTAAGGGGAAACTGATTGAGATTATTAAAATTAGGTTGTTATGGTAGTCGGCGTGCGCTTGCGTGTGCGTGTGCGTGTCCCCGAGCGCACGTGGCCGCGGAGGAACAGGGGAGCAGAAGCGGGGGAGCAGGAGAGCAGAGGGCGCAGCGTTGCAACCCCTCGTGTAAATATATCCACCAACCGCGCGGCTGCATCGATCCCGCCGACCAATCAGACGCCGGCCTGGTGACCCACTCACCTGAGGAATCCGCTAAAATTAGGCCGACGACAATTACCTGCAACATATTGACTAATTTTTAATACGCCGTAGAATAAATGCAATTAAATTGTCGCGGTAGAACCGACTCATTTTGTACAGAACTAGTCTAAAATTTATTGAAATTCGTTCAATTGTAGACATTTATTTTTCAAGCTAATAATTGTTTTTAAACGTATAATATTTATAAGGAGATTTTATACGTACGTGCTTTGGCAATTTGCGCGACCGAAATTTGAAACAGTGACGTCTTAGTTTGGTTATAAGAACAGATGTTTAGATTAACTAAAACCATTCCCTTTAGACATGTCCATGATCTAACCTTTTCCTACTGGGAAGTGAATACAAACATTTATTTTCAAAAATGCTTCGGGATAGCCAGTGCATGTCCAAAGACTCGAATGTCGATGGAATGTCATGAGAAAAATCAACAGGTCTGGGAGAAGGGGTTCAACAGGTGGCTGGATCGCTGTTTTTCTGACACCTTGTGAAATCGTGTTTTCACCTATCCAGTAAATTGTTTTCGTATTCTATCAACCTCCTACGGATTCTCTCCTCCCTAATGAGCTATATACAATTTTAGTTTTCTATCGGCTCCACAGAGAGCGCAACTCTGCGATTAAACGTGAAATATTTCGCTTCAGTATGAGAGCTGTGTTAAGGCTTCGAACGGTTGCCTATTAATCTTTTTTAGTTTCTCTAACTGCTAAAAAACATTTTTAGTTTGCAGTAAAAACTATAGTTGTATAGAATATTATCAAAAATTTGCCAGGAAAATTGTTTAAACTTTTAATGTTTTAATATTATACGGTTCCTCGTCATCTTCAAAATTTATTAGTTTATTGAAAATATATTTATTATCTGTTGAATTTTGCAGCTGATGGTGAAATTGTAGATTCAGAAATAGGCCTTGAAAGCAAAAATGTCTCTATTTACTTCTCTGTGGGAAATAGGTTAGATCATGGATATGTCTAAAGGGAATGTTTTCACTTCATCTAAACAGCTTTTCTTATTCATTTATATTAAAAATTCAATACAATAGCTCTGGTAGTTTCTATGGAAACCTGTTACATATCTTCCATCTTAAAAATCACCAACACCCCCTCCCCCCAGAGCTAAGACATATCCATGACAAAATATTTTCAGACCTTTAGGTATTCTATTACACGTTTTGTAAGTTTGTTGGCTATTTGGTAGTTGTCTATTAGGTGTTATTTGATAAGTAATAGTAGGAAAAGGTACTACGTTTTCAGCATAAAAAAGGCATCGTGAAGGTATAACTAAAACGTTTTTTGAATTAGTACTGTACGAGGTATTTAATGCTTGGAATATTGTTCGTAATACAGTTGACGAGGATAAACAAAGAACAGCTGGTTTTCAATGTATAATTATTATTTATTGATTTTTTACTTTCTCCCCTTATACATAGTATATGGAGAAAGTATTGTTTTCGTCAAAATTTTCGAATTTCAGTTGAGGGTGGATATATCCGTTTTGGGGTCCCCTGAATCCAAAAAAGTGGGTTTCGGCGTGATGTCTGTCCGTCCGTGTGTGTGTGTGTGTGTGTGTGTGTGTGTCTGGATGTGTACAGTGCCACAGCCTACCCGTTTGTTCGATTTAGATGAAATTTGGCATGTATGTATATTTACCGTATCTCCAGGTGTTTTTTTCATTTTTGATTCTTAAGGGTAGTTCACCCCTAAAACCCTTTAAAAAACGTGAAAAATCCAATTTCTTAAAAACGGCTCTAACGATTTTGATTAATTTGATAGTTTATAGTGTACAGTATTACAATTTGACACAGTTGTCTGTAAAAGACGGTTCAAAAGTTATCTTTTAAATGTCAAAAAAATCAAATTTTTAAATTTTCAGCGAAAACAATAAAGTAAAGTATAACTTGACTGGTACCATTGAAATGTAAAAAGTAATCAAAAATTAGTATTTTGAATTATTTGTCTACGACTAACGGTTCCAGAGAAAAGTTAAATTTACTGTCCACGATAAACGCAGTACGTTGTCTGAAAGCGCCCAATGTTATTCTTATGGAAAATATAAAAAAATCAATTTCTTCCTTACTTTCCACTCGTTTTCCATGAAACTTGGTATGAAGTGTAAGGTCAAATCACCGAACAAAACAAGCTCAAAAAAGCTTGGTATTACCGGGGGGGGGGGGGGTTCCCCCATACAATTTGAACAATAAATTATTAAATGATATTTAGAATTACTTTGTAGAACATGATAGTTTTATTACAGATTGTCTTTTTTAAATTTGCTTAAGGGAGAAAGTATGTGTCAGTCCACTGGTACCGTTTATTTATATTTAAGGACGACGAAAAATAGGCTGTAACAATACAAATTAAAAAAATATACCTTAAAATTGAGAGAATCGTATTCAGACCTGTATAGTTACTTCCATAATTTAATTAGAGAAATAATTCGTGGTGCTGTATGTTAAAAATGACAAATGGATTCAGGCCTGCATTTTCGTGACTTCGTAGCGGTTTTTAGTAAATACGTTTCGTTCAACTTAGGAGGTCTCACACTGATTCCTGTTCTCCAGGTTTTGCGTCGAAAGCAGTTCTTTTGCATAAAAAACCAACGATGTCGCGTGCAAGTCAGCACGAACGCTTTACAGTCGCTGGAGACAGTTACGCTGTATTCAGATTGAAACTCGTCCGCAAGATAGTATAAACCCCTTACGTAAAAACCGGGCCTTCCGGAGAAATCTTACATTTACCCCTCCAAAGAGATTAAATACTGTACCACCTTGCTTGACGTAGCCACTTTACACATTGATGCCAAGGAAATTGTCTACTAAAGTTTTATAAACATTATTACTCGCCTTAATTATTTAAACTTTAACTGGCTGGTTGGGTGAATAAGTGGTTGTAGTGCCCCTTCATAATATGAAGGAGATTCGATCCAAAGGATGGCGGTTTGATGTATTAGATTAGATTAGATTATTGAAATAGCGACCATACTACAAGGTAGGTATTTTAAGCCAAGTATGAATGATAATTGAGTGTAAGATGATTGTGGCGCGATCTTATAGTCTTGTTACTGACTAAGGCTGACATTTTCCTTAGACAGGACTGTTAATTAATAGCCCAACAGCCGATGGCAACTAAGGGACCTATAGTTTAACGTGGAATCCGAACCACGGTCTCTGAATTACGAGTATCCAATAGTGCGGACGTTAATCCACACAAGAGAACACTACACCCACCGATCATTGCTCACAACTATCCACAATTCGTGACCTCCAAGTAGCTAAATTACAGGATGTCGCCACCGTCCCCTGGGTCCAAATGTCTTCGTTTGCGCTATTTAACAAAGAAAATTAAAAACTGTAAGATTGATTAGATATTATACACATACTACAAGATTTTTAACTATGTAAATTAATTACTGTACTTATATTTTTAAAAAGGCTGCTTTTCTTAGAAAGGGATGTTAACACCCCTCATAATAAAGTGTTGTCGTGGAATCCGAGTTATAGTATTTTATTAATTATGTTCGTATTTGATCAATTATTAGATTTATATTATGGATTAGGTTATGCTTATTGATAGTATATGAATAGCTATTAAGGATTCATATTAGATTGTAAGAGTGTTCAATTAGTTTATTGATGGTCTTAGTTATTTTGTATAATTAACAGTCCTGAAGGAACTAGCCTTAGCAGTACGTAGAGAACATATTTTAATGAATATTAATTGGTCATAATGTGGATGGTCTTTAAATTAACATTCATCAATAATTAATCCACACAAGAGAACACTACACCCACCGATCATTGCTCACAACTATCCACAATTCGTGACCTCCAAGTAGCTAAATTACAGGATGTCGCCACCGTCCCCTGGGTCCAAATGTCTTCGTTTGCGCTATTTAACAGCGATCCTGACATATAGCTTGGACAGTCTTCGTCAGTGACTAAGCTAAATGTGTTTAGAAAATACATTGCAATCACCTTTCACACGATTTTCATAACTCTACTGTTACCTTTGTTAGTTTCGGTAAATGGTAAGGTTGTTGTATATATCTTGAAAGGTTGGTGTAGACTTTGGGAGAGTGAGTTGGTGACTAGCTTCGTCGGTTCGAGCGATGTTGAAGGGGAGATTTGGAGGTCAGGATCTTACCCCAACCCACAGGAAAAATCCTGTGGGTGCGTATGTGTCCTACTGTCCTGACCACCCGGACTAGGTAGGCCCCTTCCTCTACATGGAATATAATGTCTCCAGCTGGGCCTCCGCCCTAACCTTTGGACCTGCACTGACCTTCCTTAGCTGGGAACAAATAATGTTAACTTGGATTACAGCAATATAACCGATTTCTCTAACGTATCCCTAGACTGACAGAGGACAGCTATATTGTCACTGGGGCGCGTATTTACCTTAAAATATGCACGTGGTACTCGAGTTATCAATTGAGATAAAATACCTGCAAGAGGTTCTGAGGATGGTGAAACGCCATCAACCAACCTTATACTATTTCATCGCGAACTTTGTACATTTTAGGGTAGTATAAGCGTAGAGGAAAAGTGGTCGGCTGTAAATGAAGTATTGACCCATTTAATCAATAACAAACCAATGCATGCGCATGTAATTTAAATCATCAGTATGCATTAAATATCTCCGCTTGTACAACAGGAGTAATAAATAATTTTCGGTATCAAAACCGGATCTGCAACATGGGCCGGTCGCAAATGACCGGTCTGCTTCGTTGCCGCTGCAGGCTCTCGGTCGATCACGTCATCTTTGACTGCATATAAACACGTAATTCGCTCACGTACTTTATATACTTACTAGCTGACCCGGCGAACTTCGTAGCGCCTTACAGTAAATATGTGCTAACTTTGCATTACGGTTTCATTGTGAAAGGTTATATATTCTAGGTCGCAGCATAGTGAATAACAATATTGAAACGATATGACATATTAATAACATTCCCATAAAACAAATAAATCTGAGTGAATTAATTCACAATTTTCAAATCCAATTCAAACCAAAACTAAGTGCAATACGGCTTTTATAGGAAAGATATACAACAGCTGATTATTATGATAAACGTAATAATATAAACATTGTAATTATCATATAAACACGTGATTTTAATCAGACAGAAAATAAAAATATAAATACATAATTCCCCAAAACCGTAAACTATTAACGTGGTGAATAAAGCTGTTCATTTTTTACAGTACACATTTACTTCATAGTTTTACATTAATGAATGATTCAGATGGCATTGGATAGTAAAGCTAATGGAAAATAAACCAATCAGCTGTAGCTTAGAAATCAAATGTTTTCATTGTAGACATTTTGTAAACAAACTTACTCTCCATAAGGTTAACATTAGAAATTTAAAACGCCATAAAATGGAAACTTATGGGGTTTTCGAAAATATTTTTTCACTAAAACCTTCCCGGACACATATAGAGCAACTTCCTAAAATTTCATGGCGATCGGATGAGTAGTTTGGCAACGCATAAAGGACATCCAGACATACATACATTCAATTTTATATATAGAGATGTGGTGCATTTACTAAATTTTGTATCAGATTAAATTTGTTTTGATATAGCTATGTCTAAGCTCTGGGGCCTGGGTGATAGCTGATTTGTGAAACGCAAAAAAGTACATCGGAAGTGTTTATAAGAACAGCTGTTTAGCTGAACTTAAAACATTCCCTTTAGACATATCCATGATCTAACCTATTTCCCACAGGGAGGTAAATACAATAATTTTTGCAACTGTTGGTAATAAAAATTATTAACAACGTTCACCCATAATGTTTTGCTTCAAATCTGCAGTCAGTTCGTAGTTTTTTTTTAAATTATTTTTTATTCTGCGTAAATAGTTTTGCAAGACATTGATTCATCTATGTCTCTAGTGGGATTGGATTGACTCATTTTTCTCTCTCTGTCTCTGTTTTATCTTTACCCAGCATGGACTCCGTCTTCGTAAGAAATTAGTTCCTACGAGATGAAACTCTCGTAACATTTATACCCACATTTACTGATATTTAAGGGGAAATGTGTAGTCAAAAATAAATTTTTCATTTCACTAAACATTTCTCATATACTCCTGATTCAGGAAATGTATACTTTTTATATATGCAAATAGTAATATTCGCCATTTACTCACCATGACCTGAGTTAGCTCTTGTCACTAATGTACATTATTATTCGTATCGATAGAATTTATGTTAGAAGTTATTTTGTTGAGTGGTACCAGTGACTGTCTTGATGTTACAGGTTATATATTTAGCATACGTCCTCAATCCAGCTACTTGGAGGTCACGAATTATGGATAGTTATGATTGATGGTCGGTGGATGTTGTGTTCTCATGTGTGGATTAACTATTGAATGCTACGTCAATCCACAAACACCATCCTCACAATTAGAACGATTCGTAATTCAGATGCCGTGGTTCGGATTCCACGTTAAACTGTAGGTCCATTAGTTACCATCGGCTGTTGGGCTATTAATTAACAGTCCCGTCCAAGGAACATGTCAGCCTTAGTCAGTAACAAGACTACAAGATCGCGCTACAATCATCCTACACTCAATCCTCATTTATATTTGGCTGAAAAGATGGATTTTCGACACATGTTTATTGGATATTTTTTGTTTATTTTGATTAGCACTATCAACCCGAAGTTTGTCCCAGACTTTAATGAACACTCTGTATATTTAACTGGCTAGCTGGGTGGTCATCGTGCCAGTTTTATAATATGAGGGTTTCCGGTCCGACCCTGAGCAAAAGTCTAACACAATTTTTGTGATGGTTCAACAGTAGACATATGTATAGGTAAGTGGATTAAATACACCCACCCTTCACTCATATATAACAGTTTTCTTATTGTTATATATTGAAAGATATGCGCTGTATCATGCGAGACTGTGAGTTTTACCACTGTATCACTTTCATGTGGTTCTACTAATTAATTCGTGTAGATTCGTATCGGAGTCGACGACCGCCAAGGTTGTCTATCGGCGTTTGTATATTGACACGAGCTAAAACATTTGGGTATCGGTTCAGTCGTTAGTTGGTGTTGATGTCGTGTCGGAAATGGGATTCGGTCAAACTTGCCCGATCCGGTTCACAAAGGAGCGGCGTAGGAATTAGAAATTCAACAAATGTTATCCTTATCCAAAACATTAGGTTTTCTAGTTTTTCTAGTTGGATCTAATTAAATAGTGTCAGAAAAAATGTCTCCCGCTAAATTCCACTCGGTTTCTCTAGCTATTAGCCGTTGTCGATCCGATCGACAATCAGGTACATAATTTCGAGAAACCTTTTAGCGGTTAATTGTATGTTTTTGTCGTCTCCGTCCCAGAAATTTCAATTTCGGAGGCGGTTCTGGCGATTTTGGCACGTCTCCCACCCACGGCCGCGACTGCAGCCGCCAGCTGGGGGTGTATCGCAAGAAAGGAAGGGTGGGGCAGAACAGGAAAGTAAGAAGGCCAACTACCGCGCTCCTGTTATACAACCGCATATCGACTGAGCCTGCTTCGCCTCTAATTAGCTGGCTCGTTGTCGAGGTGTTTGCATCAGATGTGAGTCATGACGACGGATGAACCAGCTGTGCCTCGAAATTCACAACCTCCTCCACACCTTAAGGATGTAGTTTTGACCAGCTGTGACTCGAAATTCACAACCTCCTCCACACCTCAAGGACGAAGTTTCGACCAGCTGTACATCGAATTCACAACCTCCTCCACACCTTAAGGAAGCAGTTTTGACCAGTTGTGCCTCGAAATTCACAACCTCCTCCACACCTTAAGGAAGCAGTTTTGACCAGTTGTGCCTCGAAATTCACAACCTCCTCCACACCTTAAGGATGCAGTTTTGACCAGCTGTGACTCGAAATTCACAACCTCCTCCACACCTCAAGGACGAAGTTTCGACCAGCTGTACATCGAATTCACAACCTCCTCCACACCTCAAGGACGAAGTTTCGACCAGCTGTACATCGAATTCACAACCTCCTCCACACCTTAAGGAAGCAGTTTTGACCAGTTGTGCCTCGAAATTCACAACCTCCTCCACACCTCAAGGACGAAGTTTCGACCAGCTGTACATCGAATTCACAACCTCCTCCACACCTTAAGGAAGCAGTTTTGACCAGTTGTGCCTCGAAATTCACAACCTCCTCCACACCTCAAGGACGAAGTTTCGACCAGCTGTACATCGAATTCACAACCTCCTCCACACCTTAAGGATGCAGTTTTGACCAGCTGTGCCTCGAAATTCACAACCTCCTCCACACCTTAAGGATGCAGTTTTGACCGGCTGTGCCTCGAAATTCACAACCTCCTCCACACTTTAAGGATGTAGTTTTGACCAGCTGTGCCTCGAAATTCACAACCTTCTCTAAACCTTAAGGATGCTGTTTTTACCAGCTGTGTCTCGAAATTCACAACCTCCTCCACACCTTTTAAGGATGAAGTTTTGACCAGCTGTGCCTCGAAATTCACAACCTTCTCTAAACCTTAAGGATGCAGTTTTGACCGGCTGTGCCTTGAAATTCACAACGTCCTCCACACCATAAGGATGCAGTTTTTACCGGCTGTGCCTTGAAATTCACAACCTCCTCCACACCATAAGGATGCAGTTTTGACCAGCTGTGCCTCGAATTCACAACGAAGGGGAAGACGCCCTCTCCAACTGTAAGTTGTTCTGCGATCGCATGAAGTTGTATGTGATAGTATACAGTGTTCAGGTGCATTCCTACTGGTGTGGGTGCTCTCCGGAGGTGTACGTGCTGAGCCAGCTGCGACGGAAGTGTCGTCAGCAGTCAACCTGACGTGCACCTGCATTCTGATTGCAACTGCACTTCCGTCACAGCAGTCGATTACACAACATGCTGACAGGAAAAACGGCTGTGGAATGTCAGGTCCTTGGAACATGAGATCTAATCAGACAGATCCCGCGAGTATTTCGTTTAATAACCTTTTTCCGGCGTCGTGTTCACCGCCTAGGCTCAGTCGAGATTGGGTCCAAGCCGGCGTGGGGACCGAGCTTGAAATGGAAGCAAGCCACCTGTATATTCAACAGATTTGCCGATACTGTCACTGCTTCTTTTTAATGTTCTACGCCGAAATAAGGAATGGACTAGTCTGACAGCGTTATTTATCGTACTTAATGGACGGCCTGTCCCTCAGCTATTTATAAATAAGCTCACAGAAGAAAGGGTTTCGTTATTAACTGGTGTTCGTTAGCGAGAATGGAGAGAATATATTTTATATTTTAGTTAAAAGCTTAAAATCCGACTGAACATGTAAATTAATAATAATGAAATGTCGATTAATCAGATACTATGCAAATCTTAGTCATAAACATAACGTTACAAGATTTTTCTTGACTCGCGACGTGGGCACAGACCTGAGGGGAATTCCTCACACCACGACCTCGGATAACACATCACCCAATTTCATCTCTACCTGTTTCAAGAGATCGCGCGATTAGCGCAAATTTAATGTATGCGTATTTTATACGCGGATTAAACGCAGCCGGCATTATGCATCTGTGTCAACGGTCCTGCGTGCGCGCGAAGGGTAAACGTAATAATTTAGACCACTTAATTAAATCAGTCGTAAAACCAGTCATTATATTGTTTAATGGACCAGATAAAGATGGTTTAAGGGGGTTCTGGTCTCATGTAAAACCTATTCCAGATTATTAAAAGTCTCTTAATACGCCGGTGGTCTTGTTATAAGAGTAATTTGTCCTGCGAGCGGGATGAGTTTCGAAATGTGTCATTACCGCATGTAGATGTAGATATAGCGGATATAGCCGGCACTAACGAGAGCTCGCCACCTCCGGTGATGAATGGTCCACGCCCCTCGTTCATTGACAACAGATCAAGGCTTAATCAGGTTGTGGAGGACGTGGATTATGGAATCGCCTAAACTCGCCTCTCCATTACCATAGGCTCATTAACATTCTGACCGAAAATCGGTTAAAGTGTTAGTAGAGAAGTAGACTGATAACACTTTATACACAGGAGATAACACTTTACCTTTACTTTGACACCTCAATAATATTTTTACGACTGTCGTGTGGTCAGTAATGCTGTCATTGTCACTACAATTAATCTTAATGATCACGTTCTGTAATCCAGCTACTTGGACATCACGAATTGTGGATAATTGTGAGCAATGTTCGGTGGGTGTAGTGTTCTCTTTTGAGGATTAACGTCCGCAATATTGAATACTACGTTAATTCCCAAACATCGTTCTCATAATTAGACCAGTTTGTGATTTGTGGCGTGATTGTGATGTTTTTCACAGCCCTGAATTAGATTAGATTAATTTAGATTAGATTGACTGGGACGGTAGCGACGTCCTGTAATCCAGCTACTTGGAGGTCACGAATTGTGGATAGTTGTGAGCGATGGTCGGTGGGTGTAGTGCTCTCTTGTGTGGATTAACGTCCGTACTATTGAATACTACGTTAATCCGCAAAGGTCATCCTCATTATTAGACTAGTTCGTAATTCAGAGGCCGTGGTTTGGATTCCACGTTAAACTGTAGGTCCCTTAGTTGCCATCGGCTGTTAAGCTATTAATTAACAGTCCTAAGGAAGTCTAAGGAACATGTCAGCCTTAGTCAGTAACAAGACTAAATGATCGCGCCACAATTATTATGTTAGACTCAATCCTCATTCATACATGGCTTGTAATACCTACCTTGTGGTATGGTCGCTATTTTAATAATCTAATCTAATTATTCATCATTTATCTTCTGCAGCCGAAATCCAAGTTGGTTGGGGCTCAGATAACCCTTAATGTTAATTTTGCAAATCGATTCTATATAAGTGACATTTGATTAATAAATGCTTCTAAGATTATATGACGCTCAATCTTACTTTGAAGTTATCTGTCGAGATTTACTGAATTGTGGAAAACCCGTCAGAAATCCTTTTGGGTTCCACTCGTCAGACTAGGTCCATTAACCGACAAGAGCCGAGGGAGAGAGATTACCGACGAAGCGATAAGTGAATGCGGTATGTGCATTTTGGTAATTGGAAATTACTTGGAAAATGGTCTAATTCGGAATGTTCGTACAAATAATTGGGGGCCAGCGAAGAGTTCGGCATCGTCCAGCTGTTTGAGAGGCAGTACTAATTAAACTTCAGGACACTTAGATAATTGCCGGATCACTTCGCTATCTTATGTCGAACAAGGGTTTGCACTTACTCTTTGGCGTAGTTTGACTTCATTTAACCGAAAAACGACACATTTACATAACTGGTCGCTGAAAAACCATATGATTAGCAATCGGCGGAAGAAGGTCCTAAAACAGTGCGGAATTATTGGTTTAATTAATTGGATAATTCTGCTTGTTTCAATTAGTTCCATTTACTAGTAACGAGTTTTTTTATAGTATTCAATAATAATCATTCCAATGTAAATGTATGTGGTTGCGGAAGTCACAATAGTTTACGATTGTACCGGGAACAGCTGTAAACAGCGGCCAAGGTCAGGACTACTGCGTCGTCTTGTACACGCTGCACTCTGATGGCTGCAGCTGCAACTGCACTTGTCAATTCAAGATGGCGGTTGCGGAAGTCACAATAGTTTACGATTGTACGGGGAACAGCTGTAAACAGCGGCCAAGGTCAGGACTACTGCGTCGTCTTGTACACGCTGCACTCTGATGGCTGCAGCTGCAACTGCACTTGTCAATTCAAGATGGCGGTTGCGGAAGTCACAATAGTTTACGATTGTACGGGGAACAGCTGTAAACAGCGGCCAAGGTCAGGAATACTGCGCGTCTTGTACACGCTGCACTCTGATGGCTGCAGCTGCAACTGCACTTGTCAATTCAAGATGGCGGTTGCGGAAGTCACAATAGTTTACGATTGTACGGGGAACAGCTGTAAACAGCGGCCAAGGTCAGGACTACTGCGTCGTCTTGTACACGCTGCACTCTGATGGCTGCAGCTGCAACTGCACTTGTCAATTCAAGATGGCGGTTGCGGAAGTCACAATAGTTTACGATTGTACGGGGAACAGCTGTAAACAGCGGCCAAGGTCAGGACTACTGCGTCGTCTTGTACACGCTGCACTCTGATGGCTGCAGCTGCAACTGCACTTGTCAATTCAAGATGGCGGTTGCGGAAGTCACAATAGTTTACGATTGTACGGGGAACAGCTGTAAACAGCGGCCAAGGTCAGGACTACTGCGTCGTCTTGTACACGCTGCACTCTGATGGCTGCAGCTGCAACTGCACTTGTCAATTCAAGATGGCGGTTGCGGAAGTCACAACAGTTTACGATTGTACGGGGAACAGCTGTAAACAGCGGCCAAGGTCAGGACTACTGCGTCGTCTTGTACACGCTGCACTCTGATGGCTGCAGCTGCAACTGCACTTGTCAATTCAAGATGGCGGTTGCGGAAGTCACAACAGTTTACGATTGTACGGGGAACAGCTGTAAACAGCGGCCAAGGTCAGGACTACTGCGTCGTCTTGTACACGCTGCACTCTGATGGCTGCAGCTGCAACTGCACTTGTCAATTCAAGATGGCGGTTGCGGAAGTCACAACAGTTTACGATTGTACGGGGAACAGCTGTAAACAGCGGCCAAGGTCAGGACTACTGCGTCGTCTTGTACACGCTGCACTCTGATGGCTGCAGCTGCAACTGCACTTGTCAATTCAAGATGGCGGTTGCGGAAGTCACAACAGTTTACGATTGTACGGGGAACAGCTGTAAACAGCGGCCAAGGTCAGGACTACTGCGTCGTCTTGTACACGCTGCACTCTGATGCAAGTGGAGAGACTACGCTTAGCCTCAGGTCTGCTGTCATTTACACTAATGTTTATTGAACCCAGAATCGTCATTTAATTATAAGTTGAATTCACAATAAAAAATATAAGTTCTTGAATTATTGACTCGTTGCAAGATGATTTAAGATAAGCTCAAGATGATTGTAGTAAAAACACATAATTGTCTGAATTCACTTTTTGTCTGCAAACGATCAACTTTCACACGGCTCAAATCACACCTGGCTTACTTGACATTTGGTTTTTGTAACTACGTTTCGTCACAGGTTGTTAAAATTATACGTGTACAAAATATATAATTAATTATATTGATTACGAATGGTTAACTTTCGGGTGTATTTTACGTAGTTTTTTCCAGCGAATCATGTTTTTCTCTGCTTTTGGGTATCTAAGACTGTGACCTAAGGCAGCATTCTATCTCTTGGTCCAATAACAGGAATTCGCAACGAATATTTCAGGTGGAACTTAACGTTAGATGCGTTCACAGGTCAGTTCCAACAAACTCAGCTTTTTATGTTTATCGATGGTGATGAAGTGTCCTCTGGCAGCTGTCCAGTCGCTGTACCATGTCATTATTACGTCATCAGGCCCACAGTTTAAGATGGATTCCGAGCTCAGTGCCAACAATCCACGTACGACTTGTGCTTACATACTTGCCTGATGGGGATGAAGGTCACTAAATAATTTGGATTATATAACAACCCCTCACTTAATTCAACGAGGGGGTGTAAAGAGATTCTGGTTATAGGCCTACTGTATTAGGAGTCTTAAATGTATTACGCTTTTTAAGAGCACAGGGCTCAGAAATATTAGGTCGTAGATACCTAAAAATAATCCAACTCAGTGACGTTTAGATTAGATTGGATTACCATTTGAAATGACGACCTGCCCAGGTAGGTATTTTAAGCCAAGTATGAATGAGAAATGATTGTGGGATGATTGTGGCGCGATCTTGTAGTCTTGTTACTGACTAAGGCTGACATGTTCCTTAGACAGGACTGTTAATTAATACCCCAACAGCCGATGACAACTAATGGACCTACAGTTTAACATAGAATCCGAACCACGGCCTCTGAATTACGAACTGGTCTAATTATGAGAATGATATTTGCGGATTAACGTAGTATTCAATAGTGCGGACGTTAATCCACACAAGAGAACACTACATTCACCGACCATCTCTCACAACTATCCACAATTCGTGACCTCCAAGTAGCTGGATTACAGGACGACGCCACCGTCCCAGTCAGAATTAACGTTAGAATTAAGCCTTTTTGCTTCCTTACCGCTTCAGTTCTACACTGAACATATTGGGCTCTTGACACCCTTTTACCGTTTATTTGCCCAGCGGTTTTATCCTTATTTGTCCGCAAACAATTTTTCCTCAGCTACTATGCAAAGTCTTAATTTACTCTCTGGAATAGAGTATTTAAGTACTATTTTTCAACACTCATTTTAAGTACGAAAGGTAATCCTATAAGAATAACATAAGAAATATCTAGGAACACTCCATAAAGCAATAGATAGAGCGAAATTGAGAACATATAGTTTGTAGTGGTGGTAGCACTGTCTCTTGCGTCCGCAGTATTGAAGTATGGATTTCTTTTTCTTAAGCCCGTTAAGTAAATATGTGGAATGAAATAAATATCTATGAAACTAGTAAATACGCCATAATGAAATTCTATTAATCTAGTAAAATTCTATTAACTTACTAGCAGTAAGCCCGTCATTTGTACGGGTTGTAGGATTCAGTTTGAAGAAGAAAGATCATCATGTCAAAATATAAACCTGAAATCCTAAACAAATCAACGCAAAGAAAATAAATGAATACCCAGCTTTATTATTTAGCATTACTTTACAATTAAACAGATTAGAACATGTATACCATTATTATTATTATTATTAGTTATACGTTAAAATAACTTTTCAATATAGTATGATTTCGAAATGGGTTTAAATGAATGACCAATATAAACTAAGCAGTATTAATTCAACAGCTGTTTGTTTTTATTTCTTATAAATCTTTAAACTACAAAGACAACAAAATGCGACCAATATCGTGTAAAAAGTGGATTTTTAAATGCTCGTTATTTACTTTACAAGGGTCGGCGGACACTTTTAAGAATTTAAAAACCTCCTCTGGAATTGAGAGAATGATAAGTTTCATTGTTATATCAGTTCTCCAGTTTTTTTCCGAGAAGACGGCGTAAAATGCCTCCTGGAGCGTCACAGACAACAGACTAAAGTTGAGATAAGGCCGGTTTCGGCTTCTCTAACGCACGAAAAGTAAAAATAACTAGAAATGGATAATTCTTAGCAATGTACAGACAAAACCCTAGTTATATATATATAGCTAATTGTTATTTGTGTAGGTTGAGGGAAAATGTTGTGTGCTCATTTCCGCGCAACAGCAGCCCTCGTCTGTCGTTGTCTGGGAGTAGGCCTATATAGTCACTAGTCACTATCTGAGTAGAAAGTGACTGAGACGATATTGTATCCATTAGAGACATGTGGGGCCGATAACGAGCGCTGCTGTAGTGGTGTTCGGCCCAGATTGATAACTGTTGAATCACACTGGCCGACGCCTGCCCTACACCACCGCACTCTAGCGGTTGCTATTGTAATGTAAGATGTAAAACCTAGTTTCTTCAGGTTGTCCGTGCGGTAAATAGTAAAAAAGTATGTCGTAACTCATTAATGTACCTATCCAATCGATTTGTAATCCATAATATTATTAAGAAGAGGTGGTTTCTGTATGTTTGTTTGTAGGTTTGTTTGTGGGTTTGTTGTGGCAAGTAAATGCGAAAAATACTGAACCGACCGGTTTGAAATTTTACAGAAAGGTAGATCTTAAACTCATGCAACAAATAGGCATATTAGTTCCCTTAAAATCCCCTCGGGCTACGCCCCATGAACGTCCTAAATTTCAATGTTTACATTTTCAAAGAATGAAAACATAAAATTACTTGAATGTCAACAGCTGTGAACACTAAAATTTAACAGTTCGGGAAGAAGAAGAAGAAAGAGCTGCCGTAACCGTCCTAGGTTTCAATGCTTACATTTTCTAATGACAACATCCGTTTGCACTATATTTTGACAGTTCGTGAAGAAGAAGAAATAAAGTTGATTTTTCAGATGAACTGCTGAATCGAAATTAGTGAATTATTTGAAATAGTGGTATGGTAGATTTTAAGTTTTTTTCCGACGACTGTCTCTATAACATTAATCCTTATCCTCTCCCAATATTTGACGGATGTGTTGTAGACACTCGTGTTTTGTCATTTTGTAAACAATGAAGAATTAATTAACAATAACTTAAATGTATCAGTAGAGCCTACACCTTTCAGCCTTTTTAACCCGTGCGAAGAACGGGTACTTTGGCTAGTTGTTTATAACGCTGGAGACATTTTAAATGTTCGTGAATCTTGAGTCGGTCATAATTGTGTAAGGTGGTAAAATATTTGTTTTATAATTTTAGTGGAACGTGTTTCTTTGAATAGTATATATTTTTCAGAGAAACGTTTTTTCCAAAAATATTATCATAAGTCTTGTACGTCGTCACGTTGCACACATTTTAAACCGGGTTGTGCTTCCTCTATGAGTTGGTTGGATGAACTAAAGTGATCTTTAGTTGCATGTAATATGTAACAATGAAAATACTTTATACTTTTTTATATTTTTAACTGAAATGGCGACCTACCCAGGTAGGTATTTTAAACCAAGTAGGAATGAGGAATGAATGTAGGATGATTGTGGCGCGATCTTGTAGTCTTGTTACTGACTAAGGCTGACATTGCCCTTAGACAGGACTGTTAATTAATAGCCCAACAGCCGATGGCAACTAATGGACCTACAGTTTAACGTAGAATCCGAACCACGGCCTCTAAATTACGAATTGGTCTAATTATGAGGATAGTATTTGTGGATTAACGCATTTTTCAATAGTGCGGACGTTAATCCACACAAGAGAACACCAAATCCACAGACCATCTCTCACAACTATCCACAATTCGTGACCTCCAAGTAGCTGGATTACAGGACGTCGCCACCGTCCCAGTCAATAAGCAACACACTAAGTTTCTGGAGTTTAAGTTGGTTAAAGTTTAGATTCGGAGTTTTGGTTTAGTGGAGTGGAGTCGCAAAGTTTTTTTTATATTCTCAACGAAAAAACGGATGAAAAGTTGTTTTACATACTGTAGTTTTTTCCGCAAAACAAGAGAGTTTTATTTTTCTCTCAATTATTTTGATAAACATTACATTTTTGACTAATTGGTTCGCAAATTATTCTTTTACCGAATCAAATTTTCAGTATTGCAAATGTATTGTAAAACAACATTTTTAGTAACGTAATTTGACTATAAGTGAATCGGAATCAAATTATGGAGTCCGGCGAGAGATGAGAGTAGAAGTGGAGTTCAAAGCGATCAAAGAACTCGGGGCTAATGGAGTTGGCCTAATCCAATCCGCACCCAGTGTGACCAACATGATGACCGCCAATTGCCCCTTAAGTAGCTCAAAATTACCCCAAGCACTGTCGCACCGCTATTTTATTTTTTAGGCCTAATTACAAACACAAGGATACTTTCCAATTAATTGATTTTATATATACTACATTGTGAACTGATGAATTTTATTATTACAGCACTAAAATTAGAGAAAAAATCGCTATCAAAAATCTGGCGATTTTTGTCTCTTAGTTCTTCGAACATTACACATACTTGGCGACGAAGTTCCCTTACCAAGAGTTGCCAAGAGACAATTATTTTCATGCAATATCGTAGTTAATCGTGAAATATTGCGATGAAGTAGGCTATACACTCTGTTTTTCACTCATAGGGTAAAAACACATACAGCGGCATATTGTTTAAACTACACATGAAGACGTAAAACCCCCATTTTTTGGGTACAAAACACCTCCACACTACCCGTTCCGAATAACCAATAAATCTGGATTACGAACTCGTCCGAGCAAATGTAGGAATACACGTCTCTACCAAATTTGGTCTTGATCGGACCATTTTTACGAGAGTAATTGTATTCACAGACGCACGCACACATTTATAACATTTTTAACGATTTTTTGGCCACTAAGCTTTTTAAGACGAAAAAGTAACATGATACTAGGCTCAGGTCTTGCCAGGGAACCTACGGGAATAGCATTTCCCTTTGGGAAATTCGCCTTAACAGATTGACACCGAGGACCGCACTAGTGAATCGTATAGGTAGTGTTAGGTTCCGAGACCGTCATGCTACCAACTTCAAAACAAAACTTTTTCCAATCTTGTCGTCACAGACCTACCCAGGTAGGTATTTTAAGCCAAGTATGAATGAGAAATGACTGTAGCATGATTGTGGCGCGATCTTGTAGTCTTGTTACTGACTAAGGCTGGCATGTTCCTTAGACAGGACTGTTAATTAATAGCCCAACAGCCAATGGCACCTAAGGGACCTACAGTTTAACGTGGAATCCGAACCACGGCCTCTGAATTGCGAATTGGTCTAATTATGAGGATGGTCTTTGTGGATTTACATAGATTCAATAGTGCGGACGTTAATTCACACATATCCACCGACCATCGCTCACAACTATACACAATTCATGACCTCCAAGTAGCTGGATTACAGGACGTCCCCACCATCCCAGTCAATCTAATCTAATCTAATTCAGGGCTGTGAAAAAACATCTCTCAATCATTTTTAACATTTTATGAAGTAAATTTAATTTGTTTGGAAAACTTGTTTGCAGAAGCTAATCTATATGGATGGATGGTGATAGTACATTGCGGTACTTCGACGTTATATTTGTTGGTGTATATAAAACTCATTATAGTACGTAATAGGACCTACATAGACCGACAAACTACACACTGTTGGGGTTTTCTTGATGCAAGATTGATCACGAAATAGGTTTGTGCAGAGAAAAGTGGGACACCCTGTTTTTTTACTTCCATCATTCTGTTTACCCGTGAGTCGTGCCAGACTATGCACTTGGCCTCAGTTGGGTTCGGGCCAGCTGCGTCAGCCAATCAGCCAACCAGGCCAATCGCCGGTTCCCACACTTGGCTCTGGTGCTCCAGCTGTTAGATGCTGGATGCACTTCTCTGTGTGATTATAGGTTCCGGTTTTAGCGAATTTCCCATAGGGAATAAGCTATTACCGTAGGTCTCATATCGGACAATCGGAAAGGGTAGTTTTGGGGGGGTTTTGTACCCCAAAAATGGTTTTTTTGCGTTTTTCACATGTAATTTTTAAAAATCTCAAATTTTATCTTTCACTATTAGAATCACCTTAAAAACTACACAATTTAGCTCCTTTAAGTTCTTCTCTATCTCCAACGGTTACCGAGTTATTAAAAAATCAAAACACAGTACGTTGTCTTTTTGGGGCTCCAATGTTAATCTTACGGGGGATAAGGAAAATATAATATTTCCCATATTAATCAATATTTTTGGATACAACTTGATATTTAGCTTCATGTGGTTGAGATCCATACATTTATGCTTAAAAATCATAGTTTATGTGTTTATCATGGCAGCAAACCTGCATACTCTTTTCCCATGTTAATCATATGAAGAAAAGGCAAACTCCTTTATTTATGGACAGATGTTGATGAAACTTGATATAAATGGTCAAAATGTAAATTGTTTACGCTACAAACACCTACTTTCAGCGTTCCTCACAGCAGCAAACCTGCACACTCTTTCCCATGTTAATCTTATGGAGAGTAGGCAAATAATACTCATATTTATTGACAGATAATGATAAAACTTGTCATATACTATTATTATTATTATCATGTTATTGATTTGGAAATTCGCTGAGTACGTAGGTCTGCTGCGACGGGGGTATTTGCCCTTATCGTTGTTAGGTCGTGTAGCGTTGACTGCAACAGTACACTTTCCTTTTTAGTTTCAGTCCATTCGCATTAGGCCAGCCTAGGACTTTTATGGACCAAGTTAGGATCATTTCTAGATTAATGCTGGATGGTCAATGCATCTTGTAGCGATGCACTCTGGGATCGGAGAGCTACTGTACGAGTATGTTTAACGCAATCACACGATGCAAGATGCAAAATGCAAGCCACTCGGTCAAAGTTGAAAGTGCAGCGTTGTTCGCACGCGGCCTTATCGCCACTGATAAACTATCGCTGGCCGTGAACCACATTAGCTCTACCCACCGGGACATCGTAACTGCATTCAAACCTAATGAAAATCTACATTAGACTAATTGTTTTAGATAATGATCGTACCTTTGAAAATTTACAACTCTCAGACATTAGACTCACATCGATTGTTTAACAAATGGATGCATTATCAACTATTGCTAAAATCTAAAACAAAAAAATAGCATTGACACCGGCCCAATGAAGTCAATAAGCATTGACTCCATTAAAAATGTTCTAAAAAGGTTAGAGAAATTTAACCCTCCAGGTGCTATGACTATTTAAATTTTGTTATTTTTATGCAACTCTTCATAAAATACCAAGCATACACAAAAAAACACAAAACATGCCCCCCTTATAACCACTAACCATAAAAGCAAAACAGGTGTCCACTGCAATCCCAATTAAGCCTACAAATGCCGTCAACTTCCACCCAAGCCGGTCACCGTTTATTTAAGGTGTGCCCTCCACTCCACTATACCACACATTTGCAAGCTAAATTGGGATTGATCATGCTCAGACATTAGACTAGCTTACTCATATCGTTTAGCTTGGATGTTTAAGGTTGGTGTCTTTTAAAAAAAGAACAGTTTCTAACGATCTATCTGATCGCATTTGTTTTTATTTAACAAATGGATGCATTATTAACTATTGCTAAAATCTAAAACAAAAAATAGCATTGACTACATTAAAAATTTTCTAAAAAGTTTATAGAAATTTAAAGGGAGTTGCAAGTAGTTTTTGTGCAACTTTATACATATTTTGTGTTTTATTCGAACTATTCGTAGTTATTTTTACGTGTTACGTATTACCTGTTAACTGAGGTTAGGGTTTTAGGCAAAATTGGTAGAACTGTATGTTCTATATATTGAGTAAAAATTTCAGTAAAAAACAAACAAACCGTTGACGAGTACTTAAAAAAATATCCAGTATCATATTTAATTAGCATGGGAGTGCGTCCTCGACTCCCCTTAACGAGATTGTGATGAACATATTCTGATTTCAAATTAACTTGACATGTCTTAATTGGAAAATTCTCGTTTGAAGAGAGACATGTTACCGAGTTTTTAACACTGCGATTACGTAATTAAAAATCCAAGATGGCGAAGCTGCTGCAGACTCAAGCGAACAACAGTAATATTTTAAAATTCTAGTCATTGTTAATTTGAATTTGTTGCAAATGGTGTTTGTTTCTCATCACTGGCCACCGAAAAAGAGTTCCCCAGGGAATAGTCAGTAGTTTAATTTTTTTAATCACTTATACTTAAAATAATCTTTAAGTATTTGTGACATGAAATTATTGAAGAAATTAAGATTGAAAAAATATTGGATAGGATTTATAATGGAAAATTTTAATTTTAATAAATCGTGGAAAGATGTTTAACACAAATGAAGGAAATGAGAAATGTGATTATATAAATACATTATACAGAGTTAAAAAAAACAGCCAAGAATGTTACCTATCGGTCGAGAAATCTGAACAGAAACAAACGCTAATACAGAATCCTTTTTTGGTATGTTTAATCCGTTGTTACGATTTCTCTTTATTTTACAGCTGGAACTGTAGGATATATTGACTGGGTATTCCGCTATTATAGTGATAACTTCTCGCTCAAGCTGCACAAATATACATGGTCCGATCTGGATTTAATTGCATACGTGTTAGGTAGCAACTGGATGCAATAATTATTTCCAAGTTCATTACTCACGTTACGTTGTCCTTGTGATATGTGAACTTTTTTAACCCGATCTGGTTATTAGGGTTTTTGTCACAGTCCGGTGTTCGCAGACCTTGTCTTTGTGCTGGGAGTTAACTAAATTCCTTCTAAATCGAACGGGTCCATAATTTGGAAAATTCTCTTATTTGGAAGTCGTCTGGCTTCGCATGAAGTCACTGTTCTCAGTGATATTTAAGAACACATAAATTTGATTACCTTACAGAACCTGTTACGCGTGTCCGTGGCCTAAAACGTGTTTGTCGAGGCTCCGTATTGGTGTATCGATGAATAATGAAGCGAGTGGAGGTGGTCGTGGTTATGATACCGTAACAGCTGAGCACAGCAGTCAGCTGATCGGTGACTCTCGTCAGCTGGCCGTGTCAACACTGTCCGTGCTCTCTCTCACTCGCAGACGATACTGCTGCCAGACTGAATTGTGAAGAAAAATAAGTCGTGTAAAATGAAATGAAATTACTTAAGAGTCTGCATCAGTGGTAGCCATCTTGGATTTTAGTCCCGTAAGAGCGATGTTAAATTCTGGCGTCTATATCTCCTTGACCAATTGTCATAAATTAACGGAAGAGGTGTCAAATTAAAGGTATTACAGTGCTCCAGGGCACCACCTTACAGAACTTCTTATTTTCGCTCTCAATAAAAAAATAATGATTTATTTTGTAAAATATTCCTGGATTTTTGTTTTTATATCAAGTTAAATTTTTTTAAATATTGAAAGGTCATGCCCTTGAGCCACATTTCATCAATGTACTTCCAAAGTTTTACATTGATACGTTGATAGTTAATGCCACTACAGACGCTAAAGTGAAGGTATGTTCCGCCAGAATTTAACATTGCTCTTACGGGACTAAAATTCAAGATGGCTACCACTGATGCAGACTCTTAAACTGAGTCGGTTTTCGGATAATTGTTTCGAACGTAATATTCGGTTGGGTTTCTTTTTGAATCCCGACCTTATATTATATGTGTCTCGGTTTATCGATGACTTGTTGCTTGTCAATAATTACACATAGAACCAAATATTACACTGGTCTAAAATTGGAATGTTAAAGCTACACGATGATATCGCCGCCAGCCTTGCGGTTTGCATCGCCGAAGAGTCGATGCAACGGAAAGAACTGGAACATGCTGTCTATCCGTGCCATAAAATCTTGACGACTTTATTACCCAAGTAATGACGACCGGTTACTGCGGTTGTACGGGTCAGTCATGTAAATAATCATTTTTTTCGGATATGAGAGCGTGTTCCGATGTTTTTATAGGTCTGTGCTCGCGCTGTCGTTGCCGCAGGTGGTGGCGGGACGTCATCAAAAACTGAACCAACTGCCGAAGTTTCGGGTCCTGATTTGAACGTGAACTTTTTAACTCTGCATTATATTTACCACCCGTTGCTCATGCCTTGTACATCATTAGTCAATATGGCTGGACTAAAAGTGAAATGGGGTTGTCGTCTTCAAAAAAAGTCTAAACGCAACAAAACCCAGGATTACGGTCAATGGCCATAGCTCAACAGTGATCTAAGGGACCTATTTAACGTGGAGTCCGAACCACTGCATACTGCGGACGTTAATCCACAATTCGTGATCTTCAGAGTAGCTGGATTACAGGGCACGCCCACGGACTCAGTATACTAAGATCTTCGTGTAGGTTTCATTTAAATTTAATTTTTTGCCGTAGTTTTCGTAGTAATAAATACAAAGCACTTGTAACGTGCAAACTATTTATTGCATAACTGACTTGTAAATATTATGAAAAATCAACAATTACAAAATGTAAACAAATAACACATGATAACATCTGAAACAGTCAAATAGGTAATAGTGGTCTCCCCCTAAACTTTCGTGCACAACATTTGGTCGGCGTGGCGTCTCCAAATTTGTACGTCATCCATCTTGATGTAATACTCTACTTTGGACATTTCCCTAGCTCCATTCATATTTTCCAGAGTAGTTTCGGACTTGCACTTGCTCTCCTGGTTTGAAGTATCTCACTATTCCTTTGGGTTCTTTGGTTTCATTCTTGCTCTTAGAAAGAAGTAGACTTAAATATGTGCGAATCCTCCTATCGAACATCAGGAAGTAAGAGCTGTTCCCAGTTGAATTAAGAGTTTGACGAATTTTCATTAGCAGTTGGTGAAGCTTTTCTTCTAGTGTACCAGGTTCATCTGACATACAGTTGATAAGTTTTTTTATTGTTTGTACAAAGCGTTCGTCCTGGCCGTTAGATGAAGGATGATAGGGAGCCGTCGTTTTGTGTATCCAAAATGGTACTAAATTCAGAAGAGGTAAATTAACGACCATTATCTGAGACTATAACACTAGGTAGTCCAAAGGTGGTGAATAGTTTACTCTGATTGTTCAAGAAGATGTAACACCTAGATATTGGAAGAATTTTCCAGTCTTAAAAGTCGCCTACATTTGTCCACATTTCTGTTGCAGCAACAACCGGCAGATGCGCAATGCGGCCGAGAAGACGCGGCGGGACAAGCTCAACTACTTCATCGGCGAGTTGTCCACACTGGTGCCGTACATCAGTTACTCGCCCAAGAAGATGGACAAGACCAGCGTCCTGCGGCTGACCGGCAACTTCATCCGTCTCAACAACGGTGAGTACCAGTCATACTTCGGCATTTCGAAAATTTAATCTCTCATTCTTCCATTGTATGTTACACCCAGGTACTAAAATTCATAGCTAACACCACAACCGCTTCACGATAATTACAACTGGTCTAATTTTAATCCGTTACCTTTTTTTTCCTGTCTTCAAAACATGCAGATTTTACTGATGCTACTGGTTGGATCCCACCGAGACAAGTCTTTCTCAATCAAATATCGTACAATCACCTTACTTGCCTTTATGTGTGTGTTACCGAGCGTTTATGTCAGAGCTGCGATAAACGGTCGTAGCAACGATGAGAGCAGCTATGCTAGTCCCTACTAGCATCGCTCCAAGAAACTCCCTAGTCGCGCTATGCTTCTATTGGCTGTTCATGTCTGAGCTGCGACAGTAACGCTCAAAGGTTGATCCGTGAATCCGTGTTTTGAAAAACGAATTAGTGATGAGTGATTCTGAAGAAGAAGATTTAATTTTTTCATCAAACGCAGTAAAGTATAATTTATGCACATTCTAAAAATGTTGAGGGGAATGTATTCGGAAGGTACCATCATTTGTATAAGGATTTAAGACAGCATCCTAGAAAATTTTCTGACTTCATGAGAATGAAAATAGAAACCTTCGACTACATATTGACTAGAATTTCTGTTACCCTCCAGAAGGGCTGGAGTAAACATCACGTGAGTCCTATTACGGCAGAGGAACGATTAATACTAATAAGTTCAGAGCTTCGATACTAGCTGATAAAAAGGGCTAAGCTATTACCGCTGCTCTCATCGAGAGTATTTACTCATCCCGACGTAAACATGTCCATTAGAAAACACGTCAGTATTATCTACGCGTTGCTAGGATCACAGCTCTGACATAAACGCACCTTAAGGAAAATGCAAGAAACCCCAGATCATCAAGTTCATGGAGCAATCATCCTTAAACCTGGCCACCTCTTGAGACCAACAAACAAGAACAGCCCTAGGACGGTTCACGTCCTAAGTCTCACGTAGCTGAAGTATGTTGACCTCACTCCACTAGTACCAGTAGTAGTTCAGTAATGATAACACCATCTTTCTTCGAGGGGTCAAGTGAGACGGGGTGTAGAAGCTTGGATTTGGGAATTGGATAGTTAAACTGTAGAAAACTGTAGCTCGGAACGGAATATTTTTACAATTTTGTTATTCCCAACTCGTGAACGTTTGAGCTCTGAATAAGTATTTTCGAGACTCGAGTTCAAATAATATTGGGACGGTAGTTGTAGTGTGTCCTGTAATCCAGCTACTGGGAGGTCACGAATTGTGGATAGTTATGAGCGATAAATTAAGCCCAAAATAGGCTATGAACAAAATAAATTATGGCGTATTCACTAGTTTCATAGCTATTTATTCCATTCCATATATTCACCTAATGGGCTTAAGAAAAATGAATCTAGACTTCAATACGTAAGAGACAGTGCTACCACCACTACAAACTATATGTTCTCAATTTCGCTCAATCTATTGCTTTATGGAGTGTTTCTAGATATTTCTTAGTTTATTCTTACAGGATTACCTTTCGTACTAAAAATGAGTGTTGAAAAATAGTAATAAAATACTCTATTCCAGAGAGTAAATCAAGACTTTGCATAGCAGCTGAGGAAAAATTGTTTGCGGACAAATAAGGATAAAACCGCTGGGAAAATAAACGGTAAAAGGGCGTCAAGAGCCCAGTATGTTTAGTGTAGAACTGAAGCGGTAAGGAAGCAAAAAGGCTTAATTCTAACGTTAATTCTGACTGGGGCGGTGGCGTCGTCCTGTAATCCAGCTACTTGGAGGTCACGCACTGTGGATAGTTATGAGCGATGGTCGGTGGATGTAGTGTTCTCTTGTGTGGATTAACGTCCGCACTATTGCCGCAAATGCCGTCCTCATAATTAGAACAGTTCGTATTCAGAGATAGTGGCGTATGGAAAATGTCAGCTTTAGTCGTAACATAACTACAAGATCGCGCCACAATCATCTTACACTCATTCATACTTGGCTTAAAATACCTACCTAGGTAGTTGCCATTTTAGTACCTTACTAATAAAGGAATTTAAATGATGATTTTTTAAGACTGGCTTTTCTAATTACGAGATTATTAGACCAAGTCGAACAATCGACGCGGTCAGATTCTTGACTTAGTAATAACTGATATTATGTTATCATATCCGGGAAACCCTACCCGATAGTTTCTGCTTTACCACATAAAACATTGTATCCTGCTTGTTAATTGCTACGTTTAGCATAGTTTGGTTGTTTGATAACTAAAAGATGTTTCAAGTTTTAAGGATGAGCAAATTGCTTTGTCAAACATCTGTTTAAAAAATTTAAGACGTAAAAAAGGAAACGTTCAACGGATTTCCTCAATTTCAAGCCAAATATGCGATGCGATTCTGACATTCCATCAATCAAGACGTATAATCCGAATAATTTAGTACAGTTTTTGTGATCTTGCTCACCTACTTAATTTGAGTATCTTGCCGACATTAATCATGGCGTCGATGCCAATGCCCGACTTGCACCTGTCGCAGAGGTCGCTGCACAACATTCCTCGTCCGGTTTCCACCCTTGTAGCATTGATCTCCTCGCTGAGACTGGATCAAAGTAAAGGTTTTCGATATTTCAGTATCGGTGTCAAATTCGCCGCTGTGGTCTGTTACGTTCACCGCATATCGGTCACTAGGAACTCAGAAAAGCAGTGACAGATCAAATCAGCGGCGCAAATACAGGGTTATCAAAAAAGAATGGTGCGTTTTCGAACACGGTTTAGAGAAAACCCCAATTACTTACAGTTAATGTTTTTTATTCATCTATTTTGTCGTCTCAGACAGTTTTTTACATGCTTAATAAATTGCAATATGTGCTCCCTTAGTCGCTCGACAAATGTCCAAACGTTAATCAATTAATTTCTCTCCAAACATTCGCTAACATTTCTTCGGTTATGGTTGTTATTGCTTCATTAATCCTGTTTTATGAAGTAGTTCAGGTCGCGAATTTTTCGTGAATAAACAATGTTTTTGATGTAACCGCACAAGAAAAAATCACAAGGTGTCAGGTCTGGACTCCTTGGAGGCCACAGCATAAGTCCTTGCCAGCCTATCTATCGATCTCCACATTTTTTCGTTCAAAGCGTCCGTCACCAATGCACTGAAATGTGGGGAAGCACAATCTTGTTGGAAATAAAGTTGATGAATGTTTTCGAGTTCATCTAGCTGAGGTAAGCAATAATTGATTAACATGTCGAGATACACAACTCCATATTAATTGTTCTTTCAGCAAAGAAGAAAGGCCCTATTACGCGATTTTTCATCACACCACACTAAATATTAACTTAAGGCGGATCACGTTTTTTCTCAACAATTGCGTGTGGGTTTTCAGAGCCCCATATTCGTGAATTGTGTCTTTTAACACATCCATGACATGGAAAATACCTTCGTCTGTAAAAATTATATCATCTAAAAATAATTTGTTTTCACTTATTCTGTCCAACATTCTAACAGCAAAATTGTAATGGTTTACACTATCATTGCGTTTCAATTCCTGCTTTATCTGGATTTTATTATGTTTTTAAGGCTTATAAACAAACTTTTGGGTTTCAGAGATACTAACATAACATTCAGAAATTTCCCTACAATCTTCTTATGAATTACTGAAACCGCACCATTCTTTTATGATAACCCTGTACATAACCCTGTGCTTGACGATTTTTATTTCTAAAATCATGCAATATTTTACTACACTTTAATCACGGGAGGTTTCGAATATATGACCGGTCAGGTAGTGTTGATTCCGGTATTTAAACCGATTAGATAAGCTAACAAACCGTTACGTCGGACCAACAAGCCACTCGGGTGACTCTCCGTCCGGTTGACGAATGTTCTACTCCGAGATCTCTCATTCTGTAGCAATCGTTCTGCTCGTTCTTCACCATTGATCAGCTGCTTGCAACATTGAAACACGGGAAAAAAACTGGAAACGAGTAATCCGATATAGACATATCTTAAATATCTGGAACCAGTCCTGCTGCTCGTTGTTGGTAAACGGATATGAATTAAATACCATTAGGCAGTAACGAGACCGTTCCCCTTGAAAACGTAAACATAAACACAGGATTTGAAAATACACAATAATGTTCAGTATTGCCGTTTCCGGTGTTACCTCGATTCGGTTTGATCAAACAAAAGTAAGTAATGTTTGCTTTAATAAAAATCTTTAATCATCAATGCTAATGAAAAGTAATAATTTTTACAGGTTTTTACTTACATTTTTGTAACGCTATACTTAAAGATTGAAAACAATTAGGGAAACAGTTAGTGATATTCAGAGAAACCAAAAAAATTCAAAAATAGGTTGTAATGACAGTTTAGTGGTCACTTCACAGGCTGCTAGCCACCGATATCACAATTTGATTCATAGACGTGGTGGTGGTGACGATCTGGTGGTCGCTTCACATGTTACTCCCCACCGAGATATCGCCATTTGATTCATGGGCGTGTTGGTGGCGACGATGTGGGAATCGCTTCACATAATACTCCCCACCGAGATATCGCCATTTGATTCATGGGCGGGGTTGTGGTGACGATCTGGTGATCGATTCACATGTTACTCCCCACCGAGATATCGCCATTTGATTCATGGGCATGGTGGTGGTGACGATCTGGTGATCGATTCACATGTTACTCCCCACCGAGATATCGCCATTTGATTCATGGGCGTGGTTGTGGTGACGATCTGTTGATCGCTTCACATGTTACTCGCCACCGATATCATCATTTGATTCATGGACTTGGTAGTGGTGACGATCTGGTAGTCGCTTCACATGTTACTCGCCACCGATATCATCATTTGATTCATGGACATGGTAGTGGTGACGATCTGGTAGTCGCTTCACATGTTACTCGCCACCGATATCATCATTTGATTCATGGACTTGGTAGTGGTGACGATCTGGTAGTCGCTTCACATGTTACTCGCCACCGATATCATCATTTGATGATCGCTTCACATGTTACTCGCCACCGAGATATCGCCATTTGATTCATTGACGTGGTGGTGGTGACGATGTGATGGTCGCTTCACAGGCTGTCAGCCACCATTTGATTGATGGATGACAGCTCCAGCAGGTTTGATGTTGCCTTGTCATTCATACTTTACTACCTGTTGCGTGACGTCATCGAAGGTCATTGTCGGCGACACGCGTGCTATCAACAAATGTTTTAGTGTGTACAACAAACCTGTTTCGTCATGTCGAACTGCATTCCCGCAGCAGGGAACGTTTCATTTTCAGTTGTGTAGAAATTGAAAGAATTTCATTCTTGTATTTTAGAGATGTGTTAATTGTATTTTATTAAAGTTGTTGCGAATTTAGTAATTGGGATTTTCCAATGAATATTTACCGATAATGTATACATGTTCGAACGTCTGAATGCCATTATTGTAATACCAAGTATTATATCAAGTAGTCTTGAGATATGTTTTGAATTAAGTGTTCTATATAACAAATATCGTTAAGTAATAGGTTTTGAGGTTCGTTGTTGAAACTCTTTAAATTAAATTAATTGTGACGTTATCAATGATTATACTTGTGGCATTTTGCGTTTCAGTACGGTAAATCTGGTTTGAGGTTACAATTTGTGAGAAATTTTTATGAAATACAAATAAATTCATTCAATTCAATTATTTGCCATTGTCAACATGGACAATAGATTTCGTAAATCCAGTAACAATAACACTAACAATATGATACAAATAACGAATTCACAATTATCGTGCCAATATATATTATCCTGTTTTAAAATCACAACACTCAACTTTTATACTTTATACTTTTATACTTTTAACTGAAATGGCGACCTACCCAGGTAGGTATTTTAAGCCAAGTATGAATGAGGAATGAATGTTGGATGATTGTGGCGCGATCTTGTAGTCTTGTTACTGACTAAGGCTGACATGTTCCTTAGACAGGACTGTTAATTAATAGCCCAACAGCCGATGGCAACTAATGGACCTACAGTTTAACGTGGAATCCGAACCACGACCTCTGAATTACGAATTGGTCTAATTATGAGGATGGTATTTGCGGATTAACGCAGTATTCAATAGTGCGGACGTTAATCCACACAAGAGAACACTACACCCACCGATCATCTCTCACAACTATCCACAATTCGTGACCTCCAAGTAGCTGGATTACAGGACGTCGCCACCGTCCCAGTCAACTCAAAGGTAAACTGTGCCAATACAGAAATGGTTTGAAGTATCAGACCCAAAGCCTTCCATCACACTCCGGAGTTCGGATATCGACTCTAGTAATTAATTAGTCGACTTTCGAAGGTGGAAATCGATACAACATGACCGATGTATACGATTCAGTCGATAGTCAGAATGTCATCGCGGACAATAGATAAAAATAGGACAATATTTCATACTGTTTACTACACGGTCGGATTTTTTACGGTCGTAAATCTGACATCAGTTTTACTTTTGTTCAGTGTGTAGGTAGGTAGGGTATTTTTTTGTTAGTTACTGAAATAGCAACCTGTCCAGGCATTTGAAGCGAAGTATGAATGAGAAATAAGTTTAAGATGATTATGGCGCGATCTTGTAGTCTTGTTACTGACTAAGGCTGACATGCGTAGTGCTAACAATTTAGATTGGCTGTCTGGAATCTACGCGGTAACTTTGAAGCACTGGAATGTTAAATAAAACATTGAATACTTGGGATGATTTTCTTCTTTAGGATCTCGTACCAGAACAGATGGCTTGCTCTAAGGCTTCTACTTAGTTACCGATAAGGCATTAGATGAGCATTTGCTACGGTTGATTGTGTGTTTACTTGAAAGCTCTTTAATTTGACAATAATTTACTTTCATGGTGTTGTTTTTTTCAAATTGAGACAAACACAATTTTCCGATATGAACAACGGTCTCAGAATGTAGATTGTCAATCGGTATGTTTTTTAAAAATATTTTTACTGAAAAAGTAATTTTAGCTCGATGTTATAACTAATAAGACCATTTAACGCGTGGAATATTACGTTTATACACAACGCGTTTTCGAAGTGGCAAATCTGTTGAATTGGACCTGTAGAACGTACATGGTCAGACAGACGGACGAAAATAGATAGTCGTGTGAGTATTGTAAAAATGTTTGTCTTGACCCAAGGAAAACATTTCTTGGGTTACGTGAAACCCGTGTACATCAGCCAAATTTACATACGTATATAGGTGGGTACTTAACAAATTGTATACTCCCCTAATTACATTTGGTAGAAATACGTCAGTGAGTTTTGTGTTCAAATTAATTGACATTGAAATGTGGATAATATTTTACTATATTAAAAATTGGGTTTAAAAATGCACAATAGCGTGAGTATGATCAACACAATCTTCCTCAGCGGTTTCTCATGTTAGTCTAGTTATGAGAAATGTCCAGAAGGAAGGAGAAATACTGACTTGACGTAATCTAGGAGGTTGTTTGTGGGGAGGGTTTTCACTTGTCTGCGACGGTGGCGACGTCCTGTAATCCAGCTACTTGGAGGTCACGAATTGTGGATAGTTGTAAGCGATGGTCGGTGGGTGTAGTGTTCTCTTGTGTGGATTAACGTCCGCACTATTGAATACTACGTTAATCCACAAAGTCCATCGTAATATTAAACCAATTCGTAATTCAGAGGTCGTGGTTCGGATTCCACATTAAACTGTAGGTCCTTTAGTTGACATCAGCTGTTGGACTATTATCAGTCCTGTCTAAGGAACATCACGCTTGACAAGACTAGAAGATTGCGCTATAATCATCTTACAGGCAATCCTTATTCATACTTGGCTTAAAATACCTACCCTGTGGTATGGTCGCCATTTCAATAACCTAATCTAATCTAATTCCCTTAGGCGTGTACTCTAAAATGAAACGTGATGGGTCGCAAAGAACCCCCTTGTCTATTCTGGAAACGTGTCTTCCATATTGACGTATGAATATTCTTAGGACGTTCTTTGAGAAATTAATTTAAATGGATTCAGTGGTTATAGTCATGTAAAGATCGCCGGTTCCTGAGCAAAATCTTCTGGGCTAGATTGTTGATAAGTGATTCTGGCAAATGAAACAGCTGATCTTAACAAGTTACATCTAGCAAAGCTACTGAGTGTATTTCCGTCAGACTCATCCTTCACTCATTTTTACGTACCTGTATTCATTCACGTGTATTTCACTCATATTTGAAAACGCCCACTTAGTCAGCTAGTGGAGTTATTGTCGGTTGTAAAGGAATTTGCTACCTTTTCCTTCTTTTTGCATGGTTCTTTGACCAGGTCCTTCGGTCTGTTGCAGTGATCAACGGCCCGGTACGCCCTGACCAGGACCTGGGGCCGCCGCCGGACAGCATCGCCGCCCTCGCCGCGGACATCCAGAACCAGATGATAGAGTGTCTTCCGCAGTACGTGGTCGCCTACAACTGGTCCGAGGACGTCCTGCAGGTCAGTAGCCATGTGCCACCAGTAACCAGTACCTGGTGACCGAGCTTTGCTCGTATAGAATAAGACATGTACAGTATTATAAAAATTAATTAGAAAAATTAAAACACATTTATTACTCAATGAAAACATTTATGTGGTTGAAATAAAACCGATTTAATACACCATAATTAATATAGCACTGAACAAAAAGTATCGCCCCAGGTGGGGATGGAACTCGCGGCCTATAGTTCTTGAGGCCGACACGCTACAACTCGGCTACGACGTTAGTCAATTGAGCGATGCCGTCTAACGTCTTTTAGCCAACCTCAATTATTGTTTAAGCCGATAATCTGATTATCCATACAGTTATTATTAGCCTGTGATCAACTGATTTTGTTAGAAACGGAACGAGGATTGAAAAGCAAAAGAGAAATTTAATTTACATCAATTAATTGGTTTGTTACAATGCTTCAAGCAATACAACGAATACGTTTTCTACTAAAACACGGAAGATTTTGGAAATACTTTTTTCCGCTTTTATTTCGCACAGCTATGTTATCCTTAAGTTTTTACAAATTGTTTAGTAACCTGATAATTTTGCATTTATTTAATTCATAAAATAAATATTAATGCATAACCTCTATATTGTTCCCCGCAGTCTTCAATCAAGAACTGTCAAACGGTTATAAACAGCTGTTTGGGTTTGTATTGTTTACATTTTATTCTCCATAAGCGTAATGTTAAATTTTTAGATTTTAAACTTAATATTACAGTAAAACACGAATTTTCCTGGACATTAGACCTATCTAGAACTTATTTTCTACTCGGAAATTAGTTATTTCCAAAATTTAAAGAAATTCCTCGGTGCCGTTTTCGAGATCCGTGTGCAAATATATATATATATATCAAACCTTGCTCGTATTATAGTATTGGATTTGTAATTTACCTATTAAGGCTCCGGTCTACCCCTGCCGCGCGAACGAAATGCAAGGGTTTACAAAAAGCCGGTTTTCTCTTTTAATACTGAGGGTAGAATCAAAGTTAATATGTCATATGAAATAGAAAGAAATTTTGTAGTCTGGAAAGTGCATTTCATTTTGATATTATTGACACAACACTTAGAAGAAACAATAAAAAAGACGAAAACGGTGGGGTTGAGGGGTTCGAGTTTAAAATACACAAAATACATAAACAAATGTTCCTCCTTTTTGGAGACATTTTTGAACTTATTGAATCTAAATTAACGACGAAACAAGAAACAATTTTCTTACAAGTCAAGTAATATTTAATTTAAAACTATACTGTCCACAGTATAATCTAACTCAACAGTGCGTTTTTAAAAAAAACAATACTCAAGATATGGTTTGTTGTGATTTTATTCACGTTAAGCTAAGTGTTTTACGTTGCGTCTTACGTTTTTCACGTGTTTTTTACTTTTAATTCACGAACCTGACTCTGTATAGACTAGGCATTATTCGAGTCAGTTTAAGAGTCTGCATCAGTGGTAGCCATCTTGAATTTTAGTCCCGTAAGAGCAATGTTAAATTCTGGCGGAACATACCTTCACTTTGGTGTCTGTAGTGGCGTTAATTATTAAAGTATCAATGTAAAACTTTGGAAGTACATTGATGAGATGTGACTCAAGGGCATGACCTTTTAATATCTTCAAAAATTTAACTTGATATAAAAACAAAAATCCAGGAATATTCTACAAAATAAATCATTATTATTTTTTTATTGAGAGCGAAAATAAGAAGTCCTGTAAGGTGGTGCCCTGGAGGACTGTAATACCTTTAATTTGACACCTCTTCCGTTAATTTTTGACAATAGGTCAAGGAGATATAGGCGCCAGAATTTAACATTGCTCTTATGGGACTAAAATCCAAGATGGCTACCACTGATGCAGACTCTTAATCGATGTATCACAAGACTAGGTGATTTATTTAATAGTTTTTTTAACTTACGTTCAAACATCTTTGGGACGGGGTTTAAATTTATGATTATTGCAGCCTCCAGATCACTGATTTTACTAAAATTAAAGGTTAAAATACCTGTAGTACTATGAGGTTTCGGACTGAAAAGTCGGAAACCATTGGTCGTCAGCACCATAACAATTGAAGATCACCGACAGTACTGCAGGTATTTTAACCTTTAATTTGAGTTAAATTTATGCTAAAACAATCTCCTCTTTTACTCATATAAACAAAAACCGAAGTAAATTTGTATCAACCAAAAATATTTAGGAATGCGGCTTTGCCTGAGAAGTTTAAGATCCTTTACAATCGATACATATCTACCGATCATAATATCGATACGCACGGCGTTCGAACACTCACAGCTTATGTCACTCTTGTCGTCGCTTCTTGCAGTAAAGTCGGCTGTTGTTAATCTTATTAGTGACAATTAGATATGATAATTCCTCCACGGATCAGATACGCGGAATGGTTCTGGTCGGCTGCCGAGTGGCGAGCGATAATTGTGAGGCACATGCGCCAGCGTCGCCCAGTCTTGCCAATCTTTGGCCGCTGATTATCGCCGATAACCAGTCCAAATTACTCGACCCAAAAAATGTTGCATCCTACCAACCGATAAAAGCATATTTTCAACGTTAATTTTTTTACTGACGTGAAAATGTGGGTGTAAACTTCCACTAACGTCCGCACTATTGAATACTACGTTAATCCGCCATAATTAGACCGATTCGTAAATCAGAGGCAGTGGTTCGGATTCCACGTTAAACTGTAGGTTAAACTGTAGTTTGTAGTTTGTGTATTAGTTGAGGAAATAAGTTAACACGTGTAAAACAAGCTGGCCGACGCGGTATCTTTTTTGACCTTTTTATACTTGAGGTGTTTTTACAAAGTAAGGAACTGGTGATTCACAAACCCTTTTTCGGGAAGCGGTCCACACCCAAATAGGCATACCAGGATTCGAATCCATGGTCTCTTGCATCGGAGTCCAACAAGCAACGATTAGGCTAGAAATGCGTTGACTGGGACGGTGGCGACGTCTTGTAATACTTGCAAGTCATGAATTGTGGACAGTTGTAAGCGATGGTCGGTGGGTGTAGTGTTCTCTTATGTGGATTAACGTCCACACTATTGAATACTACTTTAATCCGCATATACCATCCTCATAATTAGACCAATTCGTAATTCAGAGTGGTTCGGATTCCACGTTAAATTGTAGGTCTCTTAGTTATTTCTATCGGCTGTTGGGCTATTAATTAATAGTCCTGTCTAAGGAACATGTCAACCATAGTCAGTAACAAGACTACAAGATCGCGCCACAATCATCTTACTATGAATCTTCATTCATACTTGGCTTAAAATACCTACCTTGTATGGTCGCCACCCGTGCTGGTCCCCATTTCAGAGAATTTTATCCAAACTTTCTGCTTGTAACACATTTTATCTCTTTAACCAGCGCTCTGACATCAGCTGGTGTTTGACTCGAATTTCATTCAATTTCATTCTACCGATTTCCTTGCTCTAATTACTTAATTATCAGAAAATGAACTGGAAAACAAGGAAAATCGGTATTTTTTCAGGAACTACTGCTCCTATTTACTTGAAACTTTTATAACTTATGCAAAATACCCTAATCTATAGCTCCCACCACTTTTAAAATAATCAGTAAAGAATTTTTGTAATAAACAAATATATAACTTATCACTAAAAAAACAAGTAAAAACCATTTTATTACTAAATTTTTTTTTGAGCCAGAGCTTTTAAAGTGGTAGGGGCTGGAGACAAAGGTGTAAAGTTCATGTATAACAAATCTCAAGCATTTATTTCAAATCATTTTTGAGTAATCACAAAATTTCTATTCTAAGATTAACACGGTGAAGATATGGACGTATTGTATTAATATGTCCATAACATAAGTATGTTTTTCCACTATCGAGGACTCTACGTTAACCGTATTTTCACGAATGCCATTTTGTCTGACTGATTTTCGTTATTATTTGAATCATTGCTCGAATCAATTGAATCTATTGCGGATAATAATGTGGGGGTATATGTTTGTTTGTTTACGACAAATACGCATTACCTGCATATAGACAAGTGTCATATTTAATTTCACAACGAAAATTACCATTGCCCTCTCTCGGGCTCAAGCATGCTTCACAAGCATGATACATGTCAACAGAGTGCAGAGTGCACCACTATGTACTCAGGCTCAAGGACTTCCCACGCTGTTGAGAGCTGTAGTGCCATGCCTCCCCCCCCCATTGAGGAGGGTTCAAGGGTAATTTCATTAATTGAAGGTATTTTTACCGGTTGGATTAGGAATCTTAAGTTACAAACTCATACTCTCATTATTTTCTAGAAATGTCACACATTTAGTGTTACATTTAATTCAAACATAGATGATTATATATATTTTAATGACTTAAGAGCCTGCATCAGTGGTAGCCATCTTAATTTTTAGTCCCGTAAGAGCAATGTTAAATTCTGGTGGAACATACCTTCACTTTGGCGTGTGTAGTGGCGTTAATTATCAAAGTATCAATGTAAAACTTTGGAAGTACATTGATGAGATGTGGCTCAAGGACATGACCTTTTAATATGTTCAAAAATTTAACTTGGTATTAAAACAAAAATCCAGGAATATTTTATAAAATAAATCATTATTATTTTTTCATTGAGAGCGAAAATAAGAAGTTCTGTAAGGTGGTGCCCTGGAGGACTGTAATACCTTAAATTTGACACCTCTTCCGTTAATTTATGACAATAGGTCAAGGAGATATAGGTGCCAGAATTTAACATTGCTTTTACGGGACTAAAATCCAAGATGGCTACCACTGATGCAGACTCTTAAGTTACAAACTTATACTCTCATTATTTTCTAAAAATGTCACACATTTAGTATTACATTTTTTCGCCCTTACAGGTTTTTTCATTATTACTTCAAACAATTTATTTATTTTGAAATATAACTTAAACATAGATGATTCTATATATTTTAATGACTAGCGCGCATATAACTTTCGTTATATAACACATCAGTTTCCACTCTGAATTCGTCACCTCGCGGTAATGAACATAGACTAAATAAAGTGGATACAGTATGTAAAAGCTTTCAATCTGGCTGAAATCCAACTAATTAATATTCATACTGAGTTGTTTCGTAGAAATACTTTCTTAACGCATTGATAATGATTATAATTTGTCTTATTTCAGTTTACATAAGGTTTCGTTCACAAAAAATTGGTAATTTAAATTTAAAGGGATTACTTTTCTCTCGACCAAAACAACAGGAAGTAATTTTGCCTCGGTTAGATTTGCCTCTAATCTTAATGTGCTCGACTGATAAGGCAACATAGTTGATAAGTTGCACTGTGTTGCATCGAGCGCTGTATTTTAATGAACCATTGACGCAACGTATACACGTTATCACAATGTAAGAAAAATAAGCAAAAATTCTGTAAAAAAATAATTTACTTCCTTCGCTCTCCTGACTACTGTCCTTAGACTGCGTCTGGTTTGCTATTTGAATCATTTTAAGAATATTTATTTTCTGAGCATTTGTTTTTATATTTTTTATTGGCACTCCCTGGTCTTGGTTCAAAGAATTTTGAACTATTTTTAGATAAATAGTAAAAGTAGGTAATAAATTAATAATTATTTTGCAAGAAAAAAATGTGTTAATTGTTTTAACTGCTTAAAGGGCAGATATTCAAATTTCATCGTACAAAATTCACTGAAGTCTGCATTTCTTACTACAGATAATGAAAATAATTATATTTATCTGTGATATTACTTAGGTAGGAGTTTTAAAAGTGCCTAATTATTAAGTTTTGCTGATGTAAATTATTTTTCAAAAAACCGTTTATGACAACAACATACGGTGATCTGTAGTGGGGGCCGAGTGTTAAGACCAGCAGCAATGTTTGGAAATGGCTGTATAAATCAAACGACTCCTCTTATCTGGTAAAGGTGTTATGTGGTTACCGTTCTAGTCAACAGGCGGCGCGTCGGTCGAGTCGGAAACGATAAATCACGTGGGTTGGTGGCTCCACTAATGACTGGGTAATTTATAGGCTATCGCTATGATGCTGATCGCAGGTGTCTAAACTGACACTTGGGCCCGTCAATCGTGAAGTCGTCAAACTAGAGAACATTGCTGCGACCGCCGGGGTCGTCCTGTAGTGGCCCATTCGTATTCTGATAAGGTTTTCAACACTGGACCTGTTCATTGTTATTCATTGTTCTACATTGTAAAGGTTCTGGCAATTGAATCAGCGTGTCTTTTGCAGTAACATATGCTACAGCAGTCATCGTACTGTCTAATCTAAACTGTCTGTTACATTCATCACTTCACACTTGCACCCACTATATTACGTTATAATCTCAACTAGGAATGCATGGATCACCTCATCTGCCACCTTGGAATACCCTTGAATTACTGGTACAGCTCCCATTCGTTTCGTAGGAATGCATGGATCACCTCATCTGCCACCTTGGAATACCCTTGAATTACTGTTACAGCTCCCATTCGTTTCGTAGGAATGCATGGATCACTTCTGCTGCCACCTTGGAATACCCTTGAATTACTGTTACAGCTCCCATTCGTTTCGTAGGAATGCATGGATCACTTCTGCTGCCACCTTGGAATACCCTTGAATTACTGTTACAGCTCCCATTCGTTTCGTAGGAATGCATGGATCACTTCTGCTGCCACCTTGGAATACCCTGGAATTACTGTTACAGTTCCCATTCATTTCGTAGGAATGCATGGATCACCTCATCTGCCACCTTGGAATACCCTTGAATTACTGTTACAGCTTTAATTCTTATCGTAAAAATGTTCTAGTGCAAATAATTTAGTGGCTTATACAAATAAACTTAGCTTTTTTGGATTTTATTCCAGTATAAACTTAATTCAAGACCACTACCGTTGCACATTTGTGATGATAGAGCACCAGATAGTTTCTACATAATTATATAAACATAATTCCATGTTTCAATTTAGATTTTTATCATCTAAATGAAAAAGGACAAAAACATTGAAACATGTTTAAATAAATTGTTATATTTTTATAATATAACAACGTTTTGTTGTTTTTTATTTTACTTAGCTACATTTTATTTTGTTGCCTTGTTCGTAACATTGTCCTTGTGGATTGCATGTTTCACTCTAATGCACTGTCACTACGATTTTGGCATCTTCTGAGAGTAATAATTAAATGTTTACACTATATTTACACTAGTTACATATTCCCTGAATATGTCACAATCGAAATGCATTTAAACCTGTAGTTTACAAAGACAAGGCTATGAAAATATAACAAAATGAATTGATATTTATAGTCATTGTCACTGGAAAGTGTATAGCTGCATTATTTATTTTCGACTAAACGTTTACAACTACGCAGTTCTAGTAGACTTTGTAAAGCCGAGAGGAAATTTCGCTTTGACAGAAAGCGGGTGATAAAATGTATCGCTGGTAGTGCACTTGACATTGCATACATTTGGACTCCGGCCCGTCGGAAAACTACTGGCCGTGCTTCCGGATAAATCGGGCCGCTGCAACTGTAAAACTCGGCTGTGCCGCTGCGCGAACATAACCCTCTACAACAGCTGTGACGCTGCGCGAACATCACCCACAACAACAGATGTGTCGCTGCGCGAACATCACCCTCAACAACAGCTGTGTCACTGTGCGAAATCACCCTCAGCAACAGCTGTTTTGCTGCGCGAACATCACCCACAACAACAGCTGTGCCGCTGCGCGAACATCACCCACAACAACAGCTGTTTCGCTGTGCGATTATCAACCACAAAACAGCTGTTTCGCTGCGTGAACATCACCACGTACAAAGTTGTGCGAGGCTAAACATCAACCAAGGTCTAGTTGGCACTGGAGAGCTCGCGTTCCATGTAAAGTGACTTGACGAAAAAGATTTATTCAAGCTTAAATACTACAACTTAATTGTCTTATTTACAAAAATTTCTTAAGTTCAATTCATAGTTTTATGGTACTTACATTAATACTTTATGAGCGAGCATCTATGTAATTTGTGATAGATTTGACGAAAGTTGTTTATCATTATTTCCGCAACCACAAAAGTCATTGGGGAAAGTTACTTAAGGAAAATGAAATTAAGGCCAAGATATTGGTCATGAAGGTTTCTCACTGTTTGAGGTTAAACACGTGCAAGAGTGCTCTATATCATTTTGGCTAATTTGTTGACGTTTGACGTTTAATTGGCCTTATCGACGTTTGACATGTACAATGAATCGTTGGCGAGATTATAGAAAAATATAGTTCTAAATTGTATATATTTTATGTAATCCGTAGTTCAATACGTTTGTCTTAACAGTCATTCTAATAAACAATTTAAAACGATGAGTATTAAGATTGCCAAGTGGTTAATTCTAACATCGATAAGGGTGAAAAGATAAAATTCGTAGCCTACCCTAACGTAACTTACTGCAAAAAATACCATTATAATATTAAACTGTGAAATTAAAACATTCGGGCCATGAAGTGGAATTTTATTTTGTACAGTAATATTGCCGTGTATCCGCTACCTTGCAATGATTCGTTCTCCGTAGCCCACCTCAACATGACAGTTTGCACCCGCTACATTGCAATGTTTCATTCTCCGTGGCCTACCTCAAAGTGACAGTTTGTAGCTGATACCTTGCAATGATTGATTCTCCGTGGCCCACCTCAACGTGACAGTTTGTAGCTGCTACCTTGCAATGATTAATTCTCCGTGGCCTACCTCAACGTGACAGTTTGTAGCTGCTACCTTGCAATGATTCACTGTCCGTGACCTACCTCAACGTGACAGTTTTTAGCGGCTACCTTGATTCTCCGTGGCCTACCTCAACGTGACAGTTTGTAGCTGCTACCTTGCAATGATTAATTCTCCGTGGCCTACCTCAACGTGACAGTTTGTAGCTGCTACCTTGCAATGATTAATTCTCCGTGGCCTACCTCAACGTGACAGTTTGTAGCTGCTACCTTGCAATGATTAATTCTCCGTGGCCTACCTCAACGTGACAGTTTGTAGCTGCTACCTTGCAATGATTAATTCTCCGTGGCCTACCTCAACGTGACAGTTTGTAGCTGCTACCTTGCAATGATTGATTCTCCGTGGCCTACCTCAACGTAACAGTTTGTAGACGCTACCTTGCAATGATTAATTCTCCGTGGCCTACCTCAACGTGACAGTTTGTAGCTGCTACCTTGCAATGATTGATTCTCCGTGGCCTACCTCAACGTAACGTTAACAGTTTGTAGCCGCTACCTTGCAATGATTAATTCTCCGTGGCCTACCTCAACTTAACAGTTTGTAGACGCTACCTTGCAATGATTAATTCTCCGTGGCCTACCTCAACTTAACAGTTTGTAGACGCTACCTTGCAATGATTAATTCTCCGTGGCCTACCTCAACGTGACAGTTTGTAGACGCTACCTTGCAATGATTGATTCTCCGTGGCCTACCTCAACGTAACAGTTTGTAGACGCTACCTTGCAATGATTGATTCTCCGTGGCCTACCTCAACGTAACAGTTTGTAGACGCTACCTTGCAATGATTGATTCTCCGTGGCCTACCTCAACGTGACAGTTTGTAGACGCTACCTTGCAATGATTAATTCTGCGTGGCCTACCTCAACGTGACAGTTTGTGGCTGCTACCTTGCAATGATTCACCGTCCGTGACCTACCTCAACGTAACAGTTTGTAGACGCTACCTTGCAATGATTGATTCTCCGTGGCCTACCTCAACGTGACAGTTTGTAGCTGCTACCTTGCAATGGTTCATTCTCACATGCATCTGCACGAAATACCTTTTCTGCTGAAATACCCTCTTATTAATCTGCTGAATAATGTAAAAAATTGACTAAAAATTGGTAAAAATTTGTAGCTACCAAGGCAAATATCATTAATGAATACTGAAGTGAAGTGCAGGTCCTTGGTATCCTGACCGCGCGTGTTTGACGTCTGACCTACATGTTAAATGCAACCGCTCTCAGTCAACGCCACTTCTTTAATTAATTCCATATAACGCGGTAGTAATTATATAATTAGTAGTTTTTTACTCGTATCCACTAATTGCATTTATCCACATAATTATGTGCAATGAATTACATGCAACTGTTTGACTGAATATGGCAGTTGGGTGAAAAAACCCCATTGGTATGGTCTGTGACTCGCTTCACTGATCTATTAGCAGCCATTTTTCCTGGATTGAGTTTGTGAGAATGATTCCAGCAGAGATTACGTAACTTAATTACCTCATTAAATTGTAAAAGTTTAGCATGTCCTAGCGAATAATACCAGGTATGTCTTTCGAACTTCAGATACTGTACTGGAAAGGGATTCTTATGAATGGGAAATCAGAATCGTCTAATCCTTTTTGAAACGGATGATAGAACATTCTTCTAACGTCGGCATGTTACATTACGACATTGTGAACTAATGTTTTTCGGTGATTGTTAACCGGTTGGGTGATTCAGTGCTTGTACCCGCTTCATAATCTGAAAGTCTCCGGTTCGATCCTGAGCACACAGTTTTGTGATGGCTCAATACTGGACCCTTTGTTCATTGGTGTCATTTAATGATCTTGTAATAAATCAGCTGGTGTTTGCCTAGAACAAAGCTAGAGGTCAGATACATCAAACCGATTACACTGATTCACCCTAAAATACACATTTACTGCTCGGGTCTGTGTGTCAAAAATACGATACGAAAAAGATAATTTTTATGTCAGGAAATTCAATAGGTTGTTCAACGGTTTTTTTAAAATTTGTTAATTAATTAAATAAGTTTTAAGCCACAGTTACACTATGTAGGCCGTGTATTGAATTATCTCTAAATATAAATTTGAAATATATTAATGTTAATAATTTAAAGACCAAACGTGTTATGTTGAAGAATCGAAATTCGTTTGTAGTGCAATGTTTTGCAATTTGGGTGGTTGTATCTTATCCGACGACACCTCTGTTGTGTCGAAAGAACGTTTTAGTAACGAATAAATCATGAAGTAGACTGATAGGATTAGACTGGAGAAATACTAACCCTTTAGAGACAGAGTCTGAGTTTTTGGCAGCGAATGTTGTTACAGAGACAGGAGCCGCTAATGGGACGATAAAGTAATCCGTCGCTTTCCGATTTGCGTGGAAGAGATTTGTATTATAAACATAAGTGGCCATGGTGTCATGACTAATTGTTTGCATTCATCGATAATCCTTAAACTGGATTGGAGTAATATGCAGTTGAACATACGAGCTCTCTCGAGTTTTTTTCACGGTGAAATATTCGGCGCATTTCACTTCCCACTTTTGCCAAATCCTTGACATAATCACCACCACCCTTGTCTTAGCTGTTCTCCTTTGGCATCTGTTGTATTTAAAAGAATCTACTGAGGTTGAATGATATTTGTTTATAAAATACTGATTAAGAAAATACACGTGTAAGATGTACAAATGTGTGCGGTGTAAAAATATACGAAAGTGTACATTCAAGATATATAGTCCACGATAAATCCACTATCTCACAAAAGATACTTTAGACTGCTGAGATATTTTGGAAGGTATAAAATTCCATTATGTGGTGGCATTGTGTGTAAAATTAAAATTAGTGATGTGTTCTTGTTTATACTTTTAACTGAAATGGCAACCTACCCAGGTAGGTATTTTAAGCCAAGTATGAATTAGAATTGAGTGTAGGCTGATTATGGCGCAATCTTGTAGTCTTGTTACTGACTAAGGCTGACATGTTTCTTTAGACAGAACTGTTAATTAATAGCCCAACAGCCGATGGCAACTAAGGGACATACAGTTTAACGTGGAGTCCGAACCACTGCCTCTGAATTACGAACTGGTCTAATTATGAAGATGGTATTTGCGGATTAACGTAGTATTCAATCGTGCGGACGTTAATCCACACAAGAGAACACTACATTCACCGACTATCCACAATTCGTGACCTCCAAGTAGCCGGATTACAGGGCGACGCCAAGATGTGCGTAGTCTGTACTCGTACGTAAAGGGTGAACCGCACAGATACGTAGTGCTTGTAGTGTATTCTAGAGTCAGGTCGTGAATATGCGTAGTGGACTTGTACGTAGAGGGTAGGACGTACAAGTACGTAGTGCTTAGATTGTATTCATACGAAATAAGAGTGTATGTTTTCCATGTGCGTATACTATATTCGTACGTAGCCTGTACGTAGGCCTGATAATTAGAGTGTAGTGCGTAGGCCTATTCACACCATGAACTTGGAGCATTGACCTACTTTCAATATTAACCAATCACGCGTTATAAATGCTTATTTTATCATTGAAACTTGTCAATTATATATCTCTATATATCATTGTAAATATATTCATGCCGGTGTTCTTTTAGATTCGTAGATAATTATAGTTAATTAATAGCTGTCATAACCCAGGTCATTCATTCTAATAGTATTTTCTTGTTTTGGTTAAAACGTTAAGAGAAACATACGGTCAATTTGACCGTCACTGTGCTTTATTGGTGTTTAGTGTGTTTATTATTGTTTTTATGTATCATTTGGCAATCACATGAGTAACAAATGATGTTTTACAACATTTTATGACAAATAATATTTATTACGCAAAGATCATGTGACAGAAAAAAATGAAACTCCAAACTCCACGCTTCAAGACGACTAGCTCTGGCCTCGGGAAAAAATCCGTATAGGATTGTTGCCCAAGGCCATATTTGTGGTCTTATAGTGGGTAATATAGCTGTTATTTTACTTCTAGCAGGTGTTCGTTTGTTTGTTGCGTTTTACTACAGCCTTTTACCGATTATACAAGGTATATATACAGGTATATTCGACCGACGATTGCCACCCGGTAAGCGAAACACGCGGTAAATCTGACCGACCGTAATCACACAATTCATCCAATATGTACGACAACGTCGCGCCAACTAGTTGGAAATGACCAAATATTACGGAGAGGGGTTTGGGGGGAAGGTACTGGGGGTGACAGCCGTCAAGGTCAAGCAGTTTAGCCACTATTACGTAGTAAAATTACCGATCGGTCAATTTGACCGATGTTTCGTTTTAAGTGTTAAACATACTAAACGTCTAGTTGCAAGATTTACATGTTAACAACTGCGCAGTGATTACTTGATTGCGCAATCATCATTAAAGGCGGCTTGCACCTGTATAACCGACGGCTGATTCTATAGTCAAAGGTAATCTCGTAACTTTGTTGCGCAAGTATGTTTAGTTTCAATTTATATTCACCACTTTTCTTACATCCGTGTTCTCATCCTCCGTCACAAAATGATTGAATGTCGACGATGAAATTTATAACTATGACTGGTGTTTACATAAGTCTAATATTTGATTCATTACTTAGGTTTTTATGAATTACGTCATTTATATTTTCCGTTTTTACAACAAAAAAATTTCAAATCATAATAAATCTTGTGTTACATTAATTTAGTATACTGTATTAGTGAGGTTTCATCATCAGGACTGACTCAAAATGTAAATTTACCAAACAAATAGATTAATGGAAATATGAATTCTGTGTTTTCTATGCGCTGATTTTAATTCATATATATTTTCTTCTTTTAAAAATACTGTATATTCGACTAATATATATTATATAACAACTAATAAATGTCGACTTTTAATTCTTTAGTTACTAACAACACATGGTGCAGTGATATTTCATTTAAAAATATAGTTTTAATTGTTTTAATTATATTCTCAGCGAATTATGTTCTCTATTTGCATCGTCTTCATCTCACATATTGCCGTCATCATACTTATCGTTGTTGTTGTTGTTGTTGCAGGAGTTGGGTGGAGTGATTATGATTCTCAGCGGTTCTGGTTGCATCGTCTTCATCTCACATATTGCCGTCATCATACTTATCGTTGTTGTTGTTGTTGCAGGAGTTGGGTGGAGTGATTATGATTCTCAGCGGTTCTGGTTGCATCGTTTTCATCTCACATATTGCCCTCATCATACTAATCGGTGTTGTTGTTGCAGGAGTTGAGCGGAGTGATTATGATTCTCAGCGGTTCTGGTTGCATCTTCATCTCACATATTGCGTCATCATACTCATTGTTGTTGTTGTTGTTGCAGGAGTTGGGTGGAGTGATTATGATTAGCGTTCTGTTGCATCGTTTTCATCTCACATATTGTCATCATACTATTTATCGTGTTGTTGTTTTGCAGGAGTGGGGAGTGATTATGATTCTCAGCGGTTTCTGGTTGCATCGTCTTCATCTCACAATTGTCATCATACTTATCGTTGGTTACTTGCAATTTAGTTTATGATTCTAGCGTCATCATCGTCTTATCAAATTTGTCAAATAATTAATGTGTTGTTTTAATTTTAATGTTTATATTCAGCGGTTTCTATTGCATCGATTCATTCACATATTGCCGTCATCATACTCATTGTTGTTTGTTGCAGGAGTTTTTATGATTATGATTCTTAGCGGTTCTGGTTGCATCGTCTTCATCTCACATATTGCCGTCATCATACTAATCGTTGTTGTTGTTGTTGTTGCAGGAGTTGGGTGGAGTGATTATGATTCTCAGCGGTTCTGGTTGCATCGTCTTCATCTCACATATTGCCGTCATCATACTCATCGTTGTTGTTGTTGTTGCAGGAGTTGGGTGGAGTGATTATGATTCTCAGCGGTTCTGGTTGCATCGTCTTCATCTCACATATTGCCGTCATCATACTCATCGTTGTTGTTGTTGTTGCAGGAGTTGGGTGGAGTGATTATGATTCTCAGCGGTTCTGGTTGCATCGTCTTCATCTCACATATTGCCGTCATCATACTCATCGTTGTTGTTGTTGTTGTTGTTGCAGGAGTTGGGTGGAGTGATTATGATTCTCAGCGGTTCTGGTTGCATCGTCTTCATCTCACATATTGCCGTCATCATACTCATCGTTGTTGTTGTTGTTGTTGTTGCAGGAGTTGGGTGGAGTGATTATGATTCTCAGCGGTTCTGGTTGCATCGTCTTCATCTCACATATTGCCGTCATCATACTCATCGTTGTTGTTGTTGTTGTTGCAGGAGTTGGGTGGAGTGATTATGATTCTCAGCGGTTCTGGTTGCATCGTCTTCATCTCACATATTGCCGTCATCATACTTATCGTTGTTGTTGTTGTTGTTGCAGGAGTTGGGTGGAGTGATTATGATTCTCAGCGGTTCTGGTTGCATCGTCTTCATCTCACATATTGCCGTCATCATACTCATCGTTGTTGTTGTTGTTGTTGTTGCAGGAGTTGGGTGGAGTGATTATGATTCTCAGCGGTTCTGGTTGCATCGTCTTCATCTCACATATTGCCGTCATCATACTTATCGTTGTTGTTGTTGTTGTTGCAGGAGTTGGGTGGAGTGATTATGATTCTCAGCGGTTCTGGTTGCATCGTCTTCATCTCACATATTGCCGTCATCATACTTATCGTTGTTGTTGTTGTTGTTGCAGGAGTTGGGTGGAGTGATTATGATTCTCAGCGGTTCTGGTTGCATCGTCTTCATCTCACATATTGCCGTCATCATACTTATCGTTGTTGTTGTTGTTGCAGGAGTTGGGTGGAGTGATTATGATTCTCAGCGGTTCTGGTTGCATCGTCTTCATCTCACATATTGCCGTCATCATACTCATCGTTGTTGTTGTTGTTGCAGGAGTTGGGTGGAGTGATTATGATTCTCAGCGGTTCTGGTTGCATCGTCTTCATCTCCGACGCCGTGGAGCAGTTGCTAGGCCACACTTCGGTATGTTGCAATATTATTTTATAATTACTTACGGGTTTTAAAACAATTCAAAATACATAACTCATTCATTACCTTGCTGTTAGCAGTAACACAATATTATAAACAAAATGTCTACAATACTTGCATTTATAATGTTTACCCATCTATGTTATCCAACTTTTTACTTCGATGCACTAAACCGGAGTGTTATTATTTTCTTTCATTTTTTATCTTAGCCAGCAAAACAAAGACAGATTTAAACAAAGACGTTATTGTTTAAATAATGTAAGGAAGTCTTGATCTTTTTTTTATTTCTTAGTCCAGCTGATTTTCTATTCTTTTGATATTAGGTCCTTCCCGTATTGTTTGCATTTAAGGTACAGTAATACACAGTTTGTGTATTTTTAATGATATGCTATAATCGTTGACTGGTTAGTAAATATTGCAAAAAAAGATTTTAATCTTATAATTAATTGCTGGTGTAGATTAAATATCAAAGAAAATTAAGGTAAGAAATGAAGGAATGATATGTTTATTTGTGACAGAAATATAAATTTGATGGCTTAAAATGGCCGCTTTTACTGTGAAACCTTAGTTCGAATTAAATGAATAAATTACTTAGAAATGGCGGCAAAATACTTTGGGCATTTGCCAGATCCGTCAGAGCCATTCCCGAGTTCTAATTTTCTATTGGCCGGGGAACCAGATTGCTAACAAGGTTGAATTTATGACGTAGTTTTGACAGTCGTTTTTATTGACTTTTTTCCAAAGGTAACTATTTTCTATCAACGTAACTAAAAAGGTCTAATTTAAAACTTCTATCATAGGTAACTTGAATTCAGTTAGTGAATTTCCCTTGAATTGTTGGGAATACGTTTGGTTACAGATAGGATTAAAAGTATATCGTCAAAGATTCAATTTTAGTAAAGTTACTACTTACCCAAATTGCCAATTAAAGCCCAAATTGACAGTTGTAGCTTTAGAAATACATGTTTTACTCCTTTATTTGTGTTATGATCCTGTTATTTTTTTGTAAATTACTTGGTTTATGAGTTATTGAGCTTTGAAAAAATGAAATATCCGCCATTTTGAAATAGTAAAAGGTAGAGATTTCCTACAGTACTCATACCAAGATTGAAGCTGGTATATACATCAAGTGGTTCCAAAGTAATGTTGAATCATGTAAAAATCACTCACACACCGACAGACGGAAAACGGAGCGAGATAGGCAGTATGTTATAAAAATGGCGGACGACATTTTTTGACTTTAGGAACAATATTCAAAGTTTTTCCGTGTCTTTCATATACACCCTGTATATCATAAGATCCTTTGCACGCTTAGGCACAAACAAAAGATACAAATTATTCTTTAGCTTAATTAAACAGTATTAGTTTAAAAATCGTTATATGCAAAATCAAATTTAATATAGTTGGGAATATATGTTTGAAATAGACTTCAAATCAATGATCAATGTAAACAAACCAATATTGATTGTAATTTCACATGGTTATTTATTTCTATTATATTACTTTTATAGATAATGTTCTATAAAATTTAATAACATTTCTAGTATTTCTAAAAATTTTGTTTAAATTTTGATATTTTATTCATTTACTAGCAGTAAGCCCGTCCTTTGTACGGGTTGTAGGATTCAGTTTAAAGAAGAAATATTATCATACCAAAATGTAAACCTGAAATCCTAAACATATCAATACAAATAAAATAAATCAATACCCAGCTTTATTATTTAGCATTACTTTAAGATTAGAACATTTTATACCACTATTATAATTATTAGTTATACGTTAACATAGCTTTTCAATATAGTATGATTTCCAAATGGGTTTAAATCAATGACCAATATAAACTAACTAATATTGATTTGACAGCTGTTTGTTTTGATTTCTATTAAATCTTTAAACTACAACGACAGCTGATTATTACCAGTAAGTTATTCATTGAAAACTGGATAAAATGCGTGTAATATCGCGTAAAAGTGGGGTTTTAAATGCTCGTTATTTACTTTTCAAGGTGCGGCGGGCGATTTCAAGCATTTATAATCCTTCTCTGAAATGTAGAGAATACATTAAATAAGTTTCATTGTAATCAGTTCTCCCGTTTTTTCGGAGAAGACGGCGTAAAATGCCTCCTGAAGCGTCACAGGCAGACAAAAATTGAGATAAGACCGGTTTCGGCTTCTCTAACGCACGAAAAGTAAAAATAACTAAAAAATGAACAATTCTGAGCAATGTACAGACAAAACTCTAATTTTATTTATATAGATTTTTATAAAAAAAACATTTTTTACGTATAGAAATTCTGTACTTTGATGTACAAAATTACATAATGATCGGCCCAGTAGTGTTTGCGTGAAAAGATAATAAACATGCTGGCTTTCACACTTATAATAGTATCAGTAAGGAAGGGGTCTGATTGATATTCCATCTCTGTAATTTAGGAGTGGCAGGCCTGGAGTATCGTAAACTCTCCTGGCGGGCCGTCAAATCCGGCGTTATTTCCTGAATTAGCATTTTCTAACAGTTATCGACCTTAACAAATTCTTTAAAAAGCAACCGCTAGATTTTACGAACCGTTTCAAATTTATCGCTACAGCTTTCTGTTTGTTTGTTATTTAGCTATAATTTAAATCTATTTTATAGTACACTAGCCAAAGTACCCGTTCTTCGCACGGGTTAAAAAGGCTGAAAGGTGTAGGCTCTACTGATACATTTAAGTTATTGTTAATTAATTCTTCATTGTATACAAAATGACAAAACACTAGTGTCTACAACATTTCAAAGTAACATCTGTCAAATATTGGGAGAGGATAAGGATTAATGTAATAGAGACAGTCATCGGAAAAAAACTTAAAATCTACCATTCCACTATTTCAAATAATTCACTAATCTCGATCCAGCAGTTTATCTGAAAAATCAACTTTATTTCTTCTTCTTCCCGAACTGTCAAAATATAGTGCAAACGGATGTTGTCATTAGAAAATGTAAACATTGAAACCTAGGACGGTCACGGCAGCTCTTTCTTCTTCTTCTTCCCGAACTGTCAAATTTTAGTGTTCATAGCTGTTGACATTCAAGTAATTTTATGTTTTCATTCTCTAAAAATGTAAACATTGAATCTTAGGACGTTCACAGGGCGTAGCCCGAGAGGATTTTAAGGAAATGAGTATGCCTATGTGTTGCATGAGTTTAAGATCTACCTTTGTGTAAAATTTCAAACCGGTCGGTTCAGTATTTTTCGCGTTTACTTGCCACAACAAACAAACCCACAAACAAACATACAGAAACCACCTCTTCTTTATAATATTATAGATATCCAACGCGTCCGTGTTTTAACTACACAACGTTTCTGAAGATGGAGAAACTCCTACCGTTTTCAAGTGATAACCTAAAAATTTTCATTAAAAATTTAAAGTTACAGATATTGGTTGTATAATGTTGTCAATAATACTATACTTATCTATCATACACAATACAAAAACTATTGATAACGTTACCAATAACCCACGAAACTCTGCCTCCGAGCTAGCTGGGTGACACAACAGTTGCGAGTTAGAGTATTGATTTGTTCAGCCGAAAAGTATACTATGGTTGTAAAATAGTTGTTTCCCTCCAGTCTAATAAATTCTGTGGATGGCTGTCGAAGGATAAGAAGAGAGCTGTCGCCGCGGCTCCTTGATCGATAGGTGTTTCGCATGAACTTTAAGAGCGACAAGCTATTTTTCTGTTGAGTGTAATTATGACATGCCCTTTATTTGAAATCTTGATACAAACCACACGCCAAACCAATAAAAAGTTGAAATTTACATAATGAACTGATCAACTGATTCAGATAATCTATGTCTATGTGTTACTCAACCACTTTAGCCGCTAGAATTTCTCTTTTAGGCACTACATTTGGCCTACTTGCCCTCTAGAACATTCCTTGTTGTAAGAATTTACCTTAACTTTAAATTTCCTTATTCAATGTAATTTCTGACTTAAAACTCGGTTCCCGTTTTAAATCGTCGTTTGTGTTTGGTAGTATATCAATACTCTGTGACCTGCCTCAATCCTTAATCGTTCTTAACAGATTATCCTTTCTGTATTTATTCTACAGCTTCAGTGTTTCACCTTGGGTTCGAGTCGTTTTTAGTGATTAAAAATAGAAAAATGTACTTAAGGAATTTTGACTTATGGGATAGCTTAAGCCACACTTTTTGACTTCAGTCAAGCAGTAGCTTATAAGCTACGGTTTCGGTTTCAAAGGTTATAAACTTTGAAACATAAATTGTGGTTGTTTGTTGAGAGATATGTCTTTAAGGTAAATGTTTGTATCTACTTCCCAGTGGGAAGTAGGTTAGATCATGGATATGTCTAAAGGGATTGTTTTAAGTTCATATTAACAGCTGTTCTTATTCTTTTATATTTAAAATTCAATACAATAGTTCTGGTAGTTGCTATGGAAACCTGTTACGTGATTTCCATCTTAAAAATCACTAACACCCCCCCAGAACTAAGACATATCCATGTCAAATACCACTTTTCCCGAGTAGAATTTATGCAAGAATTTATGAAACTTTTTTATGTATTTTTAGGCTAAATATATAATTTTATTAAACGAGGTTTTGGAAAGCGCCTCTAATATCCTGTTAGAAAATACAACATCAGCTGTTAATTCTACTAGCTAAAGAGTGTTACCACCATCACCATCCAAAAATTACCTACTATAATGGGTTTAGTTACCTACATCCAACCGGTATACTAAAATTTATCCCACGTATTGTAACATTAAAAAATTAGTTCACAGAAACATCCAAGCTAACCTGCCGGTAAAAACGTTATATGCATTTGTTACGAATAAATGGGGACGTTGGTAGAAATTTATGTTCAGTTGGAGACTGGTCCGAGTTAAATCGCTGTTGAGCGAAGGATAAACAGCCGATCAGCTGATCAATTTAGAAGTAATTTATGGTAAACACATAAAAGCAAAAAAACCCAAAAAAGTTACATTGTCCACATTAAAATCCGTGGCTGTTTTTTGCACCTGGCGGTTTTCACGCACTGTAATCTAGGGCATCCAGTGCAAAACTAATTACTTCAGCCAGGTTGGATAATACTGTAAAAACGCGGTGTTGTTCGCCTTGGGACAGACGAGCCCGTAATGGAACAAGATCGTCATAAAAAGGAGGTTACGACGTTTTTTAGTCAAAGTAAAAACATAGCCTACACGTGCAATTGAAGACCAACTAAGTTACAATTTGTATCGATTAGATAGTTGTGGAAATAAAGAGTTTTTGTTGCGTTTTTTATTTCAAAACACAAGTTATTTGCATGTTGTACAGCTGAAAAGCTAATGCTGTGATTCGCCCAAATGAAGTCCATTTTGCCCGTATGCAAGTAGCTCATACAGGTCTGGACGGATGGGGGAAGGTGGGTTTAGTTTGGGTAAACACCGCTTAACGGTGGAGTCACCACCCTCGTAGAAGCGGGGGTACTCAAGAGTTACCACCTGTCACCAAAAAGTTTCGTGCAAGCTTCCTGAGTGACCTGTTTAAGAAAACAATTCTGTTGTTTTTTTATAAATTTTAAAACATTTTTAGACCTCCAAAATGACATATTTGATAAGACTGTCGGGTCAAAAATGTGACGTTATATTTTCGTTACGTAATCGTTTAGGGGAGCGCGCTGGTCTAGGGGTAGAGCGTGGGGCTTTGGTGCCCAAGGTCCCGGATTCAAATCCCGGCAATCACCAATGGTTTTTCGCTATGTGATAATGCTGCCACCCACACAGGGATGCGCAAAAAGTCGCTACGGCTGAAGTTCCTTTGATGTAATCCGCCCCTTCCAGTAAAAAAACAAAATCGTTTCCTGTAGTACACGGACGTTTTTTCAAAATTTCAGTTAGGTTACGTAAAAGAGATCTGTTATTCATATACGTTCCCAAAATTTCAGCTCAAAACAATACTCCTTACACGAAAAACGCTAAATTTCATGACTAATTACGCTGTAACTATGTGTTTGAAGCAAGGCGTGTTTCAGAGCTTTTAAGAGTCTGCATCAGTGGTAGCCATCTTGGATTTTAGTCCCGTAAGAGCAATGTTAAATTCTGGCGGAACATACCTTCACTTTGGCGTCTGTAGTGGCGTTAATTATCAAAGTATCGATGTAAAACTTTGGAAGTACATTGATGAGATGTGGCTCAAGGGCATGACCTTATCAATATGTTCAATATGTTCAAAAATTTAACTTGATATAAAAACAAAAATCCAGAAATATTTTGTTTTTGAATATTTTGTTTGTTTGTTTTGTTTTTATATCAAGTTAAATTTTTGAATTTATTGAACATATTGAAAAGGTCATGCCCTGGAGCCACATCTCATCAATGCACTTCCAAAGTTTTACATTGATACTTTGATAATTAACGCAAGTACAGACGCCAAAGTGAAGGTATGTTCCGCCAGAATTTAACATTGCTCTTACGGGACTAAAATTCAAGATGCCTACCTGACGCAGACTCTTAACATTGCGTTCACAACTTGCGTCAGACTAGTCGAAGGGCTCGAGAGGTCCTGGATGTCGCAGGATTGTCTGGCGTGTTGTTTACCGGACCGAAGCGCCAAGCTGCCATTAAAGGTGAGATCGGGACTCAAATAGATGCTTATAATTAGGCCGCTGGGCGTCAATGTCACTTGCTCATTGATCAAACGCAATTGTCGACACAGACATCGCCAGCGTCCGTCCCTAATATTGTATAGGATATTTCACCTGAATTATTTTACCGACATACATGTAGAACTTTTAACAGATGGCGGTATGGACACTTCTAATCTATATAAATAAAATTAGAGTTTTGTCTGTACATTGCTCAGAATTATTCATTTTTTAGTTATTTTTACTTTTCGTGCGTTAGAGAAGCCGAAACCGGTCTTATCTCAATTTTTGTCTGTTTGTCGGTTTGTCAGTTTGTCTGGGAGGGAGGAGGACATTTATGGCCGTTCCGCAGGTAGCCGAGGATCCATCGGCCAAGTTAGTGTATACAGACTATAACAAATCAGCCATGACTGGCACAGCTCTATGCAATATGCATGTTAAGTATGAGATATTTAATATAAAACCAATATGATCATATGATGAACTGTATACTAATTTCGAAGAAAATTAAATTCTACACACACGTTTATATTGTTATCTATCTATATAAATAAAATTAGAGTTTTGTCTGTACATTGCTCAGAATTATTCATTTTTTAGTTATTTTTACTTTTCGTGGTTAGAGAAGCCGAAACCGGTCTTATCTCACTTTTTGTCTGTTTGTCTGTGACGCTTCCAGAAGGCATTTTACGCCGTCTTCTCAGAAAAATTGGGAGAACTGATTACAATGAAACTTATTTCATGTATTCTCTACATTCCAGAGGTTTGTAAATGCTTGAAATCGCCCGCCGCCTCTTGAACAGTAAATAACGAGCATTTAAAAATCCATTTTCACGCGATATTACTCGGATTTTGATTCAGTTTTCAATGAATGACCTACTGGTAATAATCAACTGTCTTTGTAGTTTGAAGATTTAATTTAAAGAAAAACATACAGCTGTCAAACCAATATTAGTTCGTTTATATTGGTTATTGATTTTAAACCCATTTCGAAATCATACTATAGTAAGTAATAAAGCTGGGTATTGATTTATTTTCTTTGTACTGATATGTTTAGGGTTTCAGGTTTACATTTTGGTATGATAATCTTTCTTCTTTAAACTGAATCCTACAACCCGTATAAAGGACGGGCTTACTGCTAGTATTAAGCTATAACATTCATTTTAGAATTAATTATTTTCGTGCAACTATTATTTATTGCCCAAAGCAATTATTATAATTTATTAACTTTCACCCATGTATACGGTAGTGTATGGAGAAAGTACTGTTTTTGTCAGAATTTTCGAATTTAACTTGAGAGTGGATATATCCTTTTTTGGGGTCCCCTGATTAAAAAAGTGGTTTTCGGACTGGTATCTGCCTGTCTCTGTGTACAGACTTCGAGACCACAGTGATTGTCCGAGAATTAAGAAATCCGGTACTCAGGTTTACTTTGGATGTATCTCCGGACCATTTCTTATTTCTAAGGGGATTTAAAAAGCACTTTAAATGTGAAAAACATAAATTTCTCAAAATCCGCTCTAACGATTTTGGTGGTGAACCGATGTGCATGATATTTTTATTTAAAGCTTATTATTATATGACGAGTGTTAAAAAATCTATTTTGACAAAATGCAAAACCATTTTCAACCAAAAAAGTTATGCGTCCACAAATTGAAGAAGGTTTTTTTTAAATAATTTTTTTTAGTTCGATCGCATCACACCTGTCTTCATTGGTGAAGGTAAATGTTAGGTTGTCGTCGTGCAAGAACTTTGTTAGTTATTTAACACCATCGATAATCGATAATCTTAAAAATCTAGATTAGGTGTTGAGTTCAAATTCAAGTGTAAAATTTTCCTCCATTGTTTACTACCACTACTTTAATTTAAAACCTCATCTATACTTTTATGCCTAGAGCAATGAGGAAATGGACACATAGTAATGAGTTGACTAATGAGGACTCTTGGTCTCAGCAAGTTGATTGTTTTTGAACTACTGCAGGGTATGTTAACTACCCACCATGTAGAGCGACTCTGAGAGACATTCTGAATAGCTCAGTCCGTCGCCTAGGAGACAACACAGCTCGTATTGTGTTTGTCCCCTTCCCCTCCTCCACACCCTCGTCATGTACTTCGAATACATCGGTAAATCCACATTGTAATCGAGTGGACCTACTTTTAGCGAATTTCCCATAGGGAAGAAGCTATTACCGAAGGTCTCATGGCGAGACTTAAGCCCGGTACCATGTTATTTTTTCTTCTTTAGGCACCCAGAGACCAAAAACAATAGTCGTTAAAATTTATAAATAAATATATATATATATATATATATATATATATATATATAATATTATATAATGGTCCGATCGAGACCAAATTTGGTAGAAACGTGTATTCCTACATTTGCTCGGACGAGTTCGTAATCCAGACATATCGGTCAATCGGAAGGGGTAGTTTGGGGGGGTTTTGTACCCCAAAATGGGTTTTTTTTGCGTTTTTCACATGTAATTTTTAAAAATTTCTAATTTTATCTTTCACCATTAGAATCAGCCTAAAAACTGCACAATTAAGTTTCTTAAAGTTTTTCTCTATCTCCAACGATTACCGAGATATTGAAAAAATCTAAACACAGTACGTTGTATTGTGTGGCTCCAATGTTAATCTTATGGAGGATAGGGAAAAATTTATATTTCCCATATTAATCAATATTTTTTTATGAAACGTGATATTTAGCTTCATGTTGTTGATACCCACCCGTTTACGTTTAAAAATCATAGTTTATGTGTTTATCATGGCAGCAAACCTGCATACTCTTTTCCCATGTTAATCATATAGGGAATAGACAAACTCCTTTATTTATGGACAATCAGATGTTGATAAAAGTAGGTATAAATGTTAAAAATAAAAATTATTTATGGTAGAAACACCTACTTTCAGTGTTCCTCACAGCAGCAAACCTGCACACTCTTTCCCATGTCAATCTTATGGAGAATAGACTAATAATTCTCATGTTCATGGACATATTTTTTTTAAACTTGTCATATATTATTATTATATTATTGGTTTGGAAATTCGCTGAGTACGCAGGTCTGCTGCGACGGGGGTATTTATTTTTTTGTTTCTAGGTATTTGTTAATTTATTGAAAATATATTACAAAGTTATAAAAAAATATTTCAAATACAAATAGACGAAGGAAAAAACGGAAGACTGTGTGATGACTTGACAGAGAGCGTGGGGATGGAAGATGATGTGGTTGTAATGAAGTAAAATGCGACAAAGGGAAAAACACTAAAAGTAGAAAAAACAGTATAATAAAATGGCAGAATATGCGGGAGCAGAGCTGTATCAGAGTTGCAATATCGGATGTTAGGCAGGTGTTCGATCATCGTCGCCATGGCAACCGTGTACCCAGCTTCCCTCGTGCAACTGCAACTCCTGATGGACGATAATTGCGACACGAAACTCGAAACTTGTCAGTAGCCGAGGTTCACTAGAAAACAAACTGTGACTGTTTTTTAAATTATAAAAATGAAATATAAAATTACTGTACATGCAAGCATGAATGATAACTATACCATGAAACATAATTTACAGAAAGTAAAGCAGTTGTTTCAAATAATTGTTCTACTGAATCACCATTCCTGAAGGCTGTAAAAGACCTAGTCCTATTGAATGTTTACAGCTATAAACTATATTGCATTGTCACCAAATCTTAAATCTGATAGAAATGGCATGTACAGAAAAAATAATGTATAAGAAGAGAGAGATTAGATTAAATTATATTCGATCATTGAGATGGCAACCATACTACAATGTAGGTATTTTAATCCAAGTATGAATGAGGATTGAATGTAAGATGATTGTGGCGCGATCTTGTAGTCTTGTTACTGACTAAGGCTGACATGTTCCTTAGACAGGATTGTTAATTAATAGCCCAACAGCCGATGGCAACTAATGGACCTACAATTTAACGTGTAATCCGAACCACGGCCTCTGAATTACGAATTGGTCTAATTATGAGGATTGTATTTGCGGATTAACGTAGTATTTAATAGTGGGGACGTAATCCACACAAGAGAACACCACACACACCGCCATCACTCACAACTATCCACAATTCGTGACCTCGAAGTAGCTGGATTACAGGACGTCGCCACCATCCCGGTCTAATAGAGAATCGAACCTATTGCAACTGTGCCTGACTGAGATGTTTCTTTTTATCTATTGATATATGAAACACTGGTTCTGGCTTGACTTGACCAGAGGGAGACTGTAATTAGTAGCATACAGTGAACGTGTACAGTGGTGACGTCATCTTGTAATACAGCTACTTGGAGGTCACGAATTGTGGATAGTTGTGAGCGATGGTCGGTGAGTGTATTGTTCTCTTGTGTGGATTATCGTCCGCACTATTGAATACTACGTTAACCCGCAAAGACAATCCTCATGATTAGACCAATTCGTAATTCAGAGGCAGTGGTTCGGATTCCACGTTAAACTGTAGGTCCCTTAGTTGCCATCGGCTGCTGGACTATTAATTAACAGTCCTGTCCAAGAAACATGTCAGCCTTAGTCAGTAACAAGACTACAAGATCGCGTCACAATCAGCATACACTCAATCCTCATTCATACTTGGCTTAAAATACCTACCTTGTGGTATTTTCAATAATCTAGTCTAATCTACTTATGTAGTAAGTAAATAGTTGATGTGCAGGGCTTGTGCTTGTTTGTCGTCGTCTTCTACCTACAGTATCGCCCACGCTCGCTCCCCTTAGCAACAAATCATCCTTGTTTCTGGACTAGTTGCATCAATTTACCATATGATCGGAGGTAGTTGATTACCCGGCCTTGTCCCGCGCCAGACACAGTCGTCTCCCTCGCTACTCACTAAAAAATGTGAAATGTGTAAAAAATGTGAAGGTTTAACGATGTGTCTCCGTCAAGTGATCCAATACACAGCGATATATTACTCACTGTTGTGATCTTTCTCTAAATAAACAGTTTGGCTCGAAAAACCCACGTGGAAGCCTTTAACCCTCCAAGTGCTATGACTATTTAAATTTTGTTATTTTTATGCAACTCTTCATAAAATACCAAGCATACACAAAAAAACACAAAACATCCCCCCCTTATAACCACTAACCATAACAGCAAAATAGGTGTCCACTGCAATCCTAATTAAGCCTACAAATGTCGTCAACTTCCACCCAAGTCGGTCACCGTTTATTTAAGGTGGGCCCTCCACTCCACTATACCACACATTTGCAAGCCAAATTGGGATTGCTCATGGTCGGGATTCGAACCCTCGTCCCTCCGAATGGCTTCAACTGTTATACTCGTCAGCACAACAGTCTAACCACTACACAACAAAGGATCTCTAACTTTTTTAAGGTATCTCCTAACTTTTGGCTTTTCGAGTGGTATCTGTCTGTCTGTCTGCCTTGAGTACCCGGACGCCACACCGATGGTCCAAATTTTGTGAAATTTTATAGAAGGATGCACTTTGGCGATTACGCGACACGTTTTTCTCATTTTTAAATTTTATTTTTACCCCTAAAAACTCAAAAACCCCCGTCGCAGCAGACCTGCGTACTCAGCGAATTCCCAAATCAATAATATATGAAAAATCTGTGTTTGAAATTCAATTTTGGTGATGGTGGATTTATGTTATTTAGATTTTTATTGCGGACATTTTCCATCACGATTTTATGTAAAACAAAGTTTCACGACGTTTCGGGATCTGGAATCCGATCCCGTCCTCAGGTGAACTAATATCTAAAACATAGCACAATTAACATATAATCCGTACCAAACCGGTATAAAGCTGAAACCCCGGTATAATATGAAATGTTTGATCAATATCTGTCGATAAATGAGATTGATCCCCGTCCGGGGTAAGCTACATTTTTGTTCAGATTATGGGGAAGTTAGTAAAAAAGTGTTTATGCTATGTTAATTAAGGTGTGTTAAATCGGTTTGTTTACATCGAGTAATAAATGTTTTTTTAGCGAATTTCCCATAGGGAAGAAGCTATTACCGTAGGTCTCATGGTGAGACTTAAGCCCGGGACCATGTTATTTTTTCTTCTTTAGGTGCCCAGAGTCCAAAAACAATAGTCGTTAAAATTTATATATATATGTATATATATGTGTGTCTGTGAACACGATAACTCTCGTAAAAATGGTCCGATCGAGACCAAATTTGGTGACGTGTATTCCTACAAATGCTCGGACGAGTTCGTAAACCAGACATATCGGTCAATGGGAACGGGTAGTTTGGGGGGGTTTTGTACCCAAAATGGGGTTTTTTGCGTTTTTCACATGTAATTTTTTAGATTTTCAAATTTTATCTTTCACCATTAGAATCAGCTTAAAAAAGAGCACAATTAAGTTCCTTAAAGTTTTTCTCTATCTCCAACGGTTACCGAGATATTAAAAAATCTAAACACAGTACGTTGTATTGTGGGGCTCCAATGTTAATCTTATGGAGGATAGGGAAAAAATTAATATTTCGCATATTAATGTATATTTTTGGATAAAACTTGATATTTAGCTTCATCTGGTTGAGATCTATCCATTTATGCTTAAAAATCATAGTTTATGTGTTTATCATGGCAGCAAACCTGTATACTCTTTTCCCATGTTAATCATATGGAGAATAGGCAAACTCCTTTATTTATGAACAGATGTTGATGAAAGTTGGTATAAATGTTAAAAATAAAAAATTTTGATGGTATAAATGCCTACTCTCAGTGTTCCTCATAGCAGCAAACCTGCTCGCTCTTTCTTATGTTAATGTTAGTGAGAATAGGCAAATGATTCTCATGTTTATCGACAGATTTTGACCAAACTTGTCATATATTATTATTATTATTATTTTATTATTGATTTGGAAATTCGCTGAGTACGCAGGTTTGCTGCGACGGGGGTATTTTAATTTGCTGAATAACTTATAGAATACATGTCTTATTCTATCCGAGCAAAGCTCGGTCACCAGGTACTTAGCATTAAATAATATAATAGGGAGAAAGTATGAGTCAGTTCGTTTAAACTTAGTGATCATAAGACAAAATATTTTAATTTTTATGTTTTTCTGGAAGCTTACATCCCAAAACATTTGATATTGTGATAAACTAATTAATTATATTGAATAAATAGCTTGTATAGTCATTCACACACAAGGATAGCTGCTGGATTACACAATACACGTATAATATGTCCCTAGACCGAACGTGCACTTAATATTTATTCAATGGTGTAGTAAAATTTACAAAACGGGAAAGAATGATACCAATTAAGTGAAGGGGAATAACTGAAAGAAACGTATGGCCCCAATGCCGTGCGATCCTGGAGAACGGAATTGTGTAACTTTTATTGCGGCCGGCTTATAAGTGCTAACGAGACGGGGCCCTCTGTCAGAGACGAATGGCTACGAATCCCTAATGAGAACTAGCGGAAATAAATTCAGTTCTAGTCAACCTAACTGCAAAGAATATATTCCCCCGGAACTGTAGTTCGTTAGTAAGACAGTCCTCCCTCGTCGTATACTGAAACTAGCTAAAGTACCAGTCCTCGCACGTATAAAATACCCCCGTCGCAGCAGACCTGCGTACTCAACGAATTTCCAAATCTATAATCTATAATATAAAAATGGATCGCAAAATGTGTTGGTAAGCGCATAACTCAACAACGCCTGGACCAATTTGGCCAACTCTTTTTTTAAGATGTTCGTTGAAGTCCAAGGATGGTTCTTACGGCGAGAAAAAATTGAATAATTGCCGGGAAACCCTAAAAACAGCCCTTTTAAAAAGGATCCCATATACTATGGAACCAGAACTTTGTTTACATTATAAATATATTCTTTTCAACAGCTGATTGCTATACTATAGTTCGTTAGTAAGACCGTTCTCCCTCGTCGTATACTGAAACTAGCTTAAGTACCAGTCCTCGCACGTGTAAAATACCCCCGTCGCAGCAGATCTGCGTACTCAACGAATTTCCAAATCTATAATACAATAATAACAATATGGCAAGTTCAATCAATATCTGTCGATAAATATGAGAGTTATTTGCCTATTCTCCATAAGATTAACATGGGAGATTATGCAGGTTTGCTGCTGTGAGGAACATTGAAAGTAGGCATTTCTAGCATGAATGGTACGGTAATAACGTGTCCATAAATATTCAATAATTTGATTACAAAAGTATTCTGTCAATATCATCGGTTGTATTTATTCACTGGTGACGAAATTATGCGACTTATTTCAATTTATAATTGGATTAGATTATTGAAATGGCAACAAAACCACAAGTTAGCTATTTTAAGCCAAGTGTGAATGAGGATTGAGTGTAAAATGGTTGTGGCGTGATCTTGTAGTCTTGTTACTGACTAAGGCTGACATGTTCCTTAGACAGGACTGTTAAATAATAGCCCAACAGCCGATGGCAACTAATGGATCTGCAGTTTAACGTGGAATCCGAACCACGGCCTCTGAATTACGAATTGATCTAATTATGAGGATGGTCTTTGCGGATTAACGTAGTATTCAATAGTGCGGATGTTAATCCACACACACCTACCATCACTCACAACTATCCACAATTCGTGACCTCCAAGTAGATTGATTACAGGATAACGCTACCATCCCCAGTCAAAGAAAGTTATACTGTACCAATTCATGTATTCTCCGTACGAATTACATTGACAATGAATACGTAGGATTGCTGCCATACTAAACATTAGATTCACGGTTTTTATGGCTTTATTTATAGAACTTGACTAGGTGGACTTGCATGCTGGTAGTTTCGCGAGAGGGGTTTCGAGTTTTGAGATTCGAATTTCGATTTCAAGATTCGAAATTCCCGATGGGTGCCGACCATCACTAGTCAGCATCCCGGTCCATTGTCGGAGTGTTTGCCCGGTTGTCAATGGAGTCAATCAGCGCGACTGGGACGGCGACGCAGGTGCCCCCTGGCGGGCCGTCGCGTCGTGCAATCAGCCCACGTGGCCGTCGCTATATATACAGTACGTGCAGGTTGTAAATAAAGCGACATGCTGTCGGAAAATAACTCCAATTACGTGTTTCTTGGAGTAATACTTCACTCAATACTCAGCCGGGACAGAGTAGAATGGTTTCGCCTCAATACATTCACTCAAGAAATTACAGATTCTTTGCCACAACATACTAAATTGCACTTGGTCAAATCACTAGTACTTACCCCTTTACTTACTGCAACTTATTTATCAATGACACGACTGGAACACAGACGGATATGCGCCAGCGTTCTCAAATATATTGTTTGAGATGTGTCTATTGTCTTAGACGTGAAGCATATCATGTCATACGACCTTGAGGCAAGCATTAGTAAATTAAAAGATCAAAGAGCAATAAAAATTATGTCATTACTTTTTTCAATATTAAAAAAATGTGTTCCAAATTATTTTAGGGGTGACTTTAAATTCTTATCTCAAGGTAGTTGGCGAAATTCACGTTCTTCGTCGATCACATTACGAATTGATCATTCGAACACAGTTTATGATCACAGGCTTTTGTTGTCGTTGCATGTCGTCTTTTGGAATAACCTATCCCCACAAACAAGATCACTTAAAAACGTTCACAGTTTGTGGTGGCACTGAAAAGTTTGTTTTTTGAACGGATGGTCTCGTCTGCCGTGTCCTGGGGCTTCTGCGGTGGCGTGTTGCTGATGTGGATGTATTTTCTTGGGTGTGAGTTTGTAATTAATACAATCTATTTATGTTCTATTTTGTAAATTTTTTATAATTTATGGGGATGTTTGGATGAAGAATTTTTCATTATTAGCTCGACGGTAGCGTTTCTTCTGCAGAATGTGCGAGACCCGCTGCGTGTGATAAATGCCGCGACAAGTCTGAGTTTTTTATGCGATCGTGAAGAAATTTTACTTAACACTGCCTGCAAAACTCTGCCTCAATCTCCTCCATAATCTTACTATTGAAATAACATATCTGTCTTATTATTTTATGTGCTAATATTTGTCTTACTTATGATGGGCAAGCATTTGTAAATTGAAAGATCAAAGATCAATTAAAATTATCTCATCACTTTTTTCAATATTAAAAACATGTGTTCCAAATTATTTTGAGGTGACTTTAAATTCTTATCTTAAGGTAGTGGGCGAAATTCACGTTCTTCGTCGATCACATTACGAATTGATCATTCGAACACAGTTTATGATCACAGGCTTTTGTTGTCGTTGCATGTCGTCTTTTGGAATAACCTCAAACCTGCCTCTTGCAGTAATGGTGGATGAAGACCTCCTAGAGGAAACTGATTCCACAAAGTTTTTGGGAATGCACATTGACAAAGGTCTTACCTGGGAAGACCATGTAGATTACGTATGTGCCAGAGTCTCTTCTGGTATTTTTGCACTGCGTAGTTTATCAAAATTTTGCTCCCAGGAAGTACTGCTCATGGCCTATTTTGGCATTATCTACCCCCACATTTCTTATGGAATATGTGTCTGGGGTGGCTGCGCGAATCACAGACTTGAGAGGGTCTTTCGATTGCAGAAAAAGGCAGTAAGAATCATTTCAAAATTGAAACCAAGGGAATCATGTAGAGACGCTTTTAGGGAGCTTGGAATACTAACGCTGCCCTGCCTCTACGTTTTCGAAGTGGCTGTCTACTGTAAATACAAATGCTCGCTTGTCCAAAACAGTGACATCCACTCTCACTATACGAGGGGAAGGGCCAATCTCAGAGTGCAACAACATAGAACTGCGGCATTTGAGCGTTTGCCTTCTCAGTTCGGCATCAAAATTCTTAACAAGCTCCCGGAAGGCGTCAAACATGCGCGAAATCAAAATCTATTCAAAACCCGTTTGAAGAACCTTCTAGTGTCAAACGTTCTGTACTCGGTTGAGGAGTTCATGATGAGTCGCTGGGATAACTAAAATTTTAGGAGTTACCGCGAATGGAAATTCGGTACAGATGGGGTGTTAAAGGTGCAGTGCAAAGGTGTTTCTGGTACGATTGGGAGGTGAAACGCAACGACTGACTGAATGAATGAATGAATGAATGAATGAATGAATGAAATGTTGGACTGATAATTCACTGATTATATTATTAATTGTATAATTACTTGACGATTGCAATGCAATTTATTATTGTCATTTTGCAAATAAAGATTATTATTATTATTATTATTATTATTATTATTACCTATCCCCACAAACAAGATCACTTAAAAACGTTCACAGTTTGTGGTGGCACTGAAAAGTTTTTTTTTTGAACGGATGGTCTCGTCTGCCGTGTCCTAGGGCTTCTGTGGTGGCGTGTTGCTGATGTGGATGTATTTTCTTGGGTGTGAGTTTGTAATTAATACAATCTATTTATGTTCTATTTTGTAAATTTTTTATAATTTATGGGGATGTTTGGATGAAGAATTTTTCATTTCATTTCATGTTTGACTCGCCAAACTTATCGCTAATATATTATTTCCTAGAGCCCAATACAGACGACCAGTTTTACTTGACATCATTCCATTCAACCAATTAAATTTAAAAAATTCATAAGTTTTCTTTTTGGCTGAGCTCAGTCCGATTCTTGCTCACAGACAATCAGTTATAACTGTCAGCTCGAACTGATAATGATAATAAATCAGAGACAGTGGTTCTGGCTCCCCGTTAAATTATAGGTCCCTTAGATATACCATTGACTGTTGGGCTATTAATTAACAGTTCTGTCTAAGAAACATATCAGTCTTAGTCAGTAACAAGATTACAAGATCGCGCCAAAATCATCCTACACTCATTTCTCATTCATACTCGACTTAAATACCTACCTGGATAGGTTGGCATTCAGTTAAAAGTATAAAGTATGCAAAACATTTTCGTTTATTTGTAAACAAATAAGTCATAGCTGCAAGTAATACATTGATATTATAATAGTACATATTCTTCAACATCATAACTACTTACTTGTTTCTATGAGAAGAGTTTGGTCTAAAATTAAATTTATATCTCACTTCTACACCGATTAGCTCGACGGTAGCGTTTCTTCTACAGAATGTGCGAGACGCGCTGCGTGTGATAAATGCCGCGACAAGTCTGAGTTTTTTATGCGATCGTGAAGAAATTTTACTAAACACTGCCTGCAAAACTCTGCCTCAATCTCCTCCATAATCTTACTATTGAAATAACATATCTGTCTTATTATTTTATGTGCTAATATTTGTCTTACTTATGATGTCTATTTAAAAAAATAAATAATAGCTGAAATACAAATCCCCTCTGGGAGGGGAACTAGGATGGAGTGAATGCTGGTCTTAAATGTGTATGTGTGTGTGTGTGTGTGTGTGTGTGTGTGTGTGTTGGTGTGTGTGTTTTAACTACAGTATAGGATTAAATTATCGATTTGGAATAAAATTCGCCAATTATATTATAATGTCAAATTAATATGGCAAGATCTCACAAAATTTCCCATGTTCTTTGCCACTGATACAGCTAACTGTAGTTAAAGCTAGATTTAGTTAAGTTTTTTTATGAAACACGGCCCTAATTAAGTAATTAGTTAATAAGTTTAACTACTATTTTTTAATTTGTATGACTTTATTGAAAGAGTTTAAACTTTAATTTTTTCACAGCTTGAACTGATGGGCCAGGACCTGTTCAAAATAACGTATTTGGAAGATTTCGAAGAGCTGAAACGTAACTTGAATCCGGAGTACCATGGAGGTGCCAACGGAGCTAGCTCGGCCAACAGTGGTAAGTCGAACTCTCAAGTTCCAATAACCACAAGTTGGTGGTTCCAATACAGAGGATTATTAATCAGGATAATATGAAGCACAGTATTAGGCTATCCTATCCTTAACATCTATATTTATTAGTGAATTTGAGCTGGGACAGTGACATGTCCTGTAATCCAGCTACTTGGAGGTCATGAATTGTGGATGATTATGAATGATGTGGAAGTGATATTATCTGGTGTGGATTAATGCCAGAACTATTTAGTGCCTACATTTAACCTCAACGACCATCATCATAATTAGAACAATTCGTAATTTAGAGGCAAAAGTGGTTCACATTCCACAACCTGTAGGTCCCTTAGTTGCCATCGGCTGCTAGGCTATAAATTAACAGTCCTGTCTAAGGAACATGTCAGCCTTAGCCAGTACTAGACTACAAGATCGTGTCACAATCATCTTACACTCATTTCTAACCATGCTTGGTTTAAAATACCTACCTGGGTAGGTCGCTATAAAAGTTAATCTAATCTAAACAAAAGAATAAAAGAATACCAATACAGAGGTATCCTCAATAATTATTAAGATATAATTAATCTAATTGTATAATTAGAGGTTAGTTGTATATTAATTCAATTATTTTGTGTTCAGACTGTAGGTCCCTTAGATATCATTGGAAAAATATTTCTTGCATCAAAAGTTGAGCTGGTACCAAACCAAAAGCAGCTAACCTGCAAACTCTTTTCCCTCGTTAATCATATAGAGAATAGGTAACCTCCTTTATTTAAAGCCATATTACCAGATGATGTTAAAACTTGGTGTAAGGTCAATATAAAAATTGTTTATGGTAAAAATACCTACTTCCAATGTTCTTCATAGCAGCAAACCTGCATCCAAGTTAATCTTACGGAGAATAGCCAAACTCTCTTATTTATTGACATACTGATCAAACTTGTCATATATTATTATTGTCATATTATTGATTTGAAAATCCACTGAGTACATAGGAATTCTGCAACAAAGGTGTTAAAAATTATTAATTACTTCTCATGTTTTGAAATTTATAAACAGTTTTATAACAAAAAAGTAAGAAGTTTCATTGAAGAATTTTCGTTAAATTTCTGATGTAATTTACAAATTTTCTTTAAAAGTATTACATTACATAAATCCTATACTGTGAAGCTCTCACACACAAGTATATGTATACAAGATAGCAAAAATAAGGAACAAAGTATATGTAGTACAAAACAGGGCATCTAAATGATTCTGTATTTTTTATTGCACTTTGGAAACCATAATTGGTTACAACAAAATGGACTTGTCTCAATATTGGTAAATGAACAACTTCACTTGCAACTTTTTCAGTCAAGACTCTTTAAGGGCATGCAACCTAAGAACTTGGATACCATGCCTGGGCCCCAGTATCAGGTTTTTTACTCTGTGATGGGTTGATGTTTGCTTCATGGTTGTCCCGTTACCTGATACTCGGACATGACACCGAGTCCTGGGGACTGGTCTCGCTTGGAGTTGTTGCTTCTCCCTTCCTGATTGACCCAGACTATTCTCTCGTGACTTTCGAATCCACGTGAATCTTTTCTTTCCGGTGGCTTTACTAAAGATTCACAGTGTCCGGCCAGCGTTGCTGTTGCTATTCTGACAATGACAATACATGGTACTGAGTGTGATCCCTTCCAGAAGCTGGAGGAGATGAGAGTAGTTCAGACTCTGGGTGCAACGGCCCTCGCAGGATCTTATCCGCGTCCAGGCAGATTGGAGCAGACAGGCGGTTGCGCAGGAGCTTCTACATCAGGCTGCAGCAGCGGCCGCAGAGCCGCAGTGACCAACCACATTACGAGCTGGTGCATATCATGGGGTACCTGCGGATGCTGCCCAAGGCCTATCGCCGCTCAGGTAACATACAGTAGACACCCTCTGGTATAGAAGGGTATCTCTTACTACAAGGCCACCTGAGCCATTCAATAATTAAGGAGACAAATTGGTAAGGGGAAAAACCTATTTATTGGTACAACAAAATTTACTATTTTTAAACATAACCCCTATGAATACGAATGTATTTTTCCCTATGCAATCCAAGCTTTTTATCTACAGTAGTCATTTGAGACTGTTTCTGACAAATTCTTTGACGTCTTCATTATTGTGGAACCTCTTCCCACCTAATAACTCTTTCAGTGGACACTCATTTCTCATTCATAACTTGGTTTAAAATACCTGGGTGGGTCTTAGGTAATATCACGTATAGGTAAATGTGAACAATTTCAGTTGACTGGATGGATGGGATATGTCCAAAGTTTTGTTACTTATGAATGGTAAAATTCAAGAAAGACATTTTACAAAGCAACGGTAGTACAAACTCATAGTTTTCTCAGGTATTTTAATGAATGAGCTTAAGGCCGATGATTTTATGATTCAAAACTTACATTTTTGACGTAATTTATCTTTAATTGAAAATAAATCTTGGAAAATGTTCTGATTTTATTGCACAGTAACTAACACGTTAATTGGTGTTCATGAAAACAGGCTCTTAACTCTTAGTGAAGAAGCATTTCATATCTCCTACCTGTTAATTAGATGAGCTGGGTAAAGTTGTGATTACAACCTTCTGCCACTTGAGGATTTCCACCGTGGTTGGATTTTATTGAGGATTTCGTTTTAAAAGTAATCTGCTGCAAGCACCTTCCAGTTTTACTGAACTTAAAGTATTTATTTTGAAAAAATTCTAATTGTACGGGGTATATTCTTTAGTTTACTCCATGGCTTAATCTTGGCTTAATATTGTGTTAAACTCAACATGTCGTGGCACTTGATATGCAAATTTAAAAAATGCTCTCCATGTCCTAGATTCTATGGAGCACAACCATATTTTTCCATATATATGTCCATATTATATAAGCATCATCTCTTTTTCATCTTAAAATTAAATTGACAATCCTGGTGTAACACAAATTAAAGTGTGTTAAAAACTAAAAAGTCTCCTTTGAAATATTTATTCTACGTAGCAAACTACAATGTTTTCAATACTAGATTGTGTAGAACAGTTCAAACCATTGCACAACAGTTCAAACAAGTTTTTTTGCTTATCATACCTTGTAAACTTTAAGTGCTTTGTGAAACTGACAATAAAAACTGCAATTCATTGGCTGGATATTGAAAAGTGCATTGACGACGGTTGACGTGATTGGTGGTTGCTTGGCAACAGATGCTTTCACAACCAATCAGATGTTCCAGAAACTTGTTTAAATAGGGCTTGCACAATGCTTTGTATCGATTATGTTTGAAATTACGATGTTTGAAATTATTTTAAACGTAAAAGCAACTCCGACGGTACAGTAGATCATTATTAAGTTTTCAATTTACAATTCTACAATAGTAGGTTAAAATTTTTTAACAAATACAGTAGCAGGAAATTTACTCATTTATTTATTTCTCATATGTACAATAAATGTATATATAAGAACATACTTATATAAGAAATTTTATAGTTTACTAGACATATAAATTGTAAGTACCTGGTGACCGAGCTTTGCTCGTATAGAATAAGACATGTATTATAAAAATGAATTAGAAAAATTAAAACACATTTATTACTCAATTAAAACATTTATGTGGTTTAAATAAAACTGATTTAATACACCGTAATTAATATAGCACTGAACAAAAAGTATTGGCCCTGATGGGAATGGAACTCGCGACCTTCAGTTCTTGGACCAACACGCTAACACCCGGCTACGGCGTCTGTCATATGAGTGACGCCGTTTAAGGGCTTTTAGCCAACCTCAATTGTTTTAGCCGATCATTTACTGTTTAATTATCCACACAGTTAATATTAGCCTGTGATCAACTGATTTTGTTATAAACGGAATGAGGATTGAAAAGCAAAAGAGAAATTTAATTTACACCAATTAATTGGTTTGTTACAGTGGCTTCAAGCAATACAATGAATACGTTTATCTATCAAAACACGGAAGATTTTGGAAATACTTTTTTCTGCTTTTATTTCGCACAGTTATGTTACCCTTAAGTTTTTACAAATTGTTTAGTAAACTGATAATTTTGCATTTTTTACATACATAAAATAAATATTTATGCAAACCTTGCTCGTATTATAGTATTGGATACAATGGGACTTAAATTATGAACAGTCAATCAGGGTTTTAGTTTAAACATTACAAAGCAGAGAAGAACAAGACAGAAATTGTGAAAAAATTGAGTTTTAGAAGAAAAAAACTTTTAGAAAATTGGGAAAAAACTAACGTTGCCCAAAAATAATCCTGTTTGTAGCTAAACTGTAAAACTACATTCCATAAAATGCATTTCCCTTGTCACGCTCAGGCTTCACTCGTGTTCACTGGGGTGGAATGGTACATCCTTTATAGTGTGACATATATTAGTTTTAAAATCTATTATCAACTGTAATTAAACTCTTTGTAGATTCTTCAAGGATATAGTTTAGTACGATTCATGAGTATTAACATCTTTGTGCTCATTATAGTGTTATTTACAGAGAACCCACCGAACAACAATGACGTAATACTGGTGGCAGTCGCTAAGCCATTCCGTGAGAAGAGGATCACAACTCTGTCGCTGATGGAGGCTTGTCGCGAGGAGTTCATCACAAGACACACTCTGGATGGTCGCATCATCTACACAGATCATAGGTGAGACTTACACTAATTTTATTGGTAACAATCTTATTAGACAAAGTTTATGTTATAAAATTTTTAGGATTGAAAAAAAATCAAAATTTAGATTGGAATAATTACATTGAAGATCTCTGTAGTAAAATTTCTTCCAGTTTACATGCTTTAAGAAAAATGTCAAAGTTATGCACATTAGATGCTAAAAATTGTTTAGTTTTATATGGAGGAACGACTTTTCAAAATTTAAAAAGAAAATTAGTGTTACAAAAAAAAGTAATTCACATAGTTCTTAATATGAAGAAAACAGACTCTGTAAAAGAAAGCTTTAAATAATTGGGGATATTGATGATTTTTTCTCAATACGTATGAAGCCATATTACATGTTATGTTAGGAAAAAACTACTGACTCTGTCAAGTTTGTGTTCCTCACACTATTATTTAACTAGGCATAGAAACAAAATTACTATTCCAGCTTATAATCGTCTGCCACCTAAAATAGTTAAGGATCTATTTATTACAAATGCTTATTTGTTCCTTCCAAGATATTTTCAGGTTATAACGTAGGATAACTATTTTTATGTTCTAGTTGTTAATTGATCATGTAGTAACGTCATTCTTGTACATGCTTGTTTGTTATAATGAATAAAGATATTTTGACTATTGACAGTTTTGTTTAAAAAATTGTCCTGTATAAATAGGGTGGGATTAATTTGCATTTAAATTTTGGTTTAACTTGTTTTAGACTATCTTGCCTAGAAAAACTGCATTATTGTATGTGGATAACATTAGATTAGTCTGGATTATGGAGTTTTTTGAAAAATTACCATGAAAATATGTATTACATGAAATTAATAATAGATGGCGTGTTTGCAGGATCTCCATTGTAGCTGGATATCTTTCGGAGGAGGTTTGTGGCGTGCCGGGCTTCCAGTACATGCATAAGGAGGACATGCGCTGGACCATGGTTGGCCTTCGCCAGAGTGAGTCAAATGTTGAAGTAATCAATAAGTGTCTCGTACATTTAATGTAACTTGTTCACCTCACACTCGGGGTTTTCCTTGTCATATCTTAATTTGGACAAGACTACATAGGAAACCGAAAGCCCATCAAGTCACTAATAGGGTATGATCAACAAAAACTGGATTGTTTTAGGCAAGACAAGTTAATATTTCTTAGAAGGGAAGCAGTCTGTAGTAAAGTTCCCATTTTCTGTGGATTTCGCTCGTAATTAATTCTCTAATTAGTCTGTATTCATTCTTGTCTTAGCGTAAGGAAGTTGATTTTCTCAATTTTCTAATCATCCGAGTAATACTCCCCATTTTCCTCTCTAGCTTATCAAATTTCAGTATCCATTTTTTGTTTCACATGGAACTATATTTTACCCATATTTTATTAGCTAACTCAATAAAATTACTCGATTTACAAGAATTTCACTTATTTAAAAGACAATTGATTAAGGTTCAGGGGTACATTTTATCGTAAAATATATTTCACCACACATTGTTGAACACTTTTACCTAGCATATTACCAAGAGTCATGTTGTTGCTCATTCAATTGTCTCTGTTCAGTGTTTTTCCGAGGCTCTTCTTACGGCCAGAGCTGTTATCGACTGCAAACCAAAAGCGGAACCTTCATTTACCTCAAGACTTGTGGTTATTTGGAACTGTCAGAAAACAACGACAGCTTCCAGTCACTTATCTGCATCAACTCTTTGGTTTCGTGAGTATTCGTTTTCATCTTTTGTAGATATTGATCATGTTATTGTTGATCTTATGTTTGAACATGAACTTTTTGTGATCAGAGTGAAGTTTATGAGAATCATTTGAGTTAAGTACCTTAAATCCTTAATCATTCATATTCACATAAATTGTTTAAGTTGTTTTAATAGTGTAGGGTATTTAACTTCCATAACACTTATATGGCCTGACTGATTCAGTATGTTTGTCCTCTTTTTTTAAAGTAAAACATTAATCAAAGATCTACTAAACGTAGTATAATTTAATTACTTTCACTTACAACATTTAGTCACTACTCTCTGCATGTCAATACAATAATTTACATCACTTAACCAAACGGCCTAACCTTGCAATCCCCTCACCATTTTTTTACTAGTGGTAATGATTAGTCGTTGCTGTTGAAGGGCTGCGGAGGGAGAGGCTCTGATTCGTCAGATGAAGGAGCAATACTCGCCAATCATCAAGAACAAGAATGACAAAAACATGGAGATACTAACCAGCAATATACATACTGTGAGTATATTATGGTTTAGAATAAAAACAACTGTTTAACAGTGGAGATAAGATGATATGAATTTCAAATTCCATCCAAAAATGTAAATAATTTTTAACTCATAGATATTTTAGTAGTGTTAACTTAACTACTGACATAAATTAGATTGAAGTAAAAAGTACATAACTAAAAAGTAAATTGGTAAAAGACAAATGTTTTCCAATATATTTCACAATACTTTTTTAATGAGTCATTAACATCTTAGAACATAATTAATTACGTACAAAGAGTTACTAAACATGAGGCAATAATGGAATAATAGGAGAAATACTATTTATGGCCAAGTTACAAGGTGGTAATATTTATTTTGATTGAATCAGCTGAGCGGATGACAGCTGTGGGAGGGAGGTAGACAGAGTGGTGGGGGGGAACGACAAGTGTAAATACAAGAGAGACACTCTTATACATTCAAGTGCATGAGAGAGAAATATAGATGGAAAAGTTGTTAGGTTGCAAGGTGCCAGGTACGTAAATGTTACTAAAATAGGTTTCTGCCCTGAATCGTAGTTATAATTTATACTGTTGATTCAAAAAGAATTTAAGTGAACGGATACAAGCCATTAGTGCCAGTAGTGATTGTAACTGATGCACTGCAGCCTGGGAGTATGGAGACGACGGGAGAAACGGAAGACCCGAAGGTGTTGGAGGTAGCCATCAACCAGATGATAGCCAACGTGCCCAGCCCAGCACCGCAGTACCTGCACAGCCCCCCGCCCAGCAACATCGACCCCACAGACCCACAGATTGCCAAGGTAAATGTCTGTGCATGTGGATCTTATATCTATTAATATCAAGACTTGTTGTAATTTTTTATATTTTTTAAACCCTCAACTACTTACTACCATAGGCTTGTGTCAGGTAGACAGCAAGGTACACTTACAACTTGAATCACATAGGGTTACCAGAGGTGACTGCTCATGATCCAGCAAGAAGAGCCGGCTTGTGGTTTAGATCCAGCAACCTTTGACTTACTGGGCCAGTGTGTTATCCCTGGGTTATCATTTCGTTAGATGTTCATGGTCAACTTGTAATATAGCTTCCTTGATATGACGAAGGACCGTTACAATAAATAAGCTTGTGAAATCATTTCTGTAGCTCTCTCTTAGGCCAAGGTTATGTATTATTCTGCAGCTGTACCTCCTCAAACTGCAAAGCTTTTAGTTTATTTGTATAATCACTTGTTGGCATTTTTGTCAGGTAACGTTGGCCGCCAAAGCAGTACCACCCTTACATGTGCATACCAAGAAGATAGGGATAGTGCCTCCGATGATCCGCACACCAGCAGCCGTGGCCGCATCTCTGTCCCCGCCGTCCAGTCTTCACAGCCCCCCACCGGCCTTGTCCCCTCCGACACCCCCCGCCAAGCCACCACCTGCTCTGCCCCTCCAGAATCGACCCTCAGTACTGCGAGTAGCTCGTCAAGGGGACCAGGTAGTCCACTACACTTCATATTTTCTATTATTTCCTGCATCTATACTAAGGAAATTTTGTTTCTATAATAATAATTAAAGCTCTCAAGAATTCCTCAATACCACTGGAATCAAACATATCGAGAATTGAAATCAGCGCATCTCTATTTACCCTACTTTGGTCAAACCTTCTGAAAGAAGGCTGTTGGTAGGAGGGGGAGCACGGCGCTCACTACCTGTTTTCTAGTCAAAAATTTATTTAACTATCAATAAAACAATTTTACCTCTATTTTTCTTTATTTCACACTGTTACAATGTCATTGAAGTTATAATATAAATTAACCGTAGTAAAAATAGTACATACACTGCTAAAACTAATTTTTTTTTTAGAAAAATATATTTTACTTTTTTCGTATCAAATAGTATCATAATGTAGAGTCAATTAGATACATCTGAGTCATATTTCAATGTTGTTTTATTTGCACTTTGCACAAAAAAGGAATGTTGTTTCTTGGCCACTGTAAACTAAAAATAGCTTGGATATTGAGCCAGCCACCCCCCACTCCCAAACATTACAAATGACAGCTACATTTCATTTAGGAGGAAATATATAAAATCTTGTATTTGTAGCAAATGAAAACAGTTGTAACCATAGCTTTTACCATTCGACCAATGGTGGGTTATCCTCCCATATTTATCTCTCCTTAAGCAACAAACATTATTTACAATAGCTTACATAATACATTTGAAGTGTTTGATTATCGAGTGACGACACAAAGTATTGTGCTGCAGGTGTCGGTGGTGAATGTCAAGAGGCTACGTACTGATGAAGGGATGTCGGACGTGCAGTCGGAGCCGTCTCCAGTCGCATTGGTGCCTGAGGCTCTGCCCCACCGCAGTGTGCTTGTGGCTCCGGGCTCCAAGCGCAAGTGTGAGGATGTGTGGCAGGCGGCTGCCCCCGCCCAGGTCCTGCTGCAGCCGTCGCTCCAGCCTCTCCCACCTCCCCTCAGCCCGCCACACTTCCCGCTAGAAGTCAATGAAATCCTCAATGACACTGACTTCGACCCCTTACCTGATTTCAGTTAGTATTTTTTTATATTCTTTTAGAATGCTGAATTTTAGTATTAGGCTATTAAACTTTTAAAGAGTGAGACAGCCATCTTAAAACCTTTATTTTATCTACCCTTATCACATATCATTCAGTTGTATGTAAATCTAGAAACTAGGTGTTTGTTGGTTGCCATTCTCTTAAGGGCGGGTCATACAGTAATATTAAGATCTTGTAACTCTCTCGACATTTAGTGGCTTTGTATCAAAATTACATAATCGTAATTAATTTGTGACCTAAATTAACCAGAATTACTTATTTGATAAAGCTGTACAAAGTAACTATTTTGTGTAATCATAGTTAAGTAGGTTATTTTATGATTATTAATGCATTAGTAAAGTAGACAAAACTAATCAAATGATTTATATTTTCAGATGTCAGTCCCCCACCTTCTCTTTCCAACAATATAGAGGTAAGTTTAGTAAAATAGTATAATCATATAGCTATGTATAATCAAATAGTTTGTTATAGAAGTCCATTAACTGAGTACATAGGGGGTAGGAACAAAGCCCAAACCGAAATGATTAAATCAAAATTATATTTGCAGTTTGTTGTTCGTTTTAGATAATGTCATTACGATGCTGACCTTTTCCCACATACCCCACTCCTTCATCATACCAACCATTATAAGAGAACTTGATTGCCAGCTTCAGTTTGGGTATAACAGATATATTTTTATTCACAGTAAAGTGTGATATTGGAAAATGTATAGACTTAATAATCCTCATGCAAGATAAAAGGAACATATGTGAGAGTAGATTTTGATTTAGGACATGGAACTGCTGGGAATGACTCTGTGGCCCCAGCCCGAGACCCTGGATAGCACTCACCAGGCTCTGGACTCCCGACTGCAACTACAGGATAGTCAGATCCAGGATATCCAGCAGGACCTCACCCTTGTCCCCCCGGACCACTCTGACACCAGTCACTACAACTCAAGGCTGTCTCAGTTGCAGGTATGCCAATCATACAATACAATATATTGTTGTGCATATTGTTTTGAGGTTCCACTTGAGTGAAGCTTGAGTTTTTTTGATAGTTTTTATCACACATCTATGTTTTACCTATGAGTTAAAGTTGGAGTGCTAAAAGCTAACAAGATTGTTTTTAACCGTCATCGAGGGAGTGGGAGAATTTTTTCAGGATGGGATTCATAACTGCCTGCAGATCTTTAAATTAAAAGTATCATGTAATTCCCATAGAATTCGGGTACAGCTTTTTTGTTATTTATGAATTTTCAAAAACCTTAATTATTATTTCATACTGACACACAAAACTCAATTCTTTGAAAGTTTGCTTTGCTCAAGCTGCAAAATCTGCAATGCTCTAGGATGGAAAAATAAAGTGGGGTTTTCATTAACAGATGGAGAAGCTGTCTAAGTTTCTACAGCATGTTTTCCTCAAGATGAACTCTTTCCAACATAAACTGGACGAACCCATATAATGGTGCGGGGAAGCGAAAGCTCTGCCCTGCTTCAAGGTCAGCTTTAGACTTTTACTCCATGTGTGTTAGATGTTGAGCATCTAAGTGTCGATGTCCGCGCATGAGTCTTGAAGGAAATTAATTTGTCAAGGCAACACTAATCCTCTACTTTATAGTAAAAATGTTATTCATAATTTATGAAGCATATAAAACAAAATTGCATATGTTATTCTCTATCATATTTTGTTTTATTTTCAGTTGTGACTCTTGTTTTCGTCTTGATTATGTTGTTATTTTTTATTGTAAAAATTAATCCTTTGCGCCCGTGTAGGTTCTTTAGAAATGATCCCGTGGAGTCGTCTGGCTGGAGCCATTTTCCCACCAGTATTATTTCTGTCACAGTAAGACTCAGCGTTAAAATGACCAAACCCAGCGGACAGAGATAAAATGGTGGATACAGTTGTGAACGTTCAAATTTCCACTATGTGTGGTGTACAGTGACGCATATACCTTCTACTGTATTTTGAAATCTGATGGTTGATTTTGAAACTACATCCATCCCAGAATGCAATGGGCATAAATATCCTCCGTTACTTTCTAATATAAACACTAAACACCAACATTTAGTCAAGCACTTTTGTTCTATGCTTAGATTTCTTCAGCTTTTATGCCTGATAATTATTATAACATGTAAAATTTCAAGTTTTATTGATTTTTATGGAGAAAAATATTATGTTCTGATTAAACTCAAAACGCCCTTGAAGATGAAATTTTGTGTGGCAGTGAATGTGTTATACTTTTGATACTCTTCATCTTGTTCTAATTATGTTATTAGCAGTTTTTAAAATTATTTCTTAAAATTTTCATACATATAAATTACCAAAAAGTACATTATATGAATTTTTATAGTAAAATAAGTTTTTAAGTTTTCGTCACATTTTTTTTAGTCCTCGAATATACGCTTCAACTAGACATTTCAGTATAGAGTGAATAACATAATTATTCCAAGCTAGCAGAAACAGTCGACTTGATTCATTACTTAGGTTTTTATGAATTACGTCATTTATATTTTCCGTTTTTACGTCAAGACTATTTTAAATCATAATAAATATTGTGTTACATTAATTTAGTTTACTGTATTAAGTGAGGTTTCATAATCAGGATTGACCCAAAATATAAATTTACCAAACAAATAGATTGATAGAAATATGAATTCTGTGTTTTCTATGCACTGATTTTAATTCATGTCTATTTTCTTCTTTTAAAAGTACTGTATATTCAACAAATATATATTATATAACAACTAATAAATGTCGGACTTTTTAATTCTTTAGTTGCTAACAACACAATGGTGCAGTGAATATTTCATTATCCTAAATACTATAGTTTTAATTGTTTTAATTATATTGTTCTCAGCGAATTGATGTTCATCTATTTAGCATCGTCTTCATCTCACATATTGCCGTCATCATAGCTCACCGTTGTTGTTGTTGTTGCAGGAGTTGGGTGGATGTGATTTTGGATTGCTCAGCGTGGTTCTGGTTGCATCGTCTTCATCTCACATATTGCCGTCATGCACATACACCGTTGTTGTTGTTGTTGTTGTAGGACAAAGTTGGTGGGGTGGAGTGATTATGATTCTCAGCGGTTCTGTGTTGCTCCGTCTTTCAAATCTCAAATATTGCTCCTGTCATCATACTTTTCGCTTGTTGTTGTTGTTGTTGCAGCGTTGGGTGGAGTGATTATGATTCTCTCAAGCGGTTCTGGTTGCATTCGTCTTCATCTCACATATTGCCGTCATCATACTCAACCGGTGGGTTGTTGTTGGTTGCAGGAGTTGGGTGGAGTGATTATGATTTTCAGCGGTTCTGGTTGCACCGTCTTCTTCCTATCACTAAAGCTATTGCGCGTCAGCTTAGGACACCGTGTTGTTGTTGTTGCAGGAGTTGGGTATGTATCTCTAGTGCAGTCTGTGAGAGTGGACATGCGAGCTCTTAAAATAATTCCCAGCATATGTAGACTTAACTCTTAAAGTGCTACTGAAAATCACACTCCCTGCTCATTTAGGTTGAAAAAATCAAAATTATATTTTCCCAATGTTCTTTTTGGATTTAGGTAGCTTGAGTAAAGTAGAAAACAGAAATATGCTTCATTTTTATTTACTGAACATTTAACACTATTTATCAGATATCAAAAAAGTTATTTTTGCAAAAAATTCTGAGCGCTTGAAATAAAACTTGTAGGCTTACATAAATGAAAAATTACTGATTCTAAACATGAAAACAGTGAGAAGAAACATGTAAATAAAGTAAAAAGATATTATGTACATTACCACTAAACATAGTTTTGCATCATATAATACGCCTCCAGACAGTCATAAGTCCATTCACGAACTCATCAAATTCCGGATCGTCTGGATAAGCTATGTTTGTTGTTGTTGTTGTTGCAGGAGTTTGGGTGGAGTGATTACAAACATTCACACTACATTATCTGTTTACTTCTCAAACACAACATGAATAATCACAAGTTAATGGATACACGTAACAGTGAATACAGCTGGTCGTAGTGGCGCGTTAATTTTCTCGTCATAAGCAATACGGAAGTGCTAGAATGCAGGCCAAAGTTGCATAACATCTAATTTCAGTCACTAGAAATTCCAACAAAGTCGCCTTATTGGTTTTGTGAGTTCATAGAGGTTAAAGCAACATTACCATGCACTCTATTGGTTGTTTCGCGAACTACAGCGCAGTAAATGTGACGAAATGGCTGAAAGTGAAAAAACTCGGTGTCCGCGCCGTGGTCATCATACTCATCGTTGTTGTTGTTGTTGCAGGAGTTGGGTGGAGTGATTATGATTCTCAGCGGTTCTGGTTGCAGAGTTAAAACTGTACACTAGAAGTGGACTTTTGAGCACAAAGGGTTAAGCAGATACAGAACTATGACGTTAGGATGGAACTGATTGCCGCAAGATAGCCCCAAGATTTGTTCTCTTAATTCATCTATATTCACCATAAAAATCATTTACGTGACTAAGCCAAGGTGAAGACAAAAAAATATTGAAATTTGGGAATGACATGATACATAACAATAAATCAAATCCATATTTTGGTTATACAGTGGAACGTGGATAATTCGAACTTCTGTAATTCGAAAACTTCCTTAATTCGAAATTTTGTCTTGGTCCCTAGAATTTTATATGAAAACAATGTTAAAATATCCTGGTTAATCGAATGATATTTTGGATAATTCGAAGTTTTTACAGCATAAATCAATAAAGCGAACAAGTCATTGTGTGCGATTTTCCAGGAAACGACGTCCGGGCTTCCTGTCCTCAAACTATTTTTAGTTAGATCAACGTGCCTACCCCCCGCCAATCCTTCTCATAGCACGTACACCTGCTGTTGACTGGTCACATTATACCCCTCCCCCTCACCAGTCCACTACTGCTCATAAATCACAACATTGACATCTCTAGTCTCACTACACGGCGCCGACGCAGTTCAGTAGCGTGTGTATCATTGATGGTGGTTTTATTCCGATATTCGTCGTCTTTGTTTCGTGTTGGCATTTGTGACTTCGTCTGCGTTCATGTTAACACGTCGTGTGTATGATGGCTTCGTCAAAGCGAACCTACAAATCTCTGACGTTGCAAGAATAAATAGCGGCGATCAAGGAGGTAGAGAAGGGATTTGAAAAAGTTTGAAATAGCTAGTTTCGGGATCCCTCCAAACACATTATCGACATTTAACAAAAATTAGGATTTTTAATCAATAATATCTTCATTAACCAAACTTTTTTAATATACAATGTTAAAACTTTATGTTTAGTTGTTTATTTTAACCACATGCAAAAACTTTTCTAATTCGAATTTTTGGATAATTCGAATTTTTTTCTGGTCCCTTGAGGTTCGAATTATCCAAGTTCTACTGTACTATTTTGACAAATTAGCTCCAGATTTGGAAATAACAACGGTTCTCTTGTATTTTCTTTCTTTTTATTTATTTAACTCCTTCAAATTAATATAAGTGTGTCAGTTTATATTTTTCTTCAAAGAAAAGTTAGTTGTGGACATGAATATTTTAGCTCTCAAGTATTAGGATATTCCAGCAGCTGTTCAGGTTAGGTCGTGGGGACACTGAGCGGATGATCTCTTGTTCCAGGCAGAACTCTGTAGGCAACAAGAGATGCTGGAGTACCTTTTTCAGTGGAATCTCTAGGCTGTCAGTAGTTATCCCAGCCGTCGTTAACTTATTCTAGGCAGAACTCTGTAGGCAACAATAGATGCTGGCGTACCTATAGCATTTTATCATTTTATCACCAATGAACATAGAAGATAGAGAAGGGCAGCCCCATATATAACAGTGTCGAGATTTATTCAGGCCACCGGATCTAGTCGGGTGGCCCGAATGTCGAGAGCGCTCATCATACTTATCGTTGTTGTTGTTGTTGTTGCAGGAGTTGGGTGGAGTGATTATGATTCTCAGCGGTTCTGGTTGCATCGTCTTCATCTCACATAATGGAAAGAACATGGTTCAAATCTCCATCACTCACTTTATAATTTTACTCATTTTGAACCTTCAATGCTTTAATTGTTGTTATATTTTAACTTTAAATTGTTTTTGTACCGAATACAATTTTAAAATAAAAAGGAATTATTTTTCAAAGCTATTGTTGGTAAATATTTTTTTTCATTTGCATACAGACCCAGAAATATTATGTAAAATAAGCAATAGGGTTGCAGATGAAATGACGAGACTCATAAACTCGAATATTTGAGTGTACTAGTTGAGTATTTTAAAAGTCTTTTAAAAGAGACTCTAGTGCGGTATTGGGCAGCCCGAAATGAGATCCGAGCTACCTGCTAAAAATAAAAAACTTTTATCAGCAATAGCTTTAAAAAATAATCCATAGTAGTTTTAAAATTATATTCTTTGTAAGGAAATTACAAAACTGATATATAAAAACAATTAAAGCGTTAAAGGTAAAAAATGAGTATAAAAGTATAAAATTAGTGTTGGAGATTTGAACTCGGGTTGCTGAATTCTGACACTGTATGCTATTGTGTGGCAGCACTTAACGGGCCTAGTTTAGACGAATCTCCAACAGAGGGCAGGATAGCGGACCCCTACAAAACGTCCTATATGGTTGCCGTTCTCTGTCTTCTATGTTCTTTGATATCACTGTCTAGTCTGTCAGTGGTTACAGTATCTCAGCAGTTGATCACTTGTTCCAGGTGGAACATAGGAGACAACAAGAGTTGCTGAAGACCCTACAACATGATCTTCAACACGACTTTGATCATCAGAATGATTTTGATCATCAGAACGGGTCTGCCGATCGCTGAGATGCAGTCTCTCATTCCGTCAGCTCATAACTACCTTTGATACACTAGTTATTCATTATTTGCTATCTTATCTATAAGTTTACTTTAATTGTATATTTTTGTATAGTTACCAATTAATGTTATTTGTGATTTTTAAACATTTCATGTAAACCCATCAGGAATGAAATTTCAGATCAATGAAGTGCAAAGGCAGTGATATTTTGGATTTATAATGAGTATTAAAGCTTAAAATTTTATAAATTTAGTATATTTTGTTTACCTAGATTTTTTTCTAATTTGGCTCTATACGCTATCGTACATTTACAAAAAAATACAAAACCCTTATACAAATATTCAATAATAAAGAATGTTATTTTTTTATTTTTAGGAGTGTTATGCAATTATTTTATCGTCACTGTCTTCAAATTCATTCAGAAGAAGTCATCCGTATGGATTTATTTTATTTATCCTAGTGAATATTTAGTACATTAGTTATTGCAATTGTATATATTTTAACTGATTTAAAAAAATATTAATGTTAAAATAGTTTTAACCAATGACTATAAAATCATAGCTGGAAATTCGGTCATTTATTTTCCGAGTAGACTGAAACTAATATGTAAAGTGTCTTAACCAAGGCTGAGGGACTGAGACTGGATAGCAGGTTGCCATAGATATGTTACATATTCACGGCCTCGTCACTGCGACGACAGCCATGTCAAATTCAATTGTTGTGTTAGTGTAAAGCTTTAAATAAATATTTAGCGTGTAGACTATTATTTTATCACTAAATTTTGTTGATGCGTTGACTTTTATCAAGATATATGATATTACGTTGCTTTTTGCAAAAAGATTGTTATTATTTTATTTTTTATTAACTTGTTAGGAATTTGGTACTGTTTTATTTTTCTCGAATTTATTCGACGTAATGAAAGATGTAATGTGCAATTTTAACTGTATATGTTTTTATTCTGGCTTGTTTTATTCTGTTGTTTGAAAGTAATGTTTTCCTAGGAAGGTTTTGTTAAAAGTCACTCTGTGGAGAAACAACGTTGCTGGTGTATTGATATTGTACTGACTTGACCCAGGTTCATACTACGTACTGATGTACTAATTAGAACATTCTAATGCACTGTAATAGAGTAGTTTCTACTTCGTTCTACGTAGTTCTAGCATCTCACATAAAAAACTGTAACTATGTAAATCCACAATTATACCTACTTTTGCAATTTTCTATATAAAAGTGAAAATGTCCTTACTATTTATAAAACAAAAACATTCGATTAGTGGATTTCATTTAAATATAAAATTATTTATAGCATAATAAATGCCTCATTTAAGTGTTAAATAACTCAGCTAAATCTAGCAATTAAGGATGTCAATAATAAAACTCAAAAAACTTGATATCTATACCATCAGAATGTTTAATTAATATTTTTAAAGTAATAATTCAGAATTAATTTTTTCTCTATTGAAGTTATTTGGTAATTAAATCATTGTAAAAATATTAGCTAATGTAGTATGCCTACTGAATTAGTTAATTTTTTTCATTTTTGTTATATTTTAAACATTCTCCCTTGTTAAATTAAAATCTAAAGAATTGTTTAGCTTAGACATTTGCCAGTTTGAATGTAGTTCTTGCATGTTTCTTTTAAAAGTTAATTAAATTCTTTAAACATAAATGAATTGTTATTTTTAATAGTGAGGTATTTTTATGACGGTTTTGTTTTAAATTGGTATTACATGTTTCCAGTGTTTTATTTTCATCAATACTTGTTGTTAGTCTAGAACTGAAATAGTAACACTTTGTCTAGCATGTACATATTTACAAAAGTATAAATATAAAATTGTCCGTAGTTTGTATGTTCAGACTCAGCTCAAGGAGCTCTATGATACATTTATACAGATTTGATTAATCATTTTGTAGCTTTTTATGGAATTATCACTCTACTCCAGTATACACAGACATTTTCTAAAGAATAATCGACTGATTGCTTTTATACAGTTCTTATTACCGAATACAATTTTCATAATCGAGGAGTTAAGTAAAAATCAACTTTCTCAAATATTCATCAGGAATTTGTAAATCAATCGTAAATAGTAGAAGATTTAATTGATTAGTTTTTTGTTGATGTTGAATGTTTTGATGGAAATGTAATGTCCTCCGTCTCCGTTGAATAGCAGCATGTTCCGTAACTGTTGTGTAACCCTAGCCCGGCCCAGTACTGAGGCCAACAACTGATACCTAATTGATATACAATTGAAAAAGCAGTGCAACGTAGATTGGTCAAGCCAACTCCAGTTTATTCAATAAATCATTGATGTTCTGAGATAACCGAAGAGATTTCATTCACTTATCTCATTTATTAAGCAAAAGGAATGTGAACAATATCCGAATGGTCAAAATTTAATTATTGTAAACGTTTAAATATTGAGAATGCTGAGTTGCACGTCCGGTTCTTTAGAAGCTGTTGTGTATAAAAATGAAGGCAGGCAAGTAAATGTTTGGTAGGCAAGCAAACCGTGTTTTGTCATGAGTCTGTCATTGCTTTCAGCTGCTGTGTTTACAAAGCACTGTTTATAGGATTAGCTATTAATATAGAATAAGTTTACTAAAACATGGGACATCAGACTGTACTAGCACTTAGTAATTTTATTTGTTCTCTTCTGGATTTTATGAAAACAGGCAAACTATAGAACGAATTAACCCAATGAATGGATTAAATCCCAATGGTGGGATTGAATCTAAATTTGTTCTAAAGTTATTACTTATTTTTCAAATAAATTTGAGATCTAGGGCGTTACAAAAATGTTATTTTTGTCAGTTTACATCTTTATTGTAAGTCGAAACTGATTTTTGGGATTACACATTTTAAATAAACTATTGATTTCAACAAAATAACTACTAGGGAACTGCTAAAAGTTTGCCTGTTGTTAACGAATCCCTACCATTTTAAGGAGAACATGACTTATATTTATTAGATTTATTTTTTTACTATTTTAAGGATATATGTTGACTAATATTGATTTGGTTCATTTGATATAATGTTGTTATTAATATCATTATTTATCTACTCAATAATCCATATTGATTTAATGAAAAATTTGCTTCTATGGAACAGATTACGGTTTATTTAAGGTTCGGAAGATTTTATGGAGTTTGAATAACACTGCCCCCAGGTTAAACCAACATGCTCAATCATGTGTTCAGAGAGGTGCTTAGTTTCACAACAGGGAATTCATCATACTTATCGTTGTTGTTGTTGTTGTTGTTGTTGCATCCAGTATATTGGATCTTATCATACGTATGAGATTTTTTATTTGTAATTCCTGAAATAAGTTATTAGGGCATATAGATAATTTTCTTAAGGAATATGAAAACAAATTAATTCCATTAAATTTAAACTTTTATACAAACTAATGAAATATCTTTATTTAAAACCAAACACATCTAGTAAATTATATTGTTTACAACTAAAAAATAATTAATTTAGAAATTTATATCCAGATTTTTTGTTACCAGAGTAAATCTTGAAATATAATCCAATAACTCACCATCGTTAATTGTTTGTCTTACAATATTCGTGCTCGATCATCAAAAAAGTTTTAACTTGATTAAATCAATTTTCTCAACATTATTTTTTCAATACTTTTTCCTGAGTTTTTTTTATCAGGACAAAATGTGATTTTAAAAGTTTTGTTTAAAGCGCTATTCCGTGTTAAAAATTTATAAAATTTTTAACATATCAGAGGATAAATACTTCCCATGAAAAAATCAGTGGAGAAAAAGCTCTGGTAGAAACAGACCCCCATTCATTATGTACATTTCACATTGTTTCCATGGATGATAATTGGCAGTAATGAGAAGTAATACACTATCTAAAATGAAGTCATTCAATCTCTCCGTGTATTCTATGGACTCAATATTAATCATAGTATATTTACATAATAACATGAATATGTTTGCAACGTGAATATGTTTTGTAGATCCTTTTTCTTGAACTTTTGTGTTACTGATTATTATAAGTATATTGTAATGTAAGACTGAGATCATGATTGTATATCAATACATAAATGTTAAATTGTACCATACATTTGTGAATACAGAAGTTTGTTGTATTTTGTATCTCACTTTTTTAATTCAACAAATCCTGTTTTCTTATTTTTTTGTAAAATAGTTCTTGTCTGTTGTGGTTTATATATGGTGGTGTATCCTATAATCCAGCTTCTTTGATGTTTTGAAAGGTGGATAGTTATAAGCGATGGCCTGTGAATGCAATATTCTCTTGTGTGGATTAACATCCACACTATTGAATACTATGTTCATCCGTAAAGACCATCCTCATAATTAGAACAGTTCATAATTTATAGGAAAATTCATTGTGATTAAAATCCCACGTTAAACTGTTTGTTCCCTAGATACAATTGGCTATTGGGTTAGTAGTTAGCAGTCCTGCCTAAGGAATTTGTCTGCCTTAATCAGTAACAAGACTACCTGGGTAGGTCACCATCTCAGTGATAATTTATAGAAATATAAAATTATGATTTATATAGTTGCATTTGAAAATTTTAAATTGCTGGTTTATATTTCTATACATAGATACGTCTCAGCTCTGGGGCGGGGGGGAGTATTGGTGATTTGTAAGATGGAAAATATGTAACAGGTCTCCATAGAAACTACCTGAGCTACTGTATTGAATTTTTAATATAAAACAATAAGAACAGCTGTTTATATGAACTGAAAACATTCCCTTAAGACATATCCATGATCTAACCTGTTTACCACAAGGAAGTAAATACAAACATTTTTGACATAAATAATAGGTAAATTTAAGGTTGTGACTTCAGGAAGTTGGTAGCATCAAACTATACTGACACTTTAGCTGCAGACATACCAGGCGGGTTGGCAGCCACTGGTAAATATCGCCATAAGTCAGCTGGTCTGAACTCTGAAGAGTTATAGTATTATATTATAATAACTAGCTAACTAGTACTGTTGCTATATAGCAGACTTTTTATTTATTTTCTTCGTGGCCAAACCTGCTTTTAGTCCTTTTGGAGTAGATATTGAAATTTTATGTCTTCGCCCAATTTTATTCACTTAACCACAAAAACATGTAGAAAATCCAGAAGAGCGAAACTACATCACATAAAAACATTACACAAGTGTTAATTTACCAGCTGTTTGTAAGCTACTAGGAGTTCACATCAGCTGGCAAGCACTAGCGTGGGAAGCAGAAAGATTCTGATGTGGCTAGTAAACACCAGCCCGTTGGCATTCACCTACTGAATCTGATCAGACTAGGCTGCTTGCTGGCTATATTACCAGTGGCTGGTTATTAGCAGCTGTTAAACAGACTAGTGTGACCATTGACCATGGATTTACACTTTAAAAAACTGGTCAACTCCATGTTAAAAATGTTTATATTTACTTCCCTGTGGGAAATAGGTTGGATCATGGATATGTCTAAAGGTAATGTTTTCACTTCATCAAAACAGCTGTTCTCATTCTTTTATATTAAAAGTTCAATATAACAGCTCTGGTGGTTTCTATGGAAACCTGTTAAATATTTTCCATCTTAAAAATCGCCAACAACCCCCCCCCCACCCAGAGCTAAGATATATCCTTGTCAAAATGTGACTATTACTAATGGCAGCCAGATGGCTGTGATTGGCTGGATTAATTTATCAGTATTGTCTGAAGTCAGTTGTGTTCCTGGTCATCATATGGTCTCCTAGATAGTCAGTTGGCAACACTGTCTGACTGAGGCAGCCGTTGTTGAGAACCAGAGCTTTCTCCAGTTCCCCATCCTGAATTGTCTCCCTAGGTTGCAATTTAGTAGATGACTTTTTTCTGTGATACCTGTTCTTGGTTCTCTCTTAATTCAATACAGGTAAACTAGCTGAATATATTTTTACTTTCTACAAGATTGTTATAGCCAAGAGTTTTTTTTTTTCAAAATAAACCTAACCTTGTCAATCCATAGGGATCAGCAACTGGTTTTAGCCATTAATTGTGGTGGGGAATGTTTCACACAAGCAAATGGATATGAATTATTGAAATATTTAATGACCTTATTATTTTATACATCCTTTACAGTTTGCCAAATTATTCAGTTTGTAAGAAAGTATACCTTGCAAATTTAGGCAACTAAAGCCTATATTGATTGAAGTAGGTACATAAATATATACAGTAGTTTTTATTTGCATCCCAAAAACAGGGATTGATATAACAAATATATTTATGATACAAACAATTAACAAAATACTTTAAACTCTAATGTTCTGTTTCAAAACAACATGAACATGAAAATCTTTGGCATTAAATAATCACAAAATCATTTATAGGAAACCTACAGTAACTATGTAAAAAGATTTACAATTTATTGTCTTTCAAGAGGTTTCAAACTGTTATCGAATATTATATCTTAATAAAAAAATATTACTCTGCAGGTATATTACCTGTATTTCATGGAAGATTCATCCAATAGTCCAAAATTAAGGTGATGTTATTATTAAAATGTTACATTATTATTGCTTTTCTCAATTTTAAAATTTCCCCTCGTTTTACTTCAAGAGGTAAAAACATAAATTTTGTGTAGTCTTGGAATATAAAACATGCAGAACATGGACAGCTTATGAAATATGTAATCTTCTCTCTTTTAATTACTATAATAACTATAATTGAGTTTTCTAGACAGTGACCACATTTTTATCTCTTAATCTTGGAGGATACACATGATGGGGAAATACAAAACCACATTTACTGTACTTTTCCTCTTACATAGTATTAGCACCTGACTTCTGGCTGTTTTCTATGTAACACATGTCGTCTTTTGCACACAGCATTTCCCACAAACAGTGCCTTTAGGCATTGAGATGAAGTATATATACGTACAAATTTTCATAAAAACAATATAAGGTCTATTTTTTGTTACAAAACAAATATTTAAGTCTAAAAACCACTTAAGCTTTTTTCACTTGCTGGGAAGATTATCGGGCTATGCTCCCAAGACAAGACAAGTGACTGACGACACCCCTACCTGTCTGATCAGCACAATGATCCCTGAATTTATAGTCTCGCATGAAAAATTAGGCCATATGCCATTTTGTTTGCATTTAAAATAGTTTGAATGAGTAATATTCAACTAGAGTTGTAATTGAAACTCTAAACCTTGGGACTGGATGACTAACTATGGGTAGATAATGTAATAACGTGAACAAGGATATACAGTACTGTTTAGGTTACCAGCATGCGTGAAAGAATATTATACTATACAGCTCAGTCTACAAAACTCAGTTATAGATAACTTGCTGTCATTTCTAAGCCTTATGAAAGACTATATCAATAACTGTTTGACACTTCTTGAAAGAAACTTAATAAATAATAGGAATGCTGTTGAAAGCCGTAGACTGCCGTAACCGCAGGAAGGTTGAGAAGTGCATGAAGCAGATTATTGTAGGGTCTTGGTCTCTGTCCACACTCTTGATTTCTAGATTATTCTATATATATGTCTTCAATTGGATATGCAGTCTCAATAAATTTAGTGTAAAACCTCTCAAAAGCCCTCCTGGAACAAATAATATACACATTTTTATAAATTTTGCCTTTTAGAATTATGTCTTAGAAAATTATTAGTATAGCACCAAATCAAAATTTATGTTGCACAAGTTGTAATTGAACAACATTACAAAATTCCTATTGATTCCTGAAAACATTCAATGCTATAGAAGAGAGCTTGTTACTTGATAGGAACTTCACTTACATGCGATATCTGTTCATTTACCTCTTAAAACCTAAAATTTAGTTTCTTTCTTAAAATTAAGTGAAACTCAAAAAAAGATTTGTTAAAAATAAGCCATTGTTCAATAGTGCAAGACTTTTCAACATGCTACCAAAAACACCCTTTAGGCATGTGACTCTGAAGAAGGCTACACAACGGTTGGATCACAAATACGAAATGCAACTTAGAAGAATTTGCTAATTTAGGCAGTTGTATTTTCATTAAACTACGTTCGTTCTATGTGAACTGAGCCTAACATACTCAACCGCTATAGAATAGATATTTACATATAATCAAACCTTGTACATTTTAGAAACTGTGTGATTAGTGCAATGATTCAAATAACTCTTTTTTTGCCTTTTAAACTAATTCAAATGGTTCAATGGAGAACCATATTTGTATATAATATATTTTTATTATTTTATTTTGTTGTTTTGTGAATCTGGAGACACCAAAACAAAATTCAGTCCTGGGTCTGTCTTAGTATGAAGCATAAGGTATAGCCCGATTTCCAACAGGAAATTCTCTAATTACATTTTATATAAAATTACAAATATCATATTCAATTTCTTGAATATCCATACAAAACTCTATCAATTACTGTTAAGTTGTATTTATTTAGATTCACAATTGATAATAGTTTGCGAGAAGAGAAATGTATCCAACTCATTCTCCCGACCACCACACTTTACATTTGCTATTCCTCACCCTATAGACTCGGCGACAGGTCTCGTTGACTCACAGCCTAGGAATACGTGGCAGGCGAACCTGTGAAGTTGAGGGTGCTTGGTGATGAAGCCCAGATACCTGTGGTCCGTTGGGTGGAACGCACAGAACGACACGTTCTTCAGAGAGTAGAAGTAGTCGTGACATGGCACATTAGAACTCTGCCAACATATCAATCTCTTTATAACTCTCGTGTATTGAATTTAAATCTTTTAATATATATATACCATCAGCTGTATGATTACGGTATTATCTAATTTTGTTTTGCTTTTGATGTTGGATGGTTGTTGTCTTTTCAAACTACGTAACACTTGAATAAAACTTAGTATAAAAACTTTCTCAATTATTTTGACCTATACAATATAACACCAATGATTTTCTAGATAACTTTTATCATATTATATGATACTGAATGTTTTCAAGTACGGTACCCAACTAAAAAGCAACTGGTAATTAAAAAAATTATGAGTGGAAAAAAATTCTGGGAGATGATTGCCTTCTTGTAGATGTAGGGCCTACTCAAAAAGTATTTCTTCAAATTCTTCATAATTTTCACTATAGTTTCTTTTATACACCAGCCTTTTTCTGTAGTTCTCAAGGCTTTTGTGTTTCCCAATACCAACAGCTTTGTTTGTTATTGATGTAACCATCTAAATAGAGGTGTGCCTCATCTGACATCATTAGCAAAACATCATCATTGAAGTAAAAAATGTCGAGCATCGTTTCACAAAAGTGTCTGTGCTGCTTAAAATCAAGTATATAGAGAGCTTTATGAGATCATAATTTTGTAAGAGTGAAATAAAATGCCGTAGAATGCAGTGTAATGAGTGTCTGCTAGTAAGATGTAGACTTTGAAGTACTACCGATCTTACATTATCATATTAATATCAATATTTATATATATACTGTATATTCATTTCAATGTTTTGTACGGTATCTGCCATGCATGGATGCCTAGTAGATTTACCACTTATAACAGAACTTGTCTGAGATGCAGTCACTCAATTTTATATTGATTTGCACAATTATAATCAAAAAAAGATATCATGAAGATATAAAAATTACAGAGAAATTACAATTATAGTAATCACAGAGTTGTATGTTATATCATGAATCCCTTTCTTCATTAGTTGGTTATCCCATCAGCTTCTGGAGGAGCTTCACATCTCATGAGTGAAGTCTAGACCTGGTGGACATAACACTTTGTAATATGTGTGCCCAAGGAATAACATTATAGTGCAACAAGACATGCACATTCATGTTGTCCACCGTTACTTGACACCCTGTACCATGTTATAGGCCCGTGACGTTACCTTTTTGCTCTTGTCGACCATCCGCAAGCCCTGGTCGGACACCTCCAATATACAGGAGTGTGGCTTGTGCTTGGTGGCCAATATCTTCCTGACGGCCTGACACAGCACTGAGTTGCCCTTGTGACAGACTGTTTCCACAGAGCCCAAGTATCCCAACAGAAACCTTTCCCTCTTCACTCTCGGTGTCTCCTCAAAGTCGTTCAACTCCATGTCCACAGCGTAAGCTGACGGGAAAATCCCTTGCCGACCCGTTCTAAGATTAACACCTGAAAAAATTTCATAAAGTAACAAAAGAAAATTTAGTGTGCATCACATGGAATGGTTTTCGTATTTATACTAATCATGCATAAATTATTTTAGAGGAGGGTTGTAGAAGGTATTAAATAATAATAAATAACTCTGTGGCATTAAATTCCTTTACACCTGCCAGCGACAAATTTTGCTGTACGATCTAGTGCAATGAATAGCATGAGGTCTGTCTAGCACAGGTTGGAAGAACACCTTCACCATGTTAGTTCTAGCTTTCTAGACCAAAATTTGCTCGCAGTTTCCAAATTGTCTCAAAAGGCTACGTGAGGCACAATTTTATTATCAATTTCCATAGGTAGAAAGCTGTTAATACAACATTAAATAAATCAAATTCACTCCATTGGTTGTTTGAGTGATATGAAAAAACTCATTTTATTAGCTTCCTCTTTCCATTTAGAATTCAATTTGATTTTATTTTCAACCCCCCCCTCCCTCTGATCCACTTCCATATTTCACAAATACATTTTACTATGAACAGCACCTCATAGTAAATCCAACTCTGCCTATCCAAATCCCCTGCCCCCTATACCCCCTGCTGGCATTTTTATCTTTTATCCTCACCCCTTTCTCAAAATTCCTTTTCATATCCGACTCCCTCCTCAGTCTTCACCCCTTTCATTTCCCTTATCAAACCACTTCACCTCTCTCCCAACCCCCCTCAGGTGTACTCACCCTCACACCACAAGTCGTCCGCCTCTTTCTGCACGTATATCGGGTCTCCTACTTCCACCTCCATCTCGTCCCTGTGTCGTGGGATGAACTTGTACAGTCCTCGATGTGTCGGTTCCAGCAGCTCCAGCTGGGTGTGGGTGAACGACAGACCCGCCGAACTGACATCACACGAATTTCAAATCAAAAAGTAAGAAGAAAAAGACATATATGTATATGAAAGGGTGATTGATAACTACTGAATAGTCATTTACCCCCACTAATGAGGGGTGTTCTGTTTATACAGACACAATAAAATGTGTTGGACAGAAAAATTAAAAGCATTTGTTATAGGTTACAAATACCATTTAGCTTCCCAACGTGTGCACATCTGATCAAAGATTTACTGACATTGTTTAATTCAGTTTACTGAACTAAATTTTAACTAATAAAAAATATTTGGAAATATGTCATTGAAGAATTTCATAGGATCCCCACCTGGAAGGGGAGCCAGGAGTATCGGAGTCCGTGGGTGCGATGGTGGGCTGGGGTGACGAAGACTTGGCTCCATCTGGGCTGTGAGCCGTGGAGTGGCCTGAATCCACGTCCGTGCTCTGGAACCTATGGTAACCAGTTCTCATTATGAGCAATTTTTTAATATAGGAAAAAACTTCAGCTTTTGAGCGAATTTCCCATAGGGAAGAAGCTATTACCGTAGGTCTCATGGCGAGACTTAAGCTCGGGACCATGTTATTTTTTCTTCTTTAGGTGCCCAGAGACCAAAAACAATATTCGTTAAAATTTTTATACATATATATTATATGTATAATATAATATGTGTGTGTCTGTGAACACAATAACTCTCGTAAACATGGTCCGATCGAGACCAAATTTGGTAAAAACGTGTATTACCACAATAGCTCGGAGGAGTAATCCAGACATATCGGTCAATCGGAAGGGGTAGTTTGGGGGGGTTTTGTACCCCAAAAATGGGTTTTTGGCATTTTTCCCATGTAATTTTAAAAAATTTAAAATGTTATCTTTCACTATTAGAATCAGCTTAAAAAACTGCACAATTAAGTTTCTTAAAGTTTTTCTCTATCTCCAACGGTTACCGAGATATTAAAAAATCTAAACACAGTACGTTGTATTTTGGGGCTCCAATGTTAATCTTATGGAGGATAAGAATAAATTAATATTTCCCATATCAATCAATGTTTTTAGATTAAACTTGGTATTTACCTTCATGTTGTTGATACCCATCCGTTTATGCTTAAAAATCATAGTTTATGTGTTTATCATGGCAGCAAACCTGCATACTCTTTTCCCATGTTAATCATATAGGGAATAGGCAAACTCCTTTATTTATGGACAGATGTTGATGAAAGTTGGTGTAAATGTTAAAATAAAAATTATTTATGGTAAAAATGCCTACTTTCAGTGTTCCTCACAGCAGCAAACCTGCACACTCTTTCCAATGTCAATCTTATGGAGAATAGACTAATAATTCTCATGTTTATGGACAGATTTTATAAAACTTTTCATATATTATTATTATTATATTATTGATTTGGAAATTCGCTGAGTACGCAGGTCTGCTGCGACGGGGGTATTTTTAAATAAGATCTGTGTTGCATTGTATCTAAAGTACAAACATCAGTACAAATAATTATACAAATATTAGTATATATCCAATATTATACTCTTTCAGTATGGTAGGTAATGTTTTAAACCACATATTTGCTTACTTACTAGAAGAAAGTTCATAACAGTGCTCAAATGATATTCCTATGCGATGTTAGAAAAAAGTTTTATCTTCTTTGTTAAAAAAGGTATTTTTATTTTGATTCAAAATTTTGAATAACATTTACTGTCTATAAAAGTGTACCTGTCGGAATCAGGACTGTCAGCATCCCGCAGGTAGCCGTGACACTTGAGCAGTAGTAAAGACCGTGGCGGGTTGACAGACAGGTGTAACGACAACGCATCTCCCAGTTCCTCAGCCAAAGTTAGCACTGAAGCTGTTGCAGTTATTCAAAATTAATTATGGTATAGTCCTAACATCATGGTTCGTTTGAAGTTAATCATGCTAGAACCTGTACATTTAAACAAAAAATTTGCATTCCCTCATTTTCCCCCTATATCTCATAATAGGAGTTGTGCAATTAACTCCTTTCCTTTGTGCTGGTTTCCCTCTATATAATTTTGAAATGCTTGAAAAGCTTGTAATGTCGGAATCAAGTGTGAATTATAGCTAGAAACTACCTAAGAGCTACAAAATTACATAATTAGTTTCTTATTGGCTGCTACAACATTAACCCCTATAACTAAAATTATAGGAATGCCTACTAATGTGTGTTGTTGCTACTGTATTATTATGGTCAAATAATGTAGCCTTTTAACAGTAGAAATTTCAATTATTTCTTGAACACACGTTCGAAAAATTCAATTCAACTTTTGATGTTCTATATTTAAAAGAAGTTTTCTCTCATGGACATATCTACCTTTGTTCATTTCATTGGGCTATTAATTAATGATTCTGTCAAATTGGGTCAATTTTTTATAAAAGGTGTATATGACTATTGTAGATTATGCTTTATAGGCAATCTTATGATGAAACTCACGAACATTTTTTGTTTTTTGGAATTTCAGGCAGCTTTCTCCTCCTGCGCTCCCCAGAGGGTCTATCAGGCCACGCTACACGGATGTCCCGGGGTGGATCATTGTGGACATGAAACTGTGGTCTGCAACATAACAAAGTTTTTACACTATATTTGTGATTATAATTTTAGTGCTATGAAAGAGCAGACATTGGTAGAACTTTTAGGATCTACGGTATAAATGTCAAATAGAAATACTTACACTTTATACATTTACTTTTATACTTTTAACTGAAATGTCGACCTACCCAGGTAGGTATTTTAAGCCAAGTACGAATGAGGAATGAATGTAGGATGATTGTGGCGCGATCTTGAAGTCTTGTTACTGACTTAGACTGACATGTTCCTTAGACATAACTGTTAAATAATAGCCCAACTAATGGACCTACAGTTTAACGTGGAATCCGAACCACGGCCTCTGAACTACGAATTGGTCTTATTAAGAGGATGGTCTTTGGGGAATTACATAGTATTCAATAGTCACCATCCCAGTCGGTGGCGACGTCCTATAATCCAGGATTTAGATAATAATATATTTACAGAATTTTTGAAAATTCTGTAAATATATAAAATAATATTCTAGTACTGGACGTCTCAAGCCTAATATGTAAGTTAATGTTATATACATCTTTATATGTATATATATATATATATATATATATATATATATACTATATAAAGCAAACTATTACAGCAATTAAATCATGGATTTTACATTTTTTCAATGTATGAACCTAAATTTCCTCCACTTGTACGTTGAACACTCACTCTACTACATCCTGATTAGTTTATTACAAATCCACAGGTCGTCATTAGATACACCAAAATAATGGTCAAAATATTGGTATGTGTTTGTCTATCCTCAGCTGTCCTTGTATTTTGTTGTTTCTCCGTGTTATTTTGGGCATGTCATGCTTTGAACTTAGTTACCCATCCTGTTTCTAAGCTTGAATGGATCTTGACTACTCCACTTTTGACAATAACCATGATACAAGCTCCTTGGTGTTGGTTGGACTTGAATGTTACATCTTTCTCTCTCTCCTTGAGCAAAGGCAATGTCTTCTCTTGCCTTTCAGATTCATTCAAATCCCTTCTATGCTGACGCCCATGTCACTGGGTGAGGAATGGTCCTATCACGGTAGAGGGTCGCTTCTCCCGCGGAATGTACTACCATTGATTATGAATAGAAGTTCTTCTATTCATAATTCTTCATAATTCTAGTTCTTCTAGCATCTATGGTACTACCCTAGGCCCTCTGCGTTATCACGCTGTGACTTGGGCGTCACACTTCCACTGCTGTACTATAAATTACAACCATAGTTAGTCTCAGGCCAGCTTAGCAAGATTAAACGAAAGACTAATAATTTAAATAAATATATAAAAACAGAGATTGGAATTTGTCACTACAATTACATAAACAACAAAAAACAACAGAAACATAGGCCTAGTAAACATTTCAAAACTAATAAACAAATAACAAAAATAGGAAATTCTTTCAGTAGTGTAGCAAAAATATACTGACAAATGTAGATAAGTACGAAAGTGGTTTTTACTTGGGAGATTCCTGGTCAATGTCAGTTCTGTGCTCGTACCCGTGGTCCTCTTCTGCCAGCTCGGGCTCCGCCGGGCTGGCCTTGGAAGACCCTGGAGACTCCTCCTCCAGTCCTACATCGTGGACCAACCTGAGGGTCAAAAATAACTTATTGTATTAGTGTAAAAATGTACTGGCCAAAATTTAGCTCCCATTACTTCTATAACATACTTACATTTACTCCCAAACGGAACTAGTTTAAACAGGTCTCAAACCGTAGTGTAGATTTTAAACACAAGACGCGTTGGAAAAGTTCAACTAAATGTTAAGTAAAGAGATGGTCGATGTGTTGAACCATAAAGTGGTTATCGAGAAAATTACATATGATTCAAATTGTTTATTCAAATTTCCTGAAAAATAATTACCACCCAATTGTAAACGGTAATTATTAACAATTAATTATCTTTTTGTGATGGAAAAATAAAATATGTAACTGTGCAATTTCCTAGATAATTACTTTACCTCTAACTTGACACCACAACCACCTTTTTCGACTATGCTGTGGTCAGTACAGCTTTCAAAAAGTTACCAATTAAAAATTAGCATTTTCAGGGAGAATTTACAATTATTCTCTAGATCCTTGATTGGATAAATGTGGCAAAACATTTGTTGAACGCCGCAAACTGCATCCAAAAAGCATAACCCAATCAGAAATGGCTGAGGGTTAAAGAAAACACGTAGGCGTACTGTTACAAAACAGTAAAGCTACTACAGGTAAATTCCAGTTTCCGTGGGTTTTCCTGGCCTAGTTTTCCCTTTTTCATCTCTATATATAAAATTGAATGTATGTCTGTCTGTATGTATGTATGAATGTATGTCCTTTATGCGTTGCCAAACTACTCATCCGATTGCCATGAAATTTTAGGAAGTTGCTCTACATGTATCCGAGAAGGTTTTAGTGAAAAAATATTTTCAAAACCCCCATAAGTTTCCATTTTATGGCGTTTTAAATTTCTAATGTTAACCTTATGGAGAGTAAGTTTGTTTACAAAAAGTCTACAATGAAAACATTTGATTTCTTAGCTACAGCTGATTGGTTTACTTTCCATTAGCTTTACTATCCAATGCCATCTGAATCATTCATTAATGAAAAACTATGAAGTAAATGTGTACTGTAAAAAATGAACAGCTTTATTCGCCACGTTAATAGTTTACGGTTTGGGGGATTATGTATTTATACTTTTATTTTCTGTCTGATTAAAATCACGTGTTTATATGATAATTAAAATGTTTATATTATTACGTTTATCATAATAATCAGCTGTTGTATATCTTTCCTATAAAAACCGTATTGCACTTAGTTTTGGTTTGGATTGGATTTGAAAATTGTGAATTAATTCACTCAGATTTATTTGTTTTATGGGAATGTTATTAATATGTCATATCGTTTCAATATTGTTATTCACTATGCCGCGACCTAGAATATATATAACTTTTCACAATGAAACCGTAATGCTATTCGACTTCAGAACATAGCCAATCTTAAAGTTAGCACATATTTACTGTAACGCGCTACGAAGTTCGCCGGGTTAGCTAGTTATTACATAAAAGAGAAGTTCAAACTTTTGTATCTACAAGTTTAAAAAGGGCGTTTCCATACTTTTTAAACACACACTGTAGTATCTTACTTCTGCTCCGCTTCTACATTTTACAAGATTTACGTTTTCTTACAGAAGCTGTTTTCACTATTCAGTGAATCATATTAGAGGATTAGTAGCAGTTATGCCTATTTAATATGTAAACTAACAATAAGAGAGACAAAGTTAAATTAATTGTTAGAATTTGATGGGGGGGAACCCCCCCCCACGGTATTGCCAAGCTTTTTTGAATGAAGTTTGTTTTGAGTGGGTGATGTGGCCTTACGCTGTATACCAGATTTAATGGAAAACCAATAAGGAAGATATTGGTTTTTAATCAGACAACGTACTGCGTTTAATCATGTACAGTTGGTTTAACTTTTCTCTGGAGCGTTTAGTCGTATACAAATAAATTAAACAAATAATTTGTTTAGTTTTTAAGCTGGTCTCAATGGTGGTAATCAAAATTATACCTAACTTTGAAAATAACATTTTTTACTTTTAAATACCCATAACTTTTAAGCATTCATGTTTTGAGAAGTGCAGGAGGTACCATTGTGTTTATCTAAAACAGGACTATAAATCATGTAATTTTCATCTAAATCGTTAGAGTCGTTTTTAGAAATTTTTATTTTCCGTGTTTTGGGTGTTTTAGGGGTGAAATACCCTTAAAAATAAAAGTGTCCGAGATATCGTTTTACCTACATACCGAATTTCATGAAAATCGGACCAATAGACTGGTGTCTTAGCTTCTTCACATCCCAAACACACACACACACACACACACACACACACACACACGGACAGACACACAGGCAGAACTCACTCTAAAAACCACCATCAAGTCAGGGGGCAGTTATTACAAAAAAGAGAAGTTCAAACTGTTGTATCTACAAGTTTAAAAAGGGCGTTTCCATACTTTTTAAACACACACTGTAGTATTTTACTTCTGCTCCGCTTCTACATTTTACAAGATTTACGTTTTCTTACAGAAGCTGTTTTCACTATTCAGTGAATCATATTAGAGAATTAGTAGCAGTTATGCCTATTTAACATGTAAACTAACAATAAGAGAGACAAAGTTAAATTAATTGTTAGAATTTGATGAGGGGAACCCCCCCCCCACGGTATTGCCAAGCTTTTTTGAACGAAGTTTGTTTTGAGTGGGTGATGTGGCCTTACGCGCTGTATACCAGATTTAATGGAAAACCAATAAGGAAGATATTGGTTTTTAATCAGACAACGTACTGCGTTTAATCATGTACAGTTGGTTTAACTTTTCTCTGGAGCGTTTAGTCGTATACAAATAAATTAAACAAATAATTTGTTTAGTTTTTAAGCTGGTCTCAATGGTGGTAATCAAAATTATACCTAACTTTGAAAATAACATTTTTTACTTTTAAATACCCATAACTTTTAAGCATTCATGTTTTGAGAAGTGCAGGAGGTACCATTGTGTTTATCTAAAACAGGACTATAAATCATGTAATTTTCATCTAAATCGTTAGAGTCGTTTTTAGAAATTTTTATTTTCCGTGTTTTGGGTGTTTTAGGGGTGAAATACCCTTAAAAATAAAAGTGTCCGAGATATCGTTTTACCTACATACCGAATTTCATGAAAATCGGACCAATAGACTGGTGTCTTAGCTTCTTCACATCCCAAACACACACACACACACACACACACACACACACACACCACACACACACACACACACACACGGACAGACACACAGGCAGAACTCACTCTAAAAACCACCATCAAGTCAGGGGGCACTAAAATGGATATATCCACCAGCAACTCAAATTCGAAAATTCTGACGAAAACAATACTTTTTTCTCATACTATCGTATAGGGGAGAAAGTAAAAACAATGAAACAGGAAATAGAGAAGACTGGCCTATTCATTAAAACTTTCGACGTGCTTTAACTTATAACAAGCCTCGTGATTGTCTTAGATGGTACGATTGCGTGGAAGGTACGATTAAAATTTCAATTTAAAGTCTCGAGGAGGTGGCGGAAAGCCATTTACAGGCATTTTATTATCACGTGAGTCAGAGCATCATTTCACTGAAGCATCACGTGATGACAAAGACAGTATAGGTTTTCTCGTTTTCTGATGAGGAATCTTCTGAGCTGTTTCCACGTGAGTCGAACCACGATAATTATCTATGTATTATAAAGAAGAGGTGGTTTCTGTATGTTTGTTTGTGGGTTTGTTTTGGCAAGTAAATGCAAAAAATACTGAACCGACCGGTTTGAAATTTTACAGAAAGGTAGATCTTACACTCATGCAACACATAGGCATATTAGTTCCCTTAAAATCCCCTCGGGCTACGCCCCATGAACGTCCTAAATTTCAATGTTTACATTTTCAAAGAATGAAAACATAAAATTACTTGAATGTCAACAGCTGTGAACACTAAAATTTGACAGTTCAGGAAGAAGAAGAAAGAGCTGCCGTGATCGTCCTAGGTTTCAATGTTTACATTTTCTAATGACAATATCCGTTTGCACTATATTTTGACAGTTCGGGAAGAAGAAGAAATAAAGTTGATTTTTCAGATAAACAGCTGGATCTAAATTATTGAATTATTTGAAATAATGGAATGGTAGATTTTAAGTTTTTTTCCGACGACTGTCTCTATTACATTAATCCTTATCCTCTCCCAATATTTGACAGATGTTACTTTGAAATGTTGTAGACACTCGTGTTTTGTCATTTTGTAAACAATGAAGAATTAATTAACAATAACTTAAATGTATCAGTAGAACCTACACGTTTCAGCCTTTTTAACCCGTGCGAAGAACGGGTAATTTGGCTAGTTGAGAATAATTTTTAGTAAAACATATGTTATTAGAATGGAAAACCTCCACAGCCTATATTTTTAAGAAAAATTATAAATAAAATTTTGAAAATCAGTGTGCCTTATAACGTTCAGGAATGTTTGTTGTTTTATAATAAGGTTAGAAAGTAGAATGATTATCATGATTTTCTACTTAGACTACTAGCTGATCCGGCGAACTTCGTAACGCCTGTCTGTAAATACATGTTAACTTTAAGGTTGGCCATGTTCTGAAGTCGAGTAGCATTACGGCTTCATTGTAAAAGGTTATATGTTCTGGGTTGTGGCATAGTGAATAACAATACTGAAACGATAAGACATATTAATAACATTCCCATAAAACAAATAAATCTGAGTGGATTAATTCACAATTTTCAAATCCAATCCAAACTCAAACCAAACCTTATTGTAATACGGCTCTTATAGGAAAGATATACAACAGCTGATTATTTTAATAAACGTAATATGTATATATATGAACATTGTAATTATTTTTATGTGGCCAACATATAAATAACATACGTGACTTTTAATCAGACAGAAAATAAAAATATAAATTTACATAATCCCCCAAAACCGTAAACTATTAACGTGGCGAATAAAGCTGTTCATTTTGTACAGCACATATTTACTTCGTGGTTAAGTTTTACATTAATGAATGATTCAGATGGCATTGGATAGTAAAGCATATTGCTAATGGAAAGTAAACCAATCAGCTGTAGCCTAGAAATCAAATGTTTTCATTGTAGATAATTTTTAAACAAACTTACTCTCCATAAGGTTAACATTAGAAAGTTAAAACGCCATAAAATAGAAACTTACGGAGTTTACGAAAATATTTTTTCACTAAAACCTTCCCGGACACATATAGAGCAACTTCATAAAATTTTATGGCGATCGGATAAGTACATAGTTTGGCAACGCATTAAGGACATACATACACGTATTCAATTTTACATATAGAGACTACGATGAGGTACAGGACAATAATTTAATCTGCTATATGTTTATTGTATGTGGCGTTGTCCTCGACACCCAGGCCTGGGGAACGTCCCGCACCTAGCAGGTCAAGGTCAACTCGTCGAATGTCACTGTTCGATTATGGTGCCTAACGATAAGATGCAATACAAATTTACTTACGTGTACGAATGAACCGGTGCCTTGAAATGTTGGGGAAGCGTTTCAAAATAGTTCCTGAACTCTTCGAACTCGGAGTCGGCCATTTTGCCGAACCGCTGAGGATGCGCGGGAATATTGATCCGGGGAAGTCGTGAGTCGTGTGTCTCTTACTGAACGGTTCTCATCCGAACTGGGTCAGCCTGGCAAACGAATCAGCTGGTCACAATCGCCCATATACATCTTATATCCAGCGGCGGTTCGTTGTTCAAGATGTGTTGTGGCGTAGAGTTTATCAGAGTTGCCTAAAGAGGTCAGGGCAACATTAGGTTAGGTTAAGCAAAGGTTGGGAGGGTAGGGAGGAGTTTTTAGAACTTACAATTTACATTTTGTGGGTAGAGGTTTTATGTATTTCCGTACTCCATGTAGCTTTCAATGTCATAAAAAAATTTTGCACCGAAAACGTACTCAATTTCCTTTTAAAAAGCTAAGTTTTTTAATGTTTCTTATAGAACTTGGCAACGCCTGAAAAAGCTTTTTGCCAATGCAGTCCGGTTTCTTTTCAACATCGAGAGTTCGTGAAATTTTTGAAAAAAATGTGTCTTGAATCTAGGTTTGTACCTGTGATTTCTCTCTTCTGGAATTTTATTTTCTTTTTAAATTAACATCAAGCATTCAAGAATGAAAAGGCAATGAACTGTTAAAATGTTCAACTGTTTGAAAGCTTCTTCGCAGTGCGCTCGGAAGTGTAGTTGGGTCATTGCTCTAATTGGTTAATTTGCCATAAAAAGATTTGATTTAAAAGTCATTTGTTGGAGCCCTAAAGGAATGTTGAATAATCAATGTGTTTAAAAAGCGAGAAAAAAACATTTCCAAATGTCTATTTTCAAATTTACTGACTTGTCTCACTATAAGTCCTTTAGTTTACCTTCCACTTTCCTACATGCTCCTTCCATGTTGTGCATTCGTCCAGTTTTACTTTAGGATTTTTGTTTTTGTAAAAATTGTAGTATCGTCAGCAAATTGAAATACATTTTCAGCACAAATTGTTTCACCAATGTCATTTATATATTCAATGAAAAGGACTGGGCCTAATATTGAACCTCGTAATAATGAACCTCTGGGTACTACCGTTTGGATTAAATTTATTTAATTTTGTTTTGTATTGAACTTCAGTCATTTGCTCTTTATCAGTCAAGTATGACTGAAGCAATGTTGGTGCAAGGACTGATCTAACAAACCCTATTTTTTAGTTTAGAAATTAGCAGTGGGATATCAACGAAGTCGAAGGCTTTGGACAGGTCGGCGAAACACCCACTTACTGACTCACCCTCCTCAACCGCGTCCAAGCATCGACTGATAAAATCTATTAAGGCTAATTTTGTTGATGTATACTTAAAGAGTCTGCAGTACTTCTGCCATCTTGGATTTTTAGTCCCGTAACGTAAAAGTGACTAGCAGTACCTAAGCCCGTCCTTTGTGCGAACTGCGAATGTACAAACATATTGTACATATTGGTGCATATTGTTCTGGCCAACTATTGACCGGAAATCATAAACTAATAAACAAAGAGAAAACAAAAAATACCCAGCTGATAACTTAACTTAACTGTGATAACTTTAAATTAGAAAATTTCTGTTTATATAGTAGGGTCTAGGAACAAATTTGTTATACGTTAAGGTAACAGTTTAGAATAGTGTAATTTTATAAAATAGGTTTAAACTCAATTGAAAAAGTAAAGTATTATTTAACAGAATCCGTTGGTAAAACAAAATACCGGTACGTGTAACATTGTTCTAACTATGAAAAAATCTGGAATGTATAAGATGGATTTATATACCTAAATACTATCTAATATATAAAATTATTACCAAAAGATTAGTTTTTATGTAGTTAAATTTTTATTAGACATTGTATATAAATAGTAATTTTTCATGAAACCCCATTTTAAGTACCATTTTCAATTGGGAAAATTGTTAATGGTTTTTAGACGTAGGCCTACATACGCATAATGAAAATTGTGATTTTATATACTTTTGGTAGTTTTGGACTACGTACGGTCAACTTTTGGTTGCAGTACAGTTATAGGGCAAACTCGGGTATTTAAATAACTTAGATAATAAAAAGAGAAAAGGGATCGTGCATTAGCTCGATTGTTGAAACTGTGACTGCAATTTTATGAACACATTGCGATAATTAGAGACCAATTAACTATCAACACTCCTTCATATACAATTTATAGTTTGTGCGTTTGCATTTGCCAACAATGAAGGTAAGTCTTTCTTCTGTAGGATACAAATAATTTTTCATTCGTATTCAATTGAATCTCCACACATACTCCAAACTTACTCTCAGGATGGACCGTCCACCATAGGTGACATCCGGTCACCACGTACACTAAAAGGTCTATGGCCAGTAATTATGTGACAAATCGTTTTTGTGATAAATTTTTTTGTTTAAAATAATAAGGTCGTCCTAGTCTTAAAGGACGACCTTATTAATAAAGGCCGTAAAAGAATAAAGGTCGTCTTAGTCCCTGACTCAACACTGTCCGATTACATAAACATGTTCAACTATGTTTTTATATAACTATTTTCCTGTATTTGAACAATAAAGAGATATAAATACTGTAAATCGTTACCCTGCTGTAACGATCAAACTATAACGATATCCGGTGGTGTAAAGAACATTACATAATCTCAGTTAAAAAATAAAACAATATAGCACTGATATGGTTTTTATATTTATATAGCACTGATATGGTTTTTATATTTCGGATACAACAATAGCACTCCGTCTAGGCTCAGCAAGTAGAACCCCGGTGCAGGTAGCTGCAGCAATGATGCAACGATAACACTCCGTCTAGGCTTAGCGAGTAGAATCCCGGTGCAGGTAGCTGCAGCAATGATAGAACAATAACACTCCGTCTAGGCTTAGCGAGTAGACCCCGGTGCAGGTAGCTGCAGCAATGATGCAACGATAGCACTCCGACGTGGCTCAGCGAGTAGAGCCCTGGTGCAGGTAGGTGTAGCAATGTTACAATGATAACACTCCGTCGTGGCTCAGCGAGTAGAGCCCCAGTGCAGGTAGGTGTAGCAATGTTACAACGATAGCACTCCGTCTAGGCTCAGCAAGTAGAACCACGGTGCAGGTAGCTGCAGCAATGATGCAACGATAACACTCCGTCTAGGCTCAGCGAGTAGAGCCCTGGTGCAGGTAGGTGTAGCAATGTTACAACGAAAGCACTCCGGCGTGGCTCAGCGAGTAGAGCCCCAGTGCAGGTAGGTGTAGCAATGTTACAACGATAGCACTCCGGCGTGGCTCAGCGAGTAGAGCCCCAGTGCAGGTAGGTGTAGCAATGTTACAACGATAGCACTCCGGCGTGGCTCAGCGAGTAGAGCCCCAGTGCAGGTAGGTGTAGCAATGTTACAACGAAAGCACTCCGGCGTGGCTCAGCGAGTAGAACCCCAGTGCAGGTAGGTGTAGCAATGTTACAACGAAAGCACTCCGGCGTGGCTCAGCGAGTAGAGCCCCAGTGCAGGTAGGTGTAGCAATGTTACAACGATAGCACTCCGGCGTGGCTCAGCGAGTAGAGCCCCAGTGCAGGTAGGTGTAGCAATGTTACAACGATAGCACTCCGGCGTGGCTCAGCGAGTAGAGCCCTGGTGCAGGTAGGTGTAGCAATGTTACAACGATAACACTCCGGCGTGGCTCAGCGAGTAGAGCCCTGGTGCAGGTAGGTGTAGCAATGTTACAACGATAACACTCCGGCGTGGCTCAGCGAGTAGAGCCCCAGTGCAGGTAGGTGTAGCAATGTTACAACGATAACACTCCGGCGTGGCTCAGCGAGTAGAGCCCCAGTGCAGGTAGGTGTAGCAATGTTACAACGATAACACTCCGGCGTGGCTCAGCGAGTAGAGCCCCAGTGCAGGTAGGTGTAGCAATGTTACAACGATAACACTCCGGCGTGGCTCAGCGAGTAGAGCCCCATGCAGGTAGGTGTAGCAAAGTTACAAAATCACTCCGGTGGCTCAGCGAGTAGAGCCCAGTGCAGGTATTAGCAATGACAACGATACACTCCGCGTGGCTCAGCGAGTAGAGCCCCAGTGCAGGTATTAGCAATGTTACAACGATAACACTTGGCTCAGCGAGTAGAGCCCAGTGCAGTAGGTGTAGCAATGTTACAAATAAATTTTGTGGCTTGAGTATAAATAGTAGGCATAAGAAAAATTTGTTTCTGTGATGTGCAGGTAAAAAAATGACAACGATAACAGTCGTGGCTCAGCGAGTAGATAGTTTCTGCATATGTAAATTTACAAATCACCTTTTAAAACACATGATTAGAAAAACAAACCACATAAATAGGATATGTTTTGTAGATTATTAAATGTGAAAAACAAGCTAAAGGTACCATAGTGTTCATTGGAGTCATGGCTACTAAATTACATGTTTTAAAACATTGTCTGTGGTTCCCTGCTGGCTCAAAAGACCTAAAAGAAAATTTTGTCTGTGGGGCCAATAGTTGGCTCATGCTCCTCAGAGTACAATATACTCGTATGTGTGGACCGTGCAGTTCACACAGGTATCATGAATGAAAATACAGTGAAACATGCCAGACGATGTGTTATAAAACCAAGCAAACTTGCTTACAGTCTCTGATTGTCAAATATAATATATTTGCAAAGCTGGGAATAATTATATAACTGCATAGTATGATAACTGCAGTATATATTGTTTTTTAGCGAATTCAGCGAATGTATATATGTATACATATCTGTGTCTGCTAACACGATAACTCTAGTAATAAATGTCATACTGACAAAATTTGTAATTTTAAAAAAGACAATCTGTAATAAAACTATCATGTTTACAATAATTCTAAATATCTTAAAAATTTATGTTAAATGGATGAATCGGTAATATACCAAGCTTTTTTGAGCTGGTTTTGTTGGGTGATTTGACCTTACGCTTCATACCAAGTTTCATGGAAAACGGTGGAAAGTAAGGAAGAAATTGATTTTTTTACATTTTCCATAAGAATAACATTGGGCGCTGTCAGACAACGTACTGCGTTTATCGTGGACAGTAAATTTAACTTTTCTCTGGAACCGTTAGTCGTAGACAAATAATTCAAAATACTAATTTGTTTAGTTTTTTAAGCTGGTTTCAATGGTACCAGTCAAGTTATACTTTACTTTTATTGTTTTCGCTGAAAATTTAAAAATTTGATTTTTTTACATTTAAAAGCCCATAACTTTTGAACCGTCATTTTTACAGACATGCGGGTGGTGTCAAATTATTTAGTACTCTGTGCACTATAAACTATCAAATTTTAATCAAAATCGTTAGAGCCGTTTTTGAGAAATTTGGATTTTTCACGTTTTTTAAGGGGTGAACTACCCTTAAAAATCAAAATTCAAAAAAATGAAAAAAACGCTGGAGATAGTGAATATATATACATGCCAAATTTCATCTAAATCGGACCAACGGGGTAGGCTGTGGCACTGTACACATAAACACACACACACACACACACACACGGACCCCACTTTTTTGGATTCAGGGGACCCCAAAACGGATATATCCACCCTCAACTCAAATTCGAAAATTTTGACGAAAACAATACTTTCTCCATATACTATGTATAAGGGGAGAAAGTAAAAATGGTCCGATCGAGACCAAATTTTGTAAAGACGTGTATTCCTACAAATGCTCCGACGAGCTCATAAACTAGACATATCGGTCAATAGGAACGGGTAGTTTGGGGGGTTTTGTACCCCAAAATGGGGTTTTTTGCGTTTTTCACATGTAATTTTTAAAAATTTCTAATTTTATATTTCACCCTTGGAATTGGCTTAAAAACTACACAATTAAATTCCTTTAAGTTTTTCTCAAGAAATATTTAAGCTACAGAAACCAAACTTTGCACACATATTTATTGGTTTAAGAGAAAATATTTACAAAGTATCATTAAATTTTCTTTTATATTTTCAAAATGGCGGCGGTTAAAAATATTTAAATTAAAATAACAAAAAAACCATTAACTTTATAAAATGTTTACAAGATACAAAAAAGTTTGGAATTTTCATTTCAAATCGAACAGTACTTTGGTGAACGAAATCCGTCTACGAATAACCGAGAAAATTCACTTTTAATGTTAGAATACAGGGCCCACGCGCCACCGCGGAGCGGCCGTGGCTAAAAAGCGGAGTTTAGCTGGCACAACGCGGCTTCACATGTAATTTTTAAAAATTTCTAATTTTATATTTCACCATTGGAATCAGCTTAAAAAACTACACAATTAAGTTCCTTAAAGTTTTTCTCTATGTCCAACGGTTACCGAGATATTAAAAAATCTAAACACAGTACATTGTATTGTGGGGATCCAATGTTAATCTTATGGAGGATAGGGAAAAATTAATATTTCCCATGTTAATCAATTTTTTTTATGAAACTTGATATTTAGTTTCATGTGGTTAAGATCTATCTTTTTATGCTTAAAAATCATAGTTTATGTGTTTATCATGGCAGCAAACCTGCATATTCTTTCCATATTAATCTTATAGGGAATAGGCAAACTCCTTTATTTATGGACAGATGTTGATGAAACTTGGCTAAAATTGGCTATAATTGGCTAAAATAAAAATTATTTATGGTAGAAATGACTACTTTCATTGTTCCGCACAGCAGCTAATCTGCACACTCTTTCCCATGTTAATCTTTTGGAGAATAGGCAAATAATTCTCATGTTTATGGACAGATTTTTATAAAACTTGTCATATTTTATTATTATTATTATTATATTATTGATTTGGAAATTAGCTGAGTACGCAGATCTGCTGCGGGGGTATTAATTTATACGAAACCTTCGTTATGATTACAGGTGCTATGTATTGTTATGCTTCTGTTGACACTGGGGGCCGGTGAACGCGAGGAACCGATGGAAGATTGTTTCAGCAACATGAGCTATGACATATACAAGAAAAAAACGGAGTGTGACGGTTACTATGTTGCGGAACAATATGCAGGAGAAGGCGCAGAAGAGGCCCAAGAAAAGATGAACAAGCGTTATCACGACTGTATGCAAGTAGTGGACAGTCTAGTTGTTCCATATCTCGCAGCAAAAGCAGATCACGCAAAGAAAACAATACGAAATTGGCTGGCAGACACGTCAGAGAATGTTTCTATAAACAAAGAAGTAAAATTCGATGATAATTACGGCTACACCGTAAGGATAAAGGGACCCAGATATGCTCAAACTTATGTTCAAGTGCCAGAAGAGTACAATCCAGGTTACAAGCCCCCTGAAAGGAGACCCTTGAGGCTAACACCACTGAGAAAATACAGTGAGTCCGAACCACCTAGAAGAAATGTGTTTAGGAAACCTCTAGCTGCTGTGAAGGCTGTATTTGCTCGTATAAGAAAGGTGTTCACTTGGTTTAAAAATTTGTTTTGGAAGTAATTACCCTCTTTAGTGTGTGAAAATTACAATTTATCCAACTTGGTTGGACATTAAGAAGTACACTATTGCAAAAGACCCATTTCCTCTCCTTATCAGCTGTTTAATGACATTTATCAAACTCCCGACTATGTTAAAAACTTATCATATCGTTCTTTTACTCACAGTAAAACTTCGATTATGGACTATACAATGGCAAAAATATGAATAAATAATAAAATACGAATGGATATGGTTATTTTCTTGTGTTTTCATTTTCCATTTCTTTCAACGTTTTAGTTTTTAGAGGTAATCGAGTAGCCTTGTTTAAGACCCGAACATTGACCTTTTTTAAAATTAAGCATATATAACTGTTTCTGCTTGTAGTTTTAGTTCTCTACAACATATTGAACTTCTTTTGGATCAAAAACGTGCATATACATTACATTTTGAATGTTATATTATGCAGTTAGTATCAAAACCGTTGCCTAGGCAATTCACTTCAGTTTTGGATTACGACTAACTTCACTGACTGACAGTGAGCTGCTGGGACGGTGGTGACGTCATGTAATCCAGCTACTTGGAGGTCACGAATTGTGGATAGTTGTGAGAATTGTTGGGCGTAATGTCCTCTTGTGTGGATTAACCTCCTCATTAAAGAACTAAGTGTTTGGTGGGATAAACTAAAGTGTTCTTTAATTTATCCCACCAACTCATCGAGGAAGCACAACCCGGTTCAAAATGTGAGTAACGTGAAGTTGGACAAGACTTATAATAATGTTTTTGAAAAAAAGATTCTCTGAAAAATATAAAGTTTCAAATACAACTAAAATGTCTAATGTATATTTGACTGGGACGGTTGCGACATCCTATAATCCAGCTACTTGGAGGTCACGAATTGTGGATAGTTGTGAGAATTGTTGGGCGTAGTGTCCTCTTGTGGATTAACCTCCTCATTAAAGAACTAAGTATTTTGTGGGATAAACTAAAGAACACTTTAGTTTATCCCACCAACTCATCGAGGAAGCACAACCCGGTTCAAAATGTGAGTAACGTGAAGTTGGACAAGACTTATAATAATGTTTTTGAAAAAAAGATTCTCTGAAAAATATAAAGTTATTCAAATACAACTAAAATGTCTAATGTATATTTGACTGGGACGGTTGCGACATCCTATAATCCAGCTACTTGGAGGTCACGAATTGTGGATAGTTGTGAGAATTGTTGGGCGTAATGTCCTCTTGTGTGGATTAACCTCCTCATTAAAGAACTAAGTGTTTGGTGGGATAAACTAAAGTGTTCTTTAATTTATCCCACCAACTCATCGAGGAAGCACAACCCGGTTCAAAATGTGAGTAACGTGAAGTTGGACAAGACTTATAATAATGTTTTTGAAAAAAAGATTCTCTGAAAAATATAAAGTTATTCAAATACAACTAAATTGTCTAATGTATATTTGAAAAACGGGTTGCGACTGGATTATCAGACTTAAACGTCACGACTCACGGTTCAGAACATCCTATAATTACTTGGAGTCACGAATTGTGGATAGTTGTGAGAATTGTTGGGCGTAATGTCCTCTTGTGTGGATTAACCTCCTCATTAAAGAACTAAGTGTTTGGTGGGATAAACTAAAGTGTTCTTTAATTTATCCCACCAACTCATCGAGGAAGCACAACCCGGTTCAAAATGTGAGTAACGTGAAGTTGGACAAGACTTATAATAATGTTTTTGAAAAAAAGATTCTCTGAAAAATATAAAGTTATTCAAATACAACTAAAATGTCTAATGTATATTTGACTGGGACGGTTGCGACATCCTATAATCCAGCTACTTGGAGGTCACGAACTGTGGATAGTTGTGAGAATTGTTGGGCGTAATGTCCTCTTGTGTGGATTAACCTCCTCATTAAAGAACTAAGTGTAGTCATAAAAAAAGTGTTCTTTAATTTATCCCACCAACTCATCGAGAAGCACAATTCAAAATGTGAGTAACGTGAAGTTGGACAAGACTTATAATAATGTTTTTTTGAAAAAAAAGATCTCTGAAAATAGTTATTCAAAAACAACAAATGTCTATATTTGCTGGGACGGTGGACATTATAATTCTTACACGAATGTGGAAAGTTTTTAAATGTTGGGTAATGTCCTTTGTGTGGAAATTTAAAGAACTAATATTTAACAAATTTTTTTAATTTATACAATGAACCAAAGTCTGGATACTAAGTTGGATTATTATAATGTTTTTGAAAAAAAGATCTCTTATAGTATTAAATACAACATGTTATGTATATTTGACTGGGACGGTTGCGACATCCTATAATCCAGCTACTTGGAGGTCACGAACTGTGGATAGTTGTAAGAGATGATCGGTGGGAGTAGTGTATGTTCTCTTGTGTTTTAATTAAGTCAATACGTTCAGTTTCACTCAAAAAATAGTAGTTTTCAATCTCCTCATAGCCAATCAACAGATTAGGAGGAGGTATGTTCATAAATTTTTTTTTCTCTGTTGAGTTTGAATATGCAAAAAATGTGTTTTTGATGAGTATAATTTAAGTGAGTGTTCAGAAAAATATTGTGTCAATTGATTTGCAGTTTGGAATTAATATATTTCCAATTAAAGAGGTTTTTTTGTAAAAAATGTAATATCATTGGCAAATTGAAATAAATTTAAACACGATTTTTTTCACCAATGTCATCTATATATACAATGATAATGACTGAGCCTAATATTGAACCTCGTGGAACTCTGGATACTACCGTTTGGATTGGATTTATTTAATTTTGTTTTGTATTGAATATCAGTCATTTGCTTTCTATCAGTCAAGTATGACTGAAGCAATGTTAGGACTGATCCAACAAACCTGACTGGGACGGTGGTGGTGTTATCCAGCTACTTGGAGGTCACGAATTGTGGATAGTTGTGAGAGATGGTCGGTGGATGTGGTGTTCTCTTGTGTGGATTAACGTCTTCACTATTGAATACTACGTTAATCCACAAAGCCTATCCTCATAATTAGACCAATTCGTAATTCAGAGGCTGTGGTTCAGATTCCACGTTTAATTGTAGGTCCATTAGTTGCCATCGGCTGTTGGGCTACTAATTAACAGTCCTGTATAAGGAACCTGTCAGCCTTAGTCAGTAACAAGATTACAAGATCGCGCCACAATCATCCTACACTCAATCCTCATTTATACTTGGCTTAAGATACCTACATTGTAGTATGGTTGCCATTTCTATGATCTAATCTGATCTAAAAAACCCCTGTTTTTTAGTTTAGAATTTAGCAGTGGGTTATCCACGAAGTCGAAGGCATTGTTAAGTCAGCGAAACACCCACTTACTGACTCACCCTCCTTAACCGCGTCCAAGCATCGACTGATAAAATCTATTAAGGCTAATTTTGTTGACTTTTGTTGATGTATACTTAAAGAGTCTGCAGTACTTCTGCCATCTTGGATTTTTAGTCCCGTAACGTAAAAGTAACTAGCAGTACCTAAGCCCGTCCTTTGTGCGAATACACATAACATACCATGTTGGTTGTTGTGACCAAATATTGACCGGAAATCCTAGATAAATAACCAAAGAGTAAACAAAAAAATACTCAGCTGAATTATTATGTGATACCTTTAAATTAGAAAATTACTTACACAGTAGGGTTTAGTAACACGTTTGTTATATGTTAGGGTAACATTTTAGAATAGTATAATTATGAAAAAGGTTTAAACTCAGTTACAAATAGTAATAAAGTATTTTTAACAGAATCCGTTGGTAAAACAAAATACCGTTACGTGTACAATCACAGTAACATTATTCTAACTATAAAAAATCTGGAATGTATAATATGGATTTATATACCATATACGATATCAAGTCTAGTATAAATTTTTACTAAGATTAAGTACTATTTAAAAATTGGGGAAAATGTTTAATGGTTTTTACACGTACATATGCATAATGAAATTTGTGATTTTTTATGTACATTATACTTGGTCAACTTTTAGTTGCAGTACAGCTATACTGCAAATTCGGGTATCTAAATAACTATATAATCTGAGAGGAATCATTCACATTGTACGAAGAGAAAAGGGATCGAACAGGAGCTCGATTGTTGAAACTGTGACTTCAATTTTATGAACACATTGCGATAATTAGGGACCAATCAACTATAAACACTCCGGTATATACAGATTTCATTTGCAAACAATGAAGGTAAGTCTTTATTCTGAAGGCTAAAAAAAGTTTTCAATCAATTTCAATTTCAATCAATTGAATCTCCATACATTTAAACTGAGTATATGGAGATATATATTTTATATATTGCATCAATCAAAATTCATGCATTGTTTTACTTTGCTTAAAATCACAAGCTTTTCGTTATATTTTCCTTATCCATATTACACTTGAGGCTAATTTGATGTTTCAAAATCATCTATGTTCGTAATTTTACTGCTTAAGGCGATATATTTCCAAAATTACTTTTATTGGACGTATACCAGTACATCCCTCAAAGTTAATTTCCCCGTAATTGCAAGTTTGTTTTTCTTCTTATTTATTTCTTTGTGTTACTGTATTTGAACCCACCGCCATTTTGTTTTGCATGAAACTTTTGCGGGTTTGCGGAATTGATTTAAGTTTGCCCAATGCCCAGGCCTTCAATTATTTGATCTACATATCAACCTTTGCTTACTTTCAACTTCTCAACTTACTCCCCGCATGGACCGTCCTCCATTGGTGACATCCGATCACCGCGTACAATAAAAGGTCTATGACCAGGACTTATGTGCCAAATTGTTTTGTGATAAATGTTTTTGTTTTAAAATTATAAGGTCGTCTTAAGTCTTAACTGTCGCCCTGACTCACAACACTGCCCGATTACATAAACATGTTCTACTAGTTTGTATATTTTCTATTTTCCTTTATTAGAACAATAAACGATATAAATACTGTTTATAAAATACGAAATGGATACACCATATAGCACCACACTCCGCGCATCATAGACATTCTCTGTTTGTTTATCCTCTGTGAACTCAAGTGGGTTTAGTCCAGTGACGTCACCGTCAGTAATTTTGCTTACACTTGTGTAAAATTAAATGTGCCCGAGTTTGAGATGGGCGGTAACAACAAACCATAACGATACCCTGGTGGTGTGTCAAGAAGAATGCTAATCTCAGTACAATAAAACATAACCTTTCCCTCATGTGAGATTCTGTTGCTTGCTTACAGTCTCTGCTTGTCGTATGTAATATATTTTCAAAGCTGGGAATAATTATTTGATGATAACTGCAGTAAATATTGTTTCTTAACTTATACGAAACCTTCGTTATGATTACAGGTGCTATGTATTGTTTTGCTTCTCGTGACACTGGGAGCCGGTACACGCGATGAACCTAAGGCAAATTGTTTCAGCAGTGTGACAAATACTTTGTTGAGGAATAATATGCAGGAGTAGGCGCAGAAGAGGCAGAGGCAGAAAAGATGGACAGGCGTTATCATGACTGTATGCAGGAAGTAGAATTTCTAGTTATTGATTATCTCACTGCAAAAGCAACGCACGAAGGGAAAACAATACAAGATTGGCTGTCAGACAAGTCAAAGAATGTTTCTTTAAACAAAGAAGTTGAGTACGATAAGGACCGCGGATACACCATAAGGGTAATAGGACCCAAATTTGTTCAAACTTATGTTAAATAGCCAAAAATGTACAAACCAGGTTACGTGCCTCCTAGATCCTTGAGGCTTTAGCCACGGGAAGTATTCAGTGAGCCTGAATCACCGAAGAGAAATGTGTTTAGGAAACCTCTAGATGCTGCTGGTGTAAAAAAAACTGTTCACTTGGTTTACAAAATTGTTTTGGAAGTAATTACCCTCTTCAGTGGGTGAAAATTACAATTTATCCAACTTGGTTGGATATCTTCTATAATATTATAAAGAAGAGGTGGTGTCTGTATGTTTGTTTGTGGGTTTGTGTGTTTGTGTGTTTGTGGGTTTGTGGGTTTGTTGTGGCAAGTGAATGCGAAAAATACTGAACCGACCGGTTTGAAATTTTACACAAAGGTAGATCTTAAACTCATGCAACACATAGGCATACTCATTTCCTTAAAATCCTCTCGGGCTACGCCCTGTGAACGTCCTAAGTTTCAATGTTTACATTTTTAGAGAATGAAAACATAAAATTACTTGAATGTCAACAGCTGTGAATACTAAAATTTGACAGTTCGAGAAGAAGGAGAAGAAGAAGAAAGAGCTGCCGTGACCGTCCTAGGTTTCAATGTTTACATTTTCTAATGACAACATCCGTTTGCACTATATTTTGACAGTTCGGGAAGAAGAAGAAATAAAGTTGATTTTTCAGATAAACTGCTGGATCGAAATTAGTGAATTATTTGAAATAGCGGAATGGTAGATTTTAAGTTTTTTCCGACGACTGTCTCTATTACATTAATCCTTATCCTCTCCCAATATTTGACATATGTTACTTTGAAATGTTGTAGACACTCCTGTTTTGTCATTTTGTCAACAATGAAGAATTAATTAACAATACCTTAAATGTATCAGTAGAGCCTACACCTTTTAGCCTTTTTAGCCCGTGCGAAGAACGGGTACTTTGGCTAGTTAAGAAGTAAACTTTTGCAAAAGTTCCATTTCCTCTCCGTATCAGCTGTTTAATTTCATTTATCAAACGCTCGACTATGTTAAAAACTTCACATATCATTTTTTTAAACTCGTATTAAAATAACGATTATGGACTATACATCGGCAAAAATGTGAATAAATAATAAAATACGATCGAATATGGTTATTTTCTTGCGTTTTCGTTTTACATTTTTTCAACATTTTAGTTTTTAGAGGTATTTGAGTCGCCTTAATACCCGATCATTGACCTTTTTTTAATTAAGCTGATAATTATTTCTAATAATATTTTTAGTGCTCTACAATATATTGAACTCCTTTTTGATCAAAAACGTGCAAATACATTACATTTTTAATATTAAAATATAGGGTTAGAATCAAAACTGGACACGTGAAAAATCTGTCTTTCAACCAATCAGAGTGCTAGTAGCAGGCTCCCGTTGTCATGGTAAGGTCTGTTTACCTATATTCTTAAGCCTTCAGATTGCAGACTGTATCTATCTGTGACGATCTTTGGATGAACTGTGGCGCTTTTACATGATTTCGCTTATAATATTACTTTACTTTTAATTAGTTATATCATGGAATAAAGTATTGAACTTCACTAGCGAATGCTAGAAAAATAATACCCCCGTCGCAGCAGATCTGCGTACTCAGCGAATTTCCAAATCAATAATATAATAATAATAATAAAATATGACAAGTTTTATAAAAATCTGTCCATAAACATGAGAATTATTTGCCTATTCTCCATAAGATTAACATGGGAAACCAAGTTTCATCAACATCTGTCCATAAATAAAGGAGTTTGCCTATTCCCTAGATTAATATGGGAAAAGAGTATGCAGGTTTGCTGCCATGATAAACACATAAACTATGATTTTTAAGCATAAAAGGATAGATCTCAACCACATGAAGCTAAATATCAAGTTTCATCAAAAAATATTGATTAATATGGGAAATATTAATTTTCCCTATCCTCCTTAACATTAACATTGGAGCCCCACAATACAACGTACTGTGTTTAGATTTTTTAATATCTTGGTAACCGTTGGAGATAGAGAAAAACTTTAAGGATCTTAATTGTGTAGTTTTTTAAGCTGATTCCAATGGTGAAATATAAAATTAGAAATTTTTAAAAATTGCATGTGAAAAACGCATTTGGGGTACAAAATTCCCCCAAACTACCCGTTCCCATTGACCGATATGTCTGGTTTACGAACTCGTCCGAGCATTTGTAGGAATACACGTCTCTACCAAATTTGGTCTCGATCGGACCATTTTTACGAGAGATGTCGTGCTAACAAACACATATATATGAAAATGGCATTATTACCCGAAACATGTGGAAGGAATAAAAATGCGAATTTCCCATAGGGAAGAAGCTACTGTAGGTCTCATGGTAAGACTTAAGCCCGGGCCATGTTATTTTTTCGTAAAAAAAATAACATGATTAAGGGCTTAAGTTACCATGAGACCTACGGTAGCTTCTTCCCTATGGGAAATTCGCTAATATCACCCTGACTGACGAATGATTGAAACTATACTGATCCAAAAATAATACCTGATGGTATTTCCCCCAGCGAAAATATTTATATTATATTTACTTCACTGTTGAAATGGGTTAGTTTGATCATGAATAAATCTAAAGGAAAAACATTCGTGAAGGACTAGTTGGAGGTAATGAGTTGGACTACGACTGCGAATGTTTGATGAATCAAGAACCTAAAGAAGAAGAACCTTGAGGTTTTGCCATCCTGTACTAAAACTATTAGTGAGATCAAATATTTTTAACTACTGTATATTAAATGTACGATTAGTAAGGATTACAAAGGTAAGACCATCCTATAGCTTACAACAGTAGTAACGTTGCAACCGTGAGTTACTATAGACTGCTATATAGTTGAATTACATAATTCAAAATTATGGGTTTTAAGATTAATTTTGCATAGAATAATTTTGTTATGGGTTGATAATTTAAAGTTTTTGTTGATTGTCCATGATAATTTTCTACAATTTTAGTTTATATTCAGGCGTTTATTTCAGGTTTGAAATTTACGTGTAAGTTTTTTTTTATCTAAACTACCTAGGCAATTCACTTCAGTTATGAAATACGACTAACTTCACTGACATTGAGCGACTTGACTGGGACGGTGGCGACGTCCTTTAATCCAGCTATATGGAGGTCACGAATTGTGGATAGTTTATGAGCAATGATCGGTGGGCGTAGTGTTCTCTTGTGTAGATTAATATCCGCACTAAAGAACTAACTGGTTGAAAAATATAGTTATTCAAAGATACACGTTCAACTAAAATGTATAATGTATATTTGACTGGAACGGTGGCGACGTCCTGTAAATCCAGCTACTTGAAGGTCACGAATTGTTGATAGTTGTAAGAGATGGTCGGTGGGTGTAGTTTTCTCTTGTGTGGATTAACGTCCACACTATTGAATACTACGTTAATACGTCAATTTTATGTTAAACTGTAGTTCCCTTAGTTGCCATCGGCTGTTGGGCTATTAATTAATTAATAGTCCTGTCTAAGGAATATGTCAGCCTCAGTACAAGATCGCGCCCCAATCATCCTACACTCTTTTCTCATTTATACTTGGCTTAAAATACCTACCTGGGTAGGTTGCCATTTTAATAAATTGATCTAATCTACGAACATTGTTCAAGGAAGCAGCAGGACACATACCGGCCTTTAGGGTAAATCAAATGTAACATAGGATCGAAACGAGCGACCTTATTATTTAAATTTCTTAACCAAATTGTAACTCCATAATATACCGGTAACCAAACTGTACTCAGACCTGACAATGACATTGGACTGTCTACGTGTACCTTGGTTAGACTATGATAGAATGGCTGTCACATAAATATTAAATATTTGGGTGTTTCAAAGAGGTAAAATAGGAAATTAAGTTTCATAATGTTTATGGATATATTTTATTAAAATAAAAAGCAAAAATAGTAATTCTCTTGCCTAGGTAAGTGGTTCCTAAATAAAAGGTAAAATATATTTTGATTTCAGACGTGGCAGCCTGTACAATGAGCACAGAGCAGAACAGACGACTTAACTAAACATAAGCAGGAGAAAGAAAAAAACAGAAACTTGATTTAGGTAGAGACTGCAAGTAGGCAGAGATTGTGCAAAATTATAATATTAGTGCAAGAGCAAGTAAATTCAGGTTAATAATTCATCTATCCGCCATTGTTTGGAAACTATAATACAGATATATTTTCATTCATTTTTATTAATATGTCAGACTGGGAAACTGTTACTATTTTACGCAAGAAAGCTCCCAAGGCATCTCATCTTAAAAGTGAACAGGTAAAGGTTTTTAACTTTTAGTAGTTTTAACGCTTAGAAAATTACTTAGAAATTATTTAGTTATAGTATTAGTAAAAAAATTTAATGTTAGAAGACCATGTGTTATACTGAGTCAAATTTCATCATTACACTACATCATACCATTTTGCATCACTCTATAGAGTGGCTCTTTTACAGATTTTTAAGAAAGTTGATTAGCAAATACACATAAAACATTCGTTGGTCCTTTACTAAATACTTACTTCTTGGAACGTGCATCCAGTTTCAAGTGATACGGCCTACTGACCATTGGGTGTCTCTCATACACAAGTCTGGCCAGGAATCTTCAATATAGGTTGGAATCTTCACCAGGTCATATCAGTGAGGAATCGTCCAAGGGAAAGATCAGGTTTCAGTCTCTTCATCAGTTCATTGCTTACATCCAAGTGTCTTGTGCAGTGTAGAAGAATGTTTTAATGGGTTTCTTCCTTAACTAGACAAGACATGCTTGGCATGGGGGCGACTCATCCAGTTGAAAACGTAAGAGGTAGAACACAGTAAATGTGCCGTGTTTTAGCCCTTGAAGAAAATTATGAAACTGGTCTTTACATATTGTGTAGGATTTTGTACAAGTCTGTTTTGTTAGGTCCTTTGACGAGACAGTAGAGGTGATGGCCAGTTGTTTCATCATTCCACCTCCCCACCCATTGGGGACTAAGTATTCTATGGGATATGGCTTATGGTCTTCTAGAGGGAACAGAGTGCAAGTTGGTAGCTGCTTTTGCAACCTTATCTGATTTTTCATTACCAAGCAGCCTGCCATGACCTGGTTTCCATTGAAAACAGATATATTTTTCTGAGGCTCTGTTCAGGAGGTGTAAAATCTCTTTGAGTTCAGTAATAGTAACTTGAACGCTTGAACTGCATGAGGAGTTGCAGTGCACTTTCAGAGTATCTAAGGATAGTCTACATATTTTTCTGTTCTCAAGAGATAAGCAATGGACAACCACCGCATTAATGGCAAGGAGCTCTGCATCTCTACTGAAGCATGAGTGCTGGAATCAAGAAGATCTGACTACAATGATCCACAAAATAACCAGCTCTGGACTTCAGTTCAATGGGATCCAAGGATCCATCTGTGTAGATTTTGTAGTGGTCATGATATCTTGACAGTTTTTTTAGCCGTTTGTTGGCCCTTTACATTAAAATAGTTTTTTAATAAGAACTTGTATTTTACTGAGACAAATAATGTCATAGGGTTGCAAATATCTTATCAGCCTACTTACATAAATTTGTCTTAATAAATGCCTTTCCTAGGCCAAGCCATAACAACTTGATACATAATTTATTATGATTTTAATAAAGTCTCGGTAGCTCAGTGATGCTCACCTTGTAATTGATCACTTATTCAAATCTGTACCTGATTTCCATTTGCAATTAAGGCTATTATTTAGGCTAATAATTAGTTTAACAGTAGGTTGACATTAAGTGTAGTGAACCTTTTATAGTTTGACTCCCAATAATTCACGACTTTGTTAAAGACCTACTTCGACACAGGCTAAAACTACCCCTCCACACTCATACTGTTCACATCAATGTACACACTATTAGTGGCCGCCATGACAACTTGGACTGGTTTCTTTGGGTTAATGTTCACAGTGTGGTAACCTAAAAATTCAGTAATTCAAACAAAAGTGCACTCCTAGAATAATTAATAAGAAATCGTATGCAGAAAAACATTTTTAACATTATTAGTGAATTTCCCATTAGGAAGAAGAAGCATAGGTGGCATGGCCAGACTCATTTGAAATACTGTGGTAAAACGTAGTATACATTAACTAGGTTACTGACCTTATTCATCCAAACATATCTTGTTATTATGCGGCTATGCACATTTTGAAGTCTAAAACTTCATCTTCAGATCATGGCGATAGATAAAAAATATCTATCGCCACTAAAAAAATATCTAATATCTAAAAAATATCTATGGTCAGGTCTTTGCCGGCTAGCTCATGATCGAAAATAGGCCTAGTAAACTTTAAATATGTGTAGTCTTTTGTGAATTTTATGTTATTGTTTTTTTTAAATAATTTGACTCGTCTCTATGACAAAAATTTGATATAATCCATAGCCTGAAGATGTTTTTGACTCTGAAATGTGAATAGTCACATAATATAGCAAGAAATACTTGGACGGATAAGGTCAGTAACTTAGTTAATTCTTAAACAACAGTTCAGGAGGCAATAATAAAATTAAAAAAAACTTAGTATATAGCTTTTTCTAATTAAGCTCTACACCTGTATGTTTAAAAATCTAAACTATCGTTCCTTGTTGCAGCAAACCTACTTAGGCTCTATTAATTACCATGTTATTCCTATGAAGAGTAATCAAATTGATATAGCTTTCTTATTTAACCGAGGTATGACTAAACTTACTTTGAACCATAATTAGGGCCCATTGATTCCTATATCAATGAAAATTTACTTCGTTTGCACGTCTGTTGCTACAGGAGTACCTAATCAAAGTTTTTCAACTAAATTATGACATTTAGAAACCATTGCCACCTTGGGGATCTCAAGATTGTATGAAAAGAATATAGAGAGTCTTTCACATACAATTTACAGTACACTACATAGTACGTATACATTATGTGCAACCTTGGAGCATGATACCAGACATCTTGCCAATTTACACAATTGTGCTGGGATCAAAACTAGTACAGAACAAATTTTAGTGACCGATCCGGCAGCCAGACAGTCTGGTACACTGATGGCTCTAAAACAAAATCATTTAGCCTATTTATTTACCTGTCAAACATACAGGACAAGCCCAATTACAATTTGACAGTTCAGATAAATTATAAAGATATATTTATGTTTATGTGATGCACTGCATTTGCCCATTAAGAAATAAAATTACTAAAAAGAACTAACTAACTGAGCCTTGTTCCTCTGGCCATAAAAAACCATCGTAGTAGTTTAAAATCATACAAAGAATCTTAACTTAATTCTACGAAACAAAAAAACAATATATATTCCAACAAAGGAAAATTGATCATTTTCACTGAATAATTAACATCAAAATAATATTTTTGAATTTAATCTCACTTGTATTAAAAATTTCTAAAACTATATAATTTAAATGAGCACAATCTAACTATTCATTATAAAATTGCATCATCCGGTGCAAAAGAGATCTCGCATGGGTCAACATTCGCGCTTAGGGAACAAATACCTAGTTCTGCTATTGAAAGCCGGAACACGAAATGACAAGCTCAGTAACAATTCCAGGTCACCCAACATTCCATTGATCAATTTAAAAAGAACCATCACATTGATGAATTTCCTTCTTAAACACAGCCGATTGAAGTTAAATAATAACATTAAATCATTGTATGGAACTTGATGTGGATATACACAGTGGCGGCTCGTGAGTGAAATGCTAGGGGGGGCGCAAACCGGGGGTCTTGGGGTTATGGGTTACCCCCCAGGAGAGGGGGGGTCCGGGTGTTCTCTCTGTTCTCTCTGCGGCAAATTTTTGAAAATATGGTGTGTTTTAGTTACTTTTTAAAGCAATCTAGGTATTGAATTTGTGATGCATGTGTTTCGACTTAATTTCGAAAATGGATCGACTTAATTTGGACTCTCAATTGTATGGGTAAATTATATTGAAAAAGCTTTATTTGTTTCGATATTTAAATAAAGACGTAAATATCTAACTTAATGTTTTAGCGCCTTCATTTTTCACGCTGATGTACCTGTAATACACTACTGTTGTTCGTTTTGCAAACATAAGATGTTTTAATCAAAAAATATATTTGCGATGATTACCTCATCTAGACAACAAACACTACTACAATTCACGAGCTTTGTTAATGTAGCTTTGTTTTCTGGGACACAATTAACTTACTGCTAACTGTGTACCAAAACTACACTACTTAGATCAACATAAACATAACCTCTGTTTTACACAACAACAAACAGACAACCGGAGCGCGGCAATCAACTGTCAAATAGCCACAAATGTTACTCTGTGCATGCGCGGACGGCGTCCCAAGACTTCCATAAGAGATAGGCTTAGACGCGTCATAGCACCAGCCACCCCCACCACTACCTCTCTTCATATAAATGCATTGTAATGGATTGGGACGTTCTGGCGAGCGCCCCACGGCTACAAATACGAACTTTTCGCGCTATTTTTGTATATTTTCCCGCTATAATTTCGTTGTATACGACTGTTAAAACATTTTTGTTAGTTGGATCTATAGTTATAACTAAATAAGTATTTAATTATTTTTTCCTTTTTCAAATCTTTGGGGGGGCGGCGTCCGAGAGTCCTTATAGGCGAGCCGCCACTGGATATACATAATAACATTTAAAATACACAAATCTGAGGAATATAGATTGTAGATTTTCAATTAAATCAGAATCAACTTTGAAAATCGGATTTCATACACAAGCAGCAAGCCTAGACCTGACAAAGGCATAATACAAATGGTACAGGGTTGAAATTTGAGTTAAGTGAACACTAATACGAAATAAAAACCCAAGCAAGCTATTAGCTGATGCAACAATATTAATCATATGCTGCTGGAAAGAGAGAGAACTGCTAAAGGTGACACCCAAATCGTTAATCTCATCTACTCTCTTTATTTCAACTCTGATTATACAATAATTAAAAATGATAGGGTTAAGATTTCTCGTAAAAGACAATTTAGACCTATTTACCAGTGGCAAGAACTTTAAATATTAATTTAGTTTTCATTACCATATGATGCAACTATTCTTGCACATGATGAATGGTAACCCCCATGAATTTTGCCACAATTATGGTTTCTTCAGGGAGAAATTCTATTTAGAAATTTATTATACTAGGTACTATTTACATTAAACTATATAAAATCATGAGAGTAGATTTGCATCGGAATTTCTCTAGCACTTCACTGCAGGTCACTGTCATGTCATCCGCCGAGGGTCCCAGACTCTCCTTCACCAATTACAGCAATTATCCATTACACTTAAGCTTCCCTTGGTTTGCTCCTGTTTTTTTATATATTTTTTTATTTTATTGGTATTTTTGGCTCTTGAAATTTTGTAAATCACTATATTTAATGGTACACCAACAAAACTGACAAAGTTGTTTGTCATTTTCTTGGTCTTTGACTTAAATGAAAATACAGGGAGCAGCAAAAATAACTGACGGTTTCCATGTGCCACTAACTTAAATGTTTGTTTACATTTTATACAATATTTTTACTAAAGATGGTAATTAATCAAAAACACATTATAAAGAATGTACCTTAATAAAAAAATAAATGAAACACAAAGTATGAAGGTAGCCTATTAAACTGGCAGATAAATCTGACGGTTTTCATTCACTCACATAACATGAACAGGTACTCCATAAAAATTAACTAACATGAAAGTTGCTATTTGGTTTTGGGTGTCAAAAGATTTCATCATTGGTTCTTTAGTTTTTGAGGAAGGTAATCCGAACAATCACAGTCAACTAGTACCATTCACTGTTAACCTTGTTGAATGTTGGACACAGTCTTCATCCCTTAGCTGCAGAGCAAACATTTCGCTCTTAAAAAAATTAGGTTTCAGCAAATTCAACAATTTAATTTGATTGCAACTGCACTCACATTGCAAATTAAGTTGCCTAATGAATTTTGTGGCTGTGTCAATTCACAGTTAGGTTTTATTTCTTGGCTCGCACATTCCATTGGTTCTTGCAATTTTTTCTTTTGAGGATTTCAAAAATAAAAACACTGAACAAATCACAAATACTTCAATCAGCCACATAATGTTGGGCAAAGTCTCCCATACTCTTAGTGAGAGACTGGAAGAATGTATGGCCAGGAATGGACCTCACTGGAATGATGTATCGTTAACTATGCTACCTTTATGTGGTGTGTGTTTTTAGTTTCTCCCCTTATACATAGTATAGGAGAAAATTGTTTTCGTTAAAATTTGAGTTGAGAGTGGATATACATATCTGTTTTGGGGTCCCCTGAATCCAAAAAAGTGGGTTTAAACATGATGTCTGTTGTGTGTGTGTGTGTGTGTCTGGATGTGTACAGAGCCACAGCTTACCCCGTTGGTCCGATTTAGATGAAATTTGGCATGTATGCATATATTTACTGTATCTCCAGGCGTTTTTTCGTTTTGTTGAATTTTTGATTTTAAGTAGTTCACCCCTAAAAACCCTTAATAAACGTGAAAAGTCAAAATTTCTCAAAAATGGCTTCAACAATTTTATAGTTTATTGTGCACAAAGTACTAAATAATATGGCACCACCCGCATATCTTTAAGAATGACGGTTCAAAAGTTATGGACTTCTAAATGTAAAAAAAATAATTTTTTTAATTTTCTTGCAAAAACATTGAAGGTAAAGTATAATTTAACTATCACCATTGAAACCAGCTTAAAAAACTAAACAAATTGATATTTTGAATTGTTTGTGTATGACTAACAGGTCCAGAGAAAAGTTAATTTTAGTGTCCATGATAAACACAGTACGTTGTCTAAGAGTGCTCAATGTTAATCATATGGAGAATATTAAAAATCAATTTCTCCCTTATTTTCCAACCGTTTTCCATGAAACTTGGTATGAAGCGTAAGGTCAAATTATCCAACAAACCTCACTCAAAAAAAGCTTAGTATTACCGGGTGGGGGGGGTTCTCCCATAAAATTCTAAAAATTAATTTAGCTTCTCTCTTGTTATTTTCAGAAATTGGATGATTATTTTTGAAACAATAAATAGTTTTTAAATCATACTTAGAAACTTTAAAGAATATGATTGTTTATAACAGATTGTCGTTTTTAAATTTACTTAGGGGAGAAAGTATGTGTCTGTCAGTCCATTGATACCTTTTTTTTTAATTTTTTTTTATAAAAGTTAACAGGACAGTGTTTTAATTAGTAGCTTTATCAGGGTCTGTAAAGTTGTTTTAACCTGATAATAATAGTAAAAAGAACTGATAATTTAAAAAATGTGTAAGGTCTAGACCAAAACATGATTAGTGGCTACAAAATAGTTTATACATAATCATAAAATTAGATTATTGAAATGTTGACCATACCACAAGGTAGGTATTTTAAGCCAAGTATGAATGAGGTTTAGTGTATGATGATTGTGGCGCGATCTTTTAGTCTTGTTACCGACTAAGGCTGACATTGTTTCTTAGACAGGACTGTTAATTAATAGCCAGCAGCCAATGGCAACTAAGGGACCTACACCTGGAATATGAACCACTCATAAAAATTGTAACCATGTAATCTATTAAATTGTATGTTAGCACTCATACCTTCCACTAAGTTACCATGACACTGGTTGTTTATTTTATTCAATGGTTAATAATATAAACCACTAAATGCATATAAATACACCGCTAATAACTTATGAGAACAAAATTAGGTTTCATCAATTATATTGTTACATTTTTTTACTAACAATTTCTTCAAACCTGTACCATAGCTTTTCACCTATTTTTTGCAGTTCATGAAACTTATCCAACTGATTTTTCTTTAGTTTAATCATATCAGAGTACATTGTTGGGTCCAAATCCTGGTATATAAATCTTGGCATTGATTTGTTCAAAACTCTCTCAGCTTCGTCAAATGGTGTTTTATCGCTGTGTAATTCTTGTATTAAGTTTTCTAAGCTCTTTATGTAAAAGTCTATTTTTTCTAACATTCTATCCCAACCATATAAGGTGTCTGGGTCATGTATGTCTAGAAATATTTCATCGTCTAATTTCTTGAACTCCTCAGCTTTGTTTAAAAAATCTTTAGCGAGACACACTGTGGCAATAACAACAAGAGTATTGCGAAGAATGCTCATGACAAACTTTATGGGCCATATAGAGCGTTAAAAGTATACAACATTGGAATAAATAACCGATTTAAAGTTTGACGTTGAATAGCTGTAGTTTATCTGAAACTTTGATCAGATCCAATGTCACCTGTTGTGTAATTTTATGTTACACATTATCACTAGTAGAATATCAATAAGAGTGATAATACTATTGGTTTATTATTTTGTTTTGAATAAAGATGTTTATTTGAGTGACACAAATATGAAGTGTGAAATTATGTAGGCCTAATTCTTGAGTAAATAGTAAGTAATTTGAATGCTTAAAATATAGAATTGAATATTGCATAGTTAAATTTGACCTCAAGAATAACATGATAAAAATGAGTGAGAATGAAAAATAATATTTTTAATCAATTGGTGAACTGTTCGATATTGTTTCACTCCTTGTGTATCTAATTTAAAATTTTGCTAATTGTTTACTTGTTGTAAACATCTGTTAATTAAGCTGGGAAAATTAAATTGTTAGATAGGGTTTTTTCTATTTATTTTAACGTTTAACAAAATCTATAACCCCTTTTAATTTTTCTATATGCAGTTTGGTATTAATTTTAGAACTTTGGCATAGACAGTGGTTGAGTAAAAAAGATTTAGCTAACACTAAGCTTGTCTGCGCCACCCTCATGTCTGAATACATTGTATATTTAAGACGAGTATTCTGAGTGTACAATTGTAAATAGTGATCAAGATACGTAATTTGACAAGATTGACATGCCTGACGATGTGAACATGTGGCTACATGTGTGCGCACAACTAAACCAACATAATTTTGTAGAAACAGGTGTTTTTAATGTTTTACAATATCTGAATTGTTTAGAGATATTTAGATTTTAGTTAGCCTAACAGGTTTAATCTGATGATTGTGTTTCAGGCTGTTAATAGAGCTCGCAGGGAGGGTGCACCGGTTGACACACAACAGAAGTGTGAGTACTACAGTATTAGTGTTTAATAAAACTATCACATTTTTTAAACTTTATCAAAATATCATTTAAAATTTATTGTTTCAAAAATAACCATCCTATTTCTTAAACTACGAGGCTTGTTCAGAAGGTAAGTAATGTTTCAGAAATAAACACATAGGCATTTTTTTTAAACTTTTTTACATAAAAGAAGACATCTGATCGAAATTTCTGACAAAAACAATAATTTCTCCGTTTAAAATGTACAAGGGGAGAAAGTAAAAATTAATCTTGAAATTATTTGTCAAAAAATGTGATGATAGACCACTATAAAATGAATAGTTTTGTGCCTTTTGATAACTTATCAAACATTTTACACAGTTTTGGGGAGGGAACCTAGTAAAATTAGGGAAATAAGTGTCACAAGAAAAGATTGGACCATCCAGCAGCATTCAAAAACAAAAGTGGCTCTATGGAATTATTATTTTTGAGTTATTGACGCAGAGTGCCTTGAAGAGTTAAGTTTGTTTAATTTTTCACCATACTTCCATAATTTATTACTCATCAACACTAACTTAGTTTTACTACAGCCAGGAAGAATGTACAAAATTACTTTCTACTCTCTTGTGTTTCTTTATTTTTTAATGTTTTTGTAACAAAACCACAGTGTATATTTGTAAATCAGTACTATTTACACAGAAAATGTTAATACAATTATTACCCTCATACAGGAATTATGTTTCACGTTACATCACAATTTTTAATTAATTGTTGTCATTGGTTACAGGGGGAGGTGGTCAGAATAAGCAGCACGTTGTGACGAAAAACACAGCCAAGCTTGATAGAGAGACTGAGGAACTGAAACACGATAAGGTTCCGTTGGACCTGGGCAAGACAATCCAGCAAGGGCGGCAGGCCAAGGGTTGGAGTCAGAAGGATCTCGCCACCGTAAGTGTCCCGACTCTTGTAACAGCTGTAGTACTGCAAAGTGTATATATGTTTTGGATCTCAACTATTTTTTACTTCCTGTCGCCTGTAATCTAGTATTAAAATCCATTGGAGACAGAGTTTTTACTCAAGTAATTATACCCCTGGGACTGTGTTTTTTCTGATTCACCTAAAAAAATCATAGTAAACACGCAGTAAAGTTACCTTACATTTAACAGTTTTGTTGCAACATATTTATTTTTTATCATCCATTGATATTTTCTACATACTAGTGTGCATTCTCTCTCCCTTCACACATTTTTCCAGTGTATTCAAATAAAAATGATACAAAGAAATTGTTTTATGTTTTACGTTAAAGGGAGAAATTGTTTTGTATAATTGTATTAATTTATCTCTACAGTAAAAACTGTTTGTTTTCAGAGGTGTAATGAAAAACCCCAAGTGATAAATGATTACGAAGCTGGTCGAGGAATACCCAACCAGGCAGTCATCGGGAAGATAGAAAGAGCCCTCGGTGAGTAAATCGCAGTTCAGTCGTGAAACTTAACATCTCCATTTACCACAAACCTTCCCTTTTTCTATAAGTACATTGTTGATCAAAGGAATTGCCAATATAAATTATTATTGGCATCATTCCATTAATTATTATTATCCCATTCAGTGGAACAGTTTATAATATTTTTTACTTTATGTTTGCTTTTTATAATCCGTAGTGTTTTAACTATTATTTATATTAAAAAAAGTATTTTCAATGTGTCAAACTAAAGTAAAAATCATATAATCAATTTAAATGTTTACAAAAAGAAGTAGGACTGGGTGTGTACAACAACCAATCACTGCAGAGAAAATGGCCCACAATTACCACATAATTACACTTTGGACCAAGTGTGTATTCATTCGTGTAAATGAATATACACATCATGTAATATTTATTAAATAAACACTGTATGTTTATACTATCATACAAGTGATTACAATTTAACAATGTTTAACACGTTAAGTGTGAGATCTCGTTTATTGCTAAATTGCGACATTGTGCATGAAGCAAAAACAAGAAAGCATCTTCAAAGCATGGAATGACCGCCATGGAGACGAAGCGCACCAATAATTGTGGCAGAACTCACATCAACGTATTCAGTACCAGGCTGGGCTCACACTGAAGCCTGGTTGAAATCGCTCAAGGACAATATGTTCTGCCCCTCGCAGCGAACGTGTTAATTAGAAACATTTTCTTAAGTAAATTACATTATTTATTCAAAAAAAAAAGCTGTGCTGGAGCGGTGTGTGGTGTAGCGGTCCTTCCCAGGAAGGCCATTATTATATGGGGGGGAGGGCACGGCAACGATTGTGGGGATCAGTCTTTGCTATCGCATAGTGTGTGTCATCCCGAAAGGCTGTATAGTTGTCCGGGTACATGGCACCTGGGTGTCGTTATGGCCTCGACGTCAAAGTTGTCATGCTTCTCAGGAAGGTCATTGTGTGATCAAACACAAGGAATTGTGTACAATGTTTTTAGCCACTTAAAAGAGCAAAAAGCATTACATAAAATGAAGTGTAATTTTGCTAAAGCGACTAGTGGTGCTCCTGGGGTATCTGTTGCATTCATGAAAAGTATTGCAGCCGTAGGCGAACAGTCCTTTTTTAGTAAGGGTTCCCTTTCTTTATCAACCCCAACTGGCGAGTGCAGGTCAAAGAAGAAAAAAATATTTGTGGACGGGTTTACTCACCACATGATACGGAGGAAAATCCTAATATTTTATCTTGTAAAAAAAACACCTCAACTTCATCGAAATTAAAGGCTGTTCTGTAGGAAGAGGGTGTATTGAAATAAATATCTTAGACGGAGATTAAAATTAATTGGATTTAAATGGCTGAAGTCTGAAAATAATAAACAAATCTTAATCAGCTTTTTGTTTGTTGTAAAAACAAATACAGTGGAACGTGGATAATTCGATCTTCTGTAATTCGAAAACTTCCTTAATTTGAAATTTTGCCTTGGTCCCTAGAATTTTATATGAAAACAATGTTAAAATATCCTGGTTAATTCGAATAATTATTTGGATAATTCGAAGTTTTTACAGCATAAATCTATAAAGCGAACAAGTATTTGTGTGCAATTTTCCAGGAAACGTCTGCGTTCATGTTAACACGTCGTCTGTATGATGGCTTCGTCAAAGCGAACCTACAAATCTCTGACGTTGCAAGAATAAATAGCGGCGATCGAGGAGGTAGAGAAGGGATTTGAAAAAGTTTGAAATAGCTAGTTTCGTGATCCCTCCAAACACATTATCGACATTTATCAAAAATTAGGATTTTTAATCAATAATGTCTTCATTAACCTAACTTTTTTAACATACAATGTTAAAACATGATGTTTAATTGTTTATTTCAACCACATGCAAAAACTTTTCTAAATTAAAATTTTTGGATGGTTCGAATTTTTTTCTGGTCCCTTGAGGTTCAAATTATTCGAGTTCTAAGTACAGTGGAACGTGGATAATTCGAACTTCTGTAATTCAAAAACTTCTTTATTTCGAATTTTTGACTTGGTCCCTAGAATTTCATATAAAAACAATGTTAAAATATCCTGGTTAATTTGAATATTTTTTTGGATAGTTCAAAGTTTTTACAGCGTTAATCTATAAAGTGAACAAGTCATTGTGTGCGATTTTCCAGGAAACGACGTTCGGGCTTCCTGTCCGCAGACTATTTTTAGTTAGATCAACGCGCCCACCCCCCGCCAACCCTTCTCATAGCTCTTACACTTGCTGCTGTTCACATGATACCCCTACCCCTCACCACCAGTCCTCTACTGCTCATAAATCACAACATTGACATCTCTAGTCTGTCACTGCACGGCGCAGTTCAGTAGCATCCGTATCATCATCGATGGTGGTTTGTTCCGATATTCGTCGTCTTTGTTTCGTGTTGGCATTTGTGACTTTGTCTGCGTTCATGTTAACACATCGTGTGCGTGTTAACTAGTTCGCTTTGTCAAAGCGAACCTACAAATCTCTGACGTTGCAAGAATAAATAGCGGCAATCAAGGAGGTAGAGAAGGGATTTTTGAAAAAGTATGAAATAGCTAAATTTTCGAGATCCCTCCAAACACAATATCGACATTTAACAAAATTGGGATTTTTAATCAATAATATCTTCATTAACCTAACTATTTTAATATACAATGTTAAAACCTGATGTTTTACTGTTTATTTCAACCGTTTGCAAAAACTTTTCAAATTCAAATTTTTGGATGGTTCAAATTTTTTTCTGGTCCCGTGAGGTTCGAATTATCCAAGTTCTACTGTATATTTTTTGAATCAAAAAGCTAGATACTAGACGCCAGACGGCGTCAGAATGTGTGGGTGGTAGGAGATGTTTTCGAGTGACTCACTTACCACTCTCTAAAAAAAGACAAAGTACAAGTATAAAAATTCGAGTTTCGGCTGCAAGAGCTGTGCACTTCGGCTCGACTACACCACTTTGAGTACCCTATTTTTCTCACTACAACAAGTCTCAATTCAACCACAGTGTAATAAATTCCCTCAAACCATATATGCCAAATGAAATGTTTCAGGAATAAAACTTCGGGGGAAGGATATGGGGAAAGACATACTGCCCAAGGAATCTAAGAAGTGAATTCCTCGGTCCATCTACTGATCTCATCCGGCACATTAACCAAACGTTAGATCATTGGAGCAGACTTCCCCCAGACTAAACAGGACCGACAGGTAGACAGGTGACACAATTTTAGAAAATATCTATTCCCTGCTGTTGAAAATTATGTAATATTCACTGTTGTTTTGTTATTTTTTTACTTCTGATATTTGATAAATAAACTTTATCTAACAACAGTACCAGTTTATGATTTTTGTAAAACACCTGGGCTGTTTCAGGTAAAGCGTGGGACCCAAGAAATGCAAAGGAAAAATATTTGTAATGTTTTGAAATCAAACCTTAGTCTATATAGGCAGTTTTTTTAACGCTGATCTAACGTGAACTTAAAAAAACATGCAAAAAATATATAACATGGATAAAATCTGTATATCTATAATATTATAAAGAAGAGGTGGTTTCTGTATGTTTGTTTGTGGGTTTGTGTGTTTGTGGGTTTGTTGTGGCAAGTGAACGCAAAAAATACTGAACCAAACAGTTTGAAATTTTACACAAAGACAGATCTTAAACTCATGCAACACATAGGCATACTCATTTCCTTAAAATCCTCTCGGGCTACGCCCTGTGAACGTCCTAAGTTTCAATGTTTACATTTTTAGAAAATGAAAACATAAAATTACTTGAATGTCAACAGCTGTGAACACTAAAATTTGACAGTTCGAGAAGCAGAAGACATGGTTTCTGTAAATACCCTGGGATTCAATGTTTACAGTTTTTAATGTCAACATCCGTTTACTTTACATTTTGACAGTTCGGTAAGAAAAAGAAATAAAGTAAATTTTTACACATAAACTGCTGGATCGAAATTAGTGAATTATTAGTTCGAAATAGTGGAATGGTAGATTTTTAATTTTCTCCAGATGCCTGCCTCTATTACTTTAATGCTTATCCTCTCCCAATATTTGACATATGTTACTTTGTCATGTTTAGATATATACTTAGACGCGTGTTTTGTCATTTTGTAAACAATAAAGAATTAATTATCAATAACTTAAATGTATCTGTAGAGCCTACACCTCTCAGCCTTTTTTACCCGTGCGAAGAACGGGTACTTTGGCTAGTATATTATATTACAGATCCGGAAATACACAAAGTATGCTTAAATAATTCAACAGGAAGAAGGTTTTTTAACCTTTTTGTAGAAACCAGAATTGAATTAGGACAGAATTAAAGTTCTCAAAGGTTAATATATCAATATTAACCTAAATAGGTTCAATCCTATGAAGATTTAACATCTATAACTTATGTAGCCCAAACCACCTTAAATTTATGTCATTATAACTATTCATAATTACAGAAAATATTGTTCAAGATTTTATTGAGTCATTTTGCATTTTTATGGTTAGTTCTTCTTTAGTGTAATATGTAACTGATCTACTCTTATCTTTTTCATGTTTTATTGGAATGGGTTTATTTGAAAAACCTTATATTCTTGCACTTAATGTGAAAAATGTGTTGCTTCACTGATAAGATAAACATGAGCTTTCTCCCTTGTGTACTGTCACACATTTTCAGCTTAGTTAGGCAGTACTGCTACAAACATACTAGGAAATATAAAGTGTCATTCTTGTTTTGTGATGTGACGTTTTTTTTACCTAAAAGGAGGTAAGTAGTGTTCTAGATATTGCTGTAAGTAATAGAAAAGTATAGTACAATCACATATAAAAAAATATTAGCCACATGGTACATGGTATAATTTAAAATTCAATGAGATTATAATATGGTAATTTACCACCATAAAGGGTTATTTATGTATAACATAATGTAATAGACTTTATCAGTGTAGTTTCTACAATGTTACTGATTTTCACATTCAACTGTCTTTCCTCAAAAAGGTTTGTTCATCTTGGTTTTTGTATTTTTAGCAAAGAAAAGTAAAAAAAGTGTGTGTAAATTTTATTGATGAACAAATGAAGTGTGAACATTTATGTACCGTGTTGGTTAGCTTCAAAAACTTTCAACATGTGTTGGTGTATAAATTATTAATGGAAGAACTGCTGCAAGTATGCTAATAATAACTGTAATAATAATATTGACTGGGACGGTGGCGACGTCCTGTAATCCAGCTACTTGGAGGTCACGAATTGTGGATAGTTGTGAGAGATGGTCAGTGGATGTGGTGTTCTCTTCTGTGGATTAACATCCGCACTATTGAATACTACGTTAATCCGCAAAGACCATCCTCATAATTAGACCAATTCGTAATTCAGAGGTCGTGGTTCGGATTCCACGTTAAACTGTAGGTCCATTAGTTGCCATCAGCTGTTGGGCTATTAATTAACAGTCCTGTCTAAGGAACATGTCAACCTTAGTCAGTAACAAGACTACAAGATCGCGCCACAATCATCCTACATTCATTCCTCATTCATACTTGGCTTAAAATACCTACCTGGGTAGGTCGCCATTTCAGTTAAAAGTAAGTACAGTAAACCCTCTCATATCCGGACTAATGTGGCGACGGCCAATCCGAATAGCAAAAAATAAAACTACTTTAATAATATCAAAACTCAAAAAATCACGTAATACTGTACTAGAGTAATACAATTTTTCCTCCATCGTTATGACAACCCTTTTTCTTTTTCCGGTCATAATAACTTATTCCTACCCGAAACTAAAACGAACCAATACAAGAAAGACAAGGTCATTGAAGCAAAACAAAGGCGACACTGACCACGGCGGCAGGTGTTGTCACTACAGTACACGTGATGCGTTGGCTTGGCTATTGGGGTGGGTAGGGACAGGTGGGGAGGGGAGGTTTATTGTTTTGTAAGTCAGTGACCTTGCACCAGATAGCAGAGAATACAAACAGTAACGCTAGAGACTATGGCACACGGGATTCGGGTGACTCATCGTTTCCCTTTTCCGCTTTTGAACATAACCGCGGACATACTTTAACCCCGCGTTCGGCGATCGGCGCGCTACTGACCGGCCTACAAACATCGTTCGCGACTACTGGTTTAACAAACATTGACCTCCTAGAGTAATTTTAAATTTTTTCATTCTTTCAAAATCACGTCCGGATATCGGAGGGTCCGGCTATGAGAGATCCGGATATGAGAGGGTTTACTGTATAACATAGTCCTGGGTTTAAGTCTTGCCATGAGACCTACGGTAATAGCTTTTTCCCTAAGGTAAATTACTTTTTTGCTAAAAAGTAATTTTTTTCATCTGGCTGAGCCATTTCAGTTAATAATTAGTTAATAAATCTTATAAATTAAAAACATTCACACTATTTACTGCTAAAACAAAAAGAAGATAAACACACATCGACCAATGTCAACAAAGAAGATTAGCGAAAATAAAAACAGCTGGCCATAATGACTCACGTTTATAAGCGCAAAAAGCAGAGTGAGGGCGGACAGATACTTAACGCCGATACCTAGCAACAGGTATCAGTCATTAAAAATTCCATATTGGTTTTTGACATGGATATGTCTTAGCTCTTGGGGGGGGATGTTGGTGATTTTAAAGATGGAAAACATGTAACAGGTTTCCATAGAAACTACTAGAACTATTGTATTGAATTTTAAAAATAAAAGAATAAGAACAGCTGTTTAGATAAACTGAAAGCATTCCCTTTTGATATATCCATGATCTATCCTATTTCCCACAGGGAAGTAAATACAAACATTTTTGAGTGCATTGAGGCAAAAGCAACATCACCATGCACTCTATCTGTTGTTTCACAAACTACATCGCAGTAATTGCGGACATATGATTGGTCGCATCTACATATGTGCTAGCCGTGTCATGACGTTATACTGTTCTGCATTTATAAGCGCTAGCCGTCCGTTTAGGGTTGAAACCGATAAATCCTCTAATAAACTAAATATTTAATGTATTGTTCAATATGATTTTTTTGTAATATTAAGTTATATTAAGTGAGATAACTGTGACTCTGAAGTTTTGTTATTTTAAAATGTGAGTGTGTTTTTATTAATGACAATGTAAAACAAACTGTGTGTTATTGTGAAAAAACAACAGATTTTAAGAGGCTATAATTGGGAATACACCTCAGTCGGTTTCCCACCCAGTCTGCGGTAGCTTCACAGGACGGATGTGGGAAGCGGCTAATGGAGACTCCAGAGAGGCGGTGGGCAGCGTCAGAGATGCGATGGTGAACAACAGGGTGTGAATAAACACTAGTATATGAGAAACTTACTATATTGACTACTCAAACCAACTATTACCAAACAAGGGAAAACAAATATAGCAAGTTAAAGTATATAGTCCTTGAAGGAGCGATGCGGTGATGAGCGTCTGGATGCACAGCCAGTCAGTTTGACAGTGAAGTAATAGGAGTGGAGGGGCTCGTCGGCTAGCCCTGGCTGACGGCGAGGATGTATTCACTAACTGTTTGAAATACTAAACACAAACTATGAGAGTCACTTCTTCCTTTTTCATTTGGTGTATTTTGTTTTAGCCTGAATGACAAAATAATGTCTGCTAAACTGTACTAAAGGCTTTTAGCAATTTTTTGCGAGGGTTAACATTCTCTTTAAAATAAGTACTTAAGGTTTTCGTCTTCTCATGATCCACAATTTTGAACTATTCTCCATTGTCCATACCAGAGCTAGAGTGAAGCGCATTGGATTGTCATTTATTGTCCACCTTGGTGGGAACCCACTCAAGACTCAGTCACACTGAGCATTTGGTTAGAGGTGAGGTCTGGAGGTCACGGCTCTCACTGCTATGCATATATAAACTAGTCTTTACTTTTACTTATGTGCCAGGATTATGTTCAAAAGCACTACGAGTGAATATTAAAATATTTAGCTTTTAGTATCATTTACGTGAATATCATTTTATGACTATATTAGGTTGTAATACCTGCAGTCTTCAATCCACAGTTTTTTTTCCTTTTACACAACTAGTTTCGGGAACAATGTTCCCATTTTCAAGTGTTCTTCAAGTTTGTCTTCAGGTTAATTCAGGATGTATTCGTTTGTAAATAAATAATATTTAACATATGATTTTTAAATTTAAAATGATTGTCTAGTGACATACAACATTTTTTTAAACACTTGACGACGTAGATGACCAACGGCTCGACTAGCCGATACCTGTTTGACGTTTTTGACCTTGGGGTGGGGTAAACTGTTGAAATAATTTAAAATTGTGAATAGTGAAAACTTGAAATGATCCACACAAGATTCATTCAGTTACAGGACAGCCACCTGTACTCCCAGTGTTGTACGATTTACCTAATTTACTTAAATAAATTTAACCATTCTCAAATAAATAGTACTCTTTTGTCACATAACATAGTTTTTGTGATCACTCTGGTAACTATTTGACCTGTAGGGACAGCATCCAAAGAGTTCACGGATGTTGGAAATTAGAAGAAGTAAGCAATTCAATATTAAATTATATAATATTTAAATAATTGATTAAAAAATAATGTGTGTCCCGCGTCAAGGGTTTTTAGGAAGATTTTTCCTTGGGACTTTATAGGTTACAGTAATAATATTCATTTATCAATTCTGGAAGCAATTGAGTATTTTACTAGCCTTGTAGAGAAAAACAGAATTAATTCGGAGATAATAGGTATAACATCACAGGTAATGTCAGGGCCCAGAAGCATGGATAAACATCCCCAACCATGGCCTATCGAGAGCTACCGTTTGTGCACACCTGATACAACATGCCCCAATACATGATGTCATCACACAAACACCTGCTCATTCCGACATCACAGCTTGTGGCCTCTATACTCATTGAGATTGGATCCAGTTCCATTAATTCTCTTTGGTTGTCTACTCTAATGGCTCACTCTAGATACCTTTCCCATTTCTTTTTTTGCCAACAGATATTAGATCCTGATTTGTAATATCATAGTACTTTTGGAATTTCCATTAAGTCCCAAATTTTGGATCAGATATCTTTAGCTGGGCCTTCCTAGAGAGATTGAAACCACTACAGGGCACAGGATTCACAGGAATCAGATCAAGTGCCAACCTAAGGGAAATGAAGAATAAAAGGAAGACAAAGAAAGGAATTTGTCCAAATTATTGGCAAGATGCATGTACATATAGGTATTAGAAACTAATATGCACGATTGTAGGTTTTAATACTAGAAATCATGTAATTAATTAGTAATGAAGTCCGAGGATGATCAGTGAGTAGCTGTATAAACTGTAGAGTGGTAAAAACAACCTGATATAGAGCGCTAACATGACATATTGGTTATAAACCATTTGATTCATGGGACAGTTTTATCAGTGTAATCCAAAGAGTTGATACTACTAGAGAATTATAGGTAGAGTTCTATATGGTTCAGTCGGACTTAGAGTTTATAATCTGACTTAAAAATTTCATTGAAGATAAAATATTTTGTTTTTTAAATTTGCTATTCCTTAAAATTTGTTTGCTGCCCTGCGCGGTCGCCACCCACACCTCGGGCGGGCTCTGCTCTAAGGTATCTAGGAAAATAGAGGGTCTAGATTTACTGGTACCATAAAGTAGTATGTGTGTGCTTTGTCCCACCCTTAATTTGACACTTAAGTGAGGTTATTCATTGGCCAATGCAAGGGATAGACATAAGAAGTTCAAGGGAACACCTAATAATTTTGTTTTAGTATACAGTAGTTATATAACGAATATTTTTATTTAATTTGTTTATTGTAAATAAAACATAACATTTACTACTGACTGGCTGATATGAACCAAGAGAATTTTTTTACAAAAACATATTTTTCCAGATTCAAAAGGAAGGTGCATAAGGCTTGATTTACTCTTTTACATTCAATACCTTTTTCTATTATTTATTGAAATGTTTTAGTTACAATAATATAATTTTGTAAATTTCCTCTTACGGGGATTGCATGGTCGGCGGATACGTGATAGACCCATGGGCGGGAAAGAAGTAAAATTGTAACGTTTATTGGGCTTGTACCATAAAGGAAGGAATCGTCCATTCTTACATTCGGTTGGTTTGGGCGTAATTTCGTGGACTAGCGGATTTAGATATACTGTAATTTATAATCAGTGGTGTAGTGGAGCCGGAGCGGCGCTCCGGCTCAGCTCTTGCAGCCGAAACTCAGATTTGTAAACTTGTACTTTGCCTTTTTGTAGAGAGTGGTAGATAAGCGAGTCGCTCGCATCATTTCATGACCAATACGAGGCAATACATATAATATCGAGGCAATTTCAGGCGTTTCTCATTAACCCTAACCTAACAACATCGTAACACCAGAATCAGACACTAGCGCTTACTTGAAAACCATATATCTTTTTATAGTATCTAGTTTTACAATTCAAAAATATATTTATTTTTACAATAAACTTGAGGCTGATTAAGAATTGTTGAGATGATTTGTATTTTCAGACTTCAATCATTTAAATCCTATTCACTTTAATCTCCGTCTAAGATATTTATTAACTCAGATTATATTAACACACCCTCTTCCTACAGAAACAGCCTTTAATTTCTATGAAGTTGTGGTAATTTTTTTCAAACTAAAATTTGAGGATTTTCCTCCGTATTATGTAGTGGGTAAACTCATCTACAAATATGTTCTTCTTCCTTGACCTGCACTCACCAGTTTGGGTTGAAAAAGAAAGCGAACCCTTACTAAAAAGGAACCGTTTGCCTTCGACTACAATACTTTGCATGAATACGATACCCCAGGAGCATCACTAGTCGCTTTAGCAAAATTAAACTTCGGTTTATGTAATTCTTTTTTTAAAAAGATAAAATCATTGTACACAATTCCTCGCGTTTGACCACACAATGACCTTCCTAAAGAACTTGCAAACTTTGACCACCCATTACCTCCCCCCCCAAAGAAAAATGGCCTTCCTGGGAAGGATCGCTACTCCACACACCACTCCGGCACAGCTTTTTCTAGCACTACAACACTGTTTATAATAATCTCTATTAACCTCCTAATCATATACGAGACTAAAAGTAACAAGACTCGTAGAGTAACTAAAAGTATAGGCCTACATAAAGTGCCCATTGTAAAGGACCGCGAGTACGGTTTTGTACCTGCATGCACTCGGCCGGTGTGAACGTATAGGTAACAAAATCATATAAAGGTTTTCTATAATTTATCCCTGATGTAATTCAACTTAGATAGTATTTGTGTAGCAACTACATAACAGACAGGTCTAGGTACATTTTACAACAACGCCGGCCGAGTGAAGGTACAGAAATCGTATTCATCCCTTAAAATAGCATGATCCATCTGTGCTTTACAGTTAGTTACTACCGAGGCTCCAACCCAGATGGTATTTTAACGTAGTGGTTACAACACGACAGGAAATTTTTCATCGTCCAAAGACCATATAGAGGTTTAAGAATATAAAACAGGCACAATTAAACGAAAAATTGTATCCTTTTCCAACTGAGAATGACCTGAGAATTTCCCATACCATCCGTCTTCAACAACGTGGATTTCTAAAGAAAAATAAATTTACTTTCCTTTGGGAAATAGCGTAGATCTTGAACATGTCTAAAGGGAATGTTTTCAGTTGGTTCTTCTAAACAGCTGTTCATGGAACCATATAGTCAGCACTTCCGTTTCAAATTTAGGTCAAACGGATTGTCTAGAGCTAAGACATACCCATTTCAAATATTTGTTATTTACCGTACTTCCCTGTTGGAAATAGGTTAGATCATGGATATGTCTAAAGGGAATGGTTAGAGTTCATATAAACAGCTGTTCTTATTCTTTTATACAATTACAATACAATAGCTCTGGTAGTTTCTATGGAAACCTGTTACATGTTTTCCATCTTAAAAATTGCCAACACCCCCCCCCAGAACTATGACATATCCATGTCAAAATGGATTTGAACAAGTTATTACGTTCACAATGGTCAATCGACTGGGGATACTAAGAGAAAATAGAACGTATTCAATAATTTCAATTGGTATTGTATCATTAGGTTATAATTCTTATACTTAGTCGTAGTAAAACCACGGCGCCTATTTGTATACATGACCTTATGCATGATATAAGAACCATAAGGTGCGCCAATACCTCGTAGAAAGAGTTGGAGGTGTACTTTTCCCTGTAAAAAAAGAAAACGAATCTGCTACGTGAGTAAAATAAGTACCTATTTAAGTTTTAAAAATTTTATGGGGAATTCAATTCAAAGAAGCTAAGAACCAAGAATGTCCTTAAAAGGGCTACAAGAGCGCTTATTACAAATGCTATAAATGACCATGCATAATCAAGGTTTGCTTAATGTTAACAAATAATGGAAGAATTTCAATAACCGATATTAAACAATGAAAACATCTCGAAAATGTCAAAGGTCGATTTGAATAATTCACATATACTGTACATCAATCAGCCTGACTAAATGTTGAGACACATTGTATAAGCCCACTGTCTACATTAACAATAATTATAAACACATTGGTCAATCTATTTTTTCTGACTTTGATCTGTTTTTCTGTTACTGACATAGAACTATTGTTGTTGATTCTGTATGTGCTAATACAAAATATGTAATGACCAATGTCTGCTATATTATTAGGTATTGAACTAACACAGTAAAAATTTGACGTCAACAAAATTTCTCATTAATACAGTGCAATAAATCAAGATTGTTGTACTGTGAAGTTGCGTGACATAAAAGCTTTATCCTGCTTTGAGAAGTGAATAGAAAAGTAGTTTTTTTTGTAACAAAGATCAGCTGTAGTTGATAACGTCTAATTCATCCATATTTGGGGTTAGGTTTCACCAAGTCAACAAGTTAGATTCTGTTGGGTTTGTTGAGTAGAATGTGTTGGAAGTTAAACTTGATAATTAATTGATAATGTCAAAATGAATAAGCCCAGAAAATTTTAACGTTATTTCTTGGGTCTCTGATTAAGATCAATTAATTATCTACTTTATTTCATAATGAACTTCTCCAAATAATCCTATTAGACATATCAAATCTGGTGATATTTCATTGGTAAGTTCTACTTGGTTAGTGAAATAGTTGTCATCTCAAAGTTTGTATTGATCCTATTTTTATTAAGTGTACATCTTGGTTCAATTTTCCTTAAATCATCAGGATGCATGGAACCATAAAGAGTTTTAAGTATGGTCCTATTATTTTAATAGTGTAACCAAAGTTTAAACTATCTAGACAGAGATAATATAAGGTGTTACAACATAAATGTTGCACATAAAAAATATACTATTTCCAGACATCAACTTAACTATTTTGCCAAGTGAAATGAGAATGGCTCATGAACGTTGACGCTGATGCTTTATTGGCTTTTCTGTCAGTTGTCATCTGATCCATTACACTTAACACTCTGATCCCAAAAACATTGTTTACCGCGATTTAAAAAATTTTTCAAATTAAAACCAAGCTACTCAATAGTTACCTTGAAAGCTACACAACAGATAACCTTGCTACGTCTTTTTCAATAAACCCACTGATTCCCTGCTTCTTCCCGCTTATTATTTCAAATCTTGCTGATCCGCTAGGGAGACTGGTTGGTTTCAGAATATCATATCTTAGTTTCAAACATTGGATGCTGGAATTTGAAAAAAATTCCATGGATACTGCAGGCCATTATTTATTACATTGCTTTAGAGAGTGTTAGGAGCTCAATAAAGTTCAACAAAATCTTCCACTTATTCAACCCAACCTAATACTGGAGTAGCATACTTATCCATCCGTGTTCAATGAAAGAAATCCTCAGAATAGTCCTGCTAATATAAACTTTGGTAATTCTAAATCCCGTTTAATTCAAAGATTTCTATGTCTTGATTTTTGTTAATTATAGGAAATCATTTATTATTTACTGATCATCAAGATGGCAATGATGAACGGTGTACTGGTTAGCTTCATGCCTGAAATGGAACAAATTATTAGTCAGTTGGAACGAGGAACAATTGTTACAAGATTTTATCCGAGGAAAAGACCAGAGAAGAAAACACTAATGATCAGAAGAGAAACACGACAAATTGTGTGGGCAAGAACTGCGACCACAAGAACCATAGAAGGAGCAGGTATTGGATGCCAAAACATTTTATAAAATTTAATATCATATGTTGATTGTTTCAATGTCATATTATCAATTATTTGTTTAGTATCTTAGCTACAATATCATATATAACACCATCTTACGTACAGAAATAAAATTGGTTGCAAGTTAATTCAATAGGTTAAAACATTTTAAAACAGTGAACTACATTAGGCATATTTACCATCTATTGAAGTTGATTCTAAATGGCTTCATCAAATCTTTAAAAGCATAAATCAAACTGAGAATATATTTAGACTTTTAAAGTGGTCTCTACTATAATCACGTTTGATTATGACCATTCATCACTATATTATACTCAGGACAAATTTCAGACAAAGCAGTGGTTGTAGACCTTTTATATATGCAGTTTAAACTGTTTAGTGGCGAGTGGCAATATATTGCTGCTGCAGGTCATCATGAAACATGTCAGGAGACAAAATGAACTTGATTTGTTTTTCGTCATTTCTCATAGTAGGCCTACTAATCATAAAATGAAGAATTGATTCAACCTACCAATATGAAGGCCTACCTGGAATATTTCGTAATATTCACTATTTTTGTTTGTCTGTTTTTAATGCAAAACTGTTTCTAGTACAAAACTTATTCTTTTTTGGTAACCCAGTAAACAGACAACTTGTGAGCAGACTTTGTCACTTAGTTTATAACCTTAGTTTTTGGCTATAGGTAGTGAATTTTTCATATATTGTATGATTTTATAATTAATTAATTTTTTTAGTATAGTGAAATCGGACTTGTGTTAAATAACAAATTGTTTAGTTAGGCATGTATCTTCTGTTGTAATCCAATACTATAATACGATATATTTGCACACGGATCTCGAAAACGGCTCTAACGATTTTCTTTAAATTTTGGAAATAACTAATTTCCGAGTAGAAAATAAGTTCTAGATAGGTCTAATGTCCAGGAAAATTCCGGTTTTCTTGTAATATTAAGTTTAAAGTCCAAAAAATTAACATTACGCTTATGGAGAATGAAATGTAAACAATACAAATCAAGACATCTGTTTATCTGATAGCGATGCACAATATGGGAATAGAGGTTTTGCATACATATCTATTTTATATACAAGTGAAAAATTATCAAATTACTAAACAATTTGTAAAAACCACAGGGTAAAATAACTGTGCGAAATAAAAGCAGAGAAAAGTATTTCCAAAATCTTTCGTGTTTTGACAGAAAACGTCAAAATATTGCTTCATTATATTGCTTGAAGTCACTGTAACAAACCAACTATTTAGTGTAAATTAAATTTCTCTTTTGCTTTTCAATCCTTATTCCGTTTCTAACAAAATCAGTTGATCACAGGCTAATAATTACTGTATGGATAATTAAACAGTAAATGATTTCTAAAACAATTGAGGTTGGCTAAAAGACCTTACACGGCGTCACTGGTTTGACAGACGTCACAGCTCAGTGGTTGCGCATTGACTTCGTGAAGCGGAGGTTGTGGGTTCGATCCCCGTCCGGGGCCATACTTTTTGTTCAGTGTTTATACTATATAATTATGGTGTATTAAATCAGTTTTATTTGAACCTCATACATTTTTTTAATTGAGTAATAAATAATTTTGCTAGTTAACCAGTAAATTACATGTCTTATTCTATCAGAGCAAAGCTCGGTCACCGAGTACTGCCTTTTTATACTTTAATCATGATATTTCCTTTTTTCATAAAGTTTATTGTAGCTAAGTTATTTTAAATAATTGTATGATAATAGGTAGTTTTTATGCTTAATTCTTTAGGGGGGAACAAACTCAAATAAATTCTCACGTAAAAAAATGTTTTGTTTTTTAGTAATAGAATAAGCAGTCCGTATAACATTAATATAAAAAGTAAAAGGCTTATAATATTATAAAATTTAAAATATTTATAGCTTCCTAACACCAACATTTTATGTGCATTATTTTTCTAGTTATTACCTGTGAAAAAAATAATGTTAAATTCCAATTAGAAGTTATGTTATGAATTTGTTAAAAGCTTATAAAATAGTCATTTTTTGCCTGGTGTTTTTGGCTGAACCCTTTCATTTATTAAATATGGGCTACTAAAACATTTTTAGCGACAATAATTTGTCAACTGTCCCCCAAAGAGTCAGGTTAAAATAAGTGTAGGACTAAAGATTTACTTGAAAATTTTCTTCTTTAATCTTTTCTGTTACTTAAAGTCTGAGTTTTACAAACTACAAATAGAAATATATATGTGTTGCAGTTGAAATGAGGGAGGTCCATGAAATTCGTGCTGGAAAAAACTACAAGGATTTTGAACGATGGCCTGAAGAAGCAAAACGCATTGAAAACCTTCGCTGCTTTGTTGTTTTTTATGGCTCAGAATTCAAGTTGAAGTCACTATCCATCGCTGGTAAAATCTTGTTTCCATTCATCTTTAGAATTACTGTATACAGTGGAAACCTTCAAATCCGAAATCCTGGGAAATCCGAACACGTTCTCAGGAAAACAAAAAAATGAAATAGCTGAAAATAAAAAAAAATTGGTTTAATCTTCATCGATTTATAATTTAAGCATTTATTTTTCAAGGTTCAACACAAAAAAATACAGTACAAGATTGAAAATAAACATAAATTTGTCACTTAAAGTCTGTTTTCTTTAACTGTCGAAGTGAAGAAAATCAGTAAGGGTGAGGGTAGAGGAAGAGTGATTTATTTTTAGAACACGTTCATCTAGAAACAATGACATGTCACGGGATGCCCTTTCGAACACTAATTCACCCAGCCTGTATAACCCTAATCGCTACATCATGAATACAGTGACGATATAAGTGTGTAAACATATTATTTCCCGGGAAATCCAAACAGATTTAAGCCCCAATTAGTTTGGATTTGAGGGGTTCCACTGTACGGTATAACTTAAGTTTGTAAAATTACTAAAAGACCAGAAGCATTAAAAAGTACTATTTCAATTTATACTATTATATTTAATAAGTATTACTATTATTATAAAACAACTTTTCCTAGAAAAGTCTGGAAAGTTTGCTCCACTTATATTTTCAATAGCTGTAAAGTGGTTTGCACATTTCTTCAATCTTTCATTTCGTGTTCTTATTGAAATAAATGAATTTTGACATATGAAAATGGCAATGTTCATTAGAAATACTGAAATGAGATCCAAGCACTGTCACTGAAAATAAAGACACATTACAAATATTCCTTCTACATTCTTCGTTATGTGTAGTATACTTTTAAAAAATATTTCATACAAACATGCATTTTGGTTAAGGCTTCCAATCCATTTATCAAAATAGAATATTTTTGTTTCGTTTCTTATACATGTCTGGAGGGCAAAATATTTATGATATTTATTTTTACTAGGCCTATGTAAAATAATAAATTAGTGATGAAAAATGAATATTTGCATTTAGGCTTATTTTGTTTAGGTAAATTAAAAAAAAATCAGTGAGAAAATGTTAAAATGATCGATGAAAATCAGAGAACACTAATATAATGTCACACTATAATGTAACACTATAATGTCAAGATTCTTCGGAAACTTCAGTGAAAGAAACTAATGAATGTCAGGGGTTGGTAAAAAGTACAAATATGCAGAGCTTTGGTGATATCAAAATCTGTGGTTCTTATTAAGTTGTCTTGAAAGTGAAATTGCTCTTCTCAATTATAATTTTTTCCTGGTTAGAAAGTGTAAGTATTTTTGCCCAGAAAAGGGTAAATCATTTACATTTTTTAATTTGTTTTAATCGTTTTAATTTGAAGACACGTCTGCCTCAGTTACACTTTTTGAACTTATTCAATAATACCGTAATAAAATCTTTTTTGTAATAAAAGTGTTTTAACATGTGGGGCTCTGTGGGGTTTTCACGTGCCTCAATACATGTTTTTATTGAGAGAAAGACAAAATGCAACAGAGCTCATTGGTTGACATGAATCAAAATGATCAGTGATTGCTGAGATCAATTTATTGATGCCAAGTGGACAATGGCCTCACCAATCCAAGTTGTTAGACACACATCACCAGCAACAAAAATATTTCGTGAGCAATCATTAATTATTAATTGGAATGCTTGTGATTGGGTGCCTTTAAAATCTCTCGTGGAAATGGCAATAAAAAAGCATTCTTATCAAATTCCAAGTAATTTATCCCTTTCCATCTTTTAGCAAATTTCCTATGGTAATAGAGCTATTACCCTAGGTCCTCATGGTGAGACTTAGGTCGGGTCCCTTTATACTCAGTACTGTATATGAAGGAAGAATTTTTTTATTAAAATTTTTGAATTTGAGTAGAGAGTGGATATATCTGTTTAGACAAATTAGTATTTTTAACTATTAGTCTACAACTAATGGTTCTAGAGGAAATTACTGTCTGCAGTTTGCACAGTAGGTTGTCAAAGAACGCTTAATATTATTCTTATGGAGTTTAATAAAAAATCTATTATTCCATTTTTTCAAATCAATTTACATGAAATTTTGTACGCAGCTTAAGATCACATCAGCCCTTAAAACCCACACAAAAATGTTGTGATTAGCTCAAAAGGTGGGGGGTTGGGAGAGTTTGGTATGCCTGTCTTCAACTTGTAGTAAGAGGGACTTCAAAAACCAACTTGTGAAAGGAATATAATGAATATATTCAAAGTAATTAAATTTCAAATTTAAAAATAGATAAATAATACATTTTTCATATTTTTCAAAAAGTATTTTGATCCCTTAAATCCTAAAAATACCTTAAATCGGACTAATTTTAGTTTTTCAAAAGCAGCTTTCGGTTTATTTAATTTTTGGGTCCCCAAAGGCATAGAATTTGAATTCTCAGCACACTGAAAATTTATACCATACATTTCTGTTATGCATGTGTATTTACTTTTTTTAACCATTTCAAAATGAACCAAAAGTGGAACATGGATTAGGCACTGAGCAACTTAACACTTTTTTCCCTACTTCACTCTATTTATGTAGCTTGTTCGTGTTTTAGTCAATAAATTATTTTTATTTTATTCAACAGCCTGTCCCACCTTTGTGTTTTGTGATATTCTGTGAGTATTTAAATTCGTACAGAATAGCTTCAAATGGCAAGACAGTAATTAATTTTGAATGGATTTACAGTGGAAATAGTGTGGAATGGCCAGGCTGTTAGCATGGGGGGACACACAGCGGGTTACACGTTGGGGGCACAGTGTTAATTTCCTAGTAGTTGTCACAATATAGCCTAAAAATAGAGGAAAAGAAACATTTACATTAAAACTAATGTAAAACTACAGTAAAACTCTTAAAAATATCTGTGTAAAATAAATAATTATAATAAAACAGCTGGATAGATTGTAGAACTGTTGGATCTTAATAGATTGCTAATAAAAATTCAAAAACCTTTAAGAGGTCTGGGGGGACATTGCCCCCTCATGCCCCCCTTAACTCCGCCCATGGCTGACCGAGTCTCACCCAGGAAGCAGCCATAAGTCCTGATTTAAATAAAATCTTGCCCAATTAGTTGAATTATAGGCCTGTAGAAAATGATCAGAAATTCCATTTTTCGTCCACACCTAATTTACTTAATCTTTGTAATTAATAATTGCACTAAACACTGCTCGTACCGCAGGTGTAGATATTAATTTATTAGTATTTATATTTATCAATTTAGATATTAATATATTAATTTAATTGCATCTTTTATTTCCTTATTTAATTTTTGCTTACACAAGCATGTGCTCAGACCCAAAGTAGCTTTTATTTATTTTTTTTCCTTTTTGTGTTCTTTGTGTCCAGCTTTGTCTGAGAAGGAATGTGACCTCTGGCTGCGAGGACTGCGCCATCTGGTGCATGACACAATGAACGCTCCGTACCCTCTGCAGGTGGAGAGGTGGCTGCGGAAGGAATTCTATGCCATGGAGAACAATCGGGAAATGTGAGTCAGAATGTATGAAAAGCCTTAGACTTTTAGACTGGTGTATAGTTCAGAAGTAGACATTGCAGAAAGATGTCAAATATAGTGATGTCATTGATATTTGATACTTAATTTTTTTAAATCATTGGTATTGAATTATGTTAAGCATATGGTATCTTTTGTGACATTTTACAAACCATTATAGGATATAGGACTCCAAATACTATGAGCTTGCACACGAATGATCACTCTTAACAAGTTAACTGTGACACCTTATTCAGGAGTGCCGAACATAATTATAGGTTTTTTCAGTTATACGTTTTTTGCTCATTTAGTTATTTAGTTAAAGTGTATTCTTAATTAATTTACCATCGATCCAATACTATAATACAAGCAAGGTTAGTATACATGTATATTTGCAGAATCTTGATAACGGCTCTACAGTTTCCTTAAATTTTGGAAACATCTAAAAATATATTTTCAGAGTAAAAAATAAGTTCTTGGTAGGTCTAATGTCCAGTGTCCAGTAAAATCCAGTGTTTATTTTAATATTATGTTTAAAATCTAAAAAAATAATATTGAGCTTATAGAGATTGAAGTGTAAACAATAGAAATCAAAACATCTGTTAATAACCAATTGACAGTTGTTGATTGTATTAAATTAATTGCATGAATAAGCCCATGAAACAAACCAATTGATGTAAATTAAATTTCCCTTTTGCTTTTCAATCCTCACTATCCTCTTTCGTACCTTCCACTGTATCCCCCGTATCTAACACAATAATTTGAGCACAGGCTGATAATAATCATATGGCTAATTAATTATGATCAGCTCCAACAATTGAGGTTAGCTATAACACCCTAAATGACATCGAACCTTAGCAGGATGCTGTGGCTTGATTGGATCGAATGTCAATCTTCCCGACATATCTATGCCGAGCTGATTGGACCAGCATGGCAGTTAACGTGTTAAATGTTTTTTCAATAGCATGAAGTTTTAATTTTGAATTTTTGAGCTTGACCTGAATATAGAAGTGTGGATTCTGGAACTATTGTCATTCATGCTATTAAAGATAAAAGCGAAAGTTACTTCCTTATTTATACTATTTTTTCAATCTGATGTAGAATGACATGGATTCATTAATTTTGTTATAGTAAATATTTTTTTTCAGAATTACGCTGAAGGACCTGAAAGGCTTTTTGCCACGAGTTAACTGCAAAATATCAACAAACAGATTAAGAGAACTCTTCCAAGAAGTGGATATTCGGAAAAGAAATGAAATAGGATTTGACGACTTTGCAGAGTTATACCACAAACTGATGTATGAGGAGAGTGTAAGTATGTAATAATCTACAACCAAGCTGTATAAGCGCAAGGGGTTGATGGTCTATGTAAGGTTACGGGAAATATGATCATGCCAGCCTAAATGGTAAATCCTTCCATTGAAGAGTGTACTGAAGCCACATGGTGCTTCTATGTGGAACACCTACTTAGATTAGATTAGAATAGATTATTGAATAGATTACCCAGGTTAGTATTTTTAGATTAGATTAGATTATTGAAATGGCGACTATACTACAAGGTATTTTAAGCTAAGTATGAATGAGAAATGAGTGTAGGTGATTGTGGCGTGATCTTGTAGTCTTGATACTGACTAAGGCTAACATGTTCCTTAGACAGGTCTGTTAATTAATAGCCCAACAGCTGATGGCAACTAAGGGACCTCCAGTTTAACGTGTAATCCGAACCACAGCCTCTGAATTACGAATTGGTCTAACTATGAGGATGGTATTTGTGGATTAACGTAGTATTCAATAGTGCAGACATTAATAAGTCATAAGTCATAAGTTCTTTATTGTCATTAAACATTACAAATATGTGATAGACATGGTCAATTTGTAGCAATAAGTTAGGCTATTACAACATTTAAATACAAGAAACGTAAGCCCAAAATAATATATAACAAGTAGGCCTAGTCAAATTCTAATACTGTCAAACTTGTCAAACTTCTATTTGAGGATTCCAAGTTAACTTATTATCTACTGTTAATCCTAATATTTTAATTTCTCTGTTGGATTCAATATTTTGTTGTGTATTCAAGTTTTTGCTGTTAATATGTAATTGTTTTTGGAAATAAAGGATTATTATTATTATTATTATTATATATGGCCTAGGCCTACAATATCCTTTAAGCTACATAAAATATTCTGGGTTTTGTCCTGATTCAGTGTCAAACTATTGGCTGCAAACCAATCTAATGCTTGCTTCATGGTGTTTTCTACTACTAATGAAAGACTATTTACATCACTGTCAATGCTTAAAAAAGTGGTGTCGTCCGTAAACATAGCAGTAAAGGATCGACTAATATTATTTGGCAAGTCATTAATGATCAAAAGAAATAAGGTTGGGCCTAATATAGATTCCTGAGGCACACCTTCCTTTATCTCAACTTTATTGGATTGATCCTTACCATTATCTACATATTGTGACCTTCCAAGTAAGTATGATTTAAAGAAATCTAATTGGTAATCACAAACACCATAATAATTTAGTTTCTCCAAAAGAATCTGGTGGTCAATTTAGTCAAACGCCTTACTCTGACGCGCATTGCTCTGATCACAAACTGTGATCAGAGCAATGCGTCTGCCTTCGAAAGCCTGTAATATTTTTGAAATCAAGGACTCAAGGGCATCATCTGTGGATCTGTTTTTACGGAAACCAAATTGTGAGTTTGAAAAGATATCATTCTTACTTAAAAAGATACACAATTGACTATGTACAAAATGTTCTATAATTTTACCAATACAATGTACAAGAGATACAGTACGGTAGTTACGGACCTGGTTTTTGTCATTTTTCTTGAACACTGGCACAACTCTACACACTTTCTGTAAAGTGGGAAACACACCCTCTTTAAGGCAAGCATTTATGCACAGCGTAAGAGGCGGCAATATTTCACTAATCACCATTTTCAAAACATAACTTGACAGGCCATACACATCTTTGCTTTTGGTGCACTTCATTTTATTCACTGTACACAACAAGATTTCTTCAGACACTCCCAACAAAGTTGCTGATGAGGTTGAACCATAATCCACACAAGAGAATACTACACCCACCAGGTGCATGCATAATGTACAATGGTTATCGTCTTCTTTCAATGAACTCGGTCAGTGCATAGAATGGATTGTTGATCGGCCATTCCGTGAGAGCATCTTAGTTCTTCTGGCAGTAAGTTATCAATAACCAACTTCATTTACTTCCACAGAGCACCATATGATTCATATTGTTATGATTGTAATAAACTGACAAAACCCCTTCTGAAATATTGATGTTATCAAAAACAAACATAATTGCCGCAGCTTCCTGTATAAGCAGCGGGCCTTTTTGTGTTCATGGAATAAATGTAATCAAACCCGTAGATGTTTGCTAATGCGCTATGTGGAATCGGCAGATATTCGGAGAATCCTTGTCGAGGTACAGCGGAAGTGGTGCCGGCGGGGAGGGAATGGTCAGTGTGAAGATGCTTACTAAGTTCCTGTTGCAAGAGCAAGGCGACAACGTGGACGAGGGGAAGGTGTCACGCCACATGAGAGAATACTTGCAAGACGCTCAGCGTGACGTCCAGGAGCCTTACTTCACCACCAGGGAGGTATGCGACTCTGTACTTTTACTATACCTTAAGAGTCTGCATCAGTGGTAGCCATCTTGGATTTTAGTCCCGTAAGAGCAATGTTAAATTCTGGCGCCTATATCTCCTTGACCTATTGTCATAAATTAACGGAATAGGTGTCAAATTTAAGGTATTACAGTCTTCCAGGTCACCACCTTACAGAACTTCTTATTTTCACTCTCAATAAAAAAATAATAATGATTTATTTTGTAAAATATTCCTGGATTTTTGTTTTTATATCAAGTTAAACTTTTGAACACATTGAACATATTGAAAAGGTCATGCCCTTGAGCCACATCTCATCAATGTACTTCCAAAGTTTTACATTGATACTTTGATAATTAACGCCACTACACACGCCAAAGTGAAGGTATATTCCGCCAGAATTTAACATTGCCCTTACGGGTCTAAAATTCAAGATGCCTACCACTGATGCAGACTCTTAAGCTCATGTTTATCGGGAATATTATTAGTTTTATTAGACTTTAAAATGCAAAATTGTTACATTTTTACTGGGTGCGTAGCTTATTAAAGTCAATGAAGAAGTTTGGAACAGGCTTTATGAAATGTGCTTTGGTTCTCGAATATTTTAACTGATTTTTTGGTGGCCATTTTATTGATATACCGAGTAGTGGGAGTTATAGAACAGAACTTTGTGAGTTGGAATCTATTTCCTATTGTTTTATTATTTTCTAATTCTTAGTATGGATTCAAAATAAATGTTAATATTATTTTATCGTTAATATTAGCGAATTTCCCATAGGGAAGAAGCTATTACCGTAGGTCTCATGGTGAGACTTAAGCCCGGGACCATGTTATTTTTTCTTCTTTAGGTGTCCAGAGTCCAAAAACAATAGTCGTTAAAATTTATATATATATATATATATATATATATATATATATATATATATATATATATATATGTGTCTGTGAACACGATAACTCTCGTAAAAATGGTCCAATCAAGACCAAATTTGGTAGAGACGTGTATAGGAATACACGTCTCTACAACAAGTCTCTACAACAACGTCCTACAAGTGCTTGGACGAGTTCGTAAACCAGACATATCGGTCAATGGGAACGGGTAGTTTGGGGGGGGTTTTGTACCCCAAAAAGGGGTTTTTTGCATTTTTCACATGTAATTTTTTTAAATTTCTAATTTTATATTTCACCATTAGAATCAGCTTAAAAAACTACACAATTAAGTTCCTTAAAGTTTTTCTCTATCTCCAACGGTTACCGAGATATTAAAAAATCTAAACACAATACATTGTATTGTGGGGCTCCAATGTTAATCTTATGGAGGATAGGGAAAAATTAATATTTCCCATATTAATGAATATTTTTGGATAAAACTTGATATTTAGCTTCATGTGGTTAAGATCTATCCATTTATGCTTAAAAATCATAGTTTATGTGTTTATCATGGCAGAAAACCTGCATACTCTTTTCCCATATTAATCATATAGGGAATAGGCAAACTCCTTTATTTATGGACAGATGTTGATGAAAGTTGGTATAAATGTTAAGAAAAAAATTATTTATGGTAGAAATGCCTAATTTCAGTGTTCCTCACAGCAGCAAACCTGCACACTCTTTGCCATGTTAATCTTATGGAGAATAGGCAAATAATTCTCATGTTTATGGACAGATTTTTTTTAAACTTGTCATATATTATTGATTTGGAAATTCGCTGAGTACGCAGGTCTGCTGCGACGGGGGTATTATTTATGTTATTATATTATCTTCATATAATCGTTAATAATTATTTAAAATAATCTATCTAAATGATTTTACTATTTAAATAAATATATGGCAATTTAAATAGTTTTTTTTTTTACTTAAATGGAGTGACGCACCTACAGGGTTACTGATAAATTATTGTTTCGGTGTCTTCATTTAAAATTTAATTGAACACAACAGTTGTATATACGCAATTATATTATTTAAAAAATAACAAATTACAAGCTTTTACATTTTATTTTATTCATTTGAGTTTAAATTTTCTAATTTTGTGATAAATTTTTTTTTCAAAATTAGTTTTTGAAAAGTCATAGAATTTGAACTTGGTCAAAATTTGGTGATGTGTCTCAAAATTTGTAACTATTTTTTGTAATAATTTTTAGTCCTAGAAACAAAACAAAAGCGAGGGTGAACGCTTAACTAAAATGTGACAATCTTGGATATATATAGGTAACTACTATCAGCTTTGTTTTGATACCTAAGCTACACCTAAGCTAATAAGCTTAGGTGTAGTTAAAATAATAGTTTGAGAGCTGATAAATAGTGAAAAATAATGAACTTTTCAAATTTTCAGTTCATGGACTTCCTGTTTTCAAAGCAGAACGAATTGTGGGACAACAAATACGGAGAAATTCATCAGGATATGACTCGACCCCTCGCTCACTACTGGATCTCCTCATCCCACAATACGTGCGTAAACGTCTTTACAACAGTATTAATGTCTGCATTGAAATATCAGTTTTAACTTAAACTAATAATTTGGTAGTCTTTGTTGATTTAAAGTAATAACTTAGTTCATAGAATTTAAAATAAAACTGATTAAAAAATTAGATTAGAACTTTTATAACTCTGAACTTCTTTAATTTAAGATGTTCTTTAATTAGAATATCTCCAAATGTCCCTAGTATTTTAGTTTATTTTTGGTAGTTGAAATTTTCAGAATGGTAAATTACTAATGAAATAAATGGTGTCAGTGGACTGACACATACTTTCTCCCTTAAGTAAATTTAAAAAAGAAAATCTGTAATAAAACTATCATGTTCTTCAAAGTTTATCTAAATATCATTTAATAATCTATTGTTTCAAAAATAATCATCCCATTTCTGAAAATAAAACAAGAGAGACAAAATTAAATTAATTGTTCGAGTTGTATGGGAGGGAAACGCCCCCTCCGGTAATACCAAGCTTTTTTGAGTTGGTTCTGTTGGGTGATTTGACCTTACGCTTCATACCAAGTTTCATGGAAAACGGTTAAAAAATAAGGAAGAAATTGATATTTTAATATTCTCCATAAGAATAACATTGGACGCTTTCAGACAACGTACTGCGTTTATCATGGACAGTAAATTTAACTTTTCTCTGGAACCGTTAGTCGTAGATAAATAATTCAAAATACTAATTTGTTTAGTTATTTAAGCAGGTTTCAATGGTGCCAGTCAAATTATACTTTTACTTTCATTGTTTTTTGAAAATTTAAAAATTTGATTTTTCTGACATTTAAAAGCCCATAACTTTTGAACCGTCATTTTTACAGACATGCGGGTGGTGTCAAATTATTTAGTACTCTGTGCACTACAAACGATTAAATTTTAATCAAAATCGTTAGAGCCGTTTTTGAGAAATTTGGATTTTTCACGTTTTTTAAGGGTTTTTAAGGGTGAACTACCCTTAAAAATCAAAAATTCAAAAAAATGAAAAAAACACCAGGAGATACTGTGAATATCTACATACATGTCAAATTTCATCTAAATTGGACCAACGGGGTAGGCTGTGGCACTGTACACATCCAGACACACACACACACACACACACACACAGACACACGGACGGACAGACATCACGTCCAAACTCACTTTTTTGGATTCAGGGGACCCCGAAATGGATATATCCACCCTCAACTCAAATTCGAAAATTTTGATGAAAACAATACTTTCTCCATATACTACGTATAAGGGGAGAAAGTAAAATTAATCTCCGACTCGAAATAATCATAAATTTATAATAAATCCATTATTCTAATGATATTTGGTGAAAGTTTAAGAATAAATACTGGTGCCTAATGCAGCCGATGTTTTGTCACTTTGCATCAATGCATCAGGCTATAGAATGCTATGGATTAGGTTACCTTCTGATATTGTGTCCTACCCAGATAAATCTTTTTTAAGCCCAGTATGTATGAGAAATGAGTGTAAGATTATTGTGGCACGATCTAGTTGTCTCTTTACTGACTAAGGCTGACATGTTCCTTAGACAGAACTGTTAATTAATACTCCAACGGCTGATGACATCTAAGGGGCCTATAGTTTGATGTGGAACCTGATGTGACCTTGATGTGTGACCTGGAACTTTTGCTTATAAATCTTTATCTGGTCTATATAATATTTTAATGTACTTGCTTCGCCAGATACTTGACGGGAGACCAGTTCTCGAGCGAGTCCAGTGTGGAGGCCTATGCCAGGTGTCTTCGAATGGGATGTCGTTGTATAGGTACTGTAACAATTACATTAGAACTAATCTTATTTAATCTAATTAATAATTTAATCTAATAAAATTTAATAATCTAATTTTTGTGATTTTGGGTTTATTATAAGTATAAATAATTGAATAAAAATTAAGCAACGATAGTTCATTGAGCAATGTAATGTAAATACAAAAGTCTTGTCAAATAAGTTAAAAGTACTCTCGAGTAACCTGACAGAGGTCAAAGACCTCGTGTGATTAAATTCACATGATCATTAAATTCTAGGGTAAGCCATGTGAAAATGGACCCATGAAGGTTTATGTGTTATTTAAGGTTAAATAACAGAACACATCTGATCATAATTATTTTTTGGGGATATAAAATTTCTATTACTTCCTTATTTATTTTACAATTAGTTAAAAACTTGATAAATAGGCAATAAATAAAAAAGTAGGACATTTAAACATTTTTGCGTTCAGCATTGAGAATTGACTTAATTAAAAGGTTATAGTACCTGGCGTCTTCAATTCAATAGTCCTTTGAGTTGTAAGTGTTTATTGTGAAAATGTGATATTTATTCAAGCAAGAATTACGACTTCTGAAGTGACTTAAGGACAAATATATGCTTGATAATATGAATACTTTGTTCCCGAGACTAGTCGCAATAAAACGACTATTGAATTGAAGTTGGCAGGTAATTTAACCTTTTAATTTATTAGGACACTCACAACATTTTTCATCTAACCTCTTGGTGATGTGAAAAACGCGGAAACTTGTTAAAAATTACTGTAAATTACTTCATACTAGGTAAAATAAAAAAAAGATTTTCAAGTTTAAGAATTAGTTGATATAGACTTATTTTAAAGAAATTTGTCAATGCTAGTTAGCATGTGTCAGTCGACTGATGTAATGATGTTTTCAGAGCTCGACTGCTGGGACGGACCAGACGGGATGCCCATCGTGTATCATGGGCACACTCTTACCAGTCGCATTAAGTTCCTCGACGTGGTTCGCACCATTAAGGAACACGCCTTTGTCACCTCTGAGTGAGTAGCTTGTTTAACCCATTAAATTGGACATCGGGACTGATTTTTTTTCCTATTTACCTGAAAAATCATAATAAATATTAGAAAAGTTATAATACTTATATTTAACCGTTTTGTTGAACCATTGATATTTTCTAAATTATTATAAATTTACAATAATTTGGAAATTAAACTTTGTATTGTATTTTGGAATAGGATTTTGGAAGGTAGGATTGAGGGAGTAAGGGGAAGGGGGAGAAGAAGGATTGGAATACTGGACAATATTAAGAAAGGAAGGAGATTCCAGCAACTGAAGGAAGATACTCAGGACAGAGAAAAATGGAGAGTGTTGTGCAGTTGAAACCTGTCAGTCTGACAGATTCACAAAAGAAGAAGAATTGTATTTTAAAAATTAAATGTAAATACTTGGATACTTGGAGTAATCCCACTGGTATCGCATCTGCGACGTGGTCGTCATGTCAGTTACTTGCTCCACTAAATTGAGGAGTAAAGGCCTAGGGCCCATTTGTGAGCTCTTCAACGCTGTAGTTGGCCACTTCACACAGGTAGTCTTTCAACTTCATCTTGAATTTAGATAATCTTGTTCTTGATTTATGTTTCGTGGTAGGCTATTGTAGATTTTAACACTGGAGAAGTATGGACTTTTGCTGGCCAAAGTAGAGTTGATTTGAGGTACATGTAATTGATTTGCCGTTCTGGTGTTATATTGATGAATTCTACTGTTTGTAATGAAGACATCTGGGGTTTTTCGAGCAAGTAGAGCAGACTCTAAGATGAAAAGGGAGGGTAGAGTTAAAATTTTTAACTGCTTAAAAAGTGGCTTGCAGTGTGCGAGACGATGTGCTCTGCACATTATTCTTATAATTCGTTTTTGTAAAAGAAAACCCTCTTGGCATCGGAAACTCCACCCCAAAAAACAACTCCATAAGAAATAATGCTATGAAAACAGCCATAATATACTTTCAGAAGGACTTCCGTCATAATTAGCTTCTGTAGTCTATATACTAAGTAAATAATCCTCGTCAGTCGAGATGAAATTGCACCTATGTGGCTGCCCCATTTAAGATCTTCACGAATATGAAGCCCCAAATATTATTATATTATAAATAGTATATTTACACTGTATACGACTGTTCTGCACACTTTTAGTACTTGTTGATTGTATGATACATATAGTAAAAATATTCTATGTTACGTGTTTTAACATTGCCATCAATGTGGTTACTATCACTGTTATTACTCGGATTCACTATTTTCATTTACATTACACAAATAATCATCCAAATCACCACTATCACTCTCACTTTCATTTAAAACATCATTCACAATTCATAATTCTGCAGAATCAAGAAACATTTAATCTCGAGACGCCATTTTGATCAGCTGCTACTGGTTATAAATAGCTTGGAAACTGGTGATTACATTCAGCTTTAATCCGGTATTTGAGATCGGATATTATTTATTGAACTATAGGATTTTCTATCTGTTCATGTAATACAAGTCATAAAATACTGAATGAAATACCGATACAAGAAATGGAGTCGATGACGGACACTACTTGTCATTATTTTTTTGTCCTCTGTTTAGGGATGAAGGGCAATATCCGTCATTCGTCGCCAATGAGTTAATATCGTTACTCAAAAATTACCTCTGTTATACTTTGCACATCCTGGATTATGCCTCATCAAAACCAGCACTGGGGTACATGAAGGAATGTTGTTCCAATCTGTGCTATACTCCAAGTGAACATCAGTTGTTCAGGGCTCAAGGCCTAGCTGCAACAAGATGCCGATAAGGGTGAGGGTGGACTAGGTATTGTACCCACCTAATCAACAACAACAAGCCTCAACTGCTTGGTTCTAGGTGTTTTAAAGTTCCCTGATTGGTGGTCCCTCAACTCTGAGGTTTTTTGATAAGTCTAAACTATGATTACTGAAATGAATTAAAAAACATTTGGTATAAAAATGACGTGTGTAGTTTTTTTTACAAATTATACCAGCAATAGAAATTTGAATCAGCTGATCTTGCATATAAATTGAATATGATCGTTCATTTAAGACATTATAACGCACCATGAGCATACTATTTGTTGATTTGCAATATTTTCAGTAACTAATCTGGAAATTTAATTGTAGTTGAGAAAATATATTAGTGGGCCTATATTAGTGGGAAAATATATTATTTATAATTAATTCACTAGACATAAGTGATTTTAGGTTGGGAAGTTGGAATCGATATGGAAATTTAGAATCATTGCTGTAAAAAGTGTTTCGAAAGAAGTAGTGGTAGCTAGGTTTGTCAGAAGTAAAGGGCTCGTTTGTCTCCTGAGCTTGCATTAGACCGGGATGTGTCAGTTGTATGGTTACATTATAGCTACTGGTGAAGCAAGTGCACAGCCAGACACATGAGAATGGCAAAAACTATACTGCACCTTGTAGTGCAACCTTAATTTCTGATCATAAAATTATAATAAATATTTTCAGTTATCCAGTGATCCTGTCCATCGAGGACAACTGTTCGCTCCTGCAACAACGCAACATGGCCGCCACGATGGTGGAAGTGTTCGGGGAGTTGCTGTTGGTCCATCCGGTGGAAAAGAACGAGACAAAGCTGCCTTCTCCGGAACAACTCAAGCACAAGATATTGCTCAAGCACAAGAAACTTCCGGACGGCGCAGATGAGGCTGCTTTGCTTATGCGCTCTGACGAGGGTACATCATTGACATCATTTACACTAGCATAAAAAGCACCGGCAAATTCTACCGTAAATCCCTAAGCCACATATTGTATTTACTTCTCTGTGGGAAATAGGTTAGATCATGGTTGTATCTGAAGGGAATGTTTTCAGTTCATTGAAACAGCTGTTCCTATAACCAAACTATGATGTTAATAACCATGTGATGCCACTACTCAAATGACGTCACTGTTACAAATTTTGGTTGCACAAATTGCCAACACCTCCCCTGAGCTAAGACATATCCATGTCAAAACATTATTCACGAAACAATAATAGTCAAGATAGAAGTATAGTATATAACATCAGCAAGGCAGGATAACAGTGTAAAAAAATACAATATCAAACTAAAAATCTAAATTTTTACACTGAAAAAGTTATCTGAAAATTAAAAGGGGTTGTTGAAAGACCATTAATAACATTTATTTGTTATTATCATAAGAGGGTAGAAACTACTTTTATTTTCTAAGCAATTGTATGATTTGAACAAAACTAAAATGACTATTGAGTGTTTTAAACAGGGAAATTTATTACCGAATGGTTTTTGTTGCATGTGTTGTGAAAAGGATTCTTAGAGGTGAGGAGAATTAGATTTATATAAATTACAAGATCAAATATGTACATGTCTATAATGTACTATGAAATTGGAGATTAAGAAAAATTGGTTTGCAGATTGTCTATTAGAACTCATTTTTTTTCTGACTGCCTTTTCTGAAATTTTTTAATTTCGTGAAACCTGGTACAGTTAAAAAAAAGTAACCCATATGTAGACCTATATCTGTTTTAAATATTTAAGAAATGAAATAATGTAACAAAAGCTATGGATTTTTTTACAACCTCCTCTCTTATCCCAGGATATCTACATCATCACTTGGGAACCATTTTATATATTGACATGGATATGTATTAGCTCTGGGTAGATTGATAATCCGTCAGACCAAAATTTGAAACGGAAGTGATGTCATTTGGTTATAAGGACAGCTGTGTAGATGAACTGAAAACATCCCTCGTTGGAAATATTCATGATCTAAAGGGAAGTAAATTTGCCAAAGGAAATTAACTATTTTCTAGAGAAGTAACTGTTTTCCAAAGGGAATTTAATATCTTAACACAGACATTTTGGGAAAGTTTTGAATAATTATTAACCAACACCATTATGAATTTTAAAGATTCAGTAAAGTCAATGTATCACACCACGTATTTAGCTGTTATTCTTGCGCATATGTGACATGTGCAAGAATTATATTAAACCTGATGAGCGAACATTTATTATATATTTACATATTTTGAAGGGCGAGGAGAAATGGACCTACGGACGACGGTGAAGAATGGTGTGTTGTACCTGGAGGACCCCGTGGACAAGGAGTGGAACCCTCACTTCTTTGTGCTCACACAGAACAAACTCTTCTACACAGACAGTTTTCATGGGAACGAAGAGAATGATGATGATGGTGAGAACGAAGATGAGGAAAGTCACACCGGTTTCCAACGGCCAAAAGAGGTAACATTAGATGAAATATTAGGTAAAGTGGTAATGTTTCAAAATGTTTAAGATAATCAAATTAACCAACACACATTATCTTTAGTTTTTGTGGGTGGGAGTTTTACAACCCAACACCTGGAAAGTTTTACATAACTGTTCAGCCATATCAGGTTCAGAATCAATTTTGTAAAACACTGATCTCGACGCAACAGGGAATTTGTTTGTGAGACCTGTTATTGTGAAGCGCCTGTCCTCATGAATTCTCGCTTCATGGTTCTTGTGTCTTTCTGGTTCTTCACCAAAACCATCAAATCGCCTGTAATCATAGAAGAGTTACCACTCTGGTCGTCGACATGGACGTTGCCATGGCCACCTTTGAAGTCTTGTTTGAGGACAAGACTTCCACATTAAAAAAATTTAATTTTAAAATTTTTCAAGTAGAGCTTAGTTAAGGTTAAGATCTATGCTATCACTATTAACATCTTTACTGTCCTTTTCCCAAATCTGGCGATGAACTTCTGCAGCAGGTAGGTTCCTTGCTGACAAAAACTGTATCACTTTGTCTGTGGCGAGCGAGTCCTTGAACATTTTGAAAGCATAAAACCGTACATGTTAGCCACGGAGCTGAAATTGAGATGTTTCCAAAGCATGCTGGTTACGACGTCCAAACTCACTGCGATATTCACGCTAACTACTTGTACATGCAATAAAACAGAACTTACTTAAAGAAAAATCCTTCATTAATATTAGAAAAAAAATTAGCTGTAAATTATCATTTGAATTGTTCATCTCAGTGCATGTGTGGTGACTTCTGATCTGTCAGCATCTGAGTGAGTAATTAATGACTAATCAATATAAAATTGGTTAGGAAATCTTTACCACAATCAACCCCTTTTCATTTTTATGTCCCACTAATCATTTTCGGTCAAAATATTTATGCCCCTATGGCATTATCACCTTTTGTTGATATGAAATATCACTGCTCTCAGGGAGTGCCCAACGATGAACTACACTTTGGAGAGAAGTGGTTTCATGGGAAGTTGGCCGGCGGCCGTAGCGAGGCTGAGGACTTGTTGCGGAAGTTCTCTCGACTTGGAGATGGAACGTTCCTGGTGCGAGAGAGTGAGACTTTTGTCGGCGACTATTCTCTGTCCTTCTGGTGGGTGTTGTCTTGTTAAGATTCCAATAGTAGTAAAATAATTAAATATATACTAATATATGTAGTAAAATATATAGAGTAGTTCAATTAACAGCAGAGTATGAATCTCTGCTGTTAATCTATTGATTAACAGCATTGATTGTAGCCCTTTAGTTTTAGCGTGTATTAGGCCATTCAGGGTCATCAGAAGCTTCTACCCTAAGTGTACTCCTCCTTCCACTACCACTACAAAAAGGGGGTAGTATTTTATTCTTCCTACCGCTATGTCTGTCTCAATAATGGTGCGGCTATACTCATTTGAGAAAATATGTCTAAAAAGGTCACTGAAAGACATAAAACCGTAACAAAATATTATATGAAAATGTTATTATGGAGTAGGCTTAAATTAAAGTAGGCACACTCCCTGCTCATTTAGTGTACAAAATCAAAATGTATTATTTTCCCAATATTCTTTTAGCGAATTTCGCATAGGGAAGAAGCTATTACCGTAGGTCTCATGGTAAGACTTAAGCCCGGGACCATGTTATTTTTTCTTCTTTAGGTTCCTAGAGACCAAAAACAATAGTCGTTAAAATTTTTATGTATAAATGTCTGTGGACACGATAACTCTCGTAAAAATGGTCCGATCGAGACCAAATTTGGTAGAGACGTGTATTCCTACAAATGCTCGGACGAGTTCGTAAACCAGACATTTTAGTCAGTGGGAACGGGTAGTTTGGGGGGGGGGTTTTGTACCCCAAAATGGGGTTTTATGCGTTTTTCACATGTAATTTTGAAATATTTCTAATTTTATATTTCACCATTGGAATCAGTTTAAAAAGTACACAATTAAGTTCTTTAAAGCTTTTCTCTATCTCCAACGGTTACCGAGATATTAAAATATCCAAACACAGTACATTGTATTTTGGGGCTCCAATGTTAATCTTACGGAGGATAGGAAAAATTTAATATTTCCCATATTAATCAATATTTTTGGATAAAACTTTATATTTAGCTTCCTGTGGTTGAGGTTCATCTATTTATGCTTAAAAATCATAGTTTATGTGTTTATCATGGCAGCAAACCTGCATACTCTTTTCCCATATTAATCATATAGGGAATAGGCAAAGTCCTTTATTTATGGACAGATGTTGATGAAAGTTGGTATAAATGTGAAAAATAAAAATTGTTTATGGTAGAAATGCCTACTTTCAGTGTTCCTCACAGCAGCGAACCTGCACACTCTTTCCCATGTTAATCTTATGGAGAATAGGCAAATAATTCTCCAGTTTATTGACAGATTTTTATAAAACTTGTCAAATATTATTATTATTATATTATTGATTTGGATATTCGCTGAGTACGCAGGTCTGCTGCGACAGGGGTATTTGGATTTAGGTAGCTTAAATAAAGTAGAAAACACAAATTTGCTTCATTTTTATTTATTTATGATTTTAAGACTATTTTATAGGTAAATTAAATAAGTCATTTTTTTCGTCTGGATGAATCATTTCAGTTAATAATAATTAGTTAATAGACCCTATACATTAAAAACATTCATACAATATACACTATTTACTGCTGAAAAGCAATGAAAATAAACACACATCGACAATAATGTCAACAAACATGGTTAGCGAAAGTGAAAAACAGCTGGCCATAATGTCTCATGTATATACACGTAAAAATCAGTAGGAGTAAATAAATACTGGCCAAAGTCGCCTAACAACTGATTTCAGGCGCTAAATATTCCAACAAAGCCGCCATATTGGTTTTGTGAGTGCATTGAGGTTAAAGCAACATCACCATGCACTCTATCAGTTGTTTCGCAAACTACAGCGCAGTAAATGTGGTAAATGATTGATCGTGTCTAAAGATCTTAGCTGCAACCCTACTGGCCTGCGGCTAAAGCCGTCAGCCGTCCGGTAAGGGTAAAAAAAGTATTTCTTCAGGTAATGTATTTTATTTTGATACCCGAATCTCTTGTAAGTTAATAAATGTTATTGGTTATAAATATCTTTTCTAACATGATTTTTGATGTCTTATGTGCAAGTACCCTCCATTGTTACATATATTTGTACATATAATTATAATGGTAAACCGCTTCGTATTCTGCCATTATTCATGATCAGCTACATGTAAACAAGTCTAAACGTCAAAATTATACAACGATGTACTGTGATTGCTATTAAAAGTCGGCATAGTTCTCAAGAAACATGCTAGACATCAGGAAAAGTCATAGTAGTACCTAAAACAACCGCTAGAGAGCAGCAAGCCCTAGGTAAATTTCTTAGTCAATTCGTCGTTAGACCTGGAGTGCCAACTTACCTGCAAGTCGTTCTGAGTCGTTTAACCAAAGTTTTTTAAGGTTGATACCTGGTTTTAATGGTTGACTGCTGGGTTGCAGGAGACAGGGCAAGGTGAACCATTGCCGTATTCGCTCCAAGCAGGACAGAGGCCAGACAAAGTACTTCCTCATCGACAGCAACTGCTTCGACTCTCTCTACAGTCTCATCACACATTATCGCACTCACCCTCTGCGCTCTCAGGTACGACAGCGTTACTCCTGCCATATACACTCAGTTTTTATATCTTTTATTGATCTTAACCACGTTTTTTCAAGGACGAAAAGAAAGGGAATAAGTATGTGTCATGTTGGTTGTTGTTAGCAGAGTCAAGCATTCAATGTGCGATGGTATGTGTGTGTGTAAAACCCATCTTCATCAGTGATTTGAGTATGATATAAATAATGCTTAATCAAAGTTAAATTAAAAAAATATATTTATAAAATAACTCACTAAAAATCAGTTTGTCAAAATTATGGTTTCAAACTTGCGGAAGTCTTTCATCAGAAGTGCTCTATTCCATCCTCCATTCCTGTATTCCCTTGCATTTCAAGGGAATGTGCTGGTCTAGGAGTAGAGTGTGGGGCTTTGGTGCCCAAGGTCCCGGGTTCAAATCCCGCAAATCACCAATGGCTTTTCGCTATGTGATAATCCGCATCCAAAACAGGGGTGCGCAAAAAGCCGCTACGGCTGAAGTGCCTTGGGAGTAATCCGCCCATTCCAATAAAAAAAGTACTCTATTTTAGAATAAAATGTAAATAAAAATTACTAATGATATATTTTTCAGAGTATTTTTTAGTATTCTTACATTGAAGTAATAGGCTTTCCGTATTGAAATAATTCACGTTTGATACTACTGTATTACACATTATCGACAAACTTTTGGTAATACTAAATTTAATGATAAGATTAAAAATTAAGAATTTATCTTCTAAATGCTGATACAGTTGGCCTAGAAAGTCAAAGGTTGGTAGATTGTAATCAGTGACTGGCAACTCCTGTCTGATCATGAGCAGTCAACTCTTGCTATGTGTTTGTGACAGCAATGGTACATTGCTGTCTTTAATTCACGGCACAGGCCCTAATCTCATGGTGATAGGCAGATGAGGTTTAAAAAAAAATGGACAACCTAAACCTAACGCAGTTGCAGCCTAGTGGCTAGGGTTTGACTACAAAGCAGCCAGCCAGGGATTGGGTCTATAGTTAAGAATTTTGTGTTACTTTTCGCTAGCTGATATTAATTATAGTAAGTTACTTAGAGTTGGTGGAAGTTTGTCCATATTTTCACATGAACATTTAAACTAGGTACTTGTTATATACCTTATCATTCCCTTGAATGGCTGAGGTATCACTTTGATAAGTACAATCTATTGTAGTGTTCTCTTGAGTGGATTAACGTCCGCACTATTGAATACTACTTTAAACCATCCTCATGATTTGACCAATTCGTAATTCAGAGGCAGTGGTTCAGATTCTTTGTTAAACTCTAAGTCTGTTAATTGTAATCGACTGTCGGGTTATTAATTAACAGTCTTTTTCTAAAGAGCATGTTAGCCTTAGTCAGTAACAAGACTACAAGATCGCGCCACAATCATCTTAGACTCAATCCTCATTCATACTTGCTTAAAATACCTACATTGAAGTATGGTTGTCATTTCAATAATCTAATTTAATCTAATCTAATTGTAGTACCCTCTAATATAAGACTAATCCTCCAGTATAAGTCACCTAATGTAGCCTAACGCCAACTGGAAAATAATTACTACCTGGTTTAATCCTCTAACCTAACCTAATTGTGATGTGACTTCCCCAAGAACCATGTAGAACATCCTTGTCCCACACTTCCCACCTGATCAGCTCTTCTGCTGTGACCTTATCCTGGTTGACTGTTGGCAGGAGTTCCTGATCACCCTGAAGGAGCCTGTGCCACAGCCCAACAAGCATGAGGGCAAAGAGTGGTATCACCCCTTGGCAACACGGAGTTCTGCCGAGGACTTGCTACGGAGAGTGCCCCACGACGGCGCCTTCCTGGTGCGGCCCAGCGACAAGGACCACAACGCATACACCATATCATTCAGGTCAGTTGCAATTCACTAAAAGACACTTTAATAACAAGGTGTATAGTGAGCATCCAATCAAGAAGACTCACCATTGGTCAAAGAATCCCACAAATATAAATGTGACATGCAGGAATCTTAGGAATCAGGATGATTTGGTAGCCCAAAATATTGAAACCTCTGCTCGATAATAATGTGTACAGGGGAAGTGATATATAAACCAGACTGGTGTACTAAAAACAATTCCTTCATTTGTACGCGGGAAGTAAAATAGCTAATTTAACAATTGAAATATATTTATCCAATGGGGCATGATACACAGCTACCAAAAGCAATGTTTACTGAAATCATTCACTATTCAATCTGACCCTAAAAATGAACCCTTTAATAAATATCATAAATTAAAATAAGAAAATCATTAAACTGCTCTTGAAGAGTATCGAGCCAAGCAAGGCAAGACCAAGGTATCAAGGGAATACAAGGTAGACCAAGGTAGTTGGTCTACCAATTGTGCTAGTTGTTTACAAACAGATGCGCCCCTGCCATTACATCTTACCCATTCTATCTATATAAAAAAAATAATTAAATTATTCATACGATAAGCAATATTTACTTAAATCATTAACTGTTGAACCTGACTCTAAGAATGAACCCTTTGATGTTCCCTTGATGAAATTTTGTTGCCGAAGAGGATTAATTACTACCAACCCTAAAATTATCATTCAAAAATAAATAATAGACATATTACCCTAGCAATGAAAGTAAAACTTTTTACTCTACTAACGGTGAAAAAAATTAAAATGTTGGAACAACAATGTACTTTAATTTTAGGTTAAGAATGTAGGTGATGAATGTGGTTGAGTGGGTTGAAGTTGTGCAAATGTCCAAGACCTCAATACAATACATTTGAACGTAGTGGAAGTACAGAATTTACCTTATCCAAATGCATTGAAGATTCTTGTTTAGAAGCCTGTCTAAAATTACTTATAGCTCATATCTGTTTGTGTCTATAGTGAGAACACACTGAATGTTACAGGGCAGAGAAGAAGATAAAACACTGCAGGATAAAGGTAGAGGGGCGTCTGTACACAATCGGTACAGTGCAGTTCGAGAGCCTGGTGGAGCTGGTGAGCTACTACGAGCGCCACCCGCTGTACCACAAGGTGCGGCTGTGGTGTCCGGTCAGCGAGGATCATATTCACCGGCTGGCACTGGTGAGTCCCCAGACTAGAAATAGCATGCAGGGTAAGGGTGACAAGCGGTGAAAACCTGTTGAGCCTGATGCCGAACGGCATCATCTGCAGCGAATCTGTTAAGAACATATTTATCGTATTTAGGCCGTGTTGATAGTTTTTGAAGTGACAAAATATGTCATTAATTATACCGTTATCCTTTTTCTCGTTAGGAGGAAAAACTTTTGTAGTTACTTATGTAGTTTTGATGCCAAAGTATTACAAACAAAATGCTTTTTTTTGGGATTTTAGTTTATTCCCAGAATATTTTTGTTTATACCAACACCCAGACCTCAGGCTGGACCTAATGTGTTACAGCATTTTAATTTAGCGAAAATCATTGATGTTTGTTGGGATTTGAAGTCCTGCGTTCTACCCCTGGACCAGCGTGCTCCCCAGTATACTTTAAAGTAGTGTTAAGGAATATTCAAAATAAACGGTACCAGTGAACTGACACATACTTTCTCCCTTAAGTAAATTAAAAAAAGGCAATCTGTAATAAAACTATCATGTTCTACAAAGTTAATCTAAATATCATTTAATAATTTATTGTTTCAAAAATAATCATCCAATTTCTAAAAATAAAAACACGAGAGACAAAGTTAAATTAATTGTTCAAATTGTATGGGGGGACAACCCCCCCCCCCGTAACACCAAGCTTTTTTGAGCTGGTTTTGTTCGGTGATTTGACCTTATGCTTCATACCAAGTTTCATGGAAAACGGTTGGAAAGTAAGGAAGAAATTGATTTTTTTATATTCTCCATAATAATAACATTGGGCGCTTTCAGACAACGTACTGCGTTTATCGTGGACAGTAAATTTAACTTTTCTTTCGTAGACAAATAATTGAAATACTAATTTGTTTAGTTTTTTAAGCTGGTTTTAATGGTGCCAGACAAGTTATACTTTACTTTTATTGTTTTCCGCTGAAAATTTAAAAATTTGATTTTTTAGACATTTAAAAGCCCATAACTTTTGAACCGTCATTTTTACAGATATGCGGGTGGTGTCAAATTATTTAGTACTCTGTACACTATAAACTGTCAAATTTTAATAAAAATCGTTAGAGCCGTTTTTGAGAAATTTGGATTTTTCACGTTTTTTAAGGGTTTTTAGGGGTGAACTACCCTTAAAAATCAAAAATTCAAAAAAATGTAAAAAACGCCTGGAGATACCGTGAATATATACATACATGCCAAATTTCATCTAAATCGGACCAACGGGGTAGGCTGTGGCACTGTACACATCCAGACACACACACACACACACACGGACACACAGACGGACAGACATCACGTCAAAACCCACTTTTTTGGATTCAGGGGACCCCAAAACGGATATATCCACCCTCAACTCAAATTCGAAAATTTTGACGAAAACAATACTTTCTCCATATACTACGTATAAGGGGAGAAAGTAAAAGTAAATATATGTTTGTTTTCTGTGCTTTCAAATGTAATAATTTTACAAAAAAATTTAAACCTTGCATATAACCTATACTTTACTTGTGCATGAAGGTAAATATAGTTTTATCGACGCAAAAATAATATAATTTTTGCATATAAATGTTTTGGATTTAAAATACAAAATTACTTAGTATTTTTTAACCCTCCGAGCGTTATTTAGATTTTTCGACTCTCGACACCAACTTCTGAAAGTTACGTTTTGCTTTTTCAGTGGTATACATCATTTATGGTATCGGTTTGAGCTCGTTTTTGTTTAGTCAAATTGGTTTGTCTTTGGAATCACTTTAAACATCTTAGTTTGGCTGAATTAGTTTCTTGCTATTAGTGCATAATAAAACATCGGGATGAATAACAGTCATCTACCACGAACCTCGTAGTGACTATATGTTTGTTTTAATCGCAATGTAACTTTTATTTTTAATTTTTTCCTATTTATATAGCCATATTTATTATTATTCAGTGTAAAATTTGGCACAATTTCGCTATCTCAGATTTTCAAATAATAAATATTTCTGCATTTAGAGCTCTAATGATTTTTCTTAATAAAGAAGGAAATGAGTAAAGACGTGAGCCGATGGGTGATTTATTAATTATTGGGAGCAAATTAAACACAACTTACGTAAATTCTAATTTATTTTATTGTAATTAAAGATATAACCATTATTGCTTCTAGTTTATATAAAATATAAAAAAAATGAATAACTGTTACGTCTAATTTGTGTTATAAAGCAATAATTTTCATAACTCTCAACTAAAATATAAGCCATCTGAGTTAGCAAAGCCTTCATCAACTTTTGAATTTTTAATGATAAACTTTATTTTACAATCTACAAAAAATAAATTTTTGTGAAAAATTAACATAAACACTATAAAATGTAAAAACTATTGCTTGTTATCAAGGCAATGTTGTATTAGTGATTGTGTTGGTCTGGATCGAATGTCGGTGCATAGTTGGTGTTGTGTGACATCGGCAGGACGAAGATGGGCAAGTGACGGTAGTGGGTGTTGTGGGCGGGGCGGAGGCCGTGCGGGGCCCACGGGGGCGGCAATAGGTGAGGCATGTAACGACTGCTTTGGACTTGGTGAGCTTGGCTAACTAAGCCCTCCGACCTCAAATTTGTGTAACCGTTGGGTTGTTTCACTTTAACCAAAGTGTCTTCATCTTTGAGACGAATGTTTGTACTTATTGGAAGAGCTGCTTTGACTGCAGGTTCTTTTGTGGTGTTTGTATTTTGTGCCGGGACTGTTGCACTGGTCGGTTCTTTATGGCTGTTTAAATTTAATGTTGAAACAGTTCCAGGTGCCGGCTTTGTAGTTTGAAAAAACGTTGTCGGAAAGGATAATAATGGGGGATTTGTGGCAAATAGGGGTTTCTGTGGATACTTGTTGTTTTGTAGTGGATTGAAAATCTCTCTTATTGGGCTGAAGTTGACGAGTTGGAAGGGAATGAGAGGAACTGTTGGGGTGAATACAGATCCACCAGGACCTAGAGAGATGGGGTGAGGGCTTCTGTAATCTACTGTTGGAGTCATCGGCACATGTTTATCATGGTCAGGAGTGCAAGTGAACTTGAGAATCGGAGTTGTGGGCAGCATCAAAGCTGCTAACATCAAGTTCTGTTGCCTCATGTTTTCCATTGTCAAACCATCACTTTCTCCTGTCTGAGAAGCACTTGGGTTGACCTCATGTTTATATGGGATATTTACATTCCCTTTTGTATCACCTAGAGTTTGTAGGACTTGAGGCTTTTTAGTTGTGGTCGTCTTGGAATAACTTATTGTTGTGGTTGAACTCTCTGAGTGTAGCTGCGATATGAGTGGTTTTTCCGAATTTAATTCATGTAGTTGAACCATCGATTTTATCACACTCTGTTGATTGGTATTATTTTTTTGTGATACTTGATCAACAAGAGTTTTTTCCGTTTCAATTTGCGAATCCACTGTTTGAATTTTATCAGGTGTTTTTACACTCTCCAAATTCTCAATTTTCATTGGCTTCTCTGTAAAATCGACTTTCAATATCGGCTCCTCTACTTCAGAAATGGCTCCCGATACATCTTCTTCAATTTTCACTGGAATTACTTGCGGCCCAGCACCTGCCAATTGGTCATTGTTGAATATATTTTTATCAAAAGACGTGCTACCACTTCCAAGCTGGTATTCTCTGTTGTCTTGTGATACATGTTCAGTGTCAGTCGTGTTGCCTTGGATGTGCGAGGGATCGGTCGTGTTGGTAGTGTCGTCATGTTGCCTCCTCAGCTTGATGAGGCGGTACGTTGGCGTCTGATTTCCCGGCCCCACATTGACAGTGGCTCGAAAGCCACTGGTCGGGTCCGCTGTGTATGTCACTGTTCGCACTTCCCCTGTCGGCTCCACCAGCGAGTACCTCCCTCTGACCTGCCGTCCGTCGTTCACCTCCTGGTGACTCTTGAAGTCTCCTGTCGTCTTGTCGCTGACCGTGTATCCAAACTGGTACGGCCGAGGGAACTAGAAATATATGAGGGTCTAATCAATTTAAATGCCAAAAACGATTTGAGCACTGTTATAGAAAATAATCATGCATACATAAGTAAAATGTGGACGGCTAATGAACTTTATCACCAAAATACAATTAAATAATAGCTTCTGTGTCTTTCAAAGTTAATACATTAGAAGTCAAACTTATAGAAGGTATAACATATTATATAAGATTAATTCAAACCAAAATTAACTTTAAAAAATGCTGTTTCTTAAATTTTATTTGATAAATTAAAAGAAAAATTCTTAATTGTTGTAATAACAGAAAATATGTCATATTTTATTTTTTTTATTCTATATCAAGATGGTTTTGAGGTCAGTTGAATTAAGTTACATTGGTGACAATAAGATTTGCAGTGTTACGTTTGAACAAAAATCCTGACAGTATACAGTATATACAAAATTCATAATTCAAGAATTAATATTTTAATAAATGAATGGTTTAAATACCTCAACTATCAATGTGATCCTTAAGCGGTTGTTTTTTCAACTCACTACTGCAGTTTCGACACCACGTGGGGTCTTCATCTGGCCAGCTTCCGGGCTAGCTTCTCTTCCGTACGTGTCGTGTGATAATCCCGATCCGATACCAATAAAAAATTTCTAATATGTGTACTTTTTTAATGTACTTTTCGTGTTGTTTTTGTGTTTGTGCTCTCAGAGTTTTTATTTTATTCTTAATGACGACATCCTCTGAACAAAAGTGACGCCCTCAAGTTAGATGAAGACCCCACGTGGTGTCGAAACTGCAGTATTTAGTTGAAAAAACCACTGCTTAAGGATCACATTGACAGTTGAGGTATTTAAACCATTAATTTATTATAACTGTGTGATTCGGAGAGTAACAACATGAAATTAATATTTTATTCGAGCTATCATCAATCAGTAAATTCATTTCAAGTTTAGTAAAGTAATTTGATGGTTTATTTTTAATTTAATTTGTAATTTATTTGTGTACTCACTTTAGTTTGGTCATTGGTTGTGTCGGATTTTCCAAAGTTGCTGATGATCAATATACAAGCGATTGTCTGGAAAATACACATTAATTTAAAATTTAACTTTACTGTGAGAATTTTTTTATCCTTAGTAAAAATCTCTGTTTATAAAGTTAATATGAAGTCGGCTGATTGTTTAAAGTACAACATAACACAGAAGCAGATATTTCTGACCAAGGTTGTATAAACTTTTTTATTTGTTAAGTTTTTTCCCAAACAGCTCTCTAAAATTTTTAGTGTGTACTGGAAAATTGCAATTGGATTGTACGTACAATTGAATATCAATAAAATATTTAGATATGTTGATCTTTGATAGGTTTTTGTAAGTACTTATACAGTAATTAATTATAATTCTACCAAACAATAAACTGTAGACATATGACAACAGACTCAGAATGGAACTTAAAATAATATAATTATTTATGTAATTACTTATTTCCCTTATTGCTGTTTTTTATAAAAAGGTAGTAAAACTTAATGTCTTTAATGACTAATTTATTGGGTAATATTTCCATGTCAGTCCATCATGGAAAACGTAATATTTTAAGCATGTAATCTTCATATTAGGAAAAGAAGAATATTTGTTTTGATTTTTTTTTAATCCAATCAATTTTGTAAGAAAATAATTTTTAAAATATCACTTATATGTTTTTAACAGTTGGTATTAAAGGAACAGTTCTACGAATGTGTTTTATGAGCCTAGATAATTGTGCTAGATGCCATAAGTGTTTCCTAGAAACGACATCCTGGCTCTGTTGTCGAGATTGTCGTACAAGTTTGATGCTCGTTCAACTTTAACCTAGTTTGCTTCCAGCCAAAGTAAGCTGAGTGTGCTTTGAAAAGAATATATTTGTGCTGTGAGCCTGGTACTCTCCTTTGTCAGGAAAAGCTGGTGAAACAAACTTATAAAATTCTCTTTTTGCGAAGTATCGTCTAAAGCCGAGGCAAAGCGTTATTATTCTATGTTTCATTAATAAACTAATTTTAATGAAACGACAATATAATTTTACTATTTTAGGTAGTAGTAATAAAAGAAAATTGGAAACTGATCCTAGATATATACTAAATATATTAAATGTGTTGAAAACATAGTGTTGAAAACACAGCTCTGTTGGTCGATTTTTTCAAAAGAGGTTTAGTAATTTTTCATTGTCCGTCAAAGTGAAAATTGGTAGATTGAAAGGACAATTTTCAGATCAAAGAGAGACGGAGTGGTGTTGCTGTATAAAGCTTGTGATTGGGAGGGTAATTGGCAATTGGCAACTCTATTAAGCAACCAAGTAGTGCCTTATTTGCCATAAGTTTATCATGATATTATATTATATTTCTTCAGATTTAAATTCAATTACTTTTATTCTCTTTGGAATCATTTTATTTTAGAAACTGTTATATTAATAATTAATTAAGTTGTGTCAGTCAATAATTATTTGTAAATTATTAAAATATATTTACCTCTGAAATATATGTTGCAAATACATTAAAACACACTAAACAACAATAAAAAATAAATAAATAGTTTATTGCTTTTGCTAGTCTTATCCTCTATTTTTATCTTATTATATCAGAGCTAATTAATAAATAAACTATTTTCTTCGGAAACCAAAATAAATATTTAGTTTCCGACATTCAATTTGGAACAGAAATAAATCAAACTAGTTAGCAAATGGGTGAAAAATGTTACTAACTACTTTGAAAAAAATATATGTTTGATGAAAGTACCATTAACATTGTTATGTAAAATGTATAATAAATTGGTAATCAAATACCTCATGTAGTGACATAAAAATTTATTGAGATAACCTGTGTGCTATAGAAAGTTCATAATGTGTTTACGTATGCCCTGAAAGCTATTATTAAAACTCCACCTCAAGTTTTATAAAATTTTCAGTCTATTCAGGGTTTCTGATCCAAGTTTAAAACAAATTTTTTCCATAATCAAGGGGATATAATCTCTTTGAACATTCAGTTAAGGTAAAAGTTTTTTATTAACATGAAAACGACAAAATTTAAAATGAAAACAAAGTTTGTTGAATTATTATTTATTAATTGATTGTTGAGTCATTATTGAATAATGATACATTGCGATTTTTTTTTAATTTAACAAATATTTCATTTCTAAAAATCTTAAGATGAACTGTTTTCAACATAGCTTCTACCAGGCTTGATCGGCTTTACTTATAACATAATTGCAGACAAAAATACTGACTTTCATTTGCTGATGAAACAGTGGTAATGAAAATAACACAAATAATAAATAATAAAGCTTGCAAATAACAAATAGAAGGATAAACGACAGGCCAACTACTCATTGTAAATAAATATATAAAGATAAAAATAGGACAAAATTTACTACTTTTAAAAACAAATTTCTTTGTATGAATTAAATAAAATGTTAAGATATTTAGGAAATATGTTATAATTTTTTGATGTAATGAAAAATATTTTTACTAAGGGTTTGGTATTGTGGTGGGGATCTGGGGTTGATGTCAAAGATCATTACGGCAACCAGATGAGTCAAGTGTTATCAGTAATAGGTTTAGGAGACCATTTTCTATAGCAGTACCCCCCTATAAGACTTTCATCAGTTAATATCATATTTGTATCTTGCTTTTTCTCATGTATATTATTTAAAATAAAACACCTCCATCGCAGCAGACCTGCGTACTCAGCGAATTTCTAAATCAATAATACTTGACAAGTTTTATCAATATATGTCGATAAATATGAGAGTTATTTGCCTATTCTCCGTAAGATTAACATGGGAAAGATTATGCAGGTTTGCTGATGTGAGGAACATTGAAAGCAGGCATTCCTAGCATAAAAAATGTTTATTTTTACCATTCAAACCAAGTTTCATAAATATCTGTCCATAAATAAAGGAGTTTTCCCATTCTCTATATGATTAACATGGGAAAAGAGTATGTAGATTAGCTGCTATGATAAACACATAAACTATGATTTTTAAGCATGAATATATAGATCTTAACCACATGAAGGTCAATACCAAGTTTAATCCAAAAATATAGATTAATAAGTGAAATATTAATTTTTCCTTATCCTCCGTAAGATTAACATTGGAGCACCAAAATACAGCATACTGTGTTTAGATATTTTAATATCTTGGTAACTGTTGGAGATAGAGAAAAAACAAAAAACGAAAATATTAAATTACATATGAAAAATGCATAAAACCCAATTTTTGAGTACAAAATACCCCCACACTACCCGTTCCAATTGACCAATATGTCTGTATTACAAACACGTCCGAGTAAATGTAGGAATACACATCTCTACCAAATTTGGTCCTGATCGCACTACTTTTACGAGAGTTATCGACTATTGTTTTTGGTCTCTGGGCACCTCAAAACAAAAAAAAATAACATGGTCCCGGGATTAAGTCTTGCCATGAGACCTACGGTAATAGCTGCTTCCCTATGAGACATTCGCTAAAAGGAGGCATTTTATTTTAATTTTAAACTTAACAATAATTTAAAGATAATATTTAGAGACTAAGGTGAATCAAAATTATCTTGAACAGATTACCATATAAATCAGTTGTTATAGTCTGGGCACAGTAATAATGCCTCAAGGCAGAAACTATGTTTTTTAACATAATAAATATTAGATATTTGTTAATATTTCAACATATTCTACAACATTAGTCCCGGGGACCGACCTTTGCTCAGATAAAATAAATGTGTATTAGATTTAATTTAATTAGCTAAATAAAAACACATTTATTATGTACTAATATATTTTTGGTTTGGAGGACTGCCATATTTCTTTTTTAATCCTAAAAACTAGTTTTTTATAAATTTTAACACAAAAACATTTGTAAACAATAAACAAAACAAAATTTAAATATTTTCTTCATAACGTTTTCTTTAACATTAAACCAAAATAAATACAACTATTGTTTAAAATGTTTCCTCCCAACTAACCTAAAAATAAAGCATTAATATTTTACGAATTTTACTATGAAAAATAAACACAACCTGAATCAACTGTTTGGTGATTGCAGCTACAAATAAACGGTACCAGTGGACTGACACATACTTTCTCCCTTAAGTAAATTTAAAAAAGACAATCTGTAATAAAACTATCATGTTCTACAAAGTTATTCTAAATATCATTTAATAATTTATTGTTCAAATTGTATGGGGGAAACCCCCCCCCCCCCCCGGTAATACCAAGCTTTTTTGAGCTGGTTTTGTTCGGTGATTTGACCTTACACTTCATACCAAGTTTCATGGAAAACGGTTGGAAAGTAAGGAAGAAATTGATTTTTTTATATTCTCCATAAGAATAACATTGGGCGCTGTCAGACAACGTTCTGCGTTTATCGTGGACAGTAAATTTAACTTTTCTCTGGAACCGTTAGTCGTAGACAAATAATTCAAAATACTAATTTGTTTAGTTTTTTAAGCTGGTTTCAATGGTACCAGTCAAGTTATACTTTACTTTTATTGTTTTCGCTGAAAATTTAAAAATTTGATTTTTTTGACATTTAAAAGCCCATAACTTTTGAACCGTCATTTTTTACAGACATGCGGGTGGTGTCAAATTATTTAGTGCTCTGTGCACTATAAACTATCAAATTTTAATCAAAATCGTTAGAGCCGTTTTTGAGAAATTTGGATTTTTCACGTTTTTTAAGGGTTTTTAGGGGTGAACTACCCTTAAAAATCAAAAATTCAAAAAAATGAAGAAAACGCCTGGAGATACCGTGAATATATACATACATGCCAAATTTCATCTAAATCGGACCAACGGGGTAGGCTGTGGCACTGTACACATCCAGACACACACACACACACACACACACACACACACACACACACACACACACACACACACACACACACACACACACACACACACACACACACACACACGGACGGACAGACATCACGTGGAAACCCACTTTTTTGGATTCAGGGGACCCCAAAACGGATATATCCACCCTCAACTCAAATTCAAAAATTTTGACGAAAACAATACTTTCTCCATATACTACGTATAAGGGGAGAAAGTAAAAATCATAAATCCTTGCACAGAAAAATAATTTTTCCAGACAGTGCTTGTTTTATAGTATTTAATATTCATGGCAGGGATATTTTTAAACTTGAATTCAGTTACATCAATAATAATTATAATCATAATTTATTGTTTTGACAATAGTTACGTTGTATAAAAACCAATTTCATTTTTTTTCATTTTTGTGAAGTAAAAACATTTCCACACAAACACATATATACACATTTAAACTTTCACAGTTCTGCATTAATTCTTGTACTTGAATCGTTTTTCCGTTATCCTACTTGACTACAGGCAGGGTTTAAATTTCTATATCCATTTATATATTTATAGATCATTTAAATTTATATGTTTTTATCTGCCATATTGACTAAACATTTGGTAAATCAAAACCATTCTTTAAACCACTGAAAATTTAAAATGTAAAATTATTGATAATTTGTAAAACTATTTATCATCTATAATATTATAAAGAAGAGGTGGTTTCTGTATGTTTGTGGGTTTGTGTGTTTGTGGGTTTGTGTGTTTGTTGTGGCAAGTGAACGCAAAAAATACTGAACCAAACAGTTTGAAATTTTACACAAAGACAGATCTTAAACTCATGCAACACATAGGCATACTCATTTCCTTAAAATCCTTTCGGGCTACGCCCTGTGAACGTCCTAAGTTTCAATGTTTACATTTTTAGAAAATGAAAACATAAAATTACTTGATGTCAACAGCTGTGAACACTAAAATTTGACAGTTCGAGAAGCAGAAGACATGGTTGCTGTAAATACCCTGGGATTCAATGTTTACAGTTTTTAATGTCAACATCCGTTTACTTTACATTTTGACAGTTCGGTAAGAAAAAGAAATAAAGTAAATTTTTACACATAAACTGCTGGATCGAAATTAGTGAATTATTAGTTCGAAATAGTGGAATGGTAGATTTTTAATTTTCTCCAGATGCCTGCCTCTATTACGTTAATGCTTATCCTCTCCCAATATTTGACAGATGTTACTTTGTCATGTTTAGATATATACTTAGACATGTGTTTTGTCATTTTGTAAACAATAAAGAATTAATTATCAATAACTTAAATGTATCAGTAGAGCCTACACCTCTCAGTTTTTTTACCCGTGCGAAGAACGGGTACTTTGGCTAGTACTTAAAAACATGGTTTATGCTTAATGTTTTTACGGACAGTTTATTTAATTATTTTAATCTCTGATTGCTGTGAAGTAATAATAAATTAAATAATTTACTAGATTTTAACTTCTAAATCAAGCACACATTATAATAATAAAATTTATTAAATGCAAGTTGTTAAAATACAATCATACAAGCTTTATTAGCGTCGCAGGTTGCTGCAATGTACTGTGTGATGTATAGAAGGGATAAATTATGTTTAGATTCGCTGGAAAATATAAAACGGTAGTCAAATATTAAATGAATGGTGGTGAAATGATAGTCTATTCAGGTATTTTAACACAAATTATCTAAATATATAAAACGTAGTCGTGTTAGTTACACGCATTACAACTCGAGAACGGCTGGACCGATTTTAATGATCTTTGATTTTTTGGATTCGTCTCTGCTCCGGTCATGCTTTAGGCACATTCAGTTTCCATAAATTCAATTAGTTTCCATTTTATGGCGTTTTAAATTTCTAATGTTAACCTTATGGGGAATAAGTTTGTTTACAAATTATCTACAATCAAAACATTTGATTTCTTAAACCAGCTGTTTGTTTACTGTCCGTTAGCAATATGCTTTACTATCCAATACAATATGAATCATTCATTAATGTAAAACTATGAAGTAAATATGTGCTGTACAAAATGAACAGCATTATTCGCCACGTTAATAGTTTACGGTTTTTGGGAATTATGTACTGTATTGATATTTATTTTTTTCTGTATGATTAAAAGTCACGTGTTTATATGTTTGCCAAATTAATAAAAACCATGTTTATACATATTGAGTTTACTATAATAATCAGCTGATGTATATTTAAAGCTTTCACAACGAAGCCACAATGCTAATTGACTTCAGAACATGGCCAATCTTAAAGTTAGTTAACATGTATTTTCTGTAGGCGTCACGAAGTTCGCCGGGTCAACTAGTGTATAATAAATTAAAGTATTAATGTGGGACTTAATACACTTTATACAATTTTAGCCAATACAAATAATCCTAAACATATTTTATTTATTTTATCCACCTACTTTATTTCTATAGGTGAGCAACAATGCTATTGCACAATAGCATGGATCCCAACGAATTTCATAGAACTTATATTATTTCCATCATAGTAATCAAATAGTACTGAGTATGCAGGTTTGCTGCAATAAGGGTTGTTTTTCATGGTAATACGCTTATATCAATCCCTACGTAAAGTCACCTACCAAGTTTTATCAAGTAATGTAAATATTAAATAATTAAGCGATATAAAAATATTAAGCGAATTATACCAGTTTATCTATTTGCCATAAGAATTACATGGACAATAAGTACATAAGTTTGATGCCATAAGTAATATCAAATTAGCGGGTTTTATGGATGTATTGATAAAACTAGATAGACTTGCAGACAAAAATTTAGAAGGAATACATTAGTATATAAGAGAGTTATTGATTTTTAGTTATTCTCCATAAAAATAACATTAGACAACGTACTGTGTTGATTTTGAATATTTTGGTAACCGCTACAGCTAGAGTAATAATTCAAACTATAATGTATATAATTATATCACTAAAAAAAATTAAAATCTTTGATTTGCTAACTTTCCTTATAAAGAAAACTGAAATTTTTCAAAGCTAAATAATCATTATTTAAAAAAATTAACAGGAAATTTCACAATAGACACAAACTTAAAATATCCAATATATTTAAATTTATGGATAATATGTCCTAAAAATAAATAAACTGAGATGTCAAAGAATATAAATTTTTCACAGATGAGGGTAAAAATATATTAATGTGAAATAGAATAATTTTATAGCAATAAAGGCAAGAAACTTGCAACCTTTTAGATAAAATCGTCCTTAACACTCTTAATACTATAGACACAAATAATTTTTACAATATTTTTAAAACCGTACAATAACAATTGAATAGCCCCAGTAACGCCACAAAACATATTACGAAATCAAGAGACTTTATTCAATAGCTATGATTTTCTAAAACCTTTTAATATTCTTACTCTTAAAATACAAAGTGCATTTATTCACACAGATCATTTTCGCGTAAGTATCAACGCTCATTGCGTGCTTGCGATGTCGTAATTTTGTAATGTAAATAAAATTTTATGTATCCGCATTGTTTTTACTTTTATTTTCCATGTCACAAATCTTTTCGCCAATAAGAGCAATGCTCCTAAAAGCGTCATAATTTAATATCGTTTTTGCATAAAATAAAATGTCATAATTTTTACATGAATATTTTCATGTGAAGTCACAACAATGGTGCTCGAGGTTGTGCTCAGATTCCGTGTTAATTTTTGAGGTGCGGCGCGCAGTTACGTCTGGTTTGTTGTGGCACGCTGTTTTTGATCGCGGAAGTAATAAAATTTTTTTTATATATCCTCCCAGCCCCGCAGCAAACCATCATATTAATTTTTCTATAGGCGAATTTTTTTCACAGATTTTAATTATATATTTTTTTTTTCTATGAAATCGATGCGTGCTAGTAGCATGTCTGTCTGCGACGTATTTGTTAATTAATCTCATAAGAACAGTGTTAGTTTTGTTTTGATTACTGGTCACATTGTACTTAAAAAGATGGTTGTCAAATTATATAGATCGTTAAGTGTCTAGAGGAATGATTTATTTTATTTTCCGTTATTATATACTTAATTACCCCGCAATTATAACTGTTTAATATTTTTAACTGAAATAGCGACCTACCCAGGTAGGTATTTTAAGCCAAGTATGAATGAAGATTGAGTGTAAGATGATTGTGGCGCGATCTTACTGACTAAGGCTGACATGTTCCTTAGACAGGACTGTTAATTAATAGCCCAACAGCCGATGGCAACTAAGGGACTTAAAGTTTAACGTAGAATCCAAACTACGGCATATGAATTACGAATCGGTCTAATTATGAGAATGGAAGTGAAAAAGCCGATAATAAAATGAATGACCCATACGTGACGAATGTATTATAGTATGAAATTGTGTTCGCAAGCAATTATCAACGCTGGAAAAGCAAAGCTATTTCTAAAATTCAAGAAAATCTCCAAGAAATAAACATTTAATATTTCATTGTTACCTTGATTTTAATATGTCGGTAATCACCATTTTGCTTATAGGTGGCTCCAATTTTTATTGTGCCTTCGGATATCATATGTAATTATTTACTCGTAAGTGAATTTTTAATAACTGTTTACGAGCATTCATTTTATTACAACTAAAATCACATAAAATGTAGTTGATTTTGTTAACTGTACCCAACGGCCTCTGAATTACAAATTGGTCTAATTATAAGGATGGTCTTTATGGATTAACGTAGTATTCAATAGTGCGGACGTTAATCCATACAAGAGAACACTATATCCACCGACCATCGCTCATAACTATCCACAATTCGTGACCTCCCAGGAGCTGGATTACAGGACGTCGCCACCGTCTTGTAATCGTCCAATCTAATAGTCAAGTTTTAACCAAAATGCCTTGTATTCTCCAAAATATTTTTATGCAAACCCGACTAAACCCTGACGTAATTATCCGTCTTATACCATTTACTGTGTTTGCCCTTATCCGGTTGACGATGCCCTTTATCTACCCCGTAAGAAGATTTTACACGGGATGATATCAGAAGAGACTATTGTGTCAGTCCACCTCTTCCAACCAAAGGTGCGGAATGTCTTTACAGGCATTGATTCTTGGTCTCATTCACGTTTCAAGATGAAGATCTCAACCGGGTTTTACGTAGAACACGTGATCACATGTTCTACAGATATGGATATTTACTTTACTACGTTATTGTACATGTGCATCCCTAGAACAGAGACGTGATGTAAAACTTGCTCAACATCTACATGAATATCTACAAACCATGTTAGGTACACACCGCCCGTTCTCTTGATCAATACAAATTTTTATAGTAGTTATAATATAGATTCAGGTGAACGAAATCAGCAATAATGATCTATATAAATAAAATTAGAGTTTTGTCTGTACATTGCTCAGAATTATTCATTTTTTAGTTATTTTTACTTTTCGTGCATTAGAGAAGCCGAAACCGGTCTTATCTCAATTTTTGTCTGTTCGTCTGTGACGCTACAGGAGGCATTTTACGCCATCTTCTCCGAAAACATGGGAGAACTGATAACAATGAAACTTATTTCATACATTCTCTGTATTCCAGAGAAGGTTTGTAAATGCTTGTAATCGCCCGCCGCTTCTTGAAAAGTAAATAACGAGCATTTAAAAACCTGCTTTTACGCGATATTACTCTCATTTTGATTCAGTTTTCAATGAATAATCTACTGGTAATAATCAGCTGTCTTTCTAGTTTAAAGATTTAATAGACATAAAAACAAACAGCTGTCAAATCAATATTTAGTTAGTTTATATTGGTCATTGATTTTAAACCCATTACGAATGTGTACTATATTAAAAAGTTATTTTAACGTATAACTAATTATAATAATGGTATAAATGTTCTTATCTTTTTAATTGTAAAGTAATGCTAAATAATAAAGCTGGGTATTGATTTATTTTCTTTGTATTGATTTGTTTAGGATTTCAGGTTTACATTTTGGTATGATAATCTTTCTTCTTTATACTGAATCCTACAACCCGTACAAAGGACGGGCTTACTGCTAGTTCTTTAAATAAAAATGTTTGTATTTACTTCCCTGTGGATCATAGATATGTCTTAAGGGAATGTTTTCAGTTCATCTAAACATCTGTTATAACCAAACTATGACGTCACTTACTATATGACGTCACCTAAAGTTTGAGGCCTGACCTGAGGCTTTAGTGTGTTTTCTCTTTAAAGTATATTGGATGAAAGTTGCGACTGAACTGTATAAAGTCCGTAACAATTACGGAAGTCTACATTAAAAACAAAATTTTATAAATATTGAGAGAGTTTACGGGGAATAACGCATAGAATCAGTCAAAATTCTTCAGACAAGATCGTCAATAAAACTGAGTGAAGAAATCGGTAAACTATATTAAAAAATCGGTCCGGAAAAGATACATTTTTGTGTTTAACTCAATTGTATAAATCGTAAGAAACAAGATGAAAGATTTATTAAATTTACATGGTCGACCAAACAAACATAAGGAGACTTCGGATATCAGATTGGGGTTGAAGGAAATCAAAAGGTAGTCTTTGATCGGTTCCAATAAACCTCTCATTTGTGAAACAACTCACCTTTGCTGCTTTCCTTTGTTTTCCTTTCCCACAAATAGGTTTTCTCTACCTCAAAGTAAAGCAAAGTCTTTCGGCTGACATAAAATAGTTGAATTTGTTTTACCACAGGTTATCGTAACTTCGGCCGAACACGTTAAATGAAACTATAGCATTTTCCTGAAATAATTCCCCATAAATGTGTTTGGTTTTTTATCTTCTACCAGGGAATGATTTTTCTTGGTCGGTCTATTGTTGGAAAAGGGAAAGTCAAGTCTCTACAGATGGCTCAGTTGATAGCATTACATACTCTGTAATAGCTGACGGTTTGGCTGTACAGGAATCTAGAGAAGACTTTTGAGAAATCGCTTAACTATTAATTTCAGGAATTTTTGTCTAAAAATTGTGTTTGAAATACAGTTGTTTAACAAGTAGGACAAATGAAACGTCAAAAGTATGATCTTCAAAATATGTGACAAAAATGTGAAATTTTGGTGGCTTGTGAATGGACCATAGTCTTCTTATCATCATTTCCGGCCGAGAATGATATGTATTGTAAATTTTATCGTATCTTACAATGCCAAATGTACAAATGTATCTTATACTTTTGATAAATAGGTATAGAATTCAGGGTGTTTCAAAATTCTACTAACCTTTTGAGGTCAGTATAAAACACAAGTACAGTATCACATTAAATGGTCTAGTAGTATTAAGTTGCTTTCAGAGCCACCAATTTTTTTTCTAATAAAATATTAAACTTAAAGTTTTTTTTTAATTTGGCATACATTTTAATAATATTTAAACTATACAAGTATTAATATTTTAACCGTAACAGTAAAAATAATTGTTTAACTTACGAACAAAATTTAATTAACTTTTCCAACGTACGAATTCGAAAACGAGGCTATTTAAAATTTTCAAATACTGTAACAAAACTTTAGAACAAAAATTTTACTTATGAATAACGTTTTAAACAATCGTGGCACAAGTTTAAGGATACCTCAATTTTAAATATCGAATAAAAATGAAACGAGATATGAAACTTTTCGTGGTGTTTGGAGTACGCCCAATGTCGTGTTAGAGGATATTGCCTGGAAGGTTCCGGACGATTTAATTGTAATATTTAGATTTTATTCTGACCCAGGAACGATGCCTCAAAAGACTGGTAGAGAGTTATGAAACAATCTGTATGACTAGACAAACATATGTTATTGTTGCTCTTACACCAACCCAGACTACGTTAGTATTGTACGCGATTGTGAGTGTCATATATAAGGGTGAGTTTGATGAATGTCTATTGTAACTAACGGGTTTAAAGACGCGCCTCAGTTACTTAACATGTCTTGTGTGCTACGTGTATCAAAAGGCATGTTTTATGATCAACAGAATTCGCACTAATCGTATACTCTAAAATGATCCTTTATCACGTATCAGTTATGAAGTCGAATAATCGGAAATGGAGCCTTATCAGTCGTGGAGGCGCGTCGAATAATCGGAAATGAAGCCTTATCAGTCGTGGAGTTGCGTCAAATAATCGGAAATGGAGCCTTATCAGTCGTGGAGGCGCGTCAAATAATCGGAAATGGAGCCTTATCAGTCGTGGAGTTGCGTCAAATAATCGGAAATGGAGCCTTATCAGTCGTGGAGGCGCGTCGGATTATCTGAAATGGAGCCTTATCAGTCGTGGAGGCGCGTCGGATTATCTGAAATGGAGCCTTATCAGTCGTGGAGGCGCGTCAAATAATCGGAAATGGAGCCTTATCAGTCGTGGAGGCGCGTCAAATAATCGGAAATGGAGCCTTATCAGTCGTGGAGTTGCGTCAAATAATCGGAAATGGAGCCTTATCAGTCGTGGAGGCGCGTCGAATAATTGGAAATGGAGCCTTATCAGTCGTGGAGGCGCGTCGGATTATCTGAAATGGAGCCTTATCAGTCGTGGAGGCGCGTCGAATAATTGGAAATGGAGCCTTATCAGTCGTGGAGGCGCGTCGAATAATCGGAAATGGAGCCTTATCAGTCGTGGAGGCGCGTCAAATAATTGGAAATGGAGCCTTATCAGTCGTGGAGGCGCGTCGAATAATTAGAAATGGAGCCTTATCAGTCGTGGAGGCGCGTCGAATAATTGGAAATGGAGCCTTATCAGTCGTGGAGGCGCGTCGAGTAATTGGAAATGGAGCCTTATCAGTCGTGGAGGCGCGTCGAATAATTAGAAATGGAGCCTTATCAGTCGTGGAGGCGCGTCGAATAATTAGAAATGGAGCCTTATCAGTCGTGGAGGCGCGTCGAATAATTGGAAATGGAGCCTTATCAGTCGTGGAGGCGCGTCGAATAATTGAAAACGGAGCCTTATCAGTCGTGGAGATGTGTCGAATAATTGGAAATGGAGCCTTATCAGTCGTGGAGACGTGTCGAATAATTGGAAATGGAGCCTTATCAGTCGTGGAGATGTGTCGAATAATTGGAAATAGAGCCTTATCAGTCGTGGAGATGTGTCGAATAATTGGAAATAGAGCCTTATCAGTCGTGGAGATGTGTCGAATAATTGGAAATAGAGCCTTATCAGTCGTGGAGATGTGTCGAATAATTGGAAATAGAGCCTTATCAGTCGTGGAGATGTGTCGAATAATTGGAAATAGAGCCTTATCAGTCGTGGAGACGTGTCGAATAATTGGAAATGGAGCTTATCAGTCGTGAGGCGCGTCAAACTGAGCCTCTAATCAAATAACTCGCCAGTCGCAATGGTAACCCGGGCACACAGAGCTGGTAACTTTATTACCGGATGTTCTCTCTGTTGTCCGTGGCCGTGACACGGCGGCGGCGGCGGCGTGCAAGATTAATGTTCGCGGCCAGCCACCCTCGCGTTTCTATTATTTATTGGCGAGTTAAATTCACGCTTTGAAGTAGAACATATATTTTCTTTTGCTTTTTACCAATCACAAAGAAGAGGACTTGCTACGAAGCAAATAATTAAAAAGTTAAAGTTATTTTTTATTGATTATAATTCAGTCGGCTGATAGTATTGTATTTTTAAAAACTGTCTCACTCAATTGTAAGTCATTGAAACCCCGTAAGAATGTGTATCAGTCTATTTTATATAAAATAACCCAAGACACTGTGTCTGAAAATGTGTCTCTAAATGTTAAACATGGGTCCAAAACCCTATATTTGTCAAGTCATTACATTTTATTTAGAAACTTTCTACTCCAGTTCAAATATTCAAACATAAGCACTGTACTCACTTTATTTGAACCTATTCAAAACGATAAAAGGTCCTAAAATTTAAATGTTTAACTTGATAATTGCTTAAAAGAGTAAATTTGTAAGAAATTAAGTTTAATGTGCAATAGTTATTTTGATATTTTGTGTTTCATTTATTCGTTTTACTAAGGTAATACCGAATGGGGAGTTTGCCTGGATCTAAATTATTCACCATTTTAAATTTCTATTTTAGCTAAATTTAGAAAATGTAAATTATAAAATATTTGTATATTTACTTTCCTGAGGGAAATAGATTAGATAATGGATATGTCTAAAGGGAATGACCTCAGTTAATCTAAACAGCTGTTCTCATTCTTTTATATTAAAATTTCAAAACAATAGCTCTGGTAGTTTCTATGGAAACCTGTTACATTTTTTCCATGTTAAAAATCACCAAAACCCCCCCAGAGCTAAGACATATCCATGTCAATAAGACCGACCAATTTTGTATATTGGAAAATATGAATAAAGTTGCTTGTTCGTTTGTTTTTAAGCATCCTGATCAAATTCGTAGCAACGAAAAAATGTAATATCTCACAACCTATACTAAAAAGGACATGTTAAAACATTGCTCTAAGTCTTATTGTATTGAGAATGTGTAAACACGGAGTAATGTAGTTTGGCAATACCCTTCAAAGCCAGCTCAAAAGTAAATAGTTTAGTGTTAATGTTGTTAGTCTATGGAAGATTCTCCTTATTTAAACTGAACTATATTGAACTGAGCATTTTTTTGTCGAGAGATTTTGGATTTGTTTGTTTTCACATTTACATCAAAATATTTAATTTATTATAATTTTTATAATATAATAATTTATAATTTATAACTTATAATTTATAATTTACAGTTTATAATTTATACTTTATAATTTGTAATTTGTAATTAATAATTTGAAATTTGTAATTTGTAATTAATAATTTGAAATTTGTAATTTATAATTTATAATTTTATAGTTCTACAGTCTATAGTAAATTCTTAGACACATGGCTACTTTTCAAATTTCGATGTTGTGTGAGCGATAGCGTATGCGTCTTGATCTCGTTGGATATGCTTAACCAAGATACAAAAACCTCATATTCAACCTTAAATTACAAATCAATATGGCGTGATTATTGATTAAATAGCAAAAAACTGAATTTGTTCATTACTTCTTGATCAATAAATAGCTACTGTTGATTGACTAAAACACTGGAATACACTAGTCATGAAATTAAAAAATTGTTAATTCTATCTAGATAACAAAAGAAACCCCGCACCTAAAATTAAGTAACCCTAAAGTTGAAATAATTATTATTCAGCGGTTGCTGGTAGGTTTTTCCAATAACACCACAGGTGGAGTAATTATTTATTCTATTTAATGGACAGTGTGTCTGTAAATAAATGATGCATGCATTCCCCGCCAAAATGGAAAGGCAATAACGTTGCGTTGTTGGTAGCATTGATGCCGCTAGTCGTGCGATCAGCTGTTTTATATAAACTGAGTGTGTCGAATGATCGCGGCGTTCTAGGTCGCCCAAAAATAATATCCTGGTCGGGATGCCGTGTTTTTATTACTTACCCCCCGCCCCCACCCCTGCCCTCTCATATTGTCAAAGGCAAAGAGCCCCACTCCCCTGCCCAGGTATGCGGGGGCGTTTCTTTTCTCATTATATTTCTATGAGTTAGCTTATTTCTATCGGTTACCATCCCCCTAAAAACCTCAAGGATTCACTACCTTCGTTATAGCTTTTTTTAATGATTAACGTAAATTTAATCAGTTCACGGTGTCCGGGGATAGATGACAGGGATAATTGGGTTCACTATCCCATTAATTTTGAGTACAGTAATTACACTTTTATGAGAGTTCCTGTAGTAAAGTTAGGCCCGAAAATAAGTCAAATAAATTCCGTGATATTTATAGAAGGATCCTTGGAGGTGTTGGTGATTTTTAAGATGGAAAACATGTAACAGGTTTCCATAGAAACTCCTAGAACTAATGTATTGAATTTTAAATATAAAAGAATAAGAACAGCTGTTTAGATGGACTGAAAACATTCCCTTCAGACATATCCATGATCTAACCTATTTGCCACAGAAAAGTAAATACAAACATTTTTTCGTTTTGAAATCCCTAGACGCCTAAACAACCATTTATGCTATATACAGTATATTACTTATGTATTATACACGATATGTATCTTAGAATCTTCTAAAATCCCGATTCCAAACTTATTTTCCACAAATAAATACATGTAAATTATGAGTGACGAACCTTGTTCGTCCACATAGTACATAATAATAGTAATAATAATTATTATTATTATCATTATTGATAGAAATTTATAACAGGAGTTTTAACATAGACATTTATGATGAACTAGCTGACCCGGCGAACTTCGTAACGCCTGGCATTAAAAATACAAGATCTTTACTTTATACTTTATACTTTACTTTATACTTTTAACTGAAATGGCGACCTACCCAGGTAGGTATTTTAAGCCAAGAATGAATGAGGATTGAATGTAGGATGATTGTGGCGCGATCTTGTAGCCTTGTTACTGACTAAGGCTGACATTTTCCTTAGACAGGACTGTTAATTAATAGCCCAACAGCCGATGACAACTAATAGACCTACAGTTTAACGTAGAATCCGAACCACGGCCTCTGAACTACGAATTGGTCTAATTATGAAGAAGGTCTTTGTGGACGTAGTATTCAATAGTGCGGACGTTAATCCACACAAGAGAACACCACATCTACCAACCATCTCTCACAACTACCCACAATTCGTGACCTCCAAGTAGCTGGATTACAGGACGTCGCCACCGTCACATTCAATATTATATTTTATATCACATTCAACATTCAATGGTATGGTCGCCATTACAATAATCTAGTCTAATCTAATCGAAGTGATTTGGTGATTTGAGTAATATTTTTTGAACGGCCACATTCAGTCTATAGCCTCATAAACTGTTTATGTTAGTGATTCGACTGGAACAAACGAAGTCAAGTCTCGCCATTCGCCACAGCCACGGAATTTAATATCAGTCTGTATTTCTATGCGGGAATGTCACAAGAGGAGGCTCCACGGAAAGTAACTTTTGTAGTTTAATAAGTAAAAGTTGTAAAATTCCATAGCGTTTTATTTCACTTATAAAACTGACGTTTTTCTATGGTCGTTAATTTTACTTCGGTACTTACATTTTTCGCAATGGAAATATTATTTTTGTTATACTTCTTCGAAGTTTGGGATTTTTTAACATGAGGCCAAAGTAGATCTTTATCGTTCCAGTGGAAAAGATAGTCAGTCACCTGTTCGATTTACATTAAAGTAAAAGTGCAAACTTTGAATCACCTTTACTGTCATCTAGAGGTACAAATAGAAAAATTATTTCTCTCACAGTAATTGATTGTGATTAAAAGTCAGGCTATTAAAGAACATCATATTGTAAGTTGCTGCGTAAATACAAAGGGGTTACCAAAACTCACAACTCCGAGAGGGATGGGAAATGTTAAAAGAAAATGTGAAACGCATTACAGTACACTACGTTCAACCTTATTATTGTATTAGGCTTACTTTAAGTAACGTATGAACTGTTGGTCCCTTAGACTGTTGAACTATTAATTATCAGCCCTGTCTAAGGAACATGTCAGCCTTAGTCAGTAACAAGACTACAAGATCCCAACACACTCATCTTACACTCAATCCTCATTCATACTTGGCTTAAAATACCTACCTTGTAGTATGGTCGCCATTTAATCTAATCTAATCTATGACGAGATAACACAACTGCAAGAGTGAAAACTAAACACAGCAATGAGGAAATGTTATTTAGATTTTTATTACGGACATTTTCCATCACGATTTTAAATTCAACAAAGTTTCACGACGTTTCGGGATCTGGAATCTGTTTCCGTATTCAATTGAGCTATAATCTAAAACATAACACGATTGTGTAGTACATAATCCAGTCTAAGCCAGTATAAAACTAAAAAAAGATTTAGGGCAGTCAAAAAACTTATAAACAATGCCGTGCAACAATAGTCTCGTACACAAGAAACGAAACACAAAGAACAGGTAAAACAGGAGTTGTCTTTGAGTCTTTTTGACGAGTGGACGTGTTTTGTTACTTGTGTGACTGACTATTGGTGCATGGTATTGTTTGTTTTTGAGTACATTTATTGCTATAAACTTTTTACATGGATATGTCTTACCCCTTGATGGGGTTGGCAATTTGCGAGACCTTAATTTGAAACAGTGACGTCATATGCTTAGTGACGTCTTATGGCTATACCACAGATGTTTAGAGGAACTGAAAACATTGCCTTTGACATATCTATGATCTGAACCTAACATATTTCCCACAGGGAAGTAAATACAATCATTTTGTCTTCAACTATATACCTGCCTAGTCTGGGTTATGTACGAGTCGTGTTATGTTTAAGGTTCTAACTTACCTGAAGAGGGATCAACTTTAAGATCACGAAACGTCGTGAAAGTTTGTTTTTACTTAAAATCATGGTAGAAACTGTCCGTAAATAACACAAATCCACCATCACCAATAATGAATTTGAAACAAAGGAATGAGGAAATCTTAGTTATGTTTTCCAACGTATAAAAATCTCAATATTCTTTGTCCCTTTGTTTCTACGGAAGTTTAATTTAAGAAATGCTAATCCAAGGATGTCCAGGTCCAGTTCTCGACGCGGCTGAGGGCTGAGAGCCACTCCACCCCCCCACGCTTGTTATACTTTAATTGCAGCTGGCTTTGTGAGTCCTCATCACCCCCCCCCCTGTCCACTGTGGACCCTCACATTCCAACCCTTTCCCCCACGGCTCTCGGACTTTTATTACTTGTTTATTCTGTCTTGATCACCTTCTTCAATCATTGTAGGACAAACGTTTTTTCATTAAAAAAAGGTATTTACTTCCCTTTGGAAATAGCTTAGTGGTCATGGATATGTCTTTAGGGAATCTTTTCAGTTCCTCTTAACAATGGCAATAAAATTGGATAAACTCATCAAAATTTAAAGGTAAACTATTAAACCTCCTAAAATGTTGTCCATTTACCCCACTTTGGTAAAAAAAAACTATAAAATTAGAAGACATTTATTTAATTGATAGAACTCGAATTGGTCATGCCTTAAATAAATCTCGCCTGTTTAGAATATACGGTGTAAACAATGAAAATCGTGATTGTGGAAGTGATTAAGATATTGTCGAATTTCCAATCTCGGTGGTAACATTAATTTATAATTTCGAACAACTTTGTTGTTCACTACGTTAATCCGCTAAGACCAGTTCCTAGTTCAGAGGCAGTGGTTCGGATTCCACGTTAAACTGTAGGTCCCTCAGATATGCCATTAACTGTTGGGCTATTAATAACAGTTCTGTCGAAGGAACATTTCATCCTTAGTGACAAGACTACAAGATCGCGCCACAATCATCCTACACTCATTTCTCATTCATACTTGGCTTAAAATACCTACCTGGGTAGTTTGCCATTTCAGTTAAAAGTAAAGTATGAAGTAAGTGTTTAGTTTGTTCAAATATTTTTGATCGTATTGTTGGCATAACTTGGTTAAACAAGAAGCATTAATAAAAATAAAGTTCCTCTAAACAGCTGTCCTTATAACCATATGACCTCACTAAACATATGACGCCATTTCCGTTCCAAGTTTTGGTTTGACTGATTGCCAATACCCCCCCAAGACATATCCATGTCAAAACGCTGCATTTAGTGCAATCAAATAACGTCTGAGCTTTAGTTACAAGGGTTTACATCGCCCTCTGAGTCGTGGTATATTCAGTGTACAGAATATAATTAATTTTCATTATGTTCTGTAACATTTCAGAACTGGGGGCTGTAGCCGATTTTTTGTGATGTGACTCAAACGAGCCGAGATATTGACTCTGGTTGTCTCCCAGTCAGGGAATTTGGGAACTCGAAAATACAAATATTAAAATTGCTCTCATTTTTTGCCATTTATAGTGTAGTAAGAATAATAATACCCATTGGAAGCTCCTTCCGCGTTGTTACTGGGCTGCACTAAGCACGAGTATGTAATGGAATGACAACATTAATTACATGGGAATTACATAACTGGGATTGCACTGTAATCCAATACTGGATACGAATTGTGGATAGTTTGTGAGAGACATGTCGGTGGATGTTCGTGTTCTCTGTGTATTAACGTCCGCACTATTAAATACTACATCAATCCACAAAGACCATAATAATTAGACTAATTCGTAGTTCAGAGGTCGTGGTTCGGATTCCACGTTAAACTGTAGGTCCATTAGTTGCCATCGGCTGTTGGGCTAATAATTAACAGTCCTGTCTAAGGAAAATGTCAGCCTTAGTCAGTAACAAGACTACAAGATCGCGCCACATTTATCTTACAATCAACCCTCATTCATACTTGGCTTAAAATACCTACCTGGGTAGTTTGCCATTTCAGTTAAAAGTAAAGTAAAGTAAAGTATAAAATTGACTCGGAAGTGAAAAATATTGATAGACAATATCAATATTTTTTTAGTAATAAATACAACTACGATTAATTGAAACAAAATTGATTAAAACCTTCAAACAGTCTCGCGTTTTGGATTTCACGCCCAATCAACTTAACACGTTGTGGAAAACTTTGATAAAATGCATGATCGATACGATATTGTCAATTTGTAAATGACCGGATGTTATTTTCATTCGGTTAGATCGGGGTGAAAAATTTAACCAACCGATTTAAAATGAAATAAAAACATTGATTCCGGTTGTCTTAGACTCAGATTCTTTCTGACGTTGTCATAGCTGGTTTACATCAATTGAATCATAAGGAAAAGTTCTCTTTTGACCCAAACAAACCCCCAATCAGAGAGAGAAGACGCCAGCTTGTGATTTTCCCTCGCTCCTGTTTTGGAATTATCTCTTCTATATCGGAATTTCATTAGACGAACTGGATTGTGGAGTTAATAAGTACAATGAAGATTATAATACTATTATTTTCCTGGTTTATAGAAGAAACAAAATTCACTCTACGGACGCTAAGAGTTATAAACGAAATTGAACAAAGATCGTGTGTTAATATTTTGGTATGTTTGAGCGATCTCTTCATTTTGCCATGAGTAAATACGTAATTTACTCAACACATTAACTAAAATAATTCACAAAACTAAAACTCCGATTTATCTTACAGTTTAATCTGTGGACATAATATAATATTGAGTTAAGTAATATCTCTCTATATAAAAATGAATGTATTGTTGTCCTTTATGCGTTGCCAAACTACTCATCCGATCGCCATGAAATTTTAGGAAGTTGCTGTATATGTGTCCGGGAAAGTTTTAGTGAAAAAATATTTTCGAAAACTCCATAAGTTTCCATTTTATGGAGTTTTAAATTTCTAATGTTAACCTTTTGGAGAGTAAGTTTGTTTACAAATTGTCTACAATGAAAACATTTGATTTCTTTACTACAGCTGATTGGTGTACTTTCCATTAGCAATATGCTTTACTATCCAATGCCATCTGAATCATTAATTGATGTAAAACTATGAAGTAAATATGTGCTGTACAAAATCAACAGCTTTATTCGCTACGTTAATAGTTTACGGTTTTGGAGGATTATATATTTGTATTTTTATTTTCTGTCTGATTAAAAGTGACGTGTTTATATGTTGGCCAAATAAAAAATAATTTCAATGCTTATATATATTACGTTTATTATAATAATCAGCTGTTGTATATATTTCCTATAAAAGCCGTATTACAGTTAGGTTTAGTTTGAGGTTGGATTGGATTTGAAAATTGTGAATTAATCCACTCAGATTTATTTCTTTTATGGGAATGTTATTCATATGTCTTATCGTTTTAGTATTGTTATTCACTATGCCGCGACCCAGAATATATAACCTTTCACAATGAAGCCGTAATGCTATTCGACTTCAGAACATGGCCAATCTTAAAGTTAACATGTATTTACTGTCAGGTGTTACGAAGTTCGCCGGGTCAGTTAGTTTAAATTAAAAAAAAACAATATTAGGTGGGAAGTAAGATAACGTGTCGTCGACCCGACCGGCGCCTGCACGGCGTCGAAGGCGCGAGTACTTTCCCTAAAATCCTGATCTTGCTGACGTTGCAATGAAGTTTTTTGATGACTTTTAGTACCACATACTTACGTAAGCAGTCATTCCAACGTGGGCATTTTTGGAAAACAAATGCAGAAATCGACGAGCAGTGGAAAATGACTCGAGATTGTAAATGTCCTATATTGGATCTCTCGTAGAGGAAAATACCCCCGTCGCAGCAGACCTGCGTACTCATAGAATTTCCAAATCAATAATATAATAATAATATATGACAAGTTTGGTCAAAATCTGTCCTTAAACATGAGAATTATTTGCTTATTCTCCATAAGATTAACATAGGAAAGAGTGTGCAGGTTTGCTACTGTAAGGAACACTGAAAGTAGGCATTTACCATAAACAGTTTTTATTTTTAACATTTTCACCAACTTTCATTAACATCTGTCCATAACTAAAGGATTTTGCCTATTCCCTATATGATTAACATGGGAAAAGAGTATGCAGGTTTGCTGCCATAAATCACATTAGTAAGCGACATTTTTAAGTTATTACTTTCTAGCTATATGGTGTTTTACTCTTTTTGTATAATCAAAAACCCAGTAGTCCTAATGATATTTTATTTAGTGTTGTATGTTTCCTGGTTAAGATTAAATAAATTTTAGGTTTTTACTGTTAGTTTTTCATCCCTGTTTTTAGTTTATTGTTAGTCAAATTTTAGTATGGATATATTTTATTGAAATTAAAAGAAACATCTAAACACGTGACAACATTTTAGTTTTATTAAGCATTGAAGGCGATTTACTTGGTGTTTGGAAATACCTTAAAATACTAGTGAGTCGCGAAATGATATTTAGATTATGGTTGTCGCGTGTAAAAAATGTTTGGGAAGATCTGTATTAATGTATTGTGTTTAGTTGTGTTAAGCGTTGGCGAACACGCGGCAAGCGGCGGCTGTTGGAAAACTTCGCAACTTGTGATATTGTTTTTGTAATACAACTACAGTACTTAGAAATCAACGTTTAACCTCCTTGCTCCAAAATTTTTTTGTGGTCGTACATTATTTCTCGTTACCACTCAAAATATTATTACCAGGGTACAAAAGGTGTATTAGGAATATTTATTACTAGCAGTAAGCACGTCCTTTGTACGGTTTGTAGGATTCAGTTTAAAGAAGAAAGATTATCATACCAAAATGTAAACCTGAAATCCTAAAAAATCATTACAAAGAAAATAAATCAATATCCAGCTTTATTATATAGCATTACTTTACAATTATAGTATGATTTCGAACTGGGTGTAAAATCAATGACCAATATAAACTAACTAATATTGATTTGACAGCTGTTTGTTTTTCTTTCTATTAAATCTTTAAACTACAAAGACAGCTGATTATTGCCAGTAGGTGTGATTGATAATTATTGAAAGAAAAATCCAACTAATATCGCGTAAAAAGTGGTGTATTGAATACTTGTGATTTACTTTTTAAGGGTCGGCGAACAATTTTAATCATTTTAAAACCCTTCTCTGGAATGTAGAGAATGTATGAAATAAGTTTCATTGTTATCAGTTCTTCCATTTTTTCGGAGAAGGGCGTAAAATACCTCCTGTAGCGTCACAGACAGACAACAGACAGACACAAATTGAGATAAGACTTGTTTCGGCTTCTATAACACACGGAACATAAAAATAACTAAAAAATGAATAACTCTGAGCAATGTACAGACAAAACTATAATTTTATTTGTGTAGATTTAATTTATTCATTGAAATATATTTATCTTACAGACTTCTCTATTGGTTTTTACTCTTTTTGGTTTTCCAAGATTTGACTTTAACTACACAGTTTTTTTAAATTTTAAGTAACATAACCCTTAACATGGGTTATAAACAGTATGTTGGCCAGTCATGTTTTCAGTAAGAAATTCGGAAATAATGTTTCAATTCAGAATTTAAATTTGGAAAAAAAAGTCAGTTTTAATAACCAGAATAAGGATTAAGTGTATATGTTTTAACTTTTTGATCTGCGATGGCAATGCAGGTGAAATAAAAGAATCCAGATTGATCAATTTTGTAGAATTATCAAGAGCATAGTTTAAATGCCGAATAGAAATTCAATTCCAATTTTTGGTCAGAAGCCAAAAGTATAAATGGAAACAAGTTTCAGAATCAAGTTAAGCTAAGCCAAAAGGACTAAAGTTGCCCCATAAAAATACACCTGCTTACAAAGTTTGTCCCATCCCGGCCGTATTCCCTTCTGAGCCGGCCTTTTTCTCAGACATTCTTTCAGACTCTGAAAATTATTTTAAGTTGTGATCCTTCTGTTCGGATATTACTTAACAAATATTTATCCAGACAATATTTTATTTTTATCTTTAACTTTTAAGTTAGCAAAAATCTTAATATTAAACGTTTTTATCTACTAAAAATCGTTTAATTTTTATTAGTGAACTTTATCAATAAGTAAACAGTTTTTATCTGTTTTTGGTATGATTTGTATATTATTGATGTGAATTTTACATGAATTAGTTTCAACAAACTACAAATTTGTAATAATGAAAAATCTGGATTTACGTAACTGTTCACCGCAATTTATCTCAACAACATTATTCAAATCCTTCAGTAAAATTTCTTTCTAAATATTTCAATAGTTAAAAATTTTCTTTGGGATTTTATTCAATGAGGTTGTAAAAAATGTAGCTTTCATTCATTTTATAACCGGAACTATTTATTAAAACTTCATTCTAAAATATTTTCCCATCTATCTAATATGATTGTTTGGGTTGGATATTATTTTATGGTAATAAAAACTACTCTTTGAGAAATTATTAATCTTACCAGTTATAAACAATTAAGATTAAATTATTTCTGTGATATATCAGTAAAATATCAGTTATTCCGTTCTTTGTACAGCTTGTATGACTTGGGGTCATAAATCCCGTTATCAGTACTAATAAGAATGATAATTATTTCCTTTGAAATTCATAATGGCGTTGGTTATTAATTATTAAATATCCTTTATTGGAATTTTTCATTGCGTCTGTGTGATAACTTCACAACGTTTCTGGAGGTGGAGAAACTCATCCAGTTTTTAAATGATTACCTAATAGTTTATATAAATAATAACTATATTGATAACGTCGGAGCGTAGTATTCCACCTCTTATTCTGAGCTCGGAGGCGGAGTGTTGTGGTTACTTGTGGTTGTTATAAATAATATAGTTTTTGTATTTTAGACGATAGATAAGTATAGTATTATTGACAACTTGATCTAATTAATATAAACTGGGACGGTGGCGACGTCCTGTAATCCAGCTACTTGGAGGTCACGAATTGTGGATAGTTGTGAGAGATGGTCGGTGGATGTAGTGTTCTCTTGTGTGGATTAACGTCCGCACTATTGAATACTACGTAATCCACAAAGACCATCTTCATAATTAGACCAATTCGTAATTCAGAGGCCGTGGTTCGGATTCCACGTTAAACTGTTGGGCTATTAATTAACAGTCCTGTCTAAGGAACATGTCAGCCTTAGTCAGTATCAAGCCTGCAAGATCGCGCCACAATCATCCTATATTCATTCCTCATTCATACTTAGCTTAAAATACCTACCTGGGTAGGTCGCCATTTCAGTTAATAAAAATATGTAACTTAAAAACGTTCATTTTTAAACGTGAATTATTAAGTAATCACTTGAAAACGGGAAGAGTTTCTCCACCTCCAGAAACATTGTGTAGTTAAAAACAATAAAAGATATAGAATAATACTTACTAGATTAGATTAGATTAGATTAGATTATTTGAAATGGCGACCATACCACAAGGTAGGTATTTTAAGCCAAGTATGAATGAGGATTGAGTGTAAGATGATTGTGGCGCGATCTTGTAGTCTTGTTACTGACTAACGCTGACATGTTCCTTAGACAGGACTGTTAATTAATAGCCCAACAGCCGATGGCAACTAAGGGACCTACAGTTTAACGTGGAATCCGAACCACGCCCTCTGAATTACGAATTGGTCTAATTATGAGGATAGTCTTTTGTGGATTAACGTAGTATTCAATAGTGCGGACGTTAATCCACACAAGAGAACACTACACCCACCGACCATCGCTCACAACTATCCACAATTCGTGACCTCCAAGTAGCTGGATTACAGGATGTCGCCACCATCCCAGTCACTATTATAACTAAATATTTACCTGAAATCAAAATAATTAAAGAATAACAAATAAATATATAATATGAAAATTCCCAGCTCAAGTATTTAGTATTAGTATTAAATTAGAAAATGTGTTCATTTAGTATAATTGTATTTAAGTTTTATTTTTGTTAATATTTTAATATAATACTAATAGAAGGTGTAAATTCAATGACTAATTTAAACAAACTAATATTGATTTAAATTCGACGGCAGGTTATTTATTTCTACTCAATTACTTAATAGATCACAAACGAGTATTTTGTAGAACTTAGAATAAATTTTGCTCAAAACTGGGATTTTGAGAGCTGTTTGAGAAAGACTTTCATTGTTTCTTTATTTGTAAAAATTGTTTCGTTCATAAATAAGTTAGGTTAATGTAAGAGGTAAAATAAATTTACTCAATATTTTTATTTATAAAATAAAGTATGAAAAAAGATTACTAAAATAATATTTTATAGTGAATTTTTTGTTTGAAGTAAAAAAATGTCAGTAGAAAAAATCCCCACGCGAAGTACTGTATACTTAGTTTTGTACATAGATGCAACAAGTTAATATTTATTAAATATTTATATTCAAAAATAAAGTTTTAGCGAAAAAGTATAGATGTAGGTCTACAAGTTACATAAAATTATTTTTTTCTTTAGGTGCAAAAGACAAAAACACGTGTCTTAAATATATTAAGACAATTATAAACATATTCAAATTATAACGATAACATTAACGTAAAAATGGCATAGAAAAGAAAATTTATTTTGTTTATTTCAAACAATAATTCATAATTTCGATAGAGTTTTTTTGTAAAAAAATTTTTTTTTTTTACATGTAATTAATAATCAATGTTACATTAAAAACTGTAAAATTGAATCTCCATTATTACATAAATTCTATTGTTCTCGAATAAATTTTAGTTTAATGCTGTTTGATAATAATTTTAGTTTTCATTTTTAAAAAAATCATTGAAATCGTGTTACATTAATATTAATCATATAGGGAATATTTTTGAATTGTTGATGAGTTTAAAATGTTGGATAAAAATTAAATTTATGGTTAAGTATTTTTTGTTGTTCCTCACAAAATTCACATAAAAAAAATAAAATAAAAGAAATATTTTTTATATTTATTAAATATTTATATTCAAAAATAAAGTTTTTGTGATTATTTTACTGTAAAGATTAATGCTACTCCAAAACATGTATGCAAAACTGTAATCTAAGTTTAATGTTCAGCACTTTAGTGCAGCAGTGAAGAAAGGATTATTTGAAGTGGTAAAAACAAAGAGCTTGTAGGCTTCTATGAATAAATTAAAATGGGGCTAAAAGGATGTGGATTACGTGAAGCAGGGCTCAGTGGGGTTAGTGCCAGTGAAGGAACAAACTTTTGCCATCAAAGTACACCAGGCTCACAGTGTTACTTGCTGCTGTGACACGCGATCAGAGAGTATTCCAATAAAATAGTAAAAATAGTCATGCAGTGGGGAGTTAAGCTCGGTTTTGTCAGAATTAGTTAACTTCCCAATTAAATTGTGAAAATAATTCCTACAGAGCAATTATAATATTTTTATTTTTTGTCTATATTTATTAATAAATGTTTAGTTAAATTATTAACACCTGTTCAGTAGTCTTGCTTCTCTAAAACTAAACATTGGCCCTGTCGCAGTTGACATGCGCCTTCTTTCCCCTTATAATGTTTAATTTCAAAATTCATTTCATGTTCAATTTAATTTGGAACCGGTAATTGTGACTTTGAATGTTCTGACGATTAATGCTTTTGTTCTAATGATTTATACTTTTATTCTGTTTATGTTCTGTTTTATTTCTCTTGTATTCCTTCCATTAATTTCATATAGTACTGTATATCACAATTAGTTTATTTCCAGTGAGTGTCGCCGCCGATTTGTGGGACTCTATTATTACATATTAGATGTTAGACTTTTTCTCACACACAGGCTCAATAGTCTGGTGAGGAAAAGACTTCCCTTTACTTACAAAAATATACCCAAATGTATTTGTATTGTTATGGAAATAAATGAATCTTGATCTTAAATCATCAGTAGCTTTCAGATTTTTCTTTTTTTTCTTTCTGAGACTTTTTATAGGTAGAAATTTAACGGACTCGTTTCCCAACCACAGACTTTGTACCCCGTGGTGAATTAATTTCCAGCATTTCTCATGTAATCTGTATGTTTTTTTTATTATTGGTCTTTTTCTACACTATGATGCACCGTAGTTATAATTAATTTCTTTTTCTGGGGTAATTACTACTTAAATAACTAACTTAAATCAAAGATACATTTTCAAGAATATACTGAAATCTGAGGAAAATTGATCACAATTCCATACAAAAACTATTTACAGTAGAAACATACATATCCTTTTGTTAATTGACAGTGTTTTTTCCTGTCAAACTGTTATTAATAAACTAGTTCATTCTTATTGTTAATTTTATGCGAGAAAATAAACTTGAGTGAGACATAATCTCAGTAGAAAATTATTTTGATAATCTAAAACCTTATTGCAATACTCACACACAGACATAAATTATATGGACACCAATTTTGTGTAATCTCAAGAGTCAAAATAGGTGAACATATGAACATGAGTAGTGATTGCAGAAATTGGCTTCATACATTAAGGGTACTTTTGGTGACATCAAAATTTACTAGTAATAAATAAAATATCAAAATCAAGAAAACTGTTGTAATATGCTTTTTGTAGTTTTTTTCAATGTTTTGTGAGTTTGATTTAAAAAGAAAAACTCCAGTTATATAAGTCTTTGTGGGTACTTCCAGTTACACCGGTTATATATCTAAGTATTTTTGTGTTCCAGGAAACAGACGACGGCTCAGTCTCTGGCACACCAGGGTACATTGACCCCAGCAGCTTCACATCCAAGGTAAGGAACCCACGTTATGTTCTCCCCGGATGTAATAAAAAAATACACAAGATAATGTAAATTTAAAAACATAGATTTAACGTCTATATGTCTATTAACTGTTTGTGAGTAGATTCTGGACTGCAATTCTTTCTTGAATTTTTTCAACCTACAACCAACATGACCATGAAATATTCTTGAGTTTCAGGTATTGTTATAATAATCAAATCAAGTTAAAATTTTAAAAGGAGAATATTTGACATTTGCAGGTGACAGTGAAGGCTATCTATGACTACCAGGCGCGCCACGATGACGAATTGTCATTCTGTAAACACGCGATCATCACCAACGTGAACAAGCAGGAAGGCGGATGGTGGCGCGGTGATTACGGCGGCAAGCGGCAGCAGTGGTTCCCATCCAACTACGTGGAGGAGATCGAGCCCCAGCGGGACGACCAACGCGACGACACGGTAAAGGCAGTACAGACAGGTCTAGCGACAGTGACACTCTCTAGATAGACACTAGTTATCTGGGCTTAATCTTGGTATTCCGCCTTAAAAATACTCAACTCACACAAAAATGTTAATCATTCATCTAGTAGAACCTCCCCTATCTGATTTCCCAAGAACCGACTCCTCCCGATATTCAACTGTGATACCCATACTCCTGTCGTAGCTGAGCCTGTTGAAGTGTGATTGTCTTTTTTTCAGTTATTATACATATCTTGATGTTTAAGTTGTACCTGTAACACGTTGATGTTATAGTAACATTTCTGAACAAGAAACAGTCGTGAGGTGGGATACTGGAGATTCTACCGTAAAAACTTGCTGTCAAATTACTCGGACAATGAGAAAAGTGAGTCAGTCAGTTGTTTGATAGACTGTTTCAGATCCAGGCAATGTCCATCAGTAATGTTTCGGCTCAACTTTTACCTTTGCTAGATACATCTCACATATATACGAGGGCTGTTTTTTTCAACCTATGATTGGATAATAGATTAATGCACAGAACAGGCTATAATCAATTGGTGCTATGTCCAGTCTGTACCGTGGATGTTCAAAAACTTCCCATTTAAACTTTTTGAGGGCGTTGTCATAGATCAAAACAACGCCAGACAAAAGCATTCCTTGAGTCACAATACAAAGCAGACCTTGAAATGTCTGAAAATTAATCAGATAGTTAGCAAATTGTAAACCTTCGTTTACATCTCATCGCTTGATCAACATGTTCAACGAGGCCTACAGTGGCGACAGACTTGTGAACTTGTCTATATTCATCATAGTCCTCTGTTCGTGTTTCTTTAAATTTTCGACATCATTCCCGAACACTACCACCACTCATAACGTTGTTACCATACACGTTGCTCATTCTGCAATGGATTTCTGCAGCACTAAATCCTTCTGCTTGGAGAAAACAGATTACACTTCGTAACTCACATTTCAAGCTGCGCAATCGCATGAAACACAAGTCCGGTCCCTCTCTACCTCTTACCTGTTCAGATGGACAATCGGAGGTTAAAAAAACAGCCCTTTTACATGTAGTATAAGTGGATGGGCAAAGTAAGGTTAGCCCTACTGCTTACCTGAATAATTTATTGGTACACAATTCTTGCTCATATAAGAAGTTCACTTTACTTTACTTTTCTCTAAAATGGAAACCTACCCAGATAGGTTTTTTAAGCTAAGTATGAATACTAAATTAATCTAATCTAATTAATAATTAATTAATAAACTAGTCTAATTAATCTAAGATGATTGTGGCACCATTTTGTAGTCATGTTACCGACTAAGGCCGACGTGTTCTTTAGGTAAGACTGTTAATCAATAGCCCAATAGCTTGTGCCATCTAAAGAACCTACAGTTAACACGGGATTAAAACCATAATTTTGCCTATGATATACATACTGATCTAATTATGAAAATGGTTTTTGCAGATGGATGTAGTATTCAATAGTGTGTACTTTTATCCACATCAGGGAATATCGCATCCACAGGCCATTGCTTACAACTGTACACAATTCATGACCTCCAAGTTACTTGATTGTAGAACACGCTACTGTCCCAGACTATTCACTCGGGTTCTGTGTCAATACTCGGATAAACTTTACCCTGATAAATCACTGCAGGACAAAGTAATTTTGGCATGAGTTCAATACCAGTTATTCAGGTTTAGGACGTTTGTTACAGTCGACAGACTCTATGTTCCTGGGAAGCCTGCAGAAGGGTAGCTTAGACGTGATGGGAGCCGTGGTGGAGCTGGCCAACACAGGGCGACCGGGGCTGGACTGGATACTCAGGATACAGGTACCATCATCGGATCAGTGGAGATACGATAATTTGAGCGAATTTTGTATAGAAATAAAGCTGTAAAATAGTATGTGTATGTGATATCGAATGGATTTTGCTCTTGTGTTTTACCAAATATTTTTTAGTTGATGTGGCATAAGTGTTTTTAAGTGTGTGTTTTTCATATCAGTGCAGTGAGTGTGTGTTATACTCACTTCACTGATACTGGCACACTTAGTTGTGATATTCAATATAATTGTAATTATTAATTCAATATTCCGTATAATTATTTGAAGCTGTTCATTTGGAAGTAAATTTTTCATACCATGAGGGGTAAGACTTTTCAAAGTTGAGTATTAGTTCAGGTCTGTGTTAATTTTGAGTGGTTACCAATAAAGTTATCTTGTTGCCAGGTGCCGAACATGTGTAGTGTGTTCGAGGTGGCAGTTCCCTCTGAGGATCAAGCCGTCGAATGGATGACAGCCATTAAGCGGACAGCTCAGACTGCGAGCGATCGGGTTGGTAACATTGGTGCACCCACAAGCTTGAGGCCGATTAAAATTAATCAAACCATTTTCCTCGTATCACAGCTATCATTGACTTTTCCTGCTTCCTTAACTACAATTTAAAAATCTATAATTCTAAACAAATTAATTTCTGTCTCTTTCAATATTTTCAACTGTTGGGATTACAAAAATGTATATAATACCTATTCATTCCAAAGGGTTTTAAAGTGTATTCTTGACTCTATTTTTTCGAAAGATGAAACTTGCAGACAGCAATCAGTATATCCAAAAAAATAGTTGTATTGTTGCTCCAGGAAATTCAGAACAAGGAGATGGAACGGACGTGGCGCATTGCCAAGGAAATGTCCAACCTCATCATCTACTGTCGTTCAGTGGCCTTCAACATTGATAGGATACGCAGCAAGTTTATATACAACGAGATGAGCTCCTTCCCTGAGACTAAGGCGGAGAAGATCATCTGCCAGCAAGAGAACAAGTTCTTCTTGGAGTACCACAAGGTCAGTGAACTAACCAATCATTACATTCTTTTTTTCATTTTAAACATATGTTATAGTTCTAGATTGTTTTAAAGATGACAACTGATATTTGTGCTTCTTTCTGTACTAACAATTACAGTAGGAACTTTATAAAGACTTGTAAATTTACCAATCCAATAATATTTGATTCTAATTCTAAAGTCTTGTGAAATTATATTATATGATCATCCATTAGATATCTAGCTTCGGCAATACAATCATATTTGGTATCCCACCTGAAATAAATCTTGTCATTTAGTTTTGATTTTGATTCAACCCTAGAGCTGCTATTTATTTTATCCTTAACTGAATGATATAATTACTATACAGCTTTTCTTAAAATAATCAGAATGAACAAAAAACCACAAACATGCCCCCCTCCTTAACCATACAATGGTAAAAGAAGCAAAACAGGTATCCACTAGAATCCCAATTAAGCCTAAAAATGCTGTCAACTTCATCCAAGCCATCATGTGGTTTCTTCCACCACTATAAACATTTGCAAGCCGAATTGAGATTGCTCGTATTGTGATTCGAACACGTGTACGTACGTTTGACTTATAATGTTTCGCTCGTCAACTACAGTCGAAGTTTTCTTTTTGCAGATGATCGATCTGACGGACTTCAGACAGTGAGGCAAATACAAAGTATTTAATACTACTATAGAAGAAATACTATAACCAAATTTTTTATATTGATATCAGCAATTTTTGTTTACAGTTCCAGTTTAGCAGGGTGTACCCCAAAGGGCAGAGGATAGACTCATCAAACTACAACCCCATGCCTTGTTGGAACAGTGGATGTCAGATGGTTGCTCTCAATTATCAAACTCCAGGTTGCCCATACTTTCTTTTCAAGATTATGGATTCTTTTCCTAAGGGTCTTTTATAACCATATTAGGAAACACAATAGCTTGTTTTTTAATTATTTTTGAATGACGATTAAGTCATTCGACGAGTAAGTGGAAATTTTGAGAGTGCACATGACAAAAACACCATACTGAAACACCCTACAACTACTGGTGATCCATACAGTGTGAACTTTCGTTCAGGAATGTACGTGTTTCCTATTAACTTCCCCGTAGATGGACCTCGGCACCCGCATGTGGACGTGCATATTTCCGGCAGCATGCTGCGGGGTTACGGATTCTACGCATATATATAAAGGCTAACATTTAAAACAATTTGTCTTGCCGAAATTACACAGCCGAAATACGCATCTGCCAAATACGCATAGTGTACATCCGGCCTAAAATTAATAAGATTCAAAGTCAGATAATCCAAAATGTGATTCTATATTGTAAATTTTGGAGAGATATTCAGTGGCTCTTGTACATACAGATCTTTAAATTTTACTTTTCCTTTTAAAAAGTTAAGTTTAAAAAGTATTGCCCATTTATGCTGCTGGTTTTTTTTCAGATAAGCCTATGCAGCTGAACCAAGCTAGGTTCAGACTAAATGGTGGCTGTGGCTATGTGCTGAGACCGAACGTAATGTTCCAGGACTACGATCCTTTAATTCCCCCACCACCTGCTGTAGCCAAGCCTATCTCTGTATCTCTCAAGGTCAGTCTTGTAACGTGACATTTTCATTATTACTCTTATCAGAAAATAATATTTGATGAAATATTGAATGTGAAGCACAGATTGTGATGAAAGCAAAATCTGGATGATGCAGATTTTAGATAATGAAGCAACTCTGGTTGCCTTAAAACCCCCATAGTGGTTTTAGACTAGACATTTCGTAACAAAGCTGCTTATAGGCTTACCAATACTGCCACTTCCACAAACGTTAACGTACCACTAGGTTCCTGGATCTGGCGTTTATGGTACACACTTGAGGTCATGAGTCTCGTCAGGGATATTTGGCAAAGGTCAGTAAGCTCAATCTCTGCACCCCAACACTAAGGTTGACAAGATGGTTCCTGAACATAGACAGACAGGATACTGTCTGTCACCTTGACAACCATAGAGTTGGGGTCCTGTATCTTTACAGGGTTGCCCGAACAAATCTGTTTCAAGACAAAAATACTGCATGGTACAATAAGAAAAATTCAGTCAGTTGTAAAGTAACGTGAATGTGATGTACCATTTTATTAGTGAAAGGCTTGGTGTAACGTTTATACTTGCAGGTGATAGCAGCGAGGCATCTGATTCGCTCCGGAAGAGGGACGACGAGTCCGTTTGTAGAAGTAGAGGTTCTCGGGGCTGATTATGACTCTGGCATCAAACTCACCTCCAAAACTGTTGGTTAGTGTTTACCAACTCCCTAATCCTCAGAAAGATAAGGACAGCATTACAACTACTATTATAACTGAAGGATTTTTGTATTAAACAGGGAGTTATTTTCCATTTGTGATAAAATCTTCGTAATATTTGGCACTTTAATTTTCAACCTGAAAAAATTTCTTCTATGGTAAGAGTAAAACTCAAAAAAATATTAGCAATCTTCAAACATGTAATACACACTTAATTTGAAGTGACTATTTGTGTAAATATGATAATTTAATTTTGCATTAGGCTAAAGACTAGAACTAAAACCTACTTATACATACAGTAGAACTTGGATAATTCGAACCTCATGGGACCAGAAAAAAATTCAAATTATCCAAAAATTCGAGTTAGAAAAGTTTTTGCAAGTGATTGAAATAAACAGTAAAACATCATGTTTTAACATTGTATATTAAAAAAGTTAGGTTAATGAGGATATTATTGATTAAAAATCTTAATTTTTATTAAATATCGATACTGTATTTGGAGGGATCCCGAAAATTTAGCTATTTCAAACTTGTTCTTAAATCCCTTCTCTACGTCCTTGATTGCCGCTATTTATTCTTGCGACGTCAAAGATTTGTAGGTTCGCTTTGACGAAGCGAACCAGTTCATACACACAACGTGTTAACATGAACGCAGACGAAGTCACAAATGCCAACACGAAACAAAGACGACTAATAACGGAACAAACCACCATCAATGATACACACGTTACTGAACTGCGCCGGCGCCGTGTAGTGACATATTAGAGATGTTAATGTTGTGATTTATGAGCAGTAGTGGACTGGTGAGGGGGAGGGGTATCATGTGACCAGTCAACAGCAGGTGTACGTGCTGTGAGTGGTTGGCGGGGATGGGTGCGTGAGACAGGAAGCCCGAATGTTTTTTCCGGGAAAATCGCACACAATGACTTGTTCTCTTTATAGATTTACGCTGCAAAAAATTAGAATTATCCAAAAAATTATTCGAATTAACAAGGATATTTTAACATTGTTTTTATAAAAATTCTAGGGACCAAGTCAAAACTTCGAAATAAAGAAGTTTTCGAATTACAGAAGTTCGAATTATCCACGTTCCACTGTACCACCTAAATAATAAGTTAAGAAGAGAAAAATTCACGTAGTAAGAACACAGTTCAATTAGAATCATCTGGACACACCCACAAACGCATTCAGTCAAATAGTATAGATTAAGATTAGTAGCATGAATCATGTTACGTCATAGTTTTCGTTTTAATTGTGAAGTCATGAGACTCATTGTTTTGTTATTATTTTCCAGCTGACAATGGCCTAAATCCAGTTTGGAACGACTCGATCAGTTTTGAGATTTTGAACCCGGCCCTGGCCCTGCTCAGGTTCCAGGTGCAAGACGAAGACATGTTCGGCGATTCAAACTTCATCGGTCAGGCGACCTACCCTGTAAGTGTTCAGCACTCAACTACTTCTAATTAGAATAGATATACAGAAGTATGTAGCTTGTTTTATTTCTGCAAAGGGGAAACATTATTTTATATTTTATGGATTCTCTATACTAGTACACACTCTTTCATAGTGTTTGTTGTTTTAATTTTACCCTTATTATTATGTTTATTATTATTATTGTGTGTTTTATTATGTTTATGTGTTTATTATTATATTTGTTTTTTTAATATTAACAAGTTCACTTGGACATATGATATGTGCCTACCTGAGACACTAAAAGGTTTTACAATGTAAATATACTCCTGTTTGTGATAGAATACACGTAGAATGGGTTTAATTTTTTTGCGAAGTGTTTTGTCTCTGCCGCCACTTTGATAGTAGGGCGCCATTCACACTGAGTGCTCTCCTCCAACCAGCCGATGCTTCAAAGACTGTCAATTAACTGGCTGGGTGGTGTAGTGGTTAAAATACCCGCCTTCAAAACTGAAGGTCGCCGGATCGAATCCCGCAAGGGTCGAATCTGGACCCAGTCGCCATTTGTCATTGGGCTACTAATTAATGATGCTTCCTAACAACAGGTCGACGTTAGGTAGTAACAAGACCGGGGTTTTGGACCGTTCCCCATCAAAACGTTAAAAATGCCACCGGTGTAGAAATACACAAAATAAAATAAAAATAAAATAAAAAAAAAATAAAATAAAATAAAATAAAATTAGTTTATATTTTCATAGTCACACTTGTGTTATGGTAGTTGTAGCCGAACAAAATTAGAATAAATAAATAGTGCAACAAGTATCAATTTGATTCTAAATACGAAAAACCAAAAAATTTACAAATCACTTCGGATAACACACCAAAAACATTCTAAGGTTAAAATTTTTTATTTCACAAACAATAAAACCTTTATATACGTTATGGAATTATAGATATATTGAAAATATTCTCAAAAGATCGTTAATGAACTTTATTTTACTGACGACAGTGGAATGCGTCGAAACATTCACTGCAACAAAGACCCGACAGAAGCAGTATGCAGTACGCACTCTCTTTCTAGGCTTACCTTTTGATGGATTTCGAAACTTCTCTCCCCTTTTAAATTTGATTTGTTTCAACCCTTCAGTAAGAATATAACAAACAATAAGGTTGGCACCAACATCAATTTCATCTCCGAATTCCGTCATAAAATGTTTGTTATTACTATTCCCAGGTTCCTCCAAAGATTGGAGGAAAACGTCAAAGTACTGTCATGGAAGCGCTGGTTACGCCCACTTTAGAGAAGTAATTTTTATTGAAAAAATTGAATAACCGCATTATATTTAACTCAGTATAGCGATTATAGCATAAAAAGTTCTCAAATCACTTGAAAACGAATAGCGATATTGTAAATGGATTGCATAATTGGACAGCCCAGATCATAGACTAAATACTGAAACTAAAAACCGCACCCTCACTGTAGCGCTAGCACTTAAATATTTATTTAGCTTTTCCGGAAGCTTTCACCGAGCACACCAGGCTTGGTTTAGTTCCAGCAGCGTCATAAAGTGCTATCCGAGCGAACGTAATTTAAGTCAGTCCTAAATTAGGGCCATATTAGATTGAAAGAGAAATTATATCACAGTGTGGAAAGTTTGTTAATGCTCCGATGCTGTTTGGCTAGGTTAAGTTTAAGCCTTAACATGTTTCGTAGTCTGGGTATGGGGACAGAGTTGAGGGCTGAGTGGATGGCATGATAGCTTCTGATGTGACAGCACATTGTAAGTAATTAAGTATCTTACTTTGTAGTCTTACAGATAATGGGAATAATACCGTTTCCAATTGGTGGACTATGTTTACTTTAGATGAAATCTCAGTGGATATTTCTATGTCACTGCCAGAAAAAAATTAAATTTGTATAATTAATGGAAAAATGCAAAACAGGTAGAGGCACTGAGGACAGGCTACAGGAGTGTGCCGCTGCGCAACGGATTTTCCGAGGAAATGGAACTGTCCACTCTGCTCGTCCACATTACCATCAGGAGCGCCAAGGTAAACCTACATAAGTACGTGGTGTTATTGGGTTGAGAATTTGTTTCGAACTTTTAGACGTCCCACAATTTAAGTGACAGATAACTTTCATATTCCAGCCGTAAATTCCAACCACAGCTAGTTTACAGTCTTAAAAGATTTTTTGCTCAACTAACCCTTTGAAGACCAACTGACAGTTTTCATCAGTAAGATTGTTAGCGCTGACTGACAATATGTCTTCAGAACTTGTGACCACAAAAAACCCCACTGATGAAATATCATCAGCTGACAAAAATAAAATGTACAGTTATTTGAACCATTAAAATATTTTTGGTAAAATGAATAAAAGATGTCTTGAAAATTGAACATAATACTAACAATTTAACATACCTTCCTTAAAGACTTATCTCATGTGATCTTTTCCACTTACCAATTTGGTTATTGGTAGTAAAATTGTTATCGACAAATAAAAATAAAACTAATTAAGAAAAGAAAAAATGCATCTAAAAATATCAAATTTGTAAAAAATATATATTTAAATTTGTCTGTATTAAGATTTATTGTTGTGAGTTAGATATAAATTACTCTGAAACTCTGGTCCCCAAAGGGTAAAAGCTTTCTCACAACAAATAAAAGAGTGACTTGTATGTAAACCTTAAGTCAAGACAATGGTAAGTTTTTAGTGTGCCAAATTATAACTTTAAAAAACTCACAAGAAGAAGAGATCTAGGCATTTAGTTAGCATATAGAACGGCATATAGAGAGAGGGCCATTCAGAAAGTAATCTTTGATCGGTCACAGTGTGGGTAGTGGGGGGAGTAGGGACGCCATCTTTGCATTCACACACTCGGGAGATCAGTCGGCATCAAGCCGTGGTCGAGTGAACATCGTACCTGCGCTAGTTTAGTTTCTGTGTCAATTTGAAATGTGTGCTGCGATAGAAAACCCCGCCAAATGTGAAGTGCGTGCTGATATAATTTTTTTTACAGCCAAAGAATATTCTGCAGCAGCTATTCATCGTGAGCTTTGTGCCGTGTTCCGACAAAGAGTTATGAGTGTTGTCCGTGAATGGATACGTTTATTTAAAAGTTGACGAGAAAACGTACATGATGAAGAGAGGAGTGGTAGGCCATCATAGGTCACTGACAAACTTCTTCAGACAGTTGATGCAAAAGTTCATGAAAATCGATGTTTTACAATCTCTGAGTTGTCTACCGGTTTTCCACAGATTTCCAAGACTCTCTTGTATGAGATAGTGACAGCAAGATTGGGTTACCGTAAGTTCTGTGCACTATGGGTAGCCAAAATTCTTACTGACCACCACAAAACTCAAAGAATGGCCTCTGCAGTAGATGTCACGTTATGAGGACGAAGGGGAATTATTGTTAAACAGAATCGTGACCGGTGACGAAACCTGGATTAAGTACGTGAACCCTAAGACAAAACAACAATCAAAGATGTGGGCACATTCAAAATCGCCTACCAAACCAAAAAAAGCCCGACAAGATTTTTCTGCCAGATAGCTGATTGCAACAGTGTTTTGGAATGCCAAAGGGATGTTGTTGGTTGTATTCATGGAACGTGGGACAACCATTAATCAAGAGGTGTACTGTGAAACACTTAAAAATTTACGACTGGCTTTACAGAACAAACGCCATGGTATGCTGACTTCCGGTATCGTTTTTTGCATGATAACTCTCGTCCTCACTCTGCTCGCAGAACAACAGCCCTTCTTGATTCCATCATTTGGGACGTTTTCAACCATCCATCTTACAGTCTAGATCTTGCGCCAAGTGATTATCACCTCTTTATGCATATGAAAAAATGACACGGGTCCCAGCGCTTTGATGACAATGAAGAGCTCAAAAATCCGGTCACAGTCTGGCTCCAGGTATGGACGAGTGATTTTTATGCAGAAAGGAATTTCCAAGCTTGTGAAGAGATATGATAAGTGCCTCAATCGTTATGGAGACTATGTAAAAAAATAGTGCAAAGATGTAGTTTTAAGGTGTATATATTAAAATATTTTTAATTAACTCTGTGTATATTTTTTAATCAACCGAAGGTTACTTTCCGAACGGCCCTTGTAGATTCTGTCAGGTACAGGATGATATACTCTGACGGCATAATACAATTTAATTCAAAAGTCAGAGAAACTCAGAGTGACCTAATAGATATTGAGGATGTACCTCATTTGCAATTAATGAATTATGTTTCTTTCAAGAGTTAAAATTGAAATTCACATGTTTTTCTTTACAGGACAGTGCCAGTCGAGGAATGAGTGATTTTGAGGCATCTTCGATCGACTGTTGATTCTGGTACCAAGTAAGACTGACTTCGTTGTACCTCATATGGTTATGTTTCCTTCAGGGTTCTATTCATCAGTTTATTTATTGTAAATGAGTATCATAGAGAACTTTGTAAGAGTTAAACTGTGAAAAGACTGTGTAAAACTGTGCAGTTTTACTGTAATAGAGTTAGGTTTTGTAATGAAAGGAACTTATTAATTAATTATGGACCTATAGTTTATCGGTAATATTAATATGACCATCTACTCTAGTATTTGTATGATGAAGCTTAATGCACAAACCCGTCTCAGAAAACGTAGAAGTCAGTGAATACAAAACTGTTCTACCTGTTTAATGTGTTTTTTTACATTTTTTTATAAAAATAATCTTATTTATATTTGAAAAATGTTCTTCAAATAAAAGTTTTTAATTTTCCTCATAAGTTTTTAAACTTTGTTTAATTGAATCTACATCCATAATTATCTTCTCATTTTCCTCAGATTTCTCTGTGACTTTGAGTTACATTTTTCCCTTTTATGTCTCGGCCACTTCACATCTTTATTTTTCCAGGATTTAATCAGATTTTAAATCGTCTATATATTTCTTCTGTCTTATTTCACTTTATATCCTCGTCCTAAAGAGACTTGATATTCTGTTTTCAGATTATCTTTTAATGGACCTCTGTGTTCCTGTTAGCGATGAGCTAACAGGAACACAGAGGTACTATATTCAAAATATTCATTTCTTGTTGTGACTTGACTGGAAGGTGGCTACCAACAGAATCAGGATTTTTCAATTTACCGTTCAAGATGTTGTTCAGGGTTTTCTGTGCACAAGTTTCTCACTCAATTCTTCCACTAATTTTAAATGTTTTCATTTCATCGTATCCTCTTTAGATTTTTCACTGTAACCTTGGTGTCAATTGAACTTTCGGTAAAAGTTATGAAGTTTGAAAAAAATACTGAGGGAGCTTTTGCAATACTGTCCAACTCAACATTTTTTATTTCAGTATTTCACATTTTAAAACCAACCTCACTGCAAGGTTTTGGTTTTTTATTCGGCAGCTGACTTTGATTTGCCCTTATTCTAGTTTAAATGAGAGCATAATAACTAAGGCATTTAAATTGTTACAAATGAAGATTTTTATAATTATTATCTGATTAATTTAGTTTATAAATTAAAACTAGTAGTATTCAATAAGACATTTTAAAATCTCCATAAGTATTGTGATAGTGTTTAGTAAAATCAATTTTATATTTACTAGATTGTTTTATAATCATAGTGGCACTTCTGAGTATTTATCTATTTTATATTTTGTGTTTTAATCTATTATATTCATTTTATGTACATTACAGATTTGTTCTGTTTTATAGGCTTGTATTGTTTTTAATTTTGTGTATTTTCAATGAGCGATCAAATTTTTTACGATGTTTGTAATGTTAAATATTTTAGATTATAAGTGTTTGTTACCTGATATAGGGATAATCTACCATGAGAAGATATGAGTATGACTTAAATATTATTGTTGTGAATTGAAAAAATATTTATTAAGAAAATCCTATGGTGCTAGCCAATCTATTTTACTGATAGATTTAAGGTGTATGGAACATATTTTGATTGTTAATCTAAGTTTATTCTGGTGTGTGTTAAAATATATTCACTATTTTTTTAATGCATTCAATTTCTGAGCGAATTTATTACAAATGTTTTTGTACTTTATCAACTACAAATGATATGTAAGATGTTGGAAGTGATAAGTGAATTATTAGTTGCTACTGAATGTTGACTTCCTGGTAATCATGTGATACACATGTGATAGGTGTGACTATCTGGTAATCATGTGACACACATGTGGGTGGCAGTTGTGATTTACTGGTAATCACATGACACACATGTGACAGTTATGACTTCATGGTAATCATGTGACACACATGAGGTAGTTGTGACTTTCTAGTAATCACGTGACACACATGTGACAGTTATGACTTCCTGATAATCACGTGACACACGTTATTTTTGTTACTATCTGGTAATTACTTGACACACACATGTGGTATTTGTGACTTCCTGGTAATCACGTGACACCCATTTGATATTTGTGACTATCTGGTAATCACGTGACACAAACATGTGATAGTTATGACTATCTGGTAATCACATCACACACGTGTGATGTTTCTTGAATCCTCGTAAAGTGCATCAGCTCCAGCAATTCTTCCTTCCGTCCAATAAAACATTTTAAATGCCCTCAGATTTAAACCAATAATAATTTTTGTTGGCTCTGGATTTATTATTCTGAAGTATTAAATATTTATTAGTTCCAGAATTTCTCAATATTAAATCTATCTCTCTTTATTTTCAGTGAAATTAAAAAAAGTACTATAAAATAATCTGTTAAAACAGTATGCCTCTTTAATTTTGCTCCTTGATGATCACCACAGAACATCACTATTAGGTTTGGGCTTTCCATTAATAGTCCTCTGTTTATCATAGTATGAAACAGAAAAAATTACAAATTTAAACAATGTAATATTTACCTGCTTAATACGTTTAAGCTTTCTCCTCCAACATCCTCTAAACCAGAACCTTTAGATTGAAGGTCTAATGTCAGCTAAGCTGCCTAAAATTAAGAAAATCAGGCAAACTAAGCCACCATCTTCATTCGTGCAATATCAGGTTTAAAAACCTTAGCAATTGATCAATTACATATTTAGTTATTCGTAAATTCAAACTGTCTTGTGTTTTCTGAATTATTAACTTCCTAGCTTTGAAATTAACTTCATTTGCTTACTGCTCAAATGTATCAATAAACTACTTTGTAATTTATTAGCATTTGGACAAAAGACTATAAACCCTAAATAGTTATAAAACTGCCATTCAACTGACCCCTTTAAAATTGCAAATATAAAAAATAACTTATTCCTCATACTGCTTGAAAATCTTTTGATTTCTTACATGAGATGAGGTCAAAAATATATCTTTTCCATTCCAGGTAAAAATTATTGTATTTACTTCCCTGAGGGGAAAAATGTTATATCATGGACATGTCTAAAGGGAATTTTTTCTGTTCATATAAACAGCTGTTCTTATAACCATATGATGGCACTTCCTCTGCACTTTTTACGTTCCCCAAATCTGCTGCCCCCACCCCAGAGCTTAGACATATCCATGTAAAAAATGTTTGCATTTACTTCCCTGTGGGAAATAGGTTAAATAATGGATATGTCAAAAGGGAATGGTTTTAGTTCATCCAAACAGCTGTTCTTATTAATTATAATAGTGCTTTGTCTAAAAATTCAAATTTATTAAATTAAAACACATTTATTACTCAAAGAAATTTATGTGGTTTAAATAAAACCAATTTAATACACCATAATTAATATAGCACTGAACAAAAAGTATTGCCCCTGATGTTAGAACACGCGACCTTATATTACGAGGCCACACTACCGCTGGACCACGGCGTCTGCCAAATGAGCACGCCGGTTAAGGTCTTTTAGCCAACCTCAATTGTTTTACTGTTTAACTATCCATACAGTAATTATTAGCCTGTGACCAACTGATTTTGATATAAACGGAATGAGAATTGAAAAGCAAAAGAGAAATTTAATTTACACATATTAATTGGTTTGTTACAGTGGCTTCAAGCAATACAACAAATACGTTTTCTATCAAAACACGGAAGATTTTGGAAATACTCTTTCCTGCTTTATTTCGCACAGTTATGTTACCCTTAAGTTTTTACAAATTGTTTAGTAATGATAATTTGTATAATTACATACACATAAAACAAATATTTATGAAAACCTCTATTCACATATTGTTCTTTGCCGTCTTCAATCAAGAACTGTCAAACGGTTATAAACAGATGTTTTGGTTTGTATCGTTTACATTTGATTCTCCATAAGCGTAATGTAAAATTTTTAGATTTTAAACTTAATATTACAGTAAAACACGAATTTTCCTGGACATTAGACCTATCTAGAACTTTTTTCTACTCAGAAATTAGATATTTCCAAAATTTAAAGAAATTCTTGCGTTTTCGAGATCTGTGTAAATATATATAATATATAAATATATTTTTAGTATAAACCTTGCTCGTATTATAGTATATTAAAAATTTAATACAATAGCTCCAGTAGTTTCTATGGAAACCTGTTACATGTTTTCATTTTAAAAAATCGCCAAATACCAGAGCTAAGATAAAATCCATTAAAAAATTTCCTAATGAAAATTTTTCAAACTATATAAAATATTATTTAATATGAAAAGCCAAATTGCAATTTTTTATACTATACAAAGTTTTTTTAGTATTGATATAAAATGTGCAGTAAGAAAATATATTTGTCACTTGCGACTATTTTTCATTACATTTATTTTGAATTTGCTAACCTTTTTGGATGGAAAGATATTGGTCCTGGTCAGAACTAAGTTGAAGTTATTTAGCTTAGTTTTTAATCATTTGTGGTCAAAATAAATTATCTATATAGTCTTTTTGGATAATTAAATGGTACTCTTCCATGAAAGTTTTATTGTTTTCTGTTTAATGCTTCCATTCTTTGAACACTGTGTGTTATTTTTATTTTTCTCTTACTGAAGTTGTATTAATTTGAATTGTTTTTTTGTACATTATATGTTTCTCACTGTTTTGTTATTGTGAAATTTTATTCAATTTTGTTATGAAGTTTTTGAAAATATAATTATTTTTTTATTACATTTAAAAAAGGTTAATTAACATCGCAGTTTTGCCATGTTTGTTTTTAGTAAAACCATCAATTTTAGTAATATTTGCATATCGGTAAAACAATGTTATTTATAATGTGCATATTAAGTAAGTTTATGAAAACTTTTTAAAAAAAAATATTTAGAAAATACAGTGTCTAAAAAACTGTCAAATAACCAACAGTCTACAAGTGTAATGAGATGTCTATTTACAAGCACCAGCTACATTTATAAAATAGACCTGTCAATTGAGCTGTCAAAATGTAAAATAACTCTATTTTTATGACAAAAACTTAAATGTATCATTGCTATGGCCTGGTTTTTATACAATTACATAATTTACAAATATTGCTTGTTAGTGAAATATTTCATTGTTATTGAAATGAAATTATTTTTGATAAAAATTTGTTTTAAATTACAAATAAATTTTTCCATATAAAATTTATAAGAAAAAATCACAGATTATGTTTTATGATTAATTATTATGTAAATTGTTAAACAACAACATAGTTTTTTTGTGTTTTTCATGTAAATATCATTGCACTTACAATCTTATTATTCCATTTTTTTTACAATTGTGTTTTTGTTAAAATCGCTGTTTACAAGATAAATTTTTTAAGACTAAAGTGTGAATCATGTTAATAACTGTCTGAAACATTAAAATGGCCTGTGCCGCATGTAATGGTAAAAAAATGAAACAGTGAGTGTCTAATAATAAAATAAAAAATTAAATCTAAAAGTGAATGGTGTTTAAAAGGATGGATGATCGTATTCTGTTTGATTTTTCTATCTTGATATTTTTTCTAAATAGTTTTTTTTTCGTTTTGGATTTTTTTTTTTTTTTTTTTTTATTTTTTATGGCAACTTTTTTTTTTTGTATTTTTCTTTTCTCGTTTTAAAGTAATGTGATTATTTAAGAAAGCTGTATCATCTTTATATAAATAAAAGAGTGCAAGAGGGATAAAATCTGGAAAAAGGATGTCCAAAGTAAATTCTTGTTTATGGAATATGAAATAAAATATTTATTTGGTTGAATAAAACTAGGGGTGTGCGAATATTCGAACTTCGATAATTTATAGTGAATACAACAGCAAATTAGAAGTGGAAAAAGGGATGAATCTTCACAGTTGGTAGCATCACCTCTTGTGGAACATTTTTAGGATGACTTCTTTCCTTGAATATTTACTCAATGAAGCTAAAACTAAAACCTGACAGGTATTTAAATAACTGAGCATTTTATATAATAAATATTGTTTATTTTTTCACTACACAATGACAAACAGCAATAATTATATTACAAATTTTACAAAAAAACTAAGAAAACATAATAATCCTTAGTTTATATAAAAGACCTACTAATTTAGCTTCTTTACTTACTTTTTGGGGTCTTCATACATATCTGTTAAATCTTTTGGAACACGAAAGTATTGGCTCATTAAAATGATTTTTCTTTTACCATCAATTACATAGTGACAATCTCTTATTAAAAAATAAAATGGATTTTTGAATTGGGTTTGAGTTGCACTTTTAAACTTAACCTGTCTCAAATAAGGTAGGAAAGGACTTATAAAAATACCAAAATATTCTTTCTTGTTTTTGTGTTTGTAAATTCTAAATGGATACTTCAGAATTATTGCAGATCCTGCGATGATCATAAGTAGAAGCATACTTGAAAAGAACCATACTTCCTTTTTTGGGTTAATAAATTTAACTGAATTGTCTAAAACAGTGCTCTTAGATGGGACTATATTCTCTTTGTTGTACTCATTGTAAATTAATGCTCCAATCATACCCATCCCACAGAGCATGGCAGTAGAATATGAAATCCTAAATGTGAACTCCATCGGGGCTTTGTAGATTAGCTCATAGTGCTCTGGCACACTATCTTTGGATTTCAGCTTTAGTATACTTCTTCTCCCTTGTTCTGTCACGAGTTTGGCAACTTTCCCAGGATCCAAGTTGTGGTATACTGAAGAACTGTGGATGTTTTTGGACTGGTTAGAGCGAAACCCAGTGAACCATCGGGTGGTAAGGAAATGCTGAGGAATCCTCTTCAATCCATAAACCACACTCTGAGACATTATATTAAATCCTGAAATTTATAAAAAAGTAGGTGTAAGGTGAAGGGTGTAGATTCATGGGAGTTTATGGGTCTACAGTGGCTTTGCTTTGAAACCATTTAATAGGAAAATTTAAATATAGGCCTATATTCTTTAAGAATGCCAAATAACTAAGTAGGCTACTAGATAGTGACCGAGCTGTGCTCGGTGTAATATACAATCGTGTACTCAAAAGTAACTCCGGCTAAGTATTTTTTTTATTATTTAATAAGTTTAGTTCCATTAAAAAGAATGTGGTACATTACCACAAAATTGTCTATTCATATAACTTAGACCAGTGACACATTTATACAACAGCCACTCTTTTTCCCACAGACTGCTGCCACACATATGCGATGGCTGCTGACATTGGAATAGACTGACATTTGAATAGACTAACATTGAATATTAGCGTCAGTGATCCCATGTTTTTAAACTGCTTATATTTTCGTAGTGGTCTGTCTTAAAAGCTCTAATCCGTTCGTAGAGGTCTTCAGGGATGTCTGCCACATACATTTGCGACACTTAGTCCATGTGGGTATAATGACTAGTGACGTTACACTTAAGTCAAAAAACTTTTTAACAGTTTTCCTACCTTTGCTCCATCCCTACCCTTTAAAACGGGTTTCCTACCCTTTGCTGCATCCCTGTAGGCCTATACCTGTTGTGGAACTAACAACTAATAATTGTATGCCTATGATTTAGGTGTGTGTGTATGGTTTAGTGAGTGAGTGTGTTATCTGTGTAGCCTATCAAGATGAAAGACAGTAAAAAGAGAGCTAAATCCCCAGTGACACTACGCACTAACAGTGAAATTGATCGTGGAATAAATTTAAGTAGTGGTGAGTAATCTGAGCAAAGTTCTTTGTTTTAATCTTTTTTTGTTTCATCTTGGGGTATTTGAAAAACTAAGTATAATTTTTATGAATATATTTTCTGAGTGGGCGTTGCAAATATGTGATAAACAAGAGTATTGAAATTGAAGAAAATAAAAGAACATTTGTTAATTGAAGACTTAAACAGGAGATCCCCATGTGTGCAAAATTTTATATCTAATCCTGATAACTGTATAACTTAATACAATTATTACAAATATGCTTATTATTGAAATGTACTGAGGCCAAAAACAGGATTATCCCAATCATCTGATCCTAGCAATGTTATTTCGTAGTGAAGATGAGGATTTTACATGAGAAACTGTTATTTGTAGTCTTTGAAACTTATAGTTCAGGCCTAATTAAATTTTAATTATTTCTAACCTGGCACGTCACATGAAAGATTTTCCCGTCTATTCAGTTTTTGTATTTAAAATCGGAGAAAAATTCAGATTGACGGATATTGCAATATCTGTAATAACTTAATTTGTGTCATTTCTCCAAACGCTCTTGAAGTCGAAATCACTCAATCTTGGTTAAATTTGAGGTTACGTTACTGGTTTGTTGTTGTTCATCTGTATGGTGTAAATATATTGATTTTTTTCACTTCATGCATAGCTGACTTCAACCATAGATGAACGGATACTACTTATAATCCGTTCCTCTCTGCTTCAACAGTCCGATTTTTTAGTATTAGATTACTTGTACATTTATATTGTTAGACAGTTCTAAACACATTAGTAATTTTAGTTCTTAGACTACTAACAATGGTGGATAAGAGTTGAATCATAAAAACCCTAAACTATTATTTTACAATTAGTTTGTCTTTGGTTGAGTCAGAGAGGAACGGATTATGAAAGGTATCTACTATCATTGATTTTGATGTATATTCAATGCTACTATCCGTTCATCTCCGATTGAATTTACTGTCCGTGGTAGACGAAGTATGTTATTTAAAAAGCGTCCAATTATTCCCAAGGAGATGATAAAAATCAAACTCTTCCGTATTTCTTAACCGTTTTCATGAATAAACTTGGCATGGTGCGTCAGTATTGTCACATTATCCAATTACACCCGCTTGAAAAAGATCTGTTATTAGCTTTCGAGGAATGGGTTGTTAGGAACACCTAAAATTTCCCAACATGAAGAAATGAAGAATTTCATTGAAAATAATTCAATATGTGTGTAAAAGTAATTTAATGATCATTTACATAACATTTTTCTATAATTTTGCATGGTAAATGTTAGTTTAATAAGAATTTAAGAATACAATGGTTTTATGAAATGTATGTACAGTATTTATAGTTTACTTTTATAGGGAAAAGTAACGCGGTTGCTTGGTTTTTAATTTAATCGTAACCTGCTTTCCTGCTTCAGTAAGTTAGATTAGTGCTTGGAAAAGAAGTAAAACTTTAAGATTTATGTTTGTTTATTATTATTATTATTATTATCATCAACATAATTTATGGATTAAAGCTGTTATCTCATCAGTTATTTTTGTGGTAACTATTAGAGTAATTCAATAGTAATACATAGATTCTAATTCTAATTATCATTGTGTTAATGAAATGAGAAAGCTATTTAAAAAAATCTTTCGTTAGAAAAAAGGTTATTTGAAATTGCTAACCTCAAATTCTGTAACTTTTTGTTGTAGGAACCATGAATAAGTTAGTATTTATTTAAATGTTTAGAAAGATTAAGATTTTTTTGTTAATATCATTACATTATAGTTTTTTTATGATATGAAAGTCTGTTTAGTTTATTGTAGTTCTAACATTAGGGCCTACATTCAGTTCTGAAGTGGATACAAAACCTTGAAGATAATTATTCTTATTAATTTTAAGTTATCAATATTTTATAGTAGGTCTAACTTACTAATTGTCTTTAGGTTGACCCACAAATAAAATCATAAAAATGTCAGATGCGTGGGAAGAGATTCAAGCTATTAAAAGCAAGAGAAACAGTTTGAGAGAAAAACTTCAAAAGCGGAAAAAAGAAAGGCAGGACATACTTAACCTTTCTGTTGGAGGACCAACTGGTAAAAAATGCTAACTTATGGATATCAAACATTTTGACATAGAACACAGTTAACCACAAACAGTTTGAGTAGCCTAGTAATTTATTAATACCCAATTTAATTGTTGATAAATGTTCCGATCACATAATTTTAATAGAAATTAATAAACTAAGTTTGAAATTGAATTAATTACCTATATTTTAATGCTTTCAATATACTCAATGATAACATGATCCAGAAGAAATTTAGTGGAAAAGTCTTTTTCCGAGGTTTTCAACTGAAATTTCAAAATTAAACCAATCAGTCTACCTCAAGCCTAATAGGCTGGAATAAACGGGAAAGTAGTTGGATAACTTGATTGGTTGTAGGGTAATGATTATGTTTTGGGGTTTTCTAGTTTGTGTTACAGATACCACACATGATGAAATTATGGTTACAATAGGTTGTGCAACATCATAATGTAAATCCCTCACATACAGAGCTCTGTGTAGTCAAGTTAGGCTGATTAACAATATTTTATAATAATTGTACATTTTTGTATCATCAGTTATCAACATTTAATTTCTATTAACTCTTCTGAGAGCTGCATGTCGGCAATGTATATTATGATGTTGCGTAACCTAACAACATCATAATCTCATCATATGTATGCCTAGACTGTCTATAGAGTATTGGTTTAGAGCTTTTGTTTGTGAATACTATCTATTGCCTTGTAATTTGGTGTTAATAATAACTTGCCATGCCCAATAATCACTGGACTATTTAGGTGAGCATATGGATGGGTTTTATAATTTTTTTTAAGTTTATACTTCTTGTAATTGGAAAACTGAATTGTTAATTCATGTTGTCAGTTATGATTTCTTCTTTCATTTTGTGCTGTTTTATACCAATCAGTTTAAGCATAGTTTCATTATCTAAAGCTCTTTTCGTCCTGATTACCCCGGATAATCATGGTTCTACTTTAATTTCTTCCAAGTATGAATTGGGACTTTTTTGTATCTAGCTTTAACATAATAAAGTCATTATAATTGGTTTCTATCTTATTACCGTGTCAAATGCTAAATCATTCTAATGACAAGTTTTAAGCCAAAGAAAAATATTTTTATAGGTCCCTATTTTTGTCTTGCTAAACATTAAAAATAGTGAGAATGAAATGAAAATAAGAAATAAATTCCACTTGCAGACCCTTAGGCCTCCGGCTTATGGCCTACTAGATCCCAAACAGTATCGCTTGACATGCAATTAGTGCAATATTGAACAGCTTTCTTTTTATTTATTTTCTGTAGTTGTAACTATATCTAAAGCCAAGGGTGCCTTACAAAATAATCTTTATAGACTGTAATCTGTCAGTAGATCAAATGATAATATACCACACAATAGAGGTGTAGGGTTACTCACTCCACTTGACCGGGCTCTTGTATAGCACAAAAATATCTTCAAGACTACCAGGCATGATGAGACTAAGTAAGCAAGCTGTTTGACTCATTCAGGATTATTTAGATGTCAAAATTGAAGATGAAGTAAATATGAACACTAACTTATTTGCTGATAGAACACCTCGGGATCTGTGCATCTTCTAAAATATACTGTAGGCTTGTTTTGTGTAAGAGATAGTTTCCTAGAAAGTATTATGATTATGTAATTCTGACAAGACACAAATGTGTCTTGTCAGAATTACATTTTGATTTTTATCATTCCTTTTCACAGCTTCAGTATAATGCTGATGCCTCAGTACAATACAATTATCCCTGATGATACTGAAAAGCTTGACGTCATCATCATCGAAGAGTAGTTGAAACAAAGAGAGGGGTGATTTAATGTAGTTCCTGAATATTTTAAGTTTATAATATAGATAACATTGGGTGAAATAACAGATTTTGCTGTGAAGTCATTCAATCCGTGCATAGAGTAAAAAATATTTATATCACAAATATTAAAGATTTTATGTCACTTTATTTGGTATTTTTTTACAGAAAGCAGTGCTTCGCCTCTAAACAAGATATTGCAGTCTGAAGGAGATGGCAGCAATGCATCTTCACCAGTCACTGCAAAAATAATTGGTAAAATAACAAATATTTTGTACATTACAAAAATTGTAGTTTACCTACTTTGACTAGGTACAGTATTGTGAATGTCAAAGTTATGTTAGCCTAATCGTTTAAAAGTGTTGTATTTTTATAATTATTTACTTGTGAATACACACAGCACTCACCCTTATAAGTTAACCTGACTGTAGTCAGGTTAACTTATAAGGTGAGGCTGGCAGTACGTCTTGTTTTTTATGTACCTACTCCTCTTTGTGGTTATGACACCCATCATTTGTTTATAAAATGCTCATCCAACATTGTTGTATTTTAAAGTCAACTTTCTAATTTTAAATCATTTAGTTAATTTTTATAGCCTAGTTGTTAAAAAATCTGTTAAGAGTACTATGTGTCAATAATTACAGTAGTTGGTTAATTTTTTGATTTTTTCCACTAATCTGGTGCTTTTAGTATATAGGCCCTTTTAATCGCAATATAGGGCCTAATAATTGAATTCCTACTGAATGTATATTGTTATTTGGGTGTTTTTTCCACCTAATCAAATATACAGTAGAACCTCACTAATTCAAACCTCAATAAATCGAGAACGTCTACAATTTCCCTGTAGATTTTGTTTCCCTTGAGAAAACCTCTAGTAATCAAATAAATCTCTAATGTCTTTGAGCCTCTAGAATCAAAAGTATGTTCCTTTCATTTGAAACCCTACCTCTAAAATTCAAAGTCGGTTCCCATAAGCCTTTGTAATATGAAGTACTTTAGAAATAAAGCTGGTTGAAACGTGAATTAGTGCGTTTCCCCACAATTCTTCCAGGTTCGGATCGTCAGTGATATTGTTTTCTTTGCTTCATTACAGCATTGATAGTATAACTTAAACAGCAATGGTTACAATTATCATATTATTTATAGTGTTTTAACACGTTCACTGCATCATCGAAATTCAATAACTTTTCATACTGCTGCATGAGACACCGGTGACTCATGGGGTGTATATAACTACTTGCGGCATGAGTCACTGGTGGCTCATATTTGGTTTAAACTTTGGCAGGCTCTAGTTTCATAGCGCTTGCACTGGGAGCGCTGCGGGTGGATTTTTTAGCTTAGTTTGGATATTTCCCAACAGATCGCATCATCGTACAGCGAATTTTGTCATGAGCCACCGGTGACTCATTCCGCAGTGCCGCAAAGGATCACAGACGACTTTTTATTTCGTCCAAAATCTTGAGATTTTTAGAAGACAAAAAAACAGAAGACTCAAACCATCAGACAGTAAAATAACCTCAAACAATAATTATGCATGAATAAATGTCAAAAACGTGTAGGAACTTCTTTTCTCGCTCGAAAAACCTTATGAGACACCTGTGACTCGTGCCGCAGTAAAAGAATATTATCTAGTAAAAATTAACCACAGTGAGAGCCACCGGTGACTCATACATAAATATGTTTATAAATATATAATACTTAGAAAACTAATGATAACAGCGCAAACCCCACTTAATTTGCTTTACGGGTGTGAAAAATATGCATGCCGCAAGTAGCGTCAGCCACGGTAGAAGAGTCACCGCACGCAGAGCCAGGCACTTGTGAGTCATCGGTGACTCATGCCGCAGTGAACGTGTTAAAACAGTTTGACTTTTGGTGTTCTACAGTTTTTATTTTATTATTTAGTGGATTTTTTTAGAATGAGTTCAAAGAAGTTCAAATATAGATCAAATTAGTGAAGAGAAGTTCAAGTATAATTCAAATTTTATTCTCGCTATCCTCAACAATTTTTAAGTTTTAATAACGAAAACCTCCATAATTAATTCATGATATTTAAAACTTCCTTTCGTTCAAAGTAAATTGGCTTTCCCTTGAATTTTGAATTGGTGAAGTTAGGCTTTAAATGCAAAATTCCCGTTATCGTCACCTCGTTGTGTCACCAGATGAACAAGATGACTCCAACTCGCTGCCACCTGGTGGAGATATGCTGAAGCCAGACCCCAGTGTGGAGGCCCAGCTGTTGGCTGTCCTGTGTGAGGTGTCGTTGACTTTGCCAATGACATCCACTGGCCTCTGTTCTGTTGTTGCCAAGCGTCTGGACAGCAAGCCCGTGTCACACGATGCCCTTACTAATCTGCTGCTGAAATTTGCCACTCAGCAACTTATTACGTGAGTCTGTAGAAGTCTTTTCGTTATAGTGTACAAAATCATTCGAATTAGTATTCAATTATATGGAATAAACCAAATTTTTAGCATACGTGTGTCTATATGAACAAACTCTATGGTATAGGTCTACTTATAAAACTGTTTGTATGCTTGAAAATTTGTTCTTATATAAATTTATATACAACCAGTTGTATCAAAGCTTCCACTTTATCCCTTAGCTACTTGTTGGATAAACACTTGAGTAGCCAATGAATTTAGATTTTGATCACCAAAGTGTAAAATTTTTATGACATAGTAGAAAATTTTATTTTGTATTAAATTTGATTCTAAACACAAAATAGTGAACTGAATGTTTTATCAGGGTGAAGGAAGGATTCAAGGACGGGAGGTCGGTGTTGGAGGTGGTGTCTGCTGAGCATGCCAAGCTGGTCGCCATGGCCAACGAACTCACTCCGGACCTGAGCGGATCACATCCTCCCGAGGCTATTGTCAAAACCAACAGCAACAAAAAGCGCAAGGATGTCGATTCAGCCAACGGCGATGTTCCTGTTAAAACTGCTAAACTATCCTCAGCGGTGGAAAAGGACGAAAAGAAAACTAGAGAAAAGAAAACTACAGATATCATGGTAGATTGTTTTGTTATAATCTATGAGTTTAATACTTTTCAACACGAAATAGAAGCCGGTCTGATTTGTAATGTCAGCTGGTTAGTTTGAAATTAAAAGGAAATTATTTTATTTAATATTGATTAACAGATACTCTAAACCACTTCTTTAAATGGTTCCAACCGTTTTGAAAGTCTATTGATATCCATCCAGAGTGAAAACTTGGATTACTACATACTTTATACTTTATACTTTTTAACTGAAATGGCGACCTACCCAGGTAGGTATTTTAAGCCAAGTATGAATGAGGAATGAATGTAAGATGATTGTGGCGCGATCTTGTAGTCTTGTTACTGACTGATTGGTATATTTAGACTCTCTTCTTATCTGAAGGGCACTATAAACCCACTTTTCTTGTAGTTGGAAAGATTTGTAGTTTCTGCAGTTGTACAAGGCCATTTGTTGAGCGTCTGATTGTATCTGGTAGCCGGATGAGCTTCTGCTCTTGATTGATGAAGAAATCTGCTCTACTCTTTTTACATTCCTTTTTTCAGGTAGCCGTGCAAAGATTAGTATTGCCTGGCTACATTTTCGGTGGCTTTATGGCATCTTTAAATTCAACCAACAATATCTCACATTGTAGTAAAATTAATTGTGATGGTACATTTTGGAAAACTTATACTTTAGTCTATACTTGATATCGAAATACTGACCGTATCTGTTATTTTACTGTTCCAAAAAACCTTTTCTCTTATTTTCTTAGATCCCCCACTAGAAGTAGCTCTCGATAATTTCATTCTTAATGTTTCAGTCGCTTCTCTCAATGCCATCAATCAAGGAAAAAGAGAATAAAAAATTAGGAGAAGAAATATTAGCCTTGTTAAGTCAACCGACAGCGAAGGAACGGTCATTGGCTGAGAGGTTCCGGTCTCAGGGCGGGGCTCAGGTCATGGAGTTCTGCCCTCATGGAACTAGAGCCGAGTGCGCCAAGATGGGGCAAGACACCTGCAAGAAACTGCACTTCAAAAAAATCATCCAGAAACATACTGATGAGACACTGGGTGATTGTTCTTTCCTCAACACCTGCTTCCACATGGACACCTGCAAGTGAGATGAAGTATTATACAGTATGTTACTAAGGACTGGCACACACAGATGACTTTGTGTCTAACAACAGTTGGCCAATTAATCTGGGTACTTTGGCACAACTGACTCAAAGCCTCTGAAGTCTGGTGACAGTTGAGTAGTAGTGGGCACACAGGCAACTGTTTTAAGACAAAACAGTCGAAAATGACAAAATTTTGAGTACAGTATTTGGCATTCCCGTATGGTGTTATTTAAAAACCAGGGCGTTTTTGTGAATAAGATTCAGAAAACAGATAACATAACATAACAGTTGATATAGTTCATAACAGTAGATGAACAACAGAACTACATTATATTGACATGAGAAAATGTGTTGGAAATTAATAATGGATTATACAGTGGAACGTGGATAATTCGAACTTCTGTAATTCGAAGTTTTGACTTGGTCCCTAGAATGTTATATAAAAACAATGTTAAAATATCCTGGTTAATTCGAATATTTTTTTGGATAATTCGAATTTTTTGCAGCGTAAATCTATAAAGAGAACAAGTCATTGTGTGCGATTTTCCCGGAAACGACGTTCGGGCTTCCTGTCCGTAGACTATTTTTAGCTACATCCCCCGCCAACCCTCACAGCACGTACACCTGCTGTTGTTTGGTCACATGATACCCCTCCCCCTCACCAGTCCACTACTGATCATAAATCACAACATTGACATCTCTAATATGTCACTACACGGCGCCGGCGCAGTTCAGTAACGTGCGTATCATTGATGGTGGTTTCCGATATTCGTCGTCTTTGTTTCGTGTTGGCATATGTGACTTCGTCTGCGTTCATGTTAACACGTCGTGTGTATGAACTGGTTCGATTCGTCAAAGCGAACCTACAAATCTTTGACGTCGCAAGAATAAATAGCGGCAATCAAGGAGGTAGAGAAGGGATTTAAGAAAAAATTTGAAATAGCTAAATTTTCGGGATCCCTCCAAACACAGTATTGACATTTAACAAAAATTAGAATTTTAATCAATAATATATCTTCATTAATAACCTAACTTTTTTTAATATACAATGTTAAAACATGATGTTTTACTGTTTATTTCAACCACTTTCAAAAACTTTTCTAATTCGAATTTTTGGATAATTCGAATTTTTTTCTGGTCCCTTGAGGTTCGAATTATCCAAGTTCTACTGTAATAATATTTGTTTGTGACTTGTATGTTGTTTGGCTGGTAGGATAGCCCGGCTATGGAGTACGATAGTTCCTTAAATTGCTACTCCCACCACTAGGAAGACAATTTGTTTTTATATATTCTAAAAGTATTTGATACTTATGTTTGAGTAGATTGGTGTAGCTGCCTACACGGCAACAGAAGGCGTTTTTTCAAACTGTAGGGAAAACGTCACAGTCCAAAAAATATAAACTCCAAATAAATTTTATTTTACGGTTCATTTTAACCCACTTTAGTGATTTTTTTATTTTAAAATTCACAGAAAAAATTGAAATATGATAGTAAGCCCATTTTTAGACACAGAAATTTGAAACATTTTTGATGTTGAATAAACCGGTTTTCCAGAACCAAAAACCCCTTTAAGTGAAAAATGTACTAAGTTACTTTCACAGCTTCTAGCTCTGTTACTGGTTCCTCAAACTATATGATATATAGTTGTGTCAAGTTTAAATAAAAAGAGAAACCCCCTCGTTAAAAACCCCTTAATAAACCCTTGATTTTTCTGACCAAATACCCTTAAATGTTTTAGTGCTTCCTTTACATAATTTCAGTTTAACAATGAAACAAAACAGCAAACTAATGCAAACACATAGATTACTTTTATTTTTTATAATTTTTTCTACTTTGTAACTAATGATTTTTTGCAGATATGTTCACTACAAAGTTGATGGTCCAACAGTCCCCTTACCTAAAGACTTGGCAAGTAGTGTTGGGGATGAAGGAAAAATGCCAGTCAAAAAGTTAAGTCAAGAAGCAACTATTTTGTATCCGCCACAATGGGTACAGTGTGATTTGCGTTACTTGGATATGACTGTTTTAGGTAAGATATTGCTAGGTGAATTTGCAAAAATGTGCCATGTTAGATAGGGTTGTAGTATGTAGGCCTATTTAATAGAAAAATATATTGTATTTATTATTGTAAGCACAATATATTTATTGAAAAGTAATAGGGTTTTTGTAAGGGTTCATTGAAGCTCTAAAAAGTTCTTGAAAAAAGTAAATTTTATCTCAATTGTAGGCAAAATACGAGTGTTGATAAAAAATTGTTTTTAACTATCCAAAAGATCACTCAATTTCATCATGCAATTAATTTAATCATTAAAAGGTTATCAAGTATAAGTTAAAGGTCAAAAGGTTGTCTGACAAACTCTTACAACATAGTCTATCCGTCTTCTTGTCTCTATTAATTATACTAATTTTGTAACAGAAACGTCTTTTGAATTTTTAAGGAAAAGGTGTAATAATACAGTCATGCCTTGCAACTTGGTGGTAGATTTTTTTCATCTTTATGATAAAATTATGTTACAGTTACATTGATGCCATAAATCATAAATCAACACATTTTATGTATTTTTATTTTCCTAATTTTGATTTCAAAATCATCGTTATTGGCATTAAAATACAAATATGAAACTCATGTCTTTGCCGAAATAAAAAAAATCACGTATGAAAAAATTTGAAACCGATATTCTAAAATATATGTTGGTTATTATTGAGTGAGTAACCAGCCAAGGGTAAGAAACTGAAGGGGTTTTGATTCCCACACTCACTAATCAATTCCAGCGTTTGACTGAAATCATAAAAATCTAACCAATTTTTTTTATAAAATTTATCTTCTTATCTTATCTTGATAATTATCAAATTATCTTACCAATTAGAAATGAAAGTTAAATGACAGTTTTTTTTATTTGATCAAGTAAAATATTGGAACATAAATTTAGTTTCTCAAGTGAAATTTTTCAAAATAATATGTTTTGTTTTAATTTTATAAATTTTACATTTCAAAAAAATTTTCACTTATATCAAATTTGTAGATTTTGTAAAATCAATATCTTCTCTTGAAAACATGTGAAACAGGGAAAATAAGTTTTGGGAAATAATGTATAACAGTTAATATGATGTGCAACACACGTGATTCACAGGTAAGTTTGCTGTGATCATGGCAGACCCTCCGTGGGATATTCACATGGAGCTGCCGTACGGGACCATGTCGGACGACGAGATGAGACAACTCAACATCCCCTGCCTCCAGGACGACGGTCTCATATTCCTGTGGGTCACAGGCAGGTACTTGACTCTAGTGATAGTTGACGTAGTGATATCTGTTGGACTAAGTACCATTAGCTTTAAATATTTTATATTTTCATTTTGTCAAGAGAATGACCTACTTGATGAGTAAACTTTAAAGATTAGATTAGATTATTGAAATGGCGACCATACCACAAGGTAGGTATTTTAAGTATGAATGAGGATTGAGTGTAAGATGATTGTGGCGATCTTGTAGTCTTGTTACTGACGAAGGCTGACATGTTCCTTAGACAGGACTGTTAATTAATAGCCCAACAACCCAAAAATTGTCTCATGGAGCCTATTTCTTAATGTTCATGCAAAACGCATATACTTTTTTAAAAACAAATTTGTTTCTGTTCATAAATAAACATAACAGATGTCATAATTTAGTTGTGTTTGAACTTTGTAATGACTATGGTTACGTTTTTACTTGGTCATGTTGGGAAAGTATATAAATTTTTTTTAGAAAAGGTTAAATATCAAAAAGTCATATAGGTCATATCATAAGATCATATCAAAAGGAAAAAGGTCAGTATTAAATGGATATATGCAGGGTTTAAAGTATTACCTGTTGTACTTGAAGTCTTACGGATGTCTTGTAAACCGAGTGAATATTGTCCTGGTGCAAAAGGGTTCGGATTTAAATTCCTGGTTAACCTCTATAATTCTTAAATATGTTGACAATTAATTGGCTAAAATAATTCAAATGCCTCTGGCATTAATATTGTTTAAGTAAACATTCCATATACCTATGCAATCCCATATGGAATATGGACTATATATTTATATGAAGACGGTGGTTTTAATGGTTCAAAACATGCTTTATTTTGTTTAAGTTTAGCGTACAATTATGTTTTCGTTAAGTAACTGATATACAAAGTAACTGTTGGTTTGAAAGCATCTTGGTATAGTTATTACACTAATAACCTATTATGGTTTTGACAATTTTTGGGAATTTATAGTTATATTATGTCAACTATTTTATGTAACCTATATTATATTATGTTGCTGTCTCTTTCTTACTTTGGGACAACGATGGAAAGTTAGGATTCTCAAAAGAATTTTTAAAGCTACAAAACTGATGATTTTCAGAGCAATGGAATTGGGAAGAGAATGTTTGAAACTTTGGGGCTACGAAAGAGTGGATGAAATAATTTGGGTGAAGACGAACCAGCTCCAGAGAATCATTCGGACTGGCAGAACGGGGCATTGGTTGAACCACGGGAAGGAACACTGCCTGGTATGTTGGGCTCAGTGAGCTTGTGTTCCCCTCTCGGTGGCTTGATTATCCAAGTACTAATACTCTTGCTGCCGTCCAAGCTTGTGACCAAGGTTTTTTTTGGGCACAACCCTTAGTTCAATGTTTAAAATTGTAACACCTTAGAATCACCACTAGTTGGTGCACCAATCTAGTGCACCAATAAAATAATACTGTAGTATATACCACATAATAATGTATTTGTATAGTATATACACTGTAGTAGAATATGTAGTAGTAAACTAGTACACTAAACTAGTATTACAGTTGAAAAAGTACGTAACAACCTAAATGATAAATCAACTGTGTTAGTTCCACATTATTATTAAATGCTTAACGTAAAAATTGTTTATTCTGTCAAAAAAATGTCTTAACTAAGGAGTGATTGCTGTAAAAGGAATATTTTAGCTATTTTATTATTACATATATATCATTAGGTAAAAATCAATTTTGTTCGTTTTTTATGGTAAATTTATTCAAGTAAAAGATACCTATATATATTCGTATGGATAAATATCTGATCAACGGGACTTTTCTTTTGTGTTGCCGCCCTCAAGTAAAATCACACAAGTACTTCATACAAGTCCACAAATGTACCAACTACCCTCACACTGGTTTCTGATTTACTACTTGTATGGGCACTACTAGTGGAGCCAGAGCCCTGTAAAATTATATGAAGCAATTTATATTATAACATTAATTCATTTAGGATGATAAATTAACTTTATCAAAAATTCCTAAAGAAAAGGCTTTAACAATGTTTAGATATGTAGATTAACTTTTTAGTTTGCAAAATTAAAAGTATTTGAATAGTTCTTGGACAAAAAAAAGGTTTACAGGATTAGTGCTGCATGCATATTTATAATGGAAGGCTCTTGACACACCGATTGGAACTAAACCATCGCTGGCCAAAGGCGGATGTAGGCTGTCCTTGTTAAACTAGTCATGACCAGACAGTCATCACTTCCTGTCTTGATAGAAGAATCTGATATCCATTTACAGTATTGTGTTATAGTTTTATGTTCAGTGGTCTTTGGAATATTAACATGTCACTCGTCGTCTGTGTTTGTTTATTGTTTTAATGTATTATAAATTTATCTGTAAGTTATTATTTTTGTATTGCCAATCAGTAAGCCAGACCTATCTTGTTGGAGCTGGACATGGTTGAGTCGTCCTCTAAAAATAAATCGGGCCTAGGGGAACACAAGAGAGTTATGTCTGTGTGTGTGAGCCAGGTTGGAATGAAGGGGAACCCGGCGGACCTGAACCGAGGCCTGGACTGTGACGTGATCGTAGCGGAGGTACGAGCCACCAGTCATAAGCCGGACGAGATCTACGGCATCATAGAGCGGCTCTCACCCGGGACACGCAAGATTGAACTGTTCGGTCGGCCACACAACGTCCAGCCTAACTGGTAGGCTCATATACATCCTTGAGTTGTTTCACATTCCCTACCCCCAGTGCCATTGAAAGTTCATCAAAATCAAATTCATGTAGACCAATCATAAACCATACTTATTGCAATTTGATTCCCAGTTACATATCATTTATTGGTGCTAGGTTTGTAGGGAAGGATGTACAAGTGAAGTGGAGTATAGCCCTACACTATTCCTCGAGAGGAACAGTGCTACCAAGGCAAAAGGTTTTTTCGTTTTTTATAAATCTTTCGCCTTTAGTATATATTTAACATGTGCTAACGAGTTTATTAGATATTGTCACTTGGCTAATTCAAATTAAATAAACTAATCAGTAAAACAATTATTTTACTAATTAGTTTGATTATTTGAGTCTATGTGACAATATCTAATAAACTCGTTAGCACATGTTAAATATATACTAAAGGCGATTTATTCAAAAAAAGATTCAAGAAAAGATTTATTCAAAACGAATAAATCTTTTGCCTTGGTTTAAAGCTTAATAAACAGTTAGTAGTTTAACCTGCTCTAGTCCACAGTCGCGTATACGTGATGTGCTGCAGATGACGACGCTGGGTCTTGGCCGCGCATAAGCGATTTACGTCTTAATTATGTTTTAGTGGTCTCAATTTCCACACACTAATAAAATATTTACTATACGTTATACATATCATAAGGCATAAGTTATTGTTTCTGTAGGTTTTATAACAGTTTTAAAGCAAATGACAAACTCTCCCACAATCATTGAAAAAAATCCGGCCTTGTGGTTATCCTGTTTAACCACACGTCTCCATCTGGCAGTTACAAATATCTGTACTGTCAGACCTATTTTAGCCATTTCTACATGGGTTACTTTAAAGCTATATAAGTTATGTTTTACTGTATTAAAGCATATACTATTATATACTTTCTTTTTCAGGACATTGAGGCAATAATTTTACAATATTTATAGATCCAAAAAATTGTTCTGTTTGTTTACTTGTAAAACTACAAAAAATAAAAAAAGGCTTGGAACATTTTTCAAAAGTAGAGGCAAGAGATTTTGAAATATACATCTAAAGTACACTAGACTCCCGATTATCCATGGTAATGGGTGGCTGAGGGTCGGATAAAGAAAACCTAACCTAAAACACACTGGAAATACTGTAGTTAAAACGACCGTGAAAGCAAAATAAGTCCTTAATAATTGTTATGCATTAATCTTTGCTTGCCACAGTTACTAATTGTTTTTTGCCGATTGTGGATAAGCCGCAACGTGGTTAATCCGTTCGTGGATAATGTGAAGTCTTTTGCATGTTCTTAATCGAATCTGTCTAACATTATTAGTAGAAATAACATAAATGTTTTGTGTGCTAGTAAGGTTATTAGCTATTTTCAAAATGAGATGATTCTCACTTCTAAATATTTTTATTCCAGGATCACCCTGGGTAATCAGGTGGATGGAGTTCGCCTTGTGGACCCCGAGCTGATCGAAGCTTTCAGAAAACGCTACCCAGATGGCAACTGTATGACTCCACCCAAAACGTAACTCTGGGTATTTGTTAGATTTACATTTCGGCTGTGATTACTGAGTGTTGACTGTTAGCTGTATATTAGTGTGTAGTGACTCAGTACATTAGTGTAGTAAAACATCAAAAACTATTTGGTAAAATACTCTTTAAATTTGTTAAAATTTTCCTATTCATATTGGTACTATACACCAGTTTTGACCTTTTAAAGAGTATTATAAGTTATATTATTAGCCTTTGAGAATACATCTATTTTGTTTCAAAGTAAATGGTTTTTTAAATGTTAAATTCAATGAAGAACACTTTATAATTTTTATATATTTTTATGTATTTGATCTATTTTTATTTGGAGGTGACTTTAATAAATTCATTTATGCTTCATACTACTTCATTTAATGATTAATAAGGTATTACATAGTTTGTAAAATTTTAAAACGTTTTATTTTAACCCTTCGCACGCTGAAATGGATGTATACGTTTGACTGACTTAGACCCAAACGCTGAATACGAATATATCTGTGTACAACGTTCTTTACTGTCTAAGTATAGTTGTAGTTCACCAAAGCTCCGCTAAAATGCAGAAGATTTTTTTTCAATTTTTTTAAGATGTCATACCGTTTAGAGGTATTTCCACATATTAAGTTCAGCGTGCGAAGGGTTAAGCTGAACTTATTAATATTTTTAGTGTAACTTTGTATATAAGTTAACTATACAATTAAAGTCTTGGTAAAATAACTGTGTTTTAATTTTAAACTGTCCCATAATTTATACCCTTAAAATGTTTTGTTTTCTTCAAAACAATGTCATTAACATCCTACCACCTTATAAAAATCTGGTACAGTTTTTAAATTATATCTTTTTTGAAAGATTGCCATATAGTAAATTAGTACTTTTACCAGTTTATAATTATGTATGTATGTTGATTAAAAATGTTTTTAAGAATATTAATATCGAAATATATCCAGCAAAATTTTTATTAGAATTAAAAATGCTATTTTGTCTATTTCTGTAATTTGTAATGTTCAATACCTTATCAGAATATCATTAATTTTCTTGTATACTTGGACCCATTTTATTTTTGATGTATGTAAATAATTTTCAATCATCATTAAAACAATATGACGTTATAAAATATGCTTACGACTCAACATTATACGTCGAGAAAATATGAGAAAGAGAAAATATTTATACATAGTAATAAAAGGAGATATCTGAAAGAAGTAAAGTTAATATTTTTTTAAATTAAGACAGCAATGTGTATACCCGACTCCAAAATATACCTTGGCAACCGAGTATTTTAAAATGTCATGTTATCAGAATGTAATATACCAGGATGAGTATAATCTTCTCATCTCAATTAAATACTGTGTACTGCATATTACTAATACAATTAATGCATTCTAAAACAGGATTTGTCCAAACTTTTTATGCTAGCACGGCTAGGAGAGACTGGCCGCTTACAAATCAAATAAGAATTATGTCAAGTCAAGTTTTTGAACTAGGATGGTTTGTTTTTTTGTAGAATAAAGAGCAGTTTTAATTAATAAATATATGTATTTCTGAAGTAAAATTTTACTAACAACTTTTTAGGTATAGCATGAGTCAATTGAATTTTTACAGGTTAGGTTAGGTCGGGACGCGATGAGTGTGGGTTTTACAGAGTGGTTGTGCATTAATCATCAATGATGACTATGATGAGCGTGGTCGTGTTGCTCGGAGGACTTGCTCTCGTTGCTTTCCTCGCTGCTGTGGCCGTGGTGCTGATGAGTGTGGTGAGAGTGTGAGTCGTGGTGTCCGGTGCCCTCTGGCGCTCCGTCATGAGGCCCAATAACATCGTGGATGCCAAACTGTAGACATATCAAGCCCAATCAGTGGTTTGTCTTTAATATTCCCTCACTTCAAACATTTATATGATGACAAAAATAGATTTCTATAGGGTATCTCCCCTAGAAAAATATATTTTTACCATTATGTAAATAATGATCTGTATTGATCGATACAGATCATCATAATAGTAAAAATACATTTTCCGTATCAAAAGTACAAAGTGATCCATTTCATTCCAGTATCTATTCTTACATATATTTATTAAGTATTGAATCATTTTTTAAACATTAAACGTCATCATATCAATGAAATAAATAGGTTTTTATTTATTCTTCCGTATAAATCTGCTATGAATACTAAGCTTAAAATACAAAATCTACCTATCTACCTGCGAAGGTCGTCATTTGAGTGAAAGGTATAAAGTCCAAGCTTTGTGATCTTAATGATTCCTGAAGCAGATCAGTTAAATGTTATTTTTGGTGTATAGTTTTTACAAAAAATTAGCAATGTCTTAAAACGATTTGCACATTTTTAATTACTGTAAACTGATATGGTAATTTTTTTATATAAAATGCGGTGAAAGAAATAATGGCCTCACAGTTCTAAAGTTGTCATATCTTGTGACCTATGGCTTCTGATAAGAGAGAAATGAACCTTTAGAGATAGATGCAGGCCAAAAAAGTGATTATTTCTATCCTATTATTTATTATCTTATTTACAGCGAAAAGTGGTGACATCTTTATATTTCTATATACTGTTTGCTGCCATGTATTTTCCAGTCAAAGGTTACCTCTAGGTAATTTAACTTTTTTGTTTAACGTTTGCCTACCAACAAGCCTATGTGATGTGTAGTCTTACAGATCTGTACATGGAACTTATCAAGCAGAGACAGAGGTGAGTTGATATAGCACTAGGCAGTCAGTACTAATAAAAAACTGATTGGCATCTCTGGAATTTGGACCATAGCCATCACTAACCACAGTACAGAGTCTGTTTCGCTACCAACAGAGCCACGGAAACATTAGAACAAAAAACCCACCAGGTCCTTCCGGTCTATATTAGTAGTGCTGAGGTTGAATGAAAAGAATCTGTTGAAATATTGGTAATTTTTTTGCAATGCAAACTCCTTGGCATGTTTCCACATCACTACAGTCCCTAGAGTTTGAACCCTAGGCGAGTCTGCTCCTACCCTGGCCCTCACTCTTGCTCGGAGTAGTGCCCTCCTTGAATGAGTATCCATTACAGGAAACTTACTAGAGGTCTCTGGGCTAGAGGTTGAATAATTATATCCAGGTTATCTGACCCTCAGATGGATTCGTTTGGAGGAAGAACCTCAACTTAACAGTCCATCACCTTGCTTAACCAGGTAAATCATCCTAGGTACACAATCCAAAGGCGTCACAATCCTTAGATCAAATCAGGATCTTAATTACATTCATTGTCTTCTTCCATCAAATCAGTGTCAATTGAAAACCTTGAAACCGTTTGCCATCCTGTTTTCACATTTTTCTCCTGTATCAATCGCAATTCTAATCATCGTATTTATATTGTCATATCAACTTTTGTATTTTGTCTTAACTGTATTTAAAAAAATTAAATTTGAAATAGCAATGATTTTTTAAACAAAAGCAAACCTAAAATCTGTAGTAATTAAAAAATCTCACTAAGCCACTGGGATCAAACATTGGCAACTACTGGGGTGGAAAAGGAAATGGGAAAAGTAATTTGAATGTCTTGGAAGTCCTATGAAAACAAAGAAAGCTATTCAATGACCAGGCTTAATTTATGTAAAATACTGACCAGTGCTGTTTGATGTGTTAGTTCACTCAGTGTCAAAATATCATAAGTCAAACAAGCGGAGGTTAACTTTAGTGTGATTTTATTTGGTAGACAGGTAACTGTAAATTTTATAATTTCCCTATTTTATTAATCTTTCTTTTCTGGTGTATGTATAATATACCATATGGAGCTGTGTATAGGCAGCTTCCCCTATAACTCAAACTGACAACCTGCCCCTGTACCTGGTAGTTGTTGACGTCGTGGGTGAGCTCTTGCAGCGCTGCCTTGAGTACGGGTGAGATCTCATGGCAAGGTCCGGCTGCTAAGACGTTCTTGGTCGAGACCAGCAGTTTCTCCGCAGCCTCGTAGTACTTGGTGTTGTCCTGCTTGAGGTCGCTGCCAGCATGATGAAGTGTCTCAGCCGCCTCATTGAGCTGTGCCACCGCTGCAGTCACCGCTTCCTTGATCTCTGGCTTGTGTTCACCCACTGCGATCTAGTGCAAATGAAATTGAATTTAAACAAATTTGCATGTTGTAGTCCTGTTTTCAGTATTTAATACAATCTATAATATTATAAGGAAGAGGTGGTTTCTGTATGTTTTTGGGTTTGTTTGTGAGTTTGTTTGTCGGTTTGGTCGGTTCAGTATTTTTCGCGTTTACTTCCCACAGTAAATGTCAACACACAACACAACAATGTAAATGTGTAAATGTTGAATGTCAACAGCTGTGAACACTAAAATTTGACAGTTCGGGAAGAAGAAGAAGAAAGAGCTGCCGTAAGGGTCCTAGGTTTCAATGTTTACATTTTATAATGACAACATCCGTTTACACTATATTTTGACAGTTCAAGAAGAAGAGGAAATAAAGTTGATTTTCAGATAAACTGCTGGATTGAAATTAGTGAATTATTAGTTCGAAATAGTGGAGTGGTAGATTTTAAGTTTTTTTCTCGATGACTGTCTCTATTATGTTAATCCTAATCCTCTCCCAATATTTCACAGATGTTACTTTGTCATGTTGTAGACACTCGTGTTTTGTCATTTTGTAAACAATGAAGAATTAATTAAAAATAACTTAAATGTATCAGTAGAGCCTACGAACACCTCTCAGCCTTTTTTACCCGTGCGAAGAATGGGTACTTTGGCTAGTATTAAATATTAACATTAAAAAATTAGATTTTAATACATCCCAGAAACTAATTAAAATTGTTTTTAATGTTAGTAATCCAGATTGACATACAGTTTTACCATTACAGGTGTGATAGTTGATATTAAAGTGTTCATCTCTGACTTTAATCTTCGGGATTGGATATCTATAATTAATCATCGTATGAGAGAGGTGGCAGGACAGGAGCAACTGCCATGGGCAAGTACGGCAAGATATAGGCGGGGGCACGTAGGCAAGCACCACCTATGCAGAAACCGCTAAACTCATCAAACTTGCCATACTCCCAAAGAAGTACCCAAAAAAAGGCTGGGTAAGGAGGAGCTTTCACAGCTAGAAGATGCAATTATCAGGGAGATAGCGAGGGGCACATCTTGCAAAGTCAAATTTGCGGGTGTGCACTTCAGGTCCCGGATATATGCTAGCTGGTTGGGAAGCAAGGCCAACCAGTTGCAAGAGTGGAAGGGAGTGGAGGTGATAGTTTGCCTTGGTGACAATATAAACAATGCCCATAACGTCACGAATTCTTCCCAAGGAGCAAAGGCAAAAATGATAAGTTTATTCTGTCTCTGGTTGAAAGTCAGAACGAGGGGCTTAGCACTCAGACGTAATCAATCATACTGTAGCGTGAGAAATCCCATTTCAGTCATATTTTATCTCAATTACAGATTTGATAGGATTTTCAATTCAATCTCTCATTAACTGAGTCTTACCATTGAAAAAATGATGTGCAATACAGGCTACAGTATGGCGAACTCACTTGTGAAAGATCAAGTAAAAGGTATCAGTTTTATGTTTATGTACAGTATGTGTGTATGTTTTAAAATTTTCTAATGATGATGTGGCCTCTGAACTGATCTCTCTACACATGTACATTGTCCTTAACCATACTTGGTAATTATTTTTCAATATGTTTACTAAACTAAACCATAAATTAAGCATATTGAACAGATTTTAACTGAATGTAAAAATGTCTTAATGTAGTAAATTCATTGCTTTATTTGTTGGAATACAATACAGGGTTATCATAAAAGAATGATGCGGTTTCAGTAATTCATAAGAAGATTGTAGGGGAATTTCTGAATATATTAATATCCTGAATATATGAATATATTAGTATCTCTGAAAGCCTCCAACCCAAAAGTTTGTTTATAAGCCTTATAAAGCCTTATAAAATGCAGATAATGCAGGAATTGAAACTCAATGATAGTGTAAATAATTACAATTTCGCTGTTAGAATGTTGGACAGATTAAGTGAAAACGAATCATTTTTAGATAGTATAATTTTTACAGACGAAGCTACTTTCCATGTAAGTGGATGTTGTAACAGACACAATTTACGAATATGGGGCTCTGAAATCCCACACTAATTGTTGAGAAACAACGTGATTCGCGTAAAGTTAATAATAATAATAGGACCTTTCTTCTTTGCTGAAAGAACAATTAATATAGTTGTGTATCTCGACATGTTAATCAATTACTGCTTTCCTTAGCTAGATGAACTCGAAAATATTCATCAACTTCATTTCCAACAAGATGGTGCTCCCCCACACTTCAGTGCATTGGTGACGGACGCTTTGAATGAAAAATTTGGAGATCAATAGATAGGCCAGCAAGGACCTATGCTGTGGCATCCAAGGAGTCCAGACCTGACACCTTGTGATTTTTTCTTGTGGGGTTACATAAAAAACATTGTTTATTCACAAAAAAATTCGCGACATGAACTACAAGATTAATGAAGCAATGACAACCATAATCGATGGAATGTAAGCGAATGTTTGGAGAGAAATTGATTATCGTTTGGACATTTGTCGAGCGACTAAGGGCACACATATTGAAATTTATTAATTATGTAAAAAAACTGTTTGAGACGACAAAATAGATGAATAGACAACATTAACTGTAAGTAATTTGGTTTTTCTTTAAACCATGTTCGAAAACGAAAACGCACCATTCTTTTATGATAACCCTGTATTTTGATTAGGTTAATGAAATATCAGAAAATATTTTTGTATTCAGATTTTTTGTGTTACCAACAACAATAAGTTACCTTCTCTTGAAGAGTGGTGGTCAATTTTTTAATCTCGTAGGCGAGATGCTCGCTCTCATTCTTGACGATGCCGGGCAGCTTGTCCTCGTGGGGTATGGGGCTGAGGCCTAGCATATGGTCCACGTGGGTCTTGGCCTTCTGGACTGTCTCATCCGTAGACTTGAGCAGAGGCTGTAGGTCCTCCACTTCACACAGGACCTGTAATATAGAGGCCACCAATGTAGAACCAGGGCCGGATGTAGCATTTAGACGTCTGTAGGCTAAGGTGACCATCCGTCCCGGAATTTCAGGTCTCATCCCGGATTTTTTTGGACGTCACCCAGGACGGCTGAATGTCCCGGATTCAGCTCATGACTGCGGTATTCTTTGATTTTATTTATATCAAGAAATAACGTAGAATTTCTAAGACCATTCAGAATAATTAGGATTTACAGATTGCTTGTTTTCCACAAACCATACAAAATTTTTCACTTGTTATTTATTAAAATAACAGCAGGAGCAGTGTTTAAGTGTTATTCAGCGGTTCAGTTCGCAGCATTCTAAACCTCGCTCTCTACCTTCGACGATGCACACCGGAAGTACAAAACTCCGCCATCGAGCGTGAGCTTCCCTAGGTTACTTGTTTTGATTTAAACTAACTGCACCTGTGCACCAGTGTCATTGTCCTTTCTCCTTCTTGTAATCTATATAAATAAAATTAGACTTTTGTCTGTACATTGCTCAGAATTATTAATTTTTTTGCTACTTTTACTTTTCGTGCGTTAGAGAAGCCGAAACCGGTCTTATCTCAATTTTTGTCTGATTGTCTGTGACGCTCCAGGAGGCATTTTACGCCGCCTTCTCCGAAAAAAAACAACGGGAGAACTGATTACAATGAAACTTATTTCATGTATTCTCTACATTTCAGAGAAGGTTTATAAATGCTTTAAGTCACCCGCCGCCCCTTGAAAAGTAAATAACGAGCATTTAAAAACCCACTTTTACGCGATATTACTCGCATTTTGCTTCAGTTTTCAATTATTAAGAACCTACTGATAAAAATCAGCTGTCTTTGAAGTTTTAAGATTTAATAGAAAGAAAACAAACAGCTGTCGAATCAATATTAGTTAGTTTATATTGGACATTGATTTTAAACCCATTTCGAAATGATACTATATTAAAAAGTTATTTTAACATATAACTATCAATAATAATGGTATAAATGTTCTAATCTATTTAATTGTGAAGTAATGCTAAATAATAAATCTGGGTATTGATTTTTTCTTTGTATTGATTTGTTTAGGATTTTAGGTTTACATTTTGGTATGATGGATCTTCCTTCTTTAAACTGAATCCTACAACCCGTACAAAGGACGGGCTTACTGCTAGTTATATAAAAATTTTTTAATCTAAATATATAAAACAAAGTCGTGTTAGTTACGCTCATTATAACTCGAGAACGGCTTGACCGATTTTAATGATCTTTGATTTTTCGGATTCGTATCTGCTCCGGTCATGCTTTAGGCATACTCCGTTTCCATAAATTCAATTAGTTTCCATTTTATAGCGTTTTAAATTTCTAATGTTAACCTTATGGGGAATAAGTTTTTTTGCAAATTTTCTAAAATCAAAACATTGATTTCTTAAAACAGCTGTTGGTTTACTCTCCGTTAGCAATATGCTTTACTATCCAATGCCATATGAATCATTCATTAATGTAAAACTATGAATTAAATATGTGCTGTAAAAAATGAACAGCATTTTTCTCCACGTTAATAGTTAACGGTTTTTTGGAATGTATTTATATTTTTCTATTTTCTGTATAGTTAAAAGTCACGTATTTATACGTTTGCCAAATAAAATAATTACAATATTTATACATATTAGGTTAATTATATTAATCTGCCGTTGAATATTTAAAGCTTTCACAACGAAGCCACAATGCTATTTGACTTCAGAACATGGCCAATCTTAAAGTTAACATGTATTTTCTGTTAGGCGTTACGAAGTTCGCCGGGTCAGCTAGTGTGTAATAAAATAAAGTTTTATATTATAAAGTGTATCTGGATTCTTTTTTAAAAATTAATTTCATCTACCTTGTTTATCTTTCTTAGTGATCACATTTACCGTGTTTGGGTGGCTGATAGAAATAGTTGATGGGGAAGGGTAGAATTTAGAAAAGTCCCAGATTCTGCTCAGAGAAATATAGTCACCTTACCGTAGATGCAATATTTTTTTCCCCCAGTGTGGTTAAAAGTTACTTTCTAAAACCTTGATTAAAATGGTCTAGGCCTATATTAATTATTTGTTTAAACACTGACAATGTATTAACAAAAGATTATTGAATAAATTTGGCTTTGTTATTTGGTAACACGACAACATTGACTTTGGCAGACAAGACACAGTTGGCTCTTTCCTATAATAATTTTGATCTAATGGCAAATAAACGGTACCAGTGGACTGACACATACTTTCTCCCTTAAGTAAATTTAAAAAAGACAATCTGTAATAAAACTATCATGTTCTTCAAAGTTTATCTAAATATCATTTCATAATTTATTGTTTCAAAAATAATCACCCCATTTCTGAAAATAAAAACAAGAGAGACAAAGTTAAATTAATTGTTCGAAATGCATGGGGGGAACCTCCCCGTAATACCAAGCTTTTGAGTTGATTTTGATGGGTAATTTGACCTTACGCTTCATACCAAGTTTCATGAAAAACGGTAGGAAAATAAGGAAGAAGTTGATTTTTCAATATTCTCCATAAGAATAACATTGGGCGCTTTCAAACAACGTACTTCGTTTATCATGGACAGTAAATTTAACATTTCTCTGGAACCGTTAGTCGTAGACAAATAATTAAAAATACTAATTTGTTTAGTTTTTTAAGCTGGTTCCAATTGTGCCAGTCGAGTTATACTTTAACTTTTTTTCACAGAAAATTTAAAAATTTGATTTTTTTGAAATTTAAAAGCCCATAACTTTTGAACCGTCATTTTTACAGATATGCGGGTGGTGTCAAATTACTTAGTACTCTGTGCACTATAAACAATCATATCTTAATCAAAATCGTTGGAGCCGTTTTTGAGAAAATTGCATTTGTTATGTTTTTAAGGGTTTTTAGGGGTGAACTACTCTTAGAAAAGAAAAAACGCCTGGAGATACGGTGAATATACACATACATGCCAAATTCTCTACCACAATACCTACTCATTTAGTGGTACGTAGAACCCCTTGGATCTATTATTAAATTATTATTTTAGGGTTGGCAACATGTAGTCAATGTATCGGCTATGTAGGAATGAACACTATCAGTACTAAAAATATCTGCTCTCTAACAATTAACAAGAAGGATACTTTAAATAATCCTGATCTTTTGTTTGAAATTAACTATTGAAATCCTGGTTCTTGGTTTTACACTCTACAATTAAGAAACGTTTACATCCTTCATTATAAAAAAACTAACCTGTTTCAAACCACTAACTACTCTACCGAAATCTAAGTTTCATAGTTAAAAATGAGTCGCTACTTTATATAATTGAATTGTTAAGGTGAGACTTGTAAGGAATCTGAGATATGAAATGTGCAAGAAAAAATTAGTATAACTACATTAAAATAAAATAAAAGTTGACTTACGTATGAGAGTGAAAGAAGGACGTATAAAACACAAACAGCTCTGCAAGTGGCCATGACTAGTTCTCGAATGAAACTGACGGGACAAAACTGACTGAAGGAAGTTGGCTATTTATTCGGTTTGGAGATAACCCTGATAACTCCAATAATCAAACGGAATGTTTCCAGCAAACTAAATATTGGTTAAACTCTCTGATCATCCATCCCCTTTGCTAATGCAGAATCAGAAAACGAAATAACCAACTTGTTTGTGATGGCTGAAATGAAGTTGAAAACTATTTATGAATTTCGGTCACATAACAAATTACTGACATCAATAATAATAATGACTATGTTCTAATAATGATTGTAGTTTGTTTTGTTCGCTCAGGGTAAAAATATTTTTTAAATCATTTCATCGATTTTTCATGAATAATTAATGTTTTTATGATTTTCATCAATTTTCTATTAATTATAAAGCATGGCATTAATCTAACATGAATTCATGGGTTTATAACGATTTTCATCAATTTTCAAATGAATTATACTTCATGGTTTTTCATAATTTTAATCCATTTTCCATGAATTATAATTCAAGGTTGTTTAAAGATTTTCAATTTCCTTGAGTAAACTCATGGTTTTTGATGATTTTCCATAAATTATAATTAATGGTTATGATGATTTTTATCATTTTCCATGAATGGGTTCATGGGTTTTAAATGATTTTCATCAATTTTCCATCACGCTTTTTGACGATTTTCATTGATTTTCCATGAATTACAATTCATGGTTTTATTGATTTTTATAAAATTTTCACGAATTATAATTATAATTCATGTTTTTTAACGATTTTCATTAATTTTCCATGAATTAATGATTTTTGATGATTTTCATTGCTTTTCCATGAATTATAATTCATAGTTTTTAACGATTTTCATGGGTTTTCTATGAATTATAATTTATGGTTGTTTAACGATTTTCATCGATTTAACGTAAATTATAATTCATAGTTTATTAATAATTTTTATGGGACTTTAATGGTTCATGGTTTTTTAACGATTTTCATCGATTTTCAAGCATTACAGTTGATGGGATTCGATAAATTTCATCGATCTTCCATGGATTATAATTCATGATTTATAATGATTTTCATAAATTTTACATTAATCATGATTTATGGTTTTTGATGATTTTCGTAAATATTCCATGAATTATAATTCATAGTTTTTTAACGATTTTCATGAGGTTTCCATGAATTGTAATTGATTTCCATTCATTTTTTAAATTCATAAATATAATGCGTTTTAAAATTGGGGCGCCTGATGAAGGGTTATATGAACACAACAGGTAATAACTATATACGGTTATCTTATATTACATTTAAAATTTAGTTTTATAGAAACATCGATTAATATATTTTCCTACAACTCTCATCAGGTCAACATCCTTTTATTTAAGCTGATTTCAAAAGACTTTGGAAAGACCTTTGAACCGCAATCCTAGACTATAAATATTTGACTTGGCTTCCAATCAAAGCAGGGTATTTGTTAGAACTTTATCCGTTGAACTAGGCGAATCAATTGAGGGAAGCTAGGGTACTGAGGATAAACATGTTGATCAATCTTTCTCTGTAGTTTGTTGTCCTTTCCTATTCTTCTTAGTACTCTAATTAGGTTACAAGTAATTGGAAATAGTCTTTTTAAAACGCAGCTTTTATCTATTCTCAACATACACACCGTAACTACTAAAGTTCAGTCTAATTTTTGTTTATTTTATAGCTACTTTATTTTAAACCAGCTGACCTGGCGAGCTTCGTACCGCCTAAAATGTCTACTTTTAAGGACATTCAAATCAATTGTAAACGAAATGACGTTAACTATCGACTGGGGAAAATAAAGAAACACACAATCAGCTGTTAAAAGAATATTCACATTATTGATGTGTGCATATGATAAAAATGCATCTCGTCATCTCCTCATAAGCTTATCAGGACAAACCTACAGGACAATGGTACTTAGCCCTAAGGTTGAATACAATACTGAAAATGCCTATATGTTACTAGGAGCAAGGGAAAATCATATTGATATTGTTACGGTAATAGCTTTATTTTCTAGCAGGAAATTCGCTGACATAGAAAAATAGATCTTATGATTTTACGTCCGGTTATGAAGTTGAAGTTTCTTTAGGATTGGTCCGCGAAATGGAAGTTGAAAGCTAATTCCTGGAGCGGATATTGGCAATTATCACGTTAATGCTTGACACCTAGCTCCGGCACTCTCTGACAGTGCTAATTAAATAAGGAAATAACTGTACTTACTATTAATTGCATGTCCTGATGATTAGTTATTTATTTTAAAACATTCAATATCAATATTAGTTAGTTTATATTGGTCATTGATATAAACCCATTTCGAAATCATACTATGTTAAAAAGTTATTTTAACGTATAACTAATAATAATAATGGTATAAATGTTCTAATCTATTTCATTGTGAAGTAATGCTAAATAATAAAGCTGGGTATTCTTTTATTTTCTTTGTATTGATTTGTTTAGGATTTCAGGTTTACATTTTGGTATGATGATCGCTTTTCTTCAAACTGAATCCTACAACCCGTACAAAGGACGGACTTACTGCTAGTAATAACTAACACAGCTAAACAACTAATCAGGAATCAATAAAGAACTGCTACAACGAAAGTAACATAAATGCAAAAAAATAGTCGACAACTAGTAAATTAGGTGATAATTTATGATTTACGAATTCGTTTCATTCTATTTGCTTTATGACAAAAAAAGTACACGGCCCGAAATTGGTTTTTTATAAATACTCGCACGCACATTCAACACGCTCAGCTGTTAAACTTGTGCTCGTATCAAAAACGCCCTTTTTTGTCCTAGTGATGAAATATACAATTTATTATTTCTTACATATATCTTTTCAGGACAAAGCATTTGTTTATATGGAGATAAACAAAACTAGAGGCAGCAGTAATGTGTTTACAGTGGCCGCGCGTAAAGTGAGCTTTTTGTAGTCCCTACACGGACCGTCTCTTGTCTGGGGACTCTTATACTGTATTATCCGCTCAGTGTTTGTTGTAAAAATATGCTCCCAGAACTTTGTAAGTGTTTGCATCCCAATAATTTATGCCTTCAGTTTCTTGCTATTGAGTTTATTCAAGAATAAACTAGTAAATAATAAATTAGTAAATTATTTATTTACTAATTTGACTGGGATGGTGGCGTCATCCTGTAATCCAGCTACTTGGAGGTCACGAATTGTGGATAGTGTGAGCGATGGTCGGTGGGTGTAGTGTTCTCTAGTGTGGATTAACCTCCGCACTATTGAAAGCTACGTTAATCCGCAAAGACTATCCTCATAATTAGACCAATTCGTAATTCAGAGGTCGTGGTTCGGATTCCACGTTAAACTGTAGGTCCCTTAGTTGCCATCGGCTGTTGGGCTATTAATTAACAGTCCTGTCGAAGGAACATGTCAGCCTTAGTCAGGAACAAGACTACAAGATCGCGCCACAATTATCTTACAATCAACTCTCATTCAAACTTGGCTTAAAATACCTACCTTGTGATATGGTCGCCATTTCAATAATCTAATCTAATATAATTCATAAAAATCCTTCGACCGATATGTTTTTGACTTAAACTTGTTCTAACGAGCTTCTGAATAAAACAGACCGGTTCGTAATCCAGAGGCAAAACATAGGTTCGGATTCCACGTTCAACTTCCTTTTAGGCTTTTAGGCTGTCATTTTTAGGCTATAACTAAACAGTTCCGTTTAAGGACAATATTAGCCCTAGTCAGTACTAAGACTAAACGGTCGCGCCACAATCAACTTGCACTCGTTTCTCATTCATACTTGCTTGACTGGGTAGTTAGAAATTTCAGTAGACAGTTTTCAAAGAAGCAAATACAGGGTTTGATTAAATGTAAACGTATTGGCTCTTTTAAATTCAAGCAGAATTAAAGCCTTTACCTTTATTAAGTACTTTATAAATATAAAAAATCATGAAGGTAAAATAACTCGATAAAATGTATTTTACTTGTCAACTCTGAATAAAATGCAGCTCGTTCAAAAAACGGGATTACTGCTAGTTTTTAGTTAATTGTCAATCATAATTATACAACACAACTATGCACAGCTCCATGAAGATATAACATGCCAAATGTTAAGATATACAGAGCTAAAATAAACGGTATCAGGGGACTGACACATACTTCCTCCCATAGGCCAATGTTATTTGGTTTATCTAAAATATCATTTAATAATTAATTCATTGTTTCAAAAATAATCATCTAATTTCTGAAAATAACAAGAGAAATTATATTAAATTCATTTACCCCTAGTAATACCAAGCTTTTTAATGGGTTTTGTTGGGTTATGTAACATTACGTTATATATACCAAGTTTTATGAAAAAGTTTGTGAAATTAGGAAGAAATTTATTTGTTAAAATTCTCCATAAAATAACATTGCGTGCTCTCAGACAACGTACTGGGTTAATCATGGACAGTAAATTTACTTTTTTTCTGGAACCGTATGTCGTATGTTAATAATTCAAAATATTAAATTGTTTAGTTTTTATACTGGTTTCAATGATGGTAGTCGAATTATACAATACCTTTATAACTTTTGTTGAAAATATTTTGGACGAAAACTGAAAGGTTTTGGACTTTTAAGAGCCCATAGTTTTTTTATAGACTTTTAAAAGCCCATTGCTTTTGTTATGGGATTTAAAAAAATATATATTAACGTACGCACACACGCACGCACACACACACAAACACACAAACACACAAACAGACATCACTAAAAAACCTTTTGTTTCGATTCAGGAGGCATTAAAAGTGTATATCCACTAAAATATTTATTAAATTTTAACTAAAAGGGAAGAATAATTAATTCTTAGAAATAAATTTATTACACAAAATGAAAAAGTTAAATAATATTAACAACTTTCATAGCTACAAACGATTATTGTATTATAATTATGTAACTAAAAAAAATTCTTTTAAGTAATAAAAAACACATGTTCTTAAAAATTAAAACGAAGTAATTTATTTTTTATTAACTATGAAACACAAAACTCTGTTTAATAAACATTCTGAAATCCTAAAACCAAAAAAACCCAAATAATCTGAAGGTTAATTCACAATTCATATACACCAACATAATAATGACAAAATAGAAAGAAATTACACCAAACCATAATGTATTTGGATAAAAAATTGATTTTACATAAACTGATTTTATAATAAAATATATAAAACAAATAATAATATATAAATAAATAATAATAAATACATATAATATAATATAATAATAATTAAAAGAATTAAATAAAATTATTCAACAGACAGGCATTAAAAAACTTACTTCATAAAAGTTAACAACAGAAACTAAAAAATAAAAAACTAAAAATTATCTATTTAATTTTTAGAAATTCAAATCCTACGAAATATAGTTTTTCCTAAATATATAGGGAAAAATAAAAATACATAAATTTTTATTATAATAGAGATTAGTTTTAACTTTAATTTATTTTATAAATAATAGTTGTATTATTTTTGGACACAATGGTTTATTATAATATTAATAAAATATAATTTTAAACTCCAAAGAGTTTGTAAAAGAAAAGGTTATCAAAATTATTTGACCTTAGTAACTTCAACATAATTATCCACTGTTATAATCGTACACTAAGTTTAATAATGTTTCACTTTTAATGTTTTAATTGTTGAAAGCCCACGTGATACAATCGATGGAAGCAATTCAAAATCCCAGTGCGGTTAGTATCAGACGTGCTCATACGGTTTTGAAATCAAAACTTAAAAAATGAGGGCGATTAAATTGCGAAGGATTTCATAGAGCATTGTGTTAAAAACAGGTTAGGGTGAAAATAAAAGTAATGAATTTCTGGTTCCCTCTCCGGCGCTGGAGTGTTTGTAAAAACACCTCATTACAGCTCACTCTCATGCATCCGAACAAAACCGGTTTTGTGTCGAGAGGCGGTATCGCTTACACCCAACAGCCCCACAAAACACGCTTTACACCTGGGTTCTTTTATTTTAATCTGACCACTTTGAATGTGATTTATATTTTGTCCAGAGAGGAGGAAGTCTCTCCTCTAAATTGCAGTGTGCATTATTTGTTATTTATGCGTTTCTTATTGTAATGTTAAATCAATAACCTTTTTAGTTCATAAAAATACTTTTCAGGAGTTTTGAACGATAAAAAACACAATAATTTTTTATTAAGTGCTTCCTCAAATGAAATGTTTATCTAAAAAAGTACCATAACCGAATGGTTTTATTTTTTATTTCTGTAAAATAAAATAAAAACCTAAATTTATTTAATGCATGTATGTAAAAAAGTTTTCACTTATGTGTGGATTAATGTGTAGTTTTACTTAATTTTTTTTAACACTACATTAATACTAATCAATTACAAGGCAAATATTTCTTTCGCGAATTTTCTTCTTGTATATAAACATCTTTTCATAACACTATACATTTAAAATTTTCCCTAAAATAAAGAAAACCTCTTGAAAATCGTGTAATAATATTGTAAAACCATTTTACAGAGAGAACCAACTTAAGGTTTGTAGATTTGAAAGATACAAATAAACTTCAATATTGGTTTCATAATGTTGACGAATATGAGGGTTTTCTTTAACCACACATTTAGCTCAATTTGTTCCTTTTTTAATGTTTTTGAAAAACTTTTTGAATTAACTCCAAATTTACTTTTCCAATTTACATTTTACTTATGTTTCATCTGCCGTAAGTTGATTTTTTACATTTTTCAGATTTACTTTTTGTAGTCTTTTGTAAGCACACAATGCTTAAAAAAATTATGTTCTCATTTCATTGCAAAAATAACAGCTTGGCACATCTGTTATTTCATTTGAATTCATGTACATGTAGTGAAGGGCATGATTAGAGCCTTTAAAGAGTAGAGAAGGGATGTTTTTGTGGGTAACCACGCTTCTTAGGTGAGTCCCACACAGTAACAGTAATGGCCACCATGTGTACATAAAGCATTTTTTTCCACCTCTACATAGAAAAAATACTGTGCAGTAGCACAGACAGACCAAAGTTACATGGAAACGTCCCATTGTCGTTGTATGGTCTAAATACGGGTTCTTGTACCTCCACTTTGCCAGTCTGAACTTCAATATAACATAGTTAATATAAACTGTTTTAGAAAAAGTTAACGCAAGAAATTTTACAACTATAGTGATGCATACATAAATGTTAAACAACATCGGTAACCATAAAATTTAAATAAATAAATAAAATATATCCATTGATTGATACGGTAAGAGTACGATATAAGTTGAATAATCAGTAAATTATTTGAATAAAGTTAAATACTTCGGTAACAAAATAAAATAGGTTCTTGGTACAATATTTTTTTGTTCTCACATTAAAAACGTGTACAAAGGTGAAAGATGACGAGTACTTTTACTCCAAAAAACCTTTGAAGTATTTTGGAAGACTGAGTTACAAAAGGTCTCCATTAAAGGATTATAAATCTAGCAAGATAAGAAGTTCTTTTGTTTAAGATATACTTTACTTTATTATAATTTATATTAGTTCCAAACGAAGCGATAATATGAAAGATATACAGCTTAATATTCTATATCAGTTATGGGTTATGGAATAATGGCGCAAATATTAAACCTTTTCATTAGACGAAATGCGTCAATAAAAACTATTTTACGACATTATTGGTATTAATACAGCAAAATTAATGTTATTTTTTGGATTGAGCCTTAACCATTAAATAGGAATAATGTATTTATAATAAGTTATTCGTATTTTATTTATATTTTAAGAACTAAGCGTTTTGTAAATTTTCCATAATATGCAATCATCGCGGTTTTGGTCAAAATACGTCTTTGTGTCAAAATCACATGGAAAAATGTTTGTATTTACTTCCCTGTGGGAAATAGGTTAGATCATGGATATGTCTAAAGGTAATGTTTTCACTTCATCTAGAAATCTGTTATTATTATTTTTGTATTCAAAATTCAATACTATAGCTTTGGTAGTTTCTATGGAAACCTGTTACATATTTTACATCTTAAAAATCACCAACACCCCCCCCCCAGAGCTAAGACATATCCATGTCAATAATATGTTTTTATTGCTGAAGTAAAAAGTTATTGCTGATTTGGACAATTTCCTTAGATTTTAGGTAGGTTATATTAAGCGAAATATTACATTTTATAGATTTAATGGAATTTTTTAACTCTGCATTCTGTCAAACGTAAACAAAATTCAATAAAAAACTAATTTTACATTTATATATAACATTAAATATTTTCACAAAACTATATTTTTAAACAATTAACCCATACCAAAATCATCTATAAGAAATTAAGGCATGTGCAAACCGTGAAAAAACGGAACCAACGATAGAATGTACTGCGTCCAGCTTTATACTTCTATGTTGCTATAGGGAGGAATCACCGATGCATGCAAGAGAGAAGTCAAACTGAATTTTATTTTGGTTATTCTTTTTCTTTTACTATTTTAGTTACTAAAAAGGTTATTCTAACCTATTTTAGTTACTAAAAAGGTTATTCTAACCTTATTAAATAATTGTAGACTAAATTTATGTTACTACAAATTATGACTGTGACCATAGAGTTTTTAGTAAGAGTTACCAATTTTGTAAAATTACCGAACTATTGCATTACACTTTAGTTATTGTTTTTGTTATTTCCTCCTCTTAAAAGCTAGTCAAAAATAAAATTATATAATAGTTTTAGACTTTTTACCAATAGTGGGTATATTAAAAGATGTTGTCAAAGTAAAAAAATCACAACAAACTGAGGTAGAAAACGAAATTCTCAAATAATGAAAAATATTCTCTTTAATTACAGTCGTTGCGAAACGATAAAAAATACTCAAGGATCAAAATAAATTAAAGAAATGCTTCAACAATGAAATACTAGTTAGTAAATCAAATTGCCCAATTAGAAATTGTCCGAACAGTGAATGTGTTATTCTTTTCAATGCGAATGTATTACAGAGTGTAACGAAATTAAATTTTTTGAAAGAGATATAACGAACTGCAATTGAGTTCTAAGAAGCAAACGAGTCAGATAAAATTAATGTTTACTTGAGGGATTCATGTTCCAGGACGATAATGATGTCGTGATGGCTGCGAGACGCGGTGAAAAGGCTGCCATTAAAACTCCGACCTATCATACGTCCTAGGAACTGCGGAGTACGTTTGCCAATTGAGAGATGTATACAGGCCGATTCATCAACGAGTATTAAATGTTCAGTTTATATCAAATTTATTCATTTCAGAAATTCTTTACGCAAATTAAACGGTATCAGTTGACTGGCAATACTTTCTCCCATACGTAAATTAAAAGACAACAATCTAGAATAAAACTATCATATTGTTTGTTTTTATCTAAACATAATTTAATAATTTATTGCTTCAAAAATAACAACAAGAGAAACAACGTTAAATTAATTTCCCCCCAGTAATACCAAACTTTTTTGAGTGGATTTTGTTGGGTGATATAACCTTACGCTGCGCACCAAGTTTCATGGAAAATAGTTGGGAAAAAAGGAAGAAATGGATTGTTCAGTATTCTTAAAAAATAGCATTGGGCGCTCTGAGACAACGTACTGCGTTTACCATGGACATTAAATTTTACTGTTCCCTGGAAACATTTTGTCGTAGAATATTAATTGAAACTACTAACTTGTTTCAATGGTGGTAGTCGAAATGTATTTATGTTTTCTCGTGTTAAAACTATTTTTGGAAAGATTTGTCAATATAAAATCTAAATTAAACGGTACCAGTGACTGACAATACTTTCTCCTTAAGTAAGTTCAAGAAAGACAATCTATAATAAAACTATCATGTTCTCCAAAGTTCATCTAAATAAATATCATTTAATAATTTATTGTTTCAAAAATAATCATCCCATTTCTGAAAATAAAAACAAGAGAGACAAAGTTAAATTAATTGTTTGAATTGTATGGGAAACCCCTCCCCCGCTCCGGTAATACCAAGCTTTTTTGAGTTGGTTCTTTGGGTGATTTGACCTTACACTTCATACCAAGTTTCATGGAAAACGGTTAAAAAATAAGGAAGAAATTGATTTTTTAATATTCTCCATAAGAATAACATTGGACGCTTTCAGACAACGTACTGTGTTTATCATGGACAGTAAATTTAACTTTTCTCTGGAACCGTTAGTCGTAGACAAATAATTCAAAATACTAATTTGTTTAGTTTTTTAAGCTGGTTTCAATGGTACCAGTCAAGTTATACTTTACTTTTATTGTTTTCGCTGAAATATATATAAATTTGATTTTTTTGACATTTAAAAGCCCATAACTTTTGAACCGTCATTTTTACAGATATGCGGGTGGTGTCAAATTATTTAGTACTCTGTACACTTTAAACTGTCAAATTTTAATCAAAATCGTTAGAGCCGTTTTTGAGAAATTTGGATTTTTCACGTTTTTTATGGTTTTTAAGGGGGAACTTACAAAAAATTCAAAAAAATGAAAAAAAATAGCCTGGAGATACCGTGAATATATACATACATAAATTTCATCTAAATCGGATCAACGTAGGCTGTGGCACTGTACACATCCAGAAACAAAATTCACACAAACACCCAATCAGACAGACATCATAAACCACTTATTTAGATTCAGGGGATCCCAAAACGGATAAATCCACTCTCAACTCGAATACAACAATTTTGACGAAAACAGTACTTTCTCCATATACTATTGTAGTGGTAGAAACTAAAAATGTAAAAAAACTAACTATGGAATTAAAATCTGACAGCTTACATGAGTAGTTGTGAGCTAATATAAAAACCCTATAATCCTAAAAATTTGTAAATATATAAATGTTTAACGGCAAAAGCTTTAAAAATTTAAATCAAATTTCAAAATTTTTAGAAAATAGAGGAAAAAAGAAATTAAGATGGGATTTACTTGGAGTTTAACTTTACTCATTTATTAACTTTTTTGGTCACGTGGATCACATTCTTGTAACTTAAGGATATTTTATGAACTCAACCAAGCTAAACCAAAAATATAATTAATTATTAGTTTTAGTTTTTATACTAGTGTTAGTTTAATTCTAAAATGTCCTATTTTCATTGAACCACGACCATGAGAAAATAATTTCATAAATAAATAAATTGACTCAGGTAGAGTTTTGAAGTTATTTGGATTCACACTGGAATTAACTTAATTTTGGTTCTACGTTTTTGGATGGACACAAGTGACATCTCGATCATTAAAACTTTCGAACCTGTAAATCAAAACTTTATTTTACCTCATTAAAGTAAACGCTAATAATCCATCAAACGAGAACGAATAACTTTGTCATCGGCGAATCTTTACCGCTTGATTATTATATTTAGAGTAAACATTGAGTTGAAATTATTTAACTAGTGCCATCTAAATATATAAAACAAAGTCGTGTTAGTTACACGCATTATAACTCGAGAACGGCTGGACCGATTTTAATGATCTTTGATTTTTTGGATTCGTCTCTGCTCCAGTCGTGCTTTAGGCATATTCAGTTTCCATAAGTTCAATTAGTTTCCATTTTATAGCGTTTTAAATTTCTAATGTTAACCTTATGGGAACTAAGTTTGTTTACAAATGTTCTACAATAAAAACATTTGATTTCTTAAGCTACAGCTGTTGTTTTACTTTCCATTAGCAATATGCTTTACTATCCAATGCCATCTGAATTCTAATTTTAGATATTTAATGTAAAACTATGAAGTAAATGTGCACTGTACAAAATGAACACAGTTATTCACCAGGTTTTTACGTTTGTTATAATAATCAGCTGTTGTATATCTTTCCTATAAAAGCCGTATTACAGTTAGGTTTTGTTTGGTTTTAGGTTGGATTAGAAAAATTGTGAATCAATCCACTCAGATTTTTTTATTTTGTGGTAATGTTATTAATATGTCTTATCGTTTCAGTATTATTATTAACTATGCTGCAACCCAGAATATCAGATTTTTCACAACGACGCCGTAATGCCATTCGACTTCAGAACATGGCCGATCTGAAAGTTAACACGCATTTACTGTTAGGCGTTACGAAGTTCGCGCGGGTCAGCTAGTTTCAAAATAAACAAAACATTTACTCATGAACTAGCAGTAAGCCCGTCCTTTGTACGGGTTGTAGGACTCAGTTCAAAGAAGAAAGATTAACAAATCAGTACAACGGAAATAAATAAATACCTTGGTCTATAATTTTACATTACTTTACAATTAAATAGATTAGAACATTTTTGTACCATTATTAAAATTAGTTATACGTTAAAATAACTTTAACATATTATGTCAAAATGGGATTAATATAAATGATCAATATAAACTAACTAATATTGATTTTAATTAGAGTTGTTCGTTTTTCTTTCTATTAAATCATTAAACTACAAAGACAGCTGATTATTTATTACCAGTAGGTGATACATCGAAAACTGAAAGTAAAATGCAACAAATATCGCATAAAAAGTGAGTTTTTAAATGCTCGTTATTTACTTTTTATGGGAAGGCCTATGATCAATCAACATTACAATCAAGCATTAAAAAACATTTTCTGAAGTGTAGAATGCATGAAATACGTTTCATTGTTATTAGTTCACCCGTTTTATATTAATGAAATAAGACTTGTTTTGGCTTCTCTAACGCACGAAACGTAAAAATAACTAAAAACTGAATAACTCTGAGCAACGCACAAACAAAACTCTAATTTTTTTTCATATAGATATATACTTGTTTTTTGTAACACACATTATAACATTAAATTTGTGCTAGTGTACATTAATTATTTTACTAATATTAAATAAACCTTTCACTCTAATACTACTTTGAACCGATGACTTATTAAAGCGAAGGTGTAGTATTGGTTCATCTATGTTTAAAGAGCAATATCAATTACTTAAAAAATATATTTTATGTAACATAAAAAAGACGAGGTTTATTATTTTATAAACCTTTTTATATGTCACGTGTACATTATAAATCAATATCCTAAGTATAGAACACAATTATTTTATTTTTCATACAAAACCTAAAGCTAATGCCATAATAATTAAGTTGATGAGACATCAATATTTTTTTTAATTCAGTAAACATTTAAGGAGTGACCACTGATTATTTTTACTGACTGTAACTGTTGAAACATCATATCTAGAGAAATATCAACAAATGTGGAGATCCAGTAGAATCAAGCAGAGCCTGAGAAATGGCTGAGAAGGATTTAGGAGTTGGGAAAGTGTAGTCGTTGCCTCGTTCATATTTTGGTGAACTTATGATGCTTGTAATGGACTCTTTTGAAACCCACTCGCCCAAAGAACTTTACTCTGCTTTGAGATGCTACTATCTTCCAAACATAGCATTTTTTCTGTTACTCATTTTCTTTTTTGTACACCGTAGCTTCACGAAAATAATTGGGGTAAAACACTCCATTTCGTTAGCCTTTTAGAAAATCATATTCATCAACTAACTAGCATTCGTTTTACTCATAAAATAATAAGCAATCCATTTTTCAAAATTAATCGGACTTTATGTATTTTTTGTATTTTAGAATCGATAGCATAGAAAACGAATACTCGAGCTTTTGAAACGGTGACGTCATGTGTTCAGTGACGTTTTGGCTTTAAGGACAGCTGTTTATGGAAACTGAAAACATTCCCTTTAGATATATTTATGGCAATCTGTAAGACCGAAATTTGAAACGGTGACGTCATGTGCTCAGTGACGTTTTGGCTTTAAGGACAGCTGTTTATGGAAACTGAAAACATTCCCTTTAGATGTATCGATGATCTAACCTATTTCCCACAGTAATGTAAATAAAATATTTTTGACAAATATGTCTAAGCTTAGGGGTGGGGTTGGTGATTTTTAAGATGGAAAATATGTAACAGGTTTCCATAGAAACTGCCAGAGCTATTATATTTAATTTTTTATATCAAAGAATAAGAACAGCTGTTTAGATGAACTGGAAACATTCCCTTTAGACATACCCATGATCTAACCTATTTCCCAAAGGAAAGTGAATACAAACATTTTCTAACTGCAGTTAGCCAAAACAGCTGATTCAGGTTGTTTTTCGTACCGGTAGTAAAATTCATAAACAATGAATGTTTTTTAGGTTAGTTTTAAAGAATCGCTTAAAGAATAGTCATATTTAGTTTCGTTTCATTTTAAAGAAAACGATGGTTAAAGTTAGTATTTGTTTACAAATGTGTAAGAGTTAAAAATATTTATGAACAAATTATTCTATCCAAGCACCAAGCACAGCTCGGTCTCTCAATACTAAATTCTTTAACCCTAAATAGATGTGACACAGAAATGTTTCCTCAGAGGCATATAAATGATGTGACCAACCAAAAGGAAGTTCATATTTTTTAGGAAAAACATATTGTCAGCCCACACAACGACTACCAATCTTCATTTGTATACAAATCGTTTCACGCAAACAACATGAGATGGTTGGCAAACGCAAAATTCTGAGGTCTGGCATTGACCTGAGTAATGTTTACAATGCCCGTTCCATGTCACAGTTTTAAGTATGCCCTTAGATCCTTAGTTTGTTATTATGAATATAAATCAAATGGCAGAGTTAAATAGATAATCCATATTTAATTACAATATTAAAAATGTTTGTACATACTTCCCTGAGGGAAATAAGTTAGATCATGGATATGTCTAAAGGGAATTTTTTCAGTTCATCTAAACAGCTGTTCTTATTCTTTTATATGCAAAATTTAATACAAAAGCTCTGGTAGTTTATATAGAAACCTTTTATACATTTTCCATCTTAAAAATCACCAACACCCCCCCAGAGCTAAGACATATCCATCTCAAAAAGAAGTCTTTTTTAAATGGATAAAGGTTGACTACTTCTTAGTAGATGGACTCTAGGTTTGCTTAAGAGCAAACTTGAACGACAATATTAAATTTCTCAGTTGGTGGATTATTAACCTCGGTTATTATATTAATAGATCTCGCACAGAAGAGCTAAAAAAGTATAAAAGTTTAAAATAAATAAATATAAATTAAAAACAAAAAATTTAGTTGAAACGAGTACAGGATGGATATAGAGGACTCGTAAAAATCTGATCTCTTTTGAGTTTTTTGATAATTTGGGTAAAAGTCATGCATAATTTGTCCAAAAATAAATTCCATTATAAATTTATAATTCCGTTTGTATTGTAATCATGACTGAAGATGATGTTTAACTAGCTAAAAATATGGAGACGATCACAGTGCAGTCACTACAAACACAACAATGCATTTCAAACAAAGAACTGATCGCGACAACGGACCTCGTATTGTGAACGTGACGTCAGTTCCGTTGATTCTGTTTGTTGCTAGTCCATTATGTGGAGCTTAACTATTTACCTCACATCGAGTTTAGGCCTAATGGTCTTACAGAACCGGACATAATCCTAGTGCGAGGGCCAAAGCTATCTCGGATGACACAGGGAAATAGAAATTTCCGGACGTTCAAACCTGTACCAGTACACATGTTTGATCGCCGAAACGACCGATTAAAAACAGAACAATATTAAACATGAAATTAAAATATTCGTGGTTACTGAAATATTATGGACTGATAGTCATTATCCACTAAAAAATATTTTTACATTATATTTTCAGAAGAAACGTAATACAACGATAGCAATAAGTCTTAAGCGTTATAGAAAGACACAAACATAAAATGAGATAAGACCAATTTCGAATTTTTGAAGGCTAAAAACGTGAATATACCTAAAACATAATTCCTAGCAATGAATAGAAAAATTTTATAATTTGATTTATATATAAGAAACCGTTAAATGCAAGTTTTTATAGTTGATTTTATTTGTGACATATATCATCTATTCGGATTGTAAAATTAACTGTATTATTATTGTTATGACGATAAGTGAACACAAATTCGTAAGCAAATGTAAAAATTCTTGGCTCAATCATTTAGAATTGCTTATTTTTTAAATTAAATAGGCTAAAATAGGAAATGTATATCGTTAGCAGAAATTTGTTAGGAACTATGAAAATCTTATAGTATGTGTTTGAAATAGGTTCAAAATAAATTTTTTACGTAAACTAACTATCAATGATATTAATTAACATCTGGTTATGTATTTTCCTACAATCGTGGTAACAGGTACGTTTCGCACTGTTGGCAGAACGTATATTACCTTTAACTATACATTAAGGTATTACTAACCTAATGAGTAAGTATGTACTCATTAAATCATATACAAATTTAAAGAATACGGGGAAAATATGTTATTATTTATAAGTTCCTCGAAACCTCTCATTTTGAAATAAAAGGATTATATCTGAAGACAATAATGACAAATGAAAAAAATTGTGCATTACTCAATGTAATCTCGTCAAGCAGTTCCCTTTATCGGTTTTTGTGACGATGATCGTTTTTCCACGGAGCTTTTATTTTTATTACATGATAGATAAATATTTATTTATTGCGACTAGAACTAAAAGTATATAATCATACTATAGCGTGCGTTCCATACTTAATTTTACCACAGTATACTTTTTACTATCAAAAATATAACATATTGAAACCTTATTTTCAAATTAGACTGGTGTGGGTGGTTGCCCTAAAATCCAGCTACTTGGAGGTTGCGATTCGTGAATGGTTTATAAGCAATGGCTTGGGATGCAATATTCCCTAGTTTGAAGTCCGTACTATTTAATAATATGTTCATTTACCGAGAAAATCTTCATTATTAGACCAGTTTGTAATACAGAGGCAAAATATTGGTTTCGGATACCTTATAATACTGGAGATCCCTGAAGCTCTTGATCTACTCATGTTACATTCTTCTCATTGTCTGACTGGGACGGTGGCGACATCCTGTAATCCAGCTACTTGGAGGTCACGAATTGTGGATAGTTGTGAGTGATGGTCGGTGGATGTAGTGTTCTCTTGTGTGGATTAACGTCCGCACTATTGAATACTACGTTAATGCGCAAAGACTATTCTCATAATTAGACCAATTCGTAATCCATAGGCCGTGGTTCGGATTCCACGTTAAACCGTAGGTCCATTAGTTGCCATCGACTGTTGGGCTATTAATTAACAGACCTGTCTAAGGAACATGTCAGCCTTAGTCAGTAACAAGACTACAAGATCGCGCCACAATTATCTTACTCTCAATCCTCATTTATACTTGGCTTAAAATACCTACATTGTAGTATGGTTGCCATTTCAATGATCTAATCTAATCATTTATTCTTTGCATAAAATACCTATTAGGGTAGGTTGATTACCTACCCGAATTCGGTGAAATTTGAATATAAACCTCTACGGGTTATAACAGATGGTTTTATTTTCCCTCCTCTTGTCGAAAATAAAGATTATTTTCATTATGTTTCGAAATTTCAAAAAAGCTCTTGAATAATATTAAATGTCGAAAGTGGCGCCTTTCATAACAGTGTAAAGACTCAAGAGGTTCGGTGTAAGAAGACGCCTGGAGGAAGTCATGAATAAATAACACCAATGTCTCCCCTTCGCCCCCCCCAGCAGCCCTCACAACCCGTGTATTAGTAACTTATTCCCTCACATCTCTGTTAATCTGCATTTCACAAGATCAGAAACTAGTTATAAGTAAGCACCTGATGTGATCTATTTAAATTAGAGCTTTATCGTTGAGTTATGATATGTTTCGTTATTATTACGTTTTATACTTATGTACTAACATGTAGTTTTTTTCGCTTTAATAGTTTCCGTTCAGTCAAAGCATTTAAAACCATGACAATTGATTTTAGACAACCTGAATATACAGAGCTTATTTTACCGCTGAAAACCTTAAGAGTTCACTGTTTTACTCACAAATTTAAATTTTCCATTGGATAACCCAGTTATAAATACAATTTGATCACAATAATATTTTATTTAATAAATAGACAATAAATTGAAAATGTTTATTTTCAAACAAACTTTTACAAAATAAGAAAAGTTAGGATATTTAGTAGGTACATTTAATTATGGTATTAAACTGTACCATAAATACAAGTTAAAACTATAAAAACAAAAGTAACAAAGTTCTGCAAGCCACGTCAGCGCCTCGGCGTGGTGCAGTTATAATGGCTTCGTGTTTGGGGCACAAAAGACGGACAACTTCATTGAGTTCTTTGTCGAGGTTTACAGTAAATGACTACAGAGGTATACCCAAACCTAAAGAGAATTAAACTAAAGAGAATTTTCTCAGAAAGTATTTTTTTAATAACTGAAACTACAAGGAAAATTTGAGAGGTATTAAAATTAAATAGTTTTAAGAAATAATGAATGTTGTGTATGTGTGTGTGTGTGTGTGTGTGTGTGTGTGTGTGTGTGTGTGTGTGTGTGTGTGTGTGTGTGTGTGTGTGTTGAGGCTGATCTAAAATACGGCCTCATAAAACTGATTTTCAAGCATACCACTTTGTAAAAGGTCAGAAATGTATCATGTGATGTGTGATATGTGCATGTATCATGTATGTCCCGCCGACCACACTGTCCTACAGCTGACTTGTCTGTCTATGTCAGACTGTGCTGTCTATTGCATGCACCAGTTTGTTACAAAGACCTTGGCTGCTGTTGTTCTCAATATATCATGTGTTGGTTCTGTCAACTCGTCGTGTGTATGTCCCGCCAACACTTATAGGAATTTTTCTGGGGTTAGCATAATTCTCCAACCTACGAATATCCTTCAAACAATAAGGCCTTCATGTCAGTGGCAAAATATATAAACCATAATTCCATAATATCTTCGAAGAATGTATATTAGTGGTAATATAACTATATATTTATTTTATTTGAACACTATACTCGTCCCTCAAAATTTCTGACTTTAATTATTAGTCTATATGCAAGTGAGATGCTTTAGAATAGTATATTTCATAACTAGGACCAAAAAACGGGCGTTTTTGATACGAGCACAAGTTTAACAGCAAACGCGTGCCGAAGCTGTTAAATATGCGAGTATATATCAAAAGCCCAATTTTGGACCGTGTGATGAACTATATTTTTCGTCATACCTAAAATAAAATGAAACAAACTCGTAAAATATAAATTATTACCTGATTTAGTATCAACAGTTGTCAATTTTTGTCGCTTTGACTAATGAGCTGTTAAGTTACTTACGTTGAAGCAGTTATTTCTTGATTCCTGATTGGTTGTTTAGGCTATATTAGTGTTAATTATTTTTACGATAGTTCGATCTCAACCATTCGATAGTTTAATTTAATAGTCGATTACCAGTTTCACAATGTACATCCGGAACGTCCAAAATACTCAAATAATCGATAGTGATTGTTGTAGTTACTTTATCGATTGATTACAATTTAATTCTGACCTCGAATCATTATCTTTTGAGGCCTAGGACTGAAAAAAACATCAAAATAATAAGTTTAGTCCACTGCGTTTACACTTTTTTCCGGGTCTATTTGTCGTTGACAAATAATTAAAAACACCAATTTGTTTAGTTTTTAAGCTGGTTTAAATTGTAGTCAAATTGTATTTTACCCATATTTCTTTCGTGGAAAACTTCAGGGATTTAGGGGACCCCAAAACAAAAATTCTCAACTCAAATTCTAAACTTTTGACGCAAACAATACTTTCTCCATACCTACACTATTGTTTAAGTGGGAGAAAGTAATGTACAATATTATAAACAAAGAAAGACTATAACACTCAAATTTATTACTCATAATTTTGTTTAATACCAAGAGGAGTCTATTTAGGAAAAATGTAATTAATATAAAAAAGAGAAGTGGAAAGAATGAAGCACTATGGTGATGGTTAAAACCGTTTAACCATTTTTGTTAAATTAATCCTATACTCTTGCAAAGTAAAATTTAATAAAGGCGTCGAGGTAGAGGGCACTCGCGCCCTGATCCGATATTAAAATTGTTTTCTTACCAGACCACTCAGTTATTTACATATTTTATAAAAACTCAGCTGTGGCTTACTTCAATAAAATCAATTTCATCAATGTATTGGCTTAAATAATATGTTTCATCGTGCCATAAAGTGGAAATATTTAGGAATTTTATGATTCACTAACATTACCGTCACAAGTTGCTGTGATGTACAAAAAAGATCAATTAATTAGGTTTTGACTAGCTGACAAATATGAAACATAATATAATTATTATTACCGTTCTGAAATGGTAGCCTATTCAGGTATTTTAAGTAAAAATATTTATGAGAAATGAGTGTATTGATGTGGACGTGAATTATTAAAACGTACATGAAAAATTCAGACGGATAAATATTTTTACACCAGGGTTACTTTAATAATTTTATAACCTGGTATTATATACCAGGTACACTCGTACTTGCGCACACACACAAAATAAAAAATTCGTTAATAGTACACAATATCAACCTTTTATGTATTTCAGATAGCGGAAGGAAACAAAATATACAACAGCTGATTATTACAATAAACATAATATGTAAAAACATTGCAATAATTTTTTTATTTGGCCAACATATAAACATGTGATTCTTAATCATAAGGCTTAATACCAAAAACTGTAAAATATTAATGTGGTGGATAAGACTTTGCATTTTGTACAGTACATATTTACTTTATAGTTTTACATTAACGTATGATTCAGACGGGATTAGATAGTAAAGCATATTGCTAATGGTTTAGATTTGAAAAATCTTTCAAACTATTTAATCACAGCTGCTAATTTTGTAAACATCTAATCTATAAAACTTGGCACTACATCCTTTTATGAGCCTTTTGGACGGTTGAGCCCTTTTGGATGAGCCCTCTTCAACACACAAACAAATTTCATCAAAATCGATCTAGGTGTTTAAAAGGAGTTCAATTACAAACACACGTACAGAAGATTTATTTAAGATATGCTAGATGTGAATTTGTTAGCGGTTAGAAATTTACAATACTTTTTTCTCATAGAAATAAAGAGTAAGTTGAACAGGAATCTAGGTAAAATGAAAAATAATATCATGGAAAGGTTTCTTAATAGTTAAAAAAACATTACATAAGGCAAATATAACTATTTTCTACAATAGCTGTGGTCATATAGCTTTTTTGTCTAGTTTCCGTTAAGAGTCTGCATCAGTGGTAGCCATCTTAAATTTTAGTCCCGTAAGAGCAATGTTAAATTCTGGCGGAACATACCTTCACTTTGGCGTCTGTAGTGGCGTTAATTATCAAAGTATCAATGTAAAACTTTGGAGGAACATTGATAAGATGTGGCTCAAGGGCATGACCTTTTAATAAGTTCAAAAATTTAACTTGATATAAAAACAAAATCCAGGAATATTTTACAAAATAAATCATTATTATTTTTTTATTGAGAGCGAAAATAAGAAGTTCTGTAAGGTGGTGCCCTGGAGGACTGTAATACCTTTAATTAGACACCTCTTCCGTTAATTTATGACAATAGGTCAAGGAGATATAAGCGCCAGAATTTAACATTGCTCTTACGGGATTAAAATCCAAGATGGCTACCACTCTTAACTGATGCAGACTCTTAACAACACTAGGTTCAATTACTACTGCGAATTCAAAGCCAACGTAGAAGACAACTCAAAACCACTCAGAATTATCTAATCTTTTAAAATATTGTTTGTAATACAGCAGTTATCATAAAATTTCAATACATTAAAAAAAAATAATACCATACTCAGATTTCTTTCGAAAACCTTACAACAGCATTCAGCAATACTTGACACTGTCAACATATTGACATATCCTTTATATCTTGTGATAAGCTAGTAAAGTTCGTATCGTCGATTGTGTTTCCTTATGTGTTCAACAAACTAAACTTGACAACTGTCTACAAGATAAGAGCTGTTCTGACTCTTGTCTCAGTATAGAAGTATCTTCTTCGGCTTTGTAAACACTGGCGGAGACACAGCTGATATTTGAGAAGTGATAGAACATTGATTTTGTTTTCGGTTTGAAAATACTGTTTGCAAAACGTACTGATCTAGTTTTTATAGTAAAAATTCCCATTCCATAATACACTTATTATGGAATGACTTTTGATCATGTTATTAATCTCTATATATAAAATTGAATGTATGTATGTCTGTCTGTATGTATGTCCTTTATGCGTTGCCAAACTACTCATCCGATCGCCATGAAATTTTAGGAAGTTGCTCTACATGTGTCCGGGAAGGTTTTAGTGAAAAAATATTTTCGAAAACCCCATAAGTTTCCATTTTATGACGTTTTAAATTTCTAATGTTAACCTTATGGAGAGTAAGTTTGTTTACAAAATGTCTACAATGAAAACATTTGATTTCTTAGCTACAGCTGATTGGTTTACTTTCCATTAGCAATACCGTATGCTTTACTATCCAATGCCATCTGAATCATTCATTAATGTTAAACTATGAAGTAAATGTGTACTGTAAAAAATGAACAGCTTTATTCACCACGTTAATAGTTTACGGTTTTGGGAGATTATGTATTTATATTTTTATTTTCTGTCTGATTAAAGTCACGTGTTCATATGATAATTACAATGTTTATATTATTACGTTTATTATAATAATCAGCTGTTGTATATCTTTCCTATAAAAGCCGTACTACAGTTAGGTTTCGTTTGGGTTTGGATTGGATTTGAAAATTGTGAATTAATCCAGTCAGATTTATTTGTTTTATGGGAATGTTATTAATGTGTTTTATTGTTTCAGTATTGTTATTCACTATGCTGCGACCTAGAATATATAACTTTTCACAATGAAACCGTAATGCTATTCGACTTCAGAACATGGCCAAACATAAAGTTAACATGTATTTACTGCTAGGCGTTACGAGGTTCGCCGGGTCAGCTAGTTATGAATATAAAAGAAAAATAACAGCTGTTTAGATAAATTGAAAACATTCCCTTTAGACATTTCCATGATCTAACCTATTTCCCACAGGGAAGTAAATACAAACACTTTTTATTTGGTTTAGAGATCGCAACAGAAACGTATATTCTAATTATTAATAATATTGTTACGTAAATTTTACTTTGAAAATAGGGAAATTTTTTTGGAATTAGAAACAAAAAAATAAAAAGCTAAAGAGAAAAAATAAACGGAAGTTGTTCATCTATTTATTTTACTCATATCTTTTACTCAAATTTTACCTCACTCCGCATTATTTGCCTCTGACATTGTAGTTACAGTGAAAAATACATTTAAATATTATTTTACCTAGAAAACCCCTTATACTTATAACTTTGGTTAGCTTCAAAAGACGTATTTTTAATGATAAAGCAATGTTTCAGAATAATCTCGGCAGTAGGTAATCAACTATCGTGTACTCTATGAAATAGTGACATAAAACACGGCAGACAATCTGGTAATGGCGAGGGGGCGATGGTGAACGGCGCCTCTGGTAACGCCCTCTGACACGAGACCGGGGAACTAAGGGAGGCCGCGCATCAAGAAATGAAAACCCATCCTATTGCTTTTGACTGACGTGTTGTGTCATTGGATGATTTTGACTAGATTAGATTAGATTAGATTAGATTAGATTATTTGAAATGGCGACCATACCACAAGGTAGGTATTTTAAGCCGAGTATGAATGAGGATTGAATGTAAGATGATTGTGGCGCGATCTTGTAGTCTCGTTACTGACTAAGGCTGACATGTTCCTTAGACAGGACTGTTAATTAATAGCCCAACAGCCGATGGCAACTAAGGGACCTACAGTTTAACGTGGAATCCGAACCACGGCCTCTGAATTACGAATTGGTCTAATTATAAGGATAGTCTTTTGTGGATTAACATAGTATTCAATAGTGCGGACGTTAATCCACACAAGAGAACACTACACCCACCGACCATCTCTCACAACTATCCACAATTCGTGACCTCCAAGTAGCTGGATTACAGGATGTCGCCACCATCCCAGTCTGACTGTCCTTTTTTGGTTTTGACTGTCCTTCAAAACCAACAATAGAAAGTATTCTTTCATCTAAATTATTTTAAGCTAACTCGCTGTTTTATTTTTGTTCACGTTGGTTGATTAAATTTCTCAAATGACAATAAATTAGCAGACCAAGTTATACAATTGTAGCATTGAAATGGCAACCATACTACAATGTAGGTATTTTAAGCCGAGTATGAATGAGGATTGAGTGTAAGATGATTGTGGCGTGATCTTTTAGTGCTGTTACTGACTAAGTCTGACATATTCCTTAGACAGGTCTGTTAATTAATAGCCCAAGAGATGGCAACTAAGGGAGCTACAGTTTAACGTGGAATCCGAACCACGGCCTCTGAATTACGAATTGGTCTAATAATGAGGATAGTCATTGCGCATTAACAAAGTATTTAATAGTGCGGACGTTAATCCACACAAGAGAACACTATATCCACCGACCATCTCTTACAACTATACACAATTCTTGACCTCCACGTAGCTGGATTACAGGACGTCGCCATTGTAGAAACAATGGATTACAGTGATGTACTTAGCTTTGAGTATGGTTTTATACCAAACAAAATATTTAGTTAACTAATCTTTCCAGGCATTCCTATTCCACTGCAACGAATAAAAATGTTCCGCCGCTACAAATAAATTATTCTGAAATTGAAAACTAATTGAGTTCTGTGTAGCAGAGTACATCTGTTTAGCCGCTTACTGCAGTGTTAGTGGATTACATTTACAATGCACTATACTTAAAAAGTAATACTGTAGTGTGAGTGTTAGGCTGATTTCGAAAACTGCTTTATAAAACTGTTTCCCTGAAATATCACATTTTAGAAAATTCTTTGAAAAATTAAAACATTTTTACTTTTTCTACCAGACCTCAAAGTCTCTTCAACAACTGGAATTATAATTTTATGTTTGTTTGGTACAATCTTCCATCTTAGACTCTTCAGTTGCAGGATGTGAAAACGTTTTTAGTTTGTTTTCAACACCATAAATCTTTTTAGTGGCCTCTATGTGATACACAAACCTTAACCTAGGGCTCCTCTTCTGATGGACTTTGAGATTTCTAAAATAATGCTATTGGACGATTGAAACTTAGCTAAACCTCATGAATATCTTCATTCCCCAATAGAGTATCTTGAACAAACAACTCAAGTAAATTAACAACTAAAATCAAATATAAAAATATAAAATGTTATAGATTGAAATTTTTATAAAATTCAGAAACCATAGTTTTCTAAATTATTGTTTATGTTAATTCTACAGCTTTATTTAATTTCAAATCATTTTTGATTAGATAAGGCATGGTAAATGTAAATTTATTATTGTTTGTTTTAGTAATCTTTTTTTCAATTCTCGTGGACTAATGCATTGCGCAGGCGATTTCAGAGAAATCAGGGAAATCTATGTGGGAAAACAGAATAGAATATAGTAACAAGTAAAATTTAGTGTAAAATTGTATCAATTTTTTGTTTGACCGTAAAAAGTGTACGTTACATTCCCACGAAGCAACTTTTATACCTTCCCTACCTTTAGTAAAAGGAACATGATGTGATTTTATTGCTCTCCCCGATAATCTTTCTCTCATACTCACTGCTTCCCCATCTCGAGGTAGGTTCTCGAGTGACAATGTACTGACTATCCCAATGTTATTCTTACGGAGAGTGAACATATAAACATAAATTTATTATTATTTTGAAATATACTGGTAAAACTTAGTACACAGTTTCATACAGGGTGTTCATTAAAGTCGGAGAAAAATATCCATTAAACAAATGTAGAAAAATTCTTCGTTTAGCCGCCAGCCACCATTTTGTATTTGTTAAAAAAATCATTACATCTCAAGAAGCATTTAAGCTACAGAAATCAAACTTTGCACACATCTTTATTGGCCAAAGATGAAAATGTTTTCAAAATATCAATTGCTGGGTTTACTTTTATATTTTCAAAATGGCAACGGTTAAAAATCTTTAAATTTCAATAACAAAAACTCATTAAATCTATAAAATTTTTACAAGATATAAAAAAATAAAATTTATAGGATTGAAAAATACTTAAACACATATTTCTCTTTGGCCAACAAATATGTGAGTGAAGTTTGATTTCTGTAGATTAAATGGTTCTTGAAAGATAACGATTTTAGTAACAAATACAAAATGGCGGCTAGCGGTTAAACGAAGGATTTTTTGACATATGTTAATTGGATACTTTTTGTTTATTTTGATGAAAACTATCATCCCTTGGAGTTTGTCCCTGACTTTAATGAGCACCCTGTAAGGTACACTACAGTACGTTGAAAAATGTAAATCATTTTGTTCTTAATAGTTGCAGATCTACTTACTCTTTCTATGTTATTATTATGGAAAATAAGTAAATTCATCAAATTTCCTATTTACTATGATTAAGCTTAGTTTAGAAATAATCACAGTCAATCCATTGGAATGGAAATTCGCTCAGTATGCAGGCGCCTCGGGTAGTTTTACAAAATAAATTGTAATTTTATAAAATGCTGGATAAAAGCGGTAACATGTTAATTAGAATATCCGTTCCAGCAGCTAGTTACCTGCTAATGGGGCACTCCACTGCGAGCTCGTTAAACAGCTGGAAAATTGGATTATCAAACTCATTGGAGAAACTTTCAAGCTCTGAGCGTATGGGAATGGAAACTGCGCAGTTCACGGCGGGTTTTACCTACATAATCACAGCTTAAGTCGACTGAAAATCATTACATATTGTCCCTTGTAATATGGTTGAATATTAATTCCTATAGTGGTTTACGTAACTCGCGGTAAAGTTTATTACGAGCCGCTGTTTGTTGTTTATAATGAATTCTTAAAATTATTATAATATTTTTTGTAAATTTTGTTTAACTTCTGACCACTTGAGAGTTTATAAAGCATAAGCCCTGTGATATAACCTATTCAAGGGTGGTTGTATAATTACTTACATTGCAAATAAGATTCGATAGAAAAATAATGTTATATTATTACCAACAATGAATGATCAGCCTGGATTATTTATTTAAAAATACTTTTTGGTGTAATAAACCATTTAAATAATGATGGATTAATTTCATTTGAATACAATACTTACTCGGGCTGTTCTATAAAGTTGCTTTAAAAAACGCTGTATTAATAAATTAAATTTATATTGCATCATTTATAATTTTAGTCCTTTTCATAATAATTTTGTGGAATAATAATAATAGTTGCATATTTATTCCGTGTAGGGGCCTATATACTGACTCCATTGTCCCCGTACTTTTTATTTTTGTAAATTCACTATACTTAACTAATTACAGTATTTTTTGTCTCAACTGGCAAGTCTTTGTGATTCAACCTTTCAACCATACGGAAGTTGTAAAATAATTGACGAATAGGCCTAATTTATGTATTGTTTTTTCCTTTTAACGCTGTATAATTAATCCAGTTATTTTAGTATTTTGCTTAAAAGTAAAAAAGAACTTGCTATGTATAAGTTGGATTCAAGTCGAAAGTTTTATTTATAAAACACATTTACAAATTAAAATGCTTTTGCAACAGAAAACTCTTGTATGTCTTCATCGTATGTATTACTCTTGAGAATATCATGAATAAATACAACATTTGGCATACCTTATCCCATTTGGCTCTGATATACTTGGGTTTTCAATAAAGTGAAAGAGACCTATACGAGTATGAAATTTAAATAGATGTAATGCTAAAATAACCATGAATAATAGAAATCAAGTGTCTGTTATTATTTTATAAGTATTTACTTCATTAATTGCCTACCATAATTTTTACAATAATAAATTCCTGTTGTAGCTCCTATAGAAATCGTATTTTTCAATTTTTATACCTTTCACATTTTTTATTTGCTTATTCTCATGGTGTATTTGATTTAGTTATCATTCCAAATGTAGTTTTACTTATCTAATTGCACTAGAATGATCCCCACACATATGTTTTGACTTTGAGAGAATTCGTCCCAAATCATTCCGAAAATTATGTAAAATTGCACCGTTCTTATTTCTACTATGTGCAAATGAAGAATTTATTTTATTTCCTACGCGAGGGCTTGGTAAGGATTTAAAAGCGCGGGTAGTTAAGAATTCACTATAAATTTCTCGGGTATTATCAACGTGGCTTCTGTTTTGAAACTACTTTTGTATTTTTAAAACTTGAATTTTCATCACCTTCAGAAGCGTTGTGCAGTGATGTTATTACTAAGTGCGAGTAGGGCGTTTTTCACTTTGAATGAATATTTTAACTGAATAAGTAAAAATAAATTAGCTTTACATTACATTTGACTATGCCTACTATATATTTGTACATTTAATGGGAAAAATAGATTCTTCAATCTTCATTTCTGAAAACAAAAGTTACGTTCGAAAAATTTCAATAAGTTAATAGTAAACTATAAGGTATCCAACTAACTAGGGTCTGTGTGAAGTAAAACTGTAGTCACTTATTTGAATTAATCCGTAATTTTACAAGACGAATAATTTATTTACATATATATATTTTAGTACGCTACAAAATAAAAGCATCTGCTGAGAACTTGATCGGTGACGTGTCGTTTAATCCAGTCATTTGGAGGTCACTGATTGTGGATAGTTGTAAGCGATGGCCGGTGGATGTGATATTTGGCGGATTTCGTTCGCACTATTGAATACTTAAGTATTCAATAGTGCGGATGAATGAATTCGTTCATCCGTAAAAGCCACCCACTCTCATAATTAGACCAGTTCGTAATTCTGAGGCAAAATTTTGATTCGGATCCCACATTAAATTCTAGATCCCTTAGATGGATTTAACTGTTGGGGTATTATTAACTGTCTTGTCTAAGGAATGAGTCAACTTTAGTCAGTAATAAGACGACAAGATTGCACCACAATAACCTAATATTCACTTCTCATTCATACTTTACACTTTAACCTTTATACTTTCAACTGAAATGGTAACCTACCCAGGTAGGTATTTTAAGCAAAGTATGAATGAGAAATAAGTTTAGGATAATTATGACGCGATCTTGTAGTCTTGTAACTGACTAAGGCTGAAATGATTCTTAGACAGGACTGTTAATTAATAGCCCAATAGTCCCTGGCATATCTAAGGGACCTATACAGTTTAACGTGAAATCGAAATCATGTCCTCATGTCTAAACATGAGAATGGTCTCAGCGGATTAACGTAGTATTCAATAGTGCGGACGTTAATCCACACAAGAAAACACTACACCGACCGAAAAACGACCATATTTGGTTAAAAATACCTACCTGGGTTGATTGCAATCTGAGGAAAGTATCGAAGGTACAGACTGCAGTTACTGGTTATATTTAAGGAATCACTAGAGTTAATGGAGGGCATTGACAGGAGTTGGCGTCCAATCAGGTGATTGTGTGAAGGCGATTCTCCTCAGTCCCTTTATCCACCGCCATTGTATGGACGAACACCAGACACCTGCCTCCATCACTCTCGCTCACTCCAATTGTATTGCAGGAAAGAACTGTCATTATAGTATATTATCATATTATTAAATTGAAAAGTTTATGTAAAATTCATTATAATTTAGTGATACAGGGTGTTTCAGAATTCCCTACCAATACTTTAGGGCATTGTTCCTGGGTAAGCAACATATCTAAATATCATATTTAAATTGTCCGGAAGTCCTTAGTTAATCACACAGCCTCCATTTTGTTTTTTTTCACTTAACAATATTTTTTCTCAATTAAAATTGTTGTGGCAGACTTAAGTCGCATTCCTTGACATACACTGCAACTAAGCTCTAGCGGTCACTTATCACTAAAGCTACCATATCTCAGTTAATATTTGTCTAATTTAAAACAATTTGGTTTCAACAGATTAGTAATTACATTACCTAAAAAAAGTTGTTCTTGTAAATTTTCTTTTAAATCAACGGTTCACGACTTATTTGAGAAACAAAATTTTAAATGGCCGCCATTTTGTTTTATGAATTTGAGAAATTGTCATAATTTTTTTGTAGCTTTGTCTATTTGCCATAAATGTTTGTACAAAGTTTCAATCCTGTACGTTCAACCATTATTCAGAAAAAATATTATAAGTGAAAAAAAACAAAATGGAGGCTGTGTGAGTAACTAAGGACTTCCGGACAATTTAAATATGATATTTAGATATGTTTCTTACCCAGGAACAATGCCCTACACAGTGTTAAACAATGTACTAGTATACTGATATATTTAGTATTTATTTTGTTTTGTGGCTAATTATATAGCAACCCCCCAAAGGAATATATTATTTATTATTATTGTATACGTATTTGGTCATAAGACAAGTTTTGTATTAGAGATATTTAGTTTTGTCAGGTTGCCGACTCGTAATTTCAAATGAAAGATGCAACGTCCCTAATTTTAATTTTCATTTACGGTGGCGACTCTATAAAAAGCACTACTCGTTGACATAGTAAGTTTCCTAATTTATATAATAGTACCTGGTGACCGAGCTTTGCTCGTATAGAATAAGACATGTTTTTACAGTTAATTAGCAAAATTAAAACAAATTTAGAATGAAAACATTTATGTGTTGAAATAAAAAAGTTTTAAAACATAATTAATAAAACTGAACAAAATAAAGTATGCCCTTGTGATGAAATATGTATAGTTCTTAACACGCTACAACTCGGCTACGACGTTAGTCAATTGAGCGATGTCGTTTAACGTCTTTTAGCCAAAGCCGATCATTTACTGTTTAATTATCCATACCGTTATTATTGTTTGATCAACTGATTTTGTTATACATATATTGTCAATAGTAATTTAATTTACACATAATTTTTGTTACAGTGGCTTAAGCAATACAAAATATTTTTATCAAAACACGGTATTTTGGAAATATTTTTTTTTTATTTTATTGAAATATATTTTTGTACAAATGTTTTGTACCTGAATTTTCATTTACATAAAAAAAATTTAATGATAACAATGGAGCTGTAATTAAAAACTTCTAATTATAAATTGTTTTGGTTTGATTGTTTTAATTTCATTCAAAGCAATGAATTTATTAATTTTAAAACTTAATTATAGTAAAAAGGAATTTTATTTTACCTATTAGGAATTTTTTTAATATGAAATTAGTATTACAAAATTTAAAGAAATTGTCAGTTGTTTTCAATTTCAATTTTTAATTTTATTTATATATAAAATATTTTTATAAAAGAACTCCTAATTTATATAATATAAAGTCTGATTGAATAATTACCTGTAAATATATATCTAAAGTAAAACTATTGAATGTCATGTATTGTAAATCTCAAAAGCTTAATTATTCATTACTGTTTATTGAACTGTGATTTAGGCAATTTTATCTTGCAGTTTTTGACTTGTATGAAACATGAAATAGTTTGTAAAACATTAAAATATCTTTGTCAAGTAAAACCAATAATTAAAACTAATGATTAATGATAAGCCTTACCTATTGTCTACTACTCTTGATTATTTTCAGACGAGTTCTTTTCTAGTGCGGTATGTGAGAGTCCACACGTTTCATTAGTAAATTTGGCATGTATATATAAAACCGTATCATTTTTTTTTCATTTTTCGAATTTTTGATTTTTAATAGTTCTAAAAACCTTAAAAAAAAATAATCCAATTTTCTCAAAATGGCTCTAACGATTTATTAAATATTATTTTAGTGTCAGAGGACTAAATAATTTGACCCATTGTCTGTAAAAATGACGGTTATAAGTTATCTTTTAAATTAAAAAAAAAAATCAATTTTTTAAATTTTCAGCGAAAACAATAAGTAAAGTATAACTTGACTGTCTATGAAAAATAAAACAAATTATAATAAATTTTTTGTTACGACTAACGGTTAGAGATAATTAAATTATTAGATAAATAATACGTTGTCTAAAAATGTTATTCTTATAATAATAAATTTCTTATTTCAACCGTTTTCATGAAACTTGGTATAAAATAAATAAACAAACCAGAAAAAAGCTATTGGTTTACTACAATTTGAAATAAATTTTTTAAATGATATTTAAATATTTTGTATACTTATAGTTTTATTACATTTATTTTTTAATTTAACAACAAAAAATAACTATATTTTTTACATTATAGACATATAACAATAAGAGATGAATATTTTTATACAAAATCAGTAGAACAAGTGTTACACAGTATAGTTAAATTAGTGGGTAATCCAAACACAGTGCCCTCTTTCATATATACATAAACCTTTACCTATAATATACCTCTGTATGTATATAAAATACTAAAATATCAGTTAATTAAAAAAGCTATAGCCATTGACGTACGAGTATATTATAAATTAGTGTGGCATGTATCATTGCAGGTCAGGGAATATTTTTACTCAGTAATACAAAGTTTTGAGGATTAAAATACTTTACCTCATAGTATTGTAAAATGAGCTAATCCAATACTATAATACGAGCAAGGTTTGTATATATATATACATATATATATATATATATATATATATACATATATATTTGCACACGGATCTCGAAAACGGTGCCGAGGAATTTCTTTAAATTTTGGAAATAACTAATTTCCGAGTAGAAAATAAGTTCTAGATAGGTCTAATGTCCAGGAAAATTCGTGTTTTACTGTAATATTAAGTTTAAAATCTAAAAATTTAACATTACGCTTATGGAGAATAAAATGTAAACAATAAAAACCAAAACAGCTGTTTATAACCGTTTGACAGTTCTTGATTGAAGACTGCGGGGAACAATATAGAGGTTATGCATTAATATTTATTTTATGAATTAAATAAATGCAAAATTATCAGGTTACTAAACAATTTGTAAAAACTTAAGGGTTTAAGGAACTTAAGGATAGCTGTGCGAAATAAAAGCAGAAAAAGTATTTCCAAAATCTTCCGTGTTTTGATAGAAAACGTATTCGTTGTATTGCTTGAAGCCACTGTAACAAACCAATTAATTTATGTAAATTAAATTTCTCTTTTGCTTTTCAATCCTCATTCCGTTTATAACAAAATCAGTTGATCACAGGCTAATAATAACGGTATGGATAATTAGACAGTAAATGATCGGCTTTGGCTAAAAGACGTTAAACGGCATCGCTCAATTGACTAACGTCGTAGCCGAGTTGTAGCGTGTCGCCTCAAGAACTATAGGCCGCGAGTTCCATATACTTTTTCTTCAGTGCTATATTAATTATGGTGTATTAAATCGGTTTTATTTCAACCACATAAATGTTTTCATTGGGCAGTAAATTTGTTTTAATTTTGCTAATTAACTTGTAAAAACATGTCTTATTCTATCCGAGCAAAGCACGGTCACCAGGTACTATATTTAAACTATCCTATCTATATCTATGACTTAAGTTAGAGAATTGTCTGTAAACTACTTGGAATTATAACTCTTATTTATGTTATTTTCACGTTTTATGCCCTCATATAGCCACAACGAGTTTTACCTCTTTTTATGGGTGCTCTATTTATTTGTTGTACCCGCAAATGGGAGGGGGGTTTGGTTTTCTACAAATTATATAGCAAATTATAAAATTTTTACTGGAACCATTAGAATCAGCTAAAAATAAACGATTTCGTAATAGGAACATTTGTTTTGTGCCGATAATTTATCCATATATTGAAATTGAAAACAGAGCACGCCGTATTTTGGAGGGTTATGGATTTATAGGTAATTTAAAAGAAAAGAATAAAAATATTAAATTTTAAATTATTTCTCAATTAATTTTTTTTTAATTTTATTTTTTTCATCATATAAATTGAATATGTGGTAACATTATCGCATTTTTTTCTTAGACTGTTCTTAGACTGGAATGGGCTTTTCGATTTGTCTCCCGTCTATATCCTATATAGTCGTAATACGGCTTATACAGCGACCAAATGTACATGAAAAAGTCGGTTCAAACTCTATTTTAAAGTTAATGAGACGAAATACGAGAGAATGTTATGACTAAAATGTTTTATAGACCTTAAAACGTTAAAAAGATATGATTCTTATCTGTCAGTCACAGGTAGGTACAAATGTGGTTTTGAATAAAAGAGAAGATTCGGTTGGACAAATAAGATAATATGAGTACGTTTTTAAGATTCGTTGCTCGTTGGATTCAAGAAAACCCCTTAAGATTTTGTCAGTAAAACTAATTCAAAGTTTCCAGAGGAATGGTAGGGCAATAAGTCAAGTTGGTAGGAGTAGTTGGATAATGCAGATGTCCATTATGAGGATATAAATCCTTTAACGTGGGTTGACTGCAGCTAATGGCATCGGTTCCTTCGTCCTTCGTCCTTCGTCCACAACACCGACGCTGTGTGGACTAAAAAAAGTAGCGATCAAAAATATTTTAGATCTGGATATGTCTAAGCTCTGGGGAGGATGCTATTTACTTGTGTGACGCAAAAGTTGTAACGTAAGTGCCGTCATAAGGTTATAAAGGACAGCTGTTTAGATTAATTAATTGAAAACATTTTATACTTTATACTTTTATACTTTTAACTGAAATGGCGACCTACCCAGGTAGGTATTTTAAGCCAAGTATGAATGAGGAATGAATGTAGGATGATTGTGGCGCGATCTTGTAGTCTTGTTACTGACTAAGGCTGACATGTTTCTTAGACAGGACTGTTAATTAATAGCCCAACAGCCGATGGCAACTAATGGACCTACAGTTTAACGTGGAATACGAACCACGGCCTCTGAATTACGAATTGGTCTAATTATGAGGATGGCCTTTGTGGATTAACGTAGTATTCAATAGTGCGGACGTTAATCCACACAAGAGAACACTTCATCCACTGACCATCTCTCACAACTATCCACAATTCGTGACCTCCAAGTAGCTGGATTACAGGACGTTGCCACCGTCCCAGTCTCTTTAGATATAAATATATTTATTACCTCATTATCTAAACGATTTCTCAAATGAAAGTAAATAAATTTCCTTTATAATGCTTGGAATATAGTCATTTTCTATACATTCGATGAAGAAAAACGTATTTACCTTCCTGGGACGTGAAGAAAATCAGCTGATGTTTACATTATGCTTAACATAATGAGTTAATTTGACTTTCATTTATTGTAAGACTAGAGTCACGCCTAGCAGCGATGTACGAAACAGATTAATAAGGTATAGATTCCCTGACAAATATAACACATAATATAATTATTATTGATTTTCTAAATTTGTGGCCTTTACAGGTATTTTAAGCAAAAATATTGGTAAGAAATGAGTGTATTCATGTGGACTTCAAACATTAAAACATATATGAACAAATTGAAACAGACTATATCATCTTACGCCAGGGTACTTTGATAATTTTACGTCTAGATAAATACACACTCTCACACTCACACGCACACACTAAATTAAATATTCGATAATAATACAAAATTTCATCCATTTATGTATTTAAGATAGCAAAATGGAAGTATAAAAACTATACAATGATTATATAATAAGACATATATAAATATAGGACATGATTATCATTAAATAAAAACTGTATTACAAAAAATATTCATACAGTAATAATCAAAATTCTTGCTTCTTTGTATAACATTGATTTTGGTAAATAAAATCTATATTAAAAAACTATACTATTTTATAATATTATAAAAAATCGTTTTTTTTTTTTTTTTTTTTGTTTCAATAATCAAAAAATTTATAAATGATTTTACTAGATAAATTAAAAAAAAAACTATAGAAATTAAGAATGTTTAATAAATAAAACATAAAATACTTATTATCCTGATATAAATGACATATAAAAAAAAAAAAATTATATCACATAAGAAAATGTTTAATTTTTAATCATATATTATCAGTAAATATGTAATTAGTGATAGATGTGAGATAAGTGAGTGATATTTTCTTTCTATTTATATAATAGAAATGTTGAATCCATTTTATAATCAAAGATTTTTAAAATAAAATGTACGTAGAGATTTTTAGTTTTTGGAGTATTGGATTATATTAATATAATTCGCAGTAGTACGAAAAATATAGTTCCTCACTTGGATCAAAAGTATATTTTCTATTCTCACTCACTTTCCAACCTCGCTTACGCCTCAATCCTCGTACAATAAACTATTGTTGAAATAAAGTAAACAAGAAAACCAAATGAGAGGTAATCAATTGTGAAATTGGCCTGTTAAAGTTTCCGTTGATAGTTATTCCAAACGAGAAATAGGTAATTTATCAGTGGACAATGCAATTAACACGAGTCACTTATTATAACAGAGAACTCTACTTCAACGTAATTAGAACTTAACCTTTTTAGGTTGAATTTTCTAGAATTAGACCTGGATTAACTAAAGTCATGTAAGATAATTTTATAATTTTTCTCACTTATTTTAGCGAGTGTACTCTTCTTTAGAGACATTAGTTATTTGTGTTTGATTTGATTATTTCAGTTTAGTAGCATACAAGTTAAAACGAAATCAAGAAAATAGTTTTACCCCACTCATACTATTAATACTATTTTCAAAATACGCTTACACAGTTCACATTGGGTAAAATAGAGTTTATTTTATTTTTTCATGTTTAATTTCCTTATAATTATGCCGTAATATAAATTGAATTAGAGTTAGAAAGAATGTAATATGCATATGGCACTTTTGACAAAATTTTTAATTTATTTCTTACTACAGTGTTACCTATTCTTGAGTTATAAAACCTCTGAACCTCCAAGAACAACTGGAAACGTCCACCCCTAATGGGATGAATAACTGATTTGATTACCTATTAACGGACCGTTTCATAAGAAATTAAACTAGACAGGGAAACGCCCAGAATAATTTCCAAGGTCCGGCCATTCCCAGAACCAAGTGATCTGTCTCTATTATCCTGTTGAAGCTTCTAAAATTACACAGTACTCGGTAGATCACAGTTTTGTGAAAGCGGGGCTACATGTTCCTGACATACAGTAAGCTGTATTTGTTTAATATTTTAGTAACTACTCGACATATTTTTGCTTATTCATTATCGATAACATTTCAGAAATAAGTTTTGAACAATATTCCTACATAACATATTTTTATATTGACATCTTAAATTCAGATTAATAATAATTTACAAGTACATTGTGTTTAAAATAATGGCTTAGGCCTTCTGGTAAGGAGTGGTCAATAATATTTATTAGAAACTTAAATACTTTTTTAGGGTCGGCAAAGGATTAAAAAAATATAATAATAATAATATTATGACAAAATTATATTTATGATAACTATTAAACACGATTTTATGGAAGCCAGTTAAAGTTTTAATTTCTCTGGTATTTGGAGACAATATTAATTTTATTAAAATTTTAGGATTTAAGATGTTTATAAAAAATTGTATTTTTTAGACTCTCAGAAAAAAGCGTTTTTGGATGAATGAATAAAAACGAAGGAAAATATTAGTTTCTCATTTTGAAAGTGGATATAAATAATTAATCACTAAAACCTTCAATTTACTTTACAATACAAATATATTCAAATAAGGCAACATCAATAATAATAATTTAATTATCATTATTATTATGTAGTTCTGATATTGCTGTTCAGGGTACCTGTCAAGCAGTAAAGCATTGAACAGCAACAATTCCGCGCTGGCTTGCTGTTCCTGCTCATGAATACATAACGGTCTCACTGCAGTTGCCTTCTCCTGATATTGCTTTTAAGGTTCCTGTCAAGCAGTAAAGCACTGAACAGCAACAATTCCGTGCTGGCTGGCTCTCATGAATACTTAACGGTCTCACTGCAGTTGCCTTCACTGCTGCTCTCCTGATATTGCTTTTAAGGTTCCTGTCAAGCAGAAAAGCATTTAACAGATCAATTCCGCGCTGGCTGGCTCTCATGAATACATAACGCTCTCACTGCAGTTTCCTTCACTTCTGCTCTCCTAATATCGGGTTTAAAGGTATATGTCAAGCAGTATAGCATTGAACACCAGCAATTGTGCTCTAGATAGCTCTCATGAATACATAACGGTATCACCGCAGTTGCCTTCATTGCTGCTCTCTTGATATTGTTGTTAAGGTACCTGTCAATCAGTAAATCATTGAACAGTAAAAATTCTGTGTTGTCTGGCTCTCACGGATACATAACGGTCTCACTGCATTTGCTTCACTGCTGCTCTCCTGATATTGGTTTAAAGGATACCTGTCAATCGGTAAAGCATTAAAAAGCAACATTTCCGTGCTGACTGGCTAACATGAATACATAATGGTCTCGCCGTAATCGACTCCACTGCTGATATCCTGCTCCGTGCGAAGTTGCACTGCTACTTTCCTGATATAGTTGTAAGCGGCTAATTTGATTACTACGATTGAATTCACTTGTTTCATTCTTTCAAGCTCATAAAATTCCAATGAATTATATTATTTAACTATCGATATCCCAGCTGAGGACTGAATTGGATCATTTAATTTAATTTCAACATTTCATTTCATACAGGGTGTTCATTAAAGTTGGGGACAAACTTCAAGGGGTGATAGTACTCATCAAAATACACCAAATTTCCTATAAACATATGTCGAAAAATCCTTCGTTTAGCCGCTAGCCGCCATTTTGTATTTTTTACAAAAAACTTTATATATAAAGAACTATTTAAGATACAGAAACCAAACTTTGCACACATATTTATTGGCCAAAGAGAAAAATATTCTCAAAGTATCATTGAGTTCGCTTTTATATTTTCAAAATGGCGGAGGTTCTTAAAGTTAATGGGGTTTTTGTTATTTTAAATTAAATATTTTTAACCGCTGTAATTTTGAAAATATAAAAGCAAACTTAATGAAGATTTGATAATATTTTTTTCTTTAGCCATTAAATATGTGTGCGAAGTTTGGTTTCTGTATCTTAAATAATTATTTATATATAACGTTTTTTGTATAAAATACAAAATGGCGGCTAGCGGCTAAACAAAGGATTTTTCGACATATGTTTATTAGAAATTTTTTGTTTATTTTGATGAGTACTATCACCCCTCGAACTTTGTCCCCAACTTTAATGAACACCCTGTATATTGTATGAAATGAAATGTTGTAATGTCACAAAGCACATATACTCGTTTTTGAGTTTTCACTTATCTGGATTAAATAATAAATAAAATCAAACTTCCTAAAATTAAACTTATATGTCTAGCTGTAAATATCAATACTCCATAGAACATTGAGATTTTTTAATAAATCACGTTTCATGCTCTTGATATATTTTCTCAAGAACTGTTTGTTACCATCGGTGTAACTAAATGGTTCAAAAAACCCATTTAATAGATGACAGAGTGGTCGAAAAGGAAATGTTTGTCAGGTTTAGGAATCCAATAACTGCCAATGAAACCTTCCAGCGCAGTCAGAGAAGGACAAAGAAGCTTATCACAGTCTGCACAATGACAATGGTGAAATGTAACGCGTTGGTATCACATGCTTTAAAAAAGGTCGTTGTGTAGATTACCAAAGCTATTAACTGGCGGAAGTGTATTCAAAATTGATTTACATTTAAATAAAAATAAATTATTGAAATATTTATGTTAAAACATAGCAGTCAGAATTCTTTATTCTTTTTTTAACAGAATACACTTATTTAGATTTTTTTAAGATTAATTTACTGCTTGGGTTAAATCAAGAAAATATAGGTGGACAGAACTGATCAAAGTGATTGACAACTCCTTCACACAACCAACGCCATTGATTTATCTCGATATTAATATCTTATAACACTCGATTTCCTGTTTCACAATGGAAAACTATATCTGATACAGTGATATTTCTTGATTCTAGATCTAGAGAACTAACTGGCTGGTGGCTGAATGGTTATAGTGCCCGCCTTCAAAACTGAAAGTCGCCGGATCGAATTTGGACCCACTTGCCATTACGTCATTGGTCTATGAATTAATGACGATTCCTAACACAGCCAGTGGAAGCGCTGAACTCCTAGTGCAACACAATCTACCAACATGCTTAAAGAATACATACAGGGTGATTGATATAAGTGTGCCAGCTGTTTTATTCGAAAATTATAAGAGATATCCAAAAATCTTAAATTGTAACTGCCATGGATTTTTTATTTTAAAAATTTTTGTTGACTTGAAAAAAACATTTCCCGCCATTTTTCCAATATGGCTGCAAACTTTAATTTTTCTTATGGAACACCCTATATTTTACAATGTATTCCGGTACAAAATGTAATTTTAAGACAGTTTTATTCTTGTGCATTTTTCAATAAACCTAACCGTTTTCAAGATAATAATTGGTTAAAGTTGTAAAATGTCGGCATGAGGGCAAGATTTCGGTGTAAGCGTGCCAGCTGTTTTATTCAAAAGTTATAAGAGATATGGGGAAAAATTGTACCTGTAAAATTTTTTTTCAAGTTAACAAAAATTTTAAAAATTAAAAATCCATGGCAGTTACAATTTAAGATTTTTGGACATCTCTTATAATTTTCGATTAAAACAGCTGGCACAATTTATATCAATCACCCTGTATATTACATACTAGCTAACCCGGTGAATTTCGTAACGCCTACCAGTAAATGATCTGAAGTCGAATAACATTACGGCTTCGTTGTGAACGATTAGATATTCTGGGCCGTGGTATAGTTAATAAGAATACTGAAACTATAAGACATATTCAAATCCAATATCATTAATATCGGTTCAGCAGTTTCTCAAATTATAAATGGTGTAACTAACACGACTTTGTTTTATATAATATGCAACTTTTAACATTGGCATTTGTTAACATATGACATTTAATTATACATGAAATAAAAAAGAAGTACATACACCCCCAAAACTGTAAATTATCAACGTGGTAAGTAAAACTCTTAATTTTGTACAGTATTTATTTACTTTCTAGTTTTAAATTGACGATTGATATAGAAGGCATCGAATAGGAAATCACATTGCTAATAGAAAGTAAACAGCTGTAGCTTTAGAAATCAAATGTTTTGATTGTAGTAAATCTGTAACCAAACTTATTCCCCATAAGGATAACATTAGAAATTTAAAACGCCATTAAATGGAAACCTATGAAATTTATGGAAACTGAATATGCCTGAAGCATGATTGGAGCAGAGACGAATCCAAAACAATCAAAGATCAATAAAATGGTCCAGCCGTTCTCGAGTTATGAGTGTTGTAACTAACACAATTTTGTTTTATATTTAGATTTGTACATAATTTTTTTGACTGTTTGTTTGGGTCGACGTTAGGTAAGTTATAAGACTGGTTTGTTATTTGCTATTAGTACGTCGAATCCTCCCTCATGTTAACTTGTATCCGTGTATGGTGCCGGAAGGTTAAATGGCATTGACTGTCACTAGCGGACCCAGCATGCAAGGTCAAATATTGGGGACAAGTTGTATATAATATCACTGAAACTCTTGTGTAAATGGGAATATTTTTGTTTTAATCAGAGATAAAGTGTGAGAGAGTAGCTAGGAGGTGTTAAGCTATTATGGCTTTGATGAATCGATTAATTTACGCGATTGATGGCAAAACTTTTCTTCGATAATTGATTATATTTTTCAAAAAAATACTCAGAATTCTTTACACTCTTTACCCATCATATGAATCAGTTATTATGAACTAATGAACATTGCATCAAGACTATTCATTTATTTTATTTTTATATTATTTTAAATCTCTTTTACACATTTTTATAAAAGCCATTTTACCTGCATTTTGGCAGTTCTAACAAAAACTGGTTGGCAACACCAGGTTTAGAACCAGAGCATAACTGACTGAAGTTTGGAGTCCAACACGTTACCCACTAAGCCACCGACTCATCAAACTGAGTTAGATTCTTAGCAATATTATTCAAGATTAGATTATTGAAATGGCGACCATATTAAGGTAGGTATTTTAAGCCAAGTATGAATGAGAATTGAGTGTAAGATGATTGTGGCACGATCTTGTAGTCTTGTTACTGAGTAAGGCTGACATGTTCCTTAGACAGGATTGTTAATTAATAGCCCAACAGCCGATGGCAACTAAGAGTCCTACAGTTTAACGTGGAATCCGAACCACGGCCTCTGAATTACGAATTGCTCTAATTATGTGGATGGTCTTTGTGGATTAACGCAGTATTCAATAGAGTGGACGTTAATCCACACAAGAGAACACTACACCCACCGACCATCACTCACAACTATCCACAATTCGTGACCTCCAAGTAGCTGGATTACAGGATGTCGCCACCATCCCAGTCATAAATAATTATTTATAATTAAAACTTAAATAAAGTATAAAAAATACAGTGTACTAGCGTTTTAGGTTATTTTTTTATAGTTAATATCCTTATGGTTTTTTTGGATGAATATAAACAATTGTGGTGATGAATTTTATTATAATTATGATAAACATTTCTTAGCCTAAATAAAATACGAAGCTCCTGTCTCTCTCAAATTTCTCACGAAGATGTAAATTAACACGGTTTAATGCTAATTTTTGTTTTTGTTTTGTTACTATCTAGATTACACTAATCTTGAAAATGTTTATTGTTTTAATAGAGATAACGCTTTGCTATTAATCATACACTATTATTTTCGTCTAACGAATTAATTTATTATACTATTCTGTTGTTGCTTGATATCATATGTTGCTGACTGATCGCTTACATTATTAGATTGTATAATTTTAAATGGTTGCATTTCCTTTACATAATTATTACCAAGTTCGTAATTATATTTATACATTTTTTTTATATTTATTCTCTTATAAAAGAACATTCCGCTTATGTTGTTCCTCCAGTTAACCCAAAATTAGATTTCTCTATATAAAAATGACTGTATGTATGTATGTCATTCATACGTTGTCAAACTACTCATCCAATTGTCATGAAATTGTAGGATGTTTTTTATATGTTTCTGGGAATTTGTAAGTGAACAAATTTCAAAAACTCCTTAAGTTTCCAAAGACGATTTCGGGATTTAAAACCCTAGTTCGGAGCTTTGAAGCTTTTATTTCTCATTGGTCATATGTAGCAGGTAGTGCTTAATAATAATAAACTTTTCAGAACAATATCATGGTTCTAATGGTTCAAGGCTGTAATAATGTATATTTAGTCGAATGTGATCATCTGGGAACTGTAACACATCTCGCTCGGAGCAAATCTCGTGCTCCAGTTAACTCATTTCAACATTAGCTAAAACAGCTGAGTAGTTTTCATGGATAAATATATTTTTGAGCACGTACTTCAAACAAAAAATAAAAACTAATAATGTTTCTGGATACGCTTGGATCTCAACGTAAAAACATCTTCATTTAATGACCAATTGAGTTTTTGAACCTATCATACTCTATAATTAAAATGAAATGTACGTAATAATTAAACACTGAAATGCATATTTTTGTTTTTGAAAACCAATTCAAAATATACTTAACCTAAATAATTTCCATGTAAAATACATAATTACAAAATTACATAATTATTAAAGTATTAAATAATAGGTAGGGTATTATTTATTTTAAAGTATTATCAACAAAGCCCACAGTTTGTTAATTTTATTGACATCGGATGGTCAAACTAAAACTTCAATATTAGTTTATGTTGTAAAACGTTTCTACAACAAGAACCTTAGGGTCTTTCTGAGAAACTCTTTCCAGTAGGAGGGTTCACAGCCTAAAACCCGCCATGGGAAGTTTCAGCACTTTCTTTTTGTAAGATTGGAAGCAGCTTTGGTTCAAAGCTCCCTTAAGAGCTTGGCAGCTGTACATTAGGCAATTTAAAAATTAATATTAAGGAAATAGTTAGCCTTGTAATTTTTTTAGATAGGTCAATTAGCACTGTTCTGTTCATAATGTTGGCAGTTAAGTTATTCCCTATTTTATTGTTACATTATTGTACAAGGGACACCTTTAAGAAATATTTTGTTAAGGAAGTAAAGAAATTTTTAACCATCTTGAAGAATAAAATCTTACTTTAATGAATAATCGAGTGGTCAGATGAGCAAAACAGATGGAAACACTGTAACAATGAACATATAACATTTGATGGCATAGGTATAGAGAAATCAACCCATCGGTTACCTATATTATATATTTTGATATAAGTAAGAAATAAAAACGATAAACTAACTAAGATAATTTATGAACTTATGAAATTAATACGCATGTAAATCCTGAAAATAAATGTTTTTACAGTAAGTATTAACAAAATAGAGCTTATTTTCTGCCTTATTTTAGAAATAACTCAGCCGTTTACATAATTTATTAACTAAACATTTATAAGTTTACAGAGAAATCAAAATTGGTGTAGAGAAAATAAAAAGCTTTTCTACTAGGCCATGCACATGCACATTGGAAAATTCAATCATTAATTTGGCTTTTACTAATCTCATCATCTCCATGGTCAAACATTGTGGTCGATCCAATCTCCATTAGGCAAGACTTGCTTGTTCAGGTTGTTTAACATAGCGTTTCACTTCACAGTAGAATCATACTATACGGTATCGTAGTTCCAGTCAGATATACACATACAGTAGTTAACATAAATGTGGCAATTAGTTGAATTTTTCCAGTATTTTTTCCAATTTTTGCTGTAAAAACTTAGAAAAAGGCATGAATAAAAGTACGGCACATAATGAAGTAAAATTTATACTAAAATGTTTTATTACGTTAATTTTGTATTCATGTATACATGAATAACAAATGTTTTAATACATTTGAGGAAGGATATGTACGAATAAAATCCGATTTTACTTTCAGATCAAAATCTGGAGATACTAGAAATGCTTGAAGGGACAAGAGAACGTCAAAAAGCTCTCAGAGATACAAAGACATGTCGATTGAGACGGAATTCCAACCGCACGCCTTTGGGTTTAATATTACTGGCTGTCATGTATGCAAATTTGCAGTCACAATTTCTTTTAGAATTCACCAAACATGAAATCAGGTTATTTCTAGTCAAAATAAAACTATGTTACGTAACTTGAATATTATACAACATCGTAGGTGGCCATTAATGATAATATAACACTGATAGAAAGTATATTTCTTAACCTAAGAAACTTTCACTTACACGAAACATAAAACCTATACTTATTCCTGCCATCTGCATGGTAACTGTATACTCTAAAAGTCTGCTCACATACTCTATGTTACGCCGTTAGATTTATATGGACTTAAAGCCACGCTCACTGTCTGCCTCTATACTCAATATGATTCAATATTTAATATTTAAATCATTCTATTGTTGTTGTTGTTATTATTGTGTTGTCTCTTGTTTTATAGTGTTGAAAATCTATTAAAAAGTTAGCATGTTAAAAGTAATTTCATTATGTGTGTAGTATTATTTTTATGAATCCTTGAACAAGGTAAAAAAAGTACACTCCATACCTCTGAAGTGTACTGGTTTTTACAATCAAGGATCTATATTTATCGCTATTTATTTACATTTATCGCTCACAGAAACTGTTTAGATGGAATTTAAATAAATAAACCTAAATAACATGGACCAAAATATATGTTTGACGACCCTCAAACACAAATCCATCTTCACGAGAATACTATTTCACAGGTCTTAAAAGGCCTATCATGGTTGACCAACAATTATGTGTTTCTACTGTAGGTAAATTAAGGAAAAATGTTAATTTTCATGGGTTTGCCAAGTGAACCGATTGCAGTATATCTTAGTAAAATTTAATAGCTATTATAACCAAATAAAACTTTGGACAACTATTTTTTAATAGTTTAGAGTTACTACAATCTCAAAACAAATAAATATATCTCAGCCGATTAATTGCGGAGTTAACAAGCTTCACCCTCGGTCCGTCCATTACGCCATTTTGTGACATTCACAAAATGGCGTATAATACATACATTACACGTTTCTCGTTTCCCAGTTTTTCAACTGGGACGGTGGCGTCGTCCTGTAATCCAGCTACTTGGAGATCACGAATTGTGGATAGTTGTGAGCGTTGGTCGGTGGGTGTAGTGTTCTCTTGTGTGGATTAATGTCCGCGCTATTGAATACTACGTTAGTCCGCAAAGACCATCCTTATAATTAGACCAATTCGTAAATTCAGAGGCCGTGGTTCGAATTCCACGTTAATATACTCACAGAGAAGGTGTACGAGTGAGGAAAAATTAAACTTAATTAAAACAGATGCATTATTAAATTATCGAATAGTACTAATATTTATCCAAAATATTACTGATAATAAGGTTATAATACATATATTTCACATTTACCAGTTCATACACTACGAATTTCTCAGTTATGAGTTCTAAGCAGAAAAAAATCACCTGGAACCTCATTTCAACAATGTACAATAGGGATAGTAAGCTTCAGTGTTTCATGTATTCAAACCTCAAACTCGCTGTGATAAATCAATATTACATGAATATGTTCCTGTGGTTATAACATTTTAAAATTATTTTTCTAAGTTTATAATGTTCTACGTTCAAAAAATTGTATCTAGAAAACGTTAGTTTGGATCTTTAAATTTAGCGTGGTGCCATTAATAAGCGAAATATAAAAAACCCATCCGCATCAGACCTGCGTACTCAGCAAATTTTTAAATCAACAATATAACAATAATAATGTACTCGTTTGACAAGTTTCATCAATATCTGTCGATAAATAAGAGGGTTTGCCTCCTCCATAAGAAGATTATGGGTAAGAGTATGCAGGTTTTCTGTTGTGAGAAACATTAAAAGTAGGCATTTTAACCATAAGCAATTTTTATTTTGACCATATGTAAGGTTTTATCAACATCTGCCCTTAAATAAAGGGGTTTACCTATTCTCCATACGATTAACATGGGCTAAGAGTATGCAGGTTAGCTGCCACGGCAAACACATAAACTATGGTTTTAAGCATAAATGGATGGATCTGAATTACTTAAAACTAAATACAAAGTTTCATCCAAAAATATAGGTTGATAAGTGAAATAATAATTTTACTGTCCTCCGTAAAAATATAAATTAAAGAAAATAAATCCATAGTCAAAGGTGCTTCTTTCCTATGACGAATTCGCTAAACAATTGAACTTGATAATTTAACGATTGCATATACTTTTTAAACGTATTTCTTCAGTGTAAGCTTTAATAGGTCAGTAATGAATCAGATTAAGAATCATAACATTTATTCCGTAAATAACACATGTTATATGAAATGTGTGAAATAGTTACAGGGATAAAATACAATACAGACTATAATTATTTACAATAACAATAATTCAATTAATTATTGAAGTATTTACAGCAGTTTTACGCTAAATTTTGGCACAGTCTGAAAAATTGAAATTTTTTTAAATACAAAGGCAGCGCAATATACAATACATTATACAATTATACATTATACATTATACAACCGCTGGGCAGAGTGATGAATACCCTTTACGAGAATTGTCAATCTGTGAATAGGATGTACCAGATTACTCTTATGACGAGTGTTATAGTGATGCCGGGCAACATTGCATTCAAAAAGGATGCGTTGAATGAGGATTGTTTTTAAAGATATACATAACTCCAAGAATATACTGTATTCGAAGAATGCACTGTACTTTTTAATGTGTACCGCATGAGAATGTATTCGAAGGAAACAGTCTACCCACATGTTTAGCAAACCACCTTTGACTTTTACGGTTTGAAAGTTTGCCACGTGAGTTTATCCGAAAATGACAATTCGTAAACAAATGGAGATTGGTTCCCACCAAACTGTGTCGTCTATAAGCTTGATGGATACCGGGTTGCCCGCCCTTTCCACGTGAACTCCACAGTTTATGTTTTTTACAATTTTCTCAATGATATTTTAGTAGTTCTATAATAATAAATGTTCTAAAAGTATTTGAAGAAATATAAGTGATCGATTATTTAGATTCACTTATAATTTTGTTTATCCATATTAAAATCTTGTAAAATTAAGTTAAACCAAGTTTAAATTTAGTTCGTATCGGAAGATAAGTAAGATTGGATTAAGTCGATCGAGCGATGAACAAATGCAATGAGAATAAAAATCCATATTAAAACCAAAGTATTAAGGCATAAAATTCTCATAGGGACTTTGTTTTAGGATGTTTTGTAATTTATTTGTGTATTAAATTCCACATTAATCACCTTTTAAAACATCCAAATTGCTATCTTCAAAATTTCAACCTACGAGACAGTTAGATGTTTGTAAAAGTGGGTAATTTATACTAGCAATAAGGTATTTACTTCAGATTCCAATAGTGTATTGCAAAATATTGCAAACATAAAAATATCATTCTTGACATTACCTGATAAAAAAGGTTGTGTTTTTGGGGACCCACCCATATTGGAGTTAGAGGAAATGAGATGGCGGCCAAGCAAGCAAATTTAACAATCCTACGTCCCAAGGGTTTTCTATTTAAAAAACCACCTTATGGCCAAAGCAAAATTGTATAACAAGAAAATTGGACAAACCTATATAAATTTAAAGGTAAAAGATTACACCTCCTAAAAACCTCGTGTATTTACTACACCTTGGTATGAAAACTATAAAATTAAAAGATGATTTGTCTTTTTTATTAACAGAATTAGAATTAGCCATGCCTTTAATAAATCTCATCTATTTTAAATATAGGGTGTAAATGATGAAAATTGTGATTTTAGAAGTGGTAAAGCTACTATCGACCATGTTATCGGATCATGTCCTGTCCGTCTGTCCCTTTGGAATCAAGAAACTCTTTCTACGAAGAACGGTCAAAATTGCAAATTCAAAATTACGACCTCGGTGATATTTTTAATTTATAATATGGCTCTGAACATTTTAGAAATAATTTTCAAATTTATAGCTTCCCATGGCATTGTTTTTTAGTTTTGACATGGTTTAAACACTTATGTACATATTGCTAATGACCTAATATGTTTAAAATTAAAAGCCACAATAAAGGTAACAAAAATGTATAATCCTTACTGTTTCTCAATTTATTGATGTTGGAGATTAAAACTTAAAAAAATTTAAAAATTAAATATTCCACATGTGAAAACTGAATCTCACTGGCTCATATTAAGCGTTTTAAAGGTAAGGTAACTTTATACGTTTAAGCAAAACTTTCAAAGGTGATTTTACGTGTATTTCAAAATACTCGTGTCATTATTGTTTGGGAACAATCCAGGCGGAAAACCTTGGTGTGTTCTCCCAGAGAGGAGGATCGAATGGAGTTATTCATTCATAAGTTCTCTTGGCATCGTCTTTCACTGCGACTTTTAAATTGTATATTGGACCTCCTTCCTTAACGAAATGTATGTAAAAGCAAATTTTGTTCTGCTAAACATCAAAAGGATTGAAGAAAATTAAATGATTGAACACCGTATGTCGGTAAAATTTTGTAATTTGATTTATTAGTCATTGTGGAGAAAGTTGTTGTTAACGGTTTATGGTAAACACAGTACCAGTATAATGTATACAAGCGTTCAATATTATTCTAAAGAGTAATGGAAATATATTTATATGTTTCGTACAATGGGTTTCCCGTTACTTAATATTATCTAAGGAAATTTACTTATTGGGGAGGGAGGAATTAGGTCATCTTTATTAAAAGCCAAATTTATTAAAGCAGACGTATTGGCAAATAATTGTGTAGAGTATTTGAAAACAAACACGGTTTGATATTTTTTATGGTAATACAATGTGGCAGATCTAATAAATGTATTACTCGTATGTTGAGGTAACTTTAAGAGGGGAAATCTATATTTATTTGACAAAAAGCTATTTTTAATTATAATCTACCAGAAATAAACATTGGGGATTCAAGATCCAAAAGCTTTTGAATCAAAAACTTTACATACGAGTATAAAGGGTGAAGTTTTATTATTTAGGACCTAAAACGCCATTAAATCAATAATTTAACCATTAAATGTTTTCTAAAAATTATCTATCTAGAGGTAAGCTATTAAAAACGAAGAGGAGTTGTGGAACAATTTTCTCAAAATTCTCAAATTTTCTTTCCCAAATTTCATTAAAATCAGGCATGTATGTACGGTCTTAGGCTCGATGCATAGACAGACATACATTATCTGGAGTTTTCGGGAACTCCAATCTAAATTTGAAAGTTTCATCGGCAAAATTGGTATCCCCATAAACCATGCACAGAGTGAGAAAGTAAAAGTGGCAAACATTTATTGCCTCGCCACATGTTCCAGGCTTCACAGTTTACCCAATGAGTTTGATAATCCAATTTTCCGCCTATTTACTCCACTGCTGGAGAGGCCATTAGTGAACATTCTAATTAACACATCATCCGTGTTACATCGGCCAAGCCATTTTATTTGAATCACTGCTTAGTATATATTTGTTATGTTGACGTCAATCTAATTTTTACAAGAAAATACTTACTTTAAGGGAAGCTGTCCAAACCCATCAAATTTTGTGACATACCGGGGATCGAACCCGTGATCTCTTGAACCGAAGTACAAGACACTAAACACTAGGCTAGCAAGATGTTTTAATTCGTTTACTAAAACTATACAATAGAATGTACAAGTACTTTATTTCCATGTTGGAAATATTTTACTATCTTATTTGTTCAAAGTAATCGTTACGATGGTGTTAGATATCTACTAGTTTATTAATTATTATCTAATCAGTAATATAAAGTATAATATAACTGGCACAACAATCTTATTTAAATGAGAGGTTAAAATTGCTACACTCTTACGAAAATGTAACTGTTTAAAAAACTGTATAATGAACCAATTCTTGTACAAAGATGCGGTTACTTCTAATAACTAGCTTTATGGTGGGTGACCAATGCTGCTTTAAACAGGGTTGTCTTAAAATTATACAATTCCAATCCGAATTCCATATGTATGAGGTTCAAATAGGAATTTTTATACTTTAAGAACACGTTACAAACATTTTTATATAGGTTTTTAAATTTGGATGTTCATAAACATTGACATTTTTATCATAGTGCTCGTTAAACACTCGTTTTTGGTTCTTTAAGCAGTTTGTATTTTTTTAATTTTTAAAACTTGGTGTAAATTATCAATGTTACTGTAACTTTTTAAAAACTTAAAACTTAAATTTTTGGTTCTTGGAAAACTAAAGTAACTGGAAAATATTCGTTACTTTTATTCGGTGCGCTAACCTAAAACAGATTTCAACTGATGAAAAATTGAAATGTTCTCTATATTGAAATGTTATTGTATTAAAAATATTCCCAAGCGAGGTATATTTTGCAATGGTGTTATTGATGGTCTAATAAAAATATACGTGTGGATTATTACATATGATAATTCAATTTCCTCCTATATCAGCTGTTATTTAAAACGTCAAAATTAAGATGGAAACAATTTAATTTCATACAAAAATCGCGTTCAAACAAAATATTTTTCACGATTACCCAAATATAAGTTGCAGTATTACAAAGATACTCAAACTCAAACACAAACTAAAAACATTTTGATTCCAAATATTCAATTTAACAATATGACAACAAAGATACATTTAAAAATGATATTATAATATTAAAGTTTGTGTTACTGGTTAAATAATTTTTTTAACAAAATGAAAAGCCGTTTTTACAAAAAAAAACATATTGGAATGTGCGCATAGACATGAACCGGTATAATGTAATTTTTTATCATTTATTCATCATTTATATCATTTATATTCGTAAGACATTTTTTAATTTTTCTATTTCTCAAATTACTGAGGGTACTAAATATTTGAGTAAACTTCGATACTGGATTCATAAGGTTGACGATGTTGAGGTTTTACTTAAGCCTCAAATTTAGCTTATTTTGTTTTTAGCTAGTTTTAGCTTAGTTTTTAGATTTAGCTAGCCTTTTTTTATTTTACCGAATAACTTTTAGAATTACTTCCAAATTTACTTCTCCAATTCATATTTTACCTAAGTTTCATCTGCTGTAAGTTGAGTTTTATATGTTGCAGTTTTACTTTTAGCAGTCTTAAGTAAGCACACTATGCTTTTTTAAATTATTTTTTCATGTGAATGTTTAATTTTATTGCAAAAAATAACAGCTTGGCACATCTGTTTTTTTTCCTTTGAATTCATGTATGTGTAGTGAAGGGACCCCAATCGGGCATAGCCTCGGGGCAACCCAGTTATTCATCATAAATGTTAAGGTCTAAATAATCGCTAGTAGTTTATTTTGTTGTTTAAGTATAGTTGGTTTATGTATTTGTTTATCCGTTGAGTGGTTTATTGATATGTGAATTTCATAAGATTACTACTGTAATGTATTGTATTATACTTTTTTGATGAATAAAGAATTATTATTATTAAATCCTTCGTAATCGAGAGAAACGGTATTTTTGCCGCACAATCGTATTTTTATAGTTTCAAAACGTGCGTGCGCATCCTAATTACTGTTTTACTCCTAGTATGAAACCAACTTTTACTTTGATTGGTAAATAAGACTATAAAACACCAGTTTGAATATTATTGAACAGTATTAATAGTACACCTGTATTTCTTCATTGATTTTTCAACTGTAACCACTTAGGCTACACCACAGGTAATAGCATTAAAATATTTTTACGTAAAATCGTTTAATATACACCACTATGTGAGTATAAAAATAGGCCCTATACAAGTAACAATAACAACACAGAAGCGGTATCGTCCAATAGCTGTGAAGAGGTTCGGCTGTTTCAAAGGACCCCATTACAAGCATCATAAGTTTACCGAAATATTAGGTCCTTTTACTCTAGAAATCGCACACTTTCCTAAAAGTCTACGTTACACTCTTTTTACTTTCTCCCCTTATACATAGTATATGGAGAAAGTATTGTTTTCGTCAAAATTTTCGAATTTGAGTTGAGGGTGGATATATCCGTTTTAGGGTCCCCTGAATCCAAAAAAAGTGGGTTTTGGCGTGATGTCTGTCCGTCCGTGTGTGTGTGTGTGTGTGTGTGTGTGTGTGTGTGTGTGTGTGTGTGTGTGTGTGTGTGTGTGTGTTTGGATGTGTACAGTGCCACAGCCTACCCCGTTTTCCGATTTGGATGAAATTTGGCATGTATATATATAGTCACCGTATCTCCAGGCGTTTTTTTCATTTTTTTGAATTTTTGATTTTTAAGGGTAGTTCACCCTCAAAAACCCTTAAAAAACGTGAAAAATCCAATTTTCTCAAAAACGGCTCTAACGATTTTGATTAAAATTTGATAGTTTATAGTGCACAGAACACTAAATAATTTGACACCACCCGCATGTCTTTAAAAATGACGGTTCAAAAGTTATGGGCTTTTAAATGTCAAAAAAATCAATTTTTAAATTTTCAGCGAAAACAATAAAAGTAAAGTATAACTTGACTGGTACCATTGAAACCAGCTTAAAAAACTAAACAAATTAGTATTTTGAATTTATTTGTCTACGACTAATGGTTCCAGAGAAAAGTTAAATTTAGTGTCCAAGATAAATGCAGTACGTTGTCTGAAAGCGCCCAATGTTATTCTTATGGAAAATATAAAAAAATCAATTTCTTCCTTATTTTCCACCCGTTTTCCATGAAACTTGGTATGAAGTGTAAGGTCAAATCACCGAACAAAACCAGCTCAAAAATCTTGGTATTACCGGGGGGGGGGGGTTCCCCCCATATAATTTGAACAATAAATTATTAAATGATATTTAGAATTACTTTGTAGAACATGATAGTTTTATTACAGATTGTCTTTTTTAAATTTAATATATACTATAAAGGGAGAAAGTATGTGTCAGTCCACTGGTACCGTTTATTTGTTTGGAGACAAAACTATACCCATTAATTTACCCCTAAAATATACAGTGTTTTATTCTAGTATTAAAAATTTGGTAAAAAGATTACATATATTAAACATGATTGTTTTACAAACTTACGAATTAGAATAAGAATAGGGAGGTAACGAAAAGGAGAAAGAGATTGATTTATAAACATAAAACGATAAATTTAACGATAATTAGCAGTAATGGAACTAGTCATGTTCGTTTTCACCTACAACACGTTTGCTAACCGACAATTTGAAATTATTAGAAACATTATGCGTCATCCCATCCCCCTGGCTCAATGATGTATATTTCAACCACCAGAGCTTGTCGTATCGTTCAATTCTATTCCATCTCATATGCGATTCCACTGTAGTTGTTACCTGTAATACACTACTCTATGTTAACCAATCAATTAACACGGAATAACTAATTTGTGTTCGACAGTAATGCTTGTTCGACAGAGACGAATTTATTTTCACAAAAAAAACAGTGAAACAAAATTAATTGTTTGGAAATTAACTGTCCACTTTATCCAGTAAACTGTGGCCAGTGCACACATTACATATCAGTCTAAACTTATAATTTGAGCCCAGACTTATCAATCACTCCTAATTAAATTTTTGCCATCACCTGTAGTGATACACCATTTCAAAAAGAGTGTAGCCTTTTAGTTAAATATTGCAAAACTATTCTAAATCATACTTCAAATTAAACACAATTTTAACTTAAACGTACTTAAACTTAACTTTACTTTAACTTAAATACTTTTACAGAACATTTTATACTATAGTTTAATTTTTTATCGATTGCCAATTTATTATTAACAAAAGGGCGAAAAAATACGAAAGAGTGTTTTAAAAACTCTTTATTAGTATTATTTATGAGATTAGTTTTGACTTGATTAAAATTACGTATAACTGACAAATCGTTCGGTTTGGTTCTACAATAAAATCTAGAATATTGATAAATTTTACACCGAACTGGCTTAAATTTATTGCCATTTTTTACCTAGAATTTTTTTAATGAGACTAACTCAGGAAAACTTTCAATGTTACACTTATTTCGGACGATGACATTTTTATTATTAATATTCTTATTCTTTATCCTTTTCTTATTCATATTCTTAATTTTATTCTTATTCTTTTTATTCATATCCTTATTGTTAAACCCTTGGAAAAATCGATCTAAAAAACAATACTTTTCTGTGGTTTTAATGCCACAGCAACATTCTAAGCAGACTCCACTGCCAAAATAAAAACGAATCTGTTTATTTTGTTCTCTATGGTGTAACTGAAAAAACACTAGTTTTTGCTTCAAAAATAATACTTTTAGATGTAGTTTTTCAGCGTCTTCTTAAAAATTCACCAAACAAAAATTCAGTTGATGTTTCAAGTAAGAGGAAATTTATGGAGATCTAAAAACGAAATATTTCAACCCAAGTTACCCGAACGATTCTAAGGGAAAATATAAGAAAAATACGGTGTTCAGTTACTAAAACACAAATGGGTCTATCTTAAAAACAAAACAGTTGGCATACAATGATGTTTATTTCTTTCGCAACCTGAAGGGTGTTCGATTTAAAATAGGAGACAATCTTCTTGACTTTCTCTTTTTAAAACTCTCTAAACTTTCCTCGACAATAAATATTGTACATTTAGATAATTGTCTGGATGAAACCTAAATAAAATGCAATATTTCGAGTGGCTGGCGTAATTTTAAATAAACATGTACATGACCATTGAGCAGATAGTGTATCCATAAAAGACAGCGTCGAGCAGCGAGGCCGTGGGCGCGGCTTTTGACCAGAGTAATTGGCTGTGTTATATTCATTGGCTTCCAAATTGCATATTCACCGTACAACGTACAAACAAAGTTTCTATCACTACATCGTATAGTAGACCATGCGTGAAATAATCACAACATTTACTAAACAGAATTTGAATGCAATGTTTTTGTCAGTAATGAAACCTCAATGTCAAATATTAACTTAGATTATCGTAAATGTTTAATACTGTTAAAAACTTTACAGAGATGTTATAAATCAATTTTATTACTTCCACCTCAACATCCTAAATGAACCTATAAACTCTTATTTTACAAAAATTTTCAAACTAAACGAATCGTTGAATAACAATTTATTTGATTGACACGTCAGTTTTATGAAAAAATATTTATTATAATACAAGGTTATATCAAGTAGTATATTGCAAAATAATTCATTTCAGCTTTTACTCAAGTTAGATAAATATTAGACCCTGAAGGTTTTACGTCAAGAATTCTAAAGTATCCGACATGTCTTTGTAATGTTCAGTCCTTTGATATTTTCTTGTCCCCTAAAGAACGGTTTGTATATGTTGATGAATTGAAATATACAATAAAATATGTATGAGGTAATGTATATAAAGTGTAATTTGTATAAAAATTAAATTTTATAAAGAAAAATTGAAGTACCTTAGATTTTAACATTTTATGTATAATTTTTCCATTTGTATATTTGATAGTTTAACAAAATCACTAATACAAGAGTAGTTTTATGAAACGACTATGCAAAGGCGGAACGAGTTTGGAAGGTTAGTTCTAAACTGTCTAACAGCTGTCTAAAATGTGTAAACAGCTGTCTCTAGCCGGCACGATTGGAGAATTGATGAAATTTCAAATACGAGTTAATGTGATTTTTATATTTAAAAAAGCTGTGAAATAGTTATTTGAAACATCCGTCACTAAGTTGACAATGGTATAGAGATAAAATATTTAATATTTCTTTTGCGTCAAAAAATTTACATTCAAATTCAAATACAAACTGGAGATTACTTATTCGAAAGAAAGTTTAATTTTGTTGTGATTGTACCCTGAAAAATTATATAAAATGTTCAAAAACTGTTAAACAATAATATGCTTAACCTTATAGAGAGGTAAAGTTTCGGGAACATATCTCAAACTACCGAAGGTTGATCTAGAAAGCCGTCAAAGGCTAAGGTGTTTGGTAAAACAATATTTTATGAACATTTTACTTTTATTTTATAAAAGAAAATTTAAAATTTCGGAACATCTATAGTATACTGTTTAAGGAAGACGCTAATTGTGAAATTAGCAAATTTATCAAGTGCCCATGAGAATAGCCGTTCAGTGATGTTTTGTGATATTTTATTAGTTACATTTTTGTGTGTAAAAGTTAGTTTATCATCATACGAGTAGTTTAAATTTCCTCACGAGTTTTCAAATTAAAACATAATTACGGTATAAAAGAAAAATTATTAAAAATATAATAGTTGTTTTCTGTGGTTTTAAAAATACGTCATTTTTCTTTAGGTTGAGGTGCACTATAAAATCAAGTATTTTAGTTTGGCAGTTGATCTCATTTTCCGTTTGGCAAGCGAAATTTCTCCTAAGATTTTGGAAAACCGCCTTCTGATAGAGTGTAATCAAGCTTTTCAAAAAGAAACCACAGAATACTTATAAAATAACACCGTATACTATATTGTAGAGTATACAAATTTCAGAAAATTCAACTAAATATAGTCATTTATTTATGGACAAAATTAATGTTTGACAAAATATAACCATGTTGTCTCCCTAGTGGCGGTATATTAGCCTACCGGCCAATCAGCTTTAAGCTTACACTCTTAAAATATTAACCAGATAAAATAGCACCACACCTAATCTTGTTTTTCACCAATACCTTACCACGAAACCCAGCTCATCCCCGGCACTAGCAGGTCGCGTGACCACGGTTTCATCATCAGCTGATGTTCTCGGTCTCCCCTCCGTACATCTGTGAAATGCATTACTGGGATTACAGGTTTAATGCCATGATTGCTAGATTAAACTGTGGATCAGAGTTTCAGGTACAGTAGTAAATGATTGCACAATTTCTAAATGAATTGAAAAAATATTGTGTTATAATTTCACCCTAGACGGAGTTTCAATAGGGGTTGATCTGAACCTTGGTTTCGCTTCTATGGCTTTAAGATTTCTGGTTTTACCATATGTATACTTTACTACTTTAAAAACCTGGATGATTAGATTAGATTATTTGAAATGGCGACCATACCACAAGGTTGGTATTTTAAGCCAAGTATGAATGAGGATTGAATGTAAGATGATTGTGGCGTGATCTTGTAGTCTTGTTACTGACTAAGGCTGACGTGTTCCTTAGACAGGACTGTTAATTAATAGCCCAACAGCCGATGGCAACTAAGGGACCTACACTTTAACGTGGAATCCAAACCACGGCCTCTGAATTACGAATTGGTCTAATTATGATGATGGTCTTTGCGGAGTAACGTAGTATTCAATAGTGCGGACGTTAAACCACACAACAGAACACCACACCCACCGACCATCTCTCACAACTATTCTCAATTCGTGACCTCCAAGTAGCTGGATTACAGGATGACGCCACCATCCCGGTCTGATTCGTACTCTGTCTGTTTTCTCATAATATTTTTAACATCCATATTATTATATTCATCATCGAAAGAGTTTAACGAATAATGTAGCCTATAAAATTTGAATTTATTGGGATGGAGGTATAACAAAGCATTTGTTAAATTTGTAATCTATAAGTAAATTTATGCTGATTATTTTAAAATTTACCTAAAAAATTTTAAACTCTAGGGTTTAAATTGTGTTATCGTAAGCCTTGAAATTCTAATTCAGTGCAAAAACCCCCCTTGAAACACTAACCAACACGTATAATCAGTTTTCTCTTGGTCAGAACTCATTATTGTTTCTTCCCTTTAAAAACTTGTAAAAGTTTAAATTTGATACCTCATTAAGTTCATCATTATTGGTAATTAATAATCATTATTATCGATGGCCTGATACTCTGTAGTAGGATGCGACTTACTTTACACTGTTAATACAGATTGTAACATGTTATTTATTATTCTGTAGTCTTTAAAAATAAACTTTATCTCCGTAATTATCTATATAAGGGAAACTCCAAATCTATACAATATAAAATTTTAGTTTTTACAAATTAGTTTTTAATAGATAAAATTGCATGGTATAAAATAGTTTATTTTTGATAAAAGATAAATATGCAGAATTTTTTTAAATTTCTGTTTTATCATTGTGGGTTTATTTTAATACTATATTTTAGTCACTAATTGGTAGGCAAAACTTTTCGTACTATTTTATAAAAGACATGTTACAAGGTTTAAATTTTCTATAAAGATATATTTTAATATGTTTGAAACCGTTAGCTGGGTTTCCGTCATTTCCCACTTCCAATATATGCACGCCACCTTATACGATTGTACAAAAGACCCTGATTGTTTGAAATCGTTTCCCAAACTACGGGAGCAATAATTTAAGTTAAATATAGTGATGGGATCATAAATATAATGTTTGTTGATCCAGTATCAAATTATAACAAAATTTTGTCAAGATTTTATTCAGAATCGAAGTGGCTACCTTCAGATTATGAAGAGAGCACTATAGCCATTTAAACACCCACCCAGTCAGTCTACCATAATATGCATAAATAAATTGTGAACAAATTAGTAGTTGAAGTAATAGCGCAACTATAGTTTCGGCCTACATTAGGCCATCATCAGGCACAAGGATATTAATTTCTTGATTTTTCACTTCATTTCACTTCACTTCATTCAACACTAAACAAAACTTGAACAAAACATGTTTTTGTTAGCATGTTTTTTATAACCTTAATATATAAAAGAAGGAGTACTTATGGCTGTATGTATGTCACCGGAGACTCATAAACAACACGAAAGATTGTAATGAAACTTTCAGGCATCATTCACCATAATTAGAGAATATTTTCTGCGAATTTTTGTGCAAATCGGTCTAGTGCGAATCAGGGTACGGTGTCAGGTTATATAAATTTATTTAAAAAAATTATGATCTGTGATTTGAAAAAAATTTAAACTGTAATTTGTTCGAAAGTAAAACAACACAGTTTGAACAAACAAATTTATTGTTAGTTTTATGTTACTATAGTGGATTTAAGCAACTAGAATTGAGTTGAACTGAATATACCACAGTGCTCTGACCCTCAGGGCATAAAAGGGTGCAGTTAGTGCAGTTTATGAACAGCTGTGATTAAATATTTTGAAAGTTTCTTTAAACAACCTAAGGTGGTTCGAAGTTCACCGGTAACGCTAGTATAAAAGTACGTTAGTAGCGACTACCCTCGTATTGAAATTCAGAATGCAATTAGGAACGGGGAAAATGTTCCAATTGTACCTTGATATTATGTAAATATCGGACAGGCACATTACAATAATGGTAGAGAAGAGACTGAATTGAAATGTTGAAGGCAGTGTAAAGATCCAATTACTGACAACGGACCTCCGCCAGAATGACAGGAGGACAAAGGAAACTTTATCACAGTCCAGTTGACCAGTTGCTGGTCAAATATAACTCGCCCGACCCCTGGGACGTGTTCCGACTTCTGACTAGTTTCCCGTAATAAAACTAGTTCTAAGTGATGTCCACTATTTTAGGACTGAAACTAATTACGTATTTTTCAAATGAACTTTAGTTGCCCTCTAATATTTTATTGATGCACATTTGCTTCCAGGAATAATTTATTAGCCGGCTCGGTTTTGTTAATACAGTGTGTTTCGTTCAACACGATTAACTAACGATTGCAATTTGTGTTCATTGTTTCACTAAAGTGGCATAAATATTTTAGTAAGTTAAATTTGAATCTAAAAGAGACACGATCAGAGTATTTAGTAAAACTCATATACATAAAAATTTGAATGGATTTAATCCAAAGTGAATTTAATGCTTCATTTAGTACATAGTACATTTTCCAAGGGACGGGTCCTTATACTAACGAAACGATGGGAAAACCCCTTATACTAAAAAAGTGTGTTAATAATTTAAAATTTTATTACTTAGTGGTTAATTTTAAACCCTGTTTTAAATTTTAATCAAGAAAAACTTCGTTAATGAAATACTATAATGTAAAATTTATGGCTCTCATTGTACTATATGATTTTAAATATACCTATAAATTTAAAATAAACTAAACAATGCTATATAACCGTTAATTATTTTCCTACTCACAGCATTTAACTGAAAAATCATTTTGAAAATACGTTCGTAAATAAATATAAATTTAAAATTAGAGTTATGAAGAAACTGATTTCAATTAAAGAAAATCTCGTGCCAAACTACTGGCAAACTCAATTGCAAGAAAGGAGAGGTTTTTATTTAACAGTAATTGTCGGGTTTTTCTATGAGAGGATGAGAAGGGCTGGGCAGGCTATTATTACAGGAGGATAATGTTAGGGCAAGACGCTCTCCTGCTTCCCTGTCTCAGTTGTATAACTGTTCTCTCTTCGTCTGTTGTAATTTTTTAACATTATTTATTTTAAAACCTGTTCCTAATACATTTCATGAACATTGGGTAAAAATGATACGTAAACAGATTACATGAAAAAGAATTTGTCCAACGACGTACGAAAAACTTTACTTCTTGAAACGATTTAAAAAAACTTTGTATTAACTTCCCTGTGGGAAGTAGGTTAGATCATGCATATGTCTAAAAGTTTTCAGTTCATCTAAACAGCTGTTTTTATTCTTTTATATAGAAAAGTACCTGGTGACCGAGCTTTGCTCGTATAGAATAAGACATGTATTATGAAAATTAATTAGAAAAATTAAAACACATTTATTGCTCAATGAAAACATTTATGTGGTGTAAATAAAACTGATTTAATACACCATAATTAATATAGCACTGAACAAAAAGTATTGCCTCTGATGGGGATGGAACTCGCGACCTTCGTTTGATGAGGCCAACACGCTACCGCTGGACCTCGGCGTCTGCCAATTGAGCGTTGAATCGTTTTAGCCGTTCATTTACTGTTTAATTATCCATACAATTATTAGCCTGAGATTGTCAGCTACATTATTGGTGTGATTTTCAAATTTTTCTTTATAAGATTAACGTAGTCTTGTTAATTCATCTTTTACTGAAAGAATTTTGAGGACACTTATAATAGATTTACTTTTTAGTTTTTACATGGAGCATTGATTATTCTTTTTCTAAGACTATTTTATTGTAGCCTTTCCAAAATTTCGACATTGGATGAGCTCGCTATTCCCCCCAGTTGCATTCCAAAATAGTTTTACCATAACTTTATACAGAATAATTTAGTTATTTAATGATAATTTATATTTTTCTCCTATTAACTAATTCAGCTTTCGAATTTTAAAAATGTTTGTATTTACTTCCCTGTGAGAAATAGTTTAGATCATGGATATGTTTAAAGGGAATGTTTTCCGTTCCTCTAAAGAGCTGTCGTTATCACCATATGACTTCACTGTTTCAGATTTTGGTCTCGCAAATTAATTACAAAATTTTAACTAGAAATTTGATTTATAAGAAATTATGAGTCCATTTTAGGGTATATGATTCATTGCTTATTAAGTATTAAATATATTTTTGTTATTTAACTATTTTACTGCAAGAGCTGATACTTTTAGCTTTGCTCTGCTACACTGAGCTAATATAATAATTTTTGATTACGTATATATAACTACTAATATATTATATTAGCATAACTGAAAAAATATTCATATTTTTGGGTTGGTTACAACAAGTTTATCCAATTCCTCTTTATTATACATTACTGAAATTCTAATATTTTCATCACATGAGCGTATTTCAGCATAAAGAGCAAACTATAGTATTACCAAAGTACATATTATTTTTATAAATATGAATTCAATGAAGTTCTAAGCATAAACGATCAGCTCAAAGCGGCGAGTTCTCTAATCGGTGAAGAAATATTATAAAAGCAACAAAGTTGGAAAACGCACTGTAGCACTCTAGGACAAGTGGAGATTGATACTGTCAATTTGTGTGGCAATCGATGTCCCACCAGGGTTTCAAAACTTTGAATGCACTTTTTGGAAATGAATTTAGGAAAAGAGTCCCGTTTTATAAGCAATTATAAATATGAGTTTTATTAATGATTGCTTTTTTACACTTAGTTTGTTACTCTTAGTTTAAAAATTAATAATTTTGATTTTCGTGTTTGCTTAACGGTTTACAAGAATTTTGATTTTAAATTTTGAACCTTAAAATATTTGACTAAAGAAAATATAACTTATGATTTCAAAATATTTGTGTAAATATTTTATAGAAAATTAAACCAATTGTCTTGTATTTTTTAATAGTGTTTCAGTACGACTTGGCAAAGGGTGGATGTATTCATGGTTATCATTTTATTCCCTCAACTTAGTGTATTAATTTAAAATAAATTCACTATCATATTAATGTCAGTTGGTTTACTTTAAAAAGTGTATATTATAGTAGTGTAATGTTTTGCATTATAGAAGACGGAATTTTATTTTGACTGTGAAAAAGCTATTTTTAAAGCAGTTGTACTTGTAATAACCACCGGATAAATAAATGAATTTTTATTTAGCTATTATTTTCTTATCTTCTTTGAAACGGACAAAACCATAGATAATCTATTATTTTTGCTGAAGCTACATCTTACCACATACCTTATATCACATATTACTCATGTGGTTTAGTCCACACATACTACGTACCAGATCGTAGGTTTCTTACAGTTATGTTATGCAATGTTCCATAACTAATTGCAGAGGTGTAACTTAGCAAGAGGAATTTTAAGGACATACTGTATCATAAAATAATAAGTGAAAATTCAGGATATTCTCTGAGGGCAATCAGGAGAAATCCTGGAGAGCAGCTTGGTCGATGCTGTTTCCTGTAGCGGCCTCCAGGAAGTGACCCAAGTCACGTTCGTACAGGCGGCCAGTCAGGTTAAATTTGACCACCATCTGGCCCGTGATAAGGCTTTTTGTCCACCTCTCAAGACATTACAGTAATTGAGGCTGAGGCATTTTTTTTAAATTTTTACTTTCTCCCCTTATACACATAGTATATGGAAAAAGTATTGTTTTCGTCAAAAATTTTGAATTTGAGTTGAGAGTGGATATGTCCGTTTTGTAGTCCCCTGAATACAAAAAATGGACGTGTATAAAGTAGTGTATGCAACGATTGCATAATAACTTAAAACATAACTCGTGAGATATTTAGAAGACTCGCTTCGCTCGTGTTGTCACTTAACTCTCACTTGGGCTTTAAGGCATTCATAATACAATCGTTGCATAAACTCAGTAGTTTATTATCAAACACTTTATGTTCTTAAATGAACCATTGAGTATTAAAAACTTTCAACCTAGTTAAATTTTGAAATTAAACATAAAATACTGCTACAAAATGTGATCTTCGGAACGTCGAAATAAATTAGTTACGAGTTCTTGACTGTTTAAGTAACCACAGGTTTGGAGGAAACTTGGCAGAACTTTTAATTTGTTTGGTGGAGAAGGAAAACCAGAATTAAATATTAAACTAAAGATTCGAAAGGTTTCAGGTTGGAGGACCCGTATCGATAGCACTGCATACACAGAAACATGGGAGAAAACTCATATCGCATACTTGACGTGAGTATCTATCGAGTATCACGGTATTTCATAGGTTAAAATTTACCACAGTAAGATAGCTACGATATGATCATTATGTTACGGTAATAAATAAGCCATATTTAGCAACAATTACCAATAAAAATACTGACGACTAGCCAAAGTACCCGTTCTTCGCACGGGTTAAAAAGGCTGAAAGGTGTAGGCTCTACTGATACATTTAAGTTATTGTTAATTAATTCTTCATTGTTTACAAAATGACAAAACACGAATGTCTACAACATTTCAAAGTAACATCTGTCAAATATTGGGAGAGGATAAGGATTAATGTAATAGAGACAGTCGTCGGAAAAAACTTAAAATCTTCCATTCCACTATTTCAAATAATTTACTAATTTCGATCCAGCAGTTTATCTGAAAAATCAACTTTATTTCTTCTTCTTCCTGAAGTGTCAAAATATAGTGCAAACGGATGTTGTCATTAGAAAAAGTAAACATTGAAACCTAGGACGGTCACGGCAGCTCTTTCTTCTTCTTCTTCACGAACTGTCAAACTTTAGTGTTCACAGCTGTTGACATTCAAGTAATTTTATGTTTTCATTTTTTGAAAATGTAAACATTGAAATTTAGGACGTTCATGGGGCGTAGCCCGAGAGGATTTTAAGGAAATGAGTATGCCTATGTGTTGCATGAGTTTAAGATCTACCTTTGTGTAAAATTGCAAACTGTTTGGTTCAGTATTTTTTGCGTTTACTTGCCACAACAAACCCACAAACCAAACAAACATACAGAAACCACCTCTTCTTTATAATATTATAAGATAAGAGTGATGTGAAACATACTTTTTTGATTAAAAATTAAACTAAATATGACAGGCTATTGAACCTTTAATAAAATTATCACATTATTAAATGCTTATTCAAATAAGTTTGGTTAAAATAACGTCTCAAAATAGGCATAAAACATCTTTCAAACAAACTCTTACTGAAAGCTGAAACCTTTCCGGATTTCCATTGAACTAACCCACTTTCCACGAGGTAACAAAGCTTATTTCCGTTGTTTTTTGTGAGGTGACCTTACGCTGTACACGAGATTTCATGAAAACATAAAGAAGAGGTTTTGGAAAAAATTTAAAATTGATTGTTCTTAGACAACACACTGGGTTTACTGCTTCAGTAAATTTAACTTGATTAATTCCTTTAAATATCTAAATATATATAAATAGTCGTCTAAGTTACACCATTTATAACTCGAGAACAGCTGGACAGATTTTAATGATCTCTGATTTTTTGAACTCGTCTCGGCTCCGATTAGGTTATACGATTGAATTTACATACTACGCAGTTATAAAATCAATGGTTATACGCATTTTCAGTTTTGTATTCAACCTTAGGTGTAAGCCCCACTGTCCTGTAAAGTCTGTATATTGTTAAGCTTACGATAAATACGTGATGCATTTTGATCACATGCATGCATCAACAATGTAAATATTTTATTAACAGCTGATTTTGTGTTCATTTATTTTCACCGGTCAACAGCTATCGTCATTGTGTCATTTTCAGCGAATGTTTGTGGTTGTTTAAAAAGATGTATAGATTACTGGTTGGTTTGTTTGTCCCAGAGTAGTTATTAGTTTTTTTTTTTTAGTTTTGTGCGAGCGGAAAGAATGAATGTTAGATTACACGAGTATTATTATAAACAATGCCGTGATTCAAAAACATTATCTTTCCTAAAAAGTTGTATTGTAGTTAGGTTTAGTTTGGGTTTAGGTAGGATTGGATAGTTAATTGTGAATCAATCCACTTAGATTTATTTGTTTTGTAGGAATGTTGTTAATATGTCTTATGGTTCCAGTATTGTTATTAAGTATGCCACGACCCAGAATATCGAATTTTTCACAACAAAGCTGTAATAGTATTCGATTTCAGAACATGGCATATCTTGACAAGTATTTACTGTTAGGCGTTACGAAGTTCGCCGGGTCAGCTAGTCAATAATAAATATCAATTCCTTGAAATCAGTGCTAATCATGAATATGGAGCCTGCGACGTTGTCATGGGTGAAAATGGAATTTCATCAACCGTATAATAGTGGTAAGATATGTTCAATGTGAATAAATCTAATCTAAAGAATGTAAGTCATAAAATGTCGTTTTAATTTGCAAATAGAATATCAATCCACCCCTTCTAATATTCTGTACCCAGCTTCGATTAAGAATAATTATTTAATTAATCATCAATTTATATATGGATTATCAATGATTACATTGTTCAAATTATCTAATTCCATTCAAGCTGACCTGGCTATGCAGAATTTAAATGAAAAATGTATTTAATTTCCTTTGGGAAATAGCTTAGATCATGGATGTGTCTAAAGATAATGTTTTTAGTGACAATATTTCCCCCTCCCTAAGAACTAAGACATATCCATGTCAACATCATTATTTGGCATGGGGTTTGACCGAGATGGTTTTCTGTAAATAAGATTAGTGTTCACTTTAACGAAAGGAAAAAAGAGATCTTAAATTTTTATTATTTTGTTCGCAGCATATCTTTGGATACCTAAAAGATTCTACTTGTATGTGACCGGAAAACTTATTATACATTAAGACCATTATGCTAGCCAAAACTCATTATTTTATATGTAAATGAACCTATTGTACCGTGAATTTTTCATCTGAATGATCTTAGTTGCTCCCTTAACCATAGTAATGTTAATGCTTGATTTGAAAAAGAGAATCATACATATTATTTATGTACAAAATCTACTTACTTTGACGTTAGAGGTATGTCACCAGTGGGTGTATTTTACCGTCGACAGGCCAGGTGTTAGGGCAGAGCCCTACAAAGCTACAAAGTTCTACAAGCCCTACAAAACCTTTTGACGAGTATTGTTTGTAAATTTGTTGACTGCTTTAAACTTTTTTGTTTTCAGCTTTATACCGGCTTGGTCCGGATTATGTAATAATTGTGATATGTTTTAGGAACTAGCTGGCCTAATGATGGGATCAGATTGCAGATCACAAACCTCTTAAAACTTTGTTTTACTTAAAATCGTGATGGAAAATATGCGTAGTAAAAATCTAAATAGTCTACAAAGTTAATGGAATAACAAAACAAAGTTAATAATTAAGTGTGAAAATTGGGTGTGATGTCCTTTCTCCCTTAACTTTCAGTGGCGTTTTCATGTGTTTGTTCCTTTTTAATTTGACGATAAAATAGTGTTACAAAACAGTCGATGTATTTATAGTTTTAATTTAAACATAATTCACCACATCCAACTTTTATACACGTATCATAGACACATAAAACTGGTACTTTAATGAGAAGTGTTCCAGTTAAGCACCCTGAGGAAGCCCGTCTCGCTGGGAGTCTGCTCCCTTATTGCAGTGTTCTGTTGCAGGCGCAGGATGCTGGTAATGGCCCTATACGTGATTACGTGTTTAGTGGTCTCGGTTTTCGGTAACCGTTCACTTTAAGTGCCCTCTATTGTCAATGTAATTTGTTAATCTATTAGATTAGATCATTGAATTGGCAACCATACTACAATGTAGTAATTTTAAGCAAAGTATGAATGAGGATTGTGACGTGATCTATAACTTACGAAGTCACCAACGTTTATTTTTATTTTCACTCGGTAAGATACTATAATTTATTAATGGTTCAATCAGAACGTTCGATCAATTATAGAAGTTCTGGAATTAATAATTAGGGAATGATTTACAAATCTTTCCAGGTATTGTTTCTGGGTCAAGTTAAAATACAAATATCACATCTAAATCCTCAATCATCAGTTACTCATAGAAACACAATTTTTTTCAAAATAATTTTTCTAAAAACCCAATCAACGTAGTAATTTTAAAATTTTTGACATAAATTTTAAAAATAGTGAAAATAGCTCGTGAAATTTTAAAAGAAAACTTCTGAAAGAAAAAAACATGTGACAATTATTACCGTCAAACTGGCTATGTGACACATTCTTTTTGTGGTGGGAGGTTTTTGGGGCACTGTTAATATAGGAGGGTTTTCATTGTTGTACTGAATTTAGGAAAAAAATGTATTTGCTCCCACATAACCATAAAAACAATAATAAATATGTTAATAGTACTAAATATAAAATTTAAATTCTATCAATTAAAACTTAATAAATAAACAAAGAAATAATAATAACTATGGGAGGAAATGTTTTAGAAAATAAAAATTTATTTACGAGTGTTTACACTATACACTGATTTGACCAAAAGCACAAATACGTTTAGTGATTTCTTGTAAAATCAGGCAAGACACACACAAGATCAACAGAATTTAGAATTCAGTCTCCACAATATCTTAGAGACATATGTAAATTGCTGTAGACAACTTGCGCAGTCTCAAGAGTAATACGTGATGCAGTCTCGTCCCCACAGAGTGCGCCTCGAGCGCGCGGAGGATCCGCTCACTAACACTTCCGTATCCTGAATAATATATCTAAGAACATTCTGTAAATTAAGAATTGACACTTTCTCTATAACTGACACAATTAACGACGAGAGTCGAGATTGAATTTATTACGTCAGCAATAATTTTTGAAATATCTTTAAGAAAAGTACTTTCCTACTTTCGACTAAAACACTGGTACTTGGCTGAGTGATGAAATAGTAAATTTCGTTAAAATAGTTTTATTTGCTTGAATGTGAAACATAATTACTGAATTTTAACGATATTACTAAGCACTAAACAATGTTTTGGAATTAAAGTTCTAAGATTTAATTTTATTTATTTATGGGTTACTTATATCTTTAATTCCCTATTTACTATTTCTTTAATATCCCGCCATTTTGTCCTTGTCAGTTAGCCTCGACTGTATCAACCATTTGCTGAACGGTTAATATTCGGTATCAATTACAATAAATAGGTAAACAACATTTCGCTCATTTTGTATTTAAAAAACATTTCAGCTTCAAATATTTACAAACCTAAATGGTAGTTTCATTCCTGTCACTGAACTTCGTATCTTTTTCGCGATGTTGTTTGCAAAATGAACTCATAGCTACAGTATGTAGGGACTCATTTGATTTGATATCTATGTGATTTGGTCTTAGTAAGAATATATATTCTTATAATGAACTTAGGCAAGAGTATATCGTTTTTATATAATGCTGTAGAGCAATACTCATTCAAACAATTCCATGTACAAAATTTGTCTCTTTATTGGTTGGATGTTGTAATTGTGAGTCCGTCTACATGTAAACAATTAACTAAATAAATGAAATTTACTAAAATGAATAATTATATTAAGCCTCTTCCATTCGATATCTTTGCAATTAAAAACATATTGAAATAATAATTTTAAAATGTCCATTTTAATCACAATATCACATTAATTACATTGATATTTTCATCCAATGGGCTTTTTTATTGTAATATTTATTGATATTTGAATCCTTAAACATTACAATTGAATTTCTAAACCTACAAAAATTTCTTAATCTCCCACTTGATGTCATATCGTTTAACGGAATTTAATAATTAGTAATATTAGTATCAAAGGTTTGTATAAAAAACCAACAACCGTAGCTCATTCTTATTGATTTTACAAATTTTGATAGTTTAAAGGGAAATGTAAGGTAATATCAGGAACATTTCATGTGGAACCGTTAATACAGAACTTTGAACGAGAAATTAGTAAGCTGGAAACCGACTTAAGAGAAACAAGAGTGTTATTTATTCATGAATTCTCTCGGGATTGTCTCGTTCTCAACTGCTTGTGAGCTGTGTATCAGGGTACTGCCTCATTGACACAACACTTACAACGTTCTCAACTGCTTGTGAGCTGTGTATCAGGGTACTGCCTCATTGACACCTTGTGAGCTGTGTATCAGGGTACTGCCTCATTGACACAACACTTACAACGTTCTCAACTGCTTGTGAGCTGTGTATCAGGGTACTGCCTCATTGACACTACACTTACAACGTTCTCAACTGCTTGTGAGCTGTGTATCAGGGTACTGCCTCATTGACACTACACTTACAACGTTCTCAACTGCTTGTGAGCTGTGTATCAGGGTACTGCCTCATTGACACAACACTTACAACGTTCTCAACTGCTTGTGAGCTGTGTATCAGGGTACTGCCTCATTGACACTACACTTACAACGTTCTCAACTGCTTGTGAGCTGTGTATCAGGGTACTGCCTCATTGACACAACACTTACAACGTTCTCAACTGCTTGTGAGCTGTGTATCAGGGTACTGTCTCAGTAATATCCATAAATAGCCGAACAACAAATGGTTTAGTTTTAAAAGTTAAGTATTCATTCTTAATATTCATTTTATTATTCTCTTTAAAAATAACAGTTGGTTTGAATGGTGAGAGTCAAAAATAGTTTACCTCTATTTTTTCATGGAAAATTTAAAAGTATATATTTTTGACATTTAAAAGGCCGTAAGTTTTGAACCGTCTTTCACAGAAATTTGGACGGTGTCATATTATTTAGCACATTATGCACTAAACTATTAAACTTTAATAATAATCGTTGTTGCCATTTTTGAGAAATCAGGATATTTTACGTTTTTAGGGGTATTATTCTCTTAGGGGTATTACTATTATCTCGTTTTAGAGATATGTTTCGAATTACCCTTAAAAATCATATATGAAAAATATTAAAAAGCATCCAGACACATATGGACAAAGACATCACGTCGATGCTCACTTTTTTGGGTTCAAGGGACCCCAAAAATGATATATCCACTCTCAACTCAAATTCGAAAGTTTTGACGAAAACAATACTTTTTCCATAATATACTACGTTAAGGAGAGAAAGTAAAAATGTATAGGCCTAAATGTATTATTGTAATGATGTAATCGACATTATTTTATAATTTAACCCTTCTCACAGACGCCGGTGTAGCCAATAAGACCGCATTTGAGGACAACTGGACTGTGACTTCCTTTGTGCTCTTTGTCCTTCTAAGAGAGAGAAAGAGAATAGAGGGACGGTGGTGACTATTGAGCTGTGCCCTTCCTCTTTTACTCCATATTAATGTATTGGAGTAACCCTTAACGAGGTGGCCCTTATCTTGTTTAGTTAAACAAGATAAGACTTCAATTATTTTTACAGATGAAATTTCACCGCTTCATAAATAAGAATAAGTAGTTTGATAAGCTTAGGCTTTTTAATAGGTTATTGTTACACGATAATAACAATTATTGGGCCAAAAGTGTTGTATTGTAGCTTTGACTGGGACGGTGGCGACGTCCTGTAATCCAGCTACTTGGAGGTCACGAATTGTGGATAGTTGTGAGAGATGGTTGGTGGGTGTAGTGTTCTCTTGTGTGGATTAACGTCCGCACTATTGAATACTACGTTAATCCACAAAGACTATCCTCATAATTAGACCAATTCGTAATTCAGATGCCGTGGTTTGGATTCCACGTTAAACTGTAGGTCCATTAGTTGCCATCGGCTGTTGGGCTATTAATTAACAGTCCTGTCTAAGGAACATGTCAGCCTTAGTCAGTAACAAGACTACAAGATCGCGCCACAATCATCCTACACTCAATTACCATTCATACCTGGCTTAAAATACCTACAATGTAGTATGGTTGCTATTTCAATAATCTAATCTAATCTAACGTTTTGTATTGTCCATACTTAAAATCTGGATGTCGTCAGTTCAATCCTGACCATAATCATCAATTTTGTGATGGTTCGAATCGAGACCGAGTTGCCTTAGCCGTTTGACTTCTTATTTAATGATCCTAATAAATGAATCAGCTGATTTTAAATATAACTAATTATTTTATTACACTCACCAAAGAGGGATCTATAAATATGAATTTGATTTTTAGTTAACTTCGGCCCAGCCATCTTAACCTCTTACTTTTCTTCTAATTTAATTTGATAACTAATTTCTTCCAACCCTCCATAATACTCCATCTTTTACTGTATCAAAAACCCTCCCTAAATAAATTTTAAAAAGGTCATAAGGCTCTTTTTTTGGTAAAAGACCAATTTTCTGACATATTCTGCAGTAAAAGTTGCACTATGGTCTTATTAATTCTTATTTTAACGTTTTCTTACAGCAGTTCTCTTTTACGTTTATTAGACTCCAGTATGATATTTCTGCTGCTGTTAATCTGCTCTGAATATCTATCACCTCTCTAGTATTGTTTGTGATTGTTACTCTTAGATAATTAAAAGTTTTTTTTTACTAACGAATGAAAATTGACTGGAAACTGTTTTAAAATAATAAGATTAGGGTTAGTTGATCGCACCAATATATACGAGATCCATCAATTCGGGAAATTAATAGACGTTGCCTCGATCGATTAACATTCTCCATCAATCTCGTGTGATCTATCGCTGGCTCAACCGCCGTGCTCACCACTATTTGCATGATTAAAATATAAGTCGACTTACTTCGACTTTCTACGATGCACCATTTACTGTACCAAGATAGACAGTAATCAGATCATTTTTATTTTATTAGGAACTAGCTGATTCGTCGAACTTCATAACGCCTGACAGTAAATACATGTTAGAGTCTGCATTAGTGGTAGCCATCTTGAATTTTAGTCCCGTAAGAGCAATGTTAAATTCTGACGGAACATACCTTAACTTTGGCGTCTGTAGTGGCGTTAATTATCAAAGTATCAATGTAAAACTTTGGAAGTACGTTGATGAGATGTGGCTCTAGGGCATGACCTTTTAATATGTTTAAATATTTTTCTGGATACAAAAACAAAAGTCCAGGAATATTTTACACAATAAATCATTATTATTTTTTTATTGAGAGCGAAAATAAGAAGTTCTGTAAGGTGGTGCCCTGGAGGACTGTGATACCTTTAATTTGACAACTCTTCCGTTAATCTATGATAGTAGGTCAAGGAGATATAGGCGCCAGAATTTAACATTGCTCTTACGGGACTAAAATCCAAGATGGCTACCACTGATGCAGACTCTTAACTTTAAGATAGACATGTTCTGAAGTCGAATAGCATAACGGCTTCATTGTGAAAGGTTATATATTCTGGGTCGCGGCATAGTGTATAACAATACTGAAACGATAAGACATATTACTAAAATTTCCATAAAACAAATAAATCTGAGTGGATTAATTCAGAATTATCAAATCCAATCCAAATCCAAACCTAACACAACTGTAATACGGCTTTTATAGGAAAGATATACAACAGCTGATTATTATAATAAACGTAATAATATATAAACATTGTAATTATTTTTTATTTGGCCAACATATAAACACGTGACTTTTAATCACACCGAAAATAAACATAAAAATAAATAGTCCCCCAAAATCGTAAACTATTAACGTGGCGAATAAATCTGTTCATTTTGTATAGCACATATTTACTTCATAGTTTTACATTAATGAATGATTCAGATCGCATTGGATAGTAAAACATATTGCTAATGGAAAGTAAACCAATCAGCTGTAGCTAAGAAATCAAATTGTTTCATTGTAGATAATTTGTAAACAAACTTACTCTGCTTAAGGTTAACATTAGAAATTTAAAACGCCATAAAATGGAAACTTATGGGGTTTTCGAAAATATTTTTCACTAAAACCTTCCTGGACAAATATAGAGCAACTTCCTAAAATTTCATGGCGATCGGATGAGTAGTTTAGCAACGCATAAAGGACATAAACACATTCAATTTTATATATAGATAAAATAATGCACGTTTATCTTTGAGTTAGTAGGACAATGGTCGGCGACTGGAGAAAAAGCCATAAGATTAATCAATAGTTTGTGAGAGTCGAGCGTGGTCTAGGATGCCGTCTTAAAGCAGTAGGCTGAACAATACCCCTTCAATCATACATGATCTAGACTGAGCTTGCAAACTGTTATCTGATATATTAAGATTCATTTATAAACGTCCTATTAATCAAATAAAATGAAATAATTTATTTGCACATTAGATTTATATACACTATAATGTAACAAATGCTTTGTCGATATTTATATAGCTAAAACTAAACATATGACATCTTGAATAAGTGCTCTTTAACACACCTTAGATATTAAAAAATCTGAGACAGAGTAAAAAGCACTCAACAAGAAACCCTTTAAGTGTCTCTTAAACAGGGAAAGAGAGCTTTGAGATTTTATTTATATGGGCAATTTGTTAAAAATGTAATACCCCTGTAAAATGAACTGCTCTAAAAGGCTGCAGTTCTATGCCTAGGATAGCAAAGATTTTTCCCATTTCTCGTCTGGTGGTCATGGAAATGTCCAAGATGTAGGAATTGGTCCATATTTAAGGTCAGAATGAGTGGTGCCTGCTGAATGTACAGTGAATGTACGGAGACCTAGCTCCTAGGCTGTTAAATGTACAGTATTCTTCGTCATGATTCTAAGATGTTTATACAGTTGACATAAAAAATACAAATGTGAAACCCAGGTTTTGTGTTATCTAGTATCCCAGGTATTGCACTGAGGGAGAAATAGTTATAAAACAATTTTTGTATTTACTTCCCTGTGGGAAATAGGTTAGATCATGGATATGTCTAAAGGGAATAGTCTCAGTTAATCTAAACAGCTGTTCTTATTCTTTTATATTAAAAATTCAAAACAATAGCTCTGGTAGTTTCTATGGAAACCTGTTACATGTTTTCCATCTTAAAAATCACTAACACCCCCCCAAAGCTAAGACATATCCATGTCAAAATGTTATTCCTACAGGTGAAAGTGTAGTTGTCTTGAACTGCAGTTGGACTGAATTGCCTAAACCTAATTTTAAACATTTTGTATGTAAAGTTGTATAAGAGGAAGTGTAACCAGAACTTTATAATATACGTACATATCCATTAGCATCCGCACATATCCGTTGGCTGTTGAAATACGCCAGCATTGAATAACGGGGTCCGGGCCGTCAAAGCACCATTAATATCCCTGACTAATGGACAAACTGAGTTTCCAACAAACAATATCAGTTAAAAGGCCTCCGATAGATGGCAAAGAGGGATACATCGACGTGTTGTGTTGTAGCTGCTGTCTTTTACTTGATTACAACAAATCTTACCCATGAGAAACGAGTTTTAAATTTGTACTTAATACAAATAAATAGGTATTTGTTTACGATTATAATCCAAGAGCATTATACAGTAGATGTTTAACACATACTTATTCAAAAATAATCCTAGAAGACACACACGGTATGGATCATAAACAAAAAGATGACGTCAGTCTAATATAAACACATTTTTTTATTTACACAAAATCAAAAATCTCTTTAACCATAGCTTTCAATTGTGCAGACGATTTTTAAATTAATATCGGTCATGGCTGATTCGTGTATAAAGTAATTGAAAGTTTAATTTAGTCATAATCCTATGTTATGGGATGGATTATTTACATTAAATTCACTGACGTCACTTATTTTTGTTTATGCCCCATAATGTGTGTCTTCTAGTAACTTTGAGCAGTGTAGTTGTCTTATGACTACTGTAAAGCCTACTGTGATAGTGTTTTTGACTCGATTGGCAGGTGAGGATGACCAGGATACCAATTGAACCAACTTCAGAGGAATGATTGTATTTATATTTCTTATGAAACATGCAATCTGAATTAATATATATACATAAAACAATAAAGAGTAATATATACCTATAAAACAATGAATTAATGGAGGTCCCCTTCTACTTATTTATTACTATTAATATATCAATATAATTAAAATATATATGAAAACATTTCACGACATATAAAAAGTTCATCAAATGCAAATCAATGTTTAATAGATTCACATAAAACGAAATTGAATTAGAAATTTCAATAAGTTGTTTTGAATGGATTGATTACAGCCTTGAATGATTGGTCTACAACCTATTATAAAATGATGAAAAGCCAACCATTTATAAAGTTAGAAGATTTCTCTTTAAGGAGGGTGAGGTTGGTCTCGACGAACGTAGAGTGGTCCTCTACCGGTGGTGTCGGGATCCGCTCCTGCCGCTCGTCCTTGGCTTCTTCCCAGGTCCTCGATGCTGCAACGTATGGAAGTCAGGAAGTCGGATGATGGGTCTGGATCTAACGGGGAGCTACTCGGTCCACCCCCAATCCAGTCCTTTCCTCACTAAGGTTCCTTCCACACTGCCTGCCTCTTCGTTTTCCCACAAAACTTTTTTCTCCTCTCTCCAATTTTGAATAGTGACCAACCGTTAAAGTGTATGGTCTGCATTTTTGTTTTGTCGTGATTCGTGGCCTTGGTCGAACGTCCGGTCAGTATCCGGTCAGTCCCCCTTGCTGATCAAAACGCTGAGTGCGACTACCGGTTTCGGGTGTCCACCACGGATGTTTTACAATGGGGTTTTCATATGGCCTATACATATATTGTTTAACATTTGTATGTTCCTAAATATTAAATAAATACATATACATAAATATACACTTTATAGTACGAATATCTATTTTAATGAATAAAATAATACGTTCAGAAACAACACAATTCTGTTCTTTTTATAGTATAAGTTTGAATAATAGAACCAAAACCGATAAAAATAAGAGGATCGGTTAAATTGACCACGGCCTCTCATTGTTGCGGTAACCCCTCTCTAGGGGGCAGCACAATAGAGCCTTCATCATCGCGTTGTATTGGCTTGTAGGGAATCTCATACTCGATATCATCTCTGGAGCTAGTGAAGACGTCCTCTAATGCCAATATCGTGACATATATATATCACACCGAACCCGTTTGAAGTGCTAGAAAAACTATTACACAATTAATGAAAAATTCTTTTCCCTGTTTTTTTGTAAACGTTTAAATAATAACTTAAATTTAAGATAACTTACAGCTCTCAATGTCATATTTTTGCAGCTATTTTTACAGATGTAAATAAAAGATACGAAGTTTATGATTAGTTAATGATTAGAGAAGTTCGTAGCAGGGTTTGTTACATTGAAATAAAAAAATACCTATTTAACAGATATTAAAAACTGCAAGATAAGAAATCTTAAAACAATTAAATTTGAAATAAAATTATTAAGGAATAAAGCCAGAAAAATTCATCCTATAGGCATTGAAAGACCCGACGTTGTGGCATGAGTGTCATTTGCGCTGTTAACAAGGCTGACTCTATGCTTATCACAGCCGGTCCAAAGTATCACAGCTGATGTACGAAGTTGCTAGTGTTTCTTGTAATAGCCGGGCTGATGTACGAAGTTGCTAGTGTAGCTTGTCATAGCCGGGCTGATGTACGAAGTTGCTAGTGTAGCTTGTCATAGCCTGGCTGATGTACGAAGTTGCTAGTGTAGCTTGTCATAGCCGGGCTGATGTACGAAGTTGCTAGTGTAGCTTGTCATAGCCGGGCTGATGTACGAAGTTGCTAGTGTAGCTTGTCATAGCCTGGCTGATGTACGAAGTTGCTAGTGTAGCTTTTCATAGCCGGGCTGATGTACGAAGTTGCTAGTGTAGCTTGTCATAGCCGGGATGATGTACGAAGTTGCTAGTGTAGCTTGTCATAGCCTGGCTGATGCATGAAGTTGCTAGTGTAGCTTTTCATAGCCGGGCTGATGCACAAAGTTACTAGTTTTACTTGTCACAACCGAAATGAACTACCATGTTACTAGTGTTGCTTATCAGAACCGGTCCAGCCTGGCTGATGTACGATGTTTTTAGTGTTGTTCACGTGGCATGTGTCAGCATGCTTGTCACAGATGGCCTGGCCGGGCTGATATACGTTGTTGCTAATGTTGATTGTTACAGCCGGACTGAATTACTATGTTGCTAGTTACATGTCACAGCCGGTCTGGTCGGGCTACGTTGTTGCTAATGTTGTTCACGAGGCATTGTCACAGCCGGCTGATATACTAGTGTTACTTGTTACGGGCTGATGTGCATTGTTACTAGTGTTACTTGTCACAGCCAGGCTGATGTACGTTGTTGCTAGTGTTGTTCACGGGGCATCTGTCAGTATGCTTGTCACAGCCGGTCCAGCCGGGCTGATGTACTGGGTCGTTTGTCAATGTATCGGTCTGATCCGTTCAATATGTTACCACTGACGACCACAACTGCACAGGCTGTGTCTCTCTGTTTCTTGTCCAAGAATTATTTACTAAAGGTACCTTAAGTTATTAGATTGTGTTCATTCGTTTTAGTGATTATCAAATTCGTTTCGTGAAATAGCAGATAATGAAGAAAATAATTTTAGTTCGATGATGGAGAATAACTAGATGATGGTGTCCGTTCCTATCAGAAAGAACTATTTTTAATTTGTATTAATCAATTATATCAGAGTTTTGTGACTTTATAAATAGATTTAAAATGTAAAAAATATCAAGTCAGAAAGGAAAAAGTCAGATCTAAAATGTATAGGCTCCAGCTATGAAAAAATAATGAGACGAAATCACTTAAAGTGAATACTAGTGAGTGTAACTAAAGTTAAGTTTAAAAACTTTAATTTTGACGCGGATACGTCTTAGCTCTGGGTGGTATTGGAAATCCGTCAGACCAAAATTTAAAACAGTGCCATATCCATGATCTAAGCTATTTTCCAAAGGGAAGTAAATACAATATATTTCACATGTCAATCTAGGATAAAACTAGAATATTGTTGTAGAGCGAAATATTAGTTGGTAAAAATCATATAGTTGTACATATAAGTAGAAAATGTTCATTAAAAACTCTTAGATTTGGCTCTTTCTTGAAGGGCGACTAGGCTCAATACTGTATCTGATCTGGGTGAGAAAACACCTGGGGATGAAGCACGTCTATTACGTATTCATACCATCCCTCAGGGCGGTCGGGTGACGTACTCGACTTCTTGTGTATTGCACTATCTCATTCTTAATATTCATATGTGCTTGCCCACCTCATCATATAGTGTTCAACAACAATGGTGGAATATATTGTCTCAAAAATGAAATAATCTAAAAAATTATCGTGGAGAACTGAGAGACCACTTGGTTATCTCTTACAGTTACCTGAAATATTAAACATAAATGCAATAAAAAATTCAAATAAACTAAGCTGAATACGACAAAAAAGAAATCATAAAGCAAAAAATACATTCCTTTAAAACTAAAAAAGAAAAAAGTATTTTAGAAATTTACTTTGAAGATATTATCTATATTTCAATTTGGGTTAACCTTGAAACCTTTTGTGTGAATTTACTGCTTTCAGAACCAAAACAATGTCCCATTGATATTTGATTGTTTCCTATCATGGTAGCTACATCAGTTTTAAATATTTTTTTTTCTAAAAAAATTGTATTAAAATATATATTGATTTTGTTTTGTTATTGGGTACTTTACATCAAACATAAATAAAACATAGTGTAAATGATTTGTTGTAAAAGGTTCAGTCGTTTTTTTTGTTACAGATACATAAAAAACTGTTTTGCTATTTAAAATACATGCATCACATTAACGACCTACTTCCCTGTACATGGTATTTTCAGGCTTGACTTTTTTGTATTGTTCCGGAAGTAAACTTCTCTGGCGTTAGTTGATTCAGTTCATAAATTATAATTAATATTACTCCTTTATCCCTTCCATAGAACGACTATATTAATTTCCATTTCTAAAATAGCTAACCGTAGAACTATAAGAAAAATTCAAATGCTGTATTTATTTAAAAAATCTTAGAATATAGCTTTGTTGTTTATGTTTATCGAACCAATTCAGATAAAAGTGTATGGAAACTAAGATAAAATTACCTTGGCGAATTCCATATATTAAAATATACAAAATAAAACTATGTTTATATAATTGCTAGTAAACAAGTTAAAAAAGGCTGTCTAGACGAAGGTGAAACAAATTGTTAATAACATGCACACCTGTTGTGTAGCGAAGTAACTCCTTCTGAAATATACGAGACTTGCTGAATAACTGTGTCTGCCAGTGTTAATTAACTGCCAAGGAAAACGTGCCCTTTACAAGAAATACTTACATTACCTTTGAATAATTAGAGCAAATCTCATATAAAATATTTTACAAACTATATCTAGTTTCATTTTGGTCATTTAAAATTTTACCTCGAAATAAATATAATTAAAAAATTTCAAAAAAGCACACAACATTTTGGGCAGTAACTCTTTACTCTTTGCTTACTGTGCTATATTAGCTATATTATATAGCTATATTATACTTAGCTATATTATTTTTCATGTTTTATATAGTACATTAGATTATTGACATGGTGATTCTACCACAAGGTTTAAGCCAAGGATTTTAAGCCAAGTATGGATGAGGATTGAGTATAAGATGATTGTGATGCGATCTTTTAGTCTTGTTATACTGTACTAACTAAGGCTGACATGTTCCTTAGACAGGACTGTTAATTAATAGCCCAACAGCCGATGGCAACTAACGAACCTACAGTTTAACGTGGAATTCAAACCACGGCCTCTGAATAACGAAACGTGGAGTCCGAACCATGACATCTGAATTACGAATTTACCGTAGCATTCAATAGTGCGGTCGTCACATATTTTCCCCTTTCTACTACGAATAAGGGGAGACAGTAAAAAAACACACGATATAATTAGAAATCATTTTAAATACGTGAAAACATATTAGAATTACGCACTTGTTGATACCGTATGTGACAGAGTTATTTTTGCGGTGTGACGTAAGGAACGGAATGGGCGTGATGACGTCACTGCTGAACACTGAACAAGGATCAGGATTATTGCTCCTGTCTCAGCCCAGCTGAGATTAATGTTCTTCTACGTGCTTTATTGAACCCTCCCTGGTGGAAATAGAAAACTCCAGCTCTTTAAACCTTATAAAGTGTTAGTCTTCACGCAATTAATACGTGAATTCACACAATTAGTTCACTCTGAGTCTATTCTCACTGAAGATTTTACAACTATTTTATTTAATAAGTGAAGATGATTACAATTACGTTTAAAATTGTTTTTAGGACCTCAAAAGTCAATGAAATTTTTAATCCCTCACGAGGAGGTTACGAATTGTGGATAGTTATGAGCGATGGTCGGTGGATGTAGTGTTCTCTTGTGTGGATTAAAGTCTACAATTATTGAATACTATGTTAATCCAGAAATACAATCCTCATAACCATACCAGTTCGTAATTTGGAGGCAGTGGTTCCGATTCCATGTTAAACTGCAGGTCCCTTAGTTGCCATCGGCTGTTGGGATATTAATTAACAGTCCTGTCTAAGGAACATGTCAGCCTTAGTCAGTAACAAGACTACAAGATCACGCCACAATCATCCTACAGTCATATCTCATTTATACTTGGCTTAAAATACTTGGGTAGGTTGCCATTTCATAATCTAATCTAATTCAATCGATATAAATGAAAGTTATACAATATTTTATACAAGGAATTAAGAATGTATAGTTACCATAAACGACAAGTGTCGTTTATGGTTGTTCATGGTGTTGTTACTATGAAATGTTTTGGGATAATGAAATAATGAAAGTAACGTAAAATTTTATATACCGTACTTTTAGGGTACATGGTAATTTTTCAGGAAAGGTGGATTGTATGAATTTGTAAGAAACATATTTGTTATTATTTTTCTTGACCTGTTTTGGACGGTATCAATTATTAGGTTATTCTTACATTTTTTCATGTTTTAAAATAAATAATTTATATCGCTGAAGGTAGCGGCAAAGGACCAATTTATGTTACACACTATATCATTTTGTTAACTAATAGGAAAACTGATCACTGGCCATAATTTTTCAATACAGTGGTAAATTGATTTACAAAGCTGTTAAGGCGTTTTTAAATGGTTAATATTTTAACTAAAAAATATGTAATAGCTATTTAATTCATATAAAAATAAGTAAACACGCAACTACACAGGTAAAGTAACTGCAAGTATACATGTGGGCCTCTCTAACTACGAACTTAAAACTTTATTTAAAAATATAAAGACAGCCTATATGGGACGTTGCGAAATCAATTTGTGAATAACACGCTATAAAGTAGAAAATTAGATATCATATAGCTTCCACAGATTATCAGTATAGTTATTAAAATGTATTATAATTAATAATAGATTATCTAAATATATAAAACAAAGTCGTGTTAGTTACGCTCATTATAATTCGAGAACGGCTGAACCGATTTTAATGATCTTTTATTTTTCGGATTCGTCTCTGCTCCGGTCATGCTTTAGGCATATTTAGTTTCCATAAATTCAATTAGTTTCCATCTTATAGTGTTTTAAATTTCTAATGTTAACCTTATGGGAAATAAGTTTCTTTACAAATTATCTATAATCAAAACATTTGATTTCTAAAGCTACAGCTGTTGTTTTATTTCCATTATCAATATGCTTTACTATCCAATGCCATCTGAATCATTCATTAATGTAAAACTATGAAGGAAATTTGCACTGTACAAAATGAACAGATTTATTCACCACATTAATAGTTTACGGTTTTTGGGGTTATGTATTTATATTTTTTTATTTTTAGTCTGATTAAAAGTCACGTGTTTATAATAATTATGTCGGCCAAATAAAAAATAATTACGGTGTTTATACATATTACGTTTGTTATAATAAGCAGCTATTGTATACCTTTCCTATAAAAGCCGTATTACAGTTAGGTTTTGTTTGTTTTTAGGTTGGATTAGAAAAATTGTGAATCAATCCACTCAGATTTATTTGTTTTGTGGGAATGTTATTAATATGTCTTATTGTTTCAGTATTGGTATTAACTATGCCGCAACCCAGAATATCTAATTTTTCACAACGAAGTCGTAATGCTATTCGACTTCAGAGCATGGGCCAATCTGAAAGTTAACACGTATTTACTGTTAGACGTTACGAAGTTCGCCGGGTCAGCTAGTTAATAGTATTTCAGAATTATATTTTAAGATATGAAGGAAAAGATTTTAAAATCAACATTTTTCAACGTTACATCAAGCGAAACACTAATATTATTGTTAAGCGTTAGATGGACATGAAACGAATCTCTCGTTTAGCAAATCTCTCGTTTTGTTCCTTGGGAACAAAATTGGGAAAAACCTTACTCGCTTAAAAACTCATTACCGCACAAACATTTTAAACTATCTTTACTCTCCTGAAAACCGTTATGTAAATCATCAACTTATTAATATTTCGATGCTTAGCTTTCTTCGGTAAAGTTAGCTTGTTTTTGTATAATTGTTTAACCCTTTTTCAAGCAAAGTCAAATAAAATTATTATGAAGTTTTTTAAATAGCTTGTACACTGATAATAATTATTTTAAGATTGGCTCTGAATAAAATGTAAAGATACCATTTTCCGTCAAATTAAAGTTTTTAATATATCCTCACTAAAATACGATATCTTATTTGTTCGGTTTTAATTCAAGCGTTAAGCTTGAAATTATGTTTTTTACATCAATATTGCCTGATATATTTAGAGACATATTCGATGCAAGGAAAATTTACATAATTTAGCATAAATGTGAAAGAGAAAATACGAATGTAAGGAAAATTTGTAATAAGAAACCATGCCAATAAATCAACACACTTGTTTTACATTTTGAGGAGCTTGAAACTCTCTTATTGCAACTGTTTCATCAGGATCAAATTTTATTTCATTTTATTTATTTTCTGACCAAAATATTGACTGTTGGGTTGTTTTTTTATTAACCTACTACCTACTATGAATTGCCTCTTTTAAGTACAATATCTTCGTATTAGGTGTTTGAGTAAACAATTAGATCATCGAAAAAGTTAATTACAAATTTGAACTTATTGTCATGAAAAATTTTATTTAAATAGGATATAAATAATAGACCTGATACACAATGTAACCCATAAGAGATTCAATTAAATTCATACTGAACAAATGGAGTACAAAATACAGTGATACGATACTCTCCTCACTTAATTTTATTAGGTGAAAGCTATTAAATAGGACAGAAGCTGTAAAATACTCTGTGCCTTGCAGACAGTGGTAACGTTCCTGGAGTTCACCTATAGGGTGATTTACTCTATCAATGTTTGCATTTAATTTAGAAGAGCTTGAGTGCCTATGAGTCTCGGATTGAGACGGTCATGCCCGCGCGAGGAATTCTGGCGTCACGATCCGAGAATCTTAGAAAATCATAGATTAGATTATTTGAAATGGCGACCATACCACAAGGTAGGTATTTTAAGCCAAGTATGAATGAGGATTAGATGTAAGATGATTGTGGCGCGAACTTGTAGTCTTGTTACTAAGACTAAGGCTGACATGTTCCTTAGACAGGACTCTTAATTAATAGCCCAACAGCAACTAAGGGACCTACAGTTTGACGTGGAATCCGAACCACGGCCTCTGAATTACAAATTGGTCTAATTATGAGGATAGGCTTTGCGGATTAACGCAGTATTCAATAGTGTGGACGTTAATCCACACAACAGAACACCACACCCACCGACCATCGCTCAAAACTATCCACAATTCGTGACCTCCAAGTAGCTGGATTACAGGATGACGCCGCCAACCCAGTCTAGTTTATAGTATGTAGGTAACTGGCTTAAATTACACCAAAAGCTTCAGAAAGAAGTAGGCTTTCCATGCAATGTTGTTTCAAGGCCTGGGGATTCCTTGACATACCAAGTGTCTTGCTATAGCTCATCTGACGCGACGTCTTACAGCTTCGATAACAACGCGACACATACTTGATATAATTAGCAAAGCTATGACGACCGCACTCCAGTACGGGCCGTGTAATTTATGGCTGATAGCTATAAGTCAACTGGATCAAGTAGACACGATTGTGTCAACATGGCGTTATAGGGGAAGCTAGATGCGGGTGCAATGTACCGGGCGTCACTGCGTGTAACTCATTACGTGACTTATGGCACTATCCAATATAAACATGTTTAAGCTTAAGTATTATTTTAACGTCAACATTTATTTAAATTATGAGCCTAAGGTTATACAGGTTATACAGTAATGAAACATTTACAGAAAATGTATATTTGTTCATACACAAAGCAAACTTTTCAAATTTATTTAAAGAGTAACAAGAAACCTAAATGAATTTTTACTAAATTTTTACTTGACAAAACACACTTCTATTTATGTTTAAACTGTTTGCTTTCACAGACAACACATTGCTGTAACCTTTAAGTTACACTTAAACACACTTTACTGTATACATACCTTTGCACACCTCTGTCTCTATCTTTACTGTTTTACATCCAACAGTTTATTTGTACCATCGATAATTATTTTGCTGATAAATTTATTATTAATTGATTCATAGAGGGTAGATTAGATTAGATTTTTTAAATGGCGACCACACCACAAGGTAGGTATTTTAAGCCAAGTATGAATGAGGATTGAGCGTAGGATGATGATTGTGGCGCGATCTTGTAGTCTTGTTACTGACTAAGGCTGACATGTTCCTTAGACAGGACTGTTAATTAATAGCCCAACAGCCGATGACAACTAAGGGACCTACAGTTTAACGTGGAATCTGAACCACAGCCTCTGAATTACGAATTGGTCTAATCATGAGGAATGGTGTTTGCGGATGAACGTAGTATTCAATAGTGCGGACGTTAATCCGCACAAGAGAACACCACATAGTCAAGCAGAAATATATGCCATTTCGTGCGACGAGATCATTTTTTTATTTTATTTATCTAAAACACATTTGTTAATATAAATAAATGGTTTTTATATCCTCCGTAAAAATACTTTGAAGTTTAGGGAGACGTAAAATTCATGTGGCTTCAAAGAATATTTCAATAAAAGTATATAGCACATGCTTTGGAAAAAAATTATTTACTTTAAATATTTTTTACGTTTTAAGTAGAAAATCGTTTTTGAGAAATAAAATTGGTCATGTACTGTGAAGTACATGACCAAAAAATAAAAAATTCAATTATCTCATACACAAGCAATTTTATGCAACCTTTCTTAAAACTCTACAAAATGGGTTTCTATTCAACTACCTGACTAGTTACAGTAGGTAAAATATATTATATAATATAAAATATATTATTATTAGATTAAAAATAACATTCATCATGAGTTGCTACACATACTTGATGAAATCCCATCAATACGCACTTTGACGAGCTAAATTTGCGCGTCTTCCTCAGAGGCGCTGAACAAGAGGCGGATTAGTTTTCTTTCAGGAAGGAAACGCTGCACTCCACAAAAAGTGTTTGCGTGCAGTTTTTTAACGTGTTTCAAAGAAAGTCTATCATAACACCAGGTAAAGATTTTCTTTATATGAAAAGGGACAAGATTAAAGTTTTTCATTATGTAAAAAATTAGTCAGATTTCGTTTCTTAAAGTTTTGAATATGGTTCCAATTTAATGTTGGCGCAAAATAAACTACAAATAAATTTATGAGTGTGATAATTTGTAAATTTCATCACGCATTAGTCAAATTCACTTTATAAGACGTTTTCAGACCTGAAATATAACTCAGCCTTCATAATCGCATATTTAGTATAAACGAAAGGCTATGTTTACTGTACACATACGTTGAGAGATGTGTGGCTCAAGATAAATTATTACTAAAATTACTCGTTTGTAAAGTTATAACATTTTGTTTGAAATGTCAGAAACAATTTATTTTGATACAAATTCTCTTATGATGTGATGTTATTCTGGTGGGTGACAAATAAATGAAAATTATATTCAAAATTCTGATTACAATTCCAGTGTCGCTGTCATAAACAATCCGAGCTTTCAACTTATTTTCCTATTTCAAATAGGCTTTGCGGTTATGTTAGGTTGGGTTAGGTTTTATTAAAGTGTTAACTTCAATTCTGATGTCAATAGTCAAATGAACGAGTGAGTTTAATCGAACGGGAGATGGTTTTAATTAAAAGTTTATAAATTTACTTTTACGTTAATTTCATAGAAATTAATTATTTGAAGCCGCGGTCATTTGGTAATGCAAATTGTTTCTAAGCAATATTTGGTGATTTATAAAATGAAATTATCTCAGAAGATTGTTTAATAATATTTGTTGAAATTGTTTGTATTTACTTTCATACGTATTTAAATCAGAATATCTAAAAATATCTGTTTCAGAAAAAAACTACAGATAAGACATTTTTAGATGTTTCAAACTAGTCCTAAACACGAGCTGGTAGCCAGACTCAGCGTTCAAAAGTAAGAAACCACTTATTTAAAAAAAATATTAAACTAAAATCGAAAGTAAATATGAAAAAAATATTTCTTAACTAAATTATTTAATACTAATTTGAAATTAGATAAATTAGATTAAATTTTAAAATTTGTATTCGTTTTTATCTTAATTAAGTTAAAAATTAAATATTGAATAATTTTGAAATAGGTATATAATCAATGACCAATGTAAACAAAGTAATATTTAGTTTAATTTGACATCTGATTATTTTTATGATATACTACTTTGATAAATCATTCGTTTTGCAAAACTTTGAAAATTTTCTCTAAAACTTGTGCATATGCGAGACTAAAATTTGAAACAGTGACGTAATTTAGTCAGTGACGTCATATATTTACTGAAGTCATATCGTTAGAAAGACAGCTGTTTAGAAGAAATGAAAATATTCGCTTTAGACATATCCATGATCTAACCTATTTCCAACAGGGAAGTATACAATAAAAATACAAACATTTTTAATAGGGTGTGGGTCAGATTGAAGTATACAATAACCTTCTCCAAATATATAGCAGAATAATGAAAATTAGTTTCATAATTGTTACCGCTCTTGATTCTACAGCCAAGCGTTACAAAAAACTTGTTTATCGTCACAGAAACTGGGATGGTAGCGTCATCCTGTAATCCAGCTACTTGGAGGTCACGAATTGTGGATAGTTATGAGCGATGGTCGGTGGGCGTGGTGTTCTCTTGTGTGTTTAGATTTTTTTATATCTCGGTAACTGTTGGAGATAGAGAAAGACTTTAGGGAACTAAAATGTGTAGTTTTTTTAAGCTGATTCTAATGGTGAAATATAAAATCTAAAAATATTTTAAAACGATAAAACATAATAATAACATTTTTACAAAACAAATAAATGTGAGAGGATTGGTTCACAATTTTTCTAATCCAACCTAAAAACAAACAAAACCTAACTGTAATATGGCTTCTATAGGAAAGATATACAACAGCTGATTACTATAAAAACGTAATATGTATAAAACTGTAATTATTTTAATTTGGCCGACATAGTTCAAATTATAAACGTGAGTTTTAATCAGACAGAAAATAAAAATATAAATACATAATCCCCAAAAATCGTAAACTATTAACGTGGTGAATAAATCTGTTCATTTTGTACTGTATACATTTACTTTATAGTTTTACAATAATTAATGATTCAGATGGCATTGCTAATGATAGCATATTGCTAATGGAAAGTAAAACAACAGCTGTAGCTTAATAAATCAAATGTTTTTATTTTAGAACATTTGTAAACAAACTTATTGCCCATAAGGTTAACATTAAAAAATTTAAAACGTTATAAAATGGAAACGAATTGAATTTATGGAAACTAAATCTGCCTAAAGTATGACCAGAGCAGAAACCAATCCGAAAAATTAAAGTTCATTAAAATTGATCCAGCTGTTCTCGAGTTATAATGAGCGTAGCTACAAGGCTTTGTTTTATATATTTAGATTAGTAGGACGAAAGCTTGTTTTATGCGACACATGCCTTGATTCATTTTAAGATGCTTTTGAACGGTTTTTAAATGTACATTTAGATAGTTTACGTTAATTTTTTTGGAATTTCTATGGTTGAATTACCTTTAAAAATGAGTAGATGGAGCAGAAAGTAGTGGAGATATTTAAATGCGACGGTAACGAGGCCGGCCGCAGAGAGGCTGTATTATGTATTCATGAGATCTTCTGGGATGTTCTTACGTTCAACCCGATGACATCTCTCTACAAATTTTCTTTCTGAAGTAAGTAAAAATATACCAACTTCCATCAACATCTGTCCATAAATAAATGAGTTTGGCTATAATCCATATGATTAGCATGGGAAAAGAGTACGCAGGTTTGCTGCCATGATAAACACATAAACTGTGATTGTTTAGCATAAACGTATGGGTCCCAACCACATAAAGCTAAATATAAAGTTTTATCCAAAAATATTGGTTAATAAGTAAAAAATTAATTTTTCCTTAACCTCCATAAGATTAACATTGGAGCCTCAAAATACAACGTACTGTGTTTAGATTTTTTTATATCTCGGTAACTGTTGGAGATAGAGAAATACTTTAGGGAACTAAAATGTGTAGTTTTTTAAGCTGATTCTAATGGTGAAAGATAAAATCTAAAAATCTTTTTAAACGATAAAACATATTAATAACATTCTCACAAAAGAAGTCTGTCTGATTAAAAGTCACGTTTATAATTTGAACTATGTCGGCCAAATTAAAATAATTACAGTTTTATACATATTACGTTTTTTTTATAGTAATCAGCTGTTGTATACCTTTCCTATAAAAGCCGTATTACAGTTAGGTTTTGTTTGTTTTTAGGTTGGATTAAAAAAATTGTGAACCAATCCTCTCACATTTATTTGTTTTGTAAAAATGTTATTATTATGTTTTATTGTTTTAAAAGATTTTTAGATTTTATATTTAACCATTAGAATCAGCTTTAAAAACTACACATTTTAGTTCCCTAAAGTCTTTCTCTATCTCCAACAGTTACCGAGATATAAAAAAATCTAAACACACAAGAGAACACCACGCCCACCGACCATCGCTCATAACTATTCACAATTCGTGACCTCCAAGTAGCTGGATTACAGGATGACGCTACCATCCCAGTTTCTGTGACGATAAACAAGTTTTTTGTAACGCTTGGCTGTAGAAACAAGAGCGGTAACAATTATGAAACTAATTTTCATTATTCTGCTATATATTTGGAGAAGCTTTATTGATGTATTATTTGTATTTTTATTGTATACTTCCCTGTTGGAAATAGGTCACTAAATATATGATTTCACTGACTAAATGACGTCACTGTTTCAAATTTTGGTTTTGCGATTTGCAAAGATTTCAGATAACATTTTCAAAGTTTTAAAAAACGAATGATCTATTATAGTATTATATCTTCAAAAATAATTAGATGTCAAATTAAACTAAGTGTATTAGTTTGTTTACATTGGTCATTTCTAAATTATTTAATATTTAATTTTTACCTTAATTAAGATAAAAAAACCGTTTTATCGTTTCAGTATTGTTATTAACTATGCTGCGACCCAGAATATCTAATTTTTCACAACGAAGTCGTATTGCTATTCGATTTAAGAACATGGCCAATCTGAAAGTTAACACGTATTTTTACTGTTAGGCGTTACGAAGTTCGCAGGGTCAGCTAGTTTGAAATAAGAAAGCAATGTCGTATACTACAGAAACTGTTTTAAAGGCTAATTTTTTATCCGATAATCTTATAAAACATGTCTTTTTGGAGATCTAAAAATGTTTAAGAGTGTACAAAAACCAGATTTGTTTTCTTAAACTCAGGAAGCTTTTATAGGAAATTCACATATGCGTAACGAATAAGCGACACTAGCGCCGACCTAGCGGATTTCAGTTGTATCCAACACAGCTCGCACCCACCGCCCTAAGTGTAGTCCTCCCAGTCACATCAACGCGCAAGTAGTTCTCAACACCACCGTCATAGTCGTTGGCCCAGGACAAAACTGGCTCCAACCTTCTCTGAAGTGTATACACACAGCTGGATACTTGTTGAAGCCTAATCCATCAAATAGTTTTAAACCCTGTACAGTATCAATGAAAGGGCCCTCGTAAAAAACGGAAAAGGTTTTCCTCAAGGAGGGTGTTGTAGGAAAGACTAAAATCCATCAGCTGACTGATTGCTTAGCGCATAATATTGGTTAGTTTCATATAGGTTTGGAGTGTTCCACCCCTGTGATTGGTCGGTTACTTTGCCGCACTAGGGTGGATATGAGATCTTATCCACCCTAGTGCGGATATGAACTACTTATACCTTCTGCCAACAGTGCAAAATGTGGCTGTTTTCGTGCGTTTGTACGTCACTGATCACAAACTACTGTATGTCTGGTGGGAGGTTTGAAAGGACCCATACCTTTCTATTTTTCTCGTCACCTTTGTTTTCCTTGTTGAACTGATTAGATTTAAAGCCGTTGTATTCAATGGCTACGCATCTATTGTAAGACATGGTAATGAATGTGATGGCTGGTTGTAAGGTATTGTATGTACCAACTTTTCGATGGAAGGAAAACTATCGGTAGACAGTTCGATAGGTCGCCACGGGCGCCTTAAATGATTCAGTCCGCCTGATTTGATACAACAGCCAAGTTGGCTTTCACTAATTGATGCGCCCTCAGGCTCGCGGTGAGGCGTTGTTGTCGACAGAGGCATTGTACGCTTCTACCTACTTTGTGGAGGTTCATAGAAAATGCTCTATTGCGTTATCGAAATACACCGACGTCAAATGAAAAATAATGTTGACCTATTAAATGTTTACATGTATTGCTTATTTGATATGTTTGCATAAAAAAGTTGCAACTCATAGAGAAACAATTAAGCTATTTAAAATAATAATATTGAATACTGGGCGTCCTAATCATTGTATTTTTGACATATTTTTTCTATGTTTATGGTAAATAAATACCCCCGTCGCAGCAGACCTGCGTACTCAGCGAATTTCCAAATCAATAATATAATAATAATAATATACGACAAGTCAAGTGGTCAAAATCTGTCGATGAACATGAGAATTATTTACCTATTCTCCCTAAGATTAACATGGGAAAGAGTGTGCAGGTTTGCTGCTGCGAGGAACACTGAGAGTAGGCATTTATACCTTCAGAAACATTTATTTTTAACATTTATACCAACTTTCATCAACATTTGTCCATAAATAAAGGAGTTTGCCTATTCTCCATATGATTAACATGGGAAAAGAGTATGCAGGTTTGCTGCCATGATAAACACATAAACTATGATTTTTAAGCATAAATGGATGAACCTCAACCACATAAAGCTAAATATAAATTTTTATCCAAAAATATTGGTTAATAAGTGAAATATTAATTTTTCCTTATCCTCCATAAGATTAACATTGGAGCCTCAAAATACAACGTACTGTGTTTAGATTTTTTTATATCTCGGTAACCGTTTGAGATAGAGAAAAACTTTAAGGAACTTAATTGTGTAGTTTTTTAAGCTGATTTTAATGGTGAAAGATTAAATCTAAAAAATTTTTAAATTGCATATGAAAAATGCAAAAAACCCCATTTTGGGGTACAAAACCCCCCCAAACTACCCGTTCCCATTGACCGATATGTCTGGTTTACGAACTCGTCCGAGCATTTGTAGAAATACACGTCTCTACCAAATTTGGTCTCGATCGGACCATTTCTACGAGAGTTATCGTGTTCACAGACACACACACACACACACACACACACACACACACACACACACACACATATATATATATATATATATATATATATATATATATAAATTTTAACGACTATTGTTTTTGGTCTCTAGGCACCTAAAGAAGAAAAAATAACATGGTCCCGGGCTTAAGTCTCACCATGAGACCTACGGTAATAGCTTCTTCCCTATGGGAAATTCGCTAAAAAACAACGTTATAATGGCCATAATCCTTAAATATTACAATCAAGTTTTATATTTCAAGGACATTTCACTATTAAAATTATACTATTGCATTGTTAAACTTAATTTTTTTATCAGCAAAATATGCTATTTTTTCTTACAGGAAAATTCTGGTTTATTGGAAAAAAGTATTAAATAATACTTTTAAATAGTTGAAATACTAGATTTGGTAATTTGTAATCCTATATTTAATCTATAAAAATAAAATTAGAGTTTTGTCTGTACATTGCTCAGAATTAGTCACTTTTAGTTATTCTTACTTTTCGTGCATTAGAGAAGCCGAAACCGGTCTAATCTCAATTTTTGTCTGTTTGTCTATAACGCTCCAGGAGGCATTTTACGCCGTCTTCTCCGAAAAAATGGGAGAACTGATTACAATGAAACTTATTTCATGTATTCACTTTATTCCAGAGAAGGTTTATAAATGCTTGAAATCGCCCTCCGCCCCTTGAAAAAAATAACGAGCATTTAAAACCCCACTTTAACGCAATATTACTCGCATTTTGATCCAGCTTTCAATGAATAACCTACTGCTAATAATCAGCTGTCTTTATAGCTTAAACATTTAATAGAAATAAAAAAAACAGCTGTCAAATCAACATTTGGTTTATATTGGTCATTGATCTTAAACCCATTTCGAAATCATACTACATTAAAAAGTTTTTTAACGTATAACTAATTATAATAGTGGTATAAATGTTCTAATCTATTTAATTGTAAAGTTACGCTAAATAATAAAGCGGGGTATTGATTTATTTTCTTTGTATTGATTTGTTTAGGATTTCAGGTTTACATTTTAGTATGATAATCTTTCTTCTTTAAACTGAATCCTACAGCCCGTACAAAGGACGGGCTTACTGCTAGTTTAAAACTAAATACATCGAATCAGTATCGTTCAATTTAAATATAGTTTTATGTTTTAGTCCTAGACTTTAAAAAATTACTACCGCATCATTCAATATAAACACTAACCATTTTCTAAAGAGCACCCTGTACCGGTATAAGTTTAGAATATCGTTTAACGGTTTTTTCTTCGAGGAGGGTACCCTTTATACCCTTAAAAAAGACTTAAACTTAACGTTAATGTAGGTTTGAAATTATTTAATGGGATGCATTTTAAAACCTGCACCAAAGGAATTAGGAAGGAGCGGAATTAGAAGGACCAACACTCGAGATCAGCTGGAGGGTTCTAATGGGACTCCTTTCAAAACCGCCCATTACTCCAGTCATTCTGGCTAAAATATTCACCTCAACCTTTAGCTGTTCCTTTAACGACAGTGAAAATCTTCACTCTCATTTAAATTTGGCTTATTTATTATTGTATCTATTTTATACAGATACGTATCATTACGGATTGTATGATATAGTCGCCGTAAGTTACAATTGGCAAAATTTCAAACTGACTGACACCTGTATCTTCAAGCTGATCTTCAAGCTAACCGACACCGGTTTTACCTTCAAGCCGTATAACACCTGTATGATCTTAAGAAATCTGTATGACCTCCAATCTGATCGAAATCTGTATGATTTTCAAGCTGACTAATACTTGTATGATCTTAAGCTGAACGCTATCTGTATGACTTTCCAACTGATCGACACCTACAGTACATGACCTTCATGCCGAATGACACTTGTGAGATCTTATTCTAACCACCATCTGTATGACCTTCAAGCTGACTAACACCTGTATGATCTTCAACTGACCGACACTTGTATGACCTTCAAACTGATCGACCTGTATAACCTTCAAGAATACCAATACATGTATGACCTTTAAGCGGGCAGATACCTGCAGAACCATCAAGATGACAATTGTTTGACCATCAAGCTGATCGAGAACTTTTTGACCATCAAGCTGATCGACAACTGTTTGACCACCAAGCTGATCGAGAACTGTTGTCGATCAGCTGTTGTCGATCAAGCTGATTGACAACAGTTCGACCGTCAAGCTGATCCACAACTGTTTGACAATCAAGCTGATCGACAACCAAGCTGATTGACAACAGTTCGACCGTCAAGCTGATCCACAACTGTTTGACAATCAAGCTGATCGACAACAGTTCGACCATCAAGCTGATCCACAACTGTTCGACCGTCAAGCTGATCCACAACTGTTTGGCAATCAAGCTGATCGACAACAGTTCGACCATCAAGCTGATCCACAACTGTTCGACCGTCAAGCTGATCCACAACTGTTTGGCAATCAAGCTGATCGACAACAGTTCGACCATCAAGCTGATCCACAACTGTTCGACCGTCAAGCTGATCCACAACTGTTTGGCAATCAAGCTGATCGACAACAGTTCGACCATCAAGCTGATCCACAACTGTTCGACCGTCAAGCTGATCCACAACTGTTTGGCAATCAAGCTGATCGACAACAGTTCGACCATCAAGCTGATCCACAACTGTTCGACCGTCAAGCTGATCCACAACTGTTTGGCAATCAAGCTGATCGACAACAGTTCGACCATCAAGCTGATCCACAACTGTTCGACCGTCAAGCTGATCCACAACTGTTTGGCAATCAAGCTGATCGACAACAGTTCGACCATCAAGCTGATCCACAACTGTTCGACCGTCAAGCTGATCCACAACTGTTTGGCAATCAAGCTGATCGACAACAGTTCGACCATCAAGCTGATCCACAACTGTTCGACCGTCAAGCTGATCCACAACTGTTCGACCATCAAGCTGATCCACAACTGTTCGACCGTCAAGCTGATCCACAACTGTTCGACCGTCAAGCTGATCTAAAACTGTTTGACCATCAAGCTGATCGACAACTGTTTGACAATCGAAGTGATCGACAATTGTTCGACCATCAAGCTGATCGACAACTGTTAGACCATCAAGCTGATCCACAACTGTTTGGAACCAATACTGATCACAATCGACCATCAAGCTGGTCGAGAACTGTTCTACTATTAATCTGATCTAGAACTGTTCTACTATCATGCTGATCGACCTTTGACTGTTTGACCTTCATATTGCACATATTGGAAAGTTATCAAGAAAGATTTTCGTTAAGCTGAGGAATTTTAAAATTTTTTGGTTAAGTCCCAAGTTAAACGATATCGTTAATATATTAAAATATATATAATGAGACCTAGATCTGGAAATTATTGTTTATTTAACTATTAATTTTGCCAAAGATATTGGAATTGAAACAAAACGATAGCTATAAACTTGTACTGTCTTTGATCTCAGTTTACAAGGGTCTACAACACTGCTCAAAAAGATAAATTCAATAAATGTAATCTTAATTCCAATAACATGAAAGTTTGAATACAAGAGGTTTCGTTAAGTGATTGAAGTAGAAAAGCAATGTTTTGACAGTTAAAGAGCAGCTAGCCATGTCTAGTGAGTGCACCCAACAAGGTGAGTGTCAATCATGAGCTCAAACATCTACCGGTGGTCTGGAGCAGTACAAATCTCAAAACATTCTTCTGCTATTATTGTGTTTGAGATCAAGATACATATGATCGGCACATTACGGAAACAATTCTTCGAAATTATTATTCCGATTATAGAATTAGAACCAAACAACGCTTAAAAAACAGATACAGAAATCAATATATGGACAAAATAACCAATCTATAAAATATTAACCATCAACCATTTTTAAACATAATAATAACAACACTAAAACGTGTTTTACAATAGTTAATGATAATGTAATATGTAAGGCAGGTGAGTAAAAATTCAGTGGAATATATTTTGAATATATTTTTTTCAATTTTAATTTATAATTGCCGATTTTAAACTGTAATACACTATCTTATTATGTATAAAATAAACCCAATAAAACAGAAAAGCCATTTCGTGGATAATGAGGTGGAATAAGTGAGTTTTCCAAACATTGCCTTATCTCTTTTGTTGTATTTTTATAATGTTGTATTAGCTTATAAAATAATGACGAATACTAAATATAAAAATCTATATTAACCATTTAAAGCTTGATTGTAATCACTGTGACATGATTGAAGATTAGTTTAAAAGTATTTTTTAATCATTCAGTACTGGATATTAGTATTGTATTTAAAATAAACTTTTAAAATAAGTTAATGGTAACTATGTAGAAAATGTTTTATCATTTTAAATGATGTTATAATATAATTTTAATGTCAATTTTATTTAAGTAATAAATCATGACACTGACAATGGCACAAATAGGGATGTTTTAGATTAAACTTCCTATCAAATAAAGCAAATAAACTATTTTAACCGAAATGCTTGGGTTAGGTTTAATAAAAAATATAGTATAGACATTAAATAAACCGTAATTTGTCGTATAAGCCAATAAATCGTAAAAACCGATGAAAAGATAAATCGTAATTTACGAGACACATTTCATTTCAAAAAGAAACGTTTGGCTTTTTGTCTAGAAGTTTCTTATCGCCTAAGCTGTACGCTGACATTTAGTCTAACCAACAATGACGTCACGCTGTCTCACTTATCCACTACACCGATTTGCTTGTCTGTCATGTCAGTTTCGTAAATCTTTTAAACTGTGCGTGTTTCGACACTGTAATCATAATGTGATCATATTTCTCAGAGTTTTGAAAGTTCATAATAGCGTTGGTTATTTATTATTAAATTAACAATTAGTTGGACTTTTCCAACGCTTCTTGTGTTTAAAATCTACACAACGTTTCGAGAGTTGGATAAACTACTCCCGTTTTCAAGTGCCTTACATATACAGACATTTACATTTATACAAACAAAAGGTTATTTCTACATAAAAATCACAACGAAAATATAACTATAGAATTAAATAGTAAACAAAACACTCTACTTATCCTATTTTGTACATTCGAAAAATTGCAAACCAACGACACTAACACTCCGCCTCCGAGCTAGCTGACGGAGATAGCTTAATTAGGACAAGTAAGCACTACAACGACTGACCACACAAATAACTATATGTAGAACAACTGTTGTAAATGTAAATTCGTTACAACTTCGGGAGTAGTTTTCAACTAAACGTTTGTATTTTTAAAACAAACAAATATTTTTTTTAATCATTTCTATTATTTCTTATATTTTATGAGTTTTTTAACGGGGACAAGGTTAAAGAGGTAACTAAGTACCACTACTATATATGTAGAAACCCTGGGATAATCTAGTCACGTGAAAAAATTTATCCAACTCTCGAAACGTTGTGTAGATTTTAAACACAAGACGCGTTGGAAAAGTCCAACTAATTGTTAATTTAATAACCATATTTCTCCTGTTCTCATATTTTATACGGAGTATACTTTAACTTAGGTTCGTGGAGTTGTTGAGTACGGGTACGGTTCACTTACCAAAGTGGTACTTAATAACCCTGGGATAATCTAGTCACGTGAAAAAAGTTGAGTCTACGATTTCAGTGGCACATATTGGTAGAGAAATGTGACAATATCGTGGGAAGGGATCAACTAACTGTACATTGTTTATTAGAACACTTCTGTTCCATACTTGCACTGTGACTGTAACTGACTGTTCGTTGAGTCGGGTACATTTCACTCTCTTAAAGTTTTTGAAAATCACACTGTTGTAATTCCTGAACCTGTTGTAGTTGATTTGGCAGTTTATTTTGCAAAACATTCCAAACAGTCGACTTAGGAAAGACGAGTTAACAGCTAGCATTTCTTACCGCCTGTTGAGACCTTCGTTCGTAGCAATTCCTGTCACTATTTATTGTATCGAGGGAGACACTTGGTCGACTAGGGTTTTACGTTTCAGTAGGCTTCATTTGTTTTTGAACTCCCGATACCATTGCAAAATACTCTGATTAGTTGGAGAAAGTCTTCCATCTGAGGAACTCACGATAGAAGAAAGACACAGAAAGTTTTTTCTTCAATTTAAAGAATTTTGAAAACACCATAAGAAAGTAAACAAAGAACGTGACAACGTAAAATGAACATATAAAACTTAGAAAAATTCTCTTTAATCACATGTGAGCCATAGTGTCGTGTGACAATAATTAAGGGAGATATATGTTTTACTTTCTCCCCTTATACATAGTATATGGAGAAAGTATTGTTTTTGTCAAAATTTTCGAATTTGAGTTGAGGGTAGATATATCCGTTTTGAGATCCCCTGAATCCAAAAAAGTGGGTTTTGACGTGATGTCTGTCCGTCCGTGTGTCTGTCTGTGTGTGTGTGTGTCTGGATGTGTACAGTGCCACAGACTACCCCGTTGGTCCGATTTAGATGAAATTTGGCAAGTATATAAAATAGTCACCGTATCTCCAGGCGTTTTTTTCATTTTTTTGAATTTTTGATTTTTAAGGGTAGTTCACCCCTAAAACCCCTTAAAAACGTGAAAAATCCAAATTTCTCAAAAACGGCTCTAACGATTTTGATTAAAATTTGATAGTTTATAGTGCACAGAGTACTAAATAATTTGACACCACCCGCATGTCTGTAAAAATGACGGTTCAAAAGTTATGGGCTTTTAAATGTCAAAAAATCAAATTTTTAAATTTTCAGCGAAAACAATAAAAGTAAAGTATAACTTGACTGATACCATTGAAACCAGCTTAAAAAACTAAACAAATTAGTATTTTGAATTATTTGTCTACGACTAACAGTTCCAGAGAAAATTTAAATTTACTTTCCACGATAAACGCAGTACGTTGTCTGAAAGCGCCCAATGTTATTCTTATGGAGAATATAAAAAAATCAATTTCTTCCTTACTTTCCAACTGTTTTCCATGAAACTTGGTATGAAGTGTAAGGTCAAATCACCGAACAAAACCAGCTCAAAAAAGCTTGGTATTACCGGGGGGGGGGTTCCCCCATACAATTTGAACAATTAATTATTAAATGATATTTAGAATAACTTTGTAGAACATGAGAGTTTTATTACGGATTGTCTTTTTTAAATTTACTTAAGGGAGAAAGTGTGTGTCAGTCCACTGGTACCGTTTATTTTGAATAGGATAAATATTTTATGGGCAACTGACGTATATCAGCTTCTCTTAGTAAATCACTCTACAAAAATGCTTTTTACGCTCTTGATTGTTGTTTGACTCGTGCTCCAATTTAAGATGTACATGCAGCGCATTCAAGGAGATAATATTAATATGAAATTAATATCTTTCCAAGAACTCAGCCTTGCATTACGGTAGTTTGATTAATTTAGAAATTCTAAGAATGAGCTGAATTTTATTGGTCTTAAAAAGTATTTTACTAGTGTTTTTCTTTGGTCTATATGAAATAACTATATGAAATACTTTTTCTAGTATTTCAATGTTAGAGATAGAATTCTATGTTTTTGAAGTTAGGTTTTGTAGGACTAACGTCTTACACATCATTGTTTATGGAAATATTTACATATGCAATGAAAAAAATGTGTTTGATAAAAAGAAAATTTTGCTGTCATAACCTACCGAGGAAAATGTAATAACACAATTTCAACATATCCTTTTTATTGAAAGGAGTACTTGGAAAGGTTTCCACCGAGAAACAATATTGATATTTCTCACCACTCCGGATGTGGAATACTTGGGAGGGTTTTTCACCGGAAATAATATTGACATTTCTCACTGGTGGACTGGAACATTCCTGATCTTTCTCAGTCCCTTTGTCATTTCCCACTGCTATTTTAATTTTCTAGATTACATTGCGTTTTAAAGAAAATATGTAATGTAATATTATAATACTTGGGAATCTAATTGCGTTTCATGGAAAATATCTAATGTAATATGAATAATACTTGGGACGATGTATATTGTTGTGCAACTTTAAACGTGGCCTTTCAAAACAGTTTAATTTTTTGTTCTTCTAATTTTTTTTAAACATAAAAATTTATAGTAAAGAAACAGTTTTTTGGAGGTGTCCACTGCAATCCCAATTAAGCCGTACAAATGCCGTTAACTTCCACCCAAGCCGGTCGCCGTTATTTAAGGTGGGCACCCTCTCCGCTATACCACACATTTGCAAGCCAAATCGGGATTGCTCATGGCTGGATTCGAACCCTGGCACTTACCAATGGATAGAATGTTACGCTCGTCAGCGTAGCGCGTTAGCCGGTTGAGCCACTCAGTACAGGACTAGAAAGCGCTTACTTGGTTATTGACATGCCCGGTGGCAGTCTAGTGCACTACGAGAGCAGGTTCGGTTGCTTGCCCCCAGAGGGCAACACGGTCACGTAGACGCTAGTTCACTAAACTGACGACAGATGCCCTGCCACCGTGGCGGTATTCGCGATAAATAGACGCTGCAGCGTCTTTACCACTCCGAGGGTTAAAGCACCCAACCTGGGATTTTAGATCATAATCATTTTTTATGTTGGGAATAGTTAGTCGCTAGTTGATAGGTTAAACGACAACAATAAACCATTCAAACAACTGAAAATTTCCAGGAAATAGAAAATTTAGTCATTCTTTTTAACTATAGAACTTGCTCTTATGGCTTTGGAACAACTCGCAAATTATAGTAGCATACGTTTCATATAATTTTTAATCGATAATAATTTTTCCTATTGAAGAACTCAGTTTTTTTAACGAGCAACTATTTTAGTTGCTTTTGTCACCAAATTGAAGTGGGACCAAAACACGTTTGTTTCAAAACAAATGATTTTACCATAAAAAGCCCGTCAAACAGTTCCCAACTGAATTTTTAATATCTAGTTTGTAATTAATTTTCTACTTAATTGAACTACAAAAATGTAATAAATTTTCATTTTCATGTGAAACATACGTTACAATAAACAATTTTCCAAACACATGCATACAATTTTTCAATTTTCCTCTCGTAATTATAAATGAAAAACTATTCCTCTTCTAACTCACTCAAATCGATAAATTTTATATTTTTCGCAACGGCTTTCGTTACGGTGGGATTTAAAGTAAGGAAATAGTACTTTGATTAAAATATAAATAAATAAACCATACAAATACCAGCGATTTACATGATTTTATGCTGCAGTGACTACAATAAAAGTCCGCAATACCGTCTGTTGTTCTGGCAGTTTCACTTCAACCGATGTTTGAACATATTTTTGTAAAAAAATAATTGAAAAAAGACGTGTAACTTTCAAGTTATAAAAATATATTTTTTTATTTCAAAATATTTAAAAAACCAGGGCTTTATTTGTTGCTTTGTCCTTGCTAAACTGAACACTTAAAAAATAAAAATATACTTATGAATACCATGGTATGTTGAAATGCTTTATAATCTGTATTGAAATTAAATTCATGCACTAGCACCTACTATACGTTTGAAATATTCATAAAAAATGACTTAGAGGTACCTTAGATTAGATTAGATCTTTGAAATGGCAACCATACTGCAATGTAGGTAGTTTAAGCCAAGTATGAATGAGGATTGAGTGTAAGATGATTGTGGCGCGATCTTGTAGTCTTGTTACTGACTAAGGCTGACATTTCCCTTAGACAGGACTGTTAGCCCAACAGCCGATGGCAACCAAGTGACCTACAGTTTAACGTGGAATCCGATTTACTGCCTCTGAATTACGAATTTGTCTAATTATGAGGATGGTCTTTGCGGATTAACGTATTATTCAATAGTGCGGACGTTAATCCACTCAAGAGAACACTACACCCACCGACCATCTCTCACAACTATCCGAAATTCGTGACCTCCAAGTAGCTGTATTACAGGACGTTGTCACCGTTTACATATTGGATTGAAATTTACAAACATTTTAAAACTGTATACCTTTTAGTTTAGGCTTCAGCCTCAGAAGTGTAGGACGAATGATATTTGTTCTGCAAGTGCAAGCGTGTTCCAAAGTAAAGATACTCAGACTAAAACTGTTATCAACTCCATCAGCTCTCTGAGACACGTGGCAAAAAGTAAACCTCTCTCAAGTCGATACTTCAGGGAGTTATACTTCAGTTTTGTTTACATGACACTACTATCCACTTAAAACTTGAAATTTGATTTTGCACATTTTTGTAGTCAACGTTAAGTATTGCTGAGTTTTATTAATCGGTAGAGTCATTTATCCATATTTGTATAGTATTAACATTATAATACACTTTCAATATTTTAGGCCTTATAATGCGAATAAGCTTAATCTCGTCATCTAAATTACATAGACGACTTGGTCTCTCCATCCCGTTTCTTCCAAAGAATCGTGAGATTCGTCGAAATGCCACCGTGGTCACGTCACCCATATGACCTCAGTGCGTAAAGGGTGAGGAGGGGTGGGATTTAGGAGAGGACTTTAAATCTCCGAAGGGATTTGAATTCTCTGAACTTTTTATTTATCTTTTTTTCACGATCATTAAGGCCTGATACGTTTAATTCATAAATATTTAGGTATTTTTTCAACGATAGTTTAAGTGTTTTAGTTGTTACAATGCTAATAGACTAAAATGAAAATATTTTGAACGGCTTATATGTTTAAGGTTTTTAATCATATCCTTACGGTGTTCTCGAGGTGTAAGTTCAGCCAAAAATCTAAAGCCCTCCTTATGATATCAAATAGAAACCTTTACTATTACCACAAACATAGATATTAGGTGAAAAACAATAAGGAGAATTTACCAATTATTTAAGCGTCCAGTGAACTCTAACTGCTCTCGTCTGACCAACTTAACTGATTGAATATTAATAAATTGAATTAGTAACCACAACATGCTGCAATTCTAAGGTGTAGAGGGAATTTGCGGTAAGCATTAAAGCCATGTGAACTAAAACAACCTAATTTAGAATGCGTGCAACATTACACTTGAGCACGGATGTATTCCTGGAGGTTTCCGCCGTGAAACAATATTGGCAAGTCTCACCGAGCGGGATGTAACACTTGGGTAAGTTTTACGCGGGAAAATAATATTGACATTTCCCATTGTTCCTGACTTGAATATTTCTGAAACCCTTGTGTGTTTTATTGCTTCATTCTCTGTAGCATCTTGAAATCTACGTTTATAACTTATATATTAACAAGTTACTTTTACATTAGGTTCTGTTTAAAATTTACGTTTAGAGACCCATTTATTGTTTCTTATACTATACAAATCATAGGTTTATTGTTATTTATGTAAGTTTTATAATACTATAGATTGTAGATATCGTTTTACCTGTTGAAAACTCTTTTTATTTCTCGGGACTATTCTGTCTCTATTTAACCTCACATGTTATTTTTTCTTCTTTACCCAAACAAAACCTATATTGTTAAAAATTTTATATATAGTTTGGTTGTTTCCAGATAACTCTCTATCATCGAGACCAAATTTTAACTTATTATCCAAACTCACGAGTTTAAACCATTTCAATGGGAACTAGTTTTGGGGGGGTACCCCAAAATGGGGTGCGTTTTCACATGTATTTTTAAAATGTCTAATTTTATATTACCATTGCAGTTAAAAAACTACACAATTAAGTTCATAAAGTTTTTTCTCATCTTCAACGTAAAAAAATCTAAACACAGACGTTGTATTTTTGAGTCCATGTTAACTTATGGAGGATTAATTAAAAATCACTTATAACTAATATTTTTGGATGAAACGTATTAGCTTCATGTGGTTGAGATCCATACATTTGTGCTAAAAAATTAACAGTGTTTATCATGGACAATCATACACTCTTTTAGTTAATCATGGAGATTAGGACTCTTATTTTATATGTTGATGAAATTTGGTATAAATGTTAAAAATTTTTTGATGTATAAATGGCTACTTCAGTGTTCCTTACAGCAGCAAACCTACTCTTCTTTCATTTTAATCTATGGAGAATACATACTCTTACAAAAACCAAACTTGTCATATATTTTATATTATGTATATTGATTTGAAATTCTGTACCACTGTATATTTTACTTGGATAGTTTTTCCTAGTTCCTATTTGCTCTTTGTAACCTCAACCTCAACATTGTTCGTTGTGTACTATGATATTTCAAAATCATCTATTCTTAACATAAACCTCAATCTATTAAGACTCACTCTAAAGTTACACTTATCAAAATTTCCAGAAGAATATTTTCAGAAGACTGAAGATCTGTCAGTTTTCATAGATGGAGAACAAAACTACCGTGGGCCTGTAGTCAACTACTTGGAGGTTAGGAATTATGGATAGTTATGAGCGATGATCGGTGGGTGTAGTGTTCTCTTGTGTGGATTAACATTCGCACTCATGAATACTACGTTAATCCGCAAAAACCATCCTCGTGATTAAACCAATTCGTAGTTCATACACAGTGGTTCGGATTCCACGTTAAACTGTAGGTCCCTTAGTTGCCATCGACTGTTGGGCTATTAATTAACAGCCCTGTCTAAGGAACATGTCAGCCTTAGCCAGTAACAAGACTACAAGATCGTGCACAATCATCATACACTCAATCATCTTTCATACTTGGCTTAAAATCTGTGGAAAGGTCGCCATTTCAATAATTTAATCTGATCTAATCCTGTCAGATCATGAGCGGTCACCTCTTCTAGCTAGCCTGTGTGACTCATGGCGTTATGGAACCTTACTGCACAAACCATAGACCTATGGTGGTAAAAATGTTTGTATTTTCTTCCCTGTGCGAAATAGGTTAGATAATGGATATGTCTCAAGGAAATTTTGTCAGTTCATCTAAACAGCTGTTCTTATTCTTATATATTTAAAATTCAATACAATAGCTCAGGTAGTTTCTATGGAAACCTGTTTCAAATTTTCATCTTACAAATTGCCAACACCCACCCCCCAGAGCTTACTTATGTCCATGTCAAAAGGTAGTTAGTGTAACCTTCTGGTCAAGATCTCATGTAAGAGGCTTCTGAAGTTACCTATCGAGTATCGACAACTGATATAACATAACCTAACCTAACCTAGACGTCAGTAAGGATCGCCTTTCAAAGCGTGGGACATTCTAGAATACAAATTCGATTTTTGTGACGACTTGGAATGGAACCAAGGTGTAATATGCCTATATGGTGTGAATGTAGACCACTTAGTCTACCCAATCAACTGTATTTTCCATGACAGTGAAAAAACACAACCTTAAATTGAAAAGTTAACTGCATGAGTAAAGGTTACATGCAAGGTAGACTGTGAAACTCTGTGTCTCTGTTTTGTCTGTTTTGAAACTCTGAGTATGAAGACTGTTTTGTCTACTATCTCTTATTCTCTAACCGAAAAAGGTACCACATTATCTCATTTTCTTATTGCACGTATTGATAGTTTATAGTTTTGAAATGTGATTCCCACCACAATTATATTTTTTTTGGTTGAGTCAATATTCGGTATCATAGTTTTACTACTCCACTCCTACCCCAGCCCCACACTTGACTGACTCAGACTCGTTGACTCTTGACACCAGTAATCTACTCAATAAGTGTGTGAGTTGCGTACGTTGTCGTGAGGAACAAGACTAAGGGGGGACGACAGTTAATATCCTATTAAATAAAAACTTACTCTTAAACTTAGCTTAATTAGGTATCAAGGATGGAAGAGAATGTGAATATTCCTCGTACTTACAGCAAGGGAAAATAGTATAGCTTGTAATGAAAATAATACAGCTTGCACTGAGCTATATAATTTATTAAAAAAAAAGAAAATCCTTCAATAATAGCTTTCAAGGTCTTAAAAGGAGAACAATCAGCTGTTTGATAACTTCAAACTTGTATTGGTTAAACTTGGTTTGTATTGTTTAAACTGTAGGTCCTTTAGATGCCTTTGGCTGTTAGGATGTTAATTACTAGTTCTGTTTAAGGTCAACATGTTAGTCTTAGTCAGTAACAAGACTACAAGATCGCGCTACAATCATCTTACACTCATTTATCATACTTGGCTTAAAATACCTTTGTATATGTCCCATTTGAAAAGATAATAAGTGTAATTTGGTATTGAATATTGTAAATGGTGCCACTGACTACGGATTGCATGTTAAAGGTAAGTTACTATAGATGTTTAAGGTGGAAACAGTTTGAATGATGGCCTACTCAAACGTCCCTAAATGGCTTTCTGACTATTCTATGGCACTGCAGTGGGGGTACAAAATGACGTCACAATATTGGTCCTGTGATATCTGACACGATATCCGTTGCACATTTGGTTCCTCGTTTGCTCTTTTCAACTTGATTACTCAGTCTTAATACCGGTATTGGTAGGTTTACTCCGTGATGATTTGGTGTTGGCTTCGTGCTTGTTTGGTTACCCGGTACTCTTGCATGACACCGGATCTTGGAAGCTGGACGGGCTTGGAGCTGTTGTCTCTCTCTGTCCGGGTCACCTAGACTGTTCTCTCAAACCTCCTGTCATGAATCCTTCCTTTCCTGTGGCTGTAAAAAATATCAACTATGGTTGCGAAACCAGACCAGCTTCGCTGGAGCCTCTTATTTCTATTATGACAATGGAACTTAAACAGGTTAGGGAATTTAACCGCATTTCACAGTCTCCTATTCCTAGAACTATCCAGACCATTGCCGATACAGTACAGTCATTGGTGCAATGTTGAATGTTCAGTAGCATAAGTAAACATGAGCTCTCAACTCTAACACTTGCTCTAACAACTCTAACAGTTGTCTAGAGTTGTTAACTCTAACAACTCACACTTGCCAATATATGTAGGAAAGCTCACACAAAAAACCATATCACTTCAGCGGTTAAAACAAACGTGAGAAATGCCTTGTAGTTTAAGTTGGCTATCATCGGCGCAACTATAAGGCCCTGAGACAATTGACCTGCCCGCATGTCTGTCTCAGTCGTACGCTTCTCAGTGTTCCTTCCAACACAGCAAATCGTTAAACGTGCATTGAGACTCACAACACTAATAATAGTGCTTTGGTGGACTACACAGTTTAAATTGGGATTTTTACAACACACAAGGGTGATTTAAACATTGTGAAATGTTTATCTTAAAATATAATATTTAAAATAAATTTAGACAGGAGGTAGGATTTAGTAAAATGGAACTTTCAGTATTTTTAAATTCATATACACACTAAACACTTGTTTTAAAGTTTTTGGACATAAACATTTTATTTACTGTAATGGTTAAGTTTTTCTCAGTAAAAAGTTCAATTTAGTCTACTCCACATGACACACTAATAATATAGATTTCATTTTTACGTATGTTACTATATAAAATGAAACGAAAAACGATATCATTTTAAACTTTTTTTACATAGATATGTTGAAGCTCTGGAGGGGGGTGTTAGCAGATTTGTATATTTATCCAATCAATATCTTGGTTACTCTTATTATCTATAATATTATAAAGAAGAGATGGTTTCTGTATGTTTGTTTGTGGGTTTGTGTGTTTGTGGGTTTGTTGTGGCAAGTAAATGCGAAAAATACTGAACCGACCGGTTTGAAATTTTACACAAAGGTAGATCTTAAACTCATGCAACACATAGGGATACTCATTTCCTTAAAATCCTCTCGGGCTACGCCCTTGAACGTCCTAAGTTTCAATGTTTACATTTTTAGAGAATGAAAACATAAAATTACTTCAATGTCAACAGCTGTGAATACTAAAATTTGACAGTTCGGGAAGAAGGAGAAGAAGAAGAAAGAGCTACCGTGACCGTCCTAGGTTTCAATGTTTACATTTTCTAATGACAACATCCGTTTGCACTATATTTTGACAGTTCGGGAAGAAGAAGAAATAAAGTTGATTTTTTAGATAAACTGCTGGATCGAAATTAGTAAATTATTTTAAATAGCGGAATGGTAGATTTTAAGTTTTTTTCCGACGACTGTCTCTATTACATTAATCCTTATCCTCTCCAAATATTTGACAGATGTTACTTTGAAATGTTGTAGACACTCCTGTTTTGTCATTTTGTAAACAATGAAGAATTAATTAACAATACCTTAAATGTATCAGTAGAGCCTACACCTTTCAGCCTTTTTTCAGTCGTGCGAAGAACGGGTACTTTGGCTAGTATACCATATTGTTACCGTTATTTTTTATTTGAAAGTTTCAAAGATATACTTGTGTTATGATATGTGTTTCTCGTCACACTAACATTTTTAGCATTATTTATTTTATAATCCGCAAATGAAATGTGACATAAACTATTCATCACCTGGTGGTGACACAAAAATTTTATTCAGATTAAAATTTTGAGCTGACTACTTTACAAGCCAAAGATTTTACATACGAAAGCGTTTCTTCCATATCGTTCTTGCTACTGTAAATAATTAATTATTACATCCAATACTATCAACAACTTACTGTCGACATTTGGTCTATTCTATATTGTAATAATGAACAGCCGATGAAATCACAAACATCAGCTTTATTTATTTGTCCTTTTTAAGGGGGGGTCGGGGGTGAAGGAATACTCACGAACCGCAAAGGATATAATAAAATAATTCCCCCTTAAATTCAGAAATGCTTTGTTTGAATTTGGAAAGAGAAAATAACAGCAAACCAATATAACAACCGGAAACGGAAAGTCGGAGGGAATGCCCGCTCGAGCGACGCAGAGCGCGATGCAATATCTTCGTCGATCTGTGTTTGTGTTGCGTAACATATGCATATCACGTTTTCCGTTTTCGGGTCGGTTCAAGAGTTCTGACAAGAATAGGGTTTGTTGTAAAGGTGAATTTTATGAAAAAATACCTCATAGTTTGTAGGTATGTGATTGTTAAAATTTACAATTACCTACCTTTTATTGTTATTAAAGTTTTATCTATTATTTAAGATCTAAATATTTTTGACATGGATATGTCTTTAGATTAGATTACCATTTGAAATGACGACCTACCCAGGTAGGTATTTTAAGCCAAGTATGAATGAGAAATGATTGTAGGATGATTGTGGCGCGATCTTGTAGTCTTGTTACTGAATAAGGCTGACATGTTCCTTAGACAGGACTGTTAATTAATAGCCCAACAGCCGATGGCAACTAAGGGACCTACAGTTTAACGTGGAATACGAACCACGGCCTCTGAATTACGAACTGGTCTAATTATGAGGATTGTATTTGCGGATTAACGTAGTATTCAATAGTGCGGACGTTAATCCATACAAAAGAACACTACACACACCGACCATCGCTCATAACTCTCCACAATTCATGACCTCCAAGTAGCTGGATTACAGGACGTCGCCACCGTCCTAGTCTTAGCTCTTGGGGGTTGTTAGCAATTTGAACGACCAAAATTTGAAACATAAAACATTCATTTCGATAACTGAAAACATTCCTTTTAGACATATCCATGATTTAACCTATTTCCCACAGGGAAGTATATACAAACATTTTCAGGGCGGAAATGACCTCTATACTTTTTAATATTAGGGAAGTTTCATTTTTCTCAGAAACAACACGTGATAAAGGTTTGAGTTTTTTAATCAAAGATTGAAGAATTCTTTAACACAAGGATTTTGAGAAATTATAACTTTAAGTATTTTCTCTTTATAACTAAAAAAGCTACCTTTTGGAGGTATACAAAAATTCTTAAAATCAAATAAAGCTATACGTTTGTAAATCCTTGTGTCCAAAAGCAGTATGCTCCTCTTGCTTTCTAACTCAGAGCTATACAGCCTCAACAAAATATATAAAGTAATAAATGACCTTTTTTAAAATAACGTTCTGTGGTAAAACCAGTTATAACTTATTTTAAACTACTTGTTTTTGGGTATGAAAATTTCACCATTTTCATGTGAACGTAACGATATTGTTTTCAGCTTAGATCCATGACAAAGGACTATGACACGATAATTTATTTTTAATTCACGAAGGTAAGAAGAAACAAAAATTCCTATCTTACACTATCTTCGATGTATTTTATTTAATTTTTACAAATCAATAATGAATTAAGGATTTATTCCTCCATTATCAGTTACAATATAAGGAACATATAATTTGTTTAGGAAGATACTAGCCACTGTTACAAGAAGTGTGATTAGTTTAAAGAAGACAAAAGATAGCTTAAAGACCATAAACTTATAACCAAACGTTAATGTTTTAATCAACATTATAACTTAAAGGTTTTTAGACTTTTTCATAATTTGTATTTCTACAGCAAAACATAGATTGGATACAATTTTAATTTATTTGGCAGTTAAAAAATAATATAATGCCGATTTTTTATACATAGAGATGAAAATATAAACCAAATACCTATGAAATACCTAACTGCTTACTGTTGAAAGAGCTTCAAACTATAATTATCGTACTGTTAATTACAAAAGTTACTGAAAACGTCTATTCCATGTAGGGAAATGATGGTGATATGTCCTTGCCTTGTGGGAACTTTGTTAAAAAATTACTCAAAATAGTCATTTATTCCAAACATAATCATATATATAGAGCAATGTGTTTAAAGCAGAGAATATCTTAGTAACATCCTTACTAAAAATTTGTCAATCAATTTTAGTTAATCTTAATCTTTTAGTTATTTTTAATCTATTAAAAATGTTTGAAAAACCTTTTATTTCGGATTCACCAACTAGTGATTTTGACAATTGGAAAGAAGATATGGTATTTAATTTAGAATGAAAGAAACAGTGACGTCACTAACAAATAATTGGGGTTATTCGTTTTTCCACTCTGTCGGTCAGATCAGATATTACATTTTTAAAGTTCGAATCGTGAACGCTATTGTATGGAATGTAAAATATTGTTCTTGGAATTTAATGGAAACATTAGTTTAAAGTAATGAAAATCTATTTAAAAGACATTATTTCGCAACATCTAAAATAAATCTTGCTGCATTATTCTACTATTTAGGCGAAAATATGTTAAACATCTGTCGTTTGTATAAAAAATATTGTACAGTAAACATTAATATTTATTAAATTTTGGTTATATTTTCTAAAATCTCATTCATGTTTCAACAGATGACATTGTATAGATTACGTTTCTGGTGTATGTTCGATACCGTCTGACAACATTCAGGAAACTGTGTCATGTTTGACTATTACCAACACCTTGGGGGTGTTGAATATGAAGAGATCTTTGCTACATTACTCGAGCTGAATTTAGTTAGCATTGTATCAAAAACCTTTGTAGTTTTTATCTTATGATCAAAGAAATAGTAATCCTTTTTAACAGGAAATATGTGTGAGTTCATACTCGAAACGGGTTAAAGTTTAAAAGTAAAAAACATTGAGTGGAAATAAGTATATTTCCACAAACAATAATTAACCATCAGGAAATTGTCGCCTTATTCGCCCATTTACAAATCGCCCACTATTAACTAAAATGAATAACATAACTTTCTAAGTTGGCCAACATAACCTCAAAACAATCAGCTGACTGTCCAAGAAATAATTACTACTGTCTGCTGCTATTATTTATGATGGTTCATCACAGTGTGTTCCCGCATTTCCCATGCTATTCTTATGGGATAACTTTTTCTCCTTTGGGACTAAAAGTATTACTTGAGTACTGTATTCTAGAGAACAAAATACGGCTTTATTCTCTGGAATAAAGCAATCAACCCGAATTGTGAATCTAAAACATTCCCACAAGCCCTTGAATACACAACAAAGAATTTCATCATAATCGATCCAACCGTTTAGAAGGAGTTTAATTACAAACGCACGTACAGACGATTGATATATATATTAAGAATAGTAAACTATTCATGAATATTTCTGTCCAAACTTGTACTTCCGTAAGTTGTGATTCCAAGTTTAATGCGGGTGGCTTAATGGGTATGACAAACAATGGTATATTAGACTACGGCAAACTGGTCACGAAAATCGGTTTATGTCATTAAACTCAATTTACACGACAAATTTTAAACTATGTAATTGAATTTACCAAATTTTTACATTCAATAAAGTTAAAAAATACACTATTTTTCTTGTAAAAATTGTTAACACTAATATATTTTCATTTTTAAAACAGTTCCTTCAGTTCTTTCAACATTAGTTTTTAAAATTTGTTGAATTACTTTGATGTGATTTTGAAAACAACATTTGACTGGGTATTTTGTGAAAAAATAGTTTGTTTCTTATGATAAAATCCAATCAAATCTCGTTATTATCATATAAAAAACTTTTCATTGCATTGGTATATGTCATGACAATATATACACATAATGTATTCAAGAGAAAAGTACTTGTCAGAACAGTAACGACGTTTATTTTGACATGGATATGTCTTAGCTCTGGCTGGGGGGGTGTTGGTAATTTTTAAGATGGAAAACATGTAACAGGTTTCCATAGAAACTACCAGAGCTATTGTATTGAATTTTTTCGAAAGAATAAGAACATATATTTAGATGAACTTAAATCATTACTTTTAGACAAGAAATCCATGATCCAACCTATTTCCCACAGGGAAGTAAATACAAACAGATTTATTTAAAACTCCTACCAAAATATTTCTTATGTAATGGACTTGGAAATGCGTTTCAGTAAAGATAATGTGGTAAAATTTCACAAGCCTGAGGGGTTTGACTTAATGATGGAGGCAGTCTGGCTGGACCTCGACCCTCGTATCTCGGGGTGGAGGGCGGTGGAAACCTGAGAAACCTAAGTAATGCCTGAAATCGGATCGGTGTTAGTTTGAAAAAGATTTTAAAATATAAAAAATATGACGTTTACTCAATATTTCCACTTTTTTGTTATAATTATTCGCAGCTCGTATTCTATATTACCTATAGAACTATTACTGTTATTTTTTTAAATTGCGAAAGATCCAAGCAGGTGTTTAAAGCTTACTATAAATGAGAAATGAGTGTAAGATGATTGCGGCACGATCTTGTAGTCTTGTTACTGACTAAGGCTGACATGTTCCATAGACAAGACTGTTAATTAATTACCCAACAGCCTACAGTGTAACGTGGGATCCGAACCACTTTTGCCTCTGAATTACGAACTGGTCTAATTATAAGGATGATATATACAGAAGAACGTAGTATTCAATAGTGCGGACGTAAATCCACACCACGGGATATCCCACCGACGATAGCTTATTACTATCCACAATTCGTGACGTAATTGTTCTAGCCACTCCAAGAGGTAATCCACCAGCTAGCTAATAAGCTAATGCTGCGATTCGTCCAAAATGAAGTGCATTTTCCCATATGTAAGTTGCTCATACACGTCCGGACGGATGGGAGAAAGTGGGTTTAGTTTGGGTATACACCGGTTAACGGTGTAGTCACCACGTAACCCTTGTAGGAGTTGGGGTACTCATAAAGACTTACTATCTACCACCTACTACAAAAAAAATTAACCACTATAGATTTTTTATTTTTTTGTCTATAATGCCAGAACTTATTATACCCATGCGGGTACAGTTGTATTTTTATCCTCTATCAAGTTCAGTATCAGTACCAAGTATCAGTTTTTTGCTGGTGTCTACGCTAGAAACATTTTAATCGAGTCAATTTGTGACATCACAAACGCTTTTTGAGAAAGCGGTCCAAGCTCAAATGGGCATCCCGGGATTTGAACCCGTGACCTCTCGCACCAAAATCCAAGACGCTAACTATTAGGCTAGCAAGACACCCATCAGTATCAGTAGTATCAGTTTACTACGTCTAGCTAATACAATTAAAGCGTTCGAACACATGTTTGTAATCATTTTACGCTCGGATATACACGACCTGATAAAGTTAACCTTGGATAAAGTACAAGAGCTGACTATTATGGTCGACGATACTGTCATTGAACAGGTCGAGTCTACGAAATTCCTAGGAATTATTCTAGATAGTGGCATCCTCACCTTGATTGTATTTGTGCCAGGGTGTCTTCAGGGGCATATATTCTGAGATAACTGTCAAAGCATTGGTCTGATGACATCCTAAAAATGGCATACTTTGGCCTAGTGCATCCGTACTTGTATGTGGGGTGGTTGCACCGAATCGTACTTCTGAAGGTTGTTCCGTCTTAAAAAAAGCCATTCCAATAATGGCCAAGGTGCAGTTCAGAGAGTCCTGTAGTCTGCAGGGGGATGGGGATTCTTACTCTGGATAGTCTGTACGTACATACTTGAAACAACTTCTGCAAACTTAAATGCATGCCCATTCAAGATGCATACGTACACGACTACCACACGAGAGGTAGAGAGTTGTACAGATTATCCCAGAACAGATCGATAGCCGTCATGAACCTGCTGTCTCAAGCAGGGATTAAGCTCTTAAACAACCTCCATGAAGACATCAGGCTGGAGGGAAACTCAAAGAGATTCAGGAGTCGCCTTAAGCGTTTCTTGGTTCAAGGAGAGTTTTACCACGTGGGCAAGTTCATGGACCACACATGGTAAGGTGACTGTGCCCCTGGTGTCGCTAGGTGAATCCACATATGTTAAGTAGCTTTCATTATTTTATTATCAAATTATGTCACCTTTGTACCTAATGACGTTTGATACGCAATTATGTATGATGATACCTAATGACTGGGATGGTGGCGTCATCCTGTAATCCAGCTACTTGGAGGTCACGAATTGTGGATAGTTGTGAGCGATGGTCGGTGGGTGTGGTGTTCTGTTGTGTGGATTAACGTCCGAACTATTGAATACTACGTTAATCAGCAAAGACCATCCTCATAATTAGACCAATTCGTAATTCAGAGGCCGTGGTTCGGATTCAACGTTAAACTGTAGGTCCCTTAGTTGCCATCGGCTGTTGGGCTATTTAACAGTCCTGTCTAAGGAACATGTCAGTCTTAGTCAGTAAAAAGACTACAAGATCGCGCCACAATCATCTTACATTCAATGCTCATTCATACTTGGCTTAAAATACCTACCTTGTGGTATGGTCGCCATTTCAAATAATCTAATCTAATCTAATATTTTAATATGGCAATAAAGGAATTATCACCGAATAGTTTCAGGTTTCTGTCTCCTCTAGATGTCCTCGCCTAATCACATCAGGCGGTAGGTGGCGCTCATGTTGCGGCGGGCCCATATGGCGTATCACTCGGCAATTATCGGTCTGCGGCCGGCAGAGGACGCCGCTAATGTTATTGTATAACCAATTGTGACGCGGTGCGCGTGTGAGCGTGTGTGCGCGTGTGTGCGCGCAGGGGGTGGCGGCGCGGCGCCCGGACAGTTGCTCAGACGCTGCCGTGGCGACCGCTGTGCGCGATATGTGTGCCGCCTCCCGGTAATATGGACCTCGGGTTATCCGCACTCAGGATGACGCCGGCTCCTTCTGGATTACTCTCCCTGCTGGCCGTCATCGCTGTCATTGAGGGTCAGTTTCGTTTGTGACGTTTTCCTAATTTAATATCAATTTGGAATTTAATAACTCTCTGAGTGTTCAAATACCAGTGTTTTCAGACCCTAAACAAATTAAATAACACAAAAATAATTATATTTTTAATTTTTTTGTATCATAAATATATTACTCCAAAATTAGTGTATTTTATTCAGGAGTTAAAGGAAATAAAACAAATATTAACATTACGTTAGTTTATGTTTGCAATTAATGTGAAAATTCCTAAATACTAGTTATGTATGAGCTTTTATTTATTATTTTTGTACATTTGAATCACATAAATAATTATAAGCAGTTTTTAATTATATGGCTATAGAAAAAACACACAGATTTTACTAGCAAAAACAAATATTACAAATTTTATTTTTTCTCGTGAAACCAACAAATTTACTGTTTAGTTATCCTAATGCAGCTTTTTAACGTAAAATATACGGTCTACGACAAAATCAATATATTTTTATATATGTTCACTTACCCCAACACCCACATATGTTACTCATGGATGACTATGTGGGTTGGATATATACGCTGGGTAGGGAGATTATAGAAGCAATACTCACACATTATGCAACTGTCCACAGCCAGACAAGTCTCCTCTCCCTCTTGGAACTAGGAAATGGATCAAATTAGTTCGGTGAACATTCACCAAAGTTATACCTTCAAGAGTTGTGTACTATCAGTTACTAAATATTGTCATACTCCCTTCACCCAGAACACAGTTACCTTAATATTTAAATCAACGTACTTATTTGTAGTTGTGCGATTAAATAGTATACTTCACTGCAACGGTCGAAATAAAGGTTTTTGGACAAGCTCAAGGTTATAATTTGTGTGAGTGTCAAAATTACACTTAAGATACGTGTAATGAACTATATTTTTCGTCAGACCGCATATCATGTTGTACTAACAAATTAAAACCGGCTAACATAATTATTGACTGGGACGGAGGTGTGTCTTGTAATCCAGCTACTTGGAGGTCACGAACTGTGGATAGTTATGAGCGATGGTCGGTGGGTGTAGTGTTCTGTTGTGTGGATTAACGTCCGCACTATTGAATACTGCGTTAATCCGTAAAGGTCACCCTCGTAATTAGACCATTTCGTAATTCAGAGGTCATGGTTCGGATTCCACGTTAAACTGTAGGTCCCTTAGTTGTTGCCATCGGTTGTTGGGCTATTAATTAACAGTCCTGTCTAAGGAACATGTCAGCCTTAGTCAGTAACAAGACTTCAAGATCGCGCCACAATCATCCTACACTCATTTCTCATTCATACTTGGCTTAAAATACCTACCTGGGTAGGTTGCCATTTCAATAATCTAGGTATCTAAGTATCTACGTTCATTCGCAAAGACCATCCTCATAATTAGAGCAGTTTGAAATTCAACACCAAAATTGTTGAAAAAAGTGATTCAGATTCCACGTTAATCTGTAGGTCCCTTAAATGCCATTGACTGTTTAGCTATTAATTAACAGTCCTATCTAAGGAAAATTTCAGCCTTAGTCAGTAACAAGACTACAAGACCGCGCCACACTCATTTCTCATTCATACTTAGCTTAAAATACCTATCTGGGTAGGTTGCTATTTTAGGTACGGTACGGTAACTAATGTACAAACCAAAAATTCTTCAGACGAAAGAGATGCTTCCATCTTCTTCTTGCAATTAATTGTAAACCATCAGCTTATTTTCTGTCGATACTATTAATCTATTATTGCTATCGATACTATAGATAACTTACCATTGACGTGAACGTATATTAATATGTTCTACACTGTAATAACGGACACAGCTGATAACCTCAACATCAGCTGACTCTTTCTCCTCATATGGTGGAAAAGGATTACTTTCGATTTACAAAGTATATTCTAAAAACTGTACGTTTTGCAGCAGTTTAACGAAAAATTATATAAAACCTATTAAATATTTTTCCAAAGATCTCCAAAATATAAAAATATTCTATTTACTTCCCTGTGGGAAATAGGTTAGATAATGGATATGTTTAAAGAGAATATTTTCAGTTCATCAAAACAGCTGTTCTTATAACAAAACTATGGCGACACTAATTATATGACGTCACTAACCAAATGACGTCACTGTTTCAAATTTTGGTCAGGAAAATTGCCAACGCCCCCCACAGAGCTGTAATGTAACACTAAAAATTGGTCTCAGTTGTTAGTTTGTGTAGACTGAAAGTATACTCCTGTTTTAAGTTAAGTTTTTAAGATATGGTTTTAAATGGGACTTTATTAACGAAGTATTTATAGTAGATGTATCACAGTGAGTACTTACTTCGGGGTGAATCATTGCATGTGTTGATGGTGTCTATGATTAGTCCCGTCTCGGATTTCGACGTAAGTCTTAAAGTAAGAAAATTTTTATAAAACCGATGTCTTTGATAGGTCTTGCAGTTATTGTGGATGACAACATTAACTGAAAGTTCTTCACACAAAATTTCATTTAGAGAATTACCAGATTATATTAGGTCATATCATTTTATGTTCATTTTTATGTACAAAAATATCAAGATAAGCTCTGTAAAAAATAAATAGGTTACTTTATTGCCACTAAATATTTATAATGGATACGTCTTCACCGTTTGAATGTAACAAACAGAAATCCATTGTACTTGGAAGAAATAATATTTGTTAAAATACATTTACGTGCCTAACAGGAATCCATTCACAGAGCGTCTCTTATTCTTATTCCGAATACTTTTTTCGGTTAATATAAAGACTCGCGTAAATTAAATTTTGAAACTCCAGCAGGCGTAACTAAGTTGATGGATGAAACAAAGTGAAAGTTAACTAACTTAATAGAAATTGTTTGTTGGAGTGAAGTCTTCTCTTGTAAATAATTTTTAAATTACCGGGAATGAATATTTGTAAAGTAAGTCATACCAAAATAATTTGAAATTAGTTCTAAATTTAACTTTTTTGGTTTACTGTTGTCAAGTGTTACTTGAGTATTTTTTAGAATTTTTTTAATCCTTTTCCATTTTTAATTTTAGAATAATAGTATTTATTGTTTGTTTTATATATGAATTGTATATAATAATTATATACAATTCATATATAAAACAAAACAAAATTATTGTATGGCGAACATGCATTTTCATACTGAGTCGATTTCAAATACGCATCGAGGCAGTTGGTATGAGCAATTTCTCATGAAGGGAGTGGCTGGTGACGTGGAAGCGAGGCTATTTTGTGATTTGAGAGGTCTCCGGATGAGGCTACTTTGTGATTTGAGAGGTCCCCGGATGAGGCTACTTTGTAAAATAAGAGAGGTCCCCGGACGAGGCTACTTTGTGATGTTAGAGAGGTCCCCGGACGAGGCTACTTTGTGATGTGAGAGAGGTCCCCGGGTGAGGCTACTTTGTGATTTGAGAGAGGTCCCCGGGCGAGACTACTTTGTGATTTGAGAGGTCCCCGGATGAGGCTACTTTGTAAAATAAGAGAGGTCCCCGGACGAGGCTACTTTGTGATGTTAGAGAGGTCCCCGGGCGAGGCTACTTTGTGATGTGAGAGAGGTCCCCGGGTGAGGCTACTTTGTGATTTGAGAGAGGTCCCCGGGCGAGGCTACTTTGTAAAATAAGAGAGGTCCCCGGACGAGGCTACTTTGTGATGTTAGAGAGGTCCCCGGGGAGGCTCCTTTGTGATATGAGAGAGGTCCCCGGGCGAGGCTACTTTGTGATATGAGAGAGGTCTCTGGGTGAGGCTACTTTGTGATGAGAGAGGTCCCCGAATGGGGCTACTTTGTGATATGAGAGAGGTCCCCGGGCGAGGCTACTTTGTGATATGAGAGAGGTCCCCGGGTGAGGCTACTTTGTGATATGAGAGAGGTCCCCGGGCGAGGCTACTTTGTGATATGAGAGAGGTCCCCGGGCGAGGCTACTTTGTGATATGAGAGGTCCCCGGATGAGGCTACTTTGTGATATGAGAGAGGTCCCCGTGCGAGGGTACTTTGTGATGTGAGAGGTTCCCGGGCTAGGCTACTTTGTGATATGAGAGAGGTCCCCGTGCGAGGGTACTTTGTGATATGAGGTGCTACTTTGTGATATGAGGTCCGGTGAGGCTACTTTGTGATGAGAGAACGTGAGGCTACTTTGTGATATGAGAGTCTAGACTACTTTGTGATATGAGAGAGGTCCCCGTGCGAGGGTACTTTGTGATATGAGAGAGGTCCCCGTGCGAGGGTACTTTGTGATATGAGAGAAGTCCCCGGGTGAGGCTTGTGTCACCTACGCTAATGTCGCAACGAGTCAGTTGGTATGAGCAACAAACATATCGTGTAGAAGCGAGGCTACTTTGTGATATGAGAGAGGTCCCCGGGCGAGGCTCCTGTCACCCCCGCTAGTCTCCTTCGTCTTTCATCATGTTCACTATTCACTTGATCTTGAAAAGGAAATTTAATTGCATCGAAACTTGAAAAGAATTTACTATTTACAGTAACTCTTAAGTGAGGAAATATAAGAATCTGAATTTATCATAGTCTGTGAAGCGTATTATTTACAATCTTGCATTGTTCCTCCTTTAATTTATGTAATCATTTACAAAATGTATAAAAAAATGATTATTATTTCTATGTTTAAATTTATAATTTATTTACAAAATAAAGATTTTAGTTTATGGGAACCATAATGTTAAATTTATCTTTTATCTTTAAAAATTTATTAAGGCAGTCGGTCCGATGATTTTTTAAACGTTTTTGTAACATAAATTTTATTTAAATATGGTTTAAAAATATAAAAAGTAAGTAAATTAGTTACATCTGATAATTAATAAAATATATTATATGGCTGGCAAAATAAATAATGTGGATGTCTTGCTAGTCTAGTAGTTAGAGTCTTTGCATTTAATGCAAAGGTTACGAGTTCAAATCCCAGAATACTAATTTGGATAGTTTTCCCAAAGAAAGAGTTTGCGTTTTCTTGACTCTTGCATCTCTCGTAAAGTAAACAAAGAACGTGCATTTGTCTAATAGCATAAGAGATTTTTCTATGGTAAAAAAAGTAAAATAAATCACTGACAGTTTATTATGTCCCACCTTCTCATCCCAAGACGGTATAAGCCATTTACCCGAATCGTTCACATCAGTTCAGGCTAAACCTATGTTGTGTCATATTACTTAGCCAATATCCATTGGTGATTGGCGGGATTTGAACTCGGGACCTTGGGCACCAAAGTCCCGTGCTCTAGCCCTAGACCAGTATGCTCCCCTCTAACAATTATTAAGAAGCAATTTAGTAATTTCAAATATTTTGTTTCAATTTATGAAGAATAATATATTGGTTAGTGTTGTCTAAGGGATTCAATGCTTGATAATCTTTATGGATGTCCAATTTCTAAAATAACATTTTTAAATTTTTAACAACTTTGGTATCGTTATGAGAAAAATATTAAACTATCATTACAATTATTATGAATTTCCAGCATCACAATATAAAAAATAAAACTAGTTAACACAGTTTTCATAAAAAAATGTTATATTACATGATCGCAAATTGACATATTTTAATCACAGGTAACAACAATTGTTATCCAAAAATGTTAATGTTACCAAATAAATATGTTACAATTGCTAAGTTGTTCTTAATTTTCCAGGTAATAACAGCAGAAAAAATGTTTCAAAATAAATTTGTGTTGGAATTATTAATTGATATACGACCTAAATTTGTGAAAAAGGGGTTGAATTTATTTTACGAATAATATAATAAAATACACCTCTATGTATTTTTGATGATAAATTATTTCAGTAGAGGGAATTAGTAATTACGAGTAAAAATTTACATTCAACGCGCGCACGTCCGAGCCGTGGAAAAGGCATGTTATTTATTCCGTTTGATGTAATTACATATGTTTGATTCGTTGTTTGAACACATTCGGTTATTATACAAAAGCAGTTGCAGGGCATTACTGTGCTGTGGGGGGGTGGTGGTCTGCTAAGGGGGGGAAGGGTGGGTTTACAACCTCATCTCCGCTGATAGTTACCTCTCTCACATTTATTTCTTTCGGACGTTTTCGGTCACTTTCCCTTATTTTTACTCCTTATACGTAGTATATGGGAGAAAGTATTGTTTTCGTCAAAATTTTTTGAATTTGAGTTGAGGGTCGATATATCAGTTTTGGGGTCCCTCGAATCCAAAAAAGTGGGTTTGGACGTGTTGTCTGTCCATCCGTGTGTCTGTGTGTTATCTGCGACTAACAGTTCCAGAGAAAAGTTAAATTTACTGTCCATGATAAACGCAGTACGTTGTCTGAAAGCGCCCAATGTTATTCTTATGGAGAATATTAAATTTTTTCCTTATTTTCCATGAAACTTGGTATGAAGCGTAAGGTCAAATTACCCAACAAAACCAACTCAAAAAAGCTTGGTATTACCGAGGGAGGGGTTCTCCCCACACAATTCGAACAATTAATTTAACTTTTTCTCTCTTGTTTTTATTTTCAGAAATGGGATGATTATTTTTTACAATAAATTATTAAATTATATTTACATAAACTTTAAAGAACATGATAGTTTTATTACAGATTGTCTTTTTTTAATTTACTTAAAGGAGAAAGTATGTGTCAGTCCACTGATACCGTTTATTTCTCTGGCTCTTTAAATAAGTGAATGTATATTTGCAAGTTGATTTCTCTGTATTTCAGTTTTCCTTTAGGTTGGTACTGTTTCCCACAAAACTTCATGTGGAATTCTAACTTTTCTAATGTTTGATGATTAGCAAATAACACACTGAGTTATTTAAAAATACATATTTATAACTTGAAGCTGTTGGTTTTTACTTTCTCCACTTATACATAGTATACAGAGAAATCATTGCTTTCATCAAACTTTTCAAATTTAAGTGGAAAGTGGACTGTTTTGAGTCTTTCTGAATCCAAAAAGTTGGTTTCGGACTGGTATCTGTCTGTGCACACACCCATAGACCACATATGAATTTTATGAAATTTGGTACATAGGAGCACCTTGGCCATATCTCCAGACCATTCATTTTCGGATTTTTCATTTTTAAGGATGGTTTACATCTACAAACCTAAAAAATGGGGAAAACACGAAACTTGCAAAAACCGCTCTAACGAGTTTTAAGTCAATTATTAAAAAAAACTTGATATTTTAAAAATAAAACGATAAATGATTTATAATACTCAGATACTATTTGTAGGTTGCTTAAGCAAATTATACTTTTTCTTTACAACTTTGCTAATAAAATGGCTTTCACCTTTCTTTTGCTATTCCTAACAAACAGCTGATTACGTTTTATTCATTATTTTCATGTGAATTAATTATGACCTGAATATTAGCATATTTCTTTTTCGCCCTATAACGGAAATAGACGGATTTTCAAGATTGAATTTAACATAAACTAACCTATAAAATACGAATATACATAATGTATTTAAAATTTATTTAGTGCGCTGCATAACGAAGTGGCTTCAGTATTTACTCTGGAGTAAATGAGTAAAAAGGCTTAAAACAATAATACCTTTTTTGTTTGATTTATACCTGTTCCACCAATTATTTATACTCCTGACACTCAAGTTTGCCACAAATTGCGTGCTAGCTCATGTCGGTGTTTTAATTAATTATGAATTGTCCCAATTCTTTTTGGAACTATTTCCCTCGTTCTCTTTGTATTGATCTTTAACATAAGATAATTATTATTTAAAAGTATTACCACATACAAACTATAAATTATTAATTACAATAATACACGTGTTTTAAGCCAAATACTCACTCAGTCAATGAAAAAACTACAGGAAATAACACTATGAAAAATTAGATTAGAGACCAGTTTAAAGTTCCCTAGTAACAGTCAAAATGTTTCGTCGTAAATTTTGTTTGATCTTGTTTAATCTAGTTTAAACTTGTCAGTATTAGTTACGTTTGCTAAGTAGTAAAATCTTCTTCCTTTGTAAATTTACCATAGATTAGATTAGATTATTGAAATAGCGACCATACTACAAGGTAGGTGTTTTAAGACAAGTATGAATAAGAATTGAGGGTAAGATGACTGTGGCGCGATCTTGTAGTCTTGTTACTGACTAAGGCTGTAAGGACATGTTCCTTAAACAGGACTGTTAATTAATAGCCCAACAGCCGATGGCAATTAATTAATGGACCTACATTTTGACGTGGAATCCAAACCACTGCCTCTGAGTTACGAGCTTGTCTAATTATGAGGATGGTCATTGCGGATTAACGCAGTATTCAACTATGTGGACGATAATCCACACTACACCCAACAAGCATCGCTCACAACTATCCGTAAATGTACGTTTGTGTAATAATCATGTCTCCGATTTGGTACTTTGCATTCAGAGTTATTACGTGTTGTATAGACTATTTTAAATTTTAAACAAACCAAAAGGTGGGATATTTTATACCGGTCTCTTCATAATACAACACTTTGGATAAATTGAACGAAATGGTTGTCACCGAGCGAAGAAGTGAGGAAGACAATGGGCAGTTTCGAAGAAAGAAGAGACGGTGAACAAACTTTCTCCTGCTCCAATTGGCTTAGCTTGATTAACAGGGACAGTTCTTTTACAAATTACTTGACTTTAACATTTGCTTTTTAACTTTATGATATGTTTCAGAAAATTTACTATATGATGATAAAGATATTACCATAGTGGACATGGCAAATGTAGTAGATCCGGGGCCAATTTTTAATTACATTACTTTGTTTAAGAATGTGTAGATTCAGCGTATTTTATATTCCAGCCCCTTCGTTTTCATGTCTGGTTTTACGATGCATACATTATGTCCAAATATACTCTCACTCAGTAAATATTCCTTCCATCGTGGCTGGAGCTGTGTAAACTTTTACGGTATAGAATTTAACAGTATATGTTACTGTGTAAAAGACCTACAAAAATACAACCATCGGCTAACAATAAAATTAGTTTTGGATCTTACTTTTAATGTAGATAACCGAATGAAAAGAGAGAGATTATTGTATTTTTAGTACTGGCCTTAATATAGAAAATCTGTTATCTTTATTTGACGTGCAACTTACAAAAACTTTGATTCAGTTTAAAGCAGTTGTAGTCTGTACCCTTATAATAATCAAATTAAAGATACTAAATAGGAATAGATAATTTAATTCTACTAGATAGTCCCAGGACAATGATAGATGCCAAACACTCTCATCATGGTTTGTTAATATTCCTTTTCTTGAACATAAATAAATTACGAGTATAAACATATTTCCAAAGATGATAAAATTGTAGAGATGTAAAAATGTTTCAGTAAATTACTGATGCTGTATTATATAAGCCTCTCATCTGCAAAAGTATTTAATGACATTTAAATACTATATTTAATAATTATATTTGTGAAAATGTGGTAAATAAAGCATGAATTCTTAAATCAAAAGGTATTGCTAATTTTACACTCTTCCTTCTTACAATCTTTACTCCTGACTTTTACAAGTGTAAAAGTAATTTTTTACAAACTGATAAGTCATTAATATTTATTCTCTTTACTATTCTACTATTAATTACTTACATTTACTACGAGTGTCTGTTTCCAGGGATTTGGCTTAGTGAAAATTAACGGTAAAAATATTTTAAAACTCTTACTTAAAACTATTTTAAAAATCTGCAGTGCTACCGTTTAGCAAACAAAAAAACTAACAAAAAAACTGTTACTATGAATCTAACATCTACATATATATTTTTATCTATAAAATCTTATAATGCCTGCTGGTATGAAAATAGCTTACCTGAGACCTATATTTAAATAAGGCTCCAAGAAGGATTCTGGGTGTTATAGGTCTGTGGGGTCAGTGTCAGTGATCACAAAGATTTTTGAGCACAATATGTGTATACAGTTACAGAAATACTTGAATGAAAATAAAATTATAAGTAAAGCGCAGTTTGTTTTTAGGTGAAATACTTCAACTAAAGACCTCTTAGAAAATTTAGTGGAGGATGTATATAAAGCATTAAATGAGAAAAAATTTATGATTGCTGTAGCTACTGACCTCATAAAAGCTTTCGACCTGGTAGACTTTGAATTTATGATGAATAAGGTTAGTAAATTAGGTATTGGAGGCAGGCTGCTGCAATTTTTTAAGAGCTATTTTAGTGAAAGAAAACTGTATCCTAGTATATGTACTAGTGTCAGTAACGGACACACAAACCTGTGACCTAGTTCAAGGTATAGTTCTCTCACCAGTTGTATTTAATATATATGTTAATGACGTAGCAAATTTAAAGTTGAAAAGTAGGTTGTTGCAGTATGCAGATTACAACTTCATTTATATTGTGCATACTGATTTAAAAGTAGGTTTAAGTCAAATGCAAAATGATCTAGTTTTAGTTATAAAGTATTCATTTACAATTCCATTAACCTCAATTTAGTAAAGCTGTTATATTCAAAAATCTAAAGGTTAAAATATGTAAAGTGGTCAATTTAACTCATTTTGCCATGAAAAAGAATGTCTTGAGGAAATTAGGTCTATAAAGTTGTGGTCATTGTCATTCATTGATCTTCTGTGAGAGTATTAAACATTTAGGGATTTAATTTAATGTTGTTACTCTCCGAATCACACAATTATAATAAATAAATGGTTTAAATACCTCAACTGACAATGTGATCTTTAAGCGGTGGTTTTTTCAACTCACTACTGCAGTTTAGACACCACGTGGGATCTTCATCTGGTGAACTTGATGGCGTCACATTGACAGTTGAGGTATTTAAACAATTCATTTATTATAATTTAATTTAGATGATGGTATGAAATTTGACACTCATCTTACAGCAATGTCTAATATTTCAAGAATTTTTATGTATAAATGTTTTAGTATGAGCAGATTCTTTCCTCTCAACATTAAAAGAGAATAATATATTTCTCTCTGGTTCAAAGCACTTTGTTTTATGGTATCACTGTTTACTATAGGGCACCAGGGGAGGGAAGGCTCCTTGTTATTTTCTCGGAGGGGGCTCCACGTTATTTTCCCCGGAGGGGCTCCACGTTATTTTCCCGGAGGGGCTTCACGTTATATTCCCGGAGGGGGACTCCATGTTATATTCCCGGAGGGGCTCCACGTTATTTTCCCGGAGGGGGCTCCACGTTATTTTCCCGGAGGGGGCTCCACGTTATTTTTCCGGAGGGGGACTCCACGTTATTTTCCCGGAGGGGGCTCCACGTTATTTTCCCGGAGGGGGCTCCACGTTATTTTCCCGGAGGGGGCTCCACGTTATTTTCCCGGAGGGGGCTCCACGTTACATTCCCGGAGGGGGACTCCACGTTGTATTCCCGGAGGGGGGCTCCACGTTATTTTCCCGGAGGGGGCTCCACGTTATTTTCCCGGAGTGGGACTCCACGTTATTTTCCCGGAGTGGGACTCCACGTTATTTTCTCGGAGGGTGCTCCACGTTATTTTCCCGGAGGGGGCTCCACGTTATTTTTCCAGAGGGGGCTCCACGTTATTTTCCCGGAGAGGGTATCCACTTTATTTTGCCGGAGGGGGCACCACGTTATTTTCCCGGAGGGGGGCTCCACATTATTTTTCCGGAGGACTATTTTCTAGGGAGCTTCTCAATATTTTCAAGCGGGGGGCTCCACGCTACTTTATTACTTTTGTATTTTTTATTGTCATTTTTTTCCCAAACCATAAACCTTAGAGAGTATTTTTATACTTTTCAAGCATATAAGGTATGAAAGTTAATTGTTTTCTATGATTTTTTTAATTACACAAATATTTTACAAAAACGTTTATGTACAAATTAATTAGAAGATGTTTTTAAATAGTAAAATTCCAGAGAAAACCACTTGTAGTAAACTAAATGCTTATTATAAGAACGAAAAACTGACTGAAATATCTTTTGCATATCTAGAGAAATCTTACATAAAAATTAAAAAAAAGACTTATAACACTCAAGTATATATACTTATACCAAATTAGTTCACATCTGAATAAAATTTGAGTTCTCAACAAATATAGTTTAGGTTTTGCGTCTAAGAACATCTTGAGGCATATCAATTCATATATTTATATGCGTCTCAGCTATACATTTCTAAATATTTACCTTTAAAAGCCCCCATTCAGCTTAAATTTAGGATAAGCTAAACAATCGAATAAGAATAAATATTTAAAGCCAAGACATTGAATAAATTGTTTAGTATTTATTGGAAAATTATAATAATTCCTGTGAAAGGGTCCTGGCCAATAGAATCCTCCGTGTTTTATAAACATAGCGCCGTTCACTCAGGGGAAGGCTGAACGGTTTCTGTAAGACTGGAAACTTATTTCGTTAACTCATCACAGCGCTTTGTTTTCATGTAGGTAAAGTTTGCATCGGTAAATTGAATTTGTTGTTTACACGACTCCGCTCAGCCAGTACTCACGAAATTCAATATATGGTTACGTAAAATTACTTCGACTTTGACACTTCCAAAAACTTGTTATGTTTTAAATATGTGTTAGAAATTTAAATTGCTTTCAGTTCTCTTAATTCTAATAGATTAGTGATTAGAAAATGTAAGTTTAGGTTGGATTAGAAACAATAAGAGATCCCGTTGTCCATTAACACATTTTGTATGACGCTGTAAGGTGAAGAATATAAATCTTTAATTAAAGAAATTAGGAGTTAATGCAGTCAATTGCTTGTATGTGAGGTTATTTTAACTAATTTCTTCAAATTAAGGGACCGAAAAGAGAAAAAACATAGAGGTCATTGACAGAAGAAGTGTGTATTTAATTTAACAATACAATGTAAACACAAAAAATGTAATCATGTGATCACTTAAAAATAGGTCAATGGAAAAACCCAAACAGCATGTTTTCGCTACATTAAAAACATCACACACTTTTTGTTTGGAAACAGAACAAAAATGCCTTCAGATGTCAAATTAAGTAACCAGTGTTCGTGAGTTTATATTAGACAGAGCATTTAGTTTAAGTTTCTCCTCACAATACAACCAACAGCTGCCTCATTGGACTCATTGCGGTCAATGAAGTCAACTAGTGTCCAACAGCTGCGTTTGGGATAAAAATTAATTAGGAATTTGCCAAACGCCACCCGTTCCTACAGTCGTATGTCGCGAAGGGTACCACAGTATCTAACTCGTGGATCATGAGAGTATATTTTAGTTGTGGACAGAACAACTCTTATAATTTTATGATGGTGTTGATTTTTATGGATCACTTTAGTAGGATAAATATTAGGTTAGATACCTTTTTGTCTGCCATTTGAATCCTGGCGTAGTCCTGGCGGATGTCGTGCATTTTGAAACCTCATATAACATTATGAGGAGTCATTATATAACATATAACTCATATGTTATGTCCAGGCTATGTAAAGGGGGGAATCACCGTTCGAACCTCGTCACAGGGCGACGTCCTATAATCCAGCTACTTGGAAGTCACGAATTGTGGATAGTTGTGAGTGATAGTCGATGTATGTAGTGTTTGTTCTCTTGTGTGGACTAATGTCCACACTATTGGATACTACGTTAATCCACAAAGACTATCCTCATAGTTAGACCAATTTGTAATTCAGAGGTCGTTGGGTACAGTTAACATAATCAACTACATTTTATGTGATTTTAGTCGTACTAAAATGAATGCACGTAAACAGTTATATAAAATTCACTTAGGAGTAAAATAATTATATATGATATCCGAAGGCACAATAAAAATTGGAGCAACCTATAAGAAAAATAGTAATTACAATTACAATTACCAACATATTAAAACAAAAGCAATTTATTTTATTTTAAATTTTTTACATCTTTAAAACCAATGAAATAATAAATGTCTATTTCTTGGAAATGTTCTTAAATGTTATTAATAGCTTTGATTTTCAAGCGTTCATAATTGCTTACGAATAAAATTTCATACTATAATATATTCGTCACGTATGGGTCATTCATTTTAATATTGGCTTTTACAATTTACAAATTAGAAATTAGTTTATGTGGGAAATGTAACGATACTATGTTACAGTTTATGACTTGTTATATTGATAAAAAACAAATTGTCTATTATTAATTTAGATTAATTTAATGGCGTGATTAAATAAGCAAAAAACGTGAGCTTTGGTTAAATTTAGACTTATTTTATGTAAATTGACGTATACTAAATAATCATACTTCATAAAGCTCATCAAATGATTTAAAAATAGTTCTAAACCTTCTAAAAGTTTAAAAATAGTTAATGAATAATATTACTGTAAATAATACGAAGTATTGATTTCTTTCTCATTAATGACAGCGTAGTGGTCAATAAACAGGTCGTCATTTAAAGTATAAAATTTCAAAAGGTGTTTCCAAACCACGTAGTAAAATAATTTCAACTATAAAATAAGGAATTATATAACCACTAAAGTATAAAAACCGCACGAACAACACAATAAGAAAATTACATTTGTAACGAACGAATTAGAACAAAGTCATCAAAAACAAATAAACGCGGTAGGTTTCAATTTGATATGTCAGACCGGAACGAGCGTATTTGTTGTGTGGGACCGGAAGTAACGGGGTCTGATTTGTTGTCGCGTTGTCAACCGGGGTTTACGGGCCGTCGCGCACGCCACAGCGCTACAATACTGCTGCAGATTAATGACAATGCTTTCATCTGGCGCTTATAATCAGGTCAATCGCCGTGCTTCCCCAGCTATAAAGTCAGCATCGCCGTACGTCGTCGCATTATTGTACGATAAATAAATACGGTTAAACTAAAGGAAAACTCCCTCAAACTCAATATTTTTACTATTGTAATATGGTAATCATATTTCGGGTTTTAGTAAAGTACTATGTAGTCAACAGACATTTTTCGATGATTTAAATACAGTTTCCAACTTTTTTCGTTTTTAAAGTGAACTTTTGGGATGAAAAAGGAAAATTGTTACTGTTACCACACTAAAAATTTGATTTTCGATCTATTTAAAATCGATAGGATTTTTAGAACGATAAATTATACTTAACCCTTCAAGTGCTACGACTTTACTTTACTTGAAATACTAAGTACCCAAAAACACGAAACATGCACACTAACCACTAACCATAAAATCAAAACAGGTGATCACTGAAATTCCAATTAAGCCTAAAAATGCCGTCAACTTCCACCCTTGCCAGTCTCCGTTTATTTAAGGTGGGCCCTTCACTCCACTATACCGCAAATTAGCAAACCTAATTGGGTTATCTCTCATGGTCGAAATTCAAACCCTTGACTCTCCGAATGGTTTCAACCGTTGTACTCGTCAGCACAACGGTCTACACTACACCAAAAGGACCACCGTCTGAGAAAGCGCTTTGGCTATAAAAGCATACTCTAGCGGCGAACTAATGAACTCATGCAGTAGAACAGGGAACCACACAAGTAGTTGCATGTATTAGCTCGCAGATGGCAGCACCGTGTCGGTAATTGTTGACTTCGATAGAGCTATACAATTGCACCTCGCTGATATCTCACACTCACAGTGAGATTTTAGCACTTGGAGAGTTAATAGCTAGTTTAAAATTAATGTTTACGCAATCACAACCACTAAAACCACTAACCACTAAAAGGGCGTCTATTTACAATACTCCTACTTCCACGCAGGCTGGCCAATGTTATCGTTGATCTAGATGATAAAATTATGGTACCGATACGCTGCACAATACCATAACACACATTGGCGACATACAGCTCTGTGCGGGGCTAAGTTAGATGAACTATAAATATATTATTAATCGTAAAAAATAACATAAATGAACTCTGAAGAGCGTTCTATGTTATATATATTATGTTGGGAAACACGTAGGTGCCTTAAAGTAAAAAGTAAGTCATCTAAATATATAAAACAAAGTCGTGTTAATTACACGCATTATAACTCGAGAACGGCTGGACCGATTTTAATGATCTTTGATTTTTCGGATTCGTCTCTGCACCGGTCATGCTTTAGGCATATTCAGTTTCCATAAAGTCAATTAGTTTCCATTTTATAGCGTTTTAAATTTCTAATGTTAACCTTATGGGGAATAAGTTTGTTTACAAATTATCTACAATCAAAACATTTGATTTCTTAAACCAGCTGTTTGTTTACTATCCGTTAGCAATGTGCTTTACTAATCCAATGCCATCTGAATCATTCATTAATGTAAAACTATGAAGTAAATGCATACTGCACAAAATGAACAGATCTATTCACCACGTTAATAGTTTACGGTTTTTGGGGATTATGTATCTATATATTGTTTTATATTTTTTAGTCTGATTAAAAGTCACGTGTTTATAATTATGTCGGCCAAATAAAAAAAAATTACGGCGTTTACACATATTACGTTTTTTATAATAATCAGCTGTTGTATATCTTTCCTATAAAAGCCATATTACAGTTAGGTTTTGTTTGATTTTAGGTTGGATTAGAAAAATTATTGTGAATCCATCCACTCAGATTTATTTGTTTTTGGGAATGTTATTAATACGTTTTATCGTTTCAGTATTGTTATTAACTATGACGCGACCCAAAATATCTAATTTTTCACAACGAAGTCGTAAGCTATTCGACTTAAGAACATGGTCAATCTGAAAATTAACACGTATTTACTGTTAGGTGTTACGAAGTTCGCCGGGTCAGCTAGTTGAACATAAATGACTTAAATATTGCCTTACATAGCTTGCATTAGTAAAAGGATTGAGAGCCCTGTATAAAAGAATTTAAATCCCAAGCCCGAATATAGGTCGTGCTCGGTTGTTCATCCAACTAGACCAAACCCGAGGTCGTGCTAGCTTGTTTATCTCATGAGCCTAAGTCCGTGTAAAGGTCGTGCTAGTTGTCCTTAACACGGGTTAAGATCCTTGCCGTTTAAGCTTATTTATCACATGAGCCTAAGCCCTAATATAGCTCAGTCCACCATATTTGTTTCCAAAGAAGCATATGGTTGACGTATATTTTGGTATCGGCATTATAACAAGCTCTTTTATTATTAAAATTTACAATGCTTTGGAGTTTGGTTGATCTGTCTCGTATTCTCTATATATAAAATTGAATGTATGTATGTATGTCTGTATGTCCTTTATGCGTTGCCAAATACTCATCCGATCGCCATGAAATTTTAGGAAGTTGCTCTACATGTGTCCGGGAAGGTTTTAGTGAAAAATATTTTCAAAAACCCCATAAGTTTCAATTTTATGGCGTTTTAAATTTCTAATGTTAACCTTATGGAGAGTAAGTTTGTTTACAAAAAGTCTACAATGAAAACATTTGATTTCTTAGCTACAGCTGATTGGTTTACTTACCATTAGCTTTACTATCCAATGCCATCTGAATCATTCATTAATGAAAAACTATGAAGTAAATGTGTACTGTAAAAAATGAACAGCTTTATTCACCACGTTAATAGTTTACGGTTTTGGGGGATGTATTTATATTTTTATTTTCTGTCTGATTAAAATCACGTGTTTATATGATAATTACAATGTTTATATTATTACGTTTATTATAATAATCAGCTGTTGTATATCTTTCGTATAAAAGCCGTATTACAGTTAGGTTTGGTTTTGATTGGATTTGAAAATTGTGAATTAATCCACTCAGATTTATTTGTTTTATGGGAATGTTATTAATATGTCTTATCGTTTCAATGTTGTTATTCACTATGCCGCGACCCAGAATATATAACCTTTCACAATGAAACCGTAATGCTATTCAACTTCAGAACATGGCTAATCTTAAAGTTAGTACGTATTTACTGTCAGGCGTTACGAAGTTCGCCGGGTCAGCTAGTTATCAAATAAAAAATCCAAAAATGAAACACCCTCAGAGCAGACATCTTCAACTCTGAGTTAAGTTCAGACGTACTACAGTATATGACTTTCAGATTTACACAAAACATTACAAAAAAATACTAAAAGCTACCCAATAGCAACTCAAACTAAAGTCACTGGTGACATGTAATGCCAGTCTCAGTATCGGTTTTAAAAACAAGGGTTAATCTCAACGTCAGGTTTACATTGAATATTGGGCTCTCAGTATTGTGGTCGAAACTGTCATTTAAAAAAGTTTAAAAATAATACTGGCGTTGATAGATAATATGTAAAAAATTATGAACAACAACAGAATAGTAAATGCAAATACAGTTGATAACATAACTCACAATTTCTGACATTTAAATATTACATAACTGTAACAAATTTAACCAAGTGAAATTTACACTGTTAAAAATGTACTTTGTTGGTACACATGATTAATTTTTTTTATAAAATGTTTTCTATTTTGCCAACCTTCTCTTCAGTACTAATATTTTTAATACTGTGATACTGTGTAGGATGAGATAGAGATTTATCAGTGAGGGCATTTCCCCATAGACACTAAACAACGTGTGACTTATGACACAAAATTCATATCGTACGTAATATATTTTTAGATATTAGGTTTTTATTACTCATCCTAAACCATCTTTAGTATTCGAGTTAAAAATACGGCATGGAGAGAGTAATTTAAAACAGTTAAAAAAATTAAGAACATAAATCTAATGCTGCACTAAATGTGTCAAATTACTAGGCAATGTATTTCACCTGCACATATACAAAGCTATTGAATACGAAATATTCCGGTGACGTTTGATATATGTATTGGTTTTTTATATGAAGGGATTTTCATCCATCACAGCCAAATCGGTATCGATGGCGGGGGAATTTCGATACAGTCTCATTCAAGCTTTGCGTTTCCATTATTTATCAACCGGTTTCAATACATCGCCAAACATACACATTGTTTAGGATTAATTTATTTTAGTATTTAGACTTTTTGCTTTAGTGAAAAATCCTTACACAGCGTATAGTTTGTGAAGTAATTTCCTACAACGACTACTCTTCATAACCTAACCTAATTTAAAACTTTGGGTGTAAGCAAAATAGTTTCGATAAGTAGTTTTATAATGAGGTTATTTATTTTCAAAGAAATATTTTTGACGGACGTAAGCCTTGTTCAACGTAAACTTGTCCATTCAAGGTTAACATTTGGGGAAGTGTTTTGTTTATTAGTAATAACAGATGACCAGGAGTAAACAATAAACAAATAATCTTAATATATAAAATTCAAAGCCCTCACTCACTCACTCATCACTAATTCTCCCTTTTCCCGATTACCTCGGAGTGTGAAATTTGGTATACTTGTTCTTTAGGCCTAAAATAGGAAAGTCTAATAGTGTTTGTGACGATTTTCCCATAAATCTCTACCCTATACGCCTTCAAAGTTCCCATGTTAACCTTATGGGGAAATAATTTTGTTTTGGATTCCAACATATGTATCTTACCTTTTAAGATATAAACAGCACCTGTTTTATTTGAACAATTGAGCAAGCCAAAGAATTTAGTTGGTTAGATCAGTATTGCAGTTAAGTATGGTTTGGGTTAAGTTGGATTGAACATTGTGAATCAATCCATTTAGATTTGTTTGTTTTAGGGGAGTGTTATTGATATATATTTTTGTATCAGAATTTTTACTAACTATACCGCGACCCAGAATATCTAATCTTTCACAACAAACCTGTTATGCTATTTGACTTCGGAACATGGCGAATCAATCAACTGAAGAAGAATCTGTTAAGAGGTACAAAATTCGCCGGGTCAGCTAGTCTAAATATATTAAAACAAAGTCGTCTCAGTTACATCATTTATAACTCGAGAACGGCTGGACTATGTTGGAATACGATATACCAGAATAAGAGTAAATGAATAATATATATCAAACCATGCTTCAGCGCATTGGAACCGTTTTTCGAAAACATTTTCACCAGCTGCTGGGGTTGTTTGGTGTAAACCTTCAATATATACATTGATACTTTTTAAATAGACCAATATTGCATAATCCTCTTATCTTATTCTGCACTGGATATCAAACACCCGTCAAGTTGTTTTACAGTTAACAAAGATAGTTAAATATAAAAATAGCCCCGTCGCAACAGACCTGCGTACTCAGTGAATTTCCAAATCAATAATATATATGAATACTAATAAAGCCAATTTTGATCAATATCTGTCGATAAATAAGAGAGTTTACCTTTTCTCCATAAGGTTTAATTTGATAAAAGTTTGCAAGTTTGCTGCTGAAAGGAATACAGAAAGTAGGCATTTTTCCATTAACAGTTTTTATTTTGACTATATACCAAGTTTTACGTGTCCATAAATAAAGGAGTTTGCCTATTCTCTGTATGAATAACATGGGAAAAAAGTATGCCCGTTAGCTACCATGATAAACACATAAACTATAATTGTTTAGCATAAATCTATGGATCACAACCTCGTAAAGCTAAATACAAAGCTCAAAAATAATAGATGAGTAGGTAACCATTGGAGATGGAGCAAAACTGTATGATATTAAATTGTAAATTTTTAAATAAAAAAACCCATTTTTGGGGTACAACACCCCCACCCAAACTACCCCTTCCGATTGACCGATATATCTGGATTACGAGCTCGTCCAATTAAATGTGGGAATACAAAGTTCTACCAAATTTGGTATCGATTAGATCATTTTACGAAAGTTATCATGTTCACAGACACACACACACACACCTATACATATATATAAATATGTATGTATATATAAATATGTATGTATATTTAAATATGTATGTATATATAGTACATATGGTAATAGATTCTTCCCTATGGGAAATTTCCTGGAATGGCGAAAATTAATTAATTTAATTTTTTCAACGTAGGGATATGTATAGGTATTGTTTCATACGTGTTTCATGAACGTACTGTGAGCAAAACGAAATGAATAACAGCAAGAGACAACCAGTGCAAAGTGGGCGGATGAAACACTTAGTTGGCCGGCTCGTCATGATAATTACAGTCAATAGAGGAAGCAACTGATCGTAGACTCATGTAATATAGCTACGAGTAAAGATGCTGTCTATGGCTGAAACGTCAACTATTGCAAACTTATCTAATATATGTTGTCACGAGAGAAAAAAATGTTTGTATTTACTTTCCTGTGGAAAATAGGTTAGATCATGAATATGTCTAAATGGAATGTTTCCAGTTCATATAAACAGCTGTTCTTATAACCAAACAATGACTTCATTAACCATATGACGTCACTAACTAAATGACGTCTCTGATATGTCTAAATGGAATGTTTTCAGTTCATATAAACAGCTGTTCTTATAACCAAACAATGACTTCATTAACCATATGACGTCACTAACTAAATGACGTCTCTGTTTCAAATTGGTCTCGCAAATTGCCAACACACTCCCGGAGCTAAGACACATCCATAAAAAAATTAAAGGAGATTAAGTAAAGAAATTAGATCTTTATTATAAATTGGCATTCAATTTTCACACTGTTTTACAAGGAAATTTACATCAATACTAATGCATACCTACTAGCATGAGTTATTTTATTATACTGTCTTTGAAGAAGGGTTTACTGTTGCTCTTAATGGCGTTAGGTAATTAATCTATAATATTATAAAGAAGAGGTGGTTTCTGTATGTTTGTTTGTGGGTTTGTTGTGGCAAGTAAATGCGAAAAATACTGAACCGACCGGTTTGAAATTTTACACAAAGGTAGATCTTAAACTCATGCAACACATAGGTTAGTTCTTAAAATTGGGCTAATGAATTCCTATTTTAATGTTACATTTCAAAGAATTAAAACACAAAATTACTTGAATGTCAACAGCTGTGTAATAAATTTGACTTCAAGGAAGAAGAAAGCTGTGACGTCTATTTCAATGTTTATTTTCTAATGAAAAAACCATTTACATATTTTGACTATAAGAAAATAAAGTGATTTTTCAGATAAACTGCTGGATCGAAATTGTAATTATTTGAAATAGTGGAATGTAGATTTTAAGTTTTCCGACGACTGTCTCTATTACATTAATCCTTATTCCCTAATATTTGACAGATGTTACTTAAATGAAGACACTCGTTTTTTGTCATTTTGTAAACATTGAAGAATTAATTAACAATAGCTTAAATGTATCAACAGAGTTTTACTTTTTTAATGGCGTTAGGTAATGAATTGTAAATATTAGAGTCAAATAAGAAATCTAAAAGAGTCTAAATATCTGCTGTATACAATACAAATAGAAAAATAGGTTCCAACATGGTTCCCTCAATTTATTTATCTGTACATAAAACTAGAATGCAAATTTGTTGATTGAAGATTCCCCACGTGGATTAATTACGTGATGGTTTATTTAAAAATATATTAATCCAAAATCAGCATTTTTTATATTGATTTTATGATGCATGTCACCTCAAGAGTTCGCGCCCTGTAAAAAACAAGAACTATAGAAAGTAAAACTAGTTTTATATTTTATAAAATACTATAAAATCTTTTCTAAAGAATGTTGTGACTAATAGATAGTTGGAGGTTGGTAATAATAATCAACCCTATTTAATTTTTAAGATTAAAATTTATGTTTTTTGTCATTTTTGGCGTAGGCTTTCTTGGATTTGTTTCAAAAATGTAGTCCAGGATATATTTAAAAGATTACAAAAAGTAAATCCTTGTCTGGAAAAGTTTGTAAAAAACCTTTTGATCCATTAAAAAAGCATTAATGGTTACAAAGCAAATGAAATGATGCCTTTGCAGGCGATTCAAAAGGCCGCTTTATGTTAATGGTCTTTCTTCACACAATTTGAATCCTAACTTATTCTTTTGCCTCCCTGCGTATTGCTTTTGTAACCTAAGAGCTTTAAAAGTTAGTTTCCTTTTAAAGATTTTCTCGCTTAATAGTTTTCTTGATTCCTACCACCTCTGATTAACGTTTTCTTTAAATTAAATATTAGAATAACTTCTTGATTAGCATTATACGTGTTGGTTTTACTATAGGATGAAGTAAAAACTCACGTCTTCCAACACTACTTAATATATTTACACTTATATTGTAATTATATACAACGGTAAATATATACATTATTTCGTCCAGTTACACCGAACATCATCAGGCCCAAATGGATACTGAAAGAAACAAGATGGCGTCCCTGCTTAGATACTACTAAGATCATCAAAACTTGTAAAAAAGGAAATGGAATGAATGCTTGGAAAGAGTTATTTATTTATATAGAAAAATGTGAAGATAAAAGAAGATTAATAAATGAACAAATACATTTTTATTCTGCAAGAACGTATAAAAATCTATTTCCGGAACTCAGCCAGCCAATAAATGCTACCTATGACGCCATGACAGGAACTTCCGGTAGCCATTAGTATTCAAGCAGGGACGCCATTTTGTTTCTTTCAGTCTCCATTTGGGCCTGTTGATGTTTGGTGTAACTAGACGAAATCGATCGCCAATTTAACAGCTTTTGTATATATTTACCGTTGTATATAATTACAATATAAGTGTAAATATATTAAGTAGTGTTGGAAGATGTGAGTTTTTACTTCATCCTATGTTAAATATTAGCAAATGAACCATTTCCAATAATAAACCATTAGTCATGTAACAGAAAGATGTAGATAGAAAGTATAAAAAATTAATACTGAAGAATAAAAGGTATGTGTGTATAAAAATGTAAATAAATTATGAAATAATAAAAATTTTATGTCATTTTATTAATGTAATTCTAACTGGCTATTTCGATCAAAACAATTTACTACAATATATGAGTGAAGTTTTGTAATTTCATAATAAAATATTCAGGATATGTTGATTTATTTTTTATTTAATATTATTAAAAGTTAGTTAAAACCCGATCTGACGCAACAAACTAACGTAATCTAACTAACAAACTACTGTATGAACGTAACAAATCAATGTAATTAGGCCTAACAATTACGCCATCCCCCCTCCTCTTAAATTATAAACATTGCCCCCTCTTAGATCGTACATTGTAACCCCTCTTTACACTAAACACTCCACTATACCTCGAGTATTCCCGTCTTACTCATACGAGCATTCCTTTACTATGCATTTGTTATTTACTAGAATTTGTTATTCATTCCCTAGTGGGAATGAAAATAGCTTTGATCAAACGTTCAGCGATTTGACTAATCGATTCAAAGAAATTTGAATGTGAATGTGAACAGTGTGGAGGAAATATGAATTTTAATGCGTGTATGATGTGACATAAACGTTGGTACAATCGTATCGGTTGGCAATCAAAATGACATTAGACAGTATCGGGTTCACCATTGAATAATGGAATACATTCAGTTTATCCAGGAATTCTTCTCTTGCCATCCTGATTGCTATTCAACAAAAATTGTAGTCTACACGACCCTTTATCTGTAAATGTCCTTCACCTACTTTATCATCTGACCGTTCTATCTTTATACATAAAAATGAATATATGTGTATATGTATTTCATGCGTTGCCAAACTACTCATCCGATGGCCATAAAATTTTGGTGGTTGCTCTGTGGTACGGGAAGGTTTTAGTGAAACCATTGTCAAAAACTCCATAAATTTCTAATTTTAACCTTATGGGGAATAAGTTATTTTTCTTTATTCTTCTAGGCTGAGGTATCAAAAGACCATGCAGCCTCGCAGTTCTCTATTTTGTGGTTGCTTCAAAAATTATTAGGATTCTCATTTTGCGTTTCTCTTCAGATTTGTCTTTTAATTTCTCTAAAGATATTAGCTATTTCTTTATATGTTTCTATTTCATTACTTTTAAGAGCAGACACAAGATCTAGTTTAAATTTTATACAAGTTTCATCGAGTAATTTGCTTTTAAAGTAATTGTAGTGAGGGCATATACAGATTAAATGTTCTAGTGTTTCTTCTTGGTTTAAAATGCAGTTTAAGCATAAAGGGGTAAAGTATTGTTTTTTGGAGTATTTTTTTTATTAACTCTAATAATAATAAATAAGTTTAATAAGTTTGCTTACAAATTTTCTACAATCAAAACATTTGCTTTCTTAATCTACAGCTGTTGGTTTACTTTCCATCAGCAATATGCTTTACTATCCAATGCCATCTGAAAAATTCATGAATGTAAAACTATGGAGGAAATACGTGCTGTACAAAACGAACAGCTTTATACGCTTTTATTATTTATATAATAAATTTTGGTTTTTGGGGATTATGTATTTATATTTCTTTTCTGTCTGATTAAAAGTCAAGTGTTTATAATAATCACTTAAGCGTTTGATGCTTAATGTCCGAAAAAATATGAAGAAATTTTTACGAATTTCTAGAAGAAGCTATGCCCAAGACAAAAACAATAGTTTTAAAATTTATATTATATATAATATATATAAATATATTTGTGTGTGTGTGTGTGTGTGTGTGTGTCTGTGAACACGATAACTCTCGTAAAAAATTTCCGATCAACCAAATTTGGTAGACGTGTATCCTACAAAATGCTGGACGACTTCGTAAACCAGACATATCGGTCGACCGGAACGGATAGTTTAGGGGGTTTTGTACCCAAAAATGGGGTTTTTACATTTTTTCCCATGTCATTTTTAAAAATTTCAATTTTCAATTTTATCTTTCACCATTAGAATCAGCTTAAAAACTACACAATTAGTTCCTTAAAGTTTTTCTTTATCTCCAACGGTTACCAAGATTAAGAAATCTAAACACAGTTACGTTGTATTTTCTTCAATGTAATCTTAAGAGGATTAAAAAAAATTAATTTTTTTCACTTATTATCTAATATTTTTGTATGAATCTTGATATTTAGCTTCATATTTGAGATCAACATTTGTGCTAAAAAAATTATAGTTTATGTGTTTATCATGGCAGCAAACTGCATACTTTCCCATGTTAATCATATGGAGATTAGGCAAACTCCTTTATTTATGGACAGATGTTGATGAAAGTTGGTATAAATGTTAAAAATAAAATTTTTTAAAGTATAAATGGCTACTTTCAGTGTGTCCTCACAGCACAAACTACTCATTTTCCCATTTTAATCTTATGGAGAATAGGCAAAAATTCTCATGTTTATCGAGATTTTGACCAAATTTCATATTTTTATTATTATTATTATTATTATATTATTGATTTAAATTCGCTGTGACGCTCTGTATACTCTTTTTTTTTTAGGAAACGGAAGAGACGGACAAGGAAATGCACGTGCATCCGACCACCATCGAACTAGACTGGGATTCTTTAACACAATCCTTTTGTTTTTCCCCTTTATTGTAAACATTTTCACGTCTACGATTATTTATATACTAGGCTAGCTTCCTTATACAAAGTTTTTACATTTTTATTCAAATGAAAATGTTAGACACAGATAACAGTGCACGTGGAAGTACGAGGTGACACTGGTGAATGTGTAAGTGTAGACACTGGAGTAAGGGAACTTATGGGGATGGCCTCACTCATGGTGACTTTACAGGTATCGCTGTTGATACAGTACTGATACAGTAATCAGGTGACCTAGTCTATACGGCCTTAAGTGCATTTATTTTGACTTTTTTGTGTGTTTGGTGTGCAGAGGTCGGTGGGCTGCAGCTGTTGGAACTGAAGGTCCCCAGGTGGCCCAACCGTGGCGAGAACGCTGAGCTGCTGTGCCAGTTTGACACCGAGTCCGCCAAGCTTTACTCCGTCAAGTGGTACAAGGACGAGTTCGAGTTCTACAGATACATGCCGGACAACAAACCTGTCACGCAGGTCTTCCCCGTCACCGGAGTCTCCATAGATGTAAGTGCGTCTACTAAACACTCTAACCTTGTACCACAAAAAAAGACAATCTGTAATAAAATTATCATGTTCTTCAAAGTTTATCTAAATATCATTTGATAATTTATTGTTTAAAAATCATCCCATTTCTGAAAGAAAAAAAACAAGAGAGACAATTTTAAATTAATTGTTCAAATTGTATGGGGAGAACCCCCCCCCACGTAATACCAAACGTTTTGAGCTGGTTTTGTTCGGTGATTTGACCTTACGCTTCATACCAAGTTTCATGGAAAACGGTTGGAAAATAAGGAAGAAATAGATTTTTTAATATTCTCCATAAGAATAACATTGGGCGCTTTCAGACAACGTACTGCGTTTATCGTGCACAGTAAATTTAACTTTTCTCTGGAACCGTTAGTCGTAGACAAATAATTCAAAATACTAATTTGTTTAGTTTTTTAAGCTGGTTTCAATGGTACCAGTCAAGTTATACTTTACTTTTATTATTTTCGCTGAAAATTTAAAAATTTGATTTTGTTGACATTTAAAAGCCCATAACTTTTGAACCGTGATTTTTAGAGACATGCGGGCGGTGTCAAATTATTTTTTACTCTGTGCACTATAAAATATCAAATTTTAATCAAAATCGTTAGAGCCGTTTATGAGAAAATTGGATTTTCACGTTTTTAAGGGTTTTTAGGGGTGAAGGGCCCTTGGAGATACGGTGACTATATATATACATGCCAAATTTCATCTAAAACGGACCAACGGGGTAGGCTGTGGCACTGTACACATCTACACACACACACACACACACACACACACACACACACACACACACACACACACACACACACACACACACACACACACAGACACACACACGGACGGACAGACATCACGTCAAAACCCACTTTTTTGGATTCAGGGGGCCCCAAAACGGATAAGCCACCCTCAACTCAAATTCGAATATTTTGACGAAAACAATTATATCTCCATATACTATGTATAAGGGGAGAAAGTAAAAATAGGGTTATTAAACACGAGGAGCTAAAAATGTTATGATCAAACAAGAATAAAATAGGTCAAACATTTTTATTTAGTTTAAAATTTTTGAATTATACTTCACAAAACTGAAACATAAAATATGATAAATTGAACTTTAGATATGGTATTATACATGTTACCATGGTTCAAAAAGGCTATTTTATGTTACGCTAGCTATATCTTGAAACATTATTGTGATATTAGGCTTGATCTTTCACCTGCATCCAAGCTAACAATCCTGTGCGCACTCTCCCCCCCTACAGCACACACATACACCTGGTTATTTTCCTTTCATAAATCCCTTAAATACCGGATCTTCGAATTCAATGTGTCACACATAGATAGGATAGAGTAGTAAGGACGTAGGTTAAGTTGAGTAAACGTTTTATAGAATCCAAATTAGGGTCGTATTCGGTTGTTTTTATTTTAATTATACTTCTTCATACTGAAATCAAGCACAAACTTAACAAGAAATAGTAGTAAAATAATCTTGTAAAATTAGATATTAAGACTCTACCTGGAGCATTGTCATTCATGTTATGACAACCCATCTCTTACTTGGGAGACATACTTATATCTTTATAAGTTGGCTGGACAGCTAAGAGTGATTAATTATTTTTCGGACTCTTACATATTTGTCCAGCGCTCTGGCATAACTAGAATTTGACATAATTTTTTTAGCCATATAGCCACTGATCTTCTTGACATAATGTAGGAATAATTTACGCACGCAATTTTCATCAGAAAGTACGTCAAATTTGTGTTATTTCAGAACTCCTTTCTGTGTTAAGCTTCAGATTGTTGTAAACTTTATAAGCTTGTGGTTTCATAAATGAATACATCAAATGTTCTTCGCTTTCTGCATATGTTGCTACATTCATCCATGACGATAGCTTTGTCCGATGTACCTGAAGCTGACGACGGTTTTGTAACACTACAGTGGGCATTGCTTACTCAGCTCTACATGACGTTATGTCCAATATGTGCAGGAGAACAAGTCCGACACGAACCGCGTCACGCTGACCGGCCTGTCGTTCAGCAGCAGTGGAAGCTACCGCTGTGAAGTCTCCACGGAGGCGCCCAACTTCGAGACCATCTTCAAAAACCACAACATGACCGTCCTAGGTAATCCATTACTCAAAAACCTAAAAATAAGTTACCCTACGTCACCAATTTAAAGTTGGAATTACAAAATGTTGACTTCTTGAACTCTTTTTGCCAATAAAACACCAAGAATGTAAAGGATTAATTTAACTAAAGGTGAAGATAATTAAGCCTTCAGCTGCATTTAGAAATCTGGTCAGTGTAATAAATAACCAAAGCGATTATATCTTTAACCCAGTAACTAAAAGTAGCTATCCGATAAATCTGAACCACATATAGGGTTATTTTGAAGGTATCTTTTTCGGATTCATTGATCATTTTTGTTAATAAAGTTACTATTATTGACGTAAATTTTACTGTCCTGCTTACATAGTTAACTTATATATCCTACAACTAATAGGCTATCCGACAGATAATAGTTAACTTTAAGCATAAAATAGTGGCCAATAAAATATCATGATCGTACTTAGCAACAATAAACACGTGTTTTTTAGTTAACCGGAGGTATTGGAGCTGTGGTATTCGAATTTTCAACAGATCCTGTAATAAAAAATATTTGTATTTACTTCCCTGTGGGAAATAGGTTAGATCATGGATATATCTAAAGGTAGTTTTCACTTCATCTAAACAGCTGTTCTCATTTATTTATATTAACACTTTCAGAACAATAGCTCTGGTAATACATATTTTCATATGTATTACATATTTTCCATATATAAATACATATATGTTACATATTTGTAACATATTTGTTACATATTTTCCATTACATACATATTTTCCATCTTACAAATCACCAACACCCCCCCAGAGCTAAGACATATCCATATCAAAAAGAGATTTTTTAGGATAAAGATTAATTTTTATTTTTCGTTTTATTGTACGTATTGTAGGGTACCGCTCTTAGTCCAAGTGTAAAGTTCGACTGTTTAGTATTTGATTTAGTGTTAAGTTAACTGGGATAGCCATATATACTAGAAGAAATTGCTAGTAATTCCATGAGTAAATTGTAAATATTTTCTAATTATTTAGAATAAATAATATTCTTATTTTCTTATATCCTTTACATTTTAAGCTCTACTTTTGACTTCTTGGCCACTACAGTATTTATCTGTTTGAACAGCGTATCCAAGCCACGGCCCCGTGATCGAGGGCATGCTGGAGACGTACGCCGTACATGACGCCGTGGCGGTCAACTGTAGTACGGCTCCGTCCAACCCCGCACCCAAGGTCAACTGGTACATCAACGACCTCAAGGTAATGCAATATTAACACCAGTATGCATCATTAACTATTACACACCCACTCTACTGGTACAACAATAACCACACTTAAATTGTTTGGTCTCACCGTGGCGGGGGCTACCCTTCCATAAAATTAATTTAACAATTCATTTAAAAAATATTTTCTGTTGTTGTATGTTTCATAGAACGTCTAGCAATGTTTCATAGAATGTCTAGCAACAGAGAAAATAGGGAAAACAAGGAAAAGCCAGGGAATTAAAACTGTATTAAAAAGTCAGGAAATTTTTATATTGGTCAAGGAAATAGCCCAAGGAAATTGCTATTTTTGTAAAGGATTCAGAACTTACGAATTTGGAAGAACTGGCTGCATCTGTCAGGAAAACCTGAGTTGGTGAGTTTAGTTGTTTAGATGGCGGCCGCCATTCTTTCTTCTTTCTACTCATCAGGTGTGGAAGTGAATGAGTAGTGATTGTCGATGTATGCCGGGTATTTTTCTAGTTCGTTCTCAAATTAATGTGACTCTGTTTATTTGTATTTTTAATTTAACAATTTTATGAATGAGTTTATTGAATAGATGCTGATTTTGTGTTTTTAATTCTCCATGTTGTATTTAAAATTAAGCCGATAGTTACGCATGTTTTAGTCAGGGAAAATGCTGCATCTAATATGAAAAAGTCAGAGAAAAATCAGGGAATTTCCTTATGATGACTTGCTAGTCACCCCGGTTTCAGAAATTGGATAATTTTGTTGCGATTAATTGTATATGATGCGGGTGTAAACTTTAAAAAAGGTTCTAGTTTTTTATTTAACTAAGGAAAGTATGTGTCAGTCCACTGATACTGTATACTTTTATAAAGATTTATAATACGCTTCCATACAACCTAAAAACGTGTACTTTTAATGTAAATATGGCCCTATTTACTACATTTAGATCACGTACCGTGATCGAGGGCATGCTGGAGACGTACGCCGTACATGACGCCGTGGCGGTCAACTGTAGTACGGCTCCGTCCAACCCCGCACCCAAGGTCAACTGGTACATCAACGACCTCAAGGTAATGCAATATTAACACCAGTATGCATCATTAACTATTACACACCCACTCTACTGGTACAACAATAACCACACTTAAATTGTTTGGTCTCACCGTGGCGGGGGCTACCCTTCAATAAAATTAATTTAACAATTAATTTAAAAAATATTTTCTGTTGTTTTATGTTTCATAGAATGTCTAGCAACAGAGAAAATAAGGAAAACAGGGAAAAGCCAGGGAATTAAAACTGTATTAAAAGGTCAGGAAATTTTTATATTGGTCAAGGAAATAGCCCAAGGAAATTGCTATTTTTGTAAAGGATTCAGTCTTATGAATTTGGAAGAATTGGCTGCATCTGTCAGGAAAACCTGAGTTGGTGAGTTTAGTTGTTTAGATGGCGGCCGCCATTCTTTCTTCTTTCTACTCATCAGGTGTGGAAGTGAATGAGTAGTGATTGTCGATGTATGCCGGGTATTTTTCTAGTTCGTTCTCAAATTAATGTGACTCTGTTTATTTGTATTTTTAATTTAACAATTTTATGAATGAGTTTATTGAATAGATGCTGATTTTGTGTTTTTTAATAGTTTCTCCATGTTGTATTTAAAATTAAGCCGATAGTTACGCATGTTTTAGTCAGGGAAAATGCTGCATCTAATATGAAAAAGTCAGAGAAAAATCAGGGAATTTCCTTATGATGACTTGCTAGTCACCCCGGTTTCAGAAATTGGATAATTTTGTTGCGATTAATTTTAAATGATGCGGGTGTAAACTTTAAAAAAGGTTCTAGTTTTTTATTTAACTAAGGAAAGTGTGTGTCAGTCCACTGATACTGTATACTTTTATAAAGATTTATAATACGCTTCCATACAACCTAAAAACGTGTACTTTTAATGTAAATATAGCTCTATTTACTAAATTTAGATCACGTAGATTTGTTATTCTTTTGTGCTTTATGATAATTGTAAGAGGTCATGCTTTTTAATTTTAGTTTTAATTATTTTAAACGGTTATTTCATGATGGTTCACGTGTCAAAATCGTTTATGTTATAAACAATTGAAAGAAGACTAAAGTGATTGCGCTGCAAAGTGTAACTACGCAATGCAAGACAGGTGATTCTACTCTTGGATAGATATAGATAGACTGTGTGAAATCAAATAATCTAAGGTGGTTATTGTTTCTATATGTATCTATTATATTTATTAATATGTGTGTGTCAGAAACAATAAAGTTTTTCTATAAAAAAAGTTTGTATTTACTTCCCTGTGGGAAATAGGTTAGATCATGGATATGTCTAAAGGGAATATTTTAAGTTCATCTAAACAGCTGTTCTAATTCTTTTATATTTAAGATTCAATACAAAAGTTCAAGTAGTTTCTATGAGAAACTGTTACATGTTTTCCATCTTAAAAATCACCAACACCCCCCACCCCAGAGCTAAGACATATCCATGTCAAAATTTCAGCTATGTTTACAGCTCGATGTATGAATGAGAATACTAACATAAAAATAGTAAAGCTAATTATTATTAACTGTTAATCGTTTTAATAAGGTCTAACATTTTGAAGTAATTAAAAACCAATGGTTATATGATTCTGATTAATTTCATATTTCCAGAAACAAAATTAAAGGGTACAAAAAATTTTTAAATGGTGAACCTAGATGATATCGTTATGATTATATGATTCCAAGGGCAGAGTAACAAGGCAGTATATAAGATAACGTGAAATATGAGAAGTCGCTATGGGGATATTGGCAATTCCAGTGACGTCAAATGGCTCATTCTGGCATTAACTCGCTTTTAGCTTGTAAGACATTGCTGTTTTGATAACTATTTCAAAAAGGGAAGAATATAAAAGCTTAATTAACATGTAATATGGAGTGATAGATACAATTTAAATTTATTACAAATAAAAGTTAAGTATCACAGTGTAATATTAAACGTTTGCTCCTTTGTTTGAAATTCATTATTGGTGATGGTGGATTGATATTATTTAGATTTTTATTGCGGACATTTTCCATCACGATTTTATGTAAAACAAAGTTTCACGACGTTTCGGGATCTGGAATCTGATCCCGTGTTGTCTTTGAGTCTCCGTGACGAGCGGACGTGTTTGGTTTCTTTTGTGTGTAATGGTTAGTGAATGGTTTGTTTGTAAGTTTTTTTGACTGCTTTAAGCTTTTATGTTTTCAGCTTTATACCGGTTTGGTCCGGATTATATGTTAATTAATTGTGCTATGTTTTAGATATTAGTTCACCTGAGGACGGGATCAGATTCCAGATCCCGAAACGTCGTGAAACTTTGTTTTACATAAAATCGTGATGGAAAATGTCCGCAATAAAAATCTAAATAATAAATGTTTGCTGTTAAATCATACGTAAATAGTATATTTCATTACTAGGACCAATTTTGATACGACCACAAGTTTTACAGCCGAGACTGTTGGATGTACGAGTATCTGTCAAAAAGCCCATTTTGGGCCGTGTGATGAATATTTATTTTTTGTCATACTGCAAATAAAATGAAACAAACGCATAAAACCTAAATAATTATTACCTGATTTCATATCAATTCTTATCGACCGTTTTTGTAGATTTCGACCAATCAGCTGTTATGTTACTTGCGTTGTTGCAGTTCTTTCTTGATTCCTGATTGATTGTTTAACTTATGTCAGTGTTACTTATTATTATCGATAGTTCGATCTCAACCATTCGGTAGTTCAATTAAATAGTCGATTATTAGTTTCATAAATACAACAAATATCGATGGTAATTGTTGATAGTAATAGTTACTTTATCGATTAGTTACAATCTAATACTGACCTCGAATCAAAAGGATAATCAACAATGACCTTTTGCAGTTAAGAACTCAAATAATCGCCATAATAATAGATTTAGTCCTTGGAAGAAAAAGAACAACTTTTTCTCTTCAACATATGTTTCTAAAATGGCTGTTTTCTGAACAATATGACGAAAAATAAACGTAATCAAATACATTATTTTTACGTGAAGTAAAATATAAAAATATCCTTGATAGAACTCAGAGCTCTATCAAGCACCAATATAACATTTTCGCATAAATTACTAACAGTCCTTTCATAATATCGCCTTTAAAAAAATAGACTGTATAGTAAAAAAATAGACAGTGAGGTTATGAAGCAAAAAAATACTAAAACTTTACTATTAACATATCTTACAATTTCTAAAATGACCTACAGTTCTTAACCCAGTACACTGTCCCTTTTTACTATACAGGGTGTCCAAAATTAACTTTTCAGTATTAAGTAGTTTATTCGGAATGCCGTTAAAACTAACAGTAAATACAAATATTTCAAACAATGAAATTTTGATTGGGTTAAGAACTGTAGGTGATTTTAGAAATTGTAAGATATGTTAATGGTAAAGTTTTAGTAATATTTTTTTCTTCATAACCTCACTGTATATTTTTTTCTCCTCTCAAGATAGATTTTGGCACATTATTTGCTTCTTTCATCTTAAACAAATTACAAAGTGTGTTTTTAAAAAACAAACAATAGTATGTAAGTTAGTTTAAATTAAACGTGCTCAAAAGATCAGATAATTGAATTTTAAAAAATAAATTAGTAAATAAGTATATAGAATGGTTCGTGGTCTCAATTTGAAGAAACCTACTTTTCGAATTAGTCCCTTTTCTATTTTTATCCAGATTATCTACAAACCCCGTCTGACATTGATTAGTTTCAATATCAGCTCACAGATCTGGAACAGCAGATATTGGGGAAATTATTATTTACTAAGTTTACTTTACCAAAGCAAAACTATACATGTGTTAAACAATTAAAAGCCCAACGATAACATAGCGTATGGTGGAATAATAATATAATAACAATTTAAATTTGAACAAAATATACAAAAAACGAATACTAAAAAGTAGTAATAAATATTCACAACCCGACAAATTAAAAACAGGCTTGCACGTATCGCGGTGAAAATAAATTAGATCTTTGAACGTTTGCATTATTCAAATGTGTCTTTGATATTGCATTAGGATTTCATCTCAATAGATTAAGATTAATTTTTGTGAAGAGTATTGAGGGATGAGTAACTGTCTCAGTGCCACACGGAATCGCCCAAAATCATTAGCAGAAGTACATTGTTCCTTTTATCTTATTTAAAAAAATATATAAACAAATTTAAAAAATCTTATTTCGAAAAAAATATCGTTATCAATCTTATTTCAACATCACACATGCAACACATTATTTAACACAATTATACCGGACCTTTTTAAAATGGCTTAGCATTTATTTTTTATGTTATTATATTCAATAAAAACGTTCTAAAAATTTTTAAATAAAAGATTTTGTGGAGGGTAATTTTTTAATTTGCAAAATTCGAAGTTTGTAGTCTAAGTATTTTTGGGGAAAAGGTACTTTAGTTTATGATAGTTTAATATATTGCTGAATATGTAGTTTCAGATGTGGACTGCTTCCCTATAAAAATAATTAAAGATTATTAACTTTATTGACCGGGACGGTGGCGTGTCCTGTAATCCAGCTACTTGGAGGTCACGAATTGTAGATAGTTGTGAACGACGGTCAGTGGATGTAGTGTTCTCTTGTGTTGATACGTCCGGACTATTGAATGCTACGTTTATCCGTCATCCTCAATCTACGACCATCTTCATAATTAGACCAATTCGTAATTTAGAGGCAGTGGTTCGGACTCCACGTTAAACTGTAGGTCCCTTGCATTCGCCACTGACTGTTGAGCTATTAATTAACAGTTTTGTCTAAGGAACATGTTAGCCTTAGTCAGTAAGAAAACTACAAGATCGCGGCATTCAACTCACACTCATTTTTCATTCATACTAGGCCATTTCCCTAAGTAACTGGTGTTATGTTGCAGGCGGACGACTACCTTGTAGACGTGCCCGAGCACCCCGTGACGTACCCTGACAACACGTTCGGCTCTTGGGCCACCCTCAAGTTCATCCTGCAGAGGCAACACTTCCTGGGTCCCGGCAAGCAGCTGAGCCTGAAGTGTGAAGCGGAGGTTCCGCCCCTGCAACCGGGGACGATCGTACGGGAGGCTAGGCTGGCTGGAGCCCTCAACGAGATGCTTGCTCAACAGAAGGGAGAGTCCGGTCTGTATCATTCGCCTTATTTGAGAATTTCCTATGGAAAGATGAGCTATTCAAATAACCCGGTGACAGTTAAGCCCGAGACCATAATGGAAGTACATTGACCAATGGTTTCATGGGGGTCAACTCATCCTGACCCCCTCAACACGTGTCGGGGCCATTAAAAACTATATGAGATGTGTGTGGTCATTATAACGGCCGCAATTATTGATTTATTGTAATAAAAATTGATCAAGTTGTTCCTTGTTCGTTGGGCAACGCAATCCGAATATATTATCCACAGTTTCAGGGTTTTGTACCCCACAATGGGGATTTTCAATCTATATATTTGGGATCTAATTTTTGTTACCATGTATTCAGCTCAACCACATTTTCTGACACGTGACACCAGGGCTCCGCCCTACAACTGACACTCGAGCTGCAAGTGATCAGTGTGTTATCGAAGTCTGTTGTCTGGTGTTGATGACCATGTTGTTGCAGGTGGTGGCGCCCGGTCTGCTGCTCCTGGTGCTCGCCTTCGCCCTAGTGGTCACGTGACACCAGGGCTCCGCCCTAAAACTGTCATTGGAGCTGCAAGTGATCAGTGTGTTATGCAAGTCTGTTGTCTGGTGTTGATGACCATGTTGTTGCAGGTGGTGGAGCGCCCCGGGCCGGTCTGCTGCTCCTGGTGCTCGCCTTCGCCCTCCTGGTCACGTGACACCAGGGCTCCGCCCTACAACTGTCACTCGAGCTGCAAGTGATCAGTGTGTTATGCAAGTCTGTTGTCTGGTGTTGATGACCATGTTGTTGCAGGTGGTGGAGCGCCCCGGGCCGGTCTGCTGCTCCTGGTGCTCGCCTTCGCCCTCCTGGTCACGTGACACCAGGGCTCCGCCCTACAACTGTCACTCGAGCTGCAAGTGATCAGTGTGTTATGCAAGTCTGTTGTCTGGTGTTGATGACCATGTTGTTGCAGGTGGTGGAGCGCCCCGGGCCGGTCTGCTGCTCCTGGTGCTCGCCTTCGCCCTCCTGGTCACGTGACACCAGGGCTCCGCCCTACAACTGTCACTCGAGCTGCAAGTGATCAGTGTGTTATCCAAGTCTGTTGTCTGGTGTTGATGACCATGTTGTTGCAGGTGGTGGAGCGCCCCGGGCCGGTCTGCTGCTCCTGGTGCTCGCCTTCGCCCTCCTGGTCACGTGACACCAGGGCTCCGCCCTACAACTGTCACTCGAGCTGCAAGTGATCAGTGTGTTATCCAAGTCTGTTGTCTGGTGTTGATGACCATGTTGTTGCAGGTGGTGGAGCGCCCCGGGCCGGTCTGCTGCTCCTGGTGCTCGCCTTCGCCCTCCTGGTCACGTGACACCAGGGCTCCGCCCTACAACTGACACTCGCGCTGCAAATCATGTAGACTATTAACTATTACCATGCAAAAGAAAGTTTCGTTTTGTATCTGAAACTGTATAAAGAGTAACTTTCTAAATGTTGTACGTTTTGCCTGTTCTTCTAAAATTGTTGTTGAATTGTTAAAACTCTGCATGAACATTTGGCCTATATTTTTTGTAGATAATCCAATTAGTTTGCGGCCAAAGTCCAAATTGTATATAATGTTGAATGTATAATTTTGTATTATATTCCTCAGCTTTCGTAAATATTTAAATCAAATAAATAATCGATGACGTTGTATTTACTATATACTATTATTATTAACTTGCAAAACTTAAAACTATCAAATGCACCATGCAAAATTATTGCTCTTCAATATAACCTCAAATACAATAATAAGGAACAATTTGATTATTGGTTAAACGTTATAAATGTTTACATCACTTGAATGAAAAGACAATTAAAATTTAACTAGATGAATATTTAAATTTTTTTATTATTTTATCATATTACAGATTATTATGAATAATAATCATTTATCAATGTTAAGTTAATGAGATTGTATTTTTTACTTGAAAACTACTTTTAAGGAACTTTATATTTGGGTTTTATATTTATATGGATTATTATCTACCGTATTTAATTTTTTATTAACATCATTGTTTTAGGTCAATATAGTCAATAAATCTTATAAAACGAAAAAGATAGCGGTAAACGTGTACGTTCAAAATTAGATTTTATAACAATCATAGTCTCTAAGCAATATAATATTAGATCAATAACCTCATGGAAGAAAAAGTCTTTGCACAAATTAGAATGAATGATAAATTGGACTAAGCAAACAGAATGCAGGCAACTAAATGCAGTCAAATATAGCCATTACAATCCTCGAGTGCTATTAATGTATACAATATGAAAGGCAATTTTCATCTCTTGAAATTTTTAAACAATCAATTTTTACTATTGTAAATAAATATTAAATAATGTTTCATGAACATTTTATTCATTTCTCAGCACCCCCAAATATATTGATCTGCTGTCATGTTAAATTGTGTATTTTTAGAGTGTATATAATAACTATTTGTAACCATGTTCCTGAATATGAAAATTTAAGCAGTTATGTTATCTCGTAAACTGGCGAAATGTTTTGTAAATAAGAGCTGATTGACGGTTATTGGTGTTTCAAAATACAATGTATGTCAAGTTATATAAAACTACTAAAGGAAAATAAAATATTGTAATTGTTTATTGAAGTATTATCAATTACCTGCAAAAGAGTTTATTGAATATAGTTTGGATTCCATAAAAATACGTTGTTATATTCCCATATTGTAGGTAGAAGGTCTGAGGTTCCATTTTTATTCTAATCGTCATTGAAGTTTGAATGGCTTATCTGAACGAGGCGTCAGGTTCCAAGAAGTTAGAACTGGAAAAAAGTTAAAACTGTAAAAATTCTGTATAGAATATAAAAAATTAACTCATTTAAAAATGAGGATCATAAGAACTGAAATGTATTAAACCACAACGTAACTAACTTACTAAATAAATTATAAAAAAATGTCCAATCAAAATATACTTTTTGTAATATTATAATAAATAAGAAAACAATTGGTACCCTTTTAAAATCCTTTGTTGGACAAGTTTTGGCATTTAGGCCATTTTCAAGCCATATTTTTACCTAACCTAATTTAATTCAATTTTTTATTGCATTTGTTTACAATATTTTGTTCATAAAATATAATTTTATCACATATTAATTTTTGTACAGACTACTGGGTTGTGCTTTCGAATTTGAAAAATATATTTAATATAATACAATAAATATATATTTAATATATTTGAATATTTAGTGTTACAAAAATTATGTTTTTAAAAATAAATGAACAATAGTGTTTGTATTTACTTCCCTGTGGGAAATAAGTTAGATCATGGATATGTCTAAAGGGAATGTTTTCAGTTCATCTAAACGTCTTGGATTCATATCAAAAATCAATAGTTAATATTAATTTATTTTTATTATTTTTGATAATGTTCGTTTTAATATACAATTTTTCAAGCAAAGAAGGTACTCTGTGCATACAACAACATAACATAGTGAAAAACAAAGGAAAGTTTACAAGACAAATTTGATATCATATGATTTTAGGCAGTTGAGTTCAATATAATTAATAATTATTAACAACATAAGATTAATTTCTGTAGGTCATTTTGATTTCGAAACAAACTGGAGTGCCAATTATGAATTTCTCAAAATAAGTTGGTTTCCTTTTTGAATTTGATTTGGTGAAATTTTGTAGAGGACTTTAAGTACATAACAGTCTTTAAAATTAGCCAAACACATAAAACCATAAATTAATTGTCCCATATTGGTACTATGTGCGTTAAATTGTAAAAAAATACATAGAGAACATTATAATAAAATTATAACGTTTTCCCGCTTTTGAATTTAACAGGATAATGATTTGTTATTGCTTGTAAAGACGTATTTAATTTCACACTAAACAGTTGACGGTTTAGTATAGTCAGTTCAGCAACTAAACTGCAGGTTGTAGAATTTATTCGTGCGTTAAACGACACTGCTGGTTTAAATTCAAAACGTTTAATTATTGTATTTGCATTTTTCGCTTAAATTTGAACGCAACAGCCACAATGTCTCTGTTGAAACATGGACCGGATATTCGGACTGATTTGTTTGCACGTTCCGAGTGAACTTTCCGCGCCGCTAACTTTCCGGCTAATGATCCACCGCAGCCAACGACTTCCACGAGCTAATTGAACACTGTACTGAGGTTATATACTGACAATATTGTGCGTTCCAAAAATAATATCACACTAAGTTGCTGAGTGAAATATGGCTAATCGGAGACCAATGAAACAGCTGATTGTAAAGTTTCTTTTGAGTCACCTAATCTGCATTTTTGACCAGGATATGTTTTAGCTCTGGGGGGGGTGATTTTTAAGATGGAAAACATGTAATAGGTTTCCATAGAAACAACTAGAGCTTTTGTATTGAATTTTTAATATAAATTAATAAAATCAGCTGTTTAGATTAATTAAAACCATTCCCTTTAGACATATCCATGATTTTACCTATTTCCCACAGGGAAGTAAAAACAAACATTTTCGACATGGATATGTCTAAGGGGAGTTATAAATTAGTCAGACACAAACAGTGTAACGGAAGTAACGTCATATGGTCATAAGATGGTTATAAGAACAATTATCTAGAGTAACGCAAATATTGCCTTCACACATATCCATGATCTAAGCTATTTTCCATAGAGAAGTAAATACAAGTTTTCTTTCATAAAACGGTAACTAAGGAATTTCGATATAAGAAAACTCGGTGAGTCTCTTTTTCATTTTAGTTTTTTAATTTTTCTTGATCTTAGAATAATTCCTTTATACTTTACTTTTAACTGAAATGGCGACCTACCCAGGTAGGTTTTTTAAGCCAAGGATGATTGAGGAATTAATGTAGGATGATTGTAGCGCGATCTTGTAGTCTTGTTACTGACTAAGGCTGACATGTTCCTTAGACAGGACTGTTAATTAATAGCCCAACAGCCGATGGCAACTAATGGACCTACAGTTTAACGTGGAATCCAAACCACGGCCTCTGAATTACGAATTAATCTAATTATGAGGATGGCCTTTGTGGATTAACGTAGTATTCAATAGTGCGGACGTTAATCCACACAAGAGAACACTTCACCCACCGACCATCTCTCACAACTATCCACAATTCGTGACCTCCAAGTAGCTGGATTACAGGACGTCGCCACCGTCCCAGTCATTTAGTGAAGAGGAGGACATTTTCCTTCAACGATGAGGAATTTTAAATAATCGCAACGTTTATATCTGGAGAGGAGAAAATCCTTTCATGCTTCTTTGTTTGAAATTCATTATTGGTGATGGTGGATTGATGTTATTCATATTTTTATTGCAGACATTTTCCATCACGATTTTATGTAAAACAAAGTTTCACGACGTTTCGGGATCTAGAATCTGATCCCGTCTTCAGGTGAACTAATATCTGAAACATAGCACAATTAAACTATAATCCGGACCAAACCGGTATAAAACTGAAAACATAAAATTTTAAAGCGGTAAAAAAAACTTACAAACAAACCATCCACTAAACATTACACACATAAGAAACCAAACACGTCCACTCGTCACGGAGTCTCCTTTAAAGGTAACTCAAGGTGTCACAATAATTGGCTCAAAAACAACTCCTTGAGTTGTTTTTGAGTCTCTGTGACAAGTGGACGTGTTTAGTTTCTTATGTGTGTAATGTTTAGTGGATGGTTTGTTTGTAAGTTTTTTGACAGCTTTAAACTTTTATGTTTTCAACTTTTTACCGGTTTGGACCGGATTATATTTTAATTGTGCTATGTTTTAGATATTAGTTCACCTGAGGACGGGGTCAGATTGCACATCTCGAAACGTCTTGAAGCTTTGTTTTACATAAAATCGTGTTGGAAAAGGTCCGCAAAAAAATTCAATAACTTTCATGTTTGTCTAAAAATGTTGAAAGTGGTTTTCCAAACTAAGTTTCCACACTAGCCTTTACTATTTTATTTACAAAAAAAACACCATTACAGTAATTGGTTTTAGCATGCTGAAGCTCAATGTTCTTTCACAAATTGAGAATTAATTAGGTATTTTTAGTAAAAATGCAAGCACCACATCGAAATATGCAGGGATTTTTCAAGGTTTGTGAAATAACATCATCCTACAATTTAAATATGTAAATAGTTAAATATCGACTGAATATTTGTCCCACGTTAGCTGGAGCTAGCCTGCGGAATTTTATTCGTAGAGTTATGTTAAAACAACGTTTTTTAAATTGGAAAAAATGCTATGCAAAGAATCAGATCTGCGATTGATATAGTTACCCACCAGATGATTTTTCGCAAAGTTTGAGAGGAAATATTTTTTTTGGGCCATCATAAACTGATTAGTGGTATTAAAGTTAATTTCCAAGAAACCTAAATAAAACTGTTTTCGTGCTGTTCAAAGCTACGTAACTCCCATTTTTGTAATGTACACAATTTTGTAAATGCAACTATTTTTAACTTGATTTTTTTTAGATAAGTGATACAATATACTCATATATTGAAAACTCATTTGAACAACAAAATTGACATGCAATCTATAATATTATAAAGAAGATGTGGTTTCTGTATGTTTATTTGTGGGTTTGTTTGTGGGTTTTTTGTGGCAAGTAAATGCGAAAAATACTGAACCGACCGGTTTGAAATTTTACACAAAGGTAGATCTTAAACTCATGCAACACATAGGCATACTCATTTCCTTAAAATCCTCTCGGGCTACGCCCTGTGAACGTCCTAAGTTTCAATGTTTACATTTTTATAGAATGAAAACAAAAAATTACTTGACTGTCAACAGCTGTGAACACTAAAATTTGACAGTTCGAGAAGCAGAAGACATGGTTGCTGTAAATATCTTGGGATTCAATTTTTACAGTTTTTAATGTCAACATCCGTTTACTTTACATTTTGACAGTTCGGGAAGAAGAAGAAATAAAGTTGATTTTTCAGATAAACTGCTGGATCGAAATTAGTGAATTATTTGAAATAGTGGAATGGTAGATTTTAAGTTTTTTTTTCCGACGACTGTCTCTATTACATTAATCCTTATCCTCTCCTAATATTTGACAGATGTTACTTTGAAATGTTGTAGACACTCGTGTTTTGTCATTTTGTAAACAATGAAGAATTAATTAACAATAACTTAAATGTATCAGTAGAGCCTACACCTTTCAGCCTTTTTAACCCGTACGAAGAACGGGTACTTTGGCTAGTATAATATAAAATGTCTTTAAGCTAGAAACATAGTAGGAAACATGTTAACTAGTGGTTTTACTTCAGATTGTTGGTTTTAGTAATTATTATTATTCGTTTTACATTTAAAACATTTTTCATTTTAACCTAACTACAGTTTATTTTAGGTCAAAATCTTTTAATAACTTGAAGTTTGCCTTAATTTGGATTTCAACTGCAATCCACCCTTATTTGATATTTACACTAGAAAATTTCACAAACCTGGTTTTATGATACTACTCGTAACTTTTTTACCATAAATAAATAGTGTAATTCAACTCTTATGGTCACTAATATTAACTATTTCAGAGGGCAACAGAGACGAGGTGGGGATAAATAAGACATGTGATGAGTCTATTGGCAATTCCGAGAACGTTGCTTCAACTGCGTCTTGAGCTTTTCATCCCTCTTTAAGTCGTCACTTTCTCTCTGTCTTAATATTGGTCCAAAGCTGGTAGAAAATCGGATTACATCAAAACCAAACACAAGTCAAGTGTTGTTTAATATAAATTCAAGAATACGCCTAGTTAAAATGTTTTATTTTAAGGGTTCACTTGTGTCTAGTGCACGTAAAGGTTCCAGTAGTACACATATTAAGGGTATATAACTATAACTAAAACTATATAATCAACTCTAATCTCAAACGTACTTATTAAAATATAGTGTAAGATTTTTTCTGCCTTGTCTTGCTATTTTCTGGTGATATATATAGTGAATATCGACATTTGACATCGCAAAAAGGTTTTTGTAAAATATTTCATTACAAGTTTTGACATGGGTATGGCTTAGCTCTAGAGGAGGGGGCGTTGGCAATTCGCTAGACCAAAGTTCGAAACAGTGACGTCATTTGGTTAGTGACGTCATAGTTTGGTTTAGATAAAGTGAAAACATTCCCTTTAGACATATCCACGATCTAACCTATTTTCACAGGGAGGTAAATACAAACATATATTTTCGTAAAGATCCAATACTTTAAGTTTATAATGTGCTCTGGGGGGGCGTTATGGGCAATCCGTCAGACCAAAATTTGAAACGGTGAAGTCATATGCTCAGTTATGTCATACTTTTATAAGGATAGGTGTTTCGAGGAACCTTTAGACATATCCATGATCTAACCTATTGCCCACAGGGAAATAAATACAATTATTTCATAGTTATTAATATTTCCGAATATTGTATCTACGTATGAAGATAATATGAACATCTGAAGAGCTTAGGAAATATGGCGAGAGAATATCGTTCAGAAGGCTGTTCAATGAATCAGTAGAAGTAATAATCTTTTCAATAATCTGAAGGAAATTCAATAATTTTATTAAGGTATAGGCTCTTTTATGGCTTTCTAATTACATATGTTACTGAGTTAATGAAGCATAAAAACTATTATGAATTTTAACCAAAAAAAGGAGAAAAAAGGAACCATCGAACTGTCACATTGCCATTCACACATGGCTTAAAATTTGACGAAGTTAGACTAAAAGAAAAACTTTTTTGTTTCTTTCATTTCCATTTTTAGATCAATTCATTATACTATACACATTCAATGGTATTTTGACATGGATAAGTCTCAGCTCTGGGGAGAGCGGTATTGGCAATTGGCGAGACCAACATTTGAAACAGTGTCGTCATATGGATAGTGACGTCACATGGTTATAAATACAGCTGTATAGGGAACTGAAAACATTCACTTTAGACATATCCATTATCTAAACTATTTCTCACAGGGAAGTAAATACAATCACATTTGTAATAAGTTATATAAGCTAGCTCTGAATACGTAAATATTTCTTTGAATTTTAGATAATTTATACTTTAAATGCTGGTAACTAATTTAAACTTCCTTTGATTCAGTACACTTTAAGGAAAGTTCTGTTTAATCTAGACTACGTATATTTTAATTTATTAAACAACAGTAGCATATCACTGTTACAATACTGATGATATCGATACTGTATATCGATATACAGTATCGATGTATGTATATTGTATGTATATCGATATATCAAGAATATATCGATATATATCGGATATATTCTTGATACCCAATCGATAGGTTTGTTCTCGTTACCGAGCTACATCCCAAGCTACTAAGTCTCTTCTTATATTCAATTACACAAACATCAAAGGACAGAATTCACACTTGTCACGATTCGCAAAAGTGAAATGGCAATTATTCAAATTTTCATAAACCCTCCCTTATATAACTAGTTAAAAAGTGTATAACATTGTTTCACACTTCCCTGAGGGAAATAGGTTAGATCAAGGATACGTCTGAAGGGAATGTTAGATTAGATTAGATTATTGAAATGGCAACCATACTACAAGGTAGGTATTTTAAGCCAAGTATGAATGAGAATTGAGTGTAAGATGATTGTGGTGCGATCTTGTAGTCTTGTTACTGACTAAGGCTGACATGTTCCTTAGACAGGACTGTTAATTAATAGCCCAACAGCCGATGGCAACTAAGGGACCTACAGTTTAACGTGGAATCCGAACCACGGCCTCTGAATTACGGATTGGTCTAATTATGAAGATGGTCTTTGCGGATTAACGCAGTATTCAATAGTGCAAACGTTAATCCACACAAGAGAACACTACACCCACCGACCATCACTCACAACTAACCAAAATTCGTGACCTCCAAGTAGCTGGATTACAGGATGACGCCACCATAATAATCTCGGTCAGTGTTACAAACATTATACACAGAAGTTAAAAATCTACTTCCGACTCTCTTTTTACGCCTTTAAATTTGCTAATACTTCCCCTCCCCTAGAGCTTAGACGTATTAGTTTTAATAAATTATTCTACTAAGTTTAGTCTATTTAATTACATAGTTTATTTGAATATATAACTATTAGAGGACTCAGATACGTATCAACAATGGTTTTGGACTCTTTGAAAACTTAAAAGGCAATGGCGGGGATGTTAAATTTTAACCTATAAAACTTTGACTATATGAGCTCCTGGGCTAATTACCTTTAAAGTTTATTTTACTGTATCTCTGTAATATATTCAGGTATGTAATTATTGTGATAGTAACTCTTGAAAAACACTGCCTATACCAAGTTATTTTAAACGATTTTTTTAGTTGATACTAACTGTTGGGTTTTAGTAGTTATTAATGAATCAACGATTAAAACTGAATTGTAAAATATATTTTTTTAATTATTTATATTTGCAATAACTTAATAAATTATCAGAGAAATCTGTTTGTTTATTCAAATATTTTTACTTGGAAACACTAAATAATAATATACATAAAATATTCTTGAATTCAAATTTATACTTTAAAAAACAAGTGTAGTAAGGTATTACAAATTTGCATATCACTGGAATTATATTTACATTTATATTATACTTTTCCATAGATTGATTTTAAAATATACTGTGTATACTCATATAGTAAAATAAAATCACATGCGTATTTCTTGTTTGAAATACTTTCATTTCTGAGTCAGTCGATCTCTAAATTAAAGCTAAAAACAATCAACAAGAATGCTACCTTTGATCTCTCTGCTAGAACGAAAAGCATTTTGTGGTAATAAAGTAAATGAAATGAGGTTTCGCGGTCTTTATCAGTTGCAGGAAGGTTTGCTTTCTATAAAAGCTTTTGTTTCTCGTTGCTAAAATGACAGTGATATTATATATAACCTCTGTATAAATGCATGTATTTATATTTTCATTGTTTTGTGAATAGTAAGTGTTTAGTATTTAAGCATATAATTTTACTCTAATAATCAATTTTAAACAATGAGATATATTCCACATTTATCATGTATTTTCTAAATAATAATATCAAACACTCTTTGCATGAATAGAGTCAAAAAGGAATAGTTTTAGATTTGAATCATTTATATATTCTTTAAATATCGTTCAAACGCAAACACACACACAAGCGCAGCAGAGTGGTAGGGTCGATGCTTTATCCTGATTGGCCCAAAATTATAGCGTGATTTTATTCCGTGTTCAATTTTATGTACCCCTATAAAGAAGAAACTATCAGCGTACCGACGCTATCCCCTCCCCTTAGAACCGAAAAACGAAGCCTACCTAAAAATATCTGGAAGAATTTATCAAACTCTGTAAAACCTCCCACAAGATTCTGGAGGATTATAGAGGCCAGTAAAGCTGTCTAGGTACATCTTCTGGTGGGGAAATGTGCAGTCCCTGGAAACTTAAAGATTACATGGATGGGCAATGTGGGACATGCCTACCTACCTACCTACGTTGCTACCTATCTCTCAGAGAAGTAAAGAGAACCTCTACACCTGGAAAATCGGACTCGGAACAACACGTAAGACAAAGAGAGTTCATAGTCCAACTCCAGAGTTCCTTTAGACAAGGAAAGTGTCCACCCCAAGATGCCTTCAACATTTAGTGTGAGGGTACACGCCTTAGGGCTCCTGTCAGGAAAACCATGAGAACATACCATGGAAGCATCCTCCTCTAGAACACTTGCACAGTACTTCAATACTCCCTAAATAACCTGGTCAGACTGGGTGTTCAGCCTCAGCCGGGAGTAAATGAAGCCAGCAGAAGAGACAAGAATGAGCCACAGGTAGGGAAAGCCTGTTTATTGACTGGGATGGTAGTGACGTCCTGTAATCCAGCTACTTGGAAGTCACGACTTGTGGATAGTTGTGAGCGATGGCTGGTGGGTGTAGTGTTCCCTTGTGTGGATTAAAGTCCGCATTATTGAATACTAAGTCCACTCGCAAATGTAATTCAGAGGCAGTGGTTCGTACTCCAAGTTAAACTGTAGGTCCCTCAGTTGTTGCCATCGGCTGTTGGTCTATTAAGGAACATGTCAGCTTTAGTCGGTAACAAGACTACAAGATCGTACCACAATCATCATAAACTTAATCCTCATTCATACTTGGCTTAAAATACCTACCTTGTGATATTGTTACCCATTCAATAATCTAATTTATTTAATTATTCTAAAATGTTTAAATGGAAAATTTAGTTTATCAATACTATATTAATTTTAAAACTTGATACTCATTATTATAACGGACTTTTGTGTCGTATTTTAAGGAAAACATCAAAACAGAGAATATCTATGGTTTATATCTAACTTCTTAAGGCGTAAGAAGCTTCAACTAAATCTAAAAGCTTCTCCGTTCGTTTTGCAAATTAAAATAATCATCGAATAATTAATTAAATTTAAAGACTTCTAAAAAATATTAAATACTTTAACTAAGATTAAGAAACAATAGGAACAAGTGTCTCAACAAACACAGAGGTTATAAGAGAGCTCACGGTTCGTTACTTGGGCTGTAAATTAGGACCAACATTGTCTGCGGTCTTCCTTGAGTTATGTCCTTCCCGCACTTACAATAAACCCTAGGCTTCTACCACTATAATTAAACATGAAGCTTAAAATAGTTTGTTTTGAAATTAATAAACGTTGAGTGATTAAACATGATTCATTTTGCAAGTTTCGAATGTTCTGATTGTAAGAATAGTAAGCCTGATTTAGACAAATGATGATTTGTGAACGATTTTCACCAAAATTATTTAAGAAATTATGTATACGAAATATAGATAGGACGATTAAAAAACAGTGTTCTTTGATAAATTTTGATGACATTTTTTTTAAACCTGTTAAGTGTGCACTGATCGTTTCTAGAAAATTATACAGCATGTTACTGAATAACGTGGTTGTTCATTCGTAAACATTTTCTATAAGTAAAAATATCCAAGAATAACAGGAAATTTATTAAATTCGTTCTTATTTAACAGATATTTGCTATTTTGCGTTTCCAATCAAATATTTATTAATGCATTACAGTAAAATTTTTTTCCTTTGGTAATTTTCAAAAGTCAAATTGCAAGGTTTGGAAAACGGACGCAGAACTGTTTCTCTGGTTTTAAAAATTGGTTGAACATTGTAACCATTGGTACACCGAACAGCTTAGTGAAGTACTTTCGTCTGGTCACTGGGCGTTCTGTGAGTTTATAAATGGTGAAATCCCTGTTTGGTATACAGGATATTATATTATTATTCAAACTAACATGAACAAAATTATATTTATGCAATATATATATTGAAGTAAGTTAGATAAATACTAACAATTATTCAAGTTGGTACTCCTGGAAGTAGGAAGTTGGCTTAAGTTAAATAAAATTGTAACTAACTTGATCACTTGAAGCTAATGGTTAAAAATGAAATGGCTTTATGTAGAAATTGTAAGTAAAGAAAATATTATTTAATGAACTTAATTGAAATGCATAAAAATATTATCAATCAATTGAAGTATTATGCCAAATGTTTTAAAAGTCATTTTTTTGAAAATAGGAAGTTTATAATTGATGAAATAATGAAGATTAATTATGTTGCCACATATTTAATTTGTATAAGTTCTTTTATATAGTTTTTGGGATCTTAAATACAAGATGATTAGGATTATTACTTGAAATGCTTTAGTATTATTTGAATTGTATTGTTTGCAGACATAAAACAGCCTTCTCAAGATTATTCTGATTCTTGTACCAAACAAAAAGATTCTTCCAATAACCATTGCTCAGCTAAGATCAAGTCAAATCCAGTATAAATCAAGTAAGACTGTTCCTTATTTTACAGTAAGACCAGTTACTATTATAAACGGAATATTAATTTTCAATATATAAAGAATGTTTTGGTTGTAAGATAATTTCTAAATTCAAGATTCATATTTCCCTAATTGGCTGCTATAAAATGGAAGTTCATCGGATTATCACGTTGTTGGTTGCACTAAAAGTACTAAAAAATCTATTATTTTAGACTTGAAGACCCGAGGCCGTTATGTGCTCGTCATTAGAGGTATAAAACACAATACGCACTTTGACATAAAATGCATAAAAAAGCAATGATAAAAAAGTGCTGTCAGTAGGCCGAAGTTCGCAGTCATTGCTTGAGATGAATGACTACTTTTTCAAATTTTCGAAAAAGTAGTTCACCGAACAGTAATGATAAAAAGCCTGATGTTACTGACATCCTTCTGCAGTGAGGAGAAAGAAAAAGTATACTTTAAGAAACGTTTACTTTTTTCGTTGTGACGTTGAATATTTTTTCGTTGACTTACGAGAACAACTAACCAGAATTAATATTCTCCTATTATTTTGAACTAATTGTTAATCCAAATCCATCAACTACAAAGATCATATGTAAATGGGAATGTAGGTATTTTAGTATTGTTTTTACAATGGTCTCATGGGATTTTGACAAAACGTTATCGGTTATTTAGATTATTTAGTTTGATTTTTTTATAATTAGTCACCCAATAATTAAAGAAATACAGTCAAGTTAAAAAATAGTAATTTAGGAGAATACAAAGTGAAATTATAACTTATAACAACTGAGTGAGTTAAAACTCGTATGTAAAATCTACATTAGTCATAGTAGTCTTGTTATTTAGAATAAGTCTGTAGACATCAAGAAGCTTATATCAATCTATTATCTAAAACCGTGTTGAGTTGTCGTTGTTTTCACACGAAGCCTGAGTGTATCGTTCATGTACTGATGTAACCCTCCCCACATTATCGACCTCCTAGTAGTGTGACGACGCGTTTTTCATAATCACTACTGATAATCAGCAAAATAAACGGTACCAGTGGACTGACACATACTTTCTCCCTTAAGTAAATTTAAAAAAGACAATCTGTAATAAAACTATCATGTTCTACAAAGTTATTCTAAATATCATTTAATAATTAATTGTTCAAATTTTATGGGGAGAAACCCCCACCCACCCGGTAATACCAAGCTTTTTTGAGCTGGTTTTGTTCGGTGATTTGACCTTACGCTTCATACCAAGTATCATGGAAAACGGTTGGAAAGTAAGGAAAAAATTGATTTTTTTATATTCTCCATAAGAATAACATTGGGCCCTTTCAGACAACGTACTGCGTTTATCGTGGACAGTAAATTTAACTTTTCTCTGGAACCGTTAGTCGTAGACAAATAATTCAAAATACTAATTTGTTTAGTTTTTTAAGCAGGTTTTAATGGTGACAGTCAAATTATACTTTACTTTTATTGTTTTCGCTGAAAATTTATAAATTTAATTTAATCAAAATCGTTAGAGCTGTTTTTGAGAAAATTGGATTTTTCACGTTTTTAAGGGTTTTTAGGGGTGAACTACCCTTAAAAATCAAAAATTCAAAAAAATGAAAAAAAACGCCTGGAGATACCGTAAATATATACACACATGCCAAATTTTATCTAAATCGGACCAACGGGGTGGGCTGTGGCACTGTACACATCCAGACACACACACACACACACACACACACACACACACACACACACACACACACACACACACACACACACACACACACACACACACACACACACACGGACGGACAGACATCACGTCAAAACCCACTTTTTTGGATTCAGGGGACCCCAAAACGGATATATCCACCCTCAACTCAAATTCGAAAATTTTGACGAAAACAATACTTTCTCCATATACTATGTATAAGGGGAGAAAGTAAAAACTCCTTCAATACGGAGCCACGCACCAAACCCTTGGCTGCTAAGCCCAGATATCCGCATTTAAACATATCCCTTTAGACATATCCATGATCTCACCTAATTCTCACAGGGAAGTAAATACAAACATAAATAATTTCCTACATTTCCTTAATAGACGATCAAATAATGTCAGTGGCTCTAAAGCAACGGATAAATAGTTAAATGCAATTAAGGCGAGCCAAACTTAACAGTAAGCTGGAAAGTTTGTAAAGGATGTGTTAATTCAGACAGTTCGGCAACTTAAATTGGCAAGTCAGCAAATCTTGATGACTCGTTTTAATTGACTTTGTGATACATTTGTTTCTCTGTGATATAGTTTGGTACTACGTTGTTTAAATGTATTATTACAATTAATAATTGCATATATTTGTGCATGTGTACATTGCATTATATATACGAGTATGTGTAATGTGTAAATGTGTACATGCCTTTGTGTACTTTTGTTGGAAAACCAGAAACAGTTATTTTTTACAAATTTTAATATTTAATTGCGAAATATAAGAACATTCTTCTATGTCTTAAAATGACAAAGAGTATTTAATTAACGAGTTGTTCTTAGTCCCTCATCGCACCGTGCCGTGACTAATCCTACCATTCCAAGTAGAGAGTATATGATTCAATTCATAAAGACTTATTATTAGCAGAATATAGTAGCTTAGCCATTATTAGTAGCTTGTTGTGTACATACGTACACACATACCCACATAAACACATGCCAAGAGTACATAAACACACTTGATTGCAAGAGTAGACTAAGTACAGGGTTATCATAAAAGAATGGTGCGGTTTCAGTAATTCATAAGAAGATTGTAGAGAAAATTCTGAATGTTATATTAGTATCTCTGAAAGCCTCCAACCCAAAAGTTTTTTTATAAGCCCTATAAAACCTAATAAAATCCAGATACTGCAGGAATTGAAACATAATGATGGTGTAAACCGTTACAATTTCGCTGTTAGAATGTTGGACAGAATAAGTGAAAACGAATTATTTTTAGATGATATAATTTTTACAGACGAAGCTTTCACTTTCCATGTCAGTGGATGTGTTAACAGACACAATTCACGAATATGGGGCTCTGAAAACCCACACGAAATTTTTGAGAAACAACGTGATTCGCCTAAAGTTAATGTTTGGTGTGGTGTGGTGAAAAATCGCGTAATAGGGCCTTTCTTCTTTGCTGAAAGAACAATTAATAGAGTTGTGTATCTCGACATGTTAATCAATTATTGCTTTCTTCAGCTAGATGAACTCGAAAACATTCATCAACTTAATATCCAACAAGATGGTGCGCCCCCACACTTCAGTACTTTGGTGACGGACGCTTTGAACAAAAAATTTGGAGATCGATGGATATGCCGGCAAGGACCTATGCTGTGGCCTCCAAGGAGTCTAGACCTGACACCTAGTGATATTTTTCTTGTGGGGTTACATAAAAAACATTGTTTATTCACAAAAAATTCGCAACCTGAACTACTTAAAAACAGGATTAATGAAGCAATGACAACCATAACCAGAGAAATGTTAGCGAATGTTTGGAGAGAAATTGATTAACGTTTGGACATTTGTCGAGCGACTAAGGGTGCACATATTGAAATTTATTAATTATGTAAAAAACTGTTTCAGACGACAAAATAGATGAATAAAAAAAATTAACTGTAAGTAATTTGGTTTTTCTTTAAACCATGTTCGAAAACGCACCATTCTTTTATGATAACCCTGTATATTGGACGTATACTTTGGTAAGTCTATTGGAGTTATAACATTGAACATATGTTTTAGCATAGCAAGGCAGGTGTTGTAGTTATCGGACTGCTAATTGAATCACTTGATGGTTAACAAATAAATATATCATAATTGTTTTGTAATATATGAATCGTACTGTCAGGTTTATATAATTTATGCAGTCATGCATGCCATGATCTGGAGCATTCATGCATGTCATGAAGTAGAAAGGCATGCATGTGATTAAGTGGAACAGTCATGCATGACATGAAGTGGATTATTCATGCATGCCATTAAGTGGAAAAGTCATGGATGCCATGAAGTAGAAGAGTCAAGCATGCCATACCGTGTATATTCATATTCATGTTTTGTATTCTCATTGAATATTTTGGGAGGTTGCTCCTATCTATTCACTGAGTATATGTAGGGAGAATTTGCATTGTCAAGTGGGATCTATTGTTTGCCAGGACCACAAATGTATATCTAATTTAGGCTTACACAGCCTCGATCGACAATCCTATTGAATTTATTGTATTTGGAGAGTAATAATTGACACAATTGCGTTTAAAATAAATGTTAATACTTTTTTTCTTTAAAAGTAAATAATAATTCATACCTTTAACAAACGTATTTCATTTTCAAATCCCAGTAATTTTTTTTAATTTGTTTTTTTAAAGCATAAAATGTATTTCAAATAAATATTTATTATCCTGTAATCCAGCTACTTGGAGGTCACGAATTGTGGATAGTTGTGAGCGATGGTCGGTGGGTGTAGTGTTCTCTTGTGTGGATTAACGTCCGCACTATTGAAAGCTACGTCAATCTGCAAAGACCATCCTCATAATTAGACCAATTCGTAATTCAGAGGTCGTGGTTCGGATTCCACGTTAAACTGTAGGTCCCTTAGTTGCCATCGGCTGTTGGGCTATTAATTAACAGTCCTGTCTAAGGAACATGTCAGCCTTAGTCAGTAACAAGACTACAAGATCGCGCCACAATCATCTTACAATCAACTCTCATTCATACTTGGCTTAAAATACCTACCTTGTGGTATGGTCGCCATTTCAATAATCTAATCTAATCTAATATAAAATTTTGGTAAGATACTCAACTAGGAGATAATAGCAAGACTAATAACGGTTTAAGCTGATTTTATTAATCCAACAAAATCACCTCGTCAATGGTCATATTAAACTGACATATAAGAGAAAATTGAATCTGCCCCAAATTAATATTTTTCGTATAATTAATAATTGCATTGCGTATGGAGGAAAAGTAAAATATTATTTCACTTATTAACCTATATTTTTGGATGAATCTTTGTATTGAACTTCATGTGGTTGGGATCCATACATCTATGCTAAAAAATTATAGTTTATGTGTTCCACACAGCAGCAAACCTGCATACTCTTCTCCATGTTAATCTTATAGAGAATAGGTAAACTTCCTTATTTATTACAGATATTGAGAAAACCTGTAATATATCATTATTGATTTGGAAATTCACTGAGTACACAGGTCTGTTGCGACGGGGTATTTTAATTTTAGTTTTAATGGTAGCTCACCCTCAAAATATTGCAAATCTTAAGTAATTGAGGTTTTTAATTGATTAATATTATAATTTATATTGTAAATTAATAATCCTGTCATCATAAAACCTGCATGAGTAGAAATTTACAATTTAAATATATTTTGACATAGATATGTCTCAGCTCTGGAGGTGTTTGAAATCTGCGCGACCAAAATTTTAAACAATGAAGTCATATGATTAGTGACGTCATTTAGTTTTAAGGACAGCTGTTTAGGGGAACTGAAAACATTTCCTCTAGATATACCCATGATTACACATATTTCTCCCAGGGAAGTAGATAATTTTTTCTTTCCAAATTTTAATTGAACATGCTAATTTGCTTAGTATCTTTATTAGTTTAGATTAATTGAAGCAATTAGATAAAAACAAAAAGGTTTTCAAACAATTAAACAACCTTTATCCAGTAGGCATAGTTTTTATACAGCTAAAGAGAGCCTAAAAGTGTTAATTTAAGATGTAAAGAGGGTGGAGCGGCTCAAGACGCCGTTGAAGGGACGTCCTCGGAATTGCCAATATCCTGTAAGAGAGAACTCCTCGCATCTCTTATTTATCTCTCTACTTTTCCTTTATAGCAAGACGAAATTGTTACATTACAGTCGCGTAGGACTGTTTAATCGGGTTCTCAAATATGATACATACGAAATAAATGTTGAAAATAGTAAACAGACAGTAGTATACAATAATATATTTCATCACTAGGACCAAAAACAATCGTGTTTGATACAAGTCTCACAGCCGAGGCTGTTAAATGTGCCAGTATATATCAAATACCCCCGTCGCAGCAGACCTGCGTACTCAGCGAATTTCCAAATCAATAATCTAATGTATGGCAAGTTTTATAAAAATCTTTCCATAAACGTGAGAATTATTTGCCTATTCTCCATAAGAATTACATGGGAAAGAGTGTGCAGGTTAGCTGCTGTGAGGAACACTGAAAGTAGTCATTTTACCATAAATAATTTTTATCTTATATTCATACCAACTTTTATCAACATCTGTCCATAAATAAAGGAGTTTGCCTATATGTTTAATTGAAAAGAGTATGGGTTTGCTGCATGATAAAAAATAAACTATGATTTAAGCATAAATACAGATCTCATAATGAAGCTAAATATCAAGTTTTATCCAAAAATATGATTAATATGGGAAATATTAATTTTTCTATCCTCCATAGTTTTAACATTGGAGCCCTACAATACAATGTACTGTGTTTAGATTTTTTAATATCTCGGTAACCGTTGAAGATAGGGAAAAACTTTAAAAAGCTTAATTGTGTATTTTTTAAGTTGATTCGAATGGTGAATATAATTAGTTTTTAAAAATTACACGTGAAAAACGCCAAAAACATTTTGGGAAACAAACTACCGTTATTTACCGATATGTCTGGTTTACAACTCGTCCGAGCATTTGTAGGAATACACGTCTCTACCAAATTTGGTCTCGATCGGACCATTTTTACGAGAGTTATCGTGTTAACAGACACACACACACACACACACACACACACACACACATATATATATATATATATATATATATAAAAATTTTAACGACTATTGTTTTTTGACTCTGGGCACCTAAAGACGAAAAAATAACATGGTCCCGGGCTTAAGTCTTACCATGAGACCTACGGTAATAGCTTCTTCCCTATGGGAAATTCGCTAAAAGCTAATTTTGGGCCGTGTGATAAACTATATTTTTCGTCATACTGCAAATTAAATGAAACAAATTCGTAAAACATGTATTATTACCTGATTTAGTATCAATAGTTGTCGAAAATTAATTTATATCACTTCAGACTAATCAGCTGTTATGTTACTTGCGTTTAAGCAATTCTATCTTGATTCCCAGCTTCTTGAAAACCAGCTTAAAAACTAAAGAATAGTATTTTGAATCATTAGTCTACGACTAACATTTCCAGAGAAAAGTTGACTTCTATGTTCGTGGTTAACGCAGAACGTTATTTATAAGGAGAATATTTATAAAATCTGTTTCTTCCTTTTTCTCAACAGATTTCCTACCATTGAAATTGGTACGCAGTTTAGGATCCATTTCCCAACAAAACCCACTCAAAACGATAAGCACTAAAGACTTTTCGCTTGTGATAATGCCGCAACCCACACAGGGGTGCGCGAAAAGCCGCTACGGCTGAAGTGCCTAGGGAGTAATCCGCCCCTTCCAATAAAAAAACGATAAGCACTACTGAGTGGGGGAGGTTTATGACTGCAAAACCTTACTACAACTAGCTTAACTTTTTTTCCTATTGTTAGTCTAAGAAATTAGATGATAATTTTTGGTAAGACATTTTAAAATGATATTTAAATGAAGGTTAAAGAATTTGAGGGTTTTAGATAGTGTAGCTTTTTACTTACTGAAGCGAGAAAGTATGGGTTAGTCCACTGATACTGTTTATTATAAAAATTTTTGGTCAGTATATAACCTCAGTACCGAATCCAATTAGCTCGTGGAAGTCGTTGGCTGCGGTGGATCATTAGCCGGAAAGTTAGCGGCGCGGAAAGTTCACTCGGAATGAGCAAACAAATCAGTCCGAATATCCGGTCCATGTTTCAACAGAGACATTGTGGCTGTTGCGCACGAATGGTGTAAACATGAAAGGAAAACATAATTAAATGTTGACCATTTCAAAGCGAACGCATGTTTTGACGTCATCGTTTGATATCAGTGTTCGATAAAGTTTAACTATTACAAGCTTAATTTTGCTGGTATTTTTACATTATTTAAATGTGAAGTGAATGAGATATTGTTTATTGAAAATATAAAAATTTAATTAAACTATCTAGTTATATTATTAAGAAGAGGTGGGGTCTGTATGTTTGTTTGTGGGTGTGTTTGTTGTGGCAAGTAAACGCAAAAAATACTGAACCAAACAGTTTGAAATTTTACACAAAGGTAGATCTTAAACTTATGCAACACATAGGCATACTCATTTCCTTAAAATCCTCTCGGGCTACGCCCTGTGAACGTCCTAAGTTTCAATGTTTACATTTCCAAAGAATGAAAACATAAAATTACTTGAATGTCAACAGCTGTGAACACTAAAATTTGACAGTTCGGGAAGAAGAAGAAGAAAGAGCTGCCGTGACCGTCCTAGGTTTCAATGTTTACATTTTCTAATGACAACATCCGTTTGCACTATATTTTGACAGTTCAGGAAGAAAAAGAAATAAAGTTGATTTTTCAGATAAACTGCTGGATCGAAATTAGTGAATTATTTGAAATAGTGGAATGGTAGATTTTAAGTTTTTTTCCGACGACTGTCTCTATTACATTAATCCTTATCCTCTCCCAATATTTGACAGATGTTACTTTGAAATGTTGTAGACACTCGTGTTTTGTCATTTTGTAAACAATGAAGAATTAATTAACAGTAACTTAAATGCATCAGTAGAGCCTACACCTATCAGCCTTTTTAACCCGTGCGAAGAACGGGTACTTTGGCTAGTATTTTATAATAAACCGTTTAGTTTTAGTTAAAAAACTCTGAAAAATTATCCCTAACTAGGTCAGTGTGTACCGTAGTGGTGTTAGTAACCTAGACTAAGCATTGGAGATCTATAAGACATTCAGAAGCCACCCACAAAAATGTCCAAACTTCAACTAGGCAAGTAATATAATCTTTTATAAATAGAAAACTATAACCGTAGTTATCGTGAAAAGACCTAGTTTCGGGTGCAAACATGTTGAAATATTTAAATTATTTTGTTCCTCGTGGCAGAAAATCTAATTAATCATATCTCATGTTATTCTTAAGGAGAATAATTAAATTAATGTAACTTCCTTAGGTTGCTTTACCTATGATTAACCCTCCAAGTGCTATGACTATTTTATTTTTTTATTTTTACAAAACTCTTCATAAAATACCAAGTACCTATACACAAAAAAACATAAAACATGCCCGCCTCATAACCACTAATCTTAAAAGCAAAATAGGTGTCCACTGCAATCCCAATTAAGCCTACAAATGCCGTCAACTTCCACCCAAGCCGGTTTATCTAAGGTGTGCCCTCCACTCCACTATACCACAAATTTGCAAGACAAATCAGGATTGCTCATGGACGGGATTCGAACTCTCGTCCCTCCGAATGGCTCAACACTACAAAGGACCACCGTCTGAGAAAGCACTTATTTGGCTATAAAAGCATACTCTAGCGGCAAAACAACGAACTCAAGCGTCAGAACGGGGAACTACACGAGTAGTTGCATGTATTAGCTCACAGATGGCAGCACCATAACGGTAATTGTTGACTTCGATAAGGCTATACAATTAATTGCAACTCCCTGACATCTCACAGTGAGATGTTAGCACTTGGAGGGTTAAGAATAGTTCGTTTCATGACAATTCAATGGAAATTTAGTGTGCAGTTCTGCTGCTACATGAGTATTATATTCTGTAAAAGCCGAAATCAGTATTTCTCAATTTCCGACGTTATGTATGTACGCGACGCTGAATGTATGTATGTTCGTCTTCTACATAAAAACACCAACTATGGTGAAATATTTTTAACTTACCTTAAAGTTATCGTGTATGTACTGTTAGGCGTTACGAAGTTCCCCGAAGTCAGCTATTATAGAATATTGTTTCAAAATACCTTGATACAGACAGTCGGCCGTTAGATTGTGTCTATTTATACAAACGAAACTTCCCTCTTCACGTAAGCAGGATTTGCAATGCTAAGACGGCGGTTTCGTTGTTTGTAAAGATACCGCATGTGACTGCGAAACAGTCTAAATTACTTAGCATATTTAGCTGACGTCGCTACAGCGATTGCTTAGAAAATATCGGTTTTCCTTCTAAAAATATTACTCATAAATTAATTATCATTCCGTTCCTATTTTGTAGATCCCACAATTATATTCTTGTTGTTACATAAAATATTATATGTCATAATAATCAATATGTAATATCACCATTTCAAAACATTTATTTATTCACCTAGCCTACAAAGTCAACTTAATTTTATTACCACCATTAGAAATATCCAATACTTTTTATATTTGTATAATCATCTAAAATAGGTTTGCAAAAGAATTGCAATGGAATAAATGTTATATTGTATATTTTTCCAAAAATAACCCATAAGGATTCTAAATTCAGCGACTGGTGGCCTTTGTAAAAATGCCATGTGCCTAAACTAACAAGAAGTAGTGTCACTTCAGTAAAAGGTATCAAAATAGAAGTATTCTGAAAAGTGTAATAACTAAACTGGTAGAGTAACTCAGTTGTTCTGGTACTCGCCTCATAGTCTGGAGGGTGCCAATTTGGTCTTGACAGAATGTTTAGATTTTGATGGATACTGGACCCGGTCAATTAATAGATCATTTGGCTATTACCTGACTATTAATAAATAATAATTAATGGTCCTGGCAAATGTATCAACTGATATTTTTCAATAACAAAACTACATTTCATAAAATTCTGCGTCTCAAGAATAGGAATAAGTAATAGGAACATGAATGTATTTGAATACATTTCTGTTCATTGATCCTGTTCACATTAAATAAATTTTTACATATAAATATAATAACCTGTGTTCTATTTCAAATATACTATTTAATAATATTTTTCATCAAACACAGACTTTTGCGGCTGGTGACAACAATGTGAAGTTAATTTTTTCGGCGTCAACCGGTTCGTCGTGGAGTTTTTATGCCAAACGTTTCGCCTTTGCTTTCATGTGGCTTCCTCAGAGGCTAGGATGAGTCTTAGCCGAACACAAACTCCATGACGAAGCAGTTGACGCCGAAAAATCAACTTGGCATATTATTTTTCTATCCATACCAAAATATAATATTAAAACTGTAGCGTACACATTATAACCCTCGAAGTGCTTTGACTTTTAAACTTACTTTTATTTGTTATTTTTATGCAACTCTTCTTAAAATATTAAGTATATAAAAAACACACATACAAAACATACCCCCTCTTACAACCACTAACCATAAAAGCAAAACAGGTGTCCACTGCAATCCCAAATAATCTTACAAATGGCGTAAACGTCTACCCAAGGTGGTCACCGGTTATTTAAGGTGGGCCCTCCTCTCCACTGTACCACACATTTACAAGCCAAATTGGGATTGCTCATGATCGGGATTCGAACCCGAGCACTTCCGAATAGCTTCGTACGTTTTGCTTGTCAGCGACACGCTCTAACCACCTCAGCCATGGTGCATAGTGGAGAAAGCGCTTTATATAAAAGCATACTCTAGCGAACTCAAGCGGCAGAACAGGGAACTAGTCGAGCAGTTCATGTATTAGCTCGCAGATGGCAGCACCGTGACATTAATTGTTGACTTCGATATACAACTGCACCTTGCTGACATCTCACAGTGAGATGTTAGCACTTGAGGGTTAATTAAACAATAAAAAATTACCTTTAAAAATACTGGGTTAAAGTAAGTACTGGCACGGTATCTCAGGGGCAATACTCTGGCTTAGTAAGTCAAAGGTTGCTGATTCAAAACCAGTGGCTGGCGACTCCTGTCAGATCATAAACGGTCACTTCTGGCAAGCCCGTGTGACTTATACCACTATGGTACCTCGATGTCTTTAATTCACCACAAAAGTAAACACTTGTGTGGTAAAAGAGAATTAAGAAAAAAGATGAAATTCCCTATCACAACACCTATTCTTTTGAGGTTTAGAGAGCCGCATAGTTAAGTAGTTAAGTATTCATAACCTGTGTACAAAATACTTTTTTTAATATCGGCTAAAAGTCACAAATCGTCTTCTTTCTCCTGCCTTATAAAGATGATTAAAGTCGCATTCCACTGTTTAATTTACAGAATGTACCATAAACACATAAACAGTTTTTAAAGATTGTTTGAAAAATTTAAAACGTAATTTTTACACGAATAATAGAAACGTACAGGAGTCGAAACTTTGAAGGGTTAGTGTCAATTTAAGCGTTAATAACCGTAGCCGGTACGAGCCGGGCGACATGGAGCCGTCGCCAGAATTGCCAATATCCTCGTAGCCGCCGCCTCATATTTCACATTATCTTCATCTTTTGCTATTTTACCCAAGAGTTTGCTTCATGCATTTCAAAAGACTTGTATAATTTGATACGACCCATATTGCCTACGGTGACCCAAACAATTATAGCCTCCGCAATTCGTTTGGGATTATATTATTAGAATTGCTTGTGCAACTCTTTGAACATAAATTGTCGGTTATTATTAAATTAATAAATTTAATCTGAATCAGGGTGAGTTCATTGGTTTTCTATAATACATAATCTGAAGGCTGACTAAAGGTCTTACTGTCTAAGGAACATTTCAGCCTTAGTCAGTAAAAGGACTAAAAGATCTGCATGTCTGTGTTTTAATGTCGTTATATTTTAGAATTGGATTTCTTTTAAATATATGCATTGTTATATAGCTTATATACGTGCAAATATTGCATATAATACTTATAATGGAGATGAACTAAAAGTTCTCTCGATTATTTTAAGAACCTTACGTTATTCAGTAAACATGGTCGGTTCCAAGGTCAAGAAGGGTAAGGCCGACTGAGGATGTTCGTCCGGGGCATCCTTCTCGAGAAGTTAAGCGGTCTGGACCACGAAGTGGTTTAGATCACTTGACCTGGTCCTGAAGCCCCAGGCGCGCCAGCCATAATTAGGCCCAGCGTCACGTAATGTAGTAAATAATTTCAGATAAGAGTTTTAATCAGTTCAGAAGTTTTACTTTTGTAGAGAAGTTTCACACAGCTGACTATCTATGGTTTTAATATGCATTTTTCCTCTAAAACGATCTTTCGGTTGGGTTGGTTAGAATAATATCCATATAATCCTGAAATTGGCTACAGGATATAAAACATTACAAAGAATGAACTCTTGGTCTATAAAATATGAATTTTTCACGACACTCCATGTGGAAAATGTGTGCTGTTGAATGCAAAAACAAAAGGGCTTGGCAAAACATAAATTTAATTTATAAGGTAAACTTTGCTAACGCAAACACAAAGGTTTAGCAGCAACAACACAAAGTTGTTTACAGTTAGTTTTATTGCTCTGACATGATCAAGTGTTCGGTTCATTTGAAGGCTCTTACAAAAACAAATTGAAACACAACATTAATTTGCATAACCCAGCTAACAGGTTCGGATAGATGACTCAGTTAATTACATTTATAACTTTGTAAAGTTAATGTTTACGAATTAAACTAAATTATTATAAATAATTTATCCATACGATTTTATTAATTTAATTTTAAAGAAAGTTTTGAAACTACATTTTTCTGAACTGGGTTTATTCTCAGAGGCTAAAACTGCAACACATTGTAGCCATAAGAATGCCAGGATTGTTATCATAAGGTGGATTAGATTAGATTATTGAAATGGCAACTATACCACAAGGTAGGTATGTTAAGTCAAGAATGAATGAGGATTGAGTGTAAGACGATTGTGGCTCGATCTTTTAGTCTTGTTACCGACTAAGGCTGACATGTTCCTTAGACAGGACTGTTAATTACTAGCACAACAGCCGATGGCAACAACTGAGGAACCTACAGTTTATCGTGGAGTCCGAACCACGGCCTCTGAATTACGAATTGGTCTAATTTTGAGGAAGGGTTTTTGTGGATTAACGTAGTATTCAATAGTACGGACGTTAACCCACACAAGAGAACGCTACACCCACCGACTCCAACTATCCACAATTCGTGGTGTCCAAGTAGCTGGAGTACAGGACGTCACACCGTGGATCATTGTTTTTTTTTAATAAAAGTGACAACTGAAGCCCCCAGAGATTGCATTCTCTCTGGTTTTTCAACCCAAATCACGAAGAAATCAGATTTAGACATGATGCCAACTACGCCTTTACACACTCATACCACTTTTAGTGTATTTTCAACAGGAACTAAACCTATTGCCGTAGTAATTTTGTTTGCTCTGACAGGTTTTGATTACCATTATTAAATAATAAATTCGTAAATTCTGATTAATTTGAATTGATTAAGATATTATTAAACAAAGTTTTCAGTAACAGAGAGAATATTTTTCTGATTGGTTTTATTTGAAGCTACATTGTGGCTAAAACTGCTCAATTATTTTACTTTTATTTTCCCAAAATGGAGAAAGTATTGTTTTGACAATTTTCGAATTATTGAGGGTGGATATATCCGTTTTAGGGTCTGAATCAAAAAAGTGGGTTTTGCGTGATGCTGTCCGTCCGTGTGTTGTGTGTGTGTGTGTGTGTCTGGATGTGTACAACCACAGCCTACCCCGTTTGTCCGATTGGATGAAATTTGGCATGTATATATATAGTCACCGTATCTCAGGCGTTCATTTTTTGAATTTTTGATTTTTAAGGGTAGTTTCAAAAACCCTTAAAAAACGTGAAAAATCCAATTTTCTCAAAACACTCTAACGATTTTATTAAATTTTTTTTTTAATAAAAAGTAAAGTATAATTTGACTTACCATAAACCAGCTTAAAAAACTAAACAAATTAGTATTTTGTTATTTGTCTACAACTAAATTCCAGAGAAAAGTTAAATTTAGTGTCCAAGATAAATGCAGTACGTTTAAAGCGCCCAATGTTATTTTATGGAAAATATAAAAAAATCAATTTCTTCCTTATTTCTCAACTGTTTTCCATGAAATTTGGTATGAAGTGTAAGGTCAAATTAACCGAACAAAACCAGCTCAATCTTGGTATTATGTTATTAATTTTAACAATAAATTATTAAATGTTATTTCAGAATTACTTTGTAGAACATGATAGTTTGATTTTACAGATTGTCTTTTTAAATTTAATATATACTATAAAGTAGAGCTATTAAAGCTCTCAACTATTTTACTCATTTTTCTAATTACTCAAGAACTTTGTATCTTTATGTGAAAACCATAGTTAATTCAAATGTATAAATGACTTAAAAATCTTCCCTTAACGATTAACTCTCCTGTAAGACCTGTAAAAAAGAGTTTAATTATTGCAAGACAATGCGAATATTAGGAGCGCATAGGCGTTTGGTGTTATCGAAAGAAAATTAGGGTTAAAATATTGAAATAGGCGCATAGAGAAGACGTCTACCAAACTGGCTTGGAGAATATTGCTTATTCTAACAATCAGCTTCAATTCTAATTAGTTTAGTTATTATTTACATTTTTCTTTTAGACTACAGGGAAAGTGATATAATTTGCACAAGTTCAAGTTCTAGGATCAAGCATTATGATCGCACAGTTTTATTTAGAAAAATGAGCGGATTTTGAAAATCAACAGTCGATTTTCATCAACTTGAGACAAGATTTACTGTTGCCTTAAGTCATGAACCTTAAGTCTAAAACTAAGATTTGGTCTAAATGTTGCTATAAAAACTAAAAAAAACTGTTGTGTTTGTGCTCGGAACGTCTATGCTTTTCACTATTGATTCGTGTATCAATGATCCAATTGAAGACTTTTCAGAAACAATACTTTTAAATTTATCTTTTGACGACGAATTTATTTTTAATCTAGAATATATTGGACCAAGAATGAATTAAACTTAGTATTTTTAAATGCTCATCTCGTTTATTGGTGAGGTTAAATAAATGTGTTTTATTCAATCTTAAAAAGTTGTAAACAATACATTCAACAGTTAATTGTTTTCCTCCCTCAAGAGAAAAATCCACTTAACTCCCCTCAACACATACATTTAAAACATCTGTTTTTGAAGAAGTGCAGTGAGAAAAGTGTATGTACTTACAATTAAGTCTGCAAAGTTAATAATTTATGTAGAAATGCTTATTTAGGGTCACTTTGCAAATATTGCGGTGACTTTGTAAATATTGGAGGGGACTGGTGTCGGTAACATGTTACTCGCTCGCGTGGAGCGTCGACTGACCGACCGCATCAAAGGACCGAGCATCATTTACATAAAGTTCCTCTCCTGCGATGTTCCCCGGGAAACATTTGTGTGATGGCCTTCACCACCTCCACCTCAAACAGCCCCAGAAATATTAACGCTTTAATTTTTATCGTAAATTTTTACTTCCTCCCCTTATACTTTAGTATATGTAGAAAGTAGTTTTCCGTCAAATTTTCGAATTTGAGTTGAGAGTGGATATATCCGTTTTGGAATCCAAAATAAACGGTACCAGTGGACTGACACATACTTCCTCCCTTAAGTAAATTTAAAAAAGACAATCTGTAATAAAACTATAATGTTCTGCAAAGTTTTATGGGGGAAACCCCCCCCCAGGTAATACCGAGCTTTTTGGCGTTATTTTTGTTGGGTGATTTGACCTTACGCTTCATACCAAGTTTCATTGAAAACGGTTGGACAATAAGGAAGAAATTGATTTTTTTATATTCTCCATAAGAATAACATTGGACGCTTTCAGACAACGTACTGCGTTTATCATGGACAGTAAATTTAACTTTTCTCTGGAACCGTTAGTCATAGACAAATAATTCAAAATACTAATTTGTTTAGTTTTTTAAGATGGTTTCAATGGTACTAGTCAAGTTATACTTCACTTTTATTGTTTTCGCTGAAAATTAAAAAAATTGGATTTTTTTACATTTTAAAGCCCATAACATTTGAACCGTCATTTTTACAGACATGCGTGTGTGTGTGTGTGTGTGTGTGTGTGTGTGTGTGTCTGGATGTGTACAGAGCCACAGCCTACCCCGTTGGTCTGATTTTTATTTACCATTTCCACCATTAAGTTTATTGATTTAGATTTTAAGGGTAGTTGACCTCTAAAAACCATTTAAAAATTAAAAAATCCAAATTTCTTTGAAATGGCTCTATCAGTTTTGATTAATATTTGATAGTTTATAGTTCATAAAGTAGTAAATAACATGGCACATAGCCATATAACATATCCATTAAGCATTTAAAGTTAATTATTGTAGGCCTACATCTCTGTTCATTGACGATGCCATGCATGTAGTATAATGTGCTTAAGGCAATAAAAGGTTGACATTCGCCATTAGAAGGGGGTCATGTTACTTAGTTAGTTATTGAAAGGGCGACCTACCCAGGTAGGTATTTTAAGCTAAGTATGAATGAGAAATTAATGATTGTAAGATGATTTTTGTGCGATCTTGTAGTCCTGTTACTGACTAAGACCGACATGTTCCTTAGACAGGATGGTTAATTAATAGGTTAACAGTCAATGGACTGTCTAAGGATCCCATAGTTTAACGTGGAGTCCGAGCCACTGGCTCTGAATTACAAACTGGTCTAATTATGAGGATGGTCTTTGGATTAAAGTAGTATTCAAGTTGGGGGAGTGGTTATTAGCTAAGTAGTTAAGGGTTGGTTGAGTTGTAAGTTGCATTTTATTTTACATTCTAAGTAGACAGGTACATCTTTACTTTAAGGTAGGTAGGGAGGGTAAACAATTTATTTTACATTTTCTGTTTTTAATGCAGTTTTAAAGAAGAAATATTTCTATTTCAGGAACTGATCTTAGAGTCTATGTATGATAATCTTATGTATATATTGTTAAACTTATTTTTTAAGTTTTTTGAATAACTTGATTAGCATTGTACGTGTTGGTTTTACCTTTGACTATACATCATTAATAGACGTGCCATTCTTATGCGCAAGCTGTAGTGGCTTGAGTGGTTCCCGAATCGGCGTGGGGAGTTAGTGCGTGGTTCCCCGTACAGGAGCGCTGTCGTCTGCTACCCCCTCCCCCCCTTCGGCCAACTTCCAACCAATTATAAGAGCGAGAGAGGGATGTGCGCCGTGCGCGCGCACTCCTGAGGGCGGGGCCAAGTGAGCTTACAGCCTTCGCCACTAGGAAGCGGCACTACACTCTCGGGCTTTCCGAAATTTTGTTGGCGACAACTTTTAACCATGAATGACACGTCTATTAATAATGTATAGTCAAAGGTTTTACTATAGGATGAAGTAAAAACTGACGTCTTCCATCACTACAACTTTCGTATATATTTACCGTTTGTATATAATTATAAGTGTAAATATATCAAGTAGTGTTGGAGGACGTGAGCTTATACTTGAAGTTTTATGTCCGATTGTAGTCCTTTATTTACCTCATTTACCGATAACTGAATTTTTCTGTTTTAATGTAGATTAAAAAATAGAAATCTTGCTCTTTCAGGAACAGGTTTTAGAATTTATGTTGTTCCTAAGTATATTTTTAAATAAATTAATATTGTTTGTCTTGAGTTTAATGTTCGATGATAGTTACGCTGTATGGCTCTTATACCGGTAATCGATTTATTTTGTATAAAGGTACACTTTTCTCAGGATCTGTAAGAGATAAGAAATTGAAACATTTTATACCCGTACAACTATATACTACAAAGCTACAGAACTAGATTTATCGCAACGAAAGTAATAGTTGCAGAGAAAAAAAATTTGAATGTAAAAAATCTGAAGAATAGTATTGGTTTAAAAACATTTTTTCTTCAGCAATTAAAAATTATAATGAAATAATTCTAGTGCTGTAGATTTACAGTACATAATGAAATACAGATATAAAATTTAAACTCTTTATCTTTTACTAGCCAAAGTACCCGTTCTTCGCACGGGTTAAAAAGGCTGAAAGGTGTAGGCTCTACTGATACATTTAAGTTATTGTTAATTAATTCTTCATTGTTTACGAAATGACAAAACACGAGTGTCTACAACATTTCAAAGTAACATCTGTCAAATATTGGGATAAGGATTAATGTAATAGAGACAGTCGTCGGAAAAAAACTTAAAATCTACCATTCCACTATTTCAAATAATTCACTAATTTCGATCCAGCAGTTTATCTGAAAAATCAACTTTATTTCTTCTTCTTCTCGAACTGTCAAAATATAGTGCAAACGGATGTTGTCATTAGAAAATGTAAACATTGAAACCTAGGACGGTCACGGCAGCTCTTTCTTCTTCTTCCCGAACTGTCAAATTTTAGTATTCACAGCTGTTGACATTCAAGTAATTTTATGTTTTCATTCTCTAAAAATGTAAACATTGAAGCTTAGGACGTTCACAGGGCGTAGCCCGAGAGGATTTTAAGGAAATGAGTATGCCTATGTGTTGAATGAGTTTAGGTTTAAGTTGCATGAGTGTTGCATTTTACCTTTGTGTAAAATTTCAAACTGTTTGGTTCAGTATTTTTTGCGTTTACTTTCCACAATAAACAAACATACAGACACCACCTCTTCTTTATAATATTATAGATAGCTTCTGAGATAAGTGTACCTAAAGTTCACAAACTTAATATGGCGGAGATAGGGCTTCACCGCTCCCCTTAAACCATTTGAAAAGGTCAACACAAGAAAATAGACTCATACCTGCTCTAAAGGCTAAGATGAGATCATAAGAGGACAGCTCGGTGTTGGATGTACTTCATACAATAAAGATGAGCAGAAGCAGTATTTTGATACCACTTGACGTCATCGATCTACTCAAGTGACGCTGTTTTCTTGTTGAAGGACGCGTTTAGTCTATTTTATATATCTACCTTTTGAACTTTCAAATTAAAATAATACATTTTTATTAATAATGTACTAACTTTTTAAAAGCTTTCTTGAAAATGTGTACGATATTTATGATGGGCTCGATTATTTTATCCAACTATATTTGCATTATTTAAACTGAAATTTGAAATTCTTACTCATAATTATTAACTCAATGAAGTTAAAAACACAACATTCAGAATCAACTTAAGTAGCTTTCTTTGTTAACAATTCTATGTAGGCGTTTATAAATTTTTTATATAGATTTGGTTAAAATGTGTAATTTTAAGATTCAAGAAAAGTGGATTTGTAAAGGTTCATAATGACGTCCACATAAGTTAAATATAAATAGTGTGAGCCACATAGCTTACTGAGATATGTGGCACCCACATTTGTCAAAAAAATTCTAATTTTAAATTTTATGAGTTTTTTCGAGTTTTATCTTTTTAAATTAAAACTTCCTTTTTTGATTATTTCATAAATATTCACTAAGTGTAACAACTTTACCTCCATAAAAACGGGGAGTGAAACTTCTGAGACAAACTATATATTTGATATACTCGGCTTAATCAAAATCCTACGTTAAAAAGTACTAGTTAAGCACCAATATTTTAGAATAAATTATTTTTTTAATTTGCAATGATTTTTTAAGTTGAAATGGATGGTTTTCCATTCAAAATAGCAAATGTATTAGTATATGGAGGAACCGTCTGAATTTATGTACACGAAAAGGTAACGTAAGTCTCAAAGCGATAACGGGGAATCAGAGGGATTCAAAACAAATAAAATGAGACTCCAGTCTCAAAATATATTGACGATGCCGTGAACGGCTATGCGACATTCTCTGCGAGAGAGCCTCCCTTTCTCTCAATTTAATTGATTGTTTTGTACTGGATAGGTTAATTAAAACATGTTTACCAACGGAGTAATGTAAAATGACTCCACTACTAAACGAAAAGTTAAATCAGACGTAAAACCGCTGAAAAACAATATTGAATTTTATCAAACATATAGTCTAACGAAAATCCAAACAAACAAATCCAAACGAATGAAATAAAAATCTAATCTTACTTAATTATACTCATATGGCCACTTATGTCCAAGGCGTGATTTGGTCACCTGCTGTTTTTCCACCAGGGAAGGTGGCGACGTCTTGTAATCCAGCTACTTGGAGGTCACGCATTGTGGATAGTTGTGAGCAATGGTCGGTGGGTGTAGTATTCTCTTGTGTGGTCTAACGTCCGCACTATTGAATACTTCGTTAATCCTTGAAAACCATCCTCATAATTAGACCAACACGTTAAACTGTAGGTCCATTAATTGCCATCGGCTGTTACGCTATTAATTAACAGTCCTGTCTAAGGAAAATGTTAGCCTTAGTCAGTAACAAGACTACAAGATCGCACCACAATCATCTTACACTCAACCCTCATTCATACATGGCTTAAAATACCTGCCTCGTAGTATGGTCACCATTTCAATATAATTTAATCTAATCGTACCCCCACTTTCACGATATCGCAGTTGACATAATCCCATCACCTCTTCTTTAGTATTCCTAATGGTCGTTTGGCTTTCCATCTGGCTTTCCCATACTGGTTTCCTTTAAGAGTGACCTAACTCTCCGTTGTACATGTCCTGTCCATCTCATCGCAGATGCCCTTACTTCAGGGCCAATAAAACTTTTGAAGCTGCTCACAAGAAACGCTTACCTAACACTTACTCATTATCAGGTCGGTTTTTAGATTGTCTACCACACACTAGAGCAACAGATGTTTTGATGGATTGGTAGTGGTTTCTTGAAGAACGCGTGTTGGCAATTTACGAGACCAAAACGTGAAACAGTGATGTCATAAACTTAGTGACGTCATAGTTTGGCTTTTTAGATGAAATGAAAACATTCTCTTTAGTCATATCCATGATCTAACCCATTTCCCACAGAGAAGTAAATACACACATTTTATACATGGGCAACGATACTGCCTCAGTTATTAGAAAGCTTCAGATGTCTGTCACGGGAGCAGACGTCTAAATGCATTGTCAATACTGGAGATACACTCAAATTTCACAGCATTCGGCATACATTTCACTTATTTCATAACAAACTCGATCTGAACACCGCTTGTATATGTGTGCATATTTTTGATACATTTTTCTGTTACTCAACCTTACTCAATCTCATGCATGATCTATAAAGTTTGCTTTGATCTCACGTCTTGTGATGCAGTCAGTCCCCCTGATGTAGCTGCGGTTCCAGTTGCTGAAAGTGTGGTTGTTGGCTGCTGATCCTGGTGTTGCTTTGTGTCATGTGAGTGGCTGTGTGTTCATGGTCAATAGTTAGTCCAGTGAAAAGGGACTGAAAGTTGTAGCATCGAAAAAGTGTTTTTAGCATAAATTCATTTCATAACTTAGCTAATCAAGTAATCAAACAAAGTAATGTAAAACATATTAGGGTCATCGTACATCAAGACACACTCAGCACTATTCCCTCAGGAACTATTTAAACGTATATGTATGTATATTCCATGAAAAAATGTTGATTGACTGATAGTAATAGTTTTTCATTTATTAAGAAATATTTTTTTAAAAAGAGCATCAGTCTTGGAAGAGTACAAAGTTTAAGCATTAGGGATGACACAGGACGATGATAAGCAAGAGTTGCGACCGTTTGATGTGGATATTCCGCTATGATTTCATCGCTTTCCTGGCACGCTCGCTCGCTAACTTTTTAATCACGCGTCATTTAAAAGAATAATATTCCACTAAGTAATCTCCTCTTTAATCCCTGAAATTACTGTTTACAATGATTAAAATAAAAAACTTGAGGTTTTAATCAGTTCGTGCCAAATGTACTTTCACTACTGTATCAAATCAACCAAATCTACGATACAAATATTACGGTGGCGACGTCCTGTAATCCAACTACTTTGAGGTCACGAATTGTGGATAGTTATGTGCTATGGTCGGTTGTGTTATATTCTCTTATGTGGATTAACGTCCGCACTATTGAATACTACTACATACCATCATCATAATTACACCAGTTCGTAATTCATAGGCGAAATTGGTTTGTATCCCACAATAAACTATAGTCCCTTAGACGTCATTGGCTCTAGGGCTATTAATTAACAGTCCTGATTAAGGATTATGTCAGCCTTAGTCAGTAACAAGACTACAAGATCGCACCACAATCATCCTACACTCATTTCTGGTTCGTACTTGGCTTAAAATACCTACCTGGGTAGGTTGCCATTTCAAAAATCCAATCAAATCTTTAATATTTAATTTTTATTTTCTATGACAGTGTATGGATAAATCATGTTACATAATGGGGTTACATAAATGCCACTATAAAAAAATCGCCACAGATTATTCTCTTTATATAACTAAAATAACGGCACACTGTTAATGTTAAATGTTAAAATAACGGCACACTGTTAATGTTAGATGTTTCATTTATGAATCAATTGCATAATCGGACCGCACTAAGTATAAAAACTTTATATGTATGATAACTATTTCTACGTATTTCTTGAACTATTGAGGGCATTTTCCTCTAATTAAGTTTTTAATAATTCGCCGTTACTTATATCATTATAATTAATTTACGCGTCCTTCATATATTAACAGACATTTAGTTTAAAATTTTATATTGTGGACTACGTTGACAGAGCTTGAGTACAATTGTAGCAATTACATATATTATATTATAAATTCATTCATTCTATTTTTATGTATTCCATATAAACTATGCGAAATTATGAAACTGTTTTAAGATTATGTATAACTATATGAATAAATAACAAAAACCACAATTGAAGATTGTTTACAAAACGTCGGAGAGGAATAGAATTCGAATAACGAGATCTACAACATAAAATAAAGCCTTTGTTTCGTTACGTGGAAACCGCAGAACTTGGACTGTGTTTTCAGCAATAATTCCTCAGCAAAAATACTGTTTAGCTCTTTGTGTTTTGTATACTTTTAAATAACTTTTAATGTAAAATAATTTTTATATAGAAGAACATTCACAATTGTATCAAATATCTGGTACAAGGAAAAAGCTGGGAAAACTGTCATAGATTTATTTGTAATTTCTAACTGTGTATTACAGTATTATCATAAAAAACACACTTTAGTTTGAATTCCATTTTTCCTAGAAAAGTATTTTCACCTGAGATGAAAAAAATTATATATTTTTTATTGTTTCCCAGATGGCAATTGAATAACATAAAGTAACAAAGTAAGCTTTTTGAAGTCGGAAAATATCTCCACAAAGACTACGCATCTTTGTGTGGAGATAGCATCAGCCCGTGGAAAAAACACGACTTTTTCTAATCAAAGAACAATGAAAACAAAAGCAAAAGTAAAAGGAGGGAAACTGTATTAAAATGCATAGTAAAAACTATGCAATATGCAATTAAAAACATTAATTACTTTAAAAAGGAAGAAAAACGCAAGACAGCAGCAAACGTAAAAGATTTTTTATGAGGAATTTGAAGACGTTTTGAAAAAATAAAAGCAGTAAAAAAGAAGAATAAAAATCAGATGAGTTAAGCGTTAAAACTAAATACAGTACAATAAAAGATGTGTAAAAAAACATCAAAATATAAAGGTAAATGAAAAATCAGCATTTTAGAAAATCTATAAGTTATCAATTTAAGAAAGGTACGTCGAGACGACTCATTTGCAAAGACCTATAAAACTCGGTTGTCGTCGTGGCTAGGAGAACACAGGAGATGGCGAAGTTTGGAGACTCCGAGCGGAGTAAATGTTTGTCGGAGTTGTCTCGGCTTCAGGCAACATCCGCTGGATATTTCAGACTTTCTGCTAACTTCATTCGTTTGATGAGTTTTTATAAAATGTAAATTAACCTAAACCGAACATCATTATGGTCGAACAGTGTTTACAGTAATTAATGATAGTTCCAAGTGTTTATAAAAAAATTCTCCTTAATATTGAAAATACACATTTTCAAATATTTTAACTTAAAATTTCATTTTTATAAATACAATTTTTAGAAGACAGTTGTTTCCGTCTATGGTTTGTATATTTTTATTACATAAATAATGATAACGAAGAAAACTGAGTATTTAAATTATTTTATATAATTCAAAAAAATATATAAACAGACTAACAATAATTAAGTCCCCTTTTTGACTTTATAGCTTAAAAACAAAAAGAGATATCACAACCAAAATTTGGCATATCGTTTATAATAATAGTAAGCTACGTTTTTGTGTGCACGGTGATCAAAGTTATGAATTTCAAACCATCGCCATTTGGTTTTGGATCGATCTTTTCAGATTTGGTTTCAAGTGTTGTATAGTTTAAAATATCATCAGTTTTATAAAAAAATTGAAATTGAGGAAATTCTTAGTCAGCAGTATGATGATTTTGTATTAAGGCTCCGGTCTACCCCTGCCGCGCGACCGAAATGCAAGGGTTTACAAAAAGCCGTTTTTCTCTTTTAATACTGAGGGTAGAATCAAAGTTAATATGTCATATGAAAGAGAAAGAAATTTTGTAGTCTGGAAGGTGCATTTCATTTTGATATTATTGACACAACACTTAGAAGAAAAAAAGACGAAAGCGGTGGGGTTGAGGCGGCGCGTTTCCACTCACTGCCAAAAGGCAGCGCCACTTCCTTACTGCGTATTTTCATTTGCAGAGGTTTCCTACGAGCCGTTTTTTGAACGTATTATTTGAAATAAAAAGTCGCAGTGAACGGGGCCTAATAGACGAAGAAAGGTTCTAGTCTTGGAGCTAAGGCTCGTTTCAAACAAAATTTCCTGTCAATTGTTATAGTTATTCAAAATAACCTGTTTTTCATACATTACAGTCAACTATTTCTAAGTGTTGTGTCAATAATATCAAAATGAAATGCACCTTCCAGACTACAAAATTTCTCTTTCATATGACATATAACTTTGATTCTAACCTCAGTATTAAATGAGAAAAATGGCTTTTTGTAAACCCTTGCATTTCGGTCGCGCGGCAGGGATAAACCGGAGCCTTAAACTGTAGACATTTTTTATTTACAAGGCCAGATAACCGGATCCCAAAAGATCGATCCAAAACAAAATTGCAGTGGTTTAGAATTTTTAACTTTCCGTTTCAATCTACCTCTCTTTTGTTTTAATAATTTTTTTAAAGGTCGGGTTTGCGGCATTGTTCAACGAGACGAAACCTTTGCTTAACTTAAGATTTTCAGCTTTCTCCCCTCAGGCATTCCTCCATAGGTCACATCCGATCACCATACACTAAAATGCAGCCTATTATTACTAGTAATGATAAGCCAAATTTAGTTGTAACATGTCTTTTTGTTTCAAAGTTATAAAGCCTTATTGAAATGTTACTATTATAAAATACTAAGTTATTTATAGTAACACAACAAACGTACTTGAGTACTTTAAATGGTTGCAGTCTTAATAAACAATGATATATTGAATAACACCCATTTTGGTGCTATAGACTATCTGCACATAACATATACATAAATGTCATGATATGTCATTGAAGTACAAAGATCTGTTTGAATTTAATTGCTGAATAAAAAAATAAATAATAAAATCAGAAACTCGTGTAAAAGCTTTTTTATAGTATACAATTATCACATAAACCCTCAATAAATGTGGAATATGTTCAAAATCTAGCGAAATTGAATTATTCAAAATGGGATTTTTGAGAGTTTTCCATAAAAATCCTGAAGCCCGAGTTTTATTACACACAATTAATGTAAAAACCAAATTAGTTTAGTATTTTTAATCTTTTCTCTCTTTAGTTTAAGTGGTTACTGGGAAATAAACTGGCAAACACATTACGTTGTTTTACTTAGCACCTATTTTAATCCTAAGGCAAAAGGTTTAAAGTTTATATCTTGCTATTGGAAATATTGAAATAAAACCTAATATACTACTTCATATTGTTAAGGTCTAACATAATTTATGCTACAAAATCTAAATATGTTTGTCCCTCATTACACCAAACCTATTTACTCAAACCAACATATTTGTAAACACATTTGGCTATGTATTTTATATTATTATTATGGAGGATAATTTATTTGACACAACTTCTTCATTCTTTTAAATATTTTGATAAAATGTGATCAGGTCTAAAGTGTTATCTAGTTAAGCTATACTAATGTATTCTCAGGTGCAAAGTTACTAACTTATTTCATAAGGCATTCTTAAGGAGTATACATAAATTGACATCACCTTTGAATATAATGTGATCACATTTGTTGTGTGGCTTAACTTATGATGAAGTATAGTTTCAATGATCTCTAATAATTTATAATTGAATGGAAATTGTCTAAGCACATAGGTCTGCTGCTATGGGGGTTTAACTGGTTACAATACAGTATTTAATCAGCAATCGCAGTATTATTGTAATACACATTTTATAGTGTAAACGTAAAAAATAAACGTATCAAGAGAACATTAAAAGTTATTTACAAATAAAAAGATACAACTTATTATTTCTATTAATTAGCATTAAATGAATATAGTCAATTAAACATTGATTGCAATAGTAGTTATTGTGACGACTGTACTTAGTATTAGTTTTTAATCTGTGTCAATAAATTCTCTTTGTCAAATTCGATTTTACTGTCAGCTTTAATTAAATTCAATTCAACAATGACGTTAAAACGGAATAATAAATGCATTGAAATATAAATAAAACATTCTTTACCAGTTTTTTCACAGAGTGAAAGGTAGTTATTTAATATTTGTAGTTTTCCATATACCATAAATAACATGTGTTGATATTTATTACTTATTTATTTACTATTCAATATAATTTACAACATTTTCCAAGAAAATTCTGTGGATAGGTTTGATGGTTTATTTTTCAATAAAATTGTCTGATTTATTCCACTTGTTAATTCCATAATGCACATTACGTAATAAAAATCTACATATTAACATATTAAAGTCTCAAGAACTACAATAAATTATATCATAAAAACAAAACAACAAAGAATAATAGCACTAATAATATATTATAATAACAGTAACAATAACAATAGTAACAATAAAAACAACTTTTTTTGAGGGAGAGGTAGAAGAAATGTTTTATGCATACAGGTGGCCAGCCTGTAGCGTTGGACTCCCTAAAAAGCGGGGCTACCCACTAAAAAAACTTCCTCTACTCTTTAACGTTCTAACCTGGAACATTACAACAGGCTAGGCCTGAATTTGGCTTACGCCTTTGGGGCTTACTCCATGTCCAGGCACTTGTTTACGGGATCTTGGGAAGAACAATCCCAGTTTCCCTCGTTCTCAATGATCTTGTGGTAGACCGTATCCACCAGGAAACGCCAAGTTTTCGTGCAGCCTCCAATCGGGGCCTTACCCAACGGAGGCAGCGGAAGAAAGTGTGCTCCGCATCGTCGGGAACGCCCGGGCAGTAAGTGCAATTTTGTGAACCGGTTTTGCCCATCCGATACAGGTACGACTTGAAATAGTCGTGGCCTGCCAGAAACTGAGTGAGGAAGTAATCCACCTCGCCATGCCGTCGTTCTACCCACGGTTGTATCTGCTCTATGAGTCGCGCAGTCCATCGTCCTCGGGTGTCGTGCTTCCAGCTGTGTTGCCACTGCTGGAAGGTTCAGGAGTGCTCTTCAGATCTTGCAGCATATTTTCTGATCTCTCGATAACCGACTATAATATAATAACAAACAACCATAGTGATAATAATAACCCTAATAATGACAACAACATCAAACAGTAAATACAGAAAAACAACACAGCACCAACATCAACAAAAAGAGTAACAATAATAAAGTAGTAATGTCTCAAAACAGCTAATGTCTGGTTCAAAAGAGTTACGTTAGTGATTTGATGAGTTGTAGCTTATTCTTCACCGTTTCGGGCTCCTTCTGTTTGTACCAACCAATATAAGCTTAGATTTAGGCGAAGTTTTTAATGAGAAACAATACTCCTATGATAACACTGGAACGTTCAATGCCCAAGTACCATCAGACCTGCGTACTAAGTAAATCCATTGATTTTAGAATTTTTGTGATGATACAAACTAAGGTTCATAGGTACTCAACGTTTTAAATTAAAAAAATGTTTTTATTAGCGCAAGCATAATTAAAAATATTTTCTGGTGGATCACCCTTGAATTTGATAAACTCAAGCATTTAATAAAGAAGAGTGCAGATTCGTATAAAAACATCAGTAAGCATTAAACTTGTAATGTAATAAAAGCTTTATATAAATAAAAGATAAATATATGTATATCTTTTAAATAAATATTGCCTTGATGGAAACTTGTGTTTGGCTAAATGTAAGTGCGGGAAGGACATAACTCAAGGAAGACCGCAGACAATGTTGGTCCTAATTTACAGCCGAAGTAACGAACCGTGAGCTCTCTTATAACCTCTGTGTTTGTTGAGACACTTGTTCCTATTGTTCACAATCAACGTTCAAAAGTAAAATATCTAAACATAAGCCAGATATTTTAGGAGTTTTTAATACGTTACAGATATACAGAACATGACAGTTAATTTTATTACTTTACTGTTACAAGGTTAAACTAAGTTCTGTATAAAGTAAGTGTTTTTAATTGAATAAAAATTTAAATGAAATAGATTCCGGGATTTTTTGTTGGTGCAACCACATTATTTTCAGTTCTGGATAATATGACACAAACAGGAAAGATATAGAGTAACTGATATCAATACTTTTGTATCACTAGATCTTGGTTTCTAGCAGATTACAGCAGATTTCAGACTGCGGATGCAATGTATGGAGGTTTATTGTGCTGGCAGATGGAAAGTAAGATGTCGGGTTGTAGCGATGCTTCCAAATGCGTCCAGATGAAGGAATAAAATGGTGGGTTAGATGGATGAGGATATTCTCGGTAAGGTATTTCCTATGTCGAATGCCGATACAAAGTTGAGAGACAGGATCCACCACGCTTCTGAAGAGCGTACGATTAGTCGAAATATGGTGACCTCCATCCTGACCGGGATCAAACTACTAGCTGACATAAGTGGCCACATCAGCCCCAGAATCGCCGTGGCCACAGCGATTTTCCTGTTAACACGCTGTTTAAAAGACATAGGTGCTAGTTCAGGGTCACTCCAAGGTAGTTCACGGAGATCTTCCACAGTATTCCCACTCCAAATAGCTGGATCTCGGGTGGATCTGATCTCGGTATTTTTCACCTTTTCCTGAAACAAATGGCATTACTTTTAACCGTGTTCAGTTTAATGCGCCATTGGCGGAGCCACGGTCACTGGGCGTTCATTTGTGCCATCCTTGTGGTTAAGTGATAAAACCACGATTGATTTAAGTGGTACACTTTCATTTAATGTGAACTTGTTCACGGGCTCATTATAGTTCTACGTGAGATAATTTTTTTTTTAAATATCAAAAAAATATCAAGAAAAAAAAGTAAAAGTAAAGTAAAAATATAAAGACTCAATTTAATATTACTATAAATAAAACAATACTGCAACTAATTACCACATAAAAATAAATACTTTATTTTATTTGAATTATTTTACATATTTAGAGTTTAAATCTATTTTTCAGCCGTCTGAAATGGCGGCTTATCCAGGTTCTGTAGTTAGATTAACCTGCACAGACAATTTGCTTTAATGTGCCTCTTGTTCTTATTGCATTAATAATGAAAATGGACTCTTCAAAGGGTGCAATTAGTAATAATAAGAGTTCATTATTTTGGCTTACGGATCAAATTAAATGTTAAAATTTACAATCGTATTACTTAAAAAAGTTGTTTGTGATGGATACTAAATGTATTCTTAGAAATATGTAATGTGTGAAACGGTTTTTGCATAAGTTATGAAGTCTTAATAAATCTATAAGAACACCGACCGATGTTAACGTTTGAAATGTTAAAAAAACTTTATAGGTTAGTAATATGGAATAGTTCAGAGTAAAAATTAAATGAATTAAGAGTGAAAAGTGCGTCTTTATCGCTCGAGCTAAATAAATAAATAAATAGCAAAAGCGGCTAAGACGATTTTCACGCAAATTACATACAAAATTTTTCCTAAAAATGTATTTTTTGTATGCATGTTCAGAAACAAATTTTGATTTTAAGAGAATAAACTCTCTCACCCATTACAGAATAGCTGAAACAGATGTTTCAGCCAGTTTTAACGAAAATAATTGAACATAAAGTGAACATCTGCTTGTTACTTCCCCCTCCAAGTAGGTCAAGGTCTAGTCGATAATCCTGGTGTTCCAAAAATAGCCACTCGACACTGTCTGCTGTTTCAGTGTCAGTTGTTGAGTAATTTACTACCTATATGCTAGGTTATACTTTTGCGAGGTTTTGTTGGGTGCTGTTTCATTTGTGAAATGTGTGTCTTTTGCTGTAGGATTACCTTGAGGACGAAAGCTTTCGTAAATAGTTAAGTATGTTTAGGTTTTGATAGCAATTGATTAGATTATAGCGTTAATTCAATTTTGCTCATTCTAGTTGTATTGTTTTTGTAAACTCTAAATCTGAATGGTATGACCAGCTTAAATCTACTTTTTAAAAGTCATTTATTTTTCGCTCGCTTTTAGATCTATGTTTATACTTGGAGTAATCCTCTCTCAAAGTTTATTTGTTTCCTAAATTAACATAAGGGATAACAATTTAGGCTTAATAAATCGGTGAGCAGGAGTAGACATGGTTAAAAAAAAGAATAAGTTTCATTTAATATATTTGTTGTATGGTATTTTGATAGAAAATCGCAGATTATGTTTAGAGTGGGAACATACAATTATTTAATTGTTCTTGGATAACAGAATATTCAACTGCACGTCCGTTAGATGCCTCATGCTGTTGGACTATTAATTAACAGTCCTGTCTAAGTTGTCTGCCTTAGTCAGTAACAAGAATACACATCACGCTACAATTAGCTTATACTCATTCTTCAATCATACTTGGCTTAAAATACTTATCTTTGTAGGTTTTCCAATTCAGTGAAAATTATTAAGGTAAAGTATAAGGTATTTCTTTTGGGTTTTTAGATCGTGTTGGACTACTATTATATTAGTTTATGTTTTTATTAGAAGTACACTTTTGTGCGGAAAGTTTAAATATTTATATAGACCATGTATAACTAATTTTAAAGGAATATTAGGAGCCAGCTGCAAGCCAGGCACGGTGGTTAGTAGAGCAAGAGAGAAGGAAAGTTTGGAGGCCCCAGGGTTGATCTGACGGTAATAGTGGGGGTGGAGGGGATGTTTGCGGGAGCCACCAGCCCGAGGCAGTGGCAGCATCCTCCGTGCATCTGACTCATTCGTTAATTATCCTGCGGTAGAATTTCATTTAAATACTCAAACACAATTAGTTCAGTTGTACTCCTGAAGGAGCTGTTTTATCCTAGTTCCTGAAAATTTAGTCGAACAATATTCATTTTGTATGTAATTACATTTAGAGAGAATTATTGTATGGTATCCGTAAACAATGTAATTATGCAAAATAGTGGATAATGGCCAGGCAAGGAGTCTAAACAAATGTATTTAATTCACTTAAGCTTTGTATTTTGGTCTGAAGTATTGCTAGTAACCCCCCTCCTCTCAGAGCTAAGACATGTCCACGTCTTACAGCAACTTAATATACTGTCCTACTATACTGTAACGAAACTGTGAATCTGGCCTATCCTTGAAAGCGATAGGGCCTATCTGGATTTCAGTAAGTATCTTCACTTAGCGAAATAGACATCTTTCTGAATGAATCTGTTGAATAATTGATTATTTATATTTTTCGTACTCAACATTTGCCAGAATTGAATTTTTCAATTTTGTACTATATTATATCGTATTTTTTTAGATTACGGAAGAAGTTTCACTTGAAGAAAAGTTATAAGCAGTATTGATAAAAGGAAAATTTTTTAGAAGAATACTAAAATATAATATCATAAAAAGAATTACAACTTGATGAGGCAAAGAGATGTTCAAGTGTTACCCTTTCTGGCTACCTGCCTAATGTCATCGTAATTTGTTCCTGTCTAGACAAGAAGATAATCTGACATTTTCCTAGTATTACCATTAATCTAAGGTTCTTGGTATTATAAGCAATATCTCTTAGTGAAATACTATAGTAACAATACAATACATATAGATCTTGAGCTATTGTATAATTTGTTTACTTATTTTATGTAAATTAAAAATAAGTACAAATATTTACACATGTTACCAACATTGAGAAAGTTAATTTGGTTTTTTGTCGAATTCAAATTACCAAGAAAATTTATCACTAACTTTCTATCATAGAAAATTTAAATATTTATACAAACATTGAAAGCTGGTTTGAAAACTTATATGTCAATCTTAATAATTATGAAACTATAGGCCTACGCAGTGCAGAGCCTGATATTTACTTCGGCATATATATCACATCGTCAGTAAGTCTGGGAAAACTCGCTCGTTTTGTCCCTCCAGGGGGCGATAATGAGACCTTCGGGAACTGTTTGTTTCGATCTCTCTCTGGATAAGGAAACTTTGTCTCAGTATCTAGGTCCTTAAATGAAGTATACCTTACAATAAATATACTCTATGATTATTTTCCATATCTTCCATATAGAATTGTAATTACTATATTAATTTCAATAAATCGTATTGTTCTTATAATATTATAAGCCTAGATTATGTATACATTTTTATTGTAGTTAAAAATTAATTTATAAAGGTGTCCTCTCCTCAAGTCCAAAGATATAACCTAAACCCTAAAACGTTCGACCAAATTTGAACCACAAAAAATTATTGTTTAAAATATATGCAACTGTATTGTACGACTGAACAATTTATTAGTTAATTAATAAAAATAGAAGCTATATACTTCCACGTGCACATCATTCTAAATAACTTGACACACAATGCTCAACACTAAAAGATACTTATATTCATTTATTCTCTGTGCTATTAACAAAGTAGGGTGAGGTCAGGCAGTAATAAGTGTTTCAATCAAACAGCAAACATTTTACTGACACAGATATGTAGTTATGCATGGACGTGGATATATTTTAATGTATAGATGTAATAAAACGTGATGATAACAACTCATGTGATATAATAAATAACATTTAGACAATAACATTCCATTTGAAATTTTCCGATACTGTTTTATCCGAAAAATACTGGAGTATTGATTTAAAAATCTATGTAGCTATATTGATAACTAGGTCAAGATATTTTTTTACTTAAGTTAAACTGACGTTCTTTAATCGTAGTGTGGACACAAATTACGAATCATACACTTTTAAAACACTTTGACTTTTTTTAAATATTTGACTGGGACGGTGGCGTCATCCTGTAATCCAGCTACTTGGAGGTCACGAATTATGGATAGTTGTGAGCGATGGTCGGTGGGTGTAGTGTTCTCTTGTGTGAATTAACGTCCGCACTATTGAAAGCTACGTTAATCCTCAAAGACCATCCTCATAATTAGACCAATTCGTAATTCAGAGGTCGTGGTTCGGATTCCACGTTGACTGTAGGTCCCTTAGTTTCCATCGGCTGTTGGGCTATTAATTAACAGTCCTGTCTAAGGAACATGTCAGCCTTAGTCAGTAACAAAGACTACAAGATCGCGCCACAATCGTCTTACAATCAACTCTCATTCATACTTGGCTTAAAATACCTACCTTGTGGTATGGTCACCATTTCAACAATCTAATCTAATCTAACTTTGTTAATAAAATTGATCACTTTTTTCGTTTGAGGTCTTAATATATTTGCAATACCAGGTCCTATAAATCGTGAACCATGAAATTTTTCCGTAAACCTACCAGTATTTTATGGGTAATTTCTGGGCTGAGGAACTACTGTAAAACTGTAGTTCCTTAGCCTATATATAAATATACTAGCTGACCCGGCAAACTTCGTAACGCCTAACAGTAAATACATGTTAACTTTAAGATTGGCCATGTCCTGAAGTCAATTATTAGCATTGCGGCTTCGTTGTGAAATCTTTAACGTGGCGAATAATGCTGTTCATTTTGTACAGCACATATTTACTTCATAGTTTTACATTAATGAATTATTCAGATGACATTGGATAGTAAAGCATATTGCTAACGGACAGTAAACAAACAGCTGGTTTAAGAAATCAAATGTTTTGATTGTACATAATTTGTAAACAAACTTATTCCCCATAATGTTAACGTTAGAAAATTAAAACTATAAAATGAAAACTAATTGAATTTATGGATACTGAATATGCCTAAAGCATGACCAGAGCAGAGACGAATCCAAAAAATCAAAGATCATTAAAATCGGTCCAGCCGTTCTCGAGTTGTAATGAGCGTAACTAACACGACTTTGTTTTATATATTTAGATAGGTGAAGTTGAAATAAAAAAATATCTATGCCAATTTTATATTTACTTTAACTCATTGAAAAGTGGTATGTAAAGCTTTCCAGGGATTTTTTACAAACTGAATACCGTAATTGTTTTAAGAAAAATCATTGAAAACTCATAGCTACCCAATATACCATATTGTGAAAATTTCAACGACCCAGGAGAGGTATGAAAACACTTGGGCGATATTTGGATCCAGAGAGGCAGATAACAAGTGGGCACAAACGACGCGGAACGATTGTGTTCCATTTACACGCGATATTCTTGTAACACAACCCGTTGTGGCCTGAGACCTGCGATTGGTGATTGAAAAGGCACTCAGCTGGCGAAACATTAACTGACACTCAAAAATATCCGGCTCGAAGGACCATGAAAAAACTATTTAATTTGAGGAGCCGGATTCAATTAAATAAAAAAATAGTCAAGTTAGTAAAGAAAAACTAACCATTTAAATTAACGAAAATTAACTGGATAGTGTAAACAAACTGAACATTTAAATATTTTACATCACGTGGAATATAAATTTGTGTGTAAATTATTTATGAACTTTAATCAATGTAGCATATTTTGTAGTCTAAACGTAATTATACTTTCACAACTAAGTAGCTGTTTTGCAGATAATCTTCCAAAACAAACACATTTTTATTTATTTGCTTGTGAACCAAACATTTTCCCCAGGTCTATGTCTCAAAGGCCACGGTAATAGCTTTTCTTTCATGTAGGAAATTCGCTAAAATGTTCATCACTTGGAGCAAAGCGTTTTACGGCAACTAATTACGTTTTAGGCTACGCCTATTTCGTAAAACACGATTATGGTTACGCAATAACAAATTACCACTATTAATAATACTTAATCAATTAATTTTATTTTAGTTATTGATGAAAATATTTGACTGGGACGGTAATGACGTCTTGTAATCCAGCTACTTGGAGGTCACGAATTATGGATAGTTGTGAGCGATGGTTGATGGGTGTAGTGTTCTCTTGTGTGGATTAAAGTCCGCACCATTGAGTACTTCGTTAATCCACAAAGACGATCTTCATAATTAGACCAATTCGTAATTCAGAGGTCGTGGTTTGGATTCCACGTTAAACTGTAGGTCCCTTAGTCCCCATCGGCTATTGGGCTATTAATTAACAGTTCTGTCTAAGGAACATGTTAGTCTTAGTCAGTAACAAGACTACAATATCGCGCCACAATCATCCTACACTCATTTTCCATTCATACTTGGCTTAAAATACCTACCTGGGTAGGTTGCAATTTCAATAATCTAATCCAATCTATTATAATTTTACGTATCACATTAGATTTACATAATGTTAAATGGTGAAAAAATAAGAAAATTTCATACAATTTTTAGATTAGATAATTATTTCAATATTTAAAAGGTCCTAGAATTGTTTAACAAAAGGATATCTTAAAAGTCACTTTACCACAGTTAATCTTAATGATTTTTTAAATTAGCCATTCTCAGAAGAAATTGCAAATAAGTTAAAAGACGCCGTAAAACGCTGACTTAAGTACGCCAGTTGGCCATTAAGAAGTCAGCCCCAATTGTATATTTGGGCGAAATCCAACGCTTTTGAAGAACTATGGCTAATTATGCAATCAGTATTGTAAAAACTACTTTGTGTTGGTTGACGTCTTTGTTAATAAAATGCCTTGGCTGTTTATTTTTTATTTTTTCTCGGTCCAACTATAATTATTTTAGGTATTTATATATTCTTATTTTTATTTTTTCTTAATACTTTATGAACTCTTGACGTCGATGTTAACTCTACTTTTACCTGATCAATTAATTTATTTTATAAGAAAAATTAGATTTTTAAAATTTTAATAGTACATATTTGGAATAAAAGTAAACACGAATCAGTAAACAAATTTGAACAGTAATTGTTTCCAATTTTTCCCATGAGTTTTTGATTGTTATTTTTTACTATATTATCCTGGGTTGATAATGTTTTTGACACACACACACACACACACACACACACACACACACACACACACACACACACACACACACACACACACACAGAGGCAATGGATTTTATTATGCCTTTATGAAGAACTTGATTAGTAACACATCAAGGAGCTTGAAAAATTATGCGTAATGTTTTTCACTGGTATCGTTGTATTATTTTAATATTTGAGTTGGAAGTCGTACCCCAAAGTTGGATCCCACACGTCTATATAGATTTTAATAGATTTGGTGACATTTTGTATCTTTATACTGATAAATACCAGTTGGATTTATTTTACAGAATCATTAATAGAACAATTAATGAAGCAAGCTTTCATATCGAACCAACACAAAGATTTGTCAAACTTGTGTCTAGGATTGAACCAGAGACCTTCAGATGATGAAGCGGATGCTATATCCAACGAACTACCCAGCCATTTATTCTTCACTACTATTAAAGTATCATCCATTAATTACTTATCTGTATATATAAAATTCAAAGCCCTCACTCACTCACTCATCACTAATTCTCCCACTTCCCGATTACCTAGGAGGCTGCAATTTTATATACTGGTTCTTTAGGCCTAAAATAGGAAAGTCTAATAGTTTTTGTGACGATTTTCCCATAAATCTCTACCCTATACGTCTTCAAAGTTCCCATGTTAATCTTATGGGGAATAATTTTGTTTTGGATTTCAACATATGTATCTTACCTTTTAGGATATAAACAGCAGCTGTTTTTATTTGAACCATTGAGCAAGCCAAAGAAGCAAGCATAAAATAGTAAGTACTCAATGGTATCTAATTATTGTATAAATATAATATTTCTCACATACAGGTTTCCTATAAAAGCCTTAATACAGTTAGGTTTGGTTTGGGTATAGGTTGGATTAGAAAATTTTAAATCAATCCACTCAGATTTATTTGTTTTGTGGGAATGTTACCAATATGTCTTATCGTGTCAGTATAAGATTCACTATGCCGCGGCCCAGAATATCTACACAACGAAGCTGTAATAATAATGCTATTCGACTTCAGAACATGGCCAATCTTAAGTTTAACATGTATTTACTGTTAGGCGTTACGAAGTCTGCCGGGTCAGCTAGTAAAACTATAAAAACTGAACATGAATAAAGCTTTTAAATATCATAAACTAATATCACCTTTGCAGTAGAGGAGATAACGATGGTGATTATTTCTAGGAAACACCATCTAGCCTGGTAGACCACAGCTGATTAGAAGCTTTCCGTGAATTACGGCTCAAATATTGGCTGGTAAGGTATTAGGTCTACCAAACTTCGAGTCTCTTCTAGATATATAATTCTGGCTTCCATTAATAACGTTAATTAAATGATTATTCTCGTTTTAATTAAAAATCTGAAAACGTAATTTGTGGTTACTTTGCCTCCGAAAAGTGTTTTTTGTGTTGTGTATATAGCAGTGATTATGCGCTGAGGGGATACCTACTTTTTTCAAAAGTATTTTTTAGAACAGTACATTACAAATTATTTGATTATTTAAAGGATTGGACGTTTGTTTATAGAAAATGCAGCTACTTTATTTAAAAGAGTTTTTATAAATCATCGCTTTAATATTTGTTTTGATGTTATTGGTTGAGATTGTTCCTATACTATAATTTAATACTGGAGTTTAAGTAAGTGTCAAATTCTTATTTCAGCATGCGATGCAGTGTTAGATATAAAAAGGATTCATCGTGGAAAATGATATAATTTAGATCATTTAAATTTTGAATATTGATCAACATTTCAAAGTATGATGTTATTAACTTTTTTAAATGGAAATATAGCTTTAAATTTACATTTAAATTCATTTATTTGAGATTAAACTAGTATTAGCGCAGTTTGTGAGTTCGTTATTTGAAATTTCAATAAACAGGTACATTCATTAAAAAAATACTACGTTTAATATAATTTTGTTTCAACCTAAAACAAATCTTGTAACGATAAATAATGCTTCATTATAGGCCTACAATCCATTTCTTAAAATTTTAGAATCCCATTACAGTAGAGAATAGGCTTAACAGGTTGATTTTAAAGCCCTGTGTAGCCCTAAAGATGATAAATGTATCCACAATACCGCAGAGAGGAAATATAAATTATTCATTATCTGTGTCTATCCATAACTTAAGTCATAGTTAAAGATTTAATTAAGGGGAAGTTGTGGAGTTTTATAAAAGTATATTTATAGTTATACCCTCTAAAACAGGTTTTGTGGTTCTATTCTTTTAGGTATGTGCAATTTTGAACAGACCTTCCAACCTCGTTCTTTTTTGGAACCAATTTAGGTTCCCAAAATGTTTCCACACTTCCCACGCCCTTTGCTTCACTGCACTCTCAGTCATTACAGAGTTTCTAACCAAAAAAGCATTCCTTTTGTTCCTCAACCACCCTAATCTCTTAAGTGACTTTTTTTGTTTCCTTAGTTAAAAAACTACCTTAAAGGACATCATTTTGGAACAGTAGAAAACATCAAACAAAATGTTACCTTTTAAATTTAAGAAAAACCCAAAAACTCATTCGATGGTTGTTACTAAACATATGGTAAACATTTTAAGTAGGTTAATAAATTTAAAAAAAGTGTATACATTTTTTGCCAACGTTTGTGTATAGTGTGGCACTTTTTAAGATACACCACATGAAGAACACATATTTAAAAACGGTTAAAGCAAAAAATTATATATTTTCCGATCAAGATTAAGAAAATAATCCGTCTTGGATAGTGACAGGTAAAATGAACACACTAGAATGATTTATAGTATCGCAAGTGACAGTTCCAATTTCTCCAGGCCCGAGGACTTATTTCAAAGATGACGAATGTCGCCACTCGTCTTGGCCTGACACGAGCTGTAAATTATGAGGGCCTCCCTGAGGAAAATAAACTATCTTGGCTTACAAGAATAATTTAAATTGTAATCCGCAATTCCCCAGAGTAAAAACAGGAGTTCTTATTCTTATACGTTTAAAACTCAATACAATAGCTCTAGTAGCTTATAGAAACATGTTTTAAATTTTCAATTTACAAATTGCCAACACCCAACCCTCCAGAACTAAGACATATTCTCGACAAAACATACGTGACAAATTGAATTATTGTCAACAATATATCTTGGAAAATTATGCTTGAAAATATAACAATAAACATAATGCAGGTTTACCTTTACAACTTAATCTATAATATTATAAAAAAGAGGTGGTTTCTGTATGTTTGTTTGTGGGTTTGTTTGTAGGTTTGTTGTGTCAAGTAAATGCAAGAAATACTGAACCGACCGGTTTGAAATTTTACAGAAAGGTAGATACATACAACACTCATACAACACATAGGCATATTAGTTCCCTTAAAATCCCCTCGGGCTACGCCCCATGAACGTCCTAAATTTCAATGTTTACATTTTCAAAGAATGAAAACATAAAATTACTTGAATGTCAACAGCTGTGAACACTAAAATTTGACAGTTCGGGAAGAAGAAGAAGAAAGAGCTGCCGTGACCGTCCTAGGTTTCAATGTTTACATTTTCTAATGACAACATCCGTTTGCACTATATTTTGACAGTTCGGGAAGAAGAAGAAATAAGTTGATTTTTCAGATAAACTGCTGGATCGCAATTAGTGAATTATTTGAAATAGCGGAATGGTAGATTTTAAGTTTTTTCCGACGACTGTCTCTATTACATTAATCCTTATCCTCTCCCAATATTTGACAGATGTTACTTTGAAATGTTGTAGACACTCGTGTTTTGTCATTTTGTAAACAATGAAGAATTAATTAACAATAACTTAAATGTATCAGTAGAGCCTACACCTTTCAGCCTTTTTAGCCCGTGCGAAGAACGGGTACTTTGGCTGGTATGAAAATAAAGTAATAAAATATCTACACCATCGAAACTCAGTACTCAACTTTTTCTTCTCCTAAAATTATTTTTTTTCTAGTTTAAAACTTCCAAATGTTAATTGTATCTCTTTTCTTGGGACATTTTATTTCTTGCACGTTTAAACTCTTATGTGCGTCTTCATTATAGGTCTGTGGACAAAGAAAAATGAGTTCACATGCTAAAATGTTTAATGATTGTATATTTTTATAATGATTTGAAGGTTGTTTTTTACATTCAAATTAATATGTGACATTGATTTGATCATTGCTTACGGATGTGTGACGTTTCCCATAAAATGTAATGGCGATCAAAATATTTACTCTCAAAGTCTGGACAAGGTCAACAGCACGAGCGGTGGCACTGTTATATATTCAAAGAAATACAGCTCTTTGACGTATAATTTTAAACAGGTAGAGTTTAAACCAGCTTCACTTAACATTCAGGAGGGGAACAGCTGAGATTTATTCCCGCCACGGTTCGTGTTGACAGGCTCAAATGTCCTGTAGCCTCATCTAAATGAGGTTACTTTACATAAAAACTTTTACCTGCTTGAAATCCTTAAAAATATTCTTCAGACGTGTTTTTATCGAGATGTAAAACACTACTACAGTGCTATTATTGATCGACTAACTAATGATGTTCATGCGGATACGTTTTAAACTATGACCAACAACGTTGAAGTTATCTTAGATATTTATCAAACATACTACATATACACTACTACATACTTGTTTATTATTGCACTTTATTTTCCACGAATATTATTCTATTACTAACTTAATTATTGTTGTTATTCCACACTAATTGTTTGGAACGTTTGAATAGAACGTTTTTCTTTTAACGTTGATTTTTTTTAGTTGAAAGGTAAAAAGTATAAAGGTATATAAAATATAAAGGTATAAAATATATTTAATAAATATATTATTTATAAAGATCCGTGAACATAAGTAGTTACAAATTTAAAATGGCGAATATATTGTGGATAATGTTATTTTATTTCTGGATAAGAAGATCATACGCAAATCTAAATGGGGTCAAATAGATAGATATGGTTAAAATGATCGGTGTTTAGAGGAATTGATAACATTACTTTTAGACATATCTATGATCTTAGATATTTGTTAAATGTATCAAATACATTTTAATGTAATTTTGTAATAAAATAATACAGTTATAGTGCGAATACTTTACTAAAACCACCAAATAATTATCATGTTAATTTGATACCTCTGGTAGTTTCTATGGAAACGGAACTAAGACGAGTGTAAAGGTATTAAGATTCATAACCTCGAAGAAACATTAAAAATTACGGTATATTATCTGCTTATACTGATATTTTACATTTATCGCGAGATGAAATGCTTTAGGGGATGATAGCGAACAGGGTGATTCAATTCTAACCGGGTTGAAGTCGTCTCATAGCAAGACGAATCGTGTGTCCTCGGCTCTGGATCTGAATTCTGTTACAATTTGTCATGTTAAACTAAACGAGCTTCAGTCTCGTTTTTTTAATACTACTATCCTATTTAGATCATAATATTAAATTCTATCTTATTTGGGTTGGTAGTTGCTTGTACTAAACGAGCTTCAGTCTCGTTTTTTTAATACTACTATCCTATTTAGATCATAATATTAAATTCTATCTCATTTGGGTTGGTAGTTGCTTGTACTTTCCAAAAAGGGTTAATTTATTTATAGGTGGCATAGTTTTAAACCTCTGTTTACTCTCTCTTTCTATGCGCTTAATTAATAGCTAGAATCGATAAAAAAATACGCGAAACATTTTGAAACGTTTGAATTTTTTTTAACATTTCACTAACAACACAACTACATGAGATGTGTTGTATGTGAAATCACATTAATTTAAATAAAAATATAAACTTTTTAATTGAACGTTTGTTTTAAGCTGTATTACCAAGGTTCTCTAAAGGATGTTCCAAAATAAAATTTCAGGAATTTGAAAAGAGAAGTCTTAGGAAAAAATTAAAGGCATTGTTAGAAATAAAAGGTAATTTACAAAAATTGGTGATTAATAATGTCTAATAAATGAATTGAATACATAAAATAATGTTTCAATAATTATTATGATGGTAGCATATGTTCTAAAATTAAAGGATTACGTAAAAATAGTTGAATGGCAAATTTAAATAAGACGGTTTTGATAAATTAATTAACTAATAAATTACTGAATTTAATTTAATATTTCTGAGGGTGTAGAAAATTTAACAAAGATTTTTATATCGGTGTAAATGCATCATAAATAGTTGTTCTTTTAAAACGAAAGTAAATGTATGTTAATGAGAAATGTTTTACATTAATTTACATTAAAATATTATTTATCTTCATGAAAATCGTCTTCAAAAAGAGCAGGGATCGTAATAATACACCGTTGAGAGGATTCGGTGCTGTAAGCCGCTTATTCATTTAAACGATCAAATAAGTACCGGCATTACCTGATGCTGGATTCCAAGATATATTTCGTGGGGTTTATTGCCTGACAGCTGTTTACTGTGTACCCTCTAACCTTCCGTCCACAGAACCGGTTAAAACGACTTTACACACATATTAAAGTTACAAGCTAATTAGAAAAATACTATTTCGTATCTAGATTCAAGATACAACCAGAAAAGATACAATGAATTCACTCATTTATTTTCTAAAATTTGGGTTTCAACTACAGATATAAAACCTGGTACTTGGATTTCACAATCCACATACCAGTGTTGGGAAATTGGCACGTAGAGTCATTTTATGATGACACGGAACCTAGTTACTCGTTCTGACCATTGAATTTGGATGGTCTCAGCGATTTTTACCTGCGTGAGCACTGAGGCCTGGTTAGACAGAGTCAGAGACGGAGCCCCAGGCGACTCACGGGGGAACATCTCGGACGCCGTGGTAAGGCGATCTCTTTAATTTGTATAGTCTTTTAAATTCAGAGTTTTAAAGTTTATTTTTTGAAAACTATTTAAACTATTTATTGATTGCGGTACGTGATTGTTTGATAGTTATTCTAAATTAATTAATAATAAATTTATGTGGGTATTTGTGTTATCATAAATATAAATTAATAACTTTCACATATTGATATTTTTTTATTGTTAGGAGCTTGTGAGTCATTTATTTAATTCAATTGAACTGTATTATATTGAACTAATATTTTCTATATTTAATTATTTAAATTTATTAATTTATCATTTATTTAATTCAATTGAACTGTACTATCTTGAACTTATATTTTCTATATTTTAATTCGTATTTATTAAAAGAGATTTTAAATGTCATTATTGAGTTTATATTATTAAATCCTAGCTACGCCCCTATGGCAACCCAATCGTGACACATTTGACAATGTTATTACGACTGAAATATATACAACAAAATAATTATCCCTGGAATTACAAGAATGCCACAAGGCAATGGTCTCAAAAACTCTCATTTTGTTTTTAATTGTTTATTGGATACATTTCTGAGGTTTGTTGGCAAACTATTCAAATCTTTTGGTCCAAAGGTTAAGCTAGTTCATGCTTACCAATATGTATTTTGTCACTGCCTCTTGTATTGTACGAATATAAGTCTAGGTTTATTTGATTGCAATAATTATTTAACAATTAACTAGTAACTTTTAAATGCTTCTTCACAAGATTATTTATGATCTAGTCCAGCGTTACACCTCATTTTTTGTAGTAAATATAGTTTTTTGATATTAGCTTTAGATATTTCAATACCATAAATTAAATTTTAATAGAAAACCTAATAGTAAAGCATTTTCAATGTTTCCGTAGAAAAAGTCGAAGACATCTTTATTAAGTGTAGGTTTAATGATTTAATAAATTAAATTGAATTGATTTTTTGTATTAAATTATTTTTCTGTACATCTTTAAAACAGAGTCTACAAATAAAACGTTATAGCCGTAGTTAATTTCTAATGAACAGTTTATTTTGTCAGGAAATTAAGCTATCAAAATGTATAAACAGTTGTAAAAACCGAAAAAATCATTCTCGTCCTTTTGACGAAATCCTCCGTTCATAATTGGTCTTAAACACAGCTCGTTCACGATGATAAATGGTGTATTTTTATAATGAAACATACACGCCCATAGAATATTATGAATCTACTTTTCTCTGTATACGTAAGTAAGGTTGGAAACCCAAATTATACTTTTTATATAAATTTATTGGATACATATTAGTTTCAGTTTTTAGTAAAAGGTACAATTAATTAATCCAAGGTAGTAAGCTGGCATTATGTTTTACAAAGAACTGCAGATAGAAAGGTCATTTCCTTGTTCGTCCACGCATGCCACTTCGCTGGATCTGGTTTCCTAAAAGGCTGGTTTTGGCCCTACTTTAATCTAGTTGGTTTTTATGAAAATGTCTTCGTCATTATTACTATCATCTTCTCGGTGGTTTGAGTTGTTTCTTCTCATTAGTAAAACTCAAGGTGTGTTCCAATTGCTAGTAAAGTACTTTTAGGTTTATCTATTAATCTCGGTTGATTATAGTTCGTTTCATCGAAACAACAAGTTTACCAAGATGTCTATACACTTAAAACATGACTTTATGCATAGACACAAAGTAGAACAAATATTGTTTTAGAAAATTATCCAAAATAAACCAAACTAAACAAAGGTTTTGGTTAAATATTCTGCAAAGCACTAACTGATTTAGCAAACAGAGTGGCTTAAGAGAGTGAAACGCTTCGTTAGTCCGCTGTAAATTGGGTCCAACATTGCGGTGTCTTCTCTGTTTAACGACCTTATTACATTATTCACAGAGTTATGGTATAAACCACTGTCGACTGTTTTTTGTGGTTTTTTTAATAACCTAACCATCATAGTTTTTCTTTTTTCTTTCAAGTCAATTTCATTGCTGAACCACAAAAAATGATTACGATTTATGAAGTTTATAAATTAAATAAAGTTTATAGTTCCATTTATTAGGTTTGCCTTCAAACACATTTCCTACTATTTACTTCACAAAATCATTTTCTTATTTCAAAACATTGGGGAAACAAGAGATCGTCAGTATACCGAGTCGTAACGTATTTAAGTTGAAATTTTCAGAATGACCAAAGAGACATTTTTATCTATGACTATGATGATGGGTGAATATTAGACTGTGCTATGAAATAGTACGTTTCTAAGGACACCGTTGTTTACAGTTTAGTTGCTGATAATAGTGGAAATCGCAAATTTCAATAAACACTTATGAAAGAACCCCTTTTTTCTTCTTCACAGATTTTTTGATTTATGGAATAAGGATAACATTTAATTGTTAACCTACTTAGAATACAAATAAAAAGAGTAAGAAACAATAGTTCTGGGAAAATTAAATACAAATGGCTGTTTCAAAACCATGCAGTCACATTAAATAATAATAACAAGTAAACCTTTTCTCTAAATTGATGTCTACATAAAAACGGTGATATTATAGTTCCTTAGCACGTTATTTAAGATTAATATATTTACATTACGTTTTTATGTTAAGTATTTATATTAAGTTTAAACGTTTAGTTTTATATTCATGCACCGAACTTTTTTAAACTTTACAAAATAGTTTTCAAAAATATTCTGGGAAAATTTCAGCTCCGTAACCTAAGTATAAACAAAATGGCGGCACATTGAAAAAAATACTTTAAAAACAATAAATAAGGTGTTTTGTTGCCATTTTGTACATACAAATGTTAGAGAGCTGAAATTTTCCCAGAATATTTTTAGAACATTCCTTGTAAACTGTGTAAAATGTAAAAAGGTTCTGTGCCTGAATGGGCACGTTATATACAATTAAACGTTTAAACCTCTTCGTAGGACACTGTGTATTAGGTTATGTAAAAATAAATAATCTGAAGTGTAAATCCAACTAGATATTGAAACCAGAAATCCAGAAACTTTTGACATGGATATGTCTTACCTCTGGGGGTGTTGGCGATTTTTAAGATGGAAAACATGTAACAGGTTTCCATAGAAACTACTAGAGCTGTTGTATTGAATTTTTAATATAAATGAATAAGAACAGCTGTTTAGATGAACTAAAACCTTTCCCTTTAGGCATATCCATGATCTAACCTATTTCCTACAGGGAAGTAAATATAAACATTTTTTCAATACAAATAAACACCTTATAAAATCAGTTTTACTTAAAAATCCAAATACACATGACCATGGGGATCTGTGCAATCAACTCAAAACGAGAGGCCGTAGCGACTTTGACTACTCTTGACAACTCTTGATCTAACCGAATATGTCTACCAATGGTTTCGATCCAGAATTACTTACATGACTTACCGAGCCAGGGTCATACCTCTGAGCTATTGTGTCGATATCATATATAATATGCAAAAATACGGATTGATTTTTAACTTACATTGGGGACGAATGATGGATATTGCCCGTCATCACTAAACAATGGACAAAATACTGATGCCGAGCATTGTCCGTCATCGACTCTCGTTTGTTGTATCGGTATTTCATTCGGTATTTTATTACTTGTGTTAAGTGAACAGATAGGAAATCGATAGTTGAATCGTATAGAGCGATAAATATTATCCGATCTCAAATAAGAAATTCAAAAACCGAATGTAAACACCGAGTTTCCTAGTAAATAAACATACAGTGAGCAACTGATTGTGATGTTTCGAGATGAAATTTCTCTTGGTTCTGCGGAATTATCTGTTTTTGTGGATGAAGTTTTAAAAGAAAGTGAGAGTGATAGATTTGATTATTGAAATGGCAACCTACCCAGGTAGGTATTTTAAGCCAAGTATGAATGAGAAATGAGTGTAGGATGATTGTGGCGCGATCTTGTTGTCTTGTTACTGACTAAGGCTGTCATGTTCCTTAGATATGACTGTTAATTAATAGCCCAACAGCCGATGGCAACTAAGGGACCTACAGTTTAACGTGGAATCCGAACCACGGCCTCTGAATTACGAACTGGTCTAATTATGAGGATGGTTTTTGCGGATTAACGTAGTATTCAATAGTCTGGACGTTAATCCACACAAGAGAACACTACACCCACTGACCATCGCTCATAACTATCCACTATTCCACAATAGTGGTGATTTGGATGTTTAGTTGTGTAATGTAAATGAAAATAGTGAATCTGAGAGTAATAACTCTGATAGTGACGAGTTTGATGGCAATATTTAAACACTTAACCTAGAAATTTTTTTTCAAAATACGTTCATAAAGTACTAAAAGTGTACATAACAGTGATATTATTGTAAATAGTATGAAAAATATATTAATGGTCATTACGAAAAATAAATATGGTACATCAAAACTGTTAAATGTAAGTATTAAAACTTTTCTAATATTAATTTTTATTATGATTGTTCAGTTAAATAGGAAAAAAACTCAAATTCACGGTCCAATTTCTTGTGTTAAAAATTAGAAATTATCACAAAGTGACTAATAAGCGTAGAATTTTTTGTGAGGTCGCTTCCGAGTCAATATCCCTGGTTCGGGTTCCGGAGTTTTTTTTTGTTTTATACATCCAAACCCAACCTTTAACCCTCCAGGTGCTAACATCTCACTGTGAGATGTTAGCGAGTTGCAATTGTATAGCGCTATCGAAGTCAACAATTACCGTCAATGTGCTGCCATCTGCGAGCTAATACATACAACTACTCGTGTAGTTCCCTATTTTGACGCTTGAGTTCGTTATTTTGCTAGAGTATGCTTTTATAGCCAAATAAGGGCTTTCTCAGACGGTGGTCCTTTGTAGTGTAGTGGTTAGACTGTTGTGCTGACGAGTACAACAGGAGGGACGAGGGTTCGAATCACGACCATGAGCAATCCCAATTTGTCTTGCAAATGTGTGGTATAGTGGAGTAGAGGGCTCACCTTAAATAAACGGTGACGGCTTGGGTGGAAGTTGACCGTATTTGTAGGCTTAATTGGGATTGCAGTGGACACCTATTTTGCTTTTTTGGTTAATGGTTATAAGGGGGGGCATTTTTTGTGTTTTTTGTGTATGCTTGGTATTTTATGAAGAGTTGCATAACAATAACAAAATTTAAATAGTCATAGCACTTGGAGGGTTAAGTCTTGATTCGGGTGGGTATCATATATCTTAGGCAAAATACAACTCTTTAAAACAAAATGCCAAATACCCTATTTCATGTTTATTTAATAACTTAAGGTTCATGAGTTCTCTATAACGGTAGGAATTTCACTGATGAAGACGTATTATTCCCAACAAGTCAATTTGAACAATGAAGGACGGAGAGACGGGACCTTCTGCTTTGTCATGTAAATTGCTCCAGTTTCAATACAGAAAAGTTTCCAACCTCACAATAGCCAATGAAAGGCCGTGCTTACCCCCCCTTCAGTGGCCCAGTGGCCTCTCCGAAGCAAGAGTCAGAAATGCATCATTCATATGTCACTGTAAAGTTTAATATCAGTTTACTTTTGTGCTCTACTGGAATTATATATTAGAATGATAATTATTAATGCTAACTAATTAACTAATAAAATGTTTATTACAAATATCCGATCATGTGAGAGATCGTTTACAAATTAATCATTTGCGATCATACGAGTGTAAAACGCTACTAATAGTGAAGAATTACTTATCCCTATTTTGAAACAAGGATATATAGCTTTTGAAGAAAAATATTCGTAAAATCATTAATATAGATGTTTTAAACAAATTTTCGCAAAATATATAGTATCACGCAAAAAAATATTAATCAAATGAATATTGTTTTATAAAGTAATTTGAAAATTCGTTAATATGAAACTCTTGCTTATGTAATTTGGCCCTAATATGTAAACTATTGAAGCCATTCTTGGACATAGAATAAATAGAAAAAAACTATTTATTATATTGAAATATCTTTAGCCGATTTCTTACCAAAGAGATAAAACAAATTACAAACATGTATAAAGTAAACTGGATAAGGTAAAACGTTACATTATCGATAGTAACTAAACAGCTAATAAGATCTTGTTTACAAATATCTAATCATTTTCTAAACATTTAAGGGAATGTTTACCAACGGTGTGTGAATACAAGGATACTACAAAATAATATTCTCCTAACTAAATAAGAAAATAATCTCCTATTATAACAACCATTTGTATTACATTATCTCAAAGGAAAATATGCATGAAAACCATAAAGATAAACTATATATCTTCTGAGGTTAAATGACAATATTCAGGTTGGTTCGAATATATTTTGTGTAGCTCGAATAATTTATTTTATACTTTTTTAAACTTCTAGCACTACCTAACTATTACAAAGGAATTTCAACGGTTATTATTATACGATACATTAACTTTACAGTATTTTTTTAAACATTTCTTAACTACTAAACTCCAAGGCCCTTAGCGGCTCACTTGGAGACAGAATGAGTTGGCATGAGAAAAACCTGGGTTATTTTTCCAGTCCAGTGATTACTTCTTACAGGGGTTACTATGACAGGGGTCACCCACAACTAGGTTAGAACCAAAAACACCATACATGGCCTTACATTTTGAGAACAGCTTTCTCTGTTCCCCATTTGTTTAGGGTTCATTGGAAATTAATTTCATTTAATCATTTCACTGGTAAAATATACCTCGTTTTTGGCTTTTGATAGGTTAAACTGAAATATACAGGGCTATTAATAAATGTTTTTACCCCTACTTTTTTTCTACAGATTATTTTTTAAGTGGTTTAAATTGACGGGTAATTAAACAGGAATACACCCTAGCTTTTGTAGTACTGAAATTTAAAATATTGGGAGTCACATAATATTTCATATGACGGAGTTTTACGTAAGGTTTCATGAAAATTTTCTAATGAAGCGTTTCAAATTAACTTTTATATCTTCAAACTGTCTTGGAAATGGTGCAACCCTTATCAATTTTGGTATTGTATTCCGGGAGTAATCCAGTGTTATTTTGCATGTCCATGACTACATTCTCATATGAAAGTTTGAAGTTGACTCCTGCATCTAAATTACCTACCTTACCTTACCTATGTGGCCACTCCAACCGTAAAAGGTTTTTGGCCTCGCCAACAGCCGCACGCCATCCGTCTCGGTCCTGCATGAGGTCTGGTGCAACATCAAGCTTCTGCATGTCCTTCTGCACCTGATCCCACCACCTTAGTCTTGGGCGCCCCAGTGGTCGTTTGCCTCGTGGAAGATGCTCTAAAGCTATTCTTAATGTGGAGTCCAGCTCCCTTCTGTTAACGTGACCTGCCCATCTCAGTCTTCTGCTTTTGATTAGAGCAATGATGTCAGGATCTTGATAGAGAGTTCTTAATTCTCTGTTGGTTCTTATCCTCCATATACCTTGATCATAAACTGGTCCAAATATTGAACGAAGAACTTTGTTCACAAACACTATAAGTTTCTTTTCCGATTTCTTGGTAAGTGACCAGATCTCAGATCCATATAATACTATAGGTAGAATCATACTCTTGTACAGCTTTAATTTAGTATTTTTAGAGAGTATCTTACTCTTGATCAGTTTCTGAAGGGCCCAATAGCATCTATTCCCCTATTGCAGGGGAGAACCTAAATTACTCCCCAATATTTTAATGCACTGTACTACAAAGGTTAGGGTGTAAATCCATATAATGTGATAGCCGAACTTATCATAATAAATTGTAGGAAACTAGGAGAATAGGGACTCTATAGCCACGCTATATATATGTATTATTTCAAGATGTTTGATTGCATGAGCCCCTCCCTTGTAGGCTACAGCTCAAAGACTCAGCAATGACGGATGATTACAGGCGAGCCAACCGGCTTCTATTTCAAAGACTGAAATTGCCTTTTGTAATCCAGAAACTTATATATTGAAACTCCTGGTATTTGCATCACAAAATATAAAAGTCTTACTTTGTCTTTTTTACTATATCGGTAAATCTCAACCTATGTTTTACACAGCAGGAAAGAAATTTAAAACAAAGTTTAATGGCTTAGTTTGTATACTGAATTTTAGATATCCACTAAAAATAAAACAAAAAACCATTAAAATTAATAATAATTCTAATTATAATACGATAAATTAATTGCGAGTTCAAGAATGATAATTTCTCGAAAAAAGTATTATTAAAAAGTATTTTATTTTTTATAATGGACATCATTAATAATATAATTTTTAAAATATCTATAAAGTTTTCGAGGGTTAATTACGTGCTGAACGTTATTACAGGTAGGAAAATAGATAAGCTGGAATTTATATTGACATATCAATCTAAATCTGTACTAACCTAGGTGAAAACATTGTCTACTGCTCATGTGCATTCGGGTTGCATTGGAATGCGATTAAAAAAATTAATACAAAACTATTTTTAAGTGATTTCTGCATCAGGTAAAATTTAGTATGATTTAGGTTTTGCAGCATAATGTTCAGAAAAAGGCTTTAGTTTGGCATCCACACAACCCCCTTAAACTTCCGTGATTAGCTCAGGAGGAAAATGTTTTGAAATGTATTATTGGGGTGAGGAGGCCGATTAACAAACATGTGGGGGCCTGGGGGACCTTATCGCCGCTACTGGGTCTCTGTTTGTTGTTGGGCCGTAAATTTATTTCAGCAAACCTGTATCACCCTTTACACACTAATACGTAGCCAAACGTAGAAGTTGGGTGTAATTTTGTAGATACAGTAGTTCAATAACTTTCGATACATCTTTTTCATTTAAAGATCAACTATGGCCTTTTCAAATTTAAAGAGACTGTGACGGTGGCGTCGTCCTGTAATCCAGCTACTTGAAGGTCACGAATTGTGGATAGTAGTGTAATGGTCGGTGGGTTTAGTGTTCTCTTGTGTATAATAACTTCCGCACGTTGAATACTACGTCAATCCGCAGACCATCCTCATAATTAGACCAGTTCGTAATTCAGAGGCAGTGGTTCGGATTCCACGTTGAACTGTAGGTCCTTTAGTATACCATTGACTGTTGGACTATTAATTAAAAGTTCTGTCTAAGGAACATGTCAGTCTTAGTCAGTAACAAGACTACAAGATCGCGCCAAAATCATCCTACACTCGTTTCTCATTCATACTCGGCTTAAAATACCTACATTGGTACAGTCGCCATTTCAACAATCTAATCTAATCTAATTTAAACATAACCATAGATTTAGACTCTATGTAGTGATAAATATACACTTATGATCTTACAGGAGTCACAGACCACTGGTTTCCACTGGATTTTGCATCGTTAACTTTCTGAGCAAGCATTTTACACCTGTGCTACTGTTCTGTACGACTATTACTATCGAATTCATTTTAATCAAAGTTGGTTAAAACGTAAAAAAACTGGAGATAAACAAAGGATCAATAAACTCGGTGGCAGACAGAAGTTGGCCATTAGTGGCGCATCCAGTTGTCTATTTGGCTGCGAGCCAACCCTATAATATACTGCGTCTAATTACCATGGAAACTTTCTCTACGTTGAATAATGGTTTTGGTAACTTACTCTCCTATTGCTCTCCAAAAGTCTACCCTAATTATTTTAATAAGGGATTCAATGTTGAATACTCTGGTTTTGTATGTGTATACAGTACGATGAACATTGTTCGAAGTGGCGTCGGACTTTTGTAAAATTTCCATGATGTCGTCACATGTAGTTTAAGTACTTGACGAGGTGAGATCACGGCATCTTTCTATCTAGTTTTTTTATATCATTTGTGCGATAACCCCTCAGGAAAAACTGTTTCCTTCATAGAGAAAAATTACTTTAATCCTATGATGCACACAACAGGAAAAACTGTTTCCTTCGTGGAGAAAAAGTACTTTAATCCAATGATGCACACAACATTTTTCCTCAACCTAAACAAATAAGAATAGCTATAAATTAATAATACATATGATGAATGAAAAAATAAAATAATGAATTTATTTCCACCAAAAATAAATCAGTGAGTATAAAAATAATTTTTTGGAAATTAACTGGCCACTTTATCCAGTAAAACGTCACCAGTGTACACAATATTTATCAGTGTACTTATCATTTAGGTCCAGTCTTATCAGTCCATCACTTTAAATAAATAAATAAATACCTTCATATGATCTTTTGCTTCAAGAATCTCCATTTCAATTATATACTCGATGAAAGTGCAAGGTATACTATGAAAATATATATTATAGTATGTTCACAATTTAAAAATACATTTAAACCTTTGTTTTAAGAACATTACAAATAACTCAAAACTTCACTTCCAAAATCTTCAATTCCACTGTCCATATTGTACACAACAAAATTACGATCTAACTTATCCTTCGTAAGTTATTATTATGGAATCACTTTTCTTAAGATTAAAATTGTAAGTTTTAAGCTAAGCTTTAAGTAATTGTTAAGTTTTTTTATTGTAGGTATAGACAAAAGATAAAATATTTCATTCCTGGGTCAAAATTGTGTTCCAAATTTCAATATAAGATTTTGGCACTATTCATCCTCATTTGTCTTTTAAATCATCTGCAATTCGATTCTTATTTGTTTCATGTTGTTTATTATGAGAAGCTCGCTGAAAGAGCTTAATCCAATGACGTGTAGCAAGGGTCGTCTCAAACGTCACACAAGTTTGTTACTGTTTTCAACCCTGGTTTTTGAATCATTATATTAGAATAGAACTCTCCTCATAAAATAAATTCGTACTATAATAGGTTGTTCCAGGACCTTTAATAAAAATAAAATGTAGTGATCACTGTCCAAGAAAAGTATTAAAATATCTACGGAGTTAAACATCTTACGAACAATTCGTATTTCCAATAATACAGACTGGAAATCAGTTTAAATTAGACCTAAACGATATTCTTAGATTGTCAAGAATGACAGATGTGCACTCAAGGGGAATAAACAAAACTGATGTGGAAAAGACGTGTCTTTGGGTATCAAGTTTATCTCTAAATACTCGCTCAAAGTTAAAAGTCAATTTTTTTAAGCTCGTCTTAAACCGACATCTTATAATTGTGGATGAAATCTAAGCTTATATCTACATTTTTGATCGTGCGTTTTAATTGAAAAGATGCCCATACAAAGAAGTGATATATTTATTGAATATAAATATTATATTATTTTTCTTTATGTTTAGAACTTAAAAAATACTGTAAAGGAAATTTTTGTGATAATCCTATTAAGATAGCCTAATAACTCCTACAGCCTAGGCCGATGGGTGACTTGAAAATGGTTAAACCTTTTTGAACGTCAATTGCACCACTATTTTCAGGATGAAAGGCAATTTTATTGGATATGATTGTGGCAAGTTTCTATATCTTAGACTTATGGATATCTTGAAAGGTTTTTGTTTATAAAGAGCATTATATTATGAAATAAAATATGTTATCTTTTTTCACCTCAAAAAAAATAGTCGTATTTTTATATATTAATATAAATTGAAAAAATTAAAATTTGACACATGTCTCTAAAAAAAATACGGACTTAAATGTATTAAAATACAAGTTTAAAAATATTTAAAAATTAAAAATGCACAATACTAAAAATTTCTAATATTTACATACATTACTTAAAAAACTAAATAATTTTAAAATTATCTCTATATTAACGGTTCAAATTTAAAAAATCTAAAAATACGTTTATTTTGCTCAGTATTTATATTAAAAAAAATACATATCTAATAGGCATAACTTATATTTATTATTTTGAGATTATAAAAAACATGTTTATGTGTTTATATGAAATGATTTATTATATTATATATATTAAAATATATTTATGAAAAATGTTGATGAAAAGTTGATATAAATGTATAAATTTTTTGATGTATTAAACTATGTGTTCCTACAGCACATACTCACTCTTTATAATATTATGAAAGGCAAAATTTATTTTGACGTTTTGACAATCTAATAGATTATTATATTATTGATTGAAATTCGCTTAGTCTGCTATATTTGAATTTATATTGCAGCATCATATTTAGGTAAAAAGGTTGTATGATTTAATATGTCAGATGAAAAGCTTCTCAAAAAGTATTTTAAAGTTGACCTCTACATTTTTTACCTCTAAAAAACTAGGGTACGGACTTATTTAATGAGTCACATACAGTAATTGAAAATCATTTAAAATTTTAATTGTCGAAAAAAGGTAGGGAAAAAGGGACCGTGTGTAATACTGAACATACTGATAAACACCAATAATTTATATGAACCAAATATTGCAAAATTACTAACTGATATTTAATCACTCTTACAGTACATTTTACTTAAATATTAATAATACATTTGAAATTATCCTGAATCAGTAATACTGTTCATAAATGTAGTAACAAATAAATAAATAGGTTTATTGCTGACGTGATTTTATTTTATCAAAACAACATAGAAACAGGCATAACTCGAATTATTGCGGCATTAAAAGATTATGATAAAATATTGAAATGTTTTAGTGAGATAGTATTATAGTAAGTATTATTTATAACGGAACAAGAGGGTTTCCTGGCACACTGGAGGATTGCCGGGTTTATTAACACTGCAATAAATTATCCCCTATTGTCGCCTCTGCTTAGTATTTATGTCTGTGTTCCTGTACCACACTGTAGGCTCATGTAATTAAATTATGTTGTATTGTCCAAACATATTGAGAATCCATTACCACATAAAACCCCTTACCTTAAGTTGTTTTTGAGTTTATCAATTTTACATAAAAATAAAAAGCTACAAACTATATTTGTTTTATAACATCCTAAGTTTGATTTTAAATTTAAATATGGTAGACCTCGGGTGAAGTTCTAAGGTAAGATCTATATACTTAATTGTATTGCATATTTATTTATGTATTTAATAAAACTAAACATATTTTTCAATCCAATTATATTGCACCTTCTTAAGAATAAAAACATTATTGAACACACAAACCCACAAAACAAACCAACTAAACTAGAATAATCACATTTAAATATATTATAGATATTCACAAAAACATACTGAAACAAGCCATATAAATTATGTCTTCACAAAGATATACAATAAACACAAATTCATAAAAATAAATCAGTTTCTCTAACACAGGGCAAGATAAAAGTATTTATTTGGGACTTGAAGCGTTCAAAACTATAAATTAAATAAGGAGAAAAGATTAAATCTAAATGTACAGTAATACAATAATCAGTAGCAAGTATAAATCATTTATAAAAATGTATGAGACAGATTATTTTATCCCGGACTTTAAGGTTGAAAAATATCAATGACAACAGACATTATAAAGCCGCAACATAGTATTAATTGGGCTCTGACTGCCCAGGCTTTTACTAGAAATATGTGGGCTATTTTTATTGGAAGGGGCGGATTAGTCCCAATGCACTTCAGCCGTAGCGGCTTTTTGCGCATCCCTGTGTGGGTTGCGGCATTATCACATAGCGAAAAGCCATTGATGATTGGCGGGATTTGAACCCGGGACCTTGGGCACCAAAGCCCCGCGCTCTACCCCTAGACCAGCGCGCTCCCAAAATGTGGGCTAAACAAACAACGTACGGACTCTAGATACGGGTCTTGGTATAAGGAAGTCGAGACCCCCAACAACTCTCCACAGTCCAACGAACCACCTCTAAGAGCTTATACAGAAATATCAGAAGACCCAGATGTCTTCGATTGCACAGACTGTCAATTTTAAAATGATAAAGTAACTGGGCGTACGGAAAGAAATTGTAAAAACCAAACTTTTTAAAATATAAATATCTTAGAAACTACGCCTGTATTTTCTCAACCAAATCAACTCTTACCATATTCAGACATACTAAATTCTGTGGAATTATATGGGTTATCGATATTGCTACAATATTAAATTTTTTATTCTAGCAAATCCAACCTATCATAGCTCCACAGAGCACCGTATGTCGGTATATTCTTCGCCACTATACTGCTTTGATCCGTATAGTACGAAGGTATATCAATTTATAAATAAATATTAATTTTTCCCAAAATATTTACAAACTTTTAATTAAATTGTACATCAAAAGGCTTAGTAGATATCCAATATAAAATACTTCCCTGTGGGAAACAGGTTAGATCATGGATATGTCTAAATGGAATGTTTTAAGTTAATCTAAACAGCTGTTCTTATTCTTTTATATTTAAAATTCCATACAATAGTTCTGGTAGCTTCTATGGAAACCTGTTACATGTTTTCCATCCTAAAAATCACCAACACCCCCCCAGAACTAAGACATATCCATGTCAAAATTGAAAAAAGCAGTTGAGCGTTGAGCATTAAAGTTACAGTACGTACTTTTTTTCTATAAAATTAAAGTACAATCAATCCCCAAGATATTTTTGGAGGGGCTTCAAAGATTTTCCGAAAATTATAAAATAAATATGTATTTTATAGCTCTTACGAAATCATTCTTATTACATAAGACTTTTTATTCTATAATTTACATTCTGTAGTAGCTAAGAACTTAATGTTATATTTTAAAAAGTTCTTTTAGCTAAAAATGTTTCCCAGTTTAAAAAATCATTCAATTCATTCTCTTCTAGCGTCTGTTCAAGAGATTTTACTATGAAGTATGTTGAAACGATCTAATACGATGATTAATTTTACAAACCTTTTTAATTTAAATTAAAATTAAAATAAAGTTTAATTTAAGCTACTATTATTATTTGAATTGATTATTGTAATTTAAATACAACGCAACAAATTATTGCTTTTTTACTTAGTAATACGAGGTAAACTCGTGTTATCAACAATTTTTACAGGGGTGGGAGGGAGATACAATATAAACTACATCTAATTACTTCTGTAGTAGGCTACTGCAGTTAACCAAGAACTATCAGGAATATTGCGTCACGAAACATTTAACTGAAAGTAGATAGATATATACTGTTCTAACTGTAAATAACCAAAGTGTTCCAGAAGATTCCTCTATCTAGCCATCCAACACGAAAGCTTTTTATAATTTATTTAAATAAAATATATTACAAAAAAGTTAAAATCCTTAGATACGGTTGTTGTAGCTACATTAATGTAATGTAATGTACAACACTAATCATGTATTTTTCAAACTATAAATTTTTCGTAACAAAATAAATGAAAATGATGAAGCTCAAAACGCTACGGTATATTAACGCTATATATGAAACATGTAGCCGCACAATATGAAAACAAATCAGTGGTTGCATGCAGAAGAGATACGAGGTTCGCTGTATGCGCTTGCCATAAAATATGAACAGGTCTATACGCTGAGCTGGGTCGAATATTATATGCATGTTGTTGCATCGGAGTTTTTGCACAAAGAGGTCCATGTCACATTTAAAATAATTTAAATTTCACAAATTATGCTAGATTAGTTTGGTATTTATTTTAATTTCCTGTACTGAGATCTCTGGATAGATTCATCTGATCCAATTAAGCAGCATATAGACACAACACTAAAACACCTAGTAAATAGAATTTGTAATGATAATGGATAGTGTATAATAATGTATTAACTATTTTAATTTGTATTCCCTTCGTCGTGTTTATTTTTTGTCATTGATTGACATTACTTTCTTTACTCCTGTGGATTTTCAAACCCAAGATGGGTTTTGGTCTCGCCTACTAATTTGTTCCATTCTCCTCTGTATTTTTAACCTCCAATATCCTTATATCCTTTAAGACTTGGTCTCTCCATCATAGAGATGGTTCCCAGAGGCCTTCAACAACAAGCTGGTAGTTTATACCTCTAAATTATACAACAGACAGGATAAATAATATTTAACTCATAAATAATAGTATTTCTCTTGTCTGTGATTACACCAAGACGTTGATTATTTACTCAATAGATAATGTATAATATATAAAGCTTTACGTCAAATCACCCTCAAGGATTAACTGATTTTTTTGCATATTCACTGCATACCAAGACATTGTTATCTTATTACCACATTTCTTTTAGTATTTTTGTAACTATTAATTGTTATTTTTTCATCGTTATACGGAGCATTGCTCTTAGTTCCCGTTTTTTATTCCTTCTATTCATTACTTGCATGTCACAATAAACTCGTACTGTATTTATTCTGTAGACTTATATAAAACTCATGGGCTGGAATATAAGTAAATGTTTGTACTTACTTACCTCTGGTAGTTTATATGTAAATCTGTTACATATTTTCCATCTTACAAATCACCAAAACCCCCCTAGAGCTAAGACATATCCTTGTCAAAAATTAAAACTGACTCATTACATCACTTACGTGCCCAGAGTACTTACACCTAAAGAGAGATGTAGTATATCCCTTTATCTTTTTACCAAACTCCAAATGTTGGTAAAAAATTGCACCTCGTAAACGTTATCTTACCAGAGAAATGCCCGGAGACAGTCACGTCGCCCGGCGATCATGTAGTCACGTGACCCGTGTGTCGGCGCGGCGCGATGTTGCCAAGTCTTATACTTATCAATGTGTCCCAACGTTTCCTATCATCTTTTGAACCTATATTCATAATGATAGTGACGTACCCGTGTGTCGGCGTGGTATACTGTTGCCACATCTCATACGTATAAAGCTGTCTCAACTAACATATAACGTTTTGCACCTGTATTCAAAATGATAGTCACGTATCCGAATGTTGGCGCAGTACAGTGTTGCCACATCTCTCACATATAAGATTAGATTAGATTAGATTAGATTATTTGAAATGGCAACCATACCACAAGGTAGGGATTTTAAGGCAAGTATGAATGAGGATTGAATTGTGATGAATGTCAGATGATTGTGGCGCGATCTTGTAGTCTTGTCTTGTCTTGACTAAGGCTGACATGTTTCTTAGTCGGGACTGTTAATTGATAGCCCAATAGCCGATGGCAACTAAGGGACCTACAGTTTAACGTGGAATCCGAACCACGACCTCTGAATTATGAATTGGTCTAATTATGATTAGATTAGATTACCATTTGAAATGACGACCTACCCAGGGAGGTATTTTAAGCCAAGTATGGATGGTCTCTACGGATTAAAGTTGTATTCAATAGTGCGGACGTTAATCCACACAACAGAACACCACACCCACCGACCATCACTCACAGCTATCCACAATTCGTGACCTCCAAGTAGCTGGATTACAGGATTACGTCACCATCCCAGTCATTAAAGCTCAAATTTAACCAACATATGTTTTGCGCCTGTATTTACACCGGTAGACACTTGATTCGTGTGTCAGGAATGCACTGTGTTGCCAATTCTCACACCTACCAAGCTGTCTCAACGTTAACTAAGAGATATGCTGCATCCAAACTCTAGGTTAACATTTTAAAGGAAGTTCTGCCTCAATTATTGTAGGATCCTAAATTTGGAATTTCATATTAACTCTTCAAAAAGACGAAATATCATTTTCCTATACATTTGTATTATTACTGCCAATATAACGCACAATAATATTTTGTTTTTAACACTTTATATAATTAGCATTATTTGCCTCATTTTTTTATCTCTATTTCCCTGATAATATTATGTTTACGTTATTAGTTCGAAAGTAGCATCACTTATTAAATCCAAGAGCTGCCCTCACTAGGACATTTTTACTATTTTTATCAACAATACGACACTACAAGACACAGAGAGAAAGTTTTTAGTGTTGGAGGAAAGACCCAGCTCCCTAACACTGTCAAAGACTCGGTAATTTATCTTTTAGCCAAACGTCTCTTGACTGCAGCCGTGAAATTGAATTCCATGAAATGGAAATTTGCTTTTACTCTTCCATAAATCCTTAAGTAGCTGCTTTTATTTTTGTTTGTAAAAGATGTTATACAATGACAGTGTTTTTGAATTTGTATGTTTTTAAACATATATTATCTCTACATCGTTGTATTTCTGAATATTAAGTTTCATGACAATTCAGAAAAATATGTAACCACGAAAGATTTGTTACGTGTACGTTTACTATTTTGCACTTAATTTTTTGTCTCATTTATTGTTTATTAACATCGTACGAGATTCTAATATTTATCATTTATTTAATATCAAACTCTCTTCTTATGAGATATGAATCAGTCCAGATATTGTTCACATACCATCCTCATACACACATAGATTTAATATTTACATACACAAGCAACAAGTGTGGTGGGGTGACACTTAAACTGATGACTGGGATGGTGGCGACATCCTGTAATCCAGCTACTTGGAGGTCACGAATTGTGGATAGTTGTGAGCGATGGTCGGTGGGTGTAGTGTTCTCTTGTTTGGATTAACGTCCGCACTATTGAATACTACGTTAATCCACAAAAGACTATCCTAATAATTAGACCAATTCGTAATTCAGAGGCCGTGGTTCGGGTTCCACGATAAACTGTAGGTCCCTTAGTTGCCATTGGCTGTTGGGCTATTAATTAACAGTCCTGTCTAAGGAACATGTCAGCCTTAGTCAGTAACAAGACTACAAGATCGCGCCACAATCATCTTACATTCAATTCTCATTCATACTTGGCTTAAAATACCTACCTTGTAGTGTGGTCGCCATTTCAATAATCTAATCTATATGTGATTGGCCGAAGATGTGGCGTGATCTATATCTGTCCTCAATACAAGATACCCCTATAAGCCATAATACGGAGGTAGCGTCTTTCCCCTCTCACATCACGCACGCCGGGATTGATGTGCAATTCACCATAATCCTTTTCTCATTCTAAACTCTCTTAATCTATCTTACGTAATAGCCACAAGTGCCATCATAAGTGCCACCGCCACTGAACTTCATTCTTCGTCCAACAACCCTATCTGGGGTTTTCACCCCCTTGTGGTCAGTGACTTCCCATAGTGTGCACACTATCCCTCATCGTCCCCTAATTGCCTCCAAGACCGCCATCCACACAAGACGTTCTGAGATCTCCGAGACGCTGACAGCTCATGGGTCCATGGGCTACGCTAGGGGTTCTCTAACTCATTTCAAACACCCAATGGAACAATTGAAGGTCATTCATTCATTCTAAAATGCGTGTTAAGAGTCTGCATCAGTGGTAGCCATCTTGAGTTTTAGTCCTGTAAGAGCAATGTTAAATTCTGCCGGAACATACCTTCACTTTGGCGTCTGTAGAGGCGTTAATTATCAAAGTATCAATGTAAAACTTTGGAAGTACATTGATGAGATGTGACTCAAGGGCATGACCTTTTAAAATGTTCAAAAATTTAACTTGATATAAAAAAAATCCAGGAATATTTTACAAAATAAATCATTATTATTTTTTTATTGAGAGCGAAAATAAGAAGTTCTGTAAGGTGGTGCCCTGGAGGACTGTAATACCTTTAATTTTACACCTCTTCCGTTAATTTATGATAATAGGTCAAGGAGATATAGGCGCCAGAATTTAACATTGCTCTTACGGGACTAAAATCCAAGATGGCTACCACTGATGCAGACTCTTAACATCAATGCCGCCCGCGTCTCATAGTGCAACTCGCTGCAACTCACGCGACATTTCTCACATATTTTCCCATCCACAAAGTATACAGTCCACTTTTTACTGATCTCGCCAAATGTGATTTACTGTCTCTCTTCAAACTCTATTCAGGGTACTTGGTTATATAATTATAGTCATCATTAACATGTCCAAATAATAAAACTCAATTTAGCTTTATCTCGTCAATACGTACTTGTAACCCATACATGATACGTTCATCATGAACTATAATGAATTAATTATCGAAATATGAATTATCATGTCGTAAGAGCTACGTCCCTGTTGTAATTGAGCAGAGTTTCAGGATTTTTAGGACAGCCAAGTCTGAGATTCCTGCTCGTCACAGTACGAATAAAGGAATGATGAACGTTGCACAGTTCATCTTTCCTGCAATATAAAACAACAGCAACTTGTGACAAGGTCCTTTCCAAATCAAAGCGTAATATTTTCACCTCTCAATGGCACACAGATCAAGTAGAATCACTCTACTTTTATGGCCATCTCAGAGACCATTTTTAGGGGTTTTTTAAAAACAGCCCGAAGATTAACAGAGGTTTGGCTACGAAACAATCCTTACTACTTTGTCATATTCCACATGGACCTTCTCCCTATATTCAGAACGTAGCTTATTGCAATCCTTCATAGCATGTATAATTTTTACTAACAATATTATTTCATTCCTAAACAAATACCAACTTCTCAATTTTTACATTTCATAAAAAACGTTTTATTGTGTTCAGCACATTGTTTTTAGAAAACTACTCGGCATAAAGGTTTACTGGGGAAAAACTTTACGAAAACAGAAAATACAAATCTTCAACTCCACCCACCAAATAAGCCATGGTTATCACAAACACTGGCACTAGTCCAAACGGACAACTGGATCTGGCTGCTTAATGGCACCCTGGGATACGGAGGGAAACTGGGGTGGTTGTGTTTTCCTTCTTAGCTGGTTAATAGTCTTCTCGATTAAGAAATGATATGTTATATACCGTTGATTGATAAGAAAAAGATGTTTGAGAAATTTGAACAAATGAAAAAATACCTGTTACTATGTAGATATTCAAAATTTAAGAATTATTTAAAGCACTCATGATTTTTAAAAATTACAAAAATGCAATAGTATATATGTAAAGTTAATTTGATCTATTAAGCTTATAAATGAATTAATATATTGTAAAGTGAATAAAATTTTTGGAGTATAAATTGTTTGGGTGTCTTAATAGTATAAGAGTTAGCGTCTTACACTTCGGTACAAGAGGTCACAGGTTCTAATACCATGGTGGCCATTAATTTTCCAAAAGGTGGTTGTATAAAATCACTAACAAATGCGTCCGTTAATATGCCTCTGGTGACCGTAAACTTTATCAGAATTATTATAAAAATCTCAATCTTCTACAAAAGTATTTTATATTCTTTAAGCTTAAAAAAGGAGTTTAATTGAGTGGTAGTTGATTTTTCTCTTTTGTTGTTAATAGAGTTCCAGTCTCCGATCGCAGGATCCGTGGAAAGGGTAAAAGAATTACGAGACAATCAGGTAACGTAGGACTTGTAGTAAACCTGATTACTGGTCCCCAGTCTTGTATCAACTTCTTGGTTGCCTTATAATTCAAGACCTTTCCCGTTCACTGTGTGACATTTTTATCATCATAATTATTTTATGATGTTAAAAAAGTGTCATAATAATTTTAAGATTACTCTTTAAAAGAAATGTTGCGATTCACGTACAGTACCATTCCCTATACTGTAAAATACTATGTATAAGCAATTTTATACTTATTATACTCCAAGATTATTTAACATCACCTATAGGAATATAATAATAGATAAAAATATATCAAAGAATTGAGAAAGGTTGAAGAACTGGATGCGTGAATTAGAGAATTCTTAAGACGTTTTAAGACCTCAAATGTAATTATTTCCTTTCTTATAATATATAAAGAATTTTAAACATTTCATGAGATATTATCATGTAATTCTTATAGAAAAAACTCCCAATAAAACACATAATCACACCCTGAAGCTCACAACTAGCACGTCTGTGGCCGGAAATTATTTATTAACATATTTCACCATCAATAAACTGTATCGGTGGACTGACACATACTTTCTCCCTTAGGTAAATTTAAAAACTACATATTCTTTAAAGTTTATATAAATATCATTTAATAATTTATTGATTAAAAAAATCATCAAATTTATAAAAATAACAAAATGAGAAAGAAAGTTAAAATCATTGTTAGAATTTATTGGGGAGAATACACCCTCCCCACGGTTATACCAAGCTTTTTTGAGTGGGTTTTGTTTGGTTATGTGACCTTGACACTTCATACGAAATTTCATGGAAAACGTTTGAAAAATAAGAAAGAAATTGTTTTTTAATATGCTCCATAAGAATAGCATTCGTTCTCTCAGACAATGTACTTTGTTTACCACGGACATTATATTTAATTTTTCTCTGGAACCGTTTAGTCGTTAAAAATTCAAAATATTATTTTTTTAGTTTTTAAGTTGGTTTCAATGGTGGTAGTTGAATTATACTTTACCTTTTTTGTTTTTGCACAACAACTTAAAAATGAAATGAATTTTTTACATTTAAAAGCCTATAACCGTTGAACCGTGATTACAGACATGCGGGTGGTGTCATATTATTTAGTACTTTATGCTTTATATTTTAATTAAAACAGGTTCAGACAAATTAGGAAATTTTGGGTTTTCACCTTTTAAGGGTTTTAGTGTGAACTACACTTAAAAATTCGAAATTAAAAAAATAAAAAACATATGGAGATACGGCGAATACATACGGTGAATAAATATACATACATACATTCCAAATTTAATCTAAATCGGACCAACGGGGTAGGCTCTGGCACTATAAACATCTAGACATCTAAACCCACTTTTTTGATTCAGGGGACCCCAAAACGGATATATCCACTCCCAACTCAAGTTTGAAAATTTTGACGAATTCAATACTTTCTCCAACAAATTTTAAAAGTAAGATAGAGTAAAAATGATAAAATTATTAATAATCTATAATATAATTTTTGTATAAGTTTGTCGCTTACTCCATAATCAATGAAGTGAGCTAAGTATTTTAACTATATAAGAACATTTTTAATGGTTCATTCTAGAAACAGTGGCTTTGATTAGATTATCTAAATATATAAAACAAAGTCGTGCTAGTTACACGCATTATAACTCGAGAACGGCTGGACCGATTTTAATGATCTTTGATTTTTTTTATTCGTCTCTGCTCCGGTCATGCTTTAGGCATATTCAGTTTCCATAAATTCAATTAGTTTCCATTTTATAGCGTTTTAAATTTCTAATGTTAACCTTATGGGGAATAAGTTTTTTTACAAATTATCTACAACCAAAACATTTGATTTCTTAAACCAGCTGTTTGTTTACTGTCCGTTAGCAATATGCTTTACTATCCAATGCCATCTGAATCATTCATTAATGTAAAACTATGAAGTAAATATGTCCTGTACAAAATTAGCAGCATTATTTGCCACGTAGTTTACGGTTTTTGGGAACTATGTACTGTATGTATATTTCTTTATTTTCTGTATGATTAAAAGTCACGTGTTTATATGTTTGCCAAATAAAAAATAATTACAATGTTTATACATATTGAGTTTATTATAATAATCAGCTGTTGTATATTTAAAGCTTTCACAACGAAGCCGCAATGCTAATTGACTTTAGGACATGGCCAATCATAAAGTTAACATGTATTTACTGTTAGGCGTTACGAAGCTCGCTGGGTCAGCTAGAAAATGATATATCTTAAAAATTAAATCAGCAAATTTATGCTATTATATTACGTGTTTCATTTAATTGGACTTACGTTGACTCACACTTGCTTTAAAATGACACGAAGCAGGAAAGTTGACACATTAAATTGCGTTTAAATCTGAAAAACTCTCCTAAACACTCAACGCTGCAGTAACTTCGTGATCATGGATTTTTAGTCCCGAGAGGCCAATGTAAAGAAATCTAAATATCTTTTCAAAGACGAATTTTACACTTATGTTGATTTAGTTTTAAATTAGACTATTTTAAGTGTTAAGCTATTTATCAGCACTCTAAGACAGACGTAAATACTAATCGACCATGGTCATTCTTTAAGTTAACATGTATTTACTGTTAGGCGTTACGAAGTTCGCCAGGTCAGCTAGTATAATGTAATGTGACATCAAAACGATCTCACATTTAAATTTAACAATGTTATAATAAGTAAAATGGCAGAGGTACTGTCGACTCTTAAGTGACCTGTAAAGACTGTATACTAAAAATATAGTAACATACGAGTATAACATATTAGGCTATTAGTACTAGGCTACAGTCACTAGTCCTGTCGGTCTTCACTTACTGTTTTCCAGCCTATGGAAACAGCATTTCCGGAGAAGACATGAGCAGAATTCAAAATCTCCAAAACTCTGCTATTCGTTTCATTATCTGCTTGAAACGCTTTGACCATGTCTCTCCTTTTAGAGATGCTGCTGGGATGTTGGTGGTGGATGCCGTTTGTAGGATCATATCGTGCTGCATGGTGCATAAGGTTCTGCATCAACAAGAACCTCAGTACCTTTGTGAGCGGCTCTCCTTCCGGGAGGAGGTCTCACAACGTAGTACCCGCCATGGGGGGCTCCTTCACTTCCCAAAAGTCAGACTTGAAATGGGAAGGGGAAGTTTCTCTTATTTCGGCCCGAAGTTGTACAATGACCTCCCCTCTGAACTTAAAGGTTATGCAGGCAAAACTTTAAAAAATAAGCTTATAGAATTATTAAGACCTGCATAACTGTTTTTTTCTCAGCTTTTTCCATTCTCATTTGTTTTCCTCGTTGTTAGTATGTTTTTATCGTTGTGATTTTATTGTTATATATTTTGTTATAACTTCTACATTAAAATTAAATATGACGAGAGTAGTTCTGTAAAGCAGTTGTAACTGAGAAACGCTCGATAATAAAAGGCAATTCTATTATTTATTATTTACTAAATACAGTGGACCGATGAAATATCTGATCGAAAAAACTAATTAGAACAATTGGGTGAATTTAATTTTCCGCAGAGTTGGCGAAACAATGAAAACCGAAAGGGTGCAGTCGGGTTGTGTTACAAGAATATCGCGTGTAAATGGAACACAATCGTTCCGGGTCGTTTGTGCCCACTTGTTATCTGCCTCTCTGGATCCAAATATCGCAAAACGGAGGCTGGAATGTGTCTCGGAGGTGAGGCGAAGCTTGGATTGGTGTTGCATCTGAAACACAATTATAGTTTCTATACTATATAGACTAGATTTTATAAATAATACGTGAAAATATAATACAGGGTATACTCTTTTTTAAACATAATTAATTATAATTTAGAAAAGGTTTGTCAAAATCTATTTCCTGCGTTTTAAGATTATTATAGATTAGATTGGGTTGCTAACTCACTAAACCGAGTAAAAAATATTACAAGATAATTTAAACAAGATGAATTTCGTCCCTACTGATAACTCTGCTTAAATATGCAGTATATTTCTTGTGTTATGTGTAAAATAATAAACTCAAAATAACAAATCAGCAATTACAAGCTCTTATACTTCTTTCTCGAATAAAAATCCTACACTTTATTCACGACTAAAGAAATGGTTAAGTCCAAATTACCTGGAAACATTTTAATTACTTTAAACTTTAGGCTTTGAGATATTTACCTGAAAAAAGAACGTTTACTTCTTATGTTTATTTAACATCTTCGAACAGGAAATCAGGGAAATGCAAAGGAAGGATAAATATTTCATTTCGTGATTGTTCTGTCTTTAATATATTCTCAAGTTGATCACACACTACTGGTACATAATATACATAAGTAGTCGGTCTGTTGGCAGTGACGGGATTTTACCTCTTTAGAGGTCTAAATTGAATATATATTATCATGTCTCTAACAGTTCTTTGACTATATAGTATTTTAATGTTTTTCTACGGCTCTTTGTCTTTTGTAACGTTTTTATGGGGAACAGTCCAAACGTCGGTCTTATACTAAACCTAACGGCATTTATTTTTTAAAAGCGTCATTGATTAATAGCCCAATAACAAAATTACAAGTGGTAGATTCGACCCTTAAAGTATTTGATCATGTGACCTTCAGTTTTGAAGGCGTAACTACTCAGCCAGTTAAGGAGAATGACATTCTCCTCAGTTTCTGCTTGCCTTTCGTTCTTTGTGTTTTATTTTTGGGGAATTGTATGAGTCCTTCCTCTGTACTCTGGAGGGGTGTCCTAGAGGATCAATGCTTACTTACTGTGCTTTAAAAGTACGAGGATTTTCGTGGTGGAACATCATTCCTCATAGGGAGACCAGGCAAAATTTTTATGATGGTATTTTACTTCTCCAAGAATTACTTACTTACTTCCTGCTGTGGCCACAGGTACGGCCAATGATACTTGGCCTCCTCAACATGTCTCCATAGGTTAAAAAAACTCCGTTTCTAGCGTACTGCTTCCCAGTTTTCTCAGGTGATACAACTTGGTCCCACGACCTCAGTTTCCAAGGGGTCTTCTACCTTGTGGATTCTTCTCTAAACTTTCCTTCATTAATGATTTATCGTTTTTCCTTAAGTGTTTGGAGTAGAATAGGTCACAGGCCTCTTATGAAAACCACGAATAAGGATAATATTGTCCATCTCAATATTCTAATCCATATATCATAGACGATATCCATCTTTAGTTCCCTAAGTTCCCGAATTGCCTAGGTAGACTATACTCTACCTCCCACATTACGAATCCATTTTTTCCCGTAGATGGATAATATCGCCAATAAATACCCCTTTGTCTTGGCTTCCTGATCGTCCAACGTCTAACATCTACCATGTTGTTGATACCGGATGAGCGCAGTTGTCAGAACACGCTAGCGAGCGACAGTTTAGCCCCGCAGTATCTCCAGGTTTATTAAGCTCCCACATTAGCGGGCTGAACCTTTTATCAGACCCGAGCTCGCCATTTGTCTCGATTGGATTAGTGGACCCTGTCCAGTCTGATCTTTAATCTTGCCTTAACGCATTTTAGAGGCGATTCTTTTTCAATTTTAAACTGGGCCACTGAATTGTTTTATACATTTTCACTTTACTACAGTTTTATTTTAAAATCTACTTTTCCAATGTCTAGTAGTTTTTATAACTAGGAGAAAAATATATATTTTTGGTACGCAACTGTACAACAACAATGAGAGGTAGCCGAGCTTGAAAACGTTACAAGTAATACCTAAACGACAATTTCGTTGGTGAACTATTTTTCATCTTTCTGTAGAAATAACCTTCTAATCGTTACACAATTTGAGGTTAAACAAAGTTTTCTTCAGTGTTTACATTTTCTGTTATTACATTTACACTTCTTGGTTATCTTTTAAGTTAACATAAAATATCGACACATAGCAAACAACATTTGTAATACAGATATGCTATGAACAAATTTTTAGGTTAGCGAACCGAAAATTGACTATATGTTTTTTTATGTTCCCTAATTTAAATGACCCAAAACAATGGTTTTGTGCACAATTTAGAGAACTAAAACCGGCTGTTTTTCGGTCAGTATGATGAAAAAAGTATATTTCCGTACTTTTCCTGAAAAGCGTTCTTTTCCAGTGCGAGACGAAGTCGAACACGGAACTTAGATCGTGCACCGTTAAACAGCGATTGGGACGAGTATTGAACAATACTATTCGTCATACTCAAAAAATTAATATAATTATAAACCGAAACCTCATTTAATGTATATTATTCACATTAAAAACTATGAGGTTAACTTCGGCCAATGTTTTTACAAAAATGTCAGTTTGCTTTTACAACACTGACTAGGTACTCTGTAAAGAACTGTCCGGTTAAAATAGGATATCGCCAAAAGGTTAACATGTAGCTAATTTTAGTGATTGTTTATTTTACATTTATTAGGTTTTTTCCTAGTCCCTTCCTAACCCTATTAAACTTACTAACTAAAACATACAATTTATCCTAACAAGATAGATTGTTGTCGTCAACATAGAATTGTTGTTACAACCCAATTACGTGTTTTTATATATTATCTTGGTATAAAAAATCCATTTTTTAAAATAACAAATATAAAGTAGTATTTTCGTGAGTATGATAGTAAAAGGTTAATAAATTGATTTATTATGATTATATTAAACAGTACATTAAAGTGTGGAATGCGTTTTTATAATTTTATACACAAGAGACATAATTATACACGTGGATTCCCTTTTAGAAAATTATTTAATCTACATACGTTAGAATTATGCTCATATTTATCATTTTTGACAAATAGTTTGAATAAGCACTGGAGTTCCTTTTCATATTTACAGTTACGCATTTTTATAACTAAGTCATTGCCTTTCTGCACATAAATGTCCAGAAGGGTTTACAAGAACTAGGAAGTATTAGAATACTTAACTTTTTCAGATACTAATTAAAATATGAGATAGGTAAAATAAATAGATTTAAAATTGAGTTATAAATTTTTATTTGACATTTTAACCAGACTTGGCACCAGACAGAGCTAGCTCTCAGGTAAGCTCTAGCCAGTAAGCCACTCTCTTGGGTCATTTGCTCGGTTTCATGTAATGCTCCTTGACTGAAATTGGTATTGTAGATTTCCCTCCGGACTCAGAACCAGCTTGTAGCATTTCAAAATTATACTCGCAATGTGTTACATTAATCAAGATTCTACAGGTCGATCTATATGCCAGCAAAGGAATGCCAGCATGAAAGGAGTTCATGAATCTTTTAAAAGTCAGATTGACTAGGTGGCAATACCTTTTTTATTTGTTTATTTTACAATAGTTGATTTACGATTTACTTCTAAGAGTTAAAGCTCATGAGTAGTTAAATAAATAGTTTAAATAGTGGAAAACGAATTAAAATTCGAAAAACGAATATTGTTTTTATTGTAAGTGGAAATAAAATAAAAACAACCAATGTGATGAGACGTTCATAGCTCAATTACGTTCCTCTATAAATTAATTTAAGGCAAATTTGCTTTTTTAACTTTGTTGTTTTTAATTAATTTTTAAAATTAATAAATATAAAATAATATAAGGAAGTTATAATTAACTCACCATAATCTAGGTGGTAGACTGATGAGGTTATTTAAAAAGAAAGGTTTGTATTTACTTCCCTGTGGGGAAAAGGTTAGATCATGAATATGTCTAGAGGGAATTTTTAACAGCTGTTCTTACAACCAAAAATAATTCAGAGACAACAACTAAATTTAAAAACAATGAAACTAAATTGGCTTCTTGGACGTAAATCAAAACTTACCATGAACAACAAATTATTGATATATAAATCTATTTTGAAACCAATTTGGACATATGGTGTACAGCTGTGGGGGTCTGCATGTAAATCGAATATTAATATTATGCAAAGATACCAATCAAAAATTTTAAGAAAAATCGTCAATGCCCCCTGGTTTGTTTCAAACAAAACCCTACACAAAGACCTTCAAATCCCAACTATTGAAGAAGAAATAGCCAAAATTAGTAAGAAGTACATTAAAAAGCTAGAAAATCATCCAAATTATCTACCTGTTAACTTGCTAGACAATGCTAATTTCACTTATGGATTGAAAAGACGTTCCATCTTGCCGCTTGGACTTCCGACATGAAGCATTTGTTTGTTGTTGACATCAAATTAATTATTGTTCTGTTATAATTAGACTAACGTTTTTTACTGCCAGCAGTGGCAGGCACAAGAAGAGAAAATTCACATTAATGTTCATTTTGTTCTTGTATAATATTTACTTATTGTTTTGCATTAAAAAAACAGACTGTAAATAAAATGTTCAGTTATAAAAAAAATAATAATAATAATTCAGGTAGTTTCTTTGGGAACGGGATCCAAACACTTCCGCTACATTTTGTTCATAAAGACAATTCGCAACCTGGTTGCCTGGTTGCTAATGCCTAGACGCTATATGTGTGTTATTCAACATAATTATAATACTTCATGAAGTAAATAATGATATATAGTTCGTTTGAAACTACAGTTCTACAGAATTCTATGGTTATGTTGTTTTATTTATAATTTCCAAGTGTATTCTAACTTTTAAGTGGGAAATGCGCTGTTTCTCTAACAGTGTAGAGGTGATTAAAATGTATTATAATACGTAGATTATTGTCCTAAGCTAAGATTCCGCAATTTTTGATTCATTTTACATTTTTTCACATAATATTCGTACTATTTTGTTTAACTACCAGAGTAATTTAATAAGTAAATAGACAAATTAATATTGCTGAAAATGGCTCACCATATGAAACCTTTAGAAAATAAAATAACCTGGTGAAGCCATTATGATCAGCTGTTTAAAGTATAATTAATTGAAATGTACTCAATTATTATGGTCCACTTAAGGATTGCACTACGAAGGAAATGTGATTAAAATTTTAGTCATGGAAAAAATCTTCGAAAAAGTATTCAAAATATGTGGCAACAATTGTTTAATTCATTTGAACGTTTACAAATGAGTTGAGCCTCAAAGTGGTCACGCAAAAGTTTCCGACAAGTATCGTAGTTGACAACAGAACTAGTCAAAGTTGGAACTTCTCTTGAATCTTTGATTGGAGCAGTAATTCTAGACAGTAGACGTTTAAATGGTTTAACTTTAATGAGTTTAACTGATAGGTGAAAAAGTGAATTTTAATATTCAAATCAGCTGCGGAATACATGATAACACATGCAATTTGAAACAAATCATTACAGTCTCTTGACTTAAGGCGTGGGTTTTCTTCATGACATCGCAAATCTCTCGGTGGATGAGACACTCCATAAAATGGAATGAAAAGTCTATCCACATATTTCCTAAAACTTTACATTTCTTTGGATCCTGAAAAAGTAAGTTTCCAGGATAGTTATGAGCGATGGTTGGTGGGTGTAGTGTACTCAATCCTCATTCATACTCGGCTTAAAATACCTTAAAACCTTGTGGTATGATTTTCTTTCAATAATATAATCTAATCCGAAGATTATGTACACAGTCATAGTGCAAAAGTTACTTTAACATCAATAAAAATAATTTAATGCTGAGAGTATTAAAAAGTTAGGAAAAAGTCGGTGCAGGTTAAACAGGACTACCCTATACTTTGATAAGTAACCAATGTTTTAGTTAGTTGTATTGAACTACCCTCATAATTGTCAAAGTTCACTTCAGGAATTTTTCCACGGGAACGATTTCGACGTAAAAACTGTAACTTAGTTTAATATTTCATATGTAAATGAATGTAAAGCCTGTAGTGTATGCACGCACAAGAGAATGGTGATAAACCTCTTCTACGAATTCAATTTCACGGTTCCAGACATGACTCTGGCTGGAGATGGATCGTCATGATGGAGGCATGAAGTTAATGATTCGCAGACGACGCTGCGTGCGGCTCCTCGCATGAGAATCTCATATGTTAATACGCTAAGTTGCAGTTAGTTTATAAATATAATAAGCAGAAATAACCCTTAAATTAGCATTCATAACAAAAATATCAAGCTCTTACAATATCATACCCTAACATATTAAGCTTCAATATTATAAACATTAAAAATAAAAAACTGAATTAAGTTAAATGGAAAATAAAACCAAAAAAATATTAATTTAAAAATATCAATAAGCAACACGAACCTGTAGAAAAGAAGACTTATTTTATAGGTATTAACTTAGGGAAAAAAGTAAGTTAGTAAATTGAATGCACCTAGCATTCAATAAATCTTTGAGTTTATCGCAGGGTAACCATTTTGACAAAAATATTAAATTGTTTACTGATAAAATTAACTTCCAATGAGTAACTTATTAGATGTTAAAGAAATACTCAAAATAACAGTGACTACAAATATAAAATACCCCCGTCGCAGCAGACCTGCGTACTCAGCGAATTTCCAAATCAATAATATAATAATAATAATATACGACAAGTCAAGTGGTCAAAATCTGTTGATGAACATGAGAATTATTTGATTATTCTCCATAAGATTAACATGGGAAAGAGTGTGCAGGTTTGCTGCTGTGAGGAACGCTAAGAGTAGGCATTTATACCTTCAAAAACATTTATTTTTAACATTTATACCAACTTTCATCAACATCTGTCCATAAATAAAGGAGTTTGCCTATTCTCCATATGATTAACATGGGAAAAGAGTATGCAGGTTTGCTGCCATGATAAACACATAAACTATGATTTTTAAGCATGAATGGATGAACCTCAACCACATAAAGCTAAATATAAATTTTTATCCAAAAATATTGGTTAATAAGTGAAATATTAATTTTTCCTTATCCTCCATAAGATTAACATTGGAGCCTCAAAATACAACGTACTGTGTTTAGATTTTTTTATATCTTGGTAACCGTTGGAGATAGAGAAAAACTTTAAGGAACTTAATTGTGTAGTTTTTTAAGCTGATTCCAATGGTGAAATATAAAATTAGAAATATTTAAAAATTATATGTGAAAAACGCATAAAACCCCATTTTGGGGTACAAACCCCCCCAAAATACCCGTTCCCATTGACCGATATGTCTGGTTTACGAACTCGTCCAAGCATTTGTAGGAATACACGTCTCTACCAAATTTGGTCTCGATCGCACCATTTTTACGCGAGTTATCGTGCTAACAGACACATATATATATATATACATATATATATATATATATATATATATAAACTTTTTAACGACTACTGTTTTTGGTCTCTGGGCACCTAAAGAAGAAAAAATAACATGGTCCCGGGCTTAACTCTTGCCATGAGACCTACGGTAATAGCTACTTCCCTATGGGAAATTCGCTAAAACATGATTCTTGTTGCTTACCTGATTCATACAATTAACACTATATTATTTCCACGTAATCAATTGTCTTCAGAAATTTTCTTCACACCGGTCAAATCGTAAAAGTAATTAAACTACAGCAAAAATAATTTTAGGAGTTGGAAAGTTCGGGGAAGTGTTAATCCTTGCAGCCAGAACTTAGATTGCGATGTCAGCAAAAACCCCAATGCTATCCGCTCCAACTTTTGATTTAGGTTTACAACAAGACGCTTCCAAGGGATTTCCAAGTAAATGTTTTATATTGTGCCTCATTTTCGATAAATAACTGTCAAAAATTGTACTTCAAGTCAAATATCTTATTTTTAATAAAGATAAACTAGTTGAAACATCTATTTTGAAAATAGTCTTTACACATGAATGAATCTTTCCAATTAGTACGTGTTTAGAAGCTATATATAGATCCGTTATAAATAAAAGATTTAATGGGATTTACCCAAAAAAAACTTTCTTTTAAATTTATAAAAAAATAGTTCAAAAATAGTACAATGACCAAAACGATGTCACTACAGGCTGCATTGAATAAAAACTGATTTTTCACGTTTTCAGACCAAATTTCTAAGAGTTATATATCTAAGACACTATCCCAAATGTTGTACTGCCCATGCTTTCAATTTCAAGGTAATGGTCATATCTAAATAATCGTATTTAGCTAGATTTATTACGGTAGCATTTTATTTCATTATGAAAAAAATCAAAGAACATTTTAATCATGCAAATACATAAAATTATGTTACCAAGATGTTCATCTAAAGCTCTAATTCTACCTAAACATTCAGTGAAGGATATACGTTCGACATGGATATAATTTACCTCTGGGGGGGGGTGTTAGCAGATTTTTTGAACGTGAAAAGTGCTGTGGAAGTGTTTGGATCAGAGCTACTAGCTAGCAGAGCTATTGTATTAAATTCTTAACCTTTCCCTTCTTTGTATAAGGAAGGTAAATACAATCAATTTCAATAAAAGTTGGGATTTTTATATTTAATCTCCATAAACCTAATTTTAAATTGTTATTAATACTAACAACTGGAATTTTCCTGGATATTAGACCTATGTAGATGTAATTTTACAAAAATAATTCCATATATTAAATTATAAGAGATTCATATTGTTGTTTTTTGTAGATTAAGGTTATTTATAAGGTTATACTAGTTTCGGGAACATTGTTCCTGAAACTAGTAGTGTTGAAAAGAACATTGGGTTGAAGACAGTAGGTATTATGACCTTAATCTAGTCATTACTCAATCCGGAAGGCAACATGTTGAAATTGTTTTTTTATATAGGCTACTAGAGGAATGTGTTTTAGTCATATCATATACATGTATATATATTTAAGAAATTTGAACATTTCAATAAAACCGTTTGATGATAAATTGTGATCACGTTAAACCATTAATTTTTAAGATGGTGTTCTATCGAAATTTACTTTATACTGCAAAAGTTTCCTGACTATCTGCTATGCGTTATCAAATCTGAATGTGATTTACAATGGTGTAGAAGCTTAGATGAATAATAATTCAAGATAAAAGGCAGGGTCTCCATCTTCTTCCTGAGACAGGAGCAATTTATGAGGACATTAGGCGACCGGCCAGACAAAGGCTACACTTGAATCCACCTTTTTTGACTTTGGGACACTTAACAATTAATATTACACTGCTTAAAGATTACCACTTAGGTTAGTTATAGATATACATAAACTATTGTGTATTTTGAACTTATAAAAATAATATATCGTTTGAAAAACAATTCTACTTTGTATTCCAATTATTACACATTACAATAAACTTTACACAGTACTGTCTTTCTACGGATAAGGTCAACCAAATATCAGATAGGGCATATAAGCTAATTTGTTTTTTATTGTCTGGTTTTGAATGTTGACCGTCTGATTCGACCAGCTGGTTGTGAGCTTTATATCCTTTGATCCGCTCTTATCTCATACCTAATATATTAGACTCTTCAAATGCAATGTGCCCCTTCTGAACTCATACTGACCAGGAACAAGCAGACGATAGTCCTCATTTACTCCTTGATGAAGTATGAAAACCTTAAACTCTTGGCAAATATGGAAATAACTTCAATTTGCCTGTAACTTTTGAAACTGTCATATACACCTTTCTTATAGACATGGACTACCCTGAACAGCTTCATAGCACCAAGAAAATCTCCCTCAACCAAACAGACGTTGATAAGAGTAGCCAGGGGGTTGGTAACAATATGGAAAACCCCCTTTCGCAAATAGATGGACATGTCATAATTATCTTTACTTCTAGACTTTTTGAAGCCATTAACTAATTACACTCGTATTATACCTCTAGCAGTACCAGCCTTTCAGAAACCATGCTGCTAACAGAGCCAAATTTAGGGGGATTCGCCCTTTCTCTGGGTCACAACTGTTTAACTGGAAATATTCATTGAAATCATCAGGTTTAGCAAAACCATTGTCTATTGAAGTAGGTCCTAAAATCCTAAACAGCTTTGGAGGGATTTTTGTGTGATGGCCACTTAAGCTTGTTTAGACTCCTTTATTTTTGTAATCGGCTCTCAGTCCCCTTAAACAAGAAATAAGCTCGGGATTAACCTGTAAAATGCAACTGACTAAAACCACATAATTTCTTAACCTAGACAATTTCAGGCTGGACCACGGGTTTGGCTTTGTTACAACCCATTGCAAGGGCATTACCAGCAGACGTCGTTTTGAGAGGAATACATAGGTTAAAATAATCCAATATGTTATCAAAGAAATAGGAAAATGCAATAGAAGCAGGAAGAAAAGGCATTGATTCATTCCACGAATCAAAGCAGGCCATCAGCATAATATTAAGAAAAGTTGGATATTTGGTGGTGTAAACAACACAGAGCTAAACTTAGATCTAGGACTACTACCTAATAGTTCCCTTCCATCTATTACATTAGCATCTTCTATTTTTTTTATTATTGTATTCTCTACCTATTTAACCACGTCAATAATCAACCTCCAGCCAAATTTTGTAGCCACTACTTTCATATTATACGTTCAATACATAAAAGTATTGTCCTTTTACTTACAGTAACCTTCAAAATTAGTCTGTAGAAAACTTTTAACTTAGTGTCTATTTGCGTCAAAATGTACTTACTGGAACTCGTTTTATATTACGTTAGGTTAAGTTGTTTGTATGAACCTTTACTGTTCCTGGATTCTAGTTTTTCTAAGAAAATACGCGTTTTACTAAGAAATATTGACGTCATGTAGAACAGACGTGTGCGGTAACGGCGCACGTTGACGTACGAATAGCCTCTGCCAACTTTAAAATAATCAATACTTATGTAAATATAACGGTTTGAGTAGGTAGTTTCACCCATATGACCTAGTACCAGAGTGTTCTACAGCTGCAACCTGAACAGGCCGCAGGATTACAACTTGATGCTTATGATATGCGACGGTATCGCGCCCCGGCCAGCCTTTGATGTGGTCAGTCGTAGGCTAGCTGGCTGGCTGGCTGCGGTTTGATGTCCAGACCTGAAATATTATTTACACCAACAACCTTTCCTCAGGCATTTCAAATTAAGCGAAAAACATATGTTCAAATCAGACTTTTAACTGAAATTGGTATTTTAAGCCAAGTAGTGACTGTAAGATGATTGAGGCGCGATCTTGTAGTCTTGTTACAGGACTAAGGCTGATTAAGAGCACTAGGTAGATTCCTACAGTACAACGTGGGTTCCAAACCACTGCCTCTGAAAAACGAACTAGTCTAATTATGAGGTCTTTGCGGATTAACGTAGTATTCAATAGTGTGGACGTTAATCTACAAAAGAGAACACTACATTCACCATCCATCACCCAAAATTATCCACAGTTTGTGATCTCCAAGTAGCTGAATTACAGGACACACCAGGTGATGGCTATAATCTGACAAAGGTTGCATCCCACTGGTTTCGATCCAGCAACCTTTGACTTACTGGTACAATACGTTACCCCTGACCATTGTGTCGTGGTCTTTGTGGATTCAATTTGCGGTCGTATTCAATAATGCGGACGTTAATCCACAGAAGAGAATTAATTAATTAGTTAATCCACTGAATTAATCGCAAAGTAAATTTACTTTTGTGCAAAAATTAAATTCTACGAGGAAAAAAGTGTAAATGGCATAATAAACGATACAATCTCTTAAATGGCAATATATAGTTTATGTATATAAGAACAATATAACCTCAAATTAACTTTAGAGTATTGTATTTGTATATATTACAAGATTAATAGGAAATCAGTATTTTTTCTTCGATATATTTAACAGAAAATATGTTTTTTCTTCTTACTGCATTATTAATAACATCCCAATATGCTCTGCTTCCATAGTATGAATATATCAGTGTATATAGTCTATATATACCAAATATTTTGGGCTTGGGTTTAAGACTTTCATTTTATTCAGTCATATATTAATAAGTAAACGTAAAAAATACGTAAATGAAAAACTTAAACTAGATTCTGATATTACGTAATGAAACCAATAGGTTTTGCTTGGTGATATTTATGGATGAAATAAAAATATGTCTAAAAATTATCCCGATCAAGAGGGTTAAACTGTTCATCCCAAATTATCCTAATAATCTATCCATTAGATACGTTACAAAATGTTATTCCCAAAATTTTCATAATTTATTTACCTGTCACTACGTTTAATCATTTTGTTTTAATCTGTTAAGTCTTTATACATAGCTATTGAGTACCATTGAAGCATAAATCAGTAATTGTTAATACTGTACCCGAGTGTAAATATTAGATAATATGCAAGATTGTGAGTGGTATATTGTATAATCACTGAGCACCCGTGGCGAGCTCATCTCTGCAGGGGGGCAATATGCTTCATCCCCTGCATCTAACTTAGGCTATATTGAACATTGTTTTGCTGCCTTACATTGTTATATTGGTACTACCACGAGACACGACTATGTTTACAAACATGTGTATTTTATAGCTCATACCTTGCAAAATTGCAATAAAGGATATACTTTTATGGCTCACGTTTGTGCTTATACAGCTCAAGAATTTACTTCGTGCTAAACAAACAAAAACATTGAAAAACTATAATAGGATACAGTAAAAACTCACGTCTTCCAACACTATTTAATATATTTACACTTATATTGTAATTATATACAACGGTAAATATATACAAAAGTTGTTAAATTGGCGATCTATTTCGTCCAGTTACACCGAACACCATCAGGCCCAAATGGAGACTGAAGGAAACAAGATGGCGTCTCTTCTTAAATACTACTGGCTAACGGAAGTTCCTGTCATGGCGTCATAGGTAGCATTTATTGGCTGGCTGAATTCCGGAAATAGATTTTTATACGTTCTTGCAGAATCGAAATGTATTTGTTCATTCATTATTAGTTCATTTATTACTACTAAAGTACTATGGAATCTTAGCGAAAAGTAGTGTAAAAAATATATCCTGTACCTTTCTCTCTAAGATAATTTTAGAAGTAAGAATGGTAGAAATATGGTGGTGGTATGGAATATGATTTATGTTGTGAATCTGTAAATTTAAAGGCTAATTATAAAATAATTTTAGTGTAATTCATTTTTTACCTTGAATTTCTTCCTATTTTCTAGTTGTGTAAACTATAAATGTATTACAAAGATAATAAACACCTTAGTCAGTCTGCGGTCCAGTGGTTTAGTATTTATTGATTGCAATAAAGGATATACTTTTATGGCTCACGTTTGTGCTTATACAGCTCAAGAATTTACTTCGTGCTAAACTAACAAAAACATGAAATTGAAAAAAAATTATAATAGGACTAGCTGACCCGGCGAACTTCGTAACGCCTCACAGTAAACACATGTTAACTTTAAGATTGGCCATGTTCTGAAGTCGAATAGTAATACGGCTTCATTGTGAAAGGTTATATATTCTGGGTCGCTGCATAGTGAATAACAATACTCAAATAATAAAACATATTAATATCATTCCCATAAAACAAATAAATCTGAGTGGTTAATCACATTTTCAAATCCAATAACCCAAACGAATAATGTATACGGCTTTTATTGGAAAAATATACAACAGCTGATTATTATAATAAACGTAATAATATAAACATTGTAATTATCATATAAACACGAGACTTTAATCAGACAGAAAATAAAAATATAAATACATAATCCCCCAAAACCGTAAACTATTAACGTGGTGAATAAAGCTGTTCATTTTTTACAGTACACATTTACTTCATAGTTTAACATTAATGAATGATTCAGATGGCATTGGATAGTAAAGCATACGGTATTGCTAATGGAAAGTAAACCAATCAGCTGTAGTTAAGAAATCAAATGTTTTCATTGTAGACAATTTGTAAACAAACTTACTCTCCATAAGGTTAACATTAGAAATTTAAAACGCCATAAAGTGGAAATTTATGGGGTTTTCGAAAATATTTTTTCACTAAAACCTTCCCGGACACATATAGAGCAACTTCCTAAAATTTCATGGCGATCGGATGAGTAGTTTGGCAACGCATAAAGGACATACATACATACAGACATACATTCAATTTTATATATAGAGATAAAGTAAAAAACTCACGTCTTCCAACACTATTTAATATGTATACACTTATATTGTAATTATATACAACGGTAAATATATACAAAAGTTGTTAAATTGGCGATCTATTTCGTCCAGTTACACCGAACACCATCAGGCCCAAATGGAGACTGAAGGAAACAAGATGGCGTCTCTTCTTAAATACTACTGGCTAACGGAAGTTCCTGTCATGGCGTCATAGGTAGCATTTATTGGCTGGCTGAATTCCGGAAATAGATTTTTATACGTTCTTGCAGAATCGAAATGTATTTGTTCATTCATTATTAGTTCATTTATTACTACTAAAGTACTATGGAATCTTAGCGAAAAGTAGTGTAAAAAATATATCCTGTACGAATGGTAGAAATATGATGGTGGTATGGAATATGATTTATGTTGTGAATCTGTAAATTTAAAGGCTAATTATAAAATAATTTTAGTGTAATTCATTTTTTACCTTGAATTTCTTCCTATTTTTCAGTTGTGTAAACTATCATTGTATTAAAAAGATAATAAACACCTTAGTCAGTCTGCGGACCAGTGGTTTAGTATTTATTGGTTACATGTTTGTGTAAATAAAACCAACATAACCAATACCATATGCTAATATGATGAGTTGTATCAATGTGTCTCTTCAAAGACAGGTTTCCTCACAAACACGGTGTGGCGGCGGGTCAATCAAAGATGCAGATGTCAGAGTCTGGGACCTGATTAGAGGAGGTTCCAGACTACAACTCAACTAACACTAACAAGGCAACTGTCTCGGCATGTCTATCTACCTCTCTTGTTTGTTACTAGGTCGTCTTGTGAGCCGGTCATTTCAGGTTGTGTTGGAACAACACCATACGAGTTTTTGCACAACAGTTAATACGCGATTGAATATGGATGAAAACATTCATTACACTGGTTAATAACTCAAATACGACGTTAAATTTTCATATTATCAGTGGATTACCCACAAAATTTCATTCAATGACTTTTACTAATTTTAAAACTGTCATTCAGAAATGGTTAGTTCCTCATCCCTTCTACTCCATAACTGATTTCCTTGCACTAACCCCCTCAGAAATTAAAATGTAATACCCATAGGTCACAACAAACTAAATCTTTCTCTCACATTATGTAATGTCTGTCTTATTTTTGTTCTGTTTCATTTTTTTGTATCTTAACCTCCTAAATACACTTCTACGACCAACAAGTATAATTCATAGTTTTTATTGGAATTTTTCATCATTGTTGATACTTGTTTTTCTTGTTCAAACTGACAAATGTATTTTTCCTTACATAATGTTATCTGGACTATTTCCAATGTACAAAAGATTGTATCTAATGGAAAATAAACTTCTTGATTCTTGATTCTTGATGAATTTTTAAATCTTAACTTTATGACACATGTTTTAACGTTATTCAATATTTTTACTATAAGGTTTCAAGACTTTCAGAATCTTGAATCTGATTCCATCCTCAGGTAAGGTAAAACCTTCAAAATAACAAGGTTAGTACTTAATATGGACTAAAGCAATAAAAAATTGAAAAAAACAAAAGTGATTAAAGTCAAAAACTTAAAAAAACCCAAATAACAATGGTCACACACACAAGCAATAACACCTTATTGGTTTGGTCTTTTAATTTTATGTACAAACCTTCATTTAGTTTTTTAAAGGGGTTTTCAGTGTATTATTGTATATTAATTATACGATTATAGTGTATATTATCTTAGCTTCAAAATTTATTTGGTGATTTTGAAACTAGAAATTGTGGGCAAATTTTGATTCGTCACTAAACCCTCTCTCGGGTTTTCTCTTTATTCTCGCGGATGAGTGTTTATCACCCTCACTGGCGGTAACGGTGCGGTTTCGGTGAGGGGGGGGGTCAGTAAGGGTTACGTTTTGGGATACAGAAGGAGGATCTGATTTTAGATTGTGAAATGTCATGAAACTTGGAATCTTGGTGGTGGTGGAAAATATCCGCAATAAGAATATAAACAACATAAATCACCAATGAATTTGAAGGAAGGAATTCCTCAATAAATACAATCCAATGGGTTGCAAAAAACTTACGTTTTTTTTAGAAAAATTCTAAAAATCAAGCTTTTAGTTTTCACAATCAATATAATAGTCTAGGTTTTTGGAGTCGTTTAATGATAAATAATTACTGTTATTTACTTCTCAGATTCCAATTCTGTCTGTACTCTTCCCATGCATTCATTCAATTTCTTTTTTTATGTGTTGATAATCTTGAGGTCTTCATCGATTGTTGATAGGTTATGTGTTTTTTTCAGCAAGTGTTTTGCAACGTTTAATCTTCCTGGTTTTTGATTCTTTCATGCTGAGACGTGATTTTGTTGCTTTTTATAAAATTGACCTATGTAGATATTATCGCAGTCCCTGCGTCCTGTATATTGTATAATTTTGAATATTCCTTGTTAGTTGAATTGATTGGTATTTTCAAACTTCGTGTGTATTATTACATCCATCGATCCATTGTGTTCTCCGCATAAGTGCTATTGAAACTCCATATTTCTTAAATTATGAATATGCAAAATTGGATGCAGAGACTGCGATATATCTACATTGGCCAGACCGTCAATTTTATAAAAAGGTACAAAAATCACATATCAGCATGGTAGGATTAAAAAAAATCAAACGACGCAAAGCACTTGCTGGAAAAATCACATAACTTATCAACAATCTCAGAAGATCTCAAGATCATCAAAACTGTACTCTGTTCGAACACTACGAACAATTTTCTCACCTAAGTCGCAGTCGACGCAGTTCCCTCAGGTTATGTGAAACTCCGACGTCTCAACTCACTCTCCAACACCTTGGTTTACGGAATCTTTGAGGTTATAGCTCTTAATCATCCTTTGTTTACTTTAAACTGTGTAGAAAAATGTAACAATCAATGGGCTAGAAGCTGGGAAGAAAAATGTTTCTTATAGTTTTCTTGAGTCATTCTTTGAGTTATTTTTTTGCACTTAAGTGATTTTCGAGGTATTGAGCTTTGAAAAGCTGAAATGGCCACCATTTTGAAATGGTACGAAGTAGAAATTTGGTTCTACGGACGAAAATAGGTTTTTTTAGTACTCATAAACGTACCAAATCTGAATTCGGTACCTCAAGAGGTTCTAAAGTTATAGTAAGCTATTTAAAAAACACATACACACCGACTGACGGAATTTGGAGCAAGATGGGCTATATGTTCACAGGATGTTTTCGTTTTTTTATCACTTTTCTTTGTAAATAATTCCAGTCACGTGACATCCGACGTACTGACGTAATGGAATCAGCTGACCCACAGCGTCAGCTTCGTCGTCGAGGCGCAGCATCCCCCGAGGACCGCCGGACCATCTGCTGGACTTTGACGGATGAACCTACTCCAGTCTCGCACCATTACCCCTCAGGATACAGCAGGCCGTTTGATACAGTATTCCTTCAGTTGTCTCCATAAGCATCTCCTTACCTAAGGCTGGATCTACTTATGCATTCACGTAAGCTTGCCTCACCAAAATTGCCTCTGGTTAATTGGTGTAGAGAATTCAAATTATCCTATCTACTCGGTAATTATACCATGAAATATATTAATGGTAAGGATTTTTGATACTGAGATAAAAACACCTATTTTCTAGCTGTTTCAAACGTAGCACACCACACAAAACTGGTAAACCTGACAGAAATGTTTGAATAGAACTTTATACCACCGTGGGTACTATTTTCTACCCTATAACACAACCCGTTTAACGCATTGCAGACATAATTAATTTGATGAAAATAACGCTATCGCTGTTTCTCCTATCTTGTGGTATTGTGTATCTCGACACATGAAACCACCTCAACCTTAAACCACTACTGTTTTTTGTTATTTTAATTTTTCTACACTTGACATATTTTATGTTTATTGTGTATTTTTACTTCAGTGCTATTTTTTCATTTTGTTATGTTTGAGGCCTGATCTTTCTGCTGACAGTTACATAGTCAGAGAGTCATTAGAAACCATGGACCAAAAATGTTTGTATTTACTTCCCTGTGGGAAATAGGTTAGATCATGGATATATCTAAAGAAAATGACGATTCATCTAAACAGCTGTTCTTATTATTTTATGTTAAAAATTCAATACATATAGCTCTGGTAGTTTCTTTGGAAACCTGTTACATATTTTCCTTCTTAAAAATCACCAACACCCTCCCCCACAGAGCTAAGACATATCCATGTCAAAATAATACACCCATCTGTCAGTATCATGGATCAATATCAGTGTCAATATAAAGAAAACAGTATTTTTTATTTGTAGTACTTTACACTTGTAAGTCATAGCAATTAATTACAGTGCAGAAAATATTTTGCAATTCTGAGTTGTGGAATTGTCTAAGGGGGCTCTAGAATAGTAATTGGTACTTAACTGTTCACAACATTAGTCGTGAAAACTGGATCGAAAATTTGGGCTGGTGACTGGAGGTGTATGTGAGCAAACTATAATACTGTATGTTTATATTTAATTAAACACTCTTCAACACGGTGCTCTCAGAGACTCCTCAAAGTATAAAGACTCGATGAGTGTTCTTGTCAAGCCACCCTTGGACCACATAAAAGACGTCCAGATATATTAATTTATTTTAATATTTCTGAGGCATCAACACAACCACATAATAGTCCTAATGTTACTTAGTTGCTATTTGTTAATGTTTTTACATGGATATGTCTTAGTTTTGGGGGGGTGTTGGTGGAAAAATGTACCACGGTGGGGGTGTTACATGGAAAATATGTAACAGGTTTCCATAGAAACTACCAGAGTTATTGTATTGAATTTTTAATATAAAAGAATAAGAACAGCTGTTTAGAAGAACTGGAAAAACTTCAATAATTAAATGATCTACTTTCCAAGTAAAAAAATTTTACTGTTTGTTTATTGCGTTATAAATTTTTAATGTTAATTATAGAGTAATTACAAATGTCCAATGAAACATTTGATTTTTGACGTTGATTTTATTGATTTATGTATTGTATTACTATAACTGCCTATAAACGAAATCAGTCGAGCTCAAGTTTATGAAATAAATATGTACTGTAAAAAATAAAATATTACCAGTGTAATAGTTAAGTGATTGTATATATTTTTTTTTTTTATAAATCATTTATATTTTCAATTACTTTAATTATAATTATAATATGATAGTGTTGTATAATTTTACCATAAAAGGATAATTATTTGTTTTTATCATTAAAATTTAATTATTACAATTTATTTGTTTTATATATATTTATATGTATTTATGTTTATATTGATATTAGCAAAATTTATAACAAGTATTGTCTGTCATAAACATCCTAAAGTTTTTAATTATTATTCCCGGGATGTTTTAATATAAAAGAATAAGAACAGCTGTTTAGAAGAACTGAAAATTACCTTTAGACATATCCATGATCTAAACTATTTCCCACAGGGAAGTAAATTCAAAAATTTTTTACTGCGTTTTTACTGTTTGTTACTCTGTTACTGTTTGTCAATTTGTTATTGTTCGTTATTTGATAGGATCACTAATTAATATCCCAAAGATCAAAGGCAAGTAACGAAATTTGTCAAACATTTTCCCAGGATGTTTGACATTTGGGACCGTTGACTTTTATGAGCATTTATTTTGTCGTTGTATTTACTGGCTGGCTTAAACTGCCTATAAACGAAATCAGTCGAACTCAAGTTTATGAACATATTAAATATCCCTTCTACGATGTAAAAAATAATACGTAAAGGTCATAGGTTTACGCAGTGTATAAAAATACACTGAATTGTTTTAATACCATAATCAACAACCGAGAAAAACAATTGTTAATAATCAATAGGTTTTTTACCAGATTAAAATTCAGTCTATAAGTTTATGTACATTTATCACAAAGTTAAAAAATAAATAAATTTTAGTTTATATTAATTATTCATTAATATGAAAGTATTGACAAACGTTTATATTAGCGATCCAATCAAAGATAAAAGTAATAGACTAAATAAAATTGTATTGCCATTATGCTTACGATAAGCAATAGATATAACGCAAATTTTAAGAAAAGTAATTATATTATTCAGATATTTTTAAGAATTCTACTATGTACCAAAATTTATGTGTATATTCCATCAAAGATCTTACAATCTCCACTTGTATTTTTTAGTTGTACAGTTATGCTTCAGGATAATTTATTAAAACATTTATATCTAAGTACGTCAGAAGTCTTTAACTACTAACTCGGTATTTCAAAATCAATCTATTTTGGTCCTCGTATAAATAACATCAAACATCTTTACTAACTTACATTTTCTCTATCTATCTAACTAACCTCTTTTAAATTCCATAAATAAATAAATTAATTGATTATTGCTTACAACTGTGTAGTTTGTCACAATAAGTTATAACTAATTTAATTATAAGACTTATTATGACCTACTGCCTGAAGTACACACAAGGGTTAAAGGTGAATGAAATAGGTGTTTTCAAAATGGCAAAGTAACACATACTAAGTAATATTGGAAAAGGATAAGGAATAACATTTTTGGCAATATTAATGAAATTTAGATTTAACAGTATATCTTTCAAAATGTTTATATTTACTTCCCTCTGGAAAATAGGATCATGAAAATGTTTTCGATTTATCTACTCCCCAAGAGCTAAGACATATCCATGTTAAAATGCATTTTCTGTTTCTTCTTCTTGAACTGTCAAATTTTAGTGTCTAGTTCGCGGAGCGTAGCCCGAGAACATTTTAAGGAATTGAATATGCCTATGAGTTGCATGGGTTTAAGATCTACCTTTGTGTAAAATTTCAAACCGGTTGGTTTAGTATTTTTTGCGATTTTTCCCCAACAGACTTACAAACAAACAAACATACATAAACCATCTCTTCTTAATAATATTATGAGTTATTAAGTATACATAATAAGATTGCTAGCTAACTTTTTTATGGTCCTATGGATATTTTAAATTACAATCACACAAGCAAGTAAGTATTTTTTAACTTTCTCCACGCATGGTAATGCATTTTATGTTTTGTCCAGGGAGTGTTGTTTAGCACAACCTCGTCCTAATGACGCGTTTGGGAGCAGTTTGTCTCATTTCTTGTGCGCGTTTCGTATCTACATTAGAAAATTACCCTAAAATAGCTGACCTTATAACGGGTGTGCTATATTGGATTTGAACCTTAAGAGTTGGTAATAATTCCGCCATCTTTGATTTTTAAAAAAGGGTAAGAGCAATTTAAAAACATTAAAACGTGCATTGCATCCAACATGAATTTTAAAATAAATACACGTTGTGAAATCAGAATATGTTCATCTTAAAGATCTTCGATGCACTGTATGTGGTTTAAATTACAACAATATTTTTGTTGTAGAGCTGATATTCTGCAATAGTTTATTTACTGGTTAAATTATCGACACGGTAGTTCAGTGGTAAGGGGCTGTCCCCCATGGCATTAGTATGGCATTAGTACGGCATTAGTACGGCATTAGTCAATGCCATACGGTACCTCGCTATCCTTAATTGTCCCTAGTCCTATAGTGATGGGCAGTTGAGGCTTAAAAAACTCTCTTTGATATTACACGAAGAACATGTTTTTTTCTGGCGAACAAATCTTCACAGGTGTTATTTTAAATTAACATTATTCGTTCAGATATGAGTATGAGACGCAGTCTCCAAGGCGCTAGATACGCAAGACGAGTGCTGCATCCATTTTGCATCTGTCGCCTGGAAGGCGTGATCCATGAGGACGCGTGTAACAGAACGGGAAACCAGATTGTAGTAAGCCTCTTCAAATTTAACAGATATGTTGTATGTTTTAAGTTTAGTTTTAGCAACTAACACTACCACTAATGTTAGGTATATCTGACATATTAAAAATAAATATACTTTTTAAAAGTAACTGTCAAAATACATCTCAGTTGTGCATGTAATACCCGCCATTGCCATACTCTTCACACACAAATTTTTTATATCTCATGCCCTTACAGTGTGACGTTCAAGACCCTTAAATGTTTGTAAACATATTAACATTTTGCATCAATCTTGACCCCAGAACTTTCATCTGAGGACACATACCACTATCTGTAGTCTTTTAGATATCTTATAAAATTGAAGACAAATTTAACAATCTTAATTTTTACTTTAGATAGGCTATATTCCATGATTAATTGAAGGTGGTAATACCTCAATAATCTTTAACTTAATTGTTTTAATTGACTTGTCTATTTTCTATTGTCTTTCAAGAACAGATAGTGGAGAGCTGATACAGTACAAAGTAGGCGTTAATGATAGAAATGAAGATACTCATACTCGTGCTAGATTGGGAACACTGGGATCCGGACCAAGGCCATTACTGACTCAGTTGCGAAGTCCAATACGGTACCAACTACGCCACCGATTAAACAAAAGTTGGTATAATACGCTGTTTTAAGTTTACTTTACAAATTCTGCATAAATGTCCGATGCTATAAATGAATAATAATTTTAGTCATGTTTAACACAAGAATCTTGTACTTGTAGTAACTATTATATTTTATTTTTTTATATCAAATATTTTTTGTAAGCTAATGTTGTAATGGGCAACACATTTCTTAGTATTATGGAACGTAAGATAAAAAAATTTGTATTATGTCTAAAGGGAATGCTTTCAGTTCATCTAAACAGCTGTTCTTAAAACCAAAGTATGACGTTACTAACTAAATGACGTCACTGTTTCAAATTTGGGTCCCGCAAATCGCCAACACCTCCCCAGGCTAAATCTTAGGTACATCATAACACAGTTATACTAAGTTTCTGATTGTTAATGTGTTTGCTGTGTGTAAAGCGGTTTTGATATCGCTTATATTGATAACATTGAACTGTAACAACTTCAAAACCAATAATTTTCTTGCAATAGACGGACGGACAACACACTAGTGAGTGTTAGTATTGGTGACTCTTCATACAGATACAAGTACAAGAGACGTGAACACACTCATACAACAGAGGCAACAGATATCTCTCTCCCAAAACAAGAAATGTCATATATTAGTATCATTATTTTGTTCGATTTTGTTTGAAAGATAATGTTACAAGTTTAATCAAACGACCACGCTTCCACATAAGAGCTAACTATCAATGTCTTGATAATCAAACGTATATTGTTGGAAGTATATACTTTATATTTTTTAGTTGATACTACAAAACCAAAAATATATAATCCTAGAGGAGTTATGTTCCAAACTTACTTATAACCTATTAAATCCCGGAAAATACTTCTGAGGTACAACGTTTTACCATGAGTTGTTTCCTTAATAATTTAAGCCTTTGGCATTAGTGTAAGTATTTATAGATATTATAAAATTATAATAGATGTATAAATGTTTTCTAAAATCTACTCCTTAAAGTAATGTAGAATGGTAGAAGTAACTTCAGCTATTTTCACACCAAATTCGTTCTAGTTTAAACCCGCGTTGTTTCAGGAAATGATTTTCTTTTGAAAGGGTGTTAGTTTTGGTTGCTTTGTTCATGAACATCCGGCTCTAGAGTAGTTCCTTCTCACTCTATTATGGTTACAATATAACCTTATTTGCTTTTGAAAAGATATTAATTACTGTACTTGAAAAAGTGTTAAAAAATAAATACAGTAACAAATACCAAGTGTGCAGTTAAAACTGTTCCACATTTGAATACAATAAAATAACGGGATTAAAAATAACCTAGAACATTTTATTCTTCTGAAAGTACAGTAACAGGGGACTGGTTCTTTTTCGGTATACACATTAACAATGAATAAACATTTGTTTTAATAATGATTGGACCCCTTTCCTTAGTTTAGACGGTACTTTTACTATATTTAAGTTAAATTAGTTCAAATTAGAATTATTAGAAATAATGTTGCTGTTCAACATAATAGAATATTTTTTACTACTTTGATTAATTTTTATAGTTTACAAAATGCTTACAAATATGTACACAATTTTATTTTCATATATAACAAGAACATATTTTTGTCATTTAAACAAAACTTAAGGGAACAGATTAGTAATTAACAGCTCATTGAATTCATTTTATTTAAAATATAATCACAAATGTTACCTTTAACTGTGATACTATAGTTTTTCGAGTGGAGAATGTAATTTTAGGTGGTCCAGGTGGCCAAATCCTGCACTGGGTATTTATTTTTGTGTGAATCTACATCAGAGGTATATTTTACGTTTCTATATGGAATAGTCCAAGCCTTATTACTATCAGAACCCAGCTTCAACCTATTGTTAGATGTTAAAAAAATAAATAGTTAAATAGGCTGCTCTGTCCATGTTCAGTCTCTTGTGCAGTACGAGACCTTGGCGTGGGGAAATGTCTCTACTTCTGTACTTGAGCATCTTGCAGTTGCACAGAGGACAATAGTCAAACGAATTCTTAGAAAGGTCAAAGACATCCATCTCATCTCCTTTTTCAAAATTTTCCTACCCTTAGTTATAATAGATCAGAAAGGTCTATTTAAAATCAATATTAATATTTATTCAACCCAGTAAAAGTCATATATTTTCCAATATATCCACCCACAATTACCCAACTACAAGTTTATATAGCCACAAAAAGTAAAATAAATATTATCTAAAATATCTCTTACTTTAAAATAGGGAGTTCATTTTTCATGAACTTTCCAGAGCTTAGCGGAGAGCTGCTTTGTATGCGGGATGAGCTCTGATGAGATTTACAAACACCGAAAAGGCTGTCACTCTGGGGAGAATGTTTGCACTCCATACTTCGCCGTTAATCCTAGATAAATAATATGGACTGCATTATGCAACGTAAACACCAGCTGTGCCATTATCTGTAATTTATAATGTGCACTGAAAATAAACGCAGCTAACAATATTTTAGTTTAACCATACACCACATAAAAAACTGAAACATACTAAATTTGTTTAAGTTGGGAAATAAATTTAAATTTTATAGGAAAATTAATTGACAAATTATCAAATCACTGTAAACTAAAAGTTTTTATTAGTAATTGTACAAGACAATTCATAAATAGCAAATAAGTATAAAATATCTTTCTAAATTAATTGTGTTATATGTTAAATAGATGTATTTTTAATTTATCATTGGTCCCTATAATATGTAAGAAATGGTGAACTACATTAACTACCACGTTGTAGTAAAATTTACTATAGGGTTTCGCGTCTTAAATATTGATGTAAGAACTAAATTACAGAGTTAAATCACTATTTACAGATGGTGAACGAAGATAAAACGATTACTGTAATTTATGTTTTTTTTTATCTACAGTTTACCATATCAAATAAAGCTGCAGTGTTTTATTAAGAATTCCAGAGGGCGTAGGATTGCTCAAAGTAGGACCAGTTTTATATTGTTTTGTTTTTAAATATCTGAAATAGTTATGTAAAAACTAAAGTTAAACCCCCTTAAAAATAAAAATGTTGGATTTTGAGAAAGAGGATTAAAAGAGACTAGAATAATTAAGAAAATTACATAAATAAATAATATCATAATAAATACAGTTTAGGAAAGTAATTCAATATAATATAGTCTAATATAAGTGTAAATAAATAGTTATATTTAAGTTCAGGTCATTTTAAAGTTTTAATTTTGTTGTCAAGTCACTGTCGCTCGAACATTTTAATTTAAAAGATTAATATGTATATAAAATATATATGGACTTTTACATGCTATTTTTACCTTTTTTTCTTTAACTAAATTTAGGATTTTACATATTTAACAGTTTTGCACAAAACGAATGCATCGTATGTCAACATTTCTCATGGGTAATAAATACCAAGAATTAGGGGTTTTGTACTCAAAAATTAGATTTATTGTGCATTTCATATGTAATTTAAGTAACTAATCATACAGTGCTAAAAAATTAGATATTTAGTATTTAATTATATAATTTAGGTATAGATATCTATGTTTAAATGATTGTTAAAGGTAATATACACATAAGTAAATATTCTTACATTTTCTACGACTATTCCTTTCTCTATGAAATCCAGATTAAAAGTAACGTTCGTTAACAAAGTATCTACGCTTGAATTTGAGCGTTGGCCAACATAACAACGAAAAATAACTTTATTTTTTTACAACTACTATACACATAATAGAAGATGAATATTTTTACCAAAATCAGTATAAAGGAAAAATTAATATTTCCCATATCAATCAATATTTTTGGATAAAAACTTGGCATTTGCCTTCATGTGGTTGGGATTTATGCATTAACAGATTTGAATAAAACCTATATATTATTATTATCATATTATTGATTTGGAAATTCGCTTAGTACGCAGGTCTGCTGCGATGGGGATATTATAAAGTTATTTGAGTATTTTATTGAATTTAGATAAAAATAGATGAAAGCTTACCTGAAACGACGACGGGGGCTTTATGGAAGTCAGGGCGTTTTGTGTTGAAGCCACCGAGAGCAATTAGTGGTAAGGCTAGGGAATGCTTCTGGTTTCCTCTTGGCTAGTTCTTGATGTTCAACAACTTTGAGTTACTAAATGGAGTGTTAATTCATATACTCTCTTAAATTTAATGCATAAATTTATTCGCAATATGTTAACTAAATAAGTGTTCTGGTTGAAATAAGTTAACGAGAATTATTGTATCGTAATAATATCAAACCGAAGCAAAATGGTGTCACATTTATGTAATACGGGTACCACATTGAACAGCTGTCCTTCTTCACATGTGAGCATAATAAGGATTTTTTGTGACCTGTAATACTAACTTCAATGTCATTTTAAAGCCCGTCAAATCCCAAGTCCGTTTTGCTATTTATATGTTTGATGAAAGTTATATTCTGTGAGTTCTACGACTCTGAAATCGTTCACTCTAAACGTCAAAGGATTCTTTATTAATTTCAATATAATTTCTTTTAATATTTAATAGGTAAAAAGATTAATGTTTATATTTAATAGGAAATAGGCTGGATCATGGATATATCTAAAGGTAATGTTTTCCCTTCATCTATACAGCTGTTCTTATTCTTTAAATTAAAAACTAGCTGACCCGGCGAACTTTGTAACGCTTAACAGTAAATACATTTTAACTTTAAGATTGGCATTACGGTTTTGTTGTGGAAGATTAGATATTCTGGGTCGCGGCATAGTGAATAATAATACTGAAACGATAAGACATATTAATAACATCCCCATAAAACAAATAAGTCTATGTGGATTGATTCCAATTTTCTAATCCAACCTAAATCCAAACATAACCTAACTTTAAAACGGCTTTTAAAGAAGATATGTAATTGTCTGAATTGCGGCATTTTTTATAATAATACTTGCGTAATCTAACATTCATTAATTCCACTCGCATAAAAAAACAACTTATAACTATACTGGGACAAACAAACCAAACAGTAATCTATTCTTTCTTTAAACATTCACAACCATTCGTTGAAAATGACGCACAATGTCGTTAGCTGTCGACAGGTGAAAATAAAGCAACAAAAAATCAGCTGTTAATAAAATATTCATTTCCATGTCAAAATATAAACACGAACTATGTGAGGCCTTTCTTTTTCGTTCATTAGCTGTACTCTGATTTGGTCTGCGTTGAAAATTACGTCTGCATATGCTTCACTTCGAGGGCTTTTAGAAAAACTAATGAACTCCAGGTGAAAGGTGAATGAACTTACTTTGTCTTAAATTATTATGAAAATTAATCAGCTGATCCGTGTTAGTAACAAAGCTATGTGCTACCAAATCCATTTCATAATGTATCTTACTCTTATTCAACTAAAAAACACCTACAGGTTTAGTCGTTTTCTACGAATGAAAATAAATATACAAATTTTCTATCATAACTATAGGAAGTACGATTTATTTTTGACATATTAATCAAAACATAAACCTTTTCAGAATGCGATCGTAAAAGGTAACAAAGATGCTATTCAATTAAAATATCGATAGTTTTAGGGAGCATGAGAATTTTATGTTGTTGTTAACATACTGTTGCTTGATTAATTTCGCTAAAATTTGGATAAAACAAGACAACACGACGTAAAATAGTATTTCTCAACCGGAAGCGTATTCTCGGTTCATATTGTGCCATCCGAGTTCACAGTTCATTGTTTCTGGCGGCTTTATAATGTCATCTGATAAAGACTCCTTTGTGGCTGGTAACTAATGACATTTGACGTCTTAATAAAGCATTTTTATCCAACAGTTTTAAAATTGTGCCGATATTTTCCTCGCACTTTCTACTAAATAATCCATCATATTTTTTATAACAAATGCGTTTTTTTCGTTTTAGCATGAAACATTGTAAACTCTCAATTATACAGGGTGTACATAAAGTCCCACGGGGATTTAATATTTGGCAATTATAACAGATGAACTAATAAGATTTTGTAAATGAACACTACAACGAAGATCTAATTTTCGGAGGAACTATCAGTTTTCTGTCTTATAACGGGAACGTCCTGCATATGTCATTATGTATATCATTTTCAAGGGGTTATCTAGCAAACCTTAATGCCGGAAACTACAATCAAAAAGCAAACTAGATCTCATAAGATTTATCCAAAACAAAATGGATTCGGTTTTAAATTATAATCCTCAGTTTGGATCAGACTTTTGAGTAAGGTTTGCAGCATTCTACTAGTTAAGCCCTATAAAGTAATATACAAACTAACTTAGACTCATATTAAGATTTCTTTCCTATACTCTTTACAGGACGTCCCCCTGATATGCACAAAAACTTATAGTTTCTTCAAAAATTAGAATTTTAGTTGTAGTGTTAATGCACAAAATCTTATTTTTCTTTGTTTTTTTAATTTTCATTCAAAATTTTTATAAAAAACCCTAGGTTATGAAATACATCACCTATGTGAAATGTGAAATTTTATGATATACGAGTTGAAACTCCGAAACAAACCTAAAAAAGTATACTAAAATGAAAAAAAGCTATTGCTCTTCATAATTTTAGTATGTTTAACTTAAATCCACTAGCGTATTTTGTAGACTAACAACTTAAATTACTAATTTATTCAGTTTTATTGAAACAATTAAATTGTACTACAAATAGTTTTAAGTAGATTCTCAAAGCCGTTTTTTACATTTAAATGGCTATTATTTTACAACATTACGTTTTTAATTTGTTTGAAACACTCTTTCACCGGTTTTAGAACAACCTGTATACATTTGGATAAAATTCTTAATTTATAAAATTTTTATTTACTTTAAATTTGAATGAAATCTTTAATGTTCGCAATGATTTATTGCCTCTAGTTTTGCTTAGCAAGACAAATGTACCACAAATGGTTTTTCGTAACACCTAAAAAGCTTTTTTAAAAGTTTTAATATTTAAAATATTTGGCTTAAAAATATGTATTTTAGCATGTAACCCTACAGGAATATCTCATTAACAATGGTGTTTTTGTTGGAACAATGGTGAAAAGTTATATTGTGATTTACTACAGAGGCAAATCAGGTTACAGCAATGACAAGTGACGCGTTCTGTGATAAATAAAGTAAATTGTGATCTACGATGACTTTTAAATTGACATTGCAAAATACTGCTCTCTATTTAAAGTAACGTTTATACCAAATCAAAAATAAATTGCATTATATATTCAGTAGTTTTTTATATTAATATTGATTGAATTGAGCTTCAGATGCATTTATTTTTTGACATGGGTATGTCTTAGCTCTGGGGGCGTGTTGTCAATAATTTTTAAGATGGAAAACATGTAACAGGTTTCCATGGAAACTACTAGAGCTATTGTATTGAATAAGAACAGCTGTTTAGATTAACTAAATCCATTCCCTTTGGACATATCCATGATCTAACCTATTTCCCACAGGGAAGTAAATACAAACATTTTTCCTACGATGATCACCATTTTAGAAAGAGCAAAAAAGTAGAAGCATTAAACACTAAATAAACGAAAAAGCGAAAACAAACGCCAACCGTAGCAATAAAAACGATCATTAAAGTAACAATTAATTTACCATACAAAATCAACAACTCCAACAATGGTAATTTTCAATTAGCAACAACAATAAATAAGCAAAGTAATAAATTAAACAATAAACAAAAAGAGCAATGTTCGTATATAAACATTCACAAGTATAGACACAATTCTAACACAAGTCAGTATAGAAGCTATAAAAATATATAACTTAGGTAGGTAATTCCAATAAATAGCTTTTTTAATCTTTTCATCCGCTACTAAAGTGTACAGGAGAGATGAAGGTCTGCTGCTCTCCACATTGCACCCGAAGATGGCCACAGACAGAATTAGGTTTCGTTGTTAGTTTTGCGTGGATCAGGGTGGCCTCTCAAAGGACCCACGGATCTAGTGCAGCCGGTTGGTGTATTCAAGCAGTTTTCAGAACGTTTTATTTTCAGAGAGTCTTTAGAATTGAGCTTCAGAAATAAAGGACAAACTTTATTTCCCATAAAAGTCTAAGAAATTTGTAAAAGGGAAATTTCAGTCTGATATTATTGGTGAGATGTCTATAGGAAATGTTTTCACGTCTCTAACCAAATGACATAACTGTTTCAAATTTTCGTCCCGCAAATTGCCAACACCCCCCCGCCAAGAGCATAGAGCATAGTTTGACATACTGTTACTTATTCTTCATTTTATTACTATTAACTAAGAGTGTTTTGTAAAATCTTTGAATATATTTTTCTTTTTTTGAATCCAAAATGGTTTTTTATGATTTCTTGAATGCTGTCTTTATTCCTCTGATTCTTTGTGTTTTTTGTTGTGTTTTTTTCTTTTTTTTTTTTTTTTTTTGGATTGCATAGTACGTTTTCATAGATGATTTTGGCATAAAAATAGTACCTATCCATGTCTTTTTTTGAAGAAAGACATAAAAAATAAAAACATTAAAAAAACTAAAATCAACAAAAAACTAAAAACGATTTTTTCATAATAAAAAACAAAATAACAAGCTCAAAACTCAAAACGTTTTCATAAAAGACAAAATATTAAATTTTAAATTTTCAAGAACAAGAAAAGAAAATAAACTGACCATTGAAAACATTTAAAAACAAAACATAAGAGAATTATTCTCAAATCAAGAACCTCAAGCATGACATATATCAAAAATCAACTACCGATCAGTTTCAGAACTTTAGAAGTTTATCAAAAAAATAATCAAGTCAAAAAATGTTTTATATTTATCAAATGAACAATAAAATAAATATAAATATTTTAGAACAGATATTTTTTTAAATCATTTATAATTTACATAAGAAACTATTTCTCCATTCCTTTTTCTCTGAGCTCTAACATTAACCATTACCGGAGTGAAATAACTGATACATGTTGAATGTGGATAAACACATGAACATTTATGTGTTTTTGGTGATTAATCATGTATGTATAGAGAGAGACTCAAAGACAGGGAGGTAACATAAATAGCCTTGAATGTGGCGTTTCCACGATACAGGTTCAGTATTATTTTAGTAGCTGTTGTATCAAGACGTGAAAGTTTTTTGTTATTGTGTATTTTGAATGTAAATAAGGAATTTTGACACGGATATGTCTAAGCACTTGAGGGTTGTTTGGAATTAGCGATACCCAAAACTGTAACGGAAATGGCGTTAAATGATTATGATAACAATTTTTTGGACGAACTAAAATCATTCCTTTAACACATATACATGATCTATCGTAGTAAGTTTAATGTTTACCTTTTTTATTCCTACATAAAATGTTAATTAAGGTTAATTGTTTCGTCTTGTTTTTCTTAATTATAGGTGAAAACATTTTATGATTATGGTTTTTACTTTCATGGTATAATTATGTTCATAATATTGTTTATAATTTAAAAGAATAAACTCTTGTATTTTTTCTAAAAAGGCTTTTTATTTATTATTACTAGAAAAACTTCACCTATTTCTCCAACATTGTGTGACCGTAATTATACGTTTATGAAATATATGCCATTAGAATAATACACATTTCTTAGATTCCTCCATAGTTTATGAATTGAGAAATCACATGAAACATTTTCAGTTTAGACAGAATAAATTTTAGGTGCACGTACAAATTCTGCGTTAAAATGAAAAATTCCATTTTCGTCTACTCTTATAGTTTCATTTTGGTAAAAAGAAGCATGTTTCATGGGTCAATTTACGTTTTAAAAACGCACAGTATATTGTATAAAGCACTAGTTTGCAATAGAAAGTGTCAGACTTGAAGTTGAACCAACAAAATACGACTAATCAGACACTTTTGAACAATATACCTAACTTGTGGTATGGTTGTCATTTCAATAATCTAATCTAATCTAATTTTTAGTCAGTGGAAATCGTTTCGTTTCTTAACACAGAACGTGTTTTATTATTGTTCAAGATCGTAACCAACAATAACCTAATTTAATCCATTCCATTACCAGCTGTGTTCTAACCGATCAGCTGATGACCGGAATGTGTAACAAACAGCTGTTCTGTTTGTGTGGTGAGGTGACATCCTCTAACGGCTTGTGACAGTGACTTGCCATCGGTCGGGATCCTATTACTCTAACTGTCACCCGCACATCTCGTATGGAGATGAGGTCCCGCAGGAACTTAATATCACGGATTCCGCAGAAACTAGTTAACTTCCTATGAATAAAACCTGGCAAACTTTAATCCAGCTAAATAAATATGTGTTTCCAACATTTTTCTAAGATCATTATTATAAATGAAAGTATTCGAATAAAAATATGTAATTATCAATAATTTACGACAAAATAATAACTTTACTATTCGATTTATCAATTCTTACAATTGGACTCATAGTACCTAACTATTCGTTATATATTAAAGACTAATAAAACTAATAGAGCTAATTTACTTAATTTACAACAATTATATGAATACGTTAAGTTTTGTGTGCAGGTTCTATGAAAAATACTTGTATTCTACGAAAATACTTTTAACTTGGTACCACAAAAAATTGGTGTTAACTTTCTTCAAATAAAAAATATAAAATCTATTATAATTTTAGCTTTATTTATGTATATATAATTTTAACTTTGCAATCCAAATTTAATGCGCTACATAAAATTTTATTAACGTGTTCTTCAAAATATGGTTTTAACATTTTTTTCAAAAACCAAATACTATCCGTGGATATTGTCTTTGAAATTTTTGAAATAGCCATTTTGGAAATACATATGCATACAACTGTTTTGTAGACGTGAGAATTTTTATTATAATACGATAAATCAATAAACCAATGAAAAAGTTACGTATCTTTATAGATAAAACATAAAAAAGTTATATTTAAAAAATCCATTACGGAATTGACAATTTGTAAGTGAAAAACAAAAAACTAAACAAAAGCCGAAGTTAAAAAAAGAGCATTATCGATCCCATTATCGTGTTTAATTAGAAATTATGAACACGCTGTCTTCAATTTTGCAACACACTGTATATATATTATAATACGCAATATAAATAGTATTTTTCTCACCTCTGGAAAGGAGTCTTTAATTGTTATAATTACGAATCCATCCAGTTTTGCTGGGCAAGACAGATGCTGCACTCTGTCGGGCTAAACCAAACTGATGACGTGCGACGTGCCTTCGGCTCCCTCGTTTATCACTGTTGAAGTTCGCTTGGCTGTTTTAAAGGAAACTGCCATTTTCAACCTGTATATTTGTAAACACTTAATGAGTATTTATAAAGATTCACCGTAATAATTACGTGTTTAATCAGTAAATAACATCTTAGTAAGTTATACAGCCTCTATTCGAAGTAATAAGAATGATAAAATTACAAATGGTTTTGTTATTTCTTCTCGTAAAGTGTTTTTACGCTTAAATCTAAAATTACTGCATCGTAGTTCTTTTTAAATCAAAGTTTGTTATTAGAACTGCATAATAGCTGTGTGAAACCTACTATAATCTATAAAATTTCAAAACACAAAACCAAATAGTTCAGTTAATCGATCGTTTTTATAGACACTTAATGTGGAAAAATATTTTTAACAGTAAAACATAGATTAAGAATCCACTATCATTTGTAACGTTGTTTTGTAGACATGTCCCACCTCTTCAGAGTTTAATATGACATCCTACTTTATGTATCGAAGCCGGTCTAGCCAATTGACAACGTTTTTTATTACATAGAAATAAGGTATTTGACTTCTTCATTATTAAGATAATATCCAACATATTAAACTTTTTTTATTTTTCAAACGGAGACATCGCCCAACCAATTATGCCTTCAACGGTTCTGTACCCAGGCTTTTGACGACTGTGAGCGTCTGGGAGCTCTTCTGTGGGCTTATCCATGGATCCTTGCAAACCTTGTGAGGTATTTCGGAGAGGATTGTCTCATTTTCTCCCAAACTGACCAGATAACCCAGTCACGCTGGGATCAATGCTAGGGGTCGATTGTCGTAGTCATTAAAACGTTTAAATACGGATGTCGTTGGTAACACTGACTTTACTTGTGCTCTCGGGATGGTATAACTGTACTAAACCCAAATCCGCAGCTATATGAAGGGACCATCTAAAAAAGTCTTCACACAAAATGGGAAATTTATTTTCTTGAATTCCAATGGACGGTCACCACCGGAATTATCGATTGCAACATATCTTCGGAATGGGCCTTTCACGTAGGTGACAATCTAAAATTACTTTGGCGCTATCGCTTTTAGTTCTCTTGCAATACGAGAAAATCCACTTCCTAGGTTACTGTTCCCTATATGGTAACCTTTGGAATCTCGACTTATCAAACATGATTGTAACTGGCTTATTACGTAGATTGTTTATCTACAATAAATTCCGCGCGGACGCTTATCGTTTCGGGAATCTGTAGGGCAACTCAGGATGCAGACCAAAGTCCTAACTCAGGAGGTTCATCATCGTTGCTCTATAGGTTAATTTAGAATTTCGATTCTTTCTTATATTAAATCGATTTGCCGTACAGTAAATAAAGAGCTATGAAAACAGCAATAATAATAATAACTACAAATATAAATCTCAATTTTAGCCAGGATAGCAGAAATTTACATGGACAGCCTGTTTGTAGACCCCAATTGTTTTCAAATTACCATGGTAAATTTAGGTCAAAATAAAAAAATACAAAAATTAAGGTAATAAGTCAATAATTTTACTTTGGGATGGGTTTAAGATCGTATTAAGTGATATGAACTGTGTTTTAACTTTTAACGAATACAAAAATATTGCTTGTGTATCTCTGTACTATTTTTACTTGTTATATTAATACGGTGTAAATGTGTGCATATTATAGTTTGATAATCATCTCCATTCTTCGATCGCAAAACTATTTAACTTCATAAGGAATTTTCACTATATTTGGCGAGAGAAAACAAAAGTGTTGAGGGGAGAAGGTTAGAGTCAAGGGTCGTGCATGTTGTAGTTGGGTCGTCTGATAAGAGCCTCGGCCTCCACCATTGAAACAGTGTGCACAAAATGAATTAAGCTGTTTTTTACTGCAATTGAAGATGAGCTAAATAAATTACTAAATCCAATGTCTTGGCTAATGGATGCGCAGAATGATACAGCATTAAACATATTTATATTGCTGATGATACAGAGCGAAAACGGTGCAAGACAGAAATTCCAATATTTTTAATATCTGGTCAAATGTTAGGCATATTGAAATGAAAATTTTAAACATGTATATTAACTAAAATGTAGATAAACATTTCTTATTGTTTTCATTCCAGTCTCGCGATATGGGGCTATAGTAAATCTCTGAGCATGACCTGTGAAAGCTATTGGCTTATGTCCTTCAAGAGCCTTACCACGGGTTAGCAAAACATGAGGGTTTTGTTTCGGATTTATATTATTATTATAGCACCTTTAAATACAGATTTTACCCAATCCCTATTTCTTCGTAAAGAATTTCAAAACTAATTTTTATCATATTTCATGAAATTTTTTCACTAATCGTTATGGAAAATATACACAACTAGCCAAAGTACCCGTTCTTCGCACGGGTAAAAAAGGCTGAGAGGTGTAGGCTCTACAGATACATTTAAGTTATTGATAATTAATTCTTTATTGTTTACAAAATGACAAAACACGTGTCTAAGTATATATCTAAACATGACAAAGTAACATATGTCAAATATTGGGAGAGGATAAGCATTAACGTAATAGAGGCAGGCATCGGGAGAAAATTAAAAATCTACCATTCCACTATTTCAAACTAATAATTCACTAATTTCGATCCAGCAGTTTATGTGTTAAAATTAACTTTATTTCTTTTTCTTCCCGAACTGTCAAAATGTAAAGTAAACGGATGTTGACATTAAAAACTGTAAACATTGAATCCCAGGGTATTTACAGCAACCATGTCTTCTGCTTCTCGAACTGTCAAATTTTAGTGTTCACAGCTGTTGACATTCAAGTAATTTTATGTTTTCATTTTCTAAAAATGTAAACATTGAAACTTAGGACGTTCACAGGGCGTAGCCCGAGAGGATTTTAAGGAAATGAGTATGCCTATGTGTTGCATGAGTTTAAGATCTGTCTTTGTGTAAAATTTCAAACTGTTTGGTTCAGTATTTTTTGCGTTCACTTGCCACAACAAACCCACAAACACACAAACCCACAAACAAACATACAGAAACCACCTCTTCTTTATAATATTATAGATAAAATGGTAAGCTAAATAATTATTGAAAGTTAATCCATATTACTACATATTTTTATTAATAATTTAATATTTCTAATATTTATTTTAATTTTACTTTTTTATGTTACAATGTTTTGCCTTATTGAAAGTATTTGTTTTATACACAATATTACATTTGTAAAATGAGGTATACCTTTTGGATGAGAAAATAAGTAAATATACTTTCTTTAAAAGCTTAAATAAGAACCTTTTTATCTTAGTTGTGTAATAATTGTAGACCACGAGAGTTAGGGCTCGGCCCTGGTCACTTGGGATTCTGGAGAGAGTTACCTGAGATTTATTCTCTCCACGATTCCTGTTGACAGGCTTAAAGGTCCTTTAGTCTTACTTAAATGAGATTATTAATTTGCAAATCCATTTGGATAATATTGTTGCTAGTTTATTTATAGTCAATTTACGGAAACAAAAGAAAGCTCTTCTAAATGATTTTACAATCCTTTTTTTTATTCTGAAAACAAATATTATTTAGGATTTTGAATTTTTTCAGTTTTGAACATAGAAAAATATGACGTTTTTGGAGGAATGTTTCTTAGAGGGAAACAAAATAATAGATCAATGTATTTCTTTATTATTGACCGTTTATTATTTATAACTTAGTATGTAGCTTATGATTATAGCATCCAACAAAACCAACTCAAAAACTTATCTCCTCAAAGATGGCGTTAAGATCATCGTGAAAATCTTTTAACTTGTAGGAACATAGTAGGAAAAGAAAATTAAAAAGGTAATGTATGTGTAAATATAAGTGTAATGCAGTAGAGTAAAAGAAATGTCATATATATAACAACTATTTAAAAGTAAGTAATTATATAATTATTACGTTATTCATAGACTCCAACTGGATTAAATTCATGCCAGCTGACTGGATAATGAACTTAAAAATAAACATCATTGTTTAGGCTATGTTTTCTGCATTATTTACTATAAATATAGATGAAGCTATACTAGGATTAAAATCAATAGGAAATTCAAGGTCAAATTTAAATTAAGTCATATAATTCGTATTAATACATGTCGTTAAATTCTTAGTGTTGTCTATTATTATATTACCATGTATTGTAAACATTCTTAAAAGAGTACTTAACTTATGTTAAAGTGATTGAACCAAGAATAATTCAGTTTGTATATTTAAAAAATGTGTTTATTAATAATTATAAGTGTTTGTATGATTAAGAGAAACAACTTAATACTATATTGAAAAAGAGAATACGACAAAACTCAATGAAATAAATAATAATTCTAACAACATTTAGATTTTTTTGTCTTGATTTCAATTCCAAATTATTTTATGGGCAATTATCTTCTAAATAAAAAATGAAATTATAATGTTTGGGGCATAAATTACTGAAATAATAAACACTTATAGTAAAGTTATAAGAGTAAATTGATATGAATCTAAAATGAGGATGGTATTGCACATCTCATGTCATGTTTATTTACATCTGAAACTGTGTTCCTCGATCAGCATGTAGAGGTTAGGTTTACAAAATAAACAAAAACAGACAGCAGACACAACCATGTGTTAAAAAGATAAACTGCATTTATAAGTGACCTTGCAGCTTCATTGGTTTGTAATACTAGTATGTTGGAAACACATTTTAGCTGTTTGGATAACGCAATAGTCTACAGTGTGTACTTCTATGTTTACTTTTTGGAGAGGAAAGAATGTATCAGCTCTTTGACACTGCTTATTTTAAATCAAACTAATTTAATGTCCTCACTTAATCCGCAGTATTGAATACTACGTTAATCCGCAAAGACCATCCTCATGATTAGATCAATTCGTAATTCAGAGGCCGTGGTTCGGACTCCACGTTAAACTGTAGGTCCATTAATTGTCATCGGCTGTTTGGCTATTAATTAACAGTCCTGTCTAAGGAACATTTCAGCCTTAGTCAGTAACAAGACTACAAGATCGCGCCACAATCATCTTACACTCAATCCTCATTCATACTTGGCTTAAAATACCTACCTTGTAGTATGGTCGCCATTTCAAATAATCTAATCTAATCTAATCTAAACTAAACTAATTTAATGTCCCCCCACTTATCGTGTTTGTGACAAAGTTTACATCTCATAGCAGAGCAGCGATGGTGAAGGAGAATGATTCAATTTCACGCAACCAAGCCGTCATATATCCAGACGAACGGATCCCGTCACCCGGATATTTGAATCCTCTCATCTTTTTTTCATGAGACACAAAACTCCCAATACATGTTATTCGATTCATAACCTATTAATAACATATTTCGTATAAAATAAACATTTATATACCTAGAAACGACTATTTCCCAACGCTATAAAATGGGTATTTTTCTCGTGACTTTGTATTGCGGTTTGTTTTTGTTTTGAAAACGAAAACTATTTCAAAGTTATGTACAAGTAACTTACTCGTATATAACTTGATATTTTCACACCAGTAATTAGCTACACTTTAAATCTTGGTTTAAATAGAATAAGGGAGAGACTTATTCGAAATAAATATATTGAAGGTGACGTATAGCAGGTAAACATGTCACAGATTGCACTTCTGAGCAATGTAAAAATTTCACCAGTTTGAACCTGAGGAAATTTTTAATAGATTGTTTGGTGGTTTAGGACCCCAGTTCCTTTGTTCATCAACAAAGATTATGAAGTCATCGTAAAGATATTTATGATCTTTGATCGTTTAATTGGTAATCCAGGAAAATGGATCAGCTGATCTGTGACACAAAGTTAGATATATCAAATCCGTTATCACAATCACCTTAAGCCACCTGCCAGAAAGGGTTTAAGTGTCTTACCTATAAAAACGAATACAGTAGTAAAAACTAGTGAAAATATTGTTCCTGATAAAACCAAAATCTCATATGTGTTTTATTATTTTATTTTGAATTAATGCAATTTTAATACATAAGCATAGACCACTATGTTTAAAAACTCGTCGGTGGGTTCAGAGATTCATTTTTTCACTATATAAGATCTCTAATATAAAGTAATAGCGGTTAAGAGTAGGCACCTAAATTTTACTTTATTTTGTGGCTGCTCAAAAAATATATAACAAACATAATATCAAATACTAAACGACAATAAAAAGTAACTCACTATAGTAACAACAACTAAAAAATAACCATAATAATTGTTTTATAAGCCTTCAAATAGGGTTATAAAAATAAAAAAAATTAACAGACAACAAAAAATATAATAATTATATTTACTCATCACTGAAGTGTGTTTTGATTAACACTATTTTAACTTTCGGTTGAGTTGTTTATTTCTGTAATATCTTGGATGAGTTCGTTGGACAACGACTTCGGACTATAGAGGGGGGGAGTTTGTAACCCAAAAATGGGGTGTTTAAATTTATTTATGTATTACATTTGCAAATGTCTAACATTTCTTTTTGCTTTTGGGTTCTGCTAAACACACAATTTAGTACTGTATTTTGAACCATAACTGTAGGTTGATTGGTTATTAAGATATTTAACTTTCCAAGTGCTATGACTATTTAAATTGTGTTATTTTTATGCAACTCTTACATAAAATACCAAAAATACACAAAAAACACAAAACATGTAAAACCAGTAACCATAAAGAAATATGTATGCAATCCCAATTAGCACATGTCAACTTACCCAGCCGGTCATTTTATAAGGTTATATATAACACATTTGCAAGCCAAATTGTATTTATGGTATTCAAATGTGTTGATGGCTTCAAATTTCTGTCAGCACAGAAAAAGGACCACCGTCGAGAAAGCATATTTTATAAAGCATACTCTGGCGGCAAAATAACGAACTCCGTCAGAATATATACATAGTTGCATGTATTAGCAATAAAATACAATATTTTAGATCGATAATAAATAGTGACATCTACAGTAGATGTTTAGCATGGAAAAATAGTAAACTCAATACATTGTAATATGTTAATCTTATGGAGAATAGCTAAAATATTCTTGCAAAATTTAGTACTCTAGGCTATTTAGCTAGTTTTTATGAATACATCCATAAAACCCGAAAATTTAATGATTCTTTAATGAGGCAGCAAAATCCTCATATTCCATCAATTCAATACTTTATTTTGATTTATATAATATGAGTGGATGATACTTAATTATGAATTCGGCCAAAGCACGCCGTCTGCTGCCCCCAGCGCAGTCTGGTGGCCGACAAGATAAGGACACCACGTAGCGGACGCTGGCTCATGATTTGTGAGTTTTAATTAAACTGTATTTCAGATGAGACTGTGCAGGTGCGCAAACCCCCGAGTTTAATTTAAGATATGCCGGTTTTCTGCGTTTTTAATTTTCTATAAAGTTACACCCCGAAAACGTAGAAATCTCTCCCCTTGAATTTGTGATAAAAGGCCAAATCAAAGTTACTATTTTTAAAATTAATAAATACGTGTAGTTATTTAGTTTAGCTACAGGAGCTTTTTGAAATTATTAATATAAAAATCAAATAATAAGAAAACGTTGGAGTTTTAAATTATTGTTTCCTCTTAAAATGTTTAAATGGATTCTAATGAATACATTAAATTAAGAAAGACATATTTTACTGTAACGTAATAGTGTTCAAAAACTTGCAGCAGCTATAACAGTTACATTGATAACAAAAATTTACTAATTGGAACATAACTTAGTATATGGCTTAAGCTAGCCTGGTACAACTTAGTTATTTTTCATTTAATTTCCGTAATTCAAATACATAAATGTTATAGTTTCCATTGAAAACTACCAATTCTCAAATACAGACTTCAGAATTACTTCATGAAGAAGATTCATCTTAGAGAGCCCAAAAGGCATTTAACTAGTTTAGCCCTAACAGTATATCTTTGGTGAGGAAAGAAGAAATTATTATTGAGTTTGCAGAAACATTGTAATTGTTAAATCAAGTTTGAGTAAAAAAAATAATTGAATGATTAAGTCGTTTAGTACTTTATTTTATGTTCTTATTTATATTAGAAAACCTTAATATTTCAATTATTCGAATGTTGACAAATAACTTAATTGTTTTCATTTGTGAAATATATTTTTAAATCAATTATTGGTTTTTAAGTCAAAACATGAGAATGATACGAACACACATGTAAAGTAGTTAGTAGGCTATAATATATATATTCGTATAAAGAACTCACAAATTTGTACTAAAATAACAAAAACTATTGTAATTTTAAAATAATTATGATCTTTTTACATAAAACTTTGTTCGAAAATAACACCTTAGACTGTTGAACAATTGCATCAATTCCACACAGGTTACTCGAGTTATTCTTTTAACTACAAAGAAAATTATATCGCCAAAAAGAGCAGAGACCATAGTAATACACCGTTGAGAGGATTTGCCACTGTAAGCTACTTATTCAATTAAATGATCAAATAAGTACTGGTATCTCCTAAAGTGGGATTCAAAAAGGTTTTATCTTTTATGCCCTTTATTCTTTACACTGTGTATTTTAACATGGCTACTAAATTCTTCAAAATCTTCATACGCTCTGCATTGCAAAAACTATTGATTATTTTATCTCAGTTTAAACACTAGAGTCTTTTACGTTTTACTGTATAAGTATTTGTGCTTTTCGAAAATGATCTGGTTAATTAGCTGAATGTAAAAAGTATATTTTTTATTTAAAAAATAAATTTTAAAATAAAATTAAAATAAATTTTAATAAATAAAATTCCAGTAAAATAAATTTTAATTAATAAAATTCCAGTAAAATGAATTTTATAATACTTTATACTTTTAAATGAAATGGCGACCTACTCAGGTAGGTATTTTAAGCCAAGTATGAATGAGGAAAGAATGTAGGATGATTGTGGCACGATCTTGAAGTCTTGTTACTGACTAAGGCTGACATGTTCCATAGACAGGACTGTTAATTTATAGCCCAACAGCAAATGTACCCACAGTAGATTAGATATTCTAATCTATCTAAGAAGATTAGAAGAAAGAATTCCAGGGAAGAATTATATTACTGCTACATTTGAGGGGAAACCTAGAAACAATTTTATTGGAAATCTTATTTATTTAGCGAATAAGAGGAGGTGGATAATGAAAGTGGATAATGGATAATAAAGAATAATGAAATAGAGGCCTATTGCACAAAGAACAGAGAATCACCGGAAATTTGTAAGGTTGGCAACAACACAAATAGCTTCCAGAAATATCATTGAATCATTTGAGTGGTGTAGCAAATGCACAATTAATTAATTAGAATAAATATATCTCACCTCTTGGCAACAATACATTCACTATGAGGTTAATTAGAACATATTGTATTTATATGTATTTTATTATTATAGGATTTAAATTTATTTTATTTAATCTTCTAGTAGGCTTACTCAACCAAAAAACAAACCAACACACAATACAGTATTGTTTTAGGAACTCATCACAAAATACAAAACAAGATGTAATGTTTTGAAATGACATCCAAGTAATTAATAGGGTTCGTTTTATGGTGACTTTAGGAAACGCGAAGAGTAAGAAGCTGTTTGAAAGTTTAATGTCTACAGAGAAGACGGAGTTTCGTCTAGACATGAAAAATTCAACATTGCCGCTGATCCTTTATGCATCTTGTCTGTCGGAATCATGCTCCGCCCGATCTTATCATTTTATTGGGAGCTAATTTTGTTTCAAATTACTTATTTACCCAAAATAGTGATCAGAAGCTTTTATTTTCTCTTACCTAATAAGCTTTCTACTTTTTTTCTTGATTCATAGACCAATTAGTTTTTTTTAACTTTTAGCAACATTTTTATAGTATTTTATGAGCCTATAAATCTGAACTGATATTGTTTGTACGCCCAAATCTGATTAACAGTTTTGGTTCAGACATTTAGTTTCATACTGAAAGCAAAAACTGGGGTTTCAGTACATGTTTACGAAATAAAACATCTAATGGATCAATAAATAATATCTCCACTTGTTAAAACGAATTAAAAAATTTTCAGCTGTTACATCAGTGCCACCAATTCTATCCGCAAACATTAAAATGTCTAATCAAATAATGTTTGCCGCATAAGAATAAGAAATATCCTAACCAAATAGAACTACATGTTTTATTTTTATTTAGGTCTTGCGGGGGTATTGGTAATCCATGAGTCCAAAATTTTAAACAGAAGTGACGTCATAAGGGTAGTGATGTCATATTTCTAAGTACGGCTATTTAGGGGAACAGAAAACATCAAATTCAGACATATCCATTTAGGCTATTTTCCTAAGGAAAATGCAAACATTGATGAAAAACATTACCATTTAACCGAGATAACGTGAACCTAACAAGCACGGTTAGCCAAAAACTTGGTTAACTCTTTAATAAAAATAAAAAACAACATATAAAAACTGTACGAGTGATTTTTATGTTTTTTAATGCAAACTACGATTGTAGCCGATTTGCACTTGAAATTAGGCACCATAATAGTTATTAAGTGGGCAGTCCGAGGAGACTGCTGATCATCTGCTGTATGACTGCATCGGGCTTGCCGGGGTGAGAGCTGCCACTCTCGGCGTCATGGAGAGGGGTTGTCACCTTCCCCGGGAGGAGCTGGTGGGGAGACTACGGCAGTTCATCAGGTTTTTATACTTGGAAGGTCCGTGAGACATTCAATGAACAGGGTTGCGCAAAAAACCACATGACTGACGTGCTACAGGAACTTTGTTCCGCCCCTTTGTGTAATGTAATGTAATGTAAATTTATAGGAATTAGTTACAAAAACTTAAAATGTAAATCTATTTCTGAATCATGGCAATTATTTAATATTTTATACATGTAGGCTCGGTGAAATCACTAAACATTCTAATAAAATATTTACAAACTTGACTGAATTAAATCTAAACCTTATTGACGATCCGGTAGATTGAGGAGATTTACGTATCTGAATGAAATGATTAATCGAAGCTTTGCCACTGACAATGACAACTGGATTCATTTGTCAGAATCATTTGATAGCGCAGTTAACAAAAGCAAATGGGCAGTTAGCAGTTAGCAGATGGGTTACTATAGAAAAATCACATTTTCATCCACCTACCATGTAAACTCTCTGTACCGTAATTTACTCTCTGAAATAGAGCAGTAAAGTATCTATTTTAGTCCCAAGGGAGAAAAGTGTGTAGTTTTTAGTCCCGAGAGACTAAAAGTAATCGCATAAGAATAACATTAGAGAAATCTGGCACATTCTGTAATGATCTATCAGAAATAGCAGATGACTGTACCACTGTGAAGAACTTTCACTCCTAATTATGAAAACTTATATTTTAAACTTTGATCAACCAGACTATATACTGCTGTTATAATACTACCTTATCCTTGCTATAAATTCTTTCTCCTTCTTCTTCAGGAATCAGTAAATAACAATATTTCCAGTTTTATTCAAATCTCATTCCTTAAATGGGTATTTTTGTCGTAATCTACTATTTCATTTTTCTGACAAAATTATATTTAAAAATAGGTGTTATGGTGTTATTAAACAGAAAAAATACTTACTGTTCTATTTCCATTATTAAGGAAACCAGTTTGTAAAACTACATATAGTAGATTGAACTAAAGTACCTATAAGTAATGATTTCATTCCTTTGAACTCATTATTGGCGATGGTGTATTTATGTCATTTAGATTTTTATCGCGGACATTTTCCATCACGATTTTATGTAAAACAAAGTTTCACGACGTTTTGGGATCTGGAATCTGATCCCATCCTTAGGGACACATAATCCGGACTAAGCCGGTATAAAGCTGAAAACATAAATGCTGAGACTCAAAGACAACGCTTTCGTGACGAGTGGACGTGTTACGTTTCTCATGTGTGTAATGGTTAGTGAATGGTTTGTATGTAAGTTTTTTGACTGCTTCAAACATTTATGTTATCAGCTTTATACCGGCTTAGTCTGGATTATGTGTTAATTGTGAGATGTTTTATACATTAGTTCGCCTTAGGATCAGATTACAGATCCCGAAACGTAGTGAAACTTTGTTTTACATAAAACCGTTATGGAAAATATCCTCCATCAGATAAAAGTCTAAATAACATAATGATTTCATATTTTTCATATCTGATCTCCATGGCCTAACAGTATCAATTACGATATCCAACTCTCAATGTTATGCGACTAAATTAAAAATATTCTCCGTTGTTCATATTAACCAAAGGTGTGTTTTAACAAAGGATCCTTTGGCAGCATTTCTCCAGCGTGATTCACAGAACGGGCTACGTGCTCTTTTGCTCAGGAAGGTTTTTACTTCTACACAATGAATACTCGAGCCTTGAGTTACATCATATTCAAGCCAGAAACTGATAATAGTCTATGTGAACTTAATGTTCAGTTTAATTTTACCAAAATTTAAAGTCCTATTGCAAGTATTATTTAGATTTTTAACGTGGACATTTTCCATCACGATTTTATGTAAAACAATGTTTTACGACGTTTTGGAATCTGGAATCTGATCCCGTCCTCAGGTGAACTAATATCTAAAACATAACACAATTAACACATTTCGGATTCCAGATCCCGAAACGTCGTGAAACATAGTTTTACATAAAATCGTGATGGAAAATGTCCACAATAAAAATCTAAATAACATAAATCCACCATCACCAATAATGAATGTCAAACAAAGAACTATTGCAAATGTTTATACTAAAAACGTACAGTATTTCAGTAAAATACGTGATGTGTAAAATAGAAATAATGAATTAAACACTGATTAGTTCTCATTTGAAAGTTATTTATTTTATTTACGGATTGCACAGGTGTCCTGAGGTTCACCCAAATTGGTAAATAGCCAAATCTGTAAGAATTTATTTCATTTACCTTCTTAACGTGATCACACAACTTTAAAATATACTCGATGTCTTTAAAAACTCTATAATCATTTTAGATCAGCAACTTTCAGTAAGTATTGCATATGTGTTTTTTTTTGCAGGCAAACCACGTTAAACCAAAATGTACGCTTGACATCGAAATTCAGCAGGTACAACTGGTCTTAAATAAATCTGAAGACATTCGTTCTGTGTTGACATCAGCTTTCATTGCGGGACACCCTGTGATTTACAGCCTGAAGGAGGAGAGGCGACATTCGTCATGTGTGAAATACGTCTCGAACAGAGAAAATTGGAACAGTCACATGGTAGGCTGGTGTTACAAACGCCGCAAACCGTGACGATACCGTATGCTCCTCTTTTGTGCAATACTTTACATTATCTCATTCCAAATGTCTATCCTAATAAAATCTTAGTAAAATCACCTTCAAACATTTTCAAAGTAAATAAAAACTGTATTCCAAGTTTTAAAATTTGAATTTTTTACTATTTCATATTTTATATAATAGTTACTTAAAGTTCATTAAGGTTCTATCATATTTTTATAATTAATTATCTTTTAATTAAGTAGTAAATTGTAAGGCAACAATCCCCACTACCGGGTTTGTTGGTAGGAATGTTTTTAATCGGCTGAATATAATATCGTAACTAATTTTTACATTTGTTTTTACATGTTTTTTGTTAATATTTGTGATGTTAATTTTTCTCACGCCAGTTATTATGCATCTAAAATTGTTTTATGACAATACTATAAAAGGATAATCCTATTGTATTATAAATAAAGTAATGATTTCCAACCACTCGTCCTTTAAATAATCATTAATTTATCGATCAATTAATTAATTAATCAATAGATTAAGAACGACCCAAATTTTTGTGTGCATTATCTTGAATAAGAAAATAACAGGAAGCTAATATCCATTATATTATCAGTTAAATATATTGCCCATTCAAAATTTTTTCCTATTCAAAGTTAATTTTTGTTAATATGTGGGATTAATGGAAATGAAAACCTTTAACACTAGAAGAGTGGACAATCTGTTCGTTGGGACTCCAAAAATAGGAAAGAGAGTTTTCAAACACTCTTTTCTATTTTTGGGCCCTTATGTTTAAAATTAACTTCCAATCGATATTGAAAAATTATATCATATAAAATGTTTTCTAAAAATATTAAAAATTAGTACAGATAAGTATTACTTACTGTTAAGTTACTGAGGAACGTGGTGAAATGAATAACGTTCTTGTTCGGGTTTCTATTTATGTTAAAATAAAGAGATGTTTAATTAGATTTAAGTTAAAGTTGCGTTTTTTGTTGAAGTTTAAGTTAATTTAGTTTTACAACATTCAACTAAAAAGCTCTGCTCTTTGTTAACCGGTGTAAAGCTACAGGCGATGGCTCATGTGCTTTCTAGTCATCAAAAATCGGCATTTTCAGTTTTTAAGGTTGTGATTTTGTTATACGTGAATTAGTTGAGGTTCATGTATAGAATTTTTTTAAATAACATTATTAAATAACAAAAAAGTTTCCACCCCGGTACGTAGACCGTGTGGCCTAACGGATAAGGCGTCGGACTTCGGATCCGAAGATTGCAGGTTCGAATCCTGTCACGGTCGTGTAGTTTTTATATCTTTTAGAGATCAGAAATATAAAAGCCAGCATAAATATTAATTTAGATGGGCTTTTAACAGCTGAATGATTACATTGTCTGCTTTTAAATTAAAAGTTTGCCAGATTAAATCCTATAAGGGTAAAATATGAACTCAGTTACCATTTTTCCATTGGGGTATTAATTAATTATGCTTTCTAACAACGGATAGTAACAAACTGGGGTATTGGCTGTTGTTAATCAAATATAAAAACCCCGAAAGGGGTAAAAACAGGAATGTTAACAAATAAATTTTCAGCCATTTCAATGGCCTAGAAAACGTATTCTACCAAGACAATACAAGTCGCTTGAGAAAGAAATTATTCCCTCTTGAAGCTCTTAAATTGGTCAAGATCTTGTTTTCTTTATTTTTGAAGTTTTTTAAGGATTTCAAGATAATAATGGCGTATAATTTTCATTTTCTATCTGCAAGTTTCCAGGAGGTTGCACAGTCTTGTGTTTTGGTCATGCATTGAAGCTCAGAGTCACAACATGTGTTTGAGTGACACGTCATGATAAAGTTTCTGTAACATAAATAGAAACTCGGATACGTGGATTATATCATAACTAACCAGTTATATCATGACAGCTAGTAATTTTGTACCAAATGAAGAAATAAAAATATGGTTAAAGTATATTACAAATAAACAGTAAGTTGCATGAATGGATACAAGAAACTAAACAAGCAGACTGGGTCCCATAATTAGCCAGAGTTTATCGCAGACGTTGGCTTCTGCCCAAATAGACAATTGGATCTGGCTGTTTAATGGCGGACTGCTGCACTTGAGGCGACGTTTTACGACATTTTCCTTACTTATTTACTGATCCTTCAGAACTACTTGCTTCCGGAAGACATGAAATACCTATTTAACAAATAAAGATATACACACGGCTTTAATATAAACTCTATGGTTTTAAGACAGTCAAACTATTGTTACACGTAAAATAAAATGTTTGTTAAAGATCAAGACAGTACGAAATTTTACAATTTTAATGACACTAATAAAGTTTTAGTTTCTGTACTTTTTTGTCAATTTAATTCAGGTAACACATCTTGTCTCAGGAACAGAAAGACACTTGTTCTAATAAGTATTTATCAGTATAATAAAAATTGTTCTAGATTAAAAAAACTCCTTAAGGCAAAATAATACTTAGTATTTTATGAATAATGTTAAAGATCACTGGTATAGTATTTATTTTAAATCTTTGCTTTGGCAGAACCAGCCAAATAGCAAAACAGAATCAGCTTAAGTAATCTCTTTTTAACAAATAATAAACGGCTTAGTATAAGCCTTGTGGTTTCAAATACAATTAAACTACTTGTTTAATTATAGTAAAAGGTTAGCTAAGCATCAATACAAACTCTCAAGGTTTTCATCAAACTGATAGTTTTATTTTATATAGCTATTAAGTCAATATAAGCATCAAATATAAGTGCGTTTACACTATATAGCCTATATATTTTTGTTGATATTTTATTCTATATCTTTACATTAAAGTCTAAACTTGTGGCTATACAGTGTGACCGATTATTTGGCATGTCAATTTGTATCTTTTATACATGGAAATAAATTATTTATGTATTTAAATCATTCGTCAAGTTTCGACTTTGACAAAAATACTTATGTAAATATTCATTCTTTGAATATACACAATTAATTGATAGTTATTTCAATTCATGATACAAACTAACTAAATTCAATCGTTCTATGAAATAATTATTATGGAAAATAAACCTAAAAAATGAAATAAAAATAAAATAAATGCTCAGGGTTTTCCATAAGGATTCAAATCCTTTGATCCAGGAGATCTTTCTAGGAGGTCTATCCAGGAGATATTTTTAGGAGATCTATCCAGGAGATCCTTCCAGAGATCTTTCGAAAAGTTAAGACTATTTGTTATCAGAACCGACAAAAATACCTAATCGTTCAAATTTACGTTTTTATTGTGAAGTAATAAATGATCAGTTGTTTATCCATTCATCCACGATGTTATCTAGAAGGCTTTTAATATGTTAACCCAAATAATAATATATTTAATTTCTTATTTTATTTTTAAACAAAAGTGCCAAAAATTATAAAAAAATGTTAGCATTATTTATGGTTTAGCGAAGTAAAAACACACACGTTCAGTTTATTTAGTATTCACAGTACAATTATAAACCTTAGAGATGCATAGTATCCAAGGTTCTAATTTTCATAATACAAAGAGAAATGCAATATTAGTTTACAATCTAATTTGTAATTGTTAGTGAATTAAGTGAAGGACCGTGGAGTCGACAACAGCAAAGTAACAAGGTAATTGAGTAACAGTGGCTGCTGGTAGAAAACTCGGTTAGCTCTGTTCTGTCTCGCCTTAACTTGAGTTGCTTTATGAGTCATGTCCTCCCGGTCAAACAAGACTTGTAAATTAACTTGCAAACTTGGTCCAAGTACACTCTATTTATATGCAATACCAAGTTTATTATATGTTTTATAATTACTTCCCTGTGGGAAATAGGTTAGACATGGATATGTCTAAAGGGAATGTTTTCAGTTCTCCTAAACAGCTGACCTCATAATCAAATGACGTAACTCACCATATGACGTCACTGTTTCAAAACTTGGTCGCGCAAATTGTCAACACCCCTTCAGAGCTTAGACATATCCATGTTAAAAATTTTGACCTTAATTATTGAATCAAGATACGTTGTATACAGTTTAAAAATGGGTTTTAAAAACCACATATGTTTCACCACTGTAACAGCATCTTCAGATTCTTAGTACAATTACAATCCTAATCATTCTTAATATACAGACTTAATATGAGACGTTTTGACATGGATATGTGTAAACTCGTGGGGTAAGTAATTTGTGAGACGCAAAAAGTGTAACCAAAGTGACGTTATATGGCTATTAGAACAGCTGTTTGGTGGACGTTATCTAAGCTGTTTTCCATAGGGAATTAAATACAATTTTTACAATGCATATTTGAACTCGTATCTATACATTGTGCATTGTGCTGATTCACTGAATCAGTACGTATCAATACTGTAATTTCAGATGTTAAATATTTACAGTGTAAGTCTTTAGTTTCAGATATGATTAATAACGTTTACATAAATGTATGACAATTTTATTTTTAATACTAGCTACAATTATAGATAAAATAATGTTAAATTATAAAAATTAAACGGAGAACCAAATCAATGAATAATAATTGTAAAGGTTTTATGACTCTTTTTAGGAATTCAATCAAACCCTGTATTTTAGACTGTAATTGTTGCCTTTACGAGTGCTAATGATGGATATTATAATATTGAAATAATAATTTAGTCTTTTCATCACAAGAAGAATATTTAAAAGAAGCGGGTTATTATTTTATGCCATGAAGAAAGTTCTACAGAATATTTTGGAAAGTTGTAACTAGAATGGACCAATGAGAGGAACGATAAATAAACTAAGACAAGGAGTTTCTCTTTAAGTCTATGTTATTATAGTTTATATGGTTTTCATTTAATTTTAACTTATAACTTGGTTTTTCCTTTTTTAAACTTTATATTTTAACTAAGTTTAAAAAAATTGAAAAAATTAAAAGACCAATCCCAAATACAAACTAAAAAAGGAAGTTACAAGTCACCACTAATTGTAGTTTGGAACGTTAATAAAAGCAAACAAGGTGTTGAGCTTGTGGAGACAATTTGTCAAACATGTAAGCCCTGTCAATTATCTACAAAAACTAATTGGGCCATTTATAACTTTAGACTGTAGAGATACATCAGGTAATGACGTGTGTAGGCATCTCTGCTACCAGAAAATGTTTAAAGTTTAAGTAAAACATCTGCGAATGAAAATAACTGTAAATACAGTTGCTATCATACACACATACATGCTAACACACATTGGACAGGTTTTCGAAATCCTATGTATTTGTTAAAATACAATCTATTCGTTTTTGTTCGAACGAACGTTTTAATTCATGAACCTATGTGGTCTGTTACTAGGCATTAAATACGGTGTCCCACAAGGCTCTAGTCTGAGCCCCATCCTTTATAGCTTATTCACCAGTGAATTTACCAAGACAGTATCAACGACTGCAATGTTTGCAGATGAGCACTGTTATTTAGTCATAAAACTATCAGCTTTTCAAAGAACGTTACCATAACATGATATGTATGCCAACACTTTACCTTAGTCAAATCATGGACTTAATTTTTTCGTATGTGGCCTCTGACTCCACGATACGCCCTGAGGTCTTCGAGACGCTGACAGGCCCTAAGGCCATAGTCTACGCTGGAGTAGAGGACCACCCCCCACATCCCAAACACCGAATGGAACAATTATGAGTCATTATTCATTTCGATATTTCTAAGTTAAAATCCGTGCTTGTACGCGGTCTCCCATTTGTCTCATCTGACGCAGTCCCCAGCGTGACATTTCTCTAATTACATTTTCCCGTCGAAAGTGTAAAGTCCACTTATTTGCTAATCTCTCCAACTAAGATTATTTTCCCTCCCTAAACTCTATTCACACATTAGTAAAATTGAAAGAAGAATGTTTTTTAATCAACCATTGTTATTATTATGGATGCATGGTAACTCAAAATACTTTTGGGTTCAGAGAACAGGCGTATTACTTACTGCAACAGAATAGTGGATCAACTGAAGAAATCGTCAGTTTCATTAAAATAGTAAAATTTCGATCTTAAACAAACATTTTATTTTAATTGAACCAATAGTTTGAATGTCTAAAACCATAGAGTTTATATTAAAGCCGTTTGTATATCTTTATTTGTTTAATAGGTATTCCATGTCTTCCGGAAGCAAGTAGTTCTGAAGGATCAGTAAATAAGTAAGGAAAATGTCGTAAAACGTCGCCTCAAGTGCAGCAGTCCGCCATTAAACAGCCAGATCCAATTGTCTATTTGGGCAGAAGCCAACGTCTGCGATAAACTCTGGCTAATTATGGGACCCAGTCTGCTTGTTTAGTTTCTTGTATCCATTCATGCAACTTACTGTTTACTCGAAATATATTTTCGATACAATTTTCACACAATATTTCGAACAAATAGCTCAACGACTAATTGGCAAATGAGTCCAGATTTGACCCTAAAAATATTTGATCCGGTGACCTTCTGGGTCACATAGCCACCAAGTGAGTTAAATTTAAAGTCTAAAAGGCTGTTGAAAGTTTAGCTTAATATACATTTATGAAGGTTTTCATATTTTAAACAGACAGACGGATATTATTTCAAAACAACAATGTTTATACATATAAAAATCAGCTGTTGTACATCTTTCCTATATAAGCCGTATTACAGTGAGGTTTGGTTTGGTTTAGGTTGGACTAAAAAATTGTGAACCAATCGACTCAGATTTATTTGTTTTGTGGGAATGTTATTAGTATGTCTTATCGTTTCAGTATTGTTATTCATTATGCCGCGACCCAGAATATCTACACAACGAAGCCTTAATGCTATTTGGCTTCAGATCATGGCCAATCTTAAAGTTAACATGTATTTACTGTTAGGCGTTACGAAGTTCGCCGGGTCAGATAGTAAATAATAAAAAACTAATAAAGGTATAATAATTACCGTATCCGCACTGTAAAAATATTTTTACTAAAGAAGGTTTTTAATGAGATGCTCCGATCTCTTCGGAAGTTTATTAATTAGACAAAACGCGGTCGTATTCAAAGACGGGACGAAACAAACAGGTTCCAAAAGGATTATCATTGGTCTCGAACGAGATAAAACGGCAAGTTACGCCAGACTTGTTACTGACTGTGTCACAACATCTAAATAAATGACATCCAAGTTTCTGTCTGTTTGACGAAACTTTAAATAACGGAACTAGAGTTATAGATTTCCAAGAACTAACAAATTACTTGAATACACCCAGTAAATTTTGTGTGTGTACACTAAATAATTACAATGTGTGTGTAAAAATTGTTATTCCATAATCGATTAAATTGGATGCACTATTGGTCCATAGATTTTTCATCAACTTGAAATTTAATTTAGTATAGATGAGTTTTAAATGTGATTAATGTAAATAAGCTACACGATACGTTAGAAAGTATCCTTACTTGGGGTTAGTTACATGTCATAAGTATGAAATTTAATAGCTCAGACTGCCACCCTCCTTCGGAAGGCAGGTCGTTAAGCCGTTGGTCCCGGCTATATAAGGACCGTAGTTGTCGTTAAGCCACGTAAGAGACACTAGTCCGACCTGAAAACATTAATACTATACCTTGGCTAGAACATTGAACGAAACATATTTACTTAGTAATATGCTCTTAGCACGTTTAAAATTTAAACTGATGGCTTTAAACATAACTAGCCAACGTACCCGTTCTTCGCACGGGCTAAAAAGGCTGAAAGGTGTAGGCTCTACTGATACATTTAAGGTATTGTTAATTAATTCTTCATTGTTTACAAAATGACAAAACACGAGTGTCTACAACATTTCAAAGTAACATATGTCAAATATTGGGAGAGGATAAGGATTAATGTAATAGAGACAGTCGTCGGAAAAAAACTTAAAATCTACCATTCCGCTATTTCAAATAATTCACTAATTTCGATCCAGCAGTTTATCTGAAAAATCAAAGTACAGGGGACTGGTTCTTTTTCGGAAAATATAGTGCAAACGGATGTTGTCATTAGAAAATGTAAACATTGAAACCGAGGACGAACAATGAAAAAAAACATTTGTATTAATAATGTCAAATTTTAGTATTCACAGCTGTTGACATTCAAGTAATTTTATGTTTTCATTCTCTAAAAATGTAAACATTGAAACTTAGGACGAATATTTTTTACTACTTTGATTAATTTTTATAGTTTACAAGAAATGAGTATCCCTATGTGTTGCATGAGTTTAAGATCTACCTTTGTGTAAAATTTCAAACCGGTCGGTTCAGTATTTTTCGCATTTACTTGCCACAACAAACATATTTTTGTCATCACAAAACTTAAGGGAACAGATTAGTAATTAACAGCTCATTGAATTCATTTTATTTAAAATATAATTTATAATATTATAGATTACACAACTGGTGGCCAAGTCCTGCTCTGGGTTTTTATTCAGGTTACAAAGTCATTTTCCCTATAATAATTTTTATTTGTTAGAGTAACCAAAATAATCCATACAACCTTAACCCAAAGTATCTAGTGAAGTTTATACTGATATGATAGGTGTTTAATTTGTTTTGCGGCTAATTATATAAGAACGCCCCCAAGGAATACATTATTATTTCATATTGTATGTGTATTTAGTAATAAGACAAGTTCTGCTGTAGAGATATTTAATTTTGTCAGGTTGCCGACTTGTAATTTCAAATGAAAGTTGCAACGTTCCTAATTTTAATTTTCATTTTACGGTGGCGGCTCTATGAAAAGCACTTGCTCGTTGAAATAACGAGTTTTTCCATGTAGCGCAGTATTGTAGAGAGTCCCACCAAAATCATTCCAAGTAAGATTAGTTTAGTTTATTATTTCATAAAAGGGCAATTATCAAAAACTAAAGTTAAACCCCCTTAAAAATTAAATGGTTCTGGATGATTTATAATATCCCAAAATTTACTCCAAATCGAACATTCTAATTAAAAAGATTGATATGTATATAAAATATCTATGGACTTTTACATGATATTTTTCCCTTTGTTTCTTTTACTGAATTTAGGATTATACACATTTATCAGTTTCACACAAAACGAATGCATTGTATGTCAACATTTCTCATGAGTAATAAATGCGAAAATTATTTTGATTTTTTAATTTTATCTTTCGCCATTAAAATCAGTTTAAAAAACTACACAATTTAGTGTCCTAAATTTTTTCTCTATCTCCAACGGTGTTTGAGATATTAAAAAATCTAAACACAGTACGTTGTATTTTGGGGCTCCAATGTTAATCTTATGGAGGATAATAAAAAATTAATATTTCCCATATCAATCTATATTTTTGGATTAAACTTGGTATTTACCTTCATGTGGCTGAGATTTATACATTTATGATTAAAAATCATAGTTTATGTGTTTATCATGGCAGCAAACATGCATACTCTTTTCATATTAATCATAGGGAATAAGCAAACTCCTTTTATTTATACCAAAATGCAAGTATAAATGGAAATAAAAATTGTTTATTATAAATCATTTCAGTGTTCCTCACAGCAGCTAACCTGCACACTCTTTCCCATGTTATAACAATAAGAATAGAATAGGCAAATAATTCTCATGTTTATGGACAGATTTTAATAAAACTTATACATTATTGTTATTATAATATTGTTTTGGAAATTCGCTGAGTACGCAGGTCTGCTGCGACGGGGTTATTATAAAGTTATTTGAGTATTTTATTGAATTTAGATAAAAATAGATGAAAGCTTACCTGAAACGACGACGGGGGCTTTATGGAAGTCAGGGTTTAGTCTGTAAAGCCCCATCGAGATGTACCCCATCTTAAAGGACTTGAAATTTAAAGACGATTGGCGAAAACTGTGGGTCTCAACTTTAACCCAGTACAAAATGGTGGCATTTTGAAGATTATTACCCTGGGAGTCAACTTCCGATTTCCTTATGAGTGCTATTTGTGTGGTGTGTTTTTTTTTTTTTTTTTTTTTTTTTTTTTTTTTTTTTTTTTTTTTTTTTAAAGAAAAAAAAAAAAAAAAAAAAAAAAAAAAAAAAATAATTAACGAAAATTATTGTATCGTAATAATATCAAAACTCCTACATCTTTAGACCTTAGGAACTTCCAACATTCCTTCATCTAAACAGCTGTTCTTATTCTTTAAACTAAAAACTAGCTGACCCGGCGAACTTTGTAACGCTTAACAGTAAATACATTTTAACTTTAAGATTGGCATTACGGTTTTGTTGTGGAAGATTAGTTATTCTGGGTCGCGGCATAGTGAATAATAATACTGAAACGTTAAGACATATTAATAACATCCCCACAAAACAAATAAGTCTATGTGGATTGATTCCAATTTTCTAATCCAACCTAAATCCAAACATAACCTAACTTTAAAACGGCTTTTAAAGAAGATATGTAATTGTCTGAATTGCGGCATTTTTTATAATAATACTTGCGTAATCTAACATTCATTAATTCCACTCGCATAAAAAAAACAACTTATAACTATACTGGGACAAACAAACCAAACAGTAATCTATTCTTTCTTTAAACATTCACAACCATTCGTTGAAAATGACGCACAATGTCGTTAGCTGTCGACAGGTGAAAATAAAGCAACAAAAAATCAGCTGTTAATAAAATATTCATTTCCATGTCAAAATATAAACACGAACTATGTGAGGCCTTTCTTTTTCGTTCATTAGCTGTACTCTGATTTGGTCTGTTTTACATGAAAAGTAAAATAAACTCGTACAGCGATGAATTCAATTTCACGCCTTCAGACGAGGCATCGGCTGCGAGATAAATCGCCTAGTCGAAGTGACTGAAGTGGGACTCTCTGAGTCGTGACTACGGCATAGCATTTCAAACCCATCTGATCTCATGTCTTGGACTAGCTAGGACACGAGATGCACTGTGATTGCCTCAATATTACACTAGTACTTAACGTAATAATAGACGTGATAATGGCTAAGCTGTATCAAAAAATTTGCTACTAAAACCAAATATAAGTATATTATATTATTATTTATCATTAATTAAACAGCAGTGTACTAACTACTAATAAAATAATTCTATGGCTTATTTATGTTCTAAAATATTCTAATGGACTAAGTTAGAAGAAACATAAATTTTTAAAGTTTACTTCTGTCAGTCTTTAAGATTCGTTGTAAAAACATTAAAAAATTATAGTATTTCTGAACCGGAAGCGTATTCTCGGTTCATATTGAAAATTTCACCTTGTAAACTCTCAATTATACAGGGTGTACATAAAGACCCATGGGGCCTTAATATTTGGCAATTATAACAGATGAACTAATAAGATTTCTTCCTTTAAAAACAAAATTTCATACGCATTAGACGATTCGTGTGGTTTTGAGCTTTTGTACAGTTTTCTGTCTTATAACGGGAACGTCCTGCATATGTCATTATGTATATCATTTTCAAGGGGTTATCTAGCATCTTATTTTTACACTCCATTTCTAAGTTTGCCCTATTTGTGAAGGTCACAAAATGTTAAAAATAGTTAATATAACTAGAGCTCATAAGATTTATCCAAAACAAAATGGATTCGTTTTAAATTATTCTATTAAAATTAAGATTTCTTTCCTATACTCTTTACAGGACGTCCCCCTGATATGCACAAAAACTAATAGTTTCTTCAAAAAGTAGAATTTTAGGTGTAGTGTTAATGCATGAAATCTAATTTTTCTTTTTTTTTAATTTTTCATTGAAAAGTTTTGTAAAAAATCCATAGGTTATGAAATACATCACTTATGTAAAATGTGAAACTTTATGATATACGATATGAAACTCCGAAACAAACCTAAAAAAGTATACTAAAATGAGGAAATAAGTTATTGCGCTTCATAATTTTAGAAGATTTAATTTAAATCCATTAGCGTATTTTGTAGACTAACAACTTAAATTACTAATTTATTCAGTTTTATTGAAACGATTAAATTAGCTGTGGAAGATGCCGTTGTGTTAAGTGGGTTCTGCTGTTATACCACAAAAGGTTTTTAAGCCCGCTATTATATGTAATTCATCGTTTCGTGCCCCTTGACGTAGAAAGCCTGCCGTTGTACGTATTCATTTATTTTCTCTAACTTAATTTGAATTTAACGCAATAGACTTAAAAATAGTAATTTAGACTCCAATATGGCTTTTTGATGCATTGCATTTTGTAATACGTAAAATGGTTTATAAATAAAGGGCAAATATAAAACTATGAAACTGTTACAAAAATTGAAACACACAGAACGTTTTAGAACCTGTATACATTTGGATAAAATTCTTAATTTATAAAATTTTTATTTACTTTAAATTTGAAAACAAATACATTAGATGAAATAAGAGTGTGTCGGTGGTGTGTCCTATAATCCAGCTACTCGGAGGTCCCCGAATTGTGGATAATGGATTGGTGGATGTGATTTTCCCTGGTGTGGATTAACGTCCGCAATATTGAATACTATATTCATCTACAAAGAGCATCCTTAAAATTTGCAATGATTTATTGCCTCTAGTTTTGCTTAGCAAGACAAATGTACCACAAATGGTTTTTCGTAACACCTAAAAAGCTTTTTTAAAAGTTTTAATATTTAAAATATTTTGGCTTAAAATATGTATTTTAGCACAGTTCCATCGAATATTGGGCTATTAATTAACAGTCCTGTCTAAGGAAGATGTCAGCCTTAGTCAGTAACAAGACTATATGATCGTACCACAATACACTCATTTGGCTTAAAACACCTACCTGGATAGGTCACAATTTTAAACTGGTTTTTATAGGTTTATCCCATTTTTCATATTGATTTTCGAAAAATATTCAGCAGAGATTTTTTTAAACTACATAGCCAATTTAAGCCCGGTCCTAATCTTAGCTCTACTATCTTATAAAAGTCGCAAAAGAATTTTTATTTCAATAAAATATAAACCCTTATTTTGATATATCTACCAATACTTGCAGAGAGTTATTATTTACTGGGACAGAGGCTATAAAGAGCTCACATACACTGGTAAAGTCATAACCTCCCTCGTCCTAGGGCTGTTAACTTTACTGCTTCTGGGTTTACTCCCTAAGTATCTTATCCATGACAACACGACTGTGCCACAGGGCCAAAAGCGTTACTTTTACAGAGCCCTTCATCGTAATACTGATCGTAGTATGTAATATAACTCAACCACAAAATACTAAAAATTAAATTTATTCTAATTTTCTTTGCTACAAACATATTAACCAAACATTATATGGTAAAATATACATTTGCTAACAATTTTTTGAAATATTATCCTCATTATATCCAACAACGTAACAAGGAAATTTTTATCTCAATGTCTTTGATCATCACAGTACATAGAAAACTTATTTTCCTCCGGTAACCACCCAGTGTAGATAAGTCTTAGCTCTGGGGGCGTGTTGTCAATAATTTTTAAGATGGAAAACATGTAACAGGTTTCCATGAATGGCCTTTATAAGTGTAATTTTTACTTTTTCTGTTTCATTTTATAGCTATTGTATTGAATAAGAACAGCTGTTTAGATTAATTGCAATTTTCCAAATGTACAAAATAGGCTAAGTTGAGTAATACAAACATGTTTCCTACGATGATCACCGTTTGATTGACTGGTTTCTTTTCTATATAGAAATAACCCGTTGTTTGTATAAATATAAATATTGTTAGGCACTTGAAAACGGTATTAGTTTAACCAACTCTCGAAACGTTGTGTAAATCTTAAACACAAGACGCGTTAGAAAAGTCCAACTAGTTGTTAATTTAATAATTAATGACTAACGTTATTATGAATTTCCAAAACTCTTCATATTATTTTCTAAATTTAAGTACATTATTTTTCAATTTATGTTACATACTCTTTGGTTAAAACAGCAAAAACATTTAAAAAATGATGTTTGAAGATAAAAGGTAGGATCTCTATCTTCCACCTCAGACAAGAACAATTTACGAGGACATTAGGCTGTTGGCCAGCCAAGGTAACACTCCAAACTGCCTTTTTGACAGTGTAACTTTCTCGGTTGAGTTTAGACATCTTTATTTCAATTATTCTTCACCACTTATAACCTTTTCTACATTATGTGTACATAAGCCAATTTAAGCCCTTCAAAAAACATTATTCTTTTAAATCAGCAGTTTTAGCTTATTATCGTGTAACAAAACTAACCATAATTAATTATTATTTCACTTTGTTATTTATTATGAGCAAAAAAAGTAAAAGCATTAAGCACAAAATTAACGAAAAAGCGAAAACAAACACCAACCGTGGCAATAAAAACGATCATTAAAGTAACAATTAATTTACCATACAATTTTAGCAACAACAATAAATAAACTAAGTAATAGATTAAACAATAAACAAAAAGAGCAATGTTCGTATATAGACTATATATACATAGAACAAAAGTATGGAAGCTATAAAAATATATAAATTAGGTAGGTAATTCCAATTAATAACTTTCTTTCAATCGTTTCATCCACTACTAAAGTGTACAGGAGAGATGAAGGTCTGATGCTACTGACATTGCACCCGAAGATGGCCACAGACAGAATTAGGTTTCGTTGTTAGTTTTGCGTGGATCAGGGTGGCCTCTCAAAGGACCCACGGATCTAGTGCAGCCGGTTGGTGTATTCAAGCAGTTTTCAGAACGTTTTATTTTCAGAGAGTCTTTAGAATTGAGCTTCAGAAATAAAGGACAAACTTTATTTCCTATCAAAGCCTGGGGAATTTTTATAAGTAAAATTTCAGTCTGACATTATTGGTGATATGTCTACAGGAAATGTTTTCACGTCTCCAACCAAATTAAATCTCTGTTTCAAATTTTAGTCCCGCAAATTGCCAACACCCCCCCGCCAAGAGCATAGAGCATAGTTTGACATACTGTTACTTTATTGATGTCAACTTTACAAGGATTGTTGGTTACCTGGTGCTTAGTCAGAGCTTGTACCTCAAGACGTGATGCTTCAAGAGCTGTAGCTTTTAGAACCACTTCTTTGAATGAGGATTCTTCTGTTTGAAGTAGTTGTTCGATTTCTTTTGCACATGTGTGTGTTAGGACTGTTGAGTCCCAGGTCCGTAGCGTGCACGTATCTAATCGTCCTTTATACCTCTGATGAACTGTGCGCGAAGGAAAATGTCTGAAACTGAAACTGATTTAGAACATTCAGACACACTGTATATATAATTTTTGACGACCCCAGAAAACGTGTCCAGGGTGTTAGCTTTTGCAGGCTCGCTACATAGTCTGTAATTGTTTCATTTTGATTTTCCATAGAAAATTAGCTAACCATTTTACCTGAGTAGGTACCTACTCAAAAAGTAATGTTGAGATACCACTACATTCCTATAAATATATTTGGGTCTTGGGAAAAATAGTACGGAAATTGGGAGTGCTTCACTACATTGTACAGCTTGAATCTGGAAGGACAATTAAAAGACATATTGACCAGCTCAAATCAACTAAAGTCAAGTGCAACTTTCCATTTTCAAATGTAGAAAATCAAGACATAGTTCAAATCCCTCAAACTCAAAACGTTTCACAGAAGACCACATTAAATTTTCCATACATTAAAGAACAAAGAAAAACAACTGATGAACAACAGATTACAGAAAATGAAAACATAGAACAATCTCACCCAATCATGGAACAAACTCAACAAGATCAACCATCAAGATTAAGTGGGAATCTACATCAACTACGGCGATCCAAACGCCAAGTTAACTCCTACATATTTGGACAGTTTTATTACAAAGCAAAATTCAAGTGGGGAAGAATGTTATATCCATCCAAATGAACTGCATTATAAATTCAAATATAAACATAAACATTAGGAAAATACAACAAAAGATCAGCTGTTTATATTTGAATTTATAATGCAGTTCATTTGGATGGATATAACACATACCCATCAGTTACAAAGATTGGTTAATATTATAGTGTCATTATTAAATTCCAATTAACATATGTAATTTTAAATGGAATCACTGGTAATTGCCCAGATATGCACAATCAGGCTGTTGATGAGTTTCCCTTCCATTCCATGAAAATTATGTTTGGAATTGGGAACAGCAACAATTGCAACGAGCTGTGGAAACAAACTACCGAAACACAGCTCCATTCAGAGTGAAAATAAACATTACGACATCTATAATGTGTGCCTTTCGTATTTTTATATGAGCTTGCGGTGTTGGTGAACTCTGTAAACTTAACTTAATCCTGGATTTGGGTTTCATCAAGCCCATTCAAACACTACGACACATTTTAATAACATTTGAATAACACAAGAAGTCTTTCTACGGATTACAAATTTCAAAATATGAAAACTATTTTCTTCCTTTTTTCTCTGAGCTCTAACATTAACCATAACCGGAGTGAAATAACTGAATTTCAATTTTTCCCAAATGTTTTGTTTAGTTGTCGATTTTATCAAGTCATTAAAAAATTAAAATTTGTCTTGTAGGTTTTTTTATTATAAAAATCTCTTTGTAAGGTTTCGAACATTAATAATGTAAATATATAAAATAGGCTACTACTATAATATCAGCTTACACTCACCGTATTTTTGGTGATTATTCATGTATGTATAGACTTCATTAAAACTGTAACTGAAATGACGTTAAATGATTATGTTACCTTTTTTATTCCTACATAGAATGTTAAAAGGTACATCAAGATATAGACGGACCTCCACAATAGATCTCTACATAAGATGACGTAGTCCCTCTTTCTCCCCCTAACCAGGCAGTGGTTAATTTGACTCGTTTTTGCTAAACCCCTTCAAAATCTCCCCCGATTTTCTTTTTTGCACAAAATTCAGCTTATAATTTAAAAAGAATAAACTCTTGTATTTTTTCTAAAAGGGCTTTTTATTTATTATTACTAGAAAAACCACCGAATTAATTTTACTATATTAAATGATGATACATTGTGAAATTTAGAATTTAAAGAATAATACCATACCTGGGCTATTTTTTATAAATTATTTCTTATGTTATCCATACGTTCATTTGTTAAGATTGATGGTAAAGAGTACCCTTAAGAGTCTGCATCAGTGGTAGACATCTTGGATTTTAGTCCCGTAAGAACAATGTTAAATTCTGGCGCCTATATCTCCTTGACCTATTGTCATAAATAAACGGATGAGGTGTCAAATTAAAGGTATTACAGTCCTCCAGGGCACCATCTTACAGAACTTCTTTATTTTGGCTCTCAATAAAAAAATAATAATGATTTATTTTGTAAAATATTCCTGGATTTTTGTTTTTATATCAAGTTAAATTTTTGAACATATTAAAAGGTCATGTCCTTGAACCACATCTCATCAATGTATTTCCAAAGTTTTACACTGATACTTTGATAATTAACGCCACTACAGACGCCAAAGTGAAGTTATGTTCCACCAGAATTTAACATTGCTCTTACGGGACTAAAATTCAAGATGGCTACCACTGATGCAGACTCTTAAACATTATTTTAGCGTAAATATTGAGTCTTTGGAAGGGTTAGTTCGTCACTTTATTTTGTAGAAGCTGGACAAACGTTCTCTTATATTCTCACAGTGATAGAATGTTCATTTATAACGATTTATATTTAACGAATTTCGAACAAATTACATCATGCCACTTTTATTCATCAATGTTTATATCCTTTTATGCAAAACTAAAAATAACTAATTTCATAAAAAAAATAAAAAACTCTCTAACAATAAACTTTTAAAAAGATATTTCGCTATACTCAGAGTAGTATAACAACAACAAAAATAATAAATATACAAAACATGGTTTATTACTAAATTATGAGGCATTACAGACCTTTTTAGTTGTGCTTGATGCACTGTAAGGCCGGCCGCACACTGATGCAGCATTTCACCTGAAGCAAGTGTTGCGAGGCAAAATGTTTCGCTGGGTACTAGCGCCCCGTGTGTATCAATGCGAGGTGCTTCGCAACGTTTGCTTGATGAGTGTGCGGGCTCCCATTGAAATACACGGGGCGCTAGTGCCCAGCGAAACATTTTGCCTCGCAACACTTGCTTCAGGTGAAATGCTGCATCAGTGTGTGACCAGCCTAACTCGTCACTGAACAAGAGTGCAAGACAGACTGAAGGTCACTTAACCTCCCCCCGTATACCCCGACTACTGACGACCTAAACAACAGGTAAGCACTCCGAGTTTCAGGCCGATATATTACGAACATGTTTTATAGAAACTTAAAATGTAATTCGAGCGCAGCGTTCACCCCTCGACCAACTGCGGACTAAATTACACACAGCTAGAACGTTACCAGTCATGAACTTGTTCTAGAAAACTCTATGTTTATTTAATGTTTAATAATTTCCCTTGATAGTAATGCGTGATAGGGCTTGCAAAAACTCGAAAATAAAAGGTTATATGAGTGGTGAGATGTTTCTAGATAATGTTGTTCGCAGTCATGAAAAATTCAACAGCAAGTAAGATAATCCAGGGTCCTTAGAACTTCTTTACTCAAGAGACACGCTTGAGAATGGTTCTAATAAGAAAATTATTCACCGGTACGTTGTTAATTTATGATAAAAAAATGCGTGATAAAGTGAGATTATTCTAACAATAATCATTTGAAATGTCAATTTCAATCTACCACAAACACGTAATTATCTTTCACTAAAATCTACTTTAATTTCTGTTGTAAATACAACAAATACATTTCTAAAATAATGGATAGTGAATTTTGTATATTTTTATCAAAACAAGATAAACAAAAGTGAAACTTTTAATATCAACCGGAGAGAAAAAATAAAAGAATACTTGAAATACAACCTTTCGTAATGTCCCTGAAGCGTACAAGTCTCAAGGGTTTAAAAGGCCAAAATAATACCTAGAATTTAGATTATTTGCTGCGTTGTGAACTAAATGCGAGGAATTTTGCTTTAATTTTGGAAGTGAAAACCAACTAGAGGAAGCTTTATCGTTGTATTATTTTTGTAATCAAATGTTTCAAAATAAATTAACAGTTTAAAATTCATATATTCATCAACAGAGTTGGCCTTAAAAGAATAATATTGACAGTTATAGAAAATAAACTTTAAATTGTATGAGTTTTATCAGATCTAAATCGAGCTTGTCATATGATGATGACTAAATTTTAAGTGAATTTAATATACGATATAATGTAGTGTTAAAAATCGATAAATCGTTTAAAACCGTGAAAGCGTTCTTCCAAAAACCTCTTAATAGAAAGTTGTTAATTTGTATACTTTAGAAATGTTCTAAAATAAGATAAACCTACTACCTTAGTCTTAATGATTAAAACTTCTCATGATACTTTATACTTTATACTTTTAACTGAAATGGCGACCTACCCAGGTAGGTATTTTAAGCCAAGTATGAATGAGGAATGAATGTAGGATGATTGTGGCGCGATCTTGTAGTCTTGTTACTGACTAAGGCTGACATGTTCCTTAGACAGGACTGTTAATTAATAGCCAAACAGCCGATGGCAACTAATGGACCTACAGTTTAACGTGGAATCCGAACCACGGCCTCTGAATTACGAATTAGTCTAATTATGAGGATGGTCTTTGCGGATTAACGAAGTATTCAATAGTGCGGACGTTAATCCACACAAGAGAACACTACATCCACTGACCATCTCTGACAACAATCCACAATTCGTGACCTGGATTCGTAGCTGGATTACAGGACGTCGCCACCGTCCCAGTCCTATGATTCCTTTGTTATCCTAGATGGCAAGAAATAATTCGTTTCCGACTGTGTATGATAACATATAAGATTTAATTTATCATATGGTGAGGCTTACTTTATATAATCTCAAATGGGTCCATGGAAATTATTTGAGTGAGCTTGGCAACTACTGTGTGTTTTAAGAATAATATTCATATATAATATTAACCTCACGTAAACAGGGTTAGCAGATTACTATAGGTTTATTATGCATGCGTCCCTTGGGAGTCAGGAAGCTACGAACTGGTTTACGTCACTGGTCGGTCCTTCCCAACTATCAATAGTTATTGGTATTTGTTATTTCGTTAAACAAATAATGCTATTTATAGGTTATTTGTTATGGTTATTTATAGTTCTTTAAAAAAACTGAAATTATTTCACTCGTGTCGTTAAATTATGTTCTTGTAACGTACTTGTAAGAATTAATTAAACTCATTATAGTTGTTCATTACATATTTAAAATAACCATAAGCTACGTACAAATCCTATTTTGTAGCTAGCAAGCTTTAGATATCATTAATAGGTACAAATAGTAAATAAACTTAGGCACAATCTAATAACAACTCATTAATAATCCTTTTATTACATTCTATTCAGACCCAAAATGACTGAAAAAGAATAGTAAGCATTCACTCATTTTTCAAATACACAGGTTATAATATTATGTGATTTTGGAAAGAGAATGTTGTCAGTTCATCTAAACAGCTTTTCTTATAACCAAACTATGACGTTACTAACCATATGTTGTCACTATTTCAAATATTGGTCGCGCAAAATGCCAACACCCCCTTTCAAGAGCTAAGACATACCAATGTCAAAAAGTTTTTTTGCTTAAATCAAAACACGATTTTTATAAAGTGCGTTTTTACAATAATTTTAGGCACATACTCCGAAATGCTCGTATATTACTAGAAAATAATACAAGATTGTTTGCAGAGTGAACTCGAGCCCAATGACTGTAAATGAAGAGGAAGACAACCACACAGAGGAGCTCAATCAAGGATGCAGATGTCGAAGTTGAGGGCTCTGATTGGAGGAGACTAAGAGCTAACTTCACGTGTGGATGGAAGTGTGAAGTTGGCTGATGAGACAACACGAGCTGCATAAACAAAACCCAATAACTAACTGCGGGCTGACTGTATTGATAGGGCAGTCATGTGTTAGTATCTGAGAACTGGCACGCTATTCGTTAGCAGGGCCTCTTTTCTAAATCGGATAAGTAGGCTGTAGTTTCGTGGAGATTCGGGTGTTTTTCACGAATGTTTAAACCCATCAGCTTAGACTATCGTGATTCCTCAGTGAAACTTAGATATTATGAGACTTTTACTGGAATGGAGACATACCCAGGTAGGTATTTTAAGCCACATATGACGATAAATAACGAGTGTAAGATTAGTATTTTAAATTATCCAACTTTGAGACGTTTCTATACACAGTTTGAAATATATTTACCTTTTTGCCTTTAGATCTCTAACGCAATTATAAAAATATAGCTTAATAGTAGTTCAACTACATTTGAGGTCTATGGACAAAAATGATGTAAGAGATTACTTCCCTTTGGGAAATATCTTAGTTCAAAGATATGTCTACAGGGAATGTTTTCAGTTCCTCTCAGCTAACTGACGTCACTTACGTTTCAAACTGTGGTCTGACGGATTGTCAATATCCCCCCGAGCTATCCATGTCTAAAGGTAAATAAATCTAACATTATTGTGGCACGATCTTTTAGTCCTGTTACTGACTAAGGCTGACATGTTTCATAGATAGGACTGTTAACTAATAGCCCAACAGCCAATGAAATCTAAGGTACCTACAGTTTAAAATGGAACCAAGTCACAATTTTAGTTGTGAGATACAAAATAGACTGATTATGAGGACATTTTTGTGGATAAACGTATTATTTAATAGAGTGAACACACCAGAGAATATCACTTCCACTGACCATCGGTCTATCCTCAATGCGTGCCCTCGAAGAACCTGGATTACAAGACACGACACCGTCCCATTCAGAAGACAAGACATAAGATAACTGTCAATAATTTAAGCACAGTGAATCACTGTACTTTGAGACACTGATCAAACTATTTTTTTAGATGCATATGATTGAAATGAGAGTTTGATGAGTGTAACGTTTCATGATATTTAGCTTTGCTACTGACAAAAATCAGCTGATTCGTTTAAATGGTTTATTAGTTAATATCCCTATGATCAAAGACTCTGCCGACTGTTGAAGTATACTGTTTAAGATCTTTTTTCTTATTTATTTAGTTGAAGGGTGAGGATTGGGGTTGGGCGATGCTGTATGTAGGCGATACGAAGCTAAAACTGGTGTTTGACAAAGGTTTATAATTGTGCATTTCTAAAGACAAGATTTTTCCTCAAGCACAACTTTTATCTTAAAAATACTTTCAATGGATTTTAAATTTCAAATAGAAAGATCAGAATAGTGCAGACAAAAACTCCAGCGATAAATCGTTCAAAGGAAAGCAAAAGGTAAATAGATAATGTTACCGGTACTCATTTTTTAGTTTATTAAATATTTACCTCGCAAGTACCACTTAACCCGGTAGACTTAAAATATAAAATTATGTATTAGTATTGGAGAAGGTTCTTCCTTAGGCTACAACAAAATCTAGGAACAGGTAAACATTAATCACCCTCTCATCTAATTCTGAAACTTTCCTGCAAGGAGCATTTCTACTTGGTGAACAATTAAGTAGAAGATACTACTTGCCAAAAGGGTCGGGGTCAAACTTAAAAAAAATAAAGAAGCATTCATTTTCGAGTAGTGTGCAAAATTACTGCTAATGTAATTCTTTGTTTTTAATTCATCCAATCTCCATCTAATTCTATATCGAATCGGTTTGTCTATTCTATTTGTCTATAGTGGATATATCTAGATAAGTAATACCTGAAATGCACCAAATATACCTAATCTCTTCTTTAAATCCTTTACAACTTTAACCCTTACTTCAGAGGAATGAAGTAATCTTAAAATAACATTATTAAATTAATTGTTAACGACTCGTAGCTTAAGCAAAAACGTCTTATAGGTCAGGGAAAATAATTAAACCTGTCACTAATGTAAATATATTAATATTTAAAGTATTTAACTTATATTTAATATTCAAATTAATCGATCATCCAGATACTCATTTCATTCTAACAATCTAGCTAAATAATGATATGAGTTTAAATGTACAATATTGTGTGATTGGGTTGAACGATGGACCGCAGTATACTTGTACCATCAATAGATTCGATTACGTGCAATTTAAACCTTGGTCAGTTTACGAATTACCTGCAATGGGCCATTATCGTATTTCAAACGAATTCAATTCCAAATCCCTTTAGTATTCCTTTTTCCTTTTACACGTTATGACATTTACACCACTTTGAATCATTTACCCTCTAATTCTATTTTGTGGATGAGAAAAGAATCCGCAGGTTTTTACGAACTACGTAAACTTAAAGATTAAATTAAAAATCAAACCAAATTAAATTACATGCTTCTTCGATTACAATTTATTCACATTCAGATCAACCACTGCAATAATAATAATGAATGCCTTTATTTTTCAAACTGTTTTTTGTATGTACAGCTTTTGAAAATGACTTACGTCAGCACGATAAAAAAGTTTTGTCTTAATCTAATCAGTCAAAATATATTTTATTTTATCTTTAAAATTCAAAAGGCTAAGGTCTTTGAGGCTCACCGGGAGTCCATAATACTATGCCTTAACGAAATAGGCAAACCCCTTGCCGCCATCTTCGCGATTTTTACTCAGGAAATGGAGGGGGTTGTCCAGACGAGTGCCACGTAAAGTGACATCATGCCGAAGAGAGAGCTTCTAATGCTCTCCAGCAATGAGGGCATCTACTTAAATTACAATTTTAAATTTAACAGGGACTATTTTTCCCCGAAAAAATTACATCGAGATACAAAATAGGATATGAATTATTGCATCACTAATTAAAATATTATTTCACAGTTACTTAATTTATTTTAATGATACATTCTGGGTTACGTATACTTTGACTGATGTAACTATTTCCAAAGGTTTTTAGGTAAAACTACAGCTCCTGCAAAATGTATTCCTTTATTTTACTTTACAAATTGTTGTTGATTTATTTCGAAAAACATAAACAGGTTACCTTCTTGATAGCTCGGAACGATTGCTAATCATCCTTGACTTTCAGGAATCAACTGGAACTGAAGGAATACTGTATCAAACGGACTACTGTATCCTGAGGGGTAATGGTGCAAGACTGGTGCAGGTTCATTCGTCAAAGTCCGGCAGATGGTCCGACGGTCCCCGGGGGATGCTGCGTCTTGACGACGAAGCTGTGGACCTTTGGGTATTCATTCATTTCATTTTAGGAACAGCTAGTCGGTAAAACCCCTTTAGTTATTCGTCTTCTATATAAATAAAATTAGAGTTTTTTCTGTACATTGCTCAGAATTATTAATTTTTTAGTAATTTTTACTTTCCGTGCGTTAGAGAAGCCGAAACCGGTCTTATCTCAATTTTTGTTTGTCTGTGACGCTCCATGAGGCATTTTACGCCGTCTTCTCCGAAAAAAAACGGGAGAACTGATTACAATGAAACTTATTTCATGTATTCTCTACATTCCAGAGAAGGTTAATGAATGCTTGAAATCGTCCGCCACCTCTTGAAAAGTAAATAACGAGCATTTAAAAACCCACTTTTACGCAATATTACTCGCATTTTGATCCAGTTTTCAACGAATAACCTACTGATAATATTCAGCTGTCTTTGTAGTTTAAAGGTTTAATAGAAATAAAAACTGGAGACTCTTAGTCTCTCAGTCTCCATTTGGGCCTGATGATATCCGGTGTGACTGGATGAAATCGATAGCCAATTTAACAAATTTTGTACATATTTACCGTGTGTATATAATTACAATATAAGTTTAGTATTAATATGTTAGTAGAGTTGGAAGACTATTTATAGACTTTTCATAGCGTGTGGTCTATCAAAGTAATTGGATATAAATAAATAAACAGCTATCACTCTTCATTACTTCTGAAAATCAAAGTTAACTCGTTTGATTTTATATTTGAAACCTACTTCAAAATTGCGCTATATTAATGTTAACAAAACGTCACGCAATCTTTAAGGTGAATAGAAAATCTAGATTGCAAAGAAACTGTGGGATAGGACCAAAAGAAAAACAACTAAGCAATTTTAAATAGTTATTGCGAAATCACAAAATATTTGGCTAAAATATGAAGGAGCAGGATTTTTTTTTCAAAAACTGTCTCATAAATTGTGTACAAGGATTGTTTTCTTAGTAAACTTATTATCATTATTTTATATTACACATAAAAAATGTTTGATATTAGGAAAAAACGTATCATACGAAGTTAATAAATTCGTAGCTAGGTTTAGAGCAACAAAGGAAAGAAGATAAAAGGAAAAAGAGAGGCGAAGAATTTTACTCTAATCCTGTAATCCAGAAGGATATATTGAGAAGCTGGGGTTGATAACAGAGTCAGAAAATGTCGGGCTAAAATAACCTTTATCAGCCTTTAATCAAAGGATTATTTAAAGTTCACAATAATACTGAACTTGAATATCCAATACTATAATACGAGCAAGGTTTGTATATATATATATTTGCACACGGATCTCGAAAACGGCACCGAGGAATTTCTTTAAATTTTGGAAATAACTAATTTCCGAGTAGAAAATAAGTTCTAGATAGGTCTAATGTCCAGGAAAATTCGTGTTTTACTGTAATATTAAGTTTAAAATCTAAAAATTTAACATTACGCTTATGGAGGATAAAATGTAAACATTACAAACCAAAACAGCTGTTTATAATAGTTTGACAGTTCTTGATTGAAGACTGCGGGGAACAATATAGAGGTTATGCATTAATATTTATTTTATGAATTAAATAAATGCAAAATTATCAGGTTACTAAACAATTTGTAAAAACTTAAGGATAACATAGCTGTGCGAAATAAAAGCAAAAAAAGTATTTCCAAAATCTTCCGTGTTTTGATAGAAAACGTATTCGTTGTATTGCTTGAAGCTAATGTAACAAACCAAATAATTGGTGTAAGTTAAATATCTCCTATGCTGTTCCAATCCTCATTCCGTTTATAACAAAATCAGTTGATCACAGGCTAATAATAACGGTATGGATAATTAATTAAACAGTAAATGATTAGCTTTGGCTAAAAGACGTTAAACGGCATCGCTCAATTGACTAACGTCGTAGCCGAGTTGTAGCGTGTCGGCCTCAAGAACTATAGGCCGCGAGTTCCATCCCCACCAAGGACGATACTTTTTGTTCAGTGCTATATAATTATGGTGTATTAAATCGGTTTTATTTCAACCACATAAATGTTTTCATTGAGTAATAAATGTGTTTTAATTTTTCTAATTAATTTTTAAAATACATGTCTTATTCTATACGAGCAAAGCTCGGTCACCAGGTACTATTTTAAAATCCCTTCAAAAGAGATTAGAGAGGTTTAATTTATGTTAAACCTTTATTAAACAATTGTTCAAGGGGAAATATAGGCAGGTATTAGACCTAACACAGGCTACGTAAAACAGTATGTTTTATCTAATAACTGATTCCTTAAAGAATCCGTTATTATATTTCTTATTAGATCTTGTTATTATCTAGCTACTAAGAGGTCACTAATTGTGGACAGTTTTGAGCGATGGTTGGTGGATGGGATATTTTCTGGAGTGGATTAACGTTCACACTATTGAATACTAAGTCCATCAGCAAATACTATCCTCATAATTAGACCTGTTCGTAATTCAGAGGCCGTGGTTCGGATTCCACGTTAAACTGTAGGTCCATTAGTTGCCATCGGCTGTTGGGCTAAGGAACATGTCAGCCTTAGTCAGTAACAAGACTACAAGATCGCGCCACAATCATCTTACACTCAATCCTCATTCATACTTGGCTTAAAATACCTACATTGTAGTGTGGTTGCCACTTTAAGGATCTAATATAAAGTATACTAAATTTCTATTAAATTCTCTTACACCCTGTACGTTTCAGTTACGGATATTCTCACAGCCCTCCATGCATGGTAATGCGGTTTATGTTTTGTCCAGGGAGTGTTGTTTTTGCTCGGCCTCTGCCTAATGACGCGTTTGGGAGCAGTTTGTCTCATTTCTTGTGTGCGATTCGTTTATCCACTCCACTTGAATGCATAGGCCTTCCTATTTCCAGTAGTTTTAAGTATTGTTATTATCATTACTTTTATCATATCAATAAAATATCATGTTTGAAATAAAAAAATATTAAAATTAATATTATTAAATCATATTTAGCATTATTAAAGTATATGATGGTTTTATTAAAGATTGCCCTTTAAATTAACTTAAGGGAGAAAGTGTTTATTAGTCCACTGATACCGTTTATTAGAGCCTATGACAGTGAGATAGGACCAAAAGAAAAACAACTAAGCAATTTTAAATAGTTATTGCGAAATCACAAAATATTTGGCTAAAATATGAAGGAGCAGGATTTTTTTTCAAAAACTGTCTCATAAATTGTGTACAAGGATTGTTTTCTTAAAAAAACTTATTATTTTTATTGTTACACATAAAAAATGTTTGATATTAGGAAAAAACGTATCATACGAAGTTAATAAATTCGTAGCTAGGTTTAGAGCAACAAAGGAAAGAAGATAAAAGGAAAAAGAGAGGCGAAGAATTTTCTCTAATCCTGTAATCCAGAAGGATATATTGAGAAGCTGGGGTTGATAACAGAGTCAGAAAATGTCGGGCTAAAATAACCTTTATCAGCCTTTAATCAAAGGATTATTTAAAGTTCACAATAATACTGAACTTGAATATATTTTAAAATCCCTTCAAAAGAGATTAGAGAGGTTTAATTTATGTTAAACCTTTATTAAACAATTGTTCAAGGGGAAATATAGGCAGGTATTAGACCTAACACAGGCTACGTAAAACAGTATGTTTTATCTAATAACTGATTCCTTAAAGAATCCGTTATTAGATTTGTTATTAGATCTTGTTATTATCTAGCTACTAAGAGGTCACTAATTGTGGACAGTTTTGAGCGATGGTTGGTGGATGGGATATTTTCTGGAGTGGATTAACGTTCACACTATTGAATACTAAGTCCATCAGCAAATACTATCCTCATAATTAGACCTGTTCGTAATTCAGAGGCCGTGGTTCGGATTCCACGTTAAACTGTAGGTCCATTAGTTGCCATCGGCTGTTGGGCTATTAATTAACAGTCCTGTCTAAGGAACATGTCAGCCTTAGTCAGTAACAAGACTACAAGATCGCGCCACAATCATCTTACACTCAATCCTCATTCATACTTGGCTTAAAATACCTACATTGTAGTGTGGTTACCACTTAAATGATCTAAACTAAAATAAGTATATTAAATTTCTATTAAATTCTCTTACACCCTGTACGTTTCAGTTACGGATATTCTCACAGCCCTCCATGCATGGTAATGCGGTTTATGTTTTGTCCAGGGAGTGTTGTTTTTGCTCGGCCTCTGCCTAATGACGCGTTTGGGAGCAGTTTGTCTCATTTCTTGTGTGCGATTCGTTTATCCACTCCACTTGAATGCATAGGCCTAGCTATTTCCAGTAGTTTTAAGTTTTGTTACAATCAGTGTTTTTAATTATATCAACAAAATATCATGTTTTAAATAAAAAAATATTAAAATTAAAAATATTAAATCATATTTAGCATCATTAAAGTATATGATGGTTTTATTAAAGATTGCTGTTTAAATTAACTTAAGGAAGAAGGTGTTCACTAGTCCACTGATACCGTTTATTATAGCCTATGACAAAATTTTTTACAGATATCTGGTGTATAAATGAAGCATTTTTTCTTAGTTAAATTTTCATGTTTTAGAATATATATTTTATTCCAAGGTAAAAAGGTAACCTCGCTAGTAGGAAATAAAATAATAATAATAGCCTACAACTAATTAAAATCATACTTGAATTGTGGTGGGTAAGTGTAGGTTGTGTATAATATTGTGCATTTTCTACTCATCCCAATAATTATTTGTTTATTTTTTACTGATAAATTTTAAAATTTATCGCTGGATCTCAAATAAATATTAGCTTTTCGTACTGTTATACTTGGTCCATGGCTAATTAAATAAAAATATATTTTTTACAAAACAATTTTTGTATTCCAAGGCTGTTGTGTAAAATAAATTTCTTTTATGAGCTCTCACCTTGATAGTATAGCTAGAAATCTTTCCCTATATTTTCACTGAGCCTAAAACGAGGTTAATCATTTATTGGTGTCAGCGAGGAAAGTGGAATATATTTTAAGCCAAATATTTGACGATCTAGGCAGGTGAACGCTACACCACAAGATAGCAGTGTGTGACAAAGGCGCTTAACCACCCATACGCGATCGAACGGTATTTTGTGAACTTTGCACTTATGTTAAGCAAACTTTCAAGATTACATGTAGGAATCTATCTACATGTATGAATAATAACAACTTATCAACAAATACATCACCTATTCCCTTTTCAGGAACAAGTCAGAATAATGCTTTAGACGTGATAAAACTTACGTGGTTAGTGGACCAGGGTAGGTAGCATTTCAGAAAGGGGATAGTAAAAAAACGTAATATTTGTTAGTTAAAAAAGGTATTGAAAAACACTCTTCTTTAACAATCTTTTGCTGCTAAATATCGTGGATACTAAGCAATAATTGTATATAATTTAATGACAATACTTCATAGTTATCACTATTTTCTTTGTAAGCATTTTATTTAATAAATGTTACCTAAATAATCTCACGAGACTAAATAATCATAAAGGGTGTCCACAGATAATAATAACAGAGAGAGAAAGTTGAGGGTGTAAATGAGATTTACTACCTCCGATGTCCCGTGGTTGTAATGTCCCTTCTCCCCTGGTGACCTCGTAGCTCATCTTCTGCTGTGGAGAGGGAAAGTTGTGAGTGTAAATGAGATTTACTACCTCCGATGTCCCGTGGTTGTAATGTCCCTTCTCCCTTGGTGACCTCGTAGCTCATCATCTGCTGTGGAGAGGGAAAGTTGTGAGTGTAAATGAGATTTACTACCTCCGATGTCCCGTGGTTGTAATGTCCCTTCTCCCCTGGTGACCTCGTAGCTCATCATCTGCTGTGGAGAGGGAAAGTTGTGAGTGTAAATGAGATTTACTACCTCCGATGTCCCGTGGTTGTAATGTCCCTTCTCCCTTGGTGACCTCGTAGCTCATCATCTGCTGTGGAGAGGGAAAGTTGTGAGTGTAAATGAGATTTACTACCTCCGATGTCCCGTGGTTGTAATGTCCCTTCTCCCTTGGTGACCTCGTAGCTCATCATCTGCTGTGGAGAGGGAAAGTTGTGAGTGTAAATGAGATTTACTACCTCCGATGTCCCGTGGTTGTAATGTCCCTTCTCCCTTGGTGACCTCGTAGCTCATCATCTGCTGTGGAGAGGGAAAGTTGTGAGTGTAAATGAGATTTACTACCTCCGATGTCCCGTGGTTGTAATGTCCCTTCTCCCTTGGTGACCTCGTAGCTCATCATCTGCTGTGGAGAGGGAAAGTTGTGAGTGTAAATGAGATTTACTACCTCCGATGTCCCGTGGTTGTAATGTCCCTTCTCCCTTGGTGACCTCGTAGCTCATCTTCTGCTGTGGAGAGGGAAAGTTGTGAGTGTAAATGAGATTTACTACCTCCGATGTCCCGTGGTTGTAATGTCCCTTCTCCCTTGGTGACCTCGTAGCTCATCATCTGCTGTGGAGAGGGAAAGTTGTGAGTGTAAATGAGATTTACTACCTCCGATGTCCCGTGGTTGTAATGTCCCTTCTCCCTTGGTGACCTCGTAGCTCATCATCTGCTGTGGAGAGGGAAAGTTGTGAGTGTAAATGAGATTTACTACCTCCGATGTCCCGTGGTTGTAATGTCCCTTCTCCCTTGGTGACCTCGTAGCTCATCATCTGCTGTGGAGAGGGAAAGTTGTGAGTGTAAATGAGATTTACTACCTCCGATGTCCCGTGGTTGTAATGTCCCTTCTCCCTTGGTGACCTCGTAGCTCATCATCTGCTGTGGAGAGGGAAAGTTGTGAGTGTAAATGAGATTTACTACCTCCGATGTCCCGTGGTTGTAATGTCCCTTCTCCCTTGGTGACCTCGTAGCTCATCATCTGCTGTGGAGAGGGAAAGTTGTGAGTGTAAATGAGATTTACTACCTCCGATGTCCCGTGGTTAGTGGACCAGGGTAGGTAGCATTTCAGAAAGTCTATTAGTAAAAAAAGTAATATTCGTTAGTTATAAAAGGTATTGAAAAACACTCTTCTTTAACATCTTCTGCTGTGGAGAGGGAAAGTTGTGAGTGTAAATGAGATTTACTACCTCCGATGTCCCGTGGTTGTAATGTCCCTTCTCCCCTGGTGACCCCGTAGCTCTCATCTGCTGTGGAGAATGTGAGTCGTAGGGTTAGATTTAATGATTGGACACTATTTTTCGCACTAATGTTCCGGCTTGACGTTTGTCATTGTGATAAACGTTCGCTACTCATTATCCCACTGATTAATGGACGAGCGCTGCTGCCCACAACCAAAACCGCCTTTGACAGTAAACATGCAATGATTTATTATCTATGATTTATTAAAACTTTGGAAATTTTTTGAACTGTACTTCAACTGTACTTTTCATATATTAACAATTAAGTAGCTATAATACATATCCAATGCTTTAGTTTTTTATTGTAAAAATATATGTAACCTTTTTAAAATATGCAAACGTAGGTCATTGTAGTTTTTAGAAGCATTTAATTTTTTTTATTTTAATTAGTTACTCCATGGTACATCATTATTTACATTTACTGTCTCTTCTCAGCAAAACAAAAAATATCAATCATCTAAGGAATTATCCGAATATATTTTAAATCATTTGAGTATCGTTCAGTAATTTGAATTCTACGTATTATTTAATTTCAGAAAAATCATAGGGCCTATACTTCTCACTGCGGGTAGTTAAAGTAGTGTGAGCGACGTTTGGGAAAATTGAAATCCGCTATGTCGGCGCTAGTGTCGCTTATTCGTTACGAATATATGTACGTTTAATGCAAGCTTCCTGAGTGACATGTTTAAGATAACAATTCTGTTAATTTTGTACAGTGTAAAACATTTTTAGACCTTAAAATGACTATTTTTATATGAATATCGGATATTGCTTTAAAAACTCGTTTTCTGTAATGTAGGAATTGTTTTTATTTTTTCAAAATGTCACATACGTCATGTGAATGAACTTTTTTATTCATGCACTTTGATAGATATTGATCTCAAAATCAATTGCGTTTTCCCTTACTCCTTTAAAAAAACAGCAATATTTCCGAATTAATTACCCTGTAATACGAAAGTTTTTAACTAAAAATTTTAAAAAAATGCCAAAGCATATCTATGACACATATTTTTAAGATATAAAAAAGCGTTCATTAACATTGGTTCATAAACATTGGTAAAAAAATTGGTTTTAAGCTGTAATGTCCATAGTATAATATCTTATGGAATTGTACTTTGGGGCAACGGTACACATAATAAAAAAATTTTACTATTACAAAAAAGAGCAATAAGGTTGATTCTCAGTGTCTCACCCCGTACTCATTGTAAGCCAATATGTATCCATCTTAGTGTATTGACATTTCCATCCTATACGAAGTAAAGGAATTTTTTCTATTAACTGGAACATTCATCTTAAATGAGAATATTTTAAATGTATATGTATTGAATATTAGCTTAGTTAAAATATCTTAGTTTGTATTTAATCTTACTGTCGACAATGTCAATGCATTTTGCAATGTTTTACGACAAATAAAGTTCTTATTCTTATGCTTAAAAATGTTTTTGTTGAATGCAGCTTAAAATTGTGATCTATTTGGAGTTTAGAACCTAAGGGTTTGGAACATATTTAACAAGATTTTGGATGTCGCTCTACCCAAATGGATATTTGTGGAATATTTTTTGCCCAAGAATAGATTTTTAAAATTTTTCACTCTAAATGTATTTAAAATCTAATATTTAGCTAAACTGATAAGATTATTTTGAATGAATGGCAAAATGATTTTAAATAACAACTCTATGTGTATTTACCAAGATATTTATTGTTTGTAACTCATCAAATTGTCCTATGTTATCCTTTTGTGACTGCCCGAACACCGGCCGACCACGAATCTAATCCTAACTGCCCTTGAAGAGTGCCAAGGTGCCCCCAAGGTCAAAAGTACATCGCTTGGGGTAGCTGTTTACAAACATATGTGCCCAGCACTTACGTCAAACTATAAACGGAATGCACTAAGTATATATAGAAAAACAAAAATATACTGAAACTAGGCGTAAAAACCGTGACCACGTCACACCAGTATCAAATCATCACAAAATAGTATCAAAATGTCGCTCAACATTGACCCGGCGAAATAAATTACCGTTGTTTTTCACACTTAATGTAAGTGTTGATAGAAGGGAAAGAGATAAATCTGGTAATTTTTGTAGCTTTGTTACTTAAAAAAATTTAAATAATTAAGAGGATGATTGAGTGCCCAATTAATAATGACAGCTGTGCCTGCGGAACATTAACAAAACCTTTCAGATTATGTGTACGGATTATTTTAACCAGAGAGAAAATTTACCCAGAATACTCAGTTTAAACAAATCAATCTATTTCCTTCGAATTGTCAAGCTTGGTGGAATTTAATATGACAAGAACTGAGCCGTATCACGCTGTCAAGATGTCATACCCTTATTATTTATTTCTAGCGTATTCAAACGTTCAAGGAAATGGTTTGTTTAAAATCATCTCCATGTAGACACTTATTAATGTCTTGTGAAAAATGTTTTAATTTTTATAACATCTAATTCAATTATTCATTAATTTATTTAGAAAAGTTAAGCCAAATTTTCTCGCTCTCTCTGGTGTACAATCAAACATTGATATAACGAATCAGTCGGGACTGAATAAAAAATACGTCATATTAAGAAGTATGGTACATCGAGGTTTCTTTAATTCAGGTTAGTTCAGCTTTAGATTTCACCATATATAGGTTCACAGATCTACTCACTAATTTCCTAATAGTGAATTAATTGGAATTTAACCTTGATAAAAACAAACGATAACATGGTGATATAGGTTATGATACCATTTAAAACAAGTTATAATTAATTGAAATAATGTAGGCTACTTATACTTAAAAGTGTTACGTTTGGAAAACTAAACAAAATTTAATAAAAGATTAAAACAATCATTCAATTTCTGAAAATAATAACAAGAATAAAATTCAATTATTTTTTAGAATTTTATGTTATTTTATTGAAATGCCAACCGTACTATAAGGTAGGTATTTTATGTATGAATGAGGATTGAGTGTAGGATGATTGTGGCGCTGTCTTGTAGTTTTGTTACTGACTTAGGCTGACATGTTCCTGAGACAGAACTGTTAAATAATAGCCCAACAGTCGATAGAAGCTTGGAGTCTGAACCACAGCCTCAGAATTACGAATTGGTCAAATTATGAGGATGGTCTTTGCGGATTAACGTAGTATTCATTAGTGCGGATGTTAATCCAAGAGACCACTACACCCACCGACCGTCGCTCACATATATCCACAATTCGTGACCTCCAAGTAGTTGGATTACAGAGTGACGCCACCGTTCCAGTCCCATAGACCTATAGTGATGGGCAGTTGAGGTTAAAAATGTTTATCTCATTTGTTTAGAGGTTTCATCTAAGGGAGAGAATGCCTTTATAACTCAGGGATCGGTTAATTTCATTGAGTCGACGGATAGCGTCTGCTCTGTTCCTATTGTGCCATCCAAGTTCACAGTTCATTGTTTCTGGCGGCTTTATAATGTCATCTGATAAAGACTCCTTTGTGGCTGGTAACAAATGACATTTGACGACTCGATAAAAAACTTTCGTTTTCTCTCGAATTATCGTTATTTCGAATCAATTTAGCGCGTGGTTTTTAATACAGCTTGATTAGTAGGTAGTGTGATTCCTTTTATGATAATACAGCTTTCACTAAGTGAATCCGCACTAATTATCTAACTTAAACCTGTCTCATGGCTATGTATTTTATAGTTGTAAAAAACTTTATCGATTGAAAAAACGATTGTATTCTAAAAGAGAAAAATAGTGTTTCTTTTTTACAAAAAGTAACATTCACTAAACAATTATGACAATATTAAGCTGAAAATAGTATGTAAAATTAATTGCTTAACGTGTCAAATAGTGTAAAAAAATTCCTATTTTATAGGCTTTTGCTCTGCACCAAAATTAATTAGTTTTACTTCGAAAAATAAATAGAAAAAAAATAATTGTTCTGGACTAAGTTGAAAAAGGAACAATATTTTTGATATTATTTATTTTAAGCATTCATTGAAAATATTATTTTTTAATATTAAAAAGTGTTTTTCTGCTATATTTATATTTTTCGAAGTAAAACTAGTTAAATTGGAGTTGAGGTTCAGTTTATAAAATCGGGATTTTTCTACAACTATTTGACACTTTAATCTATTATTTTTATTCATAAAATATTTATAAAAAAACTAAGATTTTTTAAAACTATGTTTTATGATTTGTTTCAATAATTTATCTCTTTACCTATTTGTGAGGAAATATAGCCAGCTAAATAGCTGTTAGGGTTTCTCAAAGGAAGGACTGGAGACAGGCAGGCGAGTGTCATTGTATTGGGATTCGAAAGTTAATTTAAAGTTACAAGAGCCAGTCTTACGACACTGTGTCCAATTTCATGTGTCAGTGGGATTTCAATTAGAATAGCCATCGATTTGTCACTTTTAAACTGTATCACATAGTAAATACCAACATTCAATCTAGTTTCTAATACGGTTATTGTTTGGGCCAAAACTATATCTAATAATGTACAGCCATTTGTGGATTTATGAAAAGTATAACTGATTCAGAACATTATCTTTTACACTGACTCATAAATTAAACTAAAATGTTATTACTTTTACTTCGTAATATTACAAATACCGATTTGTAAGTTTTTGTAAGCACAAAAGTCCTAAAAAATACAAATCAATCGTTTGATAGATGTAAAATTGAATATTCTACAAGAAATGAAAGACCTTGAGGTTTGTTCACTAAATATTTCCCGTAGTAAAATAGATTAACTTTGTATTTAGTAGTTTTTAAATGTTTTCTGACTGTTCTTTTTACTCTTTAAACGTATATAAAAAAAATTACAATTTCCAAATGCTTTTTTTAAACTAACGAAATTTTACAGTTACACATTAATTTACGACACCTATTATGGTATGTACAATAAATTGAACAGCGAAGTGAAATGGAAACATCTGCTACACCAACAATAACCACTAATAAGTTTCCAGTCGCAGTATTGAACACAGCAAACCTTGCCCAGGCCAGCACGTGTTTCTCTAGTTCACCCATATTCAAGTGTCAAATAAAATAAATAGTTCTACTTATTTTGATTTATACTATTTATTTATCTTTTTTATCGATCCATGGATTAACTATAATGAACGTAGAACCTCGATCCTATTGTAACGAATGAATACGGTTGTTGTACCTCCACTTTAGGTTGGATGTAAAAGGTATTTTTTGGGGCTGTCTATCATATTGTCCGAAAGCGACACAAATATCATCTACGTTAGTCCTTTATCGAATTTCCCATAGGGAAGAAGCTATTACCGTAGGTCTCATGGTAAGACTTAAGCCCGGGACCATGCTATTTTTTCTTCTTTAGGTGCCTGGAGACCAAAAACAATAGTCGTTAAAATTTATATATGTGTGTGTGAGAGTGTGGGTGTGTGTGTGTGTGTGTGTGTGTGTGTGTGTGTGTGTGTGTGTGTGTGTGTGTGTGTGTGTGTATTTGAACACGATAACTCTCGTAAAAATGGTCCGATCGAGACTAAATTTGGTAGAGACGTGTATTCCTGCATTTGCTCGGACGAGTTCGTAAACCAGATATACCGGAACGGGTAGTTTAGAGGGGTTTTGTACCCCAAAAATGGGTTTTTTGCGTTTTTCCCATGCAGTTTTTAAAAATTTCAAATTGTATCTTTCACTATTAGAATCATCTTAAAAAACTACACAATTTAGTTTCTTAAAGTTTTTCTCTATCTTCAACGGTTACCGAGATATTAAAAAATCTAAACACAGTACGTTGTAGTTTGGGGCTCCAATGTTAATTTTATGGAGGATAAGGAAAAATTAATGTTTCACTTATTATCTAATATTTTTGGATGAAACTTGATATTTAGCTTCATGTGGTTGAGATCAATACATTTATGCTTAAAAATCATAGTTTATGTGTTTATCATGGCAGCTAACCTGCATACTCTTTTCCCGTGTTAATCATATAGAGTTTGGGTAAACTCCTTTATTTGTGGACAGATGTTGATGAAATTTGATGTAAATGGTCAAAATATAAATTGTTTACGCTAGAAACACCTACTTTCAGCGTTCCTCACAGCAGCAAACCTGCATACTCTTTCCCATGTTACTCTTATGGAGAGGAGGCAAATAATACTCATATTTATTGACAGATAATGATAAAGCTTGTCATATATTATTATTATTTATATGTTATTGATTTGGAATTTCGAGTACGCAGGTCTGCTGCGAAGGGGGTATTTTTTTAAACACCAATGATGTTAGCACGTCACTTCAGAGCTACCCAATGGTTTATTTATTGTTATTGTTCTCTCTAACGGTTACCGAGACATTAAAAAATCTAAACACAGTCATTGTATTACGTGGCTCCAATGTTAATCTTACAGAATGTAAAGAAAAATTAATATTTCCCTTACAAACTAATATTTTTGAATGAAACTTTGTATATAGTTTCATGTGGTTAGTATCCATACATTTATTCTTAAAAATCATAGTCTATATGATTATCATGGAATTTAACCTTGCATTCTTTCCCCCCATGTTAATCATATAGACAGAGAATAGGCAAACTCTTTTATTTATGAACAGATGTTAGTCAAAATAAAAAGAGTTTATTGTAAAAAATACCTACTTGCAGCGTTCCTCGTAGCAGCAAACCTGCATAGTCTTTCCAATGTTAACCTCACGGAGAATAGGCAAACTTATTTATTACGGTTATTAATCAAACCTGTTATTTATTAATATTGATTTGGAAATTCCCTAAATACGCAGGTCTGCTGCAAAGGGGTATTTTATAAATAGTGTGCTTATATTCAAATAATAATGATATAAACCTAAATATTTTCCAATTTAAATTATTGATTAACATTTCAAATTCGTTAAAATTAGCATTAGTAAAGGACCCCAGAATTTAAACCTGTGACCTCTTGCACTGAAGTCACACTAACCACTAAGCTAGCAAGACACGTTAATCAGGGCTTTATTTATTTTATCATGACAAATATTTTATCAAAAATATTACTTAGTACTTACTAAGTATGAACTTTGATCTGGTGTCAACATTGTGGAATAAATCAAACTAGTAACTTATGCTAAAACTTGCTGAGACTAAGAAATTCTAGATCCGTATATTATTAAACTTTAAATTATTTCAAGAGTTTGTAATGACACAACAAAGTAATGAAACATTATAATGTTCAAAGTGAAAGAGAAACTCATTCGCTTTGGCTTTGTAGATAGCTGTATTTTCCATAGATATCATAAATTCATGCTCAGAGACCCGAAAGATAATTTACACTTGTGTGAGCATTAGCCTCGCCCTTCCCACGCGTCTGTTTAATATCCTTATTCAACATGGTATCTCGCATGCTGGGTATTGACAACATCTGTTTTACAGGTTTATCATTTCATTTACAAGAATATATTTAAACTAAATAAATGTTTATTGTTACGGGATGGTGGTGACATCCTGTAATCCAGCGACCTGGAAGTCACGAATTGTGGATAGTTGTGAGCGATGGTCGGTGGGTGTAGTGTTCTGTTGCGTGGGTTAACGTCCGCACTATTGAATACTGCGTTAATCCGCATGGACCATCCACATAATTAGACCAATTCGTAATTCAGAGGCCGTGGTTCGGATTCCACGTTAAACTGTAGGTCCCTTAGTTGCCATCGGCTATTGGGCTAATTAATTAATAGTCCTGTCTAAGGAACATGTCAGCCTTATTCAGTAACAAGACTACAAGATCGCGCCACAATCATCTTACACTCAATTCTCATTCATACTTGGCTTAAAATACCTAACTTGTAGTATGGTCACCATTTCAATAATCTAATCCAATCATTTTTGTAATCCTTATTAATATTTCCAGACTTGCTTGATTTTTTAAGGTTTTTAAACATTACCGTTAAGATAGCTGGCCCAAGTCAAAAAGCAAAACACAGCAAATTGCTGTAGCCTGTAGATGTTGAGTTCTCAGGCCCTGTGAAAATCCTAGGATTTTCCATTGCCCACAAGTTGAGCTGGGTTTACCATGTAGAGAAAAGGACTACTAGATTATCAGGAGTTTGTTTTCTTCTTCTGAAGCTAAGAGGCTGTGTAACGCAGGACTACCTGTTGATGGCCTACCATGCCCTTTTTCAGTGTCACTTGACGTATGGACTCCTGCTGTGGGTTCACTCATCCAGGACACTTGATGTTCTCAAAATGCAGAAATGCACGATCAGAAGTATCACAAGGAGAGATCAGCTTTCTCATTGTAAGTTCCTTTTTGCAAGACTTCTGTTCTTATGCACGTCAGGTTGAATTTGAATAACTTGGTGGTCAGGCAACACAACATCAGACACCGTGGCTATCTTGGTGTTCCTGGAGTGCGGATCTCACGAACCCAGGCTAGCTACACCACTGACTCAATAGACTGTCACAGAAAGAGCTGGAAACATCTTGTTTTAGAAGAGTTTTGACTGATTATATTAGGGGCAGAGTCTGTTACACCACCTAGGAATTTATGGATGATGACTGTACTCATTTGTAGCTAGCCGGAAGTGACAATTAAATTAAATACAAGTGTTTTAAATATATGTTTTATGTGAGTTTGTGTTGACGCCATCAATCCCACTACGCGGACATCAGATGAAGTTATAGGTATAAAGTTTAAGGTATAAAGGTTGCTGGGTTGACACCAGTTGTCGGCGACTCCTGTCAGATCATGCACGTTCATTTATGGGTAGCCCATTTCACTCCACCACGGTAGATCGCTGTTTCTATTCTACACACAAGTACTATACATATGGTGATGGGCAGTCAAGGTCAAAACAGTTTATAAACTGGGAGTTAATGGATATTGGTGTGAGAGAGGAATAATACCGGGGGCTAAGTGAGTAGCATGAAACATTTAACGTGACAACTAATTTTATAGTATGTAAGATTTAAAAGGAGGAGTCATATAACGGTTCAATGGTCAGGTCATTATTGTAGTGTTAGATACATTGTAACTAAAAACGGCACAACGTTCTCGTTGACCACGCCTTCCAGACGACAGATGCAATATGAAGGCAACATTGTTCTGGCCTACCCAGCGCATTTACTGTCTGCTATGATTGCGCTTTTTTACTCATTTTCAAAGCAAAATATTAAATTTAAGTTAAATTAAATTAAATATTAAATTTAAGAAAAAGCTTCACTATATATGTTTTAAGGGATTAATAAGCTATATATAAATAAGCTCTCAAAAATCTAGTTTTCCAACATATCAAAGATCTTTTTCCTTTGTTTTACTAAAAAAATAATCATTGATTTCATTGATCTTTGATTTTAAACCTTTTTTAACTATAGTTTATTATATAATTATCCTAATTTATCCTGAAGTAAGTTTCCTACGGCTAATTTTATAGTTAATGTATGAATCGAATTTTTTATTATGAATGAAATTTGATTTCAAAATAATTACTTTACCATTGAGCTTAGTTTTTCTTCATTCACTAATATTTTTTTATACTGTAGTAAAAGAATCTTATTTCCCACTCAACCCTACAAAAGCCTTACCGATAGATTTCTTTATAAAATAGCACTTCTCTTATTTAGAGGATAATTATTTTGTTTGAGGAATAGTGGAAATGTTTTGTTTAAAACCTCAAAAAGGAGTGAAGCGTTCCCTATAATAATTAGCCGCAGTATATTGTGGGTTGGCTCCGACCCAGCGAGACGACTAGATGTGGATCCTAATGGATAACTTCTGTCCGAGAGGGTTTTATTGCTTTTAAAGTTTAGCCCGTAAATTGCCTTTCTTATGAAAATTAAAATTTGATTAACATTATTGCTAGCCAAGACTATGTTTCCAAAACAATGAACCTCTCATGTGTAACGTTTTTGATATGATTAGGACTTTACAAAAATATTATATACTTATTTTTTTAAATATCAAGGGTTTTGTCTCACTAGCTTTGAAACGATCGTCATGAACTCGGTGCACGAGGTCGTGAGCTAAAATCCAGAGATGCCCGATTGGGTTTTGCATTGCATTCTTAAAAAGTAAAAAGTGTAATATCACTTCTTCTTGACCCAGTCAATGCCAGTGACTCTGGCGTTTACAAATATAATAAAAATAATATATAACAAGATTTTATAAAAATCTAATAAAACAAGCATTTTTGTATTCTATAAGATAACATGAAAGAGTGAGGTTTGCTGCTGTGAGGATAACAGAAAGTAGGCATTTATATACCATAAAAAATTTTATTTAACATTATACCAACTTTCACACACAACACACCATAAATAAAGGAGTTTGCCTATTCCCTATATGATTAACATGGAAAAGAGTATGCAGGTTTGCTGCCATGATAAACACATAAACTATGATTTTTAAGTAAAAATGGATAGATCTCAACCAGATAAGCTAAATATCAAGTTTATCCAAAAATAAAGATTAATATAAATATTAATTTTTCCTATCCTCCATAAAATAACATTACCCCACAATACAACGTACTGTTTAGATTTTTAATATCTCGGTAACCGTTGGAGATAGAGAAAAACTTTAAAGGAATTAATTGTGTAGTTTTTTAAGCTGAATCCAATGGTGAAATATAAAATTAGAAATATTTAAAAACTACATGTGAAAAACGCAAAAAAAACCATTTTGGGGTACAAAACCCCCCCAAACTACCCGTTCCCATTGACCGATATGTCTGGTTTACGAACTCGTCCGCGCATTTGTAGGAATACACGTCTCTACCAAAATTTTTTTTATCGGACCATTTTACGTGAGTTAAACTTTCAAACAGACACATAAATAATATATATATTTAATATATATAATATATATAAATTTTAAAAGCTATTGTTTTTTCTCTTCATAAAAAGAAAATAACATGGTCTTAACTGCATGAGACCCTAATATTTTTTAAATTAAAATTTAATATCACTTAATTTTAGTCCTCATATATACAAAAATATAGTTATAATTAAACAGAACTATTATGGTTATAAAAACATAAAAACATTTGTATATAAAAAAACCCATATTTCCACATGTTACTATTACTAAGGTATTTTACCTCTTAAAAACATTACTAAACACAACACACACACACACACACACACACACACACACACACACACACACACACTCACACTCACACACACATATATAAATTTTAACGACTATTGTTTTTGGTCTCCAAGTACCTAAAAAAAGAAAAAATAGCATGGTCCCGGGCTTAAGTCTTACCATGAGACCTACGGTAATAGCTTCTTCCCTATGGGAAATTCGATAAAGGCTATTAGACAACGGACAGACAATCTACAATTAGGTCTAGACTAATAACTCAAATTTGAAAATTTTGACGAAAACAGTAATTTCTCTATGTACTAATTATACAAAGAGAAAGTAAAAGTGACAATTAATTTAGGTCCTAATAGCTAATACACTATTTCATACTATGAATTACTACTTACAACTTACTATTACAGATATACAACTTACTACTTACAATTCGTAAAAATTATAAGAAATTATGGTTTTTCATTTGGTAATTTGAATGTAGGGCATTTAAATCCTGTACGTTTAGATTTTTAGGAGTTTTATGTCATTGAGAATCACTTTAATTATCTAAATAAATAGGTTTAAACGTAATTTACATTAACATATATCAAATAATTGTCGCAACATAAATCTGGTCTATTTAAGCTATATCATGTCATTCTAGTAATGTAAGTACTATATATTAGGATTGAGACGTGAATATATAATCCAGTCAGCAGAGAGCCAACTTATTTGCATATTTTAGCTATAAAACTACAACTGAAGAAACTTGCATTATATTACCAAGTTATGTTCCATATATTAATTTAAAATGTATCAGTAAAAAATACAGCTTTGTTCAGAGTTTTTCAGGGCTTGAGAGAGTTTTACTTTTTATTTGACTTTTTTTATTAATTAGTAAAAGAATTACTAATGTTCATAGTTTTTTTTATATTTCGATATCCTTTTAGCACCTTGAAGCATACTCTACTAGCGAACCTGCCTACCTCTGCTTGAGAGAATCACACACCCGTTGGTTTTTTCCTCTCAGTAGGTATATGCGGTAGACACAGTCTATTTTGAGTTCCGATGGTTAAAAAATTATATAGATAATTTGACTCTATACAGTTGTATCCAATTACTATTTAAAAGTAAAGAACTATTGATTTGCTGTTTTAGCTATATTTCAAATTTTTCAATCTAAAAAAATACAATCCAATAATTTTACTAAATTTGCCTAATTGACGTTACGAATACGTATAATTTTATGTGGTGTTTGATTCTACAAACAAAGTCTCAGAGGAAATCTGTACAAGCACGGCAGGCACATATAATACGAATTAAAGCCTATTCCCCAAAGTTTATCGCAATTACAGTCATTAACTTAAGCCTTAGAACACGTTCAATCTCTATCGAAATTATTTTATTCTCTCTTGGTGACCTCATGCTTAACACGATTTCTAAAGAACGGAGGAAAAAACTATTACATGTAATAGTACAAAATAGTTTGTTGATAAAACCTTTCTGTGTTTAATTTCAGCTAGACTCACCGACCATTTGAATTTCTAAATAATAATGATAATTTATTCCTTTTTTACAACGGGTTCTATTTTAACTATGCTCATTTGGATCTTGTACACTGAATGTCCGACAGTAAAGTTAATAAGGGGAGCATTCTTTTTTTTAATTAAAAAATTGTAAATTAAATTGTTACTGGCAACCATATTTCTATGTAGTGTTTAACTTATTTAGGACCCTATATTTCATGGTGGTAAATATTATTTTAGGGTTTATACGTATGTAATGGTTACATATCAAATCATTGATGAGCCAGAGAGACTTCCTTGAGACCAAATAGTATCTAGTTGTTTTAACACCTCAATTTTATAATTAGGGAAGGCATATTAGTTCTCAATTTAATATACCTGACACTAAACGTTGAAATAAGGAAAACTAGTAATTCGTTTTTGTAGATAAAAATTATCAACATAATGCATTAAAAATTCCTCAACTGTAAAAAACTTTATAATAGTATTTACTATCCAAATCCACATAAAACGTAGGGTGTTTTATAAAAATATAAATTTCATTTTTTAACCTATATAAAATTAAAGGGAATGCTACACTTTCTTGTTAAAACTCAACAACTATGTATGTTGGTATTTAAATGGTTTTTGACGATTTAATTGTTGTATTTAATTATTTAACAAGATTTTACGAGATATAATAATAATATACATTTTTAACTAAATTTCCCTTTTTTACATGTTGGATGATATACGTATTTTAGTAAATGTATTACATTTGACAATATCACTCAATTTTTATCTTAATGAACATTTCATAAATATATGCAATATGCAACAGTAAGTTTCTATTTAAACAAATAATTTAGATCTAATCTAATATAAATTATCTTTATTACCATAGAATTCAGTAATATAGGAGATTGTTACATGTAATGATAAAATAAATTATTTCAAATGATGCATCGACTTATATCCAATTAACTAGCTGCACACAATATCGGGCTTATAACCTACCAAACTAACAATTTAGTATTAGAATATATCAAGTTAATAGCTAATTAATATGTAATTAAACCATTGGAACGAGGTCGATTTAAATTACCTTATGAAACTCCCGATGCTTTTATAATCATTGACTACTGGGACGTGAAATTAAAGTTGGGTTATATTGAAAGTTCGACTGTGCAATTGCAATAATGAATAGCTTTAGGAGGTACTCGGACTGTATCTGAGATTGTTTTTTTTTCAAAAGGTGTAATTAATTTGGTTTAGCGAACTTCCTTAAGGAAAATAGAGCTATTTCCAATGTTATCCAATTATTATGATATTATTAAGCCTCCAGATTGTTAAGAATAAATTAAATGGTTTATATACCTCTCTAGAACAATCTTAGTAGTTGAAGTGGTGCAACTACTCATTAAATTTATCCAATTATATAAATATGGCAATATTTTAAAATTTTTATATCTTTCAGCAGACTTAAAAATACTTATTTGTCATATAATTCTTATAGATAGTATGAAAGTTGATATAACTTATTTAATAGCAGTTTTTTGTACAATTTCATGTTTAGAGAAAGCATTATTATAATAATAACTAAATGTTTACCAGCCATCAAAATAATTAGACATCTTTGTTAAAAGTCTTTTTATACGTTAAGATAATATTTTAATACAGTATGTGTAATTTTGAAATAGGCTAATAATCAATGACCTATATATACAAATTAAAATTTATTTTAATTTGACAGCGGTTATAGAATGGAATAACATGTTCTATAAAAAATGGAGATAATGAGTCTAATATTGCTCAAAACTGTGTTTTTGAAAGCTCGATATTTTATTTTCATAGTGCATGAGTCACTTTAAAGTGAACTAAACCCATCCTCAAAAGTTATAAAAAAATAGCTTTTATAAAACTATGGGTTCTGTTTTTTTTCACGTGAAAGCGTTACAAAAATACAGACATTCAGACAGTTGGATAAAAATTTATATAAGACCCATTTCAGCTTTTATGGGTTATAAAACGTAAAATTAATCAAAATATCATAATTCTAAGCAATTTATATACAATCCCCATATTTTATTAATATTGATAAACACACTGTGATAGATTTTTTATATCTAGATAACCTTAGATACAACCTCGTCCATCATCACAATATGTACGAATGAAACAAGATTTTGTTTATGAGTTTATGATAGAGTTTTTTGTTATATTTATGCTTATTTTTACGTTTCATATCGCAAAACAGGACGCTGAAAAAGTCTATTTTCAACACGTTGTTAAAACGGGAGAACCAACTCTAATGAAACTTATTTATCATTCTATACCTATCGGAGAGTGGTTTTGTTTACTTTACACTAACCCACGCATTATTAAAATAAAATAACAAGCTCTCAAAAACCTATTTCTTTTAATAAATAACAACATTTTCCTAGCTTTTACTAGACATGTGATCTATTGAAGTGACTTTTTCAGAAGGAATAAACAGCTGTGATATTAAAAGTCAATCAATATTAATCTATTTATATTGACAATTGAATTAAACCACTTTTAATATACTATATTAAAGTTTTATATTCACGTAAAACTAGTTTTACTAATTTCATTTAATTTATCGGGCGATAAATATACTACTAAATAATCGAGCTGATAATTTAATTATGATTTTCATTAATTTTTTCTTCATAAATCGGTGAGTATTCGCAGAGTAAACAGGTCTGCTGCAATATAAGTGAAATACTAACCCGAGAAGTCATTTCTTCAAGCACGCGGCGCGAGCCTGTAGCAGTGTTTTCCATATGGACATTATGTATTCATGTCCAGAGACCTGGGGTATGATAAACAGACGCTAGAGTTTTGGCCAAGCTCGGTTATGTGTTCATTCTGTTATTTAGAGTACAATTAAATCTAATAGTTTACAAATAATTTGAATCATTTATTTGAATCTAATACTGTTTTCGATAAAAATAGAATTTCAAAAGATGTCAGTTTACATATTTTAGAAATTATAAGAAAGAGATTTTTGTATTTTTGTACTTACGTTTCTAAATTACTTACAGAGTAGTTCTAAGTAACTTGAGGACAGTGGGGCTGTCGTCACTATGTGGCCAAATAAATCTCTCCTTCCAGTGTCCTGAATTCTAAAGCAGCTACTTTACTTTTACCCACTGTATTACTATCTGAATTACTTTAATCCTAACATATTGTGTCGTATGAACACTTTTATTGTATATAGATGTTGTCCAGCTTCAGAAGATGTTCGCCCGAAATTACTATTAAAACACTATTAATTGCCTTTATTAGACTAGTACACAAAAAACTATTTTCTATGGATCGTAGGGAACATAAATTATAACATTTTAATTTTCATACAACTAAAAATATTATGGTTTACAATGCATAATTCTAAAGAGTTTTTTTTTGTTTTGAAATTTGTACTTATACAGCAAAATGCGTTACGATTTAAATGTAGGATTACATTTGAGTGTACTCTTAGCATTACTAAGTGATATGAATCGATAACAACTAATTTGGAAGGTGTGTTATTCAACATTTCAATGTCAAAATCAATTTATTCTAAATTTATTTATTCATGAATTTCCATCGATCATACTTTTCGTTTACGTTAAAATACTGTAGAACTAAATTTTAAAGGTTTTATAGTAATGAAAACTAAAATATAAAGAATGAATAATCTAATGATCAATCATAAAATTTGCCTAAGAAAAGACTGGTACGGAATGTTTTTCTTTATAATCCAATTCAAATGTCACCTCTTGAAGAGCTTCCGATTTCACTAAAAAACTGATTTCATTTTGAGTTTCACAGTTCATACATGTTTGACAACCGGTATAAGGCAAAAAATAATTAAATGCTTCGTGCCTTATACTATACCCAGCGTTTGACTGGGACGGTGGCGACGTCTTGTAATCCAGCTACTTGGAGGTCACGAATTGTGGATAGTTGTGAGAGATGGTCGGTGGATGTAGTGTTCTCTTGTGTGGATTAACGTCCGCACTATTGAATACTGCATTGATCCACAAAGACCATCCTCATAATTAGACCAATTCGTAATTCAGAGACCGTGGTTCGGATTCCACGTTAAACTGTAGGTCCTTAGTTGTCATCGGCTGTTGGGCTATTAATTAACAGTCCTGTCTAAGGAACATGTCAGCCTTAGTCAGTAACAAGACTATAAGATAGCGCCACAATCATCCTACATTCATTCCTCATTCATACTTGGCTTAAAATACCTACCTTGGTCGGTCGCCATTTCAGTTAAAAGTATAAAGTAAAGTATAAAGTATAAGTATAAACCCAGGTGATGTGCCTTTTTGTTCGATATTTGTGTATCCTTTTCGTCCCAGGATGTCGTTGGCGTACTTGTTACAGAACAGTGAAACGCCAGTAATCTAATACGGGGTTGTGCGGCCTCAGAGATTGAGCAACGGAGGGGTTGCTGCTGTTTTGCCCCGTTGGGGTCAGTTTTTGCCGGTCAGCGGCTCCATTGCGCTTTAGGATCAGTTTGGCCTCACGAGGTAATTCTGACTATGAACTCAACCTTCGTCGTAAAACTTTATAGATTAACTAGTTGGTCATCATTTCTCCAGTGCTTTCAATATTAAATTATAATAAAATTAAATCTCTTATTTTTATTTATGATTTATCATGAACTGACTTTTTTCGAGGTAGGACGTGGAAAAATTACACAATTATTATCACAACATTCAGCAAAAAAATATACATTGTCATTATGATAGTACTGATGGGGTGATTTTTATATCTTTCCTTTGTAACTATAATTGAATGTGTTGGTATTTTGTTGAGTCTTTGGTGGTATAAATATAAATAGAACTATGCACCACCACCTACAGCAATACATGTGGAGTATGTATAGTAAATTGATTTTAATTATTGATGCAAATATAATTGTGAATAGTATAGGTCTAGCTATTTAGAATAACTGATGACGAATTATTAGATTAGATGGGACTCGAAACTGTATTGTTTTTTCCTAGAAATTAACTAACCTATATATAAGCTTCAAATTTCAAATTGTATTAATTAGTTTTGTAACCCATATTTTAAATTTAAGAAGTCATTTTACGCGTAGTGGGCAGTATTCAGATCAAAAAGTACACAGTATTTAATTTTACTTCGTGAAGACCTCACGAAGCCAAGATTCGATTTTACTGGCTGGGTGGCTGAGTGAGTATAGTGTCTGCCTTCAAAACCAAAGGTCGCTGGATCGCTGGTAGAACCAAGACCAGAGTTTGGACCGTTCCCCGTAAAAATGTAAAAGAGGCGTAGAGAGACACAAAAACAAAATAAAACAAAAACAAACCCCACAAATGTTTTTTCGATCACATTTACCTTTAGATTTGCTGGAGAGGTAAAGCCCACTTTGGGAATTTCCACAACAAATAGCTGGAGATATATGTTGCCAGTGACGGGTCATTTCACCCGTATCTTCCTTCAGAGCGCAGCACTTATCCTTCTATAACACACATACTCGCCCGCACCCACACACACACACACACACACACACACACACACACACACACATACACTCTCGTGTTTAATTTATAACAAAAAAATTTAATCTTCTAAACACAAAACTTTTATTAAAAACGGTCATTTACGCAGCAGTATAAAGAAAACCGTTTGTCTCATGTCCTGTCATTTATTTTTAGCCAAAAATAGAATGGCTCAAAAATAGAATACAATGATACTTAAATAGCTCTTACAACGTATCGTCCTGGTTTCAGTATACCGGAAGTATTCAAAGCAGGTGTTCCAAAACACGAGTCCATAATATATCAATATTATGAGTACTATATAAACTTAAATTGAAATGAGTAATATATACTATTTAAATTTTCATAGTGAGGTTTAAAATGGTTTTTCTAAATTTAACAAGTCATTTTATGCGTAGTGAATAATATTCAGTCCAAAAAGAGTATTTTTACTCTATGTATACTAAATAACAGTAATAAATATATGAGTACATAACCAATAGTTGTGATAGTTGTGGGCGATCATCATAATCGCGCAATGATCATCATCATAATTTGACCAATTCATAGTTCAGAGGCCATGGTTCGGACTCTACGTTAAACTGTAGGTCCCTTAGTTACCATCGGCTGTTGGGCTATTAGTTAACAGTCCTGTCTAAGGAACATGTCAGCCTTAGTCAGTAACAAGACTACTACATTGCGTCACAATCATCTTACATTAAATCCTCATTCATACTTAGCTTAAAATACCTACCTAGTGGAATAGTCACCATTTCAATAATCTAATGCAATCAATGAACACCAATATTTTCCAAAAAATATCCGTTAATAGTGTAATGAACTAGTTCATTACTAGCACGAACGAGTCCTTAGAATAGTTTTTAAGAGACCGTAGAGTATAGAGTTTAGATATGACAGTAGTACTTAATTAATTAAAACATACTGTAAAGTTTTTGTTTGAAATTCGGTGAGTTTTAATGAAAACTTTGACTAACTAAAACTTTGAGACTAATGAAAGTTTTTTTCTCAAAATTATTGTACACTTTTGATACATTTTCACAGAAATCAGCAGTTATAAAGTACTTGGTATTATTATAAATTATACGTGACAATGTTTGAAATACTTTTGATAGAGAGTGCTGGTTGTCACGGGCTGATCAAGATTTGTGGCTGCAGTAAATTACAATTGCAGCATTCTGGCCATGTTCCAACAAGAGGCCATTCTTACCAAATTATTATTTATGATTTTAGAAACACATAAAAGTACTCCTTATCGCAATTGTATTATAATATCGTTCCTGTTAATTTAAGAAACATTCTTGTGAACAAATATCAGAAAAAATAACTTAAATTTATGATAGTAAAATGCTCTCCTTGTAATTCCAAGGATTCATGTTTGGTTCTGGACCCAGTTAGCATTCGTAATAGATAAAAACACTATAACTAGATGGTTATCTATAAAAATAGAGAAATATCTCTGGGTTAGTGCAAAATAAAGAATACCTCTGATTCATTCTTTAATTTTTTTTCATTATTCCCTCGTACATAAGTTAGTATTCGTATCATTGTAAACAAAAGTTGTATTAAGACACCAGTAATGACAATAAAGTCAGGTGTTAGTGACATTGGACTAAACTATTATAGTTATAATACTACTGTTTTTTGTCTATATGCATTTCATGTCACCATTAATACCCTATCACTTTTAAAAAGCAAATTGAAGAAGTCCTATGAAACCGACATACGAGAACATGAAAACAAACACGAAATACTGCAAATCCAAACGTTTCAGGCAGTGGTATTATTGTACCCCTGAGAAATAAAGGCAAGCTACGCTCAGCTGTTCGGCGGGAGGTAGGACACGGTTTATTTTTATATTTCGATTATTTTTCGATTAATACTTAAAGACATAATATAAATTAGATTAGATTATTAAAATGGCTACCATAAGACAATGTAGGTATTTTAAGCGAAGTATGAATGAGGATTGAATGTAGGATGATTGTGGCGCGATCTTGTAGTGTTGTTACTGACTAAGGCTGACATGTTACTTAGACAGGACTGTTAATTAATAGCCCAACAGCCAATGGCAACTAAGGGACCTATATTTTAACGAGGAATCCAAACCACGGCCTCTGAATTACGAATTGGTCTAATTATGAGGATGTTCTTTGCGGATTAACGTAGTATTCAATAGTGCGGACGTTAATCCACACAAGAGAACACCACATCCACCGATCATCTCTCACTATCCACAACTCGTGACCTCCAAGTAGCTGGATTACAGGACGACGCCAGTTACGTCACCAAGTAAATTAAATTAGAAAATTTTCATTTATTTGTCAACGAGGTCAACCGACATTTCTGTGAATATTCCAAAGGTTTTAGGTATACAAAATTTAGTACTACCTTACATATTGGGCAAGTTGAACCTTTTTTTTGTTTTAAGCAAACCTTTCTGTTGAAAAGTATTAAGAGATCCCTTAAACAAAGGCTCTGCTCCATCTTCCGTCTAAAAAAATTTATAAATTTAATTCGTCAAGAAAATTGAATTTCGTATTAATAAATCTCTGTTGTATAATAACTTTTAGTATATTTTTAGTAACTTATTTTAGTAAGTATTTTAAGTAACTTTTAGGATCTTTGTTGGTAATAAAATCTTTATTTTTACTGCATTATCAATATACAGTATTTCAGTAAAAACTAACAAAGTATAATGATTTGATTACTATTGCTAATTTACATTTTAGTTAGCACTCTTCAGAAATAATATATTCGTAACACGTATTTGTAAAAGGCACAAAACTGTTGCCTAAATAATAAGAGTAATAATACGTTTCTTTTCAAATATCAGCACTGAAAAAAGTAACAAATATCCTTTGGCATTGGAGTTATTAAAGTCGTTTATTGAACAAATGGCCCTTTGAACAATGGACCATAGCTTTCGTCACGAGATTTGTGCTTCACTTACGTGTTCTCTTCCAACAGATTTGTATCTTTGCTCAAAGAGGACGGTTGTGTTTGCAAACCTGAACTACAAAAGAGATTCATACAAGAGAATTTATTAAAGGATGTTAAAAATATATAAACTATCAAGCAAAATTATAGATACACGATTTATTTATTCAGGTCAAAGAAATTGAACCTACCTTACACAAAGTATTTGATAAATTTAACATTACATTTCTACCATGTTAAATTTTTATTTTTAAATATTTCGTAATTATAATTGGTTCATGATCTTGCAACTACTAAGAATATGCTTAGTCACGATTGGCTTACGGTATGTGGTGACTGTGAATAAAAAGATACAAAATAGGCCATACATCAAAACGTAAAAAAATCTAATTTTATATTCAACTAGCAGTAAGCCCGTCCTTTGTACGAATTGTAGGAATCAGTTTAAAGAAGAAAGATTATCATACCAAAATGTAAGCCTGAAATCCTAAACAAATCAATACAAAGAAAATAAATCAATACCCAGCTGTATTATTTAGCTTTACTTTACAATTAAATTGATTAGAACATTAATTATACCATTATTACTATTAGTTATACATTAAAATAAGTTTTTAATATAGTATGATTTAGAAATGGGTACTGTAATGAATGACCAACATAAACTAACTAATATTGATTTGACAGCTGTTTGTTTTTATTTATATTAAATGTTTAAACTACAAAGACATACAATAATCAGCTATTATTGCCAGTAGGTTATTCCTTTACAACTGAAGCGAGTAATATCGCGTAAAGTGGGTTTTTAAATGCTCGCTATTTACTTTTCAAGGGGTGGCGGGCGATTTCAAGCATTTATAAACCTTCTCTGGAATGTATAGAATACATGAAATAAGTTTCATTGTAATCAGTTCTCCCGGTTTTTTGGAGAATACGGCGTAAAACGGCTCCTAGAGCGTCACAGACAAACAAACAAAAATTGAGATAAGACCGGTTTTGGCTTCTCTAACGCACGAAAAGTAAAAATAACTAAAAAACGAATAATTCTGAGCAATGTACAGACAAAACTCTAATTTTATTTATATAGATTATATTCAACAGTAATCCATGAAATCCTCTAAAGGCTTACACTATGCAATTTGCATTTTGCGTCTTCAATATATCTTCAAAATTGTATTCTAATTATTATAAAAATACTGCTCTAAAGAAAAAAACATTAATTGATAACATCGGAATAGGATAATTCATCATATTCCATTGTAATATTTTTCAATCGATGATATTTGATAGTACAATTAATTAATACATATATTATTATTGTTCTGATAATTAATTGTTAGTCCTCTTATTAATTAAAATGATCTTTTTTAACTGGTGAGGTAGTTTTAATTCATTTTTAAAAAAACTTGCGAGCACGGATAGAGCTAGACCATGATAATTAGCCGCAGTATATTACAACACTGGCTCCAGTCCAAACAAGAATAACTAGAGGCTAGGATTAATGGGCAAAAACTTGCATATCTCAGTAGTTGGTCAGGGTGGAACAGAAACTGGACGACTGGGTCTTCATAACCTTAGAATTTGTACCTTGCTTGGGGGAAACTATGCTTATAGGTGGCAAATGAGGTCATTTTGATTAGGGGGAGTGGATGCCGGGATTTTATCCCCACATAAGGGAAATTCCCTGCGAGTTAATTCCCTGCGAAAATTAATTTCCTTAATTCCTAAATTCCTGTTAATTTCCTTGCGAAATTCCCTGAGCCATTATTAATGGCTTACTATGCCACCGAAAGGAAATGAAGCACTCCACTAAAGTGTCACTAGTATTAGTATTAGTTAGTATCACTATTCCACAGAAGCGCGAACGAAAATAGGAACAGGATAGGAAGAAACTGGGACGGTGGCGTGACCTGTAATCCAACTACTTGGAGGTCACGAATTGTGGATAGTGAGCGATGGTCGGTGGATGTAGTGTTCTCTTGTGTGGATTAACGTACGCACTATTGAATACTGCGTTAATCCACAAATACCATTCTCATAATTAGATCAGTTAGTAATTCACAGGCAGTGGTTCGGAGTCCAAGTTAATTAACAGTTCTGTCTAAGGAATATGTCAGCCTTAGTCAGTAACAAGACTACAAGATCGCACCACAATCTTCTTACACTCATTACCCATTCATACTTGGCTTAAAATACCTACCCAGGTAGGCCACCATTTCAGTAACTAACTAAGTAAATGATTGGTTTAGATAGGTGAGGACGAAATCGAATCGCTACCATCAGACGTAGGCCCCGCCCAGGTTTTTGACTTCTAAGGCTCCAGAGGTTTCCAACTAAACATCGAGCCCTAACCACTTTTACTTGATGGCGTTCACATGTAGTAAAGCTACTGTATATATTAACCCCAGTATTGGTACCTATCTAAACTTTCAAAAACCTACTACAAACCCACTCGAGTTAGTCAAATGAGGTAAACAATCTATTTTTGTCCATTAGGGGACATAAGGTCATGTTAAAGAACCAGTAATATTAAAAATACACAAAACTCATTCTTATGCATCCTAAATTCTTGTAGCAATGTACAGTTCGTCAAGTTTCATCTGAGCCCTGAGATGCGTGAGACGGAGGTAAATTAACCGTAATGGTGTTCCGTTTGTGTTTATATTAGATTTATTTTATTTCTTTGTCAGCTGATAAGTAAACAACACAGTTTCTCCCCACCACCATATTTACGTCGTAGACTACTCCGAATCCAAAACTCAGGGACATGGAACCTGATGAACTGTAAAATCCAACCCAGGAGTAAACCATACTAACCATACCATGTATACATTCGTGAAAAATAATAATCTATTGATTTATTACTGCGGATGTATAAACTAAGAGACAGCTAAAAACGAGATATGAAAATAGACTCGACAGAAAAAAACATAGAAATGGACAGAGCCACGAAATCGGAAATCAATATGATTTTGTCTGCAGTTTATGACCTCGAGACATTAAGAAATGTATAATTTCAGTACTATTTTTTCTTTTTTTTACATTTTTCAGAGAATTTGATATAATCTGTTAGGAGCGTTAATATTAATCTTCATTGTCTGTTTGTCAAGTTTCTGAATGCTCCGCGTGAATGTAAGGCTACATGTACCGTGCATCGTGCCTGCGACATGAATGTATAATGTAAGCCAGCAAAGCGCCAGCTTATTTGCATACTTTAGGAACGGAACTCCAGCTAGTGCTGCGGGGTTATTTTCATACAACTTAACTGGTTATTTTCCCAAAGTGGCATTGACAAGTTTATAAGGGCCAAACTGCAATTTCTAAGATAAACCTTCCACGTTTGTTCTTTTAAAATTTCCACAAGTATTTTTGAAACCTCACACGAAAAGATTAAAAGACAATATAATATTTTTTGGACTTTATTTTATTTTATGGATGTATTGTATTTTAAACGTATGAAAATATAAAAATTTTTGGTTTTATTTATATTCTTCTATTTTATCTTAATAATCACGAATGCTAATGAACAGGAAGGTCCTTTAACTTGAAGAAATTTTCTCTATCTCCTCTTGAATATTATATTAGGTATAGTAGACAATACTTTTATTAAATTTCAAGTAGATTTGGGAAGGGTTACACTATCCAAATATATGATACAGTATGTATGTTTACTCTATGAATAAATTTATTTATTAATCAATTGATATAATCCTAAACTATATTTAGATAAATATAGGTTACTATAGTAAAGGAACTGATAGAAAACTAATTGACAAATTAACATTAATAATAAATAAATTTAACATAACTAGAGTTAAATTTATTAACTAATTTAAATTATTCTCCCATAAAATGCAGTGAAAAATGTGAAGTTGTCAATAATATAGAAGTTCAATTTATTTTGAAGTTGAAATTTATCTTATTCAAACCTAAAACGATTTTATTAAAAGTAAAAATCACGAAAAATAACAAGGTTGAAGTTATTTTTAACATTTTGATCATTCGGTTTCTGTGTCTGCCTAGAAAGGTGTATATGATATGTCAAATACAAATCTAATTCAAATTAAAAGTAAATATATTTTGAGTATTACATCAGAATTTCCAATCCTCTGGGGTAATATCTGCTCAAAGGCAAAACATATTATTATATTTGTTCTTATGTCAAACAGAATTACATTACTTCTTGAAAACCCGTTCTATTTTCATAAGGCGTAACGGACAAAAAAATTCCATCAGGACTTTCCTTGAAAATATGATGGAATCGAAGACTTCATTGAGTTTATTGAGTAACGAAAAACACTTTATACCTGTATTATGAACTATACTTTTTGTCATCTATATAAATAAAATTAGAGTTTTGTCTGTACATTGCTCAGAATTTTTCATTTTTTAGTTATTTTTACTTTTCGTGCGTTAGAGAAGCCGAAGCCGGTCCTCAATTTTTGTCTGTTTGTCTGTGACGCTCCAGGAGGCATTTTACGCCGTCTTCTGCGAAAAAACTGATTACAATGAAACTTATTTCATGTTTCTCTACATTCCAGAGAAAGTTTGTAAATGCTTGAAATCGCCCGCCGCCCCTTGAAAAGTGAACAACGAGCATTTAAAACCCCACTTTTTTCGCGATATTACTCGCATTTTGATTCAGTTTTCAATGAATAACCTATTGGTAATAATCAGCTGTCTTTGTAGTTTAAAGATTTAATGGAAATAAAAACAAACAGCTGTCAAATCAATATTAGTTAGTTTATATTGGTCACCGATTTTAAACCCATTTCGAAATCATACCATATTTAAAAGTTATTTTAACGTATAATTAATAATGATAATAATGGTATAAATGTTCTAATCTATTTAATTGTAAAGTAATGCTAAATAATACAGCTGGGTATTGATTTATTTTCTATATATTGATTTGTTTAGGATTTCAGGTTCACATTTTGGTATGATGATCTTTCTTCTTTAATCTGAATCCTACAACTCGTACAAAGGTCGGGCTTACTGCTAGTTATGCATAAAACATTAAATTAACTACTGTACAAATCAGAGTTACTTTCATCTTGTTCTTGAACTTGAGCACAATCAGCTGATTCTCTGTGAATAATAATGGTCGATTACCACTTTCGATACTATCGATAATTTTCCAATGACATGTACTTATTTTCATTTGTTATACGACATCTATATGAACAAAAGTAGAGTTTTTTGTGTACATTGCTCAGAATTATACATTTTTTACGTTTCATGCATTAGAGAAGGCGAAACAAGACATCTCAATTTCTGTCTGTGACGCTCCAGGAGGCATTTTACGCCCTGTTCTCCAAAAAACAGCAAAACTGGTAACAATGGGAATTATTTCATGCATTCTCTACATTCCAGAGAAGATTTTTCAAAGCTTGAAATTGTTTGCCGCCCCTTAAAAAGTAAATCACGTCACATTTTGCTTTTAATTATCAATGAACCACCTACTGATAATAATCAGCTGTCTTTGTAGTTTAAGGATTTAATAGAAAGAAAAACAAATAGCTGTGAAATCAATATTAGCATTGATGAACGGATAGTTAAGTAGATAGTGCACGCCCATGTTAAGGATGAAGACGGTACACCATATGGCCAATTGACGTAGTAGGTACTGCCATCCTCAGATAGCGCTAGTGACGCAAATGACACTAATGACAAAAAACATACCAGACTACGTCGCAGAGGCCTAGTTCACCACTAGATCCGACAGATGGCAACACTTGTCCTGAGATTTTATCATCTTCACCAAGTCCCATAAGGTGCCTCCTCTCCTTATAATCCGTTCCTCTCTAATATTAGTTAGTTTAAATTGGTCATTGATTTTAAACCCATTTCGAAATCATACTATGTTAAAAAGTTATTTTAACGTATAATTGATTATAATAATAATAATAATAATAACGGGTTAGTAATGCTAAATAGTAAAGCTGGGTATTGATTTTTTTATTTGTACTGATTTGTTTTGCTAGTTATGTCTAATCGTATAAAACCCCCTCCAATGGTATCTGTACATCAGTGGCCAAATTTCTACAAGTAGAAGATCATCGCCTGCGCTAAATCGTGGGGAAGGCCGGTTATCCAACCTCACAGATCATTGCCCCCAACGCCGCCTAGCGTCGTTTTATATTACTAAGTCAACTAACTCTTGCTTAAAACCTTTACACAGTTATTTTCGATCAAATATATATTAATATTACACACAGATATACATTGTGTCACAAAAACCACGACTTTTACTTAACTATATTCGACAAATTTCAAATCGGTAGATTACGTTGGGATCTGATTCCGTCTTCAAGCTATCTGTAACCTAGAACAAGATTATAACATAATCAGGTCTAAACCGTTGTAAAGTTGAAAACGGAACTGTCTAAAGTAGTGAAACTCAAACAAAAAATAAGTCATTTACACAAAACCAGAGTACAAAAAAATCCAGTATTTACTGTGCTCTTGTAACAAGTGGGTTTATTTTTCGTGTTCTGCTGTTTTGTGCGTGACTTTAGTTACTTGGTAATATTTTACTGATTTAAACATTTTTTCATCTTTTTACCGGCTTATTCCTGATGTACTTATCTTGTTACGTTTTAGGTTCCAGCTGATCTGAAGACGGGATCATATTCCAGATACCGAAACGTTGTAAAACTTGTACGTTTCCCAAAACATTGAAAACATATTTTTACTAAAACGTTTTTAATGTTATACTAAAGGGGTGGAGAATGACCTCGATAATGATTTAAATAATCAAGTCAATTTAGGTTGTGCCTCGTACACAGAGTTGTTTTCAACAGCTCCATTTCCCCGACCTCTGTTCGGCGCGAGACTCGAAACTTTTCTCAATTGAAACTACGGTGATTTACAACACAAAGCTAAAGACCTTTGCTGGACTGGTTCAAAGGGATTTGTGTGGACATTGAAGGAATAACACGCCTTCCTCATTACGCTTCGAGCTTGGCTTTGTTTTTTTCTATTTCAGACTTTATTAACACCATTTTACGTAATTCTATCAGTATTTATGCTTTTTAAAATTATAATTTTACTATAGTTCCATACATAAATTTATTTTAATATCATTTTTCTACACCCCTTGGCATTTTTTAACGTTTTAATGGAGAACGGACCGAACCCCAGCCTTTTTACCTAACATAGACCTGTTGTTATGAAGCATCCTAAATTAATATCAAAATGACGACATGACGACTGGGTTCAAATTAGATCCTGTGACCTTCAATTTTGAAGTAATTTCAAGCAATCGCAGCAAAATAATGTTGTAATGAAAATAGTAATGGTTTGGATGTACTATGTATGTCGTATGTTATTAATACATATGTAACGTATTACATGTGTCTTATGCAACCTACATTGTACATACGTAATCGAATGTATGATTTATAACACAAACGACAAAGAAAAATTAATATTGGTAAAGTTACTTCCCAAAATTGTCCTTTAAAGCCCAAATCGACAGTTTTAGATTTAGAAAAACGAATTTTTTGCATTTGTTTGTGCTTTGACCCAATTTAAAGGAAATTAAATTTAGCATTTTTCAGTTTTTTTTTGTTAGACAAGGGTTTTGAGTTATTGAGCTTTAAAAAATCGAAAGGGCCGCAATTTTCAAACAGTAAAAAGTAGAAATTTGATACTAAGCACAAAGATAGTACTCATACACGTACCAAGTTTGAAGTTGGTACTTAAAGTGGTTTAAAATTATAGCAAATTATTTAAAAAGCACATACAGACTGACGGAAAACGGAGCGAGATAGACCATATGTTCACAGGCCATTTTTGTTTTTTTTACCTCAGGAACAATATCCTAAAGAATTTCGGTGTATTTCAGATGCACTCCGTATATAATCCTAAGCACACAGGCTTACAACTATTTCATTCAAAAAGGGGTTTTATTATTACAATTGACTGGGACGGTGGCGACGTCATGTAATCCAGATACTTGGTAGTCACGAATTGTGGATAGTTGTGAGCGATGGTCGGTGGGTGTAGTGTTCTCTTGAGTGGATTAACGTCCGCACTATTGAATACTACGTTAATCCACATAGACCATCCTCATATTAGACCAATTCGTGATTCAAAGGCCGTGGTTCGGATTCCACGTTAAACTGTAGGTCCATTACTTGCCATCGGCTGTTGTGCCATTAGTATTAACATAATCCTGTTGGAACATGTCAGCCTTAGTCAGTAACAAGACGACAAGATCGCGCCACAGTCATCCTACACTCAATCCGCATACATACTTGGCTTAAAATACCTACATTGTAGTATGGTTCCCATTTCAATGATATAATCTAATTTATATTAGTTCTTTAAGTATTAATCGAAAAATAATCGAAATATAAAAATAAACCGTGTCCTACCTCCCGTCGAACAGCTGAGCGTAGCTTGCCTTTATTTCTCAGGGGTACAATAATACCACTGCCTGAAACGTTTGGATTTGCAGTATTTCGTGTTTGTTTTCATGTTCTCATATGTCGGAATCATAGGACTCCTTCAATTTGCTTTTTAAAAGTGATAGGGTATTAATGCTGACATTAAATGCATAGACAAAAAACAGTAGTATTATAACTATAATAGTTTAGTCCAATGTCACTAACACCTGACTATTGTAAAGCACATACAGACTGACGGAAAACGGAGCGAGATAGACCATATGTTCACAGGCCATTTTTGTTTTTTTTACCTCAGGAACAATATCCTAAAGAATTTCGGTGTATTTCAGATGCACTCCGTATATAATCCTAAGCACACAGGCTTACAACTATTTCATTCAAAAAGGGGTTTTATTATTACAATTGACTGGGACGGTGGCGACGTCATGTAATCCAGATACTTGGTAGTCACGAATTGTGGATAGTTGTGAGCGATGGTCGGTGGGTGTAGTGTTCTCTTGAGTGGATTAACGTCCGCACTATTGAATACTACGTTAATCCACATAGACCATCCTCATATTAGACCAATTCGTGATTCAAAGGCCGTGGTTCGGATTCCACGTTAAACTGTAGGTCCATTACTTGCCATCGGCTGTTGTGCCCATAATCCTGTTGGAACATGTCAGCCTTAGTCAGTAACAAGACGACAAGATCGCGCCACAGTCATCCTACACTCAATCCGCATACATACTTGGCTTAAAATACCTACATTGTAGTATGGTTCCCATTTCAATGATATAATCTAATTTATATTAGTTCTTTAAGTATTAATCGAAAAATAATCGAAATATAAAAATAAACCGTGTCCTACCTCCCGTCGAACAGCTGAGCGTAGCTTGCCTTTATTTCTCAGGGGTACAATAATACCACTGCCTGAAACGTTTGGATTTGCAGTATTTCGTGTTTGTTTTCATGTTCTCATATGTCGGAATCATATGACTCCTTCAATTTGCTTTTTAAAAGTGATAGGGTATTAATGGTGACATGAAATGCATATAGACAAAAAACAGTAGTATTATAACTATAATAGTTTAGTCCAATGTCACTAACACCTGACTTTATTGTCATTACTGGTGTCTTAATACAACTTTTGTTTACAATGATACGAATACTAACTTATGTACGAGGGAATAATGAAAAAAATTAATGTGTATGTGGATCGCAATAAAGTTTTTCTTTTATTTTCCGTCGTTGACGTGATGTTTTTACTACTTATTAGGTTAAATTATACGATATCAGGTCGTTGATCGGAGGTTGCACCACCGACTAGTCAAGTGTATTGAAATGCTAGTCCCACGGGCTGATTTAATCGCCAGTTCTCTCTGGTGATCAAAGCTAATTGCGTATTGGCCCTTTGGCAGATCCGGCTGCGTGCTGTGGCCTGGGATAGTTTTGAAAACGGCTTGTTATGGATTACCATGTAACGTACGTGCCACTCCGTATCCTTCATAAAAATAGAAACTATGTGTCGTACATCCGTAAAAGTAAGTAGCGTATACGAAAATATGTATCGTACATTAAAATATGTACCGTGCACGAAAATATATATAGTACATAAAAATTCATGAAACAATATACCGTACCTAAAACTATGTACTGTATTCGAAAATGTGTACCGTTTATGATACTATGTATAGTGCATGAACCTCTAGACTGTTCATAAAACTATGTGTCGTATATTAAATTTTATATGGTACATAAACCTCTGTTTCACATATGAAATCATATACAGTAGCCAAAACTATATACCGTACATGTAAATATGCATCGTTTATTAAACCTAATATCGTGTGTTTGTGTGTGTGTGTGTGTGTGTGTGTTTACAAAGTTTTGTACTGTTTTTTATTTTATTTTTTTTTATTTTTCATAATCTACCATTTTCTGCTGAAGATAAACAATTAATGTAAGTAGTGATTTTCTCCACAGATAATAAATCTTTCAAGGCCAAAAAGTAATTGACTCGATGGAAATTAAATATATTATTAATGAATTCAAATTGTCTATAATACTGAAAAATCAATTAATAATTCATAAAACTAAAATTTAAAAACAGTATAAACAAGAAGACGTTTAAAAACGTTACATCAATGTTAGAACGTCAAAAAACGTTACAATAACGTCAAAAAACGTTACTATGTCGTCAAACAACGTTACAATAACGTCAAAACGTCAAAAACGTTATTTCGCGATCAAATATCGATTGTTGAGCATATTTTTGATTAATTTATATATTTTTTTAAGTATTCAGACTTAGTAAATAGTTTTATAGTCACTTTTCCTGATCAACAAATTTCGGAACGTAATTGTAAAATATCAGGATAATGATATTTAATGATTGTAATCAATAATTTATTCTTTATTGAATTCAAGCGTAAAATGTCGAATCGCTACTAGGATAAATTCGAAATAAGAAATTCGTGGAAACAAAATTAAACTGTAAATTCTGAAAATCAAAACTTATTCTCAAAGTAAATATATAATTCCAATCACAGCCAATGAGACCCATGTGAAAGCGAGACATGATATCTGGAAATCTCATTTCGCGTTAGCGCTCAACCGAAATGTCTTTCCCATTCCGCCTCTTGGGTGAAACTAGCACTTCTTCTTTGCTTTCGTTCATTTATTCTTTTGAGATTACGTTAACTTTAAGACTTTAATGCTGTTAAGTGTAATGCAAAATCATTTAGTTCACTGAATAATCCAGCAATGTACGATTCTGAAACTAATATAAATGGTATCGTTTGTGTAAATCATTTATCTATTAAATTGTAACACCCAAAAGCTGACTAAAAAGTTCGGACTCCAATGACATGACATCAACAGTAAGGACTTCATTGATCTGACATCAAACGTTAGGGCTCCAATGATCTGTCATATGAAGTTGGGGCTCGAATGATCTGTCATATGAAGTCGGGACTCAATAACCTGACATCAAACAGTAAGGACTTCAATGATCTGACATAAACATCTGTATCTGAAGATTTCATTCAGAATGTATCATACTAACATTAAGTAAGCTATTATTTACAAAATGTATGAATTAAGTTTTGAAAACCTCGATTTGCTAAATTTTTACAGACAATACTGAGTACATGTCTATTTAGTTATATTAGAATTTTATTCATGTTTAATAAACAATTTGTTCAAAATACCCGTGTAACTTGTAAATTTTAGCAGAAAATTACATATTTTAGTCGAATATGTAACAAATTGTTGTATACTATCTTAAAATGTTACACATCTAGTAGAAAAATATTGTTTGGAGTAATGATCAATTTATCCCTTTATTTTTTTATAAATACACAGGTATTTTACATGACTTTGATGAAATAAATATCAAATGATTTATTTATCGTCCTGTTACGTTATTCAAATACTAAAACGCCACATATTGGATGGACATGTCAAAATAAATATATGATCGTTTCATTATGTCAAGCTCTGATCGCTTTTTCAAAGCGATAATGATTCCATCTTGGAGTTGAAACTGCAGTAACCTACAAAGACTACAAAGATCGCTTTGACAGTAAAGTATTTAAACCATTTTTCATATACATGGCCGTTCCACAAGGCACATAAACATTCAACAATTCTGGAAATTCTGTGTGTAAAATGTTAACATAACAAATAAGATTCGATTACCTCTCTGTTGTGTTGGGTTCACCACCTACACTTGACAGCCTTTAGGCAATAAAGTGGAATGAGAATTATAATCTTTATTCCATAAATAACAAATGTTACATGAAATGTGTCAATAATTTCAGGGATAGAAGACAAAACAAACTATAATCATTTACAATAGCAATAATTCAATTAATTAATAAAAATGTTGACAGCAGTTTTACACTAAATTTTGGCACAGTCTGAAATGAATTTCTTGACTGAGTAGGGACACTTCTCAAGCAACATAAATTTTAATTTTCGAAAAATAATTTGGTGTTTGAATTTTTTCAGGTACAGAGGCAACGCATTATACAACCGCTGGGCAGAGTAATGAATACCCATTTTGAGGAGTGTCAGTCTGCGAATAGGATGTACCAATTTACTCTTATGGCGAGTGTTTTAGTGATGCCGGGCATCATTGCTTTCAAAGAGATGAGGGTTGTTTTTTAAGAAAAACATAACTTCAATTTGAAAGAATGGTTTGCAATGATGACGGACTCCTGCTTTACAGACAATCCAATTCTGGACCCTGAAACCCCTGTTAAAAATGAAAATAACTGGTGGTAATTGAATCCTATATACTCAAAACTTGATAACATACAATAATGATAATATAACAAGTATGACAAACATTGGAAGGTACGGTCAACGGGCATGACCGATTGTAAAAAGTTCACACACATATAAAACTGAACCGATCTCGTGTGAATAATGTTGGTCCAATAGTAGACGTACGTACGCGACATAATGGTGACTGAGAGGGAAAGTTTTGTGTAAATGAGATTTACCGTCGCCGCCGCGCCGCTGTCCCTATGTCCCTATGTCTCCCTGGTGAGCTCATAGCTTCTCATTTCCTATGTAACTGTTCCAAAACCAAACTGACTGTATTCGATAAAACTAATCTACGTTTGACACTATAACCGTGATGCCTCTTACAATATTTCATCATTAGGCTATTCACTAATGATCATGAAAAATGTAATGGTCTTAGTCAGGAACAAAGTTACATGACATAAAGAATTATCACATTTATCCTCTCTGGGACTGGGACGGTGGCGTCGTCCTGTAATCCAGCTACTTGGAGGTCACGAATTGTGGATATCTATGAGTGATGGTCGGTGGGTGTAGTGTTCTCTTGTGTGGATTAACGTTCGCACTATTGAGTTCTGCGTTAATCCGTAAATACCATCCTTATAATTAGACCAATATGTAAATTTTGAGGCTTTGGTTCGGATTCCACGTTACTATCGGCTGTTGGGCTATTATTTACCGACCCTGTCTAAGGAACATGTCAGCCTTAGTCAGTAACAAGACTACAAGATCGCGCCACAATAATCCTACACTCATTTCTTATTCATTCTTAGCTTAAAACACCTAGATTTTGATTTGATTTAGATTTGATCATTGAAATGGCAACCATACTATAATGTAGGTATTTTAAGCCAATTATGAATGAGGATTGAGTGTAAGATGATTGTGGCACGATCTTTTAGTCTTGTTACTGACTAAGGCTGACATGTTCCTTAGACAGGACTATTAATTAATAGCCCAACAGCCGCTGGCAACTAATGGACCTAGAGTTTAACGTGGAATTCGAACCACGGTCTCTGAATTGAATGGGTAGGTTGCCATTTCAATAATCTAATCTAAAATAAATTAATGAACCCTCAAAAACCTAGTTTTAAGCAATTACTGGGTATACTTAGCCTAAATTTTACTTAAAAGTCTCACAAAGTGATTTAACATAAATAAATAACTTGAACATAAAATAAAACAGCTGTCAAGTCAAAATCAATATTAATTTGTTTACATTTCATCATTGATTTTTCAATCCGTACAAAGGACGGGCTTACTGCTAATAGAGGATAATTAATATAATGGTTATTCCCTTTAATGCATCGGATCAATGAGAAAGTCTGGTTCTATAGATCGCAATACTACAAATCACATAGACATCGGTTGACAAACGTGCTTTTTTCTGATTGAATGACTGTTTACTTATGTTCACGGGAAACCCTATATAAGGGAAGCTTACACCAGAAAACTTAAAATATTTAAATAATTTATATTTTTTATAATGTAAATATAAATATTATCTTCTATAATATTATAAAGAAGAGGTGGTTTCTGTATGTTTGTTTGTGGGTTTGTGTGTTTGTGGGTTTGTTGTGGCAAGTGAACGCAAAAAATACTGAACCAAACAGTTTGAAATTTTACACAAAGACAGATCTTAAACTCATGCAACACATAGGCATACTCATTTCCTTATAATCCTCTCGGGCTACGCCCTGTGAACGTCCTAAGTTTCAATGTTTACATTTTTAGAAAATGAAAACATAAAATTACTTGAATGTCAACACAGCTGTGAACACTAAAATTTGACAGTTCGAGAAGCAGAAGACATGGTTGCTGTAAATACCCTGGGATTCAATGTTTACAGTTTTTAATGTCAACATCCGTTTACTTTACATTTTGACAGTTCGGGAAGAAAAAGAAATAAAGTTAATTTTTACACATAAACTGCTGGATCGAAATTAGTGAATTATTAGTTCGAAATAGTGGAATGGTAGATTTTTAATTTTCTCCCGATGCCTGCCTCTATTACGTTAATGCTTATCCTCTCCCAATATTTGACATATGTTACTTTGTCATGTTTAGATATATACTTAGACACGTGTTTTGTCATTTTGTAAACAATAAAGAATTAATTATCAATAACTTAAATGTATCTGTAGAGCCTACACCTCTCAGCCTTTTTTACCCGTGCGAAGAACGGGTACTTTGGCTAGTTTTGTATGCTTTTAATCTAAAATATTCTGTAAATTTAGGGGAGCATTTCAGCGATGTACAATTACTCACCTTCCTCAGATTTCTATACAAACTTTTGTTGAGTTTCTTTCTTTATTCACTGTTTTGTATTTCAAGCGTTGGAATTGGTAACATATTCAAAATTGACATGGATATGGCTTAGCTCTGGGGGTGATCGACAATTTATCAGAGCGAAATTTGAAGTAATGACGACGTATGGTTATAAGAACAGCTGTTTAGATGAACTGAAATCATTCACTTTAGACATATCCATGATCTAACCTATTTTCCACAGGCAAGTAAATACAATCGTTTTATATACTGACAACAGCAAAAAACGTCTATAAAACCTTATTAACAGAGGGTTTTACATTTTTAAGATTTTCTCCGTTAAATAATTCAGTCAAAATTAATATTCAGTGTAAATTTTGTAGGATGACACAGCCACTCGTCACCCGCCACGGCCTGGCCTACAAGAGCAGTCTGATAAGGACTAAACACAGGCTCTTATCAACAACGGACATCCACAAGTATAAATCTCGGCGAGTAGGTGAATATATAACTTTACAGGATGAAATAGTATCTGAGTCTCCAAACGAATAGGGGACACGATAAATTTTACTTAAATTCACTTCAACTCTTAAACTGATTTTTCAATTCAACCATGGAGTTCTATCAACAAGCTTTATTTAACATAGAGGTTCAATTATTTTACTGTAATTAACAGAAAGCCCGTTCCTATGACTTTTCTAATTCGTTGTTGAGGACTAAGATACTTATTAACATGACAAAATATAAACCTGAAATCTTAAACAAAATATACGAACAGAGAAAAAAATAAATTCTCTGATTACTAATTTAGCGTTAGTTTGCAATTAAATATATTCGATTAAATTATTAATTTTTTATCAACATTAAAATTTATTTTACGTCAATATAGCTTTTTAATATAGTTTAATTCTCCGCATAAAGTTTCATAGCTGTGGCAATTTCATTTCCATGGCAAAGCATTACAGACCCAATTCGTTTTTTCTGGGCTATGAAACCTAAAATACCATATTTAAAAGTAATTCACAAACAAATATCTAATTTTATTTATATAGATATTACTTAAAACTGAGTCTATTATTTTCTTGTTATAATGTGTGGGTCAGTTTTAAGTAAACAAAACCTTCTCCGGAAGGTATAGAATAATGGAAATAAGTGTTATTTTCTTTGGGTGGTCTCTTTTTCTGGAACAAGGTTACAATAAACCTTGTTTAGAATTACAGGAAAAAATACAGATATACAATCAAACGTCAAATTTTCAAGTAATGAACAGACAAAACTTTAATTTCACTTATATGAATTAAAATATTTGTGGTTTGTCAAGCAGCACAGTCTCAAATTTTCACTGCTAGTTCAAACAATTGCTAAAACTGTTATTTTCTATTGACTAAGATGTATATTTTGAGCATCTGTCTCCTGAAATTTCCTTCTTAATTTTGTTTAAATTTGTAGAAATACTTAGATTAGATTTGATTAGATTATTGAAATGGCGACCATACCAATTATCCGGATAGATTGCAAGACTTGTGCAGGTTTGTTCGCTGGTTTTCCTGTTACGCGGCTTCAGCTAAGGACCAATTTAATCATATCCATGATTGTGAGCACACATACTGCTACTTATCAATAGGTAAAAGAGACGTACATTTGTATTCATCCTGTATTGTATTTCGGTGCTAGAGAGGTCACTGGTTCAAATCTCGGAATACCTATTTGGTTTTTATCACTCCTTAACTCGATTAAACCATGCCCCTGGCGTAGATACAAGCAAAAAGGACTACTGCATATCTTAGTATAAAAAAATAATATTCTACACTCTGCTTCAGTTTTATACTTGGAGATGGGTATTTAATCGTCCAACGTTAAAAATATCTCTACATCCGGTAACATGACGTCATCTCAGATACGGTCACGTGACCTTATCGTGACAAATGATCCGTGACGTCACGGTACATTTCTCCCTTCCGTTTCCGCTCGGGCAACCCTTGGGATCGGTTATTGGGATGCTGGCAACTCCTTATGCCCACCTCCTTATGATGGGTTTACGCTGCTATAGTGTCTCTTCGACTATTGCTTATTTTAATAGTTAAATACTCACTTGATTGTTTTAGAATGTAAAAATATCACAGTACTATTTATTTTTGTGTAACTAATATTGAATTGATTGTATAATGTCAATTGAACTTAATAAAAGTAATTTCCACAACTTTCCGATAAAACATGTTTCTAATCATTAAATGACTTCGACTATTACTCTAGGTAACTACTGTAAAATCCATTTTAGTTGTAAATCCTTTCTTTTTTTCTTTAGTTAATTCAATGTTATTTCATATATTATGCCTTAGACGATTAAAAATAGCCACGGTACATCGGAGGTAGTAATCCTCATTTACACTAATAGCTTTCCCTCTCCACAGCAGATGATGAGCTACGAGGTCACCAAGGGAGAAGGGACATTACAACATCGATAGTAAATCTCATTACTCTCAACTTTCCCTCTCCACAGCAGATTATGAGCTACGAGGTCACCAAGGGAGAAGGGACATTACAACCACGGGGCATCGGAGGTAGTAAATCTCATTTACACTCACAACTTTCCCTCTCCACAGCAGATGATGAGCTACGAGGTCACCAAGGGAGATGGGACATTACAACCACGGGGCATCGGAGGTAGTAAATCTCATTTACACTCACAACTTTCCCTCTCCACAGCAGATGATGAGCTACGATCACCAAGGAGAACATTACAACACACATCGGAGGTAGTAATCCTCATTTACACTAATAGCTTTCCCTCTCCACAGCAGATGATGAGCTACGAGGTCACCAGGGCAGAAATGACACTACAACCACGTACATCGGAGGTAGTAAATCTCATTTACACTAATACCTTTCCCTCTCCACAGCAGATGAGCTACGAGGTCACCAAGTGAGAAGGGACATTACAACTACGGGACATCGGAGGTAGTAAATCTCATTTACACTCACAACTTTCCCTCTCCACAGCAGATGATGAGCTACGAGGTCACCAGGCGAGAAGGGACATTACAACTACGGGACATCGGAGGTAGTAAATCTCATTTACACTCACAACTTTCCCTCTCCACAGCAGATGATGAGCTACGAGGTCACCAAGGGAGAAGGGACATTACAACCACGGGACATCGGAGGTAGTAAATCTCATTTACACTCACAACTTTCCCTCTCCACAGCAGATGATGAGCTACGAGGTCACCAAGGGAGAAGGGACATTACAACCACGGGGCATCGGAGGTAGTAAATCTCATTTACACTCACAACTTTCCCTCTCCACAGCAGATAATGAGCTACGAGGTCACCAAGGGAGAAGGGACATTACAACTACGGGACATCGGAGGTAGTAAATCTCATTTACACTCACAACTTTCCCTCTCCACAGCAGATGATGAGCTACGAGGTCACCAACGGAGAAGGGACATTACAACCACGGGACATCGGAGGTAGTAAATCTCATTTACACTCATAACTTTCCCTCTCCACAGCAGATGATGAGCTACGAGGTCACCAAGGGAGAAGGGACATTACAACCACGGGACATCGGAGGTAGTAAATCTCATTTACACTCACAACTTTCCCTCTCCACAGCAGATGATGAGCTACGAGGTCACCAAGGGAGAAGGGACATTACAACCACGGGACATCGGAGGTAGTAAATCTCATTTACACTCACAACTTTCCCTCTCCACAGCAGATGATGAGCTACGAGGTCACCAAGGGAGAAGGGACATTACAACCACGGGACATCGGAGGTAGTAAATCTCATTTACACTCACAACTTTCCCTCTCCACAGCAGATGATGAGCTACGAGGTCACCAAGGGAGAAGGGACATTACAACTACGGGACATCGGAGGTAGTAAATCTCATTTACACTCACAACTTTCCCTCTCCACAGCAGATGATGAGCTACGAGGTCACCAAGGGAGAAGGGACATTACAACTACGGGACATCGGAGGTAGTAAATCTCATTTACACTCACAACTTTCCCTCTCCACAGCAGATGATGAGCTACGAGGTCACCTGGCGAGAAGGGACATTACAACCACGGGACATCGGAGGTAGTAAATCTCATTTACACTCATAACTTTCCCTCTCCACAGCAGATGATGAGCTACGAGGTCACCAAGGGAGAAGGGACATTACAACCACGGGACATCGGAGGTAGTAAATCTCATTTACACTCACAACTTTCCCTCTCCACAGCAGATGATGAGCTACGAGGTCACCAAGGGAGAAGGGACATTACAACCACGGGACATCGGAGGTAGTAAATCTCATTTACACTCACAACTTTCCCTCTCCACAGCAGATGATGAGCTACGAGGTCACCAAGGGAGAAGGGACATTACAACCACGGGACATCGGAGGTAGTAAATCTCATTTACACTCACAACTTTCCCTCTCCACAGCAGATGATGAGCTACGAGGTCACCAAGGGAGAAGGGACATTACAACTACGGGACATCGGAGGTAGTAAATCTCATTTACACTCACAACTTTCCCTCTCCACAGCAGATGATGAGCTACGAGGTCACCAAGGGAGAAGGGACATTACAACCACGGAGCAATGGAGGTAGTAAATCTCATTTACACTCACAACTTTCCCTCTCCACAGCAGATGATGAGCTACGAGGTCACCAAGGGAGAAGGGACATTACAACCACGGGACATCGGAGGTAGTAAATCTCATTTACACTCACAACTTTCCCTCTCCACAGCAGATGATGAGCTACGAGGTCACCAAGGGAGAAGGGACATTACAACCACGGGACATCGGAGGTAGTAAATCTCATTTACACTCACAACTTTCCCTCTCCACAGCAGATGATGAGCTACGAGGTCACCAAGGGAGAAGGGACATTACAACCACGGGACATCGGAGGTAGTAAATCTCATTTACACTCACAACTTTCCCTCTCCACAGCAGATGATGAGCTACGAGGTCACCAAGGGAGAAGGGACATTACAACCACGGGACATCGGAGGTAGTAAATCTCATTTACACTCACAACTTTCCCTCTCCACAGCAGATGATGAGCTACGAGGTCACCAAGGGAGAAGGGACATTACAACTACGGGACATCGGAGGTAGTAAATCTTATTTACACTCACAACTTTCCCTCTCCACAGCAGATGATGAGCTACGAGGTCACCAAGGGAGAAGGGACATTACAACTACGGGACATCGGAGGTAGTAAATCTTATTTACACTCACAACTTTCCCTCTCCACAGCAGATGATGAGCTACGAGGTCACCAAGGGAGAAGGGACATTACAACCACGGGACATCGGAGGTAGTAAATCTCATTTACACTCACAACTTTCCCTCTCCACAGCAGATGATGAGCTACGAGGTCACCAGGGCAGAAATGACACTACAACCACGTACATCGGAGGTAGTAAATCTCATTTACACTAATACCTTTCCCTCTCCACAGCAGATGATGAGCTACGAGGTCACCAAGGGAGAAGGGACATTACAACCACGGGACATCGGAGGTAGTAAATCTCATTTACACTCACAACTTTCCCTCTCCACAGCAGATGATGAGCTACGAGGTCACCAAGGGAGAAGGGACATTACAACCACGGGGCACCGGAGGTAGTAAATCTCATTTACACTTACATCTTTCCCTCTCCATTAGCATGACAACACAAAAATGAAGTAAAAAACGTAAAAGAGTATAAAAATCATTTACTTATTCTCACATATTTTCATTAATAACAGGAGAATGTGTTAATATTACCAGATATTTAATACACAACACATATACGAAATTAGAAATCAATAAATAATTTATCACTACAAACTTTCCCTATGAAACAATACAGAGGAGTATACAAAAGTCGTATAGGGACATTACAACCACGGAATCATTAAAATTTATTAACTACAATTTCTTAGGGAAGAAGCTATTACGAGGTCACAGAGAAGGGACATACACCCAGGACACAAGTCGTAAAAATATTATAAAACAAGGTATATAAGATATATGATATATATAGGTCAACAATAACTCTCGTAAAATCCATCAGACCAAATTTAACTTTTCCACAAATTACTCTCCAGACATATGGTCAATAACGGGTAGTGTACAAAATGGGGGGCACATGTAATTTTATTTTTAAATATATTTCACAGGAATCAGCTTACTACACAATGTTCTTAAACTCTATCTTAACACCATATAAAAAAATTAAACACATGGAGAGGTATGTAAAAAGTAGTAAAAAAATTTTTCACATATAAAATTTTGATAATTGATATTTCTCATGTATACAACATTTTGCATCATAGTTTATTTTTATTTACAATGCATATTATGTTACATATTACAAACTCTTTTTTTTACGATTTATAAAGTAAAATAAATAAATTTATTATAAATCTTATGTTTAAAACAAATATATTTTAATCATAAATACAAAAAATTTCAGTAATATTTTAAACGTTATATTATAATATTGATTTAATTATAATTTTCGTTTTTAATTATTCTAATATTATTTTGTTGGACTATTTAAACACGTCTGTCTTTATAACTACGCAATTTTCCTGGAATTGGTGAAACATCATTTTAAGAGACTACCCAACTTTTGACATTTATTAACAAAATAAACCCAAATATTAGTAAAATAAAATACTAGCAGTTAGAAGAATCTACTTATATGTCATGCTTAATACACTGATATAAATGACTTGTTTTCATCTATTTGGTGTAATCTGGGAATTATATCCGTTAAAGACTTTAGCCGAGGATACGTTACTCTCTGTGGTGTAAACTGAGTTGAAGTGTGTGGCCCACCATTATATGAAATTTAAAAAATCAAATGTATGTGTTAAAAATATAGAGTTTGTATTATGAAAATGTGTTTCAACAAGAAATTATCCATCGACTTGTAAAAATAACGATTGCATCACTATAACTCAATAAACAATTTCCTGGTAGAAAACATAAGCGTGTCCCCCTTGTCTGGGTGTGAAGTTGTCCACGTCTTGGGACTTGACAACAAACCTCAGTTTTACAACAATTCCGCTTTACTCGGTCCAACGAAACTGACAAGACATTCCAGAAAGCTCAAATTGCATCTAAATCTAATTTTGCAGAAATTCTTCTCAAGAGGAATCAAAATTTAATAGCCAATGTAAATGTTACGTATTGTAATGTATCATCCACTATCCAAATCATTTAGAATACCAGAATGTTGATACCACCTTGTTTTACTTTACCTTGACTGGGACGGTGGCGACGTCCTGTAATCCAGCTACTTGGAGGTCACGAATTGTGGATAGTTGTGAGCGATGATCGGTGGATGCAGTGTTCTCTTGTGTGGATTAACGTCCGCACTATTGAATACTACGTTAATCCACAAAGACCATCCTCATAATTAGACCAATTCGTAATTCAGAGGTCGTGGTTCATTCCACGAAACTGTAGGTCCATTAGTTGCCATCGGTTGCATTAATTAACAGTCTGTCTAAGGAACATGTCAGCCTTAGTCAGTAACAAGACTACAAGATCGCGCCACAATCATTATTAATTCATATTTTCCTTTGGCTAAAATCATACTTATCGCCATTTCAGTTAAAAGTATTAAAGTATTAAAAAGTATAAAAGTATTAAAAGTATTAAAGTATTAATTATTTCCGTATTTTATGCTTGTAAACGTTTCCAATTTGGTTAAAGTTGCGAAGTTTGTTTTATGTTACGTCATTGAATTGCCTTGAAGCTATCAATAAAATGAATTATTATTGGTCAACTAATCAGTGTTTTTTGTCCATCACCAAGGGCGTGCGGTAAATTATAGACAGTGAGGTACTTGAGTGACATGGGCTAGCTAGATTTGACCGCTCTTACTCTTATAGGATTAGCCGTCGATCTAGTGACCTTTGACTTGCTGGACCAGCCAGTTACTCCTGATATATTGTTCCGGTAATGCTGTATAACTGAGTAGAATGTGCAGAACTATATATAGGATCAAGTAAAAACGCACGTCTTCCAACACTACTAATATTTACACTTATATTGTAATTATATACAATCATAAATATTTACAAAAGTTGTCAAATTGGTGATCGATCTCGTCCAGTCACACTGGACATCGACAGGCCCAAACGGAGACTGTTCCAGACTGTGACAACCAATCCCAGTTTCCCTCGTCTTCAATGATCTTGTGACAGACCGTGTCCACTGATAAAACACCAAATTGTGCAGTCTCCAGGCGGAGCTTTCCCCAACGGGGACAGCGGAAGAAAGTGTGCTCCGCATCGTCGGGAACGCCCGGGCAGTAAGTGCAATCTTGTGAACCGGTTTTGCCCATCTGATAAAGGTACTACTTGAAATAACCGTGGCCTGTCAGAAACTGAGTGAGGTAGTAACCCACCACGCCCTGGTTCATGCCGCTGTTCTACCCATGGTTGGAACTTAATCCTATTGTAAAACCAACACGTAATAATGCTTATCAAGAAATTGGAAGAAATCTATACTCATTTTTATCCTCACGGACTCGTGCCATAAGAATATTTTAAATTTATTTTTGTTACATTAAAAGTTTATATGTTAGTTTAGTCGCGGTTAAACTTATAAACCTTGATTCATAATCTGATATTTTTCTGTTTTGAAAAAATAATAAAAATCGTTTGTAATTTTGGTTATTAATTTTCTTTACGCAAATGCTTAGCAGCTTATAATCAGTGTTAAAATACATAAACATTAAAAAAAGTAAACCATGCATTTAAATACTGTTGAGAGCTTGTGGTGATAGCGGCTTACTAAGTAATAATTCACTTATTCCACACATTCAAAAATTATAAAGTGGGAATGCTGTATCATGAATTCACCAGATTCATATTACAGAAGCTAATTATCCAGCCGGAGCCAAAATGTGTTGTTCAACAAGTGCAGAGGTGCCATGAATAAGCGGCGCTTTGACGTTCAATTCAACCCAACAGCGCTGTGTTCCGTTACAATGGGCCCTGTGAAATATAATGCCGCCTGTCTCTGTCTCATAACTAAATTCGACTTTATTGTTTTATGTAAATCGTGCTTCTCACTCTCCACTAAATTATTACAAAATTCGTATTCTCTATAAGATATCGACGCACTAGACCGTATTTCAGGGTGTATTTATGCATCCTAAATCGCGTTTAATTCAGGGATAATATGCAAGTATGAGTTATATGATAAATGTGACTAGATCCTAATGACCATTATGTGTCACTGTTCTATAAATTTTGTAAACACACAATCTTCAGTTCTTGTACATTACATTACATAAGTGGATGGAGACAAATAAGTGCGTCAGCTAAATTGGCTTTTTGCGCACCCCCTGATGATGGTAATGAAAGTTCAGGTTTACTCCTGAAGAGCCTGACAAACTGCTGCAACTTTTCAACCAGCTCCTCCTGTGGCAGGTTTCTAACCCTCTCCATGGATCTAACAGTTGTAGCCCTTTCCTCAGAGAGTCTAGTACAGTCAAACAGCAGACTCCTGAGACTGCCCATACCATCTGCATGCCGAATCTCCAGTGTATAATCCCAGCCATTCCAGATGCTTTCTTAAATGTGTCCCGTGATGAGACCTATGATGTGTCTTAACTCCGACCTACATATCGTAGAAGATTTTCCGCAACCCTCGCGGAAAGGGAACTAGGCGTCAACTTACTCTCAAGACGAAGCGTTCTGACCATCTTCTGCGATAATGTACATAGATGCGCTAGCTACAGACAAGCATAAACTAATCTTAGAGTGCTTTAATTTACTTGTAACCTCAACTGTTAGTCACCAATGCCTTAGAATTATGCAAAGAATTAAAGTCAACGAGATGCTCTAATGGCGTAAGTAACAAAATAGTCAAGCGAACAATTATCTGCAAAAGTAACCCACCACTGGTTTCAAAGCAAAAACATTATACTTACTCTGCCAATACGATATTTATGAACCACCACCTCCAACAACTATATATTTACATTTTCACGAAGCTACCGTACTTTGTTTGAAATTCATTATTGGTGATGGCGGATTGATGTTATTTAGATTTTTATTGCGGACATTTTCCATCACGATTCAAAGTTTCACGACGTTTCGGGATCTGGAATCTGATCCCATCCTCAGGTGAACTAATATCTAAAACATAGCACAATTAACATACAATCCGGACCAAACCGGTATAAAGCTGAAAACAAAAAAGTTTAAAGCAGTCCAAAACTTACAAACAAACCATTCACTAAACATTACACACAAAAGAAACCAAACACGTCCACTCGTCACGGAGACTCAAAGACAACTGAAAGGAGTGGGCGTGTCCCACCAGAACCGGAAACAAAATGGCCGCCGCAAAAACCTGAAATCAAGGTGAAATGTGTCTAACAAATTTATTTACAATTATTGTTTTTTGTGAAACTTTGTTTTACATAAAATCGTGATGGAAATTGCAATAAAAATATAAATAAAAAGTTACCGTAAATCGAAATTCTCCCTAAGTTGACCAGCATGTTATAAATCGTTTACGGCGTCAACCATTTTACGTCTTTAATACATGTCGGATGATACGGCCATGACTTCACAGCACAGAGACGCCCACGGTTCAAACATTACAAAATTCTATTGTAATGTATCGAAATAGTTTCCTGAAAGAATTCTTGGAAAATCACTCTAATCTCCAACAAATGTGAAGCAAAGATATTTTCACTAAACGGGTTAGTATTCAAAATAATATTGCTATCATATTCTTTTAAGTTTATCTAAACATATTTTAATTTTTTAACACTATAACGATTACTTTTATTAAAGTTGTGTTATATTATATTTTATTTTATTAGAAATCAAATCAGAACTATCGATAATAATAACTAACACTGACATAACCTACACAACCAATCAGGAAATAAGAAAGAACTTCTACAACGTAAGTAACATATCAGCTGATTAGTTAAAGCGACAAAAATGGTCGACTATTGATACTAAATCAAGTAATTATTTAGGTTCTACGAGTTCGTTTCACTTTATTTGCAGTATGACGAAATATATAGTTCATCACTATCATGCTTTTGTTGATTTTTGAAATGGAGAGTATAAGCAGGTGTCGTGATGTGGGTATGTTGGTATTTTTGCACAAACTGGCTAACAGGGTCATTGATGATGGTGAGTTGCTGTCGCGGCTCTGCTTCCTTAAACCCCGACACACGTCCAGAGTTCGACATCTTTTTGCTCCGAATTTTGGCTACTCCAATCTTGGGACTCAGTCATCAATAAATGTTATGATGCGTTTATATAATTCATTGCCTGGTAGTATAGATATTTTTTCATCGACCTTAACCTTTTTAAAAAAATCAATTGCTAATCCTTATTTGTAGGCTAGTTACTATTATTGTGGTTTTAACTATTTTTCTTGATTTTTGTTTGGATAGTAATTTGTTTTTACAATCATTTAATTTCATATTATTGTTAATTTTTTTTTAATATTTTACACATTTTATTTTTATAGTTGTATATAAGTCATCAGAGCGTCAGGTTTATCATTTTAGTATTGATTTGTTGGTATTGTTATTTTATGTTCTATTTTTATTATTATTATCATTTTTGTCACTTGGCGTCAATGGACGTAGTATGCTAGTTTTGTGTTTTATATTAATTTTGTATTTATAATTATAAATAAATGTGTGTTATAAATAATTGTAATTGGACTTATGTCTTGTTGCATTTGCAAAATAAATAAATCACACGACGCAAAATTAGCTTTTTGATATATACTCGCACAGCATCGGTGTTCTCGTATCAAAAACGCTAGTTTTCGATCCTATTGATGAAGTATACTATTTTTCACACAAAATGTGCCACGTTTCAACCGGGATATAAACAGTTGACGTCGGGAAGCTCCGTATATCTCGGGTTTGTGATCGGGCAATAAACAGCAACAAACACAAGTCCAGGGCTTGGCCGGCGATAATCCCCGGCCAGAAAACCCGGACACGTATTGAGTTTATCAAAACTACACTTCACAGAGTCCGTGATCGTAGTCGAACAGAGCATAATAATCCTCGCCTACTATTTATTTGGCAACATTAAAAGTAGATATGTATAAGTATTTTCATTTTACAAAACCTCTAAAAAGGTTAATACAGTACACAATGATACGAAAAATTATTGTATTTACTTCCCTGTGGGAAAAAGCTGGTTAGATCATGAATACGTCTAAAGGGAATATTTTAAGATCTAAACAGCTGTTGTTATGGTCATATGACGTCACTAACCAAATTACCCTATTTTTTAAATGTACATCTACAACGTATCAACAATTATTTTTCTTCCCAACGGGATGAGAAAGGACTATGTATGTATGTTTATTTTCGAACAAAACACAGTTATAGTAGATTACAATGGTTTTAAAATTATTTTGCAACTTTAAAGTAACTGGGTGAGAAACCATAAGACCCGAGATAATCTTGTTCCTTCTTGAATTTTTCATGACGGGGTGACATTATCTTGCGACAAATTAAACTCAAACGAGTTTTCCACTTCTCTTTAAATGTATACTAAAACAGATTATCCCTAACTACAGTAAAAATCCAGTATATATCTAATTAATACTTCTGTTATACAGTTCCACTTATTAAATCTTTACGTTCTTATATATAATGTTATTGAGAACCTTTAGTTTTCCTCAAAAGCTGTTTTTTATATTTTGAAACTATTAACTAATAGTGAAACTTAGAAAAACATAATTTTTTACATCTAAAATGTAATATTTCTAGATTTTTGTCGGTATAGAAGCGGAGTTTGTCACATAGCTTATCCCTACGGAAGGCACATGGTGAAGATACTGGAATAACTGGGACAAGACTAGGACAGTGGCGACGTCCTGTAATCTAGCTACTTCAAGGTCATGAATTTTGGATAGTTGTAAGCGATGGACGGTTGATGTAGTGTTCTCTTGTGTGGATTGACGTCTGCACTTTTGAATACTACGGTAATCCACAAAGACCATCCTCATAATTAGACCAATTCGTAATTCAGAGGCCGTGGTTCGGATTCCACGTTAAACTGTAGGTCCCTTAATTGCCATCGGCTGTTGGGCTATTAATTAACAGTCCTGTCTAAGGAATATGTCAGCCTTAGTCAGTAACAAGACTACAAGATCGCACCACAATCATCCTACACTCATTCATACTTAGTTTAAAATACCTAACCTGGGTGGGTTGCCATTTCAATCATCTAATCTAATGGAACCCCGCCGGGAACAGAAAGGTGGAAGACCCAGGAAGACATGGAAAGTGACGTTGTTTGAGGAGTTGAAGGAGAGAGGAAAAACGTGGGAGGGGGTAAAGAGGGAGGCAGCCAACAGAGTGAGGTGGAGAGGAACTATAGAGGAATCCACTGGATAAATTCCAGTCCAGTCTATCCAGAAGTGACCACTCATGACCTGAGTGGATCCACCGGCCACCAGTTTCAACCCTTGACCTGAACGATGTTTGGTTTACTAGACCATTGTGCTAGCCTACCTGAGTCACCGTAAAATGTAACGTACAATTTTTTTTAAGATTAATTTTGTAATTTTATTCAGTCCACATGTGTTACTTTTTAGCTAGGTAAGCAAACTGCGCCGTAATTCTAGAACACCCAAATCAGGTTTCCAACCAACCAGTTAGTCAACGATGATTCTTTTAAAGTGTTTTATTGTTCTGGAACCATTTTGATTCGCTTGAATTGCTTCCTTTGTAATGTATATCCACTAAAAACATTAATCTAAGTTAAAACAGATAGCTTTAGCGTAAATGCATAAGTATAATTATTTTCTTAGTTGAAACTCTACGCGGTGGTCTGTGGAAAACGGGAAATAATTATAAAATCTTTTGTGTAAATTAAATTAGTAATAAACCAATCATAGTTTAAAAATATGTCATAAAATTTAGGATAAACTGCTTACACATGTGTTGATCACTTTCAGATAACGTGTTTATTTTTGACGATGGCGTGGAAACTGAATTGTTTGAGCAATTTATTTCTGGTTATTCTAAGTAGGCTGAATTTCAATTTCGTACACTGATACAGGTTAGGAACGCTTGAGATAGCGTTATATGAAAAATGGTCGATCACCTCTAAACATATCGGATAACCTATCATCCTCCGATTTACATTTATATTAGGTTTACCAAGCGCTGTTTACTATATTTTCTCAAAATCTTTTACAATGTGTACGCAGTCAGTCGCACTCTTAAAAGAATAGAAATGTATACATATATTTCATTTTATTTATGTTGAGTTATCACTGAAATCAATTTTTTTAACAAATACAATTTTTGTACAAAGGTTTCAAAATCTAAATATATAAAACAAAGTCGTAAAACATATTCAGTTTCCATAAATTCAATTAGTTTCCATTTTATAGCGTTTTAAATTTCTAATGTTAACCTTATGGGGAGTAAGTTTGTTTACAAATTTTCTAAAATCAAAACATTTGATTTCTTAAAACAGCTGTTGGTTTACTCTCCGTTAGCAATATGCTTTACTATCCAATGCCATATGAATCATTCATTAATGTAAAACTATGAAGTAAATATGTGCTGTACAAAATGGGCATTATTCGCCACGTTAATAGTTTACGGTTTTTGGGAATTATGTACTGTATTTATATTTCTTTTATTTTCTGTATGATTAAAAGTAACGTGTTTATATGTTAGCAAAATAAAATGATTACAATGTTTATACATATTAGGTTTATTATAATAATCAGCTGTTGAATATTTAAAGCTTTCACAGCGAAGCCGCAATGCTATTTGACTTCAGAAAATGGCCAATAACATGTATTTTCTGTTAGGCGTTACGAAGTTCGCCGGGTCAGCTAGTATAAAATAAAAGTGAAACGACTTATCTAGCTAGACTTCAAAACCGTAAAAGTTATTTTAATTTTTATTCGTCAACTAATGTTAATTTTTGACTAAAAATTATTAGTTCAACAACAGTATGTTCATAGTTTTATTGTAATTTTACGTCAATTTAGGTTTTGATAAACTATACACAATAATTATCAGCAGACTACGGTTTCGTCTCAAAGTTCACAAGATCAATATCATAAATGACGTTTCTTTGCTTTAGATGCATAGAGATTTTTATTTGTTTATTGTTATTTGTTTGCTGTTGTTATTTGTTTTGTTTTTTATTTGTTTTATTGTTTTTTACTTAATTCACAATCTGTTTATTTACATTGAACAATGAGTAATATGTTGATCGATGAGAAATAAATAATTTTCAATACCCACTGCACTGTCAAACTATGATGTTGAAGTGTTAAAAATGGGAACAAAAAAAAGACTTAAAACTTTCATAATGTGTGGATTACAAGTCTAAAATGCTGTTTCTTGAAAGTCTGTACTTGTGTAGGCTATTGTCTAAAAGATTCATGGCTAGAAAGTTGTTGTGATTTTTTAGTCTTTCATGTAAAAATGGACTTGTACACATTGTCTAAAATTATAGTGGAAATAAATACCCAACGGCTTATAAACGCAACTAAAATAAAAAAAGGTTATAGACATGTCGTCCCTCAATCCTTGAATATTTTAGCGGAGTACTACAGTTTTGGGGTTATGTCCCCATTCTCAAATCCTTCTCTGTCCATAACCCCAAAACTATAATAATCCGCTAAAATATAAACAATCCAGGAGGCATAGTATGAAGAAATTATAAACGCAATGCTTATATTAAGATTATTAATTGTAATTTAATAATTAATTTGAGGGATATTAGTTGTGTTATATGTAAATTAAAACATTTATTAATATTATGAATACATCCTGAATATGTAGATATTTTCCCTAGATACAGGTTTTCGCCCTTTTAGTGGAAAAGTGTGCCTAGCGAAATTATTGTGTTGTCGCCATAGTTGAAACCAACTAAAATAAAGGTCAAACATAATTTTTTACGCCAGAAATTACAAATAGTCAAGGACAATTTGGCGGAACCTTATGGTCATCAATTCAATCGATAAGAAATGTAAAGGTTTAACCATCAGTAATTATAAAACACTATGAGATAAAATAATATTTTCTTAATAATTTGCGAGGGCATTTTAGGATGAAAAGAGAGAATCCCTGAGTTCCCTTAACATTGTCCAATACATGTCAACATGTCAGCCTTAGTCGGTAACACCACAAGCCTACAAGATCGCTTCACAATTATCTCACACTGATTTCTCACTCATGCTAGGCTCAGAAAGGTAAGCTAATAATAATATTCTATGTAAATCGACGTCACATATTTATCCTAAAATGTCCTTAATACAAAACACGTTTTTATTCCTTGAAATATATTTAAAATCTGTACAACTGTTGTAGGAGCGACACATAAAAAGGATGTTTATGATTATTTGAATAATAATATACATGATTCAGATTTGAAATTCGAATTTCCAGCGAGGCTCCCTGATTGGTTGGCGCGGGAACGTAGCACTGTATAAGTCAAACACAAACTCCACCTGATCATCCGTTATCAAACTCTCCTTTATGCTAACTAATTTCGTAATGAACCTACGTAGTCAGTGTAATATTACAGTTATGACACGTGATCACAACCTGTAAATTATACTCCATGGTTCACGCCATAGGAGACAATCGAGACAATTCTTTTGTTACTCGTGGTAGCAAACAACATTGGCCTATTCATTTCCCATGTTAATCTTTTGTAGGATAAGAAAATCTATATAACATCTTTATATAAATATTTATAAATCTTCTGTATGTGTGTTTGTAATTGAACTCCTTCTAAACTGCTGGACCGATTCCGATGAAAGTTTTTGTGTGTATTCAAGGGGGTTTGGGAATGGTTTAGATTAACAATTTGATCAAATCCGTCCAAAGGGCTCTGCCTTAGAGTACATATTTACATGAATACACTAATTTACCATCCTTAATTTGGCTTAAAATACAACCTCAATAGGTCATTATTTCAGAAAGGTAATGATTATATAATTTTTTATATTTTCAGGCGAACCTAAACCTAATAAATCTGTTTTTGCATCGCATCAACGTGCGATGGGTAACGAACGATAGTTATTTGTAATATTGAGATAAATTTGTTATACCACTTCATTTAGACTGTTATTTAAAAATCCGAGTTTTAGTATTCGTTATAGTAGCAATCCTACTTACTTATTCCCTATATTGTTCATATGTAAATGTAAATTGAAAATAGCTTTCTTATTTACAGTGATAAAATTTCGTATCTAGCTTAACCTGCGTTCAAGTTTAGTTTCTTTCATTTCAAACAATTCATAAATAAATGATAATTCACTGAGTACACATTTCCGCTGCTACGGAAGTACTTTATATTTAGGTTTATTTAAATCTACTCTCAAAACTTGCCTGATCATGTTTTAATATTTCAGACTATAGACATTTCTAACCCACCTTGATGATGGAAGGCTTGGCCAATAGATCGCTCTTCCTTCATGACGAATGTCTGTCATAACTCGCCCATCGTCCGGACTGAGCTAAACAGAACCCAACTTCATGAAATGCGATATTGTTTGCATTTTAAATTGTAGACAGTAATCTATGACCACCGCAAAGTTTTTAAGTTCTACATCACATCATTAAACATATTTGTTTAAATATATTTTCGACTTGAAATCCATGGTTTAGGTCCAGACTTTTATAAAAATAATCTGTTCAAATACCACTCGATTCAAAGTTGTCATTTCAATAATCCAATCTAATCTAGTCTAAATTTGTATTTTTATGGAGACTGTTTCCTGTAATCAGCTACTTGAATAGGAATGTTAGTTTGAGCGATGGTCGTATGTAGTGTTATCTTGTAGGATTAACGCCACTATTTGAAATACTACGTTAATCATAAAAATCCTCATAATTAGAAGTTCGTAATTCAGAGCAGTGGTTTGGATTCATGCTAAACTGTAGGTTTAGTTATCTTTGCTATTAATTCACCCTGTCTAAGGAACATGTCAGCTTAGTCAGTAACATGACTACAAACAAAATCTACACGCATTTCTCAATACGTTAAAATCATGAGGAAATTCATAATATAATCTATTCTAACATCTGATAATTCACATATGCTGTACTGAAGGTGATACCACCGTGACTCCTCAGTAATCAGCAGTTTTTTGTCAAGACTAACATTGTGTAGTTTAGTTATTGTAGTCATAATCATACTCTGACATCTGCATCTTTGATTGAGCCACACTGTGTTGAGGTGACACACCACCGTGACTCCTCAGTAATCAAGTTTCAAGACATGCCAACATGCCTTGTTAGTGTTAGTTGAGTTGTAGTCTAACCTCTAATCAGGTCCCTGACTCTGACATCTGCATCTTTGATTGACACGCCACACCTGTGCAGGTGATCCACCACACCGTGACTCCTCAGTAATCAGCGAGTTTGGCAAGACATGAGACAGTCGCCTTGTTAGTGTTAGTTGAGTTGTAGTCTAACCTCCTCTAATCAGGTCCCAGACTCTGACATCTGCATCTTTGATTGGCCCGCCACATGGTGTTGCCCCGAGGTGATCGCCGTGACTCCTCATCAGCGAGTTTGGCAAGACATGCCGAGACAGCCGCCTTGTTACTATTAGTTGAGTTGTAGTCTGGAACCTCCTCTAATCAGGTCCCTGACTCTGACATCTGCATCTTTGATTGACCCGCCACCGTGTTGCCCCGAGGTGATCCACCACCACCGTGACTCCTCAGTAATCAGCAGGTTTGGCAAGACTTGCCTTGTTAGTGTTAGTTGAGTTGTAGTCTGGAATCTCCTCTAATCAGGTCCCAGACTCTGACATCTGCATCTTTGATTGACCCGCCGCCACACTGTGTTGCCCCGAGGTGAACCGCCGTGACTCCTCAGTAATCACGAGTTTGGCAAGACATGCGAGACAGTCGCCTTGTTAGTGTTAGTTGAGTTGTAGTCTGGAACCTCCTCTAATCAGGTCGACTCTGACATCTGCATCTTTGATTGTCGCCACACTGTGTTGCCCCGAGGTGATCCACCACCGCCGTGACTCCTCAGTAATCAGCGAGTTTGGCAACAGTTGCCCTTTTAGTGTTTAGTTTTGTAGTCTGGAACCTCCTCTAATCAGGTCCCAGACTCTGACATCTGCATCTTTGATTGACCCGCCGCCACACCGTGTTGCCCCGAGGTGATCCACCACCACCGTGACTCCTCAGTAATCAGCGAGTTTGGCAAGACATGCCGAGACAGTCGCCTTGTTAGTGTTAGTTGAGTTGTAGTCTGGAACCTCCTCTAATCAGGTCCCAGACTCTGACATCTGCATCTTTGATTGACCCGCCGCCACACCGTGTTGCCCCGAGGTGATCCACCACCGCCGTGACTCCTCAGTAATCAGCGAGTTTGGCAAGACATGCCGAGACAGTCGACTTGTTAGTGTTAGTTGAGTTGTAGTCTGGAACCTCCTCTAATCAGGTCCCAGACTCTGACATCTGCATCTTTGATTGACCCGCCACCACACTGTGTTGCCCCGAGGTGATCCACCACCACCGTGACTCCTCAGTAATCAGCGAGTTTGGCAAGACATGCCGAGACAGTCGCCTTGTTAGTGTTAGTTGAGTTGTAGTCTGGAACCTCCTCTAATCAGGTCTACGACTCTGACATCTGCATCTTTGATTGACCCGCCACCACACCGTGTTGCCCCGAGGTGATCCACCACCGCCGTGACTCCTCAGTAATCAGCGAGTTTGGCAAGACATGCCGAGACAGTCGCCTTGTTAGTATTAGTTGAGTTGTAGTCTGGAACCTCCTCTAATCAGGTCTACGACTCTGACATCTGCATCTTTGATTGACCCGCCGCCACACCGTGTTGCCCCGAGGTGATCCACCACCGCCGTGACTCCTCAGTAATCAGCGAGTTTGGCAAGACATGCCGAGACAGTCGCCTTGTTAGTGTTAGTTGAGTTGTAGTCTGGAACCTCCTCTAATCAGGTCTACGACTCTGACATCTGCATCTTTGATTGACCCGCCGCCACACCGTGTTGCCCCGAGGTGATCCACCACCGCCGTGACTCCTCAGTAATCAGCGAGTTTGGCAAGACATGCCGAGACAGTCGCCTTGTTAGTGTTAGTTGAGTTGTAGTCTGGAACCTCCTCTAATCAGGTCCCAGACTCTGACATCTGCATCTTTGATTGACCCGCCACACCGTGTTGCCCCGAGGTGATCCACCACCACCGTGACTCCTCAGTAATCAGCGAGTTTGGCAAGACATGCCGAGACAGTCGCCTTGTTAGTGTTAGTTGAGTTGTAGTCTGGAACCTCCTCTAATCAGGTCCCAGACTCTGACATCTGCATCTTTGATTGACCCGCCGCCACACCGTGTTGCCCCGAGGTGATCCACCACCGCCGTGACTCCTCAGTAATCAGCGAGTTTGGCAAGACATGCCGAGACAGCCGCCTTGTTAGTGTTAGTTGAGTTGTAGTCTGGAACCTCCTCTAATCAGGTCTACGACTCTGACATCTGCATCTTTGATTGACCCGCCGCCACACTGTGTTGCCCCGAGGTGATCCACCACTGCCGTGACTCCTCAGTAATCAGCGAGTTTGGCAAGACATGCCGAGACAGTCGCCTTGTTAGTGTTAGTTGAGTTGTAGTCTGGAACCTCCTCTAATCAGGTCTACGACTCTGACATCTGCATCTTTGATTGACCCGCCGCCACACCGTGTTGCCCCGAGGTGATCCACCACCACCGTGACTCCTCAGTAATCAGCGAGTTTGGCAAGACATGCCGAGACAGTCGCCTTGTTAGTGTTAGTTGAGTTGTAGTCTGGAACCTCCTCTAATCAGGTCCCCGACTCTGACATCTGCATCTTTGATTGACCCGCCACCACACCGTGTTGCCCCGAGGTGATCCACCACCGCCGTGACTCCTCAGTAATCAGCGAGTTTGGCAAGACATGCCGAGACAGTCGCCTTGTTAGTGTTAGTTGAGTTGTAGTCTGGAACCTCCTCTAATCAGGTCCCAGACTCTGACATCTGCATCTTTGATTGACCCGCCGCCACACCGTGTTGCCCCGAGGTGATCCACCACCGCCGTGACTCCTCAGTAATCAGCGAGTTTGGCAAGACATGCCGAGACAGTCGCCTTGTTAGTGTTAGTTGAGTTGTAGTCTGGAACCTCCTCTAATCAGGTCCCAGACTCTGACATCTGCATCTTTGATTGACCCGCCGCCACACCGTGTTGCCCCGAGGTGATCCACCACCGCCGTGACTCCTCAGTAATCAGCGAGTTTGGCAAGACATGCCGAGACAGCCGCCTTGTTAGTGTTAGTTGAGTTGTAGTCTGGAACCTCCTCTAATCAGGTCCCAGACTCTGACATCTGCATCTTTGATTGACCCGCCGCCACACCGTGTTGCCCCGAGGTGATCCACCACCGCCGTGACTCCTCAGTAATCAGCGAGTTTGGCAAGACATGCCGAGACAGTCGCCTTGTTAGTGTTAGTTGAGTTGTAGTCTGGAACCTCCTCTAATCAGGTCCCAGACTCTGACATCTGCATCTTTGATTGACCCGCCGCAACTGTGTTGCCCCGAGGTGATCCACCACCACCGTGACTCCTCAGTAATCAGCGAGTTTGGCAAGACATGCCGAGACAGTCGCCTTGTTAGTGTTAGTTGAGTTGTAGTCTGGAACCTCCTCTAATCAGGTCCCAGACTCTGACATCTGCATCTTTGATTGACCCGCCGCCACACCGTGTTGCCCCGAGGTGATCCACCACCACCGTGACTCCTCAGTAATCAGCGAGTTTGGCAAGACATGCCGAGACAGTCGCCTTGTTAGTGTTAGTTGAGTTGTAGTCTGGAACCTCCTCTAATCAGGTCCCAGACTCTGACATCTGCATCTTTGATTGACCCACCGCCACACCGTGTTGCCCCCGAGGTGATCCACCACCGCCGTGACTCCTCAGTAATCAGCGAGTTTGGCAAGACATGCCGAGACAGTCGCCTTGTTAGTGTTAGTTGAGTTGTAGTCTGGAACCTCCTCTAATCAGGTCCCAGACTCTGACATCTGCATCTTTGATTGACCCGCCGCCACACCGTGTTGCCCCGAGGTGATCCACCACCGCCGTGACTCCTCAGTAATCAGCGAGTTTGGCAAGACATGCCGAGACAGTCGCCTTGTTAGTGTTAGTTGAGTTGTAGTCTGGAACCTCCTCTAATCAGGTCCCAGACTCTGACATCTGCATCTTTGATTGACCCGCCGCCACACCGTGTTGCCCCGAGGTGATCCACCACCGCCGTGACTCCTCAGTAATCAGCGAGTTTGGCAAGACATGCCGAGACAGTCGCCTTGTTAGTGTTAGTTGAGTTGTAGTCTGGAACCTCCTCTAATCAGGTCCCAGACTCTGACATCTGCATCTTTGATTGACCCGCCGCCACACCGTGTTGCCCCGAGGTGATCCACCACCGCCGTGACTCCTCAGTAATCAGCGAGTTTGGCAAGACATGCCGAGACAGTCGCCTTGTTAGTGTTAGTTGAGTTGTAGTCTGGAACCTCCTCTAATCAGGTCCCAGACTCTGACATCTGCATCTTTGATTGACCCGCCGCCACACCGTGTTGCCCCGAGGTGATCCACCACCGCCGTGACTCCTCAGTAATCAGCGAGTTTGGCAAGACATGCCGAGACAGTCGCCTTGTTAGTGTTAGTTGAGTTGTAGTCTGGAACCTCCTCTAATCAGGTCCCAGACTCTGACATCTGCATCTTTGATTGACCCGCCGCCACACCGTGTTGCCCCGAGGTGATCCACCACCGCCGTGACTCCTCAGTAATCAGCGAGTTTGGCAAGACATGCCGAGACAGTCGACTTGTTAGTGTTAGTTGAGTTGTAGTCTGGAACCTCCTCTAATCAGGTCCCAGACTCTGACATCTGCATCTTTGATTGACCCGCCGCCACACCGTGTTGCCCCGAGGTGATCCACCACCGCCGTGACTCCTCAGTAATCAGCGAGTTTGGCAAGACATGCCGAGACAGTCGCCTTGTTAGTGTTAGTTGAGTTGTAGTCTGGAACCTCCTCTAATCAGGTCCCAGACTCTGACATCTGCATCTTTGATTGACCCGCCGCCACACCGTGTTGCCCCGAGGTGATCCACCACCGCCGTGACTCCTCAGTAATCAGCGAGTTTGGCAAGACATGCCGAGACAGTCGCCTTGTTAGTGTTAGTTGAGTTGTAGTCTGGAACCTCCTCTAATCAGGTCCCAGACTCTGACATCTGCATCTTTGATTGACCCGCCGCCACACACCGTGTTGCCCCGAGGTGATCCACCACCGCCGTGACTCCTCAGTAATCAGCGAGTTTGGCAAGACATGCCGAGACAGTCGCCTTGTTAGTGTTAGTTGAGTTGTAGTCTGGAACCTCCTCTAATCAGGTCCCAGACTCTGACATCTGCATCTTTGATTGACCCGCCGCCACACCGTGTTGCCCCGAGGTGATCCACCACCGCCGTGACTCCTCAGTAATCAGCGAGTTTGGCAAGACATGCCGAGACAGTCGCCTTGTTAGTGTTAGTTGAGTTGTAGTCTGGAACCTCCTCTAATCAGGTCCCAGACTCTGACATCTGCATCTTTGATTGACCCGCCGCCACACCGTGTTGCCCCGAGGTGATCCACCACCACCGTGACTCCTCAGTAATCAGCGAGTTTGGCAAGACATGCCGAGACAGTCGCCTTGTTAGTGTTAGTTGAGTTGTAGTCTGGAACCTCCTCTAATCAGGTCCCAGACTCTGACATCTGCATCTTTGATTGACCCGCCGCCATACCGTGTTTTACTAACTTCCAACATTATGACTCCAGCTAAGGCTATATAACTGCTTAATCCAGAAGATAACTGACTTACACGTTTTGTGATACTATTAAAACAAACTGAATTCCAATGATTTTATTCTTAATATCACACAATCAAGACTATTGTTTCGTATTATTAATGCAATGAAATCAGTTCCTCAACATTTTTTACGGAGGAGCGGGAAAATTCAACGCACATAAAGTTGATCTGTACATATATGACAACGGTGGCGTCATCATGTAATCCAGTTACTTGGAGGTCACGAATTTAGGATAGTTGTGAGTGATGGTTGGTGGGTGTAGTGCTCCCTTGTGTGGATTAACGTCCGCACTATTGAATACTACGTTAATCCGCAAAGACCATCCTCAAAATTAGAACAATTCTTAATTCGGAGGCCGTGGTTCGGATTCCACGTTAAACTGTAGGTCTCTTCGTTGTTGCCATCGGCTGTTGGGCAATTAATTAACAGTCCTGTCTAAGGAACAATATGTCAGCCCTAGTCCAATTGAAAAAAATGTTTACTTTTTAGGATTCTAACATATAGTTGTTTATCAAATTACGTCTGGCTAGGCCCAAATTTGGCTCACACCGATAACGAGTTAGGGAATCTGTGCCACTTCGCAATCCAGATCGCTTTTTTCGAGGGAGGAGGGCACACCGTACGGACTGTGACAAACAATCCCGTCTTTTTCACAACATAATGAAAAAATCCATAAACATCTATAATCGCCTGTAAACTGCTAATTTCAATAATACCTGGAAATAATCAATTGAAACAGTGAGGACAAAATTTGAATTCGGAATTTCTGTTCGTAAATCAGCCAAATACGGATTAACCTGAATAATGGGTTCATTCGTCATGTTGATAAGGTGCAGATTTGGACCGGCGCCATGCCCCCATCTGTCACTCGTGGCTCGCTCTCTCTGATGTGACTGGAACTATGTGAAAAACTATAGACTTTATGAGAAAGGGGCGCCACCTTACGAACTGTAAAAATCAGTCTTATAATAAATAAGGTCAAAATCCACTTGGCTACATGTAAGCTAAAACTTTTATCATATCTAGGCCTATTAATCTCTTAGGAATCATTTACAATATCAAAGGTAACGGTACAGACTTTTGTTATTTTTGTTACTTTTTGTTGTCAGACTTGTTACTAGCACGATAAAGTGAACGTAATAAAAAAATAATTCTAAACCATATTATAATTAACACTAAAAGAAAACACCATTATTACCTAAAAAGTATAATAATTATTATTAATTATTACCGTATGGAATTAAACAGAACCAATTTTGTCATGGATATGTCTTAGCTCTGGGGGGGGGTTGTTGGCAATCATTTGGTAATGAGGACAGCTGATTAGGGGAACTGAAAAAATCCCTTTATGATCTAACCTATTTCCCACAGGGAAGTAACAGATCCAGAATTAAACATTGGCGTAGGCCAAGTAATTTCAAAAGTAAAATAAATTACGAGTACTAAATTTTTAAAACTTTGCTATTACGCCGAAGTACAAGGTGCGACTTTACACTCACAATTTATTGTTCTAATTCAATACACTCACAAACTGCTACTATTATTAGTTTTTGTGCAACCAGCAGAATGAAAGGATTCGTAATGATCGTAAAGGCACGTAAAGGACAGTCTGGGACACCCGAGGAGAAAGAGGCAACAATTATTCTGAGCCCATCCAGCTCCTAGGACCTGGTGCCACGACTGAGTGTCTGGGAACTAGGCAAGAATGAAAAGAAACCAATCCATCCTGGAGTGAATCTAAAGAGTCACGTAGAAACCAATCGTGCAAGGGAAGCTGTTCACTTCAGATAGCTAAACACTTACCAATATCAAGACAACTTCATTTTATTGTATCCAGTGAGGCCTCTGAAGTGTAATAAAATAGTCAGAATGCCTTTTAGGGCCTAACTATATTAAAATATAGATACCTAAAAGCCAGACCTGTGACCCACTGAATTTCTATTGCACTGCGAATTGTTTGTGTTTATAGAAACTATAAACTTCATTCAACGGTTACTGCAATTAACTACAGAGAAACAGTAATAGTTTTCGGTGAGTAGTGTTGGGATATTGTTCAAAAGGCAAGATTAGGATTAGGATCATGATATAATGACCAATTAACAAATTACCGGAAATTTCTTTTATTAGATTATAATTTTACAGTGTACTTGATAAAGTGAAGACCTTTTAGCGCCAAAAAGCTTGGCAAGATATAAAAGGTTTCAGTTAAAACTTAGCTGTAAAACTTAAGATTATTTTTACCATCAACCGTTCAAAATATGTAAATATCTGTATTTTTTACATAAAACGCGTACTATTAAATCTCTAAACCAACAATTTGTTTCGTCATAATTATAGTTACGTAATGGTTGTCTGCTGTCCCATGGTAATGTTGACGTTGGTGGTGGAAACCCCCTTCCCACCAGAGGTATTATGTAATTAAGCTATTGTACCGTCGCTACAAGAGCTTAAAACACGGCGAACAGCTCAAACACGTGTACTTTCCTTGAATAACAAACCTCCAGGAATGAACAATCCGTTAAATGTTTCTAATTTTTTATAGCTTATTTGCTACATAAATACTGTATATTTTTTACTATCAGTTTTAGATTTGTATGTTTAAAGCTCTTGTGTTGTAAGCACTGTACTACAGTCAGCTGGTCAACAGCTGTTGTAAAATAAGACACCCATCTTGACGTTTACAGACTATACTGTCATATTCGATTTTTATTAACCATAACCATTATATGTGGAAATTGATTTCGTACATTTCTATACCGGCATTAATAATTGGTCTTACTAGCTGTGATTATATGTCAAGTATAGTTTGAACTAGTTTGAAATGTATTAGTTTTAGAAAGTGTAAATAATTAAGTAAACATTCGTTACAATTTAAATAAATAATAAGTTAGGCCTTTAGAATTTATGGCTGCTTTCTGAAACTTTTACTTAGTTAAGTTTTCACTGTTATAGTATAACACAATGAGCCAAAATGGTGATACTAAAGTCGCACTTATAACTGGAATCACTGGACAAGTAAGTACTTTATTACCAAGAAACTGGTTGTTCCTGATGTAATGTCTGTTTATAAACTGTTTATAATTAACTAGGCCTCTACCCTAAAATAAACATAAAAATAATGTCACTGTTCAATAATCTAACCTATCTATTCCACAAAAAAGTCTTTCTTTACTCTAACATTTCTTCAAGCAACCGAAAAACAATGTCATGATTGTATACAAAAAATTTTTGTATTTACTTCCCTGAGGGGGAACTAAGGTTAGATCATGAATATGTCTAAAGATAATGATTTCAGATCATTAAAAAAAGCTGTTCTTATAACCAAACTATGACGTCACTAACTGTATAACATCACTGTTTCAAATTTTGGTCTCGCATATTGCCAACACCCCCTTACAGGTAAGACATATCCATTCAAAATGCCCATCAATAAAACAAATTTTGATTTATGTTATTCATGTATTTTGCATTCTAGGATGGGTCCTATTTAGCTGAGTTCTTGTTGGAGAAAGGCTATCATGTTCATGGAATCATTCGACGTTCAAGTTCTTTCAACACTGGCCGTATTCAGCACTTGTACTCCAACCCTACTTCACATGAGCAAGGTCGAATGATGCTTCACTATGGGGATATGACTGACAGCAGTTCCCTTGTCAAAATAATAAGTACAGTCCGCCCGACTGAAATTTACAATTTGGCTGCTCAGAGTCATGTCAAAGTAAGCATATTCATTAGACCAAGGTTTCAGATAAAATAATAACTAGGCCTACTGTTAATTCTGATAAGCAGGAGAAAATGTTAGGACGTTACAATATTCATTTAAAACTAGACCCTAAATTCATTCTGAAATTCTTGAGACTTTCAATGTATGTGTGGTTTATGTACTAATTATATATAAGAACATCACTTCATCTTATTAATTATTGATATTTCATTGACTCTTTATTTTGTTTCCATACTGGATGTTTTACATTATAGAATTCTGTAAGTGGATTAAGAGGCCTCAGCAGGCCTAATACAACAACCATATACAGTAGGACCCCTCATATCTGGTCACCTTTGGACCGAGCCCTCGGCAGGATAACGGTTTTCTCAGATGAATCAAGCTATTTAAAAAACGGTAATTTATGCCTAATAATGCTTGTTAACCCTCCAAGTGCTAGCAAAAACGGTCTGTAGTTCTAGGCGGTTTTAAGGTTTTAAATAAAATATAGGCCTATCTATGAAATATAACATATTATACATCCAAATATTCACAATTACCTATGGAATAAAATTATATGAACTAAAAACTCACTTCTCTATATTATAACTTACTTGACAAAACTATTGACAAAAAAATTTACTATATTTTATAAACAGGGCACTTTATTAATCAACCAACTGTCTAACTGAATAGTAAACCCCAAAAACCGTGAGAGTGCTCAAGTAGCGGAAACTAGTGTGTATTTTACACATTCATAAGCCGTGGGAAATATATTTTGATATCTTTTATAGGAAGCAGCCAGATATTCAGAGGATCGAGAAAACTGAGGCCAAATAGGAGAGGTTCTATTATATTTTTTATTCAGATACTGTAATGCAGGGTCTGAGTGCACCAGACTAAGTACAACACTGATGCAGAAATTTCTGACTTGATAAGTTAACTAAGAGGTAGAGTAATAAGAAAATAGAAAAAGGTATCAATCCCACAGAACCAGTCTACAGCCTGTGGTATTTAAAATTTTAACTAATCCTGTTGTGATATCAAAGTTCTATTTTATTTTTGTCCAGAAATTCCTACGTAATTTTACATGCCATCCTTCAGATAAGAGGTGATCATATTATGTTCCTGTACTTGAGATTCTATTCACCTTACATTGTTATAGGTGTCATTTGACTTGAGCGAATACACCGCTGAAGTAGATGCTGTTGGTACACTCCGACTACTGGATGCCATCAAAACTTGTGGCCTTGAAAAAAGTGTGAGATTCTATCAGGCGTCTACCTCGGAACTGTATGGAAAGGTTCAAGAGGTTCCTCAAAAAGAGACTACACCTTTCTATCCAAGATCGCCTTATGGTAAACATCTTTCATATATTAAGAATAAACTTTTCTCCAGCTTTTTCACCCAAATATCAGTTATCGTCAACCATATAAGCAATGTCTCAATATTTTAGAAATAAGAAACAATGTTAGGTTCAACATCGGTTATTTGCACTTTTGTAAAATGTGTACTCTAAGCGTACAGTTGTGCCAAATTTAAAAAAATGGTTTATCCTTTGGTTGTATAGAGATTTCATTTACTCAAAACGCAGCAGTTAGGTTTAGCTTGTCTATGCTAATACACAGAATAAACATATGCTAGGGTAGGTATGCCAGTACCCGTCTTTATTTTATATCACCTCTGGTAGAGGCCGTGGTTCAGATTCCACGATGAACTGTAGGTCCCTTAGTTGCCATCGGCTGTTGGGCTATTAATTAACAGTCCTGTCTAAGGAACATGTCAGCCTTAGTCAGTAACAACTAACAAGACTCGCGCCAGAAAAAAAAAAAAAAAATAAAAAAAAAAAAAAAAAGAAAAAAAAAAAAAAAATATATAGAAAAAAAAAAAAAAAAAAAAAGGGGGGGAAAAAAAAAAAAAACAATCATCTTATACTCAATCCTCATTCATACTTGGCTTAAAATACCTACATTGTAGTATCGTTGCCATTTCAGTGATGTAATCTAATCTAATGTTGTCTGGTTGTCAAATACCTCAATGAAACTCAGGTTTTTTACAAATGATAACTCGTCCCCACTCAATGATCATTTGATCTACTCAAGTAATGAGACACTGCTATGAGTTGTTGAAGATAAATTAACTTTTTGAAAATTGTTTTGTTATTCTTGTTGGAATTATCAATTATATTGGGTTATTTTTATTGTTGTACTAAATAGTATATTATTAGCACAACAATAATATTTATTCCTCAATTTATTACTACCAGACTTGGAAACTCTTGGTCACCAAGAAGTAATAATTTTCTATTTTCTATGAACAAAGTAATACATTTTAGTTTTAGAGCTAATAACCCATCAAAAGTAGGAATTTTATTTGTATTTCATGGTATTTTTAACATGGAATAGATATAGTTGCAGTGTCATGGAATCTGCAGTTATTATCTCTTGCAGTTGTTAGATAAAGAATTATGTTGCATGCATAATAAAGTTTAAGTACTTTATTTACACATAAAATTTAAACAATAGTTTTTGTTACAAATCTCATTTATTGTCATAAATATTATATAATATAGTAACTAAACATAAATTAACCTAACATAATACATAAATGCAAGTAGTCTGTTTCAAAACAAGTTAAATGTTTAAAAATTCTGCAATAGAATAAAAAGCTTATGATAGGAGAAATTTCTTTACTTCTTTTTTAAAATGGTTCAGAGAGGTGATTGATTTTATTGCAGCAGGCAATTTATTGAAAAATTTGATCCCTTTATATACTGGGCTCTTTTCATAACTGTCGGTTCTGTGGAGAGGATATGCCAGGTTTGTCCTATGTCTCGTATTGTGAGCATGGAAGTTCCCTACTTTTGTAAATAAATCTTTATTTTTGAAAGTTAAATGGAGAACCTCTTGAATATATAAAGCAAAACCGTGAGAACACCAGATTCAATGAATACCTTTTTACATGGATGACGAGGGCACAGACCAAACATGACTCTCAGGATTTTTTATTGAATTTTGAATATTTTTTCTATATCCGTACCCCCTCCCCAAACAGCAATCCCGTAACGAATAATGCTCTCACCGTAACCACGATACACATCCATCAACACATTTTTATCACAAGTTGATTTTAGAATCCGGATGGCAAACAGAGATGAACTCAACCTATTTGCAATACTGTGAATGTGACTTTGCCACTTCATAGTTTGATCAAAAGTTAAACCCAGGAATTAAGAAGATGATATAGGCTGATTTGGATCATTGGCTCTGTTATTATTGATTTCTAAAGATAACTGATTATAGTTAACATTATTGAAGCACAGTAATTGTTAAGTACGTTAATAGCAATAAATTTTGTTTCTGTTTCCCCAATAGGTATGATGATTAGGCCATATGATAAGTTACTCCATTAAAGCTATTTTTCATCAGTTTGTATTGGTAAAAAATTGCAAAAAACTACAAGAGCCACAAAACAGATTAAAGTTATTAACATTAACCACATGACTGTTTGTTAACAACTTGTGTTGTACCATAAGAGCATTTGATGATCTAATAATTTGTCTCGGATCAGCTGTGGCTAAGCTGTATGCTTACTGGATGGTGGTCAACTATAGAGAAGCTTACAACATGTTCACCTGCAACGGGATACTGTTTAACCACGAGAGCCCAAGACGAGGAGAAAACTTTGTCACTCGTAAGATCACGAGGTCGGTGGCAAAGATCCACCTGGGCCTGCTGGACGCTGTTGAACTCGGCAACCTGGACTCCAAGAGGGACTGGGGTCATGCCAGAGACTATGTTGAGGTATTTTATCTTATTTCCAAAATTAGTTGTAGCCTGTACTGTAATATTAGCAAAGTTTTTGTATACAATAGGTTGTAAAAAATCCAAACCAATTGGGACCGTAGGTAGTTTTATCTCTTAGAATTAGGTTGAGTGACCATATCCTACCCTTACCATCCTTTTCTCTCCAACAGGCGCGTGGCAGAGTTTACCTCCACACTTGCAAATATTTTGCTTAAAAATTTGGAAAACGTTTGTTTTGAAGTCGGGGCTTGACCGTATCTCACTAACCTCTTTCAAGGAACAGAAAAATGTTTGGTTTTACCCGCTTACTCTTTCTACATCAGTGTGGGGTCGAGTTTCTCCCCAGTGTTTGAAGGTAACCTCCGTGTGCATCCGATAACATGGCTGCTAATGTCAATTTTCGCGCACAATAGATCATGATACATAAATAAATGCTTAAGTAATTAGATGATTAATCTGATTTACAGTAATTTTAGAGTGTGTATAAGATTTATTAGACTTTTAGTCCTTAACTGTTATTATATTGCTATTTTGTAGCCTATCTTTACTGATTATCTTTTTACTGATGGTGATGTAGAAGACAAAAGTGAGCCTGGATCTGCAAAATATATTTAACTGATGTTAAATGTTTTTACTATACATTATATTTTGTTCCTACCTCATGATTTAATCTTAAGTTTTTTCTTTATTCTTTATATTGCTATTGAATACAATAATTCAGTGTCCAAATGTGTTTCATTTGAGTAAAAATAAATGTAATTGAACATTTTATGGTATAAAACTATAATTATAATAGTACCGGTATACAATATTTTACTTTTATTTTTTTGTGTTTACTTTTATTTTTCTTAATGCGAAGGTAACCTCCACATGCACCTGGTGGCTTTTTAAAATCAGTGTGCCTGATTGAAGGCTTATAAATCTCTTCTTTCCAATGGCTGTATAATATTCTGCAGGAATTTTGCCTAACCGGCTTTGCTGGAGCCTCATAATCCTCCAGAAACTAACATCCAACACATCAATCGTTATCATGCTAGTCTGAAATGTACTACATTTTATTATCTTGCATAATTAATTTTCCTGATATCATCGTATTTTGTTTGTATTGTTGAGACTAATGTGTGGACGTGTGGCAGAGCAGGCCATGTGGCAGATGCTACAGCTGGAGCGCCCGGAAGACTTTGTGATCGCGACGGGCGAGACTCACAGTGTGCGTGAGTTTGTGGAGACGGCCTTCGGTCTGGTAGGACGCACCATTGTCTGGCAGGGAAGTGGCGTGGAGGAGGTGGGCCGTGAAGCTGACACTGGCGTCATCAGGGTGCGAGTCAACCCTAAATACTTCCGGCCTACTGAAGTGGCAAGTATCACAGTTAGTGATATGTAGATGTAGGTGTGGGTGACTATTGGAATTATAAACTAACTGTTCCGAGTGGCGATCGACATGCCCATGTCGATGTTGTACTGTTTACGTATAGACTCTCAGTTTGTATTTATTGTTTTCTTTCCGGATTGAAATCGATTGTGCCGCCGTAAACCGCAAATTCCAAGCTTTCTATTGATGTCTTTCCCTAGACGGTAACTCTTGGTACGAAAAAGTTGTATCGGTTTGAAAATTATGTATCTCAAAACTGCTGTTAGTTGCTTTGTTCATTCTCTCAAATAGTTGCCATTTTAGGTTATACTTGTATTTTCATTTAATTCACTTAAGATATTTTCTAAAATGGACAATAGTGATACTAGAAGATTTTTATAAGGTAATTAGAGTGACGATGAACAGATTTATGATGTGGAAGTGGATGTATAAGGATGTGATATTGATCTTACTGCTAAGGTTAATGAATCTGACTCAGACTTATGTGTCTTTGTCTGATTTCTCCAGTGGTAGGGATTTAAAATATGTCACCAACCCTAGTGAGCTTGAAAACTCTAATAATGAAAATCAACCAGGTACATAAGGTAGGCCTACACAGCCCATTCTTTTCAAGGGAAAGAAGAGACCACTGATCAAAGAAAGTTAAAAGTTTCGAATGACAGAAAATGTGAGACGTATGTGGAAAATGAACTGTAAATATTTAAATTTTTTGTTTCAGTCTGTGTATGTATTCCTGATCCTTATTATATTTTGAACAATGTGGATGATTTGGATTGTGTTTATAGCTACAAATTACCGGCAACAAAATAATTCAAAACCTATGATAAGTTTCTCTCTATATTTTTTTTATAGATTATTTTAAGCTGATTAATTTAATATATAATTCGGTATTCTTATAAGAATTTTCATATTTTTATGGATTTTCTGGCAAAACATTGCAAAATTGCAAAAAATTGCTTACCACCAAAGGGTAATATATATGACACTTGGAGGGTTAAAGTAGCGGCTTCAAAATTAGGTTAGTGGGCTATTTTCTGATATGTTAAACATGAGATTCAATATGTATAGGTTCTTAAAAAATTTCTCACCTGGTTGCACGATTGTAACAATAAGCGTAGTTCGTTCTTGTCTTGTTCCTTGTCCTTGTAATTCTTTTTCATTTTAGAAACTACAGTTGACTAATCTTAAAGATCTGAAACAGCAAATAATCAAAATTAGAAAATTAATGCACATTCAATTTTAACTGCTAGAGATAGTGTATTTTATGTATATACCCTACAATGTTTGTGTCAGCAGTTAAAAATTGCTGTTATTGTTTTTGTCTAATCACTGATATTTATATCTGTATGTGAAGAGACTGTTCACTGCAGTAACCAAAGATAAACCACACCCATGATCTAGTAGTTCATCGCCTCTGGTTTGATTTTCTTGAGTTTCAGCAACACGTCAATAATGATTTAAAGTAGTGAGAAATTAACTGATACGTTATAATAATATACGATTGAATATATAAATATATAATCAAATCATAAAATTAAAAACCGCTGAGCATCATATGACAGCAGATATATTTAGATAAATATTCCCCAAAAAATTTCTAGCCCAATTAAATACAATTATTTATGACAAGAGAATACATGAGTGTGTGTCACCCTAAAAGGACTACACACTAGGACAATGTAGTTGTTCTATCTATTGTTTATTCTGCTGAAGTGAATCTGTAAAAGCAATATCATCATAAATATATTTCATTTAATAAATATTTTTAATTATTCAGACAACTTAGAGCCCCCCAGGTCTATGTTTGACTGTTAGTTAAGTTGTGTATTGATGAGTGATTTTATTTGTTGCAGGACTTATTACTAGGTGATTCGACCAAAGCAAGGAAAAAATTTGGATGGGCTCCTCGAGTAACCTTTAAGGTGAACCTTTAAAGTTAAAACAATTTGGGTTTTTTGTTTTACCAAACCTTTATCGGTTAAGTAATTTGCAGAATAAATTTTCTGGAATATTTAACCATTTTTAACTCATTAGCAACCACCCGTTTATCAAGCCTGATTAATGTAGTCCCACTCATAACTGTATTTTTTCAATTATTACTTTTTATCTTGTTTAGTTCGGTTTTAACCCTAGGAGTAATGACGTACTGGTACAACACAGATACCCCCAGTAGTAGGCTGGTATTACATAAAAAGAGCTTGGCATGAATTAAAAATGGGTTAACCCTTTAAGTGCAGCGGCCATTTTCATGATTCTCGTGCATTAACTGTCATGGCATTTTTCATGAAAATGTAATATGTAATATTTTTATTACTTTAGTTAGAGAGAATTAAAAATTCCAAGTATAATTCATGTTTAATACAAGGCTTGTTGAAAAAGTATCTGACTTTGTATCTAGTAATCCAACAACCGCATTGAGCTGCACCATGGCATGTGGATAGAGACAACTGTACACTACGTCACGAGACCTTGACATTGCGTCAGTTCGTTATCAGACACCAAACGTGAAATGTTCTATGTAGTATTCAGTGTGTTTTTATGCTAAGCAAAATTATAGAACAGGTGGAGCAGTGATACTGCATTAAATTTTTGCCAAAAACTGGGTAATACCAACTCAAAAAAATTTTAACCCTTACCTTGCGGCTAGCGCCTTTATACCAGTCACCAGGAAAGAAGTCCGTTGAAGGCGGGGCTAAGACAGCTGGTGATTTTTCGCCACATTTGTAGTTCGCGAAACAACCGATAGAGTGCATGGTGATGTTGCTTTAGCCTCTATGCACTAACAAAATCAATATGGCGGCTTTGTTAAAATATTTAGTGACTGAAATCCATTGCTAGGTAACTTAGGCCAGTATTCGTTCGCTACTGTACTGCGGCTTACGCTTATAGACGCGAGTCATTACGTCCAGCTGTTTTCACTTTAATTCACTCGTTAATCCGGACCCCATTAATACGGACTTCGCTTAATCCGGACAGCCATTGGATCGCAATTTTAATGCGCAGAACGCTGATTAGTAGCATGCGATCGTCACTGTACGACTGCGCCCGGCGATGTGAGTGTGCGTGTGCCGAGTGCGGGCGGTCACAACGCAAGGCGTATGTGCCGTTACCATGGTTACTATCAGCCAATAGTAGCTCAGTCACACAATTGTGTTTCTCCTGCTCGTGTCAGGCCGTCAGTTGCTCCACAGAGGCCAATTGCACTGCACGTTTTAGTTGCGTTGTTTAATTGTGAAATTAACACAAAAGAAAGGCAAATAAAGTTCAACTCCTTCTTCAAACCAGTTCAGTCACTTGAGGACGAACCTCAACCCTCATGTTCAAAGTAATTTTGTCTTTTTTCGTTGTCTCATTTTTTGTTTGGACGTAAATACCAAGTGTATATTTTTGTTCAAATGTAACTACTGTATGTACTGTTGGTACAATATGTATTTTTATATCAGAATATACATACTATTTAAGTTTATCTGCAAAAGGTGTTTCATTATATACAAGGGGTACCCAAAAATCACTGTCTTTCTTCGTTTAGGATTATTTGTTTTAATCCGGACTTTCGTTAATCCGGACGACTTGGAGCCCCAATTAGTCCGGATTAATGAGGTTTTACTGTATTAACTAATTTTTATTAACAGAAATGGCTCATCCAGACGAAAAAATTGCTTTTTTTATTTCTACTTTATTCAAGCTACCTAAATCCAAAAAGAACATTGGGAAAATAATTTACACTAAATGAGCAGGGACCGTGATTTTCAGTAGTGCTTTACTTAGGATTAAGATTCCCAAGCCTATGGAGAAGACACTATGCGTGTCACACAGATAAAAGGGTGGTACAACAGATTCAAAGATGACCGCTCTTCGGTATACTGTGAACCTCATTCTGAGGGACCATTATAAGAATCAAAACAATGAAGTTGTTGATCAAGTTCAAGTCTTAGTGATGGAATAGAATTGTTGAATTCTCAAACTAGCTGCGGAAGTTGAAATCAGTATTGGTTCATTTGATTATAACGGAAGATTTGGCTATGCACAGAGTTACCTTGGTGGTAAACTTGAGCCATCAATTTTCATTACCAATAAACATTTTTAACAATCCAGTATATACTTAAAATTTTACATTTTAATTTTCAGGAACTGGTGAAAGATATGGTAGAAGCAGATTTGGAATTAATGAAGAAAAATCCAACAGCATAAGAAAAAGTGTTTGGTAAATGTACACAATTCATGTATATTTATAATTTTAATTTTTTTCCACAGCAAAAATTTAAATGTGTGTAAATGTAAATTCAAATCATGGGATAGTCTGTATATAATTTTAATTAGATATATAATAGTTTTTATGTTATAATTTAGTTAAGCTTAGGTAAAATATGGGATATTATATAATATGTGTATTATTTGTAGTATTTAGATACTAAATTAGACATCTTTTCCATAATTTTTACTACAGTTTTAATTATGAAAGTTTAAAAACTCCTTTTACAGAAAATAAAGTTTTGGAAGCTGTTTCATATAGGGATTTTGCTTTACTAAAAAATACCCAAGGTATTGACTATCATTCCAAAAGTAATGATAATGAACAACCTAGATGTAAGAGTACAACTCCTGTTTGGAATTTTCTAGCATGTGATAAATTTATTGAGTAGAGTTATATAGGTATATCAATTGCCACTATCTACAGTAATGACTTTTTGTTTAATGTCAATATGTATCCATGACCTTTAAGTTTATGACTTATTGTCTAAAGATTCTGCTACAATCATGTTCCTCTTTTGAAATATGTTCTCATTGAAATCTTTTCACAAAATCTCTTAAATTATTATTTCTTAATGAGACAGAGCCGTTTCCATTTGGAGTTATTTTCATTAAATATGTTTTTTTAGTTTTAAACTGTGTAAAATAAAAGTTTCATTTGATTATGAATTAGATAATGCTGTAGTGTTTCTGTTACATTTGTATGTAGTTTTAATGGTATAATAAATATTAAACAAAACCATAACATCAACAAACACATTCTGATTTTATTTACTTGATTTGCACTGGCCAGTAAGTCAATGGTGTTTGAATGTAAATATTTTACCTAACCAAAGCCTTGTCTGTAGTTTTAAAATCTAAAAAGTAAAAAGGTTTATTTGTAGTTAACTGTTGAAATATTCAATTTACTTTTATTGAAATTTGTATGTACACATTATAATTCAATGTTTGATTTTGGATGATAAAGAGTATATGTTAACCCATTCATTACTGAATTCTTTGTTATCTAATGTTTCGAGAAAACAGCTGCCTCTGTTCAACGACTAACACAACCTGTCCGGCAGTGGCATCTATCAAGAACTTAGTAAACTACATTACATGCTGCCCCTATGATATAATTTTGAAACTATCTTACAAAGTTCACTATTTTGTCTCTAGATCATTCTTTATGGCCAATTAAGCGCTTTATCCGACTATGCACTGTGGCTGAGTTGGTTGGGGTGTGTAGCTGATGAGCGGAACGTTCAAAGTTTTGGAAGTGCTAGGGTTCAAATCCCTACCATTCCAATTCGGCTTGCAAATGTGTGGTTTAGTGGAGAAGGGCCCACCTTTTAATAAACGGTGACTGGCTTGGGTGAAAGTTGACGGCATATTTAGGTTTATTGTGATTGCAGTGGACACCTGTTTTGTTTTTATGGTTATAGGGGTGTGGCACGGGTGTTTTTTGTTGTTGAATTAAATCATAAATGAAATAAAAAAGACGGGCATTGGACGCACTGGCACGTTTGTGGGATTTAAGAGGTTAACTGGCAAACATGTAGTTTTTAACATAATGGTAATATAGTGATGTTTAGTGAGTTTGTGTCTGTAAAGTGCAAAACTGGGTTATTTGTAGTAATAGGAACTATCGGATGAAAACAAACTATTCATCTGGTATTTGATCATCAACAACTAAATCTAAACTCTAAGTCTAAATTGAGTATTGAATAATATCCATCTGTTTCATAATAATTTTGCATGATAGAGAATTTTATTCTATTAATTCACAGATGTTTATCAACAAGGTGTTAACTGAAAGGAAATTGTTTTTAATGTGAAATTAATACCTTATAAAGGATGAGCTGTCCTGTTGTCCTTAATTCAAATTGGAAATTGATGTGGATGAATTAATTTAATTGCGTAGTTCAATTTATAAATATATTAGATTTACACCATGCTACGGTCTCTTTACGGATGGTGGGTTTATTTATTTCTCATATAGAGAGATGTATTACCTGCTCCTCTCAGGTGTTTGCATTCATTCATTCTTTCAATCAACAGATAATAGTTCCTAATGGCTAGCGGTGGCGTGGGGCAGTACAGCGCCTCCCCCCACCAATGACAAAAAACCATCGGATGAAAGGCAAAACCATCAGATGGTTTAAATCAGTCGTTTGTCCCATCACTAGTTTTAGGTTCCTAGCCAAAGTCTGGATATGGAGGCTACTGCTCTCTACACAATTTATTATAGAATCAAAAATCCTTTTCTGTCAAGAGTTCTCACCCTCCAAATGGTAGTCTGTTGCCTCCGAGATGTGTTAAAAATTGTTATGCAACTTTGCAGAAACCAATTATTAAGATGTTGTCAAAATAGGACATAAAGTAATATTAGGTAGGACTATTTGTAAACAAAGACACATTTACTGCTAAGAATTATACTAAGAATGCATTTTTACATTTAAATTTGTACAAATAACATTCGTGAAAATGTTTTGTAACTTTTACAAAATAAAAGGAATTGAAGTTTTGCCTTAATTTGTTTAATTTTTCCAACCTTCCAGTTTATATAGGCCTAACTATAACTGTTCAAAATAATTTTATGAATTGTCTATTTTGCCTTATTGCCGAAAACAAATGAGTCTTTTTTAGCGAATTTCCCATAGGGAAGTAGCTATTACCGTAGGTCTCATGGCAAGAGTTAAGCCCGGGACCATGTTATTTTTTCTTCTTTAGGTGCCCAGAGACCAAAAACAATAGTGGTTAAAATTTTTATATATATATGTATATATATATGTGTCTGTGAACACGATAACTCTCGTAAAAATGGTCTGATCGAGACCAAATTTGGTAGAGACGTGTATTCCTACAAATGCTCGGACGAGTTCGTAAACAATCAGCTTAAAAAACTACACAATTAAGCTCCTTAAAGTTTTTCTCTATCTCCAGCGGTTACCGAGATATTAAAAAATCTAAACACAGTACGTTGTATTGTGGGGCTCTAATGTTAATCTTATGGAGGATAAGGAAAAATTAATATTTCCCATATTAATCAATATTTTTGGATAAAACTTGATATTTAGCTTCATGTGGTTGAGATCTATCCATTTATGCTTAAAAATCATAGTTTATGTGTTTATCATGGCAGCAAACCTGCATACTCTTTTCCCATATTAATCATATAGGAAATAGGCAAACTCCTTTATTTATGGACAGATGTTGATGAAAGTTGGTATAAATGTTAAAAATAAAAATTGTTTATGGTAGAAATGCCTACTTTCAGTGTTCCTCACAGCAGCGAACCTGCACACTCTTTCCCATGTTAATCTTATGGAGAATAGGCAAATAATTCTCATGTTTATGGACAGATTTTTTTTAAACTTGTCATATATTATTGATTTGGAAATTCGCTGAGTACGCAGGTCTGCTGCGACGGGGGTATTTTTAATTTTCTGTTTTCAATCCCAAATTACAGCACTCACCAGGAAATTGTTATTATTGTAATTGTAACCAAATTTCGTAGTCTATGCCTTTGACAATTTGTGTTGTCTGGGTGGCCAAAAAATATTTATTATTTTTTTATGTTTGCCTATGCAGTTGTGAGGTTATTTCAATGGTAAAAGAAATTATGTAAAAGATTTAAACATGCAAAAACCCCAATTTTGGGGTACAAACTACCCCACACTACCCGTTCTGATTGACTGATATATCTGGATTACAAGCTCATCACAGGATATGTGGGAATACACCTCTCTACCAAATTTGGTCTCAGACTATTTTTACGAAAGTTATCGTATTCACAGACATACATATACAGGGTGAAAATGCATACATACACAACAGGCAAAATTAATGTAGTTAGTAGAGACTCACCCTGCATATACAAATTTTAACGACTATTGTTTTTAGCCTCCAGAGACATGAAAACAAAAAAGTAACACGATCCCGGGTATAGGTCTTGCCATGAGACCTATGGTAATAGCTTCTTCCCTACGGGAAACTCAAATTCGCTAAAAAAATATTTTCTTGCATTTCACAACCCATGGCTTTTTACTGTTATTTGCCCAGATATTCAAGTGGTATATTATTTGTGACTGTAATCACTTTAATCATGAGCGTTTTATTAGAATCGCTATAGAGCCTTTTTTTGAGAAATTTTAATAAGGAACGGATTACTATCCACTATTGGTTTATCTCTGGTATAATATAACTGTATACATGTATATATCCCGATTCGTCCCGGTTGACCTTTCCAGGCATGGGACCAGTCAAAATTTCCTTTTCCTTTATGGGCACATCTTGTCAATGCTGTCATGTTTCTCAAGACAGTAGGCAGAGAAGAGGGAAAGAAATGAATGATGAATTAGCAGGATTTAATTTGGCCGGGCTATGGATTGTTTATGGTTGAGAATAACATGTCTGAATTTTTTAAAATTATTTATCTGGGCTATGTGAGGTGGAATTTGATTAAGTAGCTTGAGTCCAATGTATTCAGGCTTATTTTCAAATAATTTAAGATTGTGGGAAACGGATGGGTTAAAGTATCTATTTCTAGTATTATAAGAATGCTGATGAGCTCTAACAGATTATGCTTTAACGTGACTAATTACCTCTAACATATAAATGTACTGTTAAAATTTGCAATTCTTTAAAATAATTAAAACATGTTAATAAATACATTATATCTCTTTTTTATAAAAAAATTATTAAATACATTGCTAGATGATCCCCAGAGGATAATGGAGTACCTAATCAGACTCTCAATCAGGCCAAAATAAACAAGTTTTGAAAGAGATATATTATTAAGTGTGGAGATATTTTTAATACGAATATATTTGTGGCAAGATGCTTTACTATCTACTGTTTTATATGAGAGTCCAGTAAGATGATCAACAATGAGCTTATACCAATAACACCAACTAACAAAACCAAACTAACCAACTAACAATGCAACACACCAAGTTTGACCTTATTCGGACCACTAAGGCTATGGTTATGTGCACATATAACATCAGAAAGACGTCTTTTATTAACTATCTTGATTCTGGGAATCCCAAAACCGTTGCATGGACGAGTACAACCTTTGATTATATATGGTGCAATCGTAAGGATGTGGGATCTAACCCCGACTATGAGCAATCCCGTTTGGCTTGCAAATGGGTACAGTCATAGATGATAGAAGAACTATTTATAAACAATGGTACAGTAGAGAGAGTGTCCATCTTAAATAAACTGTGACCGGCTTGGGTGGAAGTTAACAGCATTTGTAGGCTTAGTTAGGATTGCAGCGGACACCTGTTTTGCTTCTTTTACCTCTCTATGGTGGTGGGGCATATTTTATGGTTTTTATACTTAATATTTGCATAATTCAAAGTAAAAATACGAAGTAAATTCAAAAGCTCCGTCACTCGGAGGGTTAAACAAGCGAAGGCCTATTATAGGTGGGAGCTATTAAAAGTGTAAGGCTTAGAATCTTAGTTATACTTCTCCCTAGTAACCAATAATGATAGGTACATAGTTCAATCTAGGTTTTATATAATACTAGCTGACCCGGCGAACTTCGTAACGCCTAACAGAAAATACATGTTAACTTTAAGATTGGCCATGTTCTTAAGTCAAATAGCATTGCGGCTTCTTTGTGAAAGCTTCAAATATTCAACAGCTAATTATTATAATAAACCTTAATATGTATAAACACTGTGATTATTTTATTTGGCAAACATATAAAGACGTGACTTTTAATCATACAGAAAATAAAAAAAGTATAAATACAGTACATAATTCCCAAAAACCGTAAACTATTTAACGTGGCGAATAACGCTGTTCATTTTGTATAGACATTTTACTTCATAGTTTTACATTAATGAATGATTCAGATGGCATTGGATAGTAAAGCTAAGCTAAAAGAGTAAACAAAGCTGTTAAAAAATGTTTTTGTAGACATTTGTAAACAACTTGACCCCATGGTTAACATTTTTAAAAAACCATAAAATGGTAACTTAAGTTTTATAAATTTTTAAAAATAAATGATAAAAGCAATTAAAAATTTATGGAGCGAAGAGTGTTATGGAGCAAAATACATTACATACATAATAAAACCAATACATTTATTATATTTTATATATAGAGACTAGCTGACCCGGCGAACTTCGTAACGCCTAACAGAAAATACATGTTAACTTTAAGATTGGCCATGTTCTTAAGTCAAATAGCATTGCGGCTTCGTTGTGAAAGCTTCAAATATTCAACAGCTGATTATTATAATAAACCTTAATATGTATAAACACTGTGATTATTTTATTTGGCAAACATATAAAGACGTGACTTTTAATCATACAGAAAATAAAAAAAGTATAAATACAGTACATAATTCCCAAAAACCGTAAACTATTTAACGTGGCGAATAACGCTGTTCATTTTGTATAGACATTTTACTTCATAGTTTTACATTAATGAATGATTCATATGGCATTGGATAGTAAAGCTAAGGCTAACGGAGAGTAAACCAACAGCTGTTTTAAGAAATCAAATGTTTTCATTGTAGACAATTTGTAAACAAACTTATTATAAGGTTAACATTAGAAATTTCATAATGGATATTTTTTAAAATATAATTTTTTCATAAAAAGACAATATGCAATTCAAAAATTTCATGGCGATGGATGTTTTGCAACGAAAAGGACATAGCATACTCATAGACTCATTAATTTTTATATACTAGCTGACCGGAACTTCGTAACGCCTAACAGAAAATACATGTTAACTTAAGATTGGCCATGTTCTTAAGTCAAATAGCATTGCGGGCTTCTAAGCTTCATATTCAACACTAATTATTATAAAAAACCTTAATATGTATAAACACTGTGATTATTTTATTTGGCAAACATATAAAGACGTGACTTTTAATCATACAGAAAATAAAAAAAGTATAAATACAGTACATAATTCCCAAAAACCGTAAACTATTTAACGTGGCGAATAACGCTGTTCATTTTGTATAGACATTTTACTTCATAGTTTTACATTAATGAATGATTCATATGGCATTGGATAGTAAACAACTAACGAGTAAACAAACAGCTGTTTTAAGAAATCAAATGTTTTGATTTTAGAAAATTTGTAAACAAACTTATTCCCCATAAGGTTAACATTAGATTAGATTAGATCATTGAAATGGCAACCATACTACAATGTAGGTATTTTAAACCAAGTATGAATGAGGATTGAGTGTAGGATGATTGTGGCGCGATCTTGTAGTCTTGTTACTGACTAAGGCTGACATGTTCCTTAGACAGGACTGTTAATTAATAGCCCAACAGCCGATGGCAACTAATGGACCTACAGTTTAACGTGGAATCCGAACCACGGCCTCTGAATTACGAATTGGTCTGATTATGAGGATAAGCTTTGCGGATTAACGTAGTATTCAATAGTGCGGACGTTAATCCAAGAGAACACTACACCCACCGACCATCGCTCACAACTATCCACAATTCGTGACCTCCAAGTAGCTGGATTACAGGACGAAATTTAAAACGCTATAAAATGGAAACTAATTACATTTATGGAAACTGAATATGCCTAAAGCATGACCGGAGCAGAGACGAATCCGAAAAATCAAAGATCATTAAATCGGTCCAGCCGTTCTCGAGTTATAATGAGCCTAATTAACACGACTTTGTTTTATATATTTAGATTACGGTAACTCTGAACCCACTCAAAACAACATCTAGACCACAAAAGGGGTTATAATTATAGTTAATAATAATATAATTTACAGTTTAGAAAAACTGTTAACTATTTGTTTATAATTCTGACAAAGTTTTTCGCCAAAACTTTTAATTACTTTGATTATTAAAATTTAAACGTGATTAGTTGTTTTGTTTGGACCATAATGTGGCTTACTTCTCTCTGGAATGACGTTCCTAACTCCCTAACCCTAGTTTTTTTCTGACTTGCCAATGGCAGGCTCAGCTTAAGCTGTGCAACTTTGAAGTGCACTATTTTTTTACAGAATTCCCATCTAAACAGGTACTCTTTTCTCCATTCCATCAAAGACAATACAACATAATAAATATATATAAATTAAGAAAAAAGATCTTATATTGTAAAAATACAATTGCTTTTGGTTGCATACTCTATATCATGCCACTTTAAATACGGTGGCATATCTTTGATTCATTTTTTTTTTAATAAAAACCACGGATGGAATGGAATGACTTCCTCAACTCGACCTAGAGGACGATGACCTATAGCTTATCAACCAGACTGCCATAAAAAATACTGAATGAATATCAGGTATCAATTTCCTTATCATAGTTAAACAGGACGTAAATTTATACAAACAACTCCTCTACTTGTAATCAAAGAATAATTTATGAACTTGTAACAAGAGGTTTTTTAACAAAACTTTCGAAACCGTAGCAAACGCAGGAAAATTGTAAACAGTTAAAAAATCTCAGCTCAATTGTTTGGTAATAATTTCAATTTATATTAAGCTACTAGCAGTAAGCCAGTCCTTTGAACGCGTTGTAGGAGTCAGTTTGAAGAAGAAAGATCATCACACCAGAATGTAAACCTGAAATCATTAAACAAATGAGTAAAAAGAAAATAAATCAATACCCAGCTTTATTATTTAGCATTACTTCACAATTAAATAGATTAGAACATTTATACCATTATTATTATTACTTAGACGTTAAAATAACTTTTTAAAATAGTAATGATGTCGAAATGGGTTTAAACCAATAACCAATATAAACTAACTAATATTTGTTCAACAGCTGTTTGTTTTTCTTTCTATTAAATCTTTAAACTACAAAGACCATTGCCAGTAGGTTTTTTATTTAAAACTGAAGCAAAATGCCACCAATATCGCGTAAAAAGTGAGTTTTTAAATGATCGTTATTTACTTTCAAGGGTCGGCGGACAGTTTTAAGCCATTAAAACCTTCTCTGGAATGTAGAGAATACATGAAATAAGTTTCATTGTAATCAGTTCTTCCGTTTTTTTTTCGGAGAAGACAGCGTAAAATGCCTCCTGGAGCTTCACAGACAAAAATTGAGATAAGATCGTTTCGACTTCTCTAACGCACGAAAAGTAAGAATAACTAAAAAATTAATAATTCTGAGCTATATACAGACAAAACTCTAATTTTATTTATATAGATATAATTTTCATAATTAGTAAAATTAGCTATAAGTTAAGATGACAATAATATAGAACCCTATAATTTGTTAATTAGCTTATAATCCAATGTAAGCAAACTAAGATTGATTTTAATTTAACAGCTGGTTATTTCTTACTGTTAAATTATTTTTATTAGATAAATTATATTATATTGCTCATTCTTTTAAATATTGAGACGAAACTTGCTATACAGCTTTATGGGCCGTTTGTTAATTAAATTATAATAATGAGTGCTGGAAATCTAATTTGTTTGTTACTTGTGACAGAAAACCTTACTTAAAATTACACAAAAATTTCTCAAATAAATCTAATTCCCTTAGTACGCAGGTCTGCTCTGATAGGGTATTATTGTAATATAGATGTATTCAATTAACTTTCATTAATTTTGTTACAGAAATATATGGCTTTTATTTATAAGGTTGCCTATTTGCCAGTATCGATCAGTGTACTGTACTGTCAGAGTTTACTTAGATTAGATATTGTATTATTCAAATGGCGACAATACTACAAGCTAGGTATTTTAAGCCAAGTATAAATGAAGATTGAGTGTAAGATGATTGTGGCGCAATCTTGTAGTTTTGTTACTGACTAGGGCTGACATGTTCCATAGACAGGAATGTTAATTAATATCCCAACAGCCGATGGCAACTAAGGGATCTACAATTTAACTTAAAACCACGGCCTCTGAATTACGAATTGGTCTAATTATGAGGGTGGTCTTACGTAGTATTCAATAGTGCGGACGTTAATCCACACAAGACAACACTACACCCACCGACCATCGCTCATAATTATTCACAATTCTTAACCTCCAAGTAGCTGGATATTAGAGGACGTCGACACCGTCCCAGTCTTATGTTCCCCATAGAAAAAGAAGTTAACAAAAACTGTACCGACAATAGGCTACTCTTAAAGAATCAAATTTTAAACATACAATTATAAAATGTCAATGATGAAAGTAATAAAAAAGCTGTCAATTGATTAACAGATATTTTTATTACGTTGATCCTTATTATTATTTCCCTTTATTATTCCTTGTTCTCCGGCGAGAGTTGAGATACGTTTTGGTTCTGTGAGTGTGTGGTTGCGAATCACTAGTCAAATATTTGGGAGGCGACGGCATGCAGGGGGACCGGATGTAAACATAGAACGTTTCGTGCTTGCTTGCTTGATGTGAAGAGGGGCTTGGCAATGATTTCTAAGAACAACATTCTTATAGAGTGAATAACAGAGAATTGTAGTTTATGCAACGCACCCTTGGTTTGATTTTGATCACCTTCCAGTTTGTCTCTAGCTGGATGAACAATTAATTATTTAGGACTATAAGTAGGATACAGTTAGGATACAGTAAACACAATTGAGATTTATCTTTCTCATCGCCATTTTTCCATCTCACCGCATATTTAAGCAAATACTTGTCATTTTCTATTGCAAACTGAAATGCAACTTCAAATATAGCCGAAGTTTTTAGAGGTATATTTAATTTTAAACTTCTTTGGCTGTTAACAGACCAAAGGCGAACACTTTAAATATTGGTAGCAAGGTAACGTTTTCATAAATCAAGAAGGCAGTGAAGTCGAGACTGTTTAGGTTAGGTTATAGCCAGTTACACAGGGTGTCTTTGAGTGAATGTTTGTTTAGGTTCGGGTCAGATGCGCTCACGTTCTCGACTCAGACCGACTGTTTGTTTTTCAAACACGTTTTTATGACTAAGAAATAAAAGATTCTAGGAAACCGATGGATTGTTACTTCCTGTGGGAGATAAAGAAAGATTGGGCATCGACAAATCTTCAAAAACATACTACAAGTCTTATAATACCCATTGGAGTGACCTCACAGCGAATAAGATATTGTTTAATATATTAAACAATGTAATAAGATCTAACCTTATTCTTAATTTGGAATGTTTCTTAAATACAAATTATTTAACCGCCCTAACTGGATGAAAATCCGTATAATGTTTAAGGTATTTCACCTAAATAATCGAGCCAAAAGAATTCCACAGTTTGTTTGACAAAGCCGATACGAAACTACACTTCTTGCAACTATCTGATTCTAGGAAGCAATTACACAAACATTTACAAGACAAACAATTCCCTAAACAACCACCTCCGTGTTTCTCCCTCGTCACGAATGCAGGGAAATAGCTCTCCGATTCATGAATAATTTTTTCTCCGAGGACGAGAATCACGCCAGGATAACATAATATTGCATAAGCCATGACAAAACAGCCATTTATTTGGTAATTGTATAGACTAAGTATCAATTTCATGTGTTAGACTGATAAAATATAAATAGTACGGAACACGAAAACAGGTTATTTTGTTCCAATAAATTATAACTGTAAATCATTTAGCTTTTCCTTTTCATAACGACTTCAGTCGTTCTGGTATAATTAATTGAAGCAGACACCTGGTTATATGGATTAATGTTTTTAACATGGGTTTGTCTTAGCTCTGAGGGGGTTGGCAATTTGCCCGACCAAAATTTGAAACAGTGACGTCATTTGTGACGTCATAGTTTGGTTATTTACAGCTGTTTAGAAGAACTTAAAACATTTCCTTTAGACAAATGCATGATCCAACCTATGCACTATCTAACACAGGAAAGTAAACAAAAACATTTTTCTTCTTACTTCCTAATTATTTGAATCAGTTAAAGGTGAGCCTAAAATTCAAACGTGAATTCAAAAGTAAAAACCACTAAAAAGCCTGTTGTGAGAATCCTGTCTTTCTTTTTTGACTCTATCCGACATTCCGATAGTCTTGTGATTGAAATGTCCGTGACGTCTAATTGACAGAAGACTCACGTCACATGACTGGATCATGCCCTCACACAGGTGGACGCAGGGCTTAACTCTTGTTGTTGATTGGGGGTTGAAGGCCAGGATCTTATCTCAAACCACAAGAAAAATGCTACGGGTGCACATCAACCGAGGTTGACTTTGATACTATAGTAATAGTAATTAAGGAAAGAATACACTTCCATTATCTCTAAACTTCCTGTGGGTTTATGATAATAGGAGTGAGATAAGAAGAGGAGGATGGGTGGGCCTAAGGTGGCTGAGGAAGGGTTCGTTCGGCCAAAGTCCAGAGATAAGGGACCCTACCCAGGGGTCCTGCTGCCACTATAATTGACTGGGACGGTGGCGACGTCCTGTAATCCAGCTACTTGGAGGTCACGAATTGTGGATAGTTGTGAGAGTTGGTCGGTGGATGTACGTTCTCTCTTGTGTGGATTAACGTCCGCACTATTGAATACTACGTTAATCCGCAAAGACAATCCTCATAATTAGACCAATTCGTAATTCAGAGGCTGTGGTTCGGATTCCACGTTAAACTGTAGGTCCATTAGTTGTGATCGGCTGTTGGGCTATTAATTAACAGTCCTGTCTAAGGAACATGTCAGCCTTAGTCAGTAACAAGACAACAAGATCGTGCCACAATCATCTTACACTCAATCCTCATTCATACTTGGCTTAAAATACCTACATTGTAGTATGGTTGCCATTTCAATGATCTAATCTAATCTAATCTAACCATACCAAATCGAGAGGTCCTACCTGGCTCTTGACTACTAGGGAATTTGGAGTCTCCAGGTATCCCTTGATCTCTAGAATCAAGACTTATATTAAATAACATAATTGTTACATCAGGTTTCGTCAACTAAAACTAACACAGTACAGTAAATCAAAACAAAGACATACAGAATTGTTTAGTTTAGCACAGACATATGAAGCTTCATAAAAACAAATTAGATATCACTTAACTCTAAAACTCATTAACTGAGTAAAATATTCAAGTTTTAATCAAGATTAAATACAAATAAATAAAGAAGTACTTTAAAACGTTCAAATTAATAAGTACCCAGTGTTGAAAAAAGCTTTGACCTTGTAAAGGCATTCTATTAATAAACAGTTTTTAGCATTCTTTTTAAATTATGTAAGTGGTAATGATTTAATTTCTATTGGTAACGAATTATAGTTTAACTGATACGTACAACAATTTTTCTGGGAATTAGTAAATCTTATCTGTTCTATCCTAATACTGTATTATTTCTGTTAATTGTATCATATTGGTGAAAATCGTTATTCAATTTAAAATTCTCAATATTACAATGACTAAAAAGAACTAACAAAGAATGTACAGTTAAGACTCAGAGACCTGTAAATAAAGCTTTACAATGAGTTATCAACGTTTCACATTATTCTTATTGCTTTCTGTTGAAGTGAGAAAATTGTTTGAGTATGTGTGCTAGAACCCAATTATAAAAATACCGTAGATTATCAAACTTTGAATTGACAGAAAAAATAAACTACTTAAGAAGAATTTAGAAGTTTTTACTGATATGTTCAAAATGGGATTGTCAGTGTTAAGCTTTGGATCAAGAACAATGCCTAAAAATCTTTAAGGTCCAGTTTATACTTCATTTAAAGTATTAACAAATTAATACTCCAGTCAATATTAAAAAAATATATTCTACTAATTAAACAGTTTTTAGTACTGTTATAAATACTATAACCTCTCGAACTAGGTACTACCTGCACTATAACCTACCCTGGTGGGAACAAATTATTTTGACTCATGATTGTGACAATATTCCTTAATATCCAGAGTAATATGAGTATCCTTAATATGATTATCGCCACGAATTGTGAATAGTTGTAAGCAATGGTCGGTGGGTGTAGTGTTCTCTTGTGTGGATTTAAGTCCGCACTATTGAATACTATGTAAGACCATCCTCATAATTAGACCAATTCGTAATTCATAGGCCGTGGTTCCACGTTAAATTGTAGGTCCATCAGTTGCCATCGGCTATTGGGATATTAATTAACATTCCTGTCTATGGAACATGTCAGCCTTAGTCAGTAACAAGACTACAAGATCGCGCCACAATCATCTTACACTCAATCCTCATTCATGCCTGGCTTAAAATACCTACATTGTAGTATCGTATCTTTCTAATATAATTTATCGTTATCTGGATTGATAATGAACAGCTAAAATCGTACTGGTGGGCATAAGATGTGAAGTATGGTGTCAAATCAAATTAAATACATTTTATTTCCAAAAAATATACATACAATTTTTCAAATATGGTAACGTAACGTGTAACCTTCGTGTTACGGATGAGGTTTACACAAAGCCAACTGCTCGAGGTTACACGTTAAATATAGTTTGTTAATTTTAACGTAATGTCTGCATCACATCTTTCGTTTTAAAATATCAAAATCAAAAGGTAGTTGAACAAACACGTGAGCGGCCATATAAGTTGGTGTGCGAGCCTCAGACAGCTGACAGGCTGGAGCTCGTCACTCTTCGCCTCCTTGTGGTCGTTCGCTGCTTCATGGAAAACCGATAAAAATCAAAGTGAGTGGCGGGTGTCTTAAATGTGTTTATAAACAAGGGTAACTACTGGGGGAAGCCACCAGGCCGTGCTGCGAGCGGGTTGTGGTAGCCGGTAGCCCTCTGATTGTCTGACTGACCTCATTTACGTAATTAATGCTATATTTATTAGCAATATTTATTACTTGAGAGTCTGCATCAGTGGTAGCCATCTTGGATTTTAGTCCCGTAAGAGCAATGTTAAATTCTGGCGCCTATATCTCCTTGACCTATCGTCATAAATTAACGGAAGAGGTGTCAAATTAAAGGTATTACAGTCCTCCAGGGCACCACCTTACAGAACTTATTTTCAATTTTTTTTTCAGTTTAGATGAACTGAGAGCAGTCACTTTAGACATATCCATGATATTTTTAACCAATTTCCCACAGGGAAGTAAATACAAACATTATTTTAATAGATATGTTTGAGTTACTGATGAATTGTATTCAAATCAGGACGGCAAACATGATCAGGACGGTCCGTTGCTTCTAATCAAGATCGCTAATTAGTGAATACTTATTTTAGTGTATTTTAAATTGAGCAGTTAAATAAGTAGTATGAAATTAGTAATTTACTGAGGGAAAATCCAGTCCACGTTAGAGTTGATGAATTGCTTCTAGTTGTATGTTTTTATAATTGTATAAAGTGCTGAATTGCCACTATCTACGCAAAATAGGGTTGTATCGTGAGATTGATTCGTTGTCCATGAATTCTTTTGCTCTTATCTGCTCCTAGGACACCAAGTGTTCACATTATGGTTTAAGAAAACACATCCTGTATTCATAGATTATATTATATTTCCATTTGAAAACGTAGAGAATATAATTATCTAGTTCGACCAAGACTGTGCATATAACCTGAGGTATATAAACTTTGCACAAAATGAAATTTGACTGTAAATTAGGGCGGACGTCTTTGGTAAACATTGATTTGTTTACACGTTTTTGTGAGGGGGAGATGAAGGACGCTCAAACAACTCAAGCCCACATGTGGGACAGCGCAGGGTGTCATGTGTCATGTGTCATGTGGCATGTGTCATGTGCGTCAGCAGTGCTCTCCACCAGGGACAATCTCCAGCGAATCAGTGAATTGCAGGCGTTACAAGCAATGCTCAAGTAATATAGGGCGGACATTATCTAGTTGGCAAACATTGATTGTTTAACACCGTTTTCTTGTGGAGGGGGGAGATGAAGGGACTTTGCTCAAAGCTCAACGAAAGCTGGAGGGTTGGTTCAGGGAACAGCCTGGGACATTTTATATAGATGGCATCGCAGAAGACCCATGTCCACACAGTGAAACAACGACAATGCGGCGTCTCATCTGTTAAACACAACATACAACCTTAACATATTAATGTCCATATGCAGTGCGTTTGTACAAGATATCCCAGAATAAGTCAAGCAGCCACGTGGATACCGCTGCTCGTGTTGAAGAACTTCTAAGCTCAAAGAAGAGGAGTCCCTCGCAGGAGCGAAGCCCCACAGTCCTTCATAGGAGTGTAGCCCCACAATCCCCTTCGAGAGGAGCCCCACAGTTCCTTCGCAGGAGCGGGGATCTACAGTCCCCGCAGGAGCGGAGCCCCACAGTCCTTCATAGGAGTGTAGCCCCACAATCCCCTTCGAGAGGATCCCCACAGTTCCTTCGCAGGAGCGGAGCTCTACAGTCCCCGCAGGAGCGGAGCCCCACATCGCCCCTAGGGGAGGATCCCCACAGGAGCGGAGCCCCACAGTCCCCGCATGAGCGGAGCTCCACAGTCCCCGCAGGAGCGGAGCCCCACACTCCCTCGTAGGAGAGGATGCCCACAATACCCTTGGAGCGGAGCCCAACAGTCCTCGCAGGAGCTGAGTCCTACAATCCCTCCTCGCAGAAGCGGTGCCCCATAATAGTATACCTCCGCAGTCCCCATAGGAACGGAGCCCCACTGTCCCCGCAGGAGCGGAGCCTTATAATAGTAGAGCCCCGCAGTCCCTAGTAGGAGCGAGGTCCCGCAGGCCCACGATGGAGCGGAGCCTCACAATCCCCCGCAGGAGCCGCAGACGATCCCTTTGAGGCTCAAAAAATCACTTTTATACTGAAACACATTTGCAGCACACTTTTGCAAACACTAAAGTACATATCTGCTCTATACTCTTTAGGCTTTATCAGAGTAGCTTTATACGCTTGGTTACTTACACACCTTCAATAACTTATACTTTAGTCCTCAGAAAAATGAAACTTGCCTGCAGGGAATGAAACAGTACAGGGATTTGTATCCAATATGTTTAAAATTTTGGCCGAAATAGTTTTGCTTGAATTATAAAATAATATTCCTCAAGAGTTTATTATGGATGTTTATCCAACGAATATTTCAGCATGTTTAATTTCTCAAGGACAAATCGAACTATTGGACCGAGTTAGCCAATAGATAAATATTTCCATTTACCCTTTTATGTTTACGAAATCTGCTGTTTTAAATCGGGGAATTGTAAAGTGTAAATAGCGGCCATTGTTTAGGCGTGTCGTTTACTGGGAACGGCTCGCTCCGATACACACCAATGTATAAACACTAAACATTCCGTATTGTTGAGCATCTAAAATTAATTCTCTACAAAGACACTCACTTTTGTGGTGAACGTGTTTTCATAAAATAAACTTTAGAAAAACTAAAGTAATGCTTATTAAAAAAATAAGCATTCAACCTATTTTTTAGTTTGTTTTACGACGTTTTTTGTTTTTTTATGTTTTTGTTTTTTGCCTGTACAATGCTCAGAATTATTATTTTTTAGTTATTTTTACGTTTCATGCGTTAGAGAAACCGAAACATTCTTATCTCAATCTGTGTCTGTGACACTCCATCGGGCGCGATATTACTCACATTTTGCTTCAGTTTCCAATGAATAACCTACTGGTAATAATCAGCTGTCTTTGTAGTTTAAAGATTGAATAGAAAGAAAAACAAACAGCTGTCAAATCAATATTAGTTAGTTTATATTGGTCATTGATTTGTAACGTATTTCAAAATCATACTATATTATAAAGTTATTTTAACGTATAACTAATTATAATAATGGTATAAATGTTCTAATCTATTTAATTGTAAAGTAATGCTAAATAATAATGCTAGGTATTCATTTATTTTCTTTGTATTGATTTGTTTAGGATTTCAGGTTTACATTTTGGTATGATAATATTTCTTCATTAAACTGAATCCTACAACCCGTACAAAAAGGACGGGCTTACTGCTAGTATATTCTAAAAATGACTTTCTTCGATGACAACACGTTTTCTACGCACCTGCTTCATGTTAGAGGAGATAAATTTGGAATATCGCAGGTTACTAACCGTCTTAACAGTTCTTTGAAACGAATTGAGGATAGTTTGGAGGGATAGTCGGTGGGTGTGGTATTCTTTGGTGTAGAATAACGTCCGCACTATTGAATACTACATTGATCCGCAAAGACCACCCTCATAATTAGACCATTCGTAGTACAGAGGTTTAAACTCCTCGTTAAACTGTAGGTCCCTTATACATGCCATTGACTGTTCTGCTATTAATTATCAGTCCTGTCTAAGGAACATGTCAGCCTTAGTCAGTAACAAGACTATACAAGATACCGCCACAATCATCTTACAGTCATTTCTCATTCATACATGGCTTAAAATACCTGGTTAGGCCCTAGGTTCTCATTTCAGTATCTAGCTAACTAAACAAATATGTCGTTTATTCAGGTCAATTCATTCTTTTTTGTGAATTTCACAATAATTGAATAATTGCGATTACTTTATGACATTTTATAACCTTTATGATTTATTAATTTTGGTGTTAGGCTAGTTATTCGCTCGTTCTTCATAAAATTGCATAGACCTAACTGTTTTTAGATTTACATTTTTGAGAACTTTATGAAGAACGATTTAAATTTCATTTAATATATATTGATTTGATATATATTGGTGATTAAAATGGTACGACGCAGCCTCATACGTTTCATAAGAGTCATCTTGGAGTCACCGATTCACCTAGTATGGTATTTTTTAGTTTTGCACATTTTCTACGCCATACATACATGGTTTGATAGGGAATGGTCCAATCCCTTATGTTGTTATTATCTAAAATAGACCTTTTAAGATACAATATGTTATTATTAAGTAGGCCGGAAACAAATTGCGACTGTTTCTGGTAGTTTATTCTGAAATTGCTATAACAAATTTATATGTTATCAGTGCAGCAGGCAATCAATGTCTTTGGAAGCAGATTTGAAGTTGTTCCAAAGCGCTAGATTGTTTTAATTAGTTACGGTATATTGTAAATATGACAATGTTTAACGTTTTCGTAATTTTCAGCCGAAAGACTATTAATATTACTGAAAAATAAATTTAATACTGACTTTATCAAAACAATAGCCTATTATTTTCAGTTAAACTAAAATTAATGTTACAAATAAGTTAGTCTTTTGTTTTTTTCGTAGTCGTATTGACTTTTTATATCCTCAGTCTAGATTCATCGGGAAAGTAAAGGTACAAGTTTTGTTTACTCGACAAGTCTAATAATAGACGGTCTGCATTACGAATTTACTAAAGTACCAGCTATCAAGACGATAATTGTGGGGCACATCGATCGGATAAATTAAACAAAACAGTCCACTCGTTTGAATAACAAAACGGCGAATCAATAAAGAAACAATTAGACACAATTATTAAAGTTTGCTTTCAGTCGTTTCCTTCCCCCCGCAGCGTTATCGCGCGCCACGTCAGCGCAAACAAATAAACAGTAAACAAAAAGCAATCAAAACATGTGTTCTCCCGCCGTGTTTGCTCTAGACGGATGGGAGAACCAAACAACTCATATTTAAATAAATAAACGCTCCCCTCCACCACTCCCTGCTTGCTGCGTTATCCTCCCTAAAGAGGGCTAGACTAGAAAATATCGTTTAGTGACTAGAGAGAGCTCGCACTGCGAACATCTGATTACAACTCTGTCAGCTGACGTTGTGCTGGTTTCCGTATCCGTGTGCTGTGTAGATATGCGCTGATAATGTTGCCGACCGTGCACTCCGCCCCCGCCGCTTCGCCGGAAGTCGACTCTGGAGCCGCTCCTCTTCCAGTTAACTCCAGACAGCTGTCCGTCTGGTCACTACCTCTTCCGCTTTACTACCGGCACCAGTATGAACTGCATGCACGACTCATGCCGTACTTTCATCTGGCCAAGGTGAAAAGGGTAAGTGACCTTGAATTTCATTGTTATTAAGAATATTTTGTTTACAGTATTTGAAAGATAATAGCACACAATACACGTTTGAATAGGGAAATGTTTAGTTGAAGATAAGTAACAAGAAATTTTAACCTTTATTGGTTAAAATCCGTTATGGTTATAATTGTTTAGGATTTTAAATGTTCTAGATGTTGTAAAAAAGTAAAAAATTTGTCATGGTTAATATTTTATTTTTATTTTTTATGTAATTTCTAGATGATGAAATTGCTGCATCTAGAACATTTAAATCTTAAATAAACTACTTGTTACATGATAACTGATTATTTAAATTTGTATTGAAACCCCCAACTAGAAATAAATCTGAACCTTGATTTTTCTTGTTTTAAAGAATCAAGAAAAAATCTACCTAAAAAGTTTTTAACATAATAACTTAAAATCACGAAAATTTCAGAGTCCCATGTATAACCACACCCCCTTTCTCACATAGTATAGTGTTTTAATTTCTAATTAAGATTTTATGATCTTTGACTTGTAATCTTTCTTTGTGATCTTTGACTGTAAGAGAAGGCAAAAGAAGAACAGCAATCAATTAACATTATTCCACTTTAGCACATTTCCTGTACAAAAATAGAGCTACAAATACCATGATTATCCTGACAAGATCTAGAGCTAGGACCAATTTATTTTCATTCATATTTTTAATAAGATTTAATTTATGGTAGTTATGAATTTTTTTAGCTGAACGTACTCTTATTATATGAAAAAATGAAAATATATAAAAAAACTTTATAGATCTACTACTAATACCAGTACAGTAACTAAGTTATGTCCATATTATTTACTGAAATTCTAAATAAACAGTATCATCATAACTCAACCAAATACACTATTGTTTTAAGTACAATTATTATCTACCACATGTTTACTTTATAAACATCAACATACTGGTTCACCTATTTACCTCATTACAACAATTTTGTTGTTGTATTCTGTTATGTTTACCAAGTGTAGTATTATTTTATAAAACTAGTGCTTTTAATGAACAAGAAAAATTTGTAAGAATTGATTTTCTTTCAAGTTTTTCATGTTGTTTTTTAAATATTAACTACAAAACCAATTAAATTAAAATTATGCTAGAACAATCTTATAGTCATTTCTTATTTACACTAGGTTCAAAATACCTCCCTGGAAAGAATTTGCAATTACAAAACTCAATCACATAATCAAAACACACTAATGTAGTTCTAATCCGATATGTATTAACACAAATTATTTGTGCTTTGTATACACTATTTAATTATGAGTCAACAAGGCTAGGTAAATATAATCATGGATTCCAGAGAGTGGAAATATTAATTACGATATGAACTCTACAAGAATTTATTTAACTTCATACCTTTTATTTGTTTGGTTTTGCAAACAATATTGCAAATTGCATATACATGTGTATTTGACACTGAGAAGGAACAAACAAGAGTAAATATAATGATAAAACCATTCATTGCTTTGTGACTCTTTTTATATATTACTAATATATAAATTATTTATAACAAAACATTGTAATCATACTTGAAATTAAAACAAAAATGATAACAGTTATCATCTTACAATATATCATTTCACAGCCTGGGAAATACACTCTATCACATGCACACACACACACACACACACACATAAAACACACAAATATAGCAATCTATCATTTAAATCAATAATATATAATTATAATACTATATACAAGTTTTCAAATCTGTCGATAAAACATGGGAATTATTTGTTTTTTATAATTTAAAATGGATGAGTATATTTGCTGTAAACACTGAAAGTATACATCAAAAATTTTATTTTTAACTTATACAACTTTTATCAACATCTGTCCGTAAATAATTTGCATAATATCCATATGATTAACATAAAAGAGTATGCAGGTTTGCTGCCATGATAAACACATAAACTATGATTTTTTAGCACAAATGTATGGATCTCAACCACATGAAGCTAAATATCAAGTTTTTAAAAAAATATTAGATATAAGTGAAAATTAATTTTTCCTAATCTTAAGACTAACATTGGAGCCTTAAAATACAACGTACTGTGTTTAGATTTTTTAATATCTCGGTAACCGTTGGAGATAGAGAAAAACTTTAAGGAACTTAATTGTGTAGTTTTTTAAGCTGATTCCAATGGTGAAATATAAAATTTGAAATTTTTAAAAATTACATGTGAAAACGCAAAAAACCCCATTTTGGGGTACAAAACAAATATTAAATACATATGTCTGGTTTTGAACTCGAGCAGTTGTAAATACACCTCTCTACTATTTGGTCTCGTTCAAATTTTTAAGAGTTATGTGCTAACAAAATATATTTATTTATACATATATATATACTTTAAAAAACACATTGTTTTTTCTACCAAAGGAAGAAAAAATACACATGGTATCTACTTACCATGCCACTAATATTCTTCACAACAACACAAAAGAAAATATTTGATAATAATATGCAAAATAAAACATTTATAAATTTCACATAACAAAAGGGAAATATAAAATGTATACAACAGCTGATTAATAAATGTAATATGTATATAAACGCTGTAGTTATTTTTAATTTGGCCAACATATAAACATTTGATTTTTAATCATAAAACATAATCCCTAAAATCTGTACCAGGAAAATTTCTATTCAAACAGTAGTTAGATACCATTAAGTAATATTTTATGCTTGCTTATTTGGCTTGCTAATGGTTAAAATAAAAACAGCTACTGTTTAATACCTTAAGACAACATACATTGGAATCCGAAATAAAATGATTTCCCATAAGATTAACATGGGAACTTTGAAGGCATATAAGGTATAGGCATATAGATTTATTGGAAAATCGTCACAAAAACTATTAGACATTCCTATTTTAGGCCTTAAGAACCAGTATACCAAATTTTAGACTCCTAATTAATTGGGAAAGTGGAAAATTAGTAATGAGTGAGGGAGTGAGCCAAGTGCTTTGAAATTTATATACAGGGTGTTCATTAAAGTTGGGGACAAACTACGAGGGGTGATAGTACTCATCAAAATAAACAAAAAATTTCCTATAAACATATGTCGAAAAATCCTTTGTTTAGCCGCTAGCCGCCATTTTGTATTTTATACAATAACTTTACATATAAAGAACTACTTAAGATACAGAAACCAAACTTTGCACACATATTTATTGGCTAAAGAGAAAACTATTCTCAAAGTTTCATTAAGTTTGCTTTTATATTTTCAAAATGGCGGCGGTTATTAAAGTTAATGTTTTTTTGTTATTCAAATTAAAATATTTTTAAGCGCCATAATTTTGAAAATATAGAAGCAAACTTAATGATAATTTGAGAATATTTTTTCTTTAGCCATTAAATATGTGTGCGAAGTTTGGTTTCTGTATCTTAAATAATTATTTATATATAACGTTTTTTGTATAAAATACAAAATGGCGGCTAGCGGCTAAACGAAGGATTTTTCGACATATGTTTATTGTTTATTTTGATGAGTACTATCACCCCTCGAAGTTTGTCCCCAACTTTAATGAACACCCTGTATACAGCTTTTTCCAAAATATAAATTACAAAATTATTTGTTCCTTAATCTTTTACACAGTAATATTATTCATTTTAGTAACAGTTACAATATGAAGAATTATTTTACAATAACAATTAATTACTTTACAATAATTATTTTACATGAACATTTTATTCCTGCAAACAAAACAAGTGAGATATCCTGTCTACAGGTTTATATTGATTAAAGTTTTGAATTATCAATAACTAAACTCAGTTGAGTTTAACATTAATTCTTCCTGAATGTTGACACTACAGCACATATTCACTGAACTACCTAAACAAAAAAGAACCTTTTGAACATTATCAGATCCAACTCATAGGGGTTATTGAAGAACATTTATTACCTTTTACTCTGGTTTATTGAAAAGAGGAATAAATATCACCTTTAACCTTATTATTGTTTATATTTATTTAAATTTAATCGGGGAATTCAAATAAAAAGTAATAGCATAGTTTTTTTTAGTAGTAGTCAAACTTTTTGTTGTGGGTTTTGTTGGGTGATGTGCACTACACTGCATACCTTATTTTAATGGAAAAAAGTTGAGAAATAAGGAAGAAATTGACTTTTTAACATTCTCCATAAAAATAACATTGGGCACTCTCAGACAACCTACTGCTTTTTACCATGGACATTAAATTTTAAAATCTTTTTTTGACACCGTTAGTCATAGACTGATGATTTAAATTACCAATTTATTTAGATTTTAGAGGTTGTTGACATGTAAGTATGTGGTATTTAAACAACATCAAAAACTTCATTGCAACGTTATCGAGATCAGGATAGTACAAAAAGTACAAGCGCCTAGTCACCACGACTTTGTCTTGCTTCCCACCAAATATTATTTTTTATTTTAAATTATATTTTAACTCAAACGAATATGTCCACACACTGTAGGATAAATCCTAATCTAATTTAAGTAAATTATTTGAGTTTGTGTGTTCAGTAAATGACACATTTGTTTTAAAAATAAAATTTACTTTTGGGCCCATGTCGTGACGCACAGTTTGGTGGTTAGGGTATTGTGTGGCCCAAGCCTGGATCTGTATTGGTTTGCAAGTTTTTTTAATTCTCTGAGAATTAGTCAAGCTGACTAGTGACTATGTTCTACCTTTCCAATTCTTATGGATTCCTTCTCTCCAGTGGCTGTACAATATTCTGTAGCAAAACAAGCGTAGGTGGCTTTGCTGGGTCTTCTCAGCTTCCAGAATTTAAAATTTATTTATTGCATAAACCACAGGAGCTGGCAAGACCAATACCTGATGTTGTGTACCCGAGGCCGGAGAAGCCGCCATACTCGTACATAGCTCTGATAGCCATGGCCATTTCCTCCGCCCCTGACCAACGTCTTACACTCAGTGGCATCTACCAGTTCATCAGTGATCGCTTCCCTTATTATCGTCACAACTGTCAGGTACTGAAATCTGTGTGCTGTTTCGTTGAATTTGTCAGTTTCAATTGGAAAGCCAATTTTGTAAGATTAATAAAATAGAGAGATTTTGAATTAATTCATATCCATATGAAATGGGAACTTGCTAATAGAGTACACCCACAAGAACACTTATGAATCATACTGTATGATTTTTTTACTTGTAACATAACAAAAAATGGTTCACACACAAAAAGTTATTGAGATGAAATAAGCTTAAAGCGACTTAAATTCTCTGGTAAACCCAATATTATTTTAAACATAATTTAACTAAATAAAAATGTACAAAACTAAACTGAGGAGATTCAATATACAGGTAGTTGTTTTAGATAGCTTGTCTTAATCAGTCCTACTAAGGTCATTATCCACTACCACTTTTCAATGCTCATTTGCAAAAAATTTTATGTCACATTTCTGTTGGCGAGACGCCCGTAGACTGAGCTTTAACACACACGTAAACTGAGTTTTAACACACAAGTAAATGCTTACTTTAGTTCTGACAAAAAACAGTAATCACACATAGGAACACCGTGGACAGTCACACGAAAAATAGGTAAAATCGAAAACCATTGTCATTGTATAGTCAACCAGTCCAGGGGCAAATTGCAGATGTTGTAGATCCAATATGGTTATGTCTAAGTTTATTGGAAACTAATTATTTGTTTTTTTTTTAAACAAGTTCACTCCAAACTCTCTTTTTTAGAGTTTTATTTTAAGGATACCTTAAAAAAGGTATTAGAGTTTTTGCAACAAAAGGTAAAATTAAACTAAACGTAAAATTAAACTAACAGTGAATGAATCAGCTGGTCCATTTACATATAATGAACCAGCTGATTATTTAGAGGTTATGTTTGATTTTACAGTGTGTAGGAAGACTTTCTACTAACAGGTTGTGTTAGTTTATTTCATAAAATAAATTGGTAACTGCTCCAACCAAATATACAGCAGTACTTTTCCATGTCAAAGAAAAATTCTTGACCTCTATCATTTTTAACAGTAAAAAAGCTAGTAACAATTTAATAAACATTTCTTCCTTATTTACTTTTTGTCTTTCCTGAAGGTCTTGATGAAAATTGGTTACTACTGAATGTGTTTTTCTCACAATTTTAATGAGAACCTTAGGGTACAACTTAAAGTAAATATAGATACATCTAAACATACCATAAAACTGGAAAAGCCATAAAATTAAAAACAATTTTTGAGTTGTTGGAAATTTGTGTTGTAGGGTTGGCAAAACTCCATACGCCACAACTTGAGTCTCAATGACTGTTTTGTGCGGGTGCCTCGGGAGGGTGGGGGTAAAGGCAGTTTCTGGACCCTGGACCCCAAGTTAGCTGCTAACATGTTCGAGCGGGGGAACTTTCGAAGGAGGCGATCACGTCGTCAAAGGCATCAGGTAATATGATAGATATATAGACATAAATATTTAAAGATTTTGAATTAGAATCTAAATTATTTGGTACTTCCATAGTTTTTCCAATTTGGGAAAAATCCGCTAAAAATTCTAAAACCATTAACATCACAACTAATTCATTAATTGACGATTCCCAGACACTTCATTGAATAGGGAGTGTAAATTTAAAAAAAATGTGTACATTTCGGTTCATCCCACCAGAACTTCTTTAATTACACCACTCCTCATTAAATAAGTGTATGTATGTCTCAGATACACTGCATGTTATAATTTTATGCTAAATTACATACAAATTCACCAATACGAAGCTTCTGGTTTGCATAGAAAAACTAATATAGTGCTTTAAGTACCTTCCACTTTGCAGAGAACAACTAATATTATATTGCAGGGTTTCTCAAACTTCACCTACTCAAGGACCCTGTGATAAATTATATATGAGGACCCCCCTAACCCATCCTCCAACCCCAGAGACCCCTTACAAAATAAGAGAAAACAATATTTCCCTGATCATGTGTTGAGTTTAATATTTTACATTGTGTAATACAAACCAAAATAAATTGTTAACCCGAAATAAGGGCTTTTGATGTAATTAAAAATAATTTTGATTAGAATGTTTTTGCGAACTTCCAAAAATCTGCGGACCACACTTTGAGAAACTTTGTTATAGTGGTTGAAGTACCTTCCGGTTTGCAGAGAACAACTAAAAGAGAGTTCAAGTACCTTTCTTTATGGAAGTTTATACATTTATCTTTACATTGGTTAGTATGTGAGTATACTGATTAAGATTTTTGCAAGAAGCCAACATTGCAAATACTTCTCTATTTGACTGTAATTTTATAATTTTTTATTGGACACAGTTATTTTGATGGGTTTTTTTTGCTGTGGTATTATATTAGTTTTAAGTATTTTTTCTCCATTTTTAAGATGTACCCTATTGTGACAAAAACTAGAACACCAACTATCTGCCTCCAACGTGTAACCTCTAACTCCGCCCATGAGTAATATAGATACCATACGTTTTTATAATTCTAAGATTTCAAGATAGTGTGCACACATTTTGTTTTTCATTATTTTTCCTGAGTTTTGGCCTTTTTTTTAAACACTTCCCTGACTCTCAATGTCACAAAGCCCAAATAATAGAATCATAACTGCAACTAGGGTTCTCACCTCTATATTAAAATATTTAATAATGATTTTTCAGCCAGACTCAATGCCAGTAGAGGTGGAACTGCAAGAATCTGACACTCATACTTGGCACAAGGAGCTAGAGGAAAAATCTGCTATGGAAACACATTCTTTAGATAACAAAAGCCAAAAGAAGACAACCTTGTTCACAATTGAAAACCTGATAAGACATTCAAACACCAGCCCACCACCTAATAAAGTTCAAGAAATTGAGATTGGATAAGTTCACTTCAAGTAGTTTTAAAGGACACGATGCACAGTACAACTTATCTTGCACAGTTACACATTTTTATCCATTACACTGCTGGAATGTATGTCGTTTAGATGTAATGCAGCGATTTAGTATTATTTGAGTTACGTTTTTACATTAATAAGGAATGGAGGGAAATAGTTGTAAAATACTGTTGTGATTACAAAGTATTTTATTTTTGATGTAGAATGAAATTAAAATAAGTTTATAGAATTAAAATTTGTTTAGTATATATTTGCAAAGAAAATTTACTTCAATACTATTTTTAAAGATAAAAATTTTGATTGTTGGGTGTAATATTAATTTGTTCCTTCACCTTAGTAAAAGTGTATGCATAACAACTCAATGATATCAATAGATGATAATACTACGAATCCAATACTATAATACGAGCAAGGTTTGTATATATATATATATGCGCACACGGATCTCGAAAACGGCACTAAGGAATTTCTTTAAATTTTGGAAATAACTCATTTCCGAGTAGAAAATGAGTTCTAGATAGGTTTAATGTCCAGGAAAATTCGTGTTTTCTTGTAATATTAAGTTTAAAATCTAAAGATTTAACATTACGCTTATGGAGAAACAAAATGTAAACAATACAAATCAAAACTGTTTGTAACCGTTTGACAGTTGTTGATTGAAGATGGTGGCAAACAATATGTGAATAGAGGTTTTGCATTAATACTTTTTTATATATGTAATAAATGAAAAATTATCAAATTACTAAACAATTTGTAAAAACTAAAGGGTGAAATAATTGTGCGAAATAAAAGCAGAGTAAAGTAATTCCAAAATCTTTAGTGTTTTTGAAAGAAAACGTATTCATTCTATAGCTTGAAGCCAATGTAACAAACCAATTAACTGGTGTAAATTAAATTTCTCCTTTGCTTTTCAATCCTCATTCCGTTTCTAACAAAATCTGTTGATCACAGGCTAATAATAACTGTATGGATAATTAAACAGGAAATGAATGGCTAAAAAGATTGAGGTTGGCTAAAAGACCTTAAACAGCGTTGTTCAATTGGCAGACGCCGTGGTCCAGCGGTAGCATGTCGGCCTTGTAAACCGAAGGTCGCGAGTTCCATCCCCGTCAGGGGCACTCATTTTTGTTCAGTGCTATATTAATTATAGTGTATTAAATCGGTTTTATTTAACCCACATAAATGTTTTCATTGAATAATAAATGTGTTTTAATTTTTATAATACATGTCTTATTCTACACGAGCAAAGCTCTGTCACCAGGTACTAATTCATTAATAACTGCTAACTGCGGAGGGAGGAAGACATCTCATTTGATTTAAATATAACCAGTAGTTGGTCATTATTGCAGGGACACAGTTGACTTAATCACGGAGCACACATGCTGCCCCGGGTCTCTGTCCCAGTCATTGTTTCAATGCATTTTAGTAAAATAAAAGTTCATGGATCTGTTTTTCATTGATATTAACTTATTTATTATATAAAAGTGAAAAGATAAACCTTTGAATGGCATGTGAAGTGATTTATGGGTTTGTAAATCAAATTGAGAATTGATGCAACAAGTTTTATAGTTTAGTTCGACTACAATTACCGTATAACATACGTGACTATGAAAGTATGAACTATTAGACAGCCTTGCATGTATCGGCCAGACGGAGGCGCTGGGTGCGGGTATCACTATGTGGCTATGTGTGCTTTCATAATGGCATTAGAGTAAAAAAACTTCGAAACCCATGCATTTGACACACAAAGGAGTGTATTTAAGCTATAAAATTATTTATTTTTTTTATTAATTATTTTTAGTGTTTTGGGAAGACCTAATGTTCATATCCCTATCCCTTCATATGTTTTAAACTGAAATTTAAAAACCTATCAAATACTACACATTGTATTATGATTTTTATATTGTCTTTCTGCGGAAAAGGAACAATCAATAATTTGGTACACAGTTTTTTTTAATCTTTCAAGCATTTGTTCAATTGTCGCCCATGAAATCAACACTTTATAGTAGTGAGATTTAAGAAAATAAATGTGTTATAATTTTTATAATACATGTCTTATTCTACACGAGCAAAGCTCTGTCACCAGGTACTAATTCATTAATAACTGCTAACTGCGGAGGGAGGAAGACATCTCATTTGATTTAAATATAACCAGTAGTTGGTCATTATTGCAGGGACACAGTTGACTTAATCACGGAGCACAGACACTGCCCCGGGTCTCTGTCCCAGTCATTGTTTCAATGCATTTTAGTAAAATAAAAGTTCATGGATCTGTTTTTCATTGATATTAACTTATTTATTATATAAAAGTGAAAAGATAAACCTTTGAATGGCATGTGAAGTGATTTATGGCTTTGTAAATCAAATTGAGAATTGATGCAACAAGTTTTATAGTTTAGTTCAACTACAATTACTGTATAACATGCGTGACTATGAAAGTATGAACTATTAGACAGCCTTGGATGCATCGGTCAGACGGAGGCGCTGGGTGCGGGTGTCACTATGTGGCTATGTGTGCTTTCATAATGGCATTAGAGTAAAAAAACTTCGAAACCCAGGCATTTGACACACAAAGGAGTGTATGTATTTAAGCTATAAAATTATTATTATTATTTTTTTTATTAATTATTTTTAGTGTTTTGGGAAGCCCTAATGTTCATATCCCGCGGTGAATATATTAAACTGAAATTTAAAAACCTATCAAATACTACACATTGTATTATGATTTTTATATTGTCTTTCTGCGGAAAAGGAACAATCAAAGGATGGGGGAGAGTGCAGCACTGTTGACAGGACGCTCGGTTTTGTATGTCTTGATGTGGTTGAGCTGGTCGGTCAGGAACAGCTTTGCTGTGTGGTCCTTGGATGCGGTGACAAAGAAAATCTGATCCTTGCTCATCTGCATGTCGTTGATGGGGCCTTCATGTGCGACCACACTCGTCACTTCCTTACCTGTCTGTAACCAAGTCATGATAAAATAATTAGAAATTTTCTAATAAGAATTCTTATTCACATCCTATAAGACATCGAAGACAGCTGGGCAGCTGGATACTGTAGACTTAAGAAACATGTTAGGAGAGAATTGCTGCAGATGATGACTGCAGATTCTCCCAGGAGCGGGACAAAACATCAAGACATCTTCTGACAAAGTGTGGTGCAGTGGAAATTAAAAAAGTCAAGTGCTTTGGAAGACATCAAATACAGATTGAGGATGTACCTTATTAAGAACCCTATCAACTTATCAATTTCATAGTAATTTTGGCTGAAGGGTGAGCTCTAGGAATCAACCAGGGCCAGCAATGGGGGCAAAATAGGCCTGGATCTTACAGTCCAGTGTCCAGTTAACCCATTAGGGTAGATACACGAGTCGGGCTCGTGACGCCAAGCGCGGACTGAATGCCAGACCACAAGTCCGACACATGATTGGTAAAAACACAGTTTTTCTCCACGTGACAATTTTCCAATACTTTTAACTAACTTTTTATAATAACTTTTCCCAATAGATGGTGTTGCTATTTCCTTTAGAAAAAATAAATAAATATTGTTTTGCTCGGTTGGCCAACCTGTTGTTATTTCGCATTGTTTTGATTTTCAACCGATAGTCACAGTGGTATTTTACAGTTTTGTGAGGTGTGAGTATTTTTCTAAAATACATATTTTAATATAAATGCGTGGTTTTATAGCCTATCCTACATAAAAATAAGAAAATGTATGATTCAGGTGGTTTTAAAGAATACTCAAATAAAAATATAGCCCATACTTTGAAAAATATTTTTTTGTTTACCAGTACTTAAAATTTTCTTTATACATTTAATAAAAATCGTTTTTGAAAAATAAAAATAATATATTATGCCCTCATACATTACCAGCAAATAAAAAATTATCCAATTTCATGCTCATAAAACTCTACAAATGTGTCATTTTACTTGAAGGTCTGTTCCTCTGTCCATGTTCTATTTGACTACGGTACTACCTGAAGGAGGGGTTAATATCCAGTCTATGATTAAAGGTGTGAGTGATGCATGTTACTATTAATTTCATTTACATAAATGTAGCTTAGTTACTAACAAAGACCGCAGATTCATTTGCCAAGATCACAAATTACTAGCACAATGTTCAAAGGCAGCCGAGTCCATAGTATTGAACTATCACAAAATGTTGTTAGTCTTTAACTCAGGACTGAACCAGCAAACTTCAGATTACGAAGTGGATACAGTCACAGAATTTTATTACATGATATTTTAACACTTTAAAGCTATCTTTAAAGTAAGATACCATATTTGTACAATTATGTCATTGTTATAAAATAAATTGTTTCATACATACTCTCAGATCCCATTGGACAATTTTTCCATTCTCATGTCCAGAAATTATGGTTTCATCCACAGGTCCCCAAAGCATTGATGTTACTTTTGACTCATCAACCTTTATCCTCAAGATAGGTTCCTGTGTTTCTAAAAAATGACAAAATATAATTATGAAGTTAGGCGATAAATACAAAGATTGAAGACTATTATTTTATTTAGTATATATTTAAAAAAATAGAGATACATCCCTAAGAGGATTTATCTCTTTATTTTGAAAATATATCTAACAAAGTTAACTCTTTAAGTTTTTTTTAATCCTAAATGTATTAGACATGGGTAAATACTTAACGGACACAATATCTAGAAATAGGCAATATTTTCTTTAACGAAAAACTGTTGTATTATGAGTGCTTACTCTATTTTAAGCAATATTATTTATAGATATAATTTCATTACGTGGATAAATGAGTTTTTAACCCTAGAAGTGGCTAAGTTGTAGTTCAAAACATATTTTCACAGTAACCATGTAGTAGAGGAGCATCTATCACCAATTTAGTGACCTTTCGTCTTTGTCATGGTCAGCTGTGCTGCTATCTAAACTGATTTTTGAAGTATCTAATGTCAAAGAGTGAGGTCAATTATCACTAGAATATGGTTTATACACCTAACGCCAGTGCTTCAAGCGCTTTCTCAGTTGCTCTACTGTAGTCCTGTAGTCAAAACAATCGAAGCTTCCTGTTAAGAAACGAGTCAAGTCTTTAAAGCCAGTACACGGGTTTGAATCCTCACCATAAGTAATCCCAATTTAACTTTCCAATGTGTGTTACACTATGCAATCTTTTTGACCGAGCTAAAAATAGGTGTAGTGGATCACTGTCCTGCAGATTACCTAAATAGTTTACAGTACGAAGAAAGTTTCGCAACAAAAGTTTCCTACCCTTCCTCTATTTGATTTGCGTCAATAACCTTATTTTATTCCCACAACCTTTGTAGAATGTTTTGTGCTAAGCACTTACGAACTTATATCACAAAATATTGCTTAAAATGGGTGTAACGACATAACGTACTCAAGAAGTGCATCACTTGTGGCTCACACTACACAGTTTTCACATGGGGTACGGTATGTGTCACAGATAAACAATCTGACAATATAGGGAAGAAGCTGTCTGTGCGCTTGAGGCATGTCTGTGTAAATGTTTTGAACTAATTTTATTGTAAAAAAACTATTTCTTCTTAGGCTACTGACTATTTATATCTATATTCATATAGGGTTGTATGTGGACATGAAAATATATGTTGCATTAAGACATTGAACAGCAGACAGATAAAGTTCAAATAAAAAAAAATTAAACTATCTATGGTACCTGATTAATATTAGTTGTAATGTAAAAGAACCTAGTTATGAATTTCCGCACCATGAAACAACATAAGATTTAGAATCCTAAGAGATAAGTACAAAATTTATAGTTGGCTTAAAAGAAACTTACTTTTAAATGACCTAGTAATGAGGTTTACTCAAGTAACCTTGATTAGAGAATATTTTTTACCTAAAGATTTATCAGCAGTCCTCACATCCATTATAATGATTTCACACACTTGTTTTCTGGCAGTATCAGTTGAGAATGCAGCCATGTTTGCTGAGTAACTGAAATTGCACGTTCTTACAGATGAAGTTGTATTAATGTGTCCAATCTCAATACCTGGAAAATACACGTAAATTGGTAATATTTGTAACATTATGGTTTTAAGTCATTTAATCAAAAGTATTCATATATGATGAGACCATTTTATCTCATTTATGAGATAAAAAACAATGTCGGATATAATCTTATATGTTATAAATATAAGTATAAAATAAAGTTTGTAAATCAAAAATGATTTATGCCTAGTGAACAAAATGCTATATCGCTGTAAACCAAATGTTGTAGATGTGTATAACGCAACCAACAAAGCTTTTCTTTGTAAACTGAAGAATGGGAAGGTAGTGTTTTGTGTATTGCATTGTGTATTTTTTTTTCCTCAATGTTTTCAAACGTAATTTTTAATTGTTAACTTTTAAAAATATTTCAGCTTGAAAAATAACCTCATTAATTTTTAAAAGTGTTTTCCTTCTATAAGTTAGATATTAAAAATATAAGAACTGTGAATTTTATATTTGAAGTATGTTAACTATGGAGTATAAAAATATATTTTTTACATTTATTATCTAATATTTTTTTGTGATAAAATGGATTTTTTTAGACCATAGTAATTTAATACATTGTATAAAAATATAGTTTTTACTGTTATTAGTCATGGCAGAAAGCAAATTTTTGTTTAATCAATCCATAGTCTTACAAAATTTTTATTTATAAGAAGTTAGTACAAAATTTATATTAAATGGGAAAAAATAAGTTTATTATTTTTTAGGAATAAATTTACTTTATTTTCACACAAACTAATCACTGTTTTTCCATTTTAAATCAATGGAGAATAGAGCAAATTAATTGCTGAGTAATGCAGAAAATATTTGACACAATCTCAATATTATTATTATACAACATCTGAAATGGAAATACACAGTAAATAACCAATTGGGTTGTCTTTATTTATTTTGAAAGTCACCAAGTATCATATAGACCTATTTTATGAAATATTTTTCACATTTATGATGGTGAAATTCATCCTTAATGTTATGAGATAAAAGTCTGACTAAAGGGTTTGTAATCAGATGCTACAGTAGGCCTAAACAAAAATGTTATTAACACATGCTACACGCGGGAAATTCTGTGCTTTGTAACCAACATAATATTGCTTTTCTTTGCCTGTAGCACTGAATCGGGAATGTTCTTCGTGGTGTAGCATTGTGTAATATAACCGGCTTGATGTTAGATTTTATGCACTGGTACTTTCAACGTGGTACCCTCGGTTCCCAGTGATGGTCAATGTGTTGTGTACGTGTTTCAGCACCTGAAAAATGCCTCATAATTGCCTATGGCAGTGAACGTGTTAAGTTAGTTAGTGAAATGGCGGCCTACCCAGATGCCGGTAGATTATTAGAACTCATTCAATTTTAATATATTTGAAGTTCATGACGTAGCCTATGTGAAGTAAATAACATTACATATATTTTTGCTATTTATTGTATTTTATTTCTGTATAAAATGGCTTTTGCTATAAATAAAGACCCAAGTAATTTAATATTGTGCCTACACAAATAAATTATATACATTTAAGTAGGCCATATATATTTTTGTGTCTAAAGCAATATTAGTTTTAACAATATCCATAGTCTTGAGGGACAATTTTTTAAATTATAAAAGGTTATTGGCATTGAGCGTGTTAAATTATGTTTTTAGTCAATAGAATTATTTTTTTAGACGGACCACTTTTTACATCATCATCACTCAAAACAAATCATAATGGACCTGGGAAATATCTTTCCATGCCCCTCGATGATGCAGCTTATTTCTAAAACCAAATGGTTGACCAAATTCTTGATATGAGACCAGTCAAACCTTTTTAGCCTATATGCACCTATCCTTCTTCGATGTTGTCTTGGTTTAGGTTGGGAAAGATAAGTTGGAAAAAACATTTATCAATTATTAAGGAGATAAATTCTCTGTAAATTATCAACTATAGCAAACTTATTAGCTACTGTTATTCTAAATGTAGTTGTCAATAGCGTACCATTAGAGCAATCCCACAATTTAAGTGAGGCATCTGCAGATCCCGACATGAACCTGGTAGACTCCCAATTGACATCGATACACCACACTGCTCCCTGGTGGCCTTCAAAACTTCCTAGTCTCTCCCCATTAAGGGAATACCATACATTGGGTACTTGATCCTTAGAGGCAGAGAACAGCAGATCTCCTTCTCTATTGTACTTAATCTGAGTTATGGAACGTTCATGGCCTTGAAGCAATAGAGGTTTCTGGAAAAAATGGGTTTGAAGTCTTATCAGTGGAAAATTAGGCTATAGGCCTACCATAGAATAAAAAGAAAAATAGTACTTAACTAAGAAAAGATTACCTTATTATTTTATATCATTTTAATTTATTAAATAGTAACTTACATTATCAAATCTTAGTTAATAGTTTACTCTTATCTATACCTGCCACTGGTTATTTTTAATAGAAAGGTCCTACAGGTATATCAGATTATATCCTTGGTAACAAAGCAAGTGTAATTGTACTTTTCAGCATTCAAGAACTTTTAGTTTCAAGACATAAATATCATTTATCCAACAAGTAGCAACATTTATTTCTACGGTTAATTAATTGTGAACCAACAGTGAAGCTGGGCCGCCATGGGTATATCCCATGGGTATATTCATCAGTCGGGACGTGCGGAAGAATGCACCAGTCAAAACTAGAAATAATTGTTAAAAAATTGTAATATTCTACAAATAATTCAACAATTTACAAGAACAAATATTTATGGATAATATTGCTGCAACAATGGCATAAGCATATGTCTACCTTTCAAAGTGTCATAGTTCAAATTTTAGGTTAATAATACTGAAAAATTAAAAACAAAATATAGCTGTAATTCAAAGTATATAAATTATCAAAGTAAATATAAGTAAACTTACCATTCTTAATTCTTCACTTGTTGAATATATGGAAGTAATCTGTACTTTAGTAAAAGTAAAATTCACACACAGGTTGTTGAGGTTAGATTTTACTTCGTTTCAACACACCAACGTTAAGGAGAAGAAGTGTAGTTACCTCGACCAGTGTTGCCACTTTTGCCAGTGCCCATGAAGCTGGTGTACACCTGAAAATTATTTTACTTTCTCCCTTAATACGATAGTATAATATTATACGACAGTTAGAATATTACATATATATTCTCCATATTATGGAGAAAGTGTTGTTTTCGTCAAAATTTTCGAATTTGAGTTGAGAGTGGATATATACGTTTTGGGATCACCTGAATCCAAAAATGGTTTCGACGTGATGTATGTCTGTGTGTGCGCACGCGAGCGGGTGTGTCTGTCTGGATGTGTACAGACACAGCTCAAGTGCTAAATGATCAAAAAAACAATTTTTTAACATTTAAAACTTATAAAAACAATCAGGAAACTGAACCCACAATTATGTACAACACACAATTGACTGGGATGGTGGGGCGTCATCCTCTAATCCAGCTGCTTGGAGGTCACGAACTGTGGATAGTTGTGAGTGATGGTCGGTGGATGTAGTATTCTCTTGTGTGAATTAACGTCCACACTATTAAATGCTACGTTAATCCACAAAGATCATCCTCATAATTAGACCAATTCGTAATTCAGAGGCCGTGGCTCGGATTCCGTGGTTCGGCTATTGGGCTATTAATTAACAGTCCTGTCTAAGGAACATGTCAGCCTTAGTCAGTAACAAGACTACAAGATCGCGCCACAATCACATTACACTCAATCCTCATTCATACTTGGCTTAAAATACCTACCTTAGTCACCATTTTCAATAATATAATCTAATCACAAACAATTGAAAGTAAAAGCTTAAAAGTTAAGGAATAAAATTGCTACGTTTTGTAATAATAAATAACGTGTTATGTTATTATAAATAGTTAATACAACAAAATAAGTTGTTGTAAACCTTACTGCATGTCACAGAATGACAATTGGAGATTTGCTTAGTCTATAATATTGGAAACTTATATTACCCTTTTTAAGAGTTTTATATGAGTACATATTTTAATTTAAAGTCATAAAAGATAAATTCTTCAATGAGTATACAACCAAGTCAAAAATGTACAGATTAATAATAATAGTTTTAATTTTTGGTTTTACGAATATTTTACAGCTGTTTTCAGTGATCTAAATAATAATAAATAATGTCTATTATCCAGCACTCTTCACATTTTAGACTCAGCTTTACAAGGTAACTTTTGTTAAATTAATTCTAAAATATAGAAAATAATATCAGCTACCTCTAAAATACGGTATACAAGAAATATTATTGTAAATATATGAATTTTAATTTTATTTTTTAAAAACTATAATGGTTGCCCTTGATGGTAATTGGCAACTACCTTATTTATAAATATTTCCACAAAAAATTGAAAATGACTTCTTGCTTAGTTCAAAAAGCGGATACAATTACCTTCTGCGGAAAATGCAGAAGGTAGTCCTGTCTGGTACTTTCGGGGGTTCATCTCGTTCCGAAGAATCAAATTCCTCGCCAAGTATGATGGTGAGCCAGTGAGTAGGACTTTATGAACTAGTAGAGATATTTGAAGACGGCAGAATTAAAATATTTTGTTGACTTTGTCTGAAAATCTGTAGTCACTAATGTGTTCAAATTTCTTAAGGTTCTATACAAAATAGTAGAGCACGATTTTGTAGCCTGGTAAGCAGTTAATATTTTCACCGCTCTGACTATTTCCATGAACACGCATGGCAAAATAAATAATAGGGAAAATAGTCGACCAAATGATCTCAAGCTTGGCTGCCTCAGGCGGGATGTATTTTATTCAGAGCCGTCAAACTCATTAAACCAGAGTCCCGGTAATTCAAAGTAATTGGGACTGGATTATCCGGTAAAGTTCATAAAGTGTGGTGTAAAGTTCATTAAAAGTACTAATTAAGTCCATTATTTTAGACCCAAACGGCATATTTTGAGCAATTAATTTACCTCTCATCACAGTTCACAAATAGGTTTGTCCACTACATGTTTTGCCTGAACAGCATCAAGTTTTCCTGCAGAGAAATTCAATCCGTTATGTACTTGACATTATAAATATCTGTAGGCCTAATTTTTACGTGATCATGGTCTTTACTGGAGATGAACTTAAATGTTCGAAAAGTAGTTTGCTGAAAAGCAATGATAAAGAGTCAGACCATGAGAATCGAATCTATTGTGATGTACTGTAAGTTTTGCTAGATCACCCTACGCAATCTTTAGCAACTCTACTACATCTGAATGCTTGATGTTTCTGTTATGAGACGATGGTGCAACATGAAAACCAGGATTTCTTCGTAACGTTAAAGACAATAATTGAATTCATATATTATTATTAGTGTAACCTTGCTCTAGATTAAAATGTTGCAATTGAGATTGCATTGCTTAGGTTTTAATTTAAACACAGTAACCTTTCATCAGGTTACTCGGATTAACCGGACGTTCGATTACCAGGGTTCGAATTACCGGGACTCTGGTGTATTCCTTGAAACAGTAATAGCAAAAACAGTCACTACAGACAACAGAACATGCCAGGTCAACGGCTAGCACAGTACTGAACTGGCAGAGTTGTATTAAATAAATTTTAGGGGCAGAAACACGAACTACATAAGCTCTGCCCACGGCCATGCTTTTCCAGTTACTTTTTGGAATCCTCTAATACTTTCATATAGGTGGGAGCAAGTAAAATCAACAGCAGGAAAAATTCCTTAAATGTAAATGCCACAGGACTATTTAAGTAAAAATTATAAGTCTTTTAATTGAATTAAGAGGAAATATTTTAACGTTTTTTGTAAGGTATTACAGATAAAACTAAAAACAGTTTTTTTTAATGAAGCATGTTTAGCATTTAAGCATAATTTTAGTTTAATAATCATTTTTTAACAATAAGAGACATTCCACATTTATCATGTATTTTTAAAGAAATAATTCAATATCAAATACCCTTTGTATGTACAGAGTCAAAATAGAATAATCTGAGATTCAAATCAATTCAGATATTCTTAACAAAACGTTTACACAAACACCCATACATGGCAAGTGGAGGGGTCGACGCTTCGATCTGGTTGGCCATAAAATATGGCGTGACTATTTCTATCTTCAATTTAATGTACCCCTGTAGGCACCAATGGTCAGTTACCGACACTATCCCCTCTACCAGCCCACGTTAGTAGCCATCGAACGTGCTCCGTGTGACGTGCGACTAAGCCGTCGCTCGTAATATATTACTTTTAAACTCTTAACCTCTCTCACTTATCTCACGTAACAGTGCAATCCTTCTCTCAAGTTATTTGTCTCAAAGTAACTCAATAATTAATTAACAGTGCTTTTAATTGCCCCTTCTCTCTCATAACTGTGTCGTCGCGAACAGTGTGTTACTTGAGCGTGTCGACTCTTAAGTGCTGCCACCGATTCCTCTTCAGGGCTGCATCATATCTAACATTCCCCCTGGTGACCCTTCACCCCCTTGTGGTCAGTGACAACCCATGTGTGCGCACACCTCCCCAGCGTCCCTCATCACTGCCGACATCCGGTCCAGCCGCCTACCCATTGAGCAACACGGTTACACCAAATATAGCTGAAATATGTTTACGCCCCCCAGATGAAGACCTTTAGTAAGTATGTACCCGATCGGGTACACGTTCACATACATTTGAGGCATAAAAAGAAATATCACAAATATTAGTTACATTTATTAAAAATGTATAAAAATATAATAAAAATAAGTTTTGACAAAAACAATGATAAAAAAGTACTTTTTTCATAAAAAAAGTGAAATAAAAAACCCCTAAGAATGGATTTTGGTAATTTTATATACATTGGCTCTGCCAAATAAAAAAGTTGGTATTTTCACTTCCGTCACCAACGTGTTAAAGTAAGTGATAAATTTATTATAATAATTAGTGCAGCTTCAAGATCAAAACTGACTAAAATTTGCTTTGAGGAGGTACAAACACAATGAAACTCTGCTAACTTACTAACTTAATTTTTATTACACATTCCCATTTTTACAAAATGGACCAGATAAGCGTACAAAATAATACCAAATTAATAAAAAACTAAATTTAGTTCTCTGTATTAATATGATATAAACACAATACAGTTTAAATTATCAAGACTTACGTTTGCTTTCTCACATAATAATTACAATATAATGCTAAGGTAATATACTGAACGTTGTGCGCTCTATTCGTTACTGTGTTCATGTGGATGAGAGATGAGAGGGTGGGAAGTGACCAGCATCTCCCACAGAGCGCAAGACCACTCTCCCGCTCGGCAGAATCGTTATCACAGACACACTTGCATGTTGGAGACCAATCCTCAGCCAAGCGTCTGCCGGGAACTGGAGTGCTCTGTGGAATTCGCAACTGACAATTAGTTTTCAACCGTTACATTCTAATCTGTAATATGATCAAAGTTTGTGTGTTTCCAGAAAGGTTTCAAAAACAAATCTACAGAGTTTAAACTATATATTATACCGATTTTCTAGGTATAAAATTAATAGCAAATATTTATACGTATACATATTTTATTTATATATAAATAGATTCTTTAGGCTCTATAGTAGTGACACCCTTTTTTCACAGTTCAAATCCATTACCGTTTTCATTGTTTCAAAAATTTTCATTGTTATCTGGAATTAAATCTCGTAGAAAATGTAAGCCAAACATATATTATAAATTCTCTTTCAAATTATCTTAAATTTGTAAGTAAGATTTATTGAAACTACCTAACAAACATATAAGTGAACTGTTTTTGTTTGTTAAAATGTTGTATTATCTAAATTATTGAAGTAATATGTTTGTTAACTTTTCTAACTTTAGTTTTCTATGCACATTTGTTAATCTAATTCATTTACACTAACTTTGAAACGATTCCCGCACCAGATGTTCTGACATATATAGGCCTAAGAAGTATACATGTAATAAGACGATAGTAACATTTAAAGTAAAATATTGACATCACTCCTGTTAGTTAGTGTATAGTCATTGTTGTCTTTGTACCATTTGATCAGAAATACATATGCTCTCTGAATTGGGAAAAATGTGAGAATAAAATATATTAGGAATATATAAATAGGACCTATATAAATTCTCAGTAAAAAAATAACAATATAAAAGTAGTTGTACACATTGTTAAGTGCAAAATGCCCAATAACTTAAGTAAAATATTTAAAACTTGATGGAGACATTTAACAGAGGAGTTAAACCACTAGACACATTTTTGTGCATACGACAAATAACTTAGTGCATATGAAAGTTAAAGTTACCTTTTAAAATAATTTTTATCCACAATTTATATTTAACTAAGCAAGTCTCATAGATAGTAATTGTGACATGGAAATAATATATAAACTTAATCACAAAATAATTGAGATGAAAGTATAAGTATTTCATTTTAAAATAACACTTCAATTTACACTGTTACAAACCTGCAGAGGAAGTACCGAATGACATTTGCGTGACACACGATGATTTCGTAGGAATCTTCCTTTTGTTTCAGACTTGCCCTGTGAATATGTTTCCTGAAGGCCGCTTCGATTCGAGCACCATCTTCGTGAAACTGCTACAAGCAGAAAAGGATGAAAGTTACTCAAAAATCAGACATTGTAATGCAATTTTCATTAATTACACTTTTCTTCTGTGTTAGCTGTATAGTTCATTATCATTATATCATAGCATCCAAACATAACCTTTCTCTTTTTAAACAATTCAAACCTTAAAAAATAAGCTATTAAGGGCATTATTTCTCACTTTGAAAATTAGTACCTGGTGACCGAGCTTTGCTGTTTATACATGTATTATAAAAATTAATTAGAAAAATTAAAACACATTTATTACTCAATGAAAACATTTATGTGGTTTAAATAAAACCAATTTAATACACCATAATTAATATAGCACTGAACAAAAAGTATTGCCCCTGATGGGGTTAGAACACGCGACCTTCATATTACGAGGCCAACACACTACCGCTGGACTACAGCGTCTGTCAAATGAGCAACGCCGGTTAAAGTCTTTTAGCCAACCTCAATTGTTTTAGCCGATCATTTACTGTTTAACTATCCATACAGTTATTATTAGCCTGTGACCAACTGACTTTGATATAAACGGAATGAGGATTGAAAAGCAAAAGAGAAATTTAATTTACACATATTAATTGGTTTCTTACAGTGGCTTCAAGCAATACAACAAATACGTTTTCTATCAAAACACGGAAGATTTTGGAAATACTCTTTCCTACTTTGATTTCGCACAGTTATTTTACCCTTAAGTTTTTACAAATTGTTTAGTAACCTGACAATTTTACATTTATTACATACATAAAATAAATGTTTATGAAAAACCTCTATTCACATATTGTTCTTTGCCGTCTTCAATCAAGAACTGTCAAACGGTTATAAACAGCTGTTTTGGTTTGTATTGTTTACATTTTATTCTCCATAAGCGTAATGTTAAATTTTTAGATTTTAAACTTAATATTACAAGAAAACACGAATTTTCCTGGACATTAGACCTATCTAGAACTTATTTTCTACTCGGAAATTAGTTATTTCCAAAATTTAAAGAAAATCCTCAGTGCCGTTTTCGAGATCCGTGTGCAAATATATATATACAAACCTTGCTCGTATTATAGTATTGGATATTTCATTTTTACATAATCTTTTCTTAAAACTTCTAAAATTTAAGGGTTTCATTTAAACTAATGATAAGTGAGTGTTTTCTATTACTTTTAATATCTGCAGTGGCATAAGATCCAATATTTATGTCTATATTGTTTGACCGGAGTAAAATAATGAAAAAAATTGTAAAATATAATTTCTCTGTGGTCTGAATTGTGTGTTAGACATGTTGGGCTCATGCTAGAGCCGAAAGACCTTCAGACTTCTAGTTATTATTTCTCTCTGGTGTAACTAAATCAATACAGATAAGAACTAATTACTTAAGTCTATATACCTAGAGTCAATACAAGTAACTTACATGAAAAGAACTTAGCTTAACTTAGCTTTGCCTTATCTGGCACGACAAAAACCATGTTATACACATTGTTAGCAGTTATATAAGATGTTCATGTAGAAGAATATAATTTTTAATTATGCTTTTAACATGAGCTTTATTGATAAATACATGATGTGTGGTTAAAACTGCAATTTTATAATGCAAAAATCAGTGACACAGCCAAGACTTTGACATGGATATGTCTTAGCTCTGGGGTTGTTGGTGATTTTTAAGATGGAAAATATGTAACAGGTTTCCATAGAAACTAACAGAGCTATTGTATTGAATTTTTAATATTAAAAAACTAGCTAACCCAGCGAACTTCGTAACGCCTAACAGAAAATACATGTTAACTTTAAGATTGGCCATGTTCTGAAGTCAAATAGCATTGCGGCTTCGTTGTGAAAGCTTTAAATATACAACAGCTGATTATTATAATAAACCTAATATGTATAAACATTGTAATTATCTATTTGCCAAACATATAAACACGTGACTTTTAATCATACAGAAAATAAAAATATATAAACAGAACATAATTCCCAAAAACCATAAACTATTAACGTGGTGAATAATGCTGATCATTTTGTACAGCACATATTTACTTCATAGTTTTACATTAATGAATGATTCCATATGGCATTGGATAGTAAAGAATATTGTTAACGGAGAGAAAACCAACAGCTGTTTTAAGAAATCAAATGTTTTGATTGTATATAATTTGTAAACAAACTTATCTATAATATTATAAAGAAGAGGTGGTTTCTGTATGTATGTTTGTCTGTGGGTTTGTTGAGGCAAGTAAACGCAAAAAATACTGAACCAAACAGTTTGAAATTTTACACAAAGGTAGATCTTAAACTCATGCAACACATAGGCATACCTTAAAATCCTCTCGGGCTACGCCCTGTGAACGTCCTAAGTTTCAATGTTTACATTTTTAGAGAATGAAAACATAAAATTACTTGAATGTCAACAGCTGTGAACACTGAAATTTGACAGTTCGGGAAGAAGAAGAAGAAAGAGCTGCCGTGACCGTCCTAGGTTTCAATGTTTACATTTTTTAATGACAACATCCGTTTGCACTATATTTTGACAGTTCGGGAAGAAGAAGAAATAAAGTTGATTTTTCAGATAAACTGCTAGATCGAAATTAGTGAACTATTTGAAATAGTGGAATGGTATATTTTAAGTTTTTTCTGACGACTGTCTCTATTACATTAATCCTTATCCTGTCCCAATATTTTACAGATGTTACTTTGAAATGTTGTAGACACTCGTGTTTTGTCATTTTGTAAACAATGAAGAATTAATTAACAATAACTTAAATGTGTCAGTAGAGCCTACACCTTTCAGCCTTTTAAACCCGTGCGAAGAACGGGTACTTTGGCTAGTTTCCCATAAGGTTAACATTAGAAATTTAAAACGCTATACAATGGAAACTCATTGAATTTATGGAAACTGAATATGCCTAAAGCATGACCGGAGCAGAGACAAATCCGAAAAATCAAAGATCATTAAAATCGGTCCAGCCATTCTCGAGTTATAATGCGTGTAACTAACACGACTTTGTTTTATATATTTAGATTAAGAACAGCTGTTTATATTAACTGAAAAATTCCCTTTAGACATATCCATATCTAATCTAACCTATTTCCCGCAGGGAAGTAAATACAAACATTTTTGTGATGGCTGTCAACACCTCAACCAAAAACACCTAAAATTCCGTAGGCTTTACACGGTTTTTAAGTTGCAATCTCCGAACTACTTTTTATTATTATTTTTAACTTTTTTCTCAAAAACCTCAAACAATCAAAAAAGGTCAAAAGTAAAAAAAGTAAAGATTAAGGTTAGGTACAAAAGGTATTGTTGTATAACAAATTTTGGATTTGAGGGTTGTTTAGTGAGCTAATTTGATTTTTTCAATTATATACCTATATAAGTGTCTTAGGAAATTTTAAATATTTTGTTTAGGTTTAAAACACTTTTCATGGGAAGTATTCACAGTGATTTTCACCTGTTGACTTTACAAACAGGATTACAGTCTTATGACCAATGTTGACAGTGCACAGAAAAATAGACCCTTAGCAGCAGTCCTGCGTATTCAGCAAATTTTCATTTATTTGTGGATTACTTGAGATGACGCAAACTAAGCATGATCATAGGTTAAACCATGTACCAAATGTTATCATAGCATTTTTCCAACTAGCTTACTGTCCATAAGAATCTGAATACAACAAACCCTTCACTCATCACTAATTCTGAAAGTAGGCCTGGTGGTTTGTATTTCGATATTGAGCACTCAGTTATTTCTTACATTATATGCATTGATTCACAGTTGATAACTTGAAGATTTGTACGTCGTGGTTGTAATTTAAATGAAAATATTTTTATTGACACTCAGACACAAATCCATACAAAACTCTACAACAAAGAGAAATACAATCTCAAAAGAGTTCAAAATTCAGTAATCCAAAATCAGGTTGGCAACTTCTACATACATGACTGTAATTAAATTTACACACTGACACTTGGATGTTTGATACATTAGCCCTCAGATTAATACCAAAATTGCACAATCATCAACTTCAAAGACTCTGGAAAGAGTATTGCTGAAAATATATGCGATATTGTTGTTACTTAACACAGATGCTTACATAAGGTTCAGGACGCCAGTCCCCAATAGGAGGCTCTGGGGGTATTGGGGCTCCTTCCTCTAGCATGGAACAGTAAGACACCTTGATGTTGGGGGGCAGATGTTCCTGTATCAAGGCCGCTGTTTCCTTGGCTCTAGTCATTGTCGAGATCGTCAGATGGGTGTAGTTGTGACCCAGCTGTTTAAGCCGTCGGCCAGTGTGTTCTGCTTGTTCTCTACCTGAAGTATATAGTTCACATATTACATAACTTAACTACAGCACAAATCTAGCTTTGTGTAGTTATTTTTGGAAGAAGTTGTGAAGTAGGGAAATAAAATTTAATGTTACACCGATTGTTGTACACTGGCGTATTCACACAAAATGTAGTTCTATCAAAATGAAAAGATAGTCCTCTAATATAAGTTACTGTAAATATCCAAACATATTTTATTGCATGTTGCAAATTCATCATTTCCACGATCAGTTTATTCACTGAACATAAAATGAAGTTGATTTTAATTTCTTCATCTTATTTTTTACACAATTCATCTTATTTTTTACACAGAAATTACTTGTTTATAAAACTCTAAGGGGATTTTGAGGATTTTCAGTGGATATGTGAAGCCTTGAGGACAAGAGCACACATTAGTGCTTTAAATTTCTTAGCAATATAATTAAATTCAATCAGTATAATGCCGCCAAATAATAATGATAATTTTAGATTAATTTGGGATCCCAACCACCAAGAACTCTTTCAGGTGGTTTTTGATTTCTGCTTACATTTTTATCCCATCAATAAGCTCATTAAAAATATTGAGACCAACTTGTGTTAGAATTTATCCAAAAGTAGCAGTTCATGTTTCTGAATTACCCATAATATTGATTAGATGTAGAGAAATAAATCTGTTTCATGTAACTTTGTAATTTTAAATCATAATCTGTAACAATTAACAACATGATTGTTCTGTACACAACACACAACATATTTTATATTTATACTTAGAACTAGGGCCTAATTTATTTTTTCAAACATTTTCATACCAACCTAATGGTGTTAGATATCTCTCTGTATCGATTTTCCCATCTGTGTTGTATTGGCCGTGACGGATCAAAAAAATGTGACGCTTGGCTGTTGGTGTTGCATTTGCAAGGTCTGCATTGTACCTAGTTTCATCATCCTTTCCTTTGCAGGGCTTGACGAGACTTTCGGCATTTCTCCTAAAAATTAAATTTAGCTAAAATTTGTAAAAATACTTATAAAGGGTTAAGGATACAAAAACACATTGGTATACCCAGTAGTACTGAAATACAGTACAGTAGGATTTCATTAATCTGGCCCTTTATCGGTACAGTAGGGCTATTTTATAGAAAATTCTGGATGAGCAAAGGTGAATTACAAATTAATACAGTATATTTAATAATCTACATTTGTAATGCTTGCAACAGCAGCAATATCTTTAAATACAGTTCTATGCAATGCACTATAAAGGAAAACGTTTTGAATTGTCAACAAAATTATTTAAATAATCTGTGTTCCACTTACTAATTAAGACTTAAGATTTTAATATTTCACAAGTCTAGACGTAAAATTTATTGACTCATCAGTGGGAATGTCATGCATCAAAAGTAGGTATTTTCAAAAAAGATAAAAATTTATCACTTTTAATATAAACATATCTATCATATCTAGGGTAATCGAAGAAACCATTATCCTGCTTGTAGTGTCAAAAGACATGTATGCAGTCATTTAAGAAATGCAGGAAAAATATACCTTCAAGTTTTAATAAATAGACTACATAACGCAAGCTGCTCGAAGCTTTTGAACAATCTCTTTGTTTTGAATAAATCCTGAGTTGTTCTACTAGTATGGTAATCAATAACTGATATATAATACTTGAAGATAGGTCTCGGAACCTAGAGCAAAGGACCAAGGTGTGATACCTTAGAAACATCAGAATGGAGGCAATGATGAGCTGTTACACCCACTGATAGCCAGTTACAAATATTTAACTAGTTCTTCAGTCATACAAACAAAAAATTAGCAACCCCTTAGTCCTTAGTCTGGAAATTATGACATCATGACAGATCTTGTTGAATGTATTCAATGGATAAAGTTTATCAAAGTGTAAATATAAAGATTACAGTACCCAAAAAGAATCTCTGGTTGGAATTTCTGAATGGTAACAGATTCGAGACATTTGATCAAGAGTCCAGGAACTCATGCTGTTTAAGGAAGATTTTATACAAGTGTAGGCTAGATAGTCTTATATGATGCTCTCACTGCATAGAAAATTATTGATCATATTTTTTATTAGCCTATATGATAATATAGGCATATAATTGGGCCTAACTAACTTTAAGTATCTTTCTCAAAATTAACTTACCTATCCCAATTATAATCCCATGGAACTGGTGAAGTGTAGTTTGTGGTCCAAGAAGCTAATACTTTGAATTTATCTGTTCCATGATTTTGTAAAGAATATAAAACCAAACCGCCCCCACATGCTGATAAGCCAGCGGTCAGCAGCTTTTTAATATAAGTCATCTCCAGTAAATGAAATTTTCCACGTTTTATAAGCAATCACTTCAGTATGGAACTGGTTGAACGGTCCCTTTTACTGAACTGACTTTCAATAGCAATAATTATTTATGACATAAGATTTATACGCCAATAAAATTAGACAATTGAAAAAAGAAAGTATAGGCTAGATACTAAAACAAAACGGCTTAATATTTTCAGAATTAAGATGTAGATTGTCCGTAAGTATTTTAATTATAAAGAGTTTGAAAATAGTGTTTATAGCTTTTAACTTTCATTCAATGATAAGTACTAGTTTAGTTAGTTAATTAATAATGCACATAAGCGGCACGCGGATCGCGCAGACGACTACACTGAGTCACTGACATAAGGAACATTACACTAATACAAAAAAAGTAGAAACGGAGTAGAGTCACTGAGACAGTCGAGTAGAAATGGTAAGTGGCATTGTTTATAAATATAAGTTCTTCTAACATCTATGATCATAGATTAGATTATCTAACATCAATGATCATAGATTGGATTAGATGATCATACCAGAGACGAACGATCCGTTCATCTATGATCATACCCAATCATTACTTCATAGATGCAATGCGATGAGATTGGTGGTTAATTTTTTCGGTGTGGTTAGTTGATTTTCGATAGTATTCTGAACGAATGTTTCGGTCTATAAAGGAAGAGTAGTCACCATTCCATCACCTGGTAGAACGCATATAGGACTTTGGTGCAAGAAATCGCATCAACTCTAGATCATTATTTAAACAATATAATATAGATGCTTACCCATTGGTAAGCATCGAGTTGGGTGAATCGATTAATTGTCTGTGGATAATTTATACACATTCGCTTCTTCTTTGTTTTACCTTTTACAACTAATACCTCTGAGCTCAGCATGAGTAAGAACTTGGCTCAATTATTCCTTCCTCCAGTAGGTAACCGTTCTATTTCCTCTTTTATGAATCATTTGTCTTCAACAGAGTAATTTCGAGATTTTACAGCTATAGGTCTACAATCTAAAGTTGAATTTGAAAACAAACGAACTGGTGAAATTTTAGCTGATGAAAGCCCACACCCCACATACTTTCAAAGAAGGTTTGCAACCTACAAAAGTCACTTCAACACTAGAATACTCTTTGAATATGTCATGTCCTAGAATGACATCAGCACATAGTCCATTTAAAACGAGTATTTTGATTGATTTGTAAATATATGACCCAGGATTTTCATGACCTCACAAAACCCTGTAGTGACTGGTTGATAAGAAGTCAAGGCCATTACAATATTTAGTTGGCCTCTTCTGTTCACAAGAGACTTGCTAATAAATGTCTCTACAAGTGTCAACCAGTGCATCACTTTTAATTCCATTAATATTGACTACTATTGTTGATAAAGATAAAGCTTTATTTTCTTCAATTTTCCATAAATTATAATTCATGATTTTTAATGATTTCCATAGACATTTTAATTCATGGTTTTTTGATGATTTTCATAGATTTTCCATGCATTATAATTCATCATTTTTCATGAATTTCCATAATTTATGGTTTTCCATGATTTTCATCGCTTTTCCAACAATAATAATTCATGGTTATAATGATTTTTATCGATTTTCCATGAATTATAATTCATAGTTTTTTATTATTTTCACCAATTTTCACTAATGGTTTTCTACTATTTTCATTGATTTTCCCTGAATTATAAATAACGGTTTTTATGATCTTCATTGATTTTTCATGAACTAAAATTCATGGGTTTTTAATGATTTTCATAAACTTTCAATAAATTATAACTTATAGTTTTTTATGATTTTCATTGTTTTCCATGAATTATAATTCATGGTTTTTTAATGATTTTCAAAAACTTTCCATGAATTATAATTCATTGTTTTTGATGATTCTCGACATCTTTTCAAGAAAAAATTAATTATATATCACGGAAGATTGATTAAAATCAAAAACCATTAATTACAAATCATGGAAAATCAATAAAAATGATGAAAAACCATGAAAATTTATATTTTTTAATTATTTTCTTCTATATTCCATGAAGTTTAGTTCATGGTTTTTTGATTATTTCCTTAAATTTCCATGAATAAAATAAAAAAATATTCTTTCTTATTCCATGGATAAGAAAATTAAAAAATATTTATGCTTACAGCTCCACCAGGTGAAATTGAAAAATTAATTTTAAAATATTTTTTATCTTCTGTATTGTATATTTGAATTGTATCGGTCTAGGAATTTTTGTGGACATAAACACATGCTTTTGGCATAATACTTTATTTACAAATATACTCCTTATCATTCTATACCTATAATGAGCTACAGATGTCATGACATTCTAATAACAAGTTTTCCATGATGTCCGTGTTTCTTCATCAGGTCTTCATGAGCTTGCTGGATGTCTTCCATTAAATATTCCTTGGCAATAACAGGCTTAATCCACCTTTCTTGCATGCCTGAACTTATTGCTTCAATATATTTTTTCCATTGTGTCTAAAACACATATAATAACAAGAAGAAAATTGTTATTGAATAATTAAATTAACGGATCATACTCATAAATAATAAAACTAGAACAAATACTACATAGTGTTAGGCCTTTATTAGACGAGGTTGCCAGACCATATTGCCAGCGTGAGTAGCTGGCGACCATGAGTAAGTAGCTAAGCTCCATAGTACAGTAGAACTTGGATAATTCGAACCTCAAGGGACCAGAAAAAAATTCGAATTATCCAAAAATTCGAATTAGAAAAGTTTATGCAAGTGGTTGAAATAAACAATCAAACATCATGTTTTAACATTGTATATTACAAAAGTTAGGTTAATGAAGATATTATTGATTAAAAATCCTAATTTTTGTTAAATGTCAATAAAGTGTTGGAGGGATCCCGAAACTAGCTATTACAAACTTTTTCAAATCCCTTCTCTACCTCCTTGATCGCCGCTATTTATTCTTGCAACGTCAGAGATTTGTAGGTTCGCTTTGACGAAGCCATCATACACACGACGTGTTAACATGAAAGCAGACGACGAATATCGGAACAAACCACCACCGATGATACACACAGATGTCAATGTTGTGATTTATGAGCAGTAGTGGACTAGTGAGTGGGTGGGCGCGTTGATCTAGCTAAAAATAGTCTGAGGACAGGAAGCCCGAACGTCGTTTCCTGGAAAATCGCACACAATGACTTGTTCACTTATACACACACTATAGATTTCCGCTGTAAAAACTTCGAATTATCCAAAATATTATTCGAATTAACCAAGATATTTTAACATTGTTTTTATATAAAATTCTAGGGACCAAGACAAAACTTCGAAATAAAGAAGTTTTCGAATTACGGAAGTTCGAATTATCCAAGTTCCACTGTATTCTACAACGTAGCATCACCAGTATTGTTGGCCAGTGGCGACGGGGCTAGGTGGCTAGTTGGTCGCCAAATTGTGGCTATGTCGCTGACCACCCTCGTGTAAAACATCCACAATTTAATGACCCACGATAAGCTAAGTAGCCAGTTAATCGCTGGCGACGTGGCCACCTCGTCTAATAAGGGTTTAACACTCATTCAATTAGAAATCAATCGAGTGGTAACTTGATTAAAGTTTATTTTACCCAGTTTCAAGAACTATTATATGCAATATTTACCTTGTGAAAAGCCTTTAGTTCTTGATGAGTTGAATGTGGTTTGACCTGTGGCGAAATCCGTATTGAGGAAATCAAACCACATTCACTCATCAAGAACCAAAGGCTTTTCACAAGGTAAATATATTGGGTATCTTAATTGTTTTAGAAAAAACAATTCAGATGGTCTGTGTAACCTAGACTGTCTGAGCATGCTGGTATGTGTAACCTCGTCTGTCTGAGTATGATGGTCTGTGTACTCTAGTCTGTCTGAGTACGCTGGTCTGTGTACTCTAGTCTGTCTGAGTACACTGGTCTGTGTATCTTAGACTGTCTGAGCATGCTGGTCTGTGTAACCTAGTCTGTCTGAGTATGCTGGTCTGTGTACTCTAGTCTGTCTGAGTACTCTGGTATATATACCTTAGACTGTCTGAGTATGTTGGTCTGTGTACTCTAGTCTGTCTGAGTACACTGGTCTGTGTACCTTAGACTGTCTGAGTATGCTGGTCTGTGTACTCTAGTCTGTCTGAGTACACTGGTCTGTGTACCTTAGACTGTCTGAGCATGCTGGTCTGTGTAACCTAGTCTGTCTGAGTATGCTGGTCTGTGTACTCTAGTCTGTCTGAGTACTGTGGTATGTGTACCTTAGACTGTCTGAGCATGCTGGTCTGTGTAACCTAGTCTGTCTGAGTATGCTGGTCTGTGTACTCTAGTCTGTCTGAGTACACTGGTCTGTGTACCTTAGACTGTCTGAGCATGCTGGTCTGTGTAACCTAGTCTGTCTGAGTATGCTGGTCTGTGTACTCTAGTCTGTCTGAGTACTCTGGTATATATACCTTAGACTGTCTGAGTATGTTGGTCTGTGTACTCTAGTCTGTCTGAGTATGCTGGTCTGTGTACTCTAGTCTGTCTGAGTACACTGGTCTGTGTACTCTAGTCTGTCTGAGTATGCTGGTCTGTGTAACCTAGTCTGTCTGAGTATGCTGGTCTGTGTACTCTAGTCTGTCTGAGTACACTGGTCTGTGTATCTTAGACTGTCTGAGCATGCTGGTCTGTGTAACCTAGTCTGTCTGAGTATGCTGGTCTGTGTACTCTAGTCTGTCTGAGTACTCTGGTATGTATACCTTAGACTGTCTGAGTATGCTGGTCTGTGTACTCTAGTCTGTCTGAGTATGCTGGTCTGTGTACTCTAGTCTGTCTGAGCATGCTGGTCTGTGTAACCTAGTCTGTCTGAGTATGCTGGTCTGTGTACTCTAGTCTGTCTGAGTACTCTGGTATATATACCTTAGACTGTCTGAGTATGTTGGTCTGTGTACTCTAGTCTGTCTGAGTACACTGGTCTGTGTACTCTAGTCTGTCTGAGTACACTGGTCTGTGTATCTTAGACTGTCTGAGTATGCTGGTCTGTGTACTCTAGTCTGTCTGAGTACTGTGGTCTGTGTACTCTAGTCTGTCTGAGTACTGTGGTCTGTGTATCTTAGACTGTCTGAGTATGCTGGTCTGTGTACTCTAGTCTGTCTGAGTATGCTGGTCTGTGTACTCTAGTCTGTCTGAGTATGCTGGTCTGTGTACTCTAGTCTGTCTGAGTATGCTGGTCTGTGTACTCTAGTCTGTCTGAGTATGCTGGTCTGTGTACTCTAGTCTGTCTGAGTACTCTGGTATATATACCTTAGACTGTCTGAGTATGTTGGTCTGTGTACTCTAGTCTGTCTGAGTACACTGGTCTGTGTATACTAGTCTGTCTGAGTATGTTGATCTGTGTACTCTAGTCTGTCTGAGTACTGTGGTATGTGTACCTTAGACTGTCTGAGTATGCTGGTCTGTGTACTCTAGTCTGTCTGAGTACTGTGGTATGTGTACCTTAGACTGTCTGAGTATGCTGGTCTGTGTACTCTAGTCTGTCTGAGTACTGTGGTCTGTGTACTCTAGTCTGTCTGAGTACTGTGGTCTGTGTACTCTAGTCTGTCTGAGTACACTGGTCTGTGTAACCTAGTCTGTCTGAGTATGCTGGTCTGTGTACTCTAGTCTGTCTGAGTACTCTGGTATGTATACCTTAGACTGTCTGAGTATGCTGGTCTGTGTACTCTAGTCTGTCTGAGTACTGTGGTATGTGTACCTTAGACTGTCTGAGCATGCTGGTCTGTGTAACCTAGTCTGTCTGAGTATGCTGGTCTGTGTACTCTAGTCTGTCTGAGTATGCTGGTCTGTGTACTCTAGTCTGTCTGAGTACTCTGGTATGTATACCTTAGACTGTCTGAGTATGCTGGTCTGTGTACTCTAGTCTGTCTGAGTACTCTGGTATGTGTACCTTAGACTGTCTGAGTATGCTGGTCTGTGTACTCTAGTCTGTCTGAGTATGCTGGTCTGTGTACTCTAGTCTGTCTGAGTACTGTGGTCTGTGTACTCTAGTCTGTCTGAGTACTGTGGTATGTGTACCTTAGACTGTCTGAGTATGCTGGTCTGTGTACTCTAGTCTGTCTGAGTACTGTGGTATGTGTACCTTAGACTGTCTGAGTACTGTGGTATGTGTACCTTAGACTGTCTGAGTATGCTGGTCTGTGTACTCTAGTCTGTCTGAGTACTCTGGTATGTGTACCTTAGACTGTCTGAGTATGTTGGTCTGTGTACTCTAGTCTGTCTGAGTACGCTGTTCTGTGTACCTTAGACTGTCTGAGTATGTTGGTCTGTGTACTCTAGTCTGTCTGAGTACGCTGTTCTGTGTACCTTAGACTGTCTGAGTACTGTGGTATGTGTACCTTAGTCTGTCTGAGTATGCTGGTCTGTGTACTCTAGTCTGTCTGAGTACTCTGGTATATATACCTTAGACTGTCTGAGTATGCTGGTCTGTGTACTCTAGTCTGTCTGAGTACTCTGGTATGTGTACCTTAGACTGTCTGAGTATGCTGGTCTGTGTACTCTAGTCTGTCTGAGTATGCTGGTCTGTGTACTCTAGTCTGTCTGAGTACTCTGGTATGTATACCTTAGACTGTCTGAGTATGCTGGTCTGTGTACTCTAGTCTGTCTGAGTACTCTGGTATGTATACCTTAGACTGTCTGAGTATGTTGGTCTGTGTACTCTAGTCTGTCTGAGTACTCTGGTATGTATACCTTAGACTGTCTGAGTATGCTGGTCTGTGTACTCTAGTCTGTCTGAGTACTGTGGTATGTGTACCTTAGACTGTCTGAGTATGCTGGTCTGTGTACTCTAGTCTGTCTGAGTACTGTGGTATGTGTACCTTAGACTGTCTGAGAACGCTGGTCTGTGTACTCTAGTCTGTCTGAGTATGCTGGTCTGTGTACTCTAGTCTGTCTGAGTACTGAGGTCTGTGTACTCTAGTCTGTCTGAGTACTGAGGTCTGTGTACTCTAGTCTGTCTGAGTACTGAGGTCTGTGTACCTTAGACTGTCTGAGTATGCTGGTCTGTGTACTCTAGTCTGTCTGAGTATGCTGGTCTGTGTACCTTAGACTGTCTGAGTATGCTGGTCTGTGTACTCTAGTCTGTCTGAGTATGCTGGTCTGTGTACTCTAGTCTGTCTGAGTACGCTGTTCTGTGTACCTTAGACTGTCTGAGTATGCTGGTCTGTGTACTCTAGTCTGTCTGAGTATGCTGGTCTGTGTACTCTAGTCTGTCTGAGTACTCTGGTATGTGTACCTTAGACTGTCTGAGTATGCTGGTCTGTGTACTCTAGTCTGTCTGAGTACTGTGGTATGTGTACCTTAGACTGTCTGAGCATGCTGGTCTGTGTAACCTAGTCTGTCTGAGTACGCTGTTCTGTGTACATTAGACTGTCTGAGAACGCTGGTCTGTGTACTCTAGTCTGTCTGAGTATGCTGGATTGTATATCCTAGTCTGCCTGAGTATGCTATCTGATGTTGTAGAATAGTCCCTATTCTACCTAGACACCCCATTTTTTACATAATTGATAATCTTTTCTCACTAATTATTTTTACCAGAATATTTAAATTTTTTGAGTGTATGCAAACACAGTAAAAGGATTACAAATTCGATTTCTCACTAACCAATGACAGGTATTAAACAAATTCAATACTATTTTTGGAATTTGGGAGTTTCCAAAATTACTTACTTTGGATATGTTTGCCACATTGACACCAGTGATGTAGCCTTCAGTTTTAATCAGAAGACGAGGTCTGTGACACTTTCTTTTGCTAGACCTGTATTTATATTATTTATAAATAATAATTAAATTAATTTATGTTATTAGAGAGATAAATCTGAGTGGAGTCTTAATTGTAAAATAAATAAAATATTTTCATAAATGTGTTAGTTAATAAGAGACAGGATTTAGTATGTTCTTTTGGTGATAGATAGCCAGGATTCTTAGGTAAACAATATATTAAATAAAATATTGCTCACATTTTTACCATGAATAATTAGTTTTAAACATGCCTGACTAATTATACAAATTAAATTTGTCAATCAAACAAAACTTACAGCTATTCTTCCTTGTGGGCTTAGTGATGTTAAATCCTTGGCCAAATTGGTAGTAGCTCTGTTTTCTAAAATAGCATCAAATCCGGCTGTATTTGAAATCATCTCCAATGCTTGTGCCAGATGGGTTACATCTCTGAAAATTGTAGGTTATTTTACAACAAAATAATTGAATTTATAAAATATGTTTAAATTTAGCTTAGGAAATCATTAAGCTACAATAACCTGACAATAAGCTTTCCCCTAATACTATAATACGAGCAAGGTTTAAGGTTATAATACATGCAGAAGGGTGTCGAAAATGGCTATTTTTTGAGTAAAAATGTTGGTGTAAATTAAATTGTCTGTGTTTACTTTCAACTGGTCTTGAATCTAACACAAACAGTTTGACCACAGGCTATTACTAATCGTATGTATAATTATATATGTTGATTCCAACAATTGAGGTTGGCTAGTACTCTGGTATGCTTAGACGAGACGTCGTGGCTAGTGCTAGTCTAATTCATGTTGCGGTAATGACTGTAATACTGTCTTATTGTTATACCCTGTGGTTGAGCTGATCTGTGATAATAATGTCTGAATACTGTGGTTTACCTAGACAATAACAATACACATACATACATGTACATACAAATAAAATAAATGAAAATCTTGCCAGGTCAGACTAGAGTAAAAAAATAAAATAACCATAAAAATAAAAACTGCATCATACTATAATATAACAAAATTTACAAATAAAAAGAATAGCCTGGTTTAACTTATTAAAAAAATAATAATATTTACAAAAAAGTGAAATAAAATGAAACTTGTCTAAGAAAATAATTAGGGCCTCTTAAGGCACAGCCTGTGTAGAGGTTCCAAAAAGATCATTTTAATTTAAAAAAATTAAATTTAAATCAGCAATAGACAGTAGGGGGAAATATATAATATAAATTTAATAAAATAAAAGTAAAAGCCTCTGGCGCTTCTTCAAATATAGCTGCTGCACAAGTATAAATACATTTTTGTGCATACTGTAATCTAAATTAAAACATCTAATAAATTGTCTATACAGTTCATACTAAAAAGCCAATTCTGAAGTTCTTTAAAAAGAGTATTCTTATTCCTTATAATTTTTATCTTCTTAGGAATTTTGTTGTAAATTCTAGGTGCTATAAAACTATAACACTTTGTAAAAAATGTAAAATTTGGTTTTGGAACCAAAATTATTTCTGAATTTCTGAGTGATTCTTTACCAGTGATACAATTTTGTAGGAAAACATGTCCACTTCTTGAATAAAAAATTTTTAACACCTTATACACAAACATATATTTTAATGGTAAAATTGAAAGTGATCGGAACAATGGTTGTGAAGGTTCTTTTTTTTGTTTTTTCATTATAATTTTTATAAAATGTTTCTGCTGAATGTAAATTGTTTTTATATTTGAAAAATAAGTGCCGCCCCAGCACATAAGTCCGTAGTCTATTCTACTATGGACTAGTGAGAGGTAGAGCATTTTTAGTACGGTTTCATTACAGAAATCTTTAATAAAATAGAAAATTCTAACGACATTGTTCAGTTTTTTCTTTAAGTTTAATACATGATTTTTCCAGTTAATTCCTTCATCTACAATAATTCCAAGATATTTTATACTTTCTGTTTGGCAAATAACAGAACAATTCATACATATCTCAATTGGTTCACACAAACAGTTCAGACATTTATATTTTATTTCTCGCTCAAATTCAAATTTATTTCTTAAACTAAAATTAATATACTTGGTTTTTTCTGGACTTAATAGCATATGATTATGAGAAAACCACCACTGTAACGCATCTAGATCTGATTTCATGAACTCCAATGCTTGTGCCAGATGGGTTACATCTCTGAAAATTGTAGGTTATTTTACAACAAAATAATTGAATTTATAAAATATGTTTAAATTTAGCTTAGGAAATCATTAAGCTACAATAACCTGACAATAAGCTTTCCCCTAATACTATAATACGAGCAAGGTTTAAGGTTATAATACATGCAGAAGGGTGTCGAAAATGGCTATTTTTTGAGTAAAAATGTTGGTGTAAATTAAATAATTGATCTTTTACTTTTCAATCCTCATTTTGAATCTAACACAATCAGTTGACCACAGGCTATTAATAATCGTATGTATAATTATATATGATGATCCCCTCCAACAATTGAGGTTGGCTAAAAGACCATAAACGACAGCGATGCTTAGCAGACGTCGTGGCTAGGTGCTAGCAGGGGGGGGATTCATGTGCGGAAGGTAATGACAATATAATACAATATTCTTTATTGTTCATTCGTAAAGAATTACAATAGTATCATCTGTTATAGTTGATGAGAATTTTTATTTAGTCATTAAAGTTTTCACTAAATTTAGTGTGTGGAATGGTTGTTGAACCAGCCACTTTTTCAACTTTTGATGCAGCCTGTTGCCACTCAGGTTCTTCATGTAGTCTGGAAGATGGATCCTCATTTTACGGCCTGCGAAGGATCGCTTTTTTCCCCATGACGATGTTCTATGTACAGGCAAGGCAAACTTCGAGCCATGGCGGTTGTTGCAGTTATGGAGGTCTTTGTTTTGGGGTGAATTTAGTTGTTTCCAGTATGTAGAGACCTACCACTGTTAGAATTCCCAAATTTGTGAAAGCTGATCTGCATGATTGTGTTGGTTGAAAGTTGGCGAGTGTTCTTACAGCTTTCTTTTGCACTTCCAGGATCTGGTTGATGTTGTAGGCTAAGGATCCTCCCCATTCTGTCAGGCCATACCGTAGTGAGACTCAACCAACGCGTAGTAGGCTGTTTTAGCTAGTGAGAGTTTGGCAATATAGTTAATTCTTTGAACGACATAAATATCCCGGTGCTGATTATTTGTATACTTGGTCAATGTGCTCTGCCCAAGTGAGTTTGTTGTCTAGAATGATTCTGAGGAATTTTGTATAGGTTTCTATTGTTACTTCTTTTACTTGGGGAGCTTGGTCTCTCTTTTTGCTTAAATTTACTGTTGTTTTCTTTAACAGATCAATGGCCAAGTCATTCAGTTTTGAGTAAAGAACTGCTTTTTCAAGGATGGATTTTGAGTTTTGATTTACTAATTAAAATTGAGTTAAATTCTCGTTGATAGTGATTGTGAGTTGTTTACTTTTAATATGTTAGAGATTTGATATTTTCACAAAGATACTGATAGACAACTAAAACCTATTTACACTGTCAAAAAGTGTGCAAAATATACAAAATTGTAAAGTAACAACTCACAGATGATTGACTACATGGTCTGCTCCGATGTCTTTCACCATTTGCAACCCTTCTTCTGTCCCGGCTGTTCCAACCACAACTGCGCCTATAATGGAAATTAAATGTGAGAATATATTCTTTTTTCAGTTTTATCTACACCAGAGGTATTAACTGGGTCAAGTAGTGATTATATATAAACTAGACTCCTGATTTATCTACGGTAATGGATGGCTGAGCGATCGTGTATTACCGAAACCGCGCATTAGGCAAACCTAACCTAAAATACACTAGAGTGAAATAGTTAAAATGATAGTGAAAGCAAAACAAGGCCTTAACCCTAGATTGGCAACACTACAAAAAATACCTAAACGGTAAAAATTCGTCAACGAGACTACTTTTTGAAAAAATATGTAAAAATTAATTTTTGTACATAGAACATTTTCAAATACTTACATTTAATAAAAACAATATAGTATGTTAATTTTTTATGTAGTTAAGTCAGTTTACACATTATTTGCACCATTGGCCTTGGTGTTTCCATCGGCCTCGAGCAGCGGCTGCAGAAATGTGATGCCATAGGGCGTTTGGCAATGGAAACGCTTTCACCAACCTGACTAATCGCCACAACTGTACACAAACTAGATCAAGGTTTGCGTATTCCCACCACTTACATGTTCACCGAGATGACAACTGAGCTAACATTGTCGGAGAAAAGAAACAATTAAGCGGCTTGAGCACCATATTAAAAAATGTAAATCGTGTCGTCTCTGAGACGAGGGTCAACAATCTAGAGTTAATAACCTTTATTGAATATTATGTTTAATAATGTGAAAGACTTCAAATTAGGCAATGTGGTTAAGCACTTGTGGATAATCTACTATCTACTTATACTCAAATCTGTCGTATTTCATTCTACCGTGTTTCTTACAAGCCCACCCCATGTTTTTTTATAGAGATAAAAGTATTATATCTAGGGGATATTTGGTCAAAAATAAGTTTTTGGTGTAATGAAATTTTAAACGAACTCCCAAAAGGAGTAGTCGAAAATTTTACATAACAACCTTGCTATACGTAATTTTTAAGATCTTAGTAAAAAAAGAAAATTATAGGTATTTACATTATATCCTATCAATAGTTATAGCAGTTCAAGGTTTGAAATTTTTTTAATGTAATAAGTAAATAATGGAGAAAGGAGTTTTTTTTAAATAAAACAAGCTGTGAGTTTAGATATTCTGCTCAAAATGTCTGCCCTTTAATTCTTTGCATAAGAAGAGTCTACACTCAAATGCCTTTATTGGTTAAGTTATCATTAAGTTACCGCAGTAGATTTCTGCTTTATTGTCTTATTAGAGAAAGTAGGAATTCATTTTTTAATTGTAAGGAATGAAAAATTAAGTAAATTAATATATTACCGATATGTTTGGCAATTTGTACAGCAGCTGATCCAACTGCTCCACTTGCTCCATGAACCAGCACCAATTCGTTTTTCTTAATTTTGAGTCTAAAACCGATAAGACATTGTTAAAGCAAAAAGGTGTATCTTATAGAATGCAGTAAAGTCCGGTTTATCCGGATGCTAATCATACGGATTCCGGATCGGGTTTTGAAAAAAAATATTACATAAAAAACAGTTATGATGTGAATTTTATCTCAAGCTTCTTCAAAATTTCAAACGCAACCGCAGTACTTGTGATGAATATTAAACACTAGCTGACCCGGCGAACTTCGTAACGCCTGACAGTAAATACATGTTAACTTTAAGATTGGCCATGTTCTGAAGTCGAATAGCAATACGGCTTCATTGTGAAAGGTTATATATTCTGGGTCGCTGCATAGTGAATAACAATACTGAAACGATAAAACATATTAATATCATTCCCATAAAACAAATAAATCTGAGTGGATTAATTCACAATTTTCAAATCCAATCCAAACCCAAACGAAACCTAACTGTAATACGGCTTTTATAGGAAAGATATACAACAGCTGATTATTATAATAAACGTAATAATATAAACATTGTAATTATCATATAAACACATGACTTTAATCAGACAGAAAATAAAAATATAAATACATAATACAAAACCATACAAAACCGTAAACTATTAACGTGGTGAATAAAGCTGTTCATTTTTTACAGTACACATTTACTTCATAGTTTAACTTTAATGAATGATTCAGATGGCATTGGATAGTAAAGCATACGGTATTGGTAATGGAAAGTAAACCAATCAGCTGTAGCTAAGAAATCAAATTTTTTCATTGTACACAATTTGTAAACAAACTTACTCTCCATAAGGTTAACATTAGAAATTTAAAACGCCATAAAATGGAAACTTATGGGGTTATAGAAAATATTTTTTCACTAAAACCTTCCTGGACACATATAGAGCAACTTCCTAAAATTTCATGGCGATCGGATGAGTAGTTTGGCAACGCATAAAGGACATACATACAGACAGACATACATTCAATTTTATATATAGAGATGATGAACGCACACTGTATATTGGGGGTGTTTCCAAACAGAGCGCTATAGGTACTTAGCACATACCCGAGCGGTTACTATTTGACATTTTAATACTGAACTGTCAAAGTGTAGGTTTGTGAGGTTAGATTTAAAGTGGTTGTTCCAGAATTATTTTTGTGGTCAAAGTGCATACTGAATCTGTGGTCATAAGAGGTTGTAAAAGGAAGACGGTTGTTTCAACGTCAGGAGAGCCTTTTATTTCCAACCTAAAACTAATAGTATTAACTTTTTAACTTTTAATAAAATAAAATAAAAAATTTAACACGTTTAATGCTTGTGATATTTTTTGGCTATGTTGTTATATAGAGGTTTCAGTCTGCAGCACTAATTTTGCAGGTCATATTCATGATCGTTGTCCATGCGACATGGATGTATATAATGGTATATTTTCAGTACATCCGGATTTTCGGCTATCAAGATCGGGACTCGGGGAAAAATTTGACACAAGCTCTTAGCCAGGAGGTTAAACGAACCTTTACCTTTTCTGGTTAATCATTTTCTGGTTTTCTGGTTGAATCATATACAAACAATATCAAATAAAGTATCAAAAAATATGTACAGACGCTGGTAGGACATGACATAAGTGGTCACATCTGATGTAACTGTACTAACACTGTAAGTGCTGTTCAACTAGAATATAACCTAAAATTCCAGTGATGTCTGAGATTGTATTGTTGAGTTGGCATTGGTGAAATACAAACATCTTCACTTTGTAAAAACATAAAATATAGGTTATTAGCAAACAAAACAGGTTTTAAGATGAGAATGGATGTAGCGGCAGGTAATAAATTAATTGAATCCTCCTCAATCCAAAAAGACTACTAGTTTGCCCAATAAGTATGATCTTACTTGGATACAAGGCCCCGGTAAGCTGTGAAGTAAGCGACATAGATGGCAGCACCCTCTGCATATGACATATGCGTCGGCAATCTCAACAGGTGGTCTACATCGCAGACAACATACTCTGCGTAACCGCGGTCATGTGGTAGACAGCAGATCACCCGGTCACCTGGCTTACAACCACATATTACAACAGGCCTGCTGAGGAGGTATTGTATTTTTCGTAGCACTCAAACACCCATCCAATAATAATAATAGTTTTTGCACAAACTAATGATGTAGTATAGTTGTAACATGTGCCAGAATAGTACCACAGCTTATTCATATTCATGATTAACACACCGAACCATTTTGGTGGGTTTTTCGTGGTGAATAAAAAACATAATTCCCTATCAATTTTTTAACACACAATATTTTCAAAATAAAATAGTCAGATGAATTTTGTGTTAGGAAAATAAAAATCAAACGTTTCTACTTGCTATTCAAAAGCTATTTTTCTGATGATAATAAAATAAAACTTATATAAAATACGGTAGAAACCATAGAGAATGTACAAGTGAGTTTTGTAAAACGCTACTATGGTTCTATGATACTATAACCTCAACAGCAGGATTGTTAAAAAGAAGCACAGTACCTTGTACTGGTTACCGTTGACATCGCCAATGTCAGTCGTTGTGACAATGTCTCCGGCTACTTCTTTGCCCAGAATCAGCGGCAACTTGGGGGTGGAGGAAAACGCTCGTTCACGAATGTAAGCATCCACCGGGTTGATACCAGCTGCATGAACCCTCACCAGAACCTTACACATCCGAAACAAAGACAATACTATTTATAAACTGCTGGCCTTAGTCTATTTTATTCTATATCATCCACTAATATAGAAGCATTTTTATGTTTTTATTACTGTAAATAGGTTGTAAAAATCATTATTGGAATAAATATATTTTCATTTCTAATTTTGCTTACCTGACCCTCAGATGGGACTGGAGTCGGAACATTAGTCTCCACTTTCAAAACCGAGGGACCACCAAATGAATGAATCTGTATAGCTTTCATAGTTGTGTTTATTTTCCGTAATGGGTTCTTCAAAGAACTAAAAACAATTTTCCAATATTAATTTCAAACTGAGTATGTAATTATTGGAATCATCAAAAACTTTAAAAACAATTCAATAGATTTGAATAGCTTTGAATTTTGTAAATAACGTTTTTTAGATGATTAAATATGTAAATATTAGGCTAAATATATTTTTAAAAACTAATATTTAAAAAAAACTGGTATAAAAAATGTGCAGAGTTTACTGCACTGTAGAATAAAATAAAAGACCAATCACGCAGATGAAAATTGTATCAATTTTAAAAACTTTTCAACAAGTAAAAACATAAATTTTAAGTGTACCTAGACAAAATTGTTTATTTTTGGATGATTTTAGAGTTGTTAATGGAGGTTGGTTTCTAATTTTTTTTAAACATTAGAATAACTTATTACAAATTCGTTGTTGTTTGTTTGTCATGATAAATGTTTGAGTGTAAAATTATGATAAACCACCAGTAGGTTCAGCCAACACTTTTTGTTAAAACTAAATGCTTAAAACATACACAGCATGTGATTAAGAAGTGAAGTATGCTGAAGAATAAATTGACATCTCAGAGAGATGTGTGTTACAAAATCAAGTTCATAGTTATACAGTATACTTAATTATGCCAAGGCTAGAAGAGTAAAAAAACTTTTATTTGTAGGATGGTATTAGAAAAGTTTTAGGTTTAATTAGCTAAATCAAAGGCTTTTTCAGACAAAAGAACTTAGAAAAAATAAAGCACCTATAGAAAATCTTTTAAAATCTATTTTAGTTTTTAATTTGCTCAATAAAAACCGTCTACACTTCTTATCGCAATGCTATCTATGATTGGGCCACTAATAATAGACAATTAATTATGTAAGTGTGTAGCTGCAGATGGCTGGTATGGGCTTACATGACTAAGTCTACTAAATAGGACAAAATTTGTTTTCCAAGTGACATAAAACAGTATTTGGCCATACAGTCTTGGTATCGTAATTAACCTTCCCCACACTGCTCTTCCCATTGGTGTGGCGCTGTATATTTTAATCTTTTCCTTGCTGGACAATGGAGCTTTACATTAAACATACTTTGGTAATTATATCACAGGCTTTTGGAAACAGAAATTCCTTATTCATAATCATCAGGAGTGAGTGTTTAAACATGAGTTTAATCAGATTATGAGTATATTTAATTTTTCTTAAACTATAACCTAATAGGTGTACAGCTATGCAATCTTTATTATTCATAAAATACCCAATAAGAAATAACTTTGAAAAAAGTCGAATTTCATTATCAGTTCTTAGGAATATCTAATGTAAGTGTGTTGTAGTATGTAGCGATAGTACTATTTTGTTATAACCTAACATTAATCTTTTGTTATATGGGTATTAATTAATGGTCGATTAGAAATAGTAACTGAATCCAGAATCGATAATTTACACCACATTATATTACATAGGTACATTATGAATGTATTGTATGTAGTATGAATGTATGACTGTGACGGTGGAACGTCCTGTAATCCAGCTACTCGGAGGTCACGAATTGTGGATAGTGATGGCGTCAGTGGATGTGGTATTCTCTTACGTAGAATAAAATCAACTCTATTGAGTACCACTTTCACTCACATAACTTCACCTTCACTCATAATTCAGAGGCAAAAAGTGGTTCGGTTCCCACGTTAAACTGCAGGTCTCTAAGATGTCATTAGCTACTGGGCTATTAATTAATAATCCTGCCTAAGGAACATGCAGCTTTAGTCAGTAATAAGACTAAAAGATCAGGCCACAATCATCTTACACTCATTCATACTAGCCCTATGCTTAAACCTACTTAGGTAGATCTCCATTCTACAGTTAAAACCATTCTAAAGTATCCAATTTCATTGGTTGAAATTTGATTAAAATCCTCTAGGATTTTACGAGGCCAATTAATAATTAAACTTAATCCAAAGATCAAAAATGTATAATAATGCATAACATACCTTCCCAGTGGTGAAGATGTAATGAAAGTATTTATTAAACATAATGAACAAGTAACACTCTTTAAAATTATACTAGACATTTTGTTTAAAGTAACTGGAGGTTTGACATGAACACATAAAACTATTTAAGTGACAAAGGTTATAGACTTCCTCTTACTGAATATGATAAGGTAAGGTTATGTTGTCAATGTCAAATAACCAAATCTGCGGTATCACTCATCTGGTTATTTTTACTGTCACTATCCATACATACTACACTATTTCGGTAATATTTGTATTATTCGATATCAAGATAAGCGGGGTTTAAGAATTGGAATACGAACTTATCGCGACATAATGACTGACATTATAACAACTGTCTCTGTGAGAATTATTGTTGTTAATTTGATCTTGATCCCAGTTTCCCAGATTGAGTGATTGAGCAGACAACGCCATAATCAAAGATCAGCTGTGTTACCAGCTGAGTTCATATTTATGAGCACAGAAGAAATACAAGCACCCGATGTAGCTGATGATGATATCCATAGCAACTTGATTATATCGATGATCGTACCATAGATATAGGATAGCCTACTCATTCACACTGTTTACTGACAACTAACTAATTGTTTTAACTATCCATATACGAATATTTTCTATTGCCAGATCTGATCGATCAGTTATATTTTATTGATTTAATTGTTATATCTAGAGTTAGCCTATATGTCAACTCTCACTGTAGGGTACTTAGACATTCACTTTTTTAAGCATTTCTGTCTTATTATTACAAATTTACCCAGCTAGCTTCATCCATTTTAAAACATTTACCTTAAATAACATATCTATATGATTTTTTAACTGAATTAAAAATGTATTAAAGTAGCCATTTTATAAATTGGGCCTCATAAGGCAATATAATGTGTTTGCAGTTAATTTTCAATACCAGTACCTCAGTTTTTATATGATATCTAGCAATGGTGTAGCTAGGTCTAGAGAGGCCAAAAGGCAAAACCTTAATATCCCCCTTTATATATTTTTTCTTAAGAGCTTGATGCTCTAATGCTTGGGGGCTTTGGGTCATTGTCTCCGGTTCCATGTTGTAGCTTCACCATTGACATCAAGTGTTCATATTAAAATTCATTATTTGTTTTTGTTCCGATCCCAATGAAACTAAGAAAAATTACAATTAATCAATATATAAAAATAACAAATAAAACCAATTAGAGAAAAAATTTATTATTAATCTCTACTTCCACATACACAGATGATAAGAGTAAAAGATCCATAAAGTTGAAAATGATACGGTAATGAAAAAACTTAAAGCTCAAGCCAAATATCTTTATTTACTCTCAAAACAGATTCAGGGGGAATAAAACTTATTTTTTAGTGTTTTTCCAGAGTATACTTACTGTTACTGAACTTTTAGAAACATATATTTTGTTTAATATGTTGATAATAAAGAATATAATTTGTATTTGTATAATTTGTAATTGTATTTGTATGCATGGTGCATATTCATGATACTTCAAGGCTGGACAAAGTCATAACTAGGAGGATCCAGAGGGATAGGAGGGGCTGTGTCAGGAATGTCAATGCCATCTAGGTTCAATAGACGAAGCCGAAGTTCCATATCAAGCAAACACTTCATGTCTCTCTTCATGCAGATACTTTTCATTTCATTCCCTGAAGAAAATATTCTATGAATGAGTGAAACAGGTTAAATAAATTGTTCAATATCTTTAATGGGACCTGTGTCTGGGGTTTTAACCGCACAACACTCCTCCTGTTTTCAAGAGATTACCTAATAGATTACATAAAAATTTGAAAGTTTCAGTTATAGATAGCTTTCAATTTTATTTATAGATAAATTTTAATTTAGATTTAAAACTAACTCAACAAAAATAAATATTATAAATATTTTAACAGGGCCAAAAACTCAACGTAGTGACTATAAAATTAAATTTTATTTACAGGCCAAATATTCTTCAATAGTATAAAAGCCATTCTAAAAACCACTTTTCTAAAACCATTTTAAAACTAGCAAATTTAAAAATCCAAGCTTTTTCAGACAATTTATTAAATAATTCTATTTCAAAAAACAAAGTTGATTCTTTTTTTTCAAGCCTTATACGTGGAAAATCTAATAAGTATTTCGTTTTCTTAAACCATAAAGGAAAAAGGAATTTTTCCTATAAGAAAAAATCTATGTAGAAAACATGTCTATTTAAAAAAATGTAATTATAGGTACTATTTATCAAAATCTTATATTTGGTGATGGATTTTTTGTACTTATTAATTAAGTTTTATTACAAAGAAAATTACTATTTATAGCATTTTTAATTGAGTACTTATTACATAGATAGAGATATGGTGGAGGGGGGGTATTGGCAATTAATTGCCATCAGACCCAAATTTGAGACGGAAGTGAGATCATATGGTTATAAGGCCAGTTGTTTAGAGGAACTGAAAACATTCCTTTAACACGTTCGCTCCGATAATTTTTTTCCCCATTTTTGAAGTTTTTAGAAACAGCGAATGTACCACCGGTGGTACACCCAGTGATTCTCAAAACTCTGACATGCGCCACCGGTGGACATCGTTACTATGGCGATTGCTCGCTATAAATTGGCATTCTGGAGTCTTTTTTAATGGTTTAACAATGTATTTGTGGTTGTAGAAGGCACACAAAATGTGTCCACTGGTGGTACATGAACCAAAGTTAGGTTTCAATACAAATAAAACACCAAGTTACAAAAGATGGTTATTATTTATTACAATTAAAAATTTTATATATGAAAAAACTAACTTGAAATTCAGTCTTAGCAGTTAAAATTCAGTCTTGTAGTTAAGGGTTTACAGGTTTTTATTACAGTAAAAAACATTTCATATATATGAAAAATATAAGAAAAGAGTCTTTCTTTACTGCAGTTCATAGAATTACTTATTTTTACCACAATAAAAAACCGTTTTATATATATATATATAACTTGACTAAAAAGTCTTTCTTCACTGTAGTTCAAGGATTACTTGTTCTTGTTGAGTACGTAGCATGGCCACTGGTCGTACACGTTGACCCCGAGTTATATCGACATGATGACAGGTCGACGTGTACCAACAGGTGGTACACGGTTTAATTGGCATAACTAATATTTTAAATTGTTACTAAAATGGTACCAAAATAGCACTGTTGATAATTAATTAATGATGTATTATTATTATATAAACAAACTTTGTTTTTTTTGAAAAGTCTATTGTAATTTGAATACATACTTGCTTTTGACTTAAATTTAGTTCATGAGCCACCGGTGAACACGTCGGAGAGAACATGTTAAGACAACTCCATGACTTATACTATTTCCCAAAGGGAAGTAAATACATTTTTAATGAATCTTACCCAAAAGACCATTTATAGCATCAGTCCAGTGATCATATATTTCTTGGGTTGGTGCTATGAAATCTAAAGAAGATTCCTCAGTAAGGAGGGAGAATGCCAGCTCACCACTTGTTGCTCTGGATCTGAGACATTTAAAACCGCTATTCTTAACCAAATTGACTGGCTATAGGAGTAGGAATCAACGATTTTGAAGTTTACTGACTCAAGATTATTTTTAGTTACTTATTTATTTTGTAAAGCACAGTAAAATCTAAAGGATTTAATTAAGATTTGCATGGTTTTTTGCTAAACTTTTACAATACAGAGAAACCTTTAAAACTAACATCTTTTTGACATGGATATCTCTTAGCACTGGAGGGGTATTAGGAATTTGCTCGACCAAAATATGAAACAGTGACGTCATTTGGTTAGTGACATCATAGTTTAGTTATAAGAACAGCTGTTTAGATGAACTGAAAACATTCCCTTTAGACATCTAACCTATCCCCTGTCTTGTATTTAAGATAGGTTAAATACAAGTTGTGAGTGATGGTTAGTGAGAGTAGTATTCTATTGTGTGGATTATCATCTGCAGTGCTGCACTATTGAATAAGTTAATCCGCAAAGACCATCCTCATAATTAAACCAGTTCATAATCCAGAGGCAGTGGTTCGGACTACACGTTAAACTGTAAGTCCCTTAGATATGTCATGGACTGTTCGGCTATTAATTAACAGTTCTGTCAGCCTAAGTCAGTAATAAGACTACAAAATCGCTCCACAATCATCCTACACTCATTTGTCATTCATACTTGGCTTAAAATACCTACCTGGGCAGGTTGCCATGTCAGTTAAAAAAAAGGTAATATATTCTTCACGGTAAATACAGTACATCGTATAATGCTACTCAACGTTTTATTCTTGAGTGGAATACAACAAAAAATCAATTTCTTCCTTGTTCTTCAGTTTATTTCCATAAAACTTGCTAGCCTTGATCATGTTAGCCAATAAAACCCGCTCAAAATATGTTGTAATTGACTTGTACATCAAGTGACACTTCATTACTCATATTGCACAGTATTGCTAATAACAAATTATTTTTCTGAGAGTTTAATTTAAAAGTTTACTACAGCCTTCACTGTGCACACTGATGACATCACAGTAAGTGCTGTAAGTGCTTTTCTTTGACAACTTATTTCTGTGAAAGTGTTTTCACTTTTTTGGGGGTTGTATGTTATTTGTTTATGTAGATTTGTAAATTTAATGGATGCAATTTAGTTGTCTTAGACATCTACAGTAAGAAGATTAAAGAAAAACAACCTGTATTAATTATAAGGCTATGGTTTCCTTACTTAGACATCTTTATATGAGGACATCTCCGGCCCGTAACTATGGATTTTATATTTTGCACCATTAGCTGGTTAACTTCATCTTCATTTTCGTAGTACTGGATCGCTTTTTCATTTGGAGTTAGAAACGCAAACCATGTTTTATTTCTCACTCTCTGTGTGAAAAGATTTTAAAATTAAATTTAAGTCTTGAAACTGAAAATTACCAGTATATTAGTTTGTATTTTTTTAAACTAAGGATTACCTGTATATAAATTTTTGTATGGTTATGGAAAACAAGTAAAGTTAATAAGTATAATGTCAAATAATACATAACACGTTTGTAATGTAATAATAAACTTATTCGATATGTGAATCATAATCTCTTTAGTTAAAATCTATATTGTATGTACTAGAAATAAAAAAATTGAAAGAATATTGTAAGTATGTATCAAAATATTTTTAAAATTGGTCTGAACCTCGTAAAACCTATATGAATTGAATGCTTTCAGACATCATGCTCTTTGTCAGGCTCAGATATGAATTAACATATTTAATTTTCATCCATTAATTCTGTGGCCACCAAATTCCAAATCAATTTTTGGCCTCACCAACTAGTTACCGCCAAACTCTTCGATCTTAAGTCACACCAATATCTCACCCAATTCTTCTTATAGTCATCTTATATTAGGCATCCTAGTTTTCGAAGGTAAATATTAGATACGTTAAATATTTGATATGCATAAAAGTTTATTCGATTAATCACCTGATTCCTTTGTACATTCCAAACTGGAAACTGTGACCCAGTTTTAACAAACTGCAATCGCTGCTTCTTTATGAGTTCTTTGGTCTCAGGCATCAGAGACTCTCTCAACTGCCTGATGGCCGGGGAGGTGGCAAGGGTGTTGCGTTCCTTCTCTGTCTGTTCTTCTTGCCATTGGTTCCTCACTGTCCAGTACGACAGAGACGCTAAAGCGGAATCCAATTGATCAAATGTTACTGGTTGTGACTCCAGTGCTTTGATTAGCTGTCGCTGCAGAACTTGGAAAACCTTGAATAAGTTTTTATTGCATGGTTATATTTTTTCTGACATTTAACATAGCCCTAAAATTAAAAAGAAAATACTGAATCAAACTGATTGTAATAATTAATTGGAATTTAGAGATTTAGTGGGAGCACAATTTTCCCATTAAAATTGATGTAGTCTGAAATCTATTTCAATGAAAAAGTCGTTAAAAAATACATTACTAAAGCATCTTACGGATAAATTTTGATGTACCGTATATTAATTACCTTCTCAAAATCAGATGCACTTCTTGCCTTCATTTCTCTTTTAGTTTTATGCAACAGATTTATGCTTTTAGAAAAAAATTCTTCTAAAAATGGAGTGCCAGTCAAAAAAACCAGTGGACAGTACCCTATTTCTTCCCTTTCTGGAATATTTCCTATACGAAGCACTTTTGTACAGAGAAGTTGAACTATTTGTTCACATGTTTGCATTAATTTGGTATAACTGTTTCTGTCATCTGTGAGAGCTATTTTATAGTCTTCGTTATGATTGTTATAGAAGTAATAAACACAGTCAAATGTTAATTGAGAAATATACTTGTCTTTCTTAGACCCGCTTCTTTTAACTTCAGGTTCAAACATTGTATCATCAACATCTTCATCATCAGAGGCATACAATACACTGCTTGACACTGATGGTGTTATGCTATTATCATCATCTTCTTTGTTCCCTAAGGAAACATTGCTACTTCCTGCGTTTAAGCTAAAAACATTGTCCTCAAGTTCTCCCTTTATTATGTCAAATGTGTTTGATCTTAAGTAGGACTCTAAATCAGGTAGTAAAGATTGACTCTGAATAACTTTTCTGTAACGATCTTTATCAAGAGTGAGTATAAGGCTTTGGTACACAAATAAAACATGAGCCAGATATGGAGGTGTTAAAGAATTTGACATAATTATATTTGTATAAATTGAGTCTTTCATGGGATTTGAATTCATCTTTTGAAGAAGTGTTCTTTGACTTTTATGTTTTGAACTCTTTAGAGCCATTGCATTCATCAGGGCTAAAGCATTACTTTGAATTTGAGGTGAATCCCTACACCAAATGTGGTGAACGAGTTCGTCAACATTGACAAGTGACATTAAAAACTCAGAGTCATTTCTCACTAAAACTATAGCTTCAAGAATTTCAAGTGCAATTTCTATCATTCGTTCCTCTATGTGGTTGTCGCTTGTGACAATACTTTTCATTTGCAAAAGAAACTCCTTATCTAATTCTTTTACAAAGTTTGCCTTTATTAAATTGAGGATTACTAGAAGAGCTCTTTTGTACAAGTCCATTGTCAAAACTGATTCATTCAGAAGTGTTCTGAGAGCTACATATCCTAGCGGGAAAAACTCTTTACAAAATGTTGAGTCAGCACTGCAAATAGTAGCTTTTTTCAAGGCCCAGTGTAAATCCTCTATACGAGAGTGTGGTTTTAACCTGTCTTTAATCATTTTTGATAAAATTGCTGGGCTATACACTAGCTTAAGCTCATGGCCATTTTTAATCATGTAACGGTTAAACTCTGTGATGTATGTAAACGGGTCATCATCATTTACTGTGGTCAAAAGCTGAAGAGAAAATTTGTTCTTTTCATAACTCACCTTACTTTGTTCACAAATATCTTGTATGACCTTTTCCAATGGTTGATTTTGTTCCAATTTAAACAAAATAGGATTGTTGTTAGCTTGAATGGCTACCTTCACCACATCAGCAGGTGGAGACTGCATAATTCAAATTAAATTTCACAGGTATTTTTAACACAAATAAAAGAAAAATAAAACAACTTTGCCTGAGTAACAGCAATGAATCAGAACCTCAGTTACTGTTAGCACTCATGATGCTAGTCGACAGAGAAATTCTGTCTTTATCTCTTCATAACACACCCACATTCTTATCTCATTTAAGAGTATAATTGCTGATAACAGAATACTGTTTGCAAATAAGTAATTGAGAGTTCATCCTTATCCTTATTGATAAAAGATAATACAGACCTATTCTAAATCAGTTAATAATCCAAATAGCATAGACTCACAAGCATAGCTCTTAGCATATAGGGTAACATTAAATTTGTCGAATCAAAAATTATCTATTAAATTATTTAGCACTAATTTATATTAGCACTGATGAACTCAATGCTGTTTTATGACATAACTTATACCCAATAATAATACTAATGTCTTTTTCATTTTTTAAGCTCTAAAAAATAATATTAAACGTAATATCAGTTACAAATGTAGAAAAGAATATTTTCCATATTTCATTGTATTTACAACATTTATTATTTACAATATTAGTTTACAACAGAATACAAACACTGAAAATTTAAATTTGTCACAAATACTCCTGTATAAAGTTTTTTTTGTATTTGAATTCGATCCAGTTTTCATTTTTCTTGACAAATATCCTAAAAAATTTATAAAAGAATTAGTGATACATTTACATACAACCTCATTAAACAATTGAAGTATTTTTTCATCTGAAATATTGTAAGGAGTAGGAACAACACAACTTCATTAAAGATATCGTAATCTTTCCATGAAGGATATTCACATTTTCAATTGTAAATAGAGACCTGAAAGAAAATAATATAAAGCTTTTCTAAGACAGAGTAACTATATATCAGAAATACCGTATTGGATTAGAAAGCTCAAATAATCTCAAAAATGAAAATTCATTGTTTTAGTGTATTTGTGTAACTCGTTTGTTATTGGTTCAATTATTATTTTAATGTGTATTATTCGATTATGTTAATGCTTTTAGTGTTTACTTTACCTCAAACCTTAGAACTTCCTGAAACAAATCCATAGCATACTTGAGGCATATTGAGGTAATGGTTTGAAATTATAACTGAAATTAGATCAAAATAAGTTTTGTTTACTTTTACATAATATATAGAGGTCATAATCCTGAGGCAGGTTTTAAACTTTACGAGTTTTCCTCACCCCTGCAGAAATACCAAAAACATACCTCGGTATTACCTTGTTTCAGATGAAGCGAGTAAAGATTTCATGTTAAAAACCTCTTTTGTCTGATATATAAATGTTGGTTCTAGGGTCCTCATACCTGATATATCCATAAAATCAATTGTGTATAAGTACAAATAAATCTTAAAAGTAACAATAATTGAGTATAAACATTGCTGAAACTATAGTTTTCTCATTTTCAAATTTTTTAAGGATGAGGGCTCTAATATAACTTTTCAACTACATTGTTACTAAGTTTAAAGAAAATCTGATGACTAACGGTGTCCGAAATGGGGGAACAAAATTGTTTCGTTCCAACAAATGTTTCGTCTCAAAATTTGGCTCGGTGGCTATATGTAGCGTTTTCATGATAACCGCCAGTGAAATTTGAAAGCCAACTTTACTGATTGTTTTCATAGAAGCACAATATTGACCCTGCATTGACCCCCATCCATCACCCTCTCACCGCTCGGCCCATCAAAATCAAAATCGCTACTAACCCAAAGTTGAAGAAGACTCTTAACAGACTATATTAAAATATCATGATTAGAATGTTGAACAAGAGCTATCTATCTTAATTCAGTACTGTGTGTTTACAGTTGCAGTCGGTGTTGTGACACACACCTCTATGTTCATCAAGGATGCATAAACATGACCTAACATAATGTTTAAAAAACAATGAAGAACAAATACACACAATTATGAAATTGTGGGATACTCTCTTTACTTTATGTGAAGTTTAGAATCATTCTTCAATATCCTTACAGTATTGAGGGTTGACCTCGCTTGGTCAATCTCATCATTACCTCAATTATTCATTGCATATCCTTGAAAACACACAGCCAGATTTTATTATGGGGTCTCATAAAAGGAATACATTTTGGATTTAAGCAGTTGATTGACCTCAAAGACAGTAAATGACACTTAAATATATAAATAATAATATAATTAATAATAAAATTGGTCAAATTACCTCACCTTTATCTTGTCAATTACTTTTCTTCAAGACCAGAACTGCTTCTTCGTCTAGCCTCTTTTAGAAGTACATTTGCTATTTTGAATCTAGCCATTGCTTTCTTTGAATTTTTATTCTCCTTGGATTGTGTTTTAGCATGTCTGCCTTCAATTTCATTTTTATTATCTTTTTTCCTGTCAGAAAACACTACCTGTTTGACTGTATTTTGAGATAATACATCACTTCCCTCTGATTCTGTGCTGTTTGATTGTTTCTTCAATTGTTTCGTTGATGTTTGGGCTTCATTTCTTTCACTTTCATTAGAAATGCTATTTTCATCACTTTCACTCTGATTTTCATTGCTTTCTTCTTTATCACTGGCATTTCTTTCCTCTAGTAAATGGTCAGGATTTTCTGTTGAATCATCATCACTCTCGCCATTATTTTCTTGAGATTCATCTCCACTGTCTTGAGAAGATTCAAATACAGTGTCCGTTAAGTGGTCTTTTCTTTCCTCTTTCGATTTGGATGACCTTTGTTGTAGGCTTTCTCCTTCACTTTTAGTTGTTTTCCTTCGGTGAACCTTAATAACTTTATCATCATCAGAATTATTTGCATTTTGCTTTTTTGTGTTCTTATCCCTATCTCTCACTGCCTGTGATGCTGTGACAAAGGTTTTAAACTTGTATTTTTTTGAGTTTCCTTCATTCTTACCATCAAATTCCCTTTTAGTACTTTCCTTCTTTTCTGTCAATCTATCATCAAGATTTTCATTTTCTGAACCAGCTGAATCAACAGATGACTCACCTTTGGTTTTACTACTGCTCCTCTTTTGTTTATGCGACTTTTTGGTGTTAGCAATTTTACCTGATTCGTCTTCCAAATCCTTTTTTTCTTCTGTTTCTTCTTTAGATGGCTGTATTTTTTGCCCTGTTTTATCATATCTTTTTCTTACTTTTTGCTGTGAACCATTTTTAGATTTTTTGTCCTTACTTCTTGAAGATTTTGCTTCACCATCAACATCGTACAGGTGTTCAATACTTTCTGTCTCAATTATCCGTATTTCTGGAATTTCAGACCAGCCACTGTTTTCAGAGCCATCACCTTCTTTACTCGACGAATGTTTTTCTTTGTGAAATTTCTTGTCATTTCTTTTCTTAGATTCCTTCTCCTTTGGCAATTTGTTGTCTATTCCATCCCTTTTCATAATGAGATCAGCAAATTTAGGTTGTTTTGCGACATCGTAGGGAAGAGAGTCATGCTGCTCTGCATCAGTTCCATCCCCTCCATCAGCATGAATGTTTTCTTCTTCAGAAGTACCTGAAGGCATTCTTTTTGCATTTTTCATGAATTCTTCTTATTCTGAAAACATAGGCAACACAAATCTATAAATAAAAAATAGTCCTATACCCAATGTGAAATGTCTATGAAACATTACATTATAGTCCTGTCAATAACAATTGTTTAGTGTATTTAACCCATAAAGCACAGATTTTCATTTGGATATAGGTTCTACTTACTCTCTATATCAAAATCTACCCTGTGCCCAGGGGGTGAATTCCACCCCTTTTTGAGGGTCAAAATCTTTTAATCGAAAATAAGTAAAGAAATTGATAAAAATTGACTAATTTTAAGCAACTTTTGTTCAATAAAGCTTTTCCTAAAACTCAATACATTTCAACTTATTCGTGAGTGAATTTATCAGCTTTTAGACAAAAAATATACGTTTTTAGATCAAAATTAAAAAATATCTACTAAACCAAAAAATTTGCAGAGACCAAAACTGTAGTTTATAGAGAAAAATTATAGACAAAATGAATATTATATTTATCATTTCAAAATAAACAACGCAAATTAAATTATTCCTTGTTGAAAGTTGATTGGCATTTCAAACACCAAAAATTACTTTTTGCTGTGAACCATTTTTAGATTTTTTGTCCTTACTTCTTGAAGATTTTGCTTCACCATCAACATCGTACAGGTGTTCAATACTTTCTGTCTCAATTATCCGTATTTCTGGAATTTCAGACCAGCCACTGTTTTCAGAGCCATCACCTTCTTTACTCGACGAATGTTTTTCTTTGTGAAATTTCTTGTCATTTCTTTTCTTAGATTCCTTCTCCTTTGGCAATTTGTTGTCTATTCCATCCCTTTTCATAATGAGATCAGCAAATTTAGGTTGTTTTGCGACATCGTAGGGAAGAGAGTCATGCTGCTCTGCATCAGTTCCATCCCCTCCATCAGCATGAATGTTTTCTTCTTCAGAAGTACCTGAAGGCATTCTTTTTGCATTTTTCATGAATTCTTCTATTAATTCTGAAAACATAGGCAACACAAATCTATAAATAAAAAATAATCCTATACCCAATGTGAAATGTCTATGAAACATTACATTATAGTCCTGTCAATAACAATTGTTTAGTGTATTTAACCCATAAAGCACAGATTTTCATTTGGATATAGGTTCTACTTACTCTCTATATCAAAATCTACCCTGTGCCCAGGGGGTGAATTCCACCCCTTTTTGAGGGTCAAAATCTTTTAATCGAAAATAAGTAAAGAAATTGATAAAAATTGACTAATTTTAAGCAACTTTTGTTCAATAAAGCTTTTCCTAAAACTCAATACATTTCAACTTATTCGTGAGTGAATTTATCAGCTTTTAGACAAAAAATATACGTTTTTAGATCAAAATTAAAAAATATCTACTAAACCAAAAAATTTGCAGAGACCAAAACTGTAGTTTATAGAGAAAAATTATAGACAAAATGAATATTATATTTATCATTTCAAAATAAACAACGCAAATTAAATTATTCCTTGTTGAAAGTTGATTGGCATTTCAAACATCAAAATGAAAAATTTATATGTACTGAAAACCAACAGATTTTCTGGGGCAATCAGAACCTTTTGTAAAGTCCTTGAGAAGGTTTTTAATTTTAATACTTTCTTAAAAGCAATTTGTAAAAAATTTATTGCCATTTTATAGTTCACTTTATTTATGTTCTGAGCGTTAAACCCATTTCAAGTAAATATATGTGAACAAAATAATTGAAATTTAAGTGAAAATATTATTTTTTTAAATTTACAAAACATTGTTTTACTTTCAAAATAACTGAAAAAAGACTAGTAACTATATGCAACATTTTGTTAAACAAGAAAGGTTTGGTATTTCTTTCAAAAATTAGAGGAGATATTGCATGTACTGTACCAGTCATTAACAATACATTCAATAATCATAATATTCCAATCGATACAGCTTTTTATTTAATTTACCTTTTTGTTTAGTTTCATAATTTGCACTTCCATTCACAGCTCCTACTTTAAGGAGATCTATGGGTATATCTGATATTGAGAGTTTCCCATAAGGAAAGTTGGGAAGTGCTTTTTTCCACTTCAGCGTAGGATTCTCTGCCTCCTGTCTTTTTTTATCCACTAATTGAAACATCTTCCTCCTCTCCTCAGTCCTTTCTCTGCGTAACTGGATCTAAATTTACAAAAACAAGTGTGTGTTTTACAATAACAAAACAGCATTTTATGTTTGCAACAATAAATAATTTTCTGTACCGGTTGTAAATTTTTGATTTTTTATTCATTCCTGCAATTATTTTTAAGGAAGATTATGTCTAATAATATTGAAAGCCATTTAAATCCTACAGACTCTTTATTCCATTTAAAACATACTGTAAGAATAGGGATCTAGACCTCTTTGCTATCCACAATTATAGTAAGAGTTGACAAACTCCATACACCATGTGTCCCAAAATAATGTCAAACTTTAATACAGCTGCAATAAAAAAATATCTAAATTAAATAAACAAGAGCTTAAATAGGCAAAGAGCAAAACATAGTTTTTTAAGTTTATCGTAATTCAAAATGATCACCACAAGCAGCATTTCAGAGGTCTAGACAATAAAATAAATGTTTTTGCAAAGAATAGTCTCATTACTCAGACTTGTGAGAGAACACACCAAACGATGGTTTTTTGAGAGCCACAATCAACTTCTACAAACGCATAAGATGATTTTATCTATCCAATATTTAAACCATTGTTATTTTAAAACCCCTTTGTGTGGAAGAGAGCCTCCTAAATGAAAAAATCCAACTTTGAAAACCAGCATGGACCTTCCTTTTCAAAAGTACAATAGTTAATGTTTTTTCAAAAAATTACCTGACACATTATTTTTAACGACAAAAATCGGTCCTCAAGATTTAGATGCTACTATTAGAAGACAGATGCTCACTCCCCAGACTATAGCAAATTTATTTGGTGGATTGAACTACCTGTACCGGTTTTAGCATATTTACTTGTTAGTCTCTTTGCACCTGTATATAGTTATTTTTGCTTGTTTTTGCATTTGTTGTTATCTTTCTTAATCATTTTGAAATCTCAAAAAATTTTGCTCTTATATACTATTTGTATTTCTGTATTCTTTTGTATGTAGCCATAATGCATCATTCCTATTATGTATCGGTTTTGTGCCATTGGAATTAAAAAAATAAAAATTTTACAGGATTGCACTCAAAACGTTGCACCAAATTGGCACGTGTCTCATACCTCATACGTAAGTTGAGAGATACTGTTAGCACTAATATGCTAATTACTGTGTATTATGCATTTTTTCACTCCCATCTGAGACATGGGATCACTCTTTGGGGTAACAGTTCCGGCGCTAAAAAGGTTTTCATTTGGCAAAAGAAAGCTCTCAGAATAATAAAGAACATTTCTAACAGAGAGACCTGTTTACCTTTATTTAAAGAATTTAAAATACTTACGGTACACTACCCAGTCTCTACATTAATTGCTGCTTATTGGATGTAAAACAAACACTTGATGACTATATTAGTAGGCAAAATGTACACTGCCACCAAACTAGAAAAAAGTACTTATTAGACTTACCATGTATAAGGCTTGAAAAAACGAGAAGCAGCCATATTTTTATGAAAATTAAATTATTTAATAAATTGCCTGAAAAAGCTTGGATTGTCAAGTTTGATCATTTTAAAACAGTTTTAGAAAAGTGGTTAGCTGGGATGGCTTTTTATACAATTGATGACTATTTGGCCTGTGATATTGTAAATTTATGCTTTTAGTCACTATGTTAAGCTTAATGACCATGTTAAAGTATTTATATTATTTATCTTCTGTTAAATTAATTTAAACCCGTTTTATTCTGTTGAGTCTTGTTAATATCTGTATTGTTGTTATTGATGTTTATTATTGATTTTATTGTTACTTAGTTTTTAATAACCAATGTTAATGTTTTTATAACAAATGATGACCTTATACATAATTTTGTATCTTGTTTATGACTTTGTCAATTGCAATTTCAATTTTTGCTTAACGACAATAAATACATTTGAATTTGAATTTGAATTATAAACAGCTGTTTCAGCTGGTGGACGATTCATTGGTCTACGATCATTGCTAGAATAGCTCCAAGCAATTAAAAGTGTGACATTATTTTTAGGACACACAGACAGAGGATAAAAACCAGTATACAGCGATTTTGATTATAAACTAAATAATGAACACATTTTTCAAATATTTCTATGTAGGGTGAATTTGTTATGGACAATTGCTCACTTTGAGGTCATTGTTTGCCTCTCGCAAGGCACTGGTAAGGGAGACGAGGTAGTAGATGATTAGCACTAGCAACATGAGGAGAGGAATTACTATGCTTGGGGAGGCGGTGTAATCAAACGCTTTATGGAGCCACTCGTACGGTAATGCCTGCAACAACATCCAGATGATCAGCACATCTTGAGAAGAGACATGACTGTGCTTGGGAAGGTACTTAGATTACGTGCTTAGATTAGATTACCATTAGATTACCATTAATTAACTTAAAGGCTTTATGGAACAATTCAATTCCCATGGCTGCCAAAATATATAGATGATCAGTACAAGCGACATGAGAAGAGGAATATGTTTGTAACAGATAATTGCAAAAAAATGGCTCATACCTTCTTTAAGCTTGTGGTGAAGATGTGGTAGACACGGTGGTAGGTGGAGAAGGGGCCGCAATGCCAAGACGGTGTGACCCAGACTACAGCGTAACCGACAGGGAGAACACACAAGAACAGCATGGTTAGAAGTAGGGCCATGTAGAAGTTGTTGGACCTGGATGCTCGAAACACCACCTGTTGGACAAATTGGTGCTGATGAAAGGAACGAAAAGAACAAAAAAGATACAAAATCTACATTTCCCTCAAATAAACGGAGACTAATTGGCACTGATTCCTCTTGACCACTAAATTGATATGAAGTAAATTGTTAAATTATTTAGTACAGCAAAGCCTAAATTTTGATACTACTCAATTATAACATTAAGTAGGAATTCATTTTTGAAAATTAATATATTGATTGATTATAATTTCATACTTCAAAATGTGATGCCTCTCATTGAAGAATTAAAAATATTACAATATATATATACATAGAAAGAGCGGTACAAATAGTTTAGAACATTGTAAACATTTTTGATTGTGTTACAAAATCCTAATATATAAATTCTAACATGAACATATGAGTACCTCATGAGGCACATTACAAGTGAGCACAGCCCACGAGCGAAGATACATCATTATAGCCAACTTGATAACATTGATGAGTGGGAGACCTGGAGAGAAGAACATCCCCATCCAAACCATCCCTTGGTTGTTCACCAAGTGCAGAATGTTCTCTGCTATTTTGAAGTCTCCATATTGCGGAAATTTCTTCTCTAAGTCCCAACACCAGCAGTTATTCAAGTAACGGACAAACACTGCTCGGAAAAAATCTACCATCAGCGTTGTGATCACAGTCATAACCTAAAAAATAACATTCACTCATTTAAATCTATAAAAAATCTTAAATTTCACCAAACCACTTTCTTATTAAAACTAAATAAGACAAAAATAGAGTAGAATGTAATGTATAAAACTATACATTCTGTTCTGATATTTACGAGTAAAACTCGTTTGACTTAACTCAGTTATAAGATACTCATATTCTTAAAATCGAGATACTGTCCCAAACTATGTGGATATTTTCAGGTGAAGATTAGGTGTGATAAATGTTACGAATTTTAATGACATGTCATATTTTTGTTTAATTAAAAATATCAGAAGCTCACTCATTTGCAAGAATCATTGATTGGAAAATGATTAGAATGAGACTATCAAGTGTCTTTTTCTTGGCTAAAACAATTAAAATTTTCAACAACGAGAGTAGCAATGGTCTCATCTACTATAGTATAAATTTAGAACCCTTTTATTCATGCGTTTTTAATGGACGATAAAAAACAGGTATCCTTAAATACACGGGAACAAAACAGTGCTTTTATGCTCTGTTGTTCGTCTTTCACAGTTGTTCCATTGATGTCCAATGATGATTATTGGAATACGGTATGTTTCCTGAGAACCCTGAACACTAATGTTTATTAGATTTTCATGTTATTTAATGATTTTCTACACTTTTTGGAATTTTCTAACATTGTGATGGGGATAACGCTCTGAACCCCGAACCCCTCTTATTACTAACTTACATCAACCTGTTGTTAGGAAGCATCATTAATTAGTAGCTCAGTGATGACTGGATCTAGATATGACTCTTGTGGTTTGATCTGTATCCATGCTTTGATCCGTATTTGAGTGATTTTCAGTTTTCAGTGAGGGCACTGTAACCAGTCAGCAACCCAGCAAATTTATGAACTTTATGTATTTCATTTTATGTCTACAATTTGTAATATTTATTAAAAGCATTATTTAACCTTACCAGATCCATGACCGTGAGCTTGACCATTTCCCTTCCAAACATTGTCTCCCAACATAGGGGGACCAGTTTTTTCCGGGTTTCATCGTCTAATGAAGATATAAATGGCGTAAGATCCGCTCTCTTAATATATTCTTGTCTTTGTGATCTTGGACTGGGGTGTTTGGAGTCAAAAGGTCCTGAAATACGAAATATATAGATAACTTGAAGGATAAAATTTTTGTAGAAATTTTTAGTAATTTTTTTATTATTGATTTTATTTTATATGTATTAAGTTTATCAACTAAAATTTTCTTTATAAGAGGGTAAATCCAGGTATTGGTTTCATAAGTTTAATGAATTAGGCTAGTGATTCAAAGTTCTGTCTGTGGTGTAGCTACAATGAGGCAACTGGGGCCCCCAAAGTTATATAAAGGGGCTACCTCAAGGTTTCGTCCTGGGTCCCCTTCAGATGCCAAACTTGGCCACGGGTTTCTGAAAATCTTTAGTTTGTATATTAAATTACACTGTTATTGTAAAGTTTGAATATGACTTGATCAATGAAAGAAAACAGCATAAGTAAATCCAAGTCCTTTTTGTTAGATCCAGTCTAGATTCATGCATTTTATATTATTAATCATTCAAAAATTACTAATTTAATTTTTTTCTTATTTTGATTAAATTTATGCTTGAATTTAATTATTCAAGCAAATCCTCTAAAAATAGCAATAAAAGAGTTCTCTAAAAATTTTAAGGCCAATTAAAGGTTGAGAGGTGACCGCTTACCTTTTTAAACGCCTTGTTAACAATTTATAATTCTCGAATTCCAAACAAATTATATCATACCATTTTTGTTTAACAACTTTTCTAACCTTTAAATATACAAAACTAAAAATAACTAATTTCACAGTAAAAAGTTAAACACTCTCAACCTATAAACTTTTTTGTAAATAAATTTAAATTTTTCAATTAATTATTTAAAACACAGGTCAAAATTGAAAATACATTTTGCTAATAATCAGTGTATTATAACAAAAAAGTATATATATATACAAAACACATTATGTATTATTCCTAAATAAAAGACCTTTTTAGTTGTGCTTCCTGCACTGTAACTCATAAAAAAACAAAGGTTCAAGACAGACTGAAGGTCACTCAACCTCCCCCTACTGACACCCCAAACAACAGATATTCCCAGTTTCAGACTGGAGGATTAAAAAATTAATTTTCACTTTTATCTAATAAAATGAAACTATTTTTTACTATCATTTAATAATTTATGCTAAAATATAGTTTTATTTTATCATGACAAGCATACTTTTTCTGTTAAGTATGGAGATTAAAATTTATACAGATGTTTATGAATTTGGTATAAATGTAAAAATAAAATTGATGGTATAAATGGACTTTCAGTTTCCTCACAGAAAACCTATAACAACTCATTTTAATGAAGAAATAACTCATTTTTCAAGTTTTAAAACTTGTTATATTAAATTAATTTATATTATTGAATTGGAAATGGTCATACCAGTTCTCATTTTGTTAGATCGAGTCTATATTCATGGATTTTATATTATTAATCACTTAAAAATTACTAATTTAATTTTTTTCTTATTTTGATTAAATTTTTGTGCTTGAATTTAATTATTCAAGCAAATCCTCTAAAAATAGCAATAAAAGAGTTCTCTCAAAATTTTAAGGCCAATTAAAGGTCGAGAGGTGACCGCTTACCTTTTTAAACACCTTGTTAACAATTTATAATTCTCGAATTCCAAACAAATTATATCATACCACTTTTGTTTAACTACTTTTCTAACCTTTAAATATACAAAACTAAAAATAACTCATTTCACAGTAAAAAGTTAAACACTCTCAAACTATAAACTTTTTTGTAAATAAATTTAACTTTTTCAATTAATTATTTAAAACACAGGTCAAAATTGAAAATACATTTTGCTAATAATCAGTGTATTATAAAACAAATACATAAAACACATATGTATTACTCCTAAATAAAAGACCTTTTTAGTTGTGCTTACTGCACTGTAACTCATCACAAAACAAAGGTTCAAGACAGACTGAAGGTCACTCAACCTCCCCCTACTGACACCCCAAACAACAGGTATTTCGAGTTTCAGACTGATATATTACAAACTTCACGTTTTGTAGAAACTTAAAATGAAAAGCTCACCCCTCGACCATCTGCAGGTTAAATACCTGATTGATGTAATCCAATATGTAGCTGTAGTGACAGCAACTAGGTATCCAACAATTTAAAAAAAGTTATTAAATGTTTGTTACATTACTAAAGATAACATTATTAAATGTTTGTAAACAATGACAATCTTTAAATGAAGAAATCTACAGTCTATACCTACTTGGCAGATAATGGTTCCATAGTATTAGTATTCAAAACTGTGCCATCACATGTGATAAAAGTGGTTAACCTGCATTATGCTTTTTACCACTTTTATCACAATTCAATCTTACCTTTCATTGTTGGTGTTACATAAGTTGTCGAGGTTGCATATTTTTCTTTTGTTGACCCAATATTTGTTGATGGTATCGTTGGCCTCTGAATTGGTTTAGTTCTTTCACTACATTGCACAATAACACACAAATCACCTGAATTTGTAGAAGAATCTTTAACTTCATTTTCAGAATCTTTCATAGAAGTTTTATTGCCTCGTAATAAATCTCCATCAGAACTTATTATTGTGATAGGTTCTGGTGAACTGCTGAGATTGCTTTCAATGTCAGTTGAGTTTTCACTATCATAGCTCATCGTTGTCTGATTGAACACTGAATCCAAGTCTTTTGAGTTTGTATAGTCTGTGTTATTGAATCCATCATAATCTTCGCTAGGATTTAACATGGTTCCATTGTCTGAATCCATTTCATACACATGGTCGTCAAACTCAATTGTCCTGGAGGTCAAAATATCATCGGAAGATAATTCAGTGTAATTAGTGATATCAGTAAAGTTTCGATTGTCCTCATTTTTTGCTGTAAAATTATCTGATTCAAAAATAGCCGTTACGTTTAAATCAAAATTACTTTCAGGAGTACTAGACTCAAACATGGAAGAGTTGTAAGTAAAAATATCTGTTGAAATGGAGTTTGGAGAAGAGCTTGAAGAAATTTGATCATCGATTGATTTAGTTGTAGCAAATGTAGAAATGTTTGAAGTCAAAATGCTCCAAAATATAAGTGGAACACCAACTGTAGAAGACATAGGCCTATTGCAAGGAACAGTGATATTCTTACAATCCTCGTACCATTCTGGAGTTGAGGTTGAATTTTCATCCTGAAATGGGGATGCACCAGTAAGGTAATCTTGAATGCCCACATCATCAAGATACGATCCACTTGATCCCCCTCCCTGTGTGATAGTTATGTTTTCTCTCAATTCCTCCAGATTAACACTCTGAAACATAAAAAAACTAAGTCAACAATGTATACCTAGTATGAAGAACCTAGTTTAGTGAGAACTAACAACTGACTTTTAGTAGAAACAAATAATTTGTTCCATAACTATTCAAATTGCACATACAAAAACAATCTTGTTTCACCTAACTTAATGTAATTATTAGATACATGAGATAAAAATTAATAGCAAATTAGTTAAAAAGATTGTTTTAATTAAAACCAACAACCCGTATCAAAAAATAATTTAAACTGCATCCTTTTAAAAGCATAACAGTTTAAGTTACATTATGATTTTACATGAAAAATGTTGCAACAAAGCTTTGAATCCATGTATCCAATAAAATGCCAAATAGATATATTTGTTCGTACAATTTTTAAAATAGAATATTTTATGCTTTACTCAACATCATGATACAGTTTAAAATTATTAAAATATTATAATATAATAATAATATACTTATTACTAATCTCAAAGGTTTGACAATAAGCTTTGTGGTATTTTTTACCAATTCACAAATTATCATAATAATAGTATTATTATATGAACTATTTTACATGGACAAAACACAAATATGGTTTTTTCACACAAATAAATAAAATTAGTTATGAATATTGTTGAAAATAAATATTATGTGAGAACATATGACTTTCCATACTAAAATGTCTCTGGAAACTTGCCGTCTTCATTTAAGATTCGTTTATTCTTTTTTCTAATCACTAAAATAAGCTACATGTTAATCTTATGGTGAAACCCTTTTATGTCGCACAGTTCTTTTCTGATCAGTTTTTACAGTTACAAATGCAAGGCAACAGCCGGTTTATTATCGTTGTCAAATCATCAGCCAAAGTTATTGAAGTTATGTGTATGAATCGTATTATGACATTGTTTTAAATTAATGTGGATTAATTTATTTTGCTATAATTATAAAAAACTGTTCCAATCAACGTTAGAAAAATGCTTACTCTTTTAATCCCCTCAGGCTGTCTATTCTGACCCCGTTTATGCAAAAAGACATAAAAAATATACTTACCATTTCATTTATTTTTGAAAACGAGGCAAATATTAGAGTGTAGATATTCAGTAGGTTCAAAGCCATAATCCTACAAGAAAAACATATTATTTTTAAATGAATAGAGCAAAACTATGTTCTTAAAAATCAGACAGGCATATATTAATTCTAACTCAGATCATCTTTAATATGATGCTGTAAAATAAAATATTAGTTGGTATTTTATCAGATAATTTAATAATATTGTAATCCTTTAAAATACAAATCATTGAATATTTGTATGTAAAAAGTTACAGTACCTATATTTATGTTTATATACAAAGTTAATTATTTACTGAATATAATTGAAAACAGGGAAGCCCTGAAAGCTGTATTAATACTAAATCTTAAAACCTTGTAATGTAATATTTGTTAACTATAAAATAACTACTAACAGATTAACAAAAAAGCCATTTAGAATAACTAAAAAATAAAGAGCTGTCCTCTATAGTTTTTTTATCTATCTAACAACATGCATAAACATCACAGCACAGAAGCTGAGTGAAAGACAGACACTTTAATGTTGGTCTGTTTGACCCAAAATCTCCTTTCTCTCCACTTTTCATTTCATTTTCATTACCACAGTTATTGCTGCTATGAGCATTAAATTTCTTCTAAACACTATTTTGTACTTGAAACTAAGGCGTGTGTTACAGGTAACATTAAAATTTGATTAACTTTCTAGTTTCGGGGATCCAAATCACAAAAGTATGAACAGATTCCTGTAATACATTATGGTATCAATATATTTTGGTAGTTTAACCCTAGAAGTGGTAAAGTCGTAATTAACTACACAAATTCAATGAGAAGTGGCAGGTGGAGGCATTTGTCATCAATTTAGTGAACTTACCTTCGTGATCGTGTTGTCCACTGCGGGCAAGCAACCGAACCTGCTCAAGCAGTTCACAAAATTGCCACTAGGGTCTTATAGCCGAGTAAGCGCTTTCTACTCCTATGCACTGGTGGCTGAACCAGTTAGAGCGCTACACTGACAAGTGTAACGTTGTAGCCGTTCGGAAGTGCTAGGGTTCAAATCCCGACCATGATCAATCCCAATTTGGCTTGCAAATGTGTAGTATAGCGGAGAGGGGGACCCACCTTCAACTGTGGCTGGCTTAAGTGGAAGTTGACGGCTTGTAGGTTTAACATTTGTAGGCTTAATTGAGATTGCAGTGGACACCTGTTTTGCTTTTGTAGTTAGTGGTTATAAGGGGGGCATGTTTTCTATTTTTTGTTTGTACGTAATATTTTAAGAAGATATAAGTAATTATTTTTATGTTAAGTTAAAAGTAAAACGCTTGCCACTTCTAGGGTTAAATATCATCATACCAGATACTGATTTTATGTACCTATTTATACAGAAATAAAAAAAAGGAAAACTCAGTGTAACATAGAACAGAACTTACACAGTTGTGGTACATGAGTTAAGTAAGCTAAATAAATATTATAAATCCACCTTGCCAACTGCATACGTAGTTTTTTCCTGGGATGATACTGTTCAATTATTCCAAACACTTCAAAGAACACAGGGAACAGAGATGTTATTAAAGACACCACAATAGTTATTTCGTTCTTTCGCCACCATCCGTGAATTTCCTTCACCTGAAATAAATTAGATTGAGTCATAATAACTGTTGGTCCTTATACAAACTACAGCATTACAGGTAAAAGAAGGACAAATCTTATGTTCCAAAAAGTAAATTACTGTATATTATTAACATTTGGAGGCCTGCGCAATAATGTAAAATTAGTGTATCCGTGCTGTAGATTAAAATGTTATGATTGAAATTACATTGCTTTATTTTTAAGTTAAACTCAGTAACCTTTTTCCTCAATTTCCTGTAGGAAAATTGCTGAAACAATGTATTTGTGGGGCAATGTATTATTGACTCTGTCATTAATCATTAGATATACAGTGTATGATACTGATGTTTGTAGAAAATATATGTTTACCTCAGTGGATCTCTCAACCACAAGAATCACAGCGAACACTGACGACCCAAGTAGCCACAGCACGTTCAGGTGAGCAAAAACCCGTAAACTTGTTACTTTCCAGCTGAAAAACATCATAATGTTAACTAAAAATTTTCTGATAGTTGCTGAAATAGTTGAGTTCCCCACATCTATTGCATAGTTGTATAAAATATAGTGAAAATATATCTATTTTAGTAAAACTACCATAGCGTTTTTCCTGAAAATTGATTCCAGCCCAGGAAATCCGAAATGAATCTATTCTCAATTTCTGACTGTCTGTAATGCTGAAGAAGTCACATTTATTCATCCTCTCTTTGAAAAGGAGAACATCCACTATGATGAATCTTTATTTAATTATTCTATTTATGTGTAGAACGTTTCTGTATGCTTCAAATCATCTTAAAATAATGTAATAAGGACTTAAAACACAATTTTAAACTATATTACTATTAGTTTTATTCCCATAACACCATTACTACCATTACTATTATTCCCATAATACCAGAATTGTGGGCGACATCAATTTACCACAAAGCAGGCTCTCTAGGAATCTTTGCAGCTTTCCACTGGTCGCAATGAAATTCTTTAATGACTTACCTGCATCAAGCAGCTGAACATTACTAGATACAAGACTAACATCCATTCAGGACTAACTAGTAGCCTATATACTCCACAAGTGAACTGGAAGACGAGCCTCATTATTGATCCTAGAAGGCACCCATTTCAGCCTACATTATTTAAACAGACATATAAACTGACATAATCTATCTGGAAAACCAGTCAATGATGAAGACCTCAAGCATCAAGTAAGCATCTTTTTTTATTGATTTACTAAAATGATTTAATATCAAGAATTAAAGCATCTGTCATTGTGGAATCTCCACTTCTAAAAATAAAAGTAGTTTGTTATTTTTATCATGTCATAATAACAATAATTTTTACTGGGTTGTATTCTGTACATCGTCTTCCGTCTGGATTGTATAGCCTTATTAAATTCTGTAAATATAATATTTAATATTTCAGTTTTGTGTACAATAACATACTTTTGGCCCTCATCACGTTTCTTTTCGGCCTCCTCGAGCAGCGCCTCCTTGAAGCCGAGGATGATGGAGGCCGTGCGGTTGTGTGCTGTCTCTGAGTTGCCGATCATGTAGTCCCATCCGGTGAACAGCTTCCAAATGAACACACACTCATCATCCTTCTCCGACAACTTACTTTGGCGCGAGTTTTCTGCCATTCTATTAGAGAAATTAGAAATGATAAGCTATCACAGCTTCTTAATTGTACAGCTAAAAAAAGATAGCGTAGTTACGCTGTTCAACATTTATCATGCGCTTGCTTGACAAGATTTGAAGCGTTTAACTGTAATCCTGGTCCACATATACATCACGAAATTGTATTATTGTATTATAATCTTGTAAACTCCAAGATTATTTTCGAAATATATTGACTTATTTCTAAAATTGATCAAAGCAATAAAGTACAACAGTATTTGACTTGATTCAACAATAAGTTAAAATTGAAGTTAAACTTTAGTTAAAAAATAACTTTAAGTATAGATTTGAGTAGGAAGGTAAATAGGTAAATAAATATATAATTGTCAAATGCGCATAATAAATAAATTGTTTCAGATTTTTGAGATAAGAAAATTTTTGAGAAAATTATCCATGATTATAAGATATGTTGTTTACAGGCCGAGTTCAAATAAATTTGAGAATCAGTGATCTTATCTGACAACCTCAGCATTAGTAAATCTATGTATGTTACACCAGGTGAAATCACACCTGTTCTTAGCACATACGTGGGGCATTTTAGAAATAAGGTTTTCTATGCTGTCAAGACAGAATACAATGTGCTGGGAGGAATATGAAAACATTGTCTTGCTCATCAGCTCTCCCTCTCTCTATCCCCACTTCTCGCGTCTCGTTTTGTGGAAAGGTGCCGGCCTGACAACCATCTGCGACGGAGCCTGCAGCTGATGTCACTGCCAGGTATGAATTTTGTGCAATAATAAGATTTTGCAAACCAAAAATTTACAATCGGTTACAAATTATCACAGAAATTATTTTGTTTAAATTCTGGAGTAACATAATGACACCAAGTTCCATTCCTGGTAACAATAGAATCTTAAGAAATCGATTTACTTGGCCCATTTTTGAATAAACTCCTGGTTACATTTGACGTCATCTGCTTTGTGGGTTTACGAAAGCCTGTGCGAGACTTGCACGCACCCACGTTGTTATAACTCCAACCTTCCCACCAATATCATGTGAATTGAGCATTCATAAACCTCTGAAACCTCGGCAGCCAGTCCCCGAATCGTTGTCCTCTGATTTTCGAGCAGACGTTCCTCAACCTTCGACACCACTTCTTTGGAGATGATGGTTTCCCTGCTTTGCTCATCATGTAAGTCGGGGCTCTATCGCGGATAGTTGTAAGGCCGGCACCTTTGGACATAGCGAGGTGCGAGTGGTGGGAACTGATGAGTAAGACATTGTCAAATTTCTCTCAGCACATCGCTCGGAAGCAGAAGGAACTTTATTTTAAAAAGGCTCTTCGTACATAACTCACCTTAAAAACTTAAAATGCTCTTAAGTTTTACCCACCTTCGCAATATAGCAACAAAGCTATAAATATAAACCACTAGTTCTGTAATGAAGTATGCAAGCGGCATTGAATAGTTAATTTTTTTTGCCAAGCTGTTTGGTTCGGGATCCCTGTGGGAGTAGTATCCATAGAACAGAGGGGAGTATTTCAAAATTCCGTCAAAATCCCACAGAGTAAACAAGTTAGTAGCATTGGCTTCTTCTTGTTTCATCATTTTTTTCCGCATTCCTGATTTTTCTGGGTTAGACATCACCAGCTGCAAGTGAATAAATTTTTGTTGTTGTTAATCAACAATGATTCCTCTGATTCTAGATAAAGGCTCATTCAAATATAGTATAAGTGATTTGTCCCACTATTGGTTATCTTTTATGGAGTCAAAATGTCTCTAAACTAGATTTAGAGCTATGGTTCTCAACACAATTAATATCATTGAAAATTAAAAATTGTGTACAAAAAATTTAAACTTTAAAGCACAAACAAAACTGATTTCTTATAAGTCACTACTTAATCAACTAAATATGTTTTTAAGACTATAAAAGTTGTTCTTAAAACAAGATAGGCTTCATTGGAAAAGTTCAAGGATATTTTCATCACTAGTTTTACGTTAGGTAGCATCTCTGTTATAGTTATAGGCTGTAGTAGAAGTAAACTGACTGTTGGACATTTATGACCAATAAATATGTTTTACGTTCAAACGGTAATTTGACCACAGACCATAAACAACATTGAACTGAGAGATTACGCTACAAAGGTTAACCTTTGTATTTAACCTTTGGTTAAATTTTGGTTAACCTTTGGTTTAACCTTAAGGTTAACCTTTGTATACTGCATAGAGATTACGCTACAAAGGTTAACCTTTGTAGTGTAATCTCTACACAGTCATACTTAAGTAAGACTGTGTTATGGGGTAAGAGGGTGAATCGTGTTTCTTTATACATCATAAAATTTCTATCATTAAGAGAGGAACATGAAATACTTTCCACATTTTCAGTGAAAGGCTTGCAAAAGGTTTTAGGGAATATTTTCCATTATTTTATATTTTTTGGTCTCAAACTTTTAGGGTATATTTTAAAATAAATTCCAATACAGACTCAGAAAAAAGTTAAAAGTAAAACGTTAAAGCTGAAGTGTGTTAAGAACTCAAATGCTATTCCCTGTTTGGTCACTATCAAAAATCATAATGTGATCGGATCAATAATCAACTGAACTGGGTTTCACACTATTTGCTCGTATGATCAGCCCTGAACTCTAAAATTTACATAACATAAGATAGGGAAACCTAACGCTCCTAAAAGTCAATTATATCTAAGTTCTGGTTTAAGTTGGAAAAAATAAAAGGAAGCAAATGCCAAGAAAATGAGTAAACATTAAAAACAAGTTTATACAGCTAACAGTAAGTAAAATAGTACAGTTTTTTGTATGAAACATTTTTACTGTAATTATAATAGTTCAAACCATAACCTTTCACTTGAGTTAATAACTTACAGTAATATTTTCTTACCTCAGGCACAGCAACAAAGACGATGAGAATGACTGCAGTTACAAGGTTCACCCAGAACAGCCATCGGAGGAATGTAAAGTAGGACGCTACAACGGAGCCAAAGTGTGACTCTATCTCCTTGATCCTTATCTCCCAGGGGATCAGCACGTTCATCAGGTTGGCCAACTCTCGCTTGGTGTGTTGCCAGTGCTACCACAATAACAAAAATAAAATTTTGAAAGATGGGAGTACCTTCTTTTAACTATATTTTGCTCACCAAAGATCGTTGGGGAGGGGGTGATAGAGAAGATGTCCATTACTGATAAGAACTAATTGGAAATGAAACTAGGGTTATTAGCTCACTCACATTGGACTCCGTCACATTATTAATAGAACTATGGTTGGTTGGTGTGAAAATTAGTTTACACCAACAATAAGATGAATGTTTTCAACTGTAGTATTTACTACTTAACAAGTTCATGGCTAAGTGGACGCATTTCCAGCCACGGAGGTACCCGTTTACCATCCTGATGAACGCATTTCCAGCCACGGAGGTACCCGTTCACTATCCTGATGGACGCATTTCCAGCCACGGAGGTACCCGTTCACTATCCTGATGGACGCATTTCCAGCCACGGAGGTACCCGTTTACCATCCTGATGAACGCATTTCCAGCCACGGAGGTACCCGTTTACCATCCTGATGGACGCATTTCCAGCCACGGAGGTACCCGTTTACCATCCTGATGGACGCATTTCCAGCCACGGAGGTACCCGTTTACCATCCTGATGGACGCATTTCCAGCCACGGAGGTACCCGTTCACCATCCTGATGGACGCATTTCCAGCCACGGAGGTACCCGTTTACCATCCTGATGGACGCATTTCCAGCCACGGAAGTACCCGTTCACCATCCTGATGGACGCATTTCCAGCCACGGAGGTACCCGTTTACCATCCTGATGGACGCATTTCCAGCCACGGAGGTACCCGTTCACTATCCTGATGGACGCATTTCCAGCCACGGAGGTACCCGTTTACTATCCTGATGAACGCATTTCCAGCCACGGAGGTACCCGTTTACCATCCTGATGGACGCATTTCCAGCCACGGAGGTACCCGTTCACCATCCTGATGGACGCATTTCCAGCCACGGAGGTACCCGTTTACCATCCTGATGAACGCATTTCCAGCCACGGAGGTACCCGTTCACTATCCTGATGGACGCATTTCCAGCCACGGAGGTACCCGTTTACCATCCTGATGGACGCATTTCCAGCCACGGAGGTACCCGTTTACCATCCTGATGGACGCATTTCCAGCCACGGAGGTACCCGTTTACCATCCTGATGGACGCATTTCCAGCCACGGAGGTACCCGTTCACTATCCTGATGGACGCATTTCCAGCCACGGAGGTACCCGTTTACTATCCTGATGAACGCATTTCCAGCCACGGAGGTACCCGTTTACCATCCTGATGGACGCATTTCCAGCCACGGAGGTACCCGTTCACCATCCTGATGGACGCATTTCCAGCCACGGAGGTACCCGTTCACCATCCTGATGGACACATTTCCAGCCACGGAGGTACCCGTTCACCATCCTGATGGACGCATTTCCAGCCACGGAGGTACCCGTTCACCATCCTGATGGACGTATTTGCTGCTATCTAGTAGTGCATACTATCAGTAGTGAGAAAAAAACAATAAAAGGAGCATAAACAATCACTTCAAAAATATAAGGATATACAACTTCGATTTTCGACAGCGCAAACCTAATCCAAGGTGCTGCTGGCAGCATATGCGTCCACAGAAGTAGACGGCCATTTTCACACCTTCAACAGCTGAGGGAGTCAAAAAAGATATTGATAGGATGGATGTTAGATATGGATGATTTAAATTACCAGCAAAGCCAGCTAAGCATCTTCCTTCAGAATATTGTACAGCCACTGCTAGAAAAGATTCATAAGGATGGAACAGGTAGGACTTGGATAATACCTCATTCTCAGAGAATTTAAAAGAACATCTCTAGCCCTGGAACAGTACGAGGGGGTATCCAAAAGTAACCGGAATTTGTCTGCCGAGGGCGGAGCTTTGTTAGTACAGATGAGCGCTACCAAGGCGTGTCTAGCGCAACTCTTTGCCAGTTCAGTCCCGTACGGGTCGTTGAGCTAGCACATTCTGTACATCTGATTTAGCTGCATCTTGATTTATCTGCATCATTTTTTGCTGTAGGTGTTTCTCTGTTGCTTCATTTTCGTTCATCGTCGTGTGTTGAACTGGCAAAGAGTTACGCTAGACACGCCCTAGTGGCGCTCACCCATACTACCAAAGCTCCGCCCTCGTCAGACCAATTCCAGTTACTTTTGGGTACCCCCTCGTACATATCCTTGACTACTAAACTCCATAATCATCTTCCTCCAGGGAACCCTTCCCAGGTGGACAGTGAGGAGAAAAACCACTCCCTAGACTGGGTGTTCTGGCTAAGGTGGATGTCAAACCAGGGGGCAAGAAGAGGTTAGGGTGATCAGAAGGGCCGTCATTCTGGTTGATATAATTAATAATAATGAGAAATAAACATTTTGTTAAATAATTCTATATATTAAACCAATCATACCAAACAACCACTGCTTTTAGCCTGATGTGTCATCAGTTTCACTTACCCTGATGATGACGATGTTGAACCGTGCCAGAATGTCCCTAGTGCTGCGACTCTGTGCAAGTCTCTCCTGCAGTTCTCCCTCATGGCGTCTGATGTAAGCTTTGGCCTTCAGACAAATAAAACAATAAGGAGTAAATCCAAGATTCTGGACCAGACAAGGTGGTCAGGATGGAAGTAAATCTTCCAGAGAGACAATAAAAGTGGGAAACAAAATGAAATGACTACAATTATATGACCATTATTGAGTACATTGTCATTGTCACCATTCCTAGAAGATGTGTTCTGGAATGGTGTTGCAAGATAAAAAGTTAGAATTTAAGCCAAGAATAAAATTTTCTTTATGTGTTTGAGAAGAAAATAAAAACACATCCAACACATACTCAAACTATCATCCTGGATCATCTTCACGCTCCATATGTAGCTCTCTATATATATATGACATGTCTAATCAAGTATATAATGTCTAAGCTAAAAATATATGGATCTTGGTAAATATATCCATGTGTTAGAATTGTATTGTTTACTTAGCATAATAGCTAATAGAATAATTATTTTTCCTACAACCGTGAGATAACAGGCACATTTTGTACTGAAGGCAGTACGTATCCGTACTAACCGGCTAATCACTTGCTCAGAATGATCAAAATCTATAAGAAAACTAACCAATAGCATGCGCTAAGCGCTCAGTCAGCTGATAGATGGTAGACGTTCCTAAAACACTAACTTCCGGTTTTGCACAATCAAACTGAGGTTACCAGAAACTTAAAAGTTATGTTTACATTTATCCCATTTATGGCCTAAATGACATTTTGAAGGAGAAATCTTGTGTGTAATACGAGAGCAAAATATCATGGTCACCTTCGAAGTTCTGGCAGCACTCTTTGTGCTGCCATATGAACCTCTCGTGCGATGTGACATCGTTTGCACTCTAGTTACACAAATGGCTATTGGTCAGTGAAGTATGACAGATTTCCGACAATAATATTTATAGAACAAATACATATTTAGAATCCATACCTGTCGCACGAGCCTCAACTTGCGTCGCATGTTCCACGGCTGTTGCTTAACACTGCTGAGCACCTCCTTGTGCAGCTTGATGTTCTGTAGGATCTGCTCCTGGAGAATTGCATCCTCCACCGAGATAGCCGTGCTGCGGTCATTGTTTTATAGAATCAGCATTACTTTTAGATGTTAAATGTTATATTCCAGAAAATTTGGAGACCCCAACAAGTCAGCTAGGCATGACTTCCTGCGGAATATTATATAAACACTTGAAAGAAAAGATTGAAAGATTGATACATAACCCTGAGTGAAGTAAAACGAACCTCCAACCCTATTCAAATTCAGACTTTGGCCCACACAATACCCCACAGAAAACTAAAAATAACTAATCTCACAATTAAAAAAATTAAAAACTCTCAAACTATAGACTTTGTTTATACTAATTAAACTTTTTTTAATTTATTTATTAAACTCACGATGCTATTAAAAATAATTTTTGCTAAGACTCAGTGTATTGTAAGAAAGAAAAAAATAGCCTTTAAAAAACACATAATTTATTACTAAATAAAAGGCCTTTTTAGTTGTGCAAGTTGTGCTTACTGCATTGTAACTTGTCACAAAACAAAGATGTGACTGTCTCACGCCTTACTTCAGAACTAAAGAAACATCAGAGTCAATTCAAGTGACTGAAGGTCACTTAACCTCCATCATTGTTTACCCTCGACTACTTACACCCAAAACAACAGCTATTCTGAGGTTCAGGCAGATATATTACATAGTTTGTAGAACTCCATAGTTTGTAGAAACTTAAAATGAAAATTGAGCGTGGCGGTTAATAAAACTATATATAATTTATATTTATCTGTTAATTATCTTCTAAGGGAAGTTTAAGGTGGAATTCAAATCACAATCTGGCTTCTGAATTATGAACTAGTTTCATTGTAGGATGATCTTTGCGTATATATATATAGTATTCAATAGAGCAGACATTACGTTAATCCACCAGCGAACACTTATTATTGGTTGATAAGAAATTGAAAAACAATTTTTAACAGTCATTTCATTGATTCAAAAGAAAACATTTAAGTAATTTTAATAATCTTACTCTCCAGAACTTGTGGTGAACACAGAAGATCTTCGTCTGTTGCGAAGTCTTGTGTTTGATCCATCATCTACCTCAGTTGTAAACTTGGGACTGGAAGAGCGTCGTCGCTTACGGCTGCGACGAGTCGATGCTTTGCGTTGAAATATCGCACTCACACTCTGAGAGTAATCTTCTTCTTCCTCTCCGTCTGTAGCAACAAATCTATCGGTTACACCAAACTTGAACTTCAGGGTATAATCCTATAATATAGTATCAGAAATATTTGTATATGTAAACACATATATAATCTTTATGTGAATACAAAAAGATCTTGAAAAAGTTTTTGGATAAAACTAATTTGAAAATTGGAAATTTAACGTAGGGTTTATGGAAATCAAATTGAAACTTAAGTACTTTAGCATTAAGTACTTCAATTCCAAATTCAGCAATTCCTTTCTCAGATATCCTGAATAATTGCAAGCTCCCTTGGTGCTCATGAAAAATTTTAAGAAGTGGTACACCACTACGTTCAACTTGTTCCTCATTGAACTCACCAGACGGTACTTTCTCGGATTCGAAGCGGACTTTATCCATGGAGATGACGCTTGGAGCCTCAGCAGCAAACGTGACGGAGAGACGGTCCACGGAGGGTTGTGGAGAGACGGGCTCCACACATCCCTGGACAAAACTAAATGGTCACTAGATATTACGAGGAGCACAATACTAACTCACAGGGTACATCTACTTCTGTTAAACTTAAAGGAAATTTATGAATGTGTGTGTGCCAAATCAAGTATAAAAAATACTCTTATCTTCTTAACATCCACCCAACTTTCTCCTGCAAATTAATTCCAGTTATTTTAACAATTTGGATCAATGTACATAAAAACTTGGATATACAAAATTAGGTACTAAGTAAAAATTTATATAGTAGCAGACCTACATTGAAAAAATGTAAATATTTGGGAAATAGGTTAGATCATGGATATGTCTAAAGGGAATATTTTCACTTCCTCTAAACAGGTGTCTTATAAACTATATGATGTCATTAACTATGTTACAAAATTTTGGTTTGACAATACAACTGCTCCTAGAGCTAAGACATATCTTTGTCAAAATAACTAATTAGAGTCACTATCTCACTATTTAGAGACACTGCTTTGCTAACATACGTCACTTTGTGTATTTACTGGTAAGGATAAAATTGGTTTTCACACAACCTTGTTTCCAATATGATTTTCCTTCTCATTATCAAACCAAATATTATTTAGAAAGTCTATTAATTAGACTATTAATTAATATTGGTATCGTATTCGTCTATGTATTAGTTTCCATTAATTTATGAAAAAAACTTTTATTCATTACAACTCCATTTTCATGAAATGAATCTACAAATAACGAAATACTAAATACTATGTTGAGACCGCGTTATTTCGCAAAAATATTTCATTACTGAAAAAGTTTTACACTATTTCTTAACCCAAACGAACATTACAAATCAATGTTTTGATCAATTGTGATATTAATGTATTTAAAGCCTCAATAACACAATAAAAATATAGAGGACTAACCCCATTGTTATTGGAACACTTTGGAACACAATATTAAAAAAATGTTTAAAAAACAAAAGTTTTCTTCATTTTCCATAAGAATTATAGTTTAGTAAAGCATATATTTTCTACTTTATTCCTTATACCTTATTTCCTATTTTTATATATAGACATAAGCCAGCCGCACATACAATCAAACAGAACAAAACACGCAAGACATTTTGACAGGAAATATCGCGGAGGGTTTTGAATGGATGGATATTTCGTGCCAGCACACCACCATCAAGGCAAGACAAGGCCAAAAACAGGATCATATAGTTTTTCATCACAGTCACTGTCTTCCAAAGTTTTGTCCTTCGTCAAAACCTTCCAGACAATCTAATCTGTGAATGCGTTGCAGAGGAAATTATATTAGAGGAATACAACAGCCTGGATTTCTGCTCTGTCTTGTTCGATACGAAGAAAACATCATCAAACGCTATCAAACAGAATAGAACCCAAACCGTCTTGTTCTGATCTGTTCTATTATGTAGGGGCCTATGTGGAACACAATCAACTGTTGACTATACTGTTAAGTCAATTTTTAACCCTTAATTTAATAAACGTTCATTTACCTCTCTAACTTTAAAATTCTAGTTTGTATTCACCTTTTGCTTTATAAATAAGATACATTAGAGAAACTCCATAAAAATTAAACCCAAAAAGATTCATGTATAGTTCTTGAATTTAGCAACAAATTTGGGCTCTAGTAGGACTCATCAAAAAAGGGAAAATATTAGTCAGCAGCGACATGGAAAAGCAATCAAGCAAAATTCTGGGATTTCCTGAAACTAGTAGGATGGTTAGGTAACATGCTACCCATGTCAGTGGCTCCACGGTCACACAAAGGACTGATGTTGTCGACCGACAAATTACCACCATTACAGCGGATGAAAACGCAGAACATTTACGAGAAAGGGCGGGTCTTGTAATCATCTAACCCACTCTTCCCCACCCCCACCCCAAACACACGTACCAATAACATTCCCTTGACCTACCTCAACCTCATGGCATATGACATGAGTTTTCAATTTCATACTTTTCCATGAGTTACTTTATTGTTTATGAACTATGAAAAAGTAAATTACAGTAAGTTAAAACTCTCAAATTTAACAGAACTTGGGCTCTGATGTAGTTGAATTTTAGGAAATTTACTAATAAATATTAAAATTAATTACGCTACTCGTCAAGTTTATTAGTATGGATACATTCAGTGGAAACACATTGGAGTAATTCATAGCTATACACTAAACATATCAAAAAAATATTATGTATTTTAACATTTAATATAACAATCAATAACACCTGTTACATGTATTAAATATCAAATGGTATAGCGAATTTTCTTATAATAATTAATAATATATACAAGTTTTAAAGTGATAAACATGAGAGTATTTGCCTATTCTCCATAAGATTAAAAAAAGAGTGAGTAGGTTTGCTGCTGTGAGGAAATAAAAGAGCCATTTATACCATCAAAAATTTTAAACTTTTATACCAACTTTCATCAAAATATGTATAAATAAAGATTTGCCTAATCTTATGATTAACATGGGAAAAGAGGTAGCAGGTGCTGCCATGATAACACATCAACTATGATTTTTTAGCACAAATGTATCGATCTCAACACATGAAGTAAATATCAAGTTTCATCAAAAAATATTAGGTAATAGTGAAAAAATTAAGTTTTCCTAATCCTCCATAGATTAACATTGGGCCTCAAAATACAGTACTGTGAATTTTTATATCTCACGTTGATAGAGAAAAACTTTTAAGGAAACTTAATTGTGAGATTTTTAAGCTGATCAATTAATATATATAAAATTAGAAATTTTTAAATATTAATGTGAACGCTAACATATACATTTAAACTAGTTCATTGATGATATGTCTGGACGAACGTAGCATTGTAGGAATACTCTCTACCAAATTTTTAAATTTTTCATTATCTTACAACACATATATATTTTTTTATAAATAGTTGTTTTTTTCACCAAAGAAAAAAAATAACATTTCCCATTCTTACATAACACAATTTTTTATAAACTAAACAGACATCTAGCAAAAGAGAAAATACATCTTTTCCTCTAGAAATTAATTTATAATTATATATTAAAATTACAAATTACTCCATAAATATTATAAAATAAAAAACATTTTATAGTTTAATTTACATAAAATGACACTCTGTGCATTATCACAATTTAATTGTGAAATTCATGTATTGTTCTATGTAATTAATTTTAATACTATGTTTAATCAAAACTACATATATGTTATAGACAATAGTAATTAACATGTTAGATTTCGAGTTTACATCCATTAGATATATTATTTTATTAATAAATTTCTAAAACTATTATTTGTAACAAACTACAAGAAGCCAAATAAATTTATATATTGGCAAAAAATTGTTATGTCTTTCTAATCTAATCTAAGACTTCAAATTTTTATGCAGGTATCTACTAGATGTGGTGCAATTAAAAATGAAGTAAAATAAAAGGAATCATGAGTAAAATGAAAATGGATTTAAATTAAGTATGATCAGAACAAAAACAATATAGATGGCCCTACACAAAAATAATTGTCTCAAAACATTCGTTAAATTAAATTAATTTACTATTATAACATTCATTTTCATGAAGATTTTAATTTGAATAAAGTACAGTACTGCACAGTTTTATTAATTTTAATTATCTATAATAATAATGAATACTATAATGGTAACTGTTTTTACAGAATATCATGAATAGATATTATTTCAGTAACAGTAAGCAAACTGTAACGAAGAATCGCAAATTTTAGCAGTTTGGTTACACTAGTCATACATATCAAGAGCAACTTTCGATTGTAAGTAAAATGTTTACTAACATTTTTAAGCCATTATTTGATTGCTTTATTTCAGCCGCCATGTACACGGTTCTATTAATTTACTTAAGGAGCTAAGTGAGTTGAATTGACATTAGTTGAAAAGAAGATAAAAGTAAAAAAGTTATCACACTTCTAACTCTGTAGAAACTTTTCTAGACAAGTTAAAACGATGGATCTTTTCGCTTGTCATGTCACCTTTTCAAGTTTGTTGCAAAACAAGTTTTATCTTGTAAAAGTGAAACTTTTTTATAAATGTAACACCAAAACCTTTCAGTGTTTTTATAATGCATCATAAAAATGTGGTTAGGACAGTTTTTACATTCTTTTATACTTTGCAAAGTTTGAGTTTAAATTAGATTTTAGGTCAACACAAATTAAATTAATTATATAATTAACACAAATTGTTACCTTAAGTACGATATTAAGTGGTGTAAAAATATCAATGTATGATTAATAATATATAAAAACAAGATTTATGAAGATAACTAGTAACCTGCATACTTAGTTTTCTTTTCACTCTATAAGTCTTTATTATTAGTAAAATCATGTATGTTTGGAAAAGCTATTGCCATAGCCAAAATGAAGCAAAGTCAGGGACTGTGATTGCTTTTTACAAACACAGATTATTGATAATTGATAATAACCATGATGATCAAAACTGTAAAAAGTAAGCAGGAAAAGGATTTAGGCAACACTGAGATTATGTGTTAAAGTGTAATGAAAACAATATGAAATCCTTATAGTATAACATTTAGCCGTTTTATTATTTTATTTTGAAAATACAATTCCCTCTTTTGAAGATAAAAGTATTTGCTGTAAGATACTTGATAATTTTTCTTAGATTAGATTATGATATTCAGAGGCTCTTTTTATTTCTCATAAACCTTCTAAGTAAACCTTCAGTTTTCAAAGTTGAAAATGAGAATATTTATTAAACGTCATTAGTTTTCATACATTGTATACCAGTACAAAGAGAATTGGAAAACATTGGTATAATGGATCGAACCTATTTATGGGTTTGATGTTACAAATCTGATAATAAATTTGAAATAAAGATTAACAACACCTAGTTCATTATAAAATGTTAAATGCTTCGTGCTTATATTTGAGTCCAATTTGAAATGTTGTAGTTATAAAATCAATCATTGTGCATTTATATAAAAGTTTTTCCATGGATAATTAGGATGGTTTCTAAATATTAAGTGAGAAAAATACAATTTATTAGTTGTTAGTGGAGCTGTTACTAGCAAAGCAATAAAATGACTTTGAATTTTGATTATTTTATGTTTGTTGCTTCAGTACACTAATTAAAAAATATTCAACAACTCATTATATTGGTCTTTGAAGTTTTCTAGATTTAAAAATTCAAAATTTCTTCAGTCTTGTTTCGAACACATGAGATCATTAACAATTCTTTTTGATATTTATACTTCTATGTTAATGCCATTTTTTAAATTCTTTTGAAAAGGATTAGTCAAAACCAATCTTACTTATACTTTCTCATGGATGGTTCTATGTGCTTATAATTATTTGAAAGGTCATGAATTTGTGTGTAGAGAAAATTAATGTTTAAAACAAAAATATGTTAGGCCTATTTTTAACATTCGGGTATTAGAGTTCCATAAAATAAGTAAAGGGACAAAAACCTTTAAAAATTTAAGCCTGGAATCTATTTTGTTAACTTTAAATTATTTAAAATCTGGGATACTTTAAGTTATGATTACAAAGTAAAAAGCAACAACAAAAATAATGAGGATTACATGGATATATGTATGATAAATAACGTAATGGACTATATAAAGTTGTTTGAAACTTTAATAAAGCTAACAACTCACCTTTAGAAGTTACATTTATTGTAGGTAGGAAATCAACTTGTGGAACGTTAAGTATTAAAAATTAAATATCACAGGGCAAACCAAAAATGATAACTTAACATTTACTGTGAAATATAATTACAAAATGTTTTACGTGACTGTAAAATGCATTTTTATTTTATAAATATAAAATAGTCACTGCTTCCACAAAATAGTTTTTAAATATTAACAATCAGATGTAAATGTTTTAAGAAAATAAATGTAAACAGTGATCAATTTGAATTTAATAGTATCCTTTAAATTAAAATAATGCTAAATTTTTTATTTATTTATTAAACAATCAAACAAATCTGAGACAACGTCCTTATCGGCCAGAAACAAAGCAATCACTGTGGCAGTGGCTCCTGCCTGTTGCTCGCATGACTACTACACCACCACGATCCAACCACACCCTGCAAATCACATTTTTCACCCCCCCTCCCCCCTCATGTCATTACCCCTGATTTAGGGTAGCTTCTTGTTCACATCGTGTAGACATGTCGACCATTACCTGATAAGGTTTCGGCCTTGAGGCACGAGAGTGTTGATTACACAACTTTGAACTAAATAACTCATAATAGATTTGTTAAGTCTAAAGAATTAAATAAATATCTCACATGGACTCGGGTGGGAAAATGTTTGTATTTATTTCCCTGTGGAATAGGTTACATCTTGGGTATGTCTAAAGGGAATGTTTTCAGTTCATCCAAACAGCTGTTCTCATAACCAAGCTATGACGTCACTGTTTCAAATTTTGGTCGTGAAAATTGCTAAAACTCCCCCTCCCCCCAGAGCTAAGAAACATACATATCAAAATGAGTCAGAAGTTCAACAAAGTTTCAATAAAATCTCTCAGCAGTATCTGTACATTTTTACACTCGCAATAAGAACAATGTAGAATTCAAACAATGTCACGTGGTTAGATACCAGAAAATCTTGTAGGCTACTTCGTGTCATTTCAATGGGCAGATGTCTAGCCATTGTCTGATTAAAATTTCAATTTACTAATTTATTCAATATATCGAATAATTGAGAACCAACGTCATTATGAACTTTTAAAGTTACTCATTTACTTATCAGATACACAATTAACTAAAATATTTGGTCTACAAAAAGAGTGGTATTGACACAATCCAAAAAGGCTTGTACATAAATTCTAATCAAATAGAACACATATATTTTGATGAACATATTCTGATTTTTACACTAATCTTATGAGTTTCAAGCGAGACATGTTTCAGAGTTTTTTTAAAGGTGGGAGAGGTACCTGGGTACTGCAGACTCCCAGTCCTAACGTTTGTTGTTGTTTGGGCTCCAAGGTGTGTGAATTCAAAAAATGTATGATGTGTGAAAGTATATTATATAAACATAAATTGTGTTCAAATAGTAGGCAACAACACTAGGCCTACTATGTAATAACCATTTAATTTCCAAAAGCATGTTTTATTCTGACTTTTTTTGGGAACGTTGTCTATTGGGAAACAAAAATATACGTTTTTAGTATTGCATATGACTTTCCATATAAAAAATGTACAGGAATCACATATTTTATTTTAATCATAGGTCTACTTATATCATTATTATTGTAAGTTGACTGATTTTTACTCTCATAAAATAAATCTTTAATATCGTTTGTACGTTAAGAATGCTGGTTTAAAAAAATTATAGTAATATTTTAACCTTATCACCTCTCAATTTTACGATAGATACTGCCAACTCTGTGTTTTACCTTACTTTTCTCACAACACCGCCCCCTCCCCAATATCCACGTGTTGCGTGTTGCGACTGAGTGAGGAAGAGGCATGTCATTACACACAACACGCACCAAACTTTGAGCCTACTTTGTAGCAACATAATTGTTATTGCTGCTTAATTGCAGTACTTGGGAAAAGTACTCAAAGTCAACTTTGTTCCCAATCTCCCTTTGTTCAAACTAGGCTCGCATATTCGTTAATCTATTTTCTCCCTCTCATAGAGAATGTAAAGTCCTAGGAGAATTTTCAACACAGATGGGAAATTTAACGTTTCCTTTGTAAAATAATTTTATTATTTATCAGATAAGGTATAATTAAACCTTCTAAGAGTCTCTTAGCATCCCATCCAAATCCTTAACATGGTCTTTTTAGTCTTACTGAATATATAATAATTAAATATAAAATAAAAATTTTTCTAAAAAAATATCAAAGTTAGTGGCTTTTGACACAATCATTATAAAAGATTAGTTAGGTTAACAGTTGCAATACCTCATATTTGGGTTGTGACGGAGTGGCATGCTCAAGCATACCTGGGTGCTAAGCTGTCACGGTGTGGCATGCTCAAGCATACCTGGGTGCTAAGCTGTGACAGTGTGGCATGCTCAAGCTTACCTGGGTGATAAGCTGTGACGGTGTGGCATGCTCAAGCATACCTGGGTGCTAAGCTGTGACAGTGTGGCATGCTCAAGCATACCTGGGTGCTAAGCTGTGACAGTGTGGCATGCTCAAGCATACCTGGGTGCTAAGCTGTGACAGTGTGGCATGCTCAAGCTTACTTGGGTGATAAGCTGTGACGGCGTGGCATGCTCAAGCTTACCTGGGTGCTAAACTGTGACAGTGTGGCATGCTCAAGCTTACCTGGGTGCTAAACTGTGACAGTGTGGCATGCTCAAGCTTACCTGGGTGCTAAGTTGTGACCGTGTGGCATGCTCAAGCTTACCTGGGTGATAAGCTGTGACAGTGTGGCATGCTCAAGCTTACCTGGGTGCTAAACTGTGACAGTGTGGCATGCTCAAGCTTACTTGGGTGATAAGCTGTGACGGTGTGGCATGCTCAAGCTTACCTGGGTGCTAAGCTGTGACAGTGTGGCATGCTCAAGCTTACCTGGGTGCTAAGCTGTGACAGTGTGGCATGCTCAAGCTTACTTGGGTGATAAGCTGTGACGGTGTGGCATGCTCAAGCTTACCTGGGTGCTAAGTTGTGACCGTGTGGCATGCTCAAGCTTACCTGGGTGCTAAGCTGTGACAGTGTGGCATGCTCAAGCTTACTTGGGTGATAAGCTGTGACGGTGTGGCATGCTCAAGCTTACCTGGGTGCTAAGCTGTGACAGTGTGGCATGCTCAAGCTTACCTGGGTGCTAAACTGTGACAGTGTGGCATGCTCAAGCTTACTTGGGTGATAAGCTGTGACGGTTTGGCATGCTCAAGCTTACCTGGGTGCTAAGTTGTGACCGTGTGGCATGCTCAAGCTTACCTGGGTGCTAAGCTGTGACAGTGTGGCATGCTCAAGCTTACTTGGGTGATAAGCTGTGACGGTGTGGCATGCTCAAGCTTACTTGGGTGATAAGCTGTGACGGTGTGGCATGCTCAAGCTTACCTGGGTGCTAAGTTGTGACCGTGTGGCATGCTCAAGCTTACCTGGGTGCTAAGTTGTGACGGAGTGCGGAACTCCACAGAACTGCCGGAGGATCTCCGAGGTCGAGCTGAGTCAAGCCGAAGAATACCGATAGTGTTTTCACGGCGGTTCCGACTTCGTTCTCGACTTCGTGAAGGACCAGGTTGAGATTGTAGAGTGGACACATCTTTCTTCACAATTACAGTGTCTTCTTTATTCATCCCTAAAATTTCCGAAATAGTAACACAGTTATTTTGCAAGAAAAGTAGTAGAGTAAAATTAAGAGAATTCAACCTGTCTAACGACAAAAATAGGGATAACTTTATTATACTTTATGTAAGAACAAGGTATGTCTTTATCATTATAGTGGCAAATCATATTTAAAATTTTTTGTTATAAAGATAATTAATTATAATAATGAGTGTGGATTTAAATTATGTGTACAGTACAATAGTAATTATTGTTTCAATTTTGTGGAAAATGATTCTTTTATTTCTTGTGGCCTTTTAATATATTGTATGGATTAAGGATATTGAAATGGATATGTCTTAGACCGGCGGGTGGTGTTGAAAGTTTCCGAGACCAAAATTTGAAACAGCGACGTTTGGTTAGAAGGACATTAGTTGAAATTTTGCATTTTTATCCTCATAATAGAGCTCTTAAACTAAAAAGCCTCCCCCAGAGAATTTTTAAACATTAATAATCTGCAACTGCAATGTAAAATAAAATGGACAAAGACTTTTTTATGGTTGTAAAATTGTGATAATTTTTATTGCGCATGTGAAAACGGAGAATGACAATTGTAGGGTTGCATGTGGAAAACACTCCCATTACTCTAATGCTAGATGCCATCAGGATGAAAAAAACTGTGTCAAGCTTGGGCTGAGATTAATTTAAATAATGAAACATGGCGGAAATTTAACTAAGTGCTTTGTGTGCCAGTTAGCTTAAAACTCTATCTACACTAACAAGCAACCCAAATGGATTCTACTTAATTAAAATAAAAACTGTTTAGGGGTTTTTGACGGGACTTTAAATGAAAAAATATATAAATTTGTCAAGTATTAATGTGAATATTTACGGGATTTAAATTTGTTATTTCAATGTATTTCACACTACTCATGAAAAAATATTCTCCATCAATAATTCAAAAACAAAATTTCCTGCATTATAAGAAGAATATATTATTAGTCCACCTACATATATAATATAAACTGTATCATTGGACTGACACACACTTTTCCCTTAAGTAAATTTAAAAACGACAATCTGTAATAAAACTATAATATTCTTTGAAGTTCATCTAAATATCATTTAATAATGTATTGTTTTAAAATAATCATCCAATTTCCAAAAATGACAAGAGAAACAAAGTTAAATTAATTGTTAAAATCTTATCGGGGAATTCCTCTCCCACCCGGTCATACCAAGCTTTTTTGAATGGGTTTTGATGAGTCATATGACCTTAGGCTGCGTAACAAGTTTCATGGAAATTGGTTTTTTAATATTCTCCGTAAGAATTACATAATTTACTGCGTTTACCACGGACAGTAAATTACACTTTTCTCTGGAACAGTAAGTCGTAGACAAATAATTCAAAATACTAATTTGTTTAGTTTTTTAAGCTGGTTTCAATGGTGGTAGTTAAGTTACTTTACTTTACCTTTATTGTTTTCGCAGGAAAAAGGACATTTTAATCAAAATCGGTGGTCACTTTTTAGAAATCTGGATTTTTTACGTTTTAAATGTAAAAAAGGCCTGAAGATACGGTGCATATATACATACATACCAAATTTCATCTAAATCGGACCGACGGGATAGGCCGTGGCTCACACACACACACACACAACCACTTTTTTGGATTCAGGGGACCCCAAAACGGATATATCCATTCTCAACTAAAATTTGAAAATGTTGACGAAAATTGCAGGAGGTTAATTTTTTATTCATTTCCACTTAAAAGTAATTGGATTATTTTATAGACTTGTACTATTATAATTTCAATTTTAGACCATAGGATTTTAGAACAATCTATGATAGTCAAACTGCTATGTAGATAACAGGTTGACTATCGTAGATTGTTATAACTAATTAGCTAATATAATAGAATTAATTGCCTTTTTTACAAAATTCTTTATTGTCTTAAGATACGAAATCGTACATTGACAACGTCAGTATTACACATATTTATAAATAAATAAATTACGATTCTCTCTACTCAAATATTTAACTATAAATACTACATATAGAGAAAAAGGTATTCTAGGGTGATTAAAGTAATTTATCAATAAAGAATATACTGTAATACCGTAAACATACTTTACACAGTTTATATTTAAGGTAATCTAAATATATTAAACAAAGTCGTGTTAGTTACACGCATTATAACTCGAGAACGGCTGGACCGATTTTAACGATCTTTGATTTTTTGGATTCGTCTCTGCTCCGGTCATGCTTTAGGCATATTCAGTTTCCCTAAAGTCAATTCCATTTAATAGCGTTTTAAATTTCTAATGTTTACCTTATGGGGACTAAGTTTGTTTACAATTGTTCTACAATAGAAAAATTTGATTAAGCATTTTATTTTAAGCTACAGCTGTTGTTTTACTTTCCATTAGCAATATGCTTTACTATCCAATGCCATATGAATCATTCATTAATGTAAAACTATGGAGTAAATGTGTACTGTACAAAATGAATAGATTTATTAACCACGTTAATAGTTTACGAGTTTTGGGGATTATGTATTTTTTATATTTTCTTTCAGATTAAAAGTCACGGCCAAATAAAAAATAATTGCGGCGTTTATACAAATATTACTTTTGTTATAATAATCAGCTGTAATATATCTTTCCTATAAAAGTTGTATAACAGTTACGTTTTGTTTGGTTTTAAGTTGGATTAGAAAAATTGTGAATCAATCCACTCAGATTTATTTGTTTTGTGGGAATGTTATTAATATGTCTTATCGTTTCAGTATTGTTATTAACTAAGCCACGACCCAGAATATATAACCTTTCATGATGAAGCCGTAATGCTATTCGACTTCAGAACATGGCTAATCTGAAAGTAAAGTTAACACGTATTTACTGTTACGTGTTACAAAGTTCGCAGGGTCAGCTAGTTTCATATAAATACAACTGACATAAACCAAAACTAACTAAAACTGTGACAAAATACACTTACAATTGAGTCAAAATACAAAATGTAGTTTTTTTAGAGTAATAAAATACCTAACACAACAACAATCAGTGTTTATATAGAGAATACTATCGTTTTTATATACTTTTTCTTATTTTACATTAAAAAGTTTATTAATGTATTGGTATCACCAATGAGTGCGCGAGGGAGGAGATTAATGGCCGACCCCGGCCCGCAGGTAGCCGAGGACCCATCGGCCAGGTTAGTGTATACCGACTATAATACCATTAACAGATAATTCCAGGGTGTGTTGACGACTTGACACTGGAGTGAGTGATAATCGGTGAGGTTGGCAACCCTGGGCTGTAACTATTAGGGTAATTAAGGCCCTAAAATTTAAGTAGCGCACGCTACCTTTCCAGGCAGAGAGGTGATAACAGTGGTCCTTTAATGGGGTCAAACAATAAGTGGAGTACACCAAATATGTTTAATTGGTGCTGCACTGTCCTTTCAGTAATCTAAATTCATACAAATGAACACATAAATAAATTAACAAGACGAAAAGAACAATCTCTTTAAAAATAAAAATTTGGAGTACTACAAAAGAATTAAATAATAAACTTTTTAAATACAGTAAATAAAATAAACGGTATCAATTGACTGACGCGTACGTTCCTCCTACTTTACTTTTAAGGGGGGTTGGACCCTTTGGTAAAAATTTATCGATTTTTGTTTTATGTCTTAATTTCGTTAAATACATATCTAGCTTTAATTTAAAACCTTGTTTAGTAAATACTGATCACAAGAATAAATTTTATAGCCTATTTGTAAAGCTCTGTATTGCTTGATCCGAACCTAAGGACTTTATAGGCTTCACTTCTGCAAAATTAGTTTTTTTCTTTTACAAATCTACCTTTTTCTCAGGAACCATAAGAGATATCTCAATGATTTTTTTAAATTTTTATCCTCAAGTAATAAGATTTAAACCGAGTATTGGATTTTTAATATGTATTTTTGTTAATTTATTATATAACATTTTATTTATAAAAAACAGGGTAAAAAAGTAAAAAGTTAAATTTAAAGTTAAATTTAACATGGAGAAGATACAAGAGCCCGACTCCCCTTAAGTTAATTTAAGAACTACAGTCATGTGCGAATTAATCGGACGGCATGGTAAATTTGCGTTATTAGTGTTGGATATCTTGCAGATGTGTTTGTATTATTTTCACATGTGATTTCATTGTTTAAACACATCCTGTGACACATTTAAAAGTTATGCTTGCGTTTTTATTTATTTATTTAGGTTATTACCTTGGTTCTTAGTTTTCAAACATTTTGGAAAAAATATCCTGTTTTCCAACATTACCTCGCGCCTTGTCATGCTTCCAAGGCAGTAAGGCAAATTATGGATGAACAAGGTATTTTATGCTTGGAGTGGCCTGGAAACTCGCCAGACATTAATCCCATGGAAAATCTTTGGGCAATTTGTAAGAAAGGGTTGAGGAAGAAGGAATGCACAACAAAAGAGAAAATGATTTCGTCACTTATTCAAGTTAGGTTCTGAAATCCTGAAGATTGCACAATAAATGTGCAAAAAAGTTAGTAAACACAATGAAAAAGACAAGAAATGCTTATTAAAGCAAATGAAGGTCAGTGTAGGTCACACTAAGTACTAAATTTGTTTGCCAGAAACTATGTAATTAATCTAATAAATGTATAATTTTAACTTGAATTCGTGTTGTTCACATTAATTTGCACATGACTGTACAGCTTTAATAAAACTATCATAATCTTTTACGTCAGTCTAGATATCATTTTAATATATTTAGTTTTTCAAAAATGATCACCCAATTTCTAAGATTAGCAACAATAATTTTCTATTCTTAGTATTCAATAATACCAAGAGAAAGCAATTTTAATAAATTATTTAAATGTTTTCTAACCGCCGCCTCCCTTACCAGTAACACTAAACTTTTTTCAGTGGATTATATTGGTTGTTGTTACCTTATAATGCGTACCACATTTCATGTGAAATGGTTGAGAAATAAGAAAGGTATTGATTTCCTTAATATTCTCCAAAAGATTGGAATAACATTTGTGCAATTTTCATGTGCATTATAGTTGAAAAACCCTCTGGTTGCAATACATCAGTTACAATGCAAACGCGGGTGTTATGACTTAAATGCAAACTTTTTGAATCTGAGAAGATTCATCCACGATTTACGAAGAGAAAAGAGAGCGAACAGTAGTTCGTAATTCGATGGATGAAACTGTGACATGTACACATTGCGATAATTAGGGACCAACCAATAACAACTAACAACACTTTTGCATGTACAATTTATAGTTTGTGTTTGCATTGAAGCATTTGCCAGCAATGAAAGTAAGTCTTTACTCTATACAAAAAAGTTTTCATTTGAATCTCTACACATTTTAACTGAATTTAGGGATATATTTTATATAGGCCCCTCCCTAATGTATAAATCAAATTATAGCAGTTTTTACTTTGATTTAAACGTTTTTTTACTTTGCTAACTTTTCGCTTTTCTATATAAATAAAATTAGAGTTTTGTCTGTATATTGCTCAGAATGATTCATTTTTTTTAGTTATTTTTACTTTTCGTGCGTTAGAGATGCCGAAACAAGTCTTATCTCAATTTTTGTCCGTTTTTCTGTGACGCTCCAGGAGGCATTTTACGCCGTCTTCTCCGAAAAAACGGGAGAGCTGAAATTTATTTCATACATTCCATAGAAGGATTTTAAATGCCTAAAATTGTCCACCGACCCTTAAAAAGTAAATCACGAGCATTTAAAAACCCCAATTTTTAAGCGATATTAGTCACATATTATTAATGAATCACCAACTGGTAATAATTAGCTGTCTTTGTAGTTTGAAGATTTAATAGAAAGAATAATAAACACTTCTCAAATCAATATTAGTTAGTTTATATTGGTTATTGATTTTAAACCCATTTTGAAATCATACTATATTTAAGTTATTTTAGCGTAGTATAATAATGGTTTAGTTGTCAAGTAATGCTATAAAGCTGTGTATTGATTTATTTTATTTGTACTGATTTGCTTAGGATTTTAGGTTTACATTTTGGTATGATAATTTTTCTTCTTTAAACTAAATCCTACAACCCGTACAAAGGACGGGCTTACCACTAGTAGGCTACTATAAAACGAGCAAGGTTGAAGGTTTGTAGATTGAAGGCAGAGGGATCATGACAATGACTCTACAGAGTTTCTTTAAATTTTGGAAATAACTAATTTCTGAATAAAAAATAAGTTCTGGATAGGTCTAATGTACAGGAAAATTCCGCGTTTCATGTAATATTAAGTTTAAAATTTTTGTAAAAACAAAATTGTGAAACAACTGTGTGAAATAAAAGCAGAGAAAAATATTTCCATAATCTTTTGTACTTAAGAAGTTTGTAAGAAAACATATATTGTATTGTATGAATGAATAAGCCAATGTAACAAACCAAATTATTTTGTTAACTTTAATGGGAGAAAGTATGTTTCATTTCACTGATACCTTTTTACTTTCTCCCCTTATACATAGTATATGGAGAAAGTATTGTTTTCGTCAAAATTTTCGAATTTGAGTTGAGGGTGGATATATCCGTTTTGGGGTCCCCTGAATCCAAAAAAGTGGGTTTTGACGTGATGTCTGTCCGTCCGTGTGTCCGTGTGTGTGTGTGTGTGTGTGTGTGTGTGTGTCTGGATGTGTACAGTGCCACAGCCTACCCCGTTGGTCCGATTTAGATGAAATTTGGCATGTATATATATAGTCACCGTATCTCCAGGCGTTTTTTTCATTTTTTTGAATTTTTGATTTTTAAGGGTAGTTCACCCCTAAAAAACCCTTAAAAAACGTGAAAAATCCAATTTTCTCAAAAACGGCTCTAACGATTTTGATTAAAATTTGATAGTTTATAGTGTACAGAGTACTAAATAATTTGACACCACCCGCATGTCTGTAAAAATGACGGTTCAAAAGTTATGGGCTTTTAAATGTCAAAAAAATCAAATTTTTAAATTTTCAGCGAAAACAATAAAAGTAAAGTATAACTTGACTGGTACCATTGAAACCAGCTTAAAAAACTAAACAAATTAGTATTTTGAATTATTTGTCTACGACTAACGGTTCCAGAGAAAAGTTAAATTTACTGTCCATGATAAACACAGTACGTTGTCTGAAAGCATCCAACGTTATTCTTATGGAGAATATTAAAATATCAATTTCTTCCTTATTTTTTAACCGTTTTCCATGAAACTTGGTATGAAGTGTAAGGTCAAATCACCCAACAAAACCAGCTCAAAAAAGCTTGGTATTACGGTGGGGGGGGGCGTTTCCCCCCATACAGTTCGAACAATTAATTTAACTTTGCCTCTCTTGTTTTTATAATCAGAAACGGGATGATTATTTTTGAAACAATAAATTATTAAATGGTATTTATTTAGATGAACTTTGAAGAACATGATGGTTTATTACAGATTGTCTTTCTTGAACTTACTTAAGGGAGAAAGTATGTGTCAGTCCACTGGTACCGTTTATTACTTTCTCCCCTTATACATAGTATATGGAGAAAGTATTGTTTTCGTCAAAATTTTCGAATTTGAGTTGAGGGTGGATATATCCGTTTTGGGGTCCCCTGAATCCAAAAAAGTGGGTTTTGACGTGATGTCTGTCCGTCCGTGTGTGTGTGTGTGTGTGTGTGTGTGTGTGTGTGTCTGGATGTGTACACTGCCACAGCCTACCCCGTTGGTCCGTTTTAGATGAAATTTGGCATGTATATATATAGTCACCGTATCTCCAGGCGTTTTTTTCATTTTTTTGAATTTTTGATTTTTTAGGGTAGTTCACCCCTAAAAACCCTTAAAAAACGTGAAAAATCTAATTTTCTCAAAAACGGCTCTAACGATTTTGATTAAAATTTGATAGTTTATAGTGCACTGAGTACTAAATAATTTGACACCACCCGCATGTCTGTAAAAATGACGGTTCAAAAGTTATGGGCTTTTAAATGTCAAAAAATTCAAATTTTTAAATTTTCAGCGAAAAGAATAAAAGTAAAGTATAACTTGACTGGCACCATTGAAACCAGCTTAAAAACTAAACAAATTAGTATTTTGAATTATTTGTCTACGACTAACGGTTCCAGAGAAAAGTTAAATTTACTGTCTACGATAAACGCAGTACGTTGTCTGAAAGCGCCCAATGTTATTCTTATGGAGAATATTAAAAAATCAATTTCTTCCTTATTTTCCAACCGTTTTCCATGAAACTTGGTATGAAGCGTAAGGTCAAATCACCCAACAAAACCAGCTCAAAAAAGCTTGGTATTACTTTGGGTGGGGGGTTCCCCCCATACAATTTGAACAATTAATTTAACGTTGTCTCTTGTTTTTATTTTTAGAAATGGGAGGATTTTGTTAAAAATAAATTATTAAATGATATTTGGATAACTTTGTAGAACATGATAGTTTTATTACAGATTGTCTTTTTTAATTTACTTAAGATAAAGTATGTGAGTCACTGGTTACGTTTGAAGATCAACCTTTTTAAGATCATAGGGAAGAAAGATTTATAACTTAAGTTCATCGTAAGACTTAAGCTCGAGACCATGTTATTTTTTCGTCTTTAGGTGCCCAGAGTCCAAAAACAATAGTCGTTAAAATTTATATATATGTATATATGTACATATGTATATATATACATATATGTGTCTGTGAACACGATAACTCGTAAACATCGTCCGATCAAGACCAAATTTGGTAGAAACGTGTATTCCTACAAATGCTCGGACGAGTTCGTACACTAGACATATCGGTCAATGGGAATGGGTAGTTTGGGGGGTTTTGTACCCCAAAATGGGGTTTTTTGCGTTTTTCACATGTAATTTTTAAATATTTCTAATTTTATATTTCACTATTAGAATCAGCTTAAAAACTACACAATTAAGTTCCTTAAAGTTTTTCTCTATCTCCTACGGTTACCGAGATATTAAAAAATCTAAACACAGTACGTTGTATTGTGGGGCTCCAATATTAATCTTATGGAGGATAGGGAAAAATTAATATTTCCCATATTAATCATATAGGGAATAGGCAAACTCCTTTATTTATGGACAGATGTTGATGAAAGTTGGTATAAATGTTAAGAAAAAAATTATTTATGGTAGAAGTGACTACTTTCAGTGTTCCTCACAGCAGCTAACCTGCACACCCCCATGTTAATCTTATGGAGAATAGGCAAATAGTTCTCATGTTTATGGGCAGATTTTTATAAAACTTATCATATATTATTATTATATTATTGATTTAATCCTCCCCCTGTACCGTTGGAGGTGTCCCCACAGCCACTAGGGATCCAGGAAGCAAGGGTGGAAAATCGGGGCGATGCAGGCTTTCAAACTGTCCTCACCAGGAGAGAGAAACGCAGAAGGAGGCGGGATAAGAAACGCCTGGAACGTTCTCAGGCCTACCCAGCCGTTCCTCCTGCTGGTCAGACTCCAAGCAGGATTAAGCCCAAAACTCCTAGACCATCCAAGGCTCCGTCGAGGAAACCTGACGCTGTTCTTATTAAGCCAGCTCAGGGACGCTCTTTCAGCGAGGTACTCTCGGGGATTCGACAAAAAGTAAATCCTGAAGAGACGGGTACTGTTGTCCGTTCGGTCAGGAAGACAAGAACTGGTGGCATCCTGCTGGAACTTGGTAGTGGAACCAAGGACAAGACGGCCTTTGAAGTCGCGGTCAGATCCGCGGTAGGTGAGGGTGCGGTGGTGCGGAACCTGGAGCACCGTATGTCCATCGAGGTCCGGGATCTGGACTGCTTCACCACTGCGGAAGAGGTCACCGAGGCCTTGAAGTCGACATTAGGGGATTTGGCCCAGGGCGCTAAAGTGTTCGTTGGAGCAGAGAACGGGCGGGGACAGAAGCTCGCCATTGTTGAGCTGGGGAGTCATGGCGCTACAGACCTACTTCGGCGTGGGAGGCTAAAGGTTGGGTGGGTGCTCGGTCGGGTCCGACTTCGCACTATGGTGGTCAGGTGTTTCAGGTGCTTTGGGTATGGCCATCACCAGGCTTCTTGTTCTGGACCTGATCGCAGAGCGGCCGGCTTGTGCATCAACTGTGGGGAGAGTGGTCACGTAAAGTCCACCTGCACTGCTCCATCTAGGTGTTTCCTCTGCCTGGAACGGAATTTTCAGTCTCTGAATCACGTTCCTGGTACCAGAAACTGTCGGGTCTTCCGAGAGGAGCTGGAAAAATCCCGTAAGAGGCCATAGAAAAAAAATGAAAATTTTACAAGGGAACCTCCATAGGAGCATACTGGCAAACGACCTCCTATCCCAACACTCGAGAGAGTGGAAAGTGGACTTACTCATTATTTCTGAGCAGTACTGTGAGAGAGAAGGTTCTGGATGGTTTCGGGACGCCCTGGGTACGGCGGCCATCTGGATTCCAGACCCCCGGAACTTCCATGTCCTTGACAGCGGGGCCGGTCGAGGTTTTGTTTGGGTGAAGAGTGGGGGCTTCACTGTTGTGAGTGTCTACCTGACTCCGAACGACCCTATGCTGGCATTTCAGGCAAAGCTGGATGCCCTGGAAGACCTTCTGGTGAGCACTGGTGGCAAGTTCATTGTTGCTGGTGATTTCAACGCCAGGGCTGTTGAGTGGGGTATGTCAGAAACCGACACCAGAGGCAGAAAAGTCCTTGAGCTCGCCTCCAGAACCGGACTTCACGTTGCCAATGTTGGTTCCACTTCCACTTTCAGGAGACCAGGATACAGAGAAACAATCCCTGATATTACCTTCGTTTCGGAGGCTCTTCTCGCGTCGATATCTGGCTGGAGAGTCGTCGAAGATTTCACGGGCAGCGATCATCAGCATATCCTCTTTGATGTGAACTCAGGCCGTCATCCCGCCATTCCCGAGCGACCCAACCGCCCAGTGAGATGGAATGTCGCCAAACTCAATGCTGCTGCTGCAGCTGCAAGAATCAATGAGGGGAAAGATGACGTGCTACTGCTCGATTTTCAGGCTGAGGAATTGGCTGAGGCAACCATGCGCCTCATTCACCGTGCCTGTGATTCTTCCATGCCAAGGAAGAACACCTCTCGTTTGGCACGAAAGCCAGTATACTGGTGGACGAACGAGATCGCGACGTTGAGAAGAGCGTGTCTCCGCTGCAGACGGAGGTTGGTCAGAGCCAGGAGGAGAGGCTTCGATGCTGCTGCTCCAGCTGCCCTGGAATTCCGGGAGGCAAGAATTGCCCTGAAGAGAGCTATCCGCCGCAGCAAGAGGGAGAAGTGGGAAGAACTGAGGAGGGACGTTAACCTTGATCCCTGGGGCCTCGGATACAGACTCGTTATGCGTAAGCTTTGTGCCAAAACAGCGTGCCCTGTCTTCGACCCACCAACGATGGAAAACATCGTTCATTCCCTCTTTCCCGATCACCCCAGCAGAGCGGTTGAGCAGTATGCGGAGGCGATTCCGGAAGTTCCTTTGTTCACGGAAGCGGAGTTGTGCGTGGCGGTCAAGTCAATGCGTGTTGGCAGTGCTCCTGGTCCGGATGGTATTCCGACTGAGGTGCTCAGGGTTGTTGCTGGTACCTGCCCTTCTCTTCTTTTGAACATGTACAATCGATGTCTTCGCGAGGGAGTTTTCTGTCGCAGATGGAAGCTCCAACGCCTGACATTGATTAGCAAGGGCAAGGAGCTATCACCAAGCACTCCCTCGGCATTTCGACCCTTGTGTATGTTGGACACAGCCGGAAAACTTCTTGAAAGACTGATAAAGCCCCGTCTGTTGTCTGCGGTCGATGCTAACGGTGGGCTGTCAGACAGGCAGCACGGATTCAGGAGAGGTCGTTCTGCCATCGGAGCAATTCAAGAGGTTGTAGGTGCTGCCAGAAACGCTCAGCGAGGAAATCATTACTCCCGCTGTATCACGTTGCTCGTCACCTTAGACGTGAGAAACGCGTTCAACAGTGCAAGTTGGTCCGTCATTTTGAGTTCCTTGGAGGAAATGTTCCACGTTCCTGAATATCTGCTTCGGATCATCCGAAGCTATTTGAGGGACAGGGAATTAATCTTTGAGACGTCGGAGGGTCCTCGTCGGAAGACTATCACCGCTGGTGCCGCTCAGGGTTCCATCCTTGGTCCAGATCTTTGGAACATTGCATACAATGGTATCTTTGGACTGGACTTACCTGAAGAATGTTTTCTGGTGGGTTATGCAGACGACATTGCGGCAGTTATTGTCGCTAGAAACGTCCAGCGCGCCCAGTGGAGACTTAATGAAACGATGAGATATGTCTCTTCTTGGATGGAGGATCACCACCTGAGCTTGGCAACCGAGAAAACGGAGATTGTCATGATGACAGGACGTCAGATTCCGACTTTGGTAAACTTTCGTGTCAACACGGAATATATTCGTTCTAAGCCAGCCGTGAAGTACCTGGGGGTTAGACTTGACACCAAGCTTTCCTTCAGAGAACAAATCAAGTATGTGTCAGAAAAGGCGGCAAGGATTACGACTGCGTTGGCGGCCCATCAGCGGAGAAGCGGAAACTCCTTCTGTCCGTCACAAACTCAATCCTTCTTTACGGAAGTGAGATTTGGGCGGACGCTCTCAAGAGGGAGTGCTACCGCAAACAGGTGGGAGCTGTGCAAAGAAGAGCCGCGTTGAGGATCTCCTCAGCTTACCGGACGGTGTCGGAGCCGGCTGCACTGGTGGTAGCTGGTGTTGTCCCGATCGACCTGTTGGCCCAGGAAAGGAGAAGTGTTTATATCACCAAGTCCGAACTTGGCGCCAGGGAAGCGACACGGGTGGCCAGGGAAGCCTCCATGCACCAGTGGCAAGAGAGGTGGCAAAATGAGTCTAGAGCGGCTTGGACGCGGAGACTCATTCCGGACCTGTCTGTATGGGTTGATCGTGGGTTTGGGGAAGTAAATTTCCTCATCACGCAGTTCCTCACCGGACATGGGTTGTTCCGAGCCTATCTTCACAAGATGGCTAAAGTGGATAGTCCGGCTTGTATTTACGGAGATGGTGTCCACGATGACGCGTTTCACACGTTCTTCCAGTGTGACCGGTGGGCAGTTCTAAGGAGGCAGCTTCTGCTGGAGATCGGAGAATTTTCGCCGGAGACCGCAGTAAAAAAAATGGTGACATCTCTTGAGAACTGGACTCTCATCACGTCCTTCGTGGAGAAAGTTCTCAAGAGAAAGAAACTTGAAGATCCATAACATCCTGGATCTTCCCTCAGAAGGCTAAATTGGAGTTGAAGTGCATTGTGCTTTAAATACGAGGCTCCACTTTGAGGTTCATGCCTTAATAGGTTATTCCGAAGTGGTCAACAGCCTGAGGCGGGGGGTTTTAGTTGGGTGCAAGTCCCACACACCGGGGAGTGCACCGTTCTCCTCCCTGATGGTGCATAAAAGCATTTCCCCTCGAAAAAAAAATATTATTGATTTGGAGATTCGCTGAGTACGCAGGTCTGCTGCGACGGGGGTATTTAGTGTAGTAATTCATTCATTGTTGAGGCACCTAGTTAACATCACACGTTCACTGTTCACTATATTTATAGGCTCTAAAGGAATAATTTTGAATTACATTATAGTATATTTTGATGAATTGCAATTTTCTTACATGAAATATATATAAATAATAAATTGATGAGAGTTGTGTTTTGTTGGTTGAATTAATTTGATTTCTGAATAGACTAAATAATATGATTTTTTGTAATTTATTGAATGAAACATATTTTTGTAGGAATTATCTAGATAAATAACATTAGATTAGATGATACTATAGATTTTCTGGGGAGGAGTTGTGAGATGGTTATTTTGAACACAAACATAAAACGAAATAATTATTTAACGACATAATTTGGTATCATTTATAAAATTACTACTAAATTATGAATAGTTTACATGAAATGTCCTTAAAACCATGTGATGTGCAATGCCGTTTTAAATTTTTGGTCTGACAGATAGCCAATACACCCACCCCAAAGCTAATACATATCCATATCAAAAAACGAACCTAAAACCTCAAAAGCTGCAAACCAACAACACTACCTTATCAGCAGCACCTAATGGGGTGTTTCTTTAATCTTGTTTCATTTGTTATGCCGAGTAGCTTGACTGATGCTCCTTGGTGTCCGGACTGCGACTATTGTCTTAACAATAATGTTGCCTCAAAGTACAATATACTTGCATGTGTGTAGACCATATGTGGTTCACGCTGTCAACTATACTTGGCTCACTTGGCAGAAAATGTGGTAAAATGTCCAAATAAACTTGCTTAATCTTCCCTGCTTGTCATATATTATATGCCTAGTAAAATTGCAAAGCTGTGAAAAGTAATAAGATAATAACTGCAGTAAACATTGTTTTTTTAACTTATACGAAACCCCTTCGTTATGATTACAGGTGCTATGTATTGTTCTTCTTATGATACACGTCACACTGGGAGAAAACAGGGTAAGTCGTCTCTTCCACAGGCGGAAACGACCTACGGAAAATATGGAAGATGCTTTCAGCAACATCAGCCATAAGTTATACTACAAAAAAACGGAGTGTGATAAATACTATGTTGAAGAACAGTATGCAGGAGAAGGCGCAGAAGAGGCCCAAGAAAAGATGGAGAAACGTTATCGTGATTGTATGCAGGAAGTAGAGAGTCAAACTAAATACTATCTCGCACAAAGAGCAAGGCATGACGGGAAAACAATAAAAGATTGGCTGTCAAAAAAGTCAAACGAAGTCAACTCTGAAAACAAAGAAGTAACATACGATAAGGACAAAGGATACAGCGTAAGGGTAAACGGGCCCAGATATGCTCAAACTTATGTTCAAGCGCCAGAAGAGTACAATCCAGGTTACAAGCCCCCTGAAAGGAGACCCTTGAGGCTAACACCACTGAAAAAATACAGTGAGTCCGAACCACCGAAGAGAAATGTGCTTAGAAAACCTCTAGACGCTGTGAAGGCTGTATTTGCTCGTGTAACACAGGCGTTTGCTTGCTTTAAAAACTTGTTTTGGAAGTAATTCCTCTCTTTAGAGACTTACAATGCATCCAACTTGGTTAGATATTAAGAAGTAAGCTATTGCAAAAGTTCCATTTCCCCTCCGTATCAGCTGTTTAATGACATTTTTCAAACGACCGACTATAAAAAAAACTTCTCATATTGTTTTTCAACTCTCAGTAAAATTACAATCACAGACTACACTTGTTAATATCAAGAAATAATAAAATACTAGCAAAATGTTTTTTGTAAGTTCTTTTTCCATTTTTCCAGCTTCTTAGTTTTTAGATGTAATTAACAAACTTAAACTAGACTCAAAACAATAACTGTTCGAATGTTTTAATTAACTGTACCTTCCTTCATCCTCCTGTCCTCTCTAAGTCTTTCTCTGTTTTCATAAATCATTATAATCTTAAACAAGCCCTGTCCGGAAAAATTTTTCTGTCCAAGGATTTATGATTTTTTTGTAAAATGGGGTATTTGAACTCAAGAAGCAGGTCTCACTCAAGGCTGGAAAGATATGGGGGTTTTCATGTAGCCCTTAAAAGTGTCCTTGTTATCGTCATGGAACTTTTTGACATGAATATGTCTTAGCTCTTGGCCAAGCTAAGACATATTCATATCCATGTCATGTTATCTATAATATTATAAAGAAGAGGTGGTGTCTGTATGTATGTTTGTTTGTGGGTTTGTTTGTGGGTTTGTTGTGGCAAGTAAATGCGAAAAATACTGAACCGACCGGTTTGAAGTTTTACACTATATTTTTCACAATATTTTTTAGGTAGATCTTAAACTCATGCAACACATAGGCATACTCATTTCCTTAAAATCCTCTAGGGCTACGCCCTGTGAACGTCCTAAGTTTCAATGTTTACATTTTTAGAGAATAATAACATAAAATTACTTGAATGTCAACAGCTGTGAACACTAAAATTTGACAGTTCGAGAAGAAGAAGAAGAAGAAAGAGCTACCGTGACCGTCCTAGGTTTCAATGTTTACATTTTCTAATGACAACATCCGTTTGCACTATAATTTGACAGTTCGGGAAGAAAAAGAAATAAAGTTGATTTTTCAGAAAAACTGCTGGATCGAAATTAGTGAATTATTTGAAATAGCGGAATGGTAGATTTTAAGTTTTTTCCGACGACTGTCTCTATTACATTAATCTTTATCCTCTCCCAATATTTGACAGATGTTACTTTGAAATGTTGCAGACACTCGTGTTTTGTCATTTTGTAAACAATGAAGAATTAATTAACAATAACTTAAATGTATCAGTAGAGCCTACACCTTTCGGCCTTTTTAACCCGTGCGAAGAACGGGTACTTTGGCTAGTATAAGAATAAGAATAGCTGTTTAGAATAACTGAAAACATTCCCTTTAGACGTATCTATGATCTATCCTATAAAACAAATACAAACATTTTGTAGAGACTAAAGAAAGGGAAAGACGAAATTCTAAGTAAGAGGATCATGATATACAGAGAAGATTAGGTGTCGTACAAACATTCCCCTGCATATTTAGGGCAGTCGGAGGGGACCGGTGTTAAGCTGATTAAACAGCTCTAGTCATTTACAGAACAACACACACACACACACACACACACACACACACACAATATTATCATTGCTAATTTCAGACAATACAGGTATTGCTGTTTACATAAATAATCACATTAATTATGAGTTAATTTCATCATTTGAGAATGAATACTAAAATATACTGAATGCTGGAATATCTTTATCATGATATTATTTTCATAAAATTAAATTTGACACTCAAGATGTTCACCCAAAAGCGAATCCAATTTCTTTATTATTGTAACTAGGTTTATAAGTTTTCCTATGATATCTATTTATTAGAAATTGTTTACTGTATTATAAAATTTACTTTTTTAGTTTAGCCACAACTCATTTTGAATTTGATTCTAATTTTTATAAGCCTGTCTTGCCTGATTTAAAGTAGGGAAAATAAAGAAACTATCAAATGTACAAATCACACTCACACATCTTTAAAATTATATTTCACCGTATCAGGACAAATTGAATTATTTTATAAGATAAGTGTTTTAATGATTTACTTTGTTCGCTATCGCTATCAGACAAATCATGAAATGCAAGTATATGGTTAAAAGTACAATTTATTCAAGATCTTCTGACATTTAATTTTTTTCTTTCTTCCTTCAAAAGACATTTTTTTTAATTATTTGTGGTTTTCACTGTATTTGATGACAACTATCTTTCCTATTACTATTCTGGAGAAGGGTTCCTTAAGTGCATAGAATAATTATTTACAAACAGTTATGTTTTACTTTAATTTTGTTTACTTTTAATGTTGTGCAATTTGTGTATCGAGCAATTCACATATAAGCAGTAAGGGTTGATTTTATATGTATTATACACAGTGTCCCACGAAGAGGTTTAAAATTATTTTATATTACCTCTCCATCCATGCTCTGAACTTTTTAAACTTTACACAGTTTACAAAGTAAAAGGTTCTAAAAATATTCTGGGAAAATTTCAGCTCCCTAACCTTCGTAGAAACAAAATGGCAGCTTATTGAAAAAAGATACTTTAAAAACATTAAAAAAAGGTGTTTAAGGTTTAATAAAATATTTTTATTGTTACATTCTAGTAATACGGAGACTTTCCTGAAACAAAACTTTTCTTTACTTACTAATATTAATGCTTTTAGTGTGTTCAGTGGTATAGCACAAATCATTATTAGAGCAGACAGGTCTGCTATTTAACATATTGGTTTATTTTTACAATTTTGTAGTAAGGTATATTCCTAGAAACAATTTGTTAATTGCTGGAGTGACGTAAGGGTCCCCTCACATCACTCAAATGATGTTTGATACAATAAACAAAGCATTTCCGCCTCAACTGTCACTACTATTATAACTGATGAAGGTTTTTGATGACAATTATTACTAATATAACGGGTGTTTCAAAAAGGACGCACATGGAAGTTTGAGAATGTGAATCTATTACATTAAGTTATTAAAGTAATTATAAGTTATGCTGTATGAAATTATTACCTTTATTATATTCAAATTACCTTTAAAACTTCACAATAAATGTTCAAAATGGCTTCCTCCACTAGTAATGCAGGTTCGAACACGTTTCATAACATTTGCAGCCACTTTTCGTAGTGTTTGCTCAGAAATGATTTTAATCTCACTTTCAATTCGTCAAGTGTATGAGGATTGTTATTAAAAACCTTACTTTTTAAATTCCCCCAAAGAAAAAAGTCAGCTGGAGTAAGATCTGGGGATCTTGGCGGCCACAATCCTTTTGATATCACACGATGGTCAAAAAATTCTCGTAACATATTCATCGTTTCAGCAGAAGTATGGCATGTTGCATTATCCTGCTGAAACCAACAATATCGATCGTCTAATTCTAACAACGCTATAAATTGTTCAATAAGGTTGCGATACACAACACCATCTACAGATTTGTCAAAAAATAAAGGCCCTACAATACGACGCCGGGAGATCGCACACCAAACACCAATTTTACGTGCATGTAATGGTCGTTCTTGAAATGCGTGAGGATTTTCAGTGCGCCATATTCGGCAGTTTTGGCTGTTGACGTAACCATCTAAGTGGAACCACGCTTCGTCACTGAAATAAACACGATCCAATATTTCAATACCGTTGTACGAACAAGAGAACGTATCCAACGACAATACTGTATACGTTTCCCATGGTCAACATCCTTCAGTTCATGAACGACTCCGATGCGGTAAGGACGCAGATTTGAAAAAACCATAGTTGAACATACACAGACACTACAGATTACAAATGAATACTAACAAGCACTAGTAAAATGTAAAATGGTGCATGCCGGTTCAACAATGAGTACGGTAGTGCCAACTGTCATTTGGGGGAACAAAATATTCCCTATACAGAAAATATATTCCCTCAAACTTCGATGTGTGTCCTTTTTGAAACACCCGGTACTTATAGATGTTATGTATATTTGGTTGAGAGGTGAAAATAAAAATTGAGAACTTTAATGAGGTTCAGTAAATTTCATTTTTTTAAAACTAATAATATTAGGTAATGTTAAGTCAAAAAACAAGTAAAACATAGCAATTAGTTTTATTTATCATTGATTCAATATTATTAATTTTGTAATAGGGTCAAAAATTAAAAAAAAAACTAATAAAATATATTTTTTTGCTAGATACTAATCAAGATAAGGGTTTAGACAATTTACCAATGGTCATGTTGTAGGAAGTATGAACACTCAAATAATAATACATGAAATAAATACAGTACTAAGGCCCTACTTATTTAAACAGCCTATTTTTTATACATAAATTAATTAATTAATAGTTAAATTAGAATTTATAAGGTGCAAGACGATGGATGGACTCATAAATATTATTTAATTGGTATTGGTAACTTTATGTTTATTTGTTAAGTTAAAGAATAAACGATTTTATTAATTTCATTTGCTTTATTTTTCATTTTTTCCTTGAGGTGAAAAGTTGTGTTTTCAGCTCCAGTATTCATGGATTTATTAACGTAACCTACTTGATGAATACAAGTTATATGGTATCTAAGACGTTATAAGTGAGTAATTTTAGGGATTAAATTTTATAACATAACTTCAAGATGTACCATGTTATTATTTATATGTTATACCTTCCATTAATTTTCAGACATCCCAAAATAAAGAAAAAAATCAACGATGAAAATGATAATAATTTTAATTGCATTTTTTAGGTTTATTACAATATGTATAAATTTCTTTCTCCCCTTATGATGTCTTTTCGTGTTCAGAAGCCTGGCAACAATTGTCCAACTGCCATGAAACTCTGTATGAAGGTTATAGCAAAAACTTTAAATGATAATTGTATTGATAACGCTATAATTGTTATAGCATTTGAAAACCATAATAATGGTATTAATCCATGCCATCACAGAGAATTTTTCTTCATTGATGTTTAAGGATATTTCACGCTAAAACAATGAAAGTGTAAAACTGTCATTTGGGGGAACAAAATATTCCCTATACAGAAAATATATTCCCTCAAACTTCGATGTGTGTCCTTTTTGAAACACCCGGTACTTATAGATGTTATGTATATTTGGTTGAGAGGTGAAAATAAAAATTGAGAACTTTAATGAGGTTCAGTAAATTTCATTATTTTAAAACTAATAATATTAGGTAATGTTAAGTCAAAAAACAAGACCAGAAACATAGCAATTAGTTTTATTTATCATTGATTCAATATTATTAATTTTGTAATAGGGTCAAAAATTAAAAAAAAAACTAACAAAATATATTTTTTTGCTAGATACTAATCAAGATAAGGGTTTAGACAATTTACCAATGGTCATGTTGTAGGAAGTATGAAGGTCACTCAAATAAATAATAACATGAAATAAATACAGTACTATAGGCCCTACTTATTTAAACAGCCTATTTTTTAATTACATAAATTAATTAATTAATAGTTAAATTAGAATTTATAAGGTGCAAGACGATGGATGGACTCATAAAAGATATTATTTAATTGGTATTGGTAACTTTATGTTTATTTGTTAAGTTAAAGAATAAAACGATTTTATTAATTTCATTTGCTTTATTTTTTCATTTTTTCCTTGAGGTGAAAAGTTGTGTTTTCAGCTCCAGTATTCATGGATTTATTAACGTAACCTACTTGATGAATACAAGTTATATGGTATCTAAGACGTTATAAGTGAGTAATTTTAGGGATTAAATTTTATAACATAACTTCAAGATGTACCATGTTATTATTTATATGTTATTACCTTCCATTAATTTTCAGACATCCCAAAATAAAGAAAAAAATCAACGATGAAAATGATAATAATTTTAATTGCATTTTTTAGGTTTATTACAATATGTATAAATTTTTCTTTCTCCCCCTTATATGATGTCTTTTCGTGTGTGCAGAAGCCTGGCAACAATTGTCCAACTGCCATGAAACTCTGTATGAAGGTTATAGCAAAAACTTTAAATGATAATTGTATTGATAACGCTATAATTGTTATAGCATTATGATGATTTATTTTCTGCATTTTTAATAATGGTATTAATCCATGCCATCACAGAGAATTTTTCTTCATTGATGTTTAAGGATATTTCACCGCTAAAACCCCCAAAAAAGTGTAAAATTAAAATTTATCAAAAACGGCTTACACGATTTAAAAATATATGATTTTAGTCCTTTATGAGACAATCAAAATGACACCATCCACATTTCATAAACCATCAGGGTTTAAAGTAATGGGCTTTAAATAAAAAAATCTGACTTAATTTTAAGCCTAACAATAACTTTATAAATTAGTTTGACTATTACCATTAAAATATGCTTAAAAATATAAACAAATTAGTATTTTGAATCATTAGTCTATCACTAATGGTAGCAGAGAAAAGTTCAATTTTCTGTACATGGTAGGCACAGTACTTTATCTGAGAGTGCTTAGTATTTTTCTTACGTAAAATATTAAAAACCCAATCAATTTCTTCCTTATTTCTCAATCCTTTTCCATGAATCTTGGTATGCAGTGTAAGTCACATCGTCCAACAAAACCCTCTCAAAAACGCTCAATAATACTTAACTTTGTTTAACGTTATTGTAATTTAATTTTGTTTCTCTTGTTGTTATTTTCAGAAATTGGATGATTATTGTGATCAATAAATGCTTAAATGATATTTAGATAAACTTTAAAGAATATGATAGCTTTATTAATGATAGTAGATTTAAAATTTACCTATGGGAGAAAGTATGTGTCAGTCCACTGATACCATTTATTTAAATTTTACTTTCAAAATGCAAGAACCGAATGAAGAAGAATGAATGAATGAAGATGTTTTAAAATACACATAGAATGAAAAATACATGACGGTACTAACCTGTGTCGAGGTGTGTGCGTTGGTGAGGGCTAGGGCAGTGCACCGCAGGTGGGCATTAGGGCATTACCCTCCCTCCTATATTACGTCAAGTCCCAGGGGAATACGAGCACGCATCCACGCCACTCTAGATATTTTAGATGCTTCTTGTGTACTTTTTTATCAGGGTGGTAACATTGTTTGAATTTTAGCCTAATTTTCTTAGCGATAAGGAAACTTATCATGGAAACTTGAAGTAGAGTAGTTAAGACTTTAGGAATCATAATGTTTACTTTAAAACTACTATACAATATAGTACAGTATAAAATTTTGTGATGAAGTAAAAAAATTAAAGTAAAATCACTGTATTAATTTTGTTTTTTTAAGATTTATATGCATGAGTTCTACAAGTACAAAGATGTCTTTAAGAAGTAAAACAAGTATAAAAAATGAAAACAAATTCTTTGAAATATTTAATTGAAAAATCACATAGTAATTTTTTCTATTCATTTTAAATTTCATCAGCTAATAAATTGTGATCAGAACGAATCAAATACTCATGTTTGAAGCATGCCATCCATATAAATAAGATAAAATATTCATGAAGAAAAGAATATATTAACCCAACGCTGGCCGAGGTCACTTGTGTTATGCGGATGGTCGACGGGGGACGCTCACCTTTTTTCTAAACCTTGTTAACGATATATTTCATGAATTTCAAGCAAATCATATCATGCCACTTTTGTTTAACCATTTTCTAACCTTGAATTATATACAAAAATAAAAATAACTAATTCTAAAACAAAAAAAAATTTCAAACTAAAATCTTTTCAATAAATTAATTTAACCATTCATAATTAGCTATTAAAAAAACACAGGACACTATAAAAAAGAAAATTTACTAATTCTCAGTGTATTAAAACAGAAAAAGAAAAAACATATAATTTATTACTAAATAAAAGGCATTTTTAGTTGTGCTCATTTTTTTAGACAGACTGAAGGTCACTTAACTTCCACCCAGTACTGACACCCTAAACAACAGGTTCTTCGGGTTTCAGGCCGATATATTACAAACTACTTATTTTGTAGAAATATAATATGAAAAGTGAACGCTGTACTCACCCCTTGACCGTCAGTGGGTTAAATTACATTTCATTTAACTTGATTTAAATATACACACAAAAATACTCTACTTTTTCTAGATTTTTACTGGATTTTTCACCAATACACTCATACATATAAGTTATATAAGCTTGTCAACAATAATGCAGTTCTCAATCATCTGAATAGCTGAAAAAATCATAAAAATATACTCTTTATTACTTCAAACATGAATTATTAAAACAGAGTTTTTTCATGATGGGTTGTTACAAATTGGGAGAAAAAATAACACCAAATACTTTAAAAAATACATTTTATAGTAAAAAATTTTAAAATGACATTAAGATAGTACGGTACTTCTAATTTAGAGGTAATAATGTCTTTTCTCTCATAAAATTACGATATAATAATAAAAAAGATCTAAATGTAATATTAATGATCAAAACAAGTTTAACAGTTACGGCTCTTGTAAATCGTTACATACTAGGCTACTTGGTTTAAATAAATAACAGATACATTAAAATATCAGCATTGTTTTGTACACTATATCCTAAAACTTTTAGGAAATCCATAGTGACTGAACACTAAAAACTAAGGGTTGTAAAATGGCAACAAACTGCAACATTCAGTATACAAAATGGAGACATCTTTACAAATACACAAACTATATTGAGCACCATGAGTGATATTTACAATCAGTTTTAGATGTATGCAAGGTGACTGATGTAGTTACAATACGCACAGACATCCGTGCAACTGTTCAACGAAGGTCACACAAAATGTGAAAGTAACATTAAAAACTTAAATTTTTAAACACTTGCTTTAGTAATTCTAAATGTTTAGTAGCCTAAAGTTGTTAATACAATACATGACTTCAGTCTTCTAATGCTATCAAATAAGCTAGGATAAATAAAGAGAGCATATGCCTATTAAAAAAATAGTAAAATTTCTAAAGGTATTCTATCTTTGACAATAATATAGTACTAGGTTATAATATAATGAACATCAAATATTAATAAATATCCCATAAAAACATTATATGATTTTTTTAAATTTGTCATTTCAATTAGTAATTTATTTTTTCAGTTAAAATTAGGGTCTAAAACACTGTGCATAAAGAAAATTTGAATGGGTCCCCTGGAAAACGTTCCAAGCAATAAAATTTCAAAAACGGAGATATTTAGTGGAAAAGGTTCTAGATGCCACAAACTTTACCATGGTATATATTTTGGTTTTGAAGGTATTTGAGTTTGCAGCCCTGATTTTGTCTGTCAGAATTGGCACACTCTGCAAGACCCCACGGCCAATTCAACTTTTTACGCTTGATAATTCAAAACTAGGTTTTTGTCGCTTGGAACTTTTTCCGGGGGACCCACCTTCTTCATCCAATATGAAAATTACAAAACAGCAGGATAATATTAAATTATTGTCAAAATTAACTCTAAGTTTATTCCTTGATTTCAATCAAGAAAATATAAATGTAACTTGAGTTTTTGTAAACCTTTGGGAAGTAAACCATCATGGAACCTCATTAAAAAGAATTTACTGAATTACATTTTATGTATGGATATACATTCTTTTTATCTTCTCGATCAATAGACAACATTTCACTACAAGTTCAACTTGATAGCGAAATTCCCTACACTTCAGATGATCAAACCCTTTTATGGTCTAAATCATATTTTAAAAACCTTTGGATTTCCTCAAGTGAAAATCTTACCAGTCGTATCTTATTTTTAATTTATATTAACTAGAACTTAATACTAAATAAATTAGACTAATTTGAGAAATATCAGTAATACTGAGGGTAAATTAAGAAACAGAGAGCTCATGAATGACTGACTGTACAATGTATTTAATTGAAAATCACAGGAAGAACATATTTGGTAAGTCCGGCAGTTCATTAGATTAAACTAATATAATCATGATGAAATATTTAGTAAAATTATTTATTATGATTTTAGAGCAAATCCTAATTTTAGAAATAATTGTTTAAAAAATTACAAATGCTCGTACAATATTTGCTTGTTATATAATTATAGCACAATTCTTTATAAAACGTAGAAAAACATCAGAAATAATATTCCATAATTTTTAAAGCCCTGGATTTAAAAAAAAATGTGACTGAAAGTCCACTTTTTATACTACGTTGTGAGACAAATTGTCTCATCCTTGAGAGGTTAGGAATGCAGAATACTCTAGATTCGAGAGTATCCGGTGCTCTTTGTAGCGAGCTAGCAGTCCCAGCTATAAAAAATCTAGCTTAAATTTCCTAAAAATGTTTTAAAGTGCCCAGAGTCACACATATTTTTCAAATATTTTATTATAAATACTCAGACAAACTTTGGGAATGGAAACATTTAAGTAAATAATTGAAAGTTCTGACACTTCTTGGATACAAAACACACCCCCAACATGGTCAAAAATAACCAGACTGGTGATGGTTCTAGTTTTTAGCATTATGGTTGTGACCATTTTTGCAGAAATTTTAGATTTTTAGAGATTTTTGTTTTATGTAGTTCTACACTCAGTAGATATTTTCAGGAGGAGTCCCACATTGTTCATGACTCGTCAGTGTTCTTGTACAAAGCAGTTCCTCAAATTTCAGAAATATATAATTTTTTTAAAAACATATTGCCTTCAGGATTGATTAACGACTATTAGTAAGATACGATATTTGTTGTCTTCAAAAATAAACTAGATCAACAGTGCGGAAGACGACAACACGACTCTTGACTCACTCTTGGTCTTCTGTACTATCGATATCCCTTCTGTATTTGAAATTGTGTGTAGTTTTAAAATGAGAAATGACTTAAATAATGCAATTACATATATGAAAAAGTCGCAATGATGGGAATATAACTTCCCAAAACTAGTTGTCTGCTGACTTTTAGAGGATCGAAGGCAATACCTAAACATAGTACTTATACATTGGTGTAAATAAGAAGAAGGTAAGAAATATCATTATTTTCTATCAATGTTTCTGATCCCAAAGTTTGGCTAATTATTTCCGTTACACCGTCAAATATGCAGTCCTTGGCATGTTAAGTTACAGCTGCTCGAAGTATCAGTCTTGGGATCCTCCAACATTCATCTCAGAAGGTGGTGACCCGACCGATCCTCAGCCCCAGCAGCTTGCGTCGTTTCCTCACCGGCAGACGTGCCAGCAGCGCTTCCGTCACTTCCGCGTCCGTCACGTGGCCTCCGTCTGGCTCAGGTGCATCCACAAACCCACTCTCCGGTCGGGAGAGGGGCTGGAGCATTTCAAACCAACGGGTCACCTTCGATGTTGGGCTCAGCTGCCGAACCAATTAAATGATTAGATATTGTTCAGAAACACTTTCTTATATTCCTAATGGTCTTTTTACAATATTGAGTACCTATATATTAATTTCCATCAAAACTTGATTGAGGTTGATTTAGTTTAATTGTTCATTCCCATTTCAGGATACAAATAACAGCTCTTTTATGCATACATTTTTGAACGGACAAAAAAGACTAATGTTCTTAAATACATTTAACAACAATGGAACTGTAGAGACTAACAAATGTACATTTCATCAATTTCAATCAATTTGTTTAAGAACGTTTTTTTATCGCCTAATGAAAAACACATACGTAAAATGACTTTTAACAATAGCATGAATGGGGTTTAGTAAGTAAAACCTAAATTGAGCTTTAAAATCCCAATTTTATTTTTAAAATTTATAAATTTTATAAAAAATACCATTTTATATCAATTTTTTATGCTAAAGTTAAAAACATGTTTCATTTCAATGAGCCTCATTCTGTAGTCATACGGACATTTTTAACATTTAATTTAGCTTAAAACACGTAGCTAACGCTATATAGGTGTCTTATAGGTTTCAATGATAATATTTATAGAAATCTGTTAGTGGAAATGTTTAATGAGACTCAATACTGAACACAAGACTGAGTTCTTAACAGGTAATAATAATAACTGAATGTTAATGACATGTAAATGGTAATGTTAGTATTAATAACTGATTATGAACAAAATCTCCTTTACAGTAAAAAACATTGTTTATTATCAACAAATAATAAGTGTTTGCTAAATAAAAATAAGTTAAAGTTAGGAAGATTGTGTAAAAATAATAAAAACAATAAAAGGAAAATTTACTTAAAACTCTAGACCATCTATGTAATATTGACTATGTTTAAATGTATGCTATTTCCTTTTAAAGATAAGTATATCCATAAGGGAATATAGAACTGTTTTTCTTTCATGGTTAAAATATAGTTTTTTAAAAATCTGGTAGACTTTAAAACATATTATATACAGTGTTTAGTATGTGTATTTAAAGATTTTTTAAACTTCTAGATTAGGGTGTGGTTTATAACAATATTTATTATGCTTTCCATTTTAACTTTGAAATTATTAATTAAGTTAATTAGAGCACAGGAACATTTCATACCTCCAGGTAGGACAGGTGAGTCAACTAAATGCAGTATTTGTTGGTTGGAAACAGAATGTTGCAATTATCGGGGTATTTGTCAGCGTATGTACTGGCAACCTGCCGATTCCCCATTATCCCAAGATACTCATTTGGCAGCTTCAGTTTCTACTTGGTTTATACGCAGCAATTATTTTGTGTTTGTGGTAAGGGTCATTAAGTGCAAAGTTTCTTATTGGGCGAAAAGCAAACTGCTGAGTTTACTTTTCGAAATGGATTGTAAAACTAATAATTTAATGTCAATTTGATAAGTTAGTAAGAATTTAAATAAATATTTCCCCTAAAAATGTACTGAAATGATATTTCTTTGAGTCAAAGATGAATTTTAATTTTAATTATATCGTGGAGAACAAAAAGATGGAGGAAACTTCCAATGTTATGCTTTTAACTGATTTCTTGAGCACATGGTTATGTAAATATTTATTTTATACTAATATCAGTTTTGTTCCACAACATAGGACCAAGAAAACTATATCTGTTAATTTATTCTCAGTGTAGTTTATGTTATCCTTCTGAGGCATAAACTTGTATATGTATACATTTATAACATAGACTTTTAAGACTGAGAATTGAAAAGTAACTTATTTCCGTTTAGGCTCCAATAAGAAATGAAATTGTTTGTGTGTAGCTATTTACAAATAATTACTTAGTGTCTGAATTGTAACTTTAAAAGAATATAAACACCCAACAGTCTGTGTATAAAAATGTTATTTTAACAGTACTTTTCAGGATTTTTAAAGTCATCATTCTACTAGACATGTTATGACATAATGATTGTTTTCTTATACTCAGACAACACACTGATATGTACACATTAGGTGCTCACCGTGGTTGAAGCTCGTGGATGCCACATCCCAGATCCCTCCAAGCGTGAACCAACTGCAGATAACTTTCCACCTGTGAGTGTTAGTGAGTTGCAAGTGAGTGAGCGAGTGAGTAAGCGTGTCTGTTATGATATTGTTAGTAAGCTGGCTACACAGTTTAATGGCAAATAAATGTCTAAAAATATTGTTAATTTATTTATATACTAACTTTCTCACCTTGTAGTGAGACATTTTTTACGACAGGTTACTGTATCTCCAGTTATGACTATACATCAGATGAAATGAATACCGTATCAGTTATTACCAAGCTGTAATTAATTTTTAATGTAATGTGAATGATTTAGTGAATATAAATATAGGGGGTCAATAGTCGTTCCCACAGGAACAATGCAATTTAACACTTATAATACAGCATGTAAAACATTATACTTAGAACTATTTTATAAAGCTAACAAGTTCTGTAATACAAAACATTTTTAATAAACACAAAAATTGCATTTGCCTCATGTCAGGGGCATTGAATGAAATAACAATTAGATTGAGGTTGATAAAAAATTTTCAAGAGTACTGCATTTCATTTCAGAATTAGGAAATCAACTGAATTAACTTCAAAGCCAACATAATAGGTAATTATTGATCTAAAAGTTTTTAGAACAATATATGATGTTTAAGAGTAAAACTGTTTGTTAGTTAAGTCAGAAGGAAAATTAATTTTATAAACTTAATAAAAGTATAGTCTGATTATTAGTTTGGTAATAAATGTTTCAAAACTTTGATACAGACACATTAAAAAATCTCTAAACTAAAGTAACCCTAAAGATAAATAAGGAGTACAAAAAATATCGCTCCTCGGTCATAAATCAAAATTGCAAAACTGATTTAATGCAGCGTTAAGGTATGTTTGTACCACGGAAATAGGATGAATTTAAGAAATATAGTGAAAGGTAGAGTGGGGGAACAATGGGAGGAGAGAGTCAGGTGTCATGGCAAACCTGGCACTCTTGGTAATGACTGTAAAAATAGAGCAGCAAGCGCCACAGCTACAAGCGCACGGACGGAAATAAAGACACATTGTTATTATAAAAATACATTTATTGCAGTCATGGAAATAACTTATGTCTAAGGAAAATGTCCTCGAATGCTTGAAACAATAAGCCAACTATATAACATTTCAAAACAGCAAGTACAAGTAATGATCACTCTTTATGTAGTTCTATTGAATCCACAAATGTAACTGTCCCTTTTCGAGAGATTTTTTTCTGATTAATAATTTTTATTTTAATATGAAACATGGTTAAACATTTAAGATCTACAATTATTCTGATTTCAAAACAATAATTTTTATCTATCAATTAACTGATATTATATTAAGTACATGGAATATAAATGTGCAAGATGTAAGGAGGTTTTAACTTTTAAAACACAATGTGTAAATCAGGGTACAAAATTATTATCAACTCGTCTTTGTAATACTAACACATAGCATTTGGCACATCATAAATACTGACTTATAATAACTCTTAGAACACTTCTATTTACGGGATTATTCTATTTCCTTTCAGTATGATTCAGTTTTGGCTTGAGATTTTCATTTCAAAAAAATTTAAATAATCACAATTCAATAGCAATTGCAATATATAACAATATAAAATGATATTATATCAAATCAAAATTCTAGCAAACTAATTTGAAGCTTGTTTCTTAATTGAAACAAGTGATACAAATATACACATTTTTATTTGATAATTATTTTTTTAATTTTTACCCTTAATGCAGAGTGTTGCAGAATGTCAGTGGTGGTTCATTCTCTGAATCTTTTATACTAACTGATAATATTGATTAGAGAGATAACAGTAATATAAATTTTAATAACAATATATATTTATTTTTACTACCGAGTTTTCAAAAGTAAAAGTTCTGATAGTAGCGAAAATTAATTATATATGAATTTAATAAAATAATCACTTTTGGCTAAAGAGCAATACAGTATAGTTTATTTGTATTACAAATTAATTACAAAAAGGTTTCCAAACAGTTCCAAATTGCCGCACCATTTCTATTAATCAGTTATTACTGAATATGAATAAAAATGTATTGATAGCATTAGGGAAGTCAATAAATAAAATGAGCTATTTATATGAAAACATAAAAAGTACAGTTCATAGAAAATATCGGCAGCTTTGACCTGCCAATGGCTAGGAGATACTCTGTGAACTAAACTTAATTTATCTTAGGCCTTATAATGTCATAAAAAATGTCTTGTACTTCGAAACTAAAAGGAATATTAAAAACTTTAATATGTAGGTAAGAAACAATCACTTTCGGATTCGGAAGTATTCATAAATGATTACCTTCAAAAGGCGTAGAAATCATAATGTTCACTTGGATAAAAAAAGACTGAAGTGCGAATTGAAAATCCTAATAACCAGCTATGTCAAAATACAAAAATTCAAGCTTTATATAATACTGCTATGAAAAGTCACACATTTGGAAATTTTTCTCATAATAAAAAACACTGGAATCACTTAAGTGGTAAAAAAGTAAAGAGGTATAAAAGCAGTATCAATAAAAAACACAAACACAGAACTATCCATAGAGGAATTTGAACGATAATACGGGGGAATAGTGAATTTGTATACTTTCTTAGGTGGCAAAGTTGAATTACCTCTGCCTGTAGCTACCAAATATCACTAAGATGCTATTTTGGCTGTTTTAAGTCAGTGAAGAATAATATTTCAATGAAATACTTATTATGAAGTGTAGCAAATTTTTAACAGAGTAAATATGTATTTTACAACTTATATACAACTCCTTTAATTGGGAGATAACAATATTTATTTGATTCATTCACACATCCAGGCACTTAACAAATTTACTTTAAGTACTAAATAAAATATGCTGTTAAATTAAACATTTAATAAAACAGCTGAAATTATTTATTAAAATACTTAAAGCAACTTTTTAAGTGCATGATTTCAAAGTTAAGGTGGTGCAATGAAATTTAATGCAAAATAACTTAAGCAAGTTTCAGACACATGATGAATTGAAGAAAAGTGCTTCATCATATCTAATAATGATATTTGAATACTTAGAAAGTTCATAAAAAAATTGAAAGTTCATAGAAAGAGAATAATAAATTTACTCTAAATTAATTGCATATAAAATCATCAATTTCCATTGGTCATTGTTTATGAAACTAACTGGCTGTGTGGCTAAGTGGTTATAATGCCCGCCTTCAGAACTGAAGGTTGCTGGATCAAATCCCGTAAGGGTCGAATATGAACCCAGTTGTCATTTTATCATTTAACTATTAATGAATCATGGTTCCTGACAACAGGTTGACGTTAGGTAGTAACAAAACCATGGTTCAGACCGTTTTCCATTAAAAGATAAAAAAATTATGTAAACATTATTTATAGAAAATTAGAAGAATTTCTGTATTTTTTAACTTAATTAGTCACCAACCCAACATAGTCTAAATCATTTAACTTTATGTATGAGTAAGTAAACTAATTGAGTCTATAAGAGAAAAATTAATATTGATAAAAGGTTAAACACAATATATTAAAAATATTAAAATTAATAAGTTACTGAATTTCATTGGACCACCTCAACTATCTTTCATACAATTATACGGGGGAGGCTACAGAGGCTTATAGTCCATCCTCGGTAATTTCTGAGAGGAAATATGTTCACTTTGTTGTATGTCGGGCCCACGCAGTTCTTTGCACTTGCGACATGAGTTCACTTCGGTTAGGAACTTTCTCACTTGTGGACCTCGTTATGAATGGTCCATTTTGCAGACCCGAAGTTGGCCTTCGTATTTCTTCTTCCTCTCCAGGTGATACTCTCAAGGTACTAAAGACGGCTGAAAGCTGGTCTTGTCTTTTTCCTGGAGATTCCTTTTTCTTGGCGCCAGAAGGGGGAGGATCCAATCTGGGAACATCGTTTTGATCGTCCGCTCCAACAAGAACTCTCGTTCTCCCGTCTGTCTCCGTAGTGGTCATCGTTCCTGCTTGTGACAACGGACGGATGAACTGTGAGCCATCCTCACATTCTTGCTTCTTGTGGGGGAGGATTGGCGAACTCGCGTAGGAGGATGCTTGTGAAACGCGTAAGTTGAACTGTTGCTGAGGCGGTGCTTGTTGGGTGTTCGCGTAGAGCCCTGGGTAGTACTGGCTCTGTCGATATGAAGGCGTGATGTTCTGCAATCTCTGCAACAGCTGATTTTGGAACTGTTGGTCTGCCAATCCGAAGTTGAAGACGTTAGGCAGCATGCTTCTCTGCTGCCTCGGAGAACCCGGAACTCCTCCTTGCAGGTACGCCTGGTTGATGTTCCTGTTGTCCAGGAGCCTTAGGGTATCCAGATCCGGATAGTCCTGGAGGTAGACAGATCCCAGGGACGGAGTCTGAGGCTCGCACAACATTCCCATCTGGGACTGAACCACACAACCTCTCTTAGCTTACTACAACCAATATTGAGACTGTTCATTCTTTAATTATAATTTTTTTACGTAAAGTGTGAAGTAGGATATTAATATACGGAACAAAAAAATTTTTGATAGTGGCCTATAGTACATTTTAAATTGTAAATCAGATTCTTTTACAGATAATACAATATTTTTACCTATATTTTACAAATAATATAATCAAAGAGAATTTAAAAATTGATATTATAAACTGTATAAATGACTTTGACTTTGTATTGATAAATGAATATCAATCTTCAACATGACTCCAGACAAAAAATGTTTAAAATTTTTTAGATAAAAATATATATTTTTTTACAAAGGGGCAAGTAGAGGGGAGATATTATTGTATGGAGGTGAAGTTACTAACCCATAAATAATATCAGAAAAATCTCTTAACTTTTTAGGTAATGTCTGATCTAAAATAACCTTTGGAAAGGTTGCTTTTCAAAGTATTTTACATGAGAATTATCAATGAATTTATGTACCGGTACCGAAATAAATTCTAAGTCCAAAAAATCTCATGAACAGTCTCTGACGTAACACTTTCAGCATTGAAACAAGAAAAAAACATTATTATTACACTTTCTCAAACTACAACACGACATGCTGATTCACTACTTTGGCTATTCAGTAAAGAAATCTATTAATGAATTAATATTATCATTGATATTGTTGTTATTGTTATTGATGGAAGGGTTTGAATCCTCACGCAAGACCTGCAAACAAGACAGCTTTGCAATCAACTAAACAAACGACAAAGCAAACAGCTGGAATTGGGAATTTGCAATAGGTTAATCGCTTGGACATCTCAACACACAACTTTCGACTAAGTAATCAAACTATGAATGTCACTTTTACTGATTCAATGTTATTCAGTGCTATGTTTTAGAACAAAACTGTTTCAAGTGGCCTAAATTTGTGTCTCCTAAGAATATATAAATACTTTACAGAATGAATCTGATATTTAATTGAAATTTAAGTTTATAGTCATTGAAAAAAATGAGGTTTTGAAAGAATGATTATCATTTTAACCCTTTAAGGAGTATAGTGTTTTTCGTCAAATGGTATTGACGTTTTAAAACGTCTATTTATTGGTTCCGCAAAAAAGAGTAGCGACGTTTTAAAACGTCATTTGAGGAAAATTGTTGAAATATGTAAATATATACATATAACCTGACATAGATTCATTCTCAAGTTATAAATTGATAATTAAAGACACGGTGTATTCGGTAGGTTGTGGGTAATCTGCGGAGGGTTTCTTAGGCAGGGTGGTCGTGGCGGGAATTTTCGGCGGAAAAAGTGACGGCGTGGCATGAAGTTTTATTAGACCTGTTATTTATTAGCACTGAAGGTTCAGCGGGTAATAAAAATCAAAGCATTCTACACTCCCCTATTATTGACGCCTGTGAGTAGCTGAGAGTTATTCGTTTGCTTAACATCACTCGGAGCTTTCTTTAATTACTTTGATTGAAGATTTTAAAATTGAAAAATTGATTGAAAAAAGTTCTAAAATGTTCATTTTGGGGCATTTTGAATCTAAAACACGTTTCTAAATATATTTACTCCTTGTTCAATGTAATTTAGCGAATATTAGAAAAATTTTTTTTACTCTTTTGAGGTGTGTTTTGAGTTTTTACCCTTACTCCTTAACAGCTCTCATATAATGACGTTTTAAAACGTCGTTACTCCTTAAAGGGTTAAACAATACGGTAACATTGAGATTGATTCTTTCTAACAAATTCAAAGAGTAAAATGTTAGATCAGTCAAAAATTATAGTTACTTTAGTCATTCATGAATTTTTACTGCTATAAATATTGTTATTAATACATTAATATAAATTAATAGTAATAAGAAATTAGTAAATTACAGTGTTTGCTTGATCAAATCAACATCACTCAATTATTCAGATTTTAGTTATTGTATCTAAGTTGAATGATAGAGATATTGAACTGAAAGAATAGTAAGAACTATGAAAAAACTTTAACAAATTTACTAACCAAATCATATTTAAATTAATTAAGTCTTGTCTACAATAGTGAAAATACACTAGGAATATAATGGGCAAAACTAATTTAATTACATAATGTTTAAAAATAAACCACTTTGAAATTATACAGAAAACTGAGGAAAAGAAGTTATACTTTTGTAAAATGTTATTACACAAGCTCAGCACAATCTAACTCTAAATATAAAAAATACATGACTAAGAATTTATATAAAATACATTTATAAATTTAGAAAGAGATAGTTGTAGAAAATGTGTTTAAAAAATGTTTATCAAATATTAAAAGAATAAATGTACATATTAACAACCCTACAAATAAAAATTTATATTTTACATTTTGTTTCATACATTAGCACAATAAATGATTGCAAGACAATTCTCAGACAGAATGTATTACATACTTTTACACATTAGGTTTTATACACTACTTAAAAATATTATTCAACTTGATGATGTCTAAGTACAAATGAAAAATATTATTCTGTATACAAAAACAACGTATAAAGATTGCAGAATTGTTTTAAATAAAAACTGCAGAATTTTAAAGTTGGTTAGTGACCATACCAAAGCAGAAGCATTCCTAACTACACACCATGCAACATGCACACAATCAGGGTTTAGAATTATGATATGTAACAATTTATACAGCACTAAATTTGACTTTTATTTATGCCCCTGAAATGAAGATAAACATTTTACAAAAAATTGATAGGAATACAAATAGGCAGCTGGTTTAAATATGTTAATAATATAATCAAGGACAATTAAATCAAATAAGAAGTAAACAATATTTTATTACATATTAAAAATAATGCAACCATTTAATTAATCACGAAAATATTTTTGATTTCTTGATTTTTTATAATTATTTGATGTGAAGAAAAGATAATATTGGTTTATGAAAGATATTGTGTAAATTTTGATAAGGTATGCTGCTGAAGGCGGATTAACACCTAGTTCACCAAACTGACACTAGCAGCAGCACAGTACAATAATCTGCTTTATCTTGTTGAAACAGGCCTTCTCAACTTTATCCGAACTTTTGATTGATCCCTTTAGTCTTATGACTTATCTAAAATAATCCTTTAAAAAGGAATTTAAAATAATTTAGTCATTAGATAATCACATATTATTTCTATTTAGCAGTAGGCCTAAAAGATAAGCCTGTCAATTATTGGATACAGAGTATGAGATTAAATTAAGTCGTGGGTACTTTGGTTAATGAAAATTAAAGTATTGCTTTAAATTATCAATAAAGCTATTACCAGGCTAAAATTTTGAATCATAATTTTTTTTATTTTGACAATCAGTATGTTTATACATAACAAAATCAAAATTACAAATTGAGGGATTTAAAAAAAAATTATTTTTAGGTTTTTTTAAATATTTACATTCTGATAAGCGAGAGAATGTTTACAACACACAATCACAGTTATGTTTAGACATGCAGAAAAAAGTAATTTATTATATCTAACTTAATACAGCATAGCAACCTTTGTATAAAGGAAATGTTTTGTGTCAAACCAAAGTTTTTGTTTTATAAAGAGACTATTAGAAATAATATAGAATATTTAGTTTTACTAAATGTAAACACTTTTTTTATACTACTGTACTTAAAGGCAGGCAAGTACAGTAACTTAAGTTAAAATTATTCTAATACTTTGGGTGCCAATTAACTAGTAAAAACTGCAGTAGAAGTAATGGCGTATAGTCTTGATGCCCCTTAGAAACTTAGTTGGGCTAAGGGTTGAATATGACAATTAAAAAAATACAGTAATATATTTTTTTGTAATCTGTCTGTGGATTGAAACCAACTGCCTCTGTTATATTAGGGAAGTTCTAGTTTCGATAAAACTAAATGGTTAAAATTTTATATTGAGATGAGTTTTATGGATTTTTTAACATCATCCACTAGATTAAGAATTTTAAAAGCATCATTTTTAAAAGTTTACAACAGTAAATGTGGGTCCCTGTATAAAATAAAGTTTAAAAATGAATTAAAAAGATTTTTTAGGATGAATTCCCACAGAAAACTGAGGTCTTACCTGGGGTACGGAGGTTACATGTTGTTGATGTTGATTTTGCTGTTGTTGTTGATGATGTTGCTGAAGTCTCTCAGTCTCTTGAAGATGGGCAACCAATGCACTGATGTGGTCCAACAGTTCCTTGTTGTGGACCAACAGTTGGTGTGTTCTAGCCTGTACAACAACAAGAGGTTAGCATGGAGCAGAGATTAAAAGTAAATATGTAAACAGTAGAAGTCTTGAACATCGATGCTGGAAGTTCATGTTTATAAAAGCCATAACACATTGGTTATTTAACGCAATTATTTCAGATTCCTTCAAAATTCTTGTTTCTACATATGTTTACTTTGGACTAATTTTTCTTGTGTTGATTCCTTAATCTTTACCGGGCGTCTGACGACTTTCTTCAAAGTACAGCAGGGTCGCATGAGCTCAAGCTTTTACAAACCTTTTCAAACCTTCACCTAATCTGAATTATTAAGGTAATTTTTCTCTCAAAAGTTAGAGTTTACTTAATATAAGACATTAGTTCAAAACAAACGGCTGGCTCCTTGATCACACTACTCTATTTACGCGTATTCAGTATTCATCGGAAAGTGTACAATAATTTTGAGTTGGCAGCACTACAGCTAGTTCCCTGGTCAAGTTTCATTAGATTGAGAACAATGCTGTCTGTTTTGCTTCTTATTACGACATCTCAAAATAAATAACAACAGATAGAAAAAAGTAAGTAAGTTCAGATAGAAGGAAGAAGTAATTTCTTCTTTCTATCTGAACTCATAACGCTCTCAGATGTAAAAACGACCATATGAACACAGTTATTTAAAATTCAGAGTGTTTTTACTTGGCTTGAGCTTTTCCAAAAGACCTCGAGCTGAGCCGAGCTTTAAAAAGCTTAAAAAAAGCTTGATGATTCTAGCACCCCTAGAATGCGCCTTTGAAGATAAAATTTAGCAAAGCTTTCACAGATCTCTATCATGACAGAGAAGAAATTTTAGAGTATAATAGTTTCACGTGAGTAGATGGAAAATTTACCCCTATAATTTTACTGTTCACATTTACTATGAGGAAATAATATGTTCCCTCGCTCATTTAATGGATAGCGGGCCTTTCATATTAGGTTTAAAGGTAAACTTATTATGAATTGCTGCTCCATTTGATATAAGTCACTGTTACTTCCAATCACTGGCCAGTAGTTTGAAGGAACATGTTTAATGTTTAATTTGATAAAAGTTTAACCCATTCAGTTCCAAATTTCTTTTTTATCTGATGTTTCGAGAAAACTACTGGCTCTGTTCGACGACTAACGTAACCCATCAGGCAGTGACATCCATCAAGAACTTCGTAAACTACATTCCATGCTGCCCCCTATGATTGAATCTTGGAAATATCTCACGGAGTTCCCTTATTTTGTATAGTATGTTTTATAGCCAACTAAATGCTCTGTTACTCTATGAACGTGTTGCCGATATCGTTAAGGCATATCACTGACGAGTGAAATGTCAAGGCCTTTCGGAAGTGCTAGGGTTTGAATCCCGACCATGAGCGATCCCAATTTGGTTTGCAAATCTGTGGTATAGAGGGGGGAGGGCCAACCTTAAATAAACTGTGACTGGCTTGGGTGGAAGTTGACAGCATTTGTAGGCTAAATAGTTATTGCAATGGACACCTGCTTTTATGGTTAGTGATTATAGGGGGAGGGTGCTCGGGTTTTTTAAAATTTAAAATTTATTTTGACTTAATTAATGTAACGTTAAGAGACGGACGCTATCCGTCCTTGGACCCCAATGGGTTAATGTAAATGAACATTAAACTTAAATCAATTAACAATTACACCACACTATTTACCAAATATTTCCAATACCTTTGGTTACAAAACATAAAAATTCTGAATGTGAAACGCTCTCTTGTCAGGGTTGTAAAGAAGGGTAATGTTCGAAGTTCGATTACGGGAGCTGTTAAAAGATATTTATGTGTCTGAACACTTGAAAGGTGTAAATGGAAACAGACCCTGGACTGTACACAACTCCGAGGTAATCATAAACTTGATAGTGTTTCATGGACTGTTTAATGACTTCCAGACACATGTGGTTTGATTTTAAGAATCAATATTGGTTTCAGATTTCATATAAAGTCTGTGGAGGACATTCAGGTCACCACTTATCAATACTGAAGAGTGCTGATGTATTAGATATTGAAAATTAATGTTTTATATATATATATATATATATATATTCAAAATTATGATTTATTTTGGTAATTTGCAAATAATTTAAGAAGAGCGTCAGAGAGGATTAATAACCAAACACAGATGTACTTTAGATTATAAAATATTTGATATTCTATGATCAAAGTTTGAAAAGGAAATGTTGCAATAGCATGGAGTTTATAACGCCGCTTTGAAGCGATATCACTTATCAAAGTAACCACAGAGTCATCAGCCGACTGTGTTCGGAAAGTTAACTGTCGATGGAATGAACTTGTTACCAACTGTCTTCAGAGCCTGGGGCACTTAACTTGTACTGTCGTTTGTTTATTGTTTCCTATCAAACAATTTAATATCAGTTTGAAACAGAGCAATAAAACAAGAGTTTTTTCAGCAACTCCATTCTTAATTGTTCATTAAAACAAAATAGTTTTAAGGTTTTTGGAAAATCTCCCAAAAGAAGCTATTTAGCAGGGGTGCCCACAGGGGGGTTCTATGACGCAGACTGCGTCATTGAAATTCTTGGGGGGGGTTCCACACAATTTTTCAAGGGGGGGTAACGTGTTTAACGTGATGACATTCAAAAATATATTACATCACTAGATAGAACGTAAATAATGATTAACGTAATATTAATTTAAACATAGTTTGTTTTTCTATCTGAAAATGTATAAATGGCAATGACAGTGCTCGAATATTGTCCGTGATTGTGGCGGCAGCGGAAGGTCTGGCGAGTTACGGAAGTACTCGGTTATCTTCGGGAGTCGTGATGGTGGTCAGACGACAGACACAAGCTGCGCGACTAGGTTATGTGATCGTTGCCCTTGCGTCTTTGTGTTTCTTACCCTTTCCATCTCAAAACTAATATTACCACTGAGTTGTGATAATTAGTTTGTTAAATTTTGTATTGTTTTGACACAATTAAAATACCCAAAAAGCAAAAACTTTTTAAGTATAAATGTTTAGAGTTGTTTTGCAATGCTACCGTTATGCATGACAAATGGAACGAACACTGTAAAAAGAAACATCCTTATAAGGTCAAACAACAGTTGGAAGTGAAATATAAAGTTATTGAGTTTAAATGCAGCGACGAAGCAAGATGAAACCCTATTTAAAAAGGTATTAAAAATCCTATGGGTTTAATACCTTTATTACCTTTTAGTCTTAGATAAAATAAGGGTGCTTACGAGTATTATTTACACCTTTGTTTATGTTATGTGGTGCCAACTTACATGGGGGGGCTGGTTCTAAGTTTGAGGGGGGGGGGTGCTTCATGAAGCTTGGGGGGGTGGGCACCCCTGTATTTAGTTTACTAAGGTGAGAATACCGAACATTTAAAATGCTCTTAATAGTGAAAAAAATTAATTTCATTGATTATTTACAATGGCCAGATTTGGATCCCAGTGTTTCCAATCAGAGTTTATTAGTACTCCACCTGGTAATGTGTTGCACCTATCTTTATTCGATACATCACACATACAGATCTGGTGTCTATATGGATGAGCAAATTATGGATGAAAGAGGCATCCACCTTATTTTCTTAAAAAATTGTATAAAAATATACATGTGAAAGTAAATTACGTGTTATCTTGAACGATTGTTATCTGACTGTGATTTCATGTTGTGCTATTGTTGTATATTGTGGTATATTGTTGTCACATATTTGTTATGTGTGTAAGAGTTTTCTGTTACCTTACAAAAATACAAATAAATATCCATCCAGATAACAATACACAGACAAAGAGAATGAACCGAAATTACTGTCAGAACAACCTTGACACTTTAAACAATTTACTTCTGGAAGAAAACTGGAATGAAGTACACAATGCCCTTTCCGTAGAAGAATCCTATAATAAATTCATCACAAGAGTTACCATGGCTCTTGACCAGGCATGTCCTTTAAAGAAAACAAGAACAAAAAAGAAAATGTAAAATAAACATTTTGCAGACAATCAGGCAAGCCTTCTAAAGAAAAATTACCTCGAGAAACTTCTGAAATATAAAAAAATGAACAGAACAAATGTGACCTAGCTAAGGTGAAGAAGGATTATGACATGAGACTTAGGAAATTAAGTCAAGATGCGTCAACAAATTACATCAACAGAGCGGAGAATAAATCTAAAGCCTTCTGGAACATTATAAACAACGTCAGCCCAAAAACGATGAACAACAAGCTTTCGCACTTGATATTGATAGACAGCACGAAAACAAACCACTTAAAATTGCAAACCATTTAAATAATTTTTTCACCAGTGTAGCCGAGAAAACTATAAGAACAAATCCTACACCCCCCAAAACACCAGTCACAAGTCATGATATAAACCATTTTAAACAGACAACCCAAATGGAGATACTCAATATTATCAAAAACCATTGGTTATTTATTCCTTGGTTATTTATTTCCTTAAACAACCTTGGTTATTTATTCCCAATAGTTAAAACACCTCAAAAATATACATACTGTACCTGGGTGATACATGCTTCTTTATCTCAATGGCAACAGTTTTAAGCAAAACTACCTAGATTGCATAAGATTGAAGATTGCAGTTACGTCCGCCTACCTGAGCCTCTAGTCTGGCGGCAGTCTCCGCAGCCAGCTGATCCCTGAGCAGATGCACCTGTGCCACGGCCGCCTGTGTCTGCTGGTTCTGCTGCTCCAGCTGTTCCCTTAACAGCTGCAGCTCGTGATGAGCGCTGAGCGGTGTTCCAGCTGATGGCAGGCTTGACTCTGGTGCGGACTTGAGCGGCTCGCTCAGCGGCGAACTGTACGTCTCTCCCCCACTCTGTCAAAACAACCGTTCATGTTAACCTAGTATGAAATCTATAATATTATAAAGAAGAGGTGGGGTCTGTATGTTTGTTTGTGGCTGTGTTTGTTGTGGCAAGTAAACGCAAAAAATACTGAATTCAAATTAGAATCAAATCAAATCAATACAAATCAAGAGGAATTCAAAAGTCAAAGGCAGTGCCACTTTCTGAGATACCCACTGTTAGTTAATATTTTGTGGAACAGCTGACCTTTTTCGTCTTTAAACACCCAAAGTAACAACGGCAAACGAAAATAATGTTTGTATTTACCTCCATGTGGGAAATAGATTAGATCATGGATATGTCTTAAGGGAATATTTTAAGTTCATCTAAACAGCTGTTCTAATTCGTTTATATTTAAAATTCAATACAATAGTTCAAGTAGTTTCTATGGAAACCTGTTACATGTTTTCCATCTTAAAAATCACCAACACCCCCCAGAGGTAAGACATATCCATGTCAAAACAAACAAAACTAATTTTACTAAACTTTTACTAATTTTTGTTAACGACAGTGAATGGAGAACAACTGTGTGGATGTAGTTATTGTGTTTCAATCGGTGGGGGGATACGTACCAAAGGGGAGCGGCGCGTAGGGTGGTTGTTGGGCGGGGGAGGAATGATGTCGAGTCGCAGCGGCCGCTGGGCGGGGGCGGGCGTCACGTCGGACTGGGCGTCCAGTGTGGATAAGGAGTCGTTGCCGCCCAGGGTGTCCGGCTCAGACGCGGCGTCTGTAACAGATGAGTCACCACGGTTAGAACACACCATATACCACTACAGAATCTGTTATTCACAGAAGTTACAAGAAAATAAAATAGTCTATTTATTAGAAGACATGGCCTAAAAATTAGGAATGCACAGGTGTTTGTAACAAAGCTAGAGGAAAATCCATAACTCATATTCACCCACAAAGTGGTTGGGTCAGTGGCTCATAAATATGGATATGAATAAGGGCTTTACACGGGTTTTGTACCTCAAGTCCACTATTGTTGACGAAACATGTCACCCTACCATGTGTGGTCCATGAACTCGCCCACACGGTATAAAACTCTCCCTGAACCAAGAAGCGCTTAAGGCGACTCCTGAATCTCCTCGAGTTTCTCTCCAGCCTGATGTCTTCGGGGAGGTTGTTCAAGAACTTAATCACTGCTTGAGACGGCAGGTTCATGACAGCTCTGGATCTGTTCTGGGACAGCTTGTACAACTCTCTACCTCTCAGGTAACAAAGCTAGAGGAAAATCCATAACTCATATTCACCTACAATCCGATAGTTTATGATAGCCTACAGTTACGTTCAAATTGGCCGAGTGGAGGTGCAAGAAGTCGTGCTCACTCTTCAATGGCAATAAGTCGTCTACGAGTACTTCGATTAGCCTATATTAATAGTTTATAGATACCCGCACATAAATTGCTCGAATTCATCTCTGTGGTAACAAAACAGTCCAATAAACTAAACTTAAATTCAACCAACAGCAAAGAAAATTAATAAAAACTGTACTACCCTATTTAGACTTCAGAGAAATATTAGTGCAGTTTTATGGTTAGGGCAATCCACTACACAGAACAACAGAATCAGTATATTAAAATAGCATCTAGGGATGAGGAAAACAATCTTTAACATGATCACTGTATTGCTGTTTAGGCAGTTCATAGCAAAACCCTATAAACGGTACGCCATAAAACTATTCGAGTATTGGCGAAACACCTGCGTTTGTAACGAAAAATGGAGAATTCGGATTATTAATAACTTTCAGGTTTAGAAAGGAACATAAAATTCACTATTGGTCGGTTCTACCAACTATTTAAAACTGTTTTTGAAATAAATTTGTCACAGTAAATAACCAAATCCAAAGGGGTCGACGTACCCAGAAAGTTTCGTACACGCAACCAAACACTTTACGGTCCTTAACAAAGAGAAATACTTAAATAAACTGAACCAAACGGCTGACAGTAAAATAAAAACAAACTGACAATAAAACGACACAGCTGACAGAGCTGTAACCGAAGAAACGAGTGGGAACCGAAATAATACAAGTATTTACAGACCTATTGTTGTCATAATCGGACTTTGAAAAAGCAAACAAATTAAGGGTGTCGGCTCCGATGTCCAGATCAAAGGCGTTCAGGTGGCGTAAGGAGGGAGAGGGGCAACCAGCCAAACGTCATAACCCGTGACGTCACTCGTCATAAGCCAGGGAATTAGCGTTGGCAGCGCTCCAAGCGGCTGGCTGTGCGAACTCTGCGCGGCGCGGGCGCCTCGACCGTGGCGTAGTGTGGTAGTAAACACGTGGTTAGTGAGACAGACTGGAGTGGAGACTGATTTGTCGGTTGTCATTAAAAATTCACAAATAATTCTTCTCAGAGGAGCTGTTTACTGGTTCTGGAGCCGTTATGGAAACTTGATAGTAGCTAGTGCCCAAGTCTGTAAGTTCAGAGGAGTTGTAAATCAAAGTATAATTTCATTGGCATCGTCTTTCGCCATATTATATAGTACAGTACAAGAGTTTTGTTCCGTTAACTGCGTAGCAAACTAAATTAATAATAATATTAATTTCTTCTTTACCATGATACAATACCAATTAAAAAACCAATATAAAACTGGGTGGCAAACGTCAATAGATAAACAGTCAGGTAACATATTATACATAATAAAACAGTCTGGGTAACATTATTATACATTGATGTATAACTTATATGATTTCACCCAGTGGTATCCCCAGGGGCACTGTCACCCTACCATGTGTGGTCCATGAACTCGCCCACACGGTAAAACTCCCCCTGAACCAAGAAGCGATTAAGGCGACTCTTGAATATCCTCAAGTTTCCCCCCGCCTGATGTCTTCAGGAAGGTTGTTTAAGAGGTTAATCCCTGCTTGAGACGGCAGGTTCATGACAGCTCTGGATCTGTTCTGGGACAGTTGTACAACTCTCTAGCTCTCGTATGGTAGTCGTGTACGTATGCACATTGAATTGACATGCACTTAAATTTGCAGAATGAAGTTGTTTCAAGTATGTACAGACTAGCCATAATAAGAACCCCTATCTCCCTGAAGACATTCCTACAGGACTCTCTGAACTGCAGCTTGGCCATTATTCGAATGGCCATTTTTTTAAAGACGGGGTTTTGATCTTTAGGAAGTCCAAGTGAGGATGCACTAGGCCAAAATATGCCATTTTTAGGATTTCAACTGGACAATGCTTTGACAGTAATCCGGAATCCCAGAACATATGTCCCTGAAGACACCCTGGCACAAATACCATCAAGGCGAGGATGCCATGTAAGCCCACTATCTAGAATAATTCTTAGGAATTTCGTGGACTCGACCTGTTCAATGACGATTACAGCCAGCTCTTGCACTTAGGTCTCTCGCCTCGAGTGGCATATTGGTTTTCTGAAGATTTATTTTCAAAATGTTTTTCGAAAAATTCTGAAAACATGAGTTCAGTTGAATAAAAGTCTCAATTTCCATTTTTGAACATAAATTTACGTTACAGCAGAGAGTAGATAAGAGAAAACTACATCAGATGAATCATCCCACAGATGCGGATGGGTTATTTATGGAGAAAATTGCGGTAATTATAGGACTAGTAAAATCACCTTGATCTGTCGCATATTAGACTACCAACCCCTCTAAAATACACACCAAATCGTAACCTCAAACAATCTCTGACACCTTTGCAAATGGCAGAAGGTTTAAAACGTTGCATTATTAAGCATCTGATTGCTGCACATCTCTTTTGGAAATTACAACTTTGGTTGGATTGCATTTCGGCTATAAAATTATTCTTAGAATGAAACTCAATATCATCAAAGTTCATAAATTACTATAAACACAAACACAGTAAATATCATAAACAATTAACGTTAACGCTTGTTTTATAAATCCATTTCTATATCATGTTAGTCTCATTTTACTAAATTTAACGCGATCGTGTTTTAAAACAATACAATGACATGACTTCGTTCACACAGTGGGCGCAATAAAGTAGTGTTCATAGTGGCAACAATGTAACCAACCGACCAATCGGCAAAGCGTAAAGCTGTCACCGACCAATCAAACGCGTCAGTTGGTTTCATTCAGCGCGACTTGATTGCGACATCGTTCGCTTCCAATTTCCAATGGCCGAAAGTTGATTGGATTCTGACAGCTCCTTTAGAGTTGAGATGTGACATTACGTCACAAATTTTATGATTTCCTACGAAACAGATGGTGAAGTTTATTTGCCGACCTAAAGTTTCAGCTTTATTAAATTCGTAGTGAATAAATTGATAAATTCAATAGTTTTGTCTGTACATTGCTCAGAGTTATTAAATTTTTAGTTATTTTTACGTTTCGTGCGTAAGAGAAGCCGAAACAAGTCTTATCTTAATTTGTGTCTGTTTGTGACGCTCCAGGAGGCATTTTACGCCGTCTTCTCCGAAATAACGGGAGAACCGATAACAATGAAACTTATTTCATGCATTCTCTATATTCCAAAGAAGGTTTTCCAATGCTTCAAACTGTTTACCGCCCCTTAAAAAGTAAATGACGAGCATTTAAAAACCCAATTTTTACGCTTTATTAGTCACTATTTCTTTCAATTATCAATGAACCACCTACTGGTAATAATGAGCTGTATTTCTAGTTTAACGATTCAATAGAGAGAAAAACAAACAGCTGTCAAATCAATATTAGTTAGTTTATAATGGTCATTGATTTTAAACCCATTTTGAAATCATACTATATTAAAAAGTTATTTTAACGTATAACTAATTTTAATAATGGTTTAATTGTCAAGTAGTGCTAATTAATAAAGCTGGGTATTGATTTATTTTCTTTGTACTGATTTGTTTAAGATTTTAGGTTTACATTTTGGTATGATAATCTTTTTTCTTTAAACTGAATCCTACAATTCGTACGAAGGACGGGCTTACTGCTAGTAATGAATAAAATTGTAAGACTATTAAAAATTACAAGAGAACAAAACACAACGTATATTTAGAATTTATCAACCAAAGGTTTTGAAAGAGAATCAAGATCATTTTCTTTTGTTTTAGAAATGTTTAAAAAACGTCAACCGCCGATGAACCCGAGACAACATGATGCCAGTAACGTAAGTTAACAAATCGTCAGGATTTTCAAATTGGAGATGGTACCGAATAGCCTCTGATTGTGTTGTCTGATGTATGATGAGAATTTAGTTTTTCCTTGGTTTTAAAAGATAACAATCGATCTTGCCACAATACAGTTGTTTTCTCAAAAATATTTTTACTATATCTATAATATCTAATTTTGAGAAGCCTATTGTTCTATTTCAGACCGAGTGTTAAGAATTACGCACAAACATCTTTAGGACGGTGGCGACGTCCTGTAATCCAGCTACTTGGAGGTCACGAATTGTGGATAGTTGTGAGAGGTTGGTGGATGTATTGTTCTCTTGTGTGGATTGACGTCCGCACTATTGAATACTACGTTAATCCATAAAAAAATCCTCATAATTAGACCAATTCGTAATTCAGAGGCCGTGGTTCGGATTCCACGTTAAACTGTAGGTTGCCATTGGCTGTTAGGCTATTAATTAACCGTCCTGTCTAAGGAACATTCCAGCCTTAGTCAGTAACAAGACTACAAGATCACGCCACAATCATCTGACATTCAATCCTCATTCATACTTGGCTTAAAATACCTACATTGTAGTATGGTTGCCATTTCAATGATCTAATCTAATCTAACCCGTTTCAATTCTAGATATTTCGTTCTCAGATTATTACGCATTGCTTCAATGAATTAAAACGTGGCTCCACTGCTGCCAATAGCTAGACAAAACGAATGCATAAAGACAATCGCGTATCGATTTAGGAAGACCCACTTAACCTAAAAAATACCTCACACGAAACTTATAGTTTCGTAACAAGTTTCGATTAGAAGACAATGAAACAATTGTTCTCGCTTTGCCAGCGTTTTATTGGGACCCGGTTGCCAAATGAAAACGAATTTGTATCCGTGTATTCGCTATTCGCGGAGCAGACGACGCGTGTCAGCCGAGGGCCAATCAGTGACGCCGTCGGGTGCCGGACCACCTGGAGTTAATACGAGTGAAAATAGAGAATATTGCGAAAAGTCTAATTGTGGCCTGCTAAAACAAGCTTGCTGTTGCAACCAGCCCAAAACTCAACTTGGCGATCGCTGCCAGAAATATTACCTGCTCATAGTCAACTGTCTATTGACTATTAAAGTTAGACACACGTTGATATTTTTAATGGCGTTTTTGAACGTAAAGTGCTTTAAAAGATTTGAACAGGAACTACTGGAAACAAACATCCTGAAACTTCGCGATAACAATATGATGACGATTTTTACAAAATCAACCTTCATTAAAAAATAAACTCTAATGATGACATAGAATTTTCGAATGTTTTTCAAATTATGGTTAGCAAAATTGGAAAATACTAAAAATCGTATACCGCGGTATACAATGTGAGCCAATAGCTAATAGTGGCTGAACGAAAATAACACAAAACTCAACTAATTGAATAAAGAAAAGTAAGTCTAAAAGACCACAGCTTCGTGCTATGAATGAAGTGAGTAGGTAAAATTTTATTTTTTGATTTTTTGTGTAAGAGCATTTTTAAAAGTTATATCTGAAAATTAAATTATAGGTAAACATAACGAATTTCTTTATTATTAGACGTTAATTGTTAAGTCTTCTATTCTATAAACTTGAAACTACATACAGTTGAAGACTTTTAAAGTTTAAACGGCAATAAATCCTATCATATAAACACACCTTCACCACATTAGCAGGGTATGATATGTTATTTCCCACACTAAATCACAGCCGGGCTCGCCAGGCGGAAGCTCGCTCGTTATTAATGACACTAATTTAAACACCAAGTTTCTTCATTTTTCATTAGCACCTTGCGCGGATGACCTGTCCATACCACCGTGTGCTAATGTAAGAACAAGTATAGTGCCACTAATCATATCAATTGTCAAAATAAAAATTGTTTCTGCTAGAAATGCCTACTTACAATGTTCCTCACAGCAGCAAACCTACACACTCTTTCCCATGTTAATCTTATGGAGAATAGGCAGATAACTCTCATATTATTATCGACAGATATTGATAAAACTTGTCATATATTATTCTTATTATATTATTGATTTGGAAATCCGCTGAGTACGCAGGTCTGCTGCATGGGGGATTTTATTCATATTTTTTACATTTGTGAAAATTTGTTAAAATTTAAAAAAATTAATGTTAAAAACTTGGAAGCTAAAATAACTTTGAATAATACTTAGTTATAAGTATTAATCAATTTGAAGTCATTTTGGCTTTAAGTTCTGTGGTTATAGAAAACGAAAAAGTACGCAAATAAATGCCAAAGGTATTATTGTATTTGACAGTTTACTTTTAAAAGAAATAGAAGAGACTCAAGGCTGTAGCCTTGTAATTGTTGGCATTTACATGAAAAAGGATGTTGAAACGGAAATGTCTGTCTATGCACTGAGTTTTCAAACGTTGCCAAAAATGTTAACTCAACTAACATATACTATTGAAATACATCAATGACGTCGTTGGTTTGGGTAATCTAGAAAATGCCTCTAAAACTATTTACATAAAATAAATTGGTAAAATACTAAAAAATAGTCGACTAAAAAAACTTAATCAATCCTAGTTATATATTACACTATATGTTACTATGTTAGTAATATGTTACACTAACAAGTATTATGTTTTTTAAATTATGAATACAAGAGGTTGTTAAGCGTCCGTATACATACAGTATATGCTCCGCAGAAATTAAGTAAAACCACAAATCTATATAAATAAAATTAGCGTTATGTCTGTATATTGCTCAGAATTATACATTTTTCAGTTATTTTTACGTTTCATGAGGTAGATGCCAAAACAAATCTTATCTCAATTTGTGTCTGTGACACTTCAGTCTTTTCCGAAAAAACGGGAGAACTGATAACAATTAAACTTATTTAATACATTCTCTACATGCCAGAGAAGGGGTTTAAAGGCTTAAAATTGTTCGCCGACCCTTGAAAAAAAAAAAAATAACACAACAACAAAAAATAAACTAAACCACCTTTTAATTAAAAAAAAACAAAACTATTATAATATAAAAAAAAAAAATATATAATAAAATTAACAAAAATAATTTAATTTAAAAACAAAAAAACATAATATAATTTTTAAAAGATTTTTTAAGAAAAGTAAAAACAGCTTTTAAAAATAAAAAGTCGTTTTATTCAATTGACTTAAATCCGTAGCAACCAGGTATTTTTTATATTACTAATTTTAAGTTGAGTCTTTGCATTTCAATAATTTTATACATTTAAGTAAAATAATTTTATGTTGAACAATAAACATTTTTCTGAGTTTTAAGGATTTTTAGTTTAAAGATTTATTAGAAAGCAAATGCTGTTTAATAATGTTAGTATTTATATGTAATGTTTAAATTTTCGAAATCATCTAAATATATAAAACAAAGTCGTGTTAGTTACGCTCATTATAACTCGAGAACGGCTGGACCGATTTTAATGATCTTTGACTTTTCGGATTCGTCTCTGCTCCGGTCATGCTTTTGGCATATTCAGTTACCATAAGTTCAATTAGTTTCCATTTTATAGCGTTTTAAATTTATAATGTTAACCTTATGGGGAATAAGTTTGTTTACAAATTTTCTAGAATCAAAACATTTGATTTCTCAAAACAGCTGTTGGTTTATTCTCCGTTAGCAATATGCTTTACTATCCAATGACATATGAATCATTCATTAATGTAAAACTATGAAGTAAATATGTGCTGTACAAAATGAACAGCATTATTCGCCACGTTAATAGTTTACTTTTTGAATTATGTGCGGCATTATAATTTATTTTCTGTATGATTAAAAGTCAAGTGTTTATATGTTTGCCAAATAAAATAATGAAATTGTTTATACATATTAGGTTTATTATAATAATCAGCTGTTAAATATTTAAAGCTTTCACAATAAAGCCGCAATGCTATTTGACTTCAGAACATGGCCAATCTTAAAGTTAACATGTATTTTCTGTTAGGCGTTACGAAGTTCGCCGGGTCAGCTAGAACTATATTAAATAGTTATTTTAACGTATAACTAATAATAATAATGGTATAAATGTTCTAATCTATTTAATTTTAAAGTAATGCTAAATAATAAAGCTGAATATTGATTTATTTAGGATTTCAGGTTTACATTTTGGCATGATTATTTTCCTTCTTTAACTGAATCCTACACCACGTGACATTAAAGTTGCAAGTATGTTAATAGTTGTATACGAGTTTGATCACTGCACTACTTGATGCTGAACCCGTTATAGTTAAAAGTTTGATGGACAATTCACCCTCTTTAAACCAAAACCACTAACGTCTCCTGGCACATTCTCCACTGGACCCTCCAATATCCAACAGCTCAGTCCGTTATTGTTAACATGTTACTAACGAGGTGCTTGGAGTATTTGTGTTGTCACAAACTACCAACCATCAGGGCGACTGCCACCGCCTCGGCTAAAAATATAACAGGCCACTTCGCCGCACATTGCGAATATTGCAAACGAACCTGACAACTGCTCTGGGCAGAACAATATTGCTGTACGTACACTACATGGCTCCTCTGGTAACACGTTACTTGAACAGAAACTCTCACAAGGTAGTTTAATAAAGTACGATATATTTATAAAACTCAATATTAGACGTGAACTCGTATATTTACAAACATTCCTGATCGTACCTACTTATAAATAACTATTGTACTAGGTATTTATTCTATTACAGGATTACTTAGTATTTTCTTAGTAAAAGAATGTTTTTTTGCGTTAACCAAGTCTTATAAACTTAATAACCTTTTGATGAAATTTATAAACAAACGGTATATAAGTTTAATGCAGTATATTTATTATAGTTTGTGTATATTTTATCAAAAATTCATGTTTCATGTAGGTATATAATGAGGTCTTAATTTTTAGTACATATTAGCTTTTCGTACGGGATTCCTTACAAATTGTCTTCGAAGGTTAACTCTCCACAGTTCGATATAGTTAGAGAAATTTAAAATATAATTGTTTATATTTACTTCCCTGTGGGAAATAGGTTAGATCATGGATATGTCTAAAAGGAATGGTCTCAGTTCATCTGAACAGCTATTCTTATAATTTGAGATTAAAAAATTCAACATAATAGTTCTGGTAGTTTCTATGGAAACCTGTTACATGTTTTCAATCTTAAAAATCGCCAACACCACCCCCCCAGAGCTAAGACATATCCATGTCAAAATGTTTATATTTATTTCCCTGTGAGAAATAGGTTAGATCATGGATATGTCTAAAGGTAATGTTTTCACTTCATCTAAACAGCTGTTTTTAGTCTTTTATGTTAACAATTCAATACAATGTAGCTCTGGTAGTTTCTATAGAAACCTGTTACATTTTTTCCATCTTAAAATCGCCAACACCCCCTAGAGCTAATACATATCCATCTCAAATGTAGGCCTATGGATTTGAATTTTGACATGAATATGTCTAAGCTCTGGGCTTCTCAACTCAAAATTGAAAATTTTGAAGAAAACAATACTTTCTCCATATACTTATTATGATAAGGGGATAAAGTAAAACGTTGTGTTGGTTTCTCAAGGGTTTCGGCAATCACAGTGAATAGAATGCCACACTATTGACAATACGGATTACAGTATCGACTGGAGATTGAGTGGCCAGAAATACGCAAGGCAGTGTGATTGGTAGTTCCAGCCGGCGCCACCAGGTGTCGTGTTGCACAGCTGAGATCACGCATTCCGCGGATACCCTCCCACTATTATCACATGTTTCCAGATATTTTAGTTCTCGTGTAAGAGGTTGATGCAAAAAGATTTTTTTTTAATTGTCCAAAAGAACCTTGAAGTTACAATTTCAAGTTAAAAATACTCCCGTCGCAGCAGATCTACGCACTCAGTGAATTTCCAAATCAATAAAATAAGACAAGGTATTTTGCGAATTTGCATTTTCTTCATAATATTAACATGAGAAATAGTAATCAGGGTTTCTGCTGAGAGGAACACTAAAAGTAGACATTTATAGCATAAACATTTAAGCCCGTTATTTAAAAAAATACTGCAAACATGAACCAATCCAAAGTACGTACAAATTAATAATAATAATAAAGTGTTTTATTTCATAATATGTACAGTACATTCAGAAAATAAACAAAATAGAGGAATCTTACATACAAATAAAAACACTAATACAGTATGGTCCTAGTTGAACCGTCTACTGGGTTGGCATAACTCTTAAGAATTCCCTTTTTAATCCCTTTTAGCTAACAAAATTATAACAATCAATACCTACATTTCCTACAATTTACCATACCAATACCTTCAAATTACAAACTATATATAACAAGAATGGTTGAAAATATTGAAAATAGCTATGACATAATATTAGCAAATCTTTACACTTCCGTAAAGTAAACGGTGTACACAGAGCAAAATCTACCATTCTCAGGTTTTAATAAAGATCTGAAATGTGGAAAAAGTGATAATCCAATGATGATAAAAAAAATTACGTTGGAAATTCGTTTTATGAAGACTGCGGAAACTAATTCTGAGAGCTGGAATGAATATTAAACACTTAACAGAGTGTTCTATGTAATGTTCCAACCATCGTCGCGTTGATCAGCGTTCGGTAAAGTCACTTAATGTTAATCCTCCTTCTGAAATTACGGTTGTTCAATTTATATTATTCCTAGGTGAAGTAAAACAAGTTTGAACTGTGAAATACTAAATATAATGTTTAAATTGATAAATATGAAATTAGAATATATTCACTATCTTTCAATATTCCAAAATCATTTTTTACAACTTTTCACTATCCCAAATTTTCAAATTACAATGTTTGTATTTAATTCCCTGTGCGAAATAAGTTATATCATGGATATGTCTAAATGGAATGCGTTCAGTTCATCTAAACATCTGTCTTAAAACAAAATGACGTCACTGTTTCAAATTTTGGTCTCGTAAGTAATGCTGAATAAACAATGAATAATCACCTAATGTTTTTAATACATATCATCCCTTATTTTATATTCTAAATCTTGTACTCAAAAAGGAAAAAATATAATTTAAAACTAAAATTAGCATAGCGCCCGAATGGGCCAGCAAAGGAGGTAGCCCGAGCAAAGCAGGACAGCTCTGTTTCAAACATGATTTCTCTTGAGAACACCCTTCAAAGTCTACTCCGAGGCCGAAACTGGCTCACATGCGCTTTGCTATAAATACCATTCAAGATCTATAAATTTTTGTTCCGTCCGGTTTTCTTTTATTATTTTTTGTCTAAATATTTGGACAGTAAATATTTTTAATTATACTTGAAATAAAACCATTAAGAAACTTTATTGGATTGATTTAAAAAGAAAAGATTCACTTTTGCATTTTATTAATCGGATATATTCACCTACCAACATTTCTATTCAATACAATAAAACAAGTAATTAATCCTAAATGTAATCTGGTTATTACTTTGATATATTTTTTGTGAAATTAAAATCCAACGGCCGTAACTGAATATTACAAAATTTGAGCAGTTGAAGAGGTATTTATAGCAAGTACTAGTTTTTATTAGCTCAGCTACCATATACATGTAAATAATAATTTCCTTACGGGTTGATGAGACACGTTAAAATTATGTAAAGTGCATATTTTTTCTGCTAAAATATTGATGATGGTTTAATTTTTAAGCCAATTATGATCAGGTGTGAGCGAACCTGCTTCAAGCCTCTACAACCTGCATCAAAAATCATCCATTTAAAAATCATTCCTTTCCAAATCACAACTGATTGTTAACATCGGAGGCAGAGGTATAATTTAAATCTTTATACTTTATACTTTTAACTGAAATGGCGACCTACCCAGGTAGGTATTTTAAGCCAAGTATGAATGAGGAATAAATGTAGGATGATTGTGGCGCGATCTTGTAGTCTTGTTACTGACTAAGGCTGACATGTTCCTTAGACAGGACTGTTAATTAATAGCCCAACAGCCGATGACAACTAATGGACCTACAGTTTAACGTGGAATCCGAACCACGGCCTCTGAATTACGAATTGGTCTAATTATGAGGATGGTGTTTTGTGGATTAACGTAGTATTCAATAGTGCGGGCGTTAATCCACACAAGAGAACATTACATCCACCGACCATCTCTCACAACTATCCACAATTCGTGACCTCCAAGTAGCTGGATTACAGGACGTCGCCAATCTCAATCTGAAATGCAGTTTAATCTGAAATGGCGGCATTATTTTATTTGCATTTTTCATTGCCAATGATGGAAACATACAAAAACTGAAAGTTAAGATTTTTTCATTTTAGAAGTTCTGTACTGAACTCGACTTTTAACTTTGAAATCTTTTTGAAAATTAAGAAAACATGACAATAGGTGTATTGTTTATATGACATGGGAACATTTGTTCATGAAAAATTCCATGTTCAAAGATGTTCAAACTTCTCAAACAATATATGTTCAGTGTTGTGTCTATCAGTTTCATCAAAGTCATTATCTAAAAAAATATTTCATAGAAAAGATAAGAGGTGAAGGAAATGAAAACTAAGATCTTCCAACGAAGAGAAAGATTTGGATACTATCAGTGACTGTGGGCCAAAAAAAGTTACGACAAGAAAAATAATCATATTCAAAGGAAGGTACGTGACAATATTCCGAACTAAGTTTAGGAAGTTTCTCCCAGCAATGCCACGGATACATTCCCCCTCCCCAGGTGGTTTTGGCGGGGTGCGTTGTCACAGCGGGCACCGAGGGACAATGCTGGTCCAGACCTATTTCTGAACAAAGCACTGTAAAGAGAACAAGGGCTGCGCTATTCTGAGCCGGGTCGGCGTTGACGTCAAACTGACCATCCCTGGCGAGTAGCCAATCACGTGGTGTGACGTGACGCAACAGTTGTGACGTCACCCATTGTCCGGCCTCGTGTCGCAACGCCGTCACAATTGGCCGCGACAAAGACGACCCAGGAATTCCAGGGGAACGTCTCCATCTTCAAGGGAGATTATAGGGGGTGTTTTATATTGTTCAGTGCACTCTAGTACTCCGGAGTACTATGGAGGATACATCGTTAGTATAGCCTAGGGAGATATCGATCTTTACTCCGGAGTACTATGTATATATCGTTAGTGTAGACTAGGAAGAGATCGATCTATACCCCGGAGTACTTTGGAGTGTATATCGTTAGTGTAGACTAGGGAGAGATCGATCTATACTCCGGAGTACAATGGAGTATAGATCGTTAGTGTAGACTAGGGAGAGATCGATCTATACTCCGGAGTACAATGCAGTATACATCGTTAGTGTAGACTAGGGAGAGATCGATCTATACCCCGGATTACTATGGAGTATACATCGTTAGTGTAGCCTAGGGAGAGATAGATCTTTACTCCGGAGTTCAACGCAGTATAGATCGTTAGTGTAGACTAGGGAGAGATATTGTTTAACACAGAGATTGTTATCCTGCGTGACAACTTTTCTGACCAACGCTCTAGCTTCACCGATCGCTAGATATAAATACATCTAAATAGTCTTGTGGAAAGAGGTTTGCATGTGGGGTGAAAAGGATAAATGTCCAGGTGAGATGTGGGTATAATAATCACAGATATTCGGAGGGGTATTCAGGGGTAGGAAAATAAGCTTCACTTCCGCTTCAACCCCTTACTCAACACTCGATATGACAGGCAAAAACAAACTAGTCTTAGACAGATTTTTGGGATTGAGCGTTTGTGATTTATTCTCAAGAGAGAAACTCCGACATGATAAGGGTATACTAACGGGTGAGTCCGGATTTTGCTTCATGCATTTCACAAGTCACCTCTGTTCCCAAGGTTTCCTAAATGGTCAAAATATTAAGGATCTAGCAAGGCTCACACTATAATGTTTAGAACTGTGTGTTCTGACCCAAAACCCACAAGCCAAGATGTTGAAAACTAAAATGTAAAGTGGAGAAGGCACACAGATACAGATTGATACAGATTTATGGTGATACTGATTACCTTAAGATTCTTTTGCTATTAAAGATATGACAAATTTTCATTCAAAGTTCTTCCTTTAACTGACCATTATAAATACTAAATTTAATCAATAATCTTGTACTAAAAGTACATATTCAAACCCCATAAAAATAGCAGATTGTTACACTATGATCTCAAGGAAAAAATAGTATGTTTATTTTGAAATGGATAAGTCTTAGCTCGGAGGGCGGGTGTTGGCAATTTGTTGGCATCCCCTTAGACACATCCATGGTCTAACCTATTTCCCACAGAAAAGTAAATACAATTATTTTTATTAAATTATTCAACAACTCTAACAGTTTAAGGATCTTATTTTAATTCATATTTTTAGGAGTACGGGTATTAGAAAAGAAAATCAGCTAAGTCAGATTAAATTATATAACTTTCAATAATATGTTTCAGTGTTTAGGCTCCGTGACTTGTCACACCTCGACTAACTTGACTGACACACACACTGCATTATCGACTCCCTCGACCAATTTGACTGACACACACACTGCATTATCGACTCCCTCGACCAACTTGACTGACACACACACTGCATTATCGACTCCCTCCGCTCGGTTATGGGTTCCCAGCAAACACAGGTTATTTCTGTACAGGTTCTCCCGGTTATGTTTACGATTAGGTGAAAAACGTGTTAATATTTATTTTGGACCCGCAACTCTATGTTGGGGCCGACAAGTCCTTGAGATTGGCGAATACAGACGGTCAAGTTTGTAGGTTCGCGGTTTTCAATGTTTACGGTTTCAAGTTTACTTTATTGGACGGCTTTCATCTGTGTTGGGTGAACTATTGAATGTTTCTTGCGCTGCAAGTGTGTGAGATATGTAAACTACATCTTTTCGTCCAGAAATACATACATATAAACATTAAGTTACTTCAGAAAAATTGTATTTCTTTATGTAAGGAGTTCATGTTCAGGACTCACGTTTTATTCAAATGGTAAATGAAGCCTATGATAAAATATTTAAAAATATTTATAGATATAATTTCACATACCAAAACTATAGTAATTTCAATATAAAAAAAATCATATCAAATTTTTAAAGATACCTCTAGTAACAAATTATCGGTACTGACTTTTTTTAAATTAAAAAAATTAATATTTTCTCTATAAAATTCTTTTTTTTTTATTTACGTTGTTTGATTGACTGGTTGTTTGATTCTGGGGATATAGTACCCACTTCACAATCTAAATATCGCCAGTTTAATTAAGGACTATCAGTAATTTGGCTAATAATTAATTGCCAATTTAACAAGAGGTTGAAGCTGAACAAGACCGGCGTTTGAACCGCTCCCCTATCAAACCGGCAATTAAGTCCACTGGTATCGGTAAATAAAAACTAAAATAAAATGGTTTTACACAATTAATTAAAGATGGTTGGAAACTGTTGTCAGCGTTGCTGTCGCACAGACACTAACAACTATCAGCAGCTCGAGTCACTAACCTCTGCTCGCCACCAGACAGTGGGGACGCCTCCATTGTACACACGCGGTATTTATATCTGCGCAGTTATAGCTGGCTATAAAATAATGGCGACTGGGAACACAATCTCTCATCTTACATTTACACCAGCTGAGTAGTTGTCTAGCAGTAGTTGGTCTCTACTCGTTTAACCATTTCCCATCGCAGTCGCAATGTGTACTGGATGTGTTAAGTTGTTTTCTTTCCACTTAATATATATAAATAAAATTTGAGTTTTAGAGCTTCCTTGGAATTATATTATTGGTTATTTTCACATTTTCATAACCCAGTAAAGTCGAAATGGGTCTTAACTCAAACTATATTCGTCTATCTTTCTGTAACCCTAAACAAGGGGTGTCAAGAACACCCACAGTAAATAAAACGCATTTACCTTATTCTATACCTTTTGGAGAAGGTATATGTTTACTTAAAACAAACCCACACAAAGAATAATAATCTCTCAAAAACCCAGTTCAGAAATACTAGACATTTTTTCTAAGTTTTACAGAACATGTGATTTATAACAGTGATAGAAAGAAATAATTAAATTAATTAAAATCTATATTAGTTTGTTAACTTTGATAAATGATTTTTAATCTATTTATAAACTTTACTAGACTATAATGTTATCTTATTGTACTGTTATCTTAAAGACTAAAATGTTATCTTATTGTACTGTTATCTTAAAGACTAAAATGTTATCTTATTGTACTGTTATCTTAAAGACTAAAATGTTATCTTAGTGTACTGTTATCTTATAGACTAAAATGTTATCTTATTGTACTGTTATCTTAAAGACTAAAATGTTATCTTATTGTACTGTTATCTTAAAGACTAAAATGTTATCTTATTGTACTGTTATCTTAAAGACTAAAATGTTATCTTATTGTACTGTTATCTTAAAGACTAAAATGTTATCTTATTGTACTGTTATCTTAAAGACTAAAATGTTATCTTATTGTACTGTTATCTTAAAGACTAAAATGTTATCTTATTGTACTGTTATCTTAAAGACTAAAATGTTATCTTATTGTACTGTTATCTTAAAGACTAAAATGTTATCTTATTGTACTGTTATCTTAAAGACTAAAATGTTATCTTATTGTACTGTTATCTTATAGACTAAAATGTTGTCTTAGTGTACTGTTATCTTATAGACTAAAATGTTATCTTATTGTACTGTTATCTTACAGACTAAAATGTTATCTTATTGTACTGTTATCTTAAAGACTAAAATGTTGTCTTAGTGTACTGTTATCTTATAGACTAAAATGTTATCTTATTGTACTGTTAAGATGAATTTTAATAACGAATACAAATTTAATTATTTATCTCATTGTAAATTAATGCTAAAAATTAAGTTGAGGATTTGTTTGATTTGTATTTATTTGTTTAAGATTTCCCGTTTATATTCCAATATAATAATCTTTCTTCTTTACGCTAAAATCACAAACCGTACAAAGAACAGACTTGCTGTTTTTTTTTAAATCTGATTCAAAATTTACAGTCTATTTTTACATTCAGTTTATTTTTGTACAATGTAATACCACTTTGCCAGTAAACTGAGCAAGTAAATATATAAAAGTGATAGTTGTGATCATATTTTGGCTAATGTTCAACTGCTTAAACACACACTTATGTAATATGTTGACTATTTAAAACACACATACTGATTAATCATATATACTATGTACTGAAATAGAAATATACATAGCTATTAATACTTTTGGCGAATGGTATTAAGATACAAAAGAGTGGTTGTCACAATTACAGGTCTATATATTTACGACCTATTGTCTTTAAAAATAACTCGTTTTGATCTTAATTTTCTCCGTACTATCTCTAGTGATGTGAAATAATCATTATTATAAATAACTACATGCTAGTTTCTTAATCGACGATTTTGAAGCTAGGGTCAGTATCCCAATTAATTATTTTTCGTGGAAACATTGAATGGCTATGTAACTGAGAATGTTTGATATTTTCATATTTATTGAAACCACCAAGAGTCCAGAAGTTGGGTGGTAAATTTTGAGTAAATATTTGAGGGCCGTGTCCTATATGAGAACAGGCCTCCGCTCCAATGTTGACTTTGCAAGTCACTTCGTCATACGCTCCGCACTGACATTCTACAGAATCATCCAGCGTAAAAAGGGTTTCAAAGCTTAATTCAATAAATTAATTTGTGACGTAAGGTGAAGAGGTAAGGTAAATCTGTGAAGAGTTTTTAAAATGAAGGAAAGGCGAAGAATCGTCGAACTGACTATAGTTGAAATCGGTTCATAACATGGACAAAATGTCATTATTTATAAAATAGTTTTACAAAGATTTCTATAGAAAATACATACAGTTTCACAAACTGTTCATCGAGGTGACAAAACCTTAAGTGAATATTAACACAAAGTTTTATTATCTTTATTATCTATTAAGGTCGGTGGGTGTAGTGTTCTCTAGTGTGGATTAACGTCCGCACTATTGAAAGCTACGTTAATCCGCAAATACCATCCTCATAATTAGACCAATTCGTATTTCAGAGGTCGTGGTTCGGATTCCACGTTAAACGGTAGGTTCCTTAGTTGCCATCGACTGTTGGGCTATTAATTAACAGTCCTGTCTAAGGAACATGTCAGCCTTAGTCAGTAACAGGACTACAAGATCGCGCCACAATCATCTTACAATCAACTCTCATTCATACTTGGCTTAAAATACCTACCTTGTGGTATGGTCGCCATTTCAATAATCTAATCTAATCTAATGTAATCTAGTCTACTTAAAAGTATGTCGTTAAAACTTTTAACCCTGCATCAGTATATTTATTCGATTATTACAAAACCCTTTGAACATCATAGTTTGACAAAAATAGTTTTCAAATAACAATAATTTATTTTAGACTTTTACGGTACAGTGTATCAAAGTAAAAGTCAAAAATAAATACGACAAAAGGTCCTATAAGTGTAGAAATATATCGGAGACAATCCATAGCTGCCTAATGAACTCCAAGCTCTGTATTGTGTGAGGCTCGACTAACTGGAAGAGTTTTATGTATTTCTTTTGTGCACGAAATAAAGTTTCTCCGTCAGCAAATTTTTAACAGAGATGTTGATTTTCACGTTAAATACTTTATCTCATCAAATCTGTCCTCAGCAGTGGGATGATTGCAAACAACTGATTGGATTTAATTATATTGGCAAAACCTCTTACATTAGTCTAAGTGATTACTTCACTGATTAATCAATATACAAATCGTTGAATCATATACATGATTGATTCATATACATGATCATGCCAATTACTCAAGATCATGCCAAATGAATCAGCTGATCATTCCAGTAACAAGGCTTCATGTCATAAAACTCATCATATTCATCAAACCCATCACTCTCTCATATTCATCTTAAGTATCCGCGTATTTTGGATCGAAGTCTCAAGTATATAGTGTAGTGTGTATGTTGTATGATTTGTGAACCGTAATTATGTAAAGTAAATAATTCTGAGTGAAAATAAAAATTAATATAGTTTTTAATGCAGAAATACAAATATGTATAAAAAATCAATAAATTACCACCCCAAAACTACATTATTTATCAAGTTTGTAATAATTTATTTTAAACACCAACTGTTCACAAACATGAAACTTTTCTCTTTTATTTTCTTAAAACACTTACTCTTTACACTTAATACTTTTAACTGAATTGACAACCTACCCAGGTAGGTATTTTCAGCAAAGTACGAATGAGAAATGAGCGTACGATGATTGTGGCGCGATCTTGTAGTCTTGTTACTGACTAAGGCTGACATGTTTCTTAGACAGAACTGTTAATTACCAGCGCAACAGCCCATGGGAAATCTAAGGGACCTACAGTTTAACGTGAAATTCGAACCACTGCCTCTGAATTACTTTCATGATCTGACAGACGTTGCGTGCCACGTTTTAATGAATAGCGTTTAGTAAAATTAATAATAATGTGATTTAAAGATAGTGTAAAAATGCCTAGAACACAGATTTGTAACTTGTGACAAAGGTCTCAAGTGTGAATGCAATTCATTCATTTTCATTTCAAAACTTTGAATTGTAAAATACCATTTTTATATCCCCAAAACGTTTTATACTTATACTTTATACTTTTAACTGAAATGGCGACCTACCCAGGTAGGTATTTTAAGCCAAGTACGAATGAGGAATAAATGTAGTCTTGTTACTGACTAAGGCTGACATGTTCCTTAGACAGGACTGTTAATTAATAGCCCAACAGCCGATGGCAACTAATGGACCTACAGTTTAACGTGGAATCCGAACCACGGCCTCTGAATTACGAATTGGTCTAATTATGAGGATGGTCTTTGTGGATTAACGTTGTATTCAATAGTGCGGACGTTAATCAACACAAGAGAACACCACATCCACCGACCATCTCTCACAACTATCCACAATTCGTGACCTCCAAGTAGCTGGATTACAGGATGTCGCCACCATCCCAGTCTAATTTATATTTATATTTATATTATATCTAATTTATATTTATTTGGTTATCACAGTTTTTTGGTCATCAAAAAAGATTTTTTTGTTTTCTAACTTTACTTCTACTAAGTAAAACATATTTAAATAATTACTGTTTAAACTGATAAGTAAGTCCGTTTGAACAAGAGGGATAGAACGCTTGGAGTAGGCCTACAGTGAGCCCAAGAGCCCTAGATCTAAGCCAAGTCAGGGTCTGTCTGTCTGTTGATGGCGTCTGAATGGTTATACGCATCAGTCCGATGTTGCCCTGAGGGCTCAGGATCAGGCGACTGTCAATAATGTGGTCAGTATTGACCAGACTCCGATGCAAGACACTGCCAATGTGTCACCACCTCTCGGGGTTCATAATATATTTAACTGACTTGATTATATTTTACATTACAATTTTGTAGTGGGTTCAACCTTTATCATAAATAAATAATCAAATCCGTGTGTTTTTTTGTCTACTATTTATTTATATCCACGTTAAAACTTATCAAAAATTTTTAGTGACAACTCTGCTCCTAAATGAAATAACAAATTAAATGTTTAATTAACTTGAAAATAAACTTTCGTGGTTCAAAATCATCGCATTGAACGCTTCAGATATAATTTTAATTAAACCTTTAACCAACTATAGTTCAACAATTTAAAAGTTTTGAATATTTTTAGATTCATTTTTTAATATATTCAAAAAAAGATAGTCGAAGTGTTAATTGAAATTAATATTAGCTATGTAGAGAAACTAAAAGGAAAATTACAGTTCAAAGTGGAATCCGAACCACTGCCTATGAATTAAGAACTGGTATAATTATGAGGATGGTCTTTGCGGATTAATGCAGTGTTCAATAATGCGGACGTTAATCCACACAAGAGAACACTACACCTACCGACTATTGCTCACGACTATCCACAATACGTGACCTCCAAGTAGCTGGATTACAGGACGTCGCCACAATCTCAGTCAGAAATACACATGAAATGTATTTACTTTAGAAAATAGCTAGCTCATGGAAATCTTTTCAGTTACTCTAAACAGCTGTCCTTATAAGCATATTATGTCACTTCCGTTTTAATGGATTGTCAATCCCACCCACCAGACACAGAATACAAATTTCACAATATTTAATATGCAGCTAAGAAAGACCAGTCTTTCTTTCAGCTTTAACTGCAAGACTCCTTCCTTCTCTTAGGTAACTCACCTTTCCGGTGCTTGTCGGAGAGGAGGTCCGTGTGGGAGTCGGACACCAGCGTCTCCGTTGCCTCCGCCTCCTCCTCACCGCCCACGGACAGCTTGTGGCACACCTCGAACGCCTGCCCCACCGTGCGGACAACCCTCATGGCCTGGCTCTGTGAACAGACAACGCCGGTTGAATGAAGGTGTATAGAGGTGAAAGAGGACAGGAAGAAAAGTTTGAGAACAGTAATGTAAACTGTGTTGTGTAATTTACACGAAAAAATGTATTTACTTCCCCGTTGGAAATCGGTTAGATAATTGATATAGGGAATGTTTTCCGTTAATCTAAACAGCTGTTCTTATAATCAAACTAAGCAAATTCCTAATGCTCCCCACCTAGAGCTTAGACATATTCAAGTCAAAAATTTATCATTGAAAAAATGACAAAAATTCCAAGAAGACACAAATAGCGAAACAAGTATTGTTGCAAAGCAGATTATAATTTTTATAAGGTTCCAACGGTTCTGGTTGGGCTTTGATAACGATCAAAGCCCAAAGTGTCAAATGTATTTTAGCAGAAAAATATAATACAGATGTTTTTAGGAGTGTTTCAGAACTAATTTGGGCGAGAGGACGAGATGGATGTTATTGCTATATCCAATATTAAGAACCAATAATCCTGTACAAGCAAAATACATTGCGGTTTAGTAAAATATTTCACTGTACAACCAAAAGGGCCTTCTTGTCAAACTTTCCAGAATTGTTGTCTCCCTTCAATATTTACAGTCTAAAATTATTTTGTATTTACTTTAATTAATAAACATGTATACAATATTGAATGCCGATTTATAGATGATCTATGAGACGTCCCCTATCTCGTAGACTATTCAGTTTTATAATTTTCAGAATTAGTGTATACCTTCAAAACTTTCAGTTGGAATTATATTGTACCTATATTACGTAGTTAAAATTTGTAAACAATTGAATGTCAAAATTTATTATTATATCGTGTAGCAAAACTGCTTTCTTTTCCTAACAGGATAACAAAGAAAAGCTCGAAATGTTCAATCAAATGCTAGTGTTCTTCCTATGACTAGTGTCTCAAACTCTATAGGTAATTCTCTCAACTTCAATATTAGCTACCAATTTAACTGTGTTTATAATGTAAATAAATAAGATATTTATCTTTCTTAAGTTAGTCGCTTGAGTTATACGAACTGAAGTGTATATCTTTGTGCCAAAAAGTTTACCTATAAAATATTCATGAAAAATATGATTTAAAAAACTGCTTATATGTACCGTGAGGTGAAAAAACCACGAGTAAAAATCAAATCCAAAACTCATGTTAGTAAAATATCGCAGCAGCTGCGAACCACAATTCCAAATCAATAATATAAAAAAAATAATAACAAGTTTTAAAAAAAAGTCCATAACATAATTATTTGCCTATTGTCCATAAAATTAACATAGCGAAGAGTATGCAGGTTGCTGCTGTGAGGAACACTGAAAGTAGGCATTTCTACCATAAATAATTTTTATCTTAACATTTATACCAACTTTCATCAACATCTGTCCATAAATAAAGTTTGTCTATTCCCTATATGATTATATGGAAAGAGTATGCATTTGCTGCCATGATAAACACATAAACTATGATATTTTAAGCATAAATGGATAGATCTCAACCACATGAAGCTAAATATCAAGTTTTATCCAAAAATATTCATTAAAAAATATTATTTTTCCCTATCCTCCATAAGATTAACATTGGAGCCCCACAATACAACGTACTGTGTTTAGATTTTTTAATATCTCGGTAACCGTTAGATAGAGAAAAACTTTAAGGAACTTAATTGTGTAGTTTTTAAGCTGATTCCAATGGTGAAATATAAAATTAGAAATTTTAAAAATTACATGTGAAAAACGCAAAAAACCCCATTTTGGGTACAAAACCAAACAACCCGTTCCCATTGAAATGTCTGGTTTACGAACTCGTCGAGCATTTGAAATACACGTCTCTACCAATTTGTCTTCGTCAATTTTTAAGAGTTTCGTGCTAACAGACACTGTTATATAATAAAAATAATATATATTTAAAATTTTATACATATATATCAGTTATACATATAAATATATATCATATATTTTAAACGACTATTGTTTTTACTCTATAAACAAAACTATTAATAAAACCTATAAATCTTCCCATAAAATAAAAGTAGTTAGGAACCAAACAAATTGTTTCTCCAGTTCGATATAAACTTTAACGACCTCAATGACAACCACATTTCTGCTCTAAATTCTATTGAGGTAATGTTGAGAAATCCCAGTTGTTATCAGAGTTAGAGCTCCCGAGGGAGTTATCAGCCCAGCCACCGAGGGGACGCTGCCGACTGATTTAACTGGACTTTGGATTTGAAACATTCAGATTATACAGAACATTCTAAAGTTTTTATTCACTACAATAATGGATTTTGGTTGTGATCACAGAGATATGTCTTTAACTTTACAAGTGAAAAACATATTAATATATTAAGTTCATTTATTATTCTTAAGTTCAAGAAAACTTGACTTCAGACACATTAAACATATTTTTGACCTTTAATATATTCATGAAAAATATGATTTAAAAAACTGCTTATATTTAACCCTCCAAGTGCTATGACTGATTTTTTTCAATTTTGTGCAACTAATCTTAAAATACCAAGTATACACAAAAAACACAAAAACATCCCCCCTTGTAACCACGAACCATAAAAGCAAAATAGGTGTCACCTTGAGCCGTCAACTTCCACCCAAGCCGGTCACCGGTTATTTAAGGTGGGCCCCCCACTCCACTATACCACACATTTGCAAGCCAAATTAGGATTGCTCATGGTCAGGATTCGAACCTTCGTCCCTCCGAATGGCTTCAATTGTTGTACTCGTCAGCACAACGGTCTAACCACTACGCTATAAAGGACCACCGTCTAAGAAGGCACTTATTTGGCTATAAAAACATACTCTAGCGGCAAAATAACGAACTCAAGCGTCAGAGCATGGAACTACACGAGTAGTTGCATCTATTAGCTCGCAGATGGCAGCACCGTGATGGTAATTTTTGACTTCGATAGCGCTATACAATTGCAACTCGCACACATCTCACAGTGAGATGTTAGCACCTGGGGGGTTAACCTTTTCTTTGAATTATCGGCCGAATTTTAAATTGACATACAACTAAACAGAAATAAACTTCTTGTCTAATTTGCCTATATGTGTTCACGAGTTTTAATACGATCAGGTTCAAATTCATAGACTATGATTAAATAATATTCTAAAATAGTTTACCACGTAAAATCTGTATTAACTGTATTAATTAAATTGTTAGTATATTTAATAAATGAGTGATTGTTTATATTAAAAGTGACGTCACGTGTACTAACAAGTTCGTACTCTGCTTATGGAAAACAACCGCTTGCGACGTGACAAATTATAAGTGGCGGCAAACCGGTTGTTCAACAACAACGTCAGTGCTTTATTGCTTATTTTTTATAAATATTTCTAATTCCCAGTTGCACCAATTTGCGAGGATAATATTACCAGCGGAAGAGTAACACACAAAGCTGTTTCAAAGAGCTCGCTGCTTCATAATGGTTATTTAAATTAAATTACGAGATTGGTGGATTCTGTTTGTGAAGAATTTTGTTGAACGAAAATAACTTTATATTAATTTCAACTTTAAAGTATGTCATGAAAAACATAAAGCAAATTTTAATACCCACATGTTTAACTCGTAGATTAATTACCAATATTTTAACTAATAGCAAAACTTTGTAGTACTGTATTTGTAATTTAATTGTATTACCTTCCCCAACAAGAGCGATACTAACTCAACTGTAATTACGTATTGTAATTGCCGTTTCGATTCCATACCAGATGACTACCCGATTATCGAAGTAGTCATTTAATTGTACTAGGGATCAATAAGGATGTAATTAATCATGATTAAACTAAACTAAACTAAGCCCCCCCTCCCCTCTCGCTCACTCCAATGCAAAGCCGTATTAATGACAAGTTCACCCTGAAGCTTACCTCAATTGTTTCATTACTTATGTGTGTCCTTTTGAATAACATTATACTATCGGTAACTGTATTATCGACCTCGGTAAATAATAAATGCTTAAATTAAATCGAATAATTAAAAAGTCCTTGAGATTGTAGAAAAATCTGTCTCAGTAAAAGTTCAAGTAAAATGCGTAAAAAAATGTTGAAACTACAAAAATTGTAAAAATATTAATTACAAACTAAACAGAAACATAAATTTCCATATTTGCGAAAAACACTTTAATATTTTCTTCATTTGATAAAATTCCAAAACCAATTTCAAAAAGTAAACACATTGCTGTTCTGCGTAATTAGTTTAGAGGTAAACCTAGTTAAGCGAGAGCAGAGGTCATAATAATTAATTAATTAGCTGGCTTTGTGAAAGTATGAACGAGTTGCAAATGTTTGCACAAGTTGGCCGTGCGAGGGTAACGATCAGCTGGGCAAACCAATCAGCTGTTAACCAATCAGCTGGTAACTGTGTCACTCGCACAGAGAAAAATCTTAAATAGGGATAGCAAAAGTTTTAAAATTTAAGTACAAGTATTGATTTTCTAATTAATAATACACGTTTTTTATATGTTTTTAAAGCTTAATTTGGTTTTATTATTGAAAGATCATCCCCTTCTCTATATGTAACGTATTGTTAATGTTTATATAGGTTTATCCAAACAGTAAATATTTTTATACATAATTTATCACTGTTGATAAGTGTTTTTTCTGGAATATTTTAAAAAGTTAATACATTTTAAATGGGCACGTTTTTGTGTTTGTTTGGTTTTGAGTAACTATATAGTATACGAATAACACAAAATAATTCATAGCTCTGAAAGGGTAAAAAATAGAATATACACAAACAAGGGGATTTGCGAAATATATAAAAGAGTAAAGGAGAGGAACAGTGTACTTAGTGTAATAGGATTAGGCCCCGGGGATGGAAAGAAGCAGTGTTGCAGCATTTGGTAAATATTTCGTAAAGTTTAATATTTAACAAATTTATGGATATACAATTATTTTTTATAAAACAACTAGCTGACCCGGCGAACTTCGTAATCCTGACAGAAAATTTAGTTAACTTTAAGATTGGCCATGTTCTGAAGTCGAATACCATTACGGCTTCACTGTGAAAGATTATATATCCTGGTTCATAGTGAATAACAAAACTAAAACTAAGACATATTAATAACATTCCCATAAAACAAATAAATCTGACTTTATTAATTCACAATTTTCAAATACAATCCAAACCCAAACCAAACCTAACTGTAGTACGTTTTTATAGGAAAGATATACAACAGCTGATTATTATAATAAACGTAATATATATATAAACATTGTAATATTTTTTATTTGGCCAACATATAAACACGTTACTTTTAATCAGACAGAAAATAAAAATACAAATATATAATCCCCTAAAACCGTAAACTGTTAATGTGGCGAATAAAGCTGTTCATTTTGTACAGCACATATTTACTTCATAGTTTTACATTAATAAGTTATTCAGATGGCATTGGATAGTAAAGCATATTGCTAATGGAAAGTAAACCAATTAGCTGTAGCTAAGAAATCAAATGTACTCTCCATAAGGTTAACATTAGAAATTTAAACCGCCATAAAATAGAAACTTGCGGAGTTTTCGAACATATTTTTCCACTAAAACCTTCCCGGACACATATAGTGCAACTTCCTAAAATTTTATGGTGAACGGATGAGTAGTTGGCAACGCATAAAGGACATACATACATACATACATATATACGTACATACATACATTCAATTTTATATAGAGAGATTACGATCCAGTGTTAAAATGATATTTAAAGCAAAACACTGCACAGTTAAAAAATGCATTTAATACAACACTCCTACTGTAAATGATAACCATATGATGTGTTAAAAGAGTTTATTACAGCAGGTTAACATTCAATTACTCATCAAGTCTCCATTTATGTACAACCCAAAGTTGCAGAAAAACCTGGACCACCGCCACACGCTGTCAACTTTCCGTGAAAATACAACCATTCTTCCTGCCTTATTAAATTTCCATAGCGCAGTTCTATTCTTGTTTCTACTGTTGTATTAAATATAAAGTAACCACTACGCGCTAAAAGCGCTGATTTAACACCCGGCAAACTGTGTTGTTAAGTCAAAAGCATAAACTTGGGTGGACAAGGATTGAACGTCCGCTTCAGACTACTTTATGTTTCTTTTAGTAATATAAACTTTGGTGATGTTACAGTTGAAGAATCGATGTAAATTGTACTTTCATTTTGAGGAATATTTATTGTACGATTTATTGCAGCTGTGATAGGTTTTATAATATCAAATTCGTGTAAAAATTTAGTAACGTATGCTTGATAAGATCAATTTTCTAACTAGGGAGACATTAACTCTCCTTGCAGTGATTTTAAACTGACCTACACTGATGTGTCTTTAAATTCTTACCATCTTAAATATTCAATCAAGCAGTACAATTTTGTTATCAGAAATAAAAAGTATGATTAAATTTCCTGTTAATACCTCAAACTGGAACAAATCTTGCATAATTGACTGGGACGGTGGCGACGTCCTGTAATCCAGCTACTTGGAGGTCACGAATTGTGGATAGTTGTGAGTGATGGTTGGTGGATGTAGTGTTCTCTGGTGTGGATTAACGTCCGCACTATTGAGTACTGCGTTAATCCGCAAAGACTATTCTCATAATTAGACCAATTCGTAATTCAGAGGCCGTGGTTCGGATTCCACGTTAAACTGTACGTCAATTAGTTGCCACCGGCTGTTGGGCTATTAATTAACAGTCCTGTCTAAGGAACATGTCAGCCTTAGTCAGTAACAAGACTACAAGATCGCGCCACAATCGCCATACACTCAATCCTCATACTTGGCTTAAAATACCTACATTGTAGTATGGTTGCCATTTCAATGATCTAATCTAATCTAATAATCCTGAAAATGATTTGTATAATATTCGTCTTCCTGGCACAATTGAGGACGGAAACTATTCAAGCCAATCGAACTGCAAAACCAAACGATACACAGTCACTGGGGTTATCGTACCTTCGCATATACTTCAAGTTATCTTTTCTCCCTGTCTCACACAGCCTCGTCGTAAGGCACAACGTATGTTTGTACGGGTATTTCAATACAAATATCTCGCTCAATTGTAACGGCAGTTATAATGTTGGGGGATTTTAAAAATAACTGTAGTAAAATATTTTCCATTCATGGTATCTTAAAGTATAAACAGAAAACATTTTAAGCTTATTAGTAATTTAGTTTCGGTTTAGTAAAAAAATTAATTTATTTATTTATTCAACTCAACTTTTAATTCTACTTCACTTATTTACTGTCCATTTCGAATATGTAACGTCATATTTTAAATAATTAAATTACAGGTACACAAAAACAATCAACGCATATATTCATCCCAAACATTATATGTAAAATATTTTTGGGGAAAAGCCTTATTTTAATATTATTTGAGTATGACTAGCAAAATTTTCTTTAATTTAAAAAAGGTAGGCCTATTAGTTAAAAAAAACCTGTATTAATTTATAAAAGTACTTTTAACTATAGCAGACAACGGTTAAATTCAGAAGCATCCAATTACATTTAAACACTTCAAACCATATAGAATTATTATAAACACATATAAATGTAAGTACAGTTATAAAAACACACCACCAACATGATTATACATTTTTGAAATGGGCCACAACTCATTTCCCTAGAGAGAGAACACCAAACAAGTTTTGTGGCATCATGTAACAAATGCGGATACTGCGGATATACGCCGAATTGTTTAAACACATTCCAAAAGTATTAAACACAAGTACTTCTCTCCCACAAGGGGTATGCATAAAATATCGTATTCATACTTCTTAAACATTCTCAAAGTCAAACCAAGAAGTATTTCTGAAATTAAACACGGGTTAATGTTTTAGAACTGTTTCATGGCAATACGTATAAAGATTTTATTATATACAGTATTCGTTTAATGTACCGGTATAGTTAATTAAATAATTTGCGTTTAATGTAAGTTTCAGAATATTTCGAAACAAATTATACGTAAGGTTATAAGAGGGGGTAGTGCAAGGTTACATATTGTTTAGAAAACGACAGTACGTAAAATGTCTATACGCTTCTATTTTGAAAATCTTATTGAGTTATTGTCTTTAATATTTTAGTTTTTTTCTAGTGATTAAATTAAAACTTTTATTCAACAACCTGACCTAGGAATATTAAACATAAAAATATAAAAAAACCTAAAAGTGATCCATTTAAAATAAATCTAGATGTAAAATAAAACAAAAGCAGTCAAAATATAAATTATGAATCTATTCTAGATCAATAAAATTACGAACTAAGCAAATTATAGTGATCTATACCTAACTTATCGGTGTGCTACGTGTTGTAAAGACCCCTATTATGATCGATTTAAATTGCTCGCATCTACTATATAGCTACCGGTACTCAAAATTACTTTCGGCATTAATTTTTACAAAAAAAGTTTCCTCGGAAAAATTTCAAGGTTAGGTCTTCTTTCTTCTTAAAAACTCGATGTTAGATAAATATTAATTTTAAAGAGAATTTCAAGTATCACTTTTCGTCTAAATGAAAAAAATTGGACTTGCTTAAAATATGGAAGTAAGAATGGATAATTTTCCAACGTAAATGACCGTATACGTTCTAGTACCTAAATAAACATTTTTCATGGCACTGTACCGAAACCAGCTGTTTTCAACGTTAGTTGCGACTACAGAAAGTAATGTTTTACCGGCCTAGGCTGGGTAAATCAGCTGGAGATTTTTACCCTCACTAGTACTTCGTTACGATTTCTGACACTAGTTTTAGTAGCTATGACAATACTGCAAGTAAAGGTTGTAAAAAGTGAAATCAGCTGTAAAATATATTACTCTTGGCATTATACCGGTACTGAGGGAATCAAATGGGCAACTAAAGGTCTGTCTAACAAATTATCTTACATAATTAGTTCCATTAATATGATTACAGTTTAATGAAAAATACCGTTCGTAACTCGGATTAAAAGTGTTATTTCGTGCCTTGATCGAATTCCAGGCTCGGCTGAACGCCTCGCGTGTAAACTCTAACATGGCCCGGAAACAACCACTTTTCCATCCTTGTAATAAAATAATAATACTAATACTTAAACGGGCCTATCTAATTATTATATTCATGAATATAATAAAGTACGAAATGAAAATTTACTTCACAATTTCGTAAACTAAGGACTATTTCAAATCTGTTTTCCGGCATGAAAATATGCCGGAACGATACATTTTTGGTTATTTTCTTTTAAACATGGTTAATTCTTATTTTTATATTTGAAACAAGACAAACTTTTCCATATATATGGAAATAGATACTTAAAATATCTTGTTCAAGTCAATAATAACTAAAAATAAAGTTTTTAAGTAAAGGGAGCCTAGCCTTCGACTAGATAAACAGTAAAGAGTGGGAAAGTGGCGTATCAAAGATAGAGGTAATCAAGTAGTCGTGTAGTGTGTAGATGGTGGACATCTATTTGGGTTGAGAGAAGATGCTGAGAATAAGCTTGGCAGCGAAGCCCCGTGGATCACAGTGGCACAATGGCTGTCAAAGCCACGACCCTCCACGCTCATCGTTGCTCTCGACCCTATGTCCCAGAGGGTCGACGTTCAACGATCCTCACTCGTCACTGCTCACTCTAGGCTTCACGCTTAACGATATATGTTCCTGCTCATCAAACCTCGCTCGCCACTTGACTCTCCATTCACACTTAACTATCTATGATCCTGCTCAACGATACCCACTCGACTCTCGATCCTGCTCAACGATACCCACTCTACTCTCCATTCACACTTAACTATCTATGATCCTGCTCAACGATACCCACTCGACTCTCCATTCACACTTAACTATCTATGATCCTGCTCAACGATACCCACTCGACTCTCCATTCACACTTAACTATCTATGATCCTGCTCAACGATACCCACTCGACTCTCCATTCACACTTAACTATCTATGATCCTGCTCAACGATACCCACTCTACTCTCCATTCACATTAACTATCGAGGATCCTGCTCAACGATACCACTTGACTCTCCATTCACACTTAACTATATATGATCCTGCTCAACGATAACCACTCGACTCTCCATTCACACTTAACTATCTATGATCCTGCTCAACGATACCCACTCGACTCTCCATTCACACTTAACTATCTATGATCCTGCTCAACGATACCCACTCGACTCTCCATTCACACTTAACTATCTATGATCCTGCTCAACGATACCCACTCGACTCTCCATTCACACTTAACTATCTATCTTGCTTAACGATACCCACTCGACTCTCTATTCACACTTAACTATCTATGATCCTGCTCAACGATACCCACTACACTCTCCATTCACACTTAACTATCTACGATCCTGCTCAACGATATCCACTCTACTCTCCATTCACACTTAACTATCTATGATCCTGCTCAACGATACCCACTCGACTCTCCATTCACACTTAACTATCTATGATCCTGCTCAACGATACCAACTCGACTCTTCATTCACACTTAACTATCTATCTTGCTTAACGATACCCACTCGACTCTCCATTCACACTTAACTATCTATGATCCTGCTCAACGATACCCACTCGACTCTCCATTCACACTTAACTATCTATGATCCTGCTCAACGATACCCACTCGACTCTCCATTCACACTTAACTATCTATGATCCTGCTCAACGATACCCACTCGACTCTCCATTCACACTTAACTATCTATGATCCTGCTTAACGATACCCACTCGACTCTCTATTCACACTTAACTATCTATGATCCTGCTTAACGATACCCACTCGACTCTCCATTCACACTTAACTATCTACGATCCTGCTCAACGATACCCACTCGACTCTCCATTCACACTTAACTATCTATGATCCTGCTCAACGATACCCACTCGACTCTCCATTCACACTTAACTATCTATCCTGCTCAACGATACCCACTCGACTCTCCATTTCACTTAACTATTATATCCTTCAGCTCAACGATACCCACTCGACTCTCCATTCACACTTAACTATCTACGATCCTGCTCGACGATATCCACTACACTCTCCATTCACACTTAACTATCTACGATCCTGCTCAACGATATCCACTCTACTCTCCATTCACACTTAACTATCTATTATCCTGCTCAACTATACCCACTCGACTCTCCATTCACACTTAACTATCTATGATCCTGCTCAACTATACCCACTCGACTTATCATTCACACTTAACTATCTATGATCCTGCTCAACTATATCCACTCGACTTTACATTCACTTAACGTTTTACGCTTCACGCTCAACGATACCCACTCAACGCTTCAGTCACATTCAATGTTATATGCTTCACTTTCGACGATCCACGTTCGTTCTTTGACCTTCCATGATTCACGTTTCAAGCTCGACGCTCTATCCTCCATCCTCAACGGTCCCTCTTTGTATGATAAAGTAGGTTAATATTTTCAGATAGCTACAATGAGTATGTAATCAGAAAATGTTAAGGTAACCTTCACTCGGGTAAGTTTTGAGTAAGTATAGTTACGGCACAACTCATGTATCCTTTGAAAATAACAATCAGAAACGTTTCGTAATATATTCCCTTGCACTTTGGACTATGACTTTGCAACGTATTACCATTTTCATCTTCATAGACTCGGTACTTTCATTTTTTGTCTAAACTAACTATGTACAAAATTGTTGGCTCATTATATTATGTACTGGTAATATTTTTTCAAACTTAAAGGAAACCGAAAGATGTGATTTGTTAGTTATTTAACCTAGGCTAAAATTGCAAGAAATGTCGTCGACTAATGGTCGGGTCGGAGGCAGAGGAGCCTCCCATCAGGCGGCGGCAGGGAGGGTGACATGCGGGTTTTACCGCACAGTTCCTGACTCAATTTGTCCTTTCTAACATCTGCTCTCCTCATTTTATACTGCATGAAGTTGTATGTGATGTGTTACCTTCATTTCTGAGTCTTGTGTCTAGTTTTAAAAATACATTATTGAAGTCATACTATGGAAATATAATTAGGTATATAATTAAACTCTCGGAGAATGTTTTTAGTAATATTTAACTGGAAATACTTTTGGTTCCAGTCCCAAGAAAATATTGCATAATGTTTTCAGTTCATCTAAACAGCTGTACCTATAACCAAACTATGACGTCACTGTTTCAAATTTTGGTCACGCAAATTAACCAACATCCCCTAAGACATATCCATGTCAAAAACAATATATAATGTTAAAGCATTACTGACCTTCCGATATATCAGGAACCACATTAAATCTAAACTGGTTATTTCAGGAAATATAATTAATTTTTAGGTTTTTTCACTATTAAATAATAATTAGTTATCAAGTTATACAACGGTAGTTATCAAGGACTTTTTAGTAATTATTCCTGAAAAAGGTCAATTTGTTATTTAAATTTTCTTGATGATCACAATTACTTCAACTCGATATTTCAGGACTGTCGAATAAAAATAATTGGAAACAGAATTGAATATTATTTTTATGAAACTATAATAAGAGTTTGTACCGGTCTGTAATAAAACAAATATCATTGACGTCTATAGGTACAAAGTAAAACATCCAATATAGCAGCACCAATTAAGACTCTTTCATTTTATAGCAATTAGAAACTTCCAAACAATTTTAAATTAAAATATTTAATTTAGCGATATATTGTTTTTAAGTAAAACAATTATTAAACGTACAAGTGTTTATTGACATGACTGTCGTATTGTTTTTGAATTGTTGAATTAAACCACGGTGAACAAATGTAATACAAACAACTTATATTACATTTCACTAGGAAATAGGTTAGATCATTGATATGTCTATAGAGAATAGCCTTAGTTCATCTAAACAGCTGTTCTTATTCTTTTATATTAAAATTCAATACAATAGCTCTGTTAGTTTCTATGGAAATCTGTTACATGTTTTCCATCTTAAAACACCAACACTTCCCCAGAGCTAAGACATTTCCATGTCAAAATTAAATATCTTAGATGATTTCGGTGCAGCTAAAAATTATTATACTATTCACCAAAATACTATAAACACTGTAGCTTTTAATTTTAGTAAATTTGTACATTTTTATTTATTTTAATTATGCTATTATTCAGAAAAGTAAAAGATCGTTCAATGAAGTACTACATTTTCGGTAAATATAAAAGTAAAGTGACGGTAAAAAAGGATTTCCGGCGTGTGGTCCCATCCAGGATAATCCTTCGTAAGGTGCGACGGTGGTTGTAAGCTTAAAAGGTTTCCAGAGCCGGTAGCTGTCCACAGGAATCAATAGCCTGTAACCAGATAAAGACTGCCGATCTAGGAAAATACGACACGTTTATCGGCTCTTTTGAATATTTTTAAAACTAAACGATATTGTTCGTTGCATCAGCTGATCATTAAACACAGGATTGTCTTGAAACTTATACGACTACCAGAAACCGCCAAATTGAAACTCTTATTACCTGATATTCGATACTTTTTTTATTTTGTATTGGCTACTTATTTAAAGGAACATCGTTACAAAATTTGATAAATAGTATTTTTCGTGTTAAATTTATAGACGTTTACAAGGATCGATCAGAAAAAATGATTTAAGGGAGGATATGTAAATAAGGATTTAAATTACTTCTAGGGTTTCGTCATAAGTTAAGAGAGGAAAATTGATTCAGTCATTCATAATTTGTAATGCTAAATTGCAAAATATTGTCTTCTACAAAAATTATCAAATATAAAAACACAAATACGTAACCAAAAGGACAAGTCGAATTGAAGGTTAAACATCTTAATGAAGTCAGTTTCTCAGGTTTTATACAATGTTTATTTTTCATGAGCTATTTTACATCACATTAAAGTGAGTTTAGTCCTTAAATTCAACAGTAACGAGATAAAAAAATAAATAAAAACAAAAAAGATGGACAAAGAAGAAAATTTCAAATCAGCAAATTATTCACGTAAATTGTAACAAAGCAAACACATAAATTCTGAAAGTTCTTGACCAGATAGTTGTTAGGAGTTGTCTAGGTTCAAACAAACTTCGAACAATGTTATATTTGTTTGCTGCTGAATTTAAATGTTTGAAACTGTTCTTCCCTGATTTACAGCATCTCTCATCGTTTATTTGAGAAAGATGTTTAAATCTAAACTGGTTATAAGGAAATATAATTAATTTTTAGGTTTTGTCACGATTAGACAATAATTAGTAACGGTAGTTGGTAGTTATCAAGGACGTTTTAGTGACTATTCCTGAAAAGTAATTGTAAATTTAAATTTTCTTGATGATAAATTACTCAACTCGATATTTCAAATGTTAATAAAATAATTGGAAACAGAATCGAATATTTTTTATGAAACTATAATAAGAGTTGTACCGGTCTGTATTAAACAAATATCATTGACGTCTATATACAAAGTAAAACATCCAATATAGAACAATTAAGACTCTTTTTTTATAGCAATTAGATACTCCAAACAATTTTAAAATTTAATTGACAAGACATTTTAAAAAAAAATTATTTAGCGATAATATTGTTTTTAAGTACAATTATTACGTACAAGTGTTATTAACAAATAATTTTTTTAATTTGAAATTGAAATATATTAAACCACGGTGAACAAATGTAATACAAACAACTTATATTACAACATTAGGAAATAGGTTAGATCATTGATATGTCTAAAAAACTTAGTTCATAAACAGCTGTTCTTTCTTTTATATTAAAATTCAATACAATAGCTCTGTTAGATTCTATGGAAATCTGTTACATGTTTTCCATCTTAAAACGCCACTTCCCTAGAGCTAAGACCATGTCAAATTAATATTTTAGATGATTTCGTGCAACTAAATTATTATACTATTCACCAAAATACTATAAACACTGTAGCTTTTAATTTTAGTAAATTTGTACATTTTTATTTAATTTAATTATGCTATTATTCAGAAAAGTAAAAGATCGTTCAATGAAGTACTACATTTTCGGTAAATATAAAAGTAAAGTGACGGTAAAAAAGGATTTCCGGCGTGTGGTCCCATCCAGGATAATCCTTCGTAAGGTGCGACGGTGGTTGTAAGCTTAAAAGGTTTCCAGAGCCGGCAGCTGTCCACAGGAATCAATAGCCTGTAACCAGATAAAGACTGCCGATCTAGGAAAATACGGCACGTTTATTGCTCTTTTGAATATTTTTAGAACTAAACGATATTGTTCGTTGCATCAGCTGATCATTAAACACAGGATTGTCTTGAAACTTATACGACTACCAGAAACCGCCAAATTAAAACTCTTATTACCTGATTTTCGATACTTTTTTTTATTTTGTATTGGCTACTTATTTAAAGGAACATCGTTACAAAATTTGATAAATAGTATTTTTCGTGTTAAATTTATAGACGTTTACAAGGATCGATCAGAAAAAATGATTTAAGGGAGGATATGTAAATAAGGATTTAAATTACTTCTAGGGTTTCGTCATAAGTTAAGAGAGGAAAATTGATTCAGTCATTCATAATTTGTAATGCTAAATTGCAAAATGTTGTCTTCTACAAAGATTATCAAATATAAAAACACAAATACGTAACCAAAAGGACAAGTCGAATTGAAGGTTAAACATCTTAATGAAGTCAGTTTCTCAGGTTTTATACAATGTTTATTTTTCATGAGCTATTTTACATCACATTAAAGTGAGTTTAGCCCTTAAATTCAACAGTAACGAGATAAAAAATAAATAAAAACAAACAGGATGGACAAAGAAGAAAATTTCAAATCAGCAAATTATTCACGTAAATTGTAACAAAGCAAACACATAAATTCTGAAAGTTCTTGACCAGATAGTTGTTAGGAGTTGTCTAGGTTCAAACAAACTTCGAACAATGTTATATTTGTTTGCTGCTGAATTTAAATGTTTGAAACTGTTCTTCCCTGATTTACAGCATCTCTCATCGTTTATTTGAGAAAGATGTGTGGCTTTTGACTTGTTTTACAAATTTTCAATTTTTTGCTCAGCTAAAAAATATTTTTAAGTGGGAACATTAATCGGTGTCATTATTAGAATTTGATTTGACCTTAACATTAGATTTTACGTCTAGGTTTTGACGAGTTTAAATTTTTAAGGGACAAATCAAGATGGGAATTTATGTCTCGAGTAAGAAAGTCGCATTAGTGGTACCTAAACGACGGGTTATCGTCAATGAGTCAAACTTTCGAACTCTTCAATCGACCTATTTGACATTTTTCCTCCCCATAACCACCAAAGATGCAACAATGAAGCTAAGAGTCGCGCATCTGAGTACAGTATCATTATTTTTAATTTAGTTTATTATGGCAGGCTTAGCAAAAGATATGCAGCCTCGCTGTCAAATAATGAGTTTTGAGTTGCTAGCCTTAGTTTATATCTCGTAATGTTACAGTGAGGACAAGCACGTTTCAAGTGTTTGGTATTTTGCTTTCTTCTAAATTTATTAATTTCTGATTGGACGGAAAGTTCATATTTATCAGCACTCCTGGTAAGGGCAAGAAATTACAAAAGATAGAGAAAAATGTTAATGAACTATAAAGTAATGGAGTTGTACAGTATAATAATCACGGCAAGATCGGTCGGTGGCCGACGTAATGGTTTCCAAGAAAGTGTCAGCCATGCTGAACAGTATTGTCGGACTGGCCGACGTCCAGCCCCACCAGCACGGCGAGGGGATTATGGGGCTTCATGTTGAAAAAATACACAAATGACTTCATGGGTCTTTTTAAAAACTGTTGACAAGGTTATGAGTACACTTGGGGTGATTACAAGTACTGGGTACGGAAGATAAACCCGATGATTTTTAAATCACTACCTATATTTCTCACATTTATTACTTTTTACAAAATTCACAAAAACATATAATTTGATGAAAACCTATAATACTCAAATAGAAGAATAGTATAGGTTATAAATAGTTGTTCAAATAGTAGAAGGGACGAGGCGAATAGTAACAGTTGTCAAAGAATGTTGAACACTTTTGTGATACTTAAATTAAAAGAAAAGGTTTTTGCTTCCAAAATATTTTATTCCAGCAAAATTGCTTGGTCGACCCGCTCAACTGACCTGTTTGTTTGTGATTTTTTTTCTTTGGGGCTATCTCAAATCTAAAGTATACGAAAGCAAACGTGAATATTGGCTAGAATAAAAAATACGTTACAAACCTGTCATTATTCAATCCTTGAATAGTTTTAGGATGACTCATCTTCATCAAACGTAATTTTTAATTCAAATATTCATTTGTTAATTGAAAACGGGATCACGACCCTGAAACTATAGTCATCCTAAAACTATTCAATGATTGAATGACTAGCCAGTTAATCCGTCCTGGAGGCATAAACTGAATATTTGGGGACGAAATAAACCTCAGACAGGTGACTAGGTAGTTACAATAATTGTGTAATGTGTATCACTGTTTTACTGAAAGGGCCAAGATATTGTGTAGGGCCTAATGAGAAATTGTAACCACCTAAATGACGGTAATCCAAAAATATAAATTTGTAAGTATTTGATTTCTAAAAAACGTTACAATGATAATTTTAAAATTGAAAAAAGTACTATATGTGAAAAATGGCTAAAATACTGGAATTTTAATGTTTTAAAATTTTCAGGTTTATCTGCCGCAACCTGTATAATATACTACACGTACTAAAAATGTTCCCCAGTTTACTACCAGGTTTTATCAAATTCTCAAATCACATTTTGTTCATAACACTATTGAACAAATTCCTATTTCACGTCTGAGTAAATTTAAATCTTTCAAATTGTTTACTTAAATTTATTCATTGTAAAACCAAAACCAATTATAAATAGTTATAAGTAACCAATTGTTTGGTTATTTATGAACAAAAATGTTTTTAGTTTAAACTAGTAACTTATTATTATTACCAGTAATGATATATCAAATTTGGTTGTGATAGCTTATCCATTTTCGTTTTTTAAGTCGTTCTAAGACTTAATTGAAACTCTGTATACATTAAAAAAAGAAATAACCTTTTTTAAACCCTATCAAATCTAGATTGGGACTTCAAAAATGTCAGGAAGAGTGAGTATCCAAAGGAAATTCCACAACGTCAGGCCCCTTTCACACATATTCAACTTCACGTCTGGGTGAACTCCTAAGAAAACATCGTTCCTTGCGCTTTTCACGATTCAGCCTTTCTGTCGTCCTCTTCATAAAAACTCCTTTCAAACATTATTTAATTTTCCGTTCTCCTTTGTAAAAAAAATAATAATTAACACAACTCTAGTTTGTTTTTCTATTTTCCAGAGACAAGGTTATGTAAATATAATTTTAAACACGATACAATTAGAAAATGTATTTTTGAAAGATTCTTCATTTAACGTCTTCGACACTGTAGCTCGGGGGTTATTTGCTAGCCCGGTACTTTACTGTCTTTAATTCACCCGACCATTAGACCCATTTTGCACGACAACGCAAAATGTACATCGTATTTAACATTGATTGGGCACACTGTAAAAATTCTGACAAGCACTACTTAAATCTTAAAACTTAATTTTATTATAAACTTAATACTCCCACTTTCAACAGGAACTTCTATAATTTTTAATGCAAATTTAAATTCTACAATGTTTCATGTTGGCGTTAAAATTACTCACATATTTTAAATAAATATAACGAGATTATAGATCCCTTAAGAGATCTATAATTCGGCTTTATAACTATTGCTATTGCTGTAACTATTGCTTTATAACTATAACTAATTGCGGCTTTATAACTGAAATATTAACGCAAAAGGAAACACAACCACTATCATACAAATAAAACTTCGTTTTTGTTCAAAAATATTAACTGAAATTTAAAGAAAAGCTTAAGGTGTATTTCTATTTTTTTAATGATATTTTATTTTAAAACGTATTTCTATGTTCAAATCACAATTCCAATAAGTCATTGAGTAATACTAACAGCACTACTTACCATAAACCAAATTAATTAAAAAATTTATGAAAGTTGAGAATAAAATACTTTCATGGAAATGTATAATTTTCATAGTATTCATCTATTGTGAATGTGATCTCATTGACCGTAGAACGTTGTGGAAATCATGAGTTCCAATAGAACTAAAGAATCAATTCTTTAAATGAAATTTCACGTTGATGTTACAATTTTACGTGAGCGTTATATGTCAGAGCGGGAGAATGGACTTGTAGATAGACTGAAATATAGCGTCATGAAAAATAAGTTAGTTACAGAATTATTACGATAAATGTAACCTAGTTCATATTGAAAGCAGAGGAAATTATTGTCATGAAAAAGAGTGAATAACTCTGGATAATCACGGAGCTTATTCAAAATTAATTTACAGTCCCGCTGGTAAATTATCTATTAGTGTCCAAAAATCCCATAGTCAATCCTTTGAATCCACCCTGGATTATTTTTTTTTGTTGAACGCACGTTTAAAGGATTTCAGGTATCGGTTTATTATAGCGCATACGAATATGTAAAACAATGTACAAAACTGTATGTTTTCGTTAACTTTAAAAATACGAATAATAATTCAGATAATTTTAGCTTACCAATATTACAAATATTGGTTCAGGTTAACCTTGTGTGCTGAAATGTTTAAGATGGATGTATTATGTATTTTTTATACACTGAAATACGAGGAAGATGTTCTCACAAGAAACGAGAATCCCAACTGCATTAACAGCTGCAGTGGAACAATACGTTGTCAACGGAAAGTTTCATAAGTGATGTGCTGTGCGGAGTTGTGGAGTTGTGGAGAGCAACAAGAAATGATGGGGCGGGACTCTTGGGGAGGGGGAGAGATCAGTCATAGCAAAACAATTTCTAGATCTTTGAAATAAATCATGTGTTTGAAAGTGTTTTTGTGAGAAAAAAATATCATGGGAGTTTAAGATTTTTAATCCTAATCTACAATAACTTCAATATTTAAAATATTAAAAAGACAATAAATACTTTAATCAGTCGGCAGTTCAAATATTTTATTTATTTTTTAAATGTTTTGGCTTACGCCATTCTCAAAAAACTCCAAATGTGTGTAAATAAAACCTACATAACCTATACAACATAACGTAACAAATAATGATTGAATTTAGACACCTTTTGCTAGCACTACAAAAAACAAATAATAAATTTAAGTATTATTTGTTACTTTGTGTTGTATAGGCTATGTAGGTTTTATTTACAAAAATTTGGAATTGATTGAAAATGGCGTAAGCCGAAACATGTAAAATATAAATTAAATCTTTGAACTGCAGACTGATTTATGTATTTTTATGTTTTTTATTAAATTACAGCTCAGGGCTTACAAGATGAATTTTAGAATATAAGATTTTTTTTAAATATTACAATGTAAATTTAATTATAATAGTATAGTAATAATCATATTGTTAGTATTGTCATTGTATTGTTGGTTGTTGTCATATCCAATACTATAATACGAGCAAGGTTTGTATATATATTTGCACACGGATCTCGAAAACGGCACCGAGGATTTTCTTTAAATTTTGGAAATAACTAATTTCCGAGTAGAAAATAAGTTCTAGATAGGTCTAATGTCCAGGAAAATTCGTGTTTTCTTGTATTATTAAGTTTAAAATCTAAAAATTTAACATACGCAGAAATAAAATGTAAACAATACAAACCAAAACAGCTGTTTATAACCGTTTGACAGTTCTTGATTGAAGACTGCAGGGAACAATATAGAGGTTATGCATTAATATTTATTTTATGAATTAAATAAATGCAAAATTATCAGGTTACTAAACAATTTTTAAAACTTAAGGATAACATAGCTGTGCGAAATAAAAGTAGAAAAAAGTATTTCCAAAATCTTCCGTGTTTTGATAGAAAACGTATTCGTTGTATTGCTTGAAGCCACTGTAACAAACCAATATTGATGTAAATTAAATTTCTCTTTTGCTTTTCAATCCTCATTCCGTTTATAACAAAATCAGTTGATCACAGGCTAATAATAACGGTATCGATAATTAAACAATAAATGATCGGCTTTGGCTAAAAGACGTTAAACGGCATCGCTCAATTGACTAACGCCGTAGCCGAGTTGTATGTGTAAAGAACTATACGAGTTCCATACCCACCAGGGGCGATACTTTTTGTTCAGTGCTATATTAATTATGGTGTATTAAATCGGTTTTATTTCAACCACATAAATGTTTTCATTGGGCAGTAAATTTGTTTTAATTTTGCTAATTAACTTGAAAAACATGTCTTATTCTATCCGAGCAAAGCTCGGTCACCAGGTACTATAACATTAAACGTTTGAAACTTGTTGTGTGTTTCTCGAGATTTTTCCCAGTAAAGATTTCCTATCATAAGAAACCCGCTGTTAACCGCAATCCTACAATGAACTGTATTGTTCAACGCGAGCCAACGCATCTCAGCGTTCATTTACACATTTAAATGTAATCTGTTTGCACACAGCGTGACATGTTGCCCAGCCGTAATATTGTTGGAGAAATGGGAATATGTTTTAGAAACTGACCGTGAAATGGAGAGAACATAAGCGTGAGGAGATTGGGGGGGGGAGTTGTGGAGGGGGGGAGGTCCCAAACAGAGTTGTCTGACGTCTGAGGTACACCGATATAATCTAAATATAGTAGACATAATGTAGACGGTGTGGCAGCGCGTACTACGCCGGGTGGGTCAGCTACCAACTTGTGCATGAAGCCTATTTGTTCATTCCTACACTATAATATTACCAATGTAGATAAGCGTGCACAACTATATCAAAAACAGCTCGGCAGCACTCTAAAAAAAATAAATAACATCTCACTGCAGTGTAAAAAATAGTTTTGTAGTTTTAATAACATCAGGATTTACATAAAAGTAATTTTAAATAAAAAAATAACATTTGTACCATGGAGTTTTAAATAAAAATATTGGAATATTGTAAACTCTGTTCGAAAACAAAATGTATTATTTTGGTAACAGGTTGATTTAAGAAGGTATGAAATCGAAAAACATAAAACCAATAGCAATACACAGAGTATTTAACAATTAACTTCCACTTCGGTTAGTTGACGCAATCGCCGTAAATTATTTTCGTTTCCGGTGCTTACTTCACAACTCTATGCCGTTCACTTTGCATCCATGCATCCGTGCACTAGTATTAGAACTACGCTTTTGTATAAATCTCTAGAAAAAATTATGATTTGATAAATCTTAGTTATAATAGTTAATTTTGGATAAAAAGACACTTAAAATTTACACGTGCGTGTAAAGAATTAAATTTATACATTTTGTATGTGCTTTATATGTTATAAACCTACAGGTTGAGTATAAAGTAAAAAATAAAAAGGTTGAGTATAGACTGTACAAAGGTTGAGATACTCGGGTATCTACACCTTTGAATTGTAGAAGAAACTCGATTGGTAATGGTAAAGGGAGTAAAATTGTATGAAAAGGCCCTTGAAGATCTTGTTCACAACAAAACAGGCGCAGTAGAATCTAAAATTTTAACCGTATTTTTAAAACTCATAATAGCTGGGAATTTGCATTTATTTATTTAATTTTTTGGACTTGTCCTCCTACGTCAAGTGTTTAACTACACTACGTTTCGGGAGGTAAGGAAACTCCTTCCGTTATCAAGTGACCCCTAATTAGAATCTACATTACTCTACTTAATCTACATTTTTAGGGGTTATATTTTTGATAAACATCATCCGTTCATACACATGGAACACGCGTACAAAAGTTCATTTACAATCGAATCTACAAATATGAAGTAAATCACTCAAGATAAGGAACGAAACTATACTAGTTAAAAACATATACCTGTTCGCTTTGAAACTATAGTACGGTGATTTGAGCTGGAGACCTTTGGGAAGCTTTCCTTTTTACATTTAGTTAAATAAGTGACACGATTTGTTTCCCTCGCAAGCTTAATCAAAATTGTTTCTAGTTTTCTGATTTTTTGTCTTGTTCCGAGTCCAGACTGTCCGATCACTTGATAACGGGAGTAGTTTCCTTACCTCCCGAAACGTAGGGTAGTTAAACACTGGACGCGGAAGGAAAAGTCAAAAAAATAAAATACGTAATTAAAATTTTAAAAACTAAAAATTATCTCAACGCGGAAATTTCTACTGGTTCAATGCTAAGCACATTACGTAGTATCAAGTTTAACGAGGACATCCAAAGACGATATTTCAGATCTTTAACGAATACTTCCTGGCGGCAGTGAATATACAGCTACTAAATATACAGCGGAGGCTGACGGATGGTAGGTGGTCCCTGCAGAAATAGCAGCAGGTGGGTCTACAGCCGCATACTGACTGCAATAGTCAGTCTATATCTTTTATAGATTACTTTTAAAGTAAACGTCATTAGTGAATTACAGCTTACTTCTTCCTTAAGAAGTAATTTGCATAACATTACTTAGCTCTATATATGTTGCAGAAATATATTTTGTGGGAATTTGCCTAAATTGACTGTCCTTAGTTAAGAGTCTGCATCAATGGTAGCCATCTTGGATTTTGGTCCCGTAAGAGCAATGTTAAATTCTGGCGCCTATATCTCCTTGACCTATTGTCATAAATTAACGGAAGAGGTGTCAAATTAAAGGTATTGCAGTCCTCCAGGGCACCACCTTACAGAACTTCTTATTTTCGCTCTTAATAAAAAAATAATAATGATTTATTTTGTAAAATATTCCTGGATTATTTTTTATGTCAAGTTTAATTTTTGAATATATTGAATATATTGAAAAGGTCATGCCCTTGAGCCACATCTCATCAATGTACTTCCAAAGTTTTACATTGATACTTTGATAATTAACGCCACTACACACGCCAAAGTGAAGGTATGTTCCGCCAGAATTTAACATTGCTCTTACGGGACTAAAATTCAAGGTGGATAAAACTGATGCAGACTCTTAATTTACACTTTTTTCCGTTGGTTTATTTGGATAACGCATCCCAAAAAGTACTTACCAATTTCTAATAAAAACTGAAAAATAAAGGAGAGGTTGATTTTTTTATTCCCCGTAAATCTACTTTATACTTTTAACTGAAATGGTAACCTACCCAGGTAGGTATTTTAAGCCAAGTATGAATGAGAAATGAATGTAGGATGATTGTGGCGCGATCTTGTAGTCTTGTTACTGACTAAGGCTGACATGTTCCTTAGACAGGACTGTTAATTAGTAGCCCAACAGCCGATGACAACTAATGGACCTACAGTTTAACGTGGAATCCGAACCACGGCCTCTGAATTAAGAATAGGTCTTATTATGAGAATGGTCTTTGCGGATTAACGTAGTATTCAATAGTGCGGACGTTAATCCACACAAGAGAACACTACATCCACCGGCCATCTCTCACAACGATTCGTGACCTTTACGTAGCTGGATTACAGGACGTCGCCACCGTCCCAGTCAACATATAACAATATAAAATTGGTCCTACACAACATACTGTATTTACCTTTATATGTAAATTTTACTTTTTCTTCAACCGTTTCTTGTATGCTAATAGTTCAAAATTATTAACTTATTTAGTGTTGGGAACCCGTACGACTCTGAGTATTATAAATTATGTTTGAAAAGTGAATGGGCTTTACAAAAAGTTTAGATTAGAGTACAGCACGAAATGGGAAAGAAGAGACAGGAATTGAGGTTGGTAGGAAGTGTCTGAGGAACGCAAGGCAACCATGACAACGTGTCAAGTAAGATGAAGACCGCATCTTCCATTTCAGACTTTATCATCTGCGTGATAATATACACATCTTCCGACGATCACATAAATAACATACTTGTTTTTTGTGATCTTACTCACAAGTAAGTTGGCGTTACTTTATGACTTTGAAATAATAGTTTGTTTTACAGAGTATTCCAATTGATAAAAACTGTGTTGTAACAGAAAAAATGTTGATAGTTGATTCGTCTACATAAAATACTATGATGGGTAATGTGTTAATTGTTGAAGATTTTTTAGATTGGTAAGGCTAGAAATGAAACTCTAATAACCTTTAAAAATAAAAGTCATCTAAAATTTTTAAAACTGAAAACACGTTTAGTTTCCTTTAAACTATTTTCGGCAAAGTTTAAGGACAGTATATGTAAAAAACCTTATACGATTTCAAAATAAATATGTGTGTGTGTTATCGGGATAAACTGAATGAAAAAGCTTTTATATCTACTTCCCTGTGGGTTATAGGTTAGATCATGGATATGTCTAAAGTTAATGTTTTCACTTCATCTAAACAGCTGTTCTTATTATTTTGTTTTAAAAATCAATAAAATAACTCTGGCGGTTTCTATGGAAACCTGTTACATATTTCCATCTTAAAAATGGCCAATACCCTCTCAGAGCTAAGACATATCCATGTCAAAAACTAGAGTTTAAGTATTATAATCCTATGAAATTAATTGACTTATGAAGTAAATCTTGACTAACTTAAAATATTAAAAATTATTTACGAATCACAGCCACAAATGTGATTAAAGTAACCTAGTTTTACGTGGAGGCATTATTAAGTCACATGTAAATCGCGTAACAGTATTGGTTTGAACAATTTTACAAACGTGGCCGTACATGTTGAATATTACGGATTTTCAACAGTCACATGTCTAAATTTCTTAGAAACTACTCCAAAGTAGGTGTGAGATAGTTTTGGAGGGGGTCGAACTACAAACGAGTAACTTAAAATTTTGGTGTCTGAGAGAGGAAACACATTTCCACACTTGTAATATTTGACATGGATATATCTTAGCTCTGAGGGGATGTTGGCGATTTTTTAAGATGGAAAACATGTAACAGGTTTCCATAGAAACTACCAGAGCTATTGTATTGAATTTTTAATATGAAATAATAAGAACAGCTGATTAGATGAACTGAGACCATTCCCTTTAGACATATTCATGATCTAACCTATTCCCACAGGGAAGTCAATACAAACATTTTTCTGACGACTGTGATCCAATTCAGTTCAGATTGTTATTGTAACATAAATTTGAGATGAAAATATAAAACACAAACGCGCAAACTACGTTTCCATATTAGGCTAAGTTTCAAAATTTAAAAAAATAACCACTCCCTCTTTAAGAAGTTAAAGACACATAATTTATCGAAAGGCGAGATTGATTAACTATCGTGCCTTCCAGTCCCGCCAGCCCGAACTAAAACTAAAACTAAGCCCTCTATTTGCTGAAGAACGAAGGCGTTTTACTGTTGAACAAAACTTCATAGATTTTATTTATTAGGTGAAGGAGATTTATAAGGCGTTGACATCAAAAAGAAAATTGAAGCGCAAATATAACGTAAAGATGGTTTTAATAAATAAACAATAAACATACAAAATGAATACAATATTTGGATCTACAGTAGTGTTTAAACTACCAACATTTTTAAAAAGTTCGCCTTTTATGTTTTTTTTTGTTAAAAATATTTTCATAAAACTGTACAAATAATCTTAAAAAGTTAGCCATTTGAAATAGCATGGACCTTATAAACAAATATTATTTTATGTGGTATATTAACTTACAAATAAACTATATTTACTATTTTTGAATTGGAATTGGATATTTTTGTACAAAATACTATAAACAAAATTCTAAACAATTAATTATTGATTTAACAGGTAGTGACTGATCGATATCTAGATACTGACTAAAATAATACGACATACTTAAAGTCCTAAAGTTTAAAACCTTTCAAGTCAAGACATGAAATTTTACAAAACACAACATAAGTTTTTTATTTTAAAACCGAAGTTTTCATTTTTTTATTTAAAATAGCAATAAATAATATGGGTTGGATTAAGGCGTTGGTTAATGCAAATGTAAGCAATATTGTCAAACGCAAAGCCGGTAAAACACACACACACACACACACACACACACACACACACACACACACACACACACACACAGGCGAAAGGGCATTAAAATTTATTTCTCTCCAAACTCCAACACTAACCATTCTCTCTCTGAATATTATTTCACTTTTGAAACCAATATTATGAAGCAAATGTTTTTAAAGCAAACCTAAAACATCCAACATATTGCAAAAATACATTCAAAATACCACTTTTTCCATAAGAAGTGAATTGAATTTCTATGAAGAATTCCAAAAGTTTCTTTTAATTTATTACAAAAATCATTCAAAATGAAACATTGTTTTGTGCATTTAATACATTGAATACTCCATAGTTTTTTAACATTAATTTTTAAAACCTCAATTTTATATCCACCTCTTCAAGTGCATTTTGATATCTAGATATGAATTTGGCCTACAAACTTTAATATACTAAATGTGAAAATTACATTATCTGCTGTAGACTGACTGAACTATGAGCCTACTCTGGACATATTGTACTTTTACTATATCTTTTCAGTTGTCCCATTTTTGCAATATATCCGATAGTTTTAGTTAGTACGGGATGCCATTAGCTTAGTCACAGTAATGAAATGTTTATTTTTCATTAATAATCTTTGTTTTATTTTGATAACCAACAAAATATTTGAAATCAGCGACTTATAACGTGTTTTCATTTGAATGTCAGCTGTTCTCTATGTTAATAGAATAATACTAAGAATATTTTAGTGTTCAGGAGTTCCAATTTAAAAATTTTCAACTTCTTTTCATTAAATGATTAGGATTTAATAACAATACCACCAATATCTTATTGTAAGCGCAGAAAAGTTCTTAACCAAGCAAGAAATGAATTTATTGCAAGATGAATTTGCATTTAAATTATTCATCTCGGTTGTATCTCAAGTTTAATATTTTCTTATTTCTTTCCATTGGTTATTCCGAGTCTCTAAATTTAATTTCAATATTCATAACCTATTTTACATTCAAAGATATGTTGGCATTTATTGTCCTAACAATTATAGCTAATATTGTTTTTAAAATGGCGGAATTGCATAAAATATACACTGACGTATGATTTTAATATTAATTTTCCTCATATTTAATATCAAGGTATAAATTTGCAAACCTAAATAAATAACTGAAATAAAAATATACTACTAAGTCACTACTAGATATTTTTTTCCGAAAGTGTGGGTAAATTATACTAAACATAATTTTATTATAATTTGCAATATCTGTATAATCCATTCGGTTAATAATTCCTAATATTTGACTAGAATCTTTACCAGATATCGCTGGGTAATCCCAAAGGCTTTGCTTTAGTAATATCCCACCACAGCTGACGTTCACTAAGATCTAGAATATTGTGATTTGTGTAACAAATTAAATAAAATGAAATCAATTGTACATAATGTTGGTCCTTTAAATTATTAAAAAATTAAAAAATGTGTTAATATAAATGCAATTAAAGGATAAAACTTATTAATAGAAAATGTTTGTATTTATTTCCCGGTAGGAAATAGATTAGATCATGGATATATTAAAGGGAATGATTTCAGTTAATCTAAACAGCTGTTCTTATTATTTTATATTAAAAATTCAATACAATAGCTCTGGTAGTTTCAATGGATCCCGTTACATGTTATATCTGAAAAATCACCAACACCCCCTCCCCAGAGCTAAGACATATCCATGTCAATAATATTACTTAAGATTTTTTGGTAAATATCTAAATAAATTTCAAAACATTCGTTACATAATGATCACCATATCTCACCTCTTTTAGGTAAGTAAGTAAGATGCACATTTTACACATGGCGTTACAGTGGTTTTTATGTCTTCAAGTAATTAAATTTCGCTTATTTATATCGTACAACAATAAGTGATGATTAATAATATGGTAGTCTGTTCAACTTTGCATTCATTTTCCATGTGTAATTAATTAATTAGTTATCAAACAGAAGACCCTCGATTAGTAGAAGCAAGACTGGTGATTAAACCGCTCTTAAACATAATGTTCAAACTGCAATCAGAGTGGGAAAAACAAAAAAAATACAATAGTGATGAAATGAAAATATAATCTATGTTTAGTTACAAAATATGATAAAACGATTTTTAATAAATGGCGCACAGGATTGCTCTCGCGCTTGCCATAAATTCAGATTAATTATTGTTTCGCTGGTTATTAGCGTGGAGTTCCATTGGACGATTTACCGCCAAAACGTAAACCCGCAACTCCGAATTAATGGCGTGAAACAATGTTGCCCCAGAGGGGTTTTTGTCATTGCGGCAATCCAATACTCCGCATATTAAGGGCGGTCACAGTTTCATCAGCTATGCAATGTTTCACATTTTTTCAAATAAGCAAGATTGGTATTCCAATGATTTTATAAACATTTTTATGTCGTGAGAACGTTCTTCTAAACGATAATAGATTCCGCCAGAGGTGCACTGTTAAACTTTAGCCATATAGCTTTAATTAAAATCCATGTATTCTAGACCCTTAGCTGATTTATCAACTAACTACGAGTTATTTGAATAGTTAATACTACGAAATTTGAGCTGTTGACGAGGTATTCATAGCAAGTAGTCAGTATATAGCTTTAGTCGATCTAAAAGGCAAAAGACGAAAGTAAAAAGCCTTAGTTGACATGTGGCTGAAATTTTAAGACATTTCAACGAATGTGTTTTATCTTCTCCGAAATATTTAAAGCGAATTTGCTTCTTTTTCGGTTTTGATCTTTCACAAACGAAGATTTATTTTTCAACCACTCCTGTCCTGAGGGTAGTGTGTTGCAACTGAAATCTGTTGCTTCTACACAAAACTCCCCAGCTGAAGAGACCAATCGAGGTCGAAACAGAGAGGCACCAAACTTGTTTCTTTCGCCAAAGCGGTGAAAATGGGACGAACCAATGATCAAAGGCTGAAAAGCCAAAGAACATGTTTCATCACCAAGCTGTTGGAATGGAATTTTGGTCCAAACTGTTTTCGAACTTTAGGTTCTCATCAGCACGACGAAGACGAAGGTTGAAGAATAAATCTTCGTTTGTGAAAGATCAAAACCGGAAAAGATCAAATTCGCTCCAAATCTTTCGGAAAAGATCAAACACATTCGTTGGAATGTCATATAGCTTTAGTTTGGATTATATATTTTTCAAGTTTCTGAACCAACAAATATTTTATAAACCTGTATTAACAATATGTGTTGTGGCTCAGTGAGATGCGTTGACCGAGAGAACTATCCAGTTGTAATTGTAAGTTTGGAATAGTCCTAGTAAAATTTACTGAGTTCCCTTGGCTTTTAAGTTTGTTGTCATACCAAACCTGATCTACAGTAAAGCCAGTTCAATTGATTAACCTTTCACCGAAAACGATGTTCAATAATCGTTTAGTGATTCCAAAAATCATAAAAAGCGAATCTAATAACGGCCAATCACTTGGAAACAAAACAAAACACAAGGAATTTAAATTCTTCAAACTTCTATTGCACTATTTAAAAAAATGCGTTTACTTACAATTTAGAAGCATGATCAAGCGATTAAGTTTCATTTGAAACGTACCATTCTTAATTTATGAGACCTACTTAATTATAGAATAATAAATAATATAGACTAAACAAAAGTAAAAAACTGTAAAATAAAAGTAAATTCATTTCTGATTTCACGCAACTGTTCTCATTTAACAGTGCAACTATTAGCTTAGAAGATTAATTTGGTGAAATCGGGTCTAAGAGTTTAAAACAATAAAGGAAGCTAGTACGGTTTCCATTTTACATTTTACGTCTGGCCAACCTATCCTAGGTGCACCTCTATAAAGGATTAATCTCAATGTTGAAGGAATGGATGTGGGCTCAGTATTATTAACTTTTCAAAAATTGAACCTATATCAATACAACAATACATCCATTCTTCCGTAAACCTAAAACGATCCTTAAGAGTCTGCATCAGTGGTAGCCATCTTGGATTTTAGTCCCGTAAGAGCAATGTTGAATTCTGGCGCCTATATCTCCTTGACCTATTGTCATAAATTAACGGAAGAGGTGTCAAATTAAAGGTATTACAGTCCTCCAGGGCACCACCTTACAGAACTTCTTATTTTCGCTCTCAATAAAAAAATAATAATGATTTATTTTGTAAAATATTCCTGGATTTTTGTTTTTATGTCAAGTTTAATTTTTGAATATATTGAACATATTGAAAAGGTCATGCCTTTGAGCCACATCTCATCAATGTACTTCCAAAGTTTTACATTGATACTTTGATAGTTAACGCCACTACACACGCCAAAGTGAAGGTATGTTCCTCCAGAATTTAACATTGCTCTTACGGGACTAAAATTCAAGATGGCTATCACTGATGCAGACTCTTAAAAATGTTCGTTATTATTTTAACCACTCTCTAACATGAAGGAAAACAATAGTGATAGAAATTAATTAATGGATGATGAGAATGAATAATCTCTCCATTAACAATCAAATGTGGTAAACATTACTGTTTGTTTCGTGGGATTCTCGGTTACACTGTTCAGAGACGTTTGGACAATTTTCGTCGAATTTTGCCTTTTGATAACAACTAAAATTTTTATTTGGATTAAATTAGAAGAACTAAATAACTTAACTCAATAATTTCCTCAAATTTTTATTTCTGAGCGACCTCATTTTTAGGATCCTTTAAGCGGTAAATCTGTATTAGAACTGTTTTAACATTTAATTTTTTCAAACTCTATAGCACGCAGGTTTCGATTGTGTTCACGTTATATCACAATAATTTTAATGATACATAAATAAAGGAAACAAAATTTTTATTGTAAATTATAACTAAGGACAAGTTCAGAAATGCGTTAATTGCTCACAAACTTTCCCTGGGAAGTTGAAAATCATTGAATCTATATTTAAGCTATTCCAAATTCATGAAAAAATCAGCTGCACAAAAATTGGCTCAAATAAAAATGTAAATCAATATACTTAAAACAACACTAGTAAAAAAAGAAATGAATGACTTTTAAATTTTAGAAAGGTGTCTGTAATAAAATCTTCATACCGAGCAACTGTTAATATTTTATTCGGTTCTTAAGTGGCACAAAATCTCATTTTATAAGTTAAATCAAGTAAAATCTTCCCCGTACCAAGGTTTTCTTGATTAATCCACCTGAATTGTCTCTAAAACTACTACCATCGCTAAGCTCTCAATATATTATTTCATAGAAACTATCCTTAAACAGTTCAAATACAACCCCCTTAATTGTAAAGTTTTTTCCCACAACGCCGTCAAATATTAAACCCCTGTTTTGCACATTTCAAGCGGATCCTTTGGTAAACGAGTTGCAAAAAGCTTGTGTAACCTAAAACATATTTTGAAATACATAGAATTTTATATGAGAGTTGCTGATGACATGTGTACTTTAAAACAGTGGAGTATCAATATATTTATTACATTTTGTGAAAGATTTTGTTAGGATTGTTCCGAAGATGTATTGTGAAATGAACACAAGATCACTCGCGGCTACCCTTGTCATTTTATTATTATCAGCTGATGTTACATATCACAAAACCCTGTTTTACGGATAAATATTGCACCCAGCAAGAACATTTCACTCATCTGCTCCCACCTCCAGCTCCTCCTCGTCCGCAACCTCCGCCAGCGCCTCGCCCTCTTCCTCCCTCAACCCCTTCTCCTTGGGCACCTTGGACGACTTCCCCTTGCGCGAGAACCTCGACGTGACCCCCTGCTTCATCTGCATGTAGTACCCCATGATTTCGGGCTCCCTGAACGACAGCTTCTTGCGCGGCCTCTCGACGGCGACCGCCATGTCCGAGGTCCCCTGGTCGCTAGGACGCCCCTTGAGCATCCCCCCGCTACACGCTCACTCGCGGCGCGGAGCACACTGGGCGTCGCGACGTCGAGCCTCCCCTCTCTTCCACCGGTGCCGCCGCCGCCACTAGCACAGCCGACACCGGCCATTTATTTACAGCCGATTCTACATGTGCCTCGTAGCATCGTGGATGTGGACGGGGGCTATGGCTGTGGCGATGCGTCGGAGAACTACTTGCCTTCCACATTTCCGTCACTCTGCGATGTCCACGTTGTATCGCAGTCACAAAAGTCCGTGATTGAACATAACAGGTTAACGAGAGTCGTATCCATACGTTAATTAACAGATATTGCTATACTTATTTCTTAGAAACGACTCAAGAAGTTGATGCTGAGTTTTTGACATGGATATGTCTTAGATCTGGGGGGGGGGTTTGGCAATTTGTAAGATGAAAATATGTAACAGGTTTCCATAGAAACTGTTAGAGCTATTATTGTGTTGAATTTTTATATAAGAATAAGAACACCCGTTTAAAAGAACTGAAAACATTCCGTTAGACATATACATGATCTAACTTAATTCCCACAGGGAAGTAAATACAAATTAATTTACAATAATTACAGTACATGATTTTTACATTACATTACAATATAAATGTACTATACTAAGTATTATTTGTATATTTTATTATATATTAAGTAATATAGTACCGACATTTATATAGTTCTTATCGATGATTAAAGAGCAAGGATAGTAAAATACTAAAGATATATACTATAGCGTATTTCCTGGCATTATGATATTAATTACTTTTATATATATTGGACATACGCAGTTAATATTTAAATCGAACTTTTCATGATCAAAAAAATGGTATACCGTACAGCCTTACGGCGGATATAAGGGATGATATGACGTCACCCAGGTCGGTTAAATACGTTATATAAATGATATGACGTCAAATAGTGTAATTTGGATATAAGGGATGATATGATAATTCTGTGTACCGCACTTATAATATGATATGACGTCACCAGGTCGGTGTACCGCACAGCCTTACGGCGGATGTAAGGGATGATATGACGTCACCCAGGTCGGTGTACCGCACAGCCTTACGGCGGATGTAAGGGATGATATGACGTCACCCAGGTCGGTGTACCGCACAGCCTTACGGCGGATGTAAGGGATGATATGACGTCACCCAGGTCGGTGTACCGCACAGCCTTCCGGTGGATATAAGGGATGATATGACGTCACCCAGGTCGGTGTACCGCACAGCCTTACGGCGGATGTAAGGGATGATATGACGTCACCCAGGTCGGTGTACCGCACAGTCTTACGGTGGATGTAAGGGATGATATGACGTCACCCAGGTCGGTGTACCGCACAGCCTTACGGTGGATGTAAGGGATGATATGACGTCACCCAGGTCGGTGTACCGCACAGCCTTACGGTGGATATAAGGGATGATATGACGTCACCCAGGTCGGTGTACCGTACAGCCTTACGGTCGATATGACGTCACCCAGGTCGGTGTACCGCACAGCCTTACGGTGGATGTAAGGGATGATATGACGTCACCCAGGTCGGTGTACCGCACAGCCTTACGGTGGATGTAAGGGATGATATGACGTCACCCAGGTCGGTGTACCGCACAGCCTTACGGCGGATATCGCGAGGGCTATTCCTGTACTCCCACACGCGTATTTGTTGGTTTTACAAAGTGGTAGCGCATGTTCGCAAACATCGGTGTATTGCCTTACAATCGCTGGGGGCAATAAATATAATCTACCGGAAATAAGATTTGGAAATCTCAATGTGTAGAAAGAGTTTAAAGAAAGAGTAAAAATTAGAATTGAGTAGATACAAAAGACCCAAAAATACTTTTTTTGTAAAGATCCTTATTAGTTTGAGTAAATTAATATATATTGTGATGTAAATGAATCCAAGAATAGACCTAAAAATTGTACTACAATAGGAATGACAAAACAGTTAACGATTCATACAAACATAAACATAAACAAAGAAAGATTCATAAATGCTGGTAAAAATGACAAAAATTATAATATGATAATTAAATATTGTTACATATACGTTTGGTATATGTATAATAAGTTTAGTATAAGTTGAGGGTAATTAATAATATGTTATAACCTAATTTTAAAATTTTTGGCACAATAATTTCTTACCCGCCATTTTATTTATTAATTCCTTTATTTAGGGTAAGCAACGCGTCAGGAAAACACGAATTGGATAGTTCTTGTAATCATGAATTCCGTGTGCGGGAAGTTTGACTTCCGAAAAGTATGAAATATCTTATACTAGTGAATTTATATGGTTGCCCGAGCGACCCAGGGTTTCAGTTGATTACTGCAGGGGTGGCAGTGCGCAGGTGAAATTGCCGAACCAGTGTGGTTTTATATATGCTGTAAACTGCTAGAGAACAACAATAAATAGTACAAAGTGAACATTTTCTTAATTAAGGAAACTGCGCGACTATTAATCCTATTTCCTTGTATTACCTTATTTTAACAATCCATGTACGTTTTTAATTATTGTGACTTGGCTTATTCAACGACATAAATAGCTAGTTAATTTCTAATAATCTTATTATTCTGTCATAAATTATTAATTAAAATTCACGAACGAGTGGCTCACATTATAAACACATAATAAAGTATAGAAATTCCCTAATTTAAGTATAATAATAACTTTGGGTAAAGTGCATACATACTACCACAGACGAACTATTGTGAACGTCTGCTATAAATAGTATATAATATACTATAACTTTATGAACATTAAAATTTAGAAAGCAGTTTACGTAAATCATTCAAAATCTATTTTTAGATTCCATTTATATATACTGTACTAGGAGTCATTTAATCAAAATAAAACATAATATTAAATTTACAGAGAAATTGTTATAAAATTGGTCATTAGTTTGAAAGATTTCGTATAGAAATATAATTGGATACTGTTTTTAGGTAAATGGCCAGTACTTACTACTTTTAATGCTTATTATTACTTAGTTTAGCACTTACTACTTTAAAAGTTTAATATTATATAATTAAAATTAGATTGCGACAGCATTGGGATAGGAAGAAGATAGGAAGAAACTACTCTGACATAATATCAATACATGTGAATGTTCTCGTGACTTTTAAAATTTAATTACCACTCAAGAATTTAGGGATAGAAATCCCTTTTTGTAAATAATATAATGTGAGGATGGTAAAATACATTCTGTGAATTCTCTTTAAAATCTTATCATTCAACCTTAAATATGTCTGGTTCATGATTGAACATATTTTTCATGAACCAGTATAAAAATTGAAATAAAAAATATAAAGATACTTTAGTTCATCGTAATTGAACAAATAATAAGACAAGTTTATAGTCCAGTCGTTAAAAATTGTTTTAAATTATTTGGATTTTGCAAAATAGGGTTCGAAAAATAATCAGATATGCTGTAATGGTAAGAATCTGAAAAACATGATTTAATACAAGGACCTTGTCACAAACTATGGTTATCTTTAAAAAAATAAATATAACCTTTAATAACCTGAAGAAATACCACTTGATACATGAAATTAATACTTGTATATAAAAAATAGTAAATTATTTTATGTGAGTGGACGCGATCCAATCAGTGAAAAGCTTGTCAATAACACTTTAATTCCAAACTTCAAAACTTAATTGGTGTTTTAAAATGATTTTTTTAAATCCACCTCTAAAATTGAAGGTCAACATAGAACTTTTGGCTATGCTTGACGGCAAGGTGCCAGAAGTTCAAACGCATTTGACAAAACAACTGTCTTTGAAGAACAACACATATTTCCTTTTAATGCTACATGTATTTTGTAACCAGCGCTCCTCAAAGCTACTTAACTGCTTGTAATCAACTTCACACCATTATCTTACTATTGTTGTCGATGAAAGCAACCTACTACATATTAAAGTCTACTCATTAAAATATTAAAGATGAACTTTTTCTACCGATTATAATTTCATACTACAGAAAACCATTAATTTGGAATATTACTGAACGTTTTAGTATAAATAAATATATTTCTCAACATTTTTTTGTGTGATTAGAAAAATGTAATTTTTAGCTATTGTTTTATTTAAAAAATAAAAAAGGAATTCCCACTGGAAAACACAGTCACACTAAGACCAAGATTAATTCCAATATCCTTCAAGATTGACCAGCATTTCTGTATTACCAAACAGAACTTAAATTAAGTTCTGAAACTAGTAAAACAAAATATTTGAAGAAACTCCTTTTTTAATATCTTTGCAAGTAAAATGCGAATACAATGCTGTAGGTAATAAACTAGTATACTAACATACTAGTTTATACTAACTAATACGTACTAAGTATTACGTAATAAGTACCGGTAAATGATATCCATATAAATCCGAAACAAAATTCTCATGGTATGCTAACTCGTAGTAAAGCTCGTAAGGGGCATTAGCTTTTGGTTTTAAGCATAAAATTGTAAAAATAATGGGTTTTTTGCTCTGTAAAGTTAACTTTGTACTACAATTAATTTTTTCAGGTACATTAGATAGGATTTGCATTTTAGTATAAAATAATAATAATAAATCCTGTTGGACGTGTTTCGCCTGGATTTCGGATTTTGGCGGCGGCCATTTTGTTTCCGGTTCCGGTGGGACACGCCCATTTCTTTCAGTTGTCTTTGAGTCTCCGTGACGAGCGGACGTGTTTGGTTTCTTTTGTGTGTAATGGTTAGTGTATGGTTCGTTTGTAAGTTTTTTGACTGCTTTAAACTTTTATGTTTTCAGCTTTATACCGGTTTGGTCCGGATTATATGTTAATTAATTGTGCTATGTTTTAGATATTAGTCCACCTGAGGACGGGATCAGATTCCAGATCCCGAAACGTCGTGAAACTTTGTTTTACATAATATCGTGATGGAAAATGTCCGCAATAAGAATCTAAATAATATCAATCCACCATCACCAATAATGAATTTCAAACAAAGAATTAATACGTACTAATATGTTAATACATTAAGAATAAAGATCCTTAAAAATACTAGCTTTACTCATTTGTGCTTATTATAGCCTAAAGCAATAAGCTGACATGAACAAACGGATTACAAGAAGCACACATGAAAGAACATGTTACTCTTTTACTTTAATTATACCTTCGGAATAAATTACTGTATTGCGCGAATAGGATTGTGAGAAATTTAATAATTTATTTATAAAACTACTGTTATTCGAATAATAATAGCACATTACACGAGTTGTATTTATTATATATTTTAAATTATACGGCTGAATCCGAAATAAAATGGAAGAAAATGCAATTAATTGTATACGTTAAATAGTAAAAATACAACTGTACAGTTAAAATGATGAAAACAGAAATAAACTCAGAAAATTTTAAATACCAGGAATGTGAGGTAAAAGAAAGAACTACTTCGAAATGGGAATGAAAGCTTGAGGGAGGTGACCAAAGAGATATTGGCTCATCACTGCGCGCTTTGACAGTGGACCGATTTTTAAATCATTTTTAAAACAGCTAATCAATATCCAAGTATAAGTCAACATTACTCCTTAAGTAAATGTATTCAATATCTTTTATTGTACCTATCCAACGCGTATAAGTTTTTAGCTACACAACGTTTCTGTAGGTGGAGAAACGTCTACCGTTTTCAAGTGATTACCTAATAATTTACGTGAAAATGAATGCTTAAGTTACAGATATTAAATATGACGTTGTCAATAATACTACACTTATCTATCATGCACAGTAAAAAACTATGTTAATAACGCAACAAATAACCATAACACTCAAGATAACTTGAGTTTCTCTACCTCCAGAAACGTTGTTAGTTAAAAAGACAGACGCGTTGAAAAAGTCCATAATATATGTTAAATAATTAATAACCAACGCCATCATGAATTTTAAAGATGCTGTAAATCTAGGAAGCTGGGAAAAGATGTGTTTTCTGTGGCTCTTTAAATCTTTCCATATTGACTTTAGTAATATTAATTATACAGTACTACACTAATAAAACCAACCTAACATTAGCAGAAATATCAACAGCTGATAACTTCATCCTTTGCAGTGTTGGAAACATTGGATTACAATGACACGATTAGTGATTTCATTCCTTATTCACTAATGAAATAAATATACATTTAAGAATCTTCACAATCCATAATGGTACAGATGAGGGCCCTTCAAGGTTAATACCCAATGTAGTTTAAGCATTATAGAATATTCATTTATGTAGCATTGTGTTTGTTGTGGACAAAACTACTCATGGATGGAAAGTAACTAAGTGTAATATTGGTATTATTTTTTAGAACTTACGTATCAAAAACAAAATAATCATTTTTTAAATTACTTTTTTATGAGGACACGGATCCCTTGAGATGTAGTTTATGAGATAAATACCAGCGAGATAACTCCAAATGTAAATACATTTTAAAAATATCGTGTGCTACGGATACAAATTTATTAGTAGATTAAGTCAAGCCGAAAAGATAATAAAACATTAAGTTTCAGTTATATTAAATGAGAAAGTATGAGATCGAGAAAGGTTCAGGGAGGCAGGAATTGTTCCCCTTGATATTAGAGTGTATATGTGTCTTTCAAAGGAAGGGTCTGGAAATCGTTGGAAGATTCCTCTTCCGAATTCTCTTCTAAATTCATTTATTGGGAAGGAGATTTCACCTCACTCAATATATGCTACACAAATCTTTTCCAACAACATTTAATTTCAACAAAATTGCACGGTTTATTTTTACAAGCAAACACACAATAGAAGAAATATTTAAAACACATAAGTCAACTGAAGGTAATTTTTTATAGGCAAACATTGTATTGAAATTTTCGAAAGATTTTTAGGAATCCTTAAAATATAATTCAGTGCAATCTAAGAAGTTACATTATCTAAGAATGGCCTGTTCTCTAATTTAATATTTACATTTCTACTTTCAACGATGTAAAACTATAGACTCTCCTATGACATAACTGGTTATATATTGAGATATAAGATGAGTTGGCTCAGTAGCAGAGTGGGTATAGTGTCCACTTTGAAAACTGAAAATCCAAGATCAAATCCCACAAAGGTCTGGATTCAGTTACCAGGACTAAATATGCTTCCTAACAAAAGTTCGACGCTCGGCAGTAACAATACCTTGGCTTAGACCGATTTTTTAACTGGGCTTATTTTTAATTGAACAAAAAATTGTGAATCTCTGATTGAGATGTTAGATTGATATTGGATAAATAAGGAATTTAATTTATCAGTGGCGGTCATTATCGTCATTGTTCATTTCTCTGTAAGAATTTCGCTAATCAATCAGCATATCGTAATTTAATAACACTAAATTCAAACGGATGCATTGTCATGAACGTTAATATTCCTCGTTCCACCGTCAGGGACGGCTTTAGAGACATTTTACCAATTTCGCCGTTGGTAACTCACTTATGATCCTCTTTGTCGCCAAACGTAGTTCCCTTAAAATTGGGTTTGAGCTAGTTAATTAGAGAGCATCTGCTGTTAACGGCCAAAGCGTCCACTGACGTCACATCTTCAACGACTTGTCCAATGGAAGTCTAAAGGTTTCACGGCCTTCTATATTAGGAACAGTTACGTCTAGGTTGGCAATTGCTTAGTTGTCAATTAATTGCTTAGTTTCATAATTTACATTTTACATACAGATAGAATAAACACTAAACATCTTTTCTCAGAACCGAGGTATTACACTTTTAATGTAATCAATTTATTTGGTGTCGTAGATATAAAAGTTTTTTCCCACGCTCAACTTCATAAGATGAAAGTAGATACAAAATGCAATTGTTCTACTCGTATACCTTTATCTCGGTATTTATATTATTTTACACAATATAAAGTACTTGAAATGAATTAGAATCAAAATTCCTTATAGAACTAATGGTTCCTGTCATTTATCTATTTTGAATATTTTTTTAACTAGGTGAAATTTTGTGAATCTGTCTCATTGTGTCCCTACTCTAAATGGCAAGTAAATCACTTGTAAAACATTCTCATCTGAGATGACAAAAATGTTTAATTTTATTATTGACGAAACATTTTAATGAACAAAGATAAAATACAGTAAATAATATTAATTCCCCAGAGGTTAATAAGTAAAAAAATAGGTTGTGTGTAAGTATATTCACACCTAACCTCTCATCAAAAACAAAATATCTTTAATAGTTTAGATAACATGTCTCTATGTAAATTTTTCAACTATATTTAACCTACCTATTTACTCAGATAAAATAATGCTGTTTTACCTTTTTGTTGGACTTGAAGACGTTGCATTTGAACACGTTAGTGGCGCCATCTCTGGCAATGTAGCTGAAGATTTTGAGATCTTGAGAGTCGTGAGATACGTAAAATATCCTGAAAAAATACTCACATTCAATATATTTTAAATGATACTTTCCATACTATATTGAGGGAATGTATGGATTACAATTTAAAAATAACTTCATCAAAATTTCTCTAATCGGCTTACATCCGTCCTCTTCATGACAGTGCCACGAATGAAAAATAGTTACTGGAAGAATGTGTGTAAATATGGGGTGTTTTATTTGTGTTTATAGTGTTTTATGGTGTATTCCTTACCTAGTGGTTAGCGTCTTTAACTTTATAGTAAGAGGTCATGGGTTTAAATCACGGGATGCCCAATTGGTTTGAATCGCTTTTCCAAAAGACAGTGATCACTGACTTGACTGATAAATTGTTAAACCTTTATTAAAATTCTTTGATGTATTTTCTCCCATTGTTTTGAATATATTTATTTAACGTTACTGTTGTGTTTTGGCAGTGAGTTGTGGAGTTTTCTGCAACGACACTGCGGTTTCTATATATTTGGTTTTATATGTTTTGTTGGGTTCGTAGTCTGAACCCTATCTTGAGCCAGAAGGATTTAAATTGCCCTGTACTTTTTGGTTAGGCAAGTATTTTATTTTTGGTGTTTGCGATTTGTTATAACAAATGATTTATTTATCGAATGGCTGTATCACCAGTCGCCAACCATTGTAACCATTGACTGGGATGGTGGCGACATCCTGTAATCCAGCTACTTGGAGGTCACGAATGGATAGTTGTGAGCGATGGTCGTTGGATGTAGTGTTCTCTTGTGTGGATTAACGTCCGCACTATTGAATACTGCGTTAATTCGCAAATACCATCATCATAATTAGACCAGTTCGTAATTCAGAGGTCGTGGTTCGGATTCCAAGTTAAAATGTAGGTCCCTTAGTTGCCATCGGCTGTTGGGCTATTAATTAACAGTCCTGTCTAAGGAACATGTCAGCCTTAGTCATTAACAAGACTACAAGATCGCGCCATAATCATTCCACAATCATTTCTCATTCATACTTGGCTTAAAATACCTACCTGGATAGGTCGCCATTTCAAATGGTAATCTGGTAATCTTGTATATGTGGGAATATTAAAAGATTAAGAAAAATTCAGTTTTCCAAAAGGTTCTCGTCTATATATAAAACAAAATAAATCCTCGGAAACATAGAATCTGTCCCCTATAGAGCCAAATAAGCTCCCTAATCCAAGTCAGCATTACATCATCCATATTGTGGAGTCAAACTAACCCACCCAGCACTTTTGATCTTTATTATCAAAAGATAATAAAGAATACAAAATAATTTATTTAGATAAATCGACTAATAAATTACATTTTCACTAATCTAAAAACTACATATTAAATTTATACCTTTTTAAATGGCAAAATATTACTGATTAGTACATTAAACATTCATGATGTTGTCTCATGGTTGATATTATTATGTTCTCCTGGATGAAAAAATGTAAAAAATGTTAAAAATGTAAAAGTGTCAGAATTAATTAATTTCTAATTTTAATTTTATTCAACTAAATTATTGTTGTAAACATCGCCTCAAAAAGACTCAATACCTCCAAATGGACTGTTGATTTATATTGTACTGCTTTAATGTAATTGGTTATAAACTGTATTAAAGCAAGTAAATATAAAAAATAAAATAAAATATATTACCGTAAAACTCTATTAATTAAAAAGGTTAATAGACAAAAATAAAATTGTATTATTAATTAAAGGCATATATACCGTTGCTCATATTATGTAAGAATACGTGAATATATATAAACTATGGATGATCATAGCATTTTTTTTTATTTTGTATTGTTACGTAAAAAATTGTTATGTATTACTTCACACGACCCCTACGTAAAATATCGTATTGTTTATGAGCTATAAATATTTTCGGTTAAACACGTAACAATTGACTGCATTGCAGACTCCTTAAAGACGCTGCAAAGCAAAAGGAATTGCCTCTCAGTATCGCATTAATAATTCATAGCACCAGATGCGGGCCTTCTTATGTGTAAATGTATCTGGGAAGGAATCAATAGGCTTTGTAATAAACTTCTGAGTTCAACGATCACGACCTACGAGTATAATAGCATCTCTGGTAGTGCAACAGTATGTTTTGTAGTGCAACTGTATCTCTTTGAGGTCAGTACTATTTAACATTTCTAACTTTCTCTTAGTATCTCTTTCAAATACTACTACTAGTGCAAACTTTTGCAAACTCTCTCACTAATATTATTTATCCTATCTTGGTTGCAACACTATCTCTTAGTGCAATATCTCTGGTAGTGCATAAATCTTTTCTACTATCTCTGGTAGTGCAACACTATCTCTGGTAGTGCAACACTATCTCTGGTAGTGCAACACTATCTCTGGTAGTGCAACACTATCTCTGGTGGTGCAACACTATCTCTGGTAGTGCAACACTATCTCTGGTAGTGCAACACTATCTCTGGTAGTGCAACACTATCTCTGGTGGTGCAACACTATCTCTGGTAGTGCAACACTATCTCTGGTAGTGCAACACTATCTCTGGTGGTGCAACACTATCTCTGGTAGTGCAACACTATCTCTGGTGGTGCAACACTATCTCTGGTAGTGCAACACTATCTCTGGTGGTGCAATACTAGCTCTAATAGTACAACACTAGCTCTGATAGTGCGACATTGTCTCTGGTAGTGCAACAATAGATTAGGTTGGATTAGATGATTGAAACGGCAACCATACAACAATGTATGTATTTTAAGCCAAGTATGAATGAGGATTGGGTGTAAGATGAATGTGACGCGATCCTGTAGTCTTCTTACTGACTAAGGCTGACCTGTTCCTTAGACAGAACTGTTAATTAATAGCCCAACAACTGATGACAACTAAGGGACCTACAGTGTGACGTGGAATCCGACACACGGCCTCTGAATTACGAATTGGTCTAATTATGAGAATGGTATTTTGCGGATTAACGTAGTATTCAATACGTTACAATACGTTCAACAACTATTACAAGTGCCACTAAGTCAATGGTGAGTCGCAATATCTCCGTTGAGAAAAAATGGCTCAGATAGAGCAACAATGTCTAGAGCAGTGTGTCCTTTTGAAGTGTAATACTGTCTTTAGCACGGCTCTGGAAGGCTCTGGTATATGACAGAAACAATCCAATTCCATTTCTAAATTGTGTTATTTAACTCTGTATAATCATAATCAGTTTAACTTTCTGTGATTCGAGATAAAATAGTATTGAGCCTAATAGTTAGTAGTTGCAACGTGTTAACAACGGTTCCAATCAGGGTGGCTGTGGCGTTGTCTAATTGGCTGCTGAGCTCGTATTGACTGCTACTCTTGGCGTAATTGGAAGGCGGAGGCGGCGATATTGGACGTGATAGGGAAATAACCGTGTTACGAACTTGCAACCTGTTACTGAGGTAACAGGTAATTTTTAGCATCATACTAATTTTTATTTAAGAAACTTTAACTTTAGTGGCACGTGAGCGATTGAATGAGTTTATTTTAGGAGCAATTGAAGAAAGTATACTTTACGAACAGCATAAGACGATTGGAAAAAATTAACTCAATTCAATCTTCTCAGATTCTCAGTTCTCAATCTTTTATATTAAAAATTCAATACAATAGCCCTGGTGGTTTCTATGGAAACCTGTTACATATTTTCATCTTAAAAATTGCCCACACCCCTCCCCACAGAGCTAAGACATATCCATGTCAAAAATTAAATTTTCATACACTAAAAATTACTTTTATTCAGCTTTGAAACTCATTAGCCAACTGTTTTTAAACACCAAATATTATTTTTCCAAACGATGTTGAAATTATACATTAACAACGTTTTTGCTATACATAAATAAATAATAAATTCACATAGAAAAACATAGTCCTATCTCTCGGAAAGCAGGATGTGGTTGTTTAATTTATAAGTAAATTCAAATTTTTTAAATGCCTAAAATAGTGTTAAAATTGTCCAAAATATAAGTTTTAAACTGCCTAAGGGGTATTTTAAGCTTCATTGTTATTTTTAATTGTTGATGTTCACTGATGAAAACTGTAAAAAGTAGCAATGTAATATAATAACCTTAAAGAGAGAAATACCTTTTTGTTATAAAAGTATAGTAAAGAAAGGTATCGGATTTCCAGGAAGAGATTTCATTTGTAGTTTCACAGGATTCTAACTTATTTAAGAATGTGCTAACTATCGATATTGACACTATTTCTGTTAACAACTGTCTAACTTAACTGCAAAACTAGACTATTCCCTATTGTGGATTTAAAAACGTGTCTTTGGCAAGAAACGAAACAAAAAGTGTTTGTATTTACTTCCCGGTGGGAAATAGGTTAGATCATGGATATGTCTAAAGGGAATGGTCTCAGTTAATCTAAACAGCTGTTCTTATTCTTTTGTATTAAAAATTCAATACAATAGCTCTGGTAGTTTCTATGGAAACCTGTTACATGTTTTCCATCTTAAAAATCACCAACACCTCCCCAGAGCTAAGACATATCCATGTCAAAAGTATAGAGTTGTGTTTTTGTTAAGTCAATACACGTATCTCAGTTTTTCTAATCTGAAGTCATCGTGCTTTTCATGAAGTTTAAATTGTGTCAAAGTTAAAAGTCAAAGTTCGGTTCAGTTCAGGACATGCCAGGGGACTTGTAAAATCTCACAATCTACATATACCAATCCTTACCCATCGATGCTTCTCATAAAAACATTTTTATCATTTAAATTGTGTATAAATTTTAAACAAAGTTTTGGATTGTATTATGATTATCATAAATTATCTTTTTAGTTCAATGCCACTGACTACAAAATTAAACTTATGTGAAAAAGACTCTTTAAAAACCGCTACAAAACCAATGAGTATTGATTTGAATTTAACATACCAACGTGACTATGTGAATCTAATTAGAAGTAAAGAAATCTTAAAAACCTTTTCAAAGATAAGAATATCAAAATATAATCTCTCATATAATTATGTTAACAAGCGTAACTGGCGCACGAAATCGTGCGCTGTCAAGGAGATAATCTATTCACCAATAACTATGTTTAGATACTAAGTTTAGATTTTCCCAACAGATTTTCATTTTGGTTATGTTTTGGTTTTGTGCAAATAAAAACTGGTGTTTTATTGCCAGCTGTACGATGATGTTTTCATTAAACAAAAAAAGAAAGAACCATGTTCAGCTGTCAGATTGATTTGTTTATTTTACCACTTCCTTAAACAACAGCTGATTTCTCGATTCGGTGTTTAGCTCCATATTAAATTTTATGGTAAAATTGCGAATTTGACCGCATTATTTTACATGTCCACGATGAATTTTCAATTTTTTTTTAATTGATGGCAAAACTACATGCTAAGACCTTTATAACGACACCTTGGACATAGTGATTGGTAGCACCACCGTTCCAAAACAATTATCACAAAAATAGGCATAGTGTATTAAATATGTAAGATATATGAGGTAAAACAAACCTTACTTCATCATCAACGAGAAATCTGAGGAATTATAACAGAGTTTTTAAACCGAATGAAAATGGATTTAAATTTATTGTGTGACTGTAAAAAACTAGTAATATTGTTTTATTGGACTTTTCCACCGTGTATGTGTTTTGAACTACACAACGTTTCTAAAGGAAGAAACTTCTCCCGTTTTCAAGTGATTACTTCATAAATAATATAAATGCTCAATGCACGAAAAAACTATCCCAACTCCCGTTCTGTTCACACGCTACTTGGTTACCGTCTTACTAGCTCAGAGGTGGAATGTTGTAGTTATTTATTTGTTTTATTTATTTTTCGTGTTTTGTGCTTGATGGATAGATATATTTTCAATTATTTTTTTAACAATAATAGTAATAGAATATCAATTACGAAAACATTTAATTAAAATGTAATTATAAGGTATTCCACTTAAACGGGGTAAATGTCTCCACTTCTAGAAATATTGTGTAGTTAAAAAGAAAGACGCGTTGGGAAAGTGCAATAAAATAATATTACTAATTAATCAATGTCATTATGAATTTCAAAGATTTTGGAAAAAAACTCATAAATAGGGTTAAAAGAGTGAAGTAAGTGATTAGAATTATTGGGAGAATATGGCGTAAAAAACATAGATTGTACTAAGATCCCAGTATTATGAGGTTTTAGTTATTTATAGGGAATTCACTATGGTTTTAGCGATAAAGCCATAACATCATAACGCCATAACACACCATAACGCTGCGGTCAATTTATCAACCTTGTCGTTATTATGTTTTACGAACTTTGAATATTAATTAGAACGTGAAATCAAAAGAAATATAAGTTTTGCTTACTAAATTATCATTTTAATAATTAAAAAGTGTAAATAACAATAAACTCCTACTTCTTTCCTAAATTACATTTATTATTTATATACTTCAAACTAAAATCGAAATTACCAGCGTGTATAATTAGCGTCAATACTCACTGTAAGAATAATTAATTATGTTCTCAAGTATGAGCTTTTCCATCTCAAGAACATACATGAATTATTAATGGAAGATTGCACACAATCCCTTACCCTCCTTTACTTCGTTTCTTCGTCATCCATCACAGCTGAATATACGATGAAAATTCAAAATTACTATGTTTACTTCATCTAAATATTGTTTTCATAAACGTATTTTCTATTAGTTTAAAAATACTACTTACAGTCGAATTGCCTACCACTAATGGGTTAACAGAACTCACTCGTTGTCTTCAATTTAGTAATATATTAACGAAATCTTTCACGATTTGAATATATAGAATATTCGCCTTAAAATTTAGATGATGTATAGGTGTCTTTTTTCCTGATTCACATAATTTATTACTTGATTTGTTTGAATCATAAATCACGTTTGTGTATAAGATATATTTGAATTTTTTTTTCAAACTACTAATAAGTAATAGTAATAGTTACCTAAAAATTTAAAAATGTAGGAAAAATTCCATTAAACATTAAAAAGTATAACAAAATAATTGAGATTTTTTAAAAGAGAAGATGAACATAAATTTTTTACTTACCAGCTAGTATATGGAGAAAGTATTGTTTTCGTCAAAATTTTCGAATTTGAGTTGAGGGTGGATATATCCGTTTTGGGGTCCCCTGAATCCAAAAAAGTGGGTTTTGACGTGATGTCTGTCCGTCCGTGTGTCCGTGTGTCTGGATGTGTACAGTGCCACAGCCTACCCCGTTGGTCCGATTTAGATGAAATTTGGCATGTATGTATATATTCACGGTATCTCCAGGCGTTTTTTTCATTTTTTTGAATTTTTGATTTTTAAGGGTAGTTCACCCCTAAAAACCCTTAAAAAACGTGAAAAATCCAATTTTCTCAAAAACGGCTCTAACGATTTTGATTAAAATTTGATAGTTTATAGTGCACAGAGTACTAAATAATTTGACACCACCCGCATGTCTGTAAAAATGACGGTTCAAAAGTTATGGGCTTTTAAATGTCAAAAAATTCAAATTTTTAAATTTTCAGCGAAAAGCATAAAAGTAAAGTATAATTTGACTGGCACCATTGAAACCAGCTTAAAAAACCAAACAATTTAGTATTTTGAATTATTTGTCTACGACTAACGGTTCCAGAGAAAAGTTAAATTTACTGTCTACGATAAACGCAGTACGTTGTCTGAAAGCGCCCAATGTTATTCTTATGGAGAATATTAAAAAATCAATTTCTTCCTTATTTTCCAAACGTTTTCCATGAAACTTGGTATGAAGCGTAAGGTCAAATCACCGAACAAAACCAGCTCAAAAAAGCTTGGTATTACCGGGGGGGGGGGGGTTCCCCCCATACAATTTGAACAATTAATCTAACGTTGTCTCTTGTTTTTATTTTTAGAAATTGGATGATTATTTTTGAAACAATAAACTATTAAATGATATTTAGATTAACTTTGTAGAACATGATAGTTTTATTACAGATTGTCTTTTTAAATTTACTTAAGGGAGGAATTAGTAAGCAATTAATTTTTAATATAACTATCGGTGTTATATTCGTAATAAAGTTAGTTCTAGTACATTTTGGCATAGCCCATATCTTACACTTGTGGAGGCAGCAGAAGCCATTAGTATGCAAGTTGCTCTAATTGGGCACTTCCCCGCTTACACCAACCGTATGGTAATTGGAAGTGTCCCCATAGAGAGATTAAGCTTCACCAAACTCCACATACGCCATGTGTTAATGTTGGTAACAATAGTATGGTTATTTATCAAAACTTTTACCCAAATAATGTGAGTGAATCCTGCGTTGGTTTTACACTATTTAAGTTTGTCAGAAGAGTATATACTTCTCAGTAAGTACACTTACAGCATGCCAAATGTATTTAAAACCTCACAGTCGTTAAGGAAACACTGCGGGATTAAACATTTTGTATATTTTTGAATGATTTATTTTTTAGCTATTTTCTATGGTCAAACTATAAAATGTATATATAGAATATCTAGAATGACAGTAATGTTATGATAAACTAAATTCATAGTACGCATCGTGCATCAATTTTTTGTATCAACATTTTTAAAATCAGGTTACAGGCATTGAATCCCAATTCAAAAGGCCTAAAATATAATAATAATTGCCTCCAACTTTTTATTAGATCGACCCACAAAGAATCATGGGAATAGTTTTAAAAACAGCATAAATCAAATTTAATATAAATTGTATATATTTTATCCATACAACGCCTTAAATCTTAAAGGTAACCAAAGGTTGATACTGACATTAAATTAAAGATCTCAGTTAATGAAAAGCAATGCTTCAAACTAGACCTCTAAAGGTCAATATCAAACTATTGGATTCGGTTTGAAGTTAAAAACTTTTCATTTTTAAACCACTGTCATTTTGATGCAAAACCATCAAACTTTTAAGGTTGGGTTTGTGACATTGTTTTTAGTTCAAAAAGACCTTTAGTTTGGCCTACTTATCAAACTATGTTTATCTTTAAGATTTTCAATTTACTCCCCATGTGCGTGCACCATAGATGACATCCGATCATCATGTCAAAAAATATCTTACTATTACCAAAAATGATATACTTTTCATTTCAAAGTTATAAATTTATCCTAAGACTTGTCACCTCGTATAAACATTATATGAATTTATTAAACATTAAATGTCTGTGATTTACCACCACTCAGTGAGTTAAAACGAAATAAGTATTAACAGGGAACCTTTCCGACAAGAAGTAAAGAGCGGAAGCTGAGAGGGTTGGAGTCGTTTTCGCTTACATTTGTCTCGGAAGAATTACTCACCCATAAGCGTCTTAGCTCTTCCGTCGTCACTTTTAACACTGCGGTCCTGTTTATAAAAGTAAACATTATCAATTTACTAACATCCTGTTGAGCTCATTAATAAATTGGAATTCGTAGACCAAATAAATTCAAAATATCAACTTTTGTTGAAGAAAATATTCTCTTCCAACTTAAATAACTCGTCAACTCGACACTTGCCTCACCCGGAAAATCATGATTTTATGGTTGGATATTGGACAGTTTCCTTTAAAATTTATTGATCCTGGCAAATCAAGCAGGTCGCCTTTGTCAGTGGCAAAGCAAATTATCTTCAAATTCATACACATACTCGCCCATAATTCATATTCATTTAGTGGTTACTCAAAAATCTAAATATATAAAACAAAGTCGTGTTAGTTACACGCATTATAACTCGAGAACGGCTGGACCGATTTTAATGATCTTTGATTTTTTTATTCGTCTCTGCTCCGGTCATGCTATAGGCACATTCAGTTTCCATAAATTCAATTAGTTTCCATTTTATAACGTTTTAAATTTCTAATGTTAACCTTATGGGGAATAAGTTTGTTTACAAATTTTCTAAAATCAAAACATTTGATTTCTTAAAACAGCTGTTGGTTTACTCTCCGTTAGCAATATGCTTTACTATCCAATGCCATCTGAATCATTCATTAATGTAAAACTATGAAGTAAATATGTACTGTACAAAATGAACAGCATTATTCGCCACGTTAATAGTTTACGGTTTTGGGGAATTATGTACTGTATTTATAGTTTTTTTTATTTTCTGTATGATTAAAAGTCAAGTGTTTATATGTTTACCAAATAAAATAATTACAATGTTTATACATATCAGGTTTATTATAATAATCAGCTGTTGAATATTGAAAGCTTCCACAACGAAGCCGTAATGCTATTTGACTTCAGAACATGGCCAATCTTAAAGTAAACATGTATTTTCTGTTAGGCGTTACGAAGTTCGCCGGGTCAGCTAGTTTCCTAATAAAGATTTGTTATGAATATTTACACCAATTTGTTAATCATTAAATAAATTTGATAAGTATTATTATTAAGATGAGTATTATTTATATAATTACGGTGCAACGGAAATGTTCCTGAAGGTTCCGCAACACTGTCAGAAACAGCTGGGGTTCAGCGCGCGAAAGATCTAGGACATTCGAGAAGCCCCACAACACACCGCAACAATCAACAATACAACCGAATACTCGGTTGTTCACGAAAATTCTAGAAGGCATCAAACATATAAATACCTGTGCTCTGCGCGTCATGAGGTCAGTTGAATATTGTGCGTTTAAAGTAACGGATTAGTGCAGTGACAGTTTAGTGATCTGTAAACTGGGTCAGTGACATTGAAGTGTGTGTGTAGTTATTAGCAAAGACTGGACATATCAAATTAATTAGCTATAATTATGTTAATTTAGTGATTTGATAGGTTAAATAGGTTTATGAATTTAGTTAATTATTTTTGTAATTTTATTAATTGTGTAAATAAATCATAGTTACTGTAAAATCACCATTGTTTTATTTATACATGCTGTTGGCCTGTGAAAATATGAATAATAATGTCCAAAAGGATACGAAGATTACCTGTCATGGCGTTGTGACGTCTTTGCTTCTTATTTATGTATTTATTTGCTGAAAAGCACTGTTATCATAGTTGAAAACTAGTAATGGATGTTCACGAGAGTCGAATAGATACAGTGATCGATAGTCACGATTTGTAGCCGTTAACATTTTGCCCCCAAATAAAATGAATGTTGGTACTACTGACGTTATCCGTTCCATTAATTTGTACCGCGTCGAATAGCTGAATATTAGCTCGCAAAGATAACTATTCCGTTCTACATGTTTACAATTAGCTTTGACTAACTATATCTCTAAGATTTTCTTGGAGCTTTCTAATAATATAAAAGTAAACGATATTTAACCAGGTAAATTTAAGCCATCATGGAACTTTCTTTCACTTAATTAAAATTTACCTACAATTACATTTACCTAATTACAATAACTATAAACAAATGTATACAACTATTTCATCTCAAACTGATATGGTTTACAACCGCTTTGATTGGGGTTAAGAAAAATCTGAAAATTGGTTACCAGTAACAAAAAACTGTTCCTATATGGAGGTGTGCTATAAGGTAGTGTTGATAAAAGACGTGATATTCTTGGACTATTTTGGATATAAAATTGAAATACACAACGGGATAAACCTGTTTTTAGTATTAAAAAACTAAAAAAGAAGACTGATAATTTAATTTTTATATAAAAATTATTTATATAATAATTATATAATATAAAATTATTTATAAAATTTTTTTTATATAATAAAATAAAAAAAATATTATAAATATATTTTTAAAGATAATTTATATTTCACTTATTTTTTAAATATTATTAAAAAATTTATAAATCATTAATTTTTTTAATTTATAATATATAAAATATAAGGGGAGGAAGCAAAAAATAGAACATAAAAAGTATGAAAAATGCAGAGAATGCGACTAGTAAATCTTTGTAATTTACATATAATATTGATTGAACTGAATTCGATGTATCAAATATCCCCACGGATAAACCTGTATATTCTGATAAATCATTTACCTGATATCATATTACATGTGATTACTTTACTATTATTGCTTTCTATGACTTATTTTATATTATTATAAAATCTATATAAGAAACAATATTCAATAACAATATTTATATAAAATAAATTGAAATTTTCACTCTTAAGTGATTTATAATTTTGATGATCACTGTTCCCTAATTTTTATATTCCCACCTAATAGCTGGGGGGTATAGAGAGCAATAACTCCATACTCTACCCCTACAGAAGGGGGAGGGGCCATTAGTCTCCCCCCCACTGACGTCATCATGAACGCTACCTGTAATCGTGTTCAGAGAGGTATGCGACTAGTAATATCTCACCACAGCCTTGTAATGTCTCCACATTTGCAATATTCTAGGTGAACTAATTCTTCACCACTGAATTTCTCGAGGCTGCCGTATCAAATATCCCCACGGATTACAAGGTAGCCTGTACGGCTTCTGATCCAATCACGCCCTACCGTGGCGCCCCCTGGCGAATATCATATTACATGTGATTACTTCTACTACTTATTTACTTCTGCTACTGATATGCCCTTGTTTATAATTTGTCTTCATAAGCAACAATATTCAATAACAAAACAAAATAGAACATATTTGAGTTTCTTCAATTCCAAGCAGTTTTACTCATTACCAACAACAAAAATAATCATCCAGCAAAAAACTCCATCACGAAACAATAACAGAAAATATCATTAGGGTTTGCCAAAATTGACAGAGAGTTGGCAAATGGTTTGTTTCTGGTTGTTACTATTGGAAACAAATACGATACATCCAAACAGTTCAGCGCAATTCAAATTGATACGAAAATAAAAATCTATGTGTATTTAAAAATTTATAATTGTACGTTGAAATTTAAATTATTTAAATTTTAAAAACATACGTATCGAAAATGGTTTATCAATTTCACTCTACTTTAACACTTTTAATAGGTTTAGCTGAAATGATGACCTACGAAATTAGGTAATTTAAGCCAAATGAATGAGAAATGAGTGTAAGATGATTGTGGCGTGATCTTGTAGTCTTGTTACTGACTGAGGCTGGATTAGATTAGATTAGATTGTTGAAATGGCAACCTACCCACGTAGGTATTTTAAGCCAAGTATGAATGAGAAAGGAGTATAAGATGATTGTGGCGCGATTTTGTAGTCTTGTTACTGACGTGTTCCTTAGACAGGGCTGTTGATTAATAGACCAACAGCCAATGGCAACAACTAGAGGACCTACAGTTTAACGTGGAATCCGAACCACGACCTCTGAACTACGAATTGGTCTAATTATGAGGATGGTTTTTGTGGATCAACGTAGTATTCAATAGTGCGGACGTCAATCCACACAAGAGAACACTACATCCACCGAACATCGGTCTCAACTCTCCACAATTCGTGACTTCCAAGTAGCAGGATTACAGGACACGCCACCGTCCCAGTCTGGTATGTTTCTTAGACAGGACTGATACTTAATAGCCCTACAGCCAATGGCAGTTAGACGTGGGTCCGAACTACATTTTCCTCTGAATTGTGAACTAGTCTAATTATGAGGGTTATCGTTGCATATGAATGTAGGTATAGTATTAAACACTGCGGACGTTCCACAATATCGTATCCACAGACTATCGCTTATAACTTTCCACAATCTGCTCAAACAGCTGAATAGATTCAATACCATTATTAACACAAATCATTGATAGAGTATCTAATTGACGATTTAAAAATTAGTCAGTTCATGAGGAGAATTCCTTTAACCTTTCAGGTGCTAACATCTCACTGTGAGATGTCAGCGAGTTGCAATTGTATAGCGCTATCGAAGTCAACAATTATTACCGTCACGGTGCTGCCATCTCCGAGCTAATATATACAACTACTCATGTAGTTCCCTATTCTGACGCTTGAGTTCGTTATTTTGCCACTAGGTATGCTTTTATACCCAAATAAGTGCTTTCTCAGACGGTGGTCCTTTGAAGTGTAGTGGTTAGACTGCTGTGCTGACGAGTAGAACAGCTGAAGCCATTCGGAAGGACGAGGGTTCGAATCCCGACCATGAGCAATCCCAATTTGGCTTGCAAATGTGTGGTATAGTGGAGTGGAGGGCACATCTTAAATAAACAGTGACCGGCTTGGGTGGAAGTTGACGGCATTTGTAGGCTTAATTGGGATTGCAGTGCACACCTATTTTGCTTCTATGGTTAGTGGTTATAAGGGGGGCATGTTTTGTGTTTTTTTGTGTATGTTTGGTATTTTATGAAGAGTTGCATAAAAATAACAAAATGTAAATAGTCATAGCACTTGGAGGGTTAAACACAGAAGGGCTTTATAAAAGCCTGTAGTCTATTGTCGGTGTAACCTTTTAGACTCACATAGGAAAATTACTCGATAAAAGCTAATGTGAACAATATAAACACAGCGTTAGTAAGAGGAGATAGTTTAGAAACACTGAAGCGCAGACAATGGCTCGGGTTGTTTAGCCACTGTTTAAATTGAACAGCTTCATTAAGAAGCATTAGTGGCGAGGAGCGTTCCATCGAAACGCTACTATCGGAGGCGACCCAGACCACCCGGCCTGTGTTATATTGGTCACGAAATCCGGGGTGAAAGTTAAGGGGAGTTGAAAAACTTTTTTGGACAAATTTTTGTTTTAATTCAACATCATGTGTTGAAAAAATATATTTGTGAGAACTCAATTGGAAGTTGTTAAAAACTTGTAGGACTGTATATAACGGTCAATTTATGTCAAATAAGCTATAACCTATACCTTTAAAAGTGTCACTAAATGTAAAAAAGGCACAAACCACAAGATGTGTATTTTTTAAGTACTCCAAATTTATATAGAAATTTACTAATTTGGGTTAATATACATAGTTTAGTTTATAAGAGTCTCAATAAATATATTTGATGTTTCAATACGAGTATTTTGCTTATATTAATGTCACAGACAGTTTCTTTAAGTGAAGTATAGTTGAACCCCTGTGGCGTCCCGTGATTTGGCGACCTCTTATACCAAATTTAAAGATGCTAACCACAAAAACAACCATTATCAACATAAACACAACTTGAATTCTAAGCTATTGTTTTAAAACAGTCTATGTAATTCCAGGATTATAAATAACCCCTAAAAATTTATAATTGGAGACTTTTGCATAAGTACATTGTTTTATTGTTCATTATAATAAGTTCCGGTGATTGACTTACCGGTATATTGGGTGTTGCATAAGAACCATGTTGTTTTCATCCATCCAAGGTTTTTTCTGAAAATAAAAAAATTATGCGTCAGTTCAATTATACTATTTATTTTATAAAGGTCACCAAAACTACTAAAAAGCTAGACTCCTCCGAGATATACACCAGGGTCATTGCTAAGTCCAAAGTTTTGATACCCGAGTTTGCGGTTTAAGTGGACTTAGAGTAGGGTTATAAAAATAAATAATTATACCCGAAATACACACATTAATTCTTTGTATGTATTATATACATATTTAAAAAATCAATAAAAATTTAAATGGATGGTATACTAATTTTAATACCAAAAGGGATAGATACTATAAAATTGTAATCAAAATTATACGATATTTTTCTAGAAGTTTAAATTTCTTTTGTGAGATTTTTGAGGTTAACCGCACTTAAAAAATAAATAAGTGCTTAGAGGAGTAAACAGAGTGTAATGCCATGTAAAACATGTTTGTATTTACTTCCCTGTGGGAAATAGGTTAGATCATGGATATGTCTAAAGGGAATGTTTTCAGTTCATCTAATCATCTGTTCTTATTCTTTTATATTAAAAATTCAATACAATAGCTCTGGTAGTGTCTATGGAAACTGTTAAATATTATCTTAAAAATCACCAACACCCCCCAGAGCTAAGACATATCCATGTCAAAATCATACAAACATGAATGTGAATTTGACCTCGGTTCACGGAGTAAATTCATCATTTCTTATATGAATCCTTCGTGTTAAATAAAGCTGAAGGTTTGAAAAATTTAAAATTCAAAATACTTTGATCTCAAAGAAGGATGTTTATTATTTTAACAACTACGATAAGTTATCAATATGTTAATGTTACATCAAATCGAATAATTAAAGTAAATAAACTCTTTCTAATAACTTCTCTCACTGTAAAAACCCTGAGTTAGTTATGTAAAATACCAGTGTATTTAAAACTCGGGGTAAAAATCCTTAAATACTCGGGTGTTTTGGGTATTTATGAAATCCATTGAAATTAACTTACATTTACCCCTAAATATGTTATTGTTGTCATTACATGATAAATTAGTATAGTCTATAACACCTTTTACAGTAACTTGAAGCTTTTCTAGTACCTTTTATTTAATGATTTAAGACTTTTTGTAAAATAATACATTAAGATTGTAAATAACCATGGGGTTTCGTGTTTTAAATCTACCGTTATTAAATTATGATAGTTAAAATTTGTATTGTATGGCTTGGAAGGCTAGACAGACCTAAGACCTGATTGACAAAGTCAGAATGGCAGGGTACTAAAACTAATTCAACTCTCCTGTTTTTCTCTCCGGTTTTTTGGTCGAACTTAATATAATTTTGAAAGATTTATTGTGCTATAGATGCAAATGTTTCGTATCACAAGTTTATGAAATTATTTTTTTTAATTTTGATACTAACAAAAGATCTAGAACAAAAATACTATTAAATCCTGTCTTTACATATTGAATTTTAATTATTTTCTTAAGCTGTTTAAACATGGGCCACTACTCGGTTAAAATTTCCTGCCTTTCTAAATAATAATTACTATTTTACAAATTATTTTTCTTCACATTCAATAAAATAAATTCATATATCTATCATAGAAATTAAAAAATCATAAGTAGTCAGGACCAGTGCAACCATGCGACCAGGGTATTTATACCGATTATGCTTTATGCTCAGAAGAAAAATGCTAAAAGGGACTATATGAAATGAAGTTGACACATTTTATTAAGATTTTATAATCCATACTGTCCCTACAGTTTAGGAATTGCAAAAAATCTCACTTCTTTAAATTAAATAAAAATTATAAATACCCAGTTTTTGGGTATTTACCCGAGCCTGGGGTAAATACCCAATTTATATTTACCTACCCACTGGGTATTTACCCGACCTACATCACTACCCTGAGTTAAAAATGACTTCCATTAAAGTTTCAGATGAGTCCAATATGCTCAGCGACCGTCTTCAATACTTCTAATAACGTTGGTACAACTGCTGCGAAACACCGATATCAGGGCGGTGAACGAAATGGGGTTACTTAAAGACAAATGAGACATATAACTCTTGAAGAGGAACGTTTCTTCCCTAGAGACTATAAGTTATGCTGTTGTATCTGTTATGGTTATTACTGTCGTAACCCAACTATTACCAGATAGCGAATACACCGTTTTACTTCTCGTCTTCATCTGAGACACAGAACACGGTTATCTTACTTCTATTACATACAGTAGTTGATATTTAATACATTTTAGCCACTAGTTTGTAGGAAATCTTTAGTTCCGTTGATTACATCAAATTAATAAGATTTCTCTATACATCAACACCTGTCAGTACTTATGTTCTTTATAATGCTGGGTGGTTCAATTCCACTATTGTCATAATCAGTAGACACAATCTGGCAAAGTGACCATGGCAACTTTGAAATTGAACTATTAGGTTAGATTAGATTGGATTAGATTATTGAAATGGCGATAATACTACAAGGTAGGTATTTTAAGCCAAGTATGAATGAGGATTGAGTGTAAGATGATTGTGACACAATCTTGTAGTCTTGTTACTGACTAAGGCTGACATGTTCCTGAGACAGGACTGTTAATTAATAGCCCAACAGCCGATGACATCTAATGGACCTACAGTTTAACGTGGAATCCGAACCACGGCCTCTGAATTACGAATTTGTCTAATTATGAGGATGGTCTTTGCGGATTAACGTAGTATTCAATAGTGCGGACGTTAATCCACACAAGAGAACACCACACCCACCGACCATCGCTCACAACTATCCACAATTCGTGACCTCCAAGTAGCTGGATTACAGGATGACGCCACCATCCCAGTTTAGCTGATGACATTAAAAGCATGTCTTAAACCGAACAAGTATTGCTATAGCAAAAGTTTGGTTGACTGTAGAACATAATCTATGAATTTTTTGAACACTTTTTTTATTATTGAGAAGACAAGCAATATGCATATGTGTATAAATTACCTTCTTCTTTTTCCTGAGTGTGACCCTCACGCCATCTACTGAGACCTCCACCGTGACCTTCTTCTTTTTGATGCCTTTGGCTTTGAACTCGTACTGGAACAAATGAACCTTCGTAAATACAAAAAGGTAACCTAACCAACCTAAATAATTTCAAAAACATCAGCAAATACAGTATTTGTTTAAACATAAAAAGTATCGTGTACTATTATAAGTACAACAATAATTTATAAGTACTTATTTTTTAGCATTAATCTGATTGTTTGCTAAATAAACCTATGAAATTTTTTACACACTGGTTGTGATTCCCCAAAGACTCATTGGTCAATTTACAATATGAATCATCACTTAAAAAGGTAAAATAGTATTTTACCTAAAACCTACTAGCTAAAAGTAAAATAGACGATCTTGTATTAAAACAATAACTCAACTGACAGGGAACTTTTAAACATTTTAATTAAGCTTAAACATAATTAAAAACAGCACTAGCACTGTAAATAGTAGAGTTAAAATATGTTTATTTATGTTTTAGTATTTAAAACGTACAAAAGTAGATACATTACTCGTAGAAACATTTATTTATATATTAAAATGGCACGCCGTACATTGCTAACACGTTTCCAAGGAAATCAATATCGTTGGTTATTGGTTGTTTGGATCATATTATATTATCCTACGTGATCATATTCTTAAAACCCTAAACACAATACAGGAAATTGTTATTAGATATACTTTGAATAATTAATAATAACTGAAACATCCATTATAGTTTATATCGTATGACATCGTATGTTACCTTCAATCAACCTGTCATTAATAGTTTGTGGTCAACAGCTGTTTGGATAATCTTTTAATTTGTTTATTCCAATAAGCCAAATGTTTCTTACTCGGAAATAAGTTATTTCTGAAATATAAAGTAAGTCCGTAGAGGTAGTTTCGAGAACTCTGCCTAAAAAATCACAACGCTGTTTTCTTGTTGTTATAGTCTAGAAATACATATTTTGAAATGGAATGAACGAAGGAATTTCATTTAGGTACTGAAAAGGCTATATTTAACTGAAAAACACAATTTTCCTGATTTCCTTGTAACGCTTCTGCGATTATGAAATAAATTGAAAATTCAATTCACTGATAAATGTGGACAGTGTATATTTTCATTTGGTGGAATGTGTGAAAGCTCTAAAGAACGATGTACTCCCCCCAATGGAACCATTCCAATAACATCTTCCATCGACTTAATACATCTTCCTACGAGATTGATCTTTTTATCATAAAGACACATCCAATCGTTCTTCCCCTGTCACAAAGAGACGCTTTAGGTGATTTCGACTTTGAGAATTTTTCTGGACTAAAACCAAAGTTTAATTCTTTTATTTTTGTTAGACAGTGGTTTTACGTTACCTTTATCGTCAAATATGAATGGATTTAACCCTCCAAGTGTCAACATCTCACTGTGAGATGTCAGCGAGTTGCAGTTGTATAGCCTTATCGAAGTCAACAATTACCGTTACGGTGCTGCCATCTGCGAGCTAATACATGCAACTACTCGTGTAGTTCCCTGTTCTGACGCTTGAGTTCGTTGTTTTGCCGCTAGAGTATGCTTTTATATCCAAATAAGTTCTTTCTCAAACTGTGGTCCTTTGTAGTGTAGTGGTTAGACCGTTGTGCTGACGAGTACAACAGTTGAAGCCATTTAGAGGGACGAGGGTTCGAATCCCGACCATGAGCAATCCCAATTTGTCTTGCAAATGTGTGGTATAGTGGAGTGGAGGGCCCACCTTAAATAAACAGTGACCGGCTTGGGTAGAAGTTGACGGCATTTGTAGGCTTAATTGGGATTGCAGTGGACACCTATTTTGCTTTTAAGGTTAGTATATGGCGGGGCACGTTTTGTGTTTTTTGTGTATACTTGGTATTTTATGAAGAGTTTCGTAAAAAATAGTCATAGCACTTGGAGGGTTAAATGATGACCTAGGGACCTCTGAACACATTCCATGAAATAGAATCATTCACGCATAAATTACAAACGTAGTATTCCCGTATATTGTCGCCGATGGCACGATGCCGGCGTGTCAGATGAACAAGGGCTGCTGTGTAGTCGGCACAGCGGAGTGAGGCGGACCGCGGCGTGCCGGTCCAGCTGGCATGGGTAATTGGGGATACATTAGTAAGACACAGGGCGAGCCGTAACACTCAACGGGAATTTAATTCGATCACAGACTAACACGTGAAATATAACAGTAGTTATAGATTTTCTACCTACCTGTACGCGTTCTTCAATAATTAAAGATTTTTCAATTACTGTTTTGTGTTTTTCAACGCCTTTCGGCATTTTGACAAGAATGTTTCTTAGCTCTGGGGGTGTTGGCAATTTCTAAGACGAAAATTTGAAACATAGAGCAGCTGTTTAGATGAACTGAAAAATCCCTTTTCGACATATCCATGATTTATTTCCTCACAGGGAGGTAAATACAAACATTTATCATGTTTTAAAGTCATGTCCAAACCCTGGTCTTGTTACTAATTAACGTAGACATGTTGTGAGGCAGCGTCATTAATTAATATGCATAAGACAAAATGTGAAATGGGCCCCTATCCGGTGAGGTTTTGGGTTTGCACCGCTTACCAAAAAAGCGTTGTTGCGATATCACTTGAACCAAAACTCCTCTGGCATATATAACAAATGTTAAAACTATAACCAACTATCCACCAAGCCAGTTTTTAGTGTGTAACAACAATTTGCAATTTGGTTAGGTTAGGGTCGGTTGGGTTTTTCATTTCCAAAAAAGAATGTTTACATTTAGTTACAATTACAAATAAAACATTGAAAATATTCCTTTGCATAGACTATAGATCTGTGCGCAGAGGAAGAGTTAATGAAAGCAGTCCACACTTCAGTTCATTCCCACTTGAATGCAGTTAATTGATAGTTATAAATAAAAAATGAAATAATAAAATATGTATGTAAACAAAAGTGTAACAGCTACATAAAATACAGAACTAAACTAAAAAATTATTATCAGAAACATCCGAAGCCTTATCAAATTAGTGATTAGATTTAATTGGGTTGGGTTCGTGGGACTGGGTTGGCTTCGGCTAGGTTATTTATTTATTGTACTATTATATAGTCATGTCCAAACGGACTTTATAATGAAACTCCAACACACGACGGGTTAGATGGTTCAGTGGTTCAAGTACTCACCCTATAATCTGAAGGTCACCGGTACGATCCTGGTCAGAATCTTACAGAATGTTTTGATGGTTCAATACTGGATTGTCTTTCTTATATTGATTTACCAAATATCATTAAAATATACTACATTTATATTACAACACCTCACTCATTTTCACCTAAAAACCCCGCATGGTTGGGTTGGTATCTCAGGAACATAAATAATCATGCTGTATTATTTCGAAAATGTTTAATTCAACTCCATTTAAGCTCTAAGCAACCCGATCTACCGGAATAAGAACGGTGGAAATAGTGTATCTGTATTGTACCAGAATTGCAAGAGAAACCTGATATTCCTTACTTTTCACCTGTCCGTCATACTTTCATCCAGGTCCACCGGCAACAGAGATCCCGCTTGAGATAACTAGAAAACTTTAATTGAAAACGAGCCCCCCGGAATTTTTTCTGGGCTCAACTTAAAAGCATTTATTACGAAATCTACATAAATTAATGAAAGCGGTTCTTTGAATTCAAAGGGCGGTAAAATCTTTTACTTATTGTTTTCCCGCGCACATACCCGACCTAGGCATTTCCTCACTTGAAACATGTTTAGCAAAGAGATGGGTGAGCTGAAAATGTACTAGGTGGACAGTACGAATATAAACCGATTACGAAGACTTGGATTCGAACCTGGAACGTCCGTGATTTAGATCTGGAGTCCGCTACGCTACCAACTTCACCAACGACACGCCTAACATTTTATAAATGTCAATGAATAAAACAATAAAATTTTAAAAAATGGAGAATATAGTACACAATATAGATGGTATGTATTGCGGAATATATTGGATATGCTCTAATAAACTATATTTAACCACCGCAAACAGATTTTATGGAATCTGGCACGTATTAATTAAAATTTCATGAAATACATTTTATATTTATTCACATTTATCAAAACAACTGAATATTAAAACTAGAAGCTCATTTATATCACTGTCAATTCAGTATACCTTAGGTAAAATATATTATATACATTTTACATAACTAATGAGGAAAATGTATTAAATAGTCTCATCTATATATCTGACCATTTATACTTTATAGAAACATACTTTATACTTAAATAAAGAAGTGTACAATTCTTCTATAATTTGTCATTCAGGAATCAACAGTCTCTTAAATAGTCGAAGTCCATATTCATTGGTATCTTAAGCTGTGTACATCAAATTTTTAATATTAGGTAAACATTTCTCCTCATTAATTTATTTCACAATGTTCATTTCATTTATTGGGTGAAAAATAATGTATATAATTTTAAAATACATTTATTATGTATGAAATATTAAAACGCAAAACAACGGGAAAAGGTACACAATTAAAATGGAGATCAACCTTGCGCGTCAAGGGAGCATTAAGCTAATGGAAAATGTTATTCCAATGTTTTAAATCGGGATATTTTCCTTATCACATCTTCTTAAAAACTCTGGTAGTATTTAATAATGTAAAAAGAATATACAGTAATTTTTTATTATTAACAAGGTGAATTTAGGTATAATTTATATTAATCTCCTCAAGTAAAATATGCTTTAACAAAAATTCTGTATTTAATGATTTATTATACACAAAATTTTGCAAAAAATATAATTTCTCTTTCAGTACCTCTATTTTCATATCAGGTTATTTCAATTATAACATTGAAAAGATATTCGATGATAAACTGTGTTATTATCAGAGAGATGTGAGGCTGGACCGACGAATTTCGAAAAATCGGAATTTCTGTAAATTGAATAGCTCGTAATTTATTAAATGATTAGGTGTCAGGAACAAGAACATTACCATTTTCTCAGATAGTCAAGCCACTCTCAATGCTCTGGACTCCTGTACCTTCGACTCCAAGATAGTGTGGGAATGCCGCAACGCGGTGCCTTCTCTTGGCAGTCATAACAACGTTACTCTTTGCTGGGTCCCAGGACACTCAGGTATTATGGGCAATGAAATAGCTGATCATCTGGCGAACAATGGCGCTTTGATCCCATTCGTGGGCCCACAACCCTTCTGTGGCATCTCCAGGGCGCATGTGGATCGAGAGATCAACACGTGGGTACGTCAGTGTCACCGCAGAAGATGGGCGGAGCTTCCCCACTCTGAGATAAGTAAAACGTCTCTCAGCTCTCCCTCTTCAAGGATCGCTGAGGATCTTCTACAGTTAGGTAGATCCGAACTCAGACTCATTGTAGGTCTCATCACGGGACACGGACATATAAGGAAACATCTTGCTCTCTTGCCGGAGTGAGAGCTGCCACTCTCGGCGTCATGGAGAGGAGTTGTCACCTTCCGCGGGAGGAGCTGGTGGGGAGACTACGGAAGTTCATCAGGTTTTTAAACTTGGAAGATCCGTGAGACATTCAATCAACAGGGGTGCGCAAAAAGCCACATGGCTGACGTGCTACAGGAACTTTGTTCCGCCCCTTTGTGTAATAATGTAATGTAAATGATTAGTTGTAAATGTGCGTGCTTCGCTCTGGAGTATTGTGGTTAGTTCTAAGATTAGCTGTGGGGTGTGCGACAACAAGGGAAAAGGAATCAGGGATCCTACCAGTTCACTAGTCTATTATTATTATTATTATCTCATTACTTTTCTGAAAAGGCGACCTACTCAGGTCAATAGTTTAAGCCAAGTATGAGTGAGAAATGAGTGTAAGACATCTGTGGCGTGATCTCGTAGTATTATTACAAACTAAGACTAAAATGATCCTTAGACAGGATTGATGATAAATAGCCGAACAGTCGATGGCATCTAAGAGTTTAATGAGGGGTCCAAACCACGTTTCTCTCTGAATTACGAACTGGTCTAATTCTGAGAATGGTATTTGCGGATAAACGTAGTATTCAATAGTGCGAACGTTAATCCATACAAGCATCGCTTATAGTTATCCAAAGTTCGTGACATTCAAGTAGCTGGATTACAGGAAACGCCACCGTCTTAGTCAACTTCAACATTAAGTTTGTTTCCAATTATGTCTCATCTTTCCTTGTTGTGCAAGTAGGTGAAAACGAAGAATGTTATATTACAAAAGTTACTTCAGTTATTGTAAAACTGACCAGTCCATCAGTTAGTAAATAAATAAATAAATCTCAAAGGAACCTTGACTATAAATATTTTAATTAAATAAAGAGTGATACAACATAACTTTAAGCTAACAGATCGTATAGATAGAACATAACAATTTTGAGCTAAAAACATCCATGTACTGCGTTTGTAGTCAGCCAATCCACCGATGTCAGGTTGTAAAAACAGATATGATTGTATTTAGTTGAAAAGCCATTTCTAATTTAAACACGATATTGGTTTACTCGATGATCAACATTCACATCGATGAATGTAATCTGCTCTGTGGTAATACTTGCGCATTCGATACTGAATACATTTCACGCGTGGCTTTTCATTCAACAGCCTTTTAGCGAATTCTAAATGTGTTGTTTCTAAGAGCATTACGAGTGTCTCATATTTCCAGTGATTGTTGAGTCCAGAACAAAAGTTAAAATATATATAAAACATATCTTACATGTATATATAATGTCCATCGGAATACTCTCGTAAAGAACACGATAGATCAAATGAGACCATAATTTAAGTAGATTCCACAAATGCTCGTACATAAGTCCATAAAGTAATGGTGAAAACTATGGTGTTAAAATGGTTTTTTTTTTTTTTTTCCATTTTTATTAAAACAATTTCTTAAAATTATTTTATTAATAGCATATCACATTACGTGAAATTCATCTTACATTTCCTAATAATTTTAAATAAAAAACAATGACTTAAACATTCATAAACATGTTTTTTTTTTTGATTGGGATATTTAGGTTCATGTGGTGAGAACATCTATCTTTTAAAAATATTTTATTTATTATTTATCAACTTTCATCAAACTTTCCATAAATTAAGGAGTTTGCCTATTCTTTATTATATGGACGTATGCAGGTTTGTGCCATGATAACATAAACTATGATTTTTAAGATAAATGGATAGTCCCATATGAAGCAAATATCTAAGTTTTAAAAAATTGATTAAAATGGGAATATATTAATTTTTCTTATTAGATTAAATTGGAGACAATACGACGTACTGTGTTTAGATTTTTTAATAGCCGGTAAATTGGAGATAGAGAAAATTTAAGCTTAATTGTGTAGTTTTTTGTGATTCCATATGTATAAAATTCCAAATTTTTTAAAAATTACATGTGAAAAGCAAAAAAAATTTTGGGGTACAAAACTGTAATAAGTTATAACATCGTGAGACATTTGTTGGAATAAGTCTCTACCATTTGCTCCGAACCATTTTTAGAGAGTTTCGTGTTACAGACACATATAATAAAATACAATTATATATTATATAACATTTATGTCTAAATTTATTTATAATATTTTATTGACATGTTTTTATCGGACGAAGTAAAACATGTGATGATTGGATCTAATATCTCAGGGTTCTAATAAGACCGATTTAGAGTTGTTTTAGATATTAGTTCACCTGAGAACGGGATCAGATTCCAGATCCCAAAACGTCGTGAAACTTTGTTTTACATAAAATCGTGATGGGAAATGTCCGTAATAAAAATCTAAATAAATTAAATCCACCTTCACCAATAATGAATTTCAAACAAAGAAGTAACGTGTAAAGATAAATAAACCATAAACAGGCACCAGATGAAGTCCTTTTCACTTTAAATTTAGTTTGTATGTTAAGATCAGTTGTTAATTTACGATTAACAACAAATTACATCAGAAGTAAAGTTTAGAAGAATCTTAACCTTACCTAACACGTTTAGACCAAAAAATAATAATTTTAATGCTTTAAATAAGTGTTGTGAGAGTTGTGTGTGCATGGATTGTTAGTGTAGTTTAAATGAAGGACTGTAGGTCCTACAGAAATCATTAGGGAATTGTTTTTTACGTCACTTTTTAGTTCGCTAGTCTCTGCCTATGTCAACAACATGATTAGCATTTTTAGTAAAAATACGATCATTACAACGGTTTTCTATGTGAAATTAATTACTATGTCATTTTTTTACAGTGTTGTGATTTTTCTTCATTACCGGGTTTTTGATAATTAAGTTATTTTTTTTAAATGTTTTATTGGAAATCAAATATTCTAATTCATAATATAAACATTTCATCTACGTAAGTAAAGTTATGGTTCGTGTTTTTTAACGATTTTTTGGAAGATGTATGTTTGTGGATTATTTGACCTATCTAGAATCAAGATCTAAGAAAACTGTTTAATTTTTTTAATTAATGTAATCATATATGTATACAACCTTGCTTTTATTGTTAAGTTTATTAGTAGTATTTGTTTTGTAAGAAGTATTTAAGTTTTATCATAAGTATTTAGAGGAAGATCTAATCACTTTGCAACGTTAAATTTAGGTGTTTTAGATTTTTTAACATTTATATTGGTTCAGATAGTAAAAAACGTAAACATTTAAATAAATCAATAATAACATAATAATAATGAATCAAGATAATTTGTAAAGATATTTTACAGATTTTTTTTTTTTTTTTGTTTGTTCAGTAGGTTAAGATTACTAACCTTTTTCACCAGTAAAAAACTGTCTATGTACCTAATATTTTTTCTCAAAAAAGTAATAAATATAAAGCTTTAATCACCAGGAAGGCATTCTTGAAGTTACATTGGGAATATTTTCGCAATTATAGGTCTAATTGCTAAAACAGATATCAGTTTTACACTTTAAATTTCAACATTGTATTAGGGTTTCACTTTAATCATAGCAGTTTGATATATAACAGGTACTGAAACAACTATATTAATCCAATTGTAGTATTAAATCGTCTAATTTAATTACAAATTACATTCAATTTTTGCTCGGTTTAACAAACTCTTTTTTGTTGCAATAAAAATGAAATTTTGAATCGCAATAAATTCGTTACGGACACTACATCCCTAAATCCTTGCTACGAGCACATTCACCACAGGATATCAGCGGAAATCTACCAAACGCCAGTACATAATTCATCGCGCGATCACAGCGCCGCACTGCGGTTTGAAACAACCGCACGTCTCTGACACACGGACACAAACAACATTCTATATTGCCAATAATCTGCAAGAAAGGCGCTGTTATGAAACATAACGTAAGCTAATCCATCCATCTATAACCCATACACTTATGATCCATCTAGAATCCACCTGTAATCCACCTATAATCCATCCATCTTTAATCCACTTATAATCCGTCTATAATTCACCTGTAATACATCTATAATCCACATGTAATCCACCCATCGATAATTCATCCGTCCAACATCCGTCTATGATCCATTTTTTATTTGGCCAACATATAAATACGTTAATTTTAATCGGACATAAAATAAACAAATATAAATACATAATCCCCAAAAATCGTAAACGATTAACGTGGTGAATAAAGCTCTTCGTTTTGTACAACACTTATTTACTTCATACTTTTACATTATGAATGATTCAGATGGCATTTGATAGTAAAGCATATTGCTAATTGAAGTAAATCTATGATCGGATGAGTAGTTTGGTAACACATAAAGGACATACATACATTCATCTTTATAGAGAGAGAAGAGAATAGTGAACGTTTATCCTGTATTTTATATTTATGTATACATGTCAGTGTTTATTTTTTATGTATTTGTGAGTGTTAAGAATACGTGTTTATCAATTTTTTAGAAGGTAATATTATGCATAAGAAAATGTTGTGGGTCGTTTAATTAAAAAGGCTACGTAGTACGTTTAAATAGTAAGTCTTGAGACTTACTCCCTATCAGGTATTGCTTCGGGGGCCGCGAAAAATGTCCAAAATAAACCAGCATTGGGTTAGGGTTTAGGGTCGTTTAGGGTTAGGAATCTACATGAAATTCTATAAAAAGAAATTTGTAATATAAAAATCTGTTGTTATAAATTAATTTATTTTGAAAAATACCTTGGGATTGCGATAAAAAATGGTTCTTTTGTAATAAATTAGTTTTATTGGTTGCATACGGACTACAATATATACTTTAGTTTCTGTAAAAATGTATGTTATAAAGTATAGTTGATCTAAACCTGCCTAACAAAGAATACCCTCTTACTCAATAAATTTTGTACAACTTCAACCATATGAGGTAAGTACACTATAAAACAAAGCCAACAAGAGCTAAGCTGTTGTTTTGACTCTAAAGGTTTATTTAAAGGGCATTCTTAAGACCATATACATACAGCTGCAAGAGATTTAAGACCCAACGAATGTGTGCAGTTTTACTATACTACAGAAAAGGAAGGTTAATTCCCTATAGAAAATTAAAACGTTTTGGATAACGTTCTGTTTAAATTTTAAAAACAAGGAGAGGAAGACTGACTATTTTATTTATTATTTATAATTTATTCGATTTAAAAAAATTAAACGATCATTAATATACTAGAATTCGCGGAGTACATTTGTTTGATTAAATGAGTGACAATCATTGAATACCCTCACTTAAAGTAGTTTAAAAGGTAGATCATTTGAATGTAATTTTTACCATTGCATTTAAAAAACGTAAAATTATGTTAATTACAGTTTGATTAGTAACATCATAAAATACATGTAATATTTTTTCATTTAAATTGGTTTCTCTGGATGTACGAGGTTGGCAACCACGCTCATATATTTCCACCCACACATTCTTAATTTCTCTAAGTGGGACACGTCAAGCAAAGTAAGGGGCTTAATCAACAAGGTTTTTTTCTGGGAAATGAAACCGTTAATAGTTTATCATAGATTACTAAGCCTTATTTATTTAAAAATAAATAATACCCCCTTTTATTTCACAATTCATTATCACATTAAATTAATACTCATTTAAAAAGCGAAATAATACAATTATGAATACAAATAAACAATTACGCACAACAATTATATGTTGTTGTGTTGCCTGGCGGAGCCTCTTGATGTGCAGAGTGTATTTGAAAGCAAATATGAATAAATAATGAATAATATTAAACACACAATCCTGTATAATGTAACTGTACTGAACGGCTGCATTCCACAAAAACCATTTCTTTTTTTAATTAATTATTGTTTACGTACCAAAGGTCCTACCACTTGGTCGATGTGGTTTAAAACAAACGTTTTGTTGACAAATACTTTATTTACAGTAAACTAGTTGCTCTTGATTGGTTAAATTAATAAACCATCCAAAAAAATGGTAGTATTAAGATTTGTTAGTAATAGTTATTAAGTAGTACTAACCCATAACTACAAACCACTGCATTTTTACAGATAGAGTATTAAAATAGACACGTTAAAGTAAAAGGTCAGTTGAGGAAAAGATTATGTAAACACAAAAAATTACATTAGAATCACTGGGGCTTCATATAATGTAAACTGCAAGGCGTGAAACGATAGAGATGAAATAAATTAAGCAGGAATTTTAATGCATACTGCATACTATGTACCATAGTATGCAGTATACTCAATTTATTTTTTAATTGTGCATACTGTGTAGGACTGAGTACCATATTGAGACTGGGATGTGGCGTCATCCTGTAATCAAGTTACTTGGAGGTCACGAATTGTGGATAGTTGTGAGCGATGTTTGGTGGATGTAGTGTTTTCTTGTGTGGATTAAAGTCCGTACTATTGAATACTACGTTAATCCACAAAGACCATCCTCATAATTAGACCAATTCGTAATTGCCATCGGCTGTTGGGCTATTAATTTAGAGTCCTGTCTAAGGAACATGTCAGCCTTAGTCGGTAACAAGACTACAAGATCGCGCTACAATCATCTTACACCCAATCCTCATTCATACTTGGCTTAAAATACCTACCTTGTAGTATGGTCGCCATTTCTATATCCAACCACTGTATGCATTATTCTCAGTTTATTTACATAATTTAATATTCTTAGGCGTATTTTATGATATCGATTTGTCATACATTGAAAAAATCACACCTTCAAATATCAACAAAATAAGATAAACTCACAGTAATGCTATTGAGACACGAGATAGAATTGAATGAGGAGCAGGCGCGTACGCCATAGATGAACAACACGACGAGATGTTTGGAGTGTCGCGTCGCACAAGACGTATTGTGAGACGTGACTATTTGTCGTCGGGGAGCGCATTTGTTGGCGTGAAGAAAGGGTGTGCTCTGCTCCCTAACGCTCTCACATTGTGAGCGCGAGCTCGCTAAATTGGAAATAGTGGAAATGTGTTACAAGAAATGTATGTTCTGCAAACCACAACACGTCACTTTTGTAGTTCAACATATTTTAATATATTAGGACTTGAGGAAACGTTTTGGAAATGGTACAACATAATGGGATTCGTTGGAAAATATGTATGAATTTTGAGATCAGACTTTAACCTTCATTACTATTCTATGTCGATGTATAAAAGGAGAGAATACAAAAGGAAATTAAATGAGAATCCAAATTTAAAAACAAAAAATGTATACAAAATTTTGTTTATTTCAGAAAAGTATTGACGAGTGAAGTGGTAGGAGCTCTTATCCATTTTCTCTTGTTGCCTTACACTCACAGCTAATCTTAGAATAACCCCAAAATTGCGAGCTATTAAACTGACAATAATTCTATAAATTTTATTTTTTCGAAGTTGTATATTCGTGGTAATTTTCCTCAATATCCAAACTTACATCCCTCTGATAATGAAAAAGTTATTGGCTAATATCTTCGGTCAGTCTAGAGGTAATGAAGTGAAATAACATGATGCCATCAAAAAAGAGGTACTCGTAAAGGGGGTTAGTAATATATTGCAAAAATATTTTACAGATTTAAGGAATTTTAAAACTGGAACTACGTATAAAGTTTGAGAAAAAATATATTAAACGATTATGGAGCTAGAGGCAAAAAAAGTGAAGGGTCTCAAGTGTACGTAAGATTTCCTTCCTCAAAATTAATTGTAACGTCTTAACTTTTACGCAATCGTTAACCACCCTCAACACTGGTAATTTTAATGTTGGCAGACACCTGTGTATGGAGTTGATAATCTCATTTGAGTTTATATTTTTGGTTTTATTTCTAGTGGTTCTAAAGGAATACACAATATTTTATCCAATTTAAAAAAAACTTACATAATTTAAAAATGGAATATGTGTATATAATTAGGACAATTAAGACAAAAATTGCATGTTACGTTTAATACCATGATAGGCATTTTCACAAATACTAAATTACTTCTGAAAGGAGTCATTTGTGTGTCGACATTTTTAAAATTTCCACGTTAGCACAGCATTTCCTCTAAGGATAATAAGGGTCTCGGAGTTTGACGCTAAACCTAATTATGTGAAATTAGAGAGGGGTAACATTATTCAAATTTTAAAATGATTTTGCTAAACTTTGAGTAATTCTCATAAATACCTAAAGCCACGATCATCTGCCGGGAAACACAATATTTCTTGGCTCCACAAAATACTTAACAACACCAGAACAAGGGGAAGATCCACGCAAACTAGATTTATTACTGGAGATCTTGTCCTTAAGTAAGTATTCTCTGTCTTTTCCTCGCCATTTATCAAATTTATTTTTTTTATACATAAGGAATAAAATATAATATTTAAAATATAACAATTTCGTGAAGAAACTAAAACCAAAATATCGGATGAACACTGCGTTATATAATTATATTTTGTGAAAAAAATTCTGAAACACGTATATAAATTATTAATTAAAATATATGTATATTATAGAGAAACTATTATCAAAAGATATGAGAGAATATTATACAATTTATTGTATGTTTTCTTTCTGAGTTTATATGTAGTATTATCTAGCTTACGATTAATCTTGTTGACCCTTTGTAACTCATTAGTATTAGATGAAGATTATGTACTTTTCTGATTATTTATCATCGAGGGAGGGAAGATTTCACACAAACATTAATTCGTGGAGTAAGTTTGTAAAATTATAAAATATCAACTTGTCACAAACACTAAAATATAGTTCCTTAAACTAAATTGATTGCCTGTCTAGGATAGACTCAGAATTTGTATGGTCTATTTTACTAAAAAAGTTTTGGAAAGTTTTTTCTGACCTAAAGATAGAGCTGTTTCTTAAGAAACTCGCTTAGTCTTCACCGATTACTAACGAGGTCTAAAGACAAATAAGGTTAGCTATATAAACTAAATAGATTTTAATGCGTAGGCTAATGTGAGTAATAAACGTATGCTTGATAGCTTAATATTCAAAGAACTCATTTTAGTTTTGCCACAAATATAATAAATTAGTACTATAGGGTAGCAACTGTTTAACAGCATGTGTTATATGTTCAAGTTTGTCTAGGGGTAGAGCGCGGGGCTTTGGTGCCCAAGGCCTCGGGATCAAATCCCGCCAATCACCAACGGCTTTTCGCTATGTGATAATGCCGCAACCCACACAGGGGTGCGCAAAAAGCCGCTACAGCTGAAGTGCCTTGGGAGTAATCCGCCCCTTTCAATTAAAAAAAATGTTCAAGTTTTTATAATTATTACTGTAGAATGCAGCAAAGAATAAATTTTACAGTTGAAATTCTATACAAACTATTTTAGGACACCTTGCCCTAGTTGCCTAATACCTCATATGACTTGATAACTTAATCCAATTACGCGACAAAGCTGAGGTTGCACTTTCGAGTACAGTGTTGGAGAGAGAGAGAGAGATAGAGAGAGAGAGAATACCCGCACTGTGTTGAAATATAAACAGCTGTTTCAGCATTCCAAGAGCAACAAGGCCCGTATTTAACAAACATTCATTTTAGTAATTAAAAATAAAGTCGTTCAAATATTTCTTTTCCTCGTCTTAATCAGTCCAATTCCAAGGTTCTCTCTGCCTTAAAACGCGATGAAGAGACCAATGCATTGTAAGCGATAAATGAATCATTGATAGTAGTTAATAGCCCCAAAATGCTCTTATATCTTTCACATTTAAAGGTCTCGATAAGTATTTAACTGCCTCAAGATGTTTGTCTGAAAATGAATGTCAAAATTATCTATCTTGTGACCAAGGTAGAATACTGATTTCTGTAAAAATTTGCAATTTATCTTTTCTACTTAAACGCGATAATCTTAGAACCTCGATAATACCTGCTCCAGATTTCTGAAATGCTCTTCGCGTATCTTCCCTGTAATAATGGAATCATCTAGGTGTTGCATTTACCCCAAATAGACCTTTCTGTCCAAACGACTGGGACGATGGCGACGTCCTGTAATCCAGCTACTTGGAGGTCACGAATTGTGGATAGTTGTAATAAATAGTCGGTGGATGTAGTGTTCTCTTGTTTGTATTAACGTCCGCACTATTGAATTCTACGTTAATCCACAAAGACCATCCTCATAATTAGACCAATTCGTAATTCAGAGGCCGTGGTTCTGATTCTACGTTAAACTGTACGTCCATTAGTGGCCATCGGCTGTTGGGCTATTAATTAACAGTCCTGTCTAAGGAACATGTCAGCCTTAGTCAGTAACTAGACTACAAGATCGCGCCACAATCATCCTGCATTCATTCCTCATTCATATTTGGCTTAAAATACCTACCTGGGTAGGTCGCCATTTCAGTTAAAAGTATAAAGTTATAACTGTACTTAGTTAATGATGTGCCATTATGAAACAGGGTATATACATATACATACATACATACATACATACATATATATATATATATATATGTGTGTGTGTGTGTGTGTGTGTGTGTGTGTGTGTGTGTGTGTGTGTGTATGTGTGTAATTGCGGCTGATAATATATCAGGTGTCACACTTGTCACGATTGTAATATTGACATCCATGGTTTGGTTTAAAGTTTTTCTTTTATTTTATTTATTTTAATAAAACCATATTTTTAAAGACTTAAACAAATTAATTAATGATATTTTATATTGCTGGTAGTAAAAAAGAGCATGCTGCTTAGCGCATGCAAGATTTATTACATCCAAGGTCCCAACGGAAGCTCTATTCTTTACTTATCTCCCTAAACCGTCTCCTGCGCCTCATTATAAGAAATTCACTCTTCGTTCTAAACATTTTTGTTGTACAGCATGATACTGTTGCGTGCGATACTACTATTACAATATAAATAAGCGTTTTGTTTCAAATGAAAATCATAAAAAAGTACTAAAATTTCAATTTTGCAGCGTTTATAACACTCATAGAACTGAAGATTTGTTCGCAGTTTAATGAAATCATTTTAATCGTTAAACATGTCTTGAATGTAACCAAGGTGAAAACCGATGAGAAATTCTATTAACATTAATTTTATCAAATTCATTAACCCAGATTTGTCATTTTCAGATTTTATCCTTCCCACAGTTCCGTGAAAATCAGATACCGGTAAGTATAATATAAGAATCAGTGTTTAAACTTAGATGTTGACAATCGATTGATTCAGAGGAGTTTGTAACAAAATTAATTATGTTAAGTTTAATTGGATAGCGAATTAATTTGACTGACAATTTTATTGATATTATTCATGGAAGGAGAACATAATTTTACATATTCATAAATAAAATAACCAAAATTTTTCAGCTCATTTCGTTCAGAGTTACGATTTTTACTTGTGATTTACTCCATGAATAATTTCGCGATAAATATTACGAAAGCTAATTTTAAAATTATTATATTTTTAATTAATTATACAATATAATATTAATTAGTTTCTTTCATAATTTCAGAAAGCGAAATATTAATGAGAATTATAACGATAACTTGTCTTTTTTCTTAACAAGCTATACACTATAAACTCAGATTCTCTAGAAGAATAGATAGCTTTCTTCTGCCACTAATTGAAAAAAATACATTAAAAAAGATTATATCTTTGCCAGACTAAAATATTATTGACACTGTACTATTCCTTTGATATTCAGATCTTTGATAAATGTGTCTTTCACTTTGAATCTGTTGTTTGTAGGGATAAAATTGAGTAAGTGGGTTTGAGTCATAAAAATATTCCGTGATACTTAGGTTAAATTAACTTGGTGTTTGAGATTTTGAAATAACTAAGTTAGATTAGATTTCCTCATGTAATTGCATACTACCAAGCTATATATTTTAAGCCAAGTATGAATTAGAAATGAGTGTAAGATGATTATGGCGCAATGTCCTGTTACTGACTAAGGCTGACATTTTCCTTATACAGAACTGCTAATAATTAAAAGCACAACAGCCAAGACAGTTCAACGTGGAATCCAAACCACTTTTGCCTCTAAATTATGGCAAATTTTGGTCTAATTATGAAGATGGTTTTTACGGATTAATATAGCATTAAATAGTGCGGACGTTAATCCACACCACAGAATATCTCATCCACCGACCATCACTCATTCCTATCCACAATTTGTGACCTGCAGGTAGCTGGATTACAGGCCACGCCATCAACCCAGTCTCCAGTTCACAACTTTTCAAAGTTTTATTCGCTGTTGTCACAAACATTTAAAATAACAATAGAACAATATATTTTATTGCAGTAGTCAATTATTACACGAATTACATAGGGTGCCTGAAATACATCAAGATGAGATTTATACTAATATATTAAATCGTTAAGCTGAACACATTCTCACAACGTGGTCCGTGAATTCCTTTACCGAATAGAACACGTTTGACGCTAAAACTCATCTTAATTTTACATAGTATTTACTCGAAGTGAAATACAAGAGTACATGATACGTCGAGAAAACATATTGGGTACGAAAACTGTACATATTGGAATGTAAATAAAACTTACCCTGATTCTGCGCATCGCGGCAACGATTTCCACCCTGCTCGTTGGCCTTGGGACGTCGAGGGTGCCGATGTACTGGAACAGAAAAACACCTGGGTCAACATCAATATGTCGAAAATAATAATGTGACACATAAACTGATATTTGGCGTTGAAAATGTTAAAACATCCACGAACGAAACGTGTGGGTTTAACAAGTTAGATAATTTAATATGTAATTAGATTTACTGTAAATCTGAATCTGATTGCCATTCTGACGTTCACCACTCTGTAAAACATATAATCTGCATAAAATATAATTATTTGTTTATTTTATAAAAAATAAGGCGAAGGTAAACATGCTAAAATATTCTTGTGGTTTTTGGAAAATTGAACAACCCATAAAACTCCTAGGTAAATACTTGAGATTAAACATTTATGCCATCCTTCCAGTAGAGAGCTTGCTTTTTATACTTTTTATACTTTTCAACTGAAATGGCGACCTACCCAGGTAGGTATTTTAAGCCAAGTATGAATGAGGAATGAATGTAGGATGATTGTGGCGCGATCTTGTAGTCTTGTTACTGACTAAGGCTGACATGTTCCTTAGACAGGACTGTTAATTAATAGCCCAACAGCCGATGGCAACTAATGGACCTACAGTTTAACGTGGAATCCGAACCACGGTCTCTGAATTACGAATTGGTCTAATTATGAGGATGGTCTTTGTGGATTAATGTAGTATTCAATAGTGCGGACGTTAATACACACAAGAGAACACCACGTCCACTGACCATCTCTCAAAACTATCCACAATTCGTGACCTCCAAGTAGCTGGATTACAGGACGTCGCCACCGTCCCAGTCTTTGGTAGATCCAGTTTAATCCATCCTTCAAATATAGTGGATTAAATTATATGCTCACAAATAAAAAGATATACATGTTGTCTCTGAACTCTATACCGACCTTTCTAGATATTGTTCCTGGACCATAGAAAACCGAAATATCATTCAAAAACTATAAAACTGAAAATCTACCCAAAATAATACTAATTTTAATTTTTTCACACAGCAAATAAATACATGAAGTATTCAGTGGACTATTTCGCCAACATACACTATAAAAGAGCCAAAACTTTCACTGATGTCCGAAACAAAATTATTTATATCGAAATACGCTGCCACCTCAAATACACAATAAAAGTTAAAATTTAATTTGTTAAAAACTATTATAATAATTAAAATTCATAAAAAGGAAACAATGGAGCAGATAACTGTCATATTTTTCCAATATATTGATCAAACAGCTGTTTAGTGGTAATAAACTTGAAACAGATGATCGAAGTAGCTCACTAACAGCGATGTCATATAATAATTAATTTTGACAGGAACGCATTTACCTGTCAAAAAAGACTTTTTTCGTTGTCTATCAACCAATTTCCTAAATAAAAATAGTCACTGTTGTTTTTTAATATTGAGAGAATTTTGTCAGCCACTTTTTTAAAGAAGATGATTGAAAAAATATAATTATTTCCTGTAATTAGGTCTTTAGGTGGTGAAACTAAATACCTTTCATTATTTCATTATAAATAGACGTTCTTGAATTAAAATTTGTATGTGAAAACGTCAGCTAAACTATGAGTTTTTAAATTTTTTAATAATATGATATTTCGGCTTATTTATGGCCCAGGAAAAATATATAGAAAGGTCGGTAGGGAGTTAAGGGACAGTCTTTGTAGCTCAAAAATTAATATGTTTATTAAAGTGTTAATTTTACACAATTTGGAAATTTTTCCTATAATTTTCAACAGTTCCTTTTAAATGTTGCTAACATGGAAGAACAGCTCTATATTTTATTAAAACGAACGACTTTATAACTCAGTAACGGAAGTTAGACTTCCGAGTCAAAACAATGATTAACGACTCGTACAAGAACTAACCACGAAGCGGCGTGAACACAAATAAATCTTTGTACAAAACTGAGAGAAAGTGCTTTGGTGGGCCACCTGAATTATGGTCCTTCGCTTCGCTTCTAGTTGCAATAGTTCGGAGTGTTTTGTAAGCGGATAAATCGTCAAGTCAATACTTCTTTTTAAGAGGTTATTCCACTTAGTAAATTATTCAATGTAAATTTTTGATTAGAATAGTCGATTGTGAAATTTAATAAAAGAATAATTTTGCCCGAAGTATTACTTACTTACTCCCAATGGCAATTTGTACCCTAAGGTACTTAGCCTCAACGCACTGCCTCCACTTTTTGTTCAGTGACGTCATTCACATCCATCCATGTCTTTTTTTACTTCCTCCTTCCAAATTATTACATACTTCAAAATAATTAATTACACAAGAAAATAGCTTTTGCTCAAACCTCTATTTTCGCTGAACATTTAATTATTCATAGGTAAAGTTACTACAATATTAACAATAACATGAGTTTTTTACATTTTTTAGAGACTGTTTCCAAATAAAACACATAAGAGGAATTCAAAATTGACAAGGATGTTAAGTACTAAATGAATGCAGACTACAAAGGAAGAAGCTATGTTGACTGGCCGTCTGGATTTATCGTGCATCGGGTATCTATTGTTCATTGGTTAATATTTTTTGTGATTTATGTTCGTCGTTCATATGCTTGTGTTCGTATGTCAGATTGTTAATCAGTTGTAAAAATAAAGATCTTTAAATAATATCTAATCTAATCTAAGCCTAAACTAGACGTATCTCAATATACATCTCTTTATAGTTTAATTTGGAAACGACAACAATATCATATGAAAACAAATTTATCAGTTCATATACTGAAGCAAAAATTTGGGTGATGTCATCAAACACTTCGATTATAAGAATAATAGTACACTTGAGTAGAAGTTACTTACAATTATGGCATACGAGTACAATAGATCGTTGAAAATGTGTATTAAATGTAAAACAAGCGTGGGTTAGTTTTGAATTTGTTGTAAAGATTACCTTTCATATAAATAATTTAGAGACGATAACTGGAGTTTAAAGTGTCCGGATGTCGGTTGGTTATAAACGGTTTATAAACAAGAAGAGGGTGTCGTTTCCGGGGCTATTGTCAAGTTTGAAGCATCTTCCACACAAAGTTTAAACGATCAAACTTGATCGTAGCTTAAAAGATACTTTAAAAGAATATATTTTAGGTTAGTGATTATTTTGTCAATAACTTCTTAACTTTACAATAATATTCTAGAGGATTGAGTACTGTTTAGTGTTTATATTAATAAATTATAATTAAAAGTATAAACATTTGACGGCTTTAGATTTCCAGCGATGTAGAAAAATACAAATACGATGTATAACATGATAAACATTCCAAACATAAGTAAAGTTAATCAAAGTTCACTTATAACAATTACATTTCTATTCTATGTCACAATATTGCTTTAACTTTCAGAGTGTGTGACGTATGAATGCCAAAATATAAAAAGCACCAAACTTTACATCCAGATAACTAAAATATTACGGTAAATAGAATATTTTAACCAAATCTAATTTACAAACAAATTTAATTTCAAAATATTTAAAAAAGTTATAATAATGAAATCATTCCACTTTTTGAAATTGTGAAAAACACTAACTTACTAAAATAAGAAATATAAATAAATTTCATAGATAATAATACAAAAAATAGCGAGACAGCTCAAGCAAATCATTGTATAAATAGCGGAGCTATGCCAATGTAAACGCATAACTTAGCATGTTGTATGAGTGGAGAATATAAATAGTTAGTCATCGACATATCATGATGGTGGACGACACTTCGTCGCTTGCCGGACATCCGAAACGTGACGCTAAATATAGGAACTGTGGATATGGAATTACAATGAGTACTTGTAGATTTGGAATCGATGTTTTGGACAAGAGTAAATGAGCATCGACTTAACTATGTTGCCAATATATTTTCGCACTGTTATTCTAAAACGTGAAAATAAACTAAATTGAATAGGAAAAACTAATAACCCACTGACTACATTTAAATAGAAGTAAGATGAATCCAGATATAGGATTCGATATTAATAAAACACATAGTTTCTTCTTTTCTCACTAGGTCGGTATACAAGAATTTAGGAAGCTAAATAGCATTAATAAACTTTCTTATTAAAGTAAATTATAAGCAGTTTAAATAAACCTTGAAACCAAGGAAATAAGGATTCCAAGGGTAAGGTATCTTAAATTTGTTATTTAATAGTTGAAATCATATAACTCTTAAAATTAAAGTTAAATATTTTATTTTACTCATTATAGTGAAAGTGAAATATTTAATGTAACCTTGGTAAACGTTATAACTATGTTGACTGTAACTATCCATGAGCTAAAGATAAAGAAAAGGATATTCTTCAAGCTAAAATAAAATATACTTAATCACTACAGTTCAATTTGTTGCTCCTACATGGCATGAAAACTTAGTTTATCGCAAGAAACTAAAAATGCACAGTATTTGTTATTCCTAAGTCGATTATCATATACAGATTTTTAAACGTTTCTGCATTCTTTTTAAATGATGACTATTAGGTCCAAATCCATCCTGAATCACTATAATCGTTTACCATAGAGATACTGAGGATTCGTTTTTTAGAAATGTTAAAATTTATATGCAACCAAAAAAAGTTATTTAAAATATCTGGATCGTTAACTTAAACACGCAACAAGGTGTACGGTTTGATTAATATTATAACTGCAAAATAATTTTATAAAACAGTAAACAATGTGAACCAGTAAAGAGATAAAGTTTACAAAAACAAAGGGAAATGTATTTAGCGATATTTTAATCGAAGTGGCATTTAGATTAACAAAGGGACACTCAAATCCCATCGGGATAAAGTTGTGCTTTTCATTGTGTCATGTATCACACGCGCATATTTCCTTTTGGATTAAAATTACTATTTTAAAAAACCAGATATTTTCAACTCTTTCAATTACATAAATAACATATTAGATAGTATTTGAACTATTTATCTCCTTAGTGTGATATTTATTTACATATATTTGCGACAGTGTCAAAATTGACTCTACAAGATTCCTTAAAATTTCAAAAACAAACTAAATTTCTATATACACCCCACGTCTATAAACTTTGGATTTTCTATGAAACTGTGAAAATAGTAGTGAAGTAGCTATTTTATGACACTTCTTAGTATAATACGAGTATAAACTGTAAAAGGCTTAGATCATGGATATATCTGAGGGGAATGTTTTCAGTTTCTCATTTTGTTCTCAATTTGTTCCCATAACTATATGACGTCACTTCCGTTGCACTTTTTACGTCTTGCAAATTGCTAAAACACCCTCTCAGAAGCTTAGACATATCCATGTTAAAAGAATCACAAGCAACAAAGAACGATACGGGGAGGTTAATGAGGACAATTATTACCATACACATAGCTATATCCATAACTATTACCATACGAAAAATAATCACAAAGTTCATCTCAGCAACACTTATAAAATTAATTATGCATAATAACAGATAAATGAATACATACTCTCATGCCAAGACCTCTTAGACCAAGTTTTGAAATATTATACTTTGTGTGAACACGAGTATTGTACAGAAATGTAGTTTTAATGTACATAAAGATAAACCCATGTGGGAATTTAAATAAATTTCACCACAAATTGTGTATTCCATTCCATAATATCCTCTAGACTCGACTGAATAATCTAATCTCCATAAACAGGACTGGGAGAGCAATGATTTCACACGACAAATGACCGTCCTCTTCATATCATTTGTCATCAGCTGTCGGGGACAATGAATCTTCATCAGCTGAATGTTCATCATTAGAGTACGTTATGCATTCATAACGGTACATTCACACTTGATTTGAGATATATATAAAATTGAATGTATGTCTGTCTGTATGTATGTATGTATGTATGTCCTTTATGCGTTGCCAAACTACTCATCCGATCGCCATGAAATTTTAGGAAGTTGCTCTATATGTGTCCGGGAAGGTTTTAGTGAAAAAATATTTTCGAAAACCCCATAAGTTTCCATTTTATGGCGTTTTAAATTTCTAATGTTAACCTTATGGAGAGTAAGTTTGTTTACAAATTGTCTACAATGAAAACATTTGATTTCTTAGCTACAGCTGATTGGTTTACTTTCCATTAGCAATACCGTATGCTTTACTATCCAATGCCATCTGAATCATTCATTAATGTTAAACTATGAAGTAAATGTGTACTGTAAAAAATGAACAGCTTTATTCACCACGTTAATAGTTTCGGTTTTGGGGGATTATGTATTTATATTTTTATTTTCTGTCTGATTAAAGTCACGAGTTTATATGATAATTACAATGTTTATATTATTACGTTTATTATAATAATCAGCTGTTGTATATCTTTCCTATAAAAGCCGTATTACAGTTAGGTTTCGTTTGGGTTTGGATTGGATTCGAAAATTGTGAATTAATCCACTCAGATTTATTTGTTTTATGGGGATGTTATTAATATGTTTTATCGTTTTGTTATTGTTATTCACTATGCAGCGACCCAGAATAAATAACCTTTTACAATGAAGCCGTATTGCTATTCGACTTCAAACATGGCCAATCTTAAAGTTAACATGTATTTACTGTCAGGCGTTACGAAGTTCGCCGGGTCAGCTAGTTTGAGATAAAACAAGTGCTTGCATAGAACATATACAGATAAAGATAAAACATAGACAGTTTTGTAATTGTTTATAATGGACTGAGATTTTTATAGCTGATATTATCGTGCTACATAGATTGATAAATTCAAAGTAGATTAAACTTTAAAAATATTCAAGTTAAAGTATGTTTTCTATAAGTTCTTCACTAAAACCGCATTCCTAGTACACTGTTTATTAAGCTCAATCTGGCATAGTGAAGTTGTACGCATCAGCGCCTTCAATTCTCATTTGATTATACCGCACAGCATGCGTGTCACTATTTTGTATCTTCAGGAGCTCCATGTTTCAAGGCACGCGTGGTATAGAATTACTATTAAAGAGGCGTTGGTTAATGTAACAGTAAGCCAAGAATCATTCCTATAGTTGCAAGGGCAATATTATCGATATTATCTCACTCGTAATCCGTTTCGATTGTCATTAAAAAGACTGAAATACAAAAACATAAAGCGTTAGCAATATACTTTCGACCTCTCTAAGGACTTTACTTAATGTTAAATTTAAACAACCAGACAATTTTTTAAAATTTTTTTTACCAGAAAAATTACATTTATGATAATTGTACAAGTACTAAACATCAACTAATGGAAGCTACAGCTTTCAGTATTACAATGAAAACGTCAATACAATTGAATTGTGTGTAGAGTACTTTTACCCTATAAATAACAAAACTAAATTAATCTATCATTGAGACGGATGTTCAATGTCCAAAAGTCCAAACGATGATTAATGGTTTGGCGTCGGATCGCGGAGAAACTGCGAGAATCTCCGTCTACAAGAATAATTACGACGGGAAACGAAAGTGTTTACAAGAGAACATCTAAATGGTAAAACAGATCTTCGTTCATTATTCATTATTATTGCTTAATTTTCGCAAATAAAAATAATTTTAAAAAGGCATTCGTCAAAAATATTGGAATTGTTTTGTAAAGGTCCATTCAGTATGATATATAAATTAGTTACCCACTGCGTTTTTTTTATTAAGCCTGTTGCAAAATAAATTAAAAATCATATTGGAAAACGCTGATAGATAAGTAAACAAATTCCTCAGCATGAATTTTGTTGAGTAACAACGGATTACGTAACCAATTACGATTACTAAAAAAAACACACCGAAATTGAAAAACAGCTCAGAGGTGACGTGTTCACCTCTCGTTAGAGGTTCGCTGGTTCGATTCCAGACTCATCCGCCATTTGTAATTGAGCTGTTAATTTATTACTTTTCCAGCCACAGATTGACGTTAAGCAGTAACAATCTGGGACTGGGACAGTGGCGTCATCCTGTAATCCAGTTACTTGGAGGTCACGAATTGTGGATAGTTGTTAGCGATGTTCGGTGGGTGTAGTGTTCTCTTGTGTGGATTAACGTCCGCACTATTGAAAACTACGTTAATCCGCAAAGACCATCCTCATAATTAGACCAATTCGTAATTCAGAGGCCGTGGTTCGGATTCCACGTTAAACTGTAGGTCCCTTAGTTGCCATCGGCTGTTGGGCTATTAATTAACAGTCCTGTCTAAAGAACATGTCAGCCTTAGTCAGTAACAAGACTACAAGATCGCGCCACAATCATCTTACACTCAATCCTAATTCATACTTGGCTTAAAATACCTACCTTGTAGTATGGTCGCCATATCAATAATCTAATCTAATCTTATCTAATATTTTTTCATGAAAGCGTAAAAAATGTAAAATTTATAATGGCATTGATAAACACTTAACACAAAAAATACATTAAAAACTCATTAAAGAGTTATCAGGTACTGTACATATAGCCTGCACAGAAAAAGAAATTCCGTAAAAGCTTGATTCTCCAAAAGACGGTTCCGAGAATCTGACAATGCTCATCAAAGCGCCTAAAAGTTCAATCAGAATCGGAAATAAAGAAATATTTATTATTTTGTGAATAAAGTTTTGAGCTACAGCGACAGACACGACCCACAATAACCGCTGCTGCATTCCGAGCACCAACGACTAATCCAATTTTGCATTGATTTACATCTCGTTTTTATTTCAAAATAAAATATTTCTTTATTCATTCATCAATCGACGTTAATACGTTTTTCAAATGAAAAATATTTCAAACCATACTCTTATACTGTAATTTCTTTGTTTTCCCTTTTACAATTCACTGTGTTCCTATTTATCAGGTGCCTGTAACTGTTTACTCAATTTTAACTTACAAAGTTATTTAGAATCCTTGATAAATACGTAAAATATTACAATTTTTTTCCATAAATACGAAGCATAATTAACGCCAGTTTTCTTGATATAAAAATACGTTTTTTTAACTTCAATGTTTTACCTGTAGATAAACGTCATGCAAAAATTTAATAAACAAATTTATCCCTTGAGCTTGGATCTTTCACAAAATATTTATTAACATAGAAGTATCCCTTTTCTAGAATAATAACAACAAACAGTTATCTACATATTTAGTAAATAAAAATCAAATCCATTTATTTCAATAAAAATAACTGTACAGTACTTATACAAATTGAAATAAAGAAAAAAATCCGCATAGGACACAATGGCCTGGGCGCGGAGTGAGTTCTTATTTATGTACTTATAATACAAATTTAAAAAAAATACTTGGATTGCCTGGAAGTCAATTAAGTATATTAAAATAGAAAGAAAAAATAATTAATTATTTAAGACATATTAAAAATAGAAAAAATATTGAGTTATGACAATTATTAGCAGTACTTTACATTTCGTCTTCAAATGGATAATGAGTGCGAATCACAAACTATAAATTGATTGTGAAATTGTAGAATAGATGATAAAACAAATATAGTTTTGCACGATATATTGGCTTTTATTCCTAAATGATCAATTCATTGCCAACCCGATTACAAAACGCATTACATCTAACAAGTCTGTAATTTCCATGTTGATATGTTGAACAATTTATATCGAAGTATTATCCGCTATTATGAGAAAAACATACCTAAACAACAGAAAAAATACAATTTCCCGAGACACTTGATTTCAAATGTTCCGGGAATTATTATTTATGCAACTTTTAGGAAGTTTTCAAATAAATCTCAACAAAAAATATTTGTTCTTTTTTCGTTCGACCACTATAAAAAAAGTTTGGACTTTTTTGAGAAGTGGAGCAAGATGTTGCGTTAGTGTTTTAGTTTGTAAGCAACAGCGTTTAACTGAAAACAAAAAAATAACATTTTCTTAAGATCGTAGATCTAAGATTGCATCTTCATGAATGTAAAATAGGGTTATACAACGGTATATTTAATGAAAATGCATGTAGTAATCTTCAAAGGTAGATAAAATTTATGTGAGGTTTGTATAAAATATAAGAATAACTCCCCCGGTCATTTTAAACGTGACGTTACTCGTATTTTACAAGCAATATTAATTTTAAGAAAAAATCCTTATAATTTTTGTATACAGAAGAAAATTCTCCTCTCATTGAAATCTCTGAGTGTATAATACAAGAGGAAGCCAGCAAACTTCATCATGCCTCAAACAGCTTCCTTCCATTGCTGCCAACTTGTCAACAACTCTAAACAATCAGCTGAATATTAAAAGTTAATCAAAAAAATTACTTTTTTAACTAATAATAATTTGTATTTTACTAGTACTAAATGTAATTTTAACTTAAAATATTGTAAAAAGTTGTTGTTTGTTAAATTTTAATCACTGAAATTATTTTTATTCTGTGTTGTTATTAAATAAAATTGGTCAAAGTTTTGCTATAAATCCCACTGCATTTGAATCAATTCAAGATACTATTCATTGTATTAACATATTTAAAATTAATAACTAATTGTAATTTATAAATCAATATTTCCATTCCTCATGGGTAAACTAAACTTAATTTAACATCTAAAGAAATAATTTTCATAGAAATACAAGGTTAACAGAAGCAAAATATTTTCTTCGTTCCTAAACATTCCTCGTTACAAGATTTGAATATAGTGAGATGTCACAGTCCCAAGGTAGGTGTGAGAGAAGATGATGTATTGACATTCAAAACGTGAGTAAAATAAGATTCAGGGAAAGCCAGATACTGTTGCAAAACATGATAACCATTTCATATGTTACTAAGCAATTTGGGTGCATTAAAATATCCTTGAGTTTTCTACACGTTATCATTTCTGTAATACTTTATACTTTTTTATACTTTTTAAATGAAATGGCGACCTATGGTAGGTATTTTAAGCCAAGTATGAATGAGGAATGAATGTAGGATGATTGTGGCGCGATCTTGTAGTCTTGTTACTGACTAAGGCTGACATGTTCCTTAGACAGGACTGTTAATTAATAGCCCAACAGCCGATGGCAACTAATGGACCTACAGTTTAACGTGGAATCCGAACCACGGCCTCTGAATTACGAATTGGTCTAATTATGAGGATGGTCTTTGCGGATTAACGCAGTATTTAATAGTGCGGACGTTAATCCACACAAGAGAACACTACATCCACCGACCATCTCTCACAACTATCCACAATTCGTGACCTCCAAGTAATAATGCACTTCATGATCTACTTGGAGGCTTTATAGAGTAAGAGAGGCTACCTAGGAGGAGGTTTTAGTGTACTTGTTTTTAAAATTCCAAAAATGTTACTCTATTAAGGTTTCCATTCTATTGTAGGGAACTCTTGGTTGTGTGCGAAAAAAGCTTCATGACACATTATTTTATCGGTTGGAAGTCGGGAAGTGAATTTAAATGGGAGTAATACATAAAGATTAAACACACTAATCAAAAAAATATGACCCACAGCAAAAACACAAAAACGATTTTTGCACACACTATCATATGTTAAATTTTCGTAAATGAGCGTTATCTGTAAAATTATGTTTTTTTAAGTTGATGTTGTTTCATCAATGCAATAATACGCCAAGAAGTTTTCCCTGCTAAAAACATTAAATGATTAAATACCATTAGTTCCTTGGATGTGATTCCTTTTTATATACTTTTTGTTTTTTTTAATCAATAATTTTAATTTTTTTATCATTAAAATTAATTATTTTAAATTATGTAAGTTGACAGTTCCACTGTTGAGTAGTTTAAATTTTCTAAAGCATTTCCTTTGTAAAAACTGTCAGTGAATTGAAGCCCCGGAACGGATAAGATGTTTAGCCCACAGTTAACTAGTTATGGTCGCTTGTTTGAGTCACTGTTGCCAACTTTGAAGTTCCTTCCTGGAAAGTTTGAGCACTCAAACTTGACAACGTAAGTGTCTGTTAACCAGAGCATCCAAGACCAGTTATAGTTCCGTTACAGACAAACAAAACAGCTGTTGAAAAATATTGGTTGGTTAGTACAAAAATTGAACTAACTTTGAGCACAAGAGGGTTTAAAAATTGTTAAAAATTAGATAATTTTCAATAAAGACAAATTTTACTTACGGTGAATTAACAAGTTGAACGGTTAAAAAACTAAATCTTCAGACTGAATTGTATACAGTAAGGGTCTAAGGTTAGTTTTCTAGTAAGTACCTACAGTAATGTGTATTTTATTTTAAGTAAAATATCTCACATTTTATTGAAGCAGTTTTATCATAGACTACAAAGGTATGTAGTTGCCGAAATAGTTTCACTTAGTAAATTTATATAGTCTATGCCTTGGGGTGTGTTTAATTTAAATTAAAGTTACATTATAAAGTTAATTTTTTATATTGATAGTAAATTACAAATACAGTTTAAAAATGTTTCGATTACATGTATTGTGATATATTTTTGGTATAACTCTAGGATCAAAAGGATACGAATTATAAACTTTTAAAAACGACAAAGAAGTATAACTTTTTGACAGAGCAAATAAAATTTATTAACACAAGATATTCAAAACCGTTCTTTTATTGTTTAATGATAATTTTTTTGTTTACAAGGTGTTTATAAAATACGAGAAGAGTTTCAAAGGACAAATCTATATAAATAAAATTAGAGTTTTGTCTGTACATTGCTCAGAATTATTCATTTTTTAGTTATTCTTATTTTTTAAAATAGTTTTAATTTTGAATTTCTGTAAGTTTGAGCACTCAAATTACCGAGGTTGTAAGACTTAAGCCCGAGACCATTTATTTTTTCTTCTTTAGGTGCCCAGAGACCAAAACAATAGTCGTTAAAATTTTTATATATATATATATGTGTCTGTGAACACGATAACTCTCGTAAAAATGTCCGATCGAGACCAAATTTGGTAGAGAGGTGTATTCCTACAACTGCTCGGACGAGTTCGTAAACCAGACATATCGGTCAATGGGAACGGGTACTTTGGGGGGTTTTGTACCCCAAAATTTTTTCGTTTTTCACATGTAATTTTTAAAAATTTCAAATTTTATATTTCACCATTGGAATCAGCTTAAAAAACTACACAATTAAGTTCCTTAAAGTTTTTCTCTATCTTAAACGGTTACCGAGATATAAAAAAATCTAAACACAGTACGTTGTATTTTAAGGCTCCAATGTTAATCTTATGGAGGATTAGGAAAAATTAATTTTTCACTTATTATCTAATATTTTTTGATGAAACTTGATATTTAGCTTCATGTGGTTGAGATCCATACATTTGTGCTAAAAAATCATAGTTTATGTGTTTATCATGGCAGCAAACCTGCATACTCTTTTCCCATGTTAATCATATGGAGATTAGGCAAACTCCTTTATTTACGGACAGATGTTGATAAAAGTTGGTATAAATGTTAAAAATAAAATGGTTGTTTAATGATATTTTTTTAACAAGGTGTTTATAAAATACGAGAAGAGTTTCAAAGGACAAATCTATATAAATAAAATTAGAGTTTTGTCTGTACATTGCTCAGAATTATTCATTTTTTAGTTATTCTTATTTCGTGCGTTAGAGAAGCCGAAACCGGTCTTATCTCAATTTTTGTCTGTTTGTCCGTGACGCTCCAGGAGGCATTTTACGCCGTCTTCTCGGAAGAAAATGGGAGAACTGATTACAATGAAACTTATTTCATGTCTTCTCTATATTCCGGAGAACGTTTATAAATGCTTGAAATCGCCCGCCGCCCTTGAACAGTAAATAACGAGCATTTAAAAACCCACTTTTACGCGATATTACTCGCATTTTGATCCAGTTTTCAATGAATAACTTCTGCTAATAATCAGCTGTCTTTGTAGTTTAAAGATTTAATATAAATAAAAACAAACAGCTGTCAAATCAATATTAGTTAGTTTATATTGGTCATTGATTTTAAACCCATTTCGAAATCATACTATATTAAAAAGTTATTTTAACGTATAACTAATTATAATAGTGGTATAAATGTTCTAATCTATTTAATTGTAAAGTAATGCTAAATACTGGTAAATAATACTAATTTGACTGGGACGATGGCATATCTCATAATCCAGCTACTTGGAGGTCACGAATTGTGGATAGTTGTGAGCGATGGTCGGTGGGTGTAGTGTACTCTTGTGTGGATTAACGTCGGCACTATTGAAAGCTACGTCAATCCGCAAAGACCATCCTTATAATTAGACCAATTCGTAATTCAGAGGTCGTGGTTCGGATTCCACGTTAAACTGTAGGTCCATTAGTTGCCATCGGCTGTTGGGCTATTAATTAACAGTTCTGTCTAAGGAACATATCAGCCTTAGTCAGTAACAAGACTACAAGATCGCGCCACAATCATCTTACAATCAATTCTCATTCATAATTGGCTTAAAATAACGACCTTGTGGTATGGTCGCCATTTCAATAATCTAATCTAATCTAATAATAAAGCTGGGTATTGATTTATTTTCTTTGTATTGATTCGTTTAGGATTTCAGGTTTACATTTTGGTATGATAATCTTTCTTCTTTAAACTGAATCCTACAACCCGTACAAAGGACGGGCTTACTGCTAGTATAAAAAAATAAATGAAATACTGGATTTTTCTTAAATCTAAGTGTAACAAAACTACTCAACTGGTCATGGCGCGGACGCCTTCATTATCACCACACATTAATCCCTAGTTTATATCTCGGTCACTTTCATCTCTCCACGCCCCTTTCTGGTAATCTGTTCGCACTATTTCAGTAATAGCCACTTGGTCCTGACTAATGTGTTGTTTTGTTTTAAAGGGACGTTATAAACTGTTTGCTTGGTCTCTGAAAGGCTGAATCTTAATTAAAGTTAAGTTACATTTTTTTGTAGGAGCGAATTTAGTAGTTTACTAGTATATTCACACACGAATGTATGTCGAAAAGTGATACTATAATTCTCATACAGGGAAAAATTACGTCTCAAGACGACTTTATAACTTTAAAACGAAAAGAGATTTCACGAACAAACTGGCATATCAAACCTGGTTATAGTAAACTACTATTTTGGGTATAGTGATCAGATATTACATATGGGGGAACGCCCATACAGTTAATTAGATATCTTCAAGGTGAGAATTAGTTTATATGTAGGTAAAATTAAAGATTTTATCGAACAAAAAATAATGCCGCAAATCCAACGTTTAGAGGTTAATACAAAACATAATTGCGGTGATTTAAAAATTTTAAAAGTTATGATCTTTTAAACACTACCTTTTAGTTTTAAGTTAATTTTTGACCTTTGCTTTGATCTTTTGAGATCCGGCTTTGTATTTCCATTAGACATACGTACAATTTGATACCAAATTTGACTGCTGCAATTTAGGAATTTCCTCCATAGTAAAACTCCTTATCGGTCAATCTATTAGGTGTTCCGGGATATCCTTAATTTGCAGGATAAGATCTAATTAATTAAGGATAAAGTCTAAATTGGTATAAATTTTTAGGCCTTTTTAATCGAAATACAACACCTGAAACTGGATCTCAAAAGGTCGAAGCAAATTGAAATGGTAGCGGTTTAAAGTTTATACCTTTCCATCTTCAAACCACCACCATGTTGTTTTTCGTTTATTTTTTCGGGTTTGCGAAACTATTTTTGGTTCAATAAACCCTTTTGATTACATGTTCACGTAAACCTATTTATACCTTTAAGGTTTCGACTTACTCCACACAGGTCGTTCCCCAAATGAGACATCTGATCACTAAGAAAAAAGTAGCTCACCAATTTGATACTAAAATTTTGGTTGTGATATCTCTTTTCGTTCTAATATTTTGAAGTCGTCCTAAGACTTAATTTTTACTTACTTACTTTTACTTTTTTACTAAACTACTCAGCTCTAAGGTGATTTTTTCCAAAAACACTCTGAAAGGGCTTTAACCCAGGATTTATTCATAGACTCTGTTCAATGTTTAGTTTTATTAGGGAGGAAACGTAAAAATCTCACACGTTTTGTAGACAAGATTTTAGACATTTAAAATCCACCTTAAAAACTTTTTTGAAATACGGCAATACCAAAAACATTTGCAATAACTATTTTCCGGTGAGTAAGTTTTGTTTTTAATCCAACCCATTGGAATAGTTAAATACTGTTTTTAAAAATCTACGAAATATTAAATTTCAATTCTTCAGTTAAACAACAATAAAAAGCATCGCTTTGACAAAGGTTGGCGAATTAATGGAAAGCTCGCGAATGAATGAATTCTCTCCAACCATGTCCTGTCGATTCCAGAGCTGCGTCGATAATGATCATGTAAAACCGTGTTGATTTTTCCCTTTTCCTGTTTTGTTTACTTGTCCATTACAGCTCAGCTTCTGTTTATTTAATCGTTAAACTCCCATTATTTGCAATGCTGGATGAACATGTTTGGCGTTTTCTTATTTACGTTATAATAAAATAAACTAACCTGTAAGCTTTAATATGTATATATAAAATTCAAAGCCCTCACTCACTCACTCATCAATTCTCTTTACCTAGGACTGAAATTTTATACTTCTTTAGGTCTAAAATTAGGAAACATATTTTATGACGATTTTGCCATAAATCTCTACCCTATATGCCTTAAGTTCCCATTAACTTATAAATAATTTTGTTTTGATTCCAACATATTTTTACCTTTTTAAGATATAAACAGACGGTTTTTTTTAACCAGTGAGCAATCAAAGAAGCAAGCATAAAATAGTAAGTATTAATTGTATCTAATTACTGTATAACATAATATTTCTCAGTACAGATTTTGGTAATGTTTTATGATTTTAAAAAATGTTTATATGTTGGCTGAATCAAAAATATTTATAATGTTTAGGTATACATATTATGTTTTTAATGTTTTAATTCTACATGAATACACACAATATTTTGGCGTAAAATACCTGAATAGGTCACAAATTCCGAATGCTAATAACAATTATACTATGTTTTATATTTGCCAGCGAACCTAATAAATCTGTTTGTCTATCACTGCAACGCGTGACAGGTAACACTGGTCTGTTTGTAAAATAGGTGCAATTACTCTCGGTGAATAAGTGAAATAGCTAAGTAATTTCTTTTATTTTTTATTTTGTTTTCTTACAAAATTAAGAGAGAAAGAAACCAAGATGGGAGGAAGAGTAGGCTATAAAATCGTTTTCTTTGTATGTTCTATGAACTTGTGTACTTTATTAAGATTTTATTTTAGTTTTTCCATCTTTTAATTCCTGAATTTGTGCTTAAGACATCTAAAATACTCGGACGGTTTATTTTATGACGTCACAGGAAATGGGAGCTGTAACCAGCGTGAGTACGAGGCCTCACATTTACTTTTATGGAAGCTAAAACTGCACACGAATGTTGTAAACCAACCAACACCCTTAAACCATCATCACACAACTTACCACACGTTTCTCACATTTATTAAATACTTTACCTACAGCGTTATTTTGAATTATATAATGAAAAATGTATTGAAAAAACTATCAAAACTCTGGCACGTTATGTGTTAATCTAACTACATAGAATGCATTTTAATTCAGTTTTCCAAATTCATTTTTAACCTGGTATTGTTTATAGGGATTAACAACATAAACCGTCTCCTCATACATGTAAATTAGTTTTAAAAAGTAAATATTGGAGCTCAAAACAAATTATATTCTAAATATTTATAACGAAATCTATATAACGTTTTATAAAAAGTAAGTACAGTAGCTCCTATTTAAAAAAAATATACTATTCATTGATAATTGAGTAATGACCACACATACTCGTACCAGCTGATTATATTAATATACTAGCCAAAGTACCCGTTCTTCGCACGGGTTAAAAAGGCTGAAAGGTGTAGGCTCTACTGATACATTTAAGTTATTGTTAATTAATTCTTTATTGTTTACGAAATGACAAAACACGAGTGTCTACAACATTTCAAAGTAACATCTGTCAAATATTGGGAGAGGATAAGGATTAATGTAATAGAGACAGTCGTCGGAAAAAAAACTCAAAATCTACCATTCCACTATTTCAAATAATTCACTAATTTCGATCCAGCAGTTTATCTGAAAAATCAACTTTATTTCTTCTTCTTCCCGAACTGTCAAAATATAGTGCAAACGGATGTTGTCATTAGAAAAAGTAAACATTGAAACCTAGGACGGTCACGGCAGCTTTCTTCTTCTTCTTCCCGAACTGTCAAATTTTAGTGTTCACAGCTGTTGACATTCAAGTAATTTTATGTTTTCATTCTCTAAAAATGTAAACATTGAAACTTAGGACGTTCACAGGGCGTAGCCCGAGAGGATTTTAAGGAAATGAGTATGCCTATGTGTTGCATGAGTTTAAGATCTACCTTTGTGTAAAATTTCAAACTGTTTGGTTCAGTATTTTTTGCGTTTACTTGCCACAACAAACCCACAAACAAACATACAGAAACCACATCTTCTTTATAATATTATAGATTATGTGAACACTGGATTTAAAAAACAATACATGAGTGAGATTCATCCCCTAAATCACAACAGCTTTTGTGGTTTTGTACTCTACTATTTATATCACAAAATTAATATTCTCCCAATCTGCAACTAATGCATGGAGAAAATGCTCAAAAACTTTTAATGACAACTTTAACAAGATGTTGGGTGAAGGTTGAAATAATTATTACTACAACCATTGATTGGCTATGGTGGTACAATGGTCAATCAGAGAATAAAAATATTAAACAGCTTTAAATAAATAGTTAAAAATACGACTGAGTTGTTTGCCTTGCATTACCCACTTAAATACCAGGAGACGGCGACCCAGTCAGCATTCTGCATTAGCGATTTTTGCGAAAAACACATTTTACGAAATAATCATTTCAAACCCCATAAAAATTTTAATACTTGAGTTTAAATAATTGTTACACCATCGAAAAAAAAACATAAATTTCCAGGTTCTGTCCCTTCATTTGGACGTGCGAAGAATATCAGGGGGTTGTATTTCACAAAAATATGGTACAAAATAAGTTTAAAACTATATCACAATCAATATAAACAACTAATAATGTTAAACATTTTATGAAATAAATATCCTAGTATATACTAAGTTAATTGTTTAATTTGACACAAGTAACAAGTCAGAATTTGAAACGCTTGCTTCTAACGTGTTAGAAAGCAACGAAATAATTTACTTCTAAATAACTTCTAAAATCATTTGTTATCCATTATTTCAAACGATGATTATATACTAGTTACCGGAGCATTAATTCAGAAGCAGTCTCACCTCAAGCCCAAAGTGCAAACGCTCATTTACATACCTACATATGTATCACTTTAAGCATACATGAATATATCTAATCTGATAAAACACTTTGTTTGTTATATGTTTGGAATATTTCATTTGGAATATGTTATTGAGTTTAGATGGAGCCCAAGCTACCGATTTTCAGTTCTGTAATATTTACTTATATGTTTTAGTCTATGGTGGTAGGCCTACTGAGGATTTTCTTTGGTAAACACAACTTGTTCGATTAGAAACTTTGCTGAAAACTAAAATGGTGATAGGATTCTCACCGCATTTAAAAACAATCTACAAATAACTTACAATATTTCTAAAGTAACGGAAACAAAATTCTCTATGGACTGGGACGGTGGTGACGTCCTGTAATCCAGCTACTTGGAGGTCACGAATTGTGGATAGTTGTGAGAGATGGTCGGTGGATGTAGTGTTCTCTTGTGTGGATTAACGTCCGCACTATTGAATACTACGTTAATCCACAAAGACCATCCTCATAATTAAACCAATTCGTAATTCAGAGGCCGTGGTTCGGATTCCACGTTAAACTCTAGGTCAATTAGTTGCCATCGGCTGTTGGGCTATTAATTAACAGTCCTGTCTAAGGAACATGTCAGTCTTAGTCAGTAACAAGACTACAAGATCGCACGACAATCATACTACATGCATTTTTCATTTATACTTGGCTTAAAATACCTTACCTGGGTAGGTCGCCATTTCAGGTAAAAGTATAAAAGTATAAAGTTAGAGTCCAGCTTTAATTTGGTTTTACTTATTTATTTGAATGACCTCAGAATAGTATAAAACGAGCTTTCTTATTTTATGGATCTAAAGAGCCATCCATTAAATTAACTTATTTATATTATTTATTTATATTAACAAAAACGTATTATTCTAGATGGTTACGAAGAACCTATACATAAAGGTCCTGTCCAAAAGAACAACATTTCAAGAATACAAGTAATTTATGAGCGACGTTCCCGACGGGTTACATTATGTTATCCGTGACAAGGGTTTCTGTACCTCCGCTTGTTTATGTATGTTTCCCACCAGGGGGCACCACTATTATGACTCCATGTCGCATTATGGAGGCAGTGTGCAAACCCACCCAGAATCCATCCATTACTAAGAACGTCACTGGAAAAAAGTATATTTTACTTTGACCCTTGAGCTGAGCAATAATTGCAATATAATAATAATGAACACCAATCCCCGTAGTTTTTTTCATGGGTTGAAATTTATTTTGTTAAACGTGTTTTGTTCATTTTTATTTCGTGAATGTGTTTTCAAAAGTGTTTTTCTGATAAGTAAAAGTCATTATGAAAATTAACGTTTCACATACTCCCTCCCCTAAACTGGTGTACTTTCCTTCCTGATGGAACTTCATTACAGACAACCTATTTTCTTCGGCTTCCTACGTTTGCTCTTTCTGTCAGTCGCTTCCTAACACGCATAAACGTATTTTTGCATATACATGTAGTTTTTCTATCGATGCAGAATAAATTGTCCAAACAGATCACATATCTTATTTCCGTAAACAATTCTGTTCTTCTACACGACTATACAAGTATTTCAAAACGTTATCATGGTTTAAATCTTCAAGTCGTTTAAACCTTTTACCATCGAATCTTGACTCATGTCACACCACACATAAAACAATAAAGTTCAACATTTAAACACTTAACACATATAGGCCTGACCATGGGAGTTGTACTAGTTATGTTGCCCCGGTCGGCGAGGTCGGTGTCCATCGCCCAAAACAATAACAACAGAACTGTTGACGGAAATAAGGTATGTAACCTAGATAGAATTTATTAATCTTTTGTATAGAGTATTGTAGTTTTTATAACAAAGTGTTCCGGTCATGAAGTTGATGGATTTTTAGTGATATACCACTTATAATAATTGTGGATAAACAAGGTTATTATTTCAATAAAATCTACTCCCAACGCAAGGTTTTTTCGATATATACTTAATTTAATTTACCAAAGAACTGAATATTATAGCTTCTTATTTCCTCATTATTATCTTATTAGCTATAATTTTGATCTTAGTTATTTTACACGTCTTGAACACAAAAAAATTTAAAAAACAGTATTTTTCTTAAACTAAACTAATTTTAAAACACCCTGAAGTGTTATTTATTACAAGAATGTAGAATGACGAATTTCGAAAGTAATCAATTTTATATAAACGTATTAAAGTGGTCATCAAGAATAAAACTCATAATGGCAGAAGCTTTTGTCACAAAATTGTAATTAGCGTTGCCTCTGTTAACGAGGATTCAAAATGAGTGTTTTTGTATCAACAGTGCAACAAATAACCCATCCATGGAAGGGTGGAGTGGCGGGGAGGAGAGGAGAGGGGAGGGGGGTCATTATGAATGTCAGCTGATTACTACGGCTCTCCGGTCTTTTGTTGGATCTATTCAAACATGCTACTGTTTTTGACAATTCACTTCGAAAACAATATGTAATTAGGCATAAGTAAAAACCATTTAAAATATTTGCTGTAATATATGATTGATAGATTATTTCAAATTAACAAATCATTAAATATAATAAATAAAGACAATACTATGCTTATGGGAAGCGAAATAGTGTGGGATAAGTTTAATTTTAATTTAGTAGAAGTTTTAATTCTCGCGCCTGCTGAGGCCGAACAGCTATCCCTGTAGTGTTTGGAACCTTTTACACATTGTTTTGATTAAAACAATTAATTTGATTAAAAATAAGGGAACTTTTAGCGAATTTCCCATAGGGAAGAAGCTATTACCGTAGGTCTCATGGGAAGACTTAAGCCCGGGACCATGTTATTTTTTCGTCTTTAGGTGCCCAGAGTCCAAAAACAATAGTCGTTAAAATTTATATATATATATATATATATGTATATATATATATATATATTATGTGTCTGTTAGCACGATAACTCTCGTAAAAATGGTCCGATCGAGACCAAATTTGGTAGAGACGTGTATTCCTACAAATGCTCGGACGAGTTCGTAAACCAGACATATCGGTCAATGGGAACGGGTAGTTTGGGGGGGTTTTGTACCCCAAAATGGGTTTTTTGCGTTTTTCACATGTAATTTTTAAAAACTTCTAATTTTATATTTCACTATTGGAATCAGCTTAAAAAACTACACAATTAAGTTCCTTAAAGTTTTTCTCTATCTCCAACGGTTACCGAGATATAAAAAAATCTAAACACAGTACGTTGTATTGTGGGGCTCCAATGTTAATCTTATGGAGTATAGGGAAAAATTAATATTTCCCATATTAATCAATATTTTTGGATAAAACTTGATATTTAGCTTCATGTCGTTGAGATCTATCCATTTATGCTTAAAAATCATAGTTTATGTGTTTATCATGGCAGCAAACCTGCATACTCTTTTCCCATATTAATCATATAGGGAATAGGCAAACGCCTTTATTTATGGACAGATGTTGATGAAAGTTGGTATAAATGTTAAGATAAAAATTATTTATGTTAGAAATGACTACTTTCAGTGTTCCTCACAGCAGCTAACCTGCACACTCTTTCCCATGTTAATCTTATGGAGAATAGGCAAATAATTCGCATGTTTATGGACAGATTTTTATAAAACTTGTCATATATTATTATATTATTGATTTGGAAATTCGCTGAGTACGCAGGTCTGCTGCGACGGGGGTATTTTGTTTGGTTATTATAATTGAGTTGATTAAAGAAGAGGATTTTTCCCTTCAGTAGACAATTCGAGTTGGCGACCAGACCGTGAATAAATACAACTAGTATACAGAGCTGGAGTAAGAGTGGCTTTTTGACTAAATGCCGATGGTTTACAGACTGGAAGTAAGGTGTTATGTAAGGCAGCTAGGATCCAGGCCGGAATAAGCCTGAGGAGACATTACAGCTATTCGGATTATTCTACAAAGCATATAACCTTTTCCAAATTGTAAAGGTGTTCATGAGGTGAGGACTTTAATTTATAAAGGACTAGCTGACCCGGGGGACTTCGTAACGCCAAAAATTAAATACATGTTAACTTTAAGTTTTGCCATGTTCTGAAGTCGAATAGCATTACGGCTTCATTGTGAAAGGTTATATATACTGGGTCGCGGCATAGTGAATAACAATACTGAAACGATAAGACATATTAATAATATTTCCACTAAACAAATAAATCTGAGTGGATTAATTCACAATTTTCAAATCCAATCCAAACCCAAACGAAACCTAACTGTAATACGGCTCTTATAGGAAAGATATACAACAGCTGATTATTATAATAAACGTAATATATATAAACATTGTAATTGTTTTTTACTTGGCTAACATATAAACACGTGACTTTTAATCAGACAGAAAATAAAAGTATAAATACATAATTCCCATAACCGTAAACTATTAACTTGGCAAATAAAGCTGTTCATTTTGTACAGCACATATTTACTTCATAGTTTTGCATTACTGAATAATTCAGATGGCATTGGATAGTAAAGCATATTGCTAATGGAAAGTAAACCAATCAGCTGTAGCTAAGAAATCAAATGTTTTCATTGTAGAAAAGATGTAAACAAACTTACTCTCCATAAGGTTAATATTAGATACTTAAAGTGGCATAAAATGGAAACTTGTGGGGTTTTCGAAAATATTTTTTTCACTGAAACCTTCCCGGACACATATAGAGCAATTTCCTAAAGTTTCATGGCGATCGGATGAGTACTTTGGCAACGCATAAAGGACATACATACATTCACTTTTATATATTGCGATGTCTGAGCCCTCAAGACTATATCATATCAATTAGGAATTCTCAAAATTAAGAATAACTCGAACCCCATTTAACTCAGTGTCCCTGAGGCTATCCGTGGCAAATAATTGTTGTAACTGGAACCTTATTTCTGGTTTCACCGATACAATATGAACTTTTTTCGTAATTGTTCAAGCTGATTGTTTAAATATTCTCAATAATATGAAATTTTAAATATAAAGCTACTGTTTAAATATATTGAAAGCTAAGTAAAGTAATAAAGTAAGGTACTGTTTTGGAATGATTTTTTTTGACTAGCTAAAGAACCCGTTCTTCGCACGGGTTAAAAAGGCTGAAAGGTGTAGGCTCTACTGATACATTTAAGTTATTGTTAATTAATTCTTCATTGTTTACAAAATGACAAAACACGAGTGTCTACAACATTTCAAAGTAACATCTGTCAAATATTGGGAGAGGATAAGGATTAATGTAATAGAGACAGTCGTCGGAAAAACTTAAAATCTACCATTCCACTATTTCAAATAATTCACTAATTTCGATCCAGCAGTTTATCTTAAAAATCATCTTTATTTCTTCTTCTTCCCGAACTGTCAAAATATAGTGCAAACGGATGTTGTCATTAGAAAATGTTAACATTGAAACCTAGGACGGTCACGGCAACTCTTTCTTCTTCTTCTTCTCGAACTGTCAAATTTTAGTGTTCACAGCTGTTGACATTCAAGTAATTTTATATTTTCATTATCTAAAAATGTAAACATTGAAACTTAGGACGTTCACAGGGCGTAGCCCGAGAGGATTTTGAGGAAATGAGTATGTCTATGTGTTGCATGAGTTTAAGATCTACCTTTGTGTACAATTTCAAACTGTTTGGTTCAGTATTTTTTGCGTTTACTTGCCACAACAAACCCACAAACAAACACATATACAGACACCACCTCTTCTTTATAATATTATAGATTAATCGACAACAAAGCGAACTTCAAAAATTCATTCTAGTTATTTCTTAAACACAACATAAAGTACCTCACTACTATCTTCTCCAAAACGGAGTATAAGGAGAAAATATTTTGTCAAAATTTTAGTACTGTAGTTACTAAAACATTTTAACCTTTTTGACATACATCTTTACATACAATGGGAATATCCGTTTTAAGGCTCACTTAATGAAAAGAATTTTTGGACTGTCCGTGTATTTATCTGAGTCCTCACTGATGGTCTGATTTCTTAAAGCTTGCTTTACAGGTACACTTTGACAGTAGTTCCAATAGGCGAATTTTATTATTTTATTGTGTATTATTGTATACTACACTTTAGTCAAAGGTACTTCAATCTACTTCATGTCATATCTTCGGGGCGGCAAAATACTATATCCACAAGAGACCTTACTCAGCTGTTATTCATCAGAACCAACTCGCTTCGACGTTTACTACTCGTGTAAGTGCCGATTATATAAAACTAACAGTAGATATTAATTATGTTATCATTAGAGTATTAAAATTTGTATTATCTCCACACTTCTTAGGCAAGTTTCCACTCACATATTTAAGTGTTATTATAGAGCTTTCCACGTTATTAAAGTCTGTTCTGGTAAAGGTCTACTTTAATTTCACTGATGTGTTTCCCAGCGGTAAGGACTATAAATATTAATTTATTACCTTTCTTTTTGCAGCCTTTGTCCTTACAGATTATGATTTCACTCATCCAATGCATCTCAACACAATTAGAGCATCTTCATAGTAATATAAAACAAGAAAAATGTAAAACTTAAAACTCTCTGAAGGATTCACAATGGTGGCAAGGAGTGACAGGAGTGAAAACTGCAATCTGTAATCGTATATTTTTTTATTGGGAATTAAAATCTGGATAAAGTTGTAAAACATGTTATAAATTTTCTATTTTCAGTATATTAGAAAACAAAAAGATAAATATTCCCAAACCCAAATAAAAGCAAAAAACATTTAAATAATTGTTTTTCAAAGTCATAATACTTATTCTATGGGTAACCCCTTCAAGAAGGTGACAATTTAAAAATAGTGAAAAATATCATGTAAAAATTGCAAAAGCGAATGAAAACACACTTTTACGATACAAGTTTATTTTATCACCTAAATGACAACACATTTATTTATCAGACATGAAAAATCAACAATAGTCGTTGAAACGAATGGCCGCAAACGAAAGCAACTGACAGCACATCAAAGCTGGCGGATAAACTGTAAACATTTACAAATACCCGACGCCGGATCACAACATCAACAAACCTCCCTCATCCCCGTCACCAGTCTCTCCCTTCCATCATCGTACCTGACACCGGGTCACAACATCAACAAACCTCCCTCATCCCCGTCACCAGTCTCTCCCTTCCATCATCGTACCTGACACCGGGTCACAACATCAACAAACCTCCCTCATCCCCGTCACCAGACTATTCCTTCCATCATCATACCTGACACCGGGTCACAACATCAACAAACCTCCCTCATCCCCGTCACCAGTCTCTCCCTTCCATCATCGTACCTGACACCGGGTCACAACATCAACAAACCTCCCTCATCCCCGTCACCAGTCTCTCCCTTCCATCATCGTACCTGACACAGGGTCACAGCATCAACAAACCTCCCTCATCCCCGTCACCAGTCTCTCCCTTCCATCATCGTACCTGACACCGGGTCACAACATCAACAAACCTCCCTCATCCCCGTCACCAGTCTCTCCCTTCCATCATCGTACCTGACACCGGGTCACAACATCAACAAACCTCCCTCATCCCCGTCACCAGTCTCTCCCTTCCATCATCGTACCTGACACCGGGTCACAACATCAACAAACCTCCCTCATCCCCGTCACCAGTCTCTCCCTTCCATCATCGTACCTGACACCGGGTCACAACCTGGTCACAACATCAACAAACCTCCCTCATCCCCGTCACCAGTCTCTCCCTTCCATCATCGTACCTGACACCGGGTCACAACATCAACAAACCTCCCTCATCCCCGTCACCAGTCTCTCCCTTCCATCATCATACCTGACACAGGGTCACAGCATCAACAAACCTCCCTCATCCCCGTCACCAGTCTCTCCCTTCCATCATCTCAACAAACCTCCCTCATCCCCGCAAATAATAATTAATTCTCTTTCATTTATAATATAGCGGGAGAGTAAAAGTCAATTAAAACAAGTCTGCTCATATTACATTTACAACTAGTCATGAACCTTGCCCTCCAGTCTCTTTGAACAATGTTTTACTCTCACAGGTCGAAGAAGTCAAATATCTTGACATGCATCTCGATCGCAGATTAACATAGCGCTCTCATGTGTGGAATAAAAGAATCGGTCTAAATTTAAAATCTAAACAACATTCTTGGCTTTTCAATTGAAAATCAAAACTATCCATCAACAAGAAATTATTACTAAATAAGATTTTATTAAAACCATTGTGGACCTGTTGGACAGCAGCAACTCTGTACTTAAACGGTGCTTTGTGATAGACCTGCCTCATAGATTCTAAATTTTGATTTTTTTGTAATAATTTGTTAATTCTTATGCTGACTAGAGACTAAAATATGTAATTTATTTTTTATTTTAATTAACTAAATGTTCCACTAACATGAATAGATTGTAAATAAAAATTATTGTTAAAAGAATTATAATATACCTCTTTGTAAAAGATTGACATATTTTTCACGAACGGCATTTTCTTATTCTTACATGCATTTCAACTTAAATATAATTTCAAAAGTATATATTTGAAACTAGGCTATTTTAAAAAATAGGAGAAATTAGCCTTCACTATTCATCTATTGAGGTTAAACTATATTTATACTTCACAAGGAAGGCTACCCATTGCAAGATAATACAGTCACGTAGTTCCATGTCACTTACAGTTCGTGAATACGTGATATGAGGGTTGCTCCGGCGGTGAATGAAAATGCAATCACGTGACTTGAATCATGCAATGGCTTGTTTATATGTATCATACTGACTAACTAACATGAGCACCAACTATCCATATAAGGTGAATGAGCAAATGTTATGAGGAAAGGTATTCTGTGAGAATGAACTTTTGAGATCAACTATTAATGAGTTTTCCACTTATTATTTGTTCATTTAAATTTATCTCCTTCAACAAAACGTTTGACACGAGCCAACAAACATATTGAAAATAAAACGTACAAAATTTAAAATAAAAAAATATATAATAAAATTAATAGAAAATAAAAATATAAATACATAATCCCCAAAAATTGTAAACTATTAACGTGGTGAATAAATGTGTTCATTTTGTACAGTACACATTTACTTCATAGTTTTACATTAATGAATGATTCAGATGGCATTGGATAGTAAAGCATATTGTTAATGGAAACTAAAGAAATCAAATGTTTTTATTGTATATTTGTAAACAAACTTAATCCCCATAAGGTTAACATTAGAAATATAAAACGCTATAAAATGGAAACTAATTGAATTTAAGGAAACTGAATATGCCTAAAGCATGACCGGAGCAGAGACGAATCCAAAAAATCAAAGATCATTAAAATCGGTCCAGCCGTTCTCGAGTTATAATGCGTGTAACTAACACGACTTTGTCTTATATATTTAGATATGTCGGTATAAAGGTAATTTTGTATGAAATCATATGAATAAATATAAATAAATAGCATACAAATCTGTCAATACTAAACTAAAAAGTAATTTTGACTCATTATAAAACATATTTGCACTGAACCCTAATCACGATTATGATGTTAACCTATTCCAGGGAAAAGAAAGATGAAAAACCCACGATATAAATAAAAAATTAAATATTTAAAATATAGATCATTAATTAAACAGTTATCTAAACATGTCACTTTTGTTTAAAAAATAACAATTGGTAGTTTTGAAAGTTACATTGTACATATAATAAAGAGAATACATATATATGATTAATAGTTGAAATATGAAAACACATAAATAAATAAGATATCGTATATATAGGAAGAGTACATGTTAAATGTAATAAAATAATTAAAATATGGTTATTAAAAAACTCCACCCCATAGTAATAAGATTTGCCGGGTTAATCTAATCAAGATTTATCTGGTTTTAGATTAAGTTGCTAAACCAGGAGGCGCAAGATAACATAAGCCGTCAGAATTATGACTTGCAATTTAATCTACGACCTCCTATATTGAACGTTAGAGCATGGGTCTTTAATCAAGGCGAGGAATATTCTCATGGCATCCCTTAGTTATTAAAAGCTGCATATTATGTTAACAATACAACCATAATGTTGACATGGATATGTCTTAGCTCTAGGGGGGTGTTGGCGATTTTTAAGATGAAAACATGTAACAGGTTTCCATAGTAACTACTAAAGTTATTGTATTGAATTTTTAATAAAAAATAATAATAACAGCTGTTTAGGTGAACTAAAACCATTCCCTTTAGACATATCCATGATCTAACCTATGTCCCACAGGGATGTAAATACAAACTTTTTGAAATGTTGATTGCAAAAGGACCTCTGAGATAGTATAAAGGCAATGCTGAATCAGGCATAAGAATAGTATTATTAAAGACCAGGAAAAATGCATTGCAATGTTTCAAGTTATTTGCATATACACAATCTAAACCTGATGACGATTATTCGATGAGAGCACGAGCGTTTCAGTATGTAAATCGAATTTGAGTTCAGATTATTGTAATTCTATTTCAAAACCACACATGTGCATTTGAGTGGGAACTTTTCATTTCATTAGAATAAATCAAAGTAAATTGTTTACATATTGGTAAACAAATTAGACTATTTTTTCAAATAAGTATTAGAAGAGAATTATTTTAAATTTTATTCCAAACTAGCTGACCCGGCGAACTTCGTAACGCCTCACAGTAAACACATGGTAACTTTTAAGATTGGCCATGTTCTGAAGTCGAATAGCAATACGGCTTCATTGTGAAAGGTTATATATTCTGGGTCGCTGCATAGTGAATAACAATACTGAAAAGATAAAACATATTAATAACATTCCCATAAAACAAATAAATCTGAGTGGATTATTTCACAATTTTCAAATCCAATCCAAACCCAAACGAAATATAACTGTAATACGGCTTTTATAGGAAAGATATACAACAGCTGATTATTATAATAAACGTAATAATATAAACATTGTAATTATCATATAAACACGTGACTTATTTAAAACGTCATTAAATGGAAACTTATGGGGTTTTCGAAAATATTCTTTCACTAAAACCTTCCCGGACACATGTAGAGCAACTTCCTAAAATTTCATGGCGATCGGATGAGTAGTTTGGCAACGCATAAAGGACATACATACAGACATACAGACAGACATACATACATTCAATTTTATATATATATATATAGAGAGAGAGAGAGAGAGATTTTATTCCAAATTAATATAGACTAGAGCCCCTCCCTGGTTTTAAATTCATAACAAAATATAATTCAAAACATGAATGAAATACTATTCCATTCTTCACGTTACAAGAAACAGTTATCCCAATGACATTGGAATCAGAAAGCAGTATAGTTGAACAGCTATCGTACTGACAAATAATAGGAAGCCCTCTTTATCCTGTTTGCAGTTTCAACCAGTTTACCCGTCGCGGCTGTATCGATTAGTTTCTATCAAAACTCATAGTATTAGACACAGCACTGTATAAACAATCTTTTAGTTCAAGTTTTTCAGTTTTTTTCAAATTTCAGTTTAATATTTCAAGATATATGCAATATTTTACTCAATACGTATTTGAAATTACATGGTTTTACTTTTTAACGGTATTATACGGAAACTAATTAAAGTTTTTTTGTATCGATATTGAAGGTTCAAACGGTTATCGAAATCGCATATATCGACTTCGTATGTATCGACATTGTATATATCGAAATTGCATATCGGAAGACTTTCGATATCAGAACGTCCCTATGTGTTCCATCCGGGGTAGTATTTGTGTTTGGGCTCCATCGTGTGAGCCAATCCATCTTCTCCAGCATAGTTGACAGGTATCTGGCCACAATTTACCAACTTGGCAATAGAACATCCAAATGTGTAAAGAATTTATTTATGCAATCCAACGAATGATACAAAAAAAAATAAAATTTTATTTATTTTTATAAAAAATACATTAAAATTATTTATCGTTATTATAACATTTTATAAAGACAACGGTGGCGACGTCCTGTAATCCAGCTACTTGGAGGTTACGAATTGTGGATAGTTGTGAGAGATGGTCGTGGATGTAGTGTTCTCTTGTGTGGATTAACGTCCGCACTATTGAATACTACGTTAATCCACAAAGACCATCTTCATAAATAGACCAATTCATAATTCAGAGGCCGTGGTTCGGATTCCACGTATTAGGTCCATTATTATTATCTGCTGTTTATTAATTAACAGTCCTGTCTAAGGAACATGTCAGCCTTAGTCAGTAACAAGACTACAAGATCGTGCCACAATCATCCTACATTCATTCCTCATTCATACCTAACTTAAAATACCTACCTGGGTAGGTCGCCATTTCAATTAAAAGTAAAGTATAAAAGTATTACGTAAATTAATTGTGCTGGAATATCTTATTTAGTTATGAGTCTATATTATATTAATCCGCCTTCAAACACTCCATAAAACCATTTTATAACGTATACATCATAGTAAAGAAACGTTTTCTCAATAATGTCAACTGGTTAAAATATTTCGTCAATCATATTATCTAGCTTGTAATTAATTACTTATTTAAGACCGATGTTATGTAGTAAGATTCGAGTTCAAACCTTTCCCCAAACAAACAAAAATACTATTGAAGTAAAACTTCCAAAGATACATTTTGATCAAAGGCAAGAAAAAATATTAAATAATTTTCCCGGAATTGTATATATATTATTACATTTATAAGGAATATATAAATAACAATTGTAAGGAAAAATATCCATTGTAGGAATATTTTACATCGATTAGTTTCCATAACAATAAGTCAAATTTGAACAGATGAGTATATAAATCGCGAGGAGTGAATCAGAGCCGCCTCCACAAACATTTTCATAACCAATAACCGTATGAAGTGAACCAACAAACATTGTGGTCTCTGTGCCATCCGTTTCCTCGAATAACAACAAATATGACAAACACAGTTCCTAAGACGTTTTAAAATAATAAAGAATACACACATAGAGGAGTTTTAAACCAGCTACCCAAGTAGTCGAAAGAAATGCTTACACAAAACATTTAAACTGACATTAAAGCTTGGTCACGCACCTTGCCGAACAATTACCGTTGGTTTAATTTATTCGTACATCATTTGGGTTTCATCCTAGACGTTTGCGTTTTGAACAACGGTTCAAGAGTTCAGGGGATAAGTTCCCTAAATTTACTCTTAAGTTAGAATTTTGATTCCAACACATGAAGTATCACGGAATACTAAAATATCAATACACATCCTGATGTCCATAAATATACTGAAAATTATATTTCTGAAGAAACAATAACCATTTTATCTTCAAAATATGTAGATAACCACCCTACACAAAATCCACCCCATCGAGGAAACAACAAACTTCTGGGAAATTAAACTTATTAGGAATATCTTCATGACGATGTATTGGGTACGATGTGGAGTGATAATACCGCATTCTATAAATAAAATGTGACTTCATAAAACTTCATAAATATAAGCTAGAGCAAATGCGTGAATTAAAACGAGAATATATAAAAAAATTCCCCTCGCTTGTGACGGTGTCGGGTGAATAAATAAAAGTAGTAATGGCCTAAGTCGTTAGCCCAACCGTTGTCACAGATATCGCCCGCCGTCCACCACTGGACTCTGATAACGGCCGCCGTCCACTACCGTCCACCACCGGGCTCTGATAACGGCCGCCGTCCACTTCCGTCCACCACCGGGCTCTGATAACGCCCGCCGTCCACTACCGTCCACCACCGGACTCTGATAACGGCCGCCGTCCACTACCGTCCACCACCGGGCTCTGATAACGGCCGCCGTCCACTACAGTCCACCTCAGGCTCTGATAACGGCCGCCGTCCACTACCGTCCACCACCGGGCTCTGATAACGGCCGCCGTCCACTACCGTCCACCACCGGGCTCTGATAACGGCCGCCGTCCACTACCGTCCACCACCGGGCTCTGATAACGGCCGCCGTCCACTACCGTCCACCACCGGGCTCTGATAACGGCCGCCGTCCACTACCGTCCACCACCGGGCTCTGATAACGGCCGCCGTCCACTACCGTCCGGCTCTGATAACGGCCGCCGTCCACTACCGTCCACCACCGGGCTCTGATAACGGCCGCCGTCCACTACCGTCCACCACCGGTCTCTGATAACGGCCGCCGTCCACTAGCGTCCACCACCGGGCTCTGATAACGGCCGCCGTCCACTACCGTCCACCACCGGTCTCTGATAACGGCCGCCGTCCACTACCGTCCACCACCGGGCTCTGATAACGGCCGCCGTCCACTACCGTCCACCACCGGGCTCTGATAACGGCCGCCGTCCACTACCGTCCACCGGAGTCTGCCAATTCCACCGTTGATCTTTAATCCCCGCTACCATCTCCCCAAGCCGTCTACCACCAATTCCTACCGTCCACTGTTCACCAGCCGTCAACTGAACCTACCGTCCACAAATATTTTATTACAATCCCCGCAGGTGCGGGCACTTATAACTTTGGTTATCACCTGCCTAAGAGAAAACATACAATTCTTATAAGATGAATCTATTCTAATTACTTTTCGTGTTATGGCTTCATTATGATGGAAAAATATAGAACAACAAAATTCTTCAATGTAGATAAATACTACATTACTTATAAGCATGCTAAATGATTAAGGAAACTAATAAAATAAACTAGCTAAAAAGAGGGCTTATGTGGCTTTTAAGATACGTGAACCAAAGAGATTCTGAGCAAACAACTTACAACAACACGGAATTCTACTTTGGGCCAAGAGAAACTTCTAAAAAATCGATGTTACTTATTCTCTCCCGGCTCTCGTAAAATCTATTCCCCAGAACAGCAGTTCGTAGGAATTTAAGCGACCTCTCTAACTTAGAAATCCAATCAATGATTTTAAATGTACTTTAATAATTTAGAATCAATTCACACAATTTTTTAGATACTAAAACTTTCTTGTAGACTTGTTTTTATAGTTTTTACATTTGTTATTTTAAAGTCACGTAAAATAGTTTAAACGTTAATATACCTAAAAGGAAAGCTTCCTAATAACTTATGCCTAAAAATATTTTAATACAAGATTTTGTTAATATAACGTGCAAATTGTCTCTAAAACTGTTTCAATACTTTATACTTTTATACTTTATACTCTTAACTGAAATGGCGACCTACCCAGGTAGGTATTTTAAGCCAAGTATGAATGAGGAATGAATCTAGGATGATTGTGGCGCGATCTTGTAGTCTTGTTACTGACTAAGGCTGACATGTTCCTTAGACAGGACTGTTAATTAATAGCCCAACAGCCGATGGCAAATAATGGACCTACAGTTTAACGTGGAATACGAACCACGGCCTCTGAATTACGAATTGGTCTAATTATGAGGATGGTCTTTGTGAATTAACGTAGTATTCAATAGTGCGGACGTTAATCCACACAAGAGAACACTACACCTACCGACCATCGCTCACAACTATCCACAATTCGTGACCTCCAAGTAGCTGGATTACAGGACGTCGCCACCGTAACTTGATCGTTACAAAAATGTAACATATACGAGTACACGCGTAAATAATTCCCGTAAAGTATGTATTTCGTACAAAATAACACCATCATTATTCCTGTATTAATCGTGTGGAACTAGCAATCCATAAGTTTTTATTTTAACACCACAAGCTTTTTACACTATTTTGTTTCTGATACACTTTATGAACACAAGTTTAAAAGAGGATTTCTATTACAATTTATTTTACGAAGAAAATGTTCCCTGAAGTAAAACAAATGAAAGAGGCGCTAAACTTTGTAAGTGGATCATTCAACGGAATACTCGTCGTCTATACTTGCGCGGACTTTTCATTATTTTTTATCTAAATTTAAAAAAAATCGTAGAATTCTATTTCTAACCAATTTTAACTTTCTCCCCTTACCCACAGTATAAGGGGAATAATAAGGATAAATATAAAGAGATTGTTATCATCAAAATTTACGAATTTGAATTAAGAGTGGATATATACGCTTTGAGGCTCCCTTAATCAAAAATGGTTTTCGGACTGATGTCTGTCTGTCTGTCTGTGTGTTTGTCTGTTTGTTTGTCTGTATGTTTCTCTGTCTATCAGTGTACAAGCCACTAGGCTACACCGATCGTCCATTTTTTATGGATATGGATTATATAATATATATTAATAATGGTAGTTAACCCCTAAAAATCCTTAAAAATTGAAAATCAAAAATTTTCTTAGAATTTGCTGTAAAGATTTTGATTAAAATTTCATAATTTATAAATATTAATATCCAAAATAACATGAGATCACCCTATGTCTGTAAAAACTGTCTGTAAAATATAAGTTTTTATCAAATATATTAACGTGTTTTCTATTGTTAGTTTAAAAACTGAATGATAATGTTTGTAATGTGCTTTAATAAACATTAAAGAATAGGATATTTTAAAGATTGTAGTTTTTTAACACTTTCGCAGTAAAAGTATGTGTTAGTCCATTAATACCGTTTATTTGATTACGTTTGGTTCACGTTTTAATTATTATTATTAATTCAATATTCAATACTAATCCAGTTAAGTTACATCCTTGAAAATTGACCAAGTAATTTGGTTGTTTAGAAGTTTATAGTGGCCTCTTCATGATCTGGAGGTCTTCAGTTCGATCCTGGACAAAATTCTCTTACAATTTGTGACGGTTCGATGCTGACTCTAGCTGCCTTGGTTCATTGGGATATTATTTGAACCATGCAAAATAAATTAGATGTTTTTTGTTAGGAACAAAGCTGCGGGTCTAGTTACAATCACCGTTCACTCATTAGCAAGACGACTGTTTTTTTTACATGATACTAAAGATTAAGTAAAAAACTTTCTATGAAATGTGTAAGGCTATATTAGTATTTAACTAACTAAACAATTCTAGCTGAGCTAGAAAGGTTTTATAATAAATCTTTCAACTCATTTATAAATTGATAGCAAAATCAGACTAATTAAAACCCGTAATAAATTCGTAAAACGCATTCATCAAGTCGAGGATGGCCGACATTAGTCTCAGGTATAATTATGAGTTGGCGCTTATAAATAGTGATATTACTCAGGCGATCACAGACTCTATTGTTAGCGTTCTCTAGGCGCCAGAAGCTTATGTGCGAGTTTCTAAGAAATATTTCAGTTTCATGTAATACACGTTTGTATTCAACTGTTGCGTTTCATAATGGTAACTAAGTTGTTTTTTTAATTGACTTGATCTTGGAGAAAATATTCTAAAATACCCTGTAAAGATAAAAGGCATGTAAACATTGATGACAACTTTGTACAGGCCCTAACCTCAAATTTGAACATTGATGGAAACTTTGTATAGGCCCTAACCTCAAATTTAAACATTGATGACAACTTTTTATAGACCCTAACCTCAAATTTAAACATTGATGGCAACTTTGTATAGGCCCTAACCTCAAATTTAAACATTGATGACAACTTTGTATAGGCCCTAACCTCAAATTTAAACATTGATGGCAACTTTGTATAGGCCCTAACCTCAAAATACGCCTGCCAGACCGCTCATGCTCTGACAAGAGTCACCCTGTGCTACCGTGGTGGCTCAATAATTTATAAATTTTATAAATATGGTTTATTATTGGTTTATTTACTCTGTGCTATGATTTCAACGCGACAAAGAAATAAGGTAGATACTTGATCTTAATTTCAAACTCGTGACGCTTCATGTAATACGACATGGCTAAAAACTTACACCGAATTAAAACAGCGCCTCCTTTATATAAAATAATTCTTCAACGTTTAATTAAAAAAGGTTTATTACATATTACAAACATTATCATCCAGTTGTTTAAACTAACAAGAGAGAACATGTTAAAATATTTAATAAAAACTTATATGAGTTTCACAGACATACGGGTTATTTTGGATCTTAATACATATAAATCATGCAGTTTTAATCAAAACCGTAACAGCAAATTTTGAGAAAGTTTTGTTTTTTAATTTTTTAAGGATTTTTAGAGGTTAAGTACCATTAAAAATCCAAAAAATAAGCCAAATCCATAAAAATTGGATCATCTGTGTAGTCTCGTGGTTTGTACACAGATAGACGGACAAACAAACAGACAGACCAAATAAAATAACAGCTGCTTATATATACAAATATATAATATTACAAACTTATTTAGTACTATCAAAATAACATTTTATAAATAAAAGTAAAAATTTATCATTTTTTTATTTTATACAAAAAACTGTAAATAAAAGTATTTAATACAGAAACCAAACTTTCACAAATATATTATTCAAAGAGAAAATATTAAAGTATCATTAATTTGCTTTTATATTTTAAAATGTTTATGTTAAGTTTTTTTTGTTATTTAAATTAAAATTTTTTAACCATAAATCGAAAATAATCAAACTTAAAAATTGAGAATGTTTTTTTTCTTTATAAAATCAAATAGTACAAATAATTATTTTGTAATAACGTATAAAACAAAATGAGGCTATAAAAGGATTTTTAATATTTTTATTCGAATTTTTTTTTATTTATATGAGTACATCATAATTTTAACTTTATGAACATTAAAATAGAGATAGATATATTTTAAACTTATTTTTAGTCCTATTTTAAACTAGTAAAAATGTTTCAGTTCTGAAATCTAAAAAAATACTATAATTAGAGTTATCTAAGTAATAGTGTGCACAAAAGCCATACATAAAACATGAATATGTAGCTGTTATTTTTTTCATATAAATTATTATGCACTGATGTGATTATTAGTTGAGTTTGGTTAGTGTTATAATTAAATTTAAAAAACTATTATTCAATACTTAAGAGATCGAAGATCTTTACAATAGGTTTAATTTCAACAGTAACAATCACCAGTAAAGCCGAGCTCCGATTCGTCTGCTCGAACCTTACAAAGGATCTGTAATTAAGGTAGTTAAGAAGATGTCGGGACCGATATTAATTTTACTTCTGGCTCGGAATTCCACACAAAAGGTTCTAATACGCTATACGTGAATGTATAGTTCTATCTCATTCCGCTTCACTCACAGTGAACGACTCAACCTCAAATTAAATTCTCTTAGCTTGTCATTTCCATATTATTATTGAACAAAATAAAAAGCGAATATAATAAAATAGTTATTTATGTAAGAGTGAAGAGCGTCTTTATCACTGGAGCTAAATAGTTACCGCGCGACGCGTAGTGGAGTGTGGCAATTTAGCGAAAGCAATAAATATTTTAATATTTTTCCTACAACTGTATTTTTAAGCATATATCAGCAAACAAAAATCTGGATACAGATTTCTATACAAATAAAATTACAGTTTTGTCTGTACAATGCTCAGAATTATTCATTTTTTAGTTATTTTTACGTTTCGTGCGTTAGAGAAGCCGAAACCGATCTTATCTCAATTTTTGTTTGTTTGTCTGTGACGCTCCAGGAGGCATTTTACGCCGTCTTCTCCGAAAAAAGGTGAGAACTGATTACAATGAAACTTATTTCATGTATTCTCTACATTTCAGAGAAGGTTTGTAAATGCTTGAAATCGCCCGCCGCCCCTTGAAAAGTAAATGACGAGCATTTAAAAACCCACTTTTACGCGATATTACTCGCATTTTGATTCAGTTTTCAATGAATAACCTACTGGCAATAATCAGCTGCCTTTGTATAAGGATTTAATAGAAAGAAAAACAAACAGCTGTCGAATCAATATTAGTTAGTTTATATTGGTCATTGATTTTAAACCCATTTCGAAATCATACTATATTAAAAAGTTATTTTAACGTATAACTAACTATAATAATGGTATAAATGTTCTAATCTATTTAATTGTGAAGTAATGCTAAATAATAAATCTGGGTATTGTTTTTTCCTTTGTATTGATTTGTTTAGGATTTCAGGTTTACATTTTTGCATGATGGATCTTTCTTCTTTAAAGTGAATCCTACAACCCGTACAAAGAACGGGCTTACTGCTAGTTTGCATAAATTGGTATTCCTGAACGAACAGTATGACCAACTTAAGTGTATAATAAATGCCACCACATGGCTATTAAAATGCGTACTGTTTTACACTTTGTCATTCTCTTGGGTTGGAGACACTGGAGTACGAAAAATAAATTGCTTAAATAGCCGTGTGAAGAGTAAATATTTATTTTTCACTCGCTCACCTATTAACAGCTGTTTTACGATTGCATTGTTGAGCATAAACTTACACTTTTGACAACAGTTGTAGGAAAATAAATTAAAATGGCTTGATATACTCACTAGTATTTTCAACCAAGTATGTGATTTTCAACTTACGCAGGGTAGAAGATATGCAACCAACCTGAAACAAGGTTATTCACAAATTAGTCCAAGCATTAAAGATACTCGTATAAAGGTGTATTGTTTAAGTTACCATAATGTAGTGGTAATGTAGATAGATTAGATTAGATTAATGAAATGGCGACCATACTACAAGCTAGGTATTTTAAGCCAAATATGAATGAGAATTGAGTGTAAGATAATTGTGGCGCGATCTTGTAGTCTTGTTACTGACTTAGGCTGACATCTTCCTTAGACAGGACTGTTAATTAATAGCCCAACAGCCGATGGCAACTAATGGACCTACAGTTTAACGTGGAATACGAACCACGTCCTCTGAATTACGAATTATGAGGATGGTTTGCGGATTAACGCAGTATTCAATAGTGCGGACTTAATCCACACAAGAGAATACACCCAAGACCATACTCACAAATATACAATTCGTGATCCAAGTAGTGGATTACAGGATGTGAGTATTGTGTGGAATATACAGTACTAATTAATAGAAAGCTGTGCAACTGATTTAGCCAGCCTTGATGTGAAGTATCGAACTTAATAAAATTTAGAATATAGAATACTTAGAAAAAAGTTGTGTTTTGATAAATTAAACCAAAATTGCCAAATAAAGTCATGGCTAATTCTCCAAACTTGATTAGTTATGACAAATGCGGTGGAGTAAATAATTTGCTCGGGATTCATCGGGTTAGTTATGTCACAAGACAAACTTTTGGTATTGTTGTGGCAGACTAGTTTTTATATAAAATACTTTATATGTTAAAATTGTAGTTATTTAAAATGTATGCTGCAGATGGACATGTGAAATTAGAAATTAGGGCAAATAGAGAAACAAGGCAGTTTAACATTTGACTATCAAATTTGTTGCAAAACAGTTTATAATTAGATTGAGTTTTAAGCCTCGTGTTTGAATTTTTAAATTATGATAATACTAATAATTTAAATATATAGAATTTATCGATTTAAATTAATATTTATACAGTTAACAATGGCCTAAACTTATTTTAAGTTACTTTAAGGCAGATAACTTAATAGTCCTCCATTTACATCGTAAATATGAAATCATTGTAACATAAAAACAATATAAAAATATTAGTCTTTGTATAATATTTTACTTGCCTTTATCTCTATGTGATTTTTCAAGTTTCTCATACGTATCCCATAACATTAAATTCCCAATTTGATTAAACATGTGTAGTATTCTACTATTTAACTTTATTTCTAAAGTTGGCAAGTCAACAAACGGAATTGTATAAAAATTAATATACCCAGTTGCTTTCGTGAAGAGGAACTTTCAATAAAGTTAATACCCAGCGGTTGAATGGAAATGTCTTGAATAAGTTACAAAGAGATGAGAAGTTTTAATCTTATTAACTTCTAAGAAAGTTTAAATTAAATTTTTACTATTGAAATTGCTTTTTCGAAATAAGACTTCTTTGAATGTACTGTATTTTAAAAATGCGAGGAGCAAAAATATCTGGAGGCGCCGGGTATCGATCCCGGTACCTCTCACATGCTAAGCGAGCGCTCTACCATCTGAGCTACGCCCCCAGTTGTCTCGTAATGTTTACTCTGACAACTTTACTTTCATAATTAGTACTCGATGACAAATATTCTCGTGTCTTGAGTTTTTAGAGAATAAGACTATAGACAGAGATTATTAGATGATCACTTCTTTTCATTTACTGCTATATCAAATATATTTTATTTCTTTGGTTTAGGTTGGATGAGAAAACTGTGAATCAATCGGATTTATTTGTTTTGTGGGAATGTTATGTCTTATCGTTTCAGTATTGTTATCAACTATGCCACGACCCAGCAATATCTTTCACAACGAAGCCGTAATGCTATTCGACTTCAGAACATAGCCAATCTTAAAGATAACATTTTACGAAGTTCGTCGAGTCAGCTAGTATTCAATAAAGTTCTGTAGATTAGATTAGGTTAGATTATTTGAAATGACGACCATACTACAAGGTAGGTATTTTAAGCTTAGTATGAATGAGGATTTGACTGTAAGATGATTGATTGTGATCTTGTAATCTTGTTACTAATGTTTAAATACCGTATAGGCCCTAGCTTGTATAATTAACAGTTATCAAAGATAATTAAATACTTAAAAGAATCGTAATTAAAAAGTTATATTTCCTTCAGTAATCCGAGCACAACTTAATTTTAAAACGTTGCCGTATTTTACGTTGTTCTTGCCTAAAGCTCAACTTTGCTATGAGCACAGGTTTAACCACCTCCGAGAAACATTTCATTTTTAAAGTCGTGTTTTAGTTAGTTAGTTTGAGTTTAGTTGAGTGTTCATTTTTTAATTGGATTACACAGTAGGGTAATAAAACTATTGAATTCATCGGAGCGAATAGTATGAAAATAATTCCGATTTACTAAAACTACAAAACGTTGACGGCTCCATGATTTTCAGGCTAAGCAACTGTGCGCGTAGTTACGGGTATTTCCGCCAGATAGCGCAGGTGTTAGTGCATCTGTCACGACCTACTGGATCAACTGCGCCAGCGTAAAGCTGATGTAGTTACGGCTATTTCCGCTAGGTAGCATAGGCGTTCAGTTTGGAGATCATCCACGATCTACTTGAACATGATAATAGCTCCCTAACGACATCATACATGATAAATAAATTCAGATAAAAACTATGAACTGATATAAAAATTAAATTGAAAAAGCTTGATAGCTTATTACTTTATTAAGAAGAGGTCCAGCCATGATTCTTTCAAGAAGACGCTGCACATGTGGATGATTAAACTATGTATGGATAATAAGGCAATAACAGGTAGTAAAATTTGTTTAAATAAAATTAAACTCGTTCTGTCTAACCATCACTCAGAGAAATCATTTACAATGGGGCATGTGTACGTATATGTAGTCGACTATTAAAATGATTTTTGATAATTTTTATGTAACTCAATTCATATTAAGTAACAGAAAATGTTCGCCTATTACTTAGCTAAGTGTTACTACAAGTAAGTTTATGTTAATTTGGATTAATTATTAGCTCTTCACCCATGATACTCTTGAGTTAGCTGGGACCTGTTTGATATTAACTATAAACAATTCCAATAAGCCGAAGTGCGCATTCGTCTCTTCCGAGTACTACAATTACATGAAGTTGAGTCGCAAACTTGAACAGTAAGTCCAAAGTCTCGTATTTGTGTGAATGAACGCCTACGCATACCTCCGATGTTATTAAATGCTCTAGAGTTTACGTAATGTGGGTACTTGTTTTATATTTCCTTTATTGTTAGGAAATTTGTTAATTTTCTTTTATAAAAGTTGTAGTTTTCATTGATGGTTCATGTAATTGTGATTCGTAATTATACTGTCATACATTCAGAAATCAGAAGGACTAACTATTCTTAAAATTATTACAGACATTTTCCATCACGATATTAAGTTAAATAAAGTTCCACAAATCTTGATGGATAATGTCCGTTGTTAGTTATCCTCTTCTTTCCACATTGACTTATATTTTCAATACTTCGAAAACTTCGTTCTGTGTATTCTCAGAAGAATGAAAATTTGATCTTGTCCGTCCCCTAAATAAGATCTCATCCCCGACTTGTCCACAAGATTACCGACCTATTAGCATTCTTCCTGCTCTTTCAAAAGCCCTCCTAAGACATATATGTGGACTCCTAGACTCCCTTTAGACGTATCCATGACCTAAGCTTTTTCCTAGAAATAAACAGGTTATATTTTATCGAGAACTCAATTTTCCCCAAGTTAAAAACCAAGTGTCAAATTACAGTATTACCTAAAATAATAAATTTGTACATAATATAATCTGACGAAGCTTTAAACACATTATAGTAGGCCTACTATATAACCAAATCATAAAAATACTGTAATTGCAGCCAACTGAAACTAGCCAAACAGTATTCAGCATCCACGTGCAGCTCTCGTGGTTGAATGATGCATTCCAGAGTCAAGGTCGTCACTGGCAGTGTTGCCACCACCGTGCCGCCACAACCAGCGCTACCAACATTACCTCAGCGGTTTCGCTTTCTTTGTTCCCTGACCTTGAACCCAGCTGATGGGCTGACAGCTGCTCTACGGCCGCTCTCAATGGACTGTTGTCTGGTTTATCTACTCTCTCCCTCTCTTCCGTCCAAACGATTGACTGTTGCTGTACGTTCAGAATCTGGTTGGCTTTTGGTTTATAAGATTGCAATCCAAATTATTTCTAACAGTTTCATGGTGTCATTAAAAAGCTGCAATATTACAGGGTAAATTCGCATTGGAAACAAATACCCGTATTAGGGTTATTATACATTTATGAGAAGAATCCTCTAACTTAATTTTACCATTTAAATGCACTGGGAGTTGTCATTCAAATCGCTATAATCATGAAGGATTCGTATTTTACAACAAAACAGATGTCTTAATAATAAAAGGTCAATTCGCGTTTTTGTAAGATTATTTCGCTACAATTGAAGGTACGTATCCTTTGTTACCATGTTACATGTATCCAGGTCCAGGGATCAGGTGACAATGGAGACTGTCAGTTGTAACGGTCTGTCTCACGGACATTGTATGTCACACGGCTCTAGGTACGGTCAGGATTTGACCAGAAGGCTGCGTTACACTACAGTAGGCCAGCAGTGCTACAAGACCGGTGGCGGCATTGCCAGGTCCAGGGATCAGGTGACAATGGAGACTGTCAGTTGTAACGGTCTGTCTCACGGACATTGTGGGTGATGTCACACGGCTCTAGGTACGGTCAGGGTTTGACCAGAAGGCTACGTTACACTACAGTAGGCCAGCAGTGCTACAAGACCGGTGGCGGCATTGCCAGGTCCAGGGATCAGATGACAATGGAGACTGTCAGTTGTAACGGTCTGTCTCACGGACATTGTGGGTGATGTCACACGGCTCTAGGTACGGTCAGGGTTTGACCAGAAGGCTACGTTACACTACAGTAGGCCAGCAGTGCTACAAGACCAGTGGCGGCGGCATGGCCAGGTCCAGGGATCAGATGACAATGGAGACTGTCAGTTGTAACGGTCTGTCTCACGGACATTGTGGGTGATGTCACACGGCTCTAGGTACGGTCAGGGTTTGACCAGATGGCTACGTTACACTACAGTAGGCCAGCAGTGCTACAAGACCAGTGGCGGCGGCATGGCCAGGTCCAGGGATCAGATGACAATGGAGACTGTCAGTTGTAACGGTCTGTCTCACGGACATTGTGGGTGATGTCACACGGCTCTAGGTACGGTCAGGGTTTGACCAGAAGGCTGCGTTACACTACAGTAGGCCAGCAGTGCTACAAGACCGGTGGCGGGCATTGCCAGGTCCAGGGATCAGTGACAATGGAGACTGTCAGTTGTAACGGTCTGTCTCACGGACATTGTGGGTGATGTCACACGGCTCTAGGTACGGTCAGGGTTTGACCAGAAGGCTGCGTTACACTACAGTAGGCCAGCAGTGCTACAAGACCGGTGGCGGCATTGCCAGGTCCAGGGATCAGGTGACAATGGAGACTGTCAGTTGTAACGGTCTGTCTCACGGACATTGTGGGTGATGTCACACGGCTCTAGGTACGGTCAGGGTTTGACCAGATGGCTGCGTTACACTACAGTAGGCCAGCAGTGCTACAAGACCAGTGGCGGCGGCATGGCCAGGTCCAGGGATCAGATGACAATGGAGACTGTCAGTTGTAACGGTCTGTCTCACGGACATTGTGGGTGATGTCACACGGCTCTAGGTACAGTCAGGGTTTGACCAGAAGGCTACGTTACACTACAGTAGGCCAGCAGTGCTACAAGACCGGTGGCGGCATTGCCAGGTCCAGGGATCAGATGACAATGGAGACTGTCAGTTGTAACGGTCTGTCTCACGGACATTGTGGGTGATGTCACACGGCTCTAGGTACGGTCAGGGTTTGACCAGATGGCTGCGTTACACTACAGTAGGCCAGCAGTGCTACAAGACCGGTGGCGGCATTGCCAGGTCCAGGGATCAGATGACAATGGAGACTGTCAGTTGTAACGGTCTGTCTCACGGACATTGTGGGTGATGTCACACGGCTCTAGGTACGGTCAGGGTTTGACCAGAAGGCTGCGTTACACTACAGTAGGCCAGCAGTGCTACAAGACCAGTGGCGGCATGGCCAGGTCCAGGGATCAGATGACAATGGAGACTGTCAGTTGTAACGGTCTGTCTCACGGACATTGTGGGTGATGTCACACGGCTCTAGGTACGGTCAGGGTTTAGCCAGAAGGCAACATGAGTGCTTCGTTAGCGATGGTGGCGGTATAGCCAGATTTTCTACTACTACACTCTAAAATTGAAGCCAGTTTAGATGAAAATTGACTATAAAATTACCAATTTTATGTGAAAACGTATGCTAATATGTTGAAAATAGTGAATAAATAAGTATAGAGGTAAGGAATGTTGTATTTTGGTTGGTGTGACTGAGGACAATAAAGATCGAGACCTGCTCTGTTTAATATCAAAACACGGACTTGTAGAAGATTGGATTTCTTGGCAAACGCTGTTGGGTGGATTAGGTGGCGACAACTTTGGTTACGACGTTTACGTTAAGGTGGTTTCGTTTTCGTTTCACCCTTCTCTCAGTTCATTAGTTTGATTGACTTTTAACGTTTAAACAATCGTTTATCAAAATTTTTATTGGAACAACACATGAGGTAATTTAAAAAGTGTTATCTTAGAAATACTTTTGTCTCATATAACTTACTGATATAAAAATCCTCATTTGCATTTCAATTCGTTATATTTTTGGTGTTGAATTAAAATATTACAATTCTAAGTAGATGGCTGATCTGTCATTCTTTAACCAAACAACCTTTAAGGGCAAATACTCCAATTTTGTGATATATATATTCCTTTTCCCAGAATAAGAACATTAGTACCATTGGGTAAATTGCCCTTGCCGGTCGGATACGACATTTATGTGTGGAGATTAAGGTGTGGCACGAAAGTATAGTTGTTTACTAAATAAATAATCTACCTGTAGATTTTTCAATTCACTGTCAAGTACGTACTGTCTTGTACACGAACCGATGGTGTATAGTGTAATCTGTAGTATCTTTAGGTTATAGACTCATTTTTCATCTTTATAAGTTAAATCATTGAGTTTGGTTTTTTGTTTTTTGTTATTTTAAACTGTTTTATAATCAAAGTAATTAGAACGTAAGCTGTTTTGGGAATGAAACTATAAAATTATATAATAAAAATTAGAATGAAAATAAATTAAACTTTTATAAATTTTTTAGACACATATTGCAATCGGAATCGCTCTTACAAATATCTTACTCTATCTTATGGTACCTTTTAATAAAAACCTCGTAGACAAAAACAAACATAAATACTAATAAATAACCTCTCATTGAGGAATAGCTTCGATCATGAATATGTTTAAAGAGAACGTTTTTCAGTTCCTATAAACAGCTGTTCTTATAACCAAGTGACGTCACCGTTTCAAATTTTGGTCAGACGGATTGGCAATACTCCCCCCAGAACTGAGAAATATCCATATGAACAATCTAAACACAACGTATCTACAAAGTGAAAGTATCATGCACGAAAAATGAAAAGTTCGATGCAAAAATTCACAAAGGTAACCACTACTATGTATTTCCTCAAACGAAATATGCTATCCAGAAAATAGGTATTTACTAATCTATGGAAGGTGTTAGCATTTGCGAGACGCAGAAAGTGTAGCGGAAGTGACGTGATATGGTTATGAGAACTCCTGTTTAGAGAAACCGACACTTCAGACATATCCATGAACTAAACTTTTTCCCACTTGGAAATACTAAAATTCATAATAATTTACGTTTAGTATAGACTCATTTGAATTATAACCACGGTTTATTAAACTTCCGTAGAGTAATTAAATCACAAATTTACTTTAATTAAAGATACAATCTTGATCGAATCTATTGCTGTGCAATAATGCCAGTGCACAGCAGTCCAATCGCAAGGATTCGACACGTGGTTTTATTGCCGCTGCCAGAACTTACTTGTACCTTAAGAACTTCCGAGCTTTACGACATGAGTAATAAAACGTCGGACAGTTCTCTTCATTTCCGGTGTACAATGAGCTTCCGCCCACCCTCGCACAGGCATCTCCGAAACGCTTAATTAAGTTTGAAATGCAATTAAAAGAATCCTTTCAGGATCTTTTCCGTTGATTAATTAAACCAAGAGGTCCAGGCGTATTATGTCGCGGTATATTTCAGTCAGTATTTATTCCTAATAATTCCACGGGGGTGGTTATTTGTAGAATTAATAATTTGTAGAATCTCAAGCTCGTATGTAAGGTATATGTCCAAAAAAACATACTGATACTGACAACACTACTTGTATAATATATTTCATATTAAAACTTTAAGTATAACTTGCTAATATTTTTTCATACAACACAGCTAGACACTATTATATTTAAATTTCAATTCAACTCACCATATTTCACAGACGATAAAGCGTCTTTCAAAAGATTCAATAGTTTAAGATCCAAAATTGTAAAATATAACTACAAATCATAAAATTCAATTTCACAAGATTAATTTAGCACCAGTAATGAGATTAGAGGTGTACTGATACATTTAATATTATTATTGGTTAATGTTAAATTGTTGTATGACAAAACACAAGTGTCTAAAACGTGACAAAGGATAAGGATTAATGTAATAGAGGCACGTAATGTAAATATTGAAAACCAGGAAACGGGGCGTAGCCCGAGTGGGATTTTAAGGAAATGAATATGCCTATGTGTTGCATGAGGTTAACATCTATCTTTGTGTAAAATTTCAAACCGGTCAGTTCAGTATTTTTCGCATTTACTTGCCACAACAAACACACCAACAAATAAACAAACATACACAAGAAAACCATATCTTCTTTATACTATTATGGATGTCGCATTTATTTTAACATACTGTGAACGTACATTTAACGTTTTGTCTACAGGTGCTGAGTTTCATACAATCCCGGTCTTTAAATTTCGTTATATGATGTTAACATAAAATTTCGGCGATCCGCGCTTCGCGTTCAACACATTTTGTATCATTTCTTTGCCATAACATATTATATTTCCAGAACATTATGCGTTCCTCCAGTTACACACTCCTAAGGACAATTTATTTTGTGGTAAAGTTTTGATGAAAACGTTTCAGCCCGACCCCGTCGCAGCCACAAGGTTAAGGGCAAATTGAAGGTCATCTCTCGCGCATGCTAAGGTTCATTGACTTTCGCTTCCACCTGTTGCTATGGGAGAGGGCTGGAAATGGCAAAATTGCCAGCTTATGTTGAATAGATATCATTATGTATTCCTGTACGAAGGTGAGAGTGTGGTTACTCGTGTTGCAAACAATTCAGAATATTAGTTGCGATGAGAACCACAACTGATTTTTTAAAATCTTGCAGAACAAATTGGGCCTTTTAAGGAAGTGTATTTTTGCTGTTGCATGTATGGTTTTACTGTCATTGACGCTAAGTAAGATTTGTACAATAATTCAGCAGTATATTTTGAGAATTAATCTAATTCGTACAAGGATTGGGATAAGTATTTTAATGATCCATCTGTCAAAATTTTCTAAAATTAAATGCTAGGTATACGACTAAACATATCCATGTTATTAAGCCATTTTATAATCTTAAAATTATCAATATCAGTAAGATTATATGAAGGGTCAAAATATATCTAGAGCCCCAAAAACGATTAAATACTTTAGTTAATTATACGTCTAGGACAGTCATAACGAATGTTACAAATGGATCCTATATTAAATCTATACCATACTACTTCTATTTTTTTAATTCAATTTCAGATAAAACTCAAATTTCGTGTCTTATGACTATGCTACTAACGATTTTTAACCATACTTGAGTGTTTTAAACACTTATCAGCGAAATTCTAAGTTGTCTACGAATAAAATTTACCAATTAAAAACATTGACTATCAAATAACCGTTCAAACAATTCATCCCCTAATATAGTATGTCCACTAACTTGAGTTTCCATTAGAAGGTAGTTTAATTTCATACAAAACATGGAACCACAATCACGAGAGAGGAGATTGGTTGTAGAGTCTCATTTGTAGCTGTTTAGTTACACGCTGCCGACTCCAGGCACAGGCCTAAGCGCAGGCAATAGGTAGCCGCAGGAATGCTCGGACACGCCTTCTATCTGATGTAACTTATTATCTCCTACATTCCCCTGGAATGGCCTCTCTCGGTACATTATCCCCATCTTCACCTCTCCCCGGGCCTGGGAGGACCAAAAACAATGTAACTTCTGCGTCGCTGTAATTTCTGTTGATGCCACATCGAGACTGTACGTGTATGTGCTCTCAAAATGCAGCATATTAACATTAGATGTACGCGGACTTTAATGAATTCAGATTCAACTCCACGGCCAATGGAATGTTAAATCTTAGCTCTGAAGGAGGGGTATTAGCAATTCGTCAAAACAAAATTTCAAACGGAAGTGACGTCATAAGGACAGCCGTTAACAGGAACTGAAATCATTCCCTTTAGACATATCCATGGTCAAGGGAAGTAAATAAATTGTTGCATGATAAGGTTAATAATAAATAAACTGACACATAAACGACAATCTCTAAAAACTATCATATTTACCTAAGTTTATTTAAATAACATTTAATAATTTACTGTTTCAAAATAATCATAAAATTTCTGAAAATATCAACAAGAGAAACAAACATAAATTAATTGTTAGAATGTTATAGGGAGAATTCCACCAGTAATTCCAAGGGTTTTGAGTGGATTTGTTGGCTGTATGACCTTACGCTATATACCAAGTTTCATGGAAAATGGTTGGAAAATAAGGAAGAAATTGATTTTTTAATATTTTCAATAAGAATAACATTGGGCGCTTTAAGGCAACGTACTGCGTTTATCATGAACAGTAAATTTATATTTTCTCTGAAACCGTTAATCGTAGACAAATAATTCAAAATACTATTTTTCAGGTTTTTACTTTATACTCTACTTTTATACTTTATCTTTGTTGTTTTCATGGAAAACACTTTCTAAGCCCATAACTTATCTCATAAAGGACTATAAACAATTTAATTTTCAACAAAATCGTTAGAGCCGTTTTTGAGAAATTTTCATTTTACGTGTGTTTTGGTTTTTTAGGGGTAAATTACCCTTAAAAATAAAAACATCTAAAAAATATAAAAGTGTCCAAGATATCGTGGATTTTTACCTACATACCAAATTTCATGAACATTGGACAAACAGTCTCCTCCCCCCCCACAAACACAGAGAGACAGACATCACTATAAAAGCCAATTATTTCGATTCAATGGGGCACTAAAATTTATGTATCCACCAGAAACTCAAACTTTCTCTTTATACTATTTATGGAAAGTAAAAAGGCAACGAACATCTCAAAGGAGACAACTCTATCTCTCATCTATCACCAATCATGTGAACTGATCAATAACACTTGACCGTGGCGTTGGTCACACAATCGTGGGTAATCGCTTTGAGAACACAAACACTCGACCACAAAGACGTGTTCAAACAACACGAGCAGGTGTGCAACCTAACGGCAGAAGCACCCTTTGTCCTGTCAGAAGCCTGGATCATCACTGCTGCCAATCCAACAGCTGAATCAGATTGCATTTAAGCAATGCCTGGAATGGTATATTATGTACGTGTAATTGACACCTAATTAAAGTTAGATCAATATTCAGAACGTTTATAATACTGTAAATAAATCACTATAGTAAACGGATTCAATTCAAAAACATTTACATCTCTCTTCAAAATATTTCTTTCGGTATTTTAGAGTTCATGTGTTCACGTGGTTGATTCGTTAAACTTACGAAAGACGTTTTCAAATTTTTGTTCAAATACCGTATGATGTTGTTGTAATGAAGTTGCAAGACGTGTTCACCACGCGTACAAAATATAAATTATTTTTAAATAAAAATTCAATTACAAAATGGATTTGTCAGGTGTCGCCCGTGGATTTTAAAATGACAGTCGGTTGATAAGTGTGACTAAGGTTAGGAATCTTTCTGTCTATTTTAATCCCTCCATCACAAAAATACAGAACCTAAAACCTCATATTTCTTTATTAAAAACGACAACCGATCACGATTAAAATTATAAATGAATAATATAAACTAAAGTAGCATTACTCACGATTTGGACGTGAAAGCTGAACTTACCTGGAATCAAAAACCTCAAATAAATTAAGAAAATCAGATAAAGTTTAGTTATTATGGTTAAACGATTTTAAGATTTTTTTGACATGGATATGTCTTAGCTCTGGGGGGTGTTGGTGATTTTTAAGTTGGAAAACATGTAACAGGTTTCCATAGAAACTACTAGAGATGTTGTATTGAATTTTTAATATAAAATGATAAGAACAGCTGTTTAGATCAGCTGAGACCATTCCCTTTAGACATATCCATGATCTAACCTATTTCCCACAGGGAAGTAAATACAAACATTTTACATTTAAATCTTTACTATCCCAATGTTTTCTAAATTTTCAAATTAGTTTCGCAAATGCGGTTTTTTTACATATGTTGTTTTCAAAATATTCGTACAAATATGTACGATTATAAATCGTATAACGTATGAAGTCATGTGTAATAAATTTATACAAAAATTGTTCGTATTATAGCATAGAACACATGTGTATTGGTGGGTTAAGGAAAAATAAATTATATTAATATGAATTTTAACTGTATTTCCACTCTAGTATAGGTCGGAGCCACATGAAAGCGATCTCTGGTTTGGTGTGTACAAGTGCATTTGTTGGCAATGGCAATAGTATTGCGAGAAACACGTTTATACGAGCAACAAGACAGCAGAATTGTGATTATTGATCAGCTGATTGGTGACCTTTACGGCCACGAGACATGGATGTCACGCCACCTCCACCGAGCCAGTGACCTCCCCACAGTCCCCACCCCTCCCAGGACGAGGGTCTCACGCACGTTACATCCACGTCACGCCCAGACACCCTGACCACTGTTAACGGTCATAGTCCGGGGCGTTTGGAATTGGATTGGATGGTTGATACTGGAGTTTTCATTTGTTGTACACGGGACTAGTGAAGGTTTTGTTTCTTGTGTTGTTGTTTGTAAGCTAATCATCGATCACATAGCAACGTGAGATTTCAAAGTCCTCGAGTAAATTTTATCAAATAGCATTAATCTATATAAATAAAATTAGAGTTTTGTACATTGCTCAGAATCATTTATTTTTTAGTTATTTTTACTTTTCCTGCGTTAGAGAAGCCGAAACCGGTCTTATCTCAATTTTTGTCTGTTTGTCTGTGACGCTCCAGGTGGCATTTTACGCCGTCTTCTCCGAAAAAAACGGGAGAACTGATTACAATGAAACTTACTTCGTGTATTCTCTACATTTCAGAGAAGGTTTATAAATGCTTAAAATCGCCCCCCGCCTCTTGAAAAGTAAATAACGAGCATTTAAAAACCCAATTTTACACGATATTACTCGCATTTTGATTCAGTTTTCAATGAATAACCTACTGATAATAATCAGCTGTCTTTGTAGTTTAAAGATTTAATAGAAATAAAAACAATCAGCTGTCAAATTAATATTAGTTAGTTTATATTGGTCATTGATTTTAAACCCATTTCGAAATCATACTATATTATTTTAACGTGTAACTAATTATAATAATAGTATAAATGTTTCTATTATATGAAATTGTAAAGTAATGCTAAATAATAAAGCTGGGTATCGATTTATTTTCTTTGTATTGATTTGTTTAGGATTTCAGGTTTACATTTGGTATGATTATCTTTCTTCATTAAACTGAATCCTACAACCCGTACAAAGGACGGGCTTACTGCTAGTCATAAATAAAAATTTATATTGTGAGAAAAAATTAATAAATTTAACCATACTCACGGTTTACGTCATTCAGCTCCCACTACCCTATCGCTGACGCACGACCTCCACCCCACGCTTGGTGACGTCATCCGGTCGAGAAACTATTGTTTTATTGCTACCGTGTGAAATGAAACGAAATGAAATTAAAAAAGTCTTTATTCAAGAAACGAAGTTAGGACTTGCAAGTCCTCTCTACCACTAGTTATACACTCTCACCACCGTGTGGTGCTCGTCTTAGGTTATAAAAAATGAATGGAAGAGTAAAGTTTTTTAATTATGTAAAATACATATTTGAGTTGGATTAGATTATTGAAATGGCAACCATACCATTTCAATGACTGGGATGGTGGCGTCATCCTGTAATCCAGCTACTTGGAGGTCACGAATTGTGGATAGTTGTGAGCGATGGTTGGTGGGTGTGGTGTTCTCTTGTGTGGATTAACGTCCGCACTATTGAATACTACGTTAATCCGCAAAAGCCATCCTCACAGTTAGACCAGTTCGTAATTCAGAGGTCGTGGTTCGGATTCCACGTTAAACTGTAGGTCCATTAGTTGCCATCGGCTGTTGGGCTATTAATTAACAGTCCTGTCTAAGGAACGTGTCAGCCTTAGTCAGTAACAAGACTACAAGATCGCGCCACAATCATCCTACACTCATTCCTCATTCATACTTGGCTTAAAATACCTACCTGGGTAGGTCGCCATTTCAGTTAAAAGTAAAGAATAAAGTATAAAGTACCACAAGGTAGGTATTTTAAGCCAAGTATGAATGAAGATTGAGTGTAAGATGATTGAGGCACGATCTTGTAGTCTTGTTACTGACTAAGGTTGATATGATCCTTAGACAAGACTGTTAATTAATAACTCAACAGCAGATGGCAATTATTGGACCTACCTAATTAACGACACTGGATACTTTGATACAACACTAGAAGGAAAAAAGCTCACGATTACACTACTGAGTTAAGTCTTAATAGCAGAAGTGGGTGTGGAATATCACAGAGAGTAGTGTAAACAGTACTATCCAAACACCAAACAAGTTCCTTGCGTTGTCGTTGCAATCTATATTAGAATGAGTCATCAAAAGCTGTCGCACGGAAACATTATATGAGCTTAAGGATAATGTGAAGTCAACTGACTTATATAATAGTGTCGTTGATCACATTTTTGTGCTTATAGTGGTATAAAGCATTTATTTTATTAATAATAGAAAACATACCTTTTCCTAGATTGCAAAATAAATTAGGCTCACTATCTCACAGTTTATTCCTTTTGTGACGCATTATGACTCGTGAGTCTATTCAATTCATTTATTTCATATACATATTTGAACTACAATGCAGTTATTTGTTTAATCTCTCTAGCCACATGGCTAATAATTGAGAAATCAGCTATTTCTGCAAGTAATGTATATTTCCAGGATTACAAGATTTATTTTTCAAATAAATGTACTTACAGTACTATAATATATGTTAGTTGTAGAATGTTGGGAAATTTTAAAAGTTATAAGCTGAAGGTTATCAACCCTGAACAGACGATTCCTGATTAGACAAAGTGAAAGTGAAAGTTGTTGTTGGAAAGTATTGGATCTGAAAATGCGAATGTACTTGGGATCACTCAATATTAAATATTAATAAAGCGCCATTCTATGTGTTAATTACTACAATTTATTACCTCCTGAACCATAACAGTGTTTTAATGTTGTGTGGGTATAATAGTATTGAAAAATAATTAGTTGTGAATTAAGCTACTGCGTGTTTGTGTGTGATTGATCTATGTGTTTTCTATGTTAATGTGTAATGTGTTTTATGTGTCGTCTTTGGTGTTTTAAGAATAAAATTTCAGTTATTGGATACGCATGTTATTATAAAAGGTAAGATGTATTTTTTGTTAAGAAAGGGTACATTCTCTACAGCCCTATAGCTAGGGCCTAGGCTATTTTACACATGTTTTTCCTGCAATTAGTTGTTAGTAGTATATTAGTTGTTGTATAAATATTTTTTACCAATGTAAAATACCCCCGTCGCTGCAGACCTGCGTACTCAGCAAATTTCCGAATCAATAATATAATAATAATATATGACAAGTTTGGTAAAAATCTGTCGATAAACATGAGAATTATTTGCCTAATCTCCATATGATTAACATGGAAAAAGAGTATGCAGGTTTGCTGCCATGATAAACACATAAACTATGATTTTTTAGTACAAATGTATGGATCTCAACCACATGAAGCTAAATATCAAGTTTCATCCAAAAATATTAGATAATAAGTGAACAATTAATTTTTCCTAATCCTCCATAAGATTAACATTGGAGCCTCAAAATACAACGTACTGTGTTTAGATTTTTTTATATCTCGGTAACCGTTGAAGATAGAGAAAAACTTTAAGGAACTTAATTGTGTAGTTTTTTAAGCTGATTCCAATGGTGAAATATAAAATTAAAAAATTTTTAAAAATTACATGTGAAAAACGCAAAAAACCCCATTTTGGGGTACAAACCCCCCCTTCAAACTACCCGTTCCCATTGACCGATATGTCTGGTTTACGAACTCGTCCGAGCATTTGTAGGAATACACGTCTCTACCAAATTTGGTCTCGATCGGACCATTTTTACGAGAGTTATCGTGCTAACAGACACACATATATATACATATACATATATATATATAAATTTTAACGACTATTGTTTTTGGACTCTGGGCACCTAAAGAAGAAAAAATAACATGGTCCCGGGCTTAAGTCTCACCATGAGACCTACGGTAATAGCTTCTTCCCTATGGGAAATTCGCTAAAAGGAATATGTGAGTTAAGCCTGACTCTTGATATCAGTGAACATTCACCAGCTGGACGTGGTCGCTGTTACCGTACAATGTCCTCATTGTCGTTGTCCTCACTCTATCAAACGAGTCTCAACTGTGTTCCTTACAAATCAATTTAAAATTATCTCTTTACCCTTTATCCTGTACACTCCCGGAAATGTTTTAAAACTATACAGGGTGTTTCAGAATTCCCTACCAATACTCAAGGGCATTGTTCCGGGGTAAGAAACATATCTAAATATCATATTTAAATTGTCCGGAAGTCCTTGTCCACATCCTCCATTTTATTTTAAATTTCCCATAAAGAAGCTAACCTAGGTCTCATTGAGATAATGAAATATTTTTTCTTCTTAGGTGATGATAACAAAATTATAAAATTTTATAATATTTTTTATATATTATATTATAGTTATTAATAAAAAAATTTAATATATATATGTGTTTTTTTTTAACACGATAACTCTCGTAAAAATGGTCCGATCAAGACCAAATTTGTAGAGACGTATTCCTGAAATGCTCGGACAGTTCGTAAAACCAACATATCGGTCAATTAACGGGTAGTTTTTTTGTACAAAATGGTTTTTTTGTGTATCACATGTAATTTTTAAAAATTTCTAATTTTATATTTCACCATTAGAATTCTTAAAAAACTACACAATTAAGTTCCTTAGTTTTTCTCTATCTTCAACTACCGAGATTTAAAAAATCTAAACACATACGGTATTTGAGGCTAATGTTAAACTTATGAGGATTAAGAAAAATTAATATTTCACTTATTAATAATATTTTTTGGATGAAACTTGATATTTAGCTTCATGTTGTAAGATCTATCATTTACTTAAAATCATAGTTGATGTGTTTATCATGGCAGCAAACCTGCATACTCTTTTCCCATGTAATCATAGGGAATAGGCAAACTCCTTTATTTATGGACAAATGTTGATGAAAGTTGGTATAATGTTAAAAAAAAATTTTTATGGTATATGCTAATTTCAGTGTTCCTCACAGCAGCAAACCTACAATTTTCCATTTAATCTTATGGAGAATATCAAATAACTCATGTTTTAACATAAAATTGTAATATTATTGATTTGGAAATTCGCTGAGTACGCAGGTCTGCTGCGACGGGGGTATTTTCACTTATAATTTTTTCTGAATAATAGTTAAACATACGGAATTGAAACTTTGCACAAACATTTATGACAAATAGACAAAGCTACCAAAAAAAATTATGGAAAATTTCTCAAATTCATAAAACAAAATGGCGGCCATTTAAAATTTTGTTTCTGAAATTACTCGTGAACCGTTGATTTAACAGAAATTTTACAAGAATAATCATTTTTAGGTAATGTAATTACAAATCGATTGACACCAAATTGTTTTAAATTAGACAAATATTAACTGTGATATGGCAGCTTTAGTGATAGGTGACCGCTAGAGCTTAGTTGCAGTGTATGTCAAGGCATACGACTAAAGTCTGCCACAACAATGCAACAGTCTCCGTCTGCTTTGTATGTTATTTGTAGGTTATTTTAGATTAATTCAAACAATAATAAAATGCCACATAACCCTCTTAGTCTTGGCATAAGTTTAGAATAACTGTAGAGGAACTGACTACAATGAATAAAATAATAACATTTTCAGGCAAGAATAAAATCAGATGTTTAGTTTGTAAAAAAGTATTTTGACTTTTACCACAGCTGATATAAAAAGTTTGGGAGTTTTGTGTGAATTTTAATGACAGTAAGCAGTCGGAAGCTGTTGCATTAATGTGGCAAACTTTCGTCGTATGCCTTGACATGCACTGCAACTAAGCTCTAGCGGTCACCTATCACTAAAGCTGCCATATCTCAGTTAATATTTGTCTAATATAAAACAATTTGGTGTCAATCGATTTGTAATTTTAAATTACTTAAAAAAGGTTATTTTTGTAAATTTTCTGTTAAATCAACGGTTCACGAGTTATTTGAGAAACAAAATTTTAAATGGCCGCCATTTTGTTTTATAAATTTGAGAAATTGTCATAAATTTTTTGAATCTTTGTCTATTTGCCATAAATGTTTATGCAAAGTTTCAATGCCGTACGTTTAACCTTTATTCAGGAAAAATTGTAAGTGTAAAAAACAAAATGGAGACTGTGTGAGTAACTAAGGACTTCCGGACAATTTAAATATGATATTTAAATATGCTTTTTACCCAGGAACAATGCCCTAGAGTATTGGTAGGGAATACTGAAACACCCTGTATAAAGACAGAATAGATATAATTTATACACCACTTTAGAATGCTATTTTTACTCTGTTTATTTAGGAAATAAGATAAATGTCTAATTATGATTGTAAAAATATAAAACACTATTAATTGTGATCCATATAGAATTTTTAAACGATTATAAAGAAAACATCAACTCGAAGTGGTTTAAAAGACAGTAAGGTGATTAAGACAGAATTTTACCCTGATGAGGCAAAGTGAATTACTGAAGTAACAGGAGAATTGTCTTTATGTGGCTCAGAATCTTGATGGAATCTCAGGAGTCCTAATTTCCTACACTCATCGGAAATTCCTGCAGTTTTCCATTAGCGCATCCTTCAACGGCTGTCAGCTCGCCAACGCTTAATTGGATTGGATTTAACTGTGAGAGACTTTTACAACGTGTTTATTATCCCGTTTCACAGTTACTTCGTTCACTCCTCGAACGCAGAATTCAATCTTTGAAAACATCAATTTGTTTCAATTTTTATTTTGAGTATCAGTAATAATTTTTCCCACCCTTGGGAGGGGAAGAGTCCTCTTCACAGCTGATACTCTTCACAGCTCTTGACAGCTGATGTCGATGACATCAGCTGTTCGTTACTACGATGTAGAACATATAAAAACGCATTGTAAGTTCCGAACTAGTATTGGAAGCAATAATCGATTACTATAACATGAACACAACTTACAGACAGTCAGCTGATAGTTTACAATAATTGCAAGAACAATATGAAAGTAACTATTTAGTCTGTAAAAGAACTTGGTTTGTCCAGTAGTTAGAACTACCTCAATATGTAATGCAGTCTCGTGAAAAATATAGTTCACTAGCTGACCCGGCGAACTTCGTAACGCCTGACAATAAATACATGTTAACTTTAAGTTTTGCCATGTTCTGAAGTCGAATAGCAATACGGCTTCATTGTGAAAGGTTATATATCCTGGGTCGCGGCATAGAGAATAACAATACTGAAACGATAAGACATATTAATAACATTCCCATAAAACAAATAAATCTGAGTGGATTAATTCACAATTTTCAAATCGGATCTGACCCCAAACCAAACCTAACTGTAATACGGCTTTTATAGGAAAGATATACAACAGCTGATTATTATAATAAACGTAATAATATAAACATTTTAATTATCATATAAACACGTGATTTTAATCAGACAGAAAATGAAAATATAAATACATAATCCCCCAAAACCGTAAACTATTAACGTGGTGAATAAAGCTGTTTATTTTTTACAGTACACATTTACTTCATAGTTTTACATATCGCTAAAGAAAGTAAACCAATCAGCTGTAGCTAAGAAATCAAATGTTTTCATTGTAGACAATTTGTAAACAAACTTACTCTCCATAAGGTTAACATTAGAAATTTAAAACGCCATAAAATGGAAACTTATGGGGTTTTCGAAAATATTTTTTTTACTAAAACCTTCCCGGACACATGTAGAGCAACTTCCTAAAATTTCATGGCGATCGGATGAGTAGTTTGGCAACGCATAAAGGACATACAGACATACATACATACATACATTCAATTTTATAAATAGAGAAAACATATCTCTGTCTCTCTTTAACGCTAAATAAGGCATTTTGTTTTCGTATTCTTCGTAAAACGAGAGCACCCTTAGTTATGAAACTTATTTTCCTTATTTTATAGAATTTAGAGAAGGTTTTATTTCATGTTAAACTAACCCACGCAAAATTAAAATAACACAACGTGAAAAATGAGAAATCAAGACCGGATCAAAAGGCAGCAACTTTAAAAAAACGTAAATGAAACAGCCAATAGATTTGTAGTCTTCTATTATAGGGGGTAATAACTCAAGGAATTGCAAATCAATTTAAGAAATATGGAGTTTCAATAACATTCAGGACGCAGAACACCATAGATTAGATTATATTAGATTAGATTAGATCATTGAAATGGCAACCATACTACAATGTAGGTATTTTAAGCCAAGTATGAATGAGGATTGAATGTAAGATGATTGTGGCGCGATCTTGTAGTCTTGTTACTGACTAAGGCTGACTTGTTCATTAGACAGGACTGTTAATTAATAGCCCAACAGCCGATGGCAACTAATGGACCTACAGTTTAACGTGGAATCCGAAACACGGCCTTTGAATTACGAATTGGTCTAATTATGAGGATTGTCTTAGTGGATTAATGTGGTAATCAATAGTGCGGACGTTAATCCACACCAGAGAACGCCACATCCACCGACCATCTCTCACAACTATCCACAATTCGTGACCTCCAAGTAGCTGGATTACAGGATATAATACCTGAAGATTGAAAAGACGATCACGTTGTGATCGTAATTTTTTATGATACTTCATCCTATACTAACACAGAATCCTACATCCGTACAAAGGCCGCGCATACTGTTAGTTATTTAATAAACAGACTCATGAGTTCAATTGTAAAATATGCAAATGTCTGTGTGAATTTAGCATGTGTTAAAACCGATCAGAAGTTGCGGTTAGCGATTGGTCAATAGCCCGCGTGCGGTTCTCGACAAGCCACAACCACGACCGCAACCACAAGAGCTGTGACCGCAATAACTGTGCGGACATCGCATAAACCAATAACCAATGTGGAACACGAGAATCCAACACAATTAGCATCATAGTTATTACTATAATTTACAACTATTGTTATATTATAGAGTTGTGCGTAAGTTTTGAGTAGAACATGTAGTTCTGATACAAAACATATTAATGGTAAATATTCATATTTGTACCTGAGAACGCATTCAATGTTGTATTAGCAATGTGTAGTACACAAAGGATAGAAAATTTTACACACATTGATATGACTGGGACGGTGGCGACGTCCTGTAATCTAGCTAATTGGAGGTCACGAATTGTGGATAGTTGTGAGAGATGGTCGGTGGATGTGGTGTTCTCTTGTGTGGATTAACGTCCGAACTATTGAATACTGCGTTAATCCACAAAGAACATCCTCATAATTAGACCAATTCAGAGGCCGTGGTTCGGATTCCACGTTAAACTGTAGGTCCATTAGTTGCCATCGGCTGTTAGGCTATTAATTAACACTCATGTCTAAGGAACATGTCAGTCTTAGTTAGTAAAATACTACAAAGTGTAAAAAAATCTGTAAATCATACTTGGCTTAAAATACACTTTACCTTACGATTCAGTTAAAATATTTTGTTTAGTGTAATTACTCGAAAAAACATTTAAAATACTAGATTAGGTTGTAAAAACAAGTAGGTATTAATTAATCTTTTTTAGACTCATTAACTCAAAAAAACAGGAATACCAGATATTACATTATCAATAGAATTTCCCTTTACTGTGTATTAGTATTTGATCGAATTATCTGGACAAATCCTTTTATTGATGATCGATGACTTATGACATTAGCAATGTTCCTGTACTTAGCAGAAATCTTTTGGTTAGTATTCTAATAATGTTAACCTAACCGAGCACCGCATACTAAGGGACCTACAGTTTAACGCGGAATCCGAACCACGGCCTCTGAATTACGAATTGGTCTAATTATGAGGATGGTCTTACAACAAACCTAAACGAAACAGCATGAAACTAGGATTCTGAATAAAAATAAAACTAAACCGTTGTGGCTATTACTTGGATTAACTGGATATGAATATTCAGCGGGTTTAAATGGAAAGGGTAAGATATCTTTTTGGAATGCGTGAATACCTTTTTCAGCAAACCACGTTTTTTCATGTATCCTCTAAAAATTAAACAATTTAAATTTCAATCAGATAGATTGCTAGCTTTTATAATACCGTTTACCACCAAGTACAAGGAATTCTGTGAAAAACGAATTTGTGACAATTGTTTGAATTTAATACTTTTCTAATAAGAAGTACTATACGTAATATTGACACATAATATAGTTTGCCTAATTATTGACATAATTTTATATAATTTAGTATGTAATTTTACTTAGCGAACATCCTTAATATAAGTATACTAACATGTAAAACAACTCTTATTGCAGCGAACCTGCAAACACATACTATTCGATTACTATAATGGTAATAATATACGTTCAATGAATTTCGCTCAACTCACACCAGCATGCTGCGTGCGATCTTGTTTAATGTGATTATTTATAAATACTTAGAGGCGTATGATTTTACTTTCTCCCGTTGTTTTCGTCAAAACTTTTGAATTTGAGTTGAGGGTGGATATATAAAAATTTGAGAGCCTCACTGAATCAAAATTCTTATCAGCACCCTTTATCGTCCCCAGCACGCCCTGCGTACTCACGAATTTCCAAAATCAAATCAATAATTTTAAACAATAAAATATATGACGTTTTTTTAAAAATTTCCATAAACATGAGAAATTATTTGCTAATTCCCATAAGATTAACATAGGAACCAGAGTGTGCAGGGTTAGGCTGCTGTGAGTGAACACTAAAAAAAGTCATTTCTACCGATGATAATTTTTATCTTAATTATTGTATACCAACTTTCATCGTTTAGAATAATACATCAGTCGATAAATTATAAAGGACTTTTGCCTATTTCGCACTATATATGATAACAAGGGAAAAGAGTCATGCAGGTTCTGCTGCCAATGGGGATAAAACAATAAAACTATGATTTTTAAGCATAAATGGATAGAGCTCAACCACATGAAGCTAAATATCAAGTTTTATCCAAAAATATTCATTAATATGGGAAATATTAATTTTACCCTATCCTCCATAAGATTAACATTGGAGCCCCACAATACAACGTACTGTGTTTAGATTTTTTAAATAATTCGGTAACCGTTGAGATAGATAAAAACTTTAAAGGAACTTAATTATTGTAGTTTTTTACCAAGCTGATTCCAATGGTGAAATATAAAATTAGAAATTTTTAAAAAAAATTACATGTGAAAAACGCTTAAAAAAAACCCCATTTTGGGGTACAAAACCCCCCCAAAATACCACGTTCCCATTGACCGGATATGTCTGGTTTAACAACTCGACCGAGCATTTGTAGGAATGCACGTCTCTACCAATTTGGTCTTGATCGGACCATTTTTACGCGAGTTATCGTGCTAACAACACATATATATACAATATACATAAAAATATATATAAAAATTTTAAAAAAACGACTATTGTTTTTGGTCTCTGGGCACCTAAAGAAGAAAAAATAACATGGTCCCGGGCTTAACTCTTGCCATGAGACCTACGGTAATAGCTACTTCCCTATGGGAAATTCGCTAAAAGTTGTTTTCAGTCTGATGTCTGTTTCTCTGTCCGTTCCAAAACCCTGAGACTACACTGATTGTACGATTTTTGTGAAATTTGGTATACCAATGTACTTTGGCTATATCTCCAGGCCATTTTTTATTTCTTTATTTTTTGAAGGGTAGTTAACCCTGGAAACAAATTTCTCAAAATCCCAAAATTTATTAAAGGTTGTAGTTTTTATTTAATTTTATTAAGGGAGAAAGTTCGTGTTAGTCCACTGACACAGTTTTTTAAACAATTTTAGTCTTAGATGTCTAAGCCCCTGTCAGGCTTCGTTAAGCTGAAGTGTTAACAGGTCCAGGGTGGAGATGTTTTATCTGATCTGCCCACAACCCTCCGATACGTGTCTGCTCCGTGCTCTCTGCTGATGTAGCCTATTATTCTCACACCTGTCTCACCACTTGAACCTATAACGACTTGTCAATTGTTCACTAAATATAATAAGTTCTTTTATAACTTTTCCTCTTGTAAAAATACAAGTTGAATTTGATTGTGCTAAAATTAAAACTCAATGTACGAGTAATATGATACTCCAAAAAAAACGGAAGAAATTATTAATTTCTCAATTTTTACTACGTTTGATTAAATACGTAGTAATTTAGTATAAATGTGTAAGAAAATACTGTAACATCGTACTTTCTGACTTTATGAGTTCATAACGAATTAAACAACAATGTATCTCTTTAAAGAGAACACGAAGTTTTATAACGAAACTAATAAAAAAAACACAAGTGTTCCGATAATGTGAAGCGTCCGTTATGGCATTATAATGTGCGTAGTAATGCGATAGACGGGTGACGGGTGGAGTGGGGGGAGGGGGGTGTTATTGAACATAATGTTACGTTACCTCATTACCATACCGGACCTGACTGGAGGTGGGACTGGTCTGTGCTTCCGTTTCCCCTCAGTCTGTCTGTCTACTGTCTACTGTCTGCTGCTCGCGTCACCGAGCACATCATCATATAGCGATGACTTGCGTTTTGTCATAACATCATCATGCGTTGTACTTTGTCTATCTTCGCCCGCTGCTTCCCCTCTCGCCCTTCTCTAGCGAGCTTTCTCCCTCACCCTCAACCCAACCCGGCACGAACGAAATCCCTGAAATTCCCGCCAGAGAGGACAGCAGTTTCCAAAGTTCCGAGCCACGGGTTTTGACACTTTTATGGCCCCCCGCGATGACGAATGGGATAGGCGTAGGGGCCAAAAGTCCTAGACTCGTTAAAATCACCCTAACACTAATTGCATACGATATGATACGTATAAAACAAAATCTTATAGTAATCCAATGCTTTCGAGTGTTTAGTCTAATATATAATTAGGCATTTACTGGGTGGGTGTCACTTGGATGTCTTTAAACTGAATTGCAATAACTTACAAATACAAAACTTAACCAAGACTAACAAAACTCACACTTTCTTGTGTCTTATTACTGATTTAGTCTGGTTCCTTCGACTTGATTGTGTATTAAAAGCTTGACGACCAATGTCATCTAAGAGATCTACACTTTAACGTGGGATCCGAACCAAAATTTTACCTCTGAATTACGAACTAGTATATTTATGAGGAATAGTACTCAAAATGTAGAACTTCACAAGAAATCACAACTGAACACTTTGTGTCAGTAAACTGTAAGGTAAAAAACATTTAAATGAAACTAGTCAAGGAAGGGTAACGATTCTGTAGCGTATGAAGTTCTCTCATCGATTGTTAGGTACCTCATTACACGTATATCTCTGATAAAATAGTATTTTTGAGGACATGATGGTTACGTAATTGAGGTTCTAACACATGGAGCGACTGTTGCAACATAGTAGGGCGTTGAAGTAACCTCATGTTATCGAAAACCACGCAACACTGAGTCATCTATTACAAAAATCAGCTGATTCGTCGGATGACGTTGGAGTTTCCCGCCAAATCCGTGACCGCGCGGACAATGGCGGGTGAGAGCGGAGCTTTCCCGCGTAAACCGTACGCCTGCGTCCAGGTGGGAAACCCGAGAAATACACTTTCCAACACCGTCAGCAATAGATTGGTAATTTGAAACACGATTTAATAAAGTAAGTGTTTACGAAGATTATCGCTAGGGTTTCATTACAACCTGTTAATCCTTTTCTGTTGCTCCTTCACTAAACAGTAATGACTACATAAACATTCTTGAAACTAACTCTCAAATTTTAAGTTTGTAGGAGTTAATTATATTCGTCCTCGGGCTGTCCGGACATTTCTAGAACATTGATATTCTAAAATGTGTCACAAAGGATCAAGCATTGGGTCACTCAGCATGATGATTTCTCAGGTCTGACAAAATATCTTCTCAATAAATTACTCACTATACCACCAAGAAGGTTGCCTATTTACAGTTCGGTGGGTGCGTTCTCATTTTGGGTGTCTCAACTACATGATCTCAATGGCAAAGCTGACTTTCTTACTTTCCAAAAACCCAATCGGCACAAGTTGAAAAAAGAAACATAGTTTGTGTAGCTTGTCAAACTGATCTAGGATAAGCAGAGCCGAAAGTCACCTATTACCTGAGTCAGTTCTTACTAGGTAAATCGTATTTAAAGAAGTAGTCAGTTAATGAAACTGTAATGAAATGTCCTACAACTTAATTCGCAGAGGAGGTTGCGCATTCTTAACCTTCCACGGTTCGGCTTCCGTGAAAGTATATAATCTCAGGATAAAAATCATTCTCAGATTAAGGGTTGTTCCTTGATAAAAGTACCGTTTTGAACGTACCTCTGACGTCTGAACAACTTCATACTCGTACCTGTGACGTCATATACGTCTCTGTTGATCGTGTGATATGCATCGCTATATCTCGCTGTCTGCAATACATTATAATGCACCTGAACTGTGCGTAGATAACCCATAGAAATCCAGTTAAGAAGAAAAATCTACGAAAATTGTGGATTTGTGATATTTGTGATTTGTGATGTGTGATATTTGTGATGCGTAGTATTTGTGATGTGTGATACTTGTAATATACGGTATTTGTGATACGTGTTATTTGTGATGTGCAATGTTTGTTGTGTGTGGTATTTGTGATGTATGGCATTTGTGATGCGTGGTATTTGTGATGTTTGTGATTTGTGATATTTGTTACATGATGCAAAAAGGTGTATTTCTGGTATGAAATAGTACGATACACATGGAAGCCATTTATATGAGCAAATTTATAAAGAAAATATATTGTAAACTTTTAGTTTATTTGCAACACTGAGCACATTTAGTTTCAACATATTTGATAAGTACGAAAGTCGTATTCCGTTCATTCATGAGCCAATAAAACGAGTATTCCACGCCATGAAAGATTCATTGAGTCGGCCTTACGGTTCACACTGTTCAAAGGTCTCCCTCACCCTGCCAGGCGATTATGAGGCGCTAAAATGCTTCTACATTCACACTCCACTTCTTCCTTTCACAGAGTAAGACTTTTATAACATCTTTTATATTATCTCCATACTCTGATGTGGGATGAATTTACAGAATTAATTTTCAAATGCGGTTACTGTATCATACATGCCCTTAAAATATAATACACTACAGTTTCAGTGTCTACAAAATTTTCGATTAAGAGCATAATTTTCAAGTTATTTGGGAAAAACTATGTAAACATGTTTTTTACCTGTAAACCGACAAATTCACTCCGAATAGGTCGAAAAATTGAGCTTCAGAAAAACTTGTCTAAACAAAAGTTACCGTACTTAAAATTAGTAAATTTATCGATTTCTCAACTTATTTTGAATTCAAACCTTTTCAACCCCCAAGAGATGGGTTACCCAACCCCTGGGAAAATAGAGGCTAAGGAAAACGTAAATCCAAATTTTTATGAAAATCGGAGATGTTTGTGATAAATATACAGTTTAAAAATGTTTTACCGTCATTGACTGGACTTAAAGACACAATAACGAGACACGAAAAGTTGGGGACATGCTACTTTAAAACCACTAAACAATCTATGAATGATAAATTTATCTTTTGTTGCATGCTACAACGAAAAATAAAATATTTTAGATATTATGAAGACAGTTTTTATGGTTGAGACTAAAAGATCATTTCAAAAACCAAAAAAACTTTCGTTTGTAAAATGTTAGGGATTTTATAATATTTATATTATTTTTGTGTTTGTAATTTACTGAGAAAATAACGAAGAAATTTACAAGGATTCTTGATTGTTTAAAACTTTTTGAAACACCAAACACGGAGAAACCTCTTTTTTGTTGAATTACGAATAAGATGTTTTCGAAAGAGATGCAAATACAGAAGTTTTCACTTCAAGGACATTGTTTACATAATTGAATGAACTTCATCCAAAGCAAAGTCTCCATTTCTTTTCACAATGAAGTTACAATCCACCGGTATTAGGTTTTGAGTAGTCTTATCTTTCTTTCCAATTGGTTAAAAACACAATGGTCGAACTCGAAATTCACTGTCAAAATGTAAAAGAAAATAATGAAAAGTTTTTATTTAGTGTACATTCATAAATTTTAAAATATATAAAAATGTTCTATAAATATAAAGAAGATTGTTTATGTTATTTTATTAGATTAGTGTAATTACATTATATATTTAAAAATACAATATAAGCTATATTAGGTAGAATTATTTTTCTAAACTTTTTTTAAATATATATAAATTTTTTTTGGACATTCACTGCAGTATGTTGTATTTTTTGCTATAAAACCTGATCTTCCCAACATAGGTTACCAAATTATAATACTAAATAAATATTTTTTATTATTATTATATTGCCATAATGATTTCTTATAATAGGTTCAATCCACAGAACTAATCAAAATTATTATATATTTAAAGTTCCTTAATAATACTGATTATACAATTTAATTGGTGTCAGCTATCAATAATTTGTCAAATAAACCCACATTTTCAACTTCAAAACAACAATTTGATACAGTTCTCTTCAAGTTAAAAAATCATCAAATTTAAAAACAAACTACCGAATTGGTACGATTTAAACTTAATAATTCCCTACTCATGAGTGTTTCATTGATTAAAAAACTTTTTAACACTTTGGAAATGAATATTTACAAAGTGAAAAGTCTGCTTCAAGCAGGAAAATTAAAATTTCATATGTATAATTGTATATTTTCAGCTGTCCAAATTTTTCATTACCGTAAAAAATGTTAAAATCGTTTTCACATTATTCCTACAATCAAGAAAAATTGGTAGAACCTGTTGCAATCTCGTATTTCTTTTACTCCCATATCTTTTCAAATCTTACTACAATCTTTCTTTCCTCTACAGTTGTAATAACAAAATGTTCGTTGATCATCTCCGTATCTTTGCCGGTGTTATTATTTCCAAATGTGTTTTTAAAGATATAATACAGTTTAGGTATAATGCAGTAGGTTCCAAATATAACGTTTTGCTGGGTTCAAGATCGTCTATTAAGGTCAAGATGAAGTGGAGAACAAAATACCATTTTTTGGCGAGATCACCTATGTGTAAAAACACAAAATTGTGTTGTGCTTCATTGAAGTCCCACTAATACGAAAGAGTAGAACTTAATTTTGCTGTTGGAATACAAACAAAATTCAATTAAGCTACGCATTCTATAACTGAGTTATTTTATAGTAGTGTAAATTTTAAAAATGGACTAACCATATAGTTCGAGATCGTGTGAAGAACATACGTACTTGTAGAGTGGTGGAGTATAACTTGATAACACAACAATACAACCCTCCATGTGATAACAACCCACCAGTAGTGCCCTCCACGGAGCGGGATTGGGTGTATTGACAATACACTCTGGAAATACACTCACACTCGACAATACACTCTCTGACATTTGTTTCCTCCATGACCTATGACGTCAACAAAACGAAACATTTCTTGGCATATAAAGACAAATATAGAAGCACGTAAAATTAAATGTCTCTTGAAATTTTTTCACCATTTTAAATATCGGAATAATCCTTAGCAATTGGAGCAATGTATGAATAAAATAATTATTTAACCCTCCAAGTGCTATGACTATTCAAATTTTGTTATTTTTATGCAACTCTTCATAAAATACCAAGCATACACAAAAAACACAAAACATGCCCGCCCTTATAACCACTAACCATAAAAGAAAAATCCTAATTAAGCCTACAAATGCCGTCGACTTCTACCCAAGCCAGACACCGTTTATTTAAGGTGGGCCCTCCACTCCACTATACCACACATTTATAAGCCATACTGGGATTGCTCATGGTCGAGATTCGAACCCTCGTCCTTCCAAATGGCTTCAACTGTTGTACTTGTCAGCACAGCAGTCTAACCACTACACTAAAAAGGACCACCGTCTTAGAAAGCACTTATTTGGCTATAAAAGCATACTCTAGCGGCAAAATAACGAACTCAAGCGTCAGAATAGGGAACTACACGAGTAGTTGTATGTATTAGCTCGAAGATGGCAGCACCATGACGGTAATTGTTGACTTCGATAGTGCTATACAATTGAAACTCGCTGACATCTCACAGTGAGATGTTACCACATGGAGGGTTAACTGTACACTCTCCAAAGAAACACTCGTTTTAAAAATTGATACTTTTTATTTCGAACCTACCATAAAAGAATTACAATCAACGTAAAATAAAAGATATTTACATGAAGACATTCAAAAGAAATCTGGTATTCCCAGGGAGAACACCGACATTCTTTAAAGTAAAAGAGTTGTTCTATCTTTTGATGAAAATAACGAGGATTTCATTCCTCAAAGAACATTATGCACGAGAAGTCAAAGAACAAATAATATTGTAGCGTAATATTATGAATACGCGCTCTTTACAAGGGGTATTTTATAAGAAGAAAGTAGTTTTGTAAATTGAATAAAATATTACTAAAGAAATCACATTTAAATACTTTTTTTACTTTCTCCCCTTATACATAGTATATGGAGAAAGTATTTTTTTCGTCAAAATTTTTGAATTTAAGTTGAGGGTGGATATATCCGTTTTGGGGTCCCCTGAATCCAAAAAAGTGGGTTTTGACGTGATGTCTGTCCGTCCGTGTGTCTGTGTGTGTGTGTCTGGATGTGTACAGTGCCACAGCCTACCCCGTTGGTCCAATTTAGATTATTTGGCATGTATATATATAATCACCGTATCTCCAGGCATTTTTTCATTTTTTTGAATTTTTGATTTTTAAGGGTAGTTTACCCCTAAAAACCCTTAAAAACGTGAAAAATCTGATTTTCTCAAAAACGGCTCTAACGATTTTGATTAAAATTTGATAGTTTATAGTGCACAGAGTACTAAATAATTTGATACCACCCGCATGTCTGTAAAAATGACGGTTCAAAAGTTATAGGCTTTTAAATGTCAAAAAAATAAATTTTTAAATTTTCAGCGAAAACAATACAAGTAAAGTATAACTTCAGTGGTACCATTGAAACCAGCTTAAAAAACTAAACAAGTTAGTATTTTGAATTATTTGTCTACGACTAACGGTTCCAGAGAAAAGTTAAATTTACTGTCCACGATAAACGCAGTACGTTGTCTGAAAGCGCCCGATGTTATTCTTACGGTGAATATAAAAAAATCAATTTCTTTCTTATTTTCCAACCGTTTTCCATGAAACTTGGCATGAAGTGTAAGGTCAAATCACCGAACAAAACCAGCTCAAAAATTACCGGTGGGGGGGTTCCCCCATACGATTTGAACAATAAATTATTAATTTAGAATAACTTTGAAGCACATGATAGTTTTATTACAGATTGGTTTTTTAAATTTACTTAAGGGAGAACGTATGTGTCAGTCCACTGGTACCGTTTATTTATTCTATGTAATTAAAATTCCTAAGGAAGTTTCTTTTTATTTTTCAATACACGAACAACCTGTCAAGAAGTAACATTTACGACCTAGAGACGGTAAAGAACGTGACAATACCCTATATTTGCATTTCTGTTCGCGTAAATTCCTTTCTAGAAGGATTTAAAGTATTCGTCACCAATAACGTGAACATTTTAGTTTTGAATTTAATGTCCTTCTAAGGCCTGATTTAAATCTCTTGTCTCTGATATTCTGTACGTATTTCATCATCAGCTACGTGAGGTCAATTTATCACTTAGACTAATAACTTCTCTCATGTAATCAACTTTATTCCACATCAGGAAAGTTTCATAGACGATATACTCATCTTATCGGCTAAAATTGGATCTAAAGACAATTTTAAAGCTCAGAGTTTCTGTCAACAAGTAACTATGGTTTATATTCCTTTTACTCATAGACCCTTGGTCTTGACTTAAGTTCTGGTCCTTTGAGATACAATCGATTCCCGCCCCATCTCCATCCGTAGAGAATGTTACATTCGAGTTTTCTATTGCTCTTACACACTTACAATAGTATTTCCACACACAGTCATGACATGAATTAAATTTTTAAACAATGTACTTCAGAGGGCCAATTTTTTAGATTCGCAATAGCCTAATAGTAGGCTACATAAGTAGTCAATATGCTACGTCATAAAGTGATTTGAAAACTCTTTAAGTGAAAAATGTACAAACCTAGAAATTAGCCATAGGGTTATACGAACCTTTAACCTTACATTATTACAACAGGAATACTCCGTGGAGTAAAAATTAAGCTAAAGATCTGTTTATTCTGGGTGTTGAATCCTTGTTTAAGGAGAAAAGATTTCAGACTGAGAAAATATGTACAAATTCCAATGCCTTTTTAGTATTTAAGAAAAGCATTAATGATTTTTTAGTGCTAGGCTTGTTACTTCTATGACCAGGACTGATAAAAGAGCTAGGTCATAACGTGTTTGAAGAATTAAACTATTTTATGACCTTTTAATACACCTGGAAAGGAAAAGCTTCCAAACTACAACCTTATACTCGTGGAAAATCCCAAAATTGTAAAAATTTAATGATTTTTAGTGACAATGTTGTTAGCTAAGTAAGTTTTTCATTTAACAGTTTGTTTTGACTGATTTTTGCATGGTTTGATTATATTATGACTTGACATTTATTTTAAGATTGTACACTACTTGATACTGTAACACTCTATTTAGCATTCAGCTAACTTAGAGTGCTTACGTCGTTTGGGAATGAGTTGGAATTTCTTTTTGGAGACATTCATTGTTTATGATGTGAAGAAAGAGGAATGGGGAGGTAATTATTGGGAGTTTCTACATACCACCACGGTTTTGAATACTATAAGACACGTCGGTACCCCTCTATACTCCGCAGTTGCCATAACTCACGTCCAGGCCGACAGGTGGCGACACTGGGATCGTTTAACGCACGATTCACAACTCCACAGCCGGAGAGCTCCAAATTAGCCGGTGAGATGACGGATGCTGCTGTCACATCCGGTGATGGAGGGCGCATTAATGTGAAATCACATCGTCCGATAATAAGATGACGAGGAATAGGCGTCTTGCCAAGCTTGAACTGGACAGTTTGTACATTCCTTGTGTTTAAAGAATGCTATAAGTAAACTTTTATACTTGTACTAGCTGACCCGGCGAACTTCGTAACACCTGACAGTAAATACATGTTAACTTTAAGATTGGCCATGTTCTGAAGTCGAATACCATTACGGCTTCATTGTGAAAGGTTATATATTCTGGGTCGCGGCATAGTGAATAAAAATACTGAAACGATAAGACATATTAATAATATTTCCACTAAACAAATAAATCTAAGTGGAGTGATTCACCATTTTCTAATCCAATCCAAACCCAAAGCAAAACTAACTGTAATGCGGCTTTTATAGGAAAGATATTCAACAGCTGATTATTAAAATAAACTTAATATATATAAACATTGTAATTATTTTTTATTTTGCCAACATATAAACACGTGACTTTTAATCAGACAGAAACTAAAAATATAAATACATAATCCCCCAAAACCGTAAACTATCAACGTGGCTAATAAAGCTGTTCATTTTTTACAGCACATATTTACTTCATAGTTTTACAATAATGAATGATTCAGATGGCATTGGATAGTAAATAAGCATATTGCTATTGAAAAGTAAACCAATCAGCTGTAGCTAAGAAAACAAATATTTTCATAGTAGTAAATTTGTAAACAAACTTACTTTCCATAAGGTTAACATTAGAAATTTAAAACGCCATAAAATGGAAACTTATGGGGTTTTCGAAAATATTTTTTCACTAAAACCTTCCCGGACACATATAGAGCAACTTCTTAAAATTTCATGGCGATCGGATGAGTAGTTTGGCAACGCATAAAGAACATACATACAGACATACATTCAATTTTATATATAGAGATTAGCAATCATTATTTCCGTAATAAATGTTTAATTTTGAATTCATATATGATTTTTCTTTGCCGCAAAAGATCAAGGTTATTATTTATGTTTACATAATAATAGAACAACTAAAACAATTGTTCACATAAAAAATAAAAAAATACTACTAATCACTTTGTGACATATTTATTTATTTACAAAAATATTGCACACGCAACCCATGGGTATATGTACGATGGTGCTAAGTTACCGTTTCGAATCGCTACAAAATACTCTGCGTATAATTTTATGACAGGTTAAACCAGTTAGGTGAACCTTACCTACTAAATTTATCGTGATACAATCGAGCGCAATTTACATGGATATTATGTGGTCAAGTCTTCTCAGATGCGCCTTAGTTTTATACAGGGCAGATTCAAAGAATGGAATTTCTATAAAACTTACCTCCTCAAATATAGCTTGGTTTTAAGCAACCTCCAGAGACATTAAACAAACGAGTTTATGGATAAAGCTAATTAATTTCCGCTCCTTTGGCGGGCCTTCTGCGCCGCTAAATGCATTTTTAAATGAACGAAATCTGCATAACTTATTTAAACAACGATCTTCTAAGTTTTAATGATAAAAGTTTACCAAAATAAAAATTAGTTTAAGGGGGTTTTTTTTTGTTTGTTTTTTATGTTTTTTTTTTTTTTTTTTTTTTTTTTTTTTTTTTTTTTAGCAAAAAGGCAAAAGCTCAACCAGGTCTGGGTCATATGTTTTTTTCTTAGTTTATTGATAAAATTTTTGTTTTTTAAAAATTAGTTTAAGGGGTTTTAACTACAGCAGTGTTATTATTTTAAGATCTATTCACACCAATGTGGTCGCTTTCTTCATCTTATAAATTACTACTGAATAGAGCTACTGAATAGAGCATATCTTTAGGGATTTTTACTGGGTGACATTGGAAGGATAGTCCAGGGAATGTGTGGGTAAGGCCCCGGTCCAGGGTTCCGGGCTCTCCCTTGGAAAAAATCAGAATACCGATGCATAAAACAGTAGTTTCAAGTAATTTTTATTAGAAAAATCCGCTTATTTTTTCCTTAACAGATCTTTATTCGTAGTACCAGGAGTCCGAGCTTTGCTCGGATAGAATAAGATATGAACTATATAAGTAAGCGAAATGAAAAAGACATTTTTCTACGACTCAATGTGAACACAATAAATATAGTTTAAATTAAACAATTAATTGCATGAACTCGAACCAAAAATATAGTCTCCCCGGTCTCATTCACTTCCACTCATTAATTTCTCCTCGCTAGCACTAAGTCTGCTATGCATCGCTGTCGTTTATGGTGTTTTAGCCAACATCAATTTTTGGAGCTGATAATCATCATATGATAATTATTAACCTGTGTACTGATTGTGTTAGATAAGGAATGACGATTGAAAAGCAAAATAGAAATTAAATTTACACCAATTGGTTTGTTACATTGCATGCAATACAATAAATAGGGCTTCCATCAAAAGACAAACGATTTTGGAAATATTTGTTTCTGCTTTTATTTCGCACAGTAATTTCGCCCGTTTGTTGATAGCCCTACCTCAGCCAAAGTTTGATTTTAATATACCATGGACCATTATTCTTTTGGACCAAATGAAATCTTTTGCCTATATTTTTATTAGGAACCTATTAAAACGGTTTATACAAGATATATAAATACCTGTAAATAACCTGTATACATTTTTAATGGAACCTAAGTTTAGTTTTCATTTATATTTATGAGCAAACACCAAAGGGATTTCGTCCTAAAAATAATAACAGATTACCATCCAGAGTCAGAGCCTCGAGAAATTGATAAATATTTCGAAGAAAAACAGATTTTTATTGGGGAGAAAGTAATTTCATGCTCCAAGAAGCAGCAGGTTGTCATCCATTGTTTGTTTATAAATTGTTTTATCTGATTCATTTCAGAATAAATAGAATTGTATCAGCCCAAATACTTAGCTTTTAGTTTTGCTAAAATAACCAATACTACTTTTATGCGAATATGTTTTTTGTCATAATATTTTTTATTTGATAACTACCTCTCTTTAGGAAGTTTGACTAAGTCATTTCAGTTTTACATCAACCCTACTACGCTTTATATTTTAATTTCTTAAATTTAATCATTATTTATTCAAGTTACGAAAGTATTATTATTTAATTGGCCAATGAGAAAACGTTACTATCGTCTAGATGCCGAATTAGAACGTAGTAAAAGTAAGTAAACTAAATAAAAATTAGTATTAGTAAAACGAGTAATGAAAATTTGAAAAAAACAATGGAAAAACTTTTTTCAAAAAATTTTTCTCATAAATGTAAAAATACAGTGCTTCAACGTGTTATTAACATTAATTAAAAAGTTAATTGTGTTTCTTCATTTCACTGTATGTTTACGAGTACGATATTTTATTTACTTGATCAACAATTACTGTTAAAAACTCTGATTTTAATGAAGTAAAGTGGAACTTTTGAAACCAGTAATTTAATGTATCACTTAACATTAGTGGAATATTTACTGTTAAAAACCGTACCCACCGTGTTATGAGAAACGTTTGACACTCTTATGAGGTTCCAGCAGTGTGTTACTTTCTAAAAAGCCACAATGGGGGACCACTAATAGAATTATCTCAAAAAAAGTCTCAATGGCTAACGTCTCACTAAAAACTGTGGAGACGAAACTACAATGGTCCCGTTGTTGAAGTGAGATCATCCACGAACGTGCTGCAGAGGATGTGGAGCAGGCCTACCAACAGAACCAAACAACTAGCAAAAAGTTGATTTTCAAAATATCTAACGGGATACGGGATTTTTCCTGTATCTCTTGACTTTTGTCAAGAGACCGAAGTTGTATATCTTGCAAAATCCGTGGCATGTGGGTTCCTCCGTTTTTCGATAGAACCTTTCCTTAAAAAGATCTAGCTAAAAACGAAGATTTTTTGGAGTGGTAAAATATAAAAACACCTCTTAGGTGATATCGAATAAATTATTAATGATTAAACTAACAAATTATTAGTGATTTCAATTTCTATGCTGACCTACTTTTCATTCACGTACATTCGTATAAATGTTTAACTACACCAAATTAAACCGGTGAAATATAATACGGGGATCTAGCCACCTTGAGGAATTAAATCTTTCTCAAACATAAAAGGTTAAAATGTTAAAAAAATTAATTTATTGTGAATAGTCTATTAGTAATACTTTCAATTTAAACAGGTACGTCTTTTCTATTATCGTGATGCTGACCATACAACGAAAACATTCACTACTTTGAATAACCCAAAAATACAAAAAGCTACTTAAATTAGTTAACGATATTTTTAATATTTTATGTGTTAAAATTATGATAAGTGAAATTAATACAAATAAATGACTCAAGGTGCTGTGGGAAATGTGTAAAGATATAAGCAAGAAATATTTCCTGTGTAGCCCGAAGACAAGCTTTCTAGTCTTATTTCAACGAACCAAACGACAAAAATTATTTAGACTGAAAATAAACTATATTAAGATTTACCTGCAGTCTTCAATCCAATGTTATTTTTTTACACAACTAGTTTCGGGAACAATGTTCCCATTTTCAAGTGTGTCCTAGGTTATTTCAGGATGTCTTCTTTTGTAAATAAATAATATTTAACATATTATTTTTAAATTTAAAATTATTGTCTAGTGACATAATGACTAGGTAAACCTTAATATAGTCATTACTCAACCCGGAAGGCAAAATATTCAAACTGAAAATTTAATTAAAATTATAACAGATACTGTATATATAAATTTCATATAATTTTCACCTTTACGAGTCTAGTTTATCATCACGCCTGAACAAGAATCAACTAAAAGTGTTCATTATTCTCATTTGTTTTACCAAATTCACAGGGAATACGACATACAAACTACTTAAATGTAAAAAAAGACTAAACTCAATTTTAAATGAAACCTGAGTGGAATGAAAACATTGGGATGTTATTCAATGTTTCGGATTATTTTAAATATGAATTTACATCGACAGTAATCGGTTTTGGATGAAAGCTAATAATTCACGGCGATCTGGCGATCATCCAGATGATCGATGCGAGCTCCCTGATTACCTTGTACCAGTCACATGTGGAATACCAATTATGTGACAGTGGACATTTTGATAAAACTAACAACGTTACGCAGCTTCCTGTGTAATCAATTCATACATTAATTTAAAATAATCTTTTTAAGTGGGACATTTAAATTACATTTTAGATAATGTTCAGAGACTTTAGCAATGGTGAAATAATTCGTTTTAGTCCCACGAGAACAATAATATTAATTTTATGACGGCATTTACTGGCCATACGATAGTCGTAAATGTTTGGTTCAGGGGTTGAATTAAATGTAAAGCGGCTATCTAGTGGACTACACACTACACAGTATAATTTTATGTTATACTTTATACTTTTAACTGAAATGGCGACCTACCCAGGTAGGTATTTTAAGCCGAGTATGAATGAGGAATGAATGCAGGATGATTGTGGCGCGATCTTGTAGTCTTGTTACTGACTAAGGCTGACATGTTCCTTAGACAGGACTGTTAATTAATAGCCCAACAGCCAATGGCAACTAATGGACCTACAGTTTAACGTGGAGTCCAAACCACTGCCTCTGAATTACGAATTGGTATAATTATTAGGATGGTCTTTGTGGATTAACGTAGTATAACGTAATAATAGTGCGGACGTTAATCCACACAAGAGAACACTACATCCACCGACCATCTCTCACAACTATCCACAATTCGTGACCTCCAAGTAGCTGGATTACAGGACGTCGCCACCGTCCCAGTCCTTGCTACCTTTTGAAACATGGTTGTATATACTTCCCTGTGGGAAATAGGTTAGATCATGAATTTTTGTAAAGGGAATGGTATTCAGTTCATCCAAACAGCTGTTCTTGTTCTTTTATATTAAACATTCAATAAAATAGCTCTGGTAGTTTCTATGGAAACCTGTTACATATTTTCCATCTTAAAAATCACCAACACCCCCCCCAGATATAAGACATATCCATGTCAAAAACGTAACTATTACTTCTGCATACAATTTATTCTACTATTGGAAATAAATTATTGTTATTATTGTTGATTATTCAAGTCACAAGATATCCATGTTATCCTCAATTTCAAACCTCGACCTCATTTTTGACTACCTTGAGGTCAGTAAAACTGTCGCAAAGTTAAGATTTGAAATATATCCAAATCGTCAGGGAAAATATTAAAAAACTATAAGATGATTAAAGAAAAAACATAAACACAAAATAGAACAAGATTTTCCCGTAAAATTGTCACACCGATAGCCACCGCAACGCCCTCTTCATCCTTTTGAATATTAAAATGTATTTTGTATTCCACAGCAGTCCCACAGACATTGCCACCCACCCCTCTACACCGTCCGTCACGGGGCCACCCTGACATTCCATCCCTACAACTCCGATTACACAGGGAGATTCTAATAGAAAATTGTAATAGTATTATCTAAGATTATTGATGTTTAAAAATGATTTCTAAAACTAAACAACAAACTAAATTTAAAAAAAGGATACCGTACATTATTGAAAAATTCTATTTCAATACTAGGTAGTTTATAAATCTAATGAAAGTAAATTAATATTAAGTAAACTAAATTTATTTTACCAAACAATTTACAGCAATAGTTACAAAAATTCTATCATGAGGCCAGAAAACTCTTGTTCCAAAGTGTTGGGAAAAACGTCTGCTTCAGTCTATCTATAAACATTTAAGGGCAAACGAAAAATAACATAACATAAATAAATCGGAGGGAATACAAAACATCTGTTCCGATAATTACGTCTGTTTAAATTACCTGGACCAAATCAAGTTCTTCAAAGCAATCCTGGAGAAGTTTGGATTACATCACGATTCATACATTTTGACATTTAGATTTCAATTGACTTAGTAATTGGTAAAAACGTTTGAAATTATTTTTTGATATTCTGCTTAAGAACCTCACATTGGACGCTCTCAGACAACGTACTGCGCCTACCATGGACTTTAAATTTAACTTTTCTCTGAACCCGTTAGTCGTAGACTGTCTTCAGGTTTCTAATGGTTCATCTAGGTAAACTACCTAAAAAACAAAACATCAAAGAAAAAATTGCTGGAGGTATAGCTAAAGTTATGTGGGACGCTGATTTGTGGGATTCTATTATTAGATGTTAAACTCTTCCTCACACACAGGCTCAATAGTCTTGTGAGGAAAATATTTCCTTGACTTAAAATAATATACCCAAATGTATTTTTATTTTGTATGGAAATAAATGAATCTTCAATCTTGAAAGTACATCTAAAGAGTACGCTAAAGAACAATGTTCCTTTTGTGACAGGCTTACTGTCCATGTCGTAAAACATGACTGAGGTGTCAACATAACAGAGAAGTATAGATATTAAATTTTACAATAGTAAAAAAGATAATTACCAGTTAGTATGTGATATAATTGCTAAGTACTTCTAATTAACTTCACCCACTTAATTTTGTCAAACAAAACTTTTACACCTCAACCACCTTTTTACGACAGTCGAGTAACCATTGAAGCTACCACAAATATTGTTCTTATGGGTTTAAACAATAATACTTCACCAGTAAGGCAGTCTCTTGAGGTAATAAAACATATAGTCGTGTCCAGAGCACGTGCGCTCAATCTATACCCAATACGGCAACACGCAACGCTCTGACGTGCGCGTCACGTTCAGTTTACTTTCGCGAATGTGGCGGTTCCTGAGCGTTACAGCGTCCTAACGTGACGGAGGAGTGGAAAATCGGTAAATGGAGAAACTATCTCGAACGTAACTGGTGGAAAAACGCAGCCAACTGACCAAAGAGAGCATGCGGAACCAAATCAGATCCAATATCAAATTAGGGCACTATGTTTTTGTTGATAAATTATAAAATTCCTGAAAGATAGAGTTTAAAAGCTAATTTCTCCTATTGTTACTAAAATAGCCCCAAACAAAAACAACCTGGCCTAAATTGGATAGTTGTGAGCGATGGTCGGTCTATCTGGTGTTAACTTAAGTGGATTAACGTCCGCACTATTGTATACTACGTTAATCCGGAAAGACCATCCTCATAATTAGACCAGTTCGTATTTCAGATGCAGTGGTTCGGACTTCACGTTAAACTGTAGGTCCCTTAGATATGCCATTGACTGTTGGGCTATTGATTTAAAGTTCTGTCTAAGGGACGTGTCAGCCTTAGTCAGTAACAAGAGTACAAGATCGCACCACCTTGTGGTAGGGACGCCATTACAAAATCTAATCTAATCTAAATTACAATAGTATTTCTAGATAATCCAGACACTGTATTCAGTATTGCTTAGTATTCAAAGTGATCACAAAACTCATACTCGTCGCCAGTTCTATGGCCTTGAGCATACTAACTAGGAATCTGTATTCAACGTGTTAACCACTATCATGTATTATCCAGCACGACATGAAATAAACGACCATATCTCTTGGAAATTACTTCCTCTACTTATAAAATGAATAAACGTGCGAAAGATATACGGAAGTAATTTATATTATTTTGAGAAATAATCTCATTGTTTTAAAAATATCTTAACACTAGTTTTATTTTGGTAAAATTAAATAAATTTTCTTGAGAGGGTGGTTATTTGACGCCAGTATTCCCAAAGCACAAGCGGGTTCTGGACATTTAGGGGCGTGGATCCACCCGATTTTCCAACATTTTGTAAATAAGCGACGTAATAGAAAAAAATCAATTTCAAAACGATAAAACTACGATTTTAAAAACCGATTATTTAGTGAATTGTTCGTGGAAAAACGACAAAGAAATGTATTTGCAATTCTTTGAATAGCTTTGTCAACTATTGGATCAATCAGAGAGCTTAATTGTAATTTCATTCAGTAAAGGAATTGGTTCTGCAATTTTCGATCGACCATTTCATTAAAGGGTAGAAACTTTGGCTTAATTCACGTAATCAAACTGCATTATAACTTCAACAATCAGGGTTAATTAATGACTACATATCACTGACTAGTTCCGTTTAATTTAGACATTGTTATCAAACGTCTGATTTTACTCATCGTTTATAATTAGTTCTAGTTTTTCTTAGAATATTAAAAACTTAAACGTATCGTTAAACGCACATTAGAGTAAATTCTCCCTGTTTAAGTAAACTCTAAAAACTTAAACGTATCGTTAAACGCACATTAGAGTAAATTCTCCCTGTTTAAGTAAACTCTAAAAACTTAAACGTATCGTTAAACGCACATTAGAGTAAATTCTCCCTGTTTAAGTAAACTCTAAAAACTTAAACGTATCGTTAAACGCACATTAGAGTAAAATATCCCTGTTTAAGTAAACTCTAAAAACTTAAATACATGTAATAAAACTACCCTAAAATTCTAATACAAACAAGTCGTTTATCAATATAGTCGATTAACATCACCCTTTTCAAGGTGAACGATTTCAAGGTCACCCCACGAATGATGGAACTTAAGATGCAAACCATGTTTTAAGAAAACGACTGAGAACCGGAAGAAATTAATATTTAGTATTCTCCATAAGAAAGAATTGAGCGTTCCTAGACAACGTACTGCATTTGCCGTACACAGGATATTTAAATCTGCAACCGTTGTCGTAGACTAATTATTAAAATTACTATAGTGTTTAGTTTTTCAAGCATTTTTAATGGGGGTAGTCGAATAATATTATAATTTTATAGTTTTGCTCGAAAACTTTTAAAATATCATATATTATGTACAGTCATTTATATAAACATGGCGGTTGTAAAGTATTTATTAAGGATTCTAAGAAATAAAAACTATAAAATTTTAATTCAAATCATTAGAGCTTTTGATAAACTTATAATTAGTAAGTTGTTTTAGTGTTTTTATTGGTTAATTTCTCCATGAAATTAATAATGAAAAATTTTAATTCTTTTTTAGAAATTACAAAGCTCTCCCTTGTATACAAAATTTGATAAATATTGGACTATCGGTGTGTCTTGGATCATTACACAGACAGGCATCAGTCCAAAAACCACTTTATTCGTCTCAGAGAGCTGCATCACAGATATTTCCACCCTCAGCTCAAAATCTAAAATTCTAAAGTTTTATCGAAAAATATATTTTCTGTACTTACTACGTATATGTAGGGAAAATTTTTTAAGTTTCGTTTAAATAATATGAAAGTGTTAATGCAATTGTATCTCTGTCTATCAACACTGTAACAATAGGTTTTTTTAAACAACATGGTTGGATGAAACCAGATAGTGTGCTTAGGTTAATCCGAGAACTCGTGAGAATAATCCTTAGAAAAAACCGGTCCTGTTTGAACCAATATTGTTTTCAACCTATAAGAGGATTATTCTCCCATTTCAATGACGCGTGGAAATATGTAACAAAATATCGCGGCAAATACTCTAAAACAATACATTATTATTGTTAATACAAAATCACTTTATACCATAAACCTAAATCCACTAACTCCCCTATTTTACGTTCCGTACTGTGAAAAATATAAATTTTACACCATAGATATAGAAGTAGTTTGGTAACTGCGAAATTTGTCTGCAATTAGCACATGTTCGTGACACAACAGTGTTTCATGTATTTGTGTATAAAGTCACACAATATTTACTGAAAGCTTTGTTTGTAAAAGAATCTACTTTTAAAATTGCCTCCCAATTTTATCCATGTCTCTGATTTAGTACTATTTTTATCTCTAAACCTATACTATATTTTATATTCCTTATTCCTTACATAGATGAATTCTAGAGAATTTACGGAAGTATTTATATGCAGAATGTGAATTATTTCAAACACGTCCTCTGACTACGATTTGGTAAATTCCAATTTCCTGTAGATCTATATAAATAAAAAATATATATAAATAAATAATTGAGTTTTGATCATTGCTCAGAATTATTCGTTTTGAAGTTATTTTTACTTCTCGTGCGTTAGAGAAACCGAAACCGATCTTATCTCAATTTTTGTCTGTTTGTCTGTGACGCTCCAGGAGGCATTTTACGCCGTCTTCTCCGAAAAAACGGAAGAGCTGATTACAATTGAACTTATTTCATGTATTCTCTACATTCCAGAGAAGGTTTGTAAATGCTTGAAATCGCCCGCCGCCCCTTGAAAAGTAAATAACGAGCATTTAAAAACCCACTTTTACGCGATATTACTCGCATTTTGAATCAGTTTTCAATGAATAACCTACTGGTAATAATCAGCTGTCTTTGTAGTTTAAATATTTAATAGAAATAGGTAAAAACAATCAGCTGTTAAATAAATATTAGTTAGTTTATATTGGTCATTGATCTTAAACCCATTTCGAAATCATACTATATTAAAAAGTTATTTTAACGTATAACTTAAATATGGAATAAAATGTTCTAATCTATTTAATTGTAAAGTAATGCTAAATAATAAAGCTGGGTATTGATTTATTTTCTCTGTATTAATTTGTTTAAGATTTCAGGTTTACATTTTGGTATGATTATAACTTTCTTCTTTAAACTGAATCCTACAAACTGTACAAAGGACGGGCTTACTGCTAGTATTTTTATAAAAATTTGTAATATGCTACAGTGAACAGCTGTTGCACCAGTGTTGACATTTCTCTTAGCAACACAACAGTAAGTGCAACAGTCCGGCCTTATGAGGAGAGCACAGTTACTGTGTCAAGGTATGAGAATACGCAACAGAGCACCAAACTGGATCAGAATTTATAAAAATATGTATTTAGCTGTTTACATTTAATACAACATTTACACTCTAAATGATTTCCTTGTATTGTATCTGTATTTCGTAGTGTGAGAGTTAACTTTAAATATTTACAATGAGAAAATTCAATGGATTAGGTACTTAAAATAATAACTGGAACATTTTTATATTATACTGTTTTCTGTTGACGCTCTTATGTTAATTTTATCATCTGACGTGTCAAAAGTAATTCTTTCGCACCCTGCGTCAGCTGATGTCGAAGACATTAAACGTTCGTTATTACAAATAATCCGTGCTTGTTAATGACAAGTAATCGATGGTATCAAAATCGATTTTAGTATTAATAATCATCTGATGTACAGTTTTATTGATGAACAGCAATATAAAAACAACTTTCGACTATGGTTTTGTACTGTTACAGTCTGACGGAAACTATATTTTATACCACGAGTCTAAAGTGTCCTTTAGTTACTCTCTCAAACTACAACCTTAACCTCGAAAAGCATCACTTTCGACCCTTGTAATAAAATTATACAATAACGTATTTTACATCTTGTGCTGACTTCTCTACTTGTATTCTCCTCACGTTTGTAACATTTCGTCTTTTTCTGTTGGTGTGTTGTGTTCTCAAATCGAATGGTTAAATTCTTCGCAATTGCATACGTGAAACTGCAGTGTACATATATACGACTATAAATGATCGCTTATACGTAAAATCTGGCAAGTGTTTTTTACCTATAAAGGTAAATAAAATATCACAAAATATTTATTAATAAGCATTTCCATTTATAAAGTGGCATGTTAATTAAAACAGTAAAAATGTGACCAGTTAAAAAAGTCGTGTAAAGGAGAAGTTAGAAAAATACTTTCGGGTGCTGCGGAGATTCGCCGTAATGGAACAGGGATTTTCCAGGCTTTAATCTCCCGGCTTAGAACCGTGTTTTAATTGTATTTACCCAGCGAAGAGGAATAATTATGCTAACATTTCAAATTAAGAATGAAAACCTCCTTCAAACAGTGAAACCCTTGATGTTTCCAATTTGAAACAGACTTACGTATAGTTTGATTCACTCAGGGGTTAGGTACCTGCAACAAGAAAAATGAATTAAAGTATAGCTGTAAAAACTGTAAACAATATTGAATCAACTGTGGAGTAAATGTTATTTCAATTACATTAAATACTTTAAAACATTATTACCTAATAACAATAATATTCATACTGAGTAGAGTTGTGTTAAAGGTCTCGATAATAAAATGGCGATGATGTGGAAGCGATGCCATAGGTCCAAGCGGATGCTGAGATAAGGACCTTCCGAGAGTGCTCGTCACTGCTGTTGCCTTGATACTAAGCTATAAGTCGCTGAAATCTACATACAGTATAATAGTAACGAAACATGTGTGGAGGATTTAAAGTTATCATTCAAAATAAACGTTAAAATATGTTTTATGTTCCACCTTCTCATCCTAGAACTATGTAGGCTATCGCCCGGAACTTTTGTACACCTTTCTTCATGCTAGACATAGTAGGTTGTTACATAGCCATTAATAACTGGTGTTATTCGAACCCAGGACCTCGCGATTCACTCCTACACCAGCGTGCTCATTTTTTATTTCTATACCAACATTTTGTTAGATCAATTTCATTAAAAATATTTTTGACATTCCCCCGCTCTGGAGTCCCCCCCTCCAGAAAGGGGGGAATGAAATTGCCAACACCCCCCCGTGTTGGCAATTTTTAAGACAAACATTTGAACCAATTATGTCAATTGTTTAGTCATGTCGTATGGTTAGTGATGTCATAGTTTAGTTATAAGAACAGCTGTTTAAATGAACTGAAAAAGACATATTAAGACATATCCATGATCTAACCTATTTACCACAGGGAAGTAAACACAAATATTTTTAATTACTCGGCAAACAACTAACGGTAACTCAGTAAACTTTCAAAAGTTTCTAGTACCCACTTAAAAATTTCAATTCGGGAGGGAATGTCACTGTAGAAACTCAATCTCGAATTTCCTCGAAGCTTTTTGCCACTTTCTAGAAAGAAACTCGACGAGAATAACGGGTGCGAAATGGAACTGGCGGGAAAAAAGTCGTCTGACGGTGTCGGAGTGACGTTGTCGCCGAAAACGAGGATCACGAACTGACAATGGTCGCGTTATTCAGTTTGTTGGACGTGACGGTCAGCGCGCTCTACGAACCAGGCCAGGAACTTATCTCGACACCAAAACCATCTGTAATATTACTCGTGATTCAAGTATATACTTTTTAATTTGTTATTATTGTAATTATTTAAATTTCTCTAGTATTTTTCTAGTTACTTCATTTTAATTGCGAAATTTTAATTAATGGGCTAATGCTTTGCCTCAATAAAGAAGTACTGTCTACATATGTATGGATAAGTTGTTATTTTTAGTTTTATAGATTATCATTTGAGATGGCAACCTACCGAGGTAGGTATTTTAAGCCAAGTATGAATGAGAAATGATTGTATATGATACGATTGTATGTAAATGATTATATTGGACTATAGAACTTTATACTTTAATTTTCAATATCGCAGTATAAAATGTAATGCAGTAATAGTATTTACGGAGTTTCACGATTACAAAATCAATTTTTTTAAGTGTATCAACTTTAAATTAATGAAATTAGTTGTTTCATCGTATTTCAAAAAATATTAGAAAACATATTTTCGTTTTAGTAAGAGTCTGAGCTTATCTAATGTCCTACTTATTAGTATTTACTATCATAGTATTATTAGTATTTATTTTATTCACTACTAGCTGACCCGGCGAACTTCGTACCGATAATAATAAACATTCGATTTTTAATCATAAAACATCACAAAAATCACAAATCACAATCACAAAATTCTCTCTGAGAAAAATTATAAATATACAGTAATTACATACCATTGATTACTTACTATTTTATTCTTGTTTCTTTGGCTTGCTCAATGGTTCAAATAAAAACAGCTGCTGTCTAAATCTTAAAAGTTAAGATACCGTTAAGATACCGTAAGATACAAAATGTTGTAATCCGAAACAAAATTATTTCTCCATAAGATTAACATGGGAACTTTGAAGGCGTATAGGGTAGATATTTATGGGAAAATCATTACAAAAACTATTAGACTTTCCTTCTTTAGGCCTAAAGAACCAGTTTGCCAAATTTCAGCCTCCTGCGTTATTGGGAAGTGGGAGAATTAGTGATGAGTGAGTGAGTAAGGGCTTTGAATTTTATATATAAAGATAGTTGATTAGTTCCAGTGAAAAAAATAAAAATATTTAAAAGAGGTGAAAAGTTGGTTATGTTATAAGCGTCATAAAAGTCTAAACTTTGTGTTATAGATTAACCTAGAACAAAAAATGATAAATATTCTATTAAATATTACACCAGAAAAACACGTAAATTGCGAATTCTAAATACCACTATGAGCCTATTTAACTTACACGCCTTGCTAAATTGTGTTAGAAATACGTGTGCTAAAGTTTTAACTAGTTCTATTCATACATCAATCAAAGTATGTCGATGAAATTCAATTATACTCGCGTCAAAAACTGACTAGGAAATCACAAGCTGATTAAAACTAGTTAATTAGATGTTTGAGTAGCAATAAAACCAGTTCAGAAATAAATTATATTTCATTCATTTATAAACCGTTACATATATAGCTATACCTTTTTAGTTAGTGTTTGAAAAACTGCCCACTTTTGTACAAACACACGATATATGAGTCTGATTCTTTCGAACATCTGTGAAGAATTTCTAAGCACGAGTTCTAGTTCACACTCAGAGCCACGTTGAATTACAATTTTATAGTTTACATTGGCATTAAGTCCATACGTCATAAAACTCACAGAAAGTGAGCAAGATATCTATTATTATGACTAAATAATAACTTAAAATAGTATAAAACTAATAAAAAAGAAATAATAGAAAAAGTCAGCTCAATTATTATCTACATAAATACAAATTAGAGTTTTATGTAGTCGTTGCTAGGAATTGTAATATTTTTTGTGATTTTTACGTTTTCGCAGTCTTCTGTAACAATTAACAAGGCATTTTTGTCAAGCTTGTCCGTGAAGACGAGGGCACGGATATAACTTTCAAACTGTGAGAGTTTGAAAGCTACATCCATTATTCTATACCAAATGTAGAAGGTTTTTATCTACCCAAAAACTGACCTATGTACTATGAAAATTCAGTAATAATTCCTTAAAAACCTAGTCTTTACTGAAATTAGACACATTTTTAGTACTCAACAGGTGATCTATTAATGTGGTTTAATTAAATGAAATTAGTGAGCCAACAAATTAAAATCAATATTAGTTGGTTGACATTCTATAAAAATTTGAAAACCTATTTCAAAGCTATATCAAATGTAACGAATTTTAATACAACAAATTTTCTAATTTATCTAATTGTAAAAGAAAATAACGCTAATAAAAAAGCAGAGAATTGTTACTATTTTCTTTGTATTTATTTGTTTAAGATTAAGCTAGAAACCAAGAAACATATTTTCCTCGGATATTCTAGAATGGATATTATATTTAAAAAGATTATTTTAAGGACGGAAATTCCCTGATTTTTTTGTAAAGGGGATATCCTCATAAATTTAGAAAACAAAGACATTTAATTGGATGAATACAGGAAATAAAACCAGGCAAAGCAAATTCAACTTGGCAATCATTCCAAACTGATGAAAAGGATTTGTTTAATCCCTGGATAGCTCAACTTACAATGAACACTCGTCAGTAAGGAAAAACCAGGTCGACAAACTAATGGCTTCTCTTTGTGATATTATTTTTAATTTAAAGTTATTACGACACCCATGTGCATGTTCTGTTTCGGTCGTGTCTAATGTGAAACAAAGACTTTTTTAATTTTACCAACTGCTACTATTTTTCACAGCAAAAAACGTATCTGGTAAAAATCCAGATGATAATATTATAAACTCCAATCCTACTAAATTTTAACGTATTCGCTATACAAATTATTTGAAAAAATGCTAAAACAATTTGAAAACATTTTTTAGTAATCTATATAAATAAAATTAGAGTTTTGTCTGTACATTGTTCAGAATTATTCATTTTTTTGTTATTTTTACTTTTCGTGCGTTACAGAAGCCGAAACCAGTCTTATCTCAATTTTTGTCTGTTTGTCTGAGACGCTCCAGGAGGCATTTTACGCCGTCTTCTCCGGAAAAATTGGAGAACTGATTACAATAAAACTTATTTCATGTATTCTCTACATTCCAGAGAAGGTTTATAAATGCTTGAAATCGCCAGCCGCCTCTTGAAAAGTAAATAACGAGCATTTAAAAACCCACTTTTACGCGATATTACTCGTATTTTGCCTCAGTTTTCAATTAATAACTTACTGGTAATAATCAACTGTCTTTTTAGTTTAAAGATTTAATAGAAATACAAAACAAACAGCAGTCAATTCAATATTAGTTTATATTGGTCATTGATTTTAAACCCATTTCGAAATCATACTATATTAAAATGTTATTCTAACGTATAACTAATTATAATAATGGCATAAATGTTCTAATCTATTTAATTGTAAAGTAATGCCAAATAATAAAGCTGAGTATTGATTTATTTTCTTTGTATTGATTTGTTTAGAATTTCAGGTTTACATTTTGGTATGATGATCTTTCTTCTTTAAACTGAATCCTACAACCAGTACAAAGGATGGGCTTACCGCTAGTTTAAGATAAAATTTTTACACAGCTTTTTGGATAAACGGTTTATAGAATTAGGATGTATGTTGCATATAAATTTTGTTACATGTACGTTGTACAAGTGATCTAAAACCTGTTCCATAGGTATAAACGTAGCGTAACCGTGACCAAAGGAACCGGTTATACAATGTTCAGGAACTGTTCCAGTCGTTCTACTACTTCGGCTGACGACAATCACATGACACAACTATATCTCTCTTCTATAGCTCTGCGTTTGTGAATGATTTACAATTAAATCTCATAAAAATTAAACACTTCTATAAAACATAATAATCATAAGAATTGAATTTAGTTATTGAGTTATTTAAAAAAAACTTTCTATAGGAAGTACAGTAAAACATTTTAGTAACTAAACAAAATTAGCAAAAATCATAACTCCTTGAATATTTATTCAGCGAATACAGCTTGATTTACAATTGAGATTTTCATCAAGGAAACAGTAAAACTTTAAAACAAAATGATTGCTTCATTAGAACTTTGAGCCAGTTCGATTTGGAAGTCCAGATTAATTTCGACGACTGTTTCTGCATTTGTTTCATCTTCGATGTACTTTTATACTTTTATACTTTATACTTTAACTGAAATGGCGACCTACCCAGGTAGGTATTTTAAGCCAAGTATGAATGAGAAATGAATGTAGGATGATTGTGGCGCGATCTTGTAGTCTTGTAGCTAAACTAAAACTTACAAATTGACATTGACAATCAGTAATGGGATTTTGTATTGAGTAACGTTTCGATCAGCCAAGCTTGAACCCTTTTTTAGTCCGCTCATTGTACACATACTGACTACTGTTTAATTCTGTTATGTGCAGAAAAAACACAATATTTTATCGAATTTGCAAAATGTTATATTTTTTATTTAGGAAGCATAGTTCTTGTAGGTAAAATGTCAAAAAACGTAGTTAAAAATTCTTACTTAATTTAAACTTATTTAACATAATAAATACGAAAAATGTCGTTCTCATAACTGTTTAAGTAGTCTACCTCGTCTTAACTTCAAAAATTGATAATTAATTGGATTTAAAGCACCATTGAATTAAAAACCCCATGTAAGGGCAACAAAACTAGAGCATTATGTCAATGTTAAACATGAATAATGCAGAGGTTAGTATGAATCACGAGAGAGGGACAAGTTCCATTTGTGTGATGAAACACCTCCCCCTGCGCTAATTGTGAGTGCTTGCAAGGCCAGTATTCATTAAAATTACAAAGGATTCATTTGGAAACCATCACAGAGTAGTTTTTAAACCGTTATATTCTATGTTTGAGAGTTTTAAAAGAAAAATCCTACTGAATCTACTAATCTATGAATTGTAAATGAAATGTATTTTTTGACAGTTAGAACGCTTATTCTAGGATAGTTGACAATAAATTTACGATACTGTTTTATACATTTCCAAATACTTAAGTTTTTTAAACTTTAAACAGAGAAAATGTAAGCACCCTAACCAGAAACTGTAGATCTCACCTCACGTCCATGGTTCATGTCGGTATCTCATATATGATGGATGGTGAGAGAGAGATGGCCTCCTATTGATGTAACGGAATGATGTACAATATTTGCAATATCGTAATATTGAAAGCATGTTTCATCAAGCCAATACAGACTGTCAGGGAAAAAGTGATCTATTGATGAATATATTTCAAAACAGAACATTGCTTTTTCAGAGTTTGCAATACGTTTTAGCTATCAAAGATTATTCCGAAAAATATAGTGTAGACTCTGTAGGTGCATAGAATACTTTCTGACCCAGTTCATAAATTTTTAAAATTGAGAAAAAAATTAAAAAATTGAATTTTTATTTTTGTACAACTAACTTTCCGGAAATTGAGAAAAATACTCTTTGTACTTGTGGGAAATCAATTTGAAATAGCTTTTATCACTTACATAAACTGATTTCACACTAACATGATTACATTACAATACAACAATAGTCCAGGCTGATCTTCGATTCGACAACGTCCACGCAGCATCAGATCACATTTCATCTCAGCAATAACCATCAACTGATCTGTAATGGGCTATAACTACAAGTCGGACAACGTGATTAATTAACTACAGTTTCAGGTAGTTAATTGGATCCGTAGTTGGCAATGGCACATGAATACATAGTAAATAGATGAATTTCCTCTTATACGGATTTTCTCTTTAGACTGGGACCGTGGTGTGTCATGTAATCTAGATCACAAATTGTGGATATTCGTGAGCGATGGTCAGTGGATGTAGTGTTCTCTTGTGAGGATTAACATCCGCACTATTGAATACAACGTTAATTCACAAAGACCATCCTCATAATTAGACCGGTTTGTAATTCTGAGGCAGAACAAGTCACTGGCGTAGAAAAACACTAAAGAAATACAAAAAAAATTCTACAATATCAGTAAATATTCTAGACATAACACTTTTAACTGGCCGTTACAATATACTGTACTATATTTTTTAATTAAATTGGAAAAAGAATTTTTGTTTCGATACATATATCGTCATTTTTTAATTTTCAAATTATTTCCCCAACAGAAGTTGAATCACAGTTTGAGCTGAGGACTCACTATTCTTTATATCAGTTAATAAATAAAATTTCCAATTATTTTAAAGAGGAAACAAATTGGAAATTGATATAAACATAATTCTATCGAGTCTACATTTCGCAGACCCAATAACAGGAACAAACACGTCGCCGCGAGCAAACAATCGAGCTTAGATGAATATAACCACTCAAACAGGGGACCCGAGTGTCGCTTGATCAACGAAGGTTATTATTTATTTTTAAGTTATTTCAAAGGTTACTAATTTTTCGAAAATTTTAGTGCAATATTTTCAAACAGCAACTTAGATGAAACCGGTATTAAATACACAATACCCCCGTCGCAGCAGACCTGCGTACTCAGCGAATTTCCAAATCAATAACATAATAATATTAATATTTGACAAGTTTTATCATTAACTGTCGATAAATATGAGAGTTATTTACCTATTCTCCATAAGATTAACGTGGGAAAGAGTATGCAGGTTTGCTGCTGTGAGGAACGCTAAAAGTAGGTGTTTTTAGGGTAAACAATTAATATTTTGAACATTTATAACAAGTTTCATCAACATCTGTCCACAAATAAAGGAGTTTACCTAATCTCTATATGATTAACATGGGAAAAGAGTATGCAGGTTAGCTGCCATGATAAACACATAAACTATGATTTTTAAGCATAAATGGATAGATCTTAACCATATGAAGCTAAATATCAAGTTTCGTCCAAAAATATTGGTTAAAATATAAGTGAAACATTATTTTTCTTTATTCGATTCTTTATAAGATTAACCTTGGGGCCCCAAAACACAACGTACTGTGTTTAGATCTTTTAATATCTCGGTAACCAGTGGAGATATAAAAAAGGTTTAGGGAAACTATTTTCTTATTTTTTTTTTTTTTTTTTTTTTTTGTTTTTTTTTTTTTTTTTTATTTTTATTTTGTTTTTATTTTTTTTTTTTTTTTTTTTTTTTTTTTTTTTTTTTTTTTTTTTTTTTTTTTTTTTTTTTTTTTTTTTTTTTTTTTTTTTTTTTTTTTTTTTTTTTTTATTTGTGTAGTTTTTTCAGATGATTCTAATGGTGAAAGATAAATTTTGAAATTTTTTAAAATTACATGGGAAAAACGCAAAGAACCCATTTTTGGTGTACAAACCCCCCAAACTACCCGTTCCCATTGACTGATATGTCTGGTTTACGAACTCGTCCGAGCAAATGTAGGAATACACGTCTCAACAAAATTTGGTCATGATCGGACCATTTTTACGAGAGTTATTGTGTTCACAGACACACACACACACACACACATGTAGTATATATAAATTTTAACGACTATTGTTTTTGGTCTCTGGGCACCTAAAGACGAAAAATAACATGGTCCCGGGCTTAAGTCTTACCATGAGACCTACGGTAATAGCTTTTTCCCTATGGGAAATTCGCCAAAATGATCGATAAACACACCTGATATCTCTTTTTTAAAAGAAACGCTGGGAAGAGGAAGTTAATAAATATATGGTCAGGATTGAAGAAAAAAGACATTGCGAGAAACGACGTGGAGGCAGTGCGTTGACGAGGCCACCACTTCGGGTATAGAAGGTCATCAGGGTAGGTAAGTAAAAGATCTTAATTCGTGCAATACAAATATCGAAGGTGATTTAACTATAAGTATTCAATTATCATTCAACTTAATGAAATAGGATTGAACCATGGTTGGTATTGTGATCAAAATCCCTTATTTAAGATTTAAATTCTATAATCGAATCCATTCATATTGAAATAAATATTAATCAGATAAATCGTCACCAACAGGGGTTTAGTCTCGGGCCAGCGTTCCAAAGGAGCATCCTTTTGTCTCCTTTAATCCGAAAGAATTTGAAAATTGGACGAAAGAGAATGTTTTCTAGTAAATTTAAATAAAATTGATAAAATATCAGTAGACTAGTACCTGAAGACAACTTTAATCACTCTATTTCTTTTAACCTATAATAAAACCATATAGTAAAGAAAATTTAAAAGTCAAATTATTCAAGGTAAAAATAATTAATACTTTTTAGATTGATAGAGTATTATGTAATAGGTTTTTTTAATAACTATGACTTAAACCCTTTATCCTATACACAAAAAATTAAAATATTATAGTGGTGAAGGTTAAAATTACGTTCTTGATTCTATTTTGTATATTGGTACATTGTTCTCATAACCCTTTAGAATTAAGCCCCATAAACAAAACCAATATGAATTACTGAGTTAATATTAATTAGCTAAATCACAAAAAAGTAAAAAAGAAAAAAATACAGAATGGAACAACTTTTTATTTAAAAAATGTATTTACTTACCTGTGAAAAATAGGTTAGATAATGGATATATATAAAGGGAATGTTTCAGTTCATCTAAACGGGTGTTCTTGAGTTACAAATTTTCGTCTTATTAACTGCTAAACCAAACTCCCCAGAACTAAGACATATCCATGTCAAACAAATCTTAAATAAATCGGGTGATATATAAAAATAGAGATACATTACTTTACAACAATTTTTACAGATAAAAAACATTAATAAACTTGATCACAAATAGATTTATAGGTTAAAGAACTTGCTGTCTTCTTTTATATTAAAAAATTCAATAAGTAAATAAATTACGATTGTAAAGGTTTTAGGATAAAACAGAGAAATGTTATACGAGAAAATATAAATAGAAAAAAAGTGTCAATATGTTTCAAAGTTTAAGGCAAGAGTTCAAACGTTACGAGAAGATTAAGGAAAATACAACCTGTCAGATCCTGAGCGATGTCAGGTGAACCAACATAGAAACAATAACCTGAACAAACAACCTGGTGGGTAAACATACTTGCCGTGAGATTGGCAACCCTGATCATCGCCGACTTAAAGATTGAGGGTTACAAGTACACTTATTACTTTTTTATGATCAAATGGATTTACTTTTTAATAAGAAAGTGTTTTATAGATAAATCATTTAAAGCTTCCGAACAACATTAGCTTTTCAGTTTAGAGTAATGTATTTACCCAGAGGACTTTTCGGCCAATTAAGAAGCATATTTTCCAAGTCACATGAAACGTTATTTTCTTTTCATTAAATATAAAATTTATTAAAAAAATGCTCTTATCACATTTGAGAACAAATAAATGAGAAAATTATAATCCATATTTGGCCATGTGTTCCATATATCACAGTCAACTTGAAATGGAAAAAATATATTATTCAAAGTAAAAAAAACCTTTCAAGCATTTATAACAGTAGAAATTTTATATAAGTCGATGAAATATAAATGCAACATAAATATGAAATACGACGCAATTGTGAATCCACGAAGGACTTTCTAGTTCCAATCTCGTTAAAAATTGTCCTTTTTCTCTCTCGCGAGATTTGTGGGGAAGCTGAACTGATCTTTATTCATGGTAGCGGAGTAATTGTTTTGAAATGTTCCAGTTATGCAAGTACAACTTTTTAATAAAAATGTTATTGCGTAAAAATAAATTTTGGACTTTTTTCTATAGGAAAAGCATTTTTGAATCAGATATCGAATAGAATGAAAATATAATAAAAGTCTTAATAAAAGGAATTTTGCTCTTTTATCACATTTTATCGTAAACTATTTCGTATAAATTTAATTTTAATTTAGAAATAAGAATAAATTAACAAAAATATGTAATCATGGCTATAATTTAAATAAATTTCAACTACATATAGAAAACATTTTCCAAAGTTGGGTGTCTCACCTCACTACGAACCAAAACTCTTATCCATTTATGACCTGAACGCCACGACTTTAACCAAAATTTAATTTCCTGTTTTCAATCAATGCTTCTAAAAGGTACACGTAATTTTCATATTTAACAAAAGTTTAACTTTTAATGAAAAAGGATTGAATTTACTTAACTGTGGGAAATAGGTTCCATCATAGATACGTCAAAGGGAATGTTTTCAGTTCCTCGAAACAGCTGTCACTATAGCCATATGACGTCACTGTTTCAAATTCTGTTCTCGAAAATTGTCAACACCCACTCCCCAGAGCTAATACTTGTCTGAAACTTGATACATATCCATCAAAAACTCAAAATTGTGACGAAAACAATAATTTCTCTCTCTTGCGAGTTGCAGGGTTAATGCTGGATCATGGATAAGTCAAAGAGAATGTTTTCAGTTCCTCTAAACAGCTGCCGTCATAGCCATATGATGTCACAAACCATATGACGTCACTTTTTCAAAGTTTGGTCACATAAATTTCCAACACCCCCCCTAGAGCTAAGACATGTCCATGTCAATAGTAAATTCAAATAATATCTTGGCAACAGTTTAATTAAACACAATTAAACAAATGTTGTTTTTGTATATATTTCTCAAAACTTCAACCACTGTATTTTTAATTTACTAAGATAAGGTAGGTACTCTGTCCAACAGTTCAAGTGTAAAATTTATGAACAATAAATGCATGCAGTGAATAATATTTTACATCACAACGATTTCTGTTGTAATTCCAGTTCTTTTTTTTAATTATTAGCTATGTATAACACGCATTTAATACTGGTACATCTTTTAAGTTTAATATGAATGAAAAGTGTGATGATTAATTGATTCATTTGCCAGGAACATTAATTAATTATTTAAAAGACCCAAAAAATGCAACCAGGTACGTTCAGTATTGTACTGCCACTAAACTGTTTTAAAATTTTACTTTTCAATATACAATACCTATTATTACTGTATTTTGCCAGTTAAAAACATAGCATTGTAATTCGATATTCAATTACTGTCCAAACCACTCCTTCTTCTCCTCACCAGATCTTATCTGATTTACCAGTTATCAAATTACGTTCCGTTTTCAATAGAGCGATTCTCGTCTCAAAAGCTTTCAGGTCCTTCACAAAAGACTAGGCTAATGAAACCGCGATGAGAAATAAAATCCCAGTTTATCTCTGTCGGATGCTGTACTGATCCAAGAAACTGATATTGCAGTGAAGAAATTAATAAGGGTTGTTTATGGATCATATTATCCTTTGTAACCCCATTTATAAGAATATTATTTAATATCACCATTTTATTCAACGAGAAAATTTCTTTAGTATTTATATAACATTAATTTGATACAGTAAATTACAGCTAATATACTTTATAACATGTCAAAATAATAATAAAAAATTGTGTATCGTTTTCAAACTTAAATTTAAGTGTACTCATCTTTAGGAGTTTACCAGAACTCTTAGATAATACCATACTCAGGTTAAATTTTAACATTTTTCACAGTTGTATAAACTTATGATTGATTTTAAATTTTATTTTCAAGAGTAATGGTTTAACACACATAGTAATGTTATAATGTCAACATAAATTCTGTAACATTTTCGCATTGAAGAATTTAATTCACTTCTACACATTAATGTTTCTGTAATATTTATTGTAGTGATGCAATTTTTATGACACTGGAGCGCAATTTTATATGCTTGATTTAAATTTTACGAAGACATTAATTCATGTTTATGATTTTTAAAATACGTTTGATGATTAATAAAATTTAAAAAAATAGTAAACTGTGCTATATGTGGCACTAAAATGTCAATTCATTCAAAGATTGTTAAAAACAATATATTTAAACGTAAGTTGGTTTTAGTATTTCTTGACAACTGATAGGATTTGCACGTAATTATATTCAAGCTCTTCAAAGACATTTTAAGTTCTTAGAATAGTGATAACCTTGACCTTGTTGTTAACCTTTACCTTATGTTGTCGTTTGGACCCTTTTATTTCACTATAGCCATTACAATAACTTTAAATTCACTTAAATACCTTTTTTGTAGCCTTTTTTCCAGCTTTGTCCTTGCAGATTTGAAAATAAAATAATTCACAATTATTAAAATCTAAAATTAAGCCACAAGGTCTAAGCAAATCTTGGCTTGGAAACACAATATCTCGACTGATTGAGAGACCTTTCCATGAGGAAGGATGTCACTGCCAGCTAAGGAAATCAGCATTTATCACATTACCCTAATGACGGATAGGTCCTGGCAGGAAACATCACAACAGTTGCGTGTTACTTGTTCTATGTTCCCGCGATTAATGCACCTGCTTGAATACTCTACAAAGGTTTGTTGTGTTGTTTAAGTTAATTTATACGCTATCCTGTTAAATAATATGAGACAGGTTTTATCGAATTCCCATTAGGAAATAGAACTATTACCGTAGTCGTCATGGCCAAGTTTGTTTTCTTTTTTAGGACCCCAAGAGCAAAAACCTCGTTTGTTCGTGACTGAGTATGTGTGTGTGTGCGTGTGTCTGTAAGCACAACGCAAAAAGTCTGACCTCGATGACATTCGATACAGATATGTAAATGTTCAATTATAAATTATGTAATGATGTTAAATGTTAAATTAATTTTAAAATTCAGGAAAATTGGTCTATCATAAAAGAGTGTTGACCATATGGGTATGAAGGGTTTTACATACAGTACAATTAAAAGAAAATTTAATTTGTTTTAGCATCATTGAAATCGGTTACAAAAGTATCTTGAATCTCCGGTCTGTGTCAAACGGTTACGGGGTTAAAAAAATATGTAAATACAGGATGTTGTCTTTTGAAGCTTCGATGTTAACCTTATGATAAATAGGTAAAAAATATATCACTATTATTGGAAATATTGAGATAAAACTTAGGGTACAGCTTCACATACAGTTGTTAAATATATCTAATAATGTAATTTGTTTTGTTCCTTATAGCAGAAAACTGACTTAATCATTATCCATGTTATTCTTATAGAGAATAAACAAATTGATATAATCTTCTAATTATTTTAATATGAAACTTATTATACTGCTTTAACAAATTATTTATATCTACCAATATACTTTAAAATAGTATATGACAACGCTTTTATTTTTGACTCTATATCTACAAAAAATCTATTTATATATATATATAATATTTTTACTGTCAAAGATGCCTTCTAATAAATATAATAGAAAAATACTAGTTGACTATGTATTTAGAGGTGACATTATAAGGACATGATAGGTGGCGCACAGCCACTCATCGCGTCAATCAGCTGACGATCAGCTGGTATTAGTGGTTACCGCGTTTAAATCTTCATCGGCTGCATCGTTAATCCACCATTACTGTTCACTGGTTCGCCGGTATATGGAGCTCTGAGTGGAAACCGATTGTCAGCTGGTTTGTGCAATTTGTCAAACTGCAAAATGACATTAAACCCGCCAATGGTTGAGTGTTACGCCCTAACCACCTATAAAGGTTATTCTAAAAACCACGCATAAGAGATTTGAACCACGTTATGAAAGATTATTAGCATGCCGAAGCAAAACTCAAACCATCTTCATTCAAAGATAGACAAATAAATACGTCATCAATTACGTACAGTATAAATAAACTATTATATGTGTCCTTTAATCCAGCTACTTAGAGGTCACGAATTGTGGATAGTTGTGAGCGATGGTCGGTGAGTGTAGTGTTCTCTTGTGTAGATTAACGTCCGCATTATTGATTAGATTAGATTATTGAAATGGCGACCAAGGTAGGTTATTTAAGCCAAGCATGAATGAGGATTGAGTGTAAGATGATTGTGGTACGATCTTGTTGTCTTGTTACTGACTAAGGCTGACATTTTCCTAAGATAGGACTGTTAATTAGCCCTACAGCCGATGGCAATGGACCTACAGTTTAACGTGGAATCCGAACCACAGCCTCTGAATTACGAATTGGTCTAATTATGATGATTGTCTTTGCGGATTAACGTAGTATTCAATAGTGCAGACGTTAATCCACACAAGAGAACACTACACCCACCGACCATCTCTCACAACTATCCACAATTCGTGACCTCCAAGTAGCTGGATTAAAGGATGACGCCACCATCCCAGTCTCATTAGGATACTACGTTACATCCTTATAATTATACTGATTAGTAAATTCAGAGGCCGTGGTTTAGATTCCACGTTAAACTGTAGGACCCTTAGTTGCCCCTTAGGGCTATTAACTAACAGTCCTGTTAAGGAACATATCAGTTTTAGTCAGTAACAAGGCTACAAGATCGTGCCACAATTATATTACACCTAATTCTCATTCATACATGGCTTAAAATACCTACCTGGTGGTAAGGTCGCCATGTCAATAATCTAATATTATCTAATCTCATCTATTATAAGCACACTATACAACTGGTGATTAATTCACCCCACAACAAAGGATGAGAACATTTTTTGAATGAAAATCATTCAAGCAGTAACGTGGCAGGTTAATTATAACATCGTTTATGCATTTCCTTCTTTATTCCACTTGGAAAGCAGGTTATGAATTTAAAAACTATATAAGTTGGACACTGCTTAAACTTTTAACATGGATATGTCTTAGCTCTGGAATGAATTGAAAACTTTCCCTATGGAGGTATCCATGATCTAACCTATATACAACAGGGAAGTAAACACCAAATTTTTTTCCAAGACACCAGCTTCATACGGTCAAAGTCCGAAAAATGTACTAATCTTATTATATTTTAAGTCCCAGATCACCACCGGACAGGATCAGATTCCAAATCCCGGAACGTTGTGTAACTTTGTTTTTACTAATCAAAATGAAAAATTCCCGCAATAAAAATCGAAATAACACAACCAAACCATCACCAACAATGAACTTCAAACAAAATACCTAAATGTTTATACTTTTGATGATTTTAACCATCACGTTGTTACTAGAAATTGTCACTACTAGCTAATAGCAAAATTGTTACTAACAAGTTAACAACGTCAGCAGTATTCTAGTAATGAATTATAACTATTAATCTATTTACAAAACATGAACTAGAATGGCGTCTTGTGAAGAAAACCCTCCTTAGACTCCATGATTATTCGTCTTCATAAAGACAAAAGCGCTCTTTATACTGTGTTGAGTAAAACAGTCAGTGAATCACAATCAGGAATGACTAAGAATAACATTTCAACCGGTTAGTTTTTCAGTTAGAAAATAAAGTCTGAAATGGTAAAAAATAAATATGTTTTTTCATGATTGAAGTAATATAACTGGTAAGACTCGATTCATCATAGCTCGATCACTAAATCGTACCTATTCATTCAACAATCGTGAGTTAGAGTTACTCTAAAAATATTACAAATAAAACAGAATACAGTGATTTAATTTTTCAGATTTCATAAAATTCAAGTAGGATTATAACGGTATCAAAAGATAAATACTATTTATCATCACTTAAAATTGGCATACTTAAAATTAAAATATTATCAATGGACGATTATATAGTTTATTAAGTTATTAAACAAAATACTAAGTGCATAATTTTCTGTAAATAAGAATTAAGAGATCGTGCAATAGCTTAAGTTGTACGCTAAGAAACAAATCGTAGTTATTCTTCACTGTAGTTACACACTTAATTTTAGTTCTACACAAGACATCTTCACACATTTGAGCTGTTAACTCGATAATAAAAGGCAACTTTATTTATTTGACTCAAACAATCACACAGAAAAACGATTAATGGTTTTTTGCCTCCAGATTACTTAGTGGTTTAAATACCCGCTTTCGTATAATCCAAATTTTGTTGCAAATACAGTTTAGGGTTTTATATGAAACAATCATCATTTTGTCAATGATGAGAAAGAACATCCGATGATCACAAAATACTAACACAACGAAGACTCGACACTGGGTGCAACAGAAGACCAGATTATTTAATTTTTAAACGTTTTCCTCATGTTATTTTTGAAATTATTATTTAATAATGGATAGGTTTTATCCAATAGAATATTTGAAGTAATACTTTATAGAAATATGTTAATATCGATGATTTGAAAGGAAAGAAAACATAATGCAGCAAATATCCTATCCTGGGGGATTGGAAAGTAATAACTTGCGGGATTCCTCCGGCATCCAATCCATAAGCATTTACCCAGGACACATGGACTTGAGGGAATGTCATCAGTGATTTAGACAATAACGTATAACTAGTGTTTATGATTAGTTACCCTTTATTGATTTCCGAATTTTAATGTAATCTTTATAAAATTCTCATTTTACTTGACATTTACTTGAAATTTCAATTGATAGAAACCTAAATTAATCGTCAGGTAGTACATGTATCTTTAATTTGTATTATTAATGTGTAAAAACGACGTAAAATCAAATTAAATACTATAATTTAAAAATTGTTAGTATCATTATTGAGTTCAGTAATAAATCAATGGTCTCACTTTTCTTACGTCAGAAAAATTATTAAATTACAAATTTAACTTACAACTAGAGATATCAAATTACAAATTACAATTAAAAATTGTTAATTTTAAATATCATACCATAACATAGTTTGTCGCGTAGTATAATGTTATACTTGTAAAATAAATCAAGAGAACTCTAATGATTATATTTGCTAGTATACATACTCTGGAAATACTTTCAAAGGTGAAAGTACGTTATATTGAGCTCAAACACACCCCATATGTCACAGTAACTGAAATGGATCCTTCCAATATTACAGAAAGTAATAAATTTCGACATTTGCCAAGTGCCTCCCCTTGTCGTTTGAAGCTGAGAAAATGTCGTACGTTTGTCTTCATGGCAAAATATTGTTTACAAACTTTTAAAACACTGTTTCAACAAAACCTACACGTGCTTTATTTCCAATTAGATTTAAATTGGACATCTGCTAGCGTAACAGTTATCGTCTTGGATTTCGGTGCAAGAGGTGACGGGTTTGATTCCCGGGATAGCAAAAGAAAATAGACGGGAATTCCATAAGAAAAAATAGTGTACTTCGAGGCTGCATAGCTGACGCTGAGCCTGCCATTGGAAAAACAGAAAAAAACGATTTTAAAACCTCCAATGAGAAAATATTAGAATAATTTGAGTTCAGCGGAGCGCTCTAACTCTTAAGTGGAAATTCAAGCGCTCAACGTTGTCTTAGCAGATAATTACACCTCCAAGAACTATTTGTTTTGATAAATTAGTTTTCCATTCACAGGTTTCTTCAAACAAATTAATTTAATTTCACTAAACCTCCTCGACAAACGTGAAAAGGCTTCAATTTTTTGAGGAGGTATATTTAAGCAACTTAAACCATGCAATAATTCCTTCCAAGTTGATAATGCGATTGCATTTGATTGTTGCATAAGTATTGTTATTTTTTTGTTGCAAAACTCTGCCCTAGAGCGGTGAAGTCACCGTGGTGTTAAACCCCTATAATTTATCCATCAAGCAGCGAGAAGAAAGAATCACGCAATGGCAAATCCCTCCTATACTTTTCTGCAGTGAACACCAGGAACACTTTAAATAAATTGGCAGGAAATTGTGTAAGTTTGCACAGCACGTGTAAGTTAGAGAAAGATATATTATTAGAGTTTTTGAAATGCTTCATTAGATTCACCGACTTAATATTTATGATGGGATAATATAAAGTAACTTGTGACCGATGAGGCACATAAACGTGTATTAAAAATACCTCCAATGACAGAGTAGGCATTTTTTATTGATTAATTAAGTTTATAGTTTAGGAATTTTAAAATTGTAAGAAAAATATTCTCGCACTAAAAAATTTCTCTTATAAGTCTCCTGCACTTGTCATGATTACTGTTTCCTATTTAAGTCGTGGGAAAGTTTGGGCACATGGTAAACGAAACACGATGAGGCAATAAAATTTTTCATAAATTTGTTGACTAAGTAAAATATATTTAGAATGTAATTTCAACCTATAGCACTTTTACATTAAAATAACTTTCATCTCATACATGTGTAACACAAAGGGAATTGAGTTTACAAAATAATTATTCAAATTTAATTTACACTTGAAATTGCTGAAACAAGTCAATAGAGAGGGTAAAGAGTTATAGTGATATTGACTCTGCAAAACCAAATAAACATAGTAAAGTCAATTTCAATCCCACTAGTTCTATTTGTCTAATTCTCGTATTGTTACAATCACGTCAATGCGGATTGTGGGATTCACTATTCTCTCTTTATCCGTTTCTAATGTTGTCGCAGCTGTGCCAGTTTAGATCGACTCTATTATCTATTCATCTCTTTTTGAATGTATTTATCGTGATGTTCCGATCACATATATTTAAATTCCAATATTATTTAGATTAGATTAGATTATTGAAATGGCAACCTTAGTACAAGGTAGGTGTTTTAAGCCAAGTATGAATGAGAATTGAGTGTAAGATGATTGTGGCGCTATCTTGTAGTCATCTTCGATCTGTATATCTTGTAGTCTTGTAGTCATGTTCATTAACTAGACAGGACTTTTAATTAATAGCCCAACAGCAACTAAGGGACCTACAGTTTAACGTGGAATCCGAACCACGGCCTCTGAATTACGAATTGGTTTAACTATGTGGATGGTCTTTGTGGATTAACGCAGTATTCAATAGTGCGGACGTTAATCCACACAAAAGAACACTACACCCACCGATCATCGCTCACAACTATTCACAATTCGTGACCTCCAAGTAGCTGGATTACAGGATGTCGCCACCATCCCAGTCATTTATATACCATGTGTATGTTTCTAAAGTTACAATAGGCAATTAAGGAACTGGTAAACACAGGTACAGATAAAAAAATTAAGGTAAACTAAACTCAGCTTGTTTTCAAATGTCAGTTTTAAGAAAAGCAGTCACTATGGACATCCGGGTCATGGTATATTTTTATTCCCTTGTGCAGTATGGGATCGAGGTTTGGGGTGCATCATCAATGATGAAGGATTTAAAGTCCAGAAAAGATACATTCAATCAGATTATCAGAAACTCAAGTCCTCGAGACTCTTGTAAACCATTGTTTCAAAAATTTCAAATATTACCGCTTCCATCTCTTTATATATTCAAATGCCTTTTATTTCTGCAAAAAGACTTTCACAACTTACAAGATGAGCAACATAAACATATTTATCAATCAAGAAACAGGTCCAATTTGCAATATCCATGTCACCGCCTTGTTCTTGAAAAAACACCAACTTATATGGGGAGGCGGTTCTTTAATGCGCTCTCATCCGATCTGAAGGGGTTGATTTTAAGCAAATATTTTAAGCCTAAACTAAAGAAATTTCTTCTTAACAATATTTTTTACAATGTAAATTATTATTTAGGTATACAAATTTAAGAACTGTACATTAGCATTGCTTCTCTCCTTTGTATGTAATTGTTATTCTAGATTTAGTATATTATTGACCATGTCAACTGTTTCCATTACATTTCATGTAAACGTTCTTTTGACAATAAATCAATTTCAATAATAGTTAACATAACGTATCTTCCTTACAGTTACAAATTCTAATGAGATGTACGTGTCTGACCTTTTTCTATGGCGTCAATTTTAATCAAGATACTCTTTATACTTGAAATATCTAAACTTGCATAATATTAGAGCAATTTTTATTCCAAAAGCGACTATTTATGTAATTATGTGTTTATTTTTGCGGTATATTTATATCTAAAATTGAGTAATGGTTAAATTTCAAAAGTATTTACTGCAAATGAAACGATACCTGCTAACAAACGTGGTTTCTCATTACCGGAACCGGAAGTAACCAGGTCGAAGAAAACCTACTACGATACCTTGGAGTGTATATCGAACAATTTAATTTGATTAGTTCATTTTAAGAGCTAAAACTGAATCAACTATTCAATCAATACATTCAAAGAATTTGCTTGTTGATGAGCTAAGGGGGCGTGGATATCTATATTTTCTTATATAATTAATCTATTCACAACAATTTGCTAGTCTTAATTAGGTGGAAAAAGTAAAAAAATGTTAACATGAATCTAAATGGAAGTAATTAAATTTTAGTAAATCATTCAATTTAGAACTCTGGATAAAATTGAGAGTCGCTTAACTATTTAACGGTGATACTGAACAATTATTTGATTTTGAAGCATAATTATAATTTACTGTTATTTCCCCTTAAACGATGTACTATACGTAAATATAAATACCAGATAATCAGTGAATTGAAAGGGATTTGCTGGAGGGTTTTGGCCAAACACAAATATTCCGGATGTTGCTTCAACGCCTAATCGTTTAACTAATATATAAAGAAAATCTATACATTTTTTAAACACTTACTATGCTTTTCACCTCCCTGCTAAAATTCGTCTATGTAACTCACATACCTGTAACAAAAAATAAGTTATAAGGCTTGTCAAATCACTAAGCATACCAACACAATACTATTTATAACCATTCCCAATATGTACAAAAATCTTTATAAATGTTATCTAAATATATAAAACAAATTCGTGTTAGTTACACGCATTATAACTCGAGAACGGCTGGACCGATTTTAATGATCTTTGATTTTTTTTATTCGTCTCTGCTCCGGTCATGCTTTAGGCATATTCAGTTTCCATAAATTCAATTAGTTTCCATTTTATAGCGTTTTAAATTTCTAATGTTAATCTTTTGGGGAATAAGATTGTTTACAAATTTCCTAAAATCAAAACATTTGATTTCTTAAAACAGTTGTTGGTTTACTCTCCGTTAGCAATATGCTTTACTATCCAATGCCATATGAATCATTAATTACATTAATTAATGTAAAACTATGAAGTAAATATGTGCTGTACAAAATGAACAGCATTATTCGCCACGTTAATAGTTTACGGTTTTTGGGAATTATGTACTGTATTTATATTTTTTTATTTTCTGTATGATTAAAAGTAACGTGTTTATATGTTTGCCAAATAAAATAATTACAATGTTTATACATATTAGGTTTATTATAATAATCAGCTGTTGAATATTTAAAGCTTTCACAACGAAGCCGCAATGCTATTTGACTTCAGAAAATGGCCAATCTTAAAGTTAACATGTATTTTCTGTTAGGCGTTACGAAGTTCGCCGGGTCAGCTAGTACAGTATAAAACAGACTCTTTCTTCAAACCCAGAGACCCCTTCAACAGCGTGAAAAATCGAACTTCAACAATCCTCTCACTCAGAGAATTTCACATCTGTTCAACCGAAAAGTAAAAGACAATAAAACGATTGTAAGAAAATTAGGCACCGATTCGCCCCAAAAACGGCGGAAGGGAGACAAAACATTGAGTGGATGCTGTCTGTGGCCGTTAGTGGGGAAGACAGCGGCTTAATAGGTCGAAGCGTGTCGGATGGATCAGGCATGGGGCGACCCGCTACGCAACGGCACCCCCCTCCACCACAAGCACCCAAACTATGTACGTGGTACTGGAAATTAAACGTTGAACAATAGACTGAATAAACTTTATACGTGGATTCTCGATTTCGTAGGGTTATTCGCCCTATCAGTATCAGTATCAGTACATGTATCAGTTGACTGACACATTCTCCCTTAAGTAAATTTAAAAAGACATTCTGTAATAAAACAATCATGTTCCTCAAAGTTTATCTAAATACCATTTAATAGTTTAATGTTTCAAAAATATCCAATTTCTGAAAATAAAAACAATAGATACAAAGTTAAATTAATTGTTCGAAAATTGTATGTATATTCAGAATTGAAGACTTCAGGATGACTTGGATCGCTTAGTGTTGTGGAGTCAGTGTGGACTAAGATTCAATGTCAATAAATGCTATACGGTGAGATACACTAGGTGGAGACACGTTACTCAGTATCAATATTCTATTGGAAATTCTATACTATCAGTGAAGACTCAGGCTAAAGATCTTAGCGTAATATTTGATGAGAAGTTTTCATTTTGTCCTCACGTTACTGATTCTTGCAAGTCCGCGTACCGTACGTTGGATTTTATTTGCCGATCTAGTCAGTTTTTCAGGAATAGGTCAACGCTTAAACTTTTATATAATTCTCTTGTCCAGTCTAAGCTAGAATTTGATTTTCTTATATGGAATCCTTATCAGCGCTTTTTAGTTGATATTTTTGAGAAAATACAGACCAAGTTTCTACGATTTTTATTTTTTAAAGAATTTGGTTTTTACCCATTTTTGTTCCATGTGCCAAGTTACTTATTCATTTTAAAATTGACAGTCTGTGAAAAAGAAGACATCTGAGACTTCTGATATCTAAATATCAGAAAAATAGGAAAAGTGTAAAATATATACTGTATTAATAAATATATAATCAAATATATTACTATTACTCTTTATTATTATATATAATATTGTGCTCATATTTCAAAATTAGATCGTTAAAGAAATTTAGTCATTAACCAATACATGGTACCCTGGCAACAATGCAGCCTTGTCAAAGCCGTCGTACATCACTGTTCATTGTAGTTTGTCGTTAATTAGTGTTGTTGCGCGTTGTTCAGCGTTGTTGTTGTTGTTCCGTACCGCTCGGCGACTGTGATGCGCGTCTACAGAAAACCACACCTTTGTGTTTGCGTAATACTCAAAACACTGACGAAACTAAAGTTTTCAGATATATGACAAATGTTGACTTTCAAAACGCTTTAGCCCCTGAGCTATTCGTCAATGCAATACTAAATTACTTGCAATAAAATATGTCAAACCCAGCTCAAAAAACATACATGTTGTTCAATTAGCATATGTTTCTGAAATTGAGAGCTGCAAAATAAAATTTGATGAGCTATCCAAATAATACGTTTTAGAATATCACACTAAAAAATCCGAAAATATTTTTTTAATTTAAGGACCTCAAAACAGATATATCCACTCGCAACTCAAATTCTAAAATTTTGAGAATAACAACACTTTCTCCGTATAAGGGGAGAAAGTAAAAACAATGTATACTACATTATATTTTTAATTAGTGGCAGTTATAATGATAATTTACGTTAATTTACGTATAAAGTTCCTCTGTGGGATCATTTTTCTGTGATCAACGCTTGTGTGATATTAATCGAAATATTACTCCCAGGAGTTAAGTAACCTATTTTAGTATATTCAAAATTTCCAACTAAACAAAAAATTTTATCGTATCAGAAATTACATAAATAATTGCTCCAGTAGTACATTATTTGAATACATAATCTCTCCAAAAAATATAACGTACGACAGTTTATAATTACTGTATTGACTGTTTAATAATAATCTAAATATATAAAACAAAGTCGTGTTAGTTACACGCATTATAACTCGAGAACGGCTGAACCGATTTTAATGATCTTTGATTTTTTGGATTCGTCTCTGCTCCGTAGACTCCTTCAGTTTCCATAAATTCCATTAGTTTCCATTTTATAGCGCTTTAAATTTCTAATGTTAACCTTATGGGGAATAAGTTTGTTTACAAATTTCCTAAAATCAAAACATTTGATTTGTTAAAACAGCTGTTGGTTTACTCTCCGTTAGCAATATGCTTTACTATCCAATGCCATATGAATCATTCATTAATACAAATGTTTGAAGTAAATGGAATTATGTTCTGTATTTATATTTCTTTATTTTCGGTATGATTAAAAGTAACGTGTTTATATGTTTGTCAAATAAAATAATTACAATGTTTATACATATTGAGTTTATTATAATAATCAGCTGTTGTATATTTAAAGCTTTCACAACGAAGCCACAATGCTAATTGACTTCAGGACATGGCCAATCTTAAAGTTAACATGTGTTTACCGTTAGGCGTTACGAAGTTCGCCGGGTCAGCTAGTTTATGATATTTTTAAATTATGTAGATCGGGAAACGTTTAAAATGCCTACAATGTTAAATGTAAACTTCGAGAAACGTGAGCTTGCCAACGCATTGTGCGGGGCAACACTGCTCCGTGGACATTCCTCGTAACTGCACAGCTGCAATCGCAATCGCTTATGCAATTCGGCCGACTTTTTACAGCATTTTTCGCAACTGCAATGTTGTTGCTACAGTCGTAAACTACACTGGTGTAATTCACGTCTGGAACTAAATACGTGATACATAAATAGTTTCGTCGTTGAGGTATAATGAAACCTTTACTTCTATCAATTATGGTCCACATATCTATATAAATAAAATTAGACTTTTGTCTGTACATTGCTCAGAATTATTCATTTTTTAGTTATTTTTACTTTTCGTGCGTTAGAGAAGCCGAAGCCGGTCTTATCTCAATTTTTGTCTGTGACGCTCCAGGAGGCATTTTACGCCGTCTTCTCCGAAAAAAACGGGAGAACTGGTAACAATGAACCTTATTTCATACATTCTCTACATTCCAGAGAAGGTTTATAAAGGCTTTAAAGTGTCCGCCGCCCCTTGAAAAGTAAATAACGAGCATTTAAAAACCCACTTTTTACGCGATATTGGTCGCATTTTCTTCAGTTTTAAATGAATAACCTACTGGCAATAATCAGCTGTCTTTGTAGTTTAAAAATTTAATAGAAATAAAAAACAAACAGACAAAACTCTAATTAGAATAAAAACAAACAGCTGTTGAATCAATATTAGTTTATATTGGTCATTGATTTTAAACCCATTTCAAAATCATACTACTACTGTATATTAAAAAGGGTTTTTAACGTATAACTAATCATGATAATGGTATAAATGTTCTAATCTATTTAATTGTTAAGTAATGCTAAATAATAAAGCTGGGTATTCATTTATTTTCTTTGTATTGATTTGTTTAGAATTTCAGGTTTACATTTTGGTATGATGATCCTTTTTCTTTAAACTGAATCCTACAACCTGTAAAAAGGACGTGCTTACTGCTAGTATAAATTAAAAGTAGTATGTTTATGTAGGAGGTAATCTTTCTTATTGAAGGATCAATGTTTAATTTTTCAGAAAGTTTAGTGTTAATACGCGCTGGCCGAGTAAGAAAAAGGTTGTATCGAAACCAGCGACCGGCGACTCCTGTTAGATCGTGAACGGCCACCTCTGGCTCGTCATATGAATCGCACTCCTACGGTTCGTCTATATGTCTTTAATTACACAGCCTCATGGTAACGTGTAGTAGTTGAGCTTGTGTTTGAAATACTTCAACAAAATATCAATCACTTATTTGACCGCATGTTTATACAAACCTGACAAACATTTGTTTGAAAGCGTCGATTGCTAGAGTAATTGATATTTATAAGAGTCAACAACACAGACGTGCGGGACGCATGTTTATTCGCATGGCACAGACGAGAGAGTTCTAAATATACCTCGGGTCAACACGTGTTGCGCGTTAGTGTTGCAGGCGGCCACACACGCACACGCGCTCACATAAACACACACACATACTCACATGACAAGTAAAGGCCACCGAAATCGATATCAAGACATTTATTCAAATGTGAAGACTGACACACGTTCTATCCTCAAAAAATTTTAGAGATAAACTACAAAATTTTAATGTCAGTGCTTTAAATACCAAGGTTTAAGCTGTAAACAACCAATTGTATTCGGTTGCAGTGTTGTATAGGCAGAAAGATATATCAGGTGCTTCCACATAAGTGTATTAAAAGCAATACAATTAACCGTAGAAGTTTTCTACACCAACGCCAATTATTGAAGGTTTCCCCGTAGACAAATCCCTAATGTGTTAATCATCCCCGAATGAACAGTACAGTAACTGGGGCGATGCAGGCAGAAGAACGTCACAGGTCATTTTCTTTTTATAGAAGTTACATAATTGAAATTTAATCCATCGTTTAAATTCAATTATTTTTAAAAATTACACCGATAAGATAACTTGTGGTGTATTATTTGCTGTTAAAACCATAGAGATGAATTTCATTGGTTTTTAATAATTTAGGTTTAGAATTCGGATACGTTAAACCTATTTTAGTTTTAGAAAGTCCTTTGACTATTTACGGTTACGTGTTAGTATATGGTTTCCAATTTGTTTCCGGACTTGACTTCCGGTTGAGCCTCAACGCCCAGACTGACCCGAATTCTACTCATTAATCTAATTTCCCTCCTCTTCTTACCCGTGTACCTGGAAGCATTCTTCCGGAGCATCGAACTAAGGACCACAGAGAAGAAGGATGTACATCCAAGAAGGATGAACCTACGCTCTGAAGATCTGCCGAGATTGTTGGTATGCTGGTAATAAAAATAATAAAATATCTAGACTCGCTGGACTATCCTCTGGACTAAAAATAAAATCACAAAATAATTTTCCATGTCATATCAAATTTAAGAGTTCAATACTGTACTATATCCAACCTCCTTAGAACCTCTTATTGAAATGAAAAACACTTTTTGAGAACAGCTTTAAGAGTTTAATACTGTATCCAGAACTGCTTTATATGAATTCACTAAACTCACGTTATTATATATGTTTCGTTATTCCAAATATCAGTGACACGACAGGTTCCAAACCGATCCTGATGCGAGTGACAATATCGATGATAGGGTTTTGGGTAGAATGTCGATTACAGTGATGATACTTACGTGAGATACAACTGTCACAGATATTCTAACCTGTATACTACTATTTATGATAGTGTTATGGTCGATAAACCTACATATAGTGTACAATTATTGAAACAGCTACTTATACTGTACTAGCCAAAGTACCCGTTCTTCGCGCGGGCTAAAAAGGCTGAAAGGTGTAGGCTCTACTGATACATTTAAGGTATTGTTAATTAATTATTCATTGTTTACAAAATGACAAAACAGGAGTGTCTACAACATTTCAAAGTAACATATGTCAAATATTGGGAGAGGATAAGGATTAATGTAATAGAGACAGTCGTCGGAAAAAACTTAAAATCTACCATTCCACTATTTCAAATAATTCACTAATTTCGATCCAGCAGTTTATCTGAAAAAATCAACTTTATTTCTTCTTCTTCCCGAACTGTCAAAATATAGTGCAAACGGATGTTGTCATTAGAAAATGTAAACATTGAAACCTAGAACGGTCACGGCAGCTCTTTCTTCTTCTTCTTCTCGAACTGTCAAATTTTAGTATTCACAGCTGTTGACATTCAAGTAATTTTATGTTTTCATTCTCTAAAAATGTAAACATTGAAACTTAGGACGTTCACAGGGCGTAGCCCGAGAGGATTTTAAGGAAATGAGTATGCCTATGTGTTGCATGAGTTTAAGATCTACCTTTGTGTAAAATTTCAAACCGATCGGTTCAGTATTTTTCGCATTTACTTGCCACAACAAACCCACAAACAAACATACAGAAACCACCTCTTCTTTATAATATTATAGATAATCATTAATATTCTTTCGGCTGTAATTGTGTAGTTAGATAATAGATAAACGTTGATATCCGTTCAAAACTGAAACGGCACTTTCAGTCAAAAGGACAACGACGCAGAGTTGCATAATGCCACGACCAAGCAGATAACATCTGGTAACAGAGTGTGTATATGTTACATAACTAACCGCTGCACTCTCGGTGCGTGGGCTACTACAGTGCGGTACATTAATGCATTAATGCTATCATTGGGTCATCGTAACTGCTCTGAGTCTGACGCGAAACATTTTACAGCGGCTGTTAATTTAAGTGGTAAAAACATAATCTAACATTCATTTATTATTTACCGGGATAGTTATTAAAAAATATATATTTAATTGCAAGGAAAGACTTGTAATAGAATTTTATAGCAAAGACATTCGTCCATGAAATATAATAGAACAACTATTTTATTTTATTAGTAATCAATCAGTAGTTTTATTTATCAAAGAAGACATTCTACATCCTACTTTTACTGTTTGAGTATACTATCTTAAATAATATTCAAGGGTATTAAAATTACAATGATTTGGAATCCAATCGATCCCGAGCAGGTTCGATACAAACATACAAACAAAACATAATTTCAAAGAATGTTAAGAGCTCAAACTAATTAAAGCATACCATTTTTTAAAAAGTTTAAAACTTTCATAACTTACGTCTTATATTAAAATATCAGCACTTAAACGAAATATAGATGGCATTCACATTAGAGAATCAAATGGTTGAGAGAATCAAGAATTAGGTTTGGAATTAAACAATCATCGTACAAAAAAATCATCAAACCTAATGAAAAACATATTTCTCCCAAGAGAAATTCTCTAACACCGTCAACCCTGGTAAAGTGAGTCTTACTCCTTCACTTATTACTCCTTCCTGTCCAAGGGGGAAGGAATTACTCCCTCCTTCTCAATTACATTGACATTCCCTCGCAACCACCCCTCGTGGCCCTCCACCATATCTCCTTCCTCGACCGTGTCAGTGGAGAACGCACACGGCGTTGAATAGAGCATGAAACAGTAATTTGTTAAAATTTTATATTACAAAATCACAAATTTTATATTCATAAATCTATGGTTTTTACATTTAAATAGATTTATTTTCAATGTTTATGAGCTATTTTTTCTTTATTCATTACGTTATGTCTGTGACTGGACGACTTTAGAATAACTTAAAGCTATGATGACTATGATGTTTTACACCATAACATAATCTAAATGATCGAACCTATATATTTTGGTTTTCTAACGGGATTACGAAAGTAATTTAGTCCTACATTTGATAGCACCTCTATTGGAGCGTGTTTGGCGAGGCTACAGGTAAAAAGTTCTGCCAGGCGGATTTTTCTGCCTTTCAATTACGTAATACACCGACACATTTTGAAAGGTATTTAAAGGTGAATTAAGGATGAGTGTAATGATTTCATGGAGTTGATGACGTGTAGATGTGAGGTGTTACTGACAAAGGCCAGCTGACTGATTGTGATGCTGCGAGGCTCCTCTAGTTGTCGGCGGTGGCGGCATGCGGCAGAGGCTGCAAGAAGAGGCCATTACCGTATACGAGGTGACCGGTCGACGGTCGACGGTCGATGGTCCATGGTCGTTGCTCTCACGCGAGCTCAAGGACGAAAACGGGCGGGTTACCTTCCGGCGCTACCCGGCCCGACACGGCGCGTGAGGAGGATTTGAGGATTAGACGCGATACTCTGTGCTAAAATTTTATTTAAAATCACTTACCGTTTTAAATTTTTTTAAGAGTCTGCATCACTGGTATCTTGGATTTTAGTCCCGTAAGAGCAATGTTAAATTCTGGCGCCTATATCTCCTTGACCTATTGTCATAAATTAACGGAAGAGGTGTCAAATTAAAGGTATTACAGTCCTCCAGGGCACCACCTTACAGAACTTCTTATTTTTGCTCTCAATAAAAAATAATAATGATTTATTTTGTATAATATTCCTGGATTTTTGTCATGCTTTTGAGCAACATCTCATCAATGTACTTCCAAAGTTTTACATTGATACTTTGTTAATGAACGCCGCTACAGGCGGCAAAGTGAAGGTATGTTCCGCCAGAATTTAACATTGCTCTTACGGGACTAAAATTCAAGATGGCTACCACTGATGCAGACTCTTAGGGCAACGTATTCAGGTAGGTACTAAGTAAATTATGACTGAGAAATGGGTTTAAGATGATCGTGACGCAATCTTGTACACTTGTTAATAACTAAGGCTGACATGTTCCTTAGACAGAACTGTTCATTAATACCTAAAGAGTCAATGACATCTGAGGGACCTACTACAGTTTAACGTGGAATCCGAACCACTACCTCTGAATACGGTAGTATTCAAAATGCGGACGTTATTCCATATCAGAGAATATCATATCCACCGAGCACCGCATAAACCATCCACATTCGTAGCTGGATTAAAGCATGCGCCACACAGTATAGGGTAACATATAATAATAATTGTTAAACATTTAAAACCAACGGCGTCTTTACCTTTTGATGTCTTAGTTTTGGGGGGGGTGTTGGCGAATTTTAAGATGGAAAATATGTAACAGGTTTCCATAGAAACCACCAGAGTGTATTGAATTTTTAACAAAAAATAATAAGAACAGCTGTTCAGATGAAGTGAAAACATTACCTTTAGACATATCCATGATCTAACCTATTTCCCACAGGGAAGTAAATATAAACATTTTTCTAGGATTTTTTGTTCATCATCACCAATGACATTTCTTAACGTTTTCATAGTGAATGTTTCAAACCCTTGTTTTGTATACCTGGACTTAACGTTGTTTTATCATAATCTTAATTAGATACATATGTAAAATGCTAGTCGTAGAGTCAAGGTGGACCTTTAAGGGGCGTAAATAAATAAACATCCTATATTTTACCTTAGCTATTAAAGTTAAACAAGCAACTGAAATGTGAAAAATTATATTCTGCACAATAAAGATCTAGGTATTTTTGACATGAATGTATTCAGCATTGGGGGTTGGCGTTGGCAATTTGCGAGACCAAAATTTGAAACAGTGACGTCGTTTGGTTACTGATTTCATATAATTTGGTGAAGGTTTAGTTTGCTTATAAGAACAGATTTTAAGATGAACTGAAAACATTTCCCTTAGACATGTCCATAATCTAATCTATTTCCCACAGGAAAATAAAAATTTAAAACACTTGCATTCTTTTAATACAAATTTAAAAAATGGAAACATAACACAAGGTGATAATTAAATAGTAATCCTGTCTAAAACATGGTGAAATCCGTAACAAAACCTTTTTCACTTAACTTAATGACCCCTGGATGCCCGCCAACAGTCAAACTTGAGCTTGCTCGTAACCATGTAGCCACGCCACGGCAGCTGGCGCCCAAACTCGGCGCAATACGAACGCAAAATTAAAAATCTTTCATTATTTCACCCAAACTGTGATTTTATTGCAAGATTTCTATGAAATGAATCTGTAACAGTTTATTCCACCTGAATATTGAGAGTAACTAAAATTATTGCTTTTCAAGATTGTAAAATAGTGGAATTTCAGAAACATAGATTAATTTCAGACAGTGGTTATATTTTATCTTCAATGGTATTTAACCATCCAATATAATGCATTTCGTGGTTTTAACCTTTCTTTACTCACTCTCTTACATAATTACCCTTATAGTAAACGTAAATAAATAGAGAATTAGCGATTTTTGTTTTCTAAAATTTGGAATGCCTAAACATTAATCCAGTCAGTGTGCTACTTGTCAACTTTTATCCAAATTATTTTCCCTGTCATTTTACTTGGTTCTGTAACAACATCGCTATGAAGTCCTAACCAAACCATAGTCATACATATTAACATAGTTTTTGACACTGATATCTCTACTAAGCTCTGGGGAGGGATGTGTTAGCAATCCTTGTCACGCAAAACTTGTAACAGAAGTGACGTCATATGGTTAGGTCTATAAGGACATCTATTTAGAGGAACTGAAAACATTCCTTTGAGACATATCCGTCATCTAATGACTATATTAACGTAACGTTACTTTGTCTAAACTCGTTTAAAATGTTTGAGTAGAGTTCACAACATGATCATGATCTTATTTACAAATTTAAAGAAAATCCTCGGCGCCGTTTTCAGATCCGTGTGCAATTTTTTTTTTTTATATACACAAACCTTGCTCTTTTATTTAATCAAGATACATATGTAAAATGCTAGTCGTAGAGTCAAGGTGGACCTTTAAGGGGCGTAAATAAAAAAACATCCTATATTTTACCTTAGCTATTAAAGTTAAACAAGCAACTGAAAGGTGAAAAATTATATTCTGCACAATAAAGATCTAGGTATTTTTGACATGAATGTATTCAGCATTGGGGGTTGGCGTTGGCAATTTGCGAGACCAAAATTTGAAACAGTGACGTCGTTTGGTTACTGATTTCATATAATTTGGTGAAGGTTTAGTTTGCTTATAAGAACAGATTTTAAGATGAACTGAAAACATTTCCCTTAGACATGTCCATAATCTAATCTATTTCCCACAGGAAAATAAAAATTTAAAACACTTGCATTCTTTTAATACAAATTTAAAAAATGGAAACATAACACAAGGTGTTAATTAAATAGTAATCCTGTCTAAAACATGGTGAAATCCGTAACAAAACTTTTTTCACTTAAATTAATGACCCCTGGATGCCCGCCAACAGTCAAACTTGAGCTGCTCGTAACCATGTAGCCACGCCACGGCAGCTGGCGCCCAAACTCGGCGCAATTCGAACGCAAAATTAAAAATCTTTCATTATTTCACCCAAACTGTGATTTTATTGCAAGATTTCTATGAAATGAATCTGTAACAGTTTATTCCACCTGAATATTGAGAGTAACTAAAATTATTGCTTTTCAAGATTGTAAAATAGTGGAATTTCAGAAACATAGATTAATTTCAGGCAGTGGTTATATTTTATCTTCGATGGTATTTAACCATCGAAGAAAATTGATTTTGTGGTTTCAACTTTTCTTTATTCACTCTCTTACATAGACCCTTATTGTAAACGTAAATAAATAGAGAATTAGCGATTTTTGTTTTCAAAAATTTGGAATGCCTAAACCTCTTTAATCCAGTCAGTGTGCTACTTGTCAACTTTTATCCAAATTATTTTCCCTGTCATTTCACTTTGTTCTGTAACAACATCGCTATGAACCAAACCATAATCATACATATTAAGATAGTTTTTTGACATTGATATCTCTACTAAGCTCTGGGGAGGCATGTGTTAGCAATCCTTGTCACGCAAAACTTGTAACAGAAGTGACGTCATATGGTTAGGTCTATAAGGACATCTATTTAGAGGAACTGAAAACATTCCTTTGAGACATATCCGTCATCTAATGACTATATTAACGTAACGTTACTTTGTCTAAACTCGTTTAAAATGTTTGAGTAGAGTTCACAACATGATCATGATCTTACTTTATACTTACTTGGCGACCTACCCAGGTAAGGATTTTAAGCCAAGTATGAATGAGGAATGAATGTAGGATGATTGTGGCGCGATCTTGTAGTCTTGTTACTGACTAAGGCTGACATGTTCCTTAGACAGGACTGTTAATTAATAGCCCAACAACCGATGGCAACTAATAAACTTACAGTTTAACGTGGAATCCGAACCAACGGCCTCTGAACTACGAATTGGTCTAATTATGAGGATGGTCATTGTGGATTAACGTAGTATTCAATAGTGCGGACGTAAATCCACACAAGAGAAGACTACACCCACCGATCATCTCTCACAACTATCCACAATTCGTGACCTCCAAGTAGCTGGATTACAGGACGTCGCCACCGGCCTAGTCTGTAGTTGAGTAGTTGTCGAAGCTTAGCCTTTTCGTCTACACCACAGCCTCAGATATTCATTCCAGCCTGTACATGTACCAACGGTTCAGTGAACAGAATGAGTAACCAGTCCACGAGTCATCCACAGGCTCCTGGAGCTCACACCTCGATGACGCAACGATGTGTCGCGTGCATGTGACATGACAACCACTTTCTCCCCATCGGTTACAAATATTCAACTAATTTTTCATTTATGACAAAACATTTACTTTTCTGATAATTTTTTAAGACTATATAAATGTAACTCTTCAGTTTATTTAACTGGAGATCGTACATAACAGTTTGTTTCGGTTAGGAATCCGCAAAATTAATGCACGTAAGTACTTCATATTTTCTGCATTCAACTATGTAAATCATAAAGAAAAACCAATGTAATTATAATTAATTTTACGCGATGGTAAAAACGTTTGCGAGATATAACCAACAATATTAGAAACAGCCCTCTCTGGTTTGGTTATTTTAAGATAAATTTGTGTGAAGGGTGACTTTTTATTGGGATTTTCTTAGAATCGAACCGGCGAGCTTCATACTATAGATCAAATACTGAGCATCCAGCTTCTTAGTATTGAGAGTAAATTGAGTGGTTTGATGGTTTACAGGACGTTTATGAGACAGAAAATATACGGTTGAATAGGACTAAAATCGACAATTACACGGTAAATACTAAATATTTATTACGAACCTATGCCAACCATACCACAAGGTAGGTATTTTAAGACAAGTATGAATGAGGATTGAGTGTAATATGATTGTGGTGCGATCTTGTTGTCTTGTTACTGACATGTACCTTAGACAGGACTGTTAATTAATAGCCCAACAGTCAATGGTATAACTAAGGGACCTACAGTTTAACATGGAATCCGAACCACTGCCTCTGAATTACGAATTGGTCTAATTATGAGGATGGTCTTTACGGATTAACGTAGTATTCATTAGTGCGGACGTTAATCCACACAAGAGAACACTACACCCACCGATCATCTATCACAACTATTTACAATTCGTGACCTCCAAGTAGCTGGATTACAGGACGACGCCACTGTCCCAATCAAAAATATATTCACAACAAAAATAAATACTGTAAGATTAAACTTTAACGAATTTGCAACAATATATGGCAAAAGCAAATACACGACTCTACTTACTGCGGCTATCTACTGAGCCAACTCCTCTATAGGAATCGAAGAAAAGAGATCCTTGTTCGTTCCTATTCTCATATATCCATTAACTGAGGCATTCTCACCGTAACCTCTGAATTATCAGAACGACTAACGATTAATCTGCATGTAAATCTAAGTCAATGAAAATTTATTCGACAAATTAATTAATTAACAAACACTGAACAGAACGCGTGGACCAATGTAACAATGGAGAAGTGCTAATATGTATAGACAATAGAGATGACAATGCACCTGGTAACAATGGACTGTCTCGTTCATCGAGTAAATGTTTCCACTACAACCCATCCTCCTGCATCTGATTATACCCTTGTACCAAAATGTTTCTCAAATTTACCTTATTTTCAGGATATTGTAATATACATTTTTTTACATTACTATGCCGTATTTCACTATCGTTATTTGTTTACTTGATGAAACAACTCTTAGTCTCTGTCACATAGATTTTAAAAAATGTTTAGAATTTTGTACGTACGTTTTCGTATGTACTGAAACTACTTTCGTTTTCAAAGGACTGGGACGGTGGCGTCATCCTGTAATCCAGCTACTTGGAGGTCACGAAATGAGGATAGTTGTGAGCGATGGTCGTTGGATGTGGCGTTTTGTTGTGTGGATTAACGTCCGCACTATTGAATACTACGTTAATCCGCAAAGACCATACTCATAATTAGACCAATTCGTAATTCAGAGGCCGTGGTTCGGATTCCACGTTAAACTGTAGGTCCCTTAGTTGCCATCGGCTGTTGGGCTATTAATTAATTAACATGTCAGCCTTAGTCAGTAACAAGACTACAAGATCGCGCCACATTCATCTTACATTCATTCCTCATTCATACTTGGCTTAAAATGCCTACCTTGTGGTATGGTCGCCATTTCAAATAATCTAATCTAATCTAACCTTAGAATTTACATTCAATATTTATTTTCTGTAAAGGGTTCATCGATTCTTTTATCAGAGTTATAGCAGTATTATACAGTATGCTTGGGTCGGTTTCCAGGTTGTTCTTTATCATTTGTTGGAAATACAGCATACAATTATTGTGGGACCGTTACTTGGTGACTTGAAGGAACCGGGGCGAATAAGACATGAAATGGTGTGTGTTGAAGAAACACAATTTATTATTCACAGAGACGTCGCCTAACACCTTACATTGCTACCTTATCTACACGTGGTAAAATTTTTAAATGCCAAGTAATGTAAATATTCTTTCACATTAGGAGTCATCCGAAAGTTCTGTACATTCATTGTGTACATCCGATAACTAAGTCCATTCTTCGTGTTTTGTAAAATCTTAAATTAAAATAAAACCTTGAGTGTTTGTTCTCTTTATATATCTGAATGTTATTGTTTTATTATTTTAAAGACAAAATAACGAATTTATACATCATTTAAACTCATTGTATTAGGCAACAACTGAAAAGAACTGTATTGCTGACAAATACCAGCTAGAACTAATAGCTAATCGACAGAGTGATAGACCGACTTAGATGGATCAGTCTAAAAGTATGATAGGATTTAGCTCGGCAACCTCCACATTATAAACAGGTTTGTAATGATGTAGAGCTATTTTAGACGCATATTTTGCATAGTAAACAGATAAATACAAAACTGTAATTAATAATAAACTTATTGACGACGACACATGCTTTACAAACTCGCACTCAAACAGAGCGTGACAATTGGACCAGAGAGATGGTTTACTGTTATGGCTACGATTTTCCCAATAATAAATCGCCAAGTGCTGCAATTGCGGTGCAAAGTTCAACGCAGCAAACTAGCGAGTTTTCTTTACTCGGAGAGAAATCGTGAATTATTCCTTGTAAAACACAACACTGTACAGTTTTCAAAGTGGTTTTCTTTCTACAAGATTCCCGTTTGACTTTTCATGATGAACATTCATGATAGCGTTGGTTATTAATTATTAAATTAACAATTAGTTGGACTTTTCCAACGCGTTTTGTGTTTAAAATCTACACAACGTTTCGAGAGTTGGTTAAACAACTCCCGTTTTCAAGTGCCTAACGATATTTACATTTATACAAACAAAGGGTTAGTTCTATATGGAAAAGAACCGGTCAAAAATGCAACAAAAATATAACTATAGAATTAACTTAAACACTCTACTTAGCCTAATTATACATTCGGTAAATTGCAATCCAACGACACCAACACTCCGGACGTAAAAACAAGTAGGACGACACGAAGGTCAACCACTACGGAACTCTCGAAACGTGTAGATTTTAAGCACAAGACGCGTTGGAAAAGTTCAACTAGTTGTTAATTTAATTCTATAGTAGTTTTCTCGTTTAGCTGAAGGGATGTAATAAAATCGTTTGTTCTGCTTTTAAAATGGCTAAGTCCGTAAGAGATGTAATAAAAGTAATAGATCATATGATGAGTGAAAATGGATTCAATTACATTTAGCGTTGTTACTGATGCATTTTCCAGGAAACTAATTAATAGCCTAATGACCATGGCAGTTAATAGACAGAATCAATTATTGAATATTACTCATTTTAATACTTTTTTATTTTATTTTATTTTTTCATTTCGAATAGGGTCGTTTGGGCGACTTTCACATTAAGACTCTGCATCAGTGGTAGCCATCTTTTAGTCCCGTAAGAGCAATGTTAAATTCTGGCGCCTATATCTCATCGACCTATTGTCATAAATTAACGGAAGAGGTGTCAAATTAAAGGTATTACAGTCCTCCAGGGCACCACCTTACAGAACTTCTTATTTTCGCTCTCAATAAAAAATAATAATGATTTATTTTGTAAAATATTCCTGGATTTTTGTTTTTATATCAAGTTAAATTTTTGAACATGTTGAAAAGGTCATGCTCTTGAGCCACATCTCATCAATGTACTTCCACAGTTTTACATTGATACTTTGATAATTAACGCCACTACAGACGTCAAAGTGAAGGTATGTTCCGCCAGAGTTTAACATTGCTCTTACGGGACTAAAATTCAAGATGGCTACCACTGATGCAGACTCTTAAGAATAGGGTATAATAATATTTTTCTTTCTTTATTGTGTAAATTGTAGACGTATCAACGGATAGGTTTGGTAAAAAAATACACGGTAAACAGTTATAGTAAAAATCTTATGTAAAATCATCTTTTCGTACTATCCAGATCAGCAGAAATAAGATCTGAGGAGACGAGTTGCCAAACTTGGGCAACGGGTCACTTTTTAATCAAAGTTTGTGAGGGACATGAAGAACACTCGAGCCTCAAGTTGCATGAAAGTTTAATGGATATCGAACTGATCGTGAAAAGTGTGGACAAAATATAACTGATTTTTACGTCTTAATTTTGTAAAAAACACTATAATTTGTTATGAATTAAATTATTTAGAGAGGAACATATCTATATTATCTTTCCTCTTATGTCTTTATGTCTCTCATATGTCTTTTATTATAAAAACGTCAATCTAAGCGTATAATCTAATACGAGATAATATCTTAGCAAAAACCCTTTACTTCTATTTCATGTTACCCCCCAAGATGACGAAAACACCCTTTGTTCAAATTGTAGTATGTAAATACGATTAATTATGTAAGAGCGTGACTTCGTGAAAAAATAGATTTTCATTGACACCAACAACGGATTTCACGACTACTAATAGGCAACACGTGCTTTTATGAGAATAAATCTCTACGACAGCAATAAGAGCATGGGCACCATTACGACACCGAAAATAAGATGCAGAACTTCCAATTTGCGCCACGGACTTATGCTGCGGGACAATATCTCTACGACACTAAATACCCCCGTCGCAGCAGACGTGTGTACTCAGCGGATTTCTAAATCAATAACATAATGATAATAATATTTGACAAGTTTTATCATTATCTGTCGATAAACATAAGAATTATTTGCCTATTCTCCATAAGACTAACATGGGAAAGAGTGAGCAGGTTTGCTATTGTGAGGAACACTGAGAGTAGGCATTTATTTATACCATCAAAAATCTTTATTTTTAACATGTATACCAACTTTAATCAACATCTGTCCATAAATAAAGGAGTTTGCCTATTCTCCGTATGATTAACATGGGAAAAGAGAATGCAGGTTTGCTGCAATGATAAACACATAAACTATGATTTTTTAGCATAAACCTATGGGTTCCAACTACGTAAAGCTAAATATAAAGTTTTATCCAAAAATATTGGTTAATAAGTGAAATAATAATTTTTCCTTATCCTCCATAAGATTAACATTGGATCCCCAAAATACAACGTACTGTGTTTAGATTTTTTATATCTCGGTAACCGTTTAAGTTTGAGAAAACCTATAAGAAACTTAATTGTGTAGTTTTTTAAGCTGATTCTAATGGTGAAAGTTAAAATTTGAAATTTTTTAAACTTACATATGAAAAACGCAAAAAACCCAATTTTTGAGTACAAAACCCCCTCAAACTACCCGTTCCCATTGACCGATATGTCTGGATTACGAACTCGTCCGTGCAAATGTAGGAATACACGTCTCTACCAAATTTGGTCCCGATCGGACCATTTTCTCTCTGGGCACCTAAAGAAGAAAAAATAACATGGTCCCGGGTTTAAGTCTCGCCACGAGACCTACGGTAATAGCTTCTTCCCTATGGGAAATTCGCTAAAATGAGATACAGAACTACCACGCACTCGTGGGAGTGAACAGTATAAATTATGTCAGTAACTTTTAACAATTTAACACTCTCATTCTAGCGGAGAGAGGAAAAGCTCATCCAATCTTTATAAATAGACTAGCCAAAGTACCCGTTCTTCGCACGGGCTAAAAAGGCTGAAAGGTGTAGGCTCTACTGATACATTAAAGGTATTGTTAATTAATTCTTCATTGTTTACAAAATGAAAAAAACAGGAGTGTCTACAACATTTCAAAGTAACAAACGTCAAATATTGGGAGAGGATAAGGATTAATGTAATAGAGACAGTCGTCGGAAAAAACGTAAAATCTACCATTCCGCTATTTCAAATAATTCACTAATTTCGATCCAGCAGTTTATCTGAAAAATCAACTTTATTTCTTCTTCTTCCCGAACTGTCAAAATATAGTGCAAACGGATGTTGTCATTAGAAAATGTAAACATTGAAACCTAGGACGGTCACGGCAGCTCTTTCTTCTTCTTCTCCTTCTTCTCGAACTGTCAAATTTTAGTATTCACAGCTGTTGACATTAAAGTAATTTTATGTTTTTATTCTCTAAAAATGTAAACATTGAAACTTAGGACGTTCACAGGGCGTAGCCCGAGAGGATTTTAAGGAAATGAGTATCCCTATGTGTTGCATGAGTTTAAGATCTACCTTTGCCTAAAATTTCAAACCGGTCGGTTCAGTATTTTTCGCATTCACTTGCCACAACAAACCCACAAACCCACAAACAAACATACAGACACCACCTCTTCTTTATAATATTATAGATAACCGCTATTGTGTGCTTCAGTCGCCCGTGCGTGGGTCTGCCGGTCTGGTCGTCGGGTGTGTTTGCAAACCTCATCACTCTCGATGGCTCGTTGACCACGCGTGGCGAGATTCCGCCGGGGATTGGGTTCTAATCTTAGCCTCGCCGACCACGTGCGTTGCTGCTGTATCGATTATCGCACGCATCGAAACAAAAATATCGGGTCGAACCAGGTGTACTACATTACCTTGTCTTTCGCAAATTCGTTCAAGCACACATTTAATTTACTGCTTTATGATTTGAATTCTTTATTTCTAAAAACAATATTCCCTCCAATATTTTTAGAGCGTTAGATAATCACCGAAGAGATGAGTATAAAAGTTAATTGATGGATTCGATATATTTTATGAATGAAGAGTCACGAATACTCAACACGATCGATAAGAAGGACGTGACATAAGTCACAACGAAGCGTCAATAAGAGGAACGAGTAAAAAGATACCCACTAAGGACCTAAAACTAAAACAAGTCTAAGGTGACTATGAATCGAGTATTTTTTATGAAAATACGACAGAAATTAGATTAGATTAGATCATTAAAATGGCAACCATACTACAATGTAGGTATTTTAAGCCAAGTATGAATGAGGATTGAGTGTAAGATGATTGTGGCGCGATCTTGTAGTCTTGTTACTGACTAAGGCTGACATGTTCCTTAGACAGGACTGTTAATTAATAGCCCAACAGCCGATGGCAACTAATGGACCTACAGTTTAACGTGGAATCCGAACCACGGCCTCTGAACTACGAATTGGTCTAATTATGAGGATTATCTTTGAGGATTAACGTAGTATTCAATAGTGCGGACGTTAATCCACACAAGAGAACACCACACCCACCGACCATCTCTCACAACTATCCACAATTCGTGACCTCCAAGTAGCTGGATTACAGGACGTCGCCACCGTCCCAGTCCTTAACATACAATTTATGACTATCAGCGGTTTCTTCCGGGTCTGTTTAGTGATCGGTAAAAGTTGGTTTAGTAAAACATTAAATATTTCGAAGAAAAAAATGTTTAACCAGGGGACTCGTATAACACGGATACTTATTTACCTGCAAATGCGTCTTCTGGGACAAAACGGATCTAATGCAAGTAATCTTATCACGTTTTTCGGAAGGACTTTTGAGTAATGTTTTCTCTTCTAGTGAGTAATACATGACAACTCGGTTTACACTCACTTACAGGAAACTATGAATATTAACGTAAAGTTTTTGCGTCATCAGCGAACAGCTATGATGAATCAGTCCATTCATTCGATGTGTCGTGGACGACCTTGGCCGAGAAGCTGTGACGTCAGCGGTCAGCCCGGAAGTGCAAGGTGTGGTCAACACTGCGGAACCACACTTGGTGCACTCTTCACCAGCTGTCCTCCAGTTGGCCAACAACAGATCCTTACAAAGCTTTATTTCTTTACTGAACACTTGCGACTTCGTTCTTCGTTTTTGCTTTGTTTCCACATTAGTAAACCAAGGTTTTCTTCCTTAAGAGTCTGCATCAGTGGTAGCCATCTTGGATTTTAGTCCCGTAAGAGCAATGTTAAATTCTGGCGCCTATATCTCCTTGACCTATTGTCATAAATTAACGGAAGAGGTGTCAAATTAAAGGTATTACAGTCCTCCAGGGCACCATCTCACAGAACTTCTTATTTTCGCTCTCAATAAAAAAATAACAATGATTTATTTTGTACAATATTCCCGGATTTTTGTTTTTATATCAAGTTAATTTTTTGAACATATTGAAAAGGTCATGCCCTTGAACCACATCTTATCAATGTACTTTTAAAGTTTTACATTGATACTTTGATAATTAACGCCACTACAGACGCCAAAGTGAAGGTATGTTCCGCCAGAATTTAACATTGCTCTTGCGGGACTAATATTCAAGATATCTACCACTGATGCATACTCTTAAATGTTACACACCAGAGGAATTTTTAAAGGTTTAGATAGGAGCAAGTAAACCATAGTTTTACTAGAACCTTACACAATCCTCATACTATTACGAATCATCGTTTTATATTTCATTTTTTAACATTTTCCGATAATTTTAAGTTAAACTCTTTTAAACTCTTACGTTGTACAGAAATAAGGGAGTGTACAAGTGTTAAGAATACTTATTTAAACGTTTTGTAGATTTTTTCTCCAAATGAATTTAATTATTCGGAAAAATAAGGTTAGGATTTTCAATTCTTTAAAACAATTCTATATTGAACATAGGTATGACAAGAAAAATTGATTTTTAAAAAGAGCACCAGATTCGAAAATTTAATATTTATTATTTTTATTAATTAAATTGAAACTTATTATTTGGTTTAAACCTTCAATAAATATAGGTAGACCTAAACCAATATGAGTATTAAAAGTAAAAATATCAAATGTGTGTACTAATTCTTTAGGATAGTCAATTAAGTGATTGAGTTAGCTTAGATTTAGATTTAGATTATTGAAATGGCAACCTACCCAGGTACTGTAGGTATTTTAAGCCAAGTATGAATGAGGATTGAGTGTAGGATGATTGTGGCGCGATCTTGTAGTCTTGTTACTGACTAAGGCTGACATGTTCCTTAGACAGGACTGTTAATTAATAGCCCAACAGCCGATGGCAACTAAGGACCTACAGTTTAACGTGGAATCCGAACCACGGCCTCTGAATTACGAACTGGTCTAATTATGAGGATGGCCTTTGCGGATTAACGTAGTATTCAACAGTGCGGACGTTAATCCACACAAGAGAACACCACACCCACCGACCATCACTCACAACTATCCACAATTCGTGACCTCCAAGTAGCTGGATTACAGGATGACGCCACCATCCCAGTCATACCAGCTTGGTTGGTACAATAATACAATGAGTTTATTTGGCCGATCAACATGACGGACTCCGAACGTAGGTTCAGAAAAAAGTAAAATATATGGGAATAGGTAAAAGAAGCTGTTACTTTATTATATTTTAGAAAATCATAAACGATACTTGTCACAATAATAGTTATTATTTATTTATTACTTTATAATAAATTTCAAAATATTTAACTAATTTGTATGTATAATATGAAACTCACTCCCTTGCAACAATTAATGTTGCAGATCGCAATCAGTGATTTTCCACTCGGCTCGGAGCGCTACAGCCGTTATATTGTTATGAGAGCATTCAAGATCGCTAATGTGCCGTTATCGGCAGCAATATATCGGCCCGGCTATAACACTGTCACGTGTCGATAACGACCAGCCTACTCGTATATGAGACTGACACTTGCCCCACTAACGGAGACAACCGATGTTGAAATTAGTTTTAAAAACAAGTATAGAGTAAATTTCTATTATAAACTAGCTTCGCTAGTTGGGTGCTCCGCCCCCAGGCCCCGTGGTTGTCGGTAGTCCTTAGTAATTATAATACAGTTAATGGCGGTCAGAGAATGTGCGTGTGAAATTCCATTATAAACTAAAATAATGTAACACAGTACCAAAATGTGCAAGAAGAAGTCACAGTTAAAAATGTAAACTGTTTAGTCACTCGTATAACCTTAAAAAAATGTAAACAAAATAGAAAACATAAACAAATACAAGTGCTTCGATCTGTGGAGTATATCTTCAACTAATAGATATAGTAAACCAGCCAAAGTACCCGTTCTTCGCACGGGTTAAAAAGGCTGAAAGGTGTAGGCTCTACTGATACATTTAAGTTATTGTTAATTAATTCTTCATTGTTTACAAAATGACAAAACACGAGTGTCTACAACATTTCAAAGTAACATCTGTCAAATATTGGGAGAGGATAAGGATTAATGTAATAGAGACAGTCGTCGGAAAAAACTTAAATCTACCATTCCGCTATTTCAAATAATTCACTAATTTCGATCCAGCAGTTTATCTGAAAAATCAACTTTATTTCTTCTTCTTCCCGAACTGTCAAAATATAGTGCAAACGGATGTTGTCATTAGAAAATGTAAACATTGAAACCTAGGACGGTCACGGCAGCTCTTTCTTCTTCTTCTTCTTCCCGAAATGTCAAATTTTAGTGTTCACAGCTGTTGACATTCAAGTAATTTTATGTTTTCATTCTTTGAAAATGTAAACATTGAAATTTAGGACGTTCATGGGGCGTAGCCCGAGGGGATTTTAAGGGAACTAATATGCCTATGTGTTGCATGAGTTTAAGATCTACCTTTCTGTAAAATTTCAAACCGGTCGGTTCAGTATTTTTCGCGTTTACTTGCCACAACAAACCGACAAACAAACCCACAAACAAACATACAGAAACCACCTCTTCTTTATAATATTATAGATTAATCAGCTGTTGAAAAGAAAATAGTTATAATGTAAACAAAGTTCTAGTACCACAGTATGGGATCCTTTTTGGGGTTCTAGGGTGAAACCCAATTGAGCTACAACCAAATTAATGATCCATAAACCTTCTCCATGAAATTTTATCTATGTGTACCATTTTTCATGGCTAATCGGCCAACGGTGTCCGAGCGCATAAACTTCAAACATACAAATATATATACATACATATGTATACATAAACATCCTATTTTATAGATATAGATACTCCTTTCACTATAGGATTTTACTGTAAAAACGGCATCAAACATTTAAACAATGGTAGTCGGAGTTAGTTATTGATAAGTTTCTGTTAGTGGCCAATGTAGCAAAGTCGAATGGCGAAAAATAACCTAACTCAAAAACGTACTACCCTTCATCTACCCCTAATTTATATACGGTGCCATTAATTAAAAAACACAACTCTCAGTTATTATTATAACTGTCAAGTCAAAAACCTTCTACATTTTTATTTCCTATGACAACCAAGCTATCTTTCAAACCGTAGGCCTTTTAAGTATGGAATTTTAGATTCCAAAGTTAACTTCAACAAAAGACGTTGACTCTACAACCACTCTGAACGCCAAACTCATTTTAACTTTGTTCTTTTGTTTGTATTCAGCAACAAAATAAATTTCCGTCATCGAGTTTCCGCTCTTAAAATCAAACCTTTTGTTAAATTTGTAAACACGCAAAATACGACGCATACGCAAATATACATACACAAATATACATAAACAGACATACATCCGCAAACATAATCACTTTACACACGGTAGGATTAAGTAAAACCCACGTCTTTCAACACTACTTAATATATTTACACTTATATTGTAATTATATATAAAATATGAAAGGTTTTAAATGGCGATGTATGTATGTATGTATGTATGTATGTATCGGTTATTGCGGTCGGCCATAACGTACTCATATATAACGTCATTTATTTTTAGGAGAAACTATAATATTTACATAGGAAAGATATGTCAGTAAATTCCCATGTATATAACCAAGAAAATGAGATGAAGGCAACATATGTCTACAATGAAAAATTTTGTGCATGTAAGCTGGGTTTCTACTTTCTATTAGAAACGGTATTGCTTTACTTCGCAATCCAACCACATCATATCCGCTGTGTTATCAAAATGTCAGTGACTCACGTATCAAAGCACTGTGATGCCGTTCGTACGACCTACAGTTTAGATATCGTTAACGGTTCAGTGTATGTATTTACTTTTTTCGTTTTTTTAATTTACGTCACGTATTGAAAAATAATGGCAATGTTAAGAGAAAGTTTGCTAAAGAAAAGGTGTAGTTATAAAAGCGTGTGAGGAGGGACGTTAGCAGACGTGTTTGGCTTGTTTTTTAAAATCGAACCAAATTGAATTCACCAAGCCGAACTTCATTATATTTTTCAAATTGATTTTTTATATAGTAGAGTAGTCAGTCAGTCATAAACAAATAACTTACTGTATTTCAAATTACTTCATTAAATGGCATTCATAAAAAATGTGTTTCCCTATTTTTCCTCGTTGTTTAAATTAAAATTATGTAATGTTTTATAAACTCTATTCGTCAAATTGGGTTTCAATGACGAAACATATTAGTTTAGATTATTGGAATGGCGACCTACCCAGGTAGGTATTTTAAGCCAAGTATGAATGAGAATTGAGTGTAGGATGATTGTGGCGCGGTCTTGTAGTCTTGTTACTGACTAAGGCTGACATTTTTCATAGACAGCACTGTTAATTAATAGCCGATGGCAACTAAGGGACCTACAGTTTAACGTGGAATCCGAACCACTGCCTCTGAATTACGAACTGGTCTAATTATGAGATCGATATTTGTGGATTAACGTAGTTTTCTATCGTGTGGACGTTAATCCACATAAGAGAACACTACACTCACCGACCATCGCTCACAACTATCCACAATTCGTGACCTCCAAGTAGCTGGATTACAGGACGTCGCCACCATCCCAGTCAAGTTATCAGTTATCAAGTTATAGTTATCTAGTTATTATTTTAACTGTCAAGTCTATCTTGAAAATAGGTAGACCTATTGGGTATGGCATTTTAGATTTAGAAGTTAACTTCAATAAAAAACGATGACTCTACAACAATTACAATTACTCTAAACATAATTAGCGTCTCCGTTTGGGCCTGATGATGTCCTGATGATCGTCAACTTGTACATCATTAAAATATAAGTGTAAATATACTAAGTAGTGTTGGAAGACGTGAATTTTTACTTCGTCGTATAGTAAAACCAACACGTATAATGCTAATCAAGAAGTTATTCTCCACACACGAACCGAGACCTCATTTGAAATCGAGCGAAACGCAAATAAATCTAACAAAGGATGTAACAAAATCAGGGGTTTATAGTGTTCTAAATCAAAACGTAAAACATGCCAATGACATGAAATACACAAAGGTCTGCACCGCACTCTCGTTGTAGGTTGATAATAATAAAGCCAGACAGTAGATCAGACTGGCCAATAAAGCAGACATGGCAGTAAGTCTAGGGTGATGTAGTGCAGTATTGGCCAACGACACGGAGCGCACTTTGCCAAGTTACAGTTATATTTACACGTCTGCGATAAATCCCGCTCTATTGTAGTCTCTACTAATCCACTGTGACGACTTGGTGACGTCATCACTCCTGGTTGTGACGTATAGACATTTGTAACAAGAAGATCAACCACAGCTAAGTTTTTTCAGCTTATAAAAAAGGAAATAAATAAAACTCCTTGGTTGTTAATTAAGATTAATTTAATCTTCCACTTATCACTTGTTGAACGATGTTTGAGTTCAAAATATCTGCTGAATATAAACACCAACTTTGACACAAAGTGCTAAGTTCATTAGCAAAGTTCGTCTGTTTTCGTTCAGAATATTAAATGAAGAGTGGAAAGATGAATAATCATATCGATTCGCTTGTTGGAATATGTTTGATGACTAAAAGGCAGAAATAAATTTAATAAACTAAATAATCCAAATAGTAAGTATTTATACAAATAAATGAACTATCGTTACTGTCCAGAAAATATATAAAATTTATTTTTTAGGACAAATTCAAGTAGAGGATCAACTAAACAAAGGATTGTTTATTAAATAATTACATTTAGTGTTCTCTCCTTATCAATTGAAAGTCGTTAGTTCAATTTCTAAACCAATTGCGATTGGTTACGATATTATAAGGTCAACGTATCAAGCACTACTGTAATAGTAAGACCCCGATGTGCACCATGCCTTTCCGAAACGTTAAAAATGCCTCTTACAAAGTAAACGAAGGTAAAAAAAGGAATGACTGGGACCGTGGCGACGTCCTGTAATCCAGCTACTTGGAGGTCACGAATTGTGGATAGTTGAGATGGTCGATGGGTGTAGTGTTCTCTTGGATTAACGTCCACACTATTGAATACTATTTTAATTCACAATGACCATACTCAAAATAAGACCAGTTCGTAACTCAGAGGTATGGTTCGGACTAATTAACAGTTCTATCTAAGGAACATGTCAGCCATAGTTAGTAAAAAGACTACAAGATCGCACCACAAATCATCCTACACTGGCTTAAAATACCTACCTGGGTAGGTTGCCATTTCAGTTAAAAATATAAAGGAAAAGTGAATCAATATTACCCTAAATAACCTTATTATAGCTATTATCAGAAATCACCGTATTAACGACTGAATCAAAACCATATCCACTACCCAGTAAATGGAATGAAACAGTGAAAATAAGCTAATGCTACGTAGACTTTAGACGAACTTTCAGATACATACATACATAAAACAAACTTAAAATATGAAAATGTTAAATTGTCTTGTTTATTAGTATTTCAAATCCCAACTGATACTATGACACCTTAATAAATACTGAGATAAGTTTATAGTTAAACGAAATATTGATCATGCAGATATATGAGTGTTCAAACCTTCCTGCAGGATAATTTTTGAAACCACAGATCATAATATCAAGGAGCAGTATCAACTACACCGATAAACAATTCAAAATAATCTCAAATAAATTACTCAAGTATTTTTAATCTTTAAACTAACTACTTCAATTTTTTTAATACTGTAAAGCATAAACTAATTGAAGATAATTTACTTACAGATATAATGTGCTATATTCATTTCAATTCAAACGTACCTGTAACACAAGAAGGTACATTTAAAGTCACTAGATTAATTTAACCACTTATTAACTAAATTATGTTTTCATTCTTTCATATAACACTAAATTTACTCATACATTATGTTACAACGAACATTCAATTTTTTATACGTAGGCTAGATTTGCTTTACGTAAATACGTGTACATACAGACACGTATGTAAATGTTTCTGTACGTATGTGTGTGGTTACTTACAAAAATAAAACGTACGTAAATTGGAAAAGTCACAGAAAAATGTTATTACAAAAATAATTTAAACTATTTTAGTAGGTGTTTTCAATTAAAATAGATGATATAGCATCATGTTCGCCGAAGAGGATTCACTCAAAACGAGGAGGGAGAAACATGTGAGGAATGAGATTAATTAAAGCCACACCAGTCTAGCCAACCAAACACAACTGAAACTTTTCCTGGTTTGTACTTATTTACGTGACCACGATATGCCAATTAACTTCAGATCACGATTCGAGATGTGACTAAAATAGTTTCTTCATTTTAATTTCATTTTTGTACTTGTCATTATTTCTCTAGGATGAAGTAAAAACTCACGTCTTCCAACACTACTTAATATATTTACACTTATATTGTAATTATATACAACGGTAAATATATACAAAAGCTGTTACATTGGCGATCAATTGGTTAAAATGGAGACCGTCTCCATTTGGGCCTGATGATGTTCGGTGTAACTAAACGAAATCGATCGCCAATTCAACAACTTTTGTATATATTTACCGTTGTATATAATTACAATATAAGTGTAAATATATTAAGTAGTGTTGGAAGACGTGAGTTTTTACTTCATCCTATAGTAAAACTAACACGTATAATGCTAATCAAGGAGTTATTCATTATTTCTCTTCGGGAATCGCACACTGTTATAATTTATTGAAAATTTTTATAACATAAAAGGTTTGAAGCTTGTTACACTCGTATTTCGTCACTAGCGGAAAGTGGTTGTTAAGATAATCTTTTGAATCAACCATAACATTTGAAGTTGGTCCCACTTTTCCAACAGTCATTGAAAGCTGAGTAAGACGTCTACCAAAAGTATTAACAAGATTGTTGCATTCGTTCGTCAACAGTTTGATATTAGCATAGAAAAATTCATGACAGAACAAACTACATAGAGGAAAGACAAATGAGAGAAATTGACATAGATATATAGAGCAGTGCTTGTGGTGACTAATGTTGAAAATCGTATTGACTTTGTGAAATTGTGTTGACTTTTTAAACTTTTAGCCCTTCTGTCTACCACAGACGATAGTATTGTAACAACCGTTTTTTGGGATTGTGTAATGAAAACAATAATAAAACAGGTAGAGTTACCAAAAATAGAGTGAATAATATTCTCTGATACGTACTATATTCTGTATTACAAAAAAATAAATATTACACCTAATTTAGTGAACACCTTATACAACACTTACCTTTACCTTATAAAACCTCTAAGAATATATTGACATTTACAAAATTAATTTCCTTTATCAACGATTTAGAACAAATACATTAATCTGCAGTTAGTTAAGGCATGTTTTCCAACAGCCGTCACAGAACAAATACGCAGGTGCGCTGTACCAATCTTGCGCTGTGGAATGCACTTGCTGCAGCCGTCCTTGAGCACAGCTGCACTGGCCACTGCAGAATGTTTACACACTGCGGGCCCAGCAACTCAGCGACCTCAGCAAACCATTGAACTACGCAATGATTAAGTTGTAGATTTTGGGCAGCGATGGGCCTGTGTACGTCAGCCTGCTGGCTTAGGCCGGTCGTACACTGATGTAGCATTTTACCTTAAGCAAGTGTTGCGAGGTAAAATGTTCCGCTGGGTGGCAGTGGCCTTAATGAACTGTTCCAGGGTCCTGAAGCCTGGAGAAACTGGAGCCTAGGGAAGGACTCCAGTTGTAGGTTGTCAATATCAACCTTAGCTTAATATGCTTCAAGAGGCATCTCCTTCTAACTCCAAGTGCCTCAACAATCTAATAATAATAATCTAGATAATGTGATAGGTGGTTTCATATTCTTTACCGCATAGCTAGCAGGCACAATCACAAAAAAGGTTAATAGCCGGAATGTGTTTTATGAACTGACCATGTTGGAAGGGATGACACTTGCCGTGTTTCCTAAAAAGTTGAAAAGAGACTGGGTTGAACCTTTGCTTGCTTTTGACACTTGTCTTTGTTTGGTTATATCTTAGCTTAGGGAAGGGTTGTTGGCAATTTGCGAGGCCAAATACTCCCTTAGACATATCTATAATCTGACCTATTTCCCACAAGGAAGTAAATACAATGATTTTTTACATTCCTGGCAGTACTCTTCCCTGACACATTGTTTTACTGCGTCTCTTGCTATTATCTAGTTCATGCCTGATGGTTAGTATGTTCAGGACTGTAGAAATGCCACTTCTTTGGTCAGCTGTTAGCAAAGAGCAGAATTCAAAAGGATACGAAAGTAATAAAATGAAATGTTTAAAGGGAGTGGCTTTCTTTTTATTAGAGAAAAGGTAAGGGAGAACTTTGGGTTAAAAGTTGCTCTACGAACTCAATAAACATAGTGTTGTGGGGGAGAGGGGAGGGTATAACAGCTGGGAAACGACCCCTAGTACCCGCAACAGTCACCAGGTGTCGCTGGGTGTAACGGGTAACGCGATAGACTATTGTCGGGTCACGTACACTATACAACCAAGCGTTTTCTATGTAACGCCCTGTTGAAGAATGCACATTCTGACTCTCTAAACCGACAAATCTACAAGTTAGATTTGTCCGCCCATATCCAGTGACTGTTTAGCTTTGAAAATGCCTTATTCTGTATAGAGTGTATTTGTTTGTTGGTGTTTTCTCATTTCATTTGAGTCCTATCGTTATGAGAAGCTATGCAGAGGATTGGAGTAAAATAAAATCACTACAACATAAAATACTTGGAAATTAAAAAACAGTTTTGACGTGGATATGTCTTAGCTCTTTGGGGGGGGTTGGTGATATTTAAGATGGAAAATATGTAACAGGTTTCCATAGAAACTATCACAGCTATTGTATCGAATTTTTAATATAAAAGAATAAGAACAGCTGTTTAGATGAAGTGAAAACATTCCCTTTAGACATATTCTTGATCTAACCTATTTCCCACTGGGAAGTAAATACAAACATTTTTAAATAGTAAATGGGTATTTTTGATGCTATTCAGCACAGATAAAATAATCAATGTTTTGTAACAATAATATTTTTTCTTTTCTTTAATATTTTTTTGCCTAGTCATTTTGTCAATTTCTTTCCAATGTCATATTTTCCAATCATATTCCAATATCTTTTCTTGTCAATTTTCTTAACACTGATTTATTTGGTCAAAATCAATTTAAAATATAGGGGATTTACTTCCCTGTGGGAAATAGGTTAGATCATGGATATGTCTACAGTTAATGTTTTCACTCCATCTAAACAGCTGTTCTTATTATTTTGTATTAAAATATCAATACAATAGCTCTAGTTGTTTCTATGGAAACCTTTTACATATTTTCCATCTAAAAAATTGCCAACACCTCCCCAGAGCTAAGACATATCCATGTCAAAAATATAATACTAATATGTGGATATTTCATTAAACACGTCATTCTAATTACAGCAAGTTTACCACACAGTTGAGATAATATTAAATGAAAGTTTACCAAACCAATATTTCTTGACTACTTGGAACCAACCATTCTAAAAATAAAAATAACTAAATAAAAGGCTAATAATTCCCAAAAACAAATACGTTTTAGTTTTAAATCTCAACTCCCAGTGACAGAACGCTATGATTTGTTTACAACATCAGTTCAGTCAGAGGTTCGCAGTCAACTTTTCATCTCACGTCATCTTCAAAAATACTTGCCACTAAAACTAAGTTTAAAATGGTTTACTGTTCTTTACGAGCACTAAAGCACATAAGTAAAATCTATGTATTATTTCGTAATATCTCTGAATGAATTTTTTGTTAATTAACGTCAGAGACATTTTGTTAGGAAACGGTCCAAACCCTGGTCTTGTTAATACCTCAAGTCGACGTATATTGTTTAGGTAATAAATTAATCCCAAAAATACAGACATATATTATACCATTTATTACGATAGCCGTAGGCAGTGTAGAAAAAGAAATCAAATAAAAAAACTGTTTATTCAAATAATAGTATATATAAATTTATTCAACTTTTATCTGCTAACTATTATTCATCACCATTTCTGAAGATTTATAATTCCAGAGCAATAATTTTGTTAGGTCATAAATAACAAACATAAAATTATAAATCGAGTGAAACAGTTTCATTCGTGGTTCAAAGATCACGTACTTTCACCGCATCAATTCTGGACAATCTTTTGGACCATTATTGAAGTTCCCCGTTTCACAATGTCCAGATGATTCTACCAGTATATACTGGGCTGTAAACGCTACAAAGTAAAAATTGGCTGATCTGTGTCTATAGATTTAGATTAGATTAGATCATTGAAATGGTAACCATACTACAATGTAGGTATTTTAAGCCAAGTATGAATGAGGATTGACTGTAAGATGAGTGTAGCGCGATCTTGTAGTCTTGTTACTAAGGCTGACATGTTCCTTAGACAGGACTGTTAATTAATAGCCCAACAGCCGATGGCAACTAAGGGACCTACAGCTTAACGTGGAATCCGAACCACGGCCTCTGAATTACGAATTGCTCTAATTATGAGGATGGTCTTTTGCGGATTTACGTAGTATTCAATAGTGCGGACGTTAATCCACACAAGAGAACACTACATCCACCGCCATCGCTCACAACTATCCACAATTCGTGACCTCCAAGTAGCTGGATTACAGGACGTCGCCACCGTCCCAGTATAATAATATAATATAATAATGTTACACACGCCACCTCAAACATCACAGTGCCAAAATAATTCAACTTGTTCAGTCAAAATAATCGTATAAAACATTTTAGTGCCAGAAGAGTACCGGAAATGTTATCTGCTTCGCCCGTTTGTTTGAAGGAATTTAATTTGAAGTTGACAAAGTGTTTGTGGACGCGTTAGTTAAAATCGTGTCACTACATATTTACACGTCAATTAAATACATTCTTGGTCAAATCTGCAGTTAAAGCAGACTTTGCGTAACTTTACAGGAACTCCACATTGTTACTATGTAAACATTTACTACTTACGAAAGTTTATTTTTGCTCAATACTGTACATCTACCTAGTGATGATATTATTGTTGAATTAAATCAAATTTACTAATGATTGTAAACTTTCTATCAAATATTTGACAGATATGAACACATCTTTAAAGGATTGCCTGTCATTTACAATAAGCTTCTTTCCCGTTACTCGTTTGTAAATTTGGATGCGGCCCAACTTGTTAATCTGAAAGTATAATGTATATAAAATGTTTTTGTAATTTTCCAAACTGTGAAATTTCATGTACGAAGCGACTGCATGCATGACAAGGTTTGATAATAGTAATATAACTTTCCAAAATTAGTCGCCTGCTTACTAAAGAGTAATTAAAGACGACACCCTAATTTATTAATAGTCATATGTGAATTCTGGAGGCATGAATGTTTAAATAATGGTAAACACTGCTAGTTTTTGTTTTTTAGTTAAATAGTACTTAGTATACATATGCCATTTGGAGGTTCATGTTTCCAGCCACAAAATGTCGCTGAGGGTTCAATATTAATACAGATAATCGGTCTATGGCTGATAACAAGATAACACGCGCTCTCCCAGCCGTAATGCAAGACATTAGAGCGGCACTTCATATGACAGGTATGTCTCCCTAGGGACCGTATATAATAGAGCACATCTCGCGATCAAATAGCTACATAAAAATACCATTGAGCTATAATGGTAAAACATCATGATTAGTAGTCCATGTTGTTTCATTTAAGTTTACCGAGTACGATATAAATTAATTGTTTAATGAACTTATTGAAATATTACATACATGTTTTTGTTATACTTCAATAATTCATTGATGTAGGCCTAATCGCTTTTTTATAGTAGTACTTTTATTGTTGATTATAGGGACAAAAGAAAATGGGATAATAGATGGTTCGAATTTTTTATAGAAAATTAGTTTTCATAAAGAAATGCTTAATTAGTCACAAAATGTATTTGAACCTATTGAACTAAAACCAAAAACAACAATATATGTAACAGCATATTTTAATCATAGACTAAGTAATTTTAGGTTCATTTGCAAAAGATTTAAGTTGCCAAAGATACTCAATTTAAAATAAATAAGTTAATTTAAAAATATCTCCAAATAAATTGACTGTGACATTTTACATTTTTTACAATTAATTGTGTATTCAATAAGTATTTTTATTCGCCTTCAAACTTACCCTCGGATCTTGAGAATCTCATTGAAGGAATGTAGAAAGTTCAATTTACTCTTTGCGTTTCTTTTTATTTACATCATAACCCACAACAGTACACTTGAGAACATAACATGAAGCCTAACACGGAGCTGAGTCGAAATGATTATTTTGTGACTTTATTTCCCAAAGTGACATTTATCTTGACCTAAACGACTTCAGTCCCTCGTGAAACATTTATCCTTACGCTTAAATTTTCCTTTTTCTACGAGTACAAAATAAATAACTATAATAAACACAGGAAGTTTATAAACGTAAAATCTTTATATTTTAAGTCTCAGTTAAGTTTTAAAATAATACCAAGTGATTGCCATTTTTATGCTTTAAAAATTAGGTTTATACTTTAATGTCAACTAATATATTTATTTTATAGTATATTTTTTATTATATTGAGTCGACGTGAAATAACAATTAATTTAGAATACTAAATAATGTTTCCACATTAAATCTATTTTTCCTTTTATTTAGTTTTTTACACTTATTCTTGTAAGTCTTTTTTACTAGTTATAAGTCATATGATGAGATGGAGCCATCAGAAAACTGACAATCTAAAAACAAGAGTCCAGCAAAGTGCTCAAACGAAACTGATATCACAAAGAATATGTAAATCGAGTTAAACACACAGTGTTTACGTAAGGCAGCCCTCCTCGCCTTCATTATTTGCTGATAGAGTCACACTCCAGGTTTTATGTATTTTGTAGTAGAGAAGAGCACAAATATTTCAAGGTGTTTCATGAATTTCCCCTCAAATGTTTAGAGTTTCTATACAATGGTGGTGGTGTTTCAATTAAAACTTTAAAATTTCTAAAGCTATTTTAGGGCTAGGTTTTAACTTCAATAAACCTTAGGACTAAAAAACTAACTTGAAAACCATTGGAAATGAGCTGTTTAAAAATAGTAGTATGGACCAAATTAGAGTATTTATACGTGTACAAATGAATATTATCAAATATCCATCAATTCAGATATAAAGTTTGCTCCAACGTAAAATACGCATCGGCGTATAAAACACTATAACTCATGGTTTTTAACTAAGCATCATAGCATTTTGGTGGCGTCATCCTGTAATCCAGCTATTTGGAGGTCACGAATTGTGGATAGTTGTGAGCGATGGTCGGTGGGTGTGGTGTTCTGTTGTGTGGATTAACGTCCGCACTATTGAATACTACGTTAATCCGCAAAGACCATCATCATAATTAGACCAATTCGTAATTCAGAGGTCGTGGTTCGGATTCCACGTTAAACTGTAGGTCCCTTAGTTGCCATCGGCTGTTGGGCTATTAATTAACAGTCCTGTCTAAGGAACATGTCAGCCTTAGTCAGTAACAAGACTACAAGATCGCGCCACAATCATCTTACATCCAATCCTCATTCATACTTGGCTTAAAATACCTACCTTGTGGTATGGTCGCCATTTCAAATAATCTAATCTAATCTAATTTTGAACAATGTTCAAATCGTCAGCTTCATATTTGTCAATTTAGACAACGGAATTGGGGTTTGAAGTATAAATACAAGATACACGTGGTCCAAAGAAGAGTGCTCTCAAGTTTATATGTTTTTCGCTTTTCGCTTACAAAGTACCCTTACCGGATATTTATAAATATTAATATTTATTTGGGAAAACGTCCATCACACAGTTTCGTGGGATTCATATGCCTCCAACACGGGTTCCGAAATAGGGGAAACACATAAAATGAACAAATTTGAGATTTTTCTGAGGAGATTATTTTAGAAATGCCGTCACTAGAGTCTAGTATTTATAGTAGCCACAAGTAGGCCGTCTAGTGGAGTGTGTAGACACGGACAAAGCCGCTGCCAAATCACCACTCATGCATCTCTTGGCAGCCAACCTACCTAGCTGCAGAAATATGAACATTGCCTCAAAAATAATATAATGAAGCATAAAAAACAATATTTCACTTAAAGGGTGAGGTTGGGGATTTTTTTAAAGTCCCTCCATATTGGATTTAAGTCCTAATCCAATTAAACAGTGGTTTCCGCGTTAAAAACTCAGAGTACATTTAAACATAGACTCGTTCAAAGCTAATCGAAAAATGGCACTCACGTGTATTTACATAATACACTGCAGCAGTCGTTCAAGGTCGTACTATGGCGAGACTAAAATTCCGTTAAACAGTGGATTCAAAGAACACAGAGGAAGAGTTTAGTTGACAAATAAAAAATCTCCGACCATTCATTACTGATCTAAAAATCACTAAAGGAATTTTTTAAGAAGCTAAGATGAAACACCGGGAACCCCTTTAAAGGACAAACACATTTAAGTATCTGCAAATTCTTAACAAAGGACTAATGGATAGGGAAACAAAATATCTTTAACTTGAAATAATATAGATTCCAAACAAAATTCTCATAGCATTATAGCCTGTAGTAAGGCTTTTGCGAGGCATTAGGTAATGAAGAAATCAAAGAAGTCAATTTGTCGCGTATGGAAGTGCTTTGTTTCTTGTGTGGCTATTGCTGAATGGTAATGGCAAGATGTACTAGTCTTGTTATGTTTTAGGTTCTAGCTCACCTGAGGACGGGATCAGATTCCAGATTCCGAAACGTTGTTAAAATTTGTTTTGGCTAATCCAGATGATTAGATTAGATTAGATTATTGAAATGACGACCATACTACAAGGTAGGTATTTTAAGCCAAGTATGAATGAGAATTGAGTGTAAGATGATTGTGGCGCGATCTTGTAGTCTTGTTACTGACTAAGGCTGACATGTTCCTTAAACGGGACTGTTTTTAACAGCCCGACAGCCGATGGCAACTAAGGGTCCTATAGTATAACATGGAATCCGAACCACGGCCTCTGAATTACGAATTGGTCTAATTATATGGATGGTCTTTGCGGATTAACGCAGTATTCAACAGTGTGGACGTTAATCCACATTAAAGAACACTACACCCACCGACCATCGCTCACAACTATCCACAATTCCAAGTAGCTGGACTACAGGATGACGCCACCAGAAAATGTTCGCAATAAGAAATCTTAATAACGTTAAACAGTGTTTCTATTTCTCCTCGCACGACTGTCAGAAAATGATTGTTGAGGAGTTACAATTAGGTTATCTTTGTTATCTATATAAATTAATCAAATTAATATTATTTTAGAAAATTATTACGTACATGTACATGGTTAAAATATATCGTTGTACTGCTTAAAATAACATTTTCATCTACACAGACTAGTTTAACTTTAATCCAACATGAAAACTATCCAGAAATATTGTTATAAAACGAATGCTAACTTATGGTACAAAATCCAATATTTTACACCACCATTGATGAAGATTCTTCGTGGGAAAAAATATATGAGCCAAAAAATTTCGTTCTTTTACTTCGTCATATTTGTTATTATATTGTAGTATTCATATTGCGGTGGTTTTTTTTTCTTTTTTAAGATTATATTCAACAAAAATATGTGTTGCAACGGTATAAAAAGAGACTGTGGTTGTTATCTTTCATAATTTAAAGAGCGAATGGTTTTATATTGTAACAATTTTAAAGAATAACTGTGTGGGATATAAGTAACTTACTAAAAATTAAGAAACTTAAGAGCTTACTAAATTTAAAGATTTTAAAACAATTATTGAAAAATACTTTAGGAAGGATAAATCTTTCTAAGATCTATTAAATTCCAACAAAAAAATATTCAGCTTAATTAATAACATACCAGAATGATATTTTATGAATAAACTGAATCACACAAGCCTGGCACGTACGGAGTTGCAACCTAGAATACAGCAAAGGTCTGCTAATGAAGCACACCATGAGTCCAACTAACCTCTTTGAAAAACAAATTAAATAAACTACAGTGGCTTCACAAATGTGTTACAAACTAAATATATTCATATTCATCGGACAGCGATCTACCATGGAGTGTGATGAAAGATTATGACTAAATTTCTATGACCTAAACATATTTGGGGACTAAGCATAATGTGGTCCTAAACTGTTTATAGCTCTAGTAACTAGATTAGCCCCAAACCCCACGGGAGGGCAAGGTTTGGTTCTGGGGTCAATGTTTACATTGAGTGTCACTTCAGTGAAGCACCTGTTCCAGGTGCTTTGTGATGTGCTTTTGTGTACAATTAAATAAAAAATACAATCCTACTGTAAATCTAGCTGAGTTTCAAGTGTCGCATTCTGTAAAGGGAATATACTTTACCCCCTTAAAACTTTAGTTACTCTGTATTGGTTGGGCAATTGACGCAATAATATTTCCCATATCGATCAATTGTTTTGGATTAAACTTGGTATTTACCTTCATGTTGTTGATACCCACCCGTTTATGCTTAAAAATCATAGTTTATGTGTTTATCATGGCAGCAAACCTGCATACTCTTTTCCCATGTTAATCATACATACACACAATAAATAGAATAGGCAAACTCATTTATTTATGGACAGATGTTGATGAAAGTTGGTATAAATGTTAAAAATAAAAATTTTTTATGGTAGAAATGCCTACTTTCAGTGTTCCTCACAGCAGCAAACCTGCACACTCTTTCCCATGTCAATCTTATGGAGAATAGGCAAATAATTCTCATGTTTATGGACAGATTTTTATAAAACTTGTAATATATTATTATTATTATATTATTGATTTGGAAACTCGCTGAGTACGCAGGTCTGCTGCAACGGGGGTATTTTTTATATTATCTTTTTTAATTTTCGATACAATCTTCACACAATATCATTTAAAGGTAGTTGGGATAGCATGTCCAATTGTACAGAAAAACCAGAACATTTAAAAAAAGGTTATAGTGGTATTACTCTGTTAAAATTTCAAGAATTTTAATTTTTCTAGGTAAGTTACTATAATTTCACTTCAATCGGACGCTTCCACGATAGTCGGCGAGTTTGGGCGGCGCGCCGCTTGGCAGCGCGTCAGTCGCGGCTGAGAGCCTGGCTAATTTTATGTCATTATTCGTCCACCCCAGTCATCCGGTAACGTGAACTCTGAACTTAGATTTACATAACTGCAGGTACCTTCGCGGCCACTCTGGCGTGTAGACGTCAAGGGAGAAATTTGAATGAGAGTCGAAAATTGTATAAGTTCGAATTATTGTAATCAACGACTGAGTTGACTCCAGCCATAACGAATGTAGCCACGCTACTATGATTCACATACCTTCCCATCTGGATAAACGAAGCCCATACTTATTCCATCCTGTGACTTACACCGAGCGACGGGGTTCGTTCAATTATATGATTACATTAGATTATTTAAATGGCGAACATAGTACAAGGTAGGTATTTAAGCCAAGTATGAATGAGGATTGAGTGTGAGATGATCGTGGCGCAATCTTGTAGTCTTGTTACTAACTATGGCTGACATTTTCCTTGGACAGGATTGTTAAGAGTCTGCATCAGTGGTAGCCATTTTGGATTTTAGTCCCGTAAGAGCAATGTTAAATTCTGGAGCCTATATCTCCTTGACCTATTGTCATAGATTAACGGAAGAGGTGTCAAATTAAAGGTATTACAGTCCTCCAAGGGCACCACCTAACAGAACTTCTTATTTTCGCTCTCAATAAAAAAATAATAATGATTTATTTTGTAAAATATTCCTGGATTTCTGTTTTTATATCAAGTTAAATTTTTGAACATATTAAAAGAAAAAAAGTCATGCCCTAGAGCCACATCTCATCAATGTACTTCCAAAGTTTTACATTGATACTTTGATAATTAACGCCACTACATACGCCAAAGTGAAGGTATGTTCCGCCAAAATTTAACATTGCTCTTACGGGACTAAAATTCAAGGTGGCTACCCCTGATACAGACTCTTAGCCCAACGGCCGATGGCAACTAAGGAACCTACAATTTAACGTGGAGTCCGAACCACGGCCTCTGAGTTACGAATTGGTCTAATTATGGGGATGGTCTTTGCGGATTAACGTAGTATTCAATAGTGCGGACGTTAATCCACATTAAAGAACACTACAACCGACCATTGCTCACAGCTATCAGGAGCAATATAACACATAGTAAAGGGGTAAAGCTGTAGTCAGCCTATCTGTTACTTTGAAAACTACTTTTAGAACGAATGCAAAAATTATACCTCGATATTCATCTTAGTAAAAGAGAAAATTTCCTGGTACGTCAAAGCGGATTAAACGAACACGGTTTCAAAAGTTAAAGGGAGTGCATTCCTTCGTCCTTTTGAAGCGAGAGGTCGTCATTTTTACAAATTCATAAACTGAACAGAGTGTGAGATGATCGTGACGCGATCTTGTAGTCTTGTTACTAACTATGGCTGACATTTTCCTTGGACAGGATTGTTAAGAGTCTGCATCAGTGGTAGCCATTTTGGATTTTAGTCCCGTAAGAGCAATGTTAAAGTCTGGAGCCTATATCTCCTTGACCTACTGTCATAGATTAACGGAAGAGGTGTCAAATTAAAGGTATTACAGTCCTCCAAGGGCACCACCTAACAGAACTTCTTATTTTCGCTCTCAATAAAAAAATAATAATGATTTATTTTGTAAAATATTCCTGGATTTCTGTTTTTATATCAAGTTAAATTTTTGAACATATTAAAAGAAAAAAAGTCATGCCCTAGAGCCACATCTCATCAATGTCCTTCCAAAGTTTTACATTGATACTTTGATCATTAACGCCACTACAGACGCCAATGTGAATTTATGTTCCGCCAAAATTTAACATTGCTCTTACGGGACTAAAATTCAAGATGGCTACCCCTGATACAGACTCTTAGCCCAACGGCCGATGGCAACTAAGGAACCTACAATTTAACGTGGAGTCCGAACCACGGCCTCTGAGTTACGAATTGGTCTAATTATGGGGATGGTCTTTGCGGATTAACGTAGTATTCAATAGTGCGGACGTTAATCCACATTAAAGAACACTAACCCACTGACCATTGCTCACAGCTATCAGGAGCAATATAACACATAGTAAAGGGGTAAAGCTGTAGTCAGCCAATCTGTTACTTTGAAAACTACTTTTAGAACGAATGCAAAAATTATACCTCGATATTCATCTTAGTAAAAGAGAAAATTACCTGGTACTTCAAAGCGGATTAAACGAACACGGTTTCAAAAGTTAAAGGGAGTGCATTCCTTCGTCCTTTTGAAGTGAGAGGTCGTCATTTTTACAAATTCATAAACTGAACATGGATACAAACTGTATAAAACATTTTTTCTGTAATGTGTTAGTTTTCTTTGTAAATAGAGTTTACAACGTGTAGTGGAAACACTAGGTATTTCCAACCTTATTTTTATAAAATCCCCATTTTTCAATATCTTATTTGTTGAATTTTAGTGATTCGGAGAATATTTAACATGACACCGAGATTGTTTTTGGTTGATGTGTAATTAAGTTCTCCATAATGTATCACAAATTGTTATCTCTATTTTATAGAGTACAATTATATTGATTTATTTAAGGGAGGATAATGCATTTTTGTGGCTCTATAAAAAATATACGACACCTTGATGTATTTCATCACCGTTAGTAAAACAAACTTTCACATTTCCAGATCTGGAATCTGAACCCGTCCTCAGATGAGTGGGAACATATAACATTGCAAAATTACAAAATGCAAAATTAGTACATAATTTGGACAAGACCGGTTTAAAGCTGAAATAAAAAAAATCATTCTAAAAATTTAAAGTAACACGCACACAAAAGACAAAGCATGTCCCCACGTTCCAAGAGCTAAAAGGAGCACTGTTTTTAACTGCTTTAAAAATTTTTGTTTTCAGCTTTTAATCGGCTTTGTCCGAATTACGTTATATCTGACTTGTCATAATTTCCACCTCACCTGAAGACTTTTAAGTGTGATGGAAAACGTCTACAATAATAATCTAAATAATATAAACCAATCATCTCCAACAATGATTTTCAAACAAAACACCTAAATGTACAAATAAATTAAAATAAAACATTCAAAGTACTTTACCACTAATCAAGAACCTCTAACAGATATAACTCTAGTAAGAGTACAATCAGTTGGCTGACTCCTGGTGAAATAAACAGACATGTAACTAAATGAACACTCCACAATGTTGATTGCAAGGAGAATGGCGTCTATTTCGGTGGCACAACTCTAACAATGATGTCACCGTCTTTGATCTGTCAGCTTGACTTTTTGCTTCTCTAGATTGCTCTTTATATAACCATTTACAATCCTAATACGAATTTTTAATTATTTCTGTCTCCTCATCTACGGTAAGTAAATGTATTACGTTTATTAAAACACGTTCCTATCCAATATGATATATGTATTATATCCATCGTTCTCCATCAAGTTCTCCATCGTTTCCAAAATCATAAAGAACATAAAAAATGGAAATAAAGGATAAATAAACTATTGTTTGCTAAAGCAATACAGTAGTTATCCTTGCTGAGACATTTTTAATTATACATGTGTTTAAGCATTAATGAAAACATTAAAATCATAATGCTGTAAATAATATTATAAAGCTGAAAACGTTATACAATAAAATGTATATAAAAGTGTTCCTCTCCAGGTAAATAAAAAGATGTAAATAAATTTAACAATATTGAAGCCAACAAAACTGCAACACAATTATTTGTTCGCCTCACATGCTCATCTTTAGATTATATCAAGAGAGTTGATCAATCAATAGTTCGGTCATAGTATTGTTGTTATTATAGAATGGTATCATAGTCATGAAAACTCTTAGATTTTTTTGGCTCTAACAGTTAAAATAAATCAAACTAAAATTACTTAAACATTTTATTTCTTCCCAGTTCAAACTCATTCTCTAACATAATATGAATTTATTTTTATGACTCATTTTTACAAATACATTTTGCTAGCTAGGTGATGAGAAATGTAGTAGTTATAGCTCTATCACAGTTAAGCCTTATAATAACCATTTAACTAGGCAAAATGTTTACTTCTTTATTTAATGACAGCAGACAAGTAAATATGTAAAAACTACCTAAAAAAATTACAACTAGAAATAAATATAAGTAAAACTTAACATGTGCAAACAACTCTAATTTTGTAAGGGGAAGTGATGATCTAAAAAGAGGTTATAACATCAGATGGAAGAACATGACAATCATATTATTAAACATGTGGATGACATATTCTTAAATAATATAATAAATGTAATATGTCTTCTTCTGGTGAATAAATTATCTCTTAGACAACAGACTTTTATAGGAAAAAGTTAAATCAGAATTTCGATTGAGTAAAAATAATTTGTTTTTGGTAAAAGGTCAGCTCCTAAAGAAAGAAATAGTAGAGAAACTCGAATACATTTACGCTCTTAATTTAGGCATATTAAACAAGCTTCGAATATAAAATACAATGTGACAGCCTTTTACTAAAATTAGTAAGAAACTTTAAAATTGTATCCACACACGCGTGAACGTTCCTCTCATCCTATAAACTCCACTTAAGCCTCTAGTTTTAAATAGAACAAAAATCATAATGCATAAACGACCATCAAAATCAATAACTCAGCAGATCTGTTCATTTAACGATCAATAAACTTGTAGCGCCACAGTAAAAGACTTATCTCTTGCTTTATAGGCCATTATAAATTTACGTCTACTGTAGTCTCCGTGCAGAAAGAAGGATCATGATGTCCCACAAATGTATACAAGTGTAGGCCTACATTGCAGTGAACATCTGATGTTGTAAAATAATTCACTAATAATTAAAGACTAACACATGGAAAGAAATTTCATAAAATATACAAGCATAGAATAGTTAGGTTGCAGATGGAAAATCGTCAGATTCACCAACAGCGAGTCGGCGATGACTCCATGTTCCTTGGCTTAAAAAATACAGCTTAGCTTAAATTTTGAAGACACTCCTACTTTTCATTACTATTACATTCCATTTCAGCAACAGCTGTTTTTGTTGAAGTAACCATTAACTATACCTGATGACGAGTATCGATGTGAATTAAATACTTACTTACTATTTATATATACTCACTCACCGGTGGAAAGGATCTTTTACGAGTTTGGTAACGAATCGAAACTGATTTAATTGTTGGATATTCTGTGTAATCTTAATATGTGTCTGTGAAAACCCCCTATAGCTGTCAGTGAATTAAGATGAATACAGCCAATGTAAAATGTTTGATACATGTAGCATAACTTAGACGGAGTCACAAATAGCTCTTTGTTCAAAATCAAATCTTAAGATAACAGTTAGATTTTGTTGATAGAGATCCGGCTGGATCCTAACAATGAGTACACTAACCACCTGAAAAGTGGCATTACGATTAGAAGTATTATGTTAATTTGGTGCCAATTTTGAAACACAACGATACTGTGTACCGAAGAATTTTATCGATAAAGGTGAACTGCGCAGGTAAATCGGAAACGTCTGTGCTAGACCTGTGCAGACGAGTAGAGAAGTGAAGAATGATGAACCCTAAAGTGGCCGTAAGCCTCTTATGTGGTAACGTAGAATTCATCACTGTATTTTCCTCCTGAATGATAAGTGTTAGAAGTAAGAGTAATTTTGTGTAAGTGTTTTCTCTCTTCCGCAAAACTACGGTAACTTTAAGTATCTGACTGAACACAGTTTTTTTCAAAATGGTTTTGTAAGTATAAACCCTTATACACTAAGTTATCGTTTTTTGACCCCCTTAAGCAATCACGTCCTAATTTTGTACCATCTTGACATCGATACGTTAAAAAAATCCAGGCAACACATGGAATGAAAGAGCCGTACTTAAATCATTCATAGTTATCACTTCGTCACTCAAATTACCCAGTCAAGAAATTTTATTTACTAAGAAATATTTCACAATCTACATGGAGGGATTTCATTCTGTCCATCGGGCGTTTGTACATAGTCTCCCAGTTTTAATAATACTGTAAGGGGGAGACACACCCAGACAGTGCTTTGCGGAGTTAAATTAGGTTGGTTATTGGTAGAATAAATATATTTAGGGTGGTTTGCGGTTTTTAAATAAAAAAAACTATAAAAGCATGAATCCATTCCTCCGTTATCGCTGGACATATTTCAACGGTTGAGGTGTCAGAAGAAGAATTAATTGTGTATAGCAACTAATAAATTCTTTATTCACTTGGTTTACCGGTCATACATGTATGACGGTCTAATGCATCAAGCCCTCGATGTTTGCATTTAACATAACGTCCATCTGTATAATGCTTCTCTCCTGCCACGATAAACATACACGACACTTTGTCCGGTGATGATTTATCGATAAAATATCGACGGTCGCATTATTATCGCACTTTACATATCGCACATGACACGAAAGTAAACAATCGGAGCTGTGTGGCTGCGGTTGTACCATCCATCAGCTTCACGCTCTAACGCCATCAGTCACAAGTTTAACAATTTGTAACAGACAACGGGGTGAATGGTTGAAGGCTTTAATGTTCAAACAGTTTTTCCATTTATAAAATAAATATTTTAAAATATAAACCACTGTTTGTGACAAATAAGCTAAAAAATATCAAAATGTCATTTCTTTTTTACTTTTATTTTAATATATTATTATATGTGAAAATCACAATAATATGCGATGAATCAATCGATAACAATACCTTGCAAAATTTTTTAAATATTTCTATAATTTTGAAGTATTTGTGTATATATATTATTTTGCCAATTGCCAGTGCTAATTAATTCTACTCACCTGTTATTAATAGGTAATTTCTATCCCAATGTCTCTTTACTCTTATTGATAAATAACGTACTTTAAGTGTATCCTATGCCTTTCATAATAAGTATACGGATAATTAAAAATGCTATACACAAAGAAGGCCACACTTTTGACAGCTCAGTCATTGAAAAATGCCCAGCAATAACGGAGGACTTTCATCAACAAGAAACGTCCTTCTCGTAATCAATAATGTAGATTGTACACACAATTTGTCCATAGTTAAAATTACTTGACTAAGCAGTTTTATTGTTAAGTAATGATTTTAATATCCACCCCAGTCCTTGTGTCGGTTAATTTAATATTTTAAGTACTGATACAAAGAGGAGAAAAGATGGGATACAGAATTAAAATTGTATTTTAAAACTTCTTCTTCTCTAAGTGCCTATCCGTTCCGGATGTTGGCTATCAGCATGGCTATCTTGATTTTGTTGGTTGCGATTCGGAAGAGTTCTACTGATGTTTTACCGAACCAACCACGATATTCTTCTTCGACCCGGTTTTCTCTTGCTGTTTATCTTGCTTAATTAGTAGCCCGTACCTTTCTGTGTCCTCATTATATGTATATTGGATTTCCGGCATTTTATGGTGTTATCAACTCTGCCTTTCTCATGCGCTGCATATTTCTGCGTTTGTGACTTTTTTGTCCAAGATATCCTTAAAATTCTTCTGTAAAGCATAGTTCAAATGCTTCAAGTCCTGGTGATTTCTTTGTTCAGAATCCAGGTTTCCACACCATACAGCAAAACAGAGTAAATGTAGCAACGTTGTAGCTTCATTTCTAAAGACAATTGTGGTGAGTCATTTTAAAAACACTGAACGGGCTTTTCGATGAGACACCGGATTTCTTGAGAGTTATCGCACTTCTCATTAATAATCGTTTCTAGATAAGTGTACTGCTTCACTCTTTCTACCCTAACTTGATCGATGTAAAGGCCGACTCCAGCAATGTTCTCTTTAATCTTATTTATTCTAATTACAGCTATTTTAAAGCAGAAAACAATTATTCATATTTTGATATATATATCGAAGCCTTAAATACCTTAATACAAACTTAGACCATATTAAGGGAACCGAGAAAACATGGTTAGCTCAGACCAGCGACATCAGAAGTCTAGGTCCAAGAAACTGAGCCACCGATATACCAAATATTTAAAAATTGAAACTATTACCATTTTAATTTCGATGCTAATCGTTAAAGTTACAACTTACTAGTTCTTTATTAAATCTTTAAATTTAATTCTTTGTTAAATAACATTAAACTAGTTTTTAATTTTAGAGCAATCGCATATCTCCTAAAATATCTCATTTTCGAACCCCATCGCTTTACACTAATAGAGTTGCAACGGTGGGAACCTTTGTAGAGGTCTAGGTAACGGTCAGCTGATGTAAGATGAGGTAGTGACGTCATAAAGTAATTTACATAACAGCTGGGTCGTTCAACGATGGACTGGTCGACCGTGTTGGATAGGTTATGGTAGGAGATGGTCTTTCGTAACGGTTGCTGTTGACGCCACCGTTTATATTCCTCTATGCAAGAATCGATTGGAATTCATAATCTATTTATTTCTAAGTGATTTGTTTATATTAGTCGAATAGTTCAACCTCTATGGAGTATAGTTGCAGAAGCAAAACAGGAATCCCTTTCAGAACTCTTACACTAGTTTACAGTAGAAATGTTAAAGCTAAGAGGAGAAAACACCACTTCTTATTTTCAAAATAAAAACAATTATAAATTCGATATAAATTTCAGTAGCCAGGCAGTTTAATTAGCTGAGTCTTCCAAATGTATGGGGTTATTTGAAATTAACAGAGTATTTAGAAACCCTTTCCAAGAAAATTAATTCTAGTTGTTTTGAGTCGTCCGTTTCAAAATATTCGATTTATCTAATTACAAAGTTGGTAGTTTACCTTGCACTTTTCCATATTAAATACTAGGCCTATATTTTATTTAAATGCACGGAACTATTTTTAATACAGTATACTGACTGATTACCGTCAAGTGGTATATATTACATTAGCCCAGGGAAAAAATACTTCGGTAAGTAGATAGTAGATTTTAAATTACATTACTTTATTTTTTTATAATTTTCTATGTTTATTAACTGATGTTTGTGTTTTGTCAACAAAGTATACATTTTACTTCCGCACACAACTCCTTCCGTTTATGTTCCTGTATTTTTTATTACTTTAATAACGAAAGCATTTCCTATTTTATACAAATTATTAGTTTACTCTTCAGCACAGAATTCACTTTCATTACATTTTATTATAGTTGGAAAAATTATTCTTAGAGGAAACATTGTATTTTACAAAATAATTAAAAAACCATGTTGATGGAAGAAAAACAAGAAGTAAATGGTTCACTATTTATTTTATAATGTTTTTAATACATGTGAACTCACAAAGTTTGAAAAACTTGTCGACGGCGATGAATAACATCATAATGTAAAATTACAACTCTACTTTTTACAAAAGTACATAGTAATAAAAATAACATAGGTTTTTATAGAATAGCAATGGTGGGGGTAAGGGCACTATGGCTCAATAAAAAAATCGCGAATAAAGTGAAAAATAATTTTCCTTGAACCAAGTCCAATATTGTAACAAACCATAAAAACGAAAAACATAACAATAAAAGTTCCTACAACAAAATATTCTTTATTTAACATTTTTCATTTTTCATTCTTTATTTAAAACACTAACACAGTTGTTTATTTTTCATAACGTTCTGAAAGTACAAGTACTGAAATAAAAATTAGAAAATAGATTTTTAAAGTGTTTGTAATATTTCTCAACTATTGGGTTCATTCTCATAAGAATTTGAGTCTGATATTACAAACATAAGATTTACAAAATATTCGGCAACTGTAGCTTTTCAGCATCACACATCGCCAAAGAGCAGGCACGCGAAGTTCATCAGTCGGTGTCAGTTTTAGGAATACTATACTTTTCTCTACTTCGTAGAAGTAGTAGAGAACATGTATGTTATTCTCCGCCTATTATCTAACTTGGCTCATCCGACCAGCCCGATTGCACCAACTTTTTCTGCCGAACATCACGTAAAAACTGTAACGTCATAATTTTAAAATCCAGTTTATCGTCACCGTTCAACCCCTTGAACTCAGGAAGTAGAGACAACAGGAACATTCTATCGGGATCTTCTTGTGCTGAATTATTTTCAACGGGTCTTTCCAATTGTTTATCTTCAAGAGTTGACGCACTTGAAACTTTAAGAGTCTCTGTTTTCATTATCTTTGGGTTCGGTAACAATTCCATGGGGTCAACTTCCACTGATACTTCTTCCTCTTTAAAGCTGTTCACAACTGGTCTGTCACTATCTTCTGATTCTTCTAAATGTTCGTCCACTTTTGAGTCCCCAGAAGATGTGTGGAGGAAGCTGAGAGCTTCAGCCCAAATATATGATCTTCTTTTCCTCTTTAATCCATTATTTTGGGTTTTGCTCAGTCGTTTATTATACTCGTCTCTTATATGACGCCATTTGTTTTTCATTTCTCCCACTAAAACAAAAAATTAAACGCCCTTTTTAATGTATAACAGATGATTGATAGAAAAACTGAAGTGTTACTTAAAACTTTGAAAGTTAATCAAGGAAGGTTAAATTCTTGGTAAAGGATCTTTTAGCCTCCGGAGCAAGATCTAGTGCTGAATTTGTTACACTGTACAATATGTTAAAGGCCCATTAGAGACAAATTATTTTCGTTAATAAATTACAACGAAACATAACATATATGCTTTTTATGGGTTGGTACCAAATAACACAAAGATTTGTCAATTTATGATCAAACATCTCAAAGGTCCCATTTTCACGTATTTGTGAGCGATTTCCTATTAAATCGCTAGAAATTTCTACAAAATTCTCAAAAGCATATTGATATTGTAGTACTGTACTTTGAACTATAAAAAAATGTCACTACTGGACTCCCTGTGTTCAGGGGGTTGACAGTAATGTGTGAACTGTCGCCGCACCGGTGAACAATACGCAACTCAGCACGCGGGCCGACTCTACAACCTGATGTTTACAAGCGTAAGCTGAGTACTGCCAGAACTTCGAGGGCGGTCATAATAGTTTACACTCATATTACACAGATTTTTCCTAAAATAAAAGTCATTTAGGTTGGTATAAATGTAAACATTGCTTTTAGGTTTCCGGTAACCTCAGTTTTATTCCGCATAACCAGAAGTTAGTGTTGTAGGAGACCGTCTATCAGCTGACTGAGGGCTTAGCGCATGCTATTGGTTAGTTTCATATAGATTTGGAGCGTTCCGCGCATGTGATTGGCCGGTTTCATATCCGCCCTAGGATGGATATGAGATCTATCTATCCTAGGGCGGATATGTACTGCTTATACGTTCCACCAACAGTGACTGTTATCACGCGGTTACAGGAAAGACAATTACGATATTCATATTAATTGAGACACACCAATCAACACTTCAGGGCATTTAAAGGTGAATATGAATAAAGGGTGAGTGTGATCAATGTAAAGGCTTTTTAGCTTTTTACGAAGCATGTACAAAGACCAATTTGTCACTTTCCCAGGATCAAGCCCAATAAAAAAAGGTGTCAAAAGGCGTCCAGTGTCAAACCATAGTAAACTGTGACATCAACATTTTCACAAAGGAAGGCAAAGCATTTCAACCTATGTTACACGTGGGAAGCTTCTACGAAATATTAATGGTAGGTACAGTAAGTGTAAGGACACACATTTTGACATGGATTCGTCTTAGCTCTGTGTGCGTGGGGTATTAACAATCCGTCAGACTATAATTTGAAACGGTGACGTCATATGTTTATAAGGGCTGTTGTTTAGAGGAACTGAAGACATTCCCTTTGGACATATTTCATAAATTTATTTGTACGGTATCTAACATGAACTACATAGTGAAGACAACGTTTGATAGTACATTTTAACAGACTCACCTCTACTATTCTTCTCTCTGTCATTTACTTGATCCCAGTCCTTGTACGATCGTCTGCCGACAGCTAGCCAACCCTTGTCCCTCTCCACCCGGCAACTATACTGCGCACAAGTCCTGTCCCACAATGCCGGCTGGCTCTGAACATCCTCGATGAACTTTTCTGTGTCGAACATGGTCCAAATGGAATGCAAGACATTCACTGACACACGAAACAAAGCTCCGCTCCGTGTAACGGCTGACTCAATAATGGATGCCGGACGCCGCCAGCCGAGCGCCCGCACCGGCGCGTTGCCGGCGCGTATTTCCGGCAAACGATGCGGGCGCCCTCTCTCGACGTGCCGCTCCAACTACCTCCATAACCCGTGGCTGACGACACAATTACTGTAGCATTGGTGTTATTTAACTGCACCGACCAATGGATCAAACATATAAAAGTTGAATGGAGATCCACCTAACGTCCAACAATTAACTTCCGCATCGTTTGGAAACTCACCGGAAACATTTTATGGTGCATCTGATAGCCGGGGATAAAGATAAGTTGAATTATCTTTTAACCTTATGTTACTGACCTGGTTCACCGGTTTGTGCGGTTCGATACAACTTTTGTCGATTGGATATTGTGGTTATCGGTCGTATGACCTGCATATCAAAGTTTTGCTGTTCTAATATGTTGTAACTTCACATTGTAGGTGGTGTAAAATTAGTCTAACGATAGTCAAAGCATACATACAAATTAAACATAATACTAATAAATTCTCTTTATATAAATAACTTCTAAGCTCCAAAATGCATTTAATTATCTATTATGTTATAGCATGAGTTTGATCTTATTGACAATTTTATAATGTTTAAGAGGACGTTTACAGGTTGAATTTTAGTGATATGAGTTTTAAGCATCCCGTTAACAATTAATTATCTTCAAGAGAGATCACCTTTTCTCTTCGGCATGAAATAAATATTCGAAAACATGAAAATTTTATTGTGAAAATTTTAGAACCGGTCGGATCAATATTTTTTGCGTTTACTTGCCACAACAAACCCACAAATCTACATAAACCACAACTTCTAATAATAATATAGATTAATTATTGGTGGTCTGTCGTCTCCGCGATCTGTCTGGACCACTCGGCAATCTGACGCACACATACTCGTCAAATTAGCGATCGTCAAAACGTATCGACGATCTGTCTGGACCACTCGGCAATCTGACGCACACATACTCGTCAAATTAGCGATCGTCAAAACGTATCGACGATCTGTCTGGACCACTCGGCAATCTGACGCACACATATCCGACAAATCGACTGATTTTTAAAAGTAACTCAATTTTTGTTACTTTTAAGATTTATTTGTACTTACAAAATTGATTTTTACGGACAGATCAGGTATGAGGACCCTAAAACCAAATTTGTCTGTAAGACAAAAATAGTTTTAACATTATACATATTTAGGCCTACTCACTTCATCCGGAGCAAGACTCAGCCGAGGCATATTTTTCGTGTTTCTGCAGGGATGAGAGAGGTTTTTAAGATCTAAAACAATCAACGACACATTTAGGTTGGTTCTAACAGCCTTCCGTTGACGTGACCTCGAACAGGGAACCGGTGAATTTACCAGTGGAAATCAATTGTCGTTTCCGTTTTACCAATTTCTCTCGTCCTGGTTTAGTGAACAACTTTAATTTTCACAAGTCTGTTAACCCTCTTCAATAGTGAACGTTTGAAAAAGGTGACAATTGGCGTATGCCTAAACCTATAATGTTAAACCTATGTTTAAAATATTGTTATAGAGAAAACCCAAAATATGATAATAAATTAAAAAATTAAGTGAAACTGATAATTAGCGTTTTATTGATTTAAAATTTGCTGATAATTTTACTGAGCAAACGAATTCCTGGCTGTTTATTTATCACCATCAAGCAAGCTGACAGGCTGGTAGATAGGTGTCAGGGCAATGGAGTCTGGAGGTCGACAGCTGATCCATTGTTGGTTTGAATCAGCTGTTCCTCAATACAATACATTCATTTATTACATAACACGTTTTTGTTTCACACAATGCACAAATACTTCGATTGGAAAGACTAAATATTTAAAAGTATTTTTAAATTTCAATAAAAGATTCACATATATCGCTATTATTACTTTTACTATAATATCATACTCGCAATATTAATAGTTCCATATAGATGGATAATTTTCGAATAAAGTAGCCTACACTGAAATTTTTTATAATTCTATCGTAGTTGAAAGTCAGTATGTGGTGATGTAGATGTGATAGTTTTGTGTTAAAAATACAATACTCATATCAACAATATTTCATGTAAAATAAGCGATAAAATTTATTGTATATATTTTCATAATGTAGCCTATTGTACTTAACCTTAGTTCGTATCAGTTTTTTTTAACTACTCATTGTTAAAAATAGCTTGAAGTTTAATGTCGCCAGCGACCCTGGAATTGAGAACAATCTTTTATCAACGATAACTCGGTGTATGGAGTTTCTTCTCTTTAAATAGGTTACAAACTTGGTTGAAGGTTTAGTAGGTCTTTATTTAAAAACATAAGGTTGAACTCAGTTAATAAACACAAACATATAATATTTTGGGGTAAGAAAAGCACAAAATCCTATTTGTTTCGGTTAAAAATTTATTGACTTTAATATTAATAACCTCATGACCCTATATTCACATTTTAAATACCTTAACAAATTCACAAGCAATACAGTATTATTATGTCGTAAAATATATAAAAATAAAAAACAATTACTTACATCATTTTCCAATAAAACGTCATTCCATTACGTTGAAAAACCAGCGTGGGTGTGGAACGGAGTTAACTACGTGGGAGGCGAGAGAGATGGGGAAGTTGCGTTGCGGACATTACACGTGAACACAATATCAATGCTCGGTCAGGTTCTTGACTGGGACGGCGACGTCCTGTAATCCAGCTACTTGGAGGTCACGAATTGTGGATAGTTGTGAGCAATGGTCGGTGAGTGTAGTGTTCTCTTGTGTGGATTAACGTCCGCACTATTCAATACTACGTTAATCCGCAAAGACCATCCTCATAATTAGGCCTATTCGTAATTCAGAGGCCGTGGTTCGGATTCCACGTTAAACCGTAGGTCCCTTAGATGCCATTGACTGTTGGGCTATTAATTAATAGTTATGTCTAAGGAACATGTCAGCCTTAGTCAGTAACAAGACTACAAGATCGCGCCACAATCATCTTACACTCAATTCTCATTCATACTTGGCTTAAAATACCTGCTTTGTAGTATGGTCCCCATTTCAATAGTCTAATCTAATCTTGTTGTCGCCATCAACCCGGTTATCTGTATATTAATTGTTATTCAATAAATGTAATTCCTTACTCTAGTTTCGTAATGACAGCGCCATTGGCACAAGGTGTCTATAACCCACACACGTATCATGTAGGTCAAACCCATAACCACATGATCTTAATAAATTCTACGTCATCGTCTACTAAATATATCAATTTTGTACGAGAAATTCGCAAAATATTTTGAAAATAAGAATAAATTATACGAAAATATTTAAGTATTCTCAACTGAGGTTGAGAATCTACTTCGAGGGAGCTGTGCAATGAGCAAATAATAAGTTTGTTATTGTAAAATCATAACAGTAAATTAAAAATCTGAAGATATTGATGTCCAACAAGTAAGGTATGTTTCGTTAGTTTTTTTTAATAGAATCTTGTATTAAGTAGGTTTATACTTCAAACTCCTCAGAATATTGTAACATCTATTGTGGAATTATTTAATGTCAAGGAGCAATACAAATAGGTTTTGTATGTAAAATAATTATATTCTAGACACTAAAGTGGTGTTTTATCTTAACGTGAAAGTTAAAACTCACAACTAAATGATTCAGTTTCATAAATACGGTAATGGAAACCCTTTTATTTAAACTTGGAATCCCTTATGAGTGTTTTTCAAAATATAAGCTCGTATGTACGAGAATAGAAATTGTTTCAATATTTATATTTATCACCAGTTTAAATTTTAACATTAAAAAGGTCTAGTCTTAACTTAAATTACTTTTCTGTGACAGTTCAAAATTCATAACTTGTCTCATGTTGTTAAATTCACACTTTCATTCGATTCTTCAAGTATAACATTTCACTAAAAATAATATTTTTTGTTTACACAATGAATATGGAGTTTTTGAAAGAAACATACTCAAGTGTTAAACTAAAAGCGGGAACCAAAAAATTTACATGTACTAAAATTAAAATAACAAGAGCTGAGACAATACGGATTAGAAATTCTTTCATTGAGACTGTGAAGCATGAAGAGATGAGAGATAGGACGGGACCCAACACAAGAGATGACAATGGCCCGGAACAGACATCAAACAAGAATTTTAAATAGCCCCGGTGACGTCACTGTCGCGTAGATAACAGCGACGCTGACGCTCCCTGGTGGCGACCTACACACACTAGATACGCGGCCTGCCACGAGGAGAAACTAGGACATTGATAGGGGGAAAATAAAAGAAAGAAAGAAGTGAGTCATTTTTCCTTAATTATTTCCTATCAAAACACAAAATGCAAAGTTTTCTAGAACGTGAGAGACTTTTACTTGACCAATTTAATCCCGGGTAGTCTCTATATATAAAATTGAATGTATGTATGTACGTATGTCCTTTATGCGTTGCCAAACTACTCATCCGATCGCCATGAAATTTTAGGAAGTTGCTCTATATTGTCCGGAAAGGTTTTAGTGAAAAAATATTATCGAAAACTCCGTAAGTTTCTATTTTATGGCGTTTTAAATTTCTAATGTTAACCTTATGGAGAGTAAGTTTGTTTACAAATTGTCTACAATGAAAACATTTGATTTCATAGCTACAGCTGATTGGTTTACTTTCCATTAGCAATATGCTTTACTATCCAATGCCATCTGAATCATTCATTAATGAAAAACTATGAAGTAAATGTGTACTGTAAAAACTGAACAGCTTTATTCACCACGTTAATAGTTTACGGTTTTGGGGGATTATGTGTTTATATTTTTATTTTCTGTCTGATTAAAATCACGTGTTTATATGATAATTACAATGTTTAGATTATTACGTTTATTATAATAATCGGCTGTTGTATATCTTTCCTATAAAAGCCGTATTACAGTTAGGTTTGGTTTGGGTTTGGATTGGATTTGAAAATTGTGAATTAATCCACTCAGATTTATTTGTTTTATGGGAATGTTATTAATATGTCTTATCGTTTCAATATTGTTATTCACTATGCCCCGACCCAGAATATATAACCTTTCACAATGAAGCCGTAATGCTATTCGACTTCAGAACATGGCCAATCTTAAAGTTAGCACGTATTTACAGTCAGGCGTTACGAAGTTCACCGGGTCAGGTAGTATCAAATAAAATAAAAAAAACTCCAATAAACCAAAATTTTACTTTAAAATTAACAGAGAGTATTTGAGGAAACAAAATAGATTAAAATTGTTACAGAAATTTAACTTGGAGAACATTTAACATTGCAATCCTTCAGTTCACTTGGGTATTTTAACGAACCGTTTTAAAACAGGGTTGTTGTTTGAAATGACAGATCAATATCTCTATATTTGTAAAATTTACTTGCGATTTTACATGATTGCATTTAGATTTTATTTACAGTTAGAAGATTCTAGTTTGGGTAAATGCAACTTTCAAAAATTTATTGCATACATCTGGCAATAAAGCAGTCCAATAATGTTAACTTTAACGTAGACTTTAAATAGTAGTAAATAGTAACAAAAAAAATGTTTGTACTTACTTCCCTGTAGGAAATAGGTTAGATCATGGATATGTATGTCTAAAGAGAATGGTTCCAATTCATCTAAACAGCTGTTCTTATTCTTTAATATTAAAAATTCAATACAATAGCTGGTAGTTGCTATGGAAACCTGTTACATGTTTTTCATCTTAAAAATCGCCAACACCCCACAGAGCTAAGACATATCCATGTAAAGAATGTTTGTATTTACTTCCCAGTGGGAAATAGCTTAGATCATGGATATGTCTAAAATGATTTTTTTCATTTCATCCAAACAGCTGTTCTTATAACCAAACTATGATGTCACTGATTCAAATTTTGGTGGTGCAAACTGCCAATACCCAGAGCTTAGAAATATACATGTCAAAAATATTGATTTCAATTATTCTGTACAATGGAAATATTAGTTTTATTGTTAACTACAACGGGTGATGTCCAGTTCTGTGAACCTGAACGACTATCTGTTGACCTTGAAAGAAAAATATGCACCCATTCTTGATTAAAGCTATTGTCATAGTATAAAAGCAGGAGAAGACGTTACACATAGCAAGATACGGATTACGGGTTTAATTAGGAAATGTATCTATTTAATGTATTAAGTTGTCAATTAACAATATCACCTGGTGACCGAGCTTTTTATAATAAGACATGTATTACAAAAGTTGATTAGAAGTTTTTATTTACATTATGTGTTTTTATATTTAATGTAATTAATTGCTCTGAGCGTATCATGACGGTGAGAAACAGAATTTTACATAGAACAAATTAATTATATTGTTAATTTATTATTATGTTGGTTTTTTTTCAATAATTGTAGTTTTATAAAATAAAATACATTTAAAAAAAATATTATTTTTAAACCTAATAACTGTTTGAAAGAATGAAAAATATTAAAAAAAAAATACTCTAGGCCGGTTACATATAAGAAAATGACATCATATTATCAAAACTAGATAATATTTATCAGCTTTGATTGGGTTATGACATTAAGAACCCAAACAACATTTAAATTTAAAACATAAAAAAACAAGTCAAAAACTCACAAGAGTTCCTAAAAACATTAGATTTGTAAAAGAATAAAATATAAACTGATTTAAATATTATTTAGTTGTTTTTGTCAAATAATGTATTATTAAATAAATACATTAATCAAAAGAATAATATTATTATTTTAAAATAAAAAATTTTTCCAAAAACAGTATATTTCCTCAAATAGAATTAAGTTTTTAGCCATCAATATAATAAGTCTTTTATGATTATCCTACGAATTATAAGCCTGAGATAAGTTTGTTAGAAACAATAAGAAAATGAGAAAATTTATACACCTATAAAATTAATTGTTTGTACATCCAAATCAATACAATGAATAATTATCAAACAAGAAGATTAGAAATAAATCTGCTTTATTTCTTATGTTCCATTTTTACAATAAATATAATTTTATATTACATAATAAAATAAATATATTATGAAAACCTCATACATATTATTGAATCTTCAATCAAATGTCAAAATATAAACAGATGTTTTGAAATCAGTAAATGATACTATAAGCTATTGTTAATATTATTTTAAACCAATATCACAGAAAACATTGCTAGACATTAGACCTTTTTTTAATATAAATTATATTTAAAATTAAAAGAAATTCCAGAAACTATGTGTGCATGTATATATATAATATTATATATATATATAATATAAAATATAAATTGTGTATAGTATTGGATAAGTTATTAAACCTCTATGCAAAATAATAGTGACAGGAAACTAGTATGTGCGTAGTACGTTCTTTGTGTTTCTTACATATGTCTTTTATGCTGGTGAAAAATCCAGTAAACAATTAAGTAGAAGACTTAAATAATCTAATTATTTCTTATAAAACTATAATATTATATGGCTCAACATTTTTACATAATAAAAGAGATAAAAATAAAAAGAAATGAGTAACACAGTTAATTTCTCCTTAAATTTTTGGAGTAAATATAATAATGAAATGAAAATTACTCTTAGGTTCGTTTGATTTTATTCTAATAAATACCAGAATCCAGTAAACAATACCATGATTATTAATCAAACATGGGCAATGTAATCAGCTGTGTATTGCAATACAATAAAATAAATATTCTATAAAAAAATAATTTTTTACAATATAATGAAAAGAACATTGAATATGTTACTCTAAAAAAATTAAGAATAGAATCCAGTAAACAATGAAGTATGAAGTTAGCTCCTACGAATAAGAAAATCCAGTAAACAATGAAGTAGGAAGTTTGCTCCTACAAATTATTATTAGAATAGGAAAATCCTCAAACCGAACAAACTTACGAAATTTCTTTTAGCAAATATTAAACTTAAACAGACCTCTTAATATAGCTATAATAAAATAATGTGATTTAATGTAAAAACCCGATGTTAAAACGTTTGTTGATGCGGAGCCGACATGAAGAACGTCGATACAACAATGAATAAGAACAAACTCTATTGGCTACTGGTACTTGATTGGAATTGGCAAATGAAAACGTTTCGCCGACCGCTTACTCCCCCGGATATCCGTTTTATTGATGGCAGAACAGCCAAGAGGCGCTAGTGGACGTGTGGAAGCGCTGTTTGTTTAGTATAAAATGTTTGCTTGAACTCACATTCGAAGACAACACTTTTACGCCTACCAAGAGTACCTTTTTCCTTTTAAGCGAATTTAATTTTAAAAAATGTTAAATTTTATCTTTCATCATTAGAATAAGTTTAAAAACTCTACAATTAAGTTTCTTAAAGTTTTTCTCTATCTCCAACGGTTACCGAGATATTAAAAAAATCTAAACACAGTACGTTGTATTTTGGGGCTCCAATGTTAATCTCTGGAGGATAAGGAAAAATTAATATTTCCCATATCAATCAATATTTTTCAATTAAACTTGGTGCTTAAAACCATAGTTTATGGGTTTATCATGGCAGCAAACCTGCATACTCTTTTCCCATGTTAATCATAAGGAAAATAGGCAAACTCCTTTATTTATCGACAGATGTTGATGAAAGTTGGTATAAATGTTAAAAATACAATTTTTTGATGGTATAAATTCCTACTTTCAGTGTTCCTCACAGCAGCAAACCTGCACACTCTTTCCCATGTTAATCTTATGGAGAATAGGCAAATAATTCTCATGTTTATGGACATATTTTTATAAAACTTGTCATATATTAAATTATTGATTTGGAAATTCGCTGAGTACGCAGGTCTGCTGCGACGGGGGTATTTTATTATCATTATCGTCAACTGAGGACAATGAGACATAAATTCCTGTCATAATAGTCAAATATATGCTGAGAAAAGAATTGTATTCAAAATGTTCACTAGAAAAATCATTACATGGCAAGAGCATTTATTTCACCTATGGTATTTTTACCAATAAAATTAAACTTACTTTATGTAAGATATTTCCTGATACATGGATGGTCAGGCTGTTACCTGTAACAAATAAAAATTAGTTAATTTAACACAATAAATAATGTTAATAACTTAGTACAAGAACTAATAAAAATCGATAATTTAATTTTTTTATTAGTATAAATACACAATCTAAATAAAATCTGAGTATTAAAAGTAACAATTCATGTGCATCAAACATAACATTGTGAGAGTTGTTTACAAAAATATCCGCTTCAACTGTGTTTGCCTCATTTAACGGTTATAGGGTTAAATGGAGGATAAGCAAACCCTTGTAATGAACGTAAAACCTTTCGCGTTCGACATAAAACTTAATGCCGTAATCCTTTATTGTTATTGGGAATACATTCAAGTATAAATGTTAACGCACGATAGTTGCGAGTTTTTAGTTTATCAGTTTATCCAATACTATAATACGAGCAATTTGTGGAAATATATATATAAATTTTTGTAAATTTATAACTTAAATTATATTCTTAATTTAATAATAACTATATTAGCTGTCCTTACTTGTGAATACATAACAAATTTTATAAAATATATATATTATATATATATATATATTGCAAACGATCTCGAAAACGGCACCGAGGAATTTCTTTAAATTTTGGAAATAACTAATTTCCGAATAGAAATAAGTTCTAGATAGGTCTAATGTCCAGGAAAATTCGTGTTTTACTGCAATATTAAGTTTAAAATCTAAAAGTTTAACATTACGCTTATGGAGAATAAAATTTACAATACAACCAAAACAGCCGTTTATAACCGTTTGA